>OY747130.1:52076393-56876393 GCA_963556465.1 Berberis vulgaris | reverse complement strand
ATTAATTGAAGCACTAACATATATAAATTAAGGGATATATTTTGTAATAATTACGTGTATATCATCGCGCTTGGTGGGGTTTTTGCATGTCTTTGGGGGGTACTTCAGTTCCTCCTAGTTTTTCATTGATTTTAGTAAGTCCGACAGGTTAGCATTCAGGGGTGTCACCGCTCTGGATCCAACATAGTTGGATGATTTCTTCGGCCTGGACTGACTAGGGTCCGACCTGTTCTCACCGCGTTTCCTCTTGTTTCGTTCCTCATCCTCGCGTCTCTTTCCCTCCTTCTTGTCCCTAGGCGCGGAGGGCCTCTTCTAGCATTCGGTTTCCCTCTTTACGGTTCTCGACTCTTCCAGGGTGATGTGTCTCTTGACATTCTTGAAGAGCTCCGCCATGTCCAGAGGAGGTTCCAGGGTGAGGTCTTCATAGAGCTTTCCCTCTTTGAGGCCCACAGTGAAGGCCGTCACAGCTGTATCGTCACTGCATCCGTCGATGAAGGTCAGCTCGTTGTTGAAGCGCGTGACATACTCTCGGAGTGTCTCGCCGGACCTTTGCCTCAAGGAGAGTATGTAGTGAGGGCCTTTTCCGAAAATGTTGGCTTCCGATGAAACGCATCAAGAATTCCTTTGCTAGCGTTTTGAATGAGTCGATGGACTTCGATGGGAGGCTGTGGAACCAAGTCAATGTGGAGCTTTTCAGACTGGTAGGAAAGGTCCTGCACATAACGGATTCAGATCCTTCTTTAAGGGCCATTATGTGTTGGTAATGGCGCAAGTGGTCGAAGGGATTGGTGGGTCCATCGTAGGAGTCGAGCTTCGAAGGAGTTAACTTTCTCAGTAGGGCCTCGTTCATGATCCGATCCACAAATGGTGGGACGGAGAGGCGGTACAGTATGTCCGGGTCATGCACCCCTCTGCGGAGGGGGTTCCCAGGGCCGAGCTTCTTTGTCCTAGCATTGACCTCAGTGTTAATCGCGCAACCTCCTTTAGTCCAATAAGAACTGGAGGGTGCTTGGCTTTCCTGCACTTGCCCCCTATCATCTGCTAGAGGCCGAGGTCCATGCTGCTCCCGGTCTCCATTAGCATGTGGTGGATTTTAGGGGTGGGCATCCCATCCCGCGATCCTGTTCCCGTCCCGACCCGACCCGATTTTTTCGGGTCTTAATGGGATTGAATAATTTCATCTCGATCCCGTCCCATCCCGATCTAGAATGGGATGGGATGGGATGAAGATTTTCAATCCCGCCAATCCCGTCCCGTCTCGAACTAATTTTTTAATATTAATTATTAATATTTTTATTTACTTATTTATTTATTTTATGAACATTTGCATAAAATGTTCAAGCTTCCAGCAGTCCAGGCTTCTATTTGATATGTCCAGATTAACACGCTGATCCCGTCCCGTCCCGTCCCGCACCCATTTGGGATGGGACGAGGTCGGGATGAGGTTTTTCCCATCCCGTCCCGATCCCGTATGAACGAGATGGGATAGGGATGAGCATATCTCGTCCCATCCCGTCCCGTGCCCACCCCTAGTGGATTTTGTCGCATGAGAGCCTCCACCACTTTGGCTATCCGCTGTATTTGAGACGCGAGCGCATTGATTCAGAGATCGACCATTGCTGCTGTTGGTATGGGAGCGTGAGTCGGCTGCGTGTGTAAGATAGGAGCTGCTAAAAGGAGGCTGCATAAGGACAACCAGAACGTTCGACGTGTCCAGGGTGGTCACCATCTCTCTGAGTCTTTGAAAGGAGACGATACTTAGTGTAAAGTTACGAACTATGTCGTCCATATGGACGACGCCAAATTGATGCATTCGTTTTTGCTCCCTACTCTGACCTTGTTCATGCTAACTTGTTGACCTGTACAAGTAGCACACGTGAGCTCGTTGCGGTTGCTGATGACACTCCGATGCTAAAGTCAGACAGGGCTCTGAGGAAGGTGTAATGTTGTAACGGGGAATTTGTAGTGTGCCTTAGCTTACCAACTTCATGTCTTATTTATAGTGCAAGGAGTCCTGGTTTAATTAGGCCATCAAGGCGTAGTTTAGGAAGGAGATTTTCGTGGAGATCCTTCTCTAATTAGGAGTCGTGTTATAGGAGGAAAGTTCTCTGTTGGCTCTGTGCTCCTAGATACGTGGGAGATAGTTCCCAATCCAAGAACAATCTGTAGAAGGGAGTTTTCGTGTGTGGAAGATACTCTGGTGTTTGCTTCCTAGTTAGAAGCAGAGAGCAGTTGTAGGTGCCCGTCCGAAGCTGATCCTCGAGATATACTTGCCTAAGGAGATCTTACTAGTATTGAGGATAGCTGTGAGACGTGTGGGCCTAGCGTGCTGTGAGAGTCCGGGTCCGCCTGGCGGATTGAAGTGAGCAGGCATAGAACCGCTTGGGTTGGATCAACATTGGGCTGATGCTAGGGCCTGTAGTTCCTCGAGATCATCATGACACTTGTACAACTCAGGGGTGTGACCGTTTTTATGTATCATCAGTATATTTCTACTTGAATGAAAAATTTTAGCCCACAGACAATTTTTATTTCATTAGATTCAATTTTAGCATGATTTACATTAGTAAAGGATGAAATTTATTTAGGCCTCAATTTTAATAAGCATGTATTTTAAATTTTAGGTAGTAAGTCAAACTGCAAATTTCTCTGATATTCGTTGTGATATTCCCGAACTTAAGGGTGATAACTATAAAATATGGAAGGAGAAAATTTTGCTCCATTCAGGTGGATGGACATTGATTATGCAATTAGGAAAGACGAACTACCTGCAATTACTAATAGCAGCACTTCAAAGAACACTGCACTTTATAAACGATGGGAGCGATCTAATCGACTAAGTGTGATGTTTATAAAGACTAAAATATCTGCTGGTATATGTGGTTCGGTCGATCAGCATGAGAAGGTCTGTGATTTGCTAAAGGCCATAGATGATCAGTTCTTCACTTCAGAAAAGGCACTTGCAAGCACCCTAATCATGAAGTTCTCTTCCATGAGGCTTACCGCTGTGAGAGGTATGCGCGAGCACATCATGCAAATGAGGGACATTACGGCTCAATTGAAAAATCTCGAGGTTGAGATGTCGGAAACTTTCTAGTGCACTATATCCTAAATACTATCCCGCCACAATATGGGCCTTTCAAAATCTCTTACAACACACATAAAGACAAATGGTCAATTGATGAACTCATGACCATGTGTGTTCAAGAGGAAGGGAGGCTCGTAATGGAACTGGGAGAAAGTGCAATGCTGGCAACGCGGGGAAAGGACAAAGCTCAAGCCAATAATAAGGGGAAAGATAAAATACCTCCCTGAGCTGATATTAAGAAGGAATCATTGTGTTTCTTCTATAAAAAGAAGGGACACATGAAGAAGGAATGAGCCAAATTTCATAAATGACTTGAGAAGAAAGGCAATCCAATCTCATTTGTTTGTTATGAATCTAATATGGTTGATGTTATTTATAACACATGGTGGATTGATTCTGGTTCTACAATCCATATTTCAAATACCTTGCAGGGTATGCAAAACCTAAGGAAGCCAGTGGGAAGTGAGCAAAGCATCTATTCAGGAAACAAGATGCGTTCGCGTGTGGAAGCTATTGGAACTTGCAGTTTAGTTGTAAGTGGTGGTTTTATTTTAAATTTGGAAAAATACATTTTATAATCCAAGTTTTTCTAGGAATTTCATTTCAGTTTCAAGACTTGTACCTTTGGGTTATTCCTTTAATTTTTCACAAACATCATTAAGTTAATTTCATAATTCTGATCTTGTTGCGAATGGTACATTGTCTGATGGTCTTTTCTCTATTGATTTACAAAATGATGCCACTTATAACGCTATGCATGTTCACACTAGTATTAAACAATGTGTTATGAATGAGGATTTCTCTAATTTATGGCATCGGAGATTGGGACATATCTCCATAGAGCAAATTGAGAGATTAGTAAATGATGCGGTACTTAGTATTCTTGACTTTTCTGATTTTGAAAATTGTGTGGACTGCATTAAGGGAAAACAGACCAACAAGTCAAAGAAAGGTGCCAAAAGAAGTTCGGACATATTAGAGATCATACATACTGATATATGTAATCCAGACATGGACTCACATGTTTAGAGATATTTCATCTCTTTTATAGATGATTATTCACGATACATGTTTCTCTACTTGCTTCATAACAAGAACAAAACATTAGATGTCTTTGAGATCTTTACAGCTGAAGTAGAGAAGCAATGCGGGAAGCAAATTAAGATCGTGAGATCAGATAGAGGTGGAAAATATTATGGGAGATACATAGAGGATGGACAAGCTCATGGTCCGTTCGCAAAAATGGCATGGCAGAAAGAAGAAACCAAACGTTATTGGACATGGTATGGAGTATGCAAAGCAGCTCCAATCTTCCTAAATCCTTGTGGACTGAAGCACTTAAGACGACAGTGTACATATTGAACCGAGTTACAACCAAGGTTGTTCCAAAAATGCCATTTGAGTTATTGAAAGGTTGGAAACTGAGTTTGCGACATGTGCATGTTTGGGGATGCCCATCTGAAGTAAGAATTTATAATCCACAAGAGAAGAAGCTGAATCCAAGGACCATTAGTAGGTATTTCATTGGATATGCTGAAAGGTCTAAAGGGTAAAGACTCTATTGTCCATCCCACAACACTAGGATTGTGGAATAAAAAAATGCAAAGTTTCTTGAGAATGACTTGATCAGTGGGAGAAATCAAATCAGGAACATAGTTTCTAAAAATGATCATTCATAATCTCACCCTTCCACCTCAAGTGATAAATTGATCATTGTTCACAACACCCCTCAAGTACAAATTGGTGTTGAACGATCAATCATTGAAATTCCACAAGCTACTGACAACATTCCAGTAGATCATGTTGTTCAAGAGTTGCCAAGAACTTTTGAACAACCGATTGAACCACATACTTCTCAGGAGATAATGGTACAACATCGAGAAGATCTACTAGAACAAAGAGATCAATAATCCCTAGTGATTATATTGTGTATCTACAAGAATATGACTACACCAATGGAGCCAAAAACGATCCCGAGTCCTTTTCACAAGCCATAAGTTGCAAGGAATAAGAATTATGGAACAATGCCATGAAATAAGATATGAATTCTATGAAGAGTAACGGAGTCTGGGATCTTGTTGAGTTGCCCAATGGTGCAAAAGCCATTGGATGCAAATGGGCTTTTAAGACAAAGAAATACTCATTGGGCAACATTGAGAGATACAAGGCGAGACTCGTTGCTAAGGGATTCACTCAAAAGGAAGGAATCGATTACACTGAGACCTTTTCTCCTGTGTCTAAAAAGGATTCCATGCGCATCATTTTGGCATTAGTGGCCCATTTTGACTTAGAGTTGCAACAAATGGATATGAAAACGAAATTTCTCAATGGAGAGCTAGAGGAAGAGGTTTACATGAAAAAACCTGAAGGATTCCCCTCTAGTGAAGGTGAGCATTTGGTTTGCAAGCTCAAGAAATCCATATACGGTTTAAAACAAGCGTCTCGTCAATGGTATTTTAAATTCCATAATGTAATTTCTTCATTCGGATTTGTAGAAAACGTCATGGATCAATGCATATACCAGAAGGTCAGTGGGAGTAAGAATTGTTTTCTTGTTTTATACGTGGATGTCATTCTACTTGCGACCAATGATAAGGGTTTGCTGCATGAGGTGAAACAATTTCTCTCTAAAAACTTTGACATGAAGGACATGGGTGAGGCATCTTATGTCATTGGCATTAAGATCCATAGAGACAAATTTAAAGGCATTTTAGGTCTATCTTAATAAACATATATCAATAAAGTTTTAGAGAGATTTTGGATGAAAGATTGTTCACCAAGTGTAGCTCCCATTGTGAAGGGTGATAGGTTCAATTTGAACCAATGCCCGAAAAATAATTTTGAAAGGGAACAAATGAATAACATTCCATATGCTTTTGCTGTTGGAAGCCTGATGTATGCTCAGGTCTACACCAAACCTGACATTGCATTTGCTATAGAAATGTTGGGACGATATCAGAGTGATCCAGGAACAGACTATTGGAAAGCTGCAAAGAAAGTGACGAGGTACCTTCAAGGAACCAAAAGTTACATGCTTATGTATAGACGAACGAACAACCTGGAAGTAATTGGCTACTCCGATTCAGACTTTGCTTGCTGTGTTGATTCAAGCAAATCAACATCAGGATATATCTTTATGATGGCCGGTGGAGCTGTATCTTGGAGGAGTGCTAAGCAAACCTTGGTTGCTACTTCCACGATGGAAGCTAAATTCGTTACCTATTTTGAGGCTACTTCACATGGTGTATGATTAAAAAGTTTCATATCCGGGCTTAGAATAATGGAGGGGATGACTCATCTTACCTATGCAGGAGTGATGAGCTTGAGTCAGGTCAATCACAGTCTTATGGTTTCTTTGGAGAGGAAACTTTATGCGCTGCTGTTGGTGTTCTCCCATGTTCTTTACCAGTATGACACATTAAAAGTGCGATGCTATGAACGAACCAAGGCGGCTGAGGTTGCTCAAGCGTTGTTGACCGAGGTGAAGGGTGCACGGGATTGATTTGTGGCTGTTCTCAAATCTCTGAGAGCTGACCTAGAAGACGTTCGCACACGTTTGCTCGATGTGGAGAAAAAGCCTTCTTCTGATAAGGCACTTCATGATGAGGCTGCGCGGGCCATGATAGAACACTCTAACAATCACGATATTATAGAGAAAAGGGTGGAGCCTTCTTTTGAGAAGTGAGCTTGCTTCTGTTAAGGATAGACTCCGTGTTATGGAGGTGGCAGATTGGCAACGCGTTGTTGATGGTCGGACTGAGCTTTTGGACTTTATCGAGGGTCTTGGTGTCGATTAGTCTCAGTATCGTCTCTGGTGCATCAGACTTTTGAGGACGTCAAAGGTGCTGCAGAACATCTTTCAGGTGTCCCAATGGCTGAAGAACCGCTTCCTCTTCTTGAAGGAGTCTCTGATTTTATCCAACTTCTGCGGGTGGTATTGTTGAGGGTGTTATAAATCTTTCCCCTTAGTCTTCCATTGCTATTTTCGTAATCGAACAGATTTTGAATGAATGGAATTAGCTTCTTTGTTGACTTTTTTCACCTGTCGTTGTCATGATAATTTGTACTTGATGTTTCACAGATGTTTGTAGCAACTTTTCGGTGGTTTGATTTAATGCTTTAGTACGCACGTCTTGATCTTGTAATTTTTTTTGTTAGCATATTTCTCCTTTGATTTATTCGCCTAATCTCCTATTTTGCTGGCTTGTCATGACACGAAGTTGTTGTGTTCAATTGACTCGTTCGTTCAATTTGTTTCATTGGTGCAAATCTCTAGTTTACTCAAAGTATTTAGTTGAAACCTTTGCTCTGTTGCCTCGATTGATTCGAAGTTTATGCTTTTAGTTTGACTCGGGTGTCCAATTCTTGCTTCGTTTTTTGCGACACATTGGTCGACTCGAAGTTATTTCCTTTAGTTGACTCGTTTGTCCAACTTTACTTCGTTAACTCGACACATCGATCGATTTGAAGTTTCTATTTTTAGTCTGACTCGGGTGTCCAACTCTTGCTTCATTTTGTGCGACACACTGGTCTACTCGAAGTCATTTCTTTTAGTTGACTCGTTCGTCCAACTTTTACTTCGTTAATTCGACACCTCAGTCAATTCAAAGTTTCTGTTTTTAGTTTGACTCGGGTGTCCAACTCTTGCTTCGTTTTGTGCGACATTCTAGTCGATTCGAAGTCATTTTATTTAGTTGACTCGTTCGTCCAACCTTTACTTTGTTAACGTGACACCTCGATCGATTCGAAGTTTATGTTTTAGTTTGACTCAGATGTCCAACATTTGCTTCATTTTGTGCGACATTCTAGTCGACTTGAAGTCATTTTATTTAGTTGACTCGTTCATCTAACCTTTACTTCGTTAACTCGACACCTCGGTCGATTCAAAGTTTCTGTTTTAGTTTGAATCGGGTGTCCAACATTTGCTTCGTTTTGTACGACATTCTAGTCGACTCGAAGTCATTTTATTAAGTTGACTCGTTTGTCAAACTTTAACTTTTTTGGTTGATTAGACCAGAAGTTCATTGTGAATATCTATCTTGCGTTCTGATACCTTTTAATCTTTTTACGCCGATTGTTTTCATAGCTGTGCTATGATACTGTTTTGCTTTTGTGAGATGTCGGTTCATAAAATGAAACTTTATTGATTCTTTGACCACTTTAGCAGTCGTCCTCCTGGAATGGCTCCGTTAATTGTAGTGTTTCTTCTTTTATTTATGCGTTGCTAGTTTCCAGCCTTGCGTTGGCGTTTGTGCCTCTGTTATTCCTTCTAGTTTAGGACCTTATTTGCATGGGTCGTTATCGCTCCCCGTTTGACACTGTTTGTTAGGGTTTGATGGAGTTTGTTAGTTCCTTTATAAATGACTTTGGTCGAATTTGTCTCTGTTGCTAAGATCTTCGAAACGTTGATTTTTCGACTTTGATATATGTCTATTTGGGTGGGAGGTGTTTCTTTCCCAGAACGGATGTAGTGTAGAGCATATATCAATTTTCTTTTTGATCCTGCGGCTGTTGCATCCGCCTTTTCTTTGCCTTTGAATTGTTTGTCTGATATGCCGACAAACTCGTCCAGTCGTCTCTTCTAGATCCAATGTTCAATTTCTTCTTTCAACTTGTAGCAGTCCTCGATATCATGTCCGTGATCCTTGTGGAAAGAATAATATCTGCTATTGTCTCGTTCTTTCGGGTCTCCTTTCATCCTGGTCGACCAGTTGACATTCTCCCAGCTTGATATGTGTTTTAAGATGGCGGTCCGGCTCGCTTTTAAGGCTGTGTATTGTTTATACTCCTTCCTTTTTATGCTGGTTATTCACTCATGATTGGGTCATGCCGATTGTGATTTCCTGGATTCCTGTTGACTGGGCTCTGTGCGTCCCTCGCTTTGATGTTTCTTTAAATGACTGTTGTCCTCCCGTGATCCGCCATCTCGTTTTCTTTCATCTTTTCTTTCTCGTTTTTTCGAATGGTTCCTGGTCATTCTTTCCCCTCCCAACTTTCATTTCTTTGAGGGAGATATGTTTTGTCCTATTTTCAGCAAGACCGCCATGCCTTTTGGAGGTTCCAAGCTGAGAGCGTTGAAGAAGGTGCCTCTCTTCAATCCGGCGACGAAAGTTGCAACGGCTGTGTTGTTGCTGCATCCATCAATCATTGTTAACTCGTCGATTAAGCGAGTAACATATTCTCGTATTGTTTCTTCTGGCTTCTGTCGGATGTGAAGAAGGTAGTTGGGTCATTTCCTCATTCGTTGGCTCCCGATGAATCTGGTAATGAAAACAGTGGCTAAGGCCTGGAAAGAATCTATTTACCTTGGTGGCAGGTTGTTGAACAGTTCATTGCTATGGATGTGAGGCTGGTTGGGAACGTTCTGCATGGAACAGTCGATCGATTCCATGGATGTGATGTCTTAGATGATCAGTCGAGTCAGTAGTACCATCGAACACTTTGGACTTTGGCGGAGTAAATTTCTTTAGCATTGTCTTCTTCATGAGTTCATCAAATAATGGTGTCTTGGCCATCTCATATAGTACATTGGCACCATGACTCAGATCCTGAACGAGATCTCAGCAACCGTTTCACCGCATTGCGAAGTTTTGTCTCGATTGAGTTCGCTGCTCTTGGCGTTTCCCTGTTGGGGTTCCGCTAAGGCTTCGTCACTCCCTTGAGTTCGGTTGGTGGAGTTTTGTTGAGGCGGTGTTGGAGTAGAGTCGGTTGGCTGAATGTGTTCCTGGGTAATTTTTTCAACATATCTGTCATGTATTTCATCTGGGCCACAAGCACATCTACCCGAGGGTCCATGGCAGCGCCGACAGCCGTCTGGACTATTGTGTGTAGCGGATCCGCATTTTAAGATGCTATTGGTTCGGTGTTTCGGGTCGCATACTCTCCTTGAGCCGTTAATGATGTGTCAGTGAGAGAGTTGTCGCGATCATTACTGGATTGGGGTTTGTAGACTGCATTATTCCTTCTAAGCTTTGTCGATTTTTTGCTAGGTTATGGCGAGCTTTGTTACGTGTGTTTTGTTTTAGAAAAAAGGAAACTCATCGTTCCCCATGGACGACGCCAAATTGATGGGTCCAAAAATCATCCTTTTATGAGTCTGACCTGCAAAACAATTGTTAGACTGCCAAGGACCACCTTTTTAGTGGCCGAAGGCACTCCAATGCTTAAGCGAGTAACTCTGTTGGAAGAAGGATGTAAATCTGAACAAAACTCAGTTAAAGTTGCATACCTTTGTCAAATGTTCCCTTTACCTTTTATAATGGTCGTAGTTAACTCTCTGTGTGACTTAAGCATGTGACGTGCAACGGAAGGAGATGTTTTTGTAACAGTCTCCTCCTTAATGGGGATGCTTTCGTGGAGGCATGGTCCCTCCACGGCTCTTTCTTGGTCTAACGTTTTTCTTCTTTATGAGAGAACGTGTATTGGGCCTGGATTTGGGCTTTGATTCATCCGGACCTGGATTCAGATCCCGTTTACACCTCCTTAGTGGTGAGCCTAATTTGGGCCTCCAAAATTGGCCTCATTCCTTTCAGGCTTTATGAGTTGGCCCAATGGATCGGGCGTTGTATTCTCATGATGGGACTTTATGCCACGTGTACGGTCGTGATAGTTGGTTTATTTTGATGTATCATCACAATGCATATCTTTACTTTTAAAAGATTTTATATAAAATAAAGAATAAAAAATAATACATAAAATATTCTACTATATACATAGTTATGTTGGTTCAGTTTAGTTTAGGTCAATTTAGCTTAGTTTGAATTTTTGTCAAACCGATTGATATGGTTTGATTTGTGGTTTCAGGTTGAAAACGTACCATGAACAACCTATCTCCAATTACCTTCTTAATTTTCTTAATTGATTTATTATTGGTCACCAGCAAGTGCATTACACTAATATATGATTTACAAAACATAATATAATAAAGAGAAATCATCAAATGAATGACTTTTTCTAAACGATTAGTATACCCTATGTATATCACATTATCTAATTTTGTCACCAACATTCATCGTAACAACCACTCTCTCCAAACTCTTAGAAGTTAGGCCATCTAGCAAATCACCACCAAACTCTTATAAGGTTAGGTATGCGCCATCAGACCACCACCATCTTTACCAAAAACCTTAAACTTAACGACGACATCTAACCCTTATGCGCCAAGAAAAACACATGAGGAGGGACTAATAGACAATAACAATTTTACTTTTATTTTTATTTTTTTTTATCCATTTAATTTTTTATCCATGGTTCAATTGGCAACTACACCTTTTTTTTGTATTAGTTATTTCTAAGCAATAAAAATGTTGAAAAAATTTCACACCTATAGCCTAATAATATCATCTTGGAAGAGCCAACAAAAACTATTAAGTGATAACTACTTAGACTTGATTTTGTGAGAAATAAATAAACATATTGTGTAGCGAAGATTGTGGAAGTGTTCCACTTTGACACTTAAGTCGATTATCTAAACAATTTTATGAGTGAAATGAACAATTCTAGGCAGCCAGGGCTGCTAGCCACTTTTGGGTCAGGGTAGAGATTTTTTACACTTTTACCCATTTTCTAGATAATATTTGTGGTTGTGTACAAAGTGTAAAAGAAAACCCTACCCTGACCAAAAAGTGGCTAGCGGCCCTAGCTGCCTAGAATTGTTAATATACTAAAACGTTTAAGTTAATTAATAAATCGTAATTGTTGGGACAATTAATCTACCCAGTTAAACTTGATTTGATGTTCACAGGATGCATATCACCTCTGAAAACTACCAAACCATTTGGAAACTCCGCAACATAAAAAGGCAAACTGTGAAAAAAACAACTAGTTTTACTCATCTTGGAAAGCATAACTAGCTGCACTCATCTTGCAAGCGACTAATTTTAATTATATTTTCATTGTGATCAAATGTAGATTTTAAGAAATTTAGTCTACTTTAAATAGTTTCAGGATAAAGTTTCTAAGGGTAGGTGATAAGCACCCAAAACATCGATTTTTACACCCATAAATATACAATTGTTAAGTCCAATTATCAAATAAAAATATCTCATTAAGTGTATTTTGTGCATTTTGTAGGAATTCAAACACAAATCTCAAATCATGCATAAAGTGGCACAATAAGGCTAAATTCAACAACTAGAATGCTCAATGGGAGTTCAAATGCATCAATAAGGATTAAAGAATTTCAATCCCAAGACCCATAAAGTTAAACTCACAAAGCAACAACAACTACGAATCTCGAGAAAATCAATATGAAGATTTGGACGTCCACATGGCCAACTTTATCATAAAAAAATCTCTACAAGACATGTTTCCTTATTAAACTCCAACACCATTCATTGTTTCACTCAACCATTCCTTGTTTTATTCAACCATGTTTCATTGTTTAACTCAAACCATGTTTCCTTGTTTCACTCAACCATGTTTTCTTATTTCAATCAAATCCTTTTTACCTATAAAAACCCCATACATGGAGTTCATAAAGGATAGTTTTTTTAAGAAGTTATTTTAGTTGTAGTTCTTAGCTTTATATTTTTACTTGGTAGAGAAGTGCATGTACTACAATTTAATTCCATTGAAGATGTAAGTTTTATTTTATTTTTTTTTCTTTTTCAATTTTTTCTTTTTCCCCATTAACTTTTAGTTTATTTTCATCATCCATTATTTTACTCTTCTCTTTATTTTTTAAATTGAAAATCAGATTTGTCTTCTAATCCACGTGAAGTAGTCGATAACTACTTCCATTATGCATTGTTGAAGTGTATTGCAGATTGAAGGAAAAATAAATAAATAAAAACAATAGATATTTCTTTGATTGATGTCAAAAATCATGCAACGACATTAATGTCGGTTTTTGGCATCAATCAAATGGCGTTGTTGCACATCACTTGGTGAGTGAAGACATTCTTGAAGATACAACTTTGGAGACAATAGAGAAGATTTTTAATTTCTTTAATTTTTTTTCCCTTTGCTTTAATTTTTTTTGTCATCTTTATGCGTTTTTTGGTAATTTTTCAGCATATAACAGAAACAACACATCAGTAGACGGCTCAAACAGTGTCTGTTGAACGTGAAACTTTTAAGAAAATTTTGTGACACTCCACTGAATTCCTGTAATGTTTTTCAGATTTTTTTGAGGTCAGTTGCCTATTGAACAAACTCGTTTGGAAAAGTGGGTGATAAAGCTGCGGATTTGCCTAAGGCTTGCTTGAAGACTTTTTTTATTTTTTTGTTTGTAGTTTCTAGAGAGGAAAAAAATTTATTCTTTAATATTTTTTTTAATATGCCTCGAATGGTCGAGTGCAACTTGTAATAGTTGGGCATTATTTTAGCATTAGGTTGATTGTTAGTTTTAAGCTAGAACTAAGTCACTTTCAAAAAAAAAAAAATTTCTGACTTCTTGACCAAGACCATTAAACATCTTTGCATGTGTAATTGTTTGATTGTGTGTTTATTTATTTAGATAGCAATAGAAGTCAGAAATACAATTTTTTTTTTTTAAATTGTTCCTTGAAAAGGGCTATTTTTTTTATAGTGGACAACCAGTGGTGGTATTGGGGAGAGAGCAATTGATTGAACCTAGGAGGAGTAGCTCTCAAATAACATTTCTCTATACTCCCACGGTGGAGACCTTGTGTCCGAGCTCACAAGTTAATAAGTATCTCCTTCAGACACATTGTTTTAGTGGCTTCGGTACTGAGTGAAAATCGATTGGACATTGCTTGATGTTTGTTTATGTTTCTGCATCTTAACGAACTGCGTGGTTGCTTACATTAATAAACCACCATAAACAGAGGGGGCAGACCTAGCCCTATTTTTGAAACTGGTGGGATTTCATCGCCCACCTCATCACTCCAGCTGTGTGAAACCAAGGCACATAATAAAATCAACTAAGATTAGAGCCAACTAGAACGGTGTTCATAGGACAACTAAGACCAAGGTTATTTTGCTAAATTTTGTGTTGACTAAAACTAAACGTGACGTTGGGTTTAATCATTAAATGAACTCCGAGAGGTCGCTGCCACATGGGTAACTCACCCGGTACGCCAAGTCACTAGTAAGCTGCAGACCGTAGAAGGATGTTGTCTAACTAACAGTTTTGGCTAGGAACACACACCTTAAGTACATATTTGACACACATCATTCTCATATCAATCGGTCTACAGAGCAGTAGCACAGGTACAACTCTTAATTAGACCACGTGATCTCCAGTCACTTGTGCAATAATCCGGCTTCTTGCAAGCGTAATTCTAACCTCCTAATTTTGGACTTTGTACTATTGGATACAAACTTTTAGGATCATCTATCAGGCAATAATAGATAACAACATAACGCCCGCTGGTTTCAATCAATCTTGTCCCTCACAGATTAACAAGATAAAATCTCATTAAAACGTTGTTTGCTTAGATTGACATTTGTGTGGTTCAGAAGTGATTGTTGCTTGTTATGTCTTCTTAGCAATCGTCTAGGGATACCTGATCTTGTGCTTTGTCACTGTCATCTTTCCAATCCATTTTTTTCCTTTTATGAAAGTTTTGGAACAACCCAACAAACGCTTGGTTCGTGCCTAAAATTTTTCTAGCCATCCTAATCCACTATTTGCTTCTTCACCACACTCATCTCCACCTACCTCCCCTCACTCTCCAATCAACATTGAAATGGAAGAACGTCCAATTTGAGATTACAATGTTTCCCTTGATGCTAATGTGCACAGATGCATTGAGCTGCCCCCTATCACGACAGCTCAATTTGAGATTAGACCAGCTATTATTAATATGTTGCCTAAGTTTCATGGGCATGATCGAGAAAGCCCATATGTCCATCTTGGAAAGTTTCTTGAAGTTTGTAATATTTTTAAGAACTAAAACATAGATGAAGAAAATGTCAGATTTTCGCTTGTTTCCTTTTTTTCTTGATGATTGGGCCACCTCATGGAAAAAATCCTTCCCAGCCAGTTCCATTAAATCATGGGAAGATTTAGTTAGAAAGTTTCTAGCGAAGTACTTCCCCATGAGAAAGACCCTAGAAATTAGAAGAGAAATTAAGGAGTTTACTCAAACACATGATGAACTTTTTTATGAAGCATGGAACCACTTTCAAGATTTACTCATCAAGTGCCCCCATCATGGCTTTGAAAAATGAGTGCTAGTGTAGAGTTTCTATAATGGATTGATTGTTGAATCTAGAAATATGATCGAATCCATGCATCGAGGGAAATTCATGAGTAAAACTGGTACTGATGCTTATACCTTTCTAAGTGAAATAGCTGATGATTCTCAACAATGGACTGCCCATAGAGACTTGAAACCTAGTTCTTCTAGAAAATCACGTCTATTTGTACCAAAGGAAGATCCCAAACCAGACATCAAAAACTTCCTCAAGGACTTTGCTAAGAAAATGAAATCTATTGTGACAAAGTCTACCTTTGAAGCCAAAGAGCAGACTTATAAGCCTTGTACCTTTTGCCTCAAAAGAGATCATATAGATTTTGATTGTCCTTTAACTTCATGTGGTAATGAACCTCTAGAGGAGGTGTGTGTATTTAACGGTGAACGTAAATCAAACACATTTGGTCAAACATACACATCTGCAAATCGACATCACTCTAACCTTTCCTATGGTGGTGGCTTTTATGAACAACCACCAAGAAGTTCAGGGAATCCTCTTGGGTTTCAACACCCTGGGCAACCTAGTGGACAAGCCCACAACTCACGCACATATCCCAGACAAATTCAATATGGACCTCAATCTAACCAGTTGCAACAAAATCAATATCCACAACAGGGAGTACCTCTTTCGTACCGGCAAAATCAGCTTGTGAACCTTTCTATGGTACCTGTCCCTCATAATTCTTATGGTCAACCTCAACTTAGTAACTTCTAAGACTTGGTACCTCAAACTAAATATGTTGCTCTTTTACCACCTCCAAAACCATCATTGAAGGATATGATGCACCAATTAATGACAACTAATGCTGCTAATTCCCAAGCCATCCACCAGCTTCAACAACAGTTGCAACAGTTGAGCGTGGGAAGGAAAAATTGAACATTCCCTAGTCAACCCATCCCTAATCCAAATGGTGCTCCCCAAGCCCATGTCAATGAAATTGGTAGTAGTGTTTATTCACATGGAGAAGTTAAAGTTGTCACCACCTTTCTTTCTGGTTGAGCAATTGATAATGACATAGAACAACCCAAGATAACTGATGTAATTTCCAAAAAGAACTTTCCTAAACCAATTGAGAATGCTAAAGGTTCTTCTCAAACTAGTTTAAACTCACCCTCTCAGCTTCCTGTAGAGCCAAGAAAGTATATTCCTAAGGCACATTTTCCCAAAGCCCTTTTAGGTAACAAAAAAGAGAAGCAGTTTCAAGAAATACTAGAGATTTTTAAAGGAGTACACATCAACATCCGTTTTTTGTCTGCTATCCAACAAGTACCAATCTATGCAAAAAATTTCAAGGACATGTGTACTAAAAAAAGAAAAACGGAAGTACCTGAACTGCATGCCTTGCAAGCGATGCCACATCACTTATTCAACAAACTGGAGTAGTTAAGTACATGAATCCAGGAACCCCTACTGTACCATGTTTCATTGGAAAAGACTTTGAAAGTGGTGCCTTGATAGACTTAGGAACGAGTGTGAATCTCTTACCTTATCATATATATTTAGAACTTGGGTTAAAGGAGATGCAACCAACAAAGGTAGTTCTTAAGCTAGCAGATGAGTCAAAGCGATACCCTAGAGGAATAGTTCTGGATGTGATTGTTCAAGTTGTAGATTTCTATTATCCAGTTGATTTCATCATCTTAGACACAAGCCCGATCCCAAATAATCTAATTCCTGTCATCTTAGGGCGACCCTTCTTAGCAACTATGGAGGCCAACATCAACTGTAGAAGCGGTAGCATGTCTGTTTCCTTTGGGAACCTTAAAGCCGAATTGAATATTTTTAAGGCATTGCAAATGAGAGATGATCTCGATATGATTGAGGAGGAAGAAGAAGTGTGTATGTTTTGATCTTTTGAGTCTATGGCTCAGTCGTCACCAGGTGACGTATTGTTTCGTTGTCTCTCTCACTTTTGTATGAACCTAGATATGGACGGGGCTATTGAAGAGGTCAACAATATGTTGGATACTGTGCCCATAATGCATATACCTGAATCTGAGCCATTATCACATTATCAATATGAAGAAGAATTGTATTCCTCATCTTTCTTCATAAGACAGCCACAAGATAGTGACTCATCCACAAGCACTCAGAAATCGCTAAAACTTAAGCCTTTACCAAATGAATTGAGATATGCATTTCTCGGTCCTGTGGAGAGTTATCCAGTGATTATTGCCTCAGATCTCACCAAGGAACACAGTGACAAGTTGTTGGAGGTCCTTAAAGCACAAGTCAACCCTTGCTTGGAACATTCATGACATCAAGGGTGTTGACCCTATTGTCTGTGAGCATCATATTTATTTGGAAGATGAAACCAAAACCTCCAAATAGCCCCAGCGACGTCTAAATCTCAATTTGAAAGATGTCGTAAAAGAAGAAGTATTGAAACTTCTAGATGCAAACATCATCTATGTTATCTCTGATAGCCAATGGGTTAGCCCAGTCCATGTGGTTCCTAAGAAGTCAAGAATTACAGTCGTTGAAAATGAGAACAAGGAACTTGTGCCACAAAGAGTGAAAAAGGGATGGAGAGTAGGCATTGATTATCGTAAGTTGAATTCTAATACTCAAAATGATCACTTTCCCCTTCCCTTTATTGATCAGATGCTTGAGAGGTTAGCGGGTCATCCTTACTATTGTTTCTTGGATGGATATTCTGGATACAATCAAATTCCTATTGCATAAGAGAATCAAGAGAAAGCCACATTCACTTGTCCTTTTGGTACCTACGCTTATCGTCGCATGCCTTTTGGGCTATGCAATGCACCCACGACATTTCAAATATGCATGTCTAGCATATTCAGTGATATGGTGGACAACTTTCTTGAGATCTTTATGGATGATTTTTCAGTATTCGGCTCATCTTTTGACCAATGCCTACATCACCTCTCACTTGTATTAAAGAGTTGCGAAGAAAAATGTCTTGTTCTAAATTGGGAAAAGTGTTACTTCATGGTGAAGCAGGGCATTGTTCTTAGGCACGTTGTCTCTCCAAAAGGCATTGAGGTGGACAAAGCTAAGATTGATGTCATTTCATCTCTTCTGATTTCAAAATCTGTTAAGATGTGCAATCTTTCTTGGGGCATGCTGGATTTTATTGCCGCTTCATTAAAGATTGCATGCCCTTTGAGCAGTCTCTTAGCCAAGGATGTTCCCTTTCTTTTTAACTACAAGTGCATATCTGCGTTTCTGCATCTTAAATCTGAACTAGTCTCAGCTCCTATCATCCATGCTTCTGATTGGGTACTACCTTTTGAGATTATGTGTGATGCCTCTAACTACGCTGTAGGTGCAATTTTGGGTCAGAAAGTTAACAAACTTCGTCATATCATCTACTATATTAGCCATTGTTTATGCATTAGATAAATTTCGTTACTATCTCATTGGAGCTAAAGTCATTGTGTACACTGTCCATGCAACCCTTAGATAACTTTTTAATAAGAAGGACACCAAACCTTGTCTGATCCGATGGGTTCTTTTGCTCCAAGAATTTGATCTTGAAATACGAGATAAGTCATGTACAGAAAATGCGGTCGCCGACCACTTGTCTAGGCTAACATCACAGTCATCTACTAGTATCTTACCCATTAAAGAGGACTTCCCAGATGAACAACGTTTCTTGGTAGAGCAAGAGCTTCCTTGGTATGCTGACATTGTCAATTTTTTAGCAACTTAGGAACTCCCTTCACATTGGTCTAAGCCAGATCGTGACAAGTTTTTGTCTAGGGTCAAGTATTATTCTTGGGATGAGCCATATTTGTACAAATATTGCTTTGACCAACTTATCAGAAGATGTGTTCCAGAAGTTGAACAGTTGAGCATTCTCTCATTTTGCCATGATTAAGCTTGTGGTGGGCATTTTAGTTCTAAGAAAACTGCAGAGAAGGTTCTCCAATCAGGTTTTTATTGGCCTACCCTTTTTCGAGATGCCCATGAGTATTGTAAAGCCTGTAACCGATGTCAACAACTAGGGTGAATAACTCGTCGACACATGATGCATCTGAATCCTATTCTAGTTGTTGAAGTTTTTGATGTTTGGGGCATCGATTTTATGGGACCGTTTTCATCCTCCCATGGGTATCAATACATCCTTCTTGCAGTGGATTACGTTTCTAAATGGATAGAGGCCATTGCCACTAAGACCAATGATCACAAAATTGTTATTTCATTCATAAGGGAGTTTATCTTTAGTAGATTTGGCACCCCCAAGAGTATCATTAGTGATGGGGGTAAGCATTTATGTGACTGCGTCTTTGAGCATCTTGTTAAAAATATGGGGTTAGTCACAAAGTTGTCCTTTCCTACCATCCTCAAACAAGAGGTCAAGTTTAAGTCTCAAATCTTCAAATCCAGAACATCCTCGAAAAGACTATCAATCCAAATAGGAAAGATTGGTCTTTACGTCTTTTGGATGCCTTATTGGCATACCGAACTACATTCAAAACTCCTTTAGGGATGTCTCCCTATAGATTGGTCTTTGGTAAACATTGTACCTTCCTGTCGAACTCCAACATAGAGCTTATTGGGCTACAAATAGTCTAAACTTTTACCTCAATATGGCTGGTAAAAAACGGAAACTTCGGCTTGATGAGTTAGAAGAATTGATATATTATGCTTATGACTTATCCAAGAACTAGAAAGATAAAATGAAGTGAATACATGACAAAAACATCATGAGAAAAGAGTTCCATCTTGGTCAGAAAGTCCTACTCCAAGTAAGCTAAAAACTCATTGGTCTGGTCCATTCATTGTACGTGATGTTAAAGACTACGGTGTCATCACCGTAGAAAACCCTACAAATGGTAGTTTCTTTCAAGTAAATGGACAACGACTGAAATCATACCATGAACTTCCCACAAGGTCAGTGGAAACCATTCAGTTGATTGATCCTAACTATGAGGATTAGTCACGCCTACAAATTCCTACTCCACTAAGCCTGTTTGGGGGTGGTATCCACCACCCCCATTACGTGCAGCAATGACATTAAACTTAGTGCTACTGGGAGGCAGCCCAGTCCATTTATGCATTCATTCATAAAAAAAATATTTAAATAAAAATAATAATTAATAATACTGCCAATTCCTGTTTGGAGGTGATGTATTTTTAATAATACATCACCCCTACCAACTAACTCTTTTTCATTACAAGGACGGTACATATGTTCAACAAATCACCTGAGGTAATAAGTTCTAATTTTTATTTCTCACTTTTCATTTCATTTGTTTAACACTGGGGATAGTGTTCTATTTGTTTGGGGGTTAGGAGATTTATCAAAATTCATACATCTTTTGAAAAAAAATTTCCAAAAATAAAATAAAAATGGTGTGGTATCCTAGCTATGATGAGATTGGATTACTTGATTCATTACATGTAGGCAAAGAGATGATGGAAGTTTATTACTAGAGTAAATATTGCATTTGAGCATCCACAAACAAATAAATTTTTGCACAATGACCACAGATGTAGTTAGGAATATAGAAGTAAGTTACTTCCTGAGAATCTAGAAGAATAATAGTGGAGACTTTAACCTTGTGAGCTATCAAATATTTCATTTTATTCAGAGTGTTTTTACATAACTCCAAGTCACATCATGACTTAAAATTTTATTGGACATTAACTTGTTGTAAAGTCTCATTATTCTTCTTTTTGGTTGGTCACTGAGGATGACATCTTTTTCGAGCTAAGAGAAACATAGGTCTTGTAGTCTATTTGAGACTTATATCCATTACCAAACCTTAGAAGGTAAATTAAGCATCTCTTGTCCATCTAAACCTTCTCAAAACCATCTTGCTAAACATTTCATCCAATACCTATGTGAGCCTTTGTCTTGGTTTATTATATATATATAAAATAAAAAAACTCATTTCCCCCCTTATATTTCTGAAAAATGTTAGGAAGATTTATGAAGAAAAAAGGAATTGCAAAGTGAAAATCCAAAGTCCAATGTACTTCAAAAAAAATAAAAATAAAAAGGTTCTGAAGAAGGAAACAAAAAAAAAAAGTTGTGAAGAAAGGAGAATAAAAGTAAGTGATTTATGAGTTCCCTATTAAGCTATTTGGTTTACTTACCATCTACCTTACTCTTCCTCCTAAAAAAATTACAAAACAGATTCATTTATATTTTAGAGAAGTCTTAATTAACACTATGGTAAGGTATGGTAAGAAGTGAAAAGTGGATGAAAAGATGTTATGGTGGGTAACTCGACATTCTTGCAAGTGATCAACATTTCTTCCATGAGATTATTATTCTCTTTCATGTCTGTTTATTCTTATGAGCATGTGAGAAGTTTGAATTTTCGTATTTCCTCTTTTCCTCACATGCAAGAGAGACAATAGTTTACCCAAACTCAGAGTGTGATCATTTTCGAGAGATTAACTGGTGAGTTTTGAAGTCAAAATGGCTATTCCAAAGGTGGATTAAGATGTACGTTACTTTGACACGAAAAGTTGCATTTGTTGGTTATTCACACACACACACCTTGTTCCAAAGTTGCTCAATTGTAATGTGCATTTTAGTAAGAAGTTACATATGTCTCTTGTCTTCTATGTGGTTGAATAACATGAACATTCTCTGAGAAAAATAGGACACGCATCAATTTTGTTTCATATAAAAAAAATATTTGTGGGTGTCATCCTGGATAACCCTCAGGAGGCTAAAACTCATCCTTTAGTGTCATTCTAGGGGTTCAAGGCGTTGTTGCATATTGTAAATGCAATCGAGTCATACCAGCGAAAGTGGCATTGATTTCTTTGAGAAGTTTAGGACGAATAAAAATTTTTTGTTTTGTGTTTCTATCTTTATTTTCGTTGTTCTTTACTAGAGGACTAGCAAAATGTTGTTTAGGGGTGGTGTGATAAACACCCAAAACATCGATTTTTACACCCTTAAATATACAATTGTTAAGTCTAATTATCAAATAAAAATATCTCATTACGTGTATTTTGTAGGAATTCAAACACAAGTCTCAAATCATGCATAAAGTGACACAATAAAGCTAAATTCAATAACTAGAAGGCTCAATGGGAGTTCAAATGCATTAATAAGGATTATGAGTTTTTATCCCAAGACCCATGAAGTCAAGCCCACAAAACAATAACAACTACGGATCTCGAGAAAATCAATATGAAGATTTGGACGTCCACATGACCAACTTTATCATAAAAAAAATCTCTACAAGACATGTTTCCATTTTTTTTTTTTGAAAGGCAAGTGCGGGGTGTAAATGGGCTCCCCAGACCACTAAAAAAGGAACTGTTCCATGTTACAATATGTTGTATTTCCTGCCTATTGCATCATCATGAATAAATTTTTTGAGATCATCTGCAAAGAACTGGGTGTGATCTCTAAAAACTCTGCAGTTGGTAAGAGGCTAGCTAGATGGTTCGCTGCCTTGTTAGTCTCCCTCATTGCATGTATCATCCTGTAGTCATCAAATTCTCCAACTGCTCGCTTGATTCTTCTCGTTATGTGTCTCGCTTCCCATGGAGGTGCTTTATTTGTTGTTAGGTACATGAGAGCATTCGCTGAGTCCATGCACATAGTTACTCTTCTCAGCCCGTGTTGTTTTGCAAGTTTAATTCCCCATTTCTACTCCTTGTAACTCATGCAGAATTACTGTTTTGGCGTCCCTGGAGCCTGCAACAGCTGCTACTACTGAACCACTGTGATCCCTAATGATAGCCCCATATCCACCTCTTGTCTCTGCTAGTGATCCATCTGAGTTAAGCATGAACCATTGTGGTGTTGGTCGTGTCCAACTATACTATGTAATAGGCTTGTGTACAAAGCGAACATACATCCTCCATTTCTCACAAATATTCCTAGTAGCATCATTATCGTCTACTTCCAGTTCCATAACAATAATCCACAGTCTAACATCTTCCACAATCATTGCAATAATATCAAGTGTAGCCTTGCGCTTCAGTTGGAAGATTCTTCTGTTGCGCTCTTGCCAAAGGTGGTAAATTGTAGCATTAAAACATAACTTCTTAATCATTGTAATGGTTGGGTCTTCTGTCATGTGTTGAATGCACCATTCTACTTCCTGATCCCACTCCAATGGTTGCCTATTGTATCCCATATAGTGCATTATGTTTGTCCACACCATGCATGAGTACCAGCATTCATAGAACATATGCCTCTCATTCTCAGAATCTGTATTGCATAGGCTGCATGTGGAGTGGTCCAATTTCTTCCAATTTTTTAGCTTTTCTTTTGTCTTTAATGCTTTGTTCATGACTAACCAGGTGAGGAAGCTATGGCGTGGAACCCGTCCTTTGAACCATACTAATCTTGCCCATGGGATGAGGGTGCCTCTGTCTCTAATAGAGTGGTAAGCTCCTCTACTAGAGAACTCGCCACTTTGTCCTTCCAACCAAATTATCTCATCCTGTGATTCTGCATCAATTTCCACAGCTTGTAGATCATTGCATATCTCTGGTATTGCAGCTCGCACATGTGCTCGGACTTCCCATTTGCCATCTCTGATCAGAGTACTCACCTTTGCATTTTTGTGCAACAATGAATTATATTGTAGATGTTGAGGGAATTTGTCCATGAGTATGCCCCTTGGGTGCCATGGATCTTTCCATAGATAGGTGTTATCTCCATTGCCTATAGAATGCGTAATGAGCTTACTGGCCGCACTTCTACTATCAAGTATCCGCCTCCAGCACCACGAGCATTCCCTGGGGGTATCCATGAGCCAAAAGTCACAATTTCTGATCAGATTTTTCCTTACCCATTGCACACAAATTCTCTTTGTTGGACACTATATTCCATATGTGTCTCATCATGGCAGCAGTGTTCGATGACTCAATATAGCGCACTCCCAATCCTCCTTCATTATAAGGTTTGCAAACCTTCTTCCAACCTACCATAGGGTCTTAGAGTATGTGTCTGATGCTGACCATAGGAAATTTCGCATGATTGCATTAAGCTCATTAATTGTATCCTTGGGGAGGACGTAACAAGAGGTCCAATATATGTGAAGACTGTTCAGAACTGACTTAATGAGTGTTGTGTGACCTGCATAGGACAACACCCTATTCTTCCATGATGTAATTCTCTTGCGGGCTCTTTCGACTAATGGTAGACAATCACTGCTAGAGAGTCTCGTAGTTACAAGGGGTAAGCCTAAGTACTTCACAGGCAGCACTCCCACATTGAAGAATAACGTACTTGTGATCATTTGTAGCTGATCGGTTTGTACTCCAGCAGCATACAGATTGCTCTTGGTATAGTTGATATCCAGTCCAGTGCATGCTTTAAACTCGGAGAGAACATTTGCGAGAGCTATTGCCGATTGGTGATCACCATGGAAGAAGGCCATGAGGCGAAGCTCAAATGCGTTATGATTGGGTCATGGCACCGATAGTGTAACTTATACAATCCTTCTTCTACCTTCTGTTTGAGCATGAGATGGAGAATTTCCATAACTAGAACAAAGAGGTATGGAGACATGGGGCAGCCCTGGCGAACGCCTCTCCTTGCTCTAATGAAACCCTTCGGTGATCCATTGACCGCTATTGAAAATCTTGCAGTAGATACACATGTGTTCACCTAGTTAATAAACTTGACAGGAAATTGCATCTTGTGCATAATGTGGGATATGGCATCCCATCTTATAGTATCATATGCCTTCCGTAGGTCTATCTTGACTGCACATCTTGGTGGTCCATGGTCCCTATGGTAGTTTCGCACCAATTCATGCGCTAGCATGATGTTATCATGAATATAGCGTCCTTTGATGAACGCTGATTGGTTGAGACTAACGAGCTTTTGAATCACTGTTTTCATTCGGTTTGTCATAATTTTTGTGATGCTCTTGTATAGAACGTTGCAACATGATATTGGTCTGAAGTCCCAAAGGTAAGATGCATTAGAAATCTTAGGGATCAAAGTAACGTAAGTGGAGTTTACCTCGCCCAGCAACCGGCCACTCCGAAAGAAATTGTGTATAGCTTTCACAAAGTCTGTTCCTATTATTCTCCATGCAGACTTGAAGAACATTGAAGAAAACCCATCGGACCCTGGTGCCTTATTGGTTCAATTGAAGCAACAACTTTGATGATTTCATCTCTTGTTACATGTTTGACTAGCGCAGTCCCTTCTTCACTGGTTATAGTATTCTCCACATGCAGGTTCTCAATGATCGAAGGGTCATATTCACCATGAGCACTTCCAAAAATTCCTTCAAAGTACTGCACACACTCCTCGCTGATCTCCCCAATGTCCTCTAGTTTCTCATCAGCTTCATTGTAAATAGAGAGAATTGTGTTTTTAGATCTCCTTTCACGAAGATAATTATGAAAGTAAGCGACGTTCTCATCTCCTTCCTGCATATGTTTGAACCTTGACTTCTGTTTGATTTCAGACTCTTCATTCCTTATTGCTTTAGCATATTGCTTCACTGCCTCGCTCTCCTGCCTAGCCATAACCTGATGCAGTGGGTTGGCTTGGAGATTCGTCTGCATGTTCTCCATAACCTGCTTAGTTACTGATACACTTATGGCCGCTGTACTGAAGTGTGCCTTCCTCCATTCGATTAGTGCCCCTTTTACTCGTTTCAACTTCTTCACAAAGATGTACATATCGTTCCCTTCTATTGGCTCTTCCCATGCTTGTTTGACAACATTCAGATACCCGTGTTCATGAATCCAGTAATTGAAAAATCTGAAGGGTATAGGGCATGCATTCTTGTGCTCATACATAGTAAGTATCATAGGTGAATGGTCTAATATGCCCGGATTTAAGAACTCTGCCTCAGTGTTTGGAGCAGCGTGCAGCCATTCCTGGTTTATCATGACCTTGTCTAGTTTCGACATTATACGCTTTTCTCCCACCTGTTTGTTACTCCACGTCAAAAAGCATCCTTTATATCTGCAATAAAAAAGTTTAGTGTTTTGAATGCAGTTAAGTAAATCTATAAAGTGGGTTGGTTTGATCTCTTCACCACCTATCCTCTTCTGGGAGTTGAGGATCAAATTGTAATCTCCAATCACCGTCCATGGTACTTGATTTGAGTCCGCAAATAACTCCAGTTCCTGCCAAAGTCTCTTCCTGTGGATGTAATTACTACTTCCATATACTACTTTGACAACACTAACAAACCCATTCGGCCAAATTGTTTCGATACTAACCACTTGAGCTGTTTTGGACAACACTTTCACCTTAACAACCTTGGGATCCCAAGCTACCCATATTCTCCCACCATGCATCTCCGCATTGTTGTCAACTACTTCCTAGTCCCTAATAAGTTCTCTTTTTAATTGGTCTTTTTTGCATTACTCGCTTTTGTCTCCAACAACCCTATCAAACTAATATTATGCTTACAGACTAGGTGTCTCACTTCTCTTTGTTTAATGGGGTCATTCAAGCCCCTTACATTCCAACATCCTAACTTGATCATTAAGACTTATTAGAAGGTTGTACCTGATTCCCCACCTCCATGGTGCCCTGCCTCTTTTTGGAGTTACCATCCTTACTAGCAGCATTTGGAATGCCTTGTAGTTTCGTACTCCTCTCTGTCTGTTGCACAGTTGTATTTGTGTTGCCCTTCCTACTCCGCAATTGTATTACTCTTGTCTGTGAAATTGGGTCTCTCGCAACGGTTTCCTTGCTGTTATTTATAGGACCTGCATACACCACCAGTGCATTCTTTGCTACTTCCTTCTCCTTTGTTAGGTCTTCCCTTACCTGTCCCTGGGTCTCCCCTGCTTCTAGCAATTCAACATCATTGACTTCCTCAGTATTTACTTCTATTGGGATCATTTCCATGTTTGTATCCTCCGCTGAGTCATCAAGCGAGTTCATGCTTGCACTTGTTATTGTGTTGTCCATCGCTGTGTCTCCTGTCTCATCTACTATAGTTTTTTCTTCCTTCCCTGGTTCATGATTTTCTTTTGGTTTGAAGGTGTGTCGACCGGTAGCTCTTCTCCAACCCTCCTCTACCTCTGTAGATTTAGACTTGCTTTCCTTTGTATTAGTCGTTTTAGCTCTCCAAACCTTATTTGCTTTGGGTTTTGCTTGCTTGGGACAATGCAAGGAGGCATGACCAAACCGCATACACTGATTACACTTCATCGGCCTCTATGAGTATTCTACATCTATGGTGACAGATTTGCCATCGTCTATGGTGATTGGGATTGAACTAGGGAAGGTGTTGTTTGCATCTATCTCCACACATACTCTGGCATAGGCTAACTGCGATCTGTTATCTGTCGCTTTATCAAGCATTAGTGGTTGCCCCAGTGCACTTGCAATGGTTTGGAGTCCTTCCGGGCTCCACAAAAATAGTGGAACACCCCTCAGATGTACCCAGATCGGGACTGAGTTCACTACCTCAACGTTCTCCTCCATGTAAAGTTTCCATGGCCTCACGATAAAGATGCGGCTCGCAATGTGGACCGGTCCCAAATCCATTGCTTTTCTTCGATCCTCTTCATTGTTGAACTGGACCACGAAGGTTCTCTCTCCATAGACAGCCATCTTAAAATCACTTTTCAACATCCATAGACGTTTCAATCGTTCCTTGACAAAGCCATATGCAAGACTTTTACCTACAAAGTTACCAATTAAATAATGCTCGCACTCCTCCAATCTTTTCCTATGGTTCGCCATTTTTATATGAATGACCTGTTTCCCATCTATCATTGTAGGTGGTACGTATTGCAGCTTGGCTCCTACTCCTTCGCTGTGCTTTGCAAAAAGGGATGCCCAGCTCAATGTACTAGGGCTTGAGGCCTGTTGCACAACACTCGATTGTACATGTGTATTCAAGGCATCTTTTAATGCATCTTGAGACTCAGTTTCCAGGCCTAGTGTGATCTGTCCATCCTTGTTAGGGTTTGGTTCTATGCTCTCATTTGGATTCAGTGACGTGTCTCTATCGATAGTTCCTTCACCCCCCTGGGTGGGGGGTTTATGAGGGTTGTCAGTGATGTTCTTCGTCATTCCATTTCCTTATTCAACTCTCACACCATTTCTTGTTTCACTCAACAATTCATTGTTTCATTCAACCATACTTCATTATTTAACTCATCATTTTTCCTTGTTTCACTCAACCATGTTTCCTTATTTCACTCAAACCCTTGTTTTTGAAAGGCAAGCAGGGTTTTTAGAGAATCCCAGAACCCATAAAGATGCCGCAAGCTGGGTTTGAACCCATGACCTAGTGGTACCATCCGCCAAGCTCTAACCGTCGAGCTGTCATGTCTTGGCCTTTTCTTAAAGGCTGCATGATTTGACCCACACAAACCATGCAACAGTTGAGTCAAGAGTGGCCAGAATTGAACATGCGACCTAAAGGAGCGACCCCCAAGTGCAGTTACTAAACCATCTGAGCCAACCCTGGTGAGTACTCAAACCCTTTTTACCTATAAAAACCTCATACATGAAGTTTATAAAGGATAATTTTTTTTTAGAGTTTTTTTTAGTTGTAGTTCTTGGCTTTATATTTTTACTTGGTAGAGAAGTGCATGTATTATAATTTAATTCCATTGAAGAAGTAAGTTTTATATTTATTTCTCTTTTTCAATTGTTTATTTTTTCCCTTTAACTTTTAGTTTATTTTCATCATCCATTATGTTACTCTTCTCTTTATTCTTTAAATTGAAAATCAGATTTGTCTTTTAATCCACGTGAAGTAGTCGATAATCCCTACTTTCACTATGCATTGTTGAAGTGTATTGTAGGTTGAAGGAAAAAAAAAATATTTCTTTGATTGATGTCGAAAATCATGCAATGACATTAATATCAATTTTTGACATCAATTAGTATGTTTAATTGAAAGTTTCATATATATATATATGAAAAAATTCTTCAAGCCTCGTTTTGCAGCCCTTTTAGAAGCCTGGTTGACATGGTATTGTAAAATAGTTTTATATACAACAAAACTAAGGGTGTAAAGTTAGATAAATAAAATACATAGGACTGAAAAAAAAAACCTAAATTAAAAAAAAAATTGGAGATTAGGTTGGATTTGTCTATCATAATCTGAAGAAGCGACCCAGGCCTACTGTATGCTGGCCAGCACCCATTATCCTATACCGCCCCTTTGGGCGGTCCTTAAACATTGAAAAGACCATCTATCACCTTTTGAAATTTCACCTTGTTGTAAACCTCTTCATTTTCGTTTTGAGTTTATCCTTTTTTGTTGTACTTTATTAATTACATCTCCACATCAACAAGGCCATTAAAAGGGCCATATGGAAAGGCAGTAAGATTGGGAGAAAATGGAGGACAAATGAGATGAAAAGAAAAGTAAAATTGCAACTCATTTTTTTTTGAAAGGCTTTATAGGATTCCAGAACCCAAATTACAACTCATTTACACATGAATCAATCCTTTGTCCCCTCCCTGAATTATTCAAGAGAATTAAAATTGCAAATGACGATATCTCCATACACCCTACTTTTTCTTAGCAATTTTTTGCAAGCCAGCATAACCTAACTTAATACAAATTATTTTATTTCACAAGAAAATGAGGTAAAGGAATGGCGATAGGAATGTAGATAAGAGGGCGGGATAGAGGATACCTCAACCTGATCCTTATCTAAATTAGCCATTAATGCCGAACATGTCTATCTCCCTCCTAATTTCACATACTTCCAACACACTTCCACATCGACATTTTTGTAGTCCACTAAAGAATGTGACACTCTGAAATAACTTGACAAACAGGACAATGAAAACCCACGACTTTATGAATTTAACTGCACTGCAGTCAATCTTCCTCAGTCTGTTAAAATCAGTCAAAAGTCTAGAGATATATGTACGCTGTGACGGAGTGCAATGGACAAAGATATAACACTGATGAGCTTCTTTTTTTTTCCATGAGAAATACATGAGTTTTACTATAATTTGCACTAAAATAGTATTTGTGAACTAGACATAAGCACACATATGTTGAACCAATGGGAAGTCTTGATGACCACATATTTAAAAAATAAAATTGCAATGGAGTTTATGGTAATTCAAGAAGATCTAACAGGAACACTTGGCTAGTTGTGCATCCATTGATTGCAATTTTTGTTTTGTAAATTGATTGCAATGGCTTGCAACCACAAACAAAACATACGGTCACTGAAGTGTAGAGTTCCTCGGCCAGAACTTTCTGAAAGTTGTAAACCTGAGTTTTCCAAATGAGACAATAAAACGGATGAGAATGAAATATCTGAAGTCTACACCAAATTTGGAGCTGATCTGGTGCTAAAGGAAATTGTTTCAGCAGTGAGACTAAAGCTCATTTAGAAAGAAGTATGGAGATGAAAACTGATGACAGTCAAAAGAAACACATGAACTAAACAAATAAAAGGGGAGTTCAGTGTTAATAAGCAACCAATTAATATCTTCTTGTTGGGCTAGGATCCTGCACCGAAAAGGATGTGAAAGTTATTATTTTGAAGTTAAATAGAAGAAAGTGATTGTTCCCGGGTGAGGACTCGGCAAGGCATGTATTCTGCCAATTCATGAAAACCAGGCATTTAAAATGGGCTCAACACAGAGGTTAGCTAAGGATCAACAACAGAAAAACAATCTGTTTGGGTGTTGCTGACTCTACTGCAGGGGGTGTGGAGTTTACTGGTCTGAATTTTCAAGAAGAACAAGGGAAGTTGATGCAGAATATCTCAAGTATTACATCAATTTTTGCTTAAAAGCAAATCTGTCGTAGAATATATGGAAACATATGGTGTTTGAGTGTATCAACTGTATAACACTAAAAAAATTAGGAGAATTTGAGCATAATCCACAACCCGGGTTGGGTTTTAGCCTATTGTGTTCAGGTTGGGACTGCTGTTGTCAAAAAGCACAAAAATGCCTATAGATTCAACTAGAATTATGTCGCCTCGACACCACAATTTTGGTGGTCTTGGAATCACTAGTGATTATATTTAGACTTAAAGTTTGTTAAAAGTTATTAAATCATGGTAATCTCTATTTTAAAGAACGGGAGGGTTATTATTTATAATATAAATTTCCTCAGTCTCTGAAACCTCAAAATTGCCAAGACTAGCTTGTTGATATATATATTTTTTTCATATGTGCACATAATAAACAAATCAGAAATTGTGGGGGAGGGTGGTGTTATAACATTCATTCTTTTACCTAAGAGAAAAGGATGGGTGGTAGGGTGGGGGTGGGGGTGGGGGTGGGGGTGAAAGGAACTACTGGGGACCCAAGACAATGCCCTGAACAGGAATAATTGAAGAGAAAAGTAGAGACAAACTACCAAAAAGGTCACCCTCTAACATCTATGGTATCCCCGCATGGAAATCCCCTTCATTAGAGTGATATCCAATGAAATTGCAGAGATTAGGATGGACATTATGGGCTCAGCCAATCACCAATGAGATAAGGCCTCTAGTGGGTCCCTATCTCCTCTGTTGAGAGCACCCAAAAGTGCATCCAAGAGGTGGCCCTTATAGACTACCACCCCCTCTCTGTTGTGTAAGTGTAAAAGCGCCAGTTGTGGGTCACTCGCTACTCTCAACAACAACACAAAACACTCGCAATAATTCCATTTTCAAACACCACACTCAGTTCTTCAAACTCATCATCAACCTCAGCTCTAACTGAAGGGGTTCAGAAGTGGATCTGTTGATTCCATATGATTTCTGACAAGAAAACGGCTAACGCCGTAGGTGGGAAGACTGCCAGAGCGTGTGATAGTTGCATGCGGAAACGCGCACGATGGTATTGCACCGCCGATGATGCATTCCTTTGCCAAGCTTGTGATGGTTCAGTCCACTCTGCAAATTCTTTGGCTCGCAGACATGAAAGAGTTCGTCTCAAAACTGCATCTTTTAAACCATCTCACGATGATTCTCTCCGTAATTCTCCTCCTCCTGCATGGCACCAAGGGTTTCGCCGAAAGGCTAGAACTCCTCGAACAAAGCCTAATAAAATTCAGGATCCAATCATCAATACACTTCCACATGTGCCTGAGATGGGAAGTGATGACACAACACCTGATGAAAATGATGAACAGCTTCTCTATCGAGTTCCCATATTCGATCCTTTCGAGACCGAGCTGTGTGCCTCTACCCTGCCTGACGAAGGACATGGATCGGCTGACAACGTGCCTACGATGCCAAATATTGGATCTGAATCAAAAACTATGTTGCATGAGTTCGGAAACTTGCACGCGCTTCTTCCATCTGACATGGACCTAGCAGATTTCGCTGCAGACGTTGAGACCTTGCTAGGGAGAGGGCTAGATGAGGACTCCTTTGGAATTGAGGGATTGGGATTACTGGAAGCTAGAGAAGAAGATAACACTAATCACACTGATATGTGTTATGCGAGTGGGAGAGTAAAGTTGGAAGATGAAGAAGAAATGAAGGTTGGTGTAGCATGCCACATGGACCATGACCTAGATATGTCGAGGGAGACTCTGGATCTGAATTTTGACTGTGAATCACCACATACTACCGGTGAAGAGGAAGATGAAAAGGTGATCATCGGTGGAACTTCTACGTCGATAGCAATAAATGGTGGATGTAAAGTGGAGGAGATGATGAGGAGGGTAACACTGAAGCTCGATTACAAGGCGATTATTGATGCTTGGTCTAGCCAAGGATTGCCATGGACTACCAGTGATCAACCACAATTCAACCCAGAGGACTGTTGGTCCGACAGTTTGGTAAGTTCTCTAAATCACAGAATAGGTGTTTATTTTCTTTACACTATATATATAACAAAGAAACCCTCACTTTTATGGTATAAAGGTATGTAGGTGAGGAAGTTTTAGTACCTTTTCTCGCCCAAGGCATGATAGATGTTAGGTAGTACGTACTTTTGCAACAAAAGACAAGCTAAACGCTCGAGAAAATTTTGAATCCTAAACTTATACTATGATGATGACTGCTCCGATACCATGTTTACAAGTATTATAATAAACGGATGATAGATAATGCAGATGCAGTTTAAAAGAAAATATTACTGCAAATGTTTGACATGGCATTTGTACAAATGTTTCAGGGCTTGTGTCCTTCAGACATGCATCAACTGTACGGATCAGAAATGGGAGGTATAGGAGGACACATGGGGGTGATGGGTGGTGCTGATGGTGGTAGAGAGGCAAGGGTATCGAGGTACAGAGAGAAGCGTAGAACGAGGTTGTTCTCTAAGAAAATAAGATACGAAGTTCGGAAACTAAATGCAGAGAAGAGGCCTCGAATGAAAGGCCGCTTTGTTAAGAGGACTTCCTTTATTGGAGCAGGAGGACCCTCTTTTCCCTTCTGATCAAGCAGCTAGAAGATGTGCAATAACTGTAACTGTAGAGAGCTCACCAAAATTTTCTTTCTTTTCATTTTTGCTTGTTTCTTGTTCATCTGAAGTGAACTCGTCACGAGTTATGCCTTTTCTGGCCTATACAATCAATAAAAAAGCTATAGTCTAGATTGAAGCGTGGCCATCACTCATGTAAATTTCTTTGTAAAGCTTGAAAGAAACTAACCTAATGTGCTTCAAATTGAATCTCTACTCCCCCTCACAATGAGTTTGTTTATACAACAACCAGAAAACAATCACAAAACTCGAATTAAAAGCATCTCCAATGTGGCTATCACTCGTGTAATTTTCTTTGTAAAGCTTGCAAGAAACGAACCTAATGTGCTTCAAATTGGATCTCCACTCACCCTTTAAATGAGTTTGTTTATATCACAACTAACATTCCTATTGACCTAAATCTATCATGAAACTCGAATTAAAAGCATCTCCAGTCGGCAGCCACAAAACTCGAATTAAAAGCATCTCCAATGTGGCCATCACTCATGTAATTTTCTTTGTAAAGCTTGCAAGAAACGAACCTAAAGTGCTTCAAATTGGATCTCCACTCACCCTTTCAATGAGTTTGTTTATATCACAACCAACATTCCTATTGACTGAAAAACGATCATAAAACTCGAATGCAAAGCATCTCCAAAGGGCATCCTCATACAGGATTAAGGAGCCGTAAGATGTATCCAGCATAACACTCGGAGCTCGTATTTTTTTTTGAAATACCGTCCAATAACAACGGATCGGCTTGGGGCAAGACTCTTTCCCATGCAGAACATTGACAAATAAACCTAAGTGTAACCTTATCCCTTCGCAGATGTTATCCTCAAACACCTAATGCAAACCTAATAGCCAAACTTATTGACTTCCTAAAACTTCCATACCACCAACAAACTCCAAATTTTGATACTAATCCAACAAAACAGCTGCTTTAAACACCAATTATTATCCTAAACAGGATAAGAATAGGATAAGAATTGATTTTATGTTGCAAGTGTTAAAGTAAAAATATGTGAGAACTCGTTAAAAGGAAACCTAAATATTTAGATGAATTGATTGGTTTGATTTCGGGCAAAATGTATGTCATGAAGCCCGTGAGATGTACTTATGTTATTGAAAATCCCATTATGACACTATCACCATTGAAGACTATAAATAGGTAAATTCACGGAGAGAGGTTTTTTTCTTCTTCTTCAACAACTTAAAGATCTTTCTAAACCAATGCCTCTAATATTCTAGGTGAGACAACTTCAAACTTCAATCAACTCTCTCACCATTTCCTAATTTACAGTGCTAATCAACTTTCACTTCACAGATGTAAATATCACTAAACGAGTGAAAGATATGTTTCTTCAGCAAAGAATTTAGTATGTGGGTTGTCTAGAAGTGCATCACCATGTTCCACGTAGAACACTTTAAATGCTAAATATTGCCCAAAACATATTGTAGAATTGGAAATTGTTTTGGCCACGTGGATGGTTGAGATGTACCCCATGGATACAAAGTCCCACATGTCAACTTTCCCATATTTTAAGGACCATAGAAGAAGAATACAACTCCTCCATAGGGGAGTAATGGTGATCCTACCTAGGAGTGAGCACGGTCCGAAACAACCCGGGATTGGGCTTGTCCTGGTCCAATGAAACGAAACGGAACAGTTCGAGGTAGAAGAATTTTTTGGGCCGAACCGGTTGGTCCCTAACCGATTTGAATCGGAAAGATCCGGGATGGAACCATGCCATCCCGGTTCAAAATGTTAAAAAAAATTTGGGGGTCTTCTTGTGTCCCTCATTTTATTTTATTAATGTATGATTAAAGCATAACCAACTTCATCATGAAGGCTTAACTAAATTAATGAAATCAAAACTCTTAAGAATTCTTACCTCTAATTTCTTGATTACATCTTCCTTATCATACAATACAATCACTAAGTCAACGCGTTACATTTCCACCATGAAAAGCATAGTAGACTAGGCAACCCTCTAATAAGGTGCTTACAAAAGTTTTGTTCTCTGATGACCCACAAGTACAGAAGGAAAAGAAAAAAAAGAGAAGAAAAAGAAAGAAAGAACTCTTCTCAAACACGCCAAAAAAGCATCTGTTAACACCTTTGAAGAATTTTTTTTCTTTCATGTAGATTTCATGCCGTGAAACACTGTATCCCACCTGATCTCTTCAACACCCAGTATGAGTCATCATTCTCCACCTTATCATCGTTGCACATATTACATACGGACAGGCTCGTACAAGTGCTAAGCGAAGGCCCTGTAACGACTTTTGAAAAACCATTAGTAAGCAACAACCTTCCTTGTCTAAGCATAGTTGGTCGCCAATTCTTCTTCTTCCTTCAAACCAACCACACTATATCTCAAACACGAAATATGAGATGCAACTATAGTGGCGAAGAGATGCAAACACGAAATTGCAAGCAACTATAGTGGCGAAGATAATATGAGATCTTGATCATGATAACAACTATGCTAATAGAGACCTTGACCTTTTGATTGGAGATCAAACCACCTAGATCCTTTGATTGGGGATCAGCCACCAAATAAACTAAATAAAAGTTGTATTGCTTGCCTAAACTCTATTACATCATATGTATTTATAACTGAAAGCAAAAATAATACTTCCTAATTGAATTCAAACCTAATTCTAATCAAACAATAACTCCTAATTCAAAACAAGCTAATATTCCCTAAAATAGAATGTTGTTCTAACTAAGACATTCTAATCTCAAGTAAATACTAAATAGGATTCGGCATCCTAACATCCCACGCTGCCTGAAACAAGGCTTGTCCACAAGCCTGAAAATCTGAAAAACGTATACGAAAATGCTCGTAGTCTTCCCAAGTAGCTTCTTCCACAGGACGGTCGGTCCACTTGATAAGTCAGCGTGTAGTTTTTTCGAGACCCATGAGGGTTCATTGGCAAGAGTAGGGAAAATTGGGTCCGGAGTAATACCATTACCTAACTTCTTCTGTAAAAGAGAAACATGGAAGGGTTGGATACGAGACGCAACCGGAAGATCAAGTATGTTAGAAAACTCATAGTGACCATCATATATTTGAAAAGCCGTCTCGGAAATATCCGGTTCATGAACCCAAATTTGGTGGTAACCTGAGCGTAAATCGAGCTTAGAAAACACCGACGTGCCGTGCAGTTTGTCCAATAATTCATCCACAAGCTGAATTGGAAAATGGTCCTTAATAGAGATTATGGCTCGGGCGGGGGGAAGGGTTTTTGGAATGCTAAAGACATCCAAAAATTCAGCAAATAGTGGCCGAACAACAACAGGAATGGAAGCGCCCAGGTCAACTTCCTGAGGTAAGTGTAAAAGAATGTCGTGACTTTCTTGGCGTAAAGAATGATGGACCGGGGTACAATCCCTGACCATAGGAGAATTGTCGCCAATTAATGTATAAGTACAATTTGCCACCAAGAAGGTCATAATCAGCTTGGAAAAGTCCCAAGTAATAATACCCAAACAGCGAAGCCATTCAGCACCTAGAACCACATCACATCCTGTGATACCCAAAAGTAAGAAGTGGTCGTGGAACTCATAATCTTGTAATTTAAGGGAAACATCCCGACAAGAGCCAGGACTATGCAATTGGCCACCATCCGCAAGCATGACGCGTAAAACACCATCATTGTGGATTGGAAACCCACATTATTAGGCAAAAGACGGGTGCAAAAAATTATGAGTTGAACCAGAGTCAACTAGGACAGTGACAGGCCCGTGTTTTAATTGTCCAGTAATACGCATGATTTCAGGCCGTGGGGACCCGAGAAGAGCATGAAGAGAAATCCCTAGAGGAGGTTCAGATAAAGTATGATCCAAAAAAGGAGGGTCAACATCAGAAACGTCTTCTTCTTCTTCCTTATTACCCTCGAGGAACAAAACGTCGGGCTAAGGACAACGATGGCCACGCTTATATACTTCATCGCAGTTAAAGCAAAGTCCTTTGGCACGACGTTCTTGTTGTTCAGCCCATGACAGACGTTTAACACCTGGTGGGATACTAGTAACAGGCGTTGAAGGATTTGTAGCAGGCACAGGGTTAGCAAAATTTTGGACATGCCCTTTAGATCGAGTAGCATTAATGGCATTTTCGTGACATAAAGCCAACTTAAAAGCATGTGTAATACTGGTAGGGTGTAACATCCTAACTCCTACTTGAATATCAACGCGCAAACCAGATAGAAAAATGCTAATCTGATGAGATTCAGACAAATCGGGCACCAAATTAGATAGCTTCTCGAACTCGGTAATAAAGGAGCGAACTGTGCCTCGTTGTACTAACTTGGAAAGAGAACTACACGGATTGATATGTTTGCGATAACCAAAGCGAGAGCAAAGAGCTTTCGAAAACTGTTGCCAAGTTAATGTGCCCAGTGATTGGCGAATCCATCGGTACCAAGAGTTGGCATCACCCTGAAGGTGAAGAGCGGCAATGGGAAGCATCTGTTCGCTGGAAAGGCCATTGAGTTCCTGGTACTGCTCAGCCTGAAATAACCAACCATATGGATCAGTGCCGTCGAAACGGGGTAAAGTTGGGATGTGGTTGGAGATTCCGTAATGCCTCTAGAATAGTGGCATTAGTGGTCTCAAGTGCGTGAAGTTGGGATGTAATCCCAGTAACTTGAGCAGTAATCTCATTGACCTGCTCTTGTAATTCAGCAACCGTCATGATAATGCGTTGAAATGGTTGTGGGTTATTGGTGTGGTGTAGATGTATCAGGAGATGAAATTGAATGGAATCGATGAATTCTGGAGTCGAGGAAAGCTGGAATTGACGAAATTGAGGAAGCGCTGGAATCTGAATGAAACGATGAATTTAGATGCGCTGAAGCGATGAATTGGATGCGCTGGATGAAGCGATGAATTTGATGCGCTGGATGAAGCAACGAATTTGGATGCGCTTGGATGAAGCGAGGAACTTGGATGCGCTCGGATGAAGCGATGAATTTGATGAAGCGCTGGAATCTGGAAATGATGAATTTGATGAAGCGCTTGGATGAATTGAAGAAGCGCTGGAATCTGGATGAAGCGATGACGCGCTGGAATCTGGAATCAATGAAGCGCTGAAGATGAACTGAAGATGTTGCGCTGAAGACGAAACTGGACGAATCAGGATGCGATGAAACTGGATTTGCTGAAGATGAAATTGGATGAAGATGCTAAAACTGGATGCGCTGGTTTGAATCGGTGATGAACGATGCTCTGAATTGATGATGAACGATGATGACGATGCTTTGCGAGGCGGTGGCTGTTGCAAGGTTTTTTTTTTGATGAAGAACTGTGAGATCGGAGGGTGTTGTTGAGGGTGAAGAACGAAAAACAAGAAATTTTTTTTGCTCAGAATGATGATGCTCTGATACCAGATAATAGAGACCTTGACCTTTTGATTGGAGATCAAACCACCTAGATCCTTTGATTGGGGATCAACCACCAAATAAACTAAATAAAACTTGTATTGCTTGCCTAAACTCTATTACATCATATGTATTTATAACTGAAAGCAAAAATAATACTTCCTAATTGAATTCTAATCAAACAATAACTCCTAATTCAAAACAAGCTAATATTCCCTAAAATAGAATATTGTTCTAACTAAGACATTCTAATATCAAGTAAATACTAAATAGGATTCGGCATCCTAACATATGCTTAGAGATAATATGTTATCTTGATCATGATAACAACTATGTTATCTTGATCATGATAATATGCTTATGCTTAGAGATAATATGTTATCTTGATCATGATAACAACTATGTTATCTTGATCATGATAACAACTATGAGATCTTGATCTATGATGAAAACACGAAATTGCAAACACAAAATTAGAGAAGATAATATGAGATCTTGATCATGATAACAACTATCACTACACCAAAAATGGCCATTAGCAACGGTTTTAAACCGTGGGGGTAACCCATTGGCACGGCTTAGAACCGTGGGCTGTAGGGGCGTCGCTAAATCCCCAGTAACGGCTAAAAACCGTGGCTAAAATATTAGCAACGGTTTTATCTCGAGGACGGTTGATGATTTAGCCACGGTTATAAACCGTTGCAACAATCTTAGCCACGGTTCTAAGTCGTGCCCAGGATTAGCAACGGTGCTTTAGCAACGGTTTTAAGCCGTGGCCAGTACTAGCCACGGTTTTTAGCCGTTGCAATAATTAGCCACGGTTTTAAGCCGTGGCAAATTTTTTTTTTTTTTTTTTAAATGTAACAACAAACCTACTTCTGTACATGTTATTAACTTGACAATCATGAAAGTATTTGAATCTATTCTGTTCATTGTTCATTAGTACTTCAAATCCATATATGTTGTAATACAGAAAAACTAAGATTGAATGTGAACAAATCTTGTATTATTTTTTCATTATTGTAATTCACAAACTAGTGAGCACACTTACAAGCAAATTACAATAAAAGTGCATAACAAAAACTAGGATACAGGTATGGGTATGGGTATGATACATGATTTCATTAGTTATGGACTCAAGCCTCAAGGTACCCCTTACAACAGGCCTTTCGATCAAGACTATGTATCTACTTGGCAGTAGGTTCATATGCTTTATGTTGTTACTATATGATTCTCGATCATCAATGTCGAACACAAACAACCCTTATGATACTCAAAGAAGTCATCTACATTGCTTCCCAAGGGTTTTGAGTTGGAAGAATCTTTTACCTGCTGAAACTATCAAAGACTTGAAAACTTTCTCAAGATTTGTTTGATGAACACAGTTCCTGAACAAAATACAGTGTCACATACCGTGACACAAACAGATTGCAATAGAGCTTAGTAGATATGCTCACACCATGATATTCATCTTTCTCCTGATGGCTTCTACCTTCACCAAGCTGTAAATGTTATACTACTCAACTTTGATGCCTTCTATTCATAGTACCTGCATGAGCTCAACCACAAGCAAATTAATCACTAGTGTTACACAAATTTCAAATTAGTTCAAGCAGATTCAACCCAAATTACTAAAAGAAGATGCATTTCTATGAACTTAACTGCCAAAGATTGAACTTTAATGGGAAACTACTGGAAAATTTCATCTGACATTGCCAAACTTATCCTCAGTGATCTACAAGTTGTCAGGTTTGTTGGTACAAAATTTTTAATGTTTTTAGAAAAGACAATTTTCTTCTTCAATTAATTTAGTATGCTAAAGCAGAACTATTGACTTATTGAGAGCTCATAGGATAATACATAAGCTGGATAATTTGTGTGCTTAGTGAGGCATTCAGATGGTTACAGCAGTCTTTCGTGAGTATGAGCTTCAAGTTGTTGCAAGCTATATAACAAAAACAGATAGGGAGAAGGTAAAGATCAAGCTCATATAAGCCTACAATACAAATGGATACTGGCATCATTGTTTTAAAAGCAAATTACCCGATACAAAAGAAAACATGGATTGAGAGCACTATAATATTTTACTACTGACAGTGAGTAGGAAAGCCCTGAAAACAGGAAAATTCAAATAAACAAATTGACAAGTATGGTGAGCTCACCTTGGATGCTTCAAGTCCTAGTTCACAAGCTATGCATGAGAACTTGAGAAACACTTTTACGCGACTAAATCAAAATTCTGCTTTCTTCTCAATGACTCCAACACTTCTAAGGGACGATCTCCCATAGAACTAGCTCCCCCCATAGAAGATTTGACCGTCGTCCTATTCATGGAATCAAGCTGTGGGGTGGAGGCATCCTGGCTGACCTCCTTGAGCATAGACTTGACTCTTTTCGAAGCCATGGCATCTGACATCACTGAGGAAACTATTTCTGGACTTCCTAACTGCTGGGCTAAGCTACCTTGCACGTCTCTAATAATCTGAGAAGCACCGGATGCACGACCCAGGGGTGACATATTGCTATTGGATTTTTGCATGGTGGCGACAGTCTCAGGAACTGTAGATTTTGCTTTGAGTGCTTCATACTTCTCCATGTCGTAAATGATCTCCTTCTGAAGCTGCTTGTCAGCTACTAATATGTCATCAATCTCATTCTTGTAATCCTTAAGAAGCACTCGCAGGCATTCCATGAGACAACCCATCAAGGAGTTGTTTCTGCTCTCCAGTAGCCTCTTCAGCTCTATAAAGATAGGAATAGCATTTTGGATCAAGCTCTTCTTTGCCACCTGAGCCATCACTCTCCGTTTTGCAGCTGCAGCAGAATCAGTGCTTCCACTTTCTCCACCTTCGTCATCCATTAGGCAATATTAAAAACATCAGGTCTGCAGAGTTCGACCAAATATGCACGAATATGTAATAAATAAATATAGAATGTCATATCAAAATAACTATATGATAACTGAAAGCTAAATAGCCAATTGAGACTGACAGAGAAAAAGAAACATGTCAAACACAAACACACATGCACTAGACCATATAACCCAACAAAATGGAAAGAAAATCACATATCCCATCTGATAAATGATTACCTAAAATCTGGAGAAGACAGAGATGATCTACATGGAAGTTATGACTGGTGAGCAATATATAAGTGGATTTGAAAAGAAGTATCAAACTCAATCTATTTTTTTCTTTTCTTATAACAGGGAATGCAAAAATTTTTAAATGAACAAAGAAACCAAAATTTTCATGGCACTGAACTAGTGAACTATAGAGGCAAACCAAACCCAATGAAAAATCTCATTGTCGTAATAAGAAAATGAATATAGGAAAAGAGCTTACTACACATTCTTAAGAGAAGAAGAAGAAAGTAAGCAAAAATGAAGGATATGTTGTGATCTACAATCTAGCAACAAGTAAAATGACAACAAAAATACATCATATTTGAGCTAAAAGCAAACATGACGCAGGATGCAACTAATGAGTAAATACTAGAGCATCAGCAAGCGTCAGTCTGCCTTCGGCATCAGTATTGTTGACCTGCAGAAAAAATGATTCCAACAAATCAAACTTACATGGAGTTGATGAGATATTTATCAAGTGAGTTTGAAAGCCACCTTAACGAAGATTTCATGAAGCTTCTACACATATTTTCAATACCAAACAATGCTACATATTGTCCACTAAATTAGTTTCGCTTCAATTATCGCAGGGAGGAACACATCCTAGTCTATAAAACAATTCTACTATTAAGTTGCAAAGTTACATAGATTTGAGAGATATGAGCCCAGTTATAGAAACAAACCAGAACCGACAATCTACCAAAAATATGAACATATATGTTCATTAAAAATATCCAACTCTTTTATTAGTGTTCATTACAAATAACAAATCCTCTTCAGGCTACTTTTATCAGTTAAACTACTTCTAGTTTATGTAGTATATTCAGTTTAGAATCTTATGTAAATTTCATGGTTTAGTTTTTGTAACTCAGTGCATTTATCAATGAAAATAATTCTGAAATGATGTGAATGCCTGAATGTTATAAATTTGAATAGATTGTGTAAAATCACCTATTTTGGAGAATGGCTGCATTCTTTTGTTTAACAAAACAAAGCAAGAAACAACAAACTTTAAACTGACATGCTGCTCTCTAGCTAAAGCAAACGCTCCTTGCCCATAAAACATAGCCACCTGCTCTATTTTTCCTCGAAACAAACACAACAGACCTGCTGTGTTTTTCCTTGAAAAAATAGAGCAACTGCAGCCAATTCCTCTGCGCCTGCGCCTTGCACCTTCCAGCCATCGCTGCCCTGTTTCTGAACAGAAACAGAGCAAAACAACTCTGTCCCAAGCCAAGACAACACCTTGCCAGGACTCTTTGCCATTATGCTCCACTTGCAAAACACAATTCGACCTGCAGAATTCAATTTGGCCATAAATGAAAAAAACAACAAATCTACCTAGGAATCTGAAGGTATATATCACAACAAAGAATTTAGATTGTATAAATGCTAAGAATAAAATCCAAATTATCCAGCGTCGAATTCCAAGTTTCTTTTCAATGGGGTCTCCTAGGGTATTTAAAGTGACACCAATTAATATTCATGTCACTGATAATGGAGAATCTCAAACTGTCCACCCAGGTGTAGACAATCTAGACTCCATTACAGACATTCGCATGTGGAGCACAGCACACGGTATAATAATGGGCTTTGCCGATTGGAAACTATACACCTGAACTAACAAGAGCTAGAAATCACAAAGTCAAAAATCAACGTCATGCCATATGTTCACACAAATATTGCACTTTGCATAATCAACACCAAAGGGTATCTATCACATGGAATTAACGAACATATAAAGGACACTTACGAACATGGGAAATGGGAGTGAGCTTTATTGTACATCTATATGTATAAGTTCCCATCTAGTATAAATAATAAGAACCCATTACAGAAAGTGGCATAAAGTGGGAAGTGACAGAGTACGGACTTTTTTGAAAGGTTGAGTAAACTTACAACAATGAAAAAATCAAAGCTTCTGTATACATACTACTCATTAAGGATTTCATGCAAAAATCAAAGCTCAATCCACCAATAAAAAAAAACAACCAATATCATACAACCAATCAAGATTTCTTCCTAATAACCAAAACTAAGAAAAAGAAACTGAAAGACATACCTTGAGGTAACACCAACACACACTAACATGAGGAGGTAGTTGATCTCAGGTATATACACTTGTCCTTCATACTTGTTTGAAGTATGAAAGATCTTGACTCGAGGGAAGCAACTAAGGGCTAGAGACTGCTGGATGATTGAGACTGTTGTTGATTCCTTTTGTGTGTAAAATCCTCCACAATACACATCAGGCAAGCTAGGATGTAAGGATGCTATATGTTGCCATGTGAACAAAGCACTTCTTCTACGGGCACGTGGACTCAATTCATCCATGTTTGTATTTACAATCTGGAACGAGAAACCTGGTTGTTCAACTCCCTTAAGTTGAAATGTGTAGAAATCATGTCAAGGAAGCAAAACCAAATGACATAATATAGCTCTACAACATAGGATAGGGAGAACAAGTAAACTGTAGTAAATGAATTTAATGAATAGAGCATCTTGGGGCGGACTGTTTCAGCTTTTGTTTCCTATGTTTATCTTGTTTAGGCTACTTGTACCTGTGTGTGGTCTGTTCAATTGCCTTACATTTCCCTGGTCTTAAGTTTAAACAGTTGCTTTTCTTCATCAACCAACATTAGAAGACACACAGAGGTTAGCACAAAAAGTAAGACAAAAATTATTCTGCTTTTCTTTCATGATAGCAAAGCAAATACAAAACTCCGATAATACATAAAACGTATGAACTGACACACCTTACACGTTTTGTTGTACAATGTATAATGCAAGAATCAGCAAAAAGAAAAACAGAGTCAACCTTATAATGAGAAACTTTACCGCTACCATGGTCGACCTTATAATGAGAAATGGACAAGATTTGAAATGAATTATGTAAAAGTAAAGAGGATTGAAGGATGAGAGAATACATTAAGGAGTCCAGACATTGCAGAAAAGTCAAAAGCAGGAAATCCGGCTCCAGGGTCAGGAGCAGTGCCAGTCTGCCTTGGTTGTGTCTCAACAGAAGATGTTTCATTGTTGGAACCTGTGCTCCCTGATTTCTCTTTTAGAAAAATTGAAGGATGGTCAGAAATTTAATGATGGTATGAAAAAAGGTTATGAGAATACATAAGAATGATAATGTCATCATAGTCATTATCATTTAATAGCCAATTGGCACTTAGTATTCCAAATTTCCTAGCCCCATGTGTATAATGACTACAAAACCAACTCAACCAATTTCAGTTTGTACCAGTCATCTTATTTTGCCAAGTACCAAATAACTACTGAAAGTAAGTGCTCACCTTTCAACTATTTTTCATATGCGTTTATGACAATATTAATGAATTCCTTGTGTAGAGTACTATTGAAGTACTCTTGAAGAAATGGTTGCTTCCTACAATGAAAAAACATAGACTTTTTGGAGATAAAACTATATGCTCCTTCTAGACCCAATATATTTTCAAGGTTTTGGTGGTTTGCAGTTTTCAGTAAAAAAATATCCAATATGGAAGCTAAGTTGTTATTCTTTGACATTCATGGATACAAAAGAAGAATATCCAATATGTCTAGCAAAATGGCTTTTGACCAATGGAAGCTTGTCATCTATACAAAATATGATAGATTCATGCAATATGATATGATATGAGAGACGCAATGCTGACTAACCTGTGTTGATTCAGGTTTTCCCTCTTGGTCTGATTCTATCGGCTTTCATGAGCATTGCCTTCAAGCCCATCATCTCATCCAAGTGTGCAAGGCAGTTGTCCACGTAAAGTTGCACAAATTAAACATTATGAAATTCAAATATAACATCCCCAATTTCTAACATGACCAGACAGGAATACCAATTTCTAATCCCCACTGTCACCAACAAAGCAATGTGACCACCCACAATTATAACATCCCCATTAGACATTACCACTCCCTAATCACTTTTTGGTTTTGTTTTGTGGCTTGTGCATCCTAGCTTCGACCCTTTAGCAGGAACACATGTTCAAAGTTCATACTTTCAAGAAAAAGAAGAAGAAATCTGTGTATGTCAGGAAGAAAAGTAAATAACTAACATTCAAACTCAAATCATTAACATTCTATTTGTTATGATTCATTTCACACTTGAGTGGAAAAAAATATGCAATAGTAAAAAAAAACATTAACTAGCCAATATTTTTCCTCAAAAGCTAGACTTGTTAAAAGATATCAAAACTAATTAGTTAACTATGATTTAGGCACGCTTTAAAAAGAGTTTTTGTGGTTAAGTTTCCTGATTAAATTAATATTTCTTATTATCTACCTCAAAAAAGATAAAATGTTTACAAGGATACAAGTAATTGTTTATTAAACATGCCAATGTGTCTAAATTATTAGGTGACGCACAGAATCCGATCCCTACTCCATGGAGCGGGTGATTTGGACTCAGATTCCAACAAATTATGTGGAGTTCATTACTAACTACTGTACCAGTGTTTTGAAAAAGGTTCTCTGTATTCATAGTTGTCAAAAGAATTGTTGCTTATAAATCATAATAAATAGATATAATCAACAAAAGTAACTAATTATGAAATTTGTATTTTGAATAAATCTTGGATAACGAAAATGACCTGTTATTCTTGAAGCATTCAAAGCCATAAATATCCAATACACCGATTTGCATCTGGGATTGTGCGTCTTGCCCAACAGACCTATTAATCTTATCAACAAGCCTGAAATAAATCAATACGTTAATGCTATGATAAGCTGCTATAAAAACCCGCATGTAACACCCTATGTAACACTATGCTATAACCAAAGTACCATACCAGTCAAACAATCTAGAATATACAGTCTTTGCTAAAGCATCCCGACTGGCTACAACAGCATTACAGTCGAGGGCCATCACAATGCTCCATTCACGTGTTTGGATTGAACATGTGCATAGTATTGCAAGCAAATTGTTGGCATCACACCTGAGAATAGCAGGAAGGTGTGGAAATTATTAAACTAACCCGTGACTAGCTCTGAGTTCAAATTTCAAACTAAGAAAGCTTAGAAAGCGACAAGCATCGGATAAATATAAATAAATAAAGAGCAGTGAGTATGCAAGGTGTCCTTCACCCCATTATCCTGATCATATAGAATTTTTTTCAGACCAGGTCTACCAGTCAGTTTAGGCATATTTTATTTGATTGAGCTCTAGCATATCTCAAAATCATCTCATTGAATTAAGACCAAAACCCTCTTTCTTATCAATCTAATGAGATAAATGTTTTTCATCAGACTATTCAAAATCATCTCAAACTAAACTCCTTTTGCATCAACTAACCACCAACAAATTAAATTAAGACCAATACCCTCTTTCTTATCAACCTAATGAGATAAATGCTTTCTGTCAGACTATTCAAAATCATCTCAAGTTGAACTCCTTTGGAATAAACTAACCACAAACAAATTAAATTAAGAGCAAAACCCTTTTTCTTATCAATCTAATGAGATAAATGTTTTCAGTCCGACTATTCAAAATCATCTCAAATTAAACTTCTTTGGCATCAACAAACCACAAAAAAGTTAAATTAAGACCAAAACCCATGTTAAATTAAGACCAAAGCCCTCCTTCTTATCAATCTAATGTGTACAGATATGTCCTTTCAAATACACTAATCAGCATAAACAACAACCCGATTTTCATGCAAATTCAAAATCATCCCATGTTGAACACCCTTTGCAACACACAAACTAAATTAAGGTAAAATCCCTTCCTTATCAATCTAAATTAAAAGAACAGAAACCATCACCCTACAAGTTGCATGCATACCTCCGTTTATGTAATCAAATTCACCATATTTAAGAGCTTCATCACTGATTTAAGTATGTCCAACATAGTTGATCTGCACTCAGAGTCTGTAATCATGGGGCCTAGCTGGCCTGCTCGGATGTCATCACATAATTGGCCTCACCTCTTCTTCATGAAGTGCTCTGTAGGATCACAGTTTCATCATCAGAGACATGTAACAAAAGAGAAATGAACAACAAAGATAAAGAGTTTGAGATGATACCTAAAGAACAATACTTGAACTAGGTTAGATGGCCACCACATGTAAGGAGAATACCTCAACCACAGCTCAAAACCAGTGTGCTAACCGCGCACGCTGAAACCCGCTGCGGCCAGAAACAGCACGTACAGCAGCCCAAACCTCACCTTCCATCTTCCTTGGTCTTCAACAGAGGCTTGATTTCTTTAAACTTGAACCTCCACATTTCTTTAAACTGCGCCTAGTCAATACTAGCCTTAAAAGCATCCAACTCTTAGTCAATACCAGGCCTGATAAACACATGCCACGACCAAATTCATTAACTATGAAGCTAAAGCCGAGAAATTACAATCAACTACAATTTCATCAGGTAGGAAATAGGATTTTACAAAAAAAATGCAATCAATTGCAACCCAGTTTCGAATGACTAAAAGTTTGCATTCCAGTTTCGAATGACTAATATTATCAAACTTTGTCATAAATAGATAAGCATGCATCTTTCAACCAAAGGTGACCAAAGAGAAACTGGGGTATGCTTAAAACACAATTAATCACAAGAAGATTTAGAAAAGACAGCTATAGATGATAAATCAAACAAAACCAAAACGTTTTCAGCAAATAAAAAAATTGGGTACATCTTAAAACTAAATGAACATTATCTTTATTAGCTAATCTTGAACAAAATCAATTTATATCTTCAAAGATGATAATCTACCCCCTTTACATCAATGGTAATAGAAAGTCAGATTTTTTTTCTGCTACTAGTGGTTCATTATTGAATCCCTAAATCGTTTATACAGTCATTCTACTAAATCCATTGTTTCCACGGGGAAACAATAGATTGCAAGAAGAGATCTACAGACATCACAACAAACCCATTGTTTCTACTAAATCCATTGTTTCCTCTCTACATTCAGGAACCCTAATTTCATCAAAAATAAAAGAGAGAGAGAGAGAGAGAGTACCTGTACGAGAGAATGGTTGCAGTGGCTGATCGATTTTGAAGACGCCGAGTACTAAGGAGGGAAGACCAGGGAAGGAGGGGAGGAGGGAAGTCGAGGGAGCAGGGAAGGAGGGGAGGAGGGAAGTCGAGGGAGCAGGGAAGGAGGGGAGGAGGGAAGTCGAGGGAGGGAGCAGGGAAGGAGAAGGAGCAGGGAAATCGAGTGGAGTAGAGTCGAGGGAGGGAGCAGGGAAGGAGCAGGTTTGTGGAGGGGAGGGAAGGTTTTTGTCGATGGAAGTCGAGTGGAGGGAAAGTCGAGCACCAAAATAGCCCGCCCAATTTTTTTTTTCAGCTTTTCATGTAGCCACGGTTTTGAGCCGTTGCTAGAGCTAGCCACGATTTAGAACCGTTGCTAAAAAAATTTTTGCAACGGTTTTGAGCCGTGGCTAGACCTAGCCACGGTTTAGAACCGTTGCTAAATTTTTTTGTTGCAACGGTTTTTAGCCGTTGCGAATACTACCCACGGTTTTAAGCCGTTGCTACTAATAGCCATGGTTTTTAGCCGTGCCAAATATACCAACGGTTTTAAGCCGTGGCCAGGTTTTTTTTACCCACGGTTTTAAGCCGTTGGTACTTATAGCTACGGTTTTTGGCCGTGGCAAATAAACCAACGGTTTAGAACCGTGGCCAGCTTGGCGTAGCTAAAACGGCCTTTTGGTGTAGTGTATAGTGGCAAAGAGATCCAAACACGAAATTGCGGCTGAGATCTGGCCGATCTTGGTGGTGAGAGTCAGGGATCTCAAGGAATTTGGGTTTGTGGAAAAGGATAGGAGATTTGGTGGTGGTGGGTTAGGAAAGGAAAGAAGACAGTGTGAGTGAATGAATGAGAGAGTGATGTGAGTTGTACCTCTCACTTAAAATAAAAAAAAAACAAACTGATGATACATCATACAGTCCACGAATCAACATTGTAAATGTCATGATAATCTTGTCAACAGAACAAAATAGACCCGATTGCATGCTCAATTCAGCGAGGCCCAGACAACATTAAGTTTGGCAGATTCAAGAACATTGGACCCGAACTGCAGCGCCTTAATAAGCTCATAATAAGTCACACGATTAGGCCCAATACTCATCAGCCCTGATAAGACAAGTTTATGGGGGATCGACCCAAGACAGACAGACCAGCAATACATCGATTCCAACTAGGAAACAAATATTAGAATATAATTCGGGCAAGGAAACTTTCTTGCATGGCCAACACTCAGAAAGGGAAACTAGGGGTGGGCACGGTCTGGATCGGTTCCAAATTTTGAGGAACCTAACTCGGACCGTTTAAATTTAACGGATCCGGTCCAGTCTGGATTCCCTTATTTTGAAAATTGGAACCGAACCTAACTCGAACCGTTTGGAACGGTCCGGTTCCTACAGTTCCAAACGGTTCCAAATCTAAGTTGATTATGTCTTACACAAGCAAATGTCACACTGCATCTGTATATAATGATAGATTATAGTTTTTTTTTTTTTTTGGAAAGCGAGCTGGGTTTTAAGGACCCCAAAACCTTTATACAAATGAAACAAAAGCAAAAACAAAAATAAAATAAGAAACAAACTCTCACAAGAAAGAGAATTATAGTGAGAGTGAACATGGTTACTAGGCCTACAAAAATCTTCAACTAGCATCGGCCCAAGAAGAAACCTCTTGTTTTTTATCCCTGTCTCCTTTGTTAAGGAGGAATTCAACCTTTGTACTTTTTGTTTGCTTTCTTAGCCCAAGAGGATCTTCGAGGGCAGAGACTAAAATCTTTAGTGCAAGATTTTGAAAACAAATCGCGTGCAACCTCTTCACTAGAAGGATCTTGCTCATGTTCCTCGTGACTACTCTGCTCATCTGTTGTGTGGTTCTCTTTGTCCTGAGTCGGTGTGCGTTCACTTGCCTCAACATTAGCACTACGCTCAAGCATTGGGTTGATAAGAATCAATGGTTGTGGACTCTGCGCTATGGCATCACTCTGGTCATCATTTATGTTATGCTCTGCCACATTGGCAGCCTCTATACTGGTCACATTTCCTGTTTGTCCTGTGATAGGCCTGGGCTCCCCTCTAACCTGGGAGGAGTCTTCGACTTGAATGTATGTCTACCCTTGGCGATCGTCCAATCATCGGAGTTTTGTCTTTCTAGTGGTTGGGTCCTACCTGTAGCTTGCCATACCATATGGCCTGGAGTATTAATTTCTTTGCTCTTTGAACACTGTTGTTTTGTATGGCCAAAAACTGCACAAGAACTGCATTTAACAGGAATCCATGCATACTCAACCTCAACTATTTTTTTCTTATCTCCATTGATAACCACAGGGATGTCTTTGGGTAATTGGTTGTTTACATCCACCTCCACACACACACTCACATACGTTAATCTTGTCCTTTCTTCAGTAGCTTTGTCAAGCATGATAGGCACACCAATAAAACTAGCAATCCTTTGAATACCCTCTGGATTCCATAGGAATAAAGGAGTTTTCTTCAATGTAACCCAAATAGGTATCGAGGTAAGCACCTCGGCATCCTCGTCCATAGAAGGTGACCAGGCCCTGAGGAAGAACAACCTGCTTGCAATATGCAGAGGTCCCATTTCCAATACCTTACTTCTATCTTCTTCCTTCTTGAATTTGAATACAAAATTCTTATCTCCGTGTATGCTCATCTCAAAATCTTGAATTCCCCACGTCCTTATCAGCCACTCTTTGACATAACCATATGCCAAGCGCTTGCCCACAAAGCTGCCAATAACCAACCTTTCACATTCTTCTATCCTATTCGCAGAGTCAGCAGTTTGCACTTGTACTATTTTCCTTCCTTCAACAGTAGCTGGAGGTTCATACCTAAGTTTTGTAGAGCCCGTATGCTTGCTTTGCTTAAGTTTTGACACCCAACTCATCCTCGCTGGTGCAACGACAGGGTTTGTTGCCATTGCTTCTTGAATTTTGCTAGGGCCAGAGGATGTAACACTGGTTGGCATTGTACATTCATCTGCTTTATGCAGAACCTCTTCATTCCTTTGCGCTGCAGCCTGTTCTTGACTGGCTGACACCCTTGTAGTTAGCATTGCCCAGTTTTTGGGGTTTATCATCATTTCCAGTCCTTCTACACCTAGTTTATCTCCATTTTTTTTACAGCCACTTGATATTCATTTGTGAGTAACTGTAGCAATCCATCGCCATGAATGTTGTACTTCTCCTCAAAAGCCATGATCACCTCCTGTGCAAACACATTCGCACTGACTGCGTCTCCACCATTTGTTCCTGTCATTCAATAGACCGGAGAAGGGGTATCAGATCTAGAAGACAGATCTGCCCTCCCTCTTCCTTCCGCCCTTGAATCGAAAGACAGATCTGAGCCCTGCGGCTTCCTGCGACGAGCCCTGCGGCTTCCTGCGACAGATCTGAGCCCTGCGACAGAGCTGAGCCCTGCGACTAATCTTAGCCTTGCGGCTACCTGCAATAGATCTGAGCCCTGCGGCTTCCTGCAACTTCTCTGAGCCCTGCGGCTTCCTGCGACAGATCTAGAAGACAGATCGGAACCCGAAAGCAGATCAACATGAGTTTCCTTTCAAACCCGAAAACAGATAAGCATGAGTTTCCTCAAGCCCGATCTGAGAGAACCTCTCGCCCCGGATCAAGAGGAGAGAACCTCTCGCCGCTCAGGCCAACAATAGGCCAACAACAACTAAGTTGATTATGTCTTACACAAGCTGCAAGCAACAATAGGCCAACAACAACTGCACCAGCAAGACATAATTCAGAGCTACAAAATCTGGAAGTTCAAATTCAGAGCTACATCCATGCTACAAATTCAGAACTACAAATTCAGAGCTACATGGAGAGATGTAGTTCAGAAAACAAGTGTTTTAGGTCCAAAGCAGATATAGCAAGTCTTTGCAATCACAAATGCTACTCTACAACTTAAAACCACATCTTAGAATCAAGTAAACTGCAAGTAGCTTGTCATAATAAACTCAGTCTTACTGTATTTTAAAAATTGTTATGAATTTCACTGAGGATTTTTCAACAACTTCCCGATCTTATAATTCGCTTTATTGTCAATGTCCTCTAGCAATCAATGCCTAGGTAAGGTCATTGCTATAGCTTTGTGTATGCTACTTGAAATTTCAAATGGAAAAGGGATGGGAAAGTTTAGGAGGCGCCCAAGACACCGTTGATGTCTTGAGAGCAATTGGCATAGCTTTGTCCATGCCCCAGGCCAGTACTCTTAAGTGCACTGAACATAAATTTGGAAAAACAAGGGACACAAAAATTTCCAATACACTACTTTCGTAATCGCAAAACTCAGTTAATCTTACTCTGATTTTCTTCTTAAATTTCCTTTCTAAATCTTTCCAAATCAAGTGTTTCCCCTTGGCACACATACAAATAATCTTTTTATATGTACAGGAACATGACGTACATAAAACTTGTCTAAATTTTATCACATCAGCTCAAAAAAAATCAAAGAAAAAGCCAACAAGCTAGCAACTTAAAGATTCTTACAAGTAGCAAGCAAGCAGCAAATTTTTTTACATTGAAACCTGTAAAATCCAAATATCATTTTTTAATAAAAACAAATATAATTGTATCCAAATCCAAGCTACAAATTCAAATTGTATCCAATATCTATTACATTGAAAACATAAAGAGCTAAGCTAGGCACTCAAATTAAGCTATCACCAAACCTGTATTGGCAACCTTTGTCTTTCCCTTTAATGTTGATTGAGCAATTTGAGTACGACCACTTGAGTTTGCATCACTTTCTTTTCCCTTGGCTGTTGTGATTTTCAACCTTGCAAAGTCTAAGAAAAACAAACAACATAATTAATAGAAGCACTATCAAATAATGAATATGTTAATAACCATAATAAAAAACCAAACTACAAAAAACACAAATATTACCATTTTCACACTCTGTATAGAACTCAATTTCCTTTGCATTTGCTTCATACTCAAGGTTGTTGATATCAATGCCTCCACAGAGTTCGGAGTGAGAGATGATCTAAAGGAATCAATCAATAGACCTCCACCGCTAAAAGTACTCTCACTAGCAACTGTTGACACTTGAATAGACAATACATCTTTTGCTAGCAATGCAAGTGTGTTGTACTTGTTCCCATTCAGCTTCCACCATCTCAAAATTTCAAACATCTCAATCTTGTTAGCTTTCTCTAATGGATCCATGAGATACCTATCTACCTCATGTGAAAGCACAATATCCTCCGTATCTTCTAGCTTTTTCTCCCAATCATCCATCATCTCATCAAGAATAGAAGGACTTTCGGTTGGTGCTCCTACACTTCCTTGTTTTCCATATGCAGAGTTACTGTCAACACTTGATTGAGAATGCTAAGAGCCAAAAGAAAAAGAAATTTTTGATTAATTTAGAGTGTGAATTGAAATAACCAATAAACTATATAATAATGAAACAACGTTTGAAGAAAGTTTAGAACTTTTGATTACCTGTTTTGAACCCATAGGTTGTTTTTGGGAACCGGCGACTTGTTAAGCATATTCATCACACAAGTCCTTCATTAATGCCCTAAATTTCTTACTTTTTTCTTCAATGTCCTCTTCCTTATACCCCAATTTCTTTTTACACAAGTGTAAATAGTGTCTCAGTTTGAACCTTGGATCTAGGATAAGGGCAACAAAAAATATTTGGTTCAATGACCCAATTGAACCAAAATACTTATTATATATTTTTTTCATGCTCGCTGCCATATCACGTAGCACATTCTCCACAACGCCTCCAAATTGCATATACTCGGACAATTTTTTTTTATCAATATCTGCTTCCACAGCAATCACATCATGGACAGCTGTTTGGGACGCAGGATGCTTGCTAGCACTCATCTTCACAGTCACTAGGTAGAAGACTTTAAAAAAAGTCACAAACACCTTGGCATTTTCCCAATCTTTCTCACAAGGTGGCCCAACCCTTCCTTTAACCTTTCTTTTCGGATCTACTTCTTCATCATCATCCAACTCCTCATCTTCTATGAAATAACCTAAATACGCACTGTCATTTTCTACACTCATCCTATCAAATACCTTTTTAAATTTCAAACTAGATTCTAGCATCAAATATGTACTATTCCACCTAGTAGGCACATCCATAACAAGAAAACTTTTGTCAGTTAAAAACTCTTTCTCAACAATATCCTTGAAATAAGCAAACGCTTGAGGGCTTGATTTGACAAACTTCACGGCATTTCTAATTGATGCCACACTTTTATCCAACTTTTTCAACCCTTCTTTCACTATCAGGTTGATAATGTGAGCTAGACACCTGACATGCATATATTTACCCCCCAAATAAGTGAACAATTAGACTTCATCTTCATTTTAGCAAGTACATACTGAAGTGCCACCTTATTAGCCGATGCATTGTCAACTGAAATACACATCACCTTTTCAATCATCCACGCTACCAAACACTGCTCTATCAACCTCCCTATTTGTTTACCTTGATGACTAGGAATGATACAAAAGTTTAGGATTCTTTTGTGCAAATTCCAGTCATCATCCACAAAATGAGCTATTAGCACCGTGTAGTTCACATTTTGGATACTTGTCCATGTATCAGTAGTCAAGATGACCCTATGCTTGCTCAATTGCCTTTTTAAATCTTCCTTCATGTCATGATAACTCTGTAACAACTCCCTCACAACAGTTCTTCGAGATGGAACATGTAATCTAGGTTGTATAACACTCATCATCCGCCTAAAACCTTCATTCTCAACAACATTAAAAGGTTGTTCATCAATCACTAGGAATTCAATAATGGCTTTCAAACTTTCTTCTTGGATAAATCCCCTAGCAACTAGCATGCTTTTACCATCATTAGTTATACCGGCAAGAACCTTCTGTTTAAATCAACGTTTGGTTTATACTTTTTGCATACATTGGTGATGTGTTTACCAAAAGTACAAGTGCCACCGCCACTAGTATCACATGCAAACACTTGAGCACAATAATTGCACTTTGCCTTAAGTACATCTACCTCTACCATCGTACTCTTTCCTTCAGTTACAACTTCATGTGTTTCTTTCACAATAAATTTAGTGATGTGATCCCAAACCCAAGATCTAGATTGTGTAGTTTTTGGAGCATTTGGTGTTTTTCTTTTTCTTGAGGGGCCAGGCTTGGGAGGAGGCATGGATTCTTCTTTTTGTACAGGACAAGGTGATGTAGCAGTAGAAGATGTTGCTACTTTAGTAATTTCGTTGGGGGTAGTACTTAGAGACATGGTTACTTACTATGCTCCTGCATTAAACAAAAATTGCCTACAAAACATAAGCCTAAATCTAAAAAATAGTGTTGCCATTTTAACCAAACATTTAAATAAAATAATCCACATGAGCATTTATATAAAATACATGTTGCATGCATAAACGAGAGTATTCTAACTCAAAAAATCATGATAACGACATGAATATAAATATAATGGCTGAGATCATCGGCCACAAATCGATTATCCAAAATTACCAAATTGTGAGACATTGATGAGTTAATCTAAAAGCATTAACTAACAATCCAACTAGCAAGGATACATTTTTAGAGGAAATTGATTTTTCTTTCTTACCAAAATAGAAAAAATTAATAACAGAAGTTCTTAGAATATGATAAAATTGACAATCTTGGGACTTGGGAGAGTCAGATTCAATGAAGATTAAATTTTAAAATGAAATTTTATATACTATGGAATATTTTCATACACTCTCAAGTCTCAAGAGTCAAGATAAGAAATTGCTTGCTCTGAATTTTGAGATTTTGTGTAGTATGAAATGAATTAGCACAAAACTTCACACACAACATAAGTTTCATACAAGAACTGAAGTTTTAGATAGTCATAGACTAGCTAGACCCTAGACTACATTCAAGTTTCAATATCAATTTCACAAGATAGACTACTCTAAAGTTTCAATATCAATTTCACAAAACCAAAAAACTATATCAATTTCACAAAACCAATATGTCAAGTTGTGTCGGCTAGATAAGTTTCACATTGTCGAAGAACTTCTGCAGTGAACAGACCAAGCACCGAAAAAGGAGGGACCAACTATAAGTATAAATAATCTCTCCATTAATTTTAGGGAAATAAGGAGGATCGACGAACCTGATTGAGCAATCTGAGATCTCTACACTACAGATCCTTCTTCTTCTACAGATCAGTTCTTCAAGAAATGATTTTTGATTCTTCTTCTTCGATCGAGATGGGAAGAGAAGACCGGACTGAATGCGGGTGCGGGCTGTGTGGCTACAAAAAAGAGAGGGGAAGAGAAGAAGACCAGAGAGGAGAGGATGCGTGTGCAGGTCGTGCGGCTACAGAGAATATAGGAGAAGAGTAGACCGGATAGGAGAGGATGCGGGTTGTGCGGCTACAGAGAAGAGACTCTAGTTTCTATTTCTATTCTAACTTCAACTTCCTATTTAGGTTTAGTAAATTGTAATTGTGATTTGAAACGGGTCCAACCCGGACTGTTTCTTTTTAAATAATAGGAACCGGGTCCGGACCGTATCTAAAAACACAAAATTAAAATTCGGACCGCTTAGAGAAAAATAGTCTTGTTCGATTTGAACCCGAGGATCCTCAACCCGTTTGCCCACCCCTAAGGGAAACCTCTCCCGCAGATCTAGAAGCACAAGTCGTGTAGGGAAACTATCCTACATGGACAACTCCCAACTAGGAAATAATCTCCAGCAAGATCTTTTTCCTTAAACTACGCCACCAAAGGCCTAGTCGAATAAGGACTCTCACACTATAAAAGAGAGATAAGGTCGATGGACTTAAGGTATGCTACGAAAACCCAATTTACAGCTTTAAACCTCTCTTAAGCCTTATTTAACTTAAGCATCGGAGTGCATGAATCGACTACATCAGTTTGGCGCCGTCTGTGGGGAACGACAGAGTTCCTTAGAAAAAACAATAGTACCACCTTTCCCAATAAACCAGAAAGATGGTGACAATTAGGTCTCGCACCAATGCATATGTTGTTGAACCCTCGAACGCTTGAACTACAGAGCGCTGCCCGCTCTGGCGCCACCACCACCGCGGGAAGAACTCTCTCAAACCCCGCACCGGTGGCAGCCACGACAAACCCAAGGGTGGATCTACTATCAACCGAGATGCAGCGAATCGTAAAAGCACTAGAGGCACCCAAACAACGGAACCCTCCACTTTCAAAAGGAGACTGTGAGCAGTGAAAAGCCTAATCCCTAGTGAGCTCCAGAGAACACGTTTAGGAGAGCCACGCTGCCCCAACAACTTCTCAATGGACCAAAGGTGGAGGAGCGGCCAACAGAGACCCAACGTCCAGAGCCAACAGACACGTCTCGCACAACCCCATTCGGAACGGGGCCATGAACCCATACGAGTTGTTTAACGTCACGGTTACCCCGTTCAGGGATCAAATCATGGACGAACCGCTGCCAAAGAAATACACCACCGAGCTGGAGTTTTACAACTGGACAGAGGACCCGTCAAATCACTTGCACCACTTCTAGCATGTTATGGCACTCAAGGAAGGAGCCAATGCGATATTGTGTCGATCATTCCCTGCCAACCTGAAGACGTCAACATTGACCTAATTCCATAGCCTCCCTCCAAATTATATTGATTCATTCTTAATGTTGGTGATGGCGTTCCTCACACTCTTCGTGGGCAGCAATGACTCATGAATGACTTGCATTATTTGCTGACCCTAAAGCAAAAACTGAACGAAACGTTGAGGGAGTACGTCACTCGTTTCAATTATGAGTTGATCCTCATCGACAAATGTAGTGATGGCACTGCCGTGACGTTTTCACTTCGGGTCTGTGAAGAGGCAAGTTATATGACTTCCTTACCCTGGACCCCAACCAATATGACAGACTTGCTCAGGGATGCCCAGAGATATATCATTCTAGACGAGATGTTTGCCGCCAAGAAGGAAGCAAAATCAGAGAGGAAACCCTTTGTCCCCAGGGACAAGAAAGAGGGGAAGAAGAAAGAGGACGACGATGGGAACAAGAAGAAGCACACTGACAACAAGATCGATTCGGGCCGCATAAGGCAGAACAAGGCCTCAAATTATGTCGAGTCCAAATCAGTCACCCCTCTCAACACCAGTCTGTCCGACATCCTTGATTCCATCAAGGATTGGGTAGAGCTAAAATGGTCGCTTAAGCAGCGAGGAGACCCCTCTCGGCGAAATAATAACAAATACTGCGCCTGCAACAAGGACGTCGAACGCGATACTGAGGATTGCAGAAACCTCATAGGAGAAGTTGATATTCACATAATTATTTCATAATATACCTCCTAACTTATGTTTGTTAGTGTTTCGAATAACGTATTTTAGTTTAATTATTTTTTTTTTGTATTTGTGTAGGATTTGGAGTTTAAATGACAAAAGTATATTAGTGTTGCGAATAATTGTGATTCATAGCCAAATTGACGAAGTGGAGCCGGAGACACTCGAGCCAAAGATTAAGAAAACCAAAGGAAATTAGTTTTGAATTTTGGTGGTACAAAGAAGTAGAATGGATGAAGATAGCCAAACCCACCTTTCAAGGGGTGGGACTCATTTGTTTGCGAATTAGGCTTACAAATTCTATTGGGTTTCCAAATTCCATTGGGGTCCAAATTGGATTGGGTTTTTCCATTTGTATTGGGTATTGGGTTTCTAATTAGGCCCAATGATGGTTTTCATTTTACCACAAATACAACAACAATAGCCAATTTGGAGAAGGTTTTTGTTTTGGTTTTCAACACAAATAGGACAGCAGCCAATTGGGAGGAGGTGTTTTGTTTTCTTTGGAACACAAGGGACGGCAGCCAATTGGGGAAATATGGAGAGTTTGGTTTCTTTTTAAACAAAGAAATGCAGAGGCAGCAGGGAAGAAGTTTTTGGCTGGAACAAAAACGCATCAGCAAGCAGCCACCACGCTGTCCAGCAGCAGCAGAAACGCAAGAGAGGGCACTGTCCAGGACAGCAGGGAGTGCGCAGAACGAGCGGGAACGCAGCAGCAGCAGTGTGCGCAGCAGCAGAATAGAAACGCAGCAGCAGCAGGGTGCGCATCACTGATTCGCAACGCGCTGCCATGCCGATGAAACTCCACACCATTGTTGCTGTTATCACCTTCACTATGCGTCACTAAACTCCACGCAAGGTGAAGAGACGAACTCCTAGATGTAACGCACTTAATTAGTATTTGATTCGTTTTATGTTTTCACGATGAATAATGGTGTTTATGATTCTCACTTTTATTTAAAATAAGAATTTATGTTATTTTAGTGACAAAATTTTCATAAATTTCTTCGTAGATTATTATTCCGGTGGTTGTCGTTTTCTTCTCCATATAAGTTTAGTCACGCTTTTCTTATGTGTGGAATTTTTAAAGATCAATTGATTCCGGTAGGTTAGTTATATGTGATCATCTTTTATTACGTTATTGTCTCCGGATATATCGTAAGTTTAGGATATCACATATGACCAACCTTTGTGCTTTCTAGTAAAAGTGAAATCTAAAATCCATTTACATTAGGATATATTAAAGACTATTTTTCCGATTATATTGTTTGGGATGTGAAACACGTAATCGAGTCATCATAGTGAATCAATACTAGTTGGCGCGTGAAATCTAGGAGGGATTCTTGGAACCTTGTGATTTCTCCAAACTTGATTTTTAATAAACTAAATTCAATTTCACATTTTAAAATTGCTAGAATTTCTTACATTTAGTTTCGCGTAGTTTTTTTCTTCCTTGACCTTGTTTTGTAGATCGCTTTTCCTCGTGGGATCGACACCCCAATCTTTACTGCAATTGACCGCGTGTATTGTTTGGGCGTAATCAAATTTTGGCGCCGTTGCCGAGGAACAAACGTCATTCTAAAAGGAAGGTTTCGGGTATTATCTTTCTTGCTCATTGTTTTATTTTATTTTATTCTATTTTTAGGTTTTAGGTCCAGTTTAATTTTTATTTTTATTTTATTTTATTTCTAAAAAAAACAAAAAACAAAAACAAAAGACATTGGGAGAGTGAGTTGGAATAGAGACCACTTAGGGAGACTAATTAGGATCCCAAATTTAGAACACCCACAAATTCACATTGAGACCTAATTAAGTTCTACTTCTAATTCTAACACCATGAGTAATCACGAAGATGACCATGTTCGGTCGCTAAAGGACTATCTCCACCCCACGCGCACTGCTACTCCATCATGTATCATGTTTGCACCAAGTATACCAAAGCTAGATTTTAAGCCGGGTATGATACAATTATTACCCACTTTTCATGGCCTAGAGAGTGAGAATCCTTATGTTCACATTAGGGAATTCGAGGAAGTTGTGGCCACTTTTCACAACCAAGTTGAGGCTGTAGACTCGGTTAGACTAAGGTTTTTTCCTTTTTTCCTTAAGGAAAAAGCGAAGAGTTGGCTATACTCTTTGCGACCAATGTCTATAGGTTCGTGGGATGAGATGACCCAAGCATTTTTTAATAAACACTTTCCTCACCACAAAACCAACGGTCTAAAGAGACGGATTTCTACCTTCACCCAAAAGAATAGTGAGACATTATATCAAGCATGGGAAAGGTTCAAGGATCTTTTGAATACATGCCCACACCATGGGTATGAGAGTTGGCGCTTAGTCAGTTATTTTTATGAGGGGTTCACCAGTAGAGAACGACAGTTCGTTGAGATGATGTGTAATGGAGAGTTTTTGCAAAAAGACCCTGACGAGGCCATTGAGTACCTGAATGACTTGGCTGAAAAGGCTCATACTTGGACAGGTCCAAGTGCTACTGAGAGCACGGATAGAACATCCTCAGCTGGATTCTACCAACTTAGGGAAGATGACAGCCTTAGAGCCCAATTGGATAGAGTAACTAGGGAGTTAAAGGCACTTAAGACCAAGGATGGTAGGCCCACACCTACTGATACCAGAGTTGAGCTACAAGACGTATGTTTTATATGCGGGGGAATTGAACACTTCACACAGGATTGCCCGACCTTGACTGAGATGATAGGGGTTTATGAGGAATAATGTAACGCCTTAGGGATGTACAAGAAGCCTTACTCACCATTTTCTAACACTTACAATTCTGGCTGGAGAGATCACCCTAACTTAGGTTGGAGGTCCGAAGCAGACCAACATACACACTCACAGGCACAACCATCTGGGTCATACCCTGCACTTCCATACAATGCGCAATCTAACAGAAGTTCCTTATCAGACACATTGCATGCATTTATAGAGGCACAAGGTAAAACTAATAAAAAATTTGAGGTTGCATTGACACAGTTGGCAGAAGAGAACAAGGAGATCAAAAGCCAGATAACCAAGCTGACAAGTTTATTAACAGTACAAAAGCGGGGCCAATTTCCGTCACAACCTCAAGCAAATCCGAAGGGCCAACTTATGGCACAAACCTCTACTTCAGACTCTCAGAATGTCAAAGAGGTTAATGCCATCACTACTCGGAGTGGTAAGATTTTAGATGGGTCAAGCTCGTCCACGACTATAGGCACCTCCCCAAGTGCAAAGGAGAGCATCCCTGAGGATGAGCCCAACAGGAACATTCCAGTTCCTTTTCCTCAAGCACTACGACCTACTAGAAAGAAATCGGAAATGCATGGCGAGATTCTAGAACACTTGAAACAGGTTAAAATTAACTTACCTTTGCTACATGTGATTAAACATGTACCAACTTATGCGAGGGTCATCAAGGAGAGGAAACATCATGTCAAGAAGACTGCCTTCTTGACAGAACAGGTAAGCGCGGTGATTGAGCAGAGGACACCACCCAAGTACAAAGATCCAGGGTGTCTTACAGTCACCTGCCAGATTGGAACTCATGAGTTCGGCCAAGCCTTGTTGGATTTAGGGACAAGTGTAAATCTGATGCCATATTCTATTTACTTGCAACTGGGTCTAGGAGAGATTAAACCCACATCCGTGGTACTACAATTGGCCGATAGATCGGTTAAGAAGCCAAGAGGAATAGTTGAGGATGTCTTGCTTCAGATTGATAAGTTTTACTATCCCGTCGACTTTCTTATTTTAGATACTCATTCTGCGGTTAATATGGAGTCTACAGTTTCGATAATTTTAGGTAGACCTTTTCTTGCCACAACTAACGCTCTTATCAATTGCAGGAACGGTCTAATGAAGCTGTCTTTTGGGAACATGACTCTGGATGTCAACATATTCAATATTAGCAAGCAACCACGTGATGATGATGAGTGTCATCGTACCTACATGATAGACACGCTGATATCAAAGAAGGCGCTCCTGAGCACAGATTCTGAAACCTTAGAGTACCTCCTTTCTATTTCTGATTTTGAGAATTCACTTTATCCTGACAATGCTTTTGATATTTCTGTTGTTTCAGGGTTAAAGGATAAAGGAGGGCGACAATGGAAACCATGCTTTGAGGAGTTTCCAAAGGAAAGACAGAAACCACAACCATCCACAGTGTAAATCCGAAAGTTGACCTAGCTCCACTGCCTGAGTGACTTAAACATGCATTCCTCGGACCAGGTGATACCTTTTCTGTTATTATTTCTTCCGTGCTTGATAGCTTACAAGAAGAAGAATTGATTAATATGTTACGTGAGCACAAATCTGCATTAGGTTCGACTATAGCTGACATTAAAGGTATTAGCCCCTTAATATGTTCCCATAGGATCCACTTAGAAGAAGGAGCTAAGCCCCGTAGAGATCCTCAAAGACGACTTAACCCTACTATGAAAGAGGTGGTGAAAAAGGAAGTTTTAAAATTGTTAGATGCAGGCATCATTTATCCCATCTTTGATAGCAAGTGGGTTAGTCCAACTCAAGTAGTTCCCAAGAAATCGGGAATAACAGTGGTGACTAATGATGAGGGGGTGATTGTTCCTACTAAGGTAGTTACAGGGTGGCGCATGTGCATTGATTATAGGAAACTTAATTCTGCCACCCACAAGGATCACTTCCCACTTCCATTCATAGACCAAATCCTAGATCGAGTAGCTAGTCATTCTTTCTATTGCTTTCTAGATGGGTATTCAGGATATTATCAGATTGAGATTGCATTAGAGGATCAGGATAAGACCACTTTCACATGTCCTTTTGGTACTTATGCTTTTCGGCGTATGCCATTTGGTTTGTGTAATGCCCGGCTACTTTTCAGCGATGCATGATGAGTATTTTTAGTTACATGGTTGAAAAATATATGGAAGTTTTCATGGATGATTTGACTATTTTTGGTGATTCCTTTGATTCATGTTTACTTCACCTGACGGCTGTTTTAAGCAGATGTGAAGAGAAGGGTCGGGTGCTTAATCGGGAAAAATGTCATTTCATGGTTTCATATGGAATAGTTCTGGGACACATAGTTTCTAATAACGGAATCACTTGTGGCGGATCACTTGTCTCGTTTGGAGTTCAGTGACTCTGCCAATGGCCCACCCATCTGTGATGACTTCCCTGATGAACACCTATTCGCCGTCACTCAAGTACCAACAGATGAGAGAGTATTTAGAGTAAATGGGCAACGTTTGAAGCACTATGTGGAGCGAGTAGAGGTGCCAGAAGAGATCTCTCTGGTTGCCCCTGTCTACTTGATTTGATGTTCTCCACCCTATCTTTAGTTTATGTTTTTTTTTTTTTCATTTATTATTATTATTAATTTTTTTTTTTAGTTTAGTTTAGGTTTTTGCTTTTATGTTTTTCTTTTAGTGTTTCTGGTTATTTTAGGTGTTGCTACTAGAGTCACTCGGAGCCCTTCATCCCATATGTTCCTTTCTCCCGTTGGTATGATTTTCTTATATTTTGGTGACTGTGAGGACATTGTCTATTTGAAATTGGTAAAGCTTCACCATGGTAATATCACTCTAACCCTCCTCTTTTCTTTTTCCTTCATTTGTCATGATTATTATTTTATACATTGAGGACAATGTTTGGTTTAGGTTTGGGGTGTGGTTTATTAGATTTTTTGTGCAATTTTCAAAAATCTTTGAGCTTAAAACGTATTTTACAATTAAACCGAGTCATTTTTGTGTTTTACTCAATCTCCATTGAATACTTAGATGATTACAGTAATTGTGCAAACTCTTTAAGAAAATGCATTCGAAATATGAACTCTTGGTGAATTTTATTTTTTTAAAAAAAAGTGAAAAAAAGGGTTTTGAGTCTTTTTTAATTTTAGAGAATATTTTTGTTGCCTTTAATTTTGAGAAAACACATACTAACACGTGTCACATAGTTATATTAGTAGAAAACATGATATTTGATATTATCCTTATGTTAGATGTATTTCGTGAGACTTTTCAACTCGACTATTCATGCACTATAAACCAAGTCAACATGATTTGAAGTTGATTAGTGAGATATTGAACTAGAAAACCTTAGAATAGTAGTGGAGACTTAACCCTTGTGAGTTTTGAGTCATTCTTTATTTCTTGAGGGGTATTAATTACACTCTGATTTATCTTGAGTTCACATTATTTCGTTGACGATCTCATTATTCTTGATTTTCTTATTGATTGCTTTAAGGATGACATAAAAATTGAATCTTTACACTAGAACTTCTTGCTTTATTTAGTTGAGATGTCCTAGTACTAACTAGAACTTATGAAGTGATATAGGCATTTCTTTCTTTAAACCATTTTTTTAGCCTTTTAGCCTACCCAATAATAAATATCCATTTGCAGCCCTTTGAGCCTTTAAATAGCCTTCTCTTTGTTATCCCCATTCCCAATACCTACTCCAATCAAGGAATAATACCTCTATTATTTTATCCTTACCCAGTTTTCTGAGAATGTATAGGGTGAGATATATTTATGGAATGGGCAAATAAAAGAGTTGAAAATAGATATTTTATGTGCCCTCAAAGTAAAAGTGTTGGATTGTATCAACGGGGAAAAACATACAAAAAAAAAAAAGTTGCAGAAGAAAATAATGAAGAAAAAGTTAATGGTGTATAACATTGATTTGTTCTTCAATGCCCTATGTGTTTATTCAAGGGTGTAGCCATTCTCAGGAAATTCTTGTATCTTTTTTGTCCATTATTCTCGCCAATGGCATGACAGCTCAACGGTTAGACCTTGGCGGATGGTACCACTAGGTCATGGGTTCAAACCCAGCTTGTGGCATCTTTATGGGTTCTGGGATCCTATAAAAATCCTGCTTGCCTTTCAAAAAAAAAAAAAACCTAGTAAAGACCTAATTGATCTTAAGTGAAAGTTGGTTTAATAGATGTGGAGATTGAATAGGCAAGAACTATGGTGTTTGATTCAACATTCTCAAAAGTAATCAATATTCCTGTCCATGAGACCATATTCATTTAACTCTTTGAAAATTCCGTTTTTCATGATGATTATATGTGAGACTTTTGCATTTTCCATAATTTATATCATTTTCCTCACATATAAACAGAGTGTCCAATCTCTGAGTGTTTTATTTCTGAGATTTGTGGTCGAAGCGTACTTTCCAAAGGTTATCTCGTCACATCTTTATTATGAGACGAAGAGTTATGTTGATAAGGTTTCTCACACACACACTTCGAGTTGAGAATGATTATGAAATTTATTTAACCTTTAGATACTATTAAATTATTGTACTCTATTGATATACTATTGTGACATTTTTAGTTTATTGTTTTTCTTAAATTTTAAGTAATTAGAAAATTACTCTGAGAAAAATAAAGGAGAATGCCCATGTTTTTGCTTTACGTTTTTAGAAAATAGATTTTGTTTTATTGAGTCAGTAATGTTTGGGGGTAACATTTCTGGAAACCTTCACGAGACTATAACTCGTCTACTAGAGGTAATCTAGAGGTTTAAAGCCTTGTTGCACGTTAAGGTAAGTGCAACCGTGATTCCTACGAAAGTGAGTTAGGATTTTATTCTTAATTTTGTTTTGCTCGAGGACTAGCAAAATGTAGGCTTGGGGGTATTTGATATTCGCATAATTATTACATAATATACCTCCTAACTTATGTTTGTTAGTGTTTCGAATAGTGTATTTTAGTTTAATTATTCTATTTTTGTAGGATTTGGAGTTTAAATGTCAAAACTGCATTAGCGTGGCGAATTTTGAAATTCATAGACAAATTAACGAAATGGAGCGGGAGACACTCAAGCCAAAGATTAAGAGAACCAAAAGAAAAAATGAAGGAAATTAATTTTGAATTTTGGTGGTACAAAGAAGTGATATGGATGAACATAGCCAAACCCATTTTTCCTTTTATTAAAACAGAATCCAAACAAAAGGGTCACCCTTTTGTTTCCAATCATTTACCAAAAGATTAAGAGATTTTTTGTGCAATTTTCAAAAATCTTTTAGCTTAAAACATATTTTACAATTAAACTGAGTCATTTTTGTGTTTTACTCAATCTCCATTGAATACTTGGATGATTACGGTAATTGTGTAAAATCTTTATGAAAATGCATTCGAAATTTGAACTCTTGGTGAATTTAAAAAAAAAAAAAAAAAGGAAAAAAGGGTTTTGAGTCTTTTTCTTTTAATTTTAGAGAATATTTTTGTTGCCTTTAATTTTGAGAAAACACATACTAACACGTGTCATATAGTTATATTAGTAGGAAACATGATATTTGATATTATCCTTATGTTAGATGTATTTCGTGAGACTTTTCAACTCTACTATTCATGCACTATAAGCCAAGTCAACATGATTTGAAGTTGATTAGTGAGATATTGAACTAGAAAACCTTAGAATAATAGTGGAGACTTAACCCGTGTGAGTTTTGAGCCATTCTTTATTTCTTGAGGGTTATTAATTACATTCTGACTTTTCTTGAGTCCGCATTATTTCGTTGATGATCTCATTATTCTTGATTTTCTTATTGATTGTTTTAAGAATGACATAAAAGTTGAATTTTTACACTAGAACTTCTGGCTTTATTTAGTTGAGATGTCCTAGTATTAACTAGAACTTATGAAGTGATATAGGCATTTATTTCTTTAAACCATATTTTTTTTAGCCTTTTAGCCTACCAAATAATAAATATCCATTTGCAACCCTTTGAGCCTTTATATAGCCTTCTCTTTGTTATCCTCATTCCCAATACCTACTCCAATCAAGGAGTAATACCTATATTATTTTATCCTTACCCAATTTTCTGAGAATGTATACGGTGAGATATATTTATGGAATGGGCAAATATAAAGAGTTGAAAATAGATATTTCATGCGCCCTCAAAGTAAAAGTGTTTGATTGTATAAACAGGGAAAAACATGTAAGAAAAAAAAATTGAAAAAAAAATAATGAAGAAAAATATAATGGTGTACAACACTGATTTGTTCTTCAATGCCCTATGTGTTTATTCAAGGGTGTCACCATTCTCAGGAAATTCTTGTATCCTTTTTGTCCATTATTGTTTGCCATAATCCAAGCCTCATTATAACCTAGTAAAGACCTAATTGATCTTAAGTGAAAGTTGGTTCAGTAGATGTGGAGATTGAATAGGCAAGAATTATGGTGTTTGATTCAACATTCTCAAAAGTAATCAATATTTCTTTCCATGAGATCATATTCATTTCACTATTTGAAAATTCCATTTTTCATGATGATTATATGTGAGACGTTTGCATTTTTCATAATTTATATCATTTTCCTCACATATAAACTGAGTGCCCAATCTCTGAGTGTTTTATTTCTGAGTGACATGAGAGATTTGTGGTCGAAGCATACTTTCTAAAGGTTATCTCGTCACATCTTTACTATGAGACGAAGAGTTATGTTGATAAGGTTTCTCACACACATTTCGAGTTGAAAATGATTATGAAATTTATTTAATCTTTAGATACTATTAAATTATTGTACTCTATTGATATATTATTGTGACATTTTTAGTTGTTGTTTTTCTTGAATTTTAAGCAATTAGAAAATTACTCTGAGGAAAATAAAGGAGAATGTCCATGTTTTTGCATTATGTTTTTAGAAAATATATTTTGTTTTATTGAGTCAGTAATGTTTGGGAGTAACATTTCTGGAAACCTTCACGAGACTATAACTCGTCCTCTAGAGGTTTAAAGCTTTGTTGCACGTTAAGGTAAATGCAACCGTGATTCCTACGAAAGTCAGTTAGGATTTTATTCTTAATATTGTTTTGCTTGAGGACTAGCAAAATGTAGGTTTGGGGATATTTGATTTTCACATAATTATTACATAATATACCTCCTAACTTATGTTTGTTAGTGTTTCGAATAACGTATTTTAGTTTAATTATTTTATTTTTGTAGGATTTGGAGTTTAAATGACAAAAGTTCATTAGTGTTGCGAATAATTGTGATTCATAACAAACTTGACGAAGTGGAGCCGGAGACACTCGAGCCAAAGATTAAGAAAACCAAAGGAAAAAAATAAAGGAAATTAGTTTTGAATTTTGGTGGTACAAAGAAGTAGTATGGATGAACATAGCCAAACCCACCTTTCAAGGGGTGGGACTCATTTGTTTGCAAATTAGGCTTCCAAATTCTATTGGGTTTCCAAATTCCATTGGGGTCCAAATTGGATTGGGTTTTTCCATTTGTATTGGGTATTGGGTTTCTAATTAGGCCCAATGATGGTTTTCTCTTTACCACAAATACAGCAACAATAGCCAATTTGGAAAAGGTTTTTGTTTTGGTTTTTAACACAAATAGGACAGCAGCCAATTGGGAGGAGGTGTTTTGTTTTCTTTGGAACACAAGGGACGGCAGCCAATTGGGGAAATATGGAGAGTTTGGTTTCTTTTTAAACAAAGAAAGGCAGAAGCAGCAGGGAAGAATTTTTTGGCTGGAACAAAAACGCATCAGCAAGCAGCCACCACGTTGTCCAGCAGCAGCAGAAACGCAAGAGAGGGCACTGTCCAGGACAGCAAGGAGTGCGCAGAACGTGCGGGAACGCAGCAGCAGCAGAGTAGAAACGCAGCAGCAGCAGGGTGCGCATGACTGATTCGCCACGCGCTGCCATTACGATGAAACTCCACACCATTGTTGTTGTTATCACCTTAACTATGCGTCACTGAACTCCACGCAAGGTGAAGAGACGAACTCCTAGATGTAACGCACTTAATTAGTATTTGATTCGTTTTATGTTTTTACGATGAATAATGGTGTTTATGATTCTCACTTTTATTTAATATAAGAATTTATGTTATTTTAGTGACAAAATTTTCATAAATTTCTTCGTAGATTATTATTCCGGTGGTTGTCGTTTTCTTCTCCATATAAGTTTAGTCACGCTTTTCTTATGTGTGGAATTTTTAAAGATCAATTGATTCCGGTAGGTTAGTTATATGTGATCATCTTTTATTACGTTATTGTCTCCGGATATATCGTAAGTTTAGGATATCACATATGACCAACCTTTGTGCTTTCTAGTAAAAGTGAAATCTAAAATCCATTTACATTAGGATATATTAATGCATTAAAGACTATTTTTCCGATTATATTGTTTGGGGTGTGAAACACGTAATCGAGTCATCATAGTGAATCAATACTAGTTGGGGCGTGAAATCTAGGAGGGATTCTTGGATCAATACTAGTTGGCGCATGAAATCTAGGAGGGATTCTTGGAACCTTGTGATTTCTCCAAACTTGATTTTTATTAAACTAAATTCAATTTCACATTTTAAAATTGCTAGAATTTCTTACATTTAGTTTCGTGTAGTTTTTTTCTTCCTTGACCTTGTTTTGTTGATCGTTTTTCCTCGTGGGATCGACACCCCAATCTTTACTGCAATTGACCGCGTGTATTGTTTGGGCGTAATCAGAAGTTGAGTACTGGATTAGGACAGGCAAGCTCAAGGAGTTCCTAGCCTCGGACAAGAGGCATGGTCAAGCAAGGGAAATAGCATACGCTTTCAAGGAGATTGAAAAAGAAGCTCCTAGCATTATTTATGTCCTCCACGGGTTCGGTCTCAAAAAGGAACAATCTAATAGGTCTTGCAAAAGGACACTGACCGAGATGTGGACACCATATCAGTGTGAGGATCGACAGGTGCAACATGCAAGAGTTCACAGCTCGATCCTACCACTAACGTTTATAGAAAGGGATTTCCAGGGGGTACATTCTCATCACAATGACGCCCTGGTCATCTCCATCCTCATCGCAAAGTGAGAAGTAAAAAAGGCCTTAGTGGATACAGGAAGCTCACTCAATGTCTTGTTTCTCAGCGCATTCCGCAACATTGATGCGCTATTGTAGTAGCACACAACTTAATACCCTGCTTTGTGATTGTAGTACAGAATAAGTAGGGATCGCTCTGGACCGGAGATTAGAGGGCTTGCCAATTAACACTAAGAATAGCTAAAAGACAACTAAGAATCTAATTAATTAAATAATGGGGAATTGGATTTTCTAAATTAAATATGAAAATAACTACAAAATTATTGTAAAGATAATAAAACTAAAGGGATGGCAAGATGAGAAATTAGCTAAGGGTTAATCTCCACACACCAAACATATGCTCATAAATCAATCTTCAATAATCACTTGCTAACTCGTGAGAGACAATGCTCAAGATTAACCGTGATAAGCACTGCATTAATCTTATTATTTTCCCAAGTTCGTTGAATTAAACTAAGCGTATCTTTCAAACTATTCTTATCATGCTATCTAAACAGGAATCGCAAGTTAGATAACAATCTAAGATCATTAAGTTTTGTGGAAAATATGAACACTGACTAGGCAATTACAAGTATGATCAACATCTTGTTCTAACCTAGGTTTTTACTACTTGTGAGTACAAAATTATAACAATTAGGTTAAACTCTCCTATACTCTAGCCCCAGATCCTAGCATGCTTACTAAGTTGGTCATCTTAACAAACATACAAAGAAAAGTTCTCTATAAAGCAGTTAAGCAAAATACAATCACTGATTGCAAGGAAGATTAAATTCAATTAATTTATAAAGCACATGTTCGGGGCTTCGAATCCACCCCTAACTAAGAGAAGTTTAGCTAGACATATTAATCATGTTCGAATAACAATACATAATTAAATATCAAACTAAAATAAGTAAAGAGATTAGAAGGAATGTTGTCGCCTGTGCGTGGTGGTACTGAGTGGAAGGTGGGGGGCAAATAGCGCAAAGTATATCTTCCTTCTCCTTCCTCACGCGATCTGCTCACTTCTTTGCTTCTTCAGCTCCTAATTTGCTCCTCCACTGATCTACTTCAGTGCGTGACAAGAGTCTGAGAGATGAAACGGGCGATGGTGGTGGTTTGTGACTGTGATGAAAGGACGGTGAAAGTTCGATCGATGGTTGATAATTGGCGTTGGCAAGGAGGTTGCTATTGCTGGGATTTTAAACTTTGAGAGATCGAGAAGAGAGGGGCTGGATGTGATGATGGTGGTGTGTTCAGGATGATGGGCGGCGACAATCAGGGACAGCGAAAGAGAAAGAGACTGAGACGAGGGTTTCGGGTCGATGATGGTTGTGGTTGCTGATGGACTGTTGTGATGACAGATTAGGGCTTGTTGTGGAGGCCGTGAATGCGAGGGTTGTTGGCTAGCGTAGGCGATGGAGGCTATGGATGGGGATGTTATTGCTGGATGGATCGATGCTCAAAGCAAGGTATCGTCCCCTTTTTATACTTGTTTTCTTCTTTGTGTGGTTTCCTTGTTGGTGTGGATTCTTTGTTTCCTTGTTTGTATGGATTCCTTGTGCAATTAGTATTTCTAAATTGCCAATTTGCTTCTATTTTAAAATTTTGTAATTGGAAACCTACACAAACACGAAAATAGCAATTAGTACCATAATTAACAAGTAATAGCTAAAAATATATATAGAAATATGGTACTAAAAATAGCCTAATTATACCCCTATCAAATTCCCCCACACTTATCTTTTGCTAGTCCTCGAGCAAATCCAAAAAACAAAAATAAAAGACTCAAATGACTCAATTTATACTTTTCAACATTTGTCTCAGAGATTTTAAACTGATCATGACATGTTAAGATTATTTGTAAACACAAGATTAAATCCACATCATTTGAAAATTAATACATGTTCATGGCAATGATATAAAAATTCACAATTAAATCAATCCAAGTGACTGTGAAACTCAAGTGCGCGCCAAGAAGAATTAACCCAAAAATATCACTGGGTGCACTCTTTTCTTTTTCACTGATTATTTGGTAAAATCACTCTTCCTATTCTAGTTATATGTGAGAGGATTGATGTAAAAGGGAAACAAATAGCTCACATATGATATAACAAGAAAGAAATGCATTTTCTGACTCTTTTTTTATTTTATTTTCTCAGATATATGCAAGAACTAGTGACACCATATGCTCATACCTCATTCGAATCTCCACATTGTGACATTGCAAGACACACTCAATCAAAAGGTCTTAATTCAGCTTATAATGGGGCCAGGGGTCAAGGGAAGAGAAAGAACGGATATGAAATTTTCAAAGGGCTTGAAGAAATGGTGAAAGCATGCAATAAGATTAGAGACATTAACAAAGAATCATATGGTTCAAGACATAAGTGGGAAAATGAAGAAGTGACCCACTGATAATGAAGAGCTTCAACCATTTTTTTGTATCTACTGAAAGAACTGGACTATCTGTATGCTACTGTAATACTGAATGAATATAGACAAGGGCTTGTATCCCTTCTAAAATTTTGTAATAATTTTTTTTTTTTTTTTTTTTGCAACTCTTTCTGCTTGAACTGTCTACCATAAGGGTCTTCCCCCACACTTGTTTTTCAACGTACCTTGAACAACAATAAAGTCTCTGCAAATCAAATTATACTTCAATTTTTTGATTAGGTTAGGGATAGAAAATGAGGGTAATGAAACAAAAGGCTTAATAACATGCTCAATGGGGTTAACCTAAAGGAAATATATTATGGATCAGGCTTATTTGGCAATGGTGAAAACTAGGTGTCTTTATAATGTCAAGCATGTTATGCAATTCAATATGATGCTTTGAACGAAATTAATAAAAGTTCTAGTGTTTAATTATTAATTATGAAAGCAATCCAAGTAGCAACCAAAGCAAACAAAATTGAGATCATGCAACGAATTATTATTGACAAAAGAATAAAAGATGACCTAACTAAAAACTCTCTAAAACAAAGGAATAATAGGCTCAAAACTCACATATGGGTTATAATGAGTTAGATTCAATTAAGCATGCTATGAGTACCAATTACTAAGTTGATTACATGTGAATTTGCTTATGATAACCATAAATAAGCATTTACTAAAGAATAATATTAGATCTTAAATCATTCTTATAAATCACCTTAAAGTCATGCAATTAAAAAATCAAATCTCATCATTGTATTGGAAAGTATCCTAAGACTCAAAACAACTATAAAAAAAAAAATTATATTTTTTTTAATGTTTTTTATGACACTAATACCAACAAAGAAAATAAAAACCAACATTTTTTTTTTGTATTTTTTAATGGACTGACACTTTTTTTTTTAAATAAAAACAACGTTTTGTTCCCCCCCCCCCCCCCCCCACACTTAAACCTAACATTGTCCTCAATGTTAATAGATTATAGCACATGTAATGAAAGATTTAAACGCGGAAAAACAAACTACTAACAAACAAAAGAAAAAATAACGAAAAGAAAATAAAGGGATAGAGAAAGCAAATTTGATTGGGTTGCCTCCCAAGAAGCGATTGTTTTAACGTCGTGCAGCCTGATGGTATCTGCAATTAATCCTCAGAATAAGTGGGAACATGGAGTGATACGTCCTCCACGTCATGTTCCACAAATGACTCATAATAAGGCTTAAGTCGATGCCCATTCACTTTGAACTCATTTCCAGTTGTGACATTTTTCACCTGTATAGCACTATGGAGAAAAAAAAATTAGTAACAATAAAAGGACCAACCCATCTAGAACGTAACTTACCGGGAAAAAGTTTAAGGCATGACTGAAAAAGTAAGACTTTAGTTTTCCACGGATCATGCGATCCTGAAAGGCTTTAGTTTTCTCCTTATAAATCCTGGCACTCTCATATGCGTCATTCCAAATCTCTTCAAGCTCGTTCAACTACAATTTTCTATGAAGGTCAGCATCATCAATGTTCATATTGAAAGTCTTAATAACCCAATGCGCCTTATGGTTCTAGCTCAACCGGTAAATGACACGGTTTCCCATATACAATTCGAAAGGGAGACATCCCTATAGTTGTCTTATATGTTGTTCGATATGCCCATAAAGCATCATCAAGTAGCATGCTCCAATCTTTGCGGGTGGGATTTACTGTCTTTTCAAGTATTCCCTTGATTTCACGATTTGAAACTTCGACTTTTCCACTTGTTTGGGGATGATAAGGTGTCGAAACCTTATGTGTGACATTGTATTTCTTAAGCAAAGCTTCAATTGTACAGTTACAAAATTGGGAACCTCCATCATTTATAATCACTCGCGGCATTCCAAATCTTACAAAAATGTTAGAACGAATAAATTCTGCAACAACTTTGGAATCGTCAGTACGGGTGGCTTTTGCTTCCACCCACTTTGAAACATAATCCACAGCAAGCAATATATAAATGAAACCATTAGAAGAAGGAAATGGACCCATGAAATCAATACCCCATACATCGAAGATTTCCACATTATATATAAGATGTTGTGGCATTTGATCTCTAGGGCCTAAATTACATGTTCTTTGACACCGGTCACAAGTCATGCAAAATAATCTGGCATCCTTAAATAAAGTGGGCCAATAAAATCCACATTCTAAACCCTTACGAGTTGTTCTTTGAGTTCCAAAGTGTCCCCCACAAGCATAGGAATGACAATATGTCAATATTGAATTAAATTCAGAATCGGGTACGCACCTTCTAATCATATGATCAATACAATGCTTCCACAGATAGAGATCATCTCATACAAACTGTTTCGCCACTTTCTTAAGCTTATCCTTCTGAACTTGAGTTAAGGTGTTCGGAATCTGTTTGAATACAAGGTAATTTACAATATCAACATACCATGGTTCACTTACCTCGACCAAAAATAGTTGCTCGTCAGGAAAAGTCTCAAGAATTGGCAGAGGTTCCTCATTGCGCACCAAACGGCTCATGTGGTCAGCTACCACGTTTTCACTCCCTTTTTTATCCCTGATCTCCACATCAAACTCTTGAAGAAAAAGTATCCACCGTATAAGTCTCGGTTTCGCTTCTTTATTCATAAGCAAGTATTTTAAAGGTGCATGATCAGAGAAAGTTATAACTTTAGTTCCAATTAAATAAGATCGAAATTTCTCTAAAGCAAATATAACAGCTAAAAGTTATTTTTCAGTTGTGGAATAATTCAATTGAGCGTCATTCAAGGTTCGGGAGGCATAGTAGATGACGTGAAGACTTTTTACCTCCGTTGACCTAAAACTGCTCCTAAGGCATAATCTGATGCGTCACACACAAGCTCGAATGGAAGACTCCAATCCGGTGGTGCAATGATAGGTGCTGATGTCAACAACTCCTTAAGCTTGTCAAACGCTATCTGACAATCATTATTGAACTCAAATGGCACATCTTTTTGTAGGAGTCGACATAGTGGTCCAGAAATCTTAGAAAAATCTTTGATAAATCGCCGATAGAATCTTGCATGTCCAAGAAAATAATGAATCTCTCTCACCAAAGTAGGAGAGGGTAAGTAACGTACAAGATCTATTTTAGCTTTATCAACCTCAATACCCCTAGCTGAAATCACATGACCTAAAACAATACCTTGGTTAACCATAAAGTGACATTTTTCCCAATTTAATACAAGGTTAACCTCAATGCATCGCTTCAGAATCAATGCAAGATTATCTGGACAATGGTCAAAAGAATCACCTAAAACACTAAAATCATCCATAAAAACCTCAATGATTTTTTCAATAAAGTCTGAAAATATATTTACCATACATCTCTGGAAGGTAGCCGGGGCATTACACAAACCGAATGGCATTCTTCTATATGAGAAAGTGACGAATGGACATGTAAAGGTTGTCTTTTCTTGATCCTCTGGAACGATGACAATCTGATTATATCCTGAATAACCATCAAGAAAACAATAAAAAAAACACGACCGGCCAACCTTTCAAGCAATTGATCAGTAAAGGGAAGAGGAAAATGATTTTTCCCGGTAGTTGCATTCAGCTTTCTATAGTCAATACAAACCCGCCACCCTGTTTGTATTCGCGTGGGAACCAACTCATTTTCCTCGTTTTTACCACAGTTATGCCAGACTTCTTCGGCACTACTTGCACTGGTGAAACCCATTTGCTATCTGAAATAGGGTAAATCACGCCACAATAAAGGAGTTTAATGATTTCTTTCTTCACAACTTCAATCATAGGGGGTTTAGGCGGCTTTGAGCTTCTCTATTGGGTTTTGCTCCTTCCTCAAGAAGTATACGGTGCATATAAGTGGTAGGGCTAATACCTTTTATGTCTGCCAATGTCCACCCAATTGCAGTATTGTATTCCTTCAAAAACTCGAATAAGCTTTTCCTCCTTTAAATTTGTGAGTGATGATGATATGATGACAGGCAATGTCCCATCATCTCCCAAATACGCGTACATCAAGTGATCCGGTAATGGTTTAAGCTCAAGTGTAGGTCCCTGAATCACAGAAGGTAAAAGTTTATTAGTAGATGAGGGAATAATAATTGGGAGAGGTAACTCACTAACAATTCGTGGCATTGACTCCAAGATCTTCATATTGTCACAAAGGACTCCATTTCTCTCATATCTGACGCCAGTAGAATGGCGATTTCAAGTTCATCCTCGTTCATGACGACAAGAAATTCCTAAAACAAAATATCTGCCACGTCAATAGAAAAACAAGAATGATTATCAACAGGATACCTCATGGCTTCAAAGATGTTGAAGCCAATCACATCACCATCAAATTCCATGGTCAGTTTCCCCGCATGCACATCAATATTTGTTCTTGCAGTTTTCATGAAGGGGTGCCCTAAAATAAGAAGCAAAGGTGTTGACAATGTCAAATATTTCATTTCAAGCAGATAGAAATCTGCTAGGAAGATCAAATGATTAACCTGCACCAACACATCTTCCAACAAACCTCGAGGATATGCATTAGAACGGTCAGCCAATTGAATTAACCGTCTTGAAGTCGTCTCTTTGTTGTGCAAAGCTCCTTAAAAAATTTTGCATACTTAGGCACTTGCTTAATATCATCAAGAAGCGAAATATTGACTTGGACTTTTTGGAAGGTTTCCAAAATTTCCTTATCCTGTTCATCTTTCCTAGATTTGGCAAACCTACCTGGAAAAGGCACAAAAGGTGGAGCAAGATTAGCAGAAACTGAATTTGGAATGCTCACCTTCTTACCTTGGAGCTTTGGTGCTTCAAGGATGGCTGGATCATCCTTCTGTAATTCAACTTTCTTATTTCGACTTTGTTTAGGGACTATTGGCTCATTCTCAATTTTCCTACCACTCCCCAATGTAATTGCATTTGCGGTTTCAAACCCGCCTTTCGGATTTGGAATGGTAGAACTAGGAAGTTTTCCTTGCTCGCGAATTTATCCAATAAACTCACCTATCTGTCCCATTTGTAGTTTCAAATTTACTAAATCTTTTGATTGGTTCTGCTGAGAAATAGTCAATGATTTCAAAATCTCATCATAATTAAGGGGCATACCTGAATTGTGCTGAGGTGGTTCTGGTTGCCTTTGGACGAAACCAAGGGGGTGGCCGATTCGAAGTTTGTTGTTGAGGTTGTTCTGAATTTCTCCATCCAAAGCTGGGATGATTTCTCCAACCTTCATTGTAAGTGTTCGAATAAGGGTTATTTCTATAGTGATTTTTCCCCTGAAAACCTACTGCATTGACATTTTCCCAACCGCCATTCTCAATCAATTGAGGACATTGATCAGATGGATGTCCTAGATTAGCACACACGTCGTAAACTTGTGCAACTCCTAGCACATTTGGCTTCCCTAGGGCCTGAGTCACAAGTGATGTAAGATTAGCCATTTGAGCTTCCAAACTATAATTAGTACTTACCTCATTGACTTGGCGTGAAGGCTTTCCAATTCCTTCATATTGTTGGGCATTTAAGGCTCAGTTTGCAATCAAAGTCTTTGCTGCTGCTGGAGTTTTATCAACCGAAGTTCCCCCTGCCGCTACATCTAACATCTGTCGCTCAAGATGAAGCAATCCCTCATAAAAGTATTGAATCAGGAGCTTCTCCTTCATCTGATGATGCGGACATGATGCTATGAGAGTTTGGAAGCGCTCATTGTAAGCCGGATATGATTCTCTTGGACCTTGCTGTATACCACTGATTTTCTTCCTCAACAAGATAATTTTGGAAGTTGGGAAGAATTTCTCTAGAAACACCTTCTTCATGCTATCCCAAGAATATACTGTTCCAGAAGATAGTTCATAGAGCCAATCCTTAGCTCTATCAGCCAGAGAAAAAGGAAATGCTATCAACTTTAGGATGTTGTCATCCACATTTATTGGCGTCATACTGGAGCATACAGCTTCAAATTCCTTTAAATGTTTATTTAGATCCTCCATAGAAAGACCATGATACTTCGGAATATGATGAAGTAGGCTGGATTTCAGCTTGAATGACTCAGTCTTGCCCTGCGCGGCTAATGGATACTGAATGCACAAGGGTGTGGCATTGTCCAAGGTGGATGCCGAAAGTTATTTAATAGATCTATTGTCTCCCATGTCGAATTCTTCAGATTCAGATTCAGAGCTAGATGTTTGTGGCTCTTTTGTTTCTCTCCTTCTTCTTCTAAATGTTTTTTCAGGCTCTGAATCGTATTCTAATAAGTTTTCGCTGGATCTCCTATTGCGAATGAACTGGTACCTGAGATAAAGATAGAAAGAAGAAAAAATCAATAAAAACTAATGAAGTAATTAACAATTTTTCTAATCCCCGGCCACGACGCCATAAAATGATGCGCTATTTTAGTAGCACACAACTTAATACCCTGTTTTATGATTGTAGTATAGAATAAGTAGGGATCGTTCTGGACCGGAGATTAGAGGGCTTGCCAATTAACACTAAGAATAGCTAAAAGACAACAAACAATCTAATTAATTTAATAATGGGGGATTGGATTTTCTAAATTAAACTATGAAAATAACTACGAAAATTACTATAGAGATAATAAAACTAAAGGGATGGTAAGATGAGAAATTAGCTAAGGGTATATCTCCACACACCAAACATATGCTCATAAATCAATCTTCAATAATCACTTGCTAACTCGTGAGAGACAATGCTCAAGATTAACCGTGATAAACACTGCATTAATCTTATTATTTTCTCAAGTTCGTTGAATTAAACTAAGTTTCGCTTTTAAACTATTCTTATCATGCTATCTAAACAAGAATCGCAAGTTAGAAAACAATCTAAGATCATTAAGTTGTGGAAAATATGAACATTGACTAGGCAATTACAAGTATGATCAACATCTTGTTCTAACCTAGGTTTTTGCTTAACCTTACCAACGTTCTTTGGTATTTACTACTTGTGAGTACAATATTATAACAATTAGGTGAAACTCTCCTATACTCTAGCCCCAGATCCTAGCATGCTTACTAAGTTGGCCACCTTAACAAACATACAAAGAAAAATTCTCTATAAAGATGTTAAGCAAAACACAATCACTGATAGCAAAGAAGATTAAATTCAATTAATTTATAAAGCACATGTTCGGGGCTTCGAATCCACCCCTAACTAAGAGAAATTTAGCTAGACATATTAATCATGTTCAAATAGAAATACATAATTAAATATCAAACTAAAATAAGTAAAAAGATTAGAAGGAATGTTGTCGCCTGTGCGTGGTGGTACTAAGTGGAAGGTGGGGTGCAAATAGCGCGAAGTATCTCTTCCTTCTCCTTCCTCGCGCGATTTTCCCTCTTCATGATCTGCTCACTTTTCTGCTTCTTCAGCTCCTGATCTGCTCCTCCACTGATCTACTTCAGTGCGTGACGAGAGTCTAAGAGATGAAACGAGCGATGGTGGTGGTCTGTGACTTTGATGAGAAGACGATGAAAGTTCGATCGATGGTTGATGATGGGTGTTGGCGAGGAGGTTGCTATTGCTAGAATTTGAAACTTTGAGATATCGAGAAGAGAGGGGCTGGATGTGATGATGGTGGTGTGTTCAGGACAGTGGGCGGCAACAATCAGGGACAGCGAAAGAGAGAGAGACTGAGACGAGGGTTTCGGGTCAATGATGGTTGTGGTTGCTGATGGACTTTTGCGATGATGGATTAAGGCTTTTTGTGGAGGCCGTGAATGCGAGGGTTGTTGGCTAGCGTAGGCGATGGAGGCTATGGATGGAGATGATATCGCTGGATGGATCGATGCTCAAAGCAAGGTATCGTCCCCTTTTTATACTTGTTTTCTTCTTTGTGTGGTTTCCTTGTTGGTGTGGATTCCTTGTTTCCTTGTTGTGTGGATTCCTTGTGCAATTAATATTTCTAAATTGCCAATTTGCTTCTATTTTAAAATCTTGTAATTGGAAACCTACAAAAACACGAAAATAATAATTAGTACCATAATTAACAAGTAATAGCTAAAAATATATATAGCAATATGATACTAAAAATAGCCTAATTATACCCCTATCAAGCATGCAACTACAGGATAAAGACTTGACCTCCACCAACCATCCTATGGTCAGATTCAGTGGAGAGAAGTGCTTCCCCATTGGGAAGATCAATCTAATGGTGGAGACGGAAGAGCTACAATTGCGAAAGTAGCTTGTCCAAAAATTTATGGTGGGTGACGTTTCGTCCACCTACAACATTATTATGAGAAAGCCATGGCTTCATCATAAAGAGGCAGTGGTTTCCCCTCTGCACCAATGCATAAAATATACAACCAACCTGACCCAAGGAATTATCTGAGGAGATCAACCTGCAGCAAGATATTGCCATTATGCAGCCCTGAAATAGCTGAATTGTTGCCAATTGCAGCTCGAGCCCACATAACCAACATGTCAGGCACCAAGCCTAGACAAAATAGGAAAATCACTCTATGAGGGTGGAGGAGCCCCGATAACCAAAGTGCAGTTATGCGGAGAGCCAGAATTCAGAGATATCAGCGGAATCGAAACTAATAAAGAGCTAAGTAACGATACTTCAGCAAACATGCACTTACTCTAAGAGTTGTTAATCAGCAAGGAACTGTCCGCCATCACGAAGTCCATTATTTTTCGGTAACTTCGCTAGAAGGGGACTATGCAATCCGAGCCAGGACCATATGCGCCTCCTTCAAGGTCGGGTTAGCTTAGTCCCCGCTCGAGTTAAATTATTTTGTTGCTTTTATTTCGTTTTTTTTTAGAAAGAATTGTTCGTACCATACACATTTCAGAAATAAAAACATATTTTATTGATTCCAATGAGAGTAATTACAAAACTTGCCAACTAACTAGTACATCAGTTTATACACTACAAGTATCTAAGTCCGACGCAAGTATCTATCCGCTGAAACAAGCATAAAAATTTCGCTCCACCAACCTGCCTTTCGGATGTGGCATCACGCGTGAAGCCCAGCAGATACAGAAGGAACAACTGCCACAAAATATCTATAAGTATTATCACCCAATAGCAGTGGCGAATGGGAACTCAGATGTCACATAAGATGGAAGACAGACATGTCCCCTGAGGAAGAGTTTGTACTTCTCCTTAGAAATATAAAAAGATATTACAAGATTTCATGATATCAATCATGTGCTCACCCAGATCAGATAGCACTGCATAAAAACGAGTCTCATCAAGACTCATGGTCGCAAATGTCATCATATTTGAAGACTCTAGTGGGGGAGATCTTCCTTCAGCCTTTGAAAAATCCAAAACAAACTCTCCGGTAAGATGCATTTGATTAACATGTTCTAATATTCGCATTGTAGTGCTTGAACGCAGAATGGCCAGCCTATATATAGGCGTAATGGTTTACGAATCAATGTCAATGATAAGCCTACCATTAGGTACACATATGCTAGAAGGAAAAAGGCTTTGGGACAGCAGTAGGATGCTGGTAGGAGTACTGGAATTAGCTAATGTGTCCAAGTAGTTAGAGAATGTGTGGTTGTCTGGGTGTGGGTTTGTTATGTTGGTTTTGTACCAACAAGAGTTGGTTATGTGAGAAGAGTTTTTGAGGGAATAAAAGGGGGCATGTAAGGGGAAGAAGGGGATGGGAAATTTTTTATTAGATTGGAGAGACCAGACTTTTGAATTCCTGGAGCTATTATCTCTTGCTATCAATTCAATCCTCCTTTTCCCAATTTCCATTTTTGCATCTTGTTAATTCTGTTTGCAGTAGAATACTTATTGCATCTGGCTAATTTGAATCTCACTACAGGTTCTTATCAATTTTGGTATCAGAGAAAAATATCACTGGGTAAACAATGTCACAAAAGAAGATTAAAGCCTTGGAAGAAATAATGGAGATGGTGCAAGGTGAGTGGCAGCATGAACTAGATTTAGTGAGAGTTGGATTGCAGAAGTTAACAGAAATAGATAATCGATTTGAGGGAGTGGAAAGGGCACTGGAGTACCTCACTTGTAAGGTGGAGATGTTGCTGAAACGAGATGGTGTTGGATCTTCTTCAGCCGCTATGGAGAAGCAGAAACAACCAGATCTAGTAGAACCTACTTCAGCAGTGGTAGATGCTCTGCGTCCTTGCAATATTGATTGTTCTGTGGAGAGGGAAACCAGAGGAGATTCCTGAGCGTTGAGGAGGCTGGAGTTTCATATCTTCATGGATGAGGACCCAGATGGGTGGATATTTACAGAAAAACAGTACTTCACGATGACTCAGATGACTGAAAAAGAGAAGATGGAAGCAACAGTAGTGAGTATGGAAGGGAGAGCACTCGGCTGGTTTACATGGCTTGAAGAACGATGGGAGATAACTGAATGGGAAGAGTTCAAACGGGTTTTACTGACTCGATTCCGGCCATTGAGAGAGGGAACGTTGATGGAGAAGTTATTGGCTAGCCGGCACACTTCCACCGTCGACGACTACATCGAGCGGTTTGAAACCCTCACCTCACCTCTGCGCGATCTTCCTGATGAAGTTCTTGAGAGTACTTTCATAAATAGGTTGAAGGAAGGCATACGGGCTGAGGTCCGTTTGATGAGGCCCAAGAGCCTGATGGAGATGATGTAATCGGCCCAGCTAGTAGAAGATAGGAACCGGGTCATGCTAGGGCACCGGGTCGGGCTCCAACTGGACTAAGGGGACCAACCCGAACACCTCTTATTCAAACCCGAATTTGAACCCCAGCCCTCATTTTGTTTCTTCTCCTTTTCGACATGCGCCTCTTGCAGACAATAGCAGAGCAATAATTCGCCAGTCCCCTTCTACAGGACCGGTGAACAACCCAATTACTCGCCAGACTCTGGGGTTCATGAGGCTTACGGAGGCAGAGATCCTAAACAAGAAGGCACGCGGTCTTTGCTATCGATGTGATGAGGAGTTTTCACCTGGACATCGATGCAAAAATCGTTAGTTGCAAGTTATTTTGTTGGATGATTATGAGGAAACAAGGGAGGACGTTGAAGAGTGGCCTTAATTGGAAAAATTAGGACCTGGAAATCCAGAACAAGTCAAGGGCAGCGTGGAACTCTCGATGAACTCCGTATTTGGGTTCACTTCCTCTAGAACGATGAAGTTAAGGGGCAATTTCTTCACATCTGGTCACAATGTTGGTGGATTCCGAGGCAACGCACAATTTTATCTATCGAAATTTAGTTCAGAAATTGGGGCTTCCGTTTACAACGACAGCGAACTACGGGGTGTTGATGAGAACAGGTGATTCAGTAAGAACAGAAGGAATTTGCAAACAGGTACTACTTTATCTTCCAGAAATTGAGGTAATTGAGGATTTCTTACCTTTAGACTTGGGTGGTACTGATGTTATTCTGGGTATGCAATGGTTGGAGAAGTTGGGAATTCTGCACATCAATTGGAAGGCTTTGATAATGAAATTCACAGTGGGCAGAACTCTTGTTACATTACGGGGTGATCCAAGTTTATGCAAAACACAGGTTTCTTTCAAGGCATTAGTGCAGGCAGTTCAACATCAGAGTCATGGGGTGTTACTAGAGTTGGGAACTCTGGCCATGAAGGAATTGGAAGATAACGCACAGGTTGAGTCAGTTCCAGCTAGTCTCAAAAACATCTTGGAGTAGTACTCCAACATCTTAAATATGCCAAAGGGGTTACCCCCTCCACGAAGTTGCGATCATGCCATCATGCTCAAGGATGGGGTTGAGCTTGTAAGTGTCCGACCTTATCATTACCCGCAAATTTAGAAGGATGAAATCGAGAAATTGGTGTGGGAAATGTTGGCAGCAGGCATTATTCAACCGAGTCACAACCCATTTTCAAGCCTAGTTTGATTGGTAAAAAAGAAAGTTGGTAGTTGGCACTTTTGTGTGGATTATAGGGCACTCAATCGGGGGACGATGACCGACAAATTTCCAATTCTGGTCATTGACGAGTTACTTGATGAGTTACATGGGGCAAAAAAAATTTCTAAGTTGGATTTAAAATCCGGGTATCATCAAGTTCATGTGAGGCCCCAAGATGTACCCAAGACAGCTTTTCGAACTCATGAAGGGCACTACGAGTTCTTAGTCATGCCTTTCGGGCTCACCAATGCGCAAGCCACTTTCCAAGCTCTAATGAACGATGTCTTCAAGAAATTTTTACGAAAGTTTGTGTTGGTTTTTTTTTACGATATTTTGGTGTATAGCAAGGATGAGGAGGAACATGTCAGGCATTACACATCATATTTTTGACACTACGACATCATTCGTTGTCTGTGAACCAGCGGAAGTGTATGTTTTGATAGCAGGAGCTTGAGTACTTGGGGCACATCGTGTCGGCAAATGAGGTTGCCACTGATCCTTCTAAACTTGCCGCAATGGCGTCTTGGCCCATACCTAAAAATTTGAAGGAATTGCGCGATTTTTTGGTGCTGACTAGCTACTAAAGAAAGTTCGTTAAGGGGTACGAAAAAATTGCAGCACCCCTCACTGACCTCCTCAAAAAGGACATCTTGAGTTGGTCTATGGAGGCCGAGAGGGCTTTTTTGCAACTGAAGGAGGCAATAGTGACATTACCGGTTCTCGCGTTTCCTGATTTTTCTATGCCATTTGTGTTGAGACCGACGCTCCTGGTACAAGTATAGGGGTTGTGTTGATGCAGAATCAGTGGCCTATGGCTTATTGTAGTCAGGTTTTGGGTGCTCGGGCTCTACTTAAATCGGTATACAAACGAGAGTTAATGACTATAATTTTGGCGATTCAAAAGTGGCCCCATTATCTTTTGGGACAGCGTTTTTTGGTGAGAACGGACCAGAAGAGTCAAGTTTCTCTTAGATCAGCATGTAGTAGCGGATGAACATCAAAAATGGATATCCAAGCTTCTCGGGTACCGATTTGATATCGAGGGTTGAGAATAAGGCAGCGGATGCGCTATCTAGACGAGCGAGAGAGTGTGAGTTATCAGCAATGACTTCTTGGATCACTAGCTTGGATGGGCTGAACAAAGAGGTCCGTCAATATGACTTTTTGGGGCCATTGTACGCTAAGCTCATGGCTGGGAAAGAGGTTCCAGCTGGGTACCACATCGAGCATGGTCGATTATTCTATCATGGTAGATTGGCGAATCCATCTTCGTCACCTTGGGTTTCTAGATTCTTGGAGGCATACCATAATAGCCACATGGGGGACCATTCAGGAGTATTGAAAACTTATCAACGTCTCTCCCAAGATGTCTATTGGATGGGTATGAAGAAACAGGTACAGGCTTATGTTGCCAAGTGCGATGTGTGCCAACGTAACAAGGTCATGGCTTTTTCTCTTACAGGGTTGCTACAACCATTGCCAATTCAAGATCAGGTGTGGGATGACATTTCCATGGATTTTGTGGAAGGCCTTCCAAAATTCGATGGCTATTCTTATATACTCGTAGTCGTCGATCATCTTAGCAAATATGACCACTTTTTTGCCACCTAAGCACCCCTTCACGGCACCATTGGTTGTTGCCTTATTCATTCGTGAAGTAGTTCACTTACATGGGTTTCCAAGATCCATAGTATCGGATAGAGATAAAGCCTTTACTAGCAATTTCTGGTCTGAATAGTTTAAGTTGCAAGGGACCGTATTGAAGCATAGCTCCGCCTATCACCCCCAAACGGATGGACAAACCAAGGTGGTAAATCGGTGTATTGAAACTTATTTGAGGTGCTTCGTAGGAGACAAGCCCAAACAATGGGTGAAATGGCTGCCTTGGGCAGAATTTTGGTACAATACTTCATTCCACACTTCCACCAACACCACCCCTTTCCAAGTGGTGTATAACAGACTTCCTCCACCCTTGTTGAGATTTGAAGAGGGTTAAACTACTAACTCGTCTATAGAGTTACAGCTCAGGGACATGGATACAATTATTGAGGAGCTCAAAGCTCACTTACTTCGTGCTCAGAAGCGAATGCAACATTCTGAGGATAGGCGGCGCAGAGATGTTAATTTTGTTGTTGGGAACTTGGTATATTTCAAACTCAAGCCTTACCGACAGCGTTCCTTGGGCCGGTGCATGAATGAGAAGCTTACCCCGCTCTATTTTGGTCCTTATAAGGTGATAGCACGCATTGGCGAGGTTGCTTACAAGCTGGACCTACCTTCTACGGTCACTATACGCCCGGTTTTTCATGTATCCATGATGCGTCCAGCCCTGGGACAGGATGAGAGGGCTCAGCCATACCCTCTTCAATTTTTTGATGAGTTAGAATGGCTCGTAAAACCTGCAGAAGTGCTGGAATTGCGTTACAATGTGCAAGGCCGCCTGGAAGTTCTCATTAAATGGAAGGACATGCCTGATTTTTGAGTCCTCTTGGGAAGAATTTGATCTCATCAACACTCAATTCCCTTCTTTTCACCTTGAGGACAAGGTGCGAGTTCGAGAGGGGGTATTGATACGCCTATCATTAGGTACACGTATGCTATAAGGAAAAAGGCTTTGGGACAGCAGTAGGATGCTGTTAGAAGTACTGGAATTAGCTTATGTGTCCAAGTAGTTAGAGAATGTGTGGTTGTTTGGGTGTGGGTTTTGTACCAACAAGAGTTGGTTATGTGAGAAGAGTTTTTGAGGGAATAAAAGGGGGCATGTAAGTGGAAGAAGGGGATGGGAAAAAATTGTATTAAAGTGGAGAGACCTGGCATTCCTGGAACTATTATCTCTTGCTATCAATTCAATCCTCCTTTTCCCAATTTCCATTTTTGCATCTTGTTAATTCTGCTTGCAGTAAAATACTTAGTGCATTTGGCTAATATGAATCTCACCGCAGGTTCTTATTAGTCAACCAACAGTTACTTCGGCATTAAATGTCGTACGGGAAATCAGAAAAATACAGTTCCAATTACAACTGCACGAGTCCACATATTTCGAATTAATGACCCTGCAGGCAACCCCATTAACTGAGGGGAGTAAACGATATTGAATCGTCTCGCAATATGCGTCGTATCCCTGGCACGCTGATCTACAAAAAAAAGTTCTAATTTGGCCCCTTTACTTCTGGGCCCAAGCTTATGCCCTGCCAGATCCAGCCCAACACATGCAAAAGAACAAACACCAAAATCCCTGAGCGCCCATAAAATAAGGAGCGCGCCTACAGAATATCATCATTAAAACCAATGCATTGGCTCTATTATTATTCCGCTACTGATCATTAAAGTTGGTCAATCTGTCTGCTCAATCGATCCGACTCTAGAATCAGAATGCCAATCGAACTAAGTAATTCAGGACACCAAAGTCAGACTTACATGCCCAAAATCTTATTCTGACAAAAGCTTAGTCAGCTCCGACTGATTACAATAGCTTCTGGTCCGCTCTAACACCTAACCCGCCAAAAGCGGACAATGATGGGTTAGAAAGTGGGAGCTTAGTCAAAGTTTGTAATACCTAACCGCGATGGCTTGTCAGGACCATTGTCCAACTATAGATAATGGTCGCCGAACCTAACCCAAGCTTAGTCGATTTTGTCCTATGACGATAGCTTCTGGTACGCTCTAACGCCTAGTTCGTTAAGCTAAACGGGTATCAATGGTTTAGAGAGTGATAGCTTAGTCAGGGTTCTTCAGACGGCTTGCTAGGGATCATTGTCCAAACATGGGCAATAGTAACTAAATGACCAAAGCTTAGTCGATGATGACCGACGACGATGGCTCCTAATCTGCTAGAATTGTCGTCCGCTAATAACGAATTTCGACAGCTTAAAAAGTGGGAGTCTAGTCGGCGCTCTCGACATTTGATTAAGATGGCTTGCTAGGGGTTACTACTCGTACACAGACAGTGATCGTCGAACCCCGACCAAAGCTTAGTCAATGGTCGCTGATGACGATGGCTTTAGTCTGCTTGAAGCCTAGTTTGCTACGCATGGATTACGACGGCCTAAAAAGTGGGAGCATAGTCAGTGCTCATGTAGCTTGGTGAAGACGGCTTGCCAGAGATCATTGACCAACTACAGACAATGATCGTCGAACCCCACCAAAGTTTAGTGCGAATGACTGACGATGATAACTTTTGGCTCACACCAATTCTTAGTCCGCCAAGAGCGGATCAAGATGAGTTGGAGAGTAGGAGTCTAGTCAGTACCCTCGATGCCTGATTAAGATGACTTGCCAGGGACCACCATAGTCACTAAAACCTGACCTCAGTTTAGTTAGTTATAACTGACGATAACAATCTTTGGTCCAACTAAGTATAATTCACAAATAGCGGGTAAAGACGAGTCAGGAATCCGGTTAGAGCTCTGCACATGGAAACTTCTATCTACGGACTACTCTCTGATTGGGAACTATCCCCCACGCATCTAGGAGCACAAGGCTAACAGGGAAACTCCCCTTCATAAGATAACTCCTAATTAGAGAAGGATCTCAACGAAGATCTTTCCTAAACTACGCCACCAATGGCCTGGTCGAACCAGAATTCCAACACTATAAATAAGACATGAGGTTGTTGAGCTAAGGTACGCTATAAATCCCTTGTTTACAACATAACGCCTTCCTCAAATCCCTGTCTGACTCTAGCATCGGAGTGTCATCAGCCACCACAACGGTGGTTCGTGGCTCACGTGCGTTCCTTGTGCAGGTTTGCAAGTCAAGGTCAAAGCAAAGATCGAAAATCGACTACATCAGGTATTGATCCCTAAAGAATGATCTGGAAAAAAAACCTTACTATTACTCTGTCCTTGCATAAATGCCTCAAGATTACAGATTGCCATGTACTTTTATTCTTCGAATTTGGTTTCAAAAAGGCAAGCCATGTTATAGTTATTAAGACCCTCTTTAGATTGATCCTCAAAGCTCTTTGATGACATTTCTCCATATTCTACTTCAAGGTATCTACTCTCGGCTCCCTTGACTATTGAGCATACCATAATGATTTCCCCATCTCTCTTGAGTGATAAGTTGTGCAGTTAAAACGACGTTATAACACTGATATAACTCCGATATAACGCTTAACGGGGGTGAACCGTTACATCATGACATTATCATGTTATGGTATCATAGCTCTAATATAACGGCATTATATGTCGTTATTGAGATAAAGTTTTTTTAATAGCGTCATTTTAATGTTTTGTTCTAATACATTAAAAAAAATCACCCATTTCATTCTCGATTGAACCAAAACCTAGACTCATAGGAAAGAAGGACCAGAGCTCGTTGTCGCTAATCAACAGAGAACCAGACATTGTCATTTGACAGAGAACGAAATAAGAAGGGGAAAAAGACGAAGAGTCGATCGCACTCTCTGTTGTGATCTCACTCTCATACGAAGAGAAAATGTTTTTTATTAATTTTTTTTTTTTGTTTTTGAATTTAATGTAATGAACATGATTTGTTTTTTTACTCTATAATACATTAATACTTTGTGGGGGAATTAAAAATATATTTAAAAAACTATTCCGTTATATATTCTTATATCCCGTTAGAACCTATAACGCTCTTGGACCATTATAGATCCGTTATCCCTTTTAACTACATAGGTGATAAGCACTCTCTCTCACATGACCTCCTCTACCACCTAAGCCTTGCTTGAAGTGCTTCAAGATGGGGAGTCTTGCTTTTCACATTCCCTTTGAAACCACCTAAGAGAAGACATCGCAGTTTCCTAAAAGGTTCCCAGCATCAAGACTCTGACCCAGATCATGGATGTGTTTGCAGAGGCATCAAAAGAAGTTGGAGTGAATCAATCAGACCCCCATCACCCACCTTACCTCAGTCTCAGTCCCACTCACTCTTAGATACAGCTTAGGGATGGCAGTGGGGCGGATTTTCACGGATATACGCTCCACTCGCCCCGTTTGGGGCAGATTTGGTAAAGGATCCCTGGATCTTGGGGCGGATACAGATTTCAAATCTGTATCCGTTTATTAATCGGGGTGGATACGGATTTGGCCATATCCGCCCCACGGATATCCGTTTATTCGATAAAATTACAAAAATACCCTTCCCCTATATAAAGGGATTAAACCCTTATCTGTCACTCCATCTCACATTCTCCCCCTCCCCTTACCCCCACTCTCGTCTCCAGTCTCCTTCGTCACAACAAAGGCCGCGAAGGGTCCCTTCGTCCCTTATTCTCTCTCAAAACAGCAAAGGCCGTGAAGGGTGGCGGAGGCCGACCCTCCCTTCCCGACCCTCCCTTCTTATCTCTCACAGCGAAGGCAGAACTCCGAAGGGTCGTCCCTTCTTCTCCTTCTCACGGACACTTGAAGAAACCTCAGAAATCAAGATCTCAGATCTGAGATCGAATTTTTTTTTTAGCTAATTTTCATATCAAGATATCAGATCTATCAAAGGTATCAATCTCAATGTGTCATCATCACGCATCTATCATCACTCTCTCAATATCTGTTTTCACCTAGTCGCATGGATCGCTACTCTTGGATCGGTCCTATAATGTGATTCATATTTGAAGCTTGCACTGCGACATGAACATCATCAAAGGTCTCTCTGATGGAGCTTCTACACTATTTGGAGCTTCAGGCATCCCCAGGTCACCCATGTGATTTCCCTCTATCCCATCCATATTCAGCTCTGAACCTTCCCACACCCCCTCCCCCTCTCCTTTCATTGTAACCGTAAGTCTCCACATTGTTTTGAAAACACCTAATCCATCTTTGATCATACGGGATACCCCAGACCGTTTGGTCAACCAATCCTTCATCCCGAGTTCAGGAAGATGGTTTTGCCAAACTTTAGGATTAAATAGGTTTTGATGTACATAATTTTGATGAATCTTGCTAAGCTATTACATATAGTAGGTTTCAGAAACACTAGTCTTTTCCTTGTGCGAATCTAGTTAAAAAGCTGCTAGTCGTACCGGTTGTAGTAATAGAAAAGCTAGATAACAATAATAATAGAGACAACATCAATATGAGTTTTGATATGAAATAATAAGAATGAAAGAATGAATGCTGATGGGACTAGCGAGAGTGAAAGAGACCTGAGTGAACTCTCCAGATGTAATCATAGTGTAAATAGACCCTGTCATTCTGCACTTTCAGCAGCTAATGCAATCACCCCTCCTGTTAATTGTTATATAAGTCTAGCAAAGAACAAAAAAACTGCAGAGCTAGTGGTTAGGAGCAACAAGCAATTAGAAACTCGAGAAATAGGATCATACATAGATCTTGAAAGTATAAACACAATTGCTATAATATGCACTTGCTTGGGACTAGCTACTTCCGTATATTAGCAAAAGTAACCAACCACAAGGCCAATGACTATCAGCAAAAGCATACCTATCAGACACTGCTTATAATAATCAAACACTAGGCTGATGCCTATGCGTGCTGTTCCAGAATGAAGAAAATGATGAACCCTAACTCACTTCAACAAGATATTTCTAAAGCAAAGCAAATGTGAAATTCCTACAAAACACAGCATGTTAATACCTCAGTTGGCAAAGCATCCACAAATAATCCAATGCTGATAATTTTTTGGTCATGGTAATAAAAACAAACTCCAAAACGTGTTTTTATTTGTGCACAATTAACCTATAAGGATCTCATATAAATTCAAACATTATGCTACATAAATGCCAAACCACGAAATTAGTACTGAAACGTGCCTTGCGGTTGCTGCACGTCATAGTTCTGTACAGCAGGAGCATAAGAACTTTGTTGTTGTGGCGTGTAGGAACTTTGTATGGCAACGTAAGGGCCTGGCTGTTGATATTGTTGATGCGCGTTGAAGTTCTGTGCAGCAGAAGCATGAGAGGTCTGCTGCTGTGAATCAAAATTCAGTGCAGCAGAAGCATAAGCATTTTGCTGTTGCTGTGAATCAAAGTTCTGTGCAGCAGAAGCGTAGGCATTTTGCTGTTGTTGTGAATCGAAGTTTTCTGTAGCAGAAGCATATGGGTCTTGCTGTTGCTGTGAATGTGTAACAGTAGCATAGGGGTTTTGCTGTTGGTGAGATTCAAAGTTCTGCACAGCTGATGCATATGGTTTTTGCTGTTGGTGCGATTCAAAGTTCTTCGTGGCAGAAGCATAGGAGTTTTGTTGTTGTTGCTGATCAATGTTCTGCACAGCAGAAGCATAGGGATTTTGCTGTTGCGGAGCGTTGAAGTTCTGTGCAGCAAAAGCGTAGGGGCTTTGCTCGTGCATGTTATAGTTTTGAACGGTGGAGGCATAAGGACTTCGCTGTTGCTGTATGTTGAAGTTCTGAGCAGAAGGATAGGGGCTTTGTTGTTGTTGTTGTTGTGCATAGAAGTTTGGCACTGAAGTATAAGGGCTATGTTGTTGCTGCAGGTTTGAATGCTGCATAGAAGAAGCATAAGTAGTTGACTGTTGATGTGTACTAAAGTTCCGTCCAGCAGAACTATGAGGGACTTGTGGTTGCTCTGTGTTATAGCTCTGTACAGCAGAACTTATGAAGGATTGAAGGAGATTCTGTGCTGCATGCATTTGCTCAGAAGACCCATGGATCTCCACAATGCATTCCGAACTAGCAGACTGAGGACTGTTCAATTTTACTTTTGCTCCTGACATCTACGTGTGAAAAAGAAATATTTTTTTTTTAATGATGGACGTGATTGCATATAACTAAGAAATAAAACTGCAAATTGAGTAATAGGCTTGGGTGATACGAAGTGTTTGCCAGTTAACTGTGCAATTCCAGTTGCGCTCGCCAGATAAGTGTGCAATTCCAATCACAAGAAAGGAGTTTTATAAGCCATATAAGTTGACTTTTCACTTTGAGACAGAGACAAGTAAGATAAAAAAGTGTTTGGTTACTGTGTATATCAAACCCTGAGTGATATAAATTACTTTTACAATAAAAGATAAAAATTAAAATGAGTCCAAAAACAAACAAAAAAAAACAACAAAAGAAAACTTTATTCCTCGCACTCTCATTAATACAATAGTGTAAGGTTGACATAGAAAGATGGATCTTTTTATTTTTTTTCAAGAAGCGAGGATGGAACTATTGAGCGGAAGCTTCAAACAGAATGGAAGTATCTTAAAAACCTCTGTTCTTCCTTTCATTTCTCAAAGACAAGGATCAACTGAAGGTGTTGAGCTTGCTAATTCAAGGGTTTCTGGTTTTTAAAACTGTGAAAAGAAGAGATTAATATGTTAAGGGTAAATTAGTGATTTAATAATATATTTTGGCCAAATCATCTGTATTGTGTAATATAGCTTACCAAACACTCACTACTGTACTTAATCTAAGTGAGTTCAAAGAAAGTACATATAGGGAGGTGTAACCTATAAGTTAAAGCACTACGAAATGGGACCTGAACCACTTGGAAACAAACTTTGCATACAAGTCCAGAGAGTAAAATCAACTAAAAAGGGGGATATTATGAAAAGGATCAGGACCCAGGGATTTTTCAAACATGCATATGCAAGCGCACCTATTTCACCCACTTAGAAATTTCAAATGAGAGGTTTTGTGAACTACGTAGACCATCTTCGCAAAAAAAATCGCAACTTTTTGAAATTTCAAACTCTATTAGATAGTCTTCAAGTCAACTGTGAAATCGAATGCTTGACAACTCTCTTACCTGTTTAGCATATTTAACCATGTTATAATGAATCTCCACATGAGTGCATTTTTGTGGGGATGATCTACCCACGAAAAACCAACTTAGTTTGAAATATCTAAGTGGGTGGAATAGGTGTGTGCATACATGTGTTTAGAAAATTGTGTCCCTGGGTCCCAGTTGTTATAAAAGAGCACTTGCACAAATATACAAAAAGAATGTAGAACTGAAAAAACAACACACCGAGAAAAGGGATAAACCTGCATCGGGTAACAGTTGGAGCAACAAACTCACTTCACTTTTAGCAAATAATTAACTTACCTGGCCAATATTGGAAACGTTACTTCCACCTACTCCAAGAACAGAATTGACTGCAACATTCGGAATCTTAACTGCCATTGAGCTATTAATTTTTGGGTATCTGGTATACACGAAGATAGAAAATCATCATAAAAAAAATGAAAGTTTAATGGATGATGTTGAAAAGTGATAGTACTATCTTACCTAGCAGTACCAGCCGGAGGAGCTCCATATCCATGCCCACCACCCTTCAAGATTAAACCGAATATGAATTAATTCACAACAACTTCAATCATAGAAACCAATATAAATGAAACAATCTTTTGTTGTATATTTCTGTGAGTCATTTGTCAAATAAGACCTATGTAACAACGACACTCTATTTCTAACAAATTTAGACTATCAACTATTTCACATATCTTCTAACAAATTTCAATTCTATACTAGTGTACAAGCATATTATGGTAAAAGTGAATGAATGACTGGTAATTCAGAACTTGTCGTTGAATAGTAAATAATACTAAAATGTACACAAGTGTCCCTAGCGTATTCCGCATTGTCTTATTTTTTTCCTGAAGTGTTAGAGACTTCGTATCCGTGTCATATGAGTACCCGTATCTGTGTCATTGTTACATAGATAAATCAATGAAGGGTAAACACACTACAAACGGGTTTCTTTTGCGATGAAAACCAAGCTACACAGACAGGCATGGGCTTCAACATGAAAGCACAAACGGGGTAACTTAGATTGTAGGACAAACTTTATGAATATAATCAACCGATATTGGGCTAAAGGGGCCCAATTTCTAGTTTGACTGCCAACTTTAGAACCATATATATCTCACCCAATTTGACAAGCAAGTTTCACTTCATGGCAAAACTCTAGCTCATGATAACCTTCAGGAAAGGAGGGTATCATGTGTTCTCTGCAGCCAGTATAAAACTTATACCCATTTGGGAATCATTCCTTGCATATTTCCAGTTTAGGAAGGAAAACAACGGAACCTATGATCATGAGTAGACAGCTGCAACTCTGGCATCTCCAAATGATTCACTGTGAGCTAGAAATCCTCGTGCAATTGTTTGGATACAAAAAAAACTAACTAACTAACAATGGATCTTCAAGGATAAACACGGCCAATTGAGTTGGTTCTAAGAAAAATCAAATCACTTCTGTGGGTTTGGGCAGAAGTTGCCAAGGTCCCCTCACATCTAAGTTTAGACAGTTTAAGGGGGTCATGTTTGTTTAACTGTTGGTCGGTTTGTTTGTTCTTTTTGGCATAAGTTAGTCTTTGTACAACCTTTTCTTTCTCTTGAATATATTTTTTATTTTGCAGTCTTGCCTGAAAGAAAACAAAATATATTAGAGCTACTCTACATCACGAGATGCACAGTGTTGTGCACTCTATATCATGAAAACATACTAGGAGAATTTTGAAGTGGTTGGGGGAGCACCCATGTTATTTAACAGGTAATCGAGAATATTTTTCCAAGTTAGATACTAGAAGAGAAATAGCTGTGTAAAATAAAATTAAAGAATTAAATTAAATTAACAAAATGTACATGTACATGTGCATCAGAACGAATAAGCAACCACGTAAGGGATAACCAAGGAGAAAAGTGCTAAAGGAAATGTGGGAACATTGTTATTGTTACAAGAAAAGAAGGTTGAATGTCCAATAGAAAGAAAAGGAAAGTACCTTCGCATGTTCATAACCACCAGAACTTCCTGCTCCAATCATGCCAGATGGCGGTAGACCTCTCGGTGGAAAACTTTCAGGAGGACCAAATTTTTGGAAAGGACCCACAGGACCAGATTCAACTGCAGCACTGATCCCTTCAAGACTTCTCATTCTCAATCTCGATGCTATTTCCGTCAGGGCGTATCTAGCAATATCTATGTTTCCATGTATCTATGTAAAGGACTAAAGAATCAATTTTGAAAAATGGAAAAGAATGTGAATCAAGATTATGCAGTACCATGTCGTACAACAAAATGGAGATATATTTTCTATAAATTATTACACTATTAGAATCACCTGCACAAGCTCTTCATCTGGAGGTGCAAAATTGGGCTTTCCATCATCAGACATGATACGTATGTCAGCTTGTGTTCGCTTTCTCATCTCATTAATTATATGACCTCCCTGTCCAAGAAGGCAGCCAACTTTACTTGATGGTACAAGTAACCTTGTGGTGATCACACCTTCTTTACTGTTTGTCAGGAACTGAATCTGAAGTATTGCCTCAATAGTTGGAGATTTAGGATTCCATGGTGCCTGAAAATAAGGTCATTGTGGGCACCAGGTGCTACTGTAGTCAGAATCAAGATTATACTTAATCTATAACATTTAAATAAGAAGGCATTAATAAACAAGCGATATAGGAAAAATGTACATATCAGCTATGGTTATAAAATAACGAAAAGCAAAACGTTTAAACATCAAATAGTGACATATTTCAGGATGAAAATTTACATCAAAAGATGTCACAAGAATCACGCGTTCGTCAGATCCTGGAGATGTCTCTTCAACGTGAATCTTAGCCCCTGTTTCGTTCTGTATCAGCATCACCTTACTGCCTCCCTTGCCAATAACCCAACCAATTTTCTCAGTTGGACACAAAATTTTCATCGAAAACTCGGCAGATGCTTTCTTAGCATGTCCAGCAGGGGGGCCACTGAAACCACCTGAAGCAAATCTACGAAACTCATTTCCAAATCTCCCACCCCAAGGCATTGGTGGTGGACCATGAAAATCAGAGTTTCTACTACCCCACCTTTGATTTTCTTGTGGTGGCATACCTGCCATGGGGACACCAGGTGGGAGAAAACCATCGCCACCTGGAAGAACGGGATAACCCATAGGAGGACGTGGATTCTGATATAGAAGAGTTGAAACTTCATAAAGAGCCCGCTTTGCAGTAGCTGTAGCCCCGGATATCTGAAAAGTATCTTCCAAATTAGATTCTATTAAGGATGAAAAGATCATGTTACAACTCATCGGACTGACTAAAACTCAGGCTCTAACACACTAAACATGAGTAATTTTAGTTATTTTATCTGTCTTTATAAGAACAACCAGTAAGAATATCAAGCATAAAAGAAGACATGAATTCTATATCAGTATTATGAACTTATGATAATTCTTTTGCACAAGATAAGAACTATAACTTACATACAAAAAGAGATTATTATTAAAAATCCAACCATCACCATTGAATTCAGTACAACAGCTAAAAGGGATCACACCTTTGGATAATTCTTTCCCGAGTGAAACGACTATGACATCATTAAAAAATACAGCTGTTTGGATTAATTCCTAAAATAATTCACAAAACTTGATAAATTTCAGATAGTTGTAAAGTCTTCCATATTATGAATTCCTAGCTAAAAAACAAGAGCACTAAATTCAATCTGTTAAAGGAAAGAAATATAAGCTAAGTTTCTTAGCAAATATCTAGCTGAAAATATTACATTTCCTGAATGCTTTTATTTATGATATTTATTAGATGTCCTTCGTTGCTCTTGAATATGTCGAGATTACAAACATATGCACAACGGTTTATCTCAAGGCATAGAAAACTATACTAAAACACCTAAATAAGTGACCTTGATTTTTTCCAATAAGTTTTATCTCTAGGCGCAAGAGCACCAAAGCATTAAAACGGAAAAAATGGAAGATACATTATGATATACCTGCACTAGCTCATCAGTAGTCATTGCACAAGCAGGAAGGTGGTCCGCAGCCAAAATACGTATGTTTGCACCCGTATCATCTCGCAATTTCTTAATTACATGTCCACCCTTGCCTAGAAGGCAACCTACTTGATTGTTTGGAACAAGAAGGCGAGCAGTGACTATCTCATCTTCAGTACTTTCATCTTGTAGTATGCCCCGATATAGATCTTCTTCTTCAGCTATTCTTTGATGAACTTTCAAGAGAGCATCTTGCGCAGAACAATGAAGTGGCATTGACTCCTCTTCTTTTTCACTAGGAACATCATTCTCCGGTGTAGGTTGCTCTTCATCTTCAGGATTATTGTTAATGTTGTATGTCCTAGGTTTTTTGGTTGACGAGCTAAATATTATAACTACTCTCTCATCTGTTCCAGGAATTGTTTCACCAACTTTAATCTTTGCACCAGTCTCATCTCTAAGGGATTTGATGATGTCCCCACCTTTCCCAATAACACCACCAATCTTTCTAGCGGGACAGAGGAGACGATAAATAGTTTCGGCACCACTAGAATCCCCAGCACTTTGTTCATAGCCAGGGTTAAGCCTTTTACTCCTTTTGAAACTCTCCCCTCTATCATCAAACTGAAAGGTTGGCTGCTTCTTAAAATTATTTGGCTTTCTCTTGTTCTTACCCATACTGCTTTAAATATGATCCCGCAGGCTTACAAAGTTTCAGAAAAAAAAAAAAAAAAATCAAACCCTGCAGATCGTCCAAGAATGAATTTCCACAAGTCACTAATAATAACAATAATAAAGTCCAAATGTACTGAACTCAATCTATCATCTACAACTCATACGGACTGATGAAAAGCACGAAACAAGAATGAAGAAACTTGTAAGGCAAAAAATCAACTTTTTGTCATTTCACTTAATTGCATAATATTTTGATACATGGGAATCCAAATTTGCAATAAGATACCTGTCTAAAGAATGATCGTAGACATGAAAATTGCGGCGAAACAGCAGCCTCTATGAGACTTCCATGGAGAACCTAAGAAACGAAAAAGAGCGCGTGAGATTTCAACATTAGTTCCAAAACCCTAGATCTTTGTTGACAAGAAGCTAGGGTTTTAGGGTTGAGAATAAAATCAAGCAGTGTTAATAATGCTGCACTGCCTTCTTCTAATAATTTCCACTTAGCAAGTGAGAATCTTCCATTTCGTCGAAAAAATTGGATAGGATGAGCTAATTGATTAAGCTCTAATTCTTCAATAATTTGTCTGTCTCGTTAACAATGGCGAAAATCAACAATTAAAGCTTTGTTCCTCTTTGAGAAAACTAGGGTTTTGGGAGAGCGAGAGAAGAATTCGAGATTTAAGAGAAGAGAAGATTTTGATATATGAAGTGAAAGGAGAAACTGAGAGAGAGAGAGAGAAGTAATTACTGACCAGCTTAATGAGATTTGGAGGAGCTGCTTTGCTTTGATTTGTAAAGTGTTGCGAAGAAGAAAATATAAACAGCAATACCCGCCAGTGGCAGTGTGTAATTAAATTCATTCACGGCTTTGGCTTTGGGACATGATGTTTTAGGGCTCCATTTTTTTTTTTAAGTCATTGGCATAATATATAAATAATTAATATACACTTACAAACTTGCCAAATTATGAGCCTCCACATTGAGATCTCTATATACATATAGTTCCATGAGGGAAGCAAAAGGAATATGCGTCTAATATTACTAATGATCGACTGCCAAACCCAGTCCATAGCAAAATTAGGTTGATCGTCATCACCATTAAGAAGATCAATGATATTCGTTGAATCACTACAACGGAAACTTGCGTTCCACTGTTGTGCCCGAATCAGTAGTAGTGTTGCCTCTGCCACATAGCACTCTGCCATAGTAGTATCCAGTACCTTCCCCACTATTGGGCAGGCTATTGTAGCTAGAATTTGGCATGCAGATTGATTGCAAATACACCTAATAAAGCTCCCTGTTTAGAGGAGTCAAAGAAACAAGCGTCGAAAATGACGAAAATCGTGTTCGAGTCCAGAATATCGGGAAGTGGCCTAGGTTGATTAGATCTGGGGTTAATTATGTGGTATCGTGTGGAGTTGGGCTTGGATCATTGCAATTCAAGAGGTCACAGTTTCAGAAAGGGGGCCCAACGTGGTTTCGTGGTGAGTTGTCGAGATGTGAGAGGCAACTTGATTGTCCGTTTTAGCTATTTCAAGAATTTGGGAAATGGAGAGGATGTTAATAGAGGGTTCCTCTGAGTTGGTGACAGCTTGGGTAAGTGGAAGATTACCAGTGGTGAACCAGTGCTTGTGCCAGGATGTCCTAGTTTATGGAAAGAGGAGAAGAATGATTGAGTGCAGATTTTAGTCTTGTTGCGAATCTGCGAGATAGTTAGGAGAACAGTCGTAAATTGAGATAGTATTTCATCCTTAGCCATAAGTTGGGCCTTGGCTGTATCCCACATGAACTTAAAAAACCCTGAGATGGAGGATGGATTGAAATTGGTATTGAACCAATCAATGGGTAAGAGGGAGAGGAGCCCAAATTTGTTGATAACCGGGCAAAGGAATAAGAGGTGAGTGACATCCTCCGTATGATTCTGACAAAAGATGCAGCAGTCATTGATAGGTATGTGAAGCCTCACTAGGTTGGTCATTGTAGGGAAAATGTTTTGACAGTTTTTTTCAAAACAGGAATAGGGCGCAGAGTGGGGCTTTGATTATCCATAGCTCTCTGAGCTGAGTATCCCTAATAGTGAGATTGGCTGGATTTGAGGTGGAGCTCTCGAATTGCTCTTTAGTGAAACCTTGCGTGACACTTTTGACAGAGAAAATGTTTTTTTTGTCAAAAAGCCAAAGGAGTTTGTCTGGGCAATTCGTGGGTCTGATCACAATGTTTTGAATATCTCTAGTCACGAATTGCTTAAGTCTGTGTTCCAACTGATGGTTTGACCAGAAGGAGAGGTCCACAATTCTTTAATGGTGTTAGGTAAATGAGGATTTGAGGGGTTAGGAATACAATCTGCCAGCAATACACCTGGCTTGACCCAATAGTCTTTTTAAAGGTCAATTTGATCACCTGACAGAACTTGCCATAAAATATGACACTTCATTTTGGCAAGAGCTGTGAAATTACTTCTCCAAGTAAAAGGGACCATGGAAGGGGAGGAGATAGCTTGCAACAAACTTTTTTTCATTAAGGCAAGATTTTTGTTCATGTTAGAAAGAATGTTGAGCCCCCTAGATGTCGGGGCAAAGATATCATTTCCCAAGTACACATGTTTAGCATTGTTATCCACTACACCATTCTACTAGAAATTTCGTGCGAGGTGATAAATTTTGGTGGATACAGCACAGGGAATGAGGAAAATTTGCATAGTGTAAACTGGGATGAATTAAAAACATATTTAATCATAACAGCTCTACCATCCTGGGAGAGAAGTTTAGATTTTCAGCTTGAAAGTTTAGCATTGACCTTCTCAACTAAGAACTGGAAGTCACTAGCTTTCTTTTTGGAAAAAAACAACGGAAATTCAAGGTATTTATCCTTCGGGTTGTAAAATTTTGATCCCAGAATTCTATTGATCATCTTTGAATATTTTGGGTGAATATTTGAACTGTAGAGAATCGGTGATTTGTCGTAATTGGCTCCTTTACCGGTTGTAAGACAATAATGTCGGAGAGTATCTTTAACAATGTGAGCTTCGGCTAAGGAAGCCCGACAGAAAAACATGAGATCGTCAGCATAAAGCAAATGACTAATGGAAAGGGGTGTGTCTTTTAATTTTGATATCTTTGATAAAGCCATCAAATTTTGCACGGATGAGGAACCGAAAAAGGGTCTTCGCTGTCAGGATAAAGAGATAGGGAGAAAGATAGCCTCCTTAATGAATGCATCTAGAAGGTTTGATGGAAGGGAGAGGGGAACCATTAAACGGAACTTGAAGGGAAGAAGTGGAAAACATTGTTCGATCATATGTATCCACCTCTCCGCAAAGCCCAGTTGCTTGAAAAGTTGGAGCAAGAAAGGCAATTCAATTTATCATAGGCTTTGGCCATTTCAATTTTGATGGTCATCCAATCTTGGTTCTTTCGGTGAAAATGCTTCATTTAGTAGAAGGTCTCATGGGTGAGGCTAACATTGTTTGCAATTGACCGACCTCTCAGACAGGCTCCTTGTGTTAGGAGAGATAATGTTGTCGAGCAGGGGTTTCAGTTTATTCGCAAGAATCTTAGAAATGACCTTATAGATGACATTGTAAAGCCCTATAGGTCAAAATTTATCCGGCATGATTGGGTTAACTACCTTAGGGATCAGGGCAATGAAAGTTTCGCTAAACTTAGGGTCCAATTGTTTGGTAGTAACAAAGTTTTTTACTACTTCGATCTCGTCATGCTTCACAATGTTATAGTAGTGTTTAAAAAAAAAGCATGATAGTTGTTCAAACTAGGGGCTTTATGGATGCCCATATCAAAGATGATGGCTTGGATTTTTGCTGCACTAGGGACGGCCAGGTCACCGTCCTCCGCGGAAATGACAAGGGTAAACAGAGAAAGAATTTTGTAACTGGGGACAGGACAAAAGGATTGAAAGATATTCTCAAAGTGCTTGTTAAGAACATTCCCAACAGAATGTTGATTAGAATGCTAGATGTTTGCTTCATCATTCAAACACAAAACAAGATTTTTTTTTTCCGACGAAGCAGGGAGGTGATGAAAGAACTTGGTGTTCTTATCTCCTTTTTCAAGCCAATAACGACTAGATTTATTCCGCTAGAAAATTCTTTTAAAACAAATAGTTCAAAAAACTGGTCTTCCAACATAGATATAGAGGAAATGGCAATATCCTTAGCATCCAAAGCCTTCCGTGTCTCCAAAATATAAAGATGAATATTTTAAAGCTCATTCTTGTTCTATTTCGACAGTCAGTAACTGAATTTTTTGGTTTTAAGATGGAAATTGTGAGTAGAAGTAGTATGACGGTGGAGAGCCCAAGAAGATTGAACCAATTGGTTCCTAGTCCACATGTGAAAAAATCTGAACAGTTTGGGATTCCTATTTATGTGGGAGACAAGTTGGAAGGAGATAACTCTATGGTCTGAATAAGAAGTATGAATAGTACGGGCCGTGGCAGAGGGAAAAAATCCATCTAGTCAGTATACACCAATATCCAATCAAGTTTTGCTTTAACCCCTTTGTTATCCTTATGTTCGTTGTTCCAGGTGAGTTGAGATCCATTGAAAGGGAATTCCATAAGATATTGATTGTCAATAGATGTCCGGAGATGGCTAAGATTTGAGCAAGTAGGTATGGTGCCCCCATGTTTTCCTCAAGACTTAGGATAACATTAAGGTCCCCAATGAGAATTCCTAGTAGAGGTTGAAGGTCGTAAATATTTGACACAGTTTCCCAAAATTTATCCCTAAGAGCTGGGTTGGGTTCTCCATACACAAAAATTATCGACCAGGTAGAAGTAACAAAGTAATCATCAATAGTGCAGTTGAAATAATATTTACATGAAGACAAGATGTTAAGATGAATACATTCTTTCCAGATAAGAGCTAGGCCTCTGGATTATCAACATGCTGGTGTTGATACTCCATGTTTAAAGCCAAGCCTCCGGCGTATGCAATCCATCCCGACAAAGGAAGCTTTGGTTTCTGATAGGAAGATGATGTTGGGATTGAACTGACTGGATATGACCTTTAGATTTCGGAACGCAGAGGGAGACCCAATGCCCCTTGCGTTATATGAAATAATTATGGGTATTTCGACGACCTTTCGCCGGCAGTCGCCACTGCCTCACTAGATGAAATGGATCCAGTGATGGAAGACTAGATTGATCACCTGAACCAACTATATGATCAGTGGTTGTGGAGATTCTCTTATGAAACTTAGTGTTCGTAGCATTCTAAACATCCTTAACAGCTTGGGAGAATTTTCAGGCAGGCATTTGAGTCTGTTCACCCCACTTAGACCCAACACTTGGTCTTTTCTGCCTACCTTCCAAAGTTTTTTTTTTTCCTTCTGAGTGTGCTCAATCAAGGGCTCAGAATCTGGGAGCTCCAGATTTCATTTTCCATTCTCATTGTTATTTCCCTTCTGATGATGGCTTTGTTATTGGCCATGATCACTTCTTTGTGGTTTATATCAGAAGATAAAATCAGAGTTCGTGGGTTCATACTGTACATAGCTAAAGAGGATTGGCTGCCCGTAGTAGTAACAGGTGTAGCATGGGCCAAACCGTCCACACTATCCACCTTGATGCTCAGGTTTTGTTGATCTGAATCTGGGTGCAACAGAGGTAACTTTGTGGGAGACGAGTTGGTCGTTTCTATTGTATCATTCCATCCGGAAAAAGTTGGTTAGACACCACCTATGCATGCTGGCGTGATGGAAGCCATGTTGGTCGACTTCTACCTCCTCTAATGGCTCTAGTTGAGCCTGTGGAGGGTGTCGCTGTGGAGCAGATGTTGGAATCGAGATAATTTGAGTGTGCATGGGAGTAATAGGATTTGTGGGAATGGGAGTGTAATATTGAAGATTGGGTTAGAAATAGGTGAGGAAATGATCCAAATTGGGGTTCAATAGATCAAACAGATAATTGTTCATGTGGTGGGTGAACTCGATTGGTTGGGTTGAAGTTAACTGTGGGAGAGGGAATGAAGGTGGAAACAGGGATGGGGTTGAGCGTTGTGGGGGGAGAAGGGAATGGAATTGAGTCGGGTTCATATGAGTCAGTGATTGAATGTGATCACAGTGAGAGAATGTAGAGATGGGTGTGTCAAGTTAGGGAAGAAGATGGGTGTGCATAAAAGAAAATAGGTAGCTGGTATCCGCAATTGTAAATGGGTTGAGTAATTCTAGGGAGCCCGCCTTGGTAGCCTGGGAGGCAGTCCAGACCCTCCTGGGCACGTGCCTGGGAGGGTGTTTGGCACGTGAACCCAACACCTCGGCTCCCTCAATCAAAGGTGGCTCTGTTTTCTCAATCAATCTTCATTTTTCATCTAAGTTTCTCAGTTTCAAGCTCTGAAGCAAAAAGAAGTCTTCTTCTTGATTGATTCGATCGATCGATCTGTTGTGAAATTCGTTCATCCATGGCGGCCGGATTACTGGGCAAAACAAACTTCTTGTCTCAGCGAGTTCTCTCCTTCTCCGATTCCTTATCTGATTCTTCTTCTTCCAAGGAGACTTCTTTTTTATCATCTTCTTTGAAGCTTCAACCTCTCGACAACGAATTTCATGGAAACCCCATCGCTCTGCAGCAGACTGGAAGGAAATCTCAGAGAGATAATCTTCAAGTTGTGCCTGTTCATGTTTATTTCCTGATTTGGGTTCTTTCAGAGATTACAGTGTTGAGATTCATTATGGGATTGATTTGTTTAGCATAGGGGTTGTTTATGAGATGTGTTTAGGGGGTTTTGTGTTTATGATAAAATTTTGATGAGATTTTCTCAAAAGCTATAAAGATGAGATGCTTAATAGGTTTTCTCTTTTAGGTTCTTTGAAATTTGTTTTAAGATGGGATTCTATGTTTGGGACTGCAGATGAGTCTTTGTATTGGAAAAGCTCAGAGATGGTGGCAAAATGGGGTTCAACCCAACATGAAAGAAATCACTTCTGCACAAGATCTTCATGAATCATTGTTGAATGCAGGAGATAAGCTAGTAATAGTGGATTTCTTTTCTCCTGGTTGTGGAGGCTGCAAAGCAAGAGAGGAGGAGCTTGGGTTCACGTGCCAGCCACCCTCCCAGGCACGTGCCCATGAGGGTCCGGACAGCCTCCCAGGCTACCAAGGCGGACTCCCTAGAATTATTCAAATGGGTTACATGTGTTTGACCCAAAAGGATGGAATGGGTGGGTGGGATCCAACAAAGCTGTTTTTGTAAGTGAGGATGATACTGTCGTGAATACTGCCATTAGATCCGGCGTTGGGATGCACATTCCAATTGAGTAGATTTGATTTAACTCATTCGATCTTGCTGAGGAGATTTGATCCAGACCGTTTACATTTCTGGATGTGTCGGCAGTTGGTGAGTTTGCAATAATTGCACATTATTAATCCTCATTGAATGAGGTTGCAGTGAGTCAATGGGAAGCTGAACCATCGAGTTGTCATGGTGTAAAACCACTGAGTATGTTTGGGAGATGGAAGAGTGATCCAGAGTCATTGAGTTTCTATGGTTCATTGTAGACGAACAGCCTAGAAGAATAGGCGAGTGACTCGGATGCAGATTCAGGCGATGCTCCGTCTGATCAGTCGCCTTAATGGGATATTGGCTATGGCGAAGATTTGATTAGTGGCCAAATTGAGGCTGAGTCCCCAATCGTCTCACCGATCTATGTTAAATTCGAGAGTTCTTGGGAAAATGCAGAGAGAAACCTACTACTCCCTGGCTGGATTGAAGATGAGTGATGGAGTTGGAGGCACTTGAGAATAGTGGACATGCAGAACTGAAGATGTGGCCAATTAATCCGCAGTAGAAACATAAATTCGGTGTATCTTCGTAGCAAAATTTGATGCAGTATGTGCGACCTTCCTCGATTCCAAAGTTAGTGTCCATTGAGTAGGGAAGAGGCTGGGGTGTCTAACCAAACTTTGAACCGGATAAAGGGGATCAAAATGTCTTCCAGTAATGGAAGATTTGCTTCCATAAATTCACCAATACAAGATGCCAAGGTTTGTAGATCCTTAATGGAGAGTTTTTGAGTTGGGTATTCATGAAATCTAATCCAGCATGGCACAATGTAAAAGTTGATGGATATATAGTATTCTCTCCATGGTTTGATTGACACCAACCATCCAAATAGAACCCACGGTCCCGAGGAAATCACTTTCATCATATCTTCATTGTCAGTGAACTGGATTAGGTAATAGTTACTGCTTACATCTTGTTTTATTGCCAATTGTTCGACATGGAATGGGTGTGTGGTTTCCCACTGAGATGCCATACGGTGTGCAAACACCTCTTTGCGCAATTTCTGTTGATGAAAATATTTAGCCACTACAAGTAAATGCATGTCTTCATTGTTGCAATCAGGGCGCGCCTCAAAGGCTGGAGTAGGTAAAGTAAGGTTTTTCTCCAATTGATGTTCCAGGATTTGGATCAGTTGCTTAGTGGGTGTTGTGAGTATTTGATCAAAAATAAATTGTGATGACGGAGAGCAAGATGGTTGATCTAGTACCAGGGGTGAAGGGGGATATTATGGAATAGTTGCAGGAGATTAAAAAGGGTCTGAAAGGGGGGGGAAATGATTAATGGAGGCACTGATGGTGGGTGAAAACGGGTTCATTATGTTGAGTGAAACTGATTTGATGGGTATGGGTGGCGACAGCTAATTAAGGAAAGAAATGATGACTGAAAAGGGGAAGTTGACGGCTAGTAATATCGGAGAAATGATGAAAGCAAAGAGGATGGAACGCGCTTCGCCATAGACCTGTAAAAAAAATACACAAAGAAAAACAGAAAATTTGGGGATCACTCTGTGGAAAGAGGGAAAAGGGGTTGATTGTGGGAATGAATGTAGCAGAGACCTACAAAGAGCGAAGAAGAAAATGATAGAGGATGAGCAGGTAAGGAAGGGATGAAAAAACTGAGTTTGAGTTATCTGATAATTGTAATTCAAAAACTTGTCAATTCCAGTCTTTGGAGAAGTACAAGTCCGCCTTTTAAAAATAAAAAAAATAAAATCAGTGTTCTAAAAAAGCTAGGCGGTATGAGGGCAGCGAATAGAGGACTAACACCCAGAGGACTAGGCAGGGGCCTAGGTGGTTTATTTATTTATTTATTATAATTTATAATCTATAAAAGTTAAGCATAATATAACATAAATTACTTTTAATTCAATGTCGAGATATATATGCAAAATGTATAAAAAAAAATCTTAATATTTTATTTTTTCAAACTGGAAATAAAAAATTTCAAAAACTCTCAAAAACCCGTCTGGGCGGCTCCCAGCCGCCTAACGCCTAGGCGGTCGTCTAGACCGATTTTTAGAACACTGGTATAAGTTTGATGATTGTGTTGTTTTTTGAAGAAAAAGGAACAACATTTCGTTGTTGTCTTGCTTACAACTTTTTTTTCCCAGAAATCAAGGGGCACTACACTAGTCTTAGGGGTGGGCACGGGATGGGATGGACCTCATTCTGATCCCATTCCATTGCTTTATTTTTGGGATAGAATCGGGACAAGGAGGATCTCATCCCATCCCAAACAGGTTCGAGACGGGACGGGATAAACATGATATTAAACAAGTGCAATCAAGTCGAGTTCGCAATAATTTCAAATTTCATGATTACAAGTAATGAAAAATCTAGTTAAAAATCTCTTTCAAAAAACTATTCCACCTCTTTGTATTCTGCAAGCTCACAAGTTAGAATCTCGCTTCAAAAACTATTCCACCTCTATACATACTTTTTATCACTTTGTGTTATCGGGTTGGGTTTATTCTTGTAAAATGCTAAACCATTCCCAACCTGTTGCCATCCCAATGAGATTCGACTAAACTCCTAGAAGCTCTAGAAATCACCTCTAAGCACAACCTAATCAAATGGATTAGAAGCCATTGAACATGTGTAAACGAATAATATAACAAGTTGTACCACCAGTAAACAAACAATTATTTACTCGATCCATTTTACAATTCAAATATATACCACAGGCCTATACAAACGACATATGGATCCATATGTGGTTTGTTTCTTCACGAGATCAATTATTTTAGAACCTAATGAAATGGCAGAGTTAACTTGCATATTTAATCAACATAGTTGAAACTGATGACACATCAAATAAGACTACCATCACGACCGTACACGTGCCAGAGATCGCCCATCACTAGGACCAAATATCTCAAGACCAAGCCAACTCACAAAGTCCAAAAAGGGCGGATCCAATCGTAGAAGCCCAAACAAAGCCCATCAGAACAACTCATAATCAGAGGCCCAAATCCAAGTCCAACAAAGTTCTCTCTTAATGAGGAAGAACGTTACAGAGAAAAAAAGTCGTGGAGAGAGTTATTCCCCCAAAACCGCATCTTCATAAAGAAGGAAACGGTTACAACGAACGTTTCCCTCCAATGAGCCTCACATGCTTAAGTTGCGCAGAGAATTGATAACGACCATTAAATAAGGTAAAGGGAACATTCGACAAAGGTATGTAATTTTAACTGAGTTTTGTCCAGATTAATTTCTATCTCCAACAGAGTTACTGACTTAAGCATCGAAGTGCCTTCGGCCACCAAACAGGTGGTATTTGGCAATGTTACATTTGTTTTGCAAGTTAGGTTTACAGGAGACAAGATTTTGGTCGCATCAGTTTGGCGTCGTTCGTGCCGAATGACAGTTTCCTTTCAAGAAGAGAGTTTGTAGTTGGAAACTTCCTTAGTTCCAATCAGTGAGTAATACGTTTTTTGAACAAATGGAGCACTCTACAAATTCTCAACCTAGCAACAATCAAAGTAATCCTTCCACCGGTGAAGCTGCATTGCCAATAGTGCATGCTTTAAACCCAGGGTTGACCGAGCCAACCACGTCTGGCAACAGAGATCCACGACATGGAATGGTAGCCCAGTCATCTCAGACATCAAGCAGCACTGCCACGGATCCTCACGTGGATTAGCTCATGACCCATATGGATCTTCTAAACAAGAACGTGCTCAGTCCGACGAGCATGTCTAAACACCGCCCCAACAAAACTCTGCCAACCGCATCCGAGAGAACAACGAAGTTCATGAAGAACTTCAGCAAGTGGATCTCGAAGACAATGAATCACTGAAAGATGCCCCCTTCTAGAATGATGGGGTCTCTGTGCAAATTCTATTCAGGATCGGAGTCACAGATCCCAATGTGCTATACGAATTGGCCAGAGCACCATTATCTAACACACTCATGATGACTCCTTTACCAAAAAAGTTCATTCCTCCAAAATTTGAAGCGTACGATGTCACTACCGATCCGACGAACCATCTATGTCACTTCCACCACACGATGGCCTTGAAAGAAAACACATAGTCTATTTTTTGCTGAACCTTTTCTAAACTAGTTCAACTGTCTACCCCGCAAATCGATAGACTCCTTCCTAGCGTTAGTCACTGCTTTCTTTACAAGATTCATTGGCTGCTAGCGGATGAGAAATGGTCCACATTACTTGCTGCACATCAGGCAAAAACATGAAGTAACCATCAGGGAGTAAGTTACTCGTTTCACTAACGAGCTAACTATGATTGACGAGTGCAGTGACGATATGACCATGGCCACCTTAACATCCGGACTAAAAAGGGGATCATTTTATGATTCTTTGAACCTAGACCCCCAAAAAACATGGAGACCCTATGAAGACCGCCCAAAAACACATCACTATCGAAGAGATGGTGGTTGCTAGGAAGAAGAATGAATCCGAGAAGAGACATGCTTCAGCCAATCAAGAGAGGAGCGAACAATGACGGAAGAATAACATGCCTCAGGAGGAAAATGGCTAGCTGAAAAGACATCGAACCAGTGGCAGGTCTGAGTTCAATAAACATGAATCTAGAAGGCTACAGCCCGAAAGATCCAAATATGAATGGGCAACAAACAAACCGTTCACGACTTTGAAAACAAGTCGAGCTGAGGTTCTGAAGACCATGGCGAAGTGGGAGGACGTTAAATGGCTACCCAAATAAGATGAGATCCAGATGAGTGAAATAAAGGCAAATACTATTTTTTTTACGAGGACTACGGGCATCACACCCAGGATTGCTAAAACATAAAGGATGAGATCGAGCACCATATCCAAAAAGAATGACTTGAAGTGTTCATTAGGCGGGAAGGGTCCAAAGGAGAGAGAGAGAGAGAGCAGCCGCTACTACCAGATCAAAGGAGCGAACAAGGGAGCTAATATACGTGTTACATGGCGTAACTGGAGAAAATGAGTTATCCGATCGATCTCAGAAGCGATCAATCCAAAATTTACGAACAAGGATCAGATATCCTGAGCCTTCTGCACAATGCGCCAGAACGACGCAGTGAAGTTCGACCTTCTCCAACAAGGACGCAAAAGGGAGTTTGTTTCCCTTATAATAACACTATGGTAATTTCAGTACTAATAGCCAGGTGCGAGATCAAAAGGGTATTGGTTGACACAGGAAACTCGACCAACCTTCTGTACCTAACAACGTTCTGGAATATGCGATTCACTGAAGAAATGTTCTCGCCCAAATATCAACCAATGGTGGATTTCAGTGGAAAACAGTCTCGTCAGCTCAAAATGATCCAACTGCCAATCAAAGCAGGGGAACAGGAAGACAACGAGTCTTGTTGACGGATATCCTTGTTCTCGACGTTCCATTAGCGTACAACATGCTTCTCGGAAAAGCTTGGATACACAATATGGGTGTAGTGTCCTCCACCATGCATCAATGCCTGAAGTACTATACCGACGATGACATAGGGATAATCAAAGGAGACCAACCAACAACACGCGAATGCCTCTATCAGAAATGAAAGCCTCACACATATAGCAATTACTGCAACGACAAGAAGAGGTGTCGCAACAACCTATTCAAACAGACCCCGACCTCCCTGATAACAATATGGCTCCAACTAGTCCAAGAGATCGACCAAACACTGGACAACTAGAAGAATAAACGACAATGGTCTACTTGGACAATGGAAAAGGTGACAAAGTAGTTCGGATTGGCACGAAAATCCACTCGGATTTGCCATAAAATTGGTCCAACTGTTGAAGGATAACCAATACGATTTTACCTGGACAATGAAAGATATGGTGGGAATAGACCCGTTTATCATTACTCACAAACTACAAGTCAATCCGGACAAGAAACCAGTCTGACAGAAAAGAAAGTCGATTGCCCTAAAACGCAACGAAACAATAAACGAGGAGGTGAACCGTCTAATAAATGTAGGAATGATCAGAAAATCTCACTACCCAGACTGGTTAGCTAACACGGTGTTGGTTAAAAAGAAGAACGATGAGTAGAGAATATGCGTAGATTTCACTGATATGAACAAAGCTTGCCCGAAAGACAGTTTCCCATTCCCATGTTTAGACCAAATAGTGGATGCCACTGCCAGATACGAACTTTTGAGCTTCATGGATGCGTATTCTGGTTACAACCAGATACAGATGCACCTTCCTGACCAAGAGAAGACGTCTTTCATAACAAAAATAGGTACATACTGTTATCGAGTGATGCCATTCAGACTTAAGAATGCAAGAGCCACGCACCAATGACTGGTCAACAAAGTGTTCAAAGATCAGATCGGAAAGACAATGGAGGCTTACATCGTTGATATGTTGGTCAAAAGCTTACGCCGAATGGACCATATCAAAGACCTTGAACACTCCTTTTCCCAGTTCTGAAAATAGAAAATGAAGCTGAATTCGTAGAAATGTACATTTGGAGTAGAATCGGGGAAATTCCTTGGATACATGGTCAATCAAAGAGGAATCGAAGCTTATCCGAAACAAATACAAGAACTTCTCAACATGCAGCCACCAACGAACATAAAGGGCATACCAAGCCTCAATGGCAGGATAATAGTTTCGAACAAATTCAATTCCAAGTCGTTAGAAAAATGTCTATCTTTCTTCAAAATCTTGAAAGGAAATAAGACGTTGAAGTGGAATGAAGATTGTGAGAAGGCTTTTCAATGCTTAAAGGCATACATGGGAAGCACAAAACTGCTATCAAAACCAAGCGCAGGGAAAACTCTGTATCTATACTTGTCTGTGTCTGGTTATGTGGTAAGTTCAGCACTAATATGAGAGGGGAAGGGGGCAAAAAAGCCTTATACTATGTCAGCAAAACACTTGCAACAGATATCAACTACTCGACTTTGGAAAAACTAACGCTCGTCCTGATCGTATCTTCAAAAAAGCTACGATCATATTTCCAAGCTCACCTCATCATTGTCATGATCGAGCCAACATGAACAACACCTCTAGCAGTAACAGAAGTATTACGATCTGTAGGCTTCTTAATGGAGCTCACTTCCTAATCAATGCTCACGTTACCAATGCCATACGAGGAAGTACGCTCCTGCCCACATCAGAAATGATGACATTACCAACATGTGCAATGGTAAATTCTGAAACGCGAGTCGTGTAAGAGTTGCACGATCCGCTTCGCTCATATTGTACAAACCACTGTGATTGATGACATCCTAGTAAGGAAAGCTTCTACTTAGGTCCGGGGCAACTTATTAAATCAATCATGAAACAATTGCTTATCTACAGACAACGACAATTCATTCCTCATGGGTTTTTGGAATGATCGCAAAATATGTAGATTGCGTAACTTGAAATAATAATAAGAGATGGACACATAAAACCAGGGCCTCAACTAGCCCCTATACTCGTCCCTAAGATTCTCAAAACAGGATGGACCATGGAGATAGCAAGTGCCTCGCATTTACACTAAACCCCATCACGGAGTGCAAAATCCTAATGTTCATAGGAATACCGAATAAAACGACCGTCGCTAAGGTTGCGATCATTACATTCCAGCCGTTAGGAACCATTTGAGCACGAGTGATGCCCAAGAAATCTAGATACTCCCAGAAGATTTTTGGAGCCGAAAGCCTAAGACCCGCCTGAAACATGCCAAGGTACAACACAATGTAGCCAGGCCTTAGACGACATGGATTGTCATTGTCTTCAGGCAAGATGATCTCGAGGTCGGCTGACAATGGATAGTCGTAGCGAACACTATCTAGAATCGTTCACGTCGCTCACTTAGGTGAGAAGAAAGCTTCACAAGTAGCAAACACATCATCACTTAGAACCATGAAACTAGACATCGTTATGAGACGAAAACGAAAGAAATAAAAATCAAAGCTTGGGAATGAAGAAAACGTAAAAAAGGAAATATTGTATTTACCTCATCCTTTTTATAGGGTTGGGCAACGAAATGACTGCTCATGGGAAAATGCACGAGACACGATAGCCGCACGAAATCCCAAAAATCACGCTGAAATGAACATGCATATGAAACATCGAAGAAATAAACGTAGCAACAGCTGTTAACGACATTAAATGTGCCACAATGATGAAATTGAAAATCCAACCGTAGCACAGGTAGTGGTAGCGTCACCATACCTACTAACTAAGGGGAGTAGCTGATGACATATTAAATAAGACTACCATCACGACCATACACATGGTAGAGATTGCTCATCACGATGACCAAATATCTCAAGACTAGGCCAACTCACAAAGCCCAAAAAGGGAGGATCCAGTCGTAGAAGCCCTAACAGGGCCCATCAAAACGACTCATAATCAGAAACCCAAATCCAGGTCCAACAAAGTTATCTCTTAATGAGGAAGAACATTAAAGAAGAAAAGAGTCATGGAGGGAGTTACTCCCCCAATGATGCGTCTTCATAAAGGATGATACTATTACAAAGAACGTCTCTCCCCAATGAGCCTCATATGCTTAAGTCGGGCAGAGAATTGATAATGACCATTATATAAGGTAAAAGGAACATTCGACAAAGATATGCAATTTTAACTGAGTTCTGTCCAAATTAATCTCTATCTCCAACAGAGTTACTGACTTAAGCATCGGAGTGCCTTCGGCCACCAAATGGGTGGTCTTTGGCAATCTAACATTTGTTTTGCAGGCCAGGTTTACAGGAGACAAGATTTTGGACGCATGAGAAACTATTACATACCTGACATTATTACAAAATACACAGGGGCTGAACATAATGAAAATCTATTGACTTTTCCTAAAACAAACCTCAACAAGGTGTATCTTTAATAAGCTGCCTTCACAGGTTGGTAGAATTACAAGTTTCTTGGTCTTTTTTCCAAACTCTTTGCAAAACGAAGTGAAAAAATTGCATTCCTAATTAAAAATATCAAAATTAATAATAACAAATATTAAATAAAGAAGTTCGAGATGGGCGAGATTGAAAATCTCCATCCTTTTCCAATCTCACTCTAGATCAAGATGGGATGGGTTTGATCAATCCCAAAAGTACTCAAAAAATGGGGACTGGACAAGATTGGGATCGATGGATAGGATGCCCACCCATAACTAGTCTTATTCGGGTATTGGGGATCCATGGGTTTGTAACATTATGTCTCGCCCATGGGCCCACTAGTAAGTAGCTAGTCCTAGTACTATGATTATAATTAAGAGTACGAGAATGAAGGAGAAAAAAATAGGACGGGGAGGGGGAGGGGCGGGGCACCCTCTCCCTGCCCCACCTCGTCGATCACCCTCACCATGGGCAATTATTTTATGACATTTGTTAGCTACAAATGACTGCATTAATATTTTCATATTAGCATTTTTTTTTGTTCTTGAATGTTTTGTCACTTTGAATGTGTTTGTATTTGATTGGTTGTGAATGTATATCTGAGTTTGAAGATCAATTTTTTTTTCAATTAATGATTGCTTCAATTTTCTGTCACTATTTAGTTTACATGAAATTATCTTTTTTAATATTGGTTCTTATTTTACCTCTGAGGCTATGATCATGCTCTGTGGTAGATAGCTTGTGACAAAATAGTGACAGAATAAAATTTATTACTTTAATAGTACCCATGCATTGAAGAACAGAAAATCAAATTTTGATAGTTGGAAAGTTGATTTTATTAACTACATTATGGAATAAGAAGTAATGATAACTAAAACCAAATTTCTAATTATCATGAACTACATTATGAAAAGTTTACCAAACCTTAGCATAATAATTTGATACCTACTAGCGGCATGGGGTGGGAGGGGTTAAGGGTAAAAAAAAAACAAAATATTTAAAATCATTTATAAAATAGTATTTGGTTGTTATAAAAGTATAAAATTAGGTTTTTTATTTGTTTAGGAACGGTAAAGATGTCTTATAACTTTATGAGTTAACCTAACTTTTATAAAATATTTTTTGATATTCAAACTATGTAGTATTTAAAAAACTTGAAATCAATTACACAAAGTCATAACAAGGAGACATTTACACGCGCATCGCGAGTGCAAAGGGTCTAGTGCATGTAAAGAACATAATATATGCCATCTTTTCTCAGAATTCAAGAATAACAAAACTTGTCCAAATTATTTGATAATTCTCAAAAGTTATTTCTACTAGTTTAATTCAATCTTGTGTCGTAGAAAACTTGTAAACACAACTTTTGTCATGTAATTAAACATTCATCTAAGTAAACTAACAATAGCAATGGCAATAATGTTTTCCTCCTTCTATCTTGCAAAATCCTCCCCTGCAACTCTCGCTACAGCGGGTATTGCAATCGTCGTCAACACAATTTGGCTCATGATAGTTTTGACAACAACCGATCCCATCTACACTTTGATAACCTGTTTACAAGAAAATGAACACATAAATTAGGGCTGAACAAAAAATCGATCAAACCGACTAAACCGACCGAACTGATGGTTTGGTTTAAATTCGGTTCGGATCGGTTTTGGTTTTAAAAAAATCAAAACCGAAGTGGTCGGTTCGGTTTTCGGTTTCTATGTGATTTTAACCGACCAAACCGAACCGACCGAATATATATAATAAATAATATATATATATTTTATATATAAATAATATCATATGTTTAAAATAGTCGGTCGGTTCGGTTTTATTTCGGTTTTGGTTCGATTTTAGTCGGTTCGATTACGGTTTACATAAATTAGAATCGGTTTGGTTTCAGATCGGTTTTGTTAATGGTCGGTTCGATTTCGGTTTGAAAATTTTAAAACTGACCTAGGTCGGTTCGATTCACGGTTTAGGTGAAAAATCGAACTGATGGTTCGATTTTCAGCCCTAACATAAATATCAAATTTCACAATGCAACAACATAAGTGTAAATGGAATACAATGGAAAAAAAAAAAAAGTACTTATGTAAATGATTATGAATAAGAAGACTGAAAATTAAAACTAGAAGCAAGGTCGTAATTGATGTGTTTTCATTACCTAAACTTATCATAAAATAAACAATGAGGACTGCAACAACTCCGGCTTTCATTGCCATCTCAAAGTTATGAACTTATACACTCTTTGTTAATGTAGGAGAAGTCAAAAAGTTTTTGTTTCAAAATGTGCAAGAGCAAAGACAATTTATACTTGCAGGATGGTTGAGTTAGCATGTGCACGAATGACAAATTGAGAAAACCTTGTAACTAATTTGGTAAGGCCACTAATCTCGATTCTAAGGAATATTTGGACATAAATAACTTTCTCGTTCTGTCAAATTTTTTTTACTATATATGTAAATAAATAAATATGCAATAATCAAGTTGTTGAGCAAGTATTTTGATTGTAATTGTTTTGCATTTATATTTGCAAGTCCAAAAATCACGCTTTTGAATCATAAATTTATATAAACGTCCAAAAATGTTTTTATGATATTTTGCTATGCTTGATTTGTATTTACGTTTTAATTCCCATAATCATAACCCACGTTTTTGAAGCAAGTTGCTATGTGTACCCAACTGTTTGACTCGATGCCCCTAACTTTATTTTTTAGATTTAACTTTTAAAAATTGCTTGGTGTACCTAATCACATGTTATAAGTCTAATGGCTCAATGGTTGAGCAGTGACGGATGATATCACTAGGTTACGGGGTCGATCCCAGCCGGCGGCATTTTAGGTGAGAGGGGTTAAGGGATAATAATAATAATATAAAAAAACTCTAATTAATTACCAAAAGAAGAAGAGTACTTATGTTGTTGATTTGAGGACTTTGTAGAAAGGATTCTAATAATGAATTTTTTGATGTAGAATTTTTTTTGGGTGTTAAAAAGAATTTTTACGAATTTGTTATAATAGTTGCGATAATTTTTTAAATTGATGCACTCACTTAAAAGTTTATTTATTTATTTTATATAGATATTGATGAACGCAATGTACCCTTATGCACTTTAGGTTAGATGCACAGAGAATAGAGAATTTGTTTGCAATATTGTTTTAGAAGATATTTTAAGACGTATTTCTTATTTCTATTACACAACCTACCATAGTATTTACTATTAATTGTAGAACTTGTGACGATGGTTAGTGTATCATTCATGTTTGTACTCAAATTTGAAAGTTAAGAATTTGTGATAGAAATTTAGTTTTACGATAAATTTACTTTATTATTTAGTCAAAAATAAATTAATGCTTATAAAAGAGAAAATTTAACCACCAAATGATTTTTATTAATAAAAATTGTAAGTCAGTGTTACATATTTAAGATTGGTGTAACAAAGACAAAACATCCTAAAATGTCGGTGCAACCAAGCAAAATAGTCGAGTACACGTAACAACTCCCTAAAAGTATCCTTGAAACAATGTTTTGTGTCCGAAGTTCAAATCTGAAAGCGTGTTCTGGATAGTACGATCCATCCATCATATTTGGAATTGAAACATCCATTTCTTCACATGAAAATTGTGCTCAACTTAAGTTGTTGTAGTTGTAGAAAGAAAATAATAAAACTATTAATAATTTTTTCAAAAAAATGTAATTTGGGCAAAGGACCATAAAGAAGATATAAATGGATGAGAGTTGGGACGTGCTTGAAGGCTCTGTTGGGTTTTATTTACCGTTAAAAAACTAATTTAGGAGTGTTTGGTTTAACTATGAATGTAATGGGAGTGGGAATATGACTTTACCAATATACCCTCACTACAAAGCATAAAAACTTCAACACAACAACAAAAACCCACCCACCTCACTTTCTGATTAAATTTCAATGCCCTCCTCCTCCTTCCTCTCTATCTCCCTTTTTTCTCGTTTTCTTCGTTTTACTTCCTTACAGTAATCAGGACATGATGAACGAGATGGGATGTCGGTGATGATGGTTGTTGCTTTGGTGGTCAGTGTGGTTGTGGAGGGAGCTTTGGTGGTGGGCGAGAAAAACTTGGAGGTGGAGGGAGGTTTTGGAGGGGGAGGACTTGGTGGTGGAAGGTGATGTTGCAATTGCAAGGGGAAGTGGGGTCTGGCAGTGTTGGTCGCAGGGGAAGTGGGGTATGTTGGTGGGTGGTGGTGAGTCACATGAGGAGGGGGTCTGGCGGTGGATGCGAACCAGATAGATGAGAGGAAGAAGGGATATGGGGCTGTGAACCAAAGATGATGAGGGCAAATGAAGTCATTTTGCTTTGTTGACCATTACAACGACCAACGTAATCGCCATTCATAGGGTAGGAGGAAGGAATGGCCATTACAACCAATCTGTAATGGGAATGACAATTACGACATTTTTTTGTGCTACCCAACAAATGAATGTGGTTGACCATTGTAATAGCCATTACATTCCAACTGTCAAAGGGGTAACCAAACACGCCCTTACATTCCCATTACTACTCCCATTACCACTCCCATTACTACTCTCATTACCGTTCCCATTACAACGTGGAACCAAACAAGGCCTTAGATAAAGGGCATTTCCATCATCTCGTGGATAAGGATGTTGTTGCACTCTTCTCCCACCCTTGGAGCACAAATTTTAGAAATTCATTCTACTCTTTTTTTTTTTTTTTCATTCTACTCTATTTGATTTGATTTTAGAGTAAAAAGATTAGAAACAAATGACTTACTCAGTTATGACATCTTAGCTCTTTCAGTTGATTGAAATAACAAGAGACGATTTGCTTTCACCTTCTTCCTTGCCGAGCGTTATTGAAGGGTTATAGAGACTAGAGACAAACTTAGATGTGGATTTAGCATGACTGACTGAATCACATACCTTGCAGACCCACTTTATTTGTGTCCTAATTCCCTAGTTTGAAGATAAAGATTAGATTTGATTTGAGTTGCAATTTGATGTGGCAAGTTATAGAATTGGTAGTTTGGATTTCCCTGTGATTTTTTCAGAGCGATTGGTGGTATGGGTCTGTCTATCTCTTGTGAATTTTGTCATAAATTATGGGGTCTAAGTTCCTCAGGACCTTTGTCGTATGTCATGTTAAAGCTTAAGCAACATGAATGGTGGCATTTTGGGAAATGGAATTAGAAAAATTGCAATTGGTATAATAAGATCCCTTGAAAGAAATCAAAAGGGTAGATGCCAAAGTGAGGAATACATTATTAAGCTTCAAATCCAGAAAGCAGACAAAGCAATCAAACAAACAAAATCCCAATCCAAAAACAATGCAGAGATTCTCCTGAATGATCCATCTCTTCAACTTGTACTTTTAACACCAATAACACAAGCAAGCCAAAAGCAATATTTAAGGAACAAGGAGGCACTATCAACCAACCTTGCTCTCTCTATCCTATCCTTCTTCATCCATCCTACTCTTTGTTTCCATCTCTCAAGTAGAAAGCTCTATTAAATTTTCATCTGTTGTTCTGGGGCTGAGGAGCTCCATTCAGTCCAATATAGTGGGTAGAGGAGTGCTTAGAGCTGCCATTTCATGCATTCAGCTAACCTTAAAAATAAACAAGAGTATATGAGATTAGCCAGATGTATGACGTGGGACAACTCCTTTCGCTCACTTTGCTCACTCATTGGACTGAAGGGAGCTCCTAGCATCTCAACAAAAAATTATTTATAGTCATCAGCTTCATCGGCAGAGCATGCATCGTGTTTGAATTTTTATTGTTTATGTTTATAGGTATTTTACTTGGGTAATATGTCAAAGCTAATATGTGTTTTTCTTTCTACAGGTTGAAAACTTAAAAGTGGAGATGAGTTGGGGCTGACACAATGAACAAAAGTTTTAGTGGGGGTGGAACATGGAGGAGAAGACTATTTGCATTTAAAGTGATAATTTTTTCTTATTCTTTTTACTTTCTATCTTCATTGTTTCGCTGCAATATTGAGTCGGTTCTCGAGGTTTACTATACACAAAGTACTCATCTTTGTTTGGCTTTCCTGTTTTGGTTAATGACAGTGGTATACATAAAAAAAAATGATCTTCTACAATGTCCAATAAACGACCTTATGATAAGTACTAAATTACAGATCTAATAGTGTGACTAAGGATGGTACTCAAATGCTTCATACCTGCTTGAAAAATTAGGGAACTCCCACTTCTCAACTCATTCCCAAGCATTTGTTGCTTTGTGGAGCTAGTTTCCTCATGTTGTAGATGATGTCCTCAAAGTTGCATTGGATCAAGAAGATTTCCTGGTTGGAAGGTGAACAATAATGGAAAAGTTTATGGTCAAGAGTACAATTAGACCAAACTCCTCGTCCCAGCCAATTATCTAATGCCCAATCCAAAAATTCCTCACTGAGTGATACTATCCTCATCTTAAATGACTCCCCCCTTTTGGTCATTTGGTCACATGTGGTATTATAATAGCAGGCTTTTGGAACAGGTTTTGTTCTCTCGTGTCCATAGGTCAGCCAAAGCCCAAAGAGGGGCAGTTCACTGACTGGTTTAGCTCTTCATCAAAGAAAAATAAGAGTGGCTAGGACGTGCTCCCAGTTCTGAAAGCCTCAACCCAAGCTCTGACTATTGTGCATCAGTTTTATAAATACAAACATTGTCCAGAACAAAAGTTACCCAAATGTTACTAGTTAAAAGTCACTTCCAAACGAACAAGATACTTATTTCTCAATGATTGTAATCCATTAACTCAAGCCACAAAATGGTCAGATTGGAATTTGATCACTAACCCTACAGCAAAGAAAAGAGAATATAAATCAAAGAGTGTTTCCATGCTTAAAGTCAAAATTACGCAGCTAATTTGGCATCTGGCAGCAAGGAACTTATTGGACACTGGGGCACTCTTTCTCCACTCTCTTAACAACAACTAACCTGCATAAAAGGGAGAAACATGTCAAGTTCTTTATTTCCCAACTTTTGAAAATTGGAATGTGATATTTATGACAACTTTTCTATTCATTGGTATACAAAAATTTCATTCATTATAGAGCAAAAACATTCAAGGAAGACTGCGGCAGTTTGAGAAGAAATAAATAAGTGAGAGGAGGGGGAGTGTTTAAAAATGAATAGCTAAGTATGCCTACTTAAGTAAAGCAAAATTTATTTATAATGAACTATATCTCTACTATTACCAATCATCGAACGCACACATGTGCATGTTCACAACTGAATGGGAAAACATATAGGTTAACCAGGAAATTACGGTGCATTTGGATAAGATTCAATTATACTTTCTTTTTTCTTCTGCACATTTTTTGTGTAAATTTTAAAAGACAATGGTGAAACATTAAAAAATACAAAAATTATACTTAGGCTCTGCTTGGTACCCTGTAAAATAATGCATTTTGCAAATCGATGCAGATGCATTAGTTTGTAATGCGTTACTTTAAAGACGCTTGGTAGTAATTAAAGAAAATAAATGCAAATAATTGTGGGTGGTGTTGATGATGGTAGTAGTTGTAATTGTGGTATGGTCATGGTGGCGGTGATTGTGATTGTGGTGACGATGATTGTGAATGTAGACAATAATAGTGGTGGTGGCGGCAATGGCAGGTCCAAATGGTGGTGGTTGTGTCGGCCGTCATGGTGGTGGCAGTGATGGTTGCGGTGGCTATGGTGGTTGTGGCAGCGGTAGCAATAAAGTTGGTGATAGTTGTGATGGTAATAGTGGTTGTGATGGCGACAACAATTATGGTGGTACTAGTGAAGGTGGTGGTGGTTGTGATGGTTTTGTTATGGTGGTGGCAACGGCAGTGATATATTAGTAGTGGTGGCAATGACGGTGTAGTAGTAGTAGTGGCTATGGTGGTTGTGGTAGTGGCAATGACGGTGGTGGTTTTGGTAGTGACAATGACAGTGGTGGTTTTCATGTTATGGTGGTTGTGGTGGTGGCTTACAATGATAGTGGTGTTGGTTGTGGTGATTATGCTATGGTAGTGGTAGTAGTAGAGGCGGCGGCGACAGTGGTGGTTGTGATGGTTATAGTATGGTGGTTATGGTAATGGCGACGATGGTAGTTGTGAAAGTGATGGTGGTTGGGGTGTTATGAAGGAGTTGGGAGTACTCGAGTTAATGATGAAAGTTTTGCAAAGTAATGCAGGAGATTTTGTCCCGCAAAGTTTTGCAGAATTTATAACTAGATGTAGAGGTCTTGAATTCAAATTCTAATAACAATTTTCCGTAAAGCCAACCAAGCACCCAATTTATGTAACCACCGTAAATTTTTGCATTATGCATTCTTTTACCATGTACCAAGCGGAGCCTTAACTAAAATATCTACTAATAGAGTTAAAATTATATAGTACACTGTACACAATAATTAAAGGATACACATAAAAAATGCCCAAAATGAAAAAAAAGAAAGAATTGAAATGAAATAACACTATTTGAAAAACTTTCAGTGGCTACCATTTTTAATTTAAAAATAATTTCAAATATGTGAGAGATTGTAGTGTATAAAGTGTAATAGTTAGGGGTATAAATCTATAAACCAACCACCTCTAAACTCATACAAAACTTGACGACTTTTGTTATGGTCATGGTATTGGAGAGAAATAGGTCAAGAGAGATGGGTCTTGAGGAGAGAACACCTTTGTTAAGTTTATGCGGATTTTTATTGAAAGAGTGATGTCATACCTGTAATTTTAAAGCTGGAGTATCCAACTCACTAGGATTGGCTGATTGAATCATGTCTGAATGGTTGTCTTTAAATTCATGGTCAAACACAACTCAGAGATGTTTTACGTAAATAACCTAAATACGGGAAGATCCATAATCCCTGGAGCATTTGAGATTTCGATGTCACCATTTCACTCATTAGCAACTGAAAAAGGGAAGGGGAAAAGGAAATGAAAAGAGAAAGAACCATGCGAAGTACGACAGATTTATCATTCTGATTGATCTTTATCCAGAACTGTCGTCAAAAAATGAAAAGAGAAAGTACCATACAGATGTGACCAACCTTGACAAGCAAACTTTGGGGGGAGGGGCACTTTAGAACGGGTTGCACAGAATGCCATCATATCCCATTCTCGACATTTGAACCGTTCAAATTGGAATGTCTTCCATTCAATTTAGGTTATTAAATACCAAGTAAAGAATTATTCCCTATGATATAAGAGTGGTCAATACCTCATTTATGAGAGATGTTCAAATTTTATTTCCAAGCAGAGAATGAGAACTAAATACAAGGCCCGACAGGCCCAAACAACGGGTACAATAACAACACACTATCGAACCATCATGATGTTGTCTTACAAAGAAGTGACTTCTTAAAACCGCAGACTCTTGAAAGAGACATGGGAGGGGCAACTGTACGAAAGACCCATAGACAAGTGGGATGACTCAAATACCCTCTTGTTCATTAGGAAGCCAAATAACCCACACAATCACGTATAAAATTAGGGCCCAAGCCACTTAACATATGCTTGGCATTTCCAATCATGAACGATGTCCAAAATTGGACCTGGACAACAACCAAACAACCTCACGAGCATGAATAAAGTGAGGCCATATGGCACTAGCAAGATCACAATGAAGTAAATGATTGTGCAAGTCCATTCCACCCCACTCAACCCACATAACCCTATTACCCAAGACATCACTGGTGGCAAAGTGGCTCCAGATAAGCTACCAAATGAAAGGAAAAGAAAAATTTTACACTTTAGGAGAGACACAACTCCAAGCGAAAGCAATGGGGGAATCGTCCTTTGCTCCAGTAGGTGGTCCTTTGCCTACCAAATGATTGTAGAAAGAAAGCACTAAAAAAGACAGTCTTGGACCATTTTCCTTTCCAACCATCCACATGACTACCCTGCACCATCAAAGTACGAGCCTTTCGAGGACGAATGTTCCATCCGGCCCCAATTGTATCCCACGTAGAAACCTTCTACTTTTTTTACCAAGCAGAGTCTCGCGAAATCTTCCCTCTTTGCCTTCAATTACATCTGAAAACGACTTGTAAACTTTATTATGACTGTCCCTCATTGGTTGTCCGCGTATCCCATTATCAAGAAGTGTATCCACGGCTTCTTGTACTAATTTCTCCTGACACATTACCAATTCCCTTGGTGTAGATCTACTTGTTGTTAATAGATCGGTAAGAGTAACAAATCCTTGGGACTTGGGAGCCACTGATCCACGCCAAAACATAATTTTATCCCCTCCCAAGCATATGTTCCACGCATCACATTTCACAAACTAAAACACTAGGACATTGATAGATGAAAGTGTACTGCTTTGAAAAGATGAAGGGTTCTACTCCTGAAGGAATAGAACCCCATTCTCGAGGCTAGCATTCTGATGAGGAGATATATTTCACGCGATGGGCTTATAAACATCATATTGTTGTTATTCTATTGTTATTTTTTATTTATATTTAGTAAGGAGAGGGGAGACTAGTAAAATATAATCCACGAGCTCAACCGATGGGCTTGCCACTGAATTATGTTAGACCATCTTACCATGTGCCAAAGTTTGGCATGCCCAAGTTGCGACTCAATTAAGGTGAGAGAGCTCCTATTTGCTTGGAGACTCGGTTGATCCCCAAGTAAAGAAGGAATGACATGTTATCGAGCATCCATTTGGTATTTCTACTTTTCTAATTCCCCGTCAGGATATCTGTCCTTCAACTTTGGAATATATATGATGGATATATAGGCCCTAGGCATGGACAAATATTACGGATATTTGCAGAAATATGGGAGATGTTGAGAAGATACTAGTTGTCATGGATTTTAGCAAAAATCAGCATTGTGAAATTGGTAGGAATATATATCACGTCAAGATTTGATCAGGTTGTTGGATTTACAGCTAGTTAATATCAGTAAGTTACTGAATGTCATATAAAATGGATACTTAACATTCTTTTAATTGGTATTGGTAATATGCTTATTGATTTCGATAACCAAACCACATAGAAATCATGGATATATCAGATACATCTCGGATATTTTGAATTTCAATTGCAAATTTGTTATTTTCAATCTAGCAACTGTTCATTTTTTTTCTTCATTTTATATATTCTATCATCCCGAGCTGCCCTTCTTCGTTTATGCTCCTATCATCCATATGTTTGACGAAAACCTCAAATTCCCCAAATCTTCTAACCATCCTCCATATGTTTGACATAATCTCAAATCCCCCAAATCTGCTCACCATCCTCCATATGGTTGAAAAATCCTCAAATTCCGCAAATCCCTTCCACTAACTTCTTCAGTACAACAAATTTCTCTACCATAACCATCTCCAAACTCTAGACCTCTATGTAGTCCCGGTCGCTAGGTGAAGTAAGGAGCTTCTCGCTGGACACCTAGTTATCATTAATTGACTACATCATATAGTGTATAGTGTAAGCCAATGTAGTCAAAGCGACCCCTTCAAGCAATAAGCAATGACAACACAATTTTCCTTGGCCAAAGCAAAACAAAAAAAACGAGATTTAAATTTTTTCTTTTTTCTTTTATTTTTAGAATAAAAATTTTGGTAATGAGATATATTATTAGCATTACATATTTTTACAGTAAAGATTGGTTTCAATTTTCAAATACTCACACAAAGATCTTCATTTTTATTTATTTATTAGTTATTTATTTATTATTTTTAATTCTTATTTTCAAAGTATTAGCATACAACTATATTTTTTATTTGCTACATAGTACTAATATAGGAAAATCTTTATTAAAATTGTTAATTACTTAAATATCTTCAAATAAATTTAAAACGGTTTATTTATTATTTTTCTTTACTTTAATTAGGTAATTGAATTAATTAAGAATTATAGATGAAATTTTAATCATTATTAGAGTGCAAATTATATAAGGAATTACATGACTAGTTATCATTAATATAATATCATAACTTTAATTTGCTATTTAAAAGCCTAAATATAAGTAGAATGCATTTATTTGCATTTTATAAAATTTTATTATGATTATTTTACTGCGTTCGCTTTACGTTCGTAAAGCACTGGCTTCGCTTTTCAGTTTTCACCTTTTCGAATATAGCGGTAAGCGAAGTCCACATTTCGCCTTCGCTTCAACGTGTTGACAACCTTGGTGTAAACTACTAAAATTTTTTAATTTTAAATTTCTTAAAAGGCCTCATAATTGGATGACGCCGAGCAAGGCATGATGCAAAGATGATATGCCTCATGTTGCCTTACACCTCAAGTTGGCCGTGTAATATGACTTGACGTCCTCTGACCTTCATTTTCTATTATGACATTAGCTAATAGTTTCGCAAGAACAAGATAATTCTTGATAACTCAAGATATTGTTGAAGAACGCAATCAACAGATCTTCACAATTTGAAAAGACAAGTTCTCTCCGTTCAAACGAAGATCATTGCACCGTCCAATTTAATTAAAATATAGAATTAATATAGAAAACATATTTCGAATAACCTTTCTAAAGAATACATTCTAAGCGATGTAACTAATTGACAGTAATGGATTTTCAAATTTAGGAAAACAAGGAAAAACATTCACATTCTATCATCTAATACCATTAAATGTAGAAGATAAACAAATTTGACAAAGAAAATTCATTCCCAAAGTTGCTAACGTGTCTTTCAAACACAAGTTGACATCGATTTCATTTTCCCAATTATTGAAGTTTCCATGAAAAAAAGTATGCGAGATAGGCACACGCAAGACATGTGCATTCTAAACATAAATGTGGATTTCAAGGGGAAATGACTTTTTTTAAGGTAATTTCTAAGTGATACAAAAAATTATCAAACCTTCACATTTCACTTTTGGAGAAAGTGGGTGTAAAGAGAGCAAGCCCAAATACCTTCGTTACCTCTTTCAGTATAATTCGTATTATTTCATAATAGATGAGTTACAACAAATGGACGATTAAGAATATAAAGACGCTGGTAGTGTTTTAAAAAAGTTATTTGAGGTGTTTAGGCATCAGTGAAGCGTTGAGGCATAATCCTCGAATTTTCATAAAAACAAAAAGTGATGATACACCAAATCGTCTATTAATCCGCACCGTACACGTGTCGTGATAATTTCGTCAGCAGATCAAAGCGAGCCTGATTGCCCATCCAATCTGACAAGGCCCAAACAACACTAAGCCCATATTGGCAGAATCCAAAAGGTTGGATTCAAATTACAGCGCCCTATTAAGTCCACACGCCACATGGCAAAGCCCAATACCCGTAAGGCCTAATCAAGCAAGTATCTGGGGTATCACCTAGATGGGCAGGCCAGCAATACATTGGTTCTGACTTGGAAACATATACTAGAGAACAACACTCAAAGAGAAACCTCTCCCGCAGTTCTAGGAGCACAAGTCGTGTAGGAAAACTCTACTACATGGATGACTCCCACTAGAAAAGGATATCCAGCAAGATCTATTTTTCTAAACTACGCCACCAAAGGCATAGCCGAATGAGGACTCTCGCATTATAAATAAGACACTAAGTTGATGAGAAAGGGTACACTACAGAACCCAATTTACAGCTTTAAGTCTTTCTCCAGCCTTTTTTACTTTAGCATCGAAGTGTCATCGACCACCACAACGGTAGTGTTTGGCTTACGTGCGTTCCGTGCAGGTCCAGGTCAAGGAGAGCAGGATTCGACTACATTAGTTTGGCACCGTCCGTGGGAAACGAAGTTTCTTCAAAGGCAGTAATATCACCCTTCCTCATAATCCAGAGAGATGGTGACCACAAGATCTGGCAACAACGGAGACATCCCTGAGCCCTTGAACGCTATTGGAAGAGCGTCGTCAGTTCTGACACCGCGGGGGAAACAAAATCAAACCCCCGCACCGGTAGCAGCCGCGGCGAACGACAGGGTGGATCTACTGTCAACCCAAATGCAACAAATTGCACGAGCGGTGGAGATGCTCACTCAGCAGCACCCTCCACCTGCGAAAGGAGACCAAGAGCAGCGAATAGCCCCGTCCCTAGAGAACACGTTCAGGAGAGCCGCACTGCCCCCGTAGGCTCTCAGTAGACCAGAGACAGATGAGCAACCAATGGAGACCTAGAGTCAAGGGTAAACAGACAGGTATCTCAGAACCCTCTCCAGCTATGGGCCACCAATCCTGACGTGTTGTTCAACCTCAATGTCCCTCCGTTCATGGATCATATCATGAACGAGCCTTTGCCGAAGTTCACTCCGCCGAAACTAGAGTTTTGTAATGAAACAACAAACCCGTCCGATCACTTGCACCACTTCAAGCATGTAATGACGCTCAAAGAAGGATCCAAAACAATAATGTGTCGGTCATTCCCTACCAACCTGAAGTCTACATCCTCTCTCCGAGGTCCATCGACTCATTCCGAACATTGACGATAGCGTTCACCTTCGTCGGGTCTAAATCCGCCACTCCCCTCAATTCCAGTCTGCCTAACATCTTCAACTCTATCAAGAATTGAAGAGAGCTAAAGTGGCCAGCCAAAAAGCGAGGAGACCCCTCCTAGGGCGATAACAACAAATATTGCTCATTTCACAAGAACAATGGCCGCGGTACCGAAAACTGCAGGAATCTCAGGTATGAGATTGAGAATTGGATAAAGAAATGGAAACTCAAGGAATTCCTAAGCCCAAGCGTCAAACTTGATCGAGTGAAGAAATAGGAGCATGCCGCCATCGGAACTGAGGCTAAGGCGGATTGGCTGGCGAATACCGTCCTGGTAAGAAAAAAAGGGGAAATGGAGAGTGCATAAATTACACAACTTAAACAAAACATGTCTGAAAGACAACTTTTCATTTTCCCGCATCGATCAAACTGTGGACGCCACGTTCGGACACAACCTCCTAAGTTTCATGGACGCCTACTCCAGGTACAACCAGATACAGATGCACCCCTAGACCAAGAGAAGAGCTCTTTCATAACAGAAAGAGGGATATACTATTATCGGGTAATGTCGTTCGGCTTAAATAACGAACGAGCTATGTATCAGCGACATGTGAATCGGATGTTCAAGGAACAAATCGGCAGAAACATGGAGGTTTACCTAGACGATATGCTGGTAAAAAGCCTCCGTAGCCCAGATCACATCGCCGACCTTGATGAAGCATTTTGTTAATTGCGCAAGTACCTGATGAAACTTAACCCACAAAAATGTACATTTGGGGTTGAGTTGGGCAAATTCCTAGGTTACATAGTGAATCGAAAAAGAACAGAGGCCGACCCAGAGCAGATTTAGGTTCTCGATATGAAGTCCCCGATCACTATCAGGAAAGTTCACTGGGAGGGTGGCAACACTCAACAAGTTTATTTCAAAATCATCGGACAAGTGTCTCCCTTTCTTCAAAATCTTGAGAGAAAGCAAAGGCTTCAGACGAGATGAAGAGTGCGAATGAGCCTTCCAGAGTCTAAAAACATTTTTGGGAAGCACATAGCTACTTTCGTAACCGGTGCCAGGGAAGACAGTTTATTTATATTTGTCTGTCTCAAAGCACACCGTAAGTTTGACTCTCGTGCAAAACGTAAAGGAATACAAAAACAGTGTACTACGCCAGCAAAACCTTCGTAAAAACAAAAGCAAACTACCCAGACCTATAAAAGATAGCTCTGTCACTGTTTGTCTCCTCCAGGAAACTGCGACCCTACTTCCAGGTCCACTCCATAACGGTCCTGACCAAACATTCGCTTCGCACAGTGATGCACAAGCCAGAATTGTCTGGCAGGATGGTCAAATGGGTCAAGTGAACTGGGCTAGTTTGGTATCAACTTCGCTCAAAGAACCGCTATCAAAGCTCGAGCGCTAGCGGATTTCATAGCCGAATTTACTAACGGTGGGGTATAAGAGTCTAACAGCAAAGAGAAAAAGTCAATCGACCAAGGATGAATCTTGCGCTGTGACGGGTCATCCACAGTAAAGGGAAACGGAGCGGGAATCACTCTCCGCTCTCCAGGCAGTTTTACCCTAGAGAAAAGCTGTCAGGTTTTGATTCATGACCTCGAACTATGAAGCAGAATACGAGGCCCTCCTATTCGGCATGAAGCTCGCGAAGGGAATTGGGATAGAAGAGTTAACCGCGTACAACGACACATGCCTAGTAGTCAACCACGTCAAAGGGAGTTCAACAGCAAAGATCCCAGGATGATGGCTTACCGTGAAAAGGTAATCAACGCCATGAGCGAATTCAAAAGGTTCAAACTCCTACAGTGCCCCTGTGACGATAACCACAAAGCCGACACATTGGCCAAGCATGTCTCAGCCACGACCGAAGTTTCCGATGGGCTCGTTGAATTCCAAGAACAAACAACTTTGGAAGAAGAATCCAACGAAGTCTACACAAAAATGTAATGACAAGCTGGCCCCATCATTATGTCAAGAATGGAGTCCTAGCCGAAAAGATAGAGGCCAGAAAGCTTAAAAACAGAGCATCTACACTCTCCTAAATGACAAGATATATAGGTCTGCCATGGGACCCCTCCTCAGATGCCTCATTCTCTTAGAGGCGAACCGTGTTCTTAAAGAAATTCATGGCGGCATCTGCAGGAACCACCCACCCAGGCGGGAGGACTCTAGCCCACAAAGCCCTAACTTTAGGGTATTATTAGCCAAAGATGTAGCAGGACACTAAGGATATTGTTCGCAGATGCGACAAATGTCAAAGGTTTGCTCCGTATATGCATATGGCCGCTCAGCCTTTGACTCCGATAACTAGCCCGCGCAATGGGGTATGGATATCGTCGGGCCACTCCCGGCCTCAACCAATAAGAAGTTTCTCCTAGTAGCTGTGGACTACTTCACTAAATGGGTCGAGCCCCTGTCCAAAATAGGCCAGAACCAAATTGAGAAGTTCATATGGGCCTCCATCGTCTGGAGGTTCGACATCCCAAGGACACTAGTCAGTGACAACGAAACTCAGTTTGAAGGCGGTAAGGTTGAAAAACTATGTAAAGAACTTGGCATCAACCACCATTTTTCCTCACCGGGGCACTCGCAAGCCAACGGCCAGGCGAAAGTCACCAACAAAACAATTTTGGAAGCGCTCAAAAGGAAACTTTACGCCACCAAGGGAAAGTGGGTATCAGCGCTACCAGAAATACTCTGGGAATACCGGACCACCAAAAGAACCCCCACCGGGGAAACACGTTTCACCCTAGCCTATGGGTCAAAAGCGATTGTCTTGATGGAGCTTGAAATGCCGACTTTCTGGACATAGGAGTTCAGGCTGGAGAACAACGACGAAGCTTTTTACGCGTTGGGTTAGACCTCCTCGAAGAAAGGAGAAATCGGGCCTCTGTCAAGGTAGCCGCCTACCAACAAAAGATAGCTCAGTACTACAACAAAAAAGTCAAGTCACGTGAATTCAAAGTGGGGGATTGAGTACTCAAAAAGACTCGGCAAAACACTAAAAAGTCAGGCGCAGACAAGCTGAACCCTAATTAAGAAAGGCCCTACAAAGTGACCAAGGTCAACAAGCCAGGGACATATTGGTTGGAAGACATTGACGAAAGAAGCCTTATGCGACCATATAATGTAGAGCACCTTAAAAGGTATTATCAATATAAGGAATTTATTTTTCCTAAAACTTCCACTGTTGTCTAGATTGACAACCAATCAATTTACCATTGTCTGATTCCATCCACTCAGTGAATTGCATAAGTCAGGACGCCAGAGCACTCAGTGAATTGCATAAGTCGGAACACCAGAGCTAGACTTATCAAACTTGACCAAAGGTTAGTCGGTTTCAGCTGATGACGATGGCTTATGGCCCACTCTAACTCCTAGTTCGCTAGACGGATGACAATGGCTTAGAAAGTAGGAGCTTAGTCAGCGCTCTAATGCCTGATCAAGACGGCTTGCTAGGGATCACTGTCCAACCACGGATAATGGTCACCGACACAACTGATTACGATAGCTTCTGGTCCGCTCGAAGCCTAGTCCGCTTAAAACGGATGGACGGCTTAAAAATGGGTCTAGTCAGCGCTCTCGATGTTTGATAACGATGGCTTGTCAGGGATCATCGTCCGGTTATGGACAATGATTACCAAACCCGACTAAAGCTTAGTCAGTGGTCACTGATAACGATAGCTTCTGATCCGCTATAACACCTAGTTCACTGAGCGTGGATGATGACAGATTAAAAAGTGAGAATCAAGTCAGTGCTCACGCTGCCTGATAATGATGACTTGCCAGAGATCTTTGCCCAATTGCGGGAAATGATCGTTGAACCCTATCATTCTAACACCTAGTCCGCCAAGTGCGGATGACGATGGGTTAGAAAGTGAGTCTAATCAGTGCTCACGCAGCCTGATGACGATGGCTTAAAAGGGATTTTTGCCCAATTGCGAAAAATGATCGTCAAACCCTATCACTCTTAACACCTAGTCCGTCAAGTGCGGATGACGATGGGTTAGAAACTGGGAGTCTAGTCAGTGCTCATGCAGCCTGATGACGATGGCTTGCTAGGGATCATTGTCCTTCCGCTGACAATGATCGTCGAATCTGACCAAAGCTTAGTCAGTTCTGACTGATGACAATTTTTGGCCCAACCTACGATCTAATCCGCCATACAAGTGCACTTTCTTCATGTCCTCTCTCTACACATATACCACAAAAGTTCATCACATTCATGATAATCAGGTTTCTAGAAAGGAAAGAATAAATCTTGAAACACTCGAGTATTCCACTCTAACAAAATCACCCACATAATAGCATATGGGATTAGGGGCCATTGTCCTCAATCTCAATTGAAGTGTTCCCTTTTGCTTTCTTTCCTCTACCCTCCCTTTATCTATTGTAATCCTTGAATTATATTCTCTCAAATGAATCATAGCCTTAAGTTAACCAACACATAGAAGACCCCCACAACATCCGCTAATTCACTAAGTGAGGGTGTGCAATGTTATATTGGTCTATCAAAATGTGGAAAAAGTAAACTGACTACGAAAAACAAATTGCTCTATATTTTAATTCACTAAGAAAAACTATTCATCAATTCAATCAATATGCAAAAATTGAACAACGATCTCATACAATGCAAATTATTAAATTGTTCTCTGCTCAACTCAAACAAACTGTTCTATGTCTTAAACCTTTATGAAAAGTAAATTCACTAGTTACATCAATGTGAGAAGATGGAACAATGAACTCGTACAAAATGCAATCACCAGTAGCATATATGCTCTCACTTCAACACCAATTGTCAAAAGCAAATACAAAACTCAACATATCATCAAACTGAAGCAAATAAATTAACCTCTTCAGAGGGTAAACCAATGCAACAAAATTTGGTAACAAAGCTCATCAAAAAGCAGTCTTTAACATTGCTATTCTCAACATAAATCCTAAAAACCAGTAATTCAGCATAAACCCATCACATCTAAACCATCCAAATTATCACATTTAAACACAAAGAGGTAATAATTAAATTATCAAATTTAAAAGTAATGGGCATTACCTTGAAACAAAGCTGAATCACTCGGCAGCTTCAACCTCCGCCGCTTCCACCTTAGGACCTAAGAAACAAAACCCACAAAGAAGCAATCAAATTTCTACGAAAAACCCAAATAATCAAAACAAACAAACCCTAGAAATGGGAGTTATAAAAGAAAAGAAAAAAAATACCATGGAAACAAGGGGGGCGAGCATCCTTTCCCCAGCCGATGCCGCGAGTGGATTCTAGATACTCTTGCACGAGATGCTTGCACTTCTGAAGATGATTGACGCCTTCGATGCGATAACACCACCTGAGCTTCTCTCGAATGATTTTTGCGGTCTCGATCTGTATCCACTTCTCTCTGACTATGTACTCCCTCATCTCCAACATGGCCACCGGATCCTTGTATGGGTTCTTTGGATCGAAGTCATCTGGTGGCCCTTCATCGAATTCTACTCCTGCCTTTCTCCCCATCTCTCTTTCACTTTCACTTTCTCTCTCTAGTCCCTCACAAATAGAAATTGTTCTGTTCAAAGCAAAGCAAAGCCGTGTGTGTTTATGAGGGTGATTGTTAGTAGCACTCACTGGTGAAAGAGAAGTCAGTGAAAGTAAATTGAGGAACGTAGCGTTTGTTTTTTTTTTTTTTTTTTTAAAGTGCTCAGAAACTAACTTTCAACGGTGAATGAGCTTTTGAACGAACTATTTGTTTTGATTTGATTAGAAGCCATAAAATTAAAAGGTGTTTATTTTTAGGTGCAAAATGTGAACCGTTTGACCATTGTGCCCCACTGAACTGAATAAAATTTTGACATAAATATTGTGTTTAAAATCATATCCAATAATTGTTCGAGACAGAGAATGATGTATTGTTGAATTTGAGCAATACCTCTATTGCGTTTTAATGACAATTTCTATTCTAGTTATTTGATAAAATCATTATCCAAACATGGTTATTTGATTTTATTTCTCCGATGCTGTCGATTTGGGAAAAAAAACTATTAACATACACACAAGGCATAAAAACTACATGTCGCATAATGAAATCTTGAAAATATACATGAAAGGGAGAGTTGGAGATATAAAAAAAAAAACTTGAAAATACAGAGAAAGAAACACAAAGATGAAAGAGAGAATAAGATAAGTTTTTTACCGTTGAAGAGACCTTGTGAAGATAGGTTGAAGAACAATGCTTGGTGTAGATAATGAAGGTGTATCGTCAAAAAAATTAACCCTACTTGATTTTAGGAAAATGGGGGGCAACAATTTTCATTACAAAATTATTTTAAAGTTATTATTGGAATAATTTTTTGACTCAACACTCGGTGCTAAGTGATGAGCACCTCCCTGCTACTTACTCCAATCAGGAGTAAAACTTCTGATCAAAACTAAAAACAAAGACTCTAAACAAGGTGGTCCACTTCTTATTAAGACTTTTGACTCCATTCAGAAGCAAAAACAAACACCCTCTAAATCTACCCAGCCATGTTTGCTAGCATTTGTTTTGCCTTTTTTTTTTTATTTTTTATGTTTTTACACTTTTTACCCCTTCTCTTTAAAACACTATCTATAGAAAATGGGTAAAAGTGTAAAAAAAAAAACTCAAAAATGCTAGCAAACATGGCTGGCTAGAATTGTGGAAGTAAATAAGACCTCACAAGATAAAAGAATCTCCAAGGATCCCTCAAATAGCTCTTTGGTTATTTTGAGATCAACTTGCTCCAAGGGATTCCTTATCCAAGCCCATATTTTAACTTTTCCTCTTTCTTCCCTTGGGCATCCATTTCATCCCCAAATCCTAATAAGTATTTTAAAAGTCACTTTTCTTCCATCTCTCTCCTCTAATAAAATAAATTTAAATAGAAAAATTCAAAAACTAGAGAAAATATATATTTAAATAATGATAAAAAATTAAAATGAGAAAAAGGTTGGAGTGATGAAGAAATTGGGGACTCCTAAAATTAACTTATTGGGGGATAGTTTTAGCTTTTACCGTTGGAGATGCTCTAAGGAGGGTGATTGTTAGAGCATCTAGAAAGGATCCCCTAAATTAATTAAAAAGCTAATTTAGGAATCTCATGGGGAAACACAATGCTCCAATGGAACCCTTATCCATGTCCCTATTTTAAGTTGACATCTCCCTTTCTCCTATATTTGGGGGCATCCATATCATTTCCAAATCCTAAAAAATATTTAAAAAAAAAATTCCCAACTCTTTTAATTTATCAAAATAAAATTAAATTGAAATTAATAATAGTATAATTAAAAAGTATCTAAATAATAGTATAATTGAAATTAATAATAGTGTCTATTTAATAATAGTTGAAGTTATTAATAATATAATTATATTAAGTTGAAATTAATAATAGTATGATTAAAATTAAATTGATATAAAAAAAATGAAAGATATATTTAAATAATGATGAAAAAGTTAAAGTGTGAAATATGGTTTGAGTGATTAAGAAATAGGGGATCACTAAATTTAGCTTTTGGCTAAAATCGGGTATCAAATTTAACTTTTACCCTTGGAGATGCTCTTAGTAACATAAATAGGGGATACATTTACCGTAGCAAGTAAGAACAAGACCAAACAAACTATTTAGGAAAATGTAAATAAGTAATACACTCCTTATCAAGTCTTAACAGAACCTTTATTCTACTTGGGAGATAAAATTTATCAAAGGTTCTTGACCGACCTTCCACTTGCGCCAGGCTAGCTAGCGCGTCCGCTACCGAGTTCATTTCTTAAAAGACATGAGTAAGAACCAACTCTATATTACTAGACACGCTTCTAATATCAAGCCAAATATTATACAGATACCATGGGACCGAAAACTCATCATGAAACCACCCATACACTAGACTAGAATCAATTTGAACAACACACCGATTTATATTAAAGCGATGTAGTAATTTTACACCTTCCAAAGGCCCTAAGGATTCGGCCATATTGCTCAAAACCCGACCAAACCATACTTATTTGGCCAGCATGCATTTCCCTTTTCATCCCTAATAATAATGCCACCAGCAGTCACGTTTTGTTTTGCTGATCCATCAATGTTCAATACGAACCAAATAGTGGGAGGATGCTCCCAAAACAACACTCAAGCAAGCTTTGGTTGAACCTGAATGATCTCAACATTCTAATGTTGCAGCTGCCGTGTTTCGGCCTAAAACAAAGCATACTATACGCATCCACCATCTGACTTTTAGAATCACCCCACCTTCTTGCCTCGTACATCAATGCATTCATCAGCTTCCATACCTCACAGAGAATGAAAATAGGCATTAGGTTGTATAACAACCCCTCCTGAGTACGCTAATGAGCTCGCCTAAACCAGACTCTAAGCAACGTAGTGACCTCCACAGGACATTGCCTATGAATCCCAAATAGAGGCTAAAAAATGCGGCCAAACTTTTGGCTTCCAACTCACCTTCGTCTCAAGTCCTAGTTTCAAACAACAATGCCAACACGAGTCTGTGCTAAAATTGCATTTTGGCAACTTGCCATCCACAAGAATTACTCTCTTAACAACTTTCCAAGCAAAAGTGGACAATCTCGATGGCAACAGAGGGTGCCAAAGTTTTTTGAAAAAATATCTCTTATACTCTATGATCTCTAACCACATCAAAGGCACCGTGAGTGGAGAAGCTCCCATGCATAAATGGCTTCCAAACCCGAGTATCTGCCTCTCAGCTGTAAGCTTTCAGGTGGCTCTAGTATAATTCAATTGATTTTTTGTGAAAATCTTCGAAATTGGATAATTTTGTAAAGTATTTGTTAAATTCGATTTTTGAAAAAATGACTATTCACTCCCTAATGTCATTGGCCAACACTTTGACACGATTGAATGTGATTTGTATTTGGAGTAGGAATGAGAGAGGATTGTCCATTCCATTCAAACCAAACCGAATTTAGAAGCCCATTCACACCTAATAAATCCCTAAACCCAACAAAACTTGACCCAAATACACAAGGTTTCTTTCTCTCAACTCACATCACATGATCCTCTTTCATGCCATGCCACTCTTCCTCACATGTCAATTTGAGTATCAGATTTTCACGCACACACGACAAATTGAAGATGTAAATGAGTATGGATATTGATGAGACATCAAACAATCACTTAATCGCAGCCGTACACATGGCACGAACAACCCTAATAGAAGATGGCATGGACAAACCAAGCTCTAGTCAAGGCTAAGTCAAGCCCAATCCAGCCTATAAGTCAGTAGATCAAACCCAGATTACACAAACCCAATGTGGCAACGATCTATGAGCTTAGCCCAAGACATAAAAACCCGAACACAAACCCTTGGGCTAAAATAAACCTAAGGCTCGTTTGGACCACACATAGTCCAGCTAAGGACGTTAAGTCCAAAAGGGAAACAAAGGCCAAAGAAGATTAAGTCATAGATGGGTGAAAACCCTACAAGGACATAACTTGATAAAGGGAGATTATGAACAAGATCTTCTCCCCATTGCACAATCAGAGGTAGAGCCAAGGACGGAAATGAATGCTTTTATTATATAAGGTGAACAAAAAAGATAATGGAGGTATGAAACTCTAATTCTATAAGCCAAATTCTACCTTCTTCTTCAAAATCTGACTTTACCATCGGAGTGCCTTTGGTAGACAGACGGTGGTCATTGATTCACTATTGCTCATTTTGTAAGTTAAAGTCAAGGAGGACAAATTTGCACGCATCAATTTAACGTCATCCGTGGGGAGAGACAATACAGTTTATTCAAACTCTAAAAACAAACACACGATGAAGTAGAATTTACCTCTAATTATTTTGCTGGGAGGACTCCATTTTTGATATAGCTAACTAGGGGACTCATCCAACTAGTCTCTTCATTTGTGGAGGAAGCCTCGTCTAGTTCCTTCTCCTCTATAGCTGATTTTTCTTAGAACTCTATAAGTCTGTAGGAGTTGTCCATTGTGGACAAGGCCATCTTGGCCAGGGTGTCAGCTTCCTCGTTGACTGTCCTAGAACAACGATGAAGTAGAATTTTCTTAAACCCTTTCTTTGCATCAACTGGTTTTTCGCAATAGGCCAACATTAGGGGAACTTTAGTATTGAATTCATCATTCACTTGGTTGACTACCTGATGGAAATTGTTGAACATTGTGATTTCTTTTACTCTGATCCCTCTAGCCAATTTTAATCCTGCTATGAGGGCCACATATTATGCTTAGTTGTTAGAGGCGTTGAAGTCGAATTTGATAGCTTTCTTTAGGGTGATCCCCTCGGGTATAGACAACAATCCCAGCTCCATTACCTTTATCATTGGATGACGCGTCGTATTGTAGGATCCATCCACGTGAGAGTGGCTCGTGAAACTCATCACTTTTTGGCTTTTTTACTCTGGTTATCCTATTCCAGTGAGCTCAGCGATGAAATCTGCTAGCGTTTGCGCTTTGATGGCCATTCTTGGAGCATAATGGATATCAAACAGTCCCAGCTCTACTGACCATTCGACTGTCCTTCTTGATATCTCTGGTTTGTGCAATACTGACCGAAACGAGTACTCAGTAAGGATTGTTATTGAGTGACCTTAAGTAAGATCTCAATTTTCTGGAGGAGGTTACCAATGCCAAGGCTAATTTCTTCAGGTTAGGATAGTTCGCCTATGCCTCGACAAACACTTAGCTGACGTTGTAAACAAGCTTATGTTTCCATTTCTCTTCCCGGGTCAGGGCTGAGCTAACTATGTGCTCTGAGACTTAGAGGTATAAGTTGAGTGTTTCTCCCAGAATGGGTTTTGAAAGAAAATTTATGCTTCCCATGTACGCCTTTCGATCGTGGAAAGCTTGTTCATATTGTTCGCCCCATTGAAATTTCGTATTCCCTTTCCGAAACTTGAAAAAGGCGACACATTTGTCTAAAGACTTGGATATGAACTTGTTCAAAGTTGCCACCCTCCCAGTCAGGATATGAACTCCTTTGATGTTTGTAAGTGACCTCATGTCGAAAAGACCTTGAATCTACTCTGGGTTAGCTTTTGTCCCCTTTCGATTGACTATGTAGCCAAAATATTTTCCTGATTCTACCCCGAATGTGCACTTTTGTGGGTTGAGCTTCATTCGGCATTTGCGTAGTTGGGAGAAGGCCATTGGAGGTTCTCAAGGTGGTCGAGACTTTAGAGACTTTTTACCAACATGTCATTGATATAGACCTTCATTTTCTTCCCAATTTGTCCTTTGAACACACGATTCATCAACCTCTGATATGTGGCTCTCGCATTTTTTAACCTGAATGGCATCATTCGATAGCAGTATATGCCCATGTCTATTATAAATGAGGTTTTCTCCTGGTCCAGCAGGTGCATGTTGATCTAATTGTATTCAGAGTATGCATTCATGAAACTAAAAGGTTGTGTTTGGACGTTGCATTAACAGTCTGGTCTATTCGGGATTGTGGAAATTGTTCTTCAAACAGGTCTTGTTGAGGTCTGTGTAGTCCACGCATACTCTCCATTTCCCTTTTTCTTTTTTACCAGGACCGTGTTTGCCAGCAAGTTTGGATAGCGTGACTCTCGTATCATGTCGTCTTTCAGTAACCTTTGCACTTCCTTGTTAATGGCATGGTTACACTTAGGTTCCACCAACCACCTCTTCTATATGACTGGCTTCATATCTGGATTGACTGCTAGTCAGTGTGTGATTATGGATAGGTCAATTTCCACCATGTTATTCATTGTCTAGGCGAATACATCCGGGTTTTCTTTCAGTAGCATGGCTAACTGGTCCACTAGTGTTTTGTTGAGATTGGACCCTATCTGGACAACTTTGTTGTTGTTTGGGTCGTCCAAGTATATGGTGACGAACTCCTCCTTCGAATTCCCTACGTTCAATCTTTCTCTCAGGCTAGATGGAGGTTCATCGTCCAATGGCGAAGTATTTGGACCTCCATATCTGAGTTCCTTTGTTCATACTGTGGTGTTTCGTAACTTGACTGCTTAGCCGCTGCGTAATGACAATCCAGAGCGGTAGTCTGGTCCCTTCTGATTGTCCCTACTTCATCATTTGCAAGGTTCTTGATACACTAGTGTTGTGTAGAAACCATTGCCTCCATGTGGTAGAGCCAAGGTTGGTCTAAGATCACATTATGTGCAAAAGGGGCATCTACAGTCGAGAACTCTGTCATCAGGATCTTTTGCAGATCTGGCTGCTACTACCAATACTTGATTATTCCAACTGGGTAGCAACTTTCCCTGTTGAACTTGAATATGGCTTGGTTGGTAGGCGTTAACCCTTATTTTGTTAACTTTATTCTGCGGAATACGTCCCGAAACAAGACATTGGTTGAACTGTTTGTGTCCACCAGTGATCTCCTCATATCCCACTTTGCTATCCCGACCGAGATAACCAAGGCATCGTTGTGGGGAAAGTGGACTCTTCTCATGTCCCGCTCTGTGAATGTCAAGATCGGCACTGATATTTCTCCTCAGACATGCTAGACAAAGTGGTCCTCGTAGTAGGATCTGATCGCAATTCTCGGACCGATCTTTTTATTGACTGGTTGAAGTGTTGCCATTCTTCATTTGCACCATGCAGGACGCATATGATGTTCAAAGTCCTCTTTTTGAAAGAAATATTTTTTCTCCTTTCTTCAGGGCTACCTCTCCCCGAAGCCAATGAATTCCTTCACTTTTCCTTTTTAGACCCAGTATTGAATCTTGTTTCTGAAACTTTTGCAGTCCTGGGTGTCATGGCCTACTTCTTTGTGGTAAGAACGACACTTGTTCTTGTCATGTTTTGAAAGATCTTCTCTGAGTTGTGAAGGCCACTTGATATCCTCCCAATATTTCACGGTGGATAAGATGTTAGACAGACTGGAATTAAGCAGAGTCTAGGCATGATATTTGGATTTGTTGGCCTTGTTAGACTTTACTTTACAGTGCCAGATACAGTCTGGCTATCACTCCGTCTTTGTTTGGAATTTTCTTCCTCCTTGTCTTCGTCTTTATCTCTGGTCTTAGAGAATTGCTTTGCCTCACCATCTTCCCCTCTTCTGACTGCCAACATCGGTTTTAGGCTGATGTACTTTTGTGCACTTTTCAACAGATATGCCATGTTTGTTGGGGTTCCATTATAAAACTGACCTCTCCTAGGGCTAGAGGTAAAGGCCGTTGCAACTGTGGATAAGAGTGAGTTCATCAGTGAACTGAGTTGCATACTCCCTGAGGGTCTTGCCAGTCTTCTGCTTGAGGCTGAGCAAGAAATGGGGTCCCTTTCTAATCCTCTAACTCCCCATGAATCGGGTTATGAAAGCCTTTGCCAATGTCTGTAATGATTCGATGGATCTCGACTGGAGGCTATGGAACCAGGTCAATGCAACATTTTTAAGACTTGTAGGAAAGGTCCGACACAAAACAACTTCTGAACTTTCCTTTAGTGCCATCATGTAGTGGTAATGGTGTAGGTGGTCAAACGGATCTATGATTTCGTCTTAAAATTCAAGCTTCATGGGCCTGAACTTCTTTGACAAAGGTGCGTTCACGATCTGTTAAGAGAACGAGGGGATCGTGAGGTTGTACAAGATGTCCAGATCGGTAGCTCCCGATCAAAGTGGATTCTCGACGATGGTCTTGTCGGACTTTGGAGCACGATCTCATTGGACTTTTGCATCTCCCAAAGACCTATCCAGATTTTTGTCGTTCTTTGGTATCGATCCTAGGTTAATTTTTCCATCATCTGTGTGAGATGACTCATTTAAATCAGAATTTGATCTATGTGGGGGTCTACTGTGGCCTTTTCTATGGCCAAGTCTTGTGGTTGTTCTACTTCTTCAGCAAAAGCATTGGCAAGCTCGGCGTTATTATTGTTAGCTTGGGATCTAGTGTTAGTAACCATGTTTCAAGACTTTGTTAGTTCAACAAAGTTTGTGTTTTTGCTCTAAGGAAAACTTATCATCTACCCACGAACGACGCTAAACTGATTTTTCCAAATCCGTCCCTTTTGATTTTTGACTTGCAAGGACGAACAACGGTAAACTAGAGACCACCGTTGTGGCGACCAAAGGCACTGCAATGGTAAAGTCAGGTGACTGAACAAGGGTGGATATAGACTGGTAGAATTAGGGTTGCGTATGTGTACCTTCTCTCATTTGTTTTATTCACCTTATATAATGAGTGTTTTACTAATTCATTGACTCTAATGTTAAAGGCGTGATGGAGGGAGGAGATCTCGCTTAAAATCTTATCCGTCCATGAGTGAGTCTCCTTTGGCACTTTGCTCTCTTTGAGACCAAATACTTGATTGGACCAAGAGTTGCATAAATAGACCTTGGGCTTACTATAGTCTAGAGGTATGTATTCGGGCCTTACTATCCTGGGTCAAACTCCAAGATTCGCACCACATTAGGCTCGTATAATTTATGCTTGGGCACCTGACTTACGAGCTCAATAGTAATTAGTTTGGGCCTAAGATACGCCTTGCTTGGGCCTGTCTGAGACCAAATTAGGGCATTTTCATTTAGCACTTTTTAATTGGCGCTATCCGTGCCACGTATTTCTGCTGTGATTCGATGACTTTTTCATGTCTCATCAGCATCGCATAGATGTCATTAAACCATCGATCTAAGAAAGAAATGTCAGCTTTTCCACGAGAAAACTGAGGGGCATTGTATTGTTATTGGCAAATCCCATTTGAATTCAATTATGGAAAATCCCAACTTAAAACTTTGGTCAAACAAGTTTGACTGAAACCATGTCCACGTAAAATCTAGTTTGAAGGTTTTCTTCACCAACTCAAGTGTCATTTTTTCACTTCTCCACCTCTTGACACTCACGCCATGCTCTTGCTCCCTAGTAACCCAAAATCTCACATTCAATGATTTAGGGTTTAGATTCAAGATCTGGGATTTTCGTTAAAAACCATTCAGCTCCACAGACTGTTTCAAATGACAAACATGTAAGCTAGTTGATTTAAGACCATCTTCTCACACGGTTTAAGCGTTTGGCTTCAATGAGTTGGGAATTTGTTGTTGCTTTGATGAAACAAGCTCTTCAATTTCTCTGTTAGCAAGTCACACTTTTGAAAGCAAATGCCTTCCATCTCTTGTTATATATATATGGTCCTCTTTAAGTTTAGTTGTTGGGATTTTTGACTTCACATTTTAATTTGTTAATATTTCACTATATTATTTTCTGAGTGAAGATCTGATCCTCACCCATTGTAGATATCAACAAGAGGAACTCTTCCAGTAGAGAAAATTAGGTATTCTTGCTCCCCTTCTTTTCTGTCTCACTCTTATTTCATTTTTCATTTTTTTTATAGAAATTTAATGTGCATGAACTGAGGTCTTTTAATTGTTCTGGTTGTTAATTTATGAGGAGTTTGATTAAAACGTGTAGAATTGTTGAAATTATATGGGGTTGAAGTTGCATTGTACTGGGTTGAGTATTGATTGCATAGTTGTTGGTGGTAGGGTGGTTTTAGTAACTTGAGTATGGACCCGGGGGGGCTCATGCGCACAAAGGGCAGGAGGGGATCATGCGCATCTATTACAGCCGTTGGATCTGATGGACGGTCCAGATCTGTGGATGTGAATATTTTTTTATTTCAGTCTTTAGCAAAGGGATTGAGCCTCCTCTTCGTTGATTTCCAGATTAGCAAAGGGAAACGCAGGAGAGAAACGCACAAAGCACAGGAGAGAAACGCAGTTGCCCCCTCCATTCTTTGTTTATTTCCAGATAGAAACGAGGAGTTCTTCAAATCAAAGAGTCCAACCTGCTCATTTAGCTTATCTATAACGATTTCTTCATTGTCAAGGATTGCTATGATAAATTCTGTAGGGTGGATTTAGATGTTGAATCTCCAACTGGGAGTTTCCCTTGCCACTAGGCACTAATTTTGGATGAAGCATGATCCTCCTGGGACCTCCACACATCAACATCTTCTTCTAGACATTCTCTCATGGTTATCCTCACGACCGGTAACCTAGCCAAGTGTGGACTCATCATCACAAACAGGTGCACTCTTTGCCAAGGGCAATTGGAATCTATTGATCATCTATTTTTTAGAAGCTCTCTAGGCAATTACAGGCATATTGGTTTAGTGATGGAGGTTGGTTGTTTCAGTGGATGAACAAATGGGACTCTCGTACTCTCTCTTTTCAAGGCATAAAATGAATTGATTGTTGAAAATTTTCTTTTCAAATCCATCGATCTGAGCCGTCCATCAGATCCGACGACTGTAATAGATGCGTATGACCCCCTCATGTGTTTTGTGCGCAGGAGCCACCCCCCCCCCCCCCCCCCCCCCGGATCCCTTGAGTATTGGTTTGTTCTTTGGATTTGAGCGTGGATGATGTTGTGGTAAGATGGGAATTCTTAACTTGAATACTATTTTATTATTTACAATTGGTTGGGAGTTTGGGACAGCATTGAGCCGAAGATGGTAAGTCTGGTTTATTTGAAGTAACATGGGTAATTAGAAGATTGGAATATGTTTGCCCTTATTGATCTAGAGCTGGTTATGTCATGATAGGGGTGAGTGAGTAAATGGTGGCTATTGGTAAGTCAAATTAATGTTAGAAAATCTCCTTAAGGTGAATCTACATAGTTCTGTTATTATACGTAGTAGACTGTCGAACTATAGGTGAGTGGTGTTTGATTAGACCCGATTAGTTATGATCATTAAGAAACAAGACTAGGTCATAAATATGTTTCTAATTACATGTTGTTTGTCTTGACATGTGTTACTAAATTGAGTATGGAGGTTATTTATGTGTTGATACTAATTTAAGTCCCACCGTAAACGGTTGAGGTCCCCACTCCAAAGTTAATTCTCTATCTCTTATTTTTTTTCCATCTGGTTTGAGAAACACAAGAGAAAGGTGTTGGAGGTGGAATATCTCTCCACTTCGTGTTGCTTACTTTGTGAGGATTGCTATGAGGATACTCTTCATCAATAGCGACTTCAGGTACACATTGATTAAAGTTTCTCTTCATTGATTATTGACATGAGGTACTAGAGCCTCGTTTTCAGAAGCATTGAAGAAAACATATTGTTTATTGTTTTTCTATTGCTTGATTAATTACCCATCATCTCATGGGTTTTACGCAAACCCTATAAATCTATTTCGTTAGATTCGATTTTCCCGGCGACTGGATTGTGGTTTAGCCAGTGCTAATCGACCCTATCGGGTTATTTGGGGTGGTTAGTAGTAGTCGAATGTCATCGAAAAACATAAATTCCAACTTAAGTAAATTAAAATCAATTTGTTCTTCTTGTCCACAAGGTCGGTCGACACCCATCAATTTGGTTGACGTTTCGAAAGTTGTTATTGATCAGTGCATGACCTCTTCTAGTCGATTGACCTTCCCTTTGTGTAGCTTCGTCATCCAGCGAGGCTTCAGTCAATCGGAACAAGTTTCACATGCGTGATCCCTGTTGTTATTTATTGACTTCAATCTTCATCATTGATGATATATCAAATCGTCATCTGATCAGCACCGTAGACGTGTCATGATAATCTCGTCAACAAAACGAAGCATGCCCAATTGTACGCTCAATCCAGCGAGGCCCAAATAGCAGCAAGCCCATCATTGGTAGAATCCAGACAGTCTGGTCCAAGTCACAATGAGCTAGTAAGCCCACACGTCACGCGGTCAGGCCCAATACTCATAAGACTTCTAAGGCAAGTATCTGAGAGATCCACCCAAAATAGGCAAGCCAGCAACACATTAGATCTGACTAGGAAACATATATTAAAGTATAAGTCGGTAAGGAAACTTCCTTGCATGGACAACACTTAGAAGGGAAATCTCTCCCGTAGATTTAGGAGCACAAGTCATGTAGGGAAACTATCCCACATGGATAACTCCCAATCAAGAAAGGATCTCCATAGCAAGATCACTTTTCCAAAACTATGCCACCAAAGGCCTAGTCGAACAGGGACTCCTTCACTATAGAAGGGAGAAGGTATATGAACTAGAGGTACAAAATATAACCCAGTTTACAGTTTTAAGCCTCTCCTACATTTGAGTGCCATCGGCCACCACACGGTGGTCCTTGGCTCAAGTTTTCTACTTGTGCAGGTCTAGGTAAGCAGCAAGGGAGGAAAACAGAAATCGATTACATTAGTTTGGCGTCGTTCGTGGGGAACGACAAAGTTCCTCATAAAGAACTGTAGTTCCACCCTTTCCCGAAGAATCGGCGAGATGGTGACAACAAGGTCTCGCAACAATGGAGACATCGTCAAGCCTTCAAACGCTAAACTGGCGGAGCGCCGCCAGTTCCACCACCGCCATGGAAGGAACCTCCTCAGACTTCTATGCCAGTGGTGGCCGCAACATACCCAAGGGTGGACCTACTCTCAACGCAAATGCAACAGAACACAAAGACACTGGAGGCTCTCAAACAACGAAATCCTTCACCTGCAGTGGGAGACCGTGAGTAACGATGGGTTCATTCCCTAGACAGTTCCAGATAACAAGTTCAGGAGAGCCGCGAGACCCCAACAACCTCTAAATAAAAAATAGGCGAAGGCACGACCAATAGAGACCCAACGCCTAGAGCTGACAGGCATGTCTCGCACAACCCTCTCCGCAACGAGGCCACAAACCCAAATGTGTTGTTCAGTCTCACGGTCCCTCCATTCATGGACGGACCGTTGCCCAAGAAAAACACCCCACTGAAGTTGGAGTTTTACGACGGGGAAAAAAACCTGACCGATCAGCTGCGATCACTCCCTCAGTTCTTTGCTTCGCCAATTTTCCTCATGAAGAGGAACAAAAGGAAGTGACAGAAACCTGATGAGAACATCCGAGAGCAATTAAGTAAGTTAGGACCCCCAAGTCAGACGTACACGCCCGTAATCTTACAGGCGAGTCAAGTAAGTCAAGACCCCCAAGTCGGACTTACACGCTCGGAATCTTACATGAAAATCAAGTAAGTCGGGACCTCTATGTCAGACTTACACGTCCGAAATCTTATAGGCGAGTTAAGTAAGTCATGACCCCCAAGTCAGACTTACACGACCCAAAATCTTACAGGCGAGCCGAGTAAGTCAAGACCCCCAACTCTGACTTACGCCGCCCAAAATCTTATTCTAACCAAAGCTTAGTCGATTTCGACCTATGACAACAACTTCTGGTACGCTCTAACACCTAGTCCATTAAATTAAACGGGTGCCAACAATTTAGATAGTAGCAGCTTAGTTGGTGATCCAATGCCTGATCGAGAAGACTTGCCAGGAATCATTGTCCAAACATGGAAAATAGATACCAAAGCTTAGTCGGTGACGACTGACGACAGTAATTTCTAGTCTGTTTGAAGCCTAGTCCGCAAATAATGGATTCCGACGGCCTAGAAAGTGGGAGTCTAGTTAGCGTTCTTGTTGCCTGATTAAGATGGCTTGCCAAAGTTCACGACTCATAAGCAAACAATGATCTCCAACCCCGACCAAAGCTTAGTCATTGGCCGTTTATGACAATGGTTTTGGTATGCTCGAAGCCTAATTCTCTGCGTGCGGATTCTGACGGCCTAGAATGTTGGAGCTTAATAAGTGGTCATGTAGGCTGGTGAAGACGGCTTGCCAGGGATTATTGGCCAACTACAGACAATGATTGTCGAAACCTCGCCAAAAGTTAGGCAGAACGACTGACGATGATAATTGCTGGATCGTTCCAATTCCTAGTCTGCCATAAACGGATCAATATGGGTTGGAAAGTGGGACCTTAGTTAGTGCTCATGTAGCTTGGTGAAGATAGCTTTCCAGGGACCACCGTTTAGTCAGTTATAACTAGCGATAACAACCCCCCGATCCAATTAAGCCTATTTTACGAATAGCAAATAAAGACGAGTCAAACGGTCCGGTCAAAGTTTTGAAGGCTCAACCTAGACGAATCGCAAAGACTACTTTCCAATTATCTATAATGGCGCAAATAATAAGACCACAGTCTACTAATACGCTCATAACAGCGACAACAACTGCTGGTCCAACTGACAGCCAAGCTACTAGATAAGGGGTGTATTACACTCTCCGATCTTTAAAAAGGGGTCTGACCAGAACTGCACCAACTAGTGCAACATAAGAAGTCATAGCTCCAAAAAAGGAATCAAATATGAGCTACCTATCCCAGTAAAGTTCCTCGTCTAACAATTAATGTCGAAATAAGACAAAGCAGGTACAAACTAGCAGGAAAGCAAAGGAAAACCAAAAAAAATGTGCAAAGTGTTATTCATTTACAAACTCAATACAGGATTCATCCCTCATCAGGAAGAAAATCAGATACAACAGAACTAGACTTAGCAGAGGAAGAAACATGGGACACATCTGTTGGTGTTGGCTCTCGACCCCCTAATCAGGGACGCCTTATTCTTCAGACGAATCGAAGGTCTCTCCAAACTTCGCATATGCAATATCTTTATAATAGGAGAGATCCCAGTCGGGATGCTCCTCTTTCATCAGGTGCAACAGTTACTGCCTTCCATGCACAACTCTGCTAAATTCAAATATGCCCTGGGCCTTGAGAAGCTTATTTTCGCTCCCTCTTGACTCGGTGAGCTCCTGTTTCAGTTGCTCAAACTCGCTTGATAGGATTTCAGTCTTGGACTGCTCAGCATCCAGCTTGTCATTGGCGATATTCACCTCACTTTGTGCCAATTGGAACTGCTCTCCAGTAGTTTGCGCACTCTTGGCACAAACCTCAGCTTTCGCTTCCAACTATTGACACCAGACAGTCTACTTGAACTCCTTCTTAATCCTCACAGCATGCACTCCATCCACAGAATCATGGGCAAGCTGCATGTCATGACAGACAAGGTTCAGTTCATTCTCGAACCAATCCCTCACGGACACTGCCCTCGCCAAGTCAGACTCAAGCACTTCGAAGAGAGCCTTCTGAGCCTCCGACTCGATGGACCTAGACTCCACTCCAAATTTGAGAAAGCTTCAAGTCGCTTCCTCAACAACTCAAACTCATGAAGAACATCAAGTTATGACTTCTGCAGATTTGAAAAGATTCGCTCCATGGTATACACCTTCTCACGAGCGACCTCGACTTCAATTCCAGACATGACCACTTGATTAAGATATAACATCCCCAACACAAAGGTTTTTCTACCCTTTATCTATACGCTCTCCCAACGTATCTCCGACTTGCTCCAATTTTTAGTTTGCTAGCCAGTCATTCCACCTGCTGGTATGCTTCTTTGTAACGTAAGAGATGTCAACCTGTTGATGCCAAGCTTGGTTTCTCATTCTTATTACATCTGGAGCAAACAGACTGATTCATGCATCTGGATGAAGAGCATTTGGAACCAAAATCACTCCAGCACCACCCTTAGCCGTTTTCACTGCATCAGGGCCCTCATCAATAGTTTTTCCTTTGCCCGCAACAGTAGGCTCTCTCTCATGTGCCAGTCCAACTTTAGGGGAAGAGAAAAGCGAGTTATTCCTTAGACCGTCATCAGCTGAATATGAGGACGAGAACGAGATGGAACACAATATGGGCGACAAGAAGGGGAGTCTTCACCATGATGCCGATGATTAGATGACTCTTCAACAGTTTCATGATCCAAAGAGAGGTGGAGCTCGAAATCCTTTATTGAAAAAGGACGACCGTTTGAAGCTTCTATGCCCACCTACAGTAGCATCCTATTCATAAACTCCGCCTGCTTGGTAACATCCTCCACACCCACCATTCGCAAATATTCTCTCTCCAGTTCAGGAAGAGAAACAAGAGCCCAACTTGAGCGCCACGCCTCTCAGAAACAACAGTCTCACCAGGCTCTTGCTCGACAGCATCACATCCTTCAGACGAGGCCAGACGCCTACAAAAATACCTAGACAAAGCACGAGACCTCTTCTGATGCACAGAAGAAATAAGTGCCTTATCTATTTATGCCCTCCTTGAAGGGCTTGAAACCTTGAGCTAGGGAAGCTTCCTCTTCCACGAAACAGAGCCTTCAGGCTTTGGCTTCTTCACCTGATCCACAGTGGGAGCCACATGCCAATATGCCCACAGGCCGCTGCGCTCAACGTTGGAAGGCTTGACTACATCTTCTACCTCCAGACAAGGCATGTCATGGAACGCATCCAAAGTTGTTTTATCTTTAGCAAAAAGAGGTGAAGTAGAGATCTCCCTGCAGAAATTACAATAGGTAAATCTAATATGCAATTGACGCAAGCAAGAACGGAGAAGGAATCAACTTACTCAGTGGTCTAAATTCACGCTCAACCGGACGACCAACAAGCTCAGAGTATGGGGAGTCCGCAGGAGCCATGAAACAATACTTCTGCTTCAATTTAAAATAATCAGGCAGTTTGTCAAAGCAGTCCGGCGACATCAGCACACACACAACGTGCTCGTTTATCCGAGGAGAAGTGAGCAATTGCATTGTTCTTGAAGACACTCAGACACCAGCATCCTTAGCCATAATCAGAATGACGATCAAAATCCTACAACCGTTACACAAGTTGAGCAGGTGCAATGCCGAGGTATGCCAAGAACTCCCAGATATCCTTGATGACAGGAAAGTGGACACCTGATTGCAGCATACCTCGATGAAGAAAGATAAACTTCTCAAGAGGGTACAATGGCGTCAGATCGACCTCTCTTAAAAACTTATGGCCTCTGGCGAACAGTTCATCATAAAATTGATCCCGGCCCGCCATGAAAGAAAGTACAAATTTTCGAATACGAAGGTTAAGCAAAGTCAAAAGCACATCAGACAACACAACAAAACAGAATCTCCGAGATCGAAGTTTTAAGCATCTCTTAAGCCTTATCTAACTTAAGCATCGAAGTGCCATCGGCCACACACGGTGGTCCTTGGCTCATGTTTGCTACCTGTGCATGTCTAGGTAAGCAGCGAGGAAGGAGAACAGAAATCGACTACATCAATCATCATTTTGAAGACAAATCCAAACATGAGGGCAGTGATATCTGTTGTTCTTCCTCGGCTTCTTTCCTAACTTAAATTAAGCTCAACCCACATAAAAATGCAAATCTCTGGTTTTTTTAAAATATGAAGAAGACAATGAATTACTAGGTTCGGTTGTCTGAACCCAATCGACTCAGCAGGGTTTAGATCAATTTTTGGCCTTGGTCAGTTTTTGAGCATAGATAGGTTTAGGGCATATTCAATGTTTGGACCTAGTTCGATCCAGCTGATTTGTTTAGGTCTAGACCAATTTGGTTCAGGCCGACTGGACCGCTTTGCTTATGACCGAATGGACCAGTTCGGTTCAGTCCATAGATTGTTTGGTCCAGGTTCCGTTTGGACCAATTTTGAGCCTGTTTGGTTATTCAGACATGTTTGGTTGAACCCCGTTGCTTTATGGCCTACTTCACTCCTGCATTTGTAATAAAAAAATTTAAAGTTAAGGAATATTTTTGGGAGCACCTCAACAATATTTTAATTAGATCAAAATTTTAAATTTAGATGAAAATTTGTGCTACGTTGTTTAAGTGGCATCTTTAATGAAATTTTATTTGATTTTTAGTTATTATTTAGTGGATTGCATATGATTGCGTCATGACCCATGCGCATTACAATCGGCCCATAGGAAGTTTGTTAATTTGGCTAGTTCATAAGTCGTATAAGGTAATTAATTTAATTAAAATATTTTTGGGATTCAGTTATGCATTCAATGATGGGCCTAAAGGAAGATAATTGTTTGGCCAAGCCCGATTTTATTTTATTTTTATTAATTAGCTTGGTTGTTTTGAAAGAACCACATTCACGTTACAATGCTTGTCCAAATACTTGAATTGTAATGGCGTGTTCGGTTTCTCGTAAGGGCCTATTACTAAAGATGTAAATTATGTACTTTTAACCTTAGTATATTTGTTTGCTCCTCAATTAGACCAAATTTTTCATGATGATGATTATTCATATTTATTTCGTTATCATAACATTGCATTAAAGTTTATTGATGTACATATATTAGTGTGAGTTTGTTCTTTTGTGTTATTTTCAGAATGCTTCTTCGATTTATGCCAATTTAAATAACATTCCAGTACTTATTATTCAAATTTTGAAAAATGGAAAGTGCATATATTGATCGTCCTTAGGTGTATGGATTTAGATTATGCGCTTCATATTGATGAACCGACTAAGCCTACTGATTCTAGTTCAGCTGAAGATAATGCTTTTAATGAAAAGTGGGAGAGCTCTAATCACATTAATGTTATGATAATGAAACACTTTATTTCTAAAACTTTTCATGCTGCAATGCCTAAGGAGGAAAATGCTAAAGTTTTCTACTCGAGGTTGCATACCGATTTGTTGCATCATAAAAGGTGAAGGCAAGTAGGGGTGGGCATCCGCCTGATTCCTTCCCGATTTCGTCTTGTCCTGTCCTGATTTTTCCTGGGTCCTTTTGGGATTGATCAAACTGATCCCGATCTCGTCCCGTTTTGATCTAGAATATGATGGGATCGGGATTGAAAATCTCCATCTCATCTCGTTCCGTCCCGAACTTATTTATTTAATATTTATTATTATTTATTTATTTTTGATATTTAAAAATTTTAACCAAGTTTCACTTAGGTTAAAACTTCGTCAACTTACTGTTTTACTATGACAGTAGACACATTGCAAAATGTAACTAGTGTATTTAACAACCATTGAAAGTTAATGTGAAACCAATTTTTGTTGTTATTTTCCCCTTTTTTATGTCAAACATTATTTCATTAGCATTGAGTTCTTTATTTAGTTATCTAACATTGCACACTCATTTAAATGCATACAATTCAAAACAAAAACATTGTAAACTACAATTGTATATTGCCTTTCTTTCTTTGTTTAAGGTCATAAGTATCCACTTTAGTCTTTTGAGAAAAAAAAGATTGAAAGAGTGTTTTATATATTTGATTAGAATGTCTATAAACACTTTCAATATGAAAGGGTTCATCTTCAGTACCTGCTCATCCCGTCCCAAACCTGTTTGGGATGGGACGAGTTCAGGATGAGGTCTATCTCGTTTCAATCCCGTTTCGATCCTAAAAGAATGAGATGGGATGGGATGGGATCGGGATGAGGTCCATCCTATCTCGTGCCCACTCCTAGAGGCAATTACGTTTCTTAGAAAGTTTTAGTCTCTTACAAATTCCAATGTTATTGGTACTGGATCTGTGATTGATAATCTATATAATTTGGACTTAGATGTTTTCCAATTACACTCAAATGAAACTTTGCATGTTATTAATTATGGTACTAAGCGAAGATTAATTATTGAGAACTCTTTAATGTTATGGCATAAGCGTCTAGTTCATATCTCTCGATTGAGGATTAAAAGGCTTGTGTCAACTGGAGTTCTTGGAACCATTGATTTTACAAATTTTACGATTTGCATTGAATGCATAAAAGGGAAACAAACAAACTCTAGGAAGTTAGGTGCTCATAGGAGCTCAGGCGTCTTAGATTTCATAAATACTGATATTTGTGGTCCATTCCCTATAACTTCTTCGAATGGTCAATGGTTATCTATACTTAATACATGAAAAATCACAATCATTGGATGTGTTCAAGGCCCATAAAGCTGAGGTTGAAAATTAACATAATAAGAAAATTAAGGCCATTAGATCTAACTCTGGTGGTGAATGCTATGGTAGGTATGACGGTTCAGGCTGATGTTTAAGTCGAGGTACTTACAGGAATATGACATCGTCCCTCCTTACACCATGCAAGGGACTTGATGTCAAAATGGTGTATCTGAAAGATGAAATTGGACCCTAATAGACTTGGTTGGGAAAATGATTTTTCATTCTACCTTGCCAGAGTCTCTTTGGGGAGAAGCCTTAAAGACTACAATTTATAACTTTAATGGAGTACCCAGTAAAACAGTAAATAAAACCCCATATGAGTTATGGATTGGTAGACGTCCTAGCATCAAACTGAAGCTAGGCCTTACAGACCTCATGAAAGAAAATTTGACTCAAGATCTATTAGTTGTTATTTTATTGGATACTTAAAAAGATCAAAGGGATTCAAGTTTTATTGCCCCTATATTACTACCTTAATTGAGACAGATAATGCCAAGTTTTTTCAGGATGTTGATAATAGTGGGAGTACACAATCCAGGAATATTAGTTTTGAAGAATAACGTGTTGACATTCCTATGATGGGTATTCACCCTGTTAACATGATCATTGCATGTTCTTGAACAGGATGTTGATGCGAATCACAAAGATATAGCTAGATTGCCTTATGCTAATCCAAAAGCACCTCAACCTCCCCAATTACAAATGCCAATAAGGAGATCCAATAGTGAGAGCCGATCTAGTATTTTGGATGATTATGTAGTTTATCTCGATGCACATGAATTTGATATAGGAATGGAAAATGATCCTATCATCCTTCAAGCCAAACAAAGTGTTCACTCTTCAGATTGGATGAATGCTATGTTAGATGAGTTAAAGTCCATAAAGGACGTACAAAGACGTTTGGGATCTTGTCGAGTTACATAAGGGGGTGAAACCAAATGGATGCAAATGAGATTTTTTTAAAACCAATAGAGATTCCAAAGGCAACATCGAAAAATATAAGACATGTCTTGTCGCTAAAGGCATTACTCAAAAGGAAATCATTGATTATAAAAAGACTTTATCTCAAATTTCTACAATAGACTCATTTTAGAATTACTATGACACTTGTAGTTCATTACAATTTAGAGTTTCATCATATTGATGTTAAGACTGCTTTTCTAAATAGAAATGTTGAAGTAGATATTTATATGAAGCAACCACAAGGTTTTGAAATTAAAGACTCGGAACATAAAGTTTGCAAACTAAGGAAATTCATCTACAGCTTAAAGCAAACATCTTGTCAATGGTATAAAAAGTTTGATCAAGTAATTTTCTCATTCGATTTTGAGAAAAATTTGGTCGATCAACGTGTTTGTCATATGATTATTGAGAGCAAATTTATTTTTCTGGTATTATATCTTGATGACATCCTACTAGCTAGTAGTGACATAGGCTTGTTGTATGGGACCAAGAGATTTCTTTCAAATCGTTTTGAAATGAAAAATCTTGGTGAAACATCTTTTGTGTTAGGCATAGAGATTCATCATAACAAATCACTTGGTATGGTTGGCTTATCATAACAAACTTATGTTGAAAGGGTTCTAAGTTAATTTTACATGCACAATTGTAAACCAAACGATGCACCCATTGCTAAGGGTGATAAGTTAAGTTTGCTCTAAAGCCCAAAAAATGATCTAGAAAATGCACAAATGAAAGATATCCCATATGCATCTATTGTGGGGAGTCTTATGTATGCTCGTATTTGTACGCATCCAGATATTTCGTATGCAGTTTGAATGTTTTGCAGATATTTGAAAGATACAGGCATGGATCATTGGAAAGCGACTAAAAGATTATTGCGATATTTGCAAAGAACAAAATAATTTATGCTGACATACATGAAATCTAATTTCGTAGAAGTGGTTGCGTATTCGGATTCATACTTTGTAGATTGCCTTGAGAATAAACAATCAACATATCATGTTATATTTTCATGCTAGCTGGTGGTGCAATTTCTTGGGAAAATGTCAAACAACAACTCATTGCTTCATCCACGGTGGAAGCCAAGTATGTTGTTTGTCATGAGGCGTCAAATCATATATTGTGGTTATATAATTTCATTTTAGGGCTTCACGTAATGAGTTGCATTGAGAAACCATTGAAGCCATTGTTATTTATTCCAATAATGACAAGACTTCCGGAGTATCAAAGTATATTGACATTAAATATCTTGTTGTTAAACAAAGAATTCAAAATTGTCAAATTGCAGTTGAGTACATTAGTACATCTCTCATGATTGTGGATCCGCTTACCAAGCGCTTACTACCTACAGTTTTCAAATAGTGTTAGGGTTGAAAACCGAACCGACGGTTCAATTTTTCACCTAAACCGTGAACCAAACAAACTTTAGTTTGTTTCAAAATTTTCAAACCGAAACCGATCTAACCATTAACAAAACCAAACCGATTCTAATTTATGCACACCGTAACTGGACCGACTAAAATAAAACTAAAACCGAACCAACTGATTATTTTAAACATATTATATTATTTTTATATAAAATATTTATTATTTATTATTTATTATATATCTTCTGTCGGTTTGGTTTTGTCGATTAAAATCACATAGAAACCAAAAACCGAACCGGCCACTTCGGTTTTGAATTTTTTAAAAGCAAAACTGAACCGAACTTAAATCGAACTTATTGGTTCAGTTTTGAACGATTCGGTCGGTTTAATCGGTTTGTTCAGTTTTTTGTTCAACCCTAAATAGCGTGTTACTCGTATCGGAGTGGTTAGTCCTTATGATATACCTAATTAGTGGGAGTTTGTAATATTTTGTTATGTTTGATGAACTCATAGTTGTCATTACATTTGATTGATGATTTCGCAATAAAGTTTTTTACTTTTTCATTTATGGTTGCACATATACAATTTGATTGAGTAGAATAAGGCGATTCAAATTTTTGAATCATAAGTGATGATACATCAAAATAGACCGTCACCACGGCCATACATGTGGCAGAGAACATCCATCACAAGGATCTGGCGCCCCATCTACTGGGCCAGCTTGTAAAACCCAAAAAGGTTAAAACCAATCATAATGACCCAAACTGAGCCCATTAAAGGAAGACGTAATCAAAGCCCAAACCAAGGCCTACACGAATCAAAGCCCAAATTCAGGCTCGATATGAGTTATCTTATAAAGAAAAGGAATGTTGCACAAAAAGAGTCGTGGATGGAGTTACGCCTCCACGGACGTGTCTCCATAAAGGAGGAGAATGTTACGAGAAACATCTTCTTCCGTTGCACCTCACATGCTTAAGTCATGTAGAGAATTAACCGCGACCATTATAAAAGGTAAAGTGAACATTCAACAAAGGTATACAACTTTAACTAAGTTTTGTCCATATTTATTTTCTTATTCAAATAGAGTAACTTACTTCAGCATCGGAGTGCCTTTAACCACCAAAAAAATGGTCTTTGGCAGTCTAACATCTATTTTGCAAGTCAAACTCTTGGGAGGAGGAGATTTGAATGCATCATTTTTGCACTGTCCGTGGGGAACAACAAGTTTCCTTTTTAAAAAGAAAATCCACAGTGACGAAGTTCACCGAAACCTGATTAAAAATAAAGAAACTATCAAGGCCAATGGAACGTTCTACAGATCCTCAATTTGGCGATGAACAAGACGACATGTCTCGTGATATCAACCCAGCGATAACCGTCAAAGCAACCGCGTAGGAAAGAAGGGAGCCTCAATAGATAATGATTCAGACATCTCTGACATCTTGCCGAATCCCCTTGAACCCCCGTATAGAGATGCTCAAGACTCAGATGAACCACATGATCATAATGGTGGACAAACTCACCCAAGACTTGGAAGACAACAAACCTCGAGAAGAAAGCACCCAACTTAAGAGACACCAAACCAATAACAGTTTCAAATTCAACCAATGAAAGTTCAGAAGACTACAACCAAATAAGCGCAAACGTGAACCAGCAGAGAAATCATTCACGACCTTAATAGAGAATCGAGGAGAGGTCCTTAAAGCTATAGTGGGAAGGGAAGGCGTCCAATGGCCACCAAAAATGAGAAGAGATCCTGAAAATTGGAACAAAAACAAACACTACTCCTTCCATGATGACTACGGTCACGATATCAAAGATTGTCGCAGCCAGAGGGACGAGATCGAACGCCATTTTAGAAAAGGACGACTCGGAGAGCTCATTGAGCTGAGAGAGCCCACATGAGGAGAACGACCAAAAGAGCTAATATATGTTTTGCATGGTGCAGCTAGAGAAAAGGAACAGTCCAACCGATCCTGAAAATGAGTAGTCAGAGACCTACGAGCAACGATTAGATACCAATAGTCATTAGCATAACGCACAAGGACAATGCAGAGGACTCTGACCTTCTCCAACGAAAATGCAGAAGGGGTGAATTTCCCGCACAATGAGGCCTTAGTGATCTCGATCATGATAGCCAGGTGAGAAATCAAGATAGTACAGTTTGACATGGGTAGCTCAACCAACCTCCTATACCTAACAATGTTTCGAAGGATGCGGTTTACTAATGAGATGCTCTCACCTAGTGATCAACCAATGGTGGGTTCCAACAAGGAATAATGTCATCCACTGGGGATGATTTAGCTACCAGTCGAAGCAGGAGATCCAGAAAAGCAATGAGTGTTATTGACAAAATTTTGTGTCATTGATGCTCTTTCTGTGTATAACATGTTACTTGGGAGACCCTGGATACACAAAATGGGTGCAATCTCCTCAATTATGCACCAATGCTTAAAGTACCATACTGGCAATGGTATCGGAAGAATCAAAGGAGATCAACCAGCGGCCCGTGAGTGCCATTTCGCAACGATAAAAGCTCCCCACAAATAGAAATTATTGCAACGACTGGAGGAGCTTTTACAGCAACCTGGTCAGACGAATCCTGACTTCCAGGATGATAATATGGTTTCAACCAACCCACGTGATCGACCTAACACATGATAGCCGAAAAAACAATTGTGGTCTACATAGACAACGAAGCGGAGAAAACAGTCTGGATTGGCACAAAGATTCATTACGAACTCGCCAAGGAACTAATCCAACTACTGAAAGATAATCAAGATGTTTTTGCATGGATGATGAAGGACATGGTAGAAATAGACCCATTCGTCATTTCTCACGAATTACAAATGAACTGAGACAAGAAGCCGGTTCGACAAAAAAGAAGGCTAGTAGCTCCAGAACGTAATCAGGCGATAAACGAGGAAATGCACCGCCTAATTAATGCAGGGATGATAAGATAATCTTACTACCCGGACTGGTTGGCAAACACGGTGCTAGTAAAGAAAAAAGAATGGCGAATGGAAGGTATGTGTGGACTACATCGATCTGAATAAGGCCTGCCCAAAAGACAATTTCCCACTTCCACGATTAGACCAAATAGTGGATGCAACCGCCAGACACGAACTGCTGAGCTTTATGGATGCATACTCTGGGTATAATCAGATATAAATGTACTTTCCCAACCAAGAAAAACATTTTTTATAACGAAAATACATACATAATGTTATCGGGTAATGTCATTCGGTTCAAAGATCAAATGTAAAACAATGGAGGTTTACATCGATGATATGCTTGTCAAAAGCTCACGCCGAGCATAACACATCACAGATCTAGAACATGTTTTCTCCCAATTGCGACAATATAAGATGAAACCGAATCCAAAAAATTGCACATTTAGAGTAGGATCAAGAAAATTCCTCGGGTACATGGTCAATCAAAAAGGAATCGAGGCCGATCCAAAGCAGATACAGGCGCTTCTCAACATGCAGTCGCCAAGGAATGTAAAGGTGTACAAAGTGTTAATGAAAGAATAGCAGCCCTGAACAGATTCATCTCCAGATCCTCGGACAAATTCCTACATTTTCAAATTTTTGAAGGGAAACAAGACATTCGAATGGAATGTGGAGTGTGAGAAAATTTTTCAAAACCTAAGGCATATATGAGGAACACAGAGTTATTGACGAAACCAAACACGGGGGAAATATTGTATTTATATTTATCTGTGTCCAACCACGCTGTAAGCACAACGCTAGTGCGGGAGGAAAAAGCACACAAAAACCAGTATACTACATCAACAAAACACTTGCGGATGCAGAGATCAATTATCCAGCTCTAGAGAAATTGGTGCTCGCTCTGATCATGTCTTCAAAAAAACTATGACCATACTACCAAATACATCCAATCATGGTTATGACCGAATATCCGCTTCTGTCGATATTGCACAAACCAGATCCAAGCTTGGGCAATTTGATATTAGTTATGCCTTCCAGAACCGCTATCAAATCCCAAGCATTGACGTTTTTCATCGCTGAGTTCACAAGAAGCAGTAACCAACGGACAGAAAGCAAGAACGAAGGAGAACAATCCAAACCAATCACCAAAGGATGGATCCTCCGCTATGACGGAACATCCAACAAGGCGGGAAGCGGAGCTAGATTAGTCATGTACAACTCAGAAGGCGCCGCGTTTGAGAAAGCAATAAAATTCAACTTTAAAACCTCAAACAACTAAACCAGTTTAGTTTCTCGAGCCTAGAGATCTTGATTTGGCCAGGAAACACTGCACTGCTTTGGCCCAGGAAGCGAGTTAGAAGCTGTGATAGCCAGGCTACAATTAGCAAAGCATTTAAGAATAAGAGACATCGGTGTCTTTACTGATTCCAAACTGGTGGTCACTTAGCTAAACAACGAATTCCAAGTCAAAGACACACGAATGAAGGCCTACCACCAAAAAACCACTGAAATGATAGAAGGCTTTCAGAATGTGATCATTCAACGGTACGCAAGGATGGAAAACAAAAGAGTCGATGAACTAGCAAATGAAGCATCAACAACTAAAGATAATGATAATCCACTCATCATGATGCAAGGAAGCTCCATACTGAAAAACCAGATGGAAGAAGCATGCGCCACGAATCAAGAGAACAACTACACAACTCCAATCATGGCGTATATATCGAGCGGAGAACTCCCAATAGATAAGATGGAAGCCCGAAAACTACGAAATTGGGTGGAACGATACACAATGATAAAAAAACAAACTCTACAGAAGGTCTGCCACGAGCCCGTTGCTAAGATGCCTTTTACCAGAAGATGTTGAATATGTTCTGCAAGAGATCCACCACGGTACATGTGGAAATCACCAAGGGGGGAGAACACTAGCCCATAAAGCACTCACGCTAGGTTACTATTGGCCAACGATGCAAGCAGATGATCAAAAATTTGTTCGCACATGCGACAAGTGCCAAAGATTTTTCCCGTACACTCACATGCCGAGACAGAACATGATCTCGATGAGTAGCCCCTAGCCATTCGCGCAATGGGGAATGGACAAAATAGGACCCCTCCCTGTGTCTGACAAAAAAAGTTTCTTCTTGTAGCATTAGATTACTTCACTAAGTGGGTAGAAGTAGAGCCCCTAGCGAAGATAAGAGAAACCCAAGTCGAGAAGTTTCTTTGGAAAGACATAATATGTAGATTCAGGATCCCAAGAGTAATTGTCACGGACAATGGGAAACAATTTGAATGCAAGAAGATCAAGGAGCTATGTGAAAACTTGAATATCCAGCAACACTTTTCTGCACCCGCCCATCCACAGGCAAATGGACAAGCTGAGGTCACCAACAGGACAATCATGGAAGCAATCCAAAGAAGACTCGAGGCAGCAAAATGATTGTGGACATTCGAGTTGTCTGGCGTCCTTTGGGCATACATAACGGCAAAACGGACTCGAATGGGAGAAATCCATTTCTCCCCCGCGTACGGATCCGAAGCAATGATACCCGTGGAGATTGGTATGACGATGTTTAGAACAGAAGAATTTTGCACTGAGGATAACATCGAGGCACTGAGAGTCAGACTAGACCACCTCGAGGAAAAGTGAGAAACAACCTCTATCAAAACAACGGCCTACCAACAACGTATGGCCGGATATTATAACAAGAGGGTGAGAATCCACACTTTTGACATCGGCGATTGGGTACTCCGAAAAGTCTAGCTCAACACAAAGGAACCAGGCACAGGCAAGCTAAACCCAAATTGGGAAGGACCATATAGAGTAATAAAGACCAGGACCACACTAGCTAGAAAACAATGAGGGTGAAAAGCTACCCCGACCATGGAATGTAGAGCAATTAAAATGATATTATTAATAAACTTCTTCGCTCAATCTTCCATCTTGAATTCAAAACGATAAAAATTCAGTCAGGACGAGAAAATACTCAGCGCGGCTAGAGTGTCAAGCAAAAACAAATATATGTACCAGACGAACGAGTCGGACATAAAAATGAAACTTCTGGTCTGATCAACCACAAAGTAATAAAGTATCGGGACATAAGAGCAGGACTTTCTCGTCGACTATAATGTACTACATCGTAATCCAGATATAGAATTAGATTCCGTAAAAAACGCTTCTACATGACTAGTATGTCGAACATTGAAGCCATTCATAAAAATTTGAACGAACGAGTCAAAAGTCTACCAGAAATGTTGTAAGTAAAAAGTTGATAAGCTAGACATACTGGACATAACAAATGCGAAATAAAATTTTCTATTGATTTTGTAAAAAAAATATTAGAAAGGAATCAAAAGAAACAATTAAGGAGGAACATCGGTATTAGCAACAACATCACTAGGTTGTGTAGGCTCAGACAAGTGTTGAGAAGGTTATCTAGCAACTGGATCACTCAGCGAATCCAGAACAATTTCCTAGACATCATCGAATTCTTGCTCAGCGAAACAACAATATTCAAACATATCTAAGCCTTGCATTTCTAGGAAATCCAAGAAGTCATGACGAGCATCAACCACTCTTTTCCAATCGGCGGCTTCTATAGCCTTTAGGGGTTTCGGTAACAAATGAAAGCTCGACTCGGGCCGACGCTAACTTGTAATCAACGACCGTAAGTTTAGTGAAAATCAAAAACTTGGCCGCGACAAACTCAGAATTTAGCTTAGCAATTCGAGTCACGGAAACCTTAAGACTGGCAGAACATTCTTCAGCAGAACGAATGGCCTCGTCACGCTTAGCCCTTCGATTTCTTTCTCAACAACATCCAAACGAGACCACAACCTACCCAACTCAACTTCAGACGTTCTGAGATTAGAAGCAAACGTGTCCCAAATGGCCTCGATCTCCCTCAACGATGTCTATGCAGTATCTGCAGCTCTTGCATGCTCTATAAATTGCGCCTTCAATGAATCAAGTTGCTAGAAAACGTGAGAAAAGACTAGGACATGTCTTGTCATCTTTCGCTCAATGAGCACCACCTAATCATGGGCAGCCTTACAGTCCGACCCCATCATGACTGCATAAGTAAGATGAATCATCCCTTCCATAAGGTGTTGGAGGCCCTCATCGATATGACGACGTGGTGGACGTACGAGCATAAGAGCCGTATTAGATAACCGCCCATGACAATCGCTAATGAGGTTGCAAGCGTTGTCGTGCACATCAATCTCGAAAAGCCAACAGAACTTCCCAAGCACAGCCAAAATAGGACGAGAAGCAAAGGGAATAGCAGGTGATCCTGAGGTCTAGACAACAGTAGGAAAAACAGGGAGTTTGAAGCCTCGAGCTCAAGTAACAACTTGATCTTCCAGTGTCGGATCGTACTTGAAGTCATCCAAGGTCTTAGTACTATTTGGATTCTCGAACTACCATAGACCAAGTTGATGCATTTTATTTTCAATAATGCAAGAGTCATCAATCATCTTGTCAGCAGAAACGAGCAAACAGTACGAGGACACAAGACTCTTCTCATGATTGTCTAAGGGACGGGAAACCTCCTTCTTGCTCATTTCAAGAACTCGATTTACTTCCTCATCCTCTCGGGCAGAAAATTCATCCTCCGAACCACCACCTCCTTTTCGCGAAAAAACAGGAGGGGAGGGAGCCCTAGCAGCATCAAGAACCGATGTGGCAAGCTTTTTCTTCTTCGAAAAATGGCCAGAACTAATTGCCAACATCTTAGAAGGGCTGGGAGACATGGGAGCTTTCCTCTTCCTAACAATCGAGATGGTACTCCAAAAGCCTCTAACAGCAACAGAAGCAATTCGGCCTACAGGCTCGTCAACCGAACTCTCTCAGCGGCCAACATCCACATCACCAACAAGCGCAACAGTCACTTCCAAGGCACGACCTACATTAGGTTCCACGCGACTCGCCTCACTCGACGAATACAAACCACTTCAAGTAATGGCATTCTTAGTAAGGAAATCTTCCACCGAAACTTGGGAAAGATTGCCAAACCAACTATAGAACTCTTGTTCCTCCAATGACAGTGACAACTCGACTCTCTTAGGCTTTCGGAATGACCATTGAATCTGGTTTCTGCGCAACCTAAAATAATTGGAAGATAGGGACACATAAAACCAAGACCTCCGCCAACCTCCATACTCCTTTCGCAGACCCTTAAAATAAGACGGAGAGCGGAGACAATAGGTGCGATTAGCATTTATACTAAATCCCACCAAGGAAAGCAAGACCCTGACATTTATAGGGATACCGAATGTGGTAGCCCTTCCTAAGGTCACAATCATCACTTTCCAACCGTTAGGAACCAATTGGGCGAGGGCAATGCCCACCAAGTCTAGGTACTCCCAGACGATCTAAGGAGCCGGAAGCCTAAAGCCATAATAAAACATACTAGGGTACATAGAGATATACCCATGCTTTGGACGACAAGGACTGTCGCCCACTTCGGGAGAATGATATCCAGATCAGTAGACAATGAATAATCATGACGGATGCTATCCGAAGTTGCATGCGTCGCCCTCTTAGGCAAAATGAAATCTTCACAAGCATCAAGAACATCGCCACTCAAAACCCTGAAGCCAGACATGATTGCAAAGCAAAAGCGAGAAATAAAGGAATCAACAGTTGGAAATTTGATAGTTGTAAAAGGGAGAAACCCCGTACTCATCTTATCTTTTTATAAGGACGAGAAGCAAAAGGTTAGCTCTTGGGAGAACGTGCAAGATATGATAGTCGCATGAAATTGCAAAAATCACACTGAAACAAGCAGGCAGACGGAACATCAAAGAGACAACAACAACAACAGATAGTAAGAGCACTAAATGCGTTGTAATGTTGAAATCGAAAACCAAACTGCCAAACAGTTAATAGATACATGAACATACCCACTAACTAAGGGGGGAGTAGCTGATGATACATCAAAATAGACCGTCATCGCGGCCATACACGTGGTAGAGAACATCCATCACAAGGATCTGGCGCCCCATCTACTGGGCCAACTCGTAAAACCCACGAAGGTTTTAATCATAAAGGCCCAAACTAGGCCTATTAAAGGAATACGTAATCAAAACCCAAACCCATACATGCACGAACCAAAGCCCAAATCCAAGCCCGATACGAGTTCTCTCATAAAGAAAAGAAACTTTGCACAAAAAGAGTCGTGGAGGGAGTTACTCCTCCATGGATGTGTCTCTGTAAAGGAGGAGACTGTTACGAGAAACATATCATTCCGTTGTGCCTCACATGCTTAAGTCACACAGAGAATTAACCACGACCATTATAAAAGGTAAAGGGAACGTTGTGCCTCACATGCTTAATTGAGTTTATTCTAAATTTATTTCCTTCTTCAAACAGAGTTGCTGACTTATCGGAGTGCCTTCGGCCACAAAAAAAATGGTTTTTGGCAGTCTAACATTTGTTTTGTAGGTCAAACTCTTGGGAAAACGAGATTTGGATGCATCAATATGGTAGGACCAGTTGATAATGGACAAGATCGGGGATCACATCACATGTCACTTTCATGTTACACATCCATATTTTGATCTATGTCGTTGATTATATTGGTATTTGTAACCATCAATGGGTCCAACCACGATAAATGTGGTGAAGACCTCTATGATCTTATATTTATATTTTCAATGGATCAGACTGTTTTGAGATGACACTCACAACTCTCGACAGTCAAGTTTTAAGCTCAGAAGGTTTTACAATGTATAATCTTTGGATAGTCTATGTGGTCCAAGTGGGAGATTGTTAGAAAAATTCCTTAAGGTTGACCTTCATAGTTCTGTTATAATACGCTGCAGACTTTCGAATTATAAGTGAGGTGGTGTTTGATTAGACTCGATTAGTTGTGATCACTAAGATACAAGACTAGGGTTATAAACATATTTCTAATTATATGTTGTATGTCTTGACATATGTCACTAAATTGAGTATGGAGGTTATTTATGTGTAGGTACCAATTTAAGTCTCACTATAATGCATTATTGATGATAGGTTAATAATAGAATTGGGGCTCTATATATACAGTTGAGGTCCCCACTCCAAACCTAATTATCTATTTCTTACTTTTTCATCTGGTTTGATAAACACTAGAAAAAGGTTTTGGAGGTGGAAGATCTCTCTGCTGCATCATGGTTAGCTCGTGAGGATTGCTATGAGGATATTCTTCAATAATGGCGACTTCAAGTATGCATTGATTAAAGTTTCTCTTCATTGATTATTGACATGAGGTCACGGTTTAGGATCTGTTAGATATCAACAGTTAACATAATGTGGTTCTATGTGAAAGAGGAAGTCAGGTACTCGAGGAAAAGCTAGTACGAAACTGGTTAAGTAGATGCGGTTGTCGGCTAATAACTTAGGGTGTTTTGTTCCAGTTAAATATCATCTTAGTCATTAATGTTTTATTTATATTTGTGTATATGAGTTCTAATCTTTGAAAAAAAAAAAAAGACAAATGATATTTGAGTGGAAATCAATTTGACCCAATTCTAATAGAACTTGTTGCTAGGAGTCCTAACTTAAGACACATTTTTTGGATTCGAGAGTTTTTTTTTTTTTTTTTGTCAAACAATAAAGCTTTTATTGAAAAGGGGAAAAAGATAGTGAGACACTTAGTGCAAAGCAAACACTACTTACAGCAAGGAATGCCAAGACTCCATGAAGGCGTCGAAATGTACCTTCCTAAATTGATTACAATCCATACCCATTATCCACAACAACTTCCTAATGTCCATCGCCATCGAGTGCTTCGATCTATTAAGCCCTTCAAAGATCCTCCAATTTTTCTCCTTCCATATGCACCACATAAACATGCGAGGGACACTAAACCAAACCCATTCTACGCGTCGCGGTGGATTAGCACGAGACCCACCAGCTTAGCCACTCATGAATGGAGTCGTAAAACATTATGCCCGCACCAAATTTTGCGAAGGAAGTTGCTTCAAATGGACTAAGTGAATCTGCAGTATAATTGTAAGTGATCAATTTTTTCATCATTTTCATTAAGGAACACAAATAGTAGCCATGTTGATTCCTCTTTTCCTTAACATGTATTTAGTCATGATCCTCCCATGCAAAACCGACCAACAAAATAAATTAATTCGAGGGAGAAGATTCTTCACCCAGACTAGATTTTTATGAGCATTCCACACCAGCCCATCTAATTCTTCGCAAAGAACCCGATTTTCCAAAAATTGAGTGAAATTTACAGCTTACTCTCGCTCCCGTTTATTGAATGATCTGCAAAAAGAAAACTCGCAAGTCATCCCATTAACCCAAAAATTGTTGACACTCTCATTTTTCTTATTGTTAATATCAAACATGCTCGGAAACAAGACCTTTAACGGTTGATTGCTACACCAATAATCACTCCTAAAAGAAATCAGTTCATCATTGGAACAACTAAACGAGGTGTGAGGATAAAAATCACTTGCACAGCGAATAATGAATTTCCACGTGGTGCGGCCAAAAGGAACATACTTTGTTTTAGCTTCCCACTCACATCTGTTTCAACCATATTTGTTTATGGTAATTAATCTCCATAATTTGTCTTCTTCCTTTGCAAACCTCCAAAGACACTTTTATAACAACACAATGTTATAGATGCTCACTTGGCGAATGCCTAAACTGACACAAGATTTGGGGCAACAAAATTTTCCCATCCCGCAAAATGCATCTTTCTAGAAATCGGAGTGGAACCCCAAAGAAAGTAACGCATTATTTGTTCAAATTTTGATTATAGAGGTCGACAATTTATTAAGAGACGGATGATACACTGGGATAAAAGCTAGAGTTGATTTGATTAATGTCAACCTGCCTACCTTAGAGAGGAATTTACGTTTCCATGAATCCAGCCTAGCTTCCATTCATTCAATAGTCTCATCCCACACCATTTTACTTTTGTATTTAGCTCCAAGAGGCATCCCTAAATGTCTCACCAGAAGATTACTCGATGTGCAACCAAATAAACTAGCCAGATTGGGGACCTCACCGATGAGCAGCGCCACAGATTTACAGAAATTGATTTTGAAGCTAGAATTTACTTTGAACCAGAGAATAATTTTTTTTAGCGTTATAACCAGAAGTTTAGAAACATCACAAAACAAATGTATCATCCGCGGACTAAAGTATGGAGACGCGAATACTACTTTTTGTTACTTTGGAACCACTCCCCACCCTACTTCGAATAGTGTGAAAAGGAAATGAGACATTGGGTCTCCTTGACGAAAACCTTTAGAAAATTTAAAACCATTGAGCTTACCATTGACTCCATGGAAAAATGAGATGTTGATCTGCAAGTGTGAAACCATTCAATCCATTTGGAGTTAAAACCCATGGATTTCGTTATCAAGTCCAAATACTACCATGAGGCATTGTTGAAAGCTTTTGCAAAATCCAATTTAATGACTAGGCTTGGAACACCTTACTTCTGCCATGAATCACTTAATTTAATAGCTATCAGTGGACTATCAACCACTCGTCTTCCCTCAACTGCCACACTCTGAATTGAAGAGATGACCAAATGAAGAACTTTTTTCAATCTACCAAGCAAAACCTTGGATAAGATCTTGTACACCCCATTCAATAGACTAATGGGCCTAAAAGCGATTATTGACTGCACATCGGATCATATCAAAATTAGAGATATGATAATAGAGTTCAACCTCCAATCCAAAATTTCCTCACATTGAAATCTTCAACCACTTTTAAGAAATTTTTCTTGATCACTTCCCAAGTTCTCAAATACAACTCCATCGAGAATCCTTCAAGACCTGGAGATGCGTCAGTTTTGAGCAACATGTTGGGGAATTGAATTGAAAACAATTCCTTAAAAGAAAGGCCACCACTTTTCTATTTCTCTAACCAATTGTTGGAAGTAAGAAACAATGATTATACTAATGTTCGCTTCTTCCAATACCGTTTCCTCACCCATTTTCAGAGCTTCAATCAAATTGAAAAACCTTCATCTATTGGCCAAATTATTAAAATACATGGATCCCTGATTCATTTGCGATCCCAAGTCACCCTTGTTATTTTTCTCCAAAATATTTCTTCCTTTTTTATTAGCACATCCCACTCCCTCAGCTCTCATAGACATTTACTTGATAGACAACTCTCTAACCTCTTCTTCTGCATCAATGGTAGAAATCTTACAAGAAACATTATGAATAATTAAGTTAGTCTTACCCTTCCAAGTTTTGAGGTTGCATTTGATTCCCTTTAATTTCCACCATAGGCAATAGCTCGGATGCCTTGAAACCAAAATAGATGTTCCACCAAGCTTTAATCTCCTCAGCAAGATTAGAGTTATCAAACCAATTATTATCGAAGCAAGAATGAAGAGATCCATCACTGATCAAAGAATTGGTCACTAAGACAACATAGTGGTCAGACCCTGCAGATCCCTTTAGCCATTCCACTGTATCTCCAAGTTTACCAATCCAATCCACCAAGGCAAGGAAACAATTGACCACGTAAACTTGCCTCATCTGAGGCTAAAATTAGCTAACACTCCACATTATTAATGAACTTATTAAATTTCGTCATCCTCACAGAGTGACCACGACAACCCTTTTTCATTAAGCAAACAACGTTGAAATCTTCTGCTAATACCCAAGAGAATTGCACCCAGCCTGCAATATCGTATAGCTCCACCAAAAAATGATCTCTTGGTGAAGGATCACAAGGACCATAGATATCGGTCCCAACCCAAAAAGAATGTTCCGTGATCAATTTGAAATGAATGGATAAAGAGTAAGCACCTTTTAAAACCTCAATCATCGAAAGAATGTTGACTTCCCACTAACAAACCTCCTAAACTACCAATTGGTTCCACCATGGCGCAATCAAACAAGTTGTCCCTCACAAGCCTCTAATTATTTCTCTGTTGCATCTTTCCCATTTGAACTCCTGAATGAACACGAGATCTGGGCGATTTTTAGCCATTAATCTTCGATAACCCCTTTGTCTCTCCATGTTCCCGATACCTCTGCAATTCCATGATATAATTTTAAGATTCACGACAGGCCACCACCCCCTTGTTTGCTCCACACCTACCTTTTCCCTTGGTTCTTGATATGTAATTATCTTTCTTTGTAGCAGTCCCTTGTGCCAATAGTTGTACCATCTCCAAAGCTAGATCTTCGTTCTGACTCAGGTCCACCCCCATATCCATTCAAATTTCACAAAATGATGCTCGTTCAATCTCCATCGTTCTACTGGACTTAGTTGAAATGGACGTGGTTCAAGAACATCGTTTTCTCTACATGTAATAGCCCTAGATATTTCCCCATTGTGATTTCTAAAGCCTCTTCTATAATTGATTCCACTGGAAATGCTTGCTCCCATGGCACCTCAAAACCAGGAGGAGTACCCATATGATCAGGCGTGAAAATCATGAGTTTCTATCATTAGTTTCAAACCTTGGTGGAATGTCATTCTATTGAGTTCGAGAAGACTCCAAGTTCGAGTCCACATATCTGTTCCACTCCATCCCAGCTAAAGTGCTACCACCGGTTTATTAGACCACATTTTGATGGAGTTTTTATTAACCTAAATAAATAAGCTAATAAACCCTACTTGTAATACCGCAAGTGCACGACTGTCTAACTAGTAGACAGTGGCAAATACGGGTCGATCCCACGAGGATTGACGAGACAGTCGAATTCTAAGAGTTATTTAAACTAATTTAGAGTTAAGGGTTACAACAGATGAAAATTACTAAATTAAGAGAACTAAATTGACAACTAAAATTAAATTGATAAGATGACGAAGAGAGTGGACCGAGACATCAAATCCACCACAGGTTCTTTGAGATTTGTGTAATCCAAATTATTGTTTTTCAAGAATCAACATGACTAATCTAAAGATTAATCTAAGTTCGCAATTGATTTCAGCAAAGGCATAAACTCCTAGCATTGCATGTCTTTCTATGACACACACAATCACAAGTTTATTTTAACTAATTCTAAACCCCTAGCATTGCATGCCTTCTTACGGCACACACAATCACATATTCAAATTAATTGATTAAAGCAGGCTACGAATATCAATAAAGGGAAGTTCTAACTACCGACTAGTCTAGATAATTATTCCGGATATAATCGGTGAAAGCAAATTATTGAAATTCAGAAATCAACTGTATTTAACATTCAAGCATATAGAAAACAATAAATTCAGAAACGAGAAACACTAGGAAACCCTAAGGTTTCATCTTCGCCTTGGCGTAGGGCCTAGAAGATCATGGTGGCGGACGTCACAGCACTGGTGTAGGTGGAATCCATTTCAGCACGAATGCGCATCCCGAGAAATAGTTGTTGGTGGACTGTGGTGGCTCAGACAGAAATTGGGGGTGCCAATAGCCAACTGTTTGAAAAACAGTTGGTTCCCGCCAACTTTTCCTTCGCCTTCGTCCCCAGCGAGTCGTACTCGGCGCCTCGCGGGTTGCTTGCTTCGTCCTGCTTCTTCTTCTCCGGTGAAGCTCCCCTGCAAGAGAGAGAAAGAGATAGGTGAGGGAGAAACGAGAGAAGAAGAAAATGGATGAGAGAAACGGGGCGGTGGAGCTCTGTTTTTGCTGCTCCTGTCTGCTCCGGTTGTGCGAGCTGTTTGTTTGGCCGGTGGGATGGTGGTCGAGAGAGAGGGAAACAGAAAAGAAGACGAGGTGGCGGAGAAAAGAACATGGGCGGTGGAGCTCTGTCGCGAGGTGGAACAGGGTGGTGGTGACTCTATCGCGAGATGAAACAGGGGTGATGGACCAGAAATGGAAACATGAAGGAGGAGTTGGTGTCTGATGGTGGTGCTCGGCGGTGTGGATGCTGGACGGTGGCGAGGTGAAGAGAGATACGAAAACAGGGGAAGAATAGAGGAACAGGGGGTCGTGGGCGGTGTTGTTATGGTGGTTTGCGACAGGGACGGGGACGGTGGTTGTGCGAGTGAGAAAAAAAAGAGGAGGACTATGGTGATGGCAGGATGATCGCGCTGCCGGTTCTCCTATCGAGCGAGGATCGCCGGCAGGGTGGATTGGCTTGGTGGCTGGAAAATAGAGGAAGAGAAAAGAAACGTGGAAGAGGAGGGCAACCTCCAAAAGGGGGAGAGGATCAGGAAAATAGGAAAGAAGAACCTAAATAGGGTTCTCTTATTTCCTTGTTAGGTTGGGATTGAGTTTCTAGGTTAGCTTTTTGGGGTTGGGCTTAGGTTAAATTAGATCGACCTAGGTTTGTTTGGGTTAGGTTTAGATATGTGACCCGCTACTTTGTACCACCACTAGAATCAACCAATTAATCTTTCCTCAAATTATCGCCTTAATGTGATTTCATCACGCTCAAATTCCTACAAAGACATGAAAACGAAATAATTAGAATAAAATATAATAATTAAAACACTAACATATATAAATTAATGGATATATTATGTAATAATTACGTGACTATCATATTTCTTTACTTCATGTGCCTGATTTTGATTGTTTCTGTTTTATCATGAAATTGAACAGAGTAAGGAACAATGAAAATTTAGCCCAATCGTGAAAAAGGTATATGTTGGCCTTTTTACATAATTTACGGACCCTATTATCCTGTTTGGAAAATTTATTCAAGAGTAATTCTACATGTCGAGGAAATGGGCGAGGGAGGGTGGGTCGCACGTGCAGGCGGTGACGTGGTAAAAAAAAAAAACGGGGGAATCGAAAATTTGGGGGAGAAGAAGGAGGGAATCGAAAGCTTTCTCCCCATTTTCATTCCCTCTCCCTCTCCCTCTCCCCATTTTGGCGCACGCAGAGACAAATTCTCCCTCCCCCTCTCCCCATTTTCCATCTCAACAGCGATAGAGAAGGCCCTCCCTCTCCCCAAACGAAGCTCTCTCTCTCCATAAGGGTTAAAACCCACTCTTTAGATTCCTCACTGTTAACCCCATACCCAGAAATTAGGGTTTCTTCCCACCAACCATGGATGCTAATAGCTGGAGCGGTCGTCTCATTAGTACCTCGAAACGGTACCAATCTGCTCTTCAGTCGAGATCAGGTGAGGGTTCTTGGCTCAAGTTTGTGTTTTTATGTGAAGTTGTTGGGGTTTTAATGGCGATTAGAATGTAAAGGTTTGATCTTTATTTATTTTTACCCTAGTTTTGTGATGAGGATTTTGATATTATACGCAGTTCGTCTTAGCATCTAAGAATGGTTCCACTTTGTTGAACAATGGAAAAAAAGAATGCAGTTGGATTTATCATGTTGTTTAACTTGAATTTTAAGTGCTTCCTTATTTCCCCATATAATGGTGTAGAATAGAAACACACATAGTTATTTTTCTTGTTGAGTCCTTAACAATTTGTTGATTCCCTTCTCTTGGAATAAGGAATTGATAATTTTTTTTCTCGAGATTACTTTGCAATGATTATGAAAGATGGTGGACAGTGGTCGATTTAACTGTATTTCTTTGATTTCAGAGACGGCGAACAGCGCTTGATGAACTCAACATGCGTAGCATCTTTGAAGAAAATGATGTTATATGTGTAAGTTCATTAATTCTTCAAGTTCTTTATGAATGCAGAAAAATTAGGGCCCTGAGTTGGTAGATGTCAAAGCTTTGTTTATAATATGGTGCTTATAGCCATGACCTTGGGTCCTTGTGTGTTCTTGACTTGGTACATCCACTAAAAAAAGGCTTGAACATCGATGTTATTGTCAGTTGTTGAAGCCATGGTAAAAATGGTGAAAATTAAAACCTTTTGTTTTGTTTATGGTAAAAATATTTATGTCTTTGTCGTTTCAATTGTTTTCTCTGGAATTCAGCTTCTTAGTGTTCAACTTGAGTTAAAACCCTGCAATGAATGGTTGTATCAATCTACCTGCTTTCATGTAGTGTTACTTGGTTTTAACTTTTATATTGTATTATGATGAAGGTGGAAGTGAAATTTTTTATTATTTAACCAATTCTATTCGGGATGTTGATAACAACTTGAAAGAATAAATGGCGAATCCTTGTTGACTACTTGCTTTATGGGTGAGCTTGTTCTGGTGTTTCTTGTGCCTGCTCTTATGAGTGTGAGCCTGAATACAACTGGGATGGCGGGGTAGGATGCCTTCTCTGGTACTTGGATGATTTTTGGTGACAAGTCATTCTTTTTCCTGAGGAAATGGTTCAGTGTTGTGCTTTATCTCCTAGAAATTATTTTTAAGGGGGATTTTCTGCTTTTTTAAGTAATAGACCTGTGATTTTTTCTTCTTTAGGTGAATGCTATGTGTTTCAAGTTTCAGTAACACTTGAACTGATAAATGTCGGGTAAAACCTAATTATGTTTGGACTAACTTGTTTTTCTACCATTGTAGGTTGGCTCTACAGGTGGTTGTTCAAGTGAAAATGCATCTATTGAGAATTTTCTGGAACCTCCAAACTTTACTTTTAGCAGGTACACCTATTCTTTAAGCTTTGTCTTGATTGCGCATTTCTGCATGTCTTTGAATGGGTAGGAGATCAGAAATATGATTGGATTGCTGTTCAATGTCAAAGAACTTTTCTAACTTATTTTTTTAATATCTAGCCTCCTCAAGGAGGTTAAAAAAGTTGCAGATTCTCCACCGAATAATAAGCATCAGATGCTTCCACCTCCCCCTCCAAGTTTATTGCTTAATTTACAAGTAAGACTATCCATCCCGGTATAAATTTTAAGTTTCGCTTTTTTTTTGGATCAGCAATAGTTTACATGAATGGTCTATTGATCTTTTATATGAGCAATTAAACATGCTAAACAAGTTGTTAAGTAGTCAAAGCATACAAAATTTATTCTTAAGCTCTTGGGCGAATGATGCAATTATATGTAATGTAATATGTTTGATTATATGATGAAATTTGTGTTTTATATTGTTCTTGTTTTTCTTCCATATGCCTTATTGCTTCTTTTTTCATTGTTTTCCATTGCAATATATACAGCAAAATGTAAGCAAGGCATTCTATCAGTCACTTTATTCACCTTCAATGCATCCCAAATGTATCTAAAACAACTCCTATTATGATATGCAGAACAAAGTTGAAGCAGACTGAAGTAGACTGCGAACTGTTGAAGAAGTGCTGTGAAACACTAACAGAGGAAAACAGAAGACTACATCAGGAGCTACAAGACTTGAAAGCACTAAAATTATCAACGCCGCTGTATATGAAGCTACCAGCTGCTACTCTCACCATGTGCCCATCATGTGAGCGGATAGGCGGTGGAGGCATTGACACCACAAAAGACTCATTTGCAGTGGCACCTAAACCTCACTTTTATCACCCCTTCACCCATCCATCTACAGCTTGTTAGGTAGATACTATAACTGGGACTTCTTTTGTTAGGCCCTTGAATATCTGTAACACGTTGATATTTGGAAGTAGAGATAGTTTAACTAATTTGTAGATACAAAGAACCTTAGTATGTGTTTAAGCTCTTGATAATCAAATAGGAAATCAAGTAGATGAGTTTTTCTTTCTTATACTTGTATGTCTTCAGATGGTAAAATCATTAAGATCTTCCTTTCCTTTTGTTATGTTTTTTTTTCTTTGTTTTAATTTCTTTTTTTTCTTAAGTTAGATTGAGATGGTGTTGGGCATCATTTGTTTTATGTTTAGACTCGTTCTTCGCCTTTACAGTCGGGTGGTTTGTGCTTCAGACCTGAATGTATCTGCTTACTGACTGTATATGATGAATTGCTTACTGAATGTATCTGCTGAATATATCTGCTTACTGAATTGCTGTCAGGTATGAATTGCTTACTGAATGGAGTTCCTGAATGACCCTAAGAATCAGTAAGTTGTTATTTGCTATTCTCCTCATGTACCTTAATGAAGCAACAAAGTGAACATTTCAAACAGCAACCTTAAATAAGCTGAACATTTCAAACATTAATTTGCAAAACCTTAAGTGAACATTTCAAACAACAACATTTCAAACAGGGTCATAAGAAAAGAAGCTTATAACTTTTTACAGCTCCAGCTTGTCAAGCTTCGTAAACATTCAATCAAACAGCTTTTCATCTCTCTTGATCAGCTTCATCATAGCCTGCCAAATGAAGTAACCTACAAAATGACATTCTAGCAGAGCCACTCCTCCAAAATGACATTTTCAGCAGAGTATTTTCAGCAGAGCAGAGCATTTTCAGCATTCTACCCTTTACAAACAAGTATACACACCATCTGCAAATCACAAACCCCATACCCAAAAAAATGAATGAATTGTTTGTAGTGAATAGTGATGAATAATAAATGTCTATAAGCACCAAATTATAAACAAAGCTTTGACATCTACCAACTCAGGGCCATAATTTTTCTGCGTTCATAAAGAACTTGAAGAATTAATGAACTTACACATTTAACATCATTTTCTTCAAAGATGCTACGCATGTTGAGTTCATCAAGCGTTGTTCGTCGTCTCTGAAATCAAAGAAATACAGTTAAATCGACCACTGTCCACCATCTTTCATAATCATTGCAAAGTAATCTCGAGAAAAAAAAAACAAAAACAAAAACAAATTTATCAATTCCTACCCCGCCATCCCACTTGTATTCAGGCTCACACTCATAAGTGAAGGCACAAGAAACACCAGAACAAGCTCACCCATAAAGCAAGTAGTCAACAAGGATTCACCATTTATTCTTTCAAGTTGTTATCGACATCCCGAATAGAATTGGTTAAATAATAAAAATTTTCACTTCCACCTTCATCATAATACAATATAAAAGTTAAAACCAAGCAACACTACATGAAAACAGGTAGATTGATACAAACATTCATTGCAGGGTTTTAACTCAAGTTGAACACTAAGAAGCTGAATTCCAGAGACAACAATTGAAACGACAAAGACATAAATATTTTTACCATAAACAAAACAAAAGGTTTTAATTTTCACCATTTTTACCATGGCTTCAACAACTGACAATAACATCGACGTTCAAGCCTTTTTTTAGTGGATGTACCAAGTCAAGAACACACAAGGACCCAAGGTCATGGCTATAAGCACCATATTATAAACAAAGCTTTGACATCTACCAACTCAGGGCCATAATTTTTCTGCATTCATAAAGAACTTGAAGAATTAATGAACTTACACATATAACATCATTTTCTTCAAAGATGCTACGCATGTTGAGTTCATCAAGCGATGTTCGCCGTCTCTGAAATCAAAGAAATACAGTTAAATCGACCACTGTCCACCATCTTTCATAATCATTGCAAACTAATCTCGAGAAAAAAAAATTATCAATTCCTTATTCCAAGATAAGGGAATCAACAAATTGTTAAGGACTCAACAAGAAAAATAACTATGTGTGTTGCTATTCTACACCATTATATGGGGAAATAAGGAAGCACTTGAAATTCAAGTTAAACAGCATGATAAATCCAACTGCATTATTTTTTTTCCATTGTTCAACAAAGTGGAACCATTCTTAGATGCTAAGACGAACTGCGTATAATATCAAAATCCTCATCACAAAACTAGGGTAAAAATAAATAAAGATCAAACCTTTACATTCTAATCGCCATTAAAACCCCAACAACTTCACATAAAAACACAAACTTGAGCCAAGAACCCTCACCTGATCTCGACTGAAGAGCAGATTGGTACCGTTTCGAGGTACTAATGAGACGACCGCTCCAGCTATTAGCATCCATGGTTGGTGGGAAGAAACCCTAATTTCTGGGTATGGGGTTAACAGTGAGGAATCTAAAGGGTGGGTTTTAACCCTTATGGAGAGGGAGGGCCTTCTCTATCACTGTCGAGATGGAAAATGGGGAGAGGGAGAGGGAGAATCTGTCTCTGCGTGCGCCAAAATGGGGAGAGGGAGAGGGAATGAAAATGGGGAGAAAGCTTTCGATTCCCTCCTTCTTCTCCCCCAAATTTTCGATTTCACCGCTTTTTTTTTACCACGTCACCGCTTGCACGTGCGACCCACCCTCCCTTGCCCATTTCGTCGACATGTAGAATTACTCTTTGTTCAAAGAGAGGGTCGAAGTTGAAAACGTCCTCTTCCACTACCTCAAGATACTCTCTTTCCTTGGCCAAATCTGATCATCAAGGGAATTAACCTCTCGTCTTGACTGCTGACTTTCCAGTTGTTCTCCACCAACCGTATCAACTCCTTTTGCATTCTGCCATTTGAATTGTTCACCAGTGACAAGGAATTGTCCATACTGCCCTAATCCTGTTGAATCGCTCGAGTTGGCTGATGCAGAACTGTCGCTGCAAGCAGTTGAACCTAGGTGACACGGAGGGATCTTGCGCTAATCTATGTCGTGCCGACAACCTAGCTATCGATTTCTGCCCCTTTTGATGGAAACCATTTGATGTTGTTGATTGCTTGCTCGCGAACACCAACATTGTTGTTTGCCCAAAGGGCAGAGCTCTTGGCGATCATTGAAACATCGACTCCAACATCGTCATCACTAAATTTTCACAATTCCTTCCTTGTTCCACCGGCAGCATCGACACTCCCAAGACTTTATAGAGGAAAACATGAGGAGGATCAATCACCACTACAACTTCTTTCCTCGTCACGTTTCTGATATCCATTGTTTGTTGTTCTCCAGTGTGATTGTTCGATACCACTTCCACAAAAGACATGTTTCTCATATGAGAAGCGGCTCGGAACTGATGAAGTTGGTTTGGTTGAGACATCCCCTCCTTGTTCACTTTATTCCTTAAGTGAGAATTTGTGTAATCCAGGTTTGAAGCCCCTTTCACTGACTTTGCCAGTTTAATCCAACCCCCCTTGCCTTCAGAATCTGCTGGAACTTTCAAGGTTTTGGTTCCCGAACCCCAACTATCATGGTCGGAAGGATAACACCACCCCTATTTGCCTCCTTAGCAACCACTATCCACCTATTTTCGTCTTTCCAGCAAGCTGTGAAGCCCTCATTTCCTGATTTCACAGCTTTCTCGAGCTGTAAAGCTAACCAATCTCCCATCCATGGTTCCAAGAACACCTTCACTTATCAATTAATCAATGGGAAGGTTGGTTGTGTAGTATTTTAGTCATTATTTGCATGATAATTACAACATCTTCTTCAATATCAGCTAGCAATGGGTAAATAGGGGCATTGTCAACCTGCTCATTATTGGAGTTTATATTTTTATCTATTGATTTATAGAATCTTGTAAATCTGTATGTTTGTTTGGTTCAACAACCTTCGGAGTGCAACGATGAGTACATGGTATGGTATGCTACCTGTCATGAACTAACCAATTCTTCCAAAAGCCCGAGCTGTTCAGGAGGGGAAGGTTAATTACATGACCTAGGATCGTGACATTGCCCCACGCTTCCAAGGTCGACGTCCTCGTCGGCCTACTCTATCGACACTGGCCCAATGGTAGCCCTTACCCTTTTTTTTCTCTTTGGGGCGGCTCCACTCACCTACCAGTATTCAACAACTTAGCTTATGCTAAATTATTTTAATCCAGTCTATAGGTCGCCTCTGCCGGGAATTGAACCTTGGATGTGGGGTTTGGCTCTGATACCAATTGTCATGAACTAACCAATTCTCCCAAAAGCCCGAGCTGTCCAGGAGGGGAAGGTTAACCAGCTCGGGCTTTTGGGAGAATTGGTTAGTTCATGACAATTGGTATCAGAGCCAAACCCCACATCCAAGGTTCAATTCCCGGCAGAGGCGACCTATAGACTGGATTAAAATAATTTAGCATAAGCTAAGTTGTTGAATACTGGTAGGTGAGTGGAGCCGCCCCAAAGAGAAAAAAAAGGGTAAGGGCTACCATTGGGCCAGTGTCGATAGAGTAGGCCGACGAGGACGTCGACCTTGGAAGCGTGGGGCAATGTCACGATCCTAGGTCATGTAATTAACCTTCCCCTCCTGGACAGCTCGGGCTTTTGGGAGAATTGGTTAGTTCATGACACTACCGTCTGTCATCACATTGTGCAAAACCCTGCAAAAAGGGTTTCACACTTCATTGCCTACCTAACAACCTCCAATTGACACAACGGTAATTACTGAGTTTGTTGTGTGTGTGTGTGTGTGTGTCTTTTTTGTGTGTGTGTGTGTGTGTGTGTGTGTGTTTTTAATATTTTAATGTTTGATTTACAAAATTTACTAACTGACCATATTCTTGCTAATAATAACAAGCAAGGATAAAGCCTGTGAATTAAAGAAAAAAAGGGAAATAAATTAACCTTAGCCGAGTATGCAAGGTTTACCTCGACTACAACTTGTGTAGATGATATATTCCAGATGTTAGCCACAGTGACCAACTTCTCATGAACCTCATCCACCTCTTGAAATATTCTAAGAACCTCAAACACAACATCCCCCGATTATACAAAATATGAAAACTAATGCTACCTAGCCCATTGCAAAAGAAAATGGGAGACACAAGAATGACACGAAGGAACTATCAACGAATAATAAAAGATGTGCTCGTACTACACCAAAAGGCAAATATCATCCATCACGAGGAGCGGGTACTTCAATCTCAACATGGATAACATGTCCGGTCCTAGAAGCCTAAAAATGCAGGCCAAGTCATTAAAACCCAAAAAGGTCTTTAATAATAGACCATGAACAAAGACCCAACATATTTTTTTCTTTTAGAGAAAAGAGACGTTACAAATGAGACAAGTCGTGGCGGAAATCATTCCCCAAAGACGTATCCCAATGAAAGAGGAGACTGTTGTGTGAAACATTTTCCCTTATCGCCCCTATATGCTTAAGTCACGTAGGGAGTTAATTGCGCACATTATATAAGGTAAAGGGAACATTCCACCAAAGTATGCAAACGTAACAATACTATACTCTGCCAAATTCATTCTTTCCCACAATTAACTGACTTAAGCATCGAAGTGTTTTCGGTCACCAAATAGGTGGTCTTTGGCAGTCTAACCTTGTTTTGCAGGTCAGATATCTTGGAGGACAGATTTAGACGCATCAGATGTATAAAATTAAATGAAAGCCCCATTTATCAAAATTATGCAATCAAAGATACGTGTTTGCAATGTTCATTATCACTCCCTAACACTAGACACTGGTGCATTTCCCCTGTTTTTCCAATTAAGCCGCTTATATGCTAGAACTCTACAAACTTCATCTCTTATCTCACCCTACAAAATGAAGTATACAATGGAGTAAATTGGTAGACAAGTATGAGAGATAAATATGATATAAAATCAAACAAAACATACGAGGAATTAGCATCATGCCAGCAAAATCAACTATAGACGAAAATAAAACACAAGGAATGGAGCCACAAATATGTCGGTACAAACGGGAATTATAAAACTAACATTTGGCTTGCAAAAAATCCTACATAAGATTTCATAAATAATTCAAAAAAAAATCGAAGAAAACAAAATTAACCAAAAGACACTACAAGAAATTCACAAAATAGCGGCGGTTATTAAGCGTCGTTTTTGAAAACCCGCCGCTAAATACTTTTATCTAACGACGGTTGAACAGCAGTCGCAGAATAATATTATTTAGCGACGGTTATAGTTATTTGCGACTGTTTATAACCGTCGTCATTAATAAAAATCATTTTAAAACAAAACTTGAAAAAACCTATCCCTTATTTTCTCGATCTCTACTCTCCCTCCTCGTCTGCTCGTCTACCACACACCACCACTGTTTTTATGATCTGAAACCCTATCAGAATCCGACCCACCACCACCAACCCCAAAACAAATTTTAGCTCTTTAAGCTTCAACTTCTTCTACGTGCATCCACTCGCCAGTCGCCTCCACTCGCTCCAGCCACTGTCGTCTCCTGCGTGCGTCTTCTTCATCAGGTGAGTTATTTACTTCTTCTTCATCGACTCTTTTTATTCTTCTGTTGTTATGTTCTTCATCTTCAGGGAAGTGTTTACTCATGAAAATGGGGTATCGACATATCTTCTCTTTCGATTCGAGAGATCCCAGATCCTCTCGGCTACACTCTTGCTTCCCAAGGTCAGATTTTATCCATCTCTCTTATTTTTTTTCTGAATCCCCAATTAATTTTATGTAAAAACAATTTTTGTTGTATTTTCGATTTGGGTTTTTTTTTTTGAGGATGAGGATGATTCCACAACTGAATCATCCTCGTCAATTGAATCATCCACAACTGAATCATCTGAATCCTCATCAACTGAATCATCCTCAACAAATTTTGTTGTATTTTCGATTTGGGTTTTTGTTTTGTTCTGAATCCCCAATCAATTTTCTTTTTCTAAGGATGATTCCACACTCAGTAGGCAGAAGAAGGATGCAGAAGCCAATTGGAAGTCTCAGGTATGTATGTTTCAGATTTGGGTTTGTTTTGTGAAGTGCTTAGGGTCAAATACTTGTATTTTAAAGTGCCCATTAGGTCTTTGACAATTTGTTTTAGAGACCAAATTGATTGGAGTTCTCGATGTAATCTAAATTTTCATGTTTAAATTGGCTGCAAATTGTAACTTAGGTTGCTAATTGTAGCACCTAGTGAAGGTAAGTCCATATCTACTAATGGGGTGATTTCATATTTACTTCCCAATGGGTCCCCACTCACATGAATGGGAGCCTTGATGATTCAGTTCTAGGTCAAGCTGAGTTGTGAAGGGACCTTTCAGTAGCAATCTCATATTTTCCGGATAATGATCCCAAGTGGAAAGGTGTTGCTTCGTACGTGTTTATTAAGGAAGCGGTATGTCTTCTTGTTTCACTGATTTAGTGGATTTGTGTTATTGATTTGTTGTGTTGAGTAGCTTTCTTTAGTATTTTACGGTTTTATTTTTGTGGTTTTATAGTGTTACTTATATTTGCAGTTTCTGAAATTCAGTTTTAATGTCACTTATAGTGTTACCAATCATATGGAAGAAGGTGCCCATACGAGGTTGGTAGGTGGCATCCAATGGCAAATTTATAACTGGCCTGGCTTACCTTTAAGGACTGCAAAAGCTTCTTGTCTTGAATCCCAGTTGGAAGTATCATGGTGACAGATTGAAAATACACGTTCATTGATGATTGCCCGTGTATTGGGGTCGATAAGAGTTGCTTCATATATTTGAATGGAATCAAAAAAATGGCAAAACATAACCATGTATGGCAAGAAACCACTATCATCTTTGAATTATCTTCTTTGAGTAATGGGTGAACATCAGTAACCATAACAGAGATGAGGATCCATTTGCACTTTCAGAAGCAAATGCCCTTAAGCTACTCTGACCATATATTGCTAATGGAAAGTTAACGAGCTCCTGCAAAGAAGTTGCACACGTTTTCTTCTCCCCTGTCACAGGAGGTCCTCTGCAGACCTCCACTACTTCGCTAATTAGACAGTCCATATCATTCGTGGCATGAAACATAGATCGGCGACTAGCATATTCCATGGGTATCTTTGAGGCAATCGAATGTGGTAGGAAGGATCTCGGTGGATAAGAAAGTCTCATATTTGGCAGGTTGAACAATGTTCCGTCTTTCATTGTATTCTTGCGGAAGAATGTTCTAGTCTAGCTGCTTCTGATTTGTTATGATGATTGCCCTTGGGTGTGTACACGTATCCATAGAAGTTGGTTTTCCCAGCTAGCTCTTTGTTAGAGCAAGTTTGCTGCCTTGCAGAAGTCAGGTACTTGATCTGAGTGTTTCAACTGCAGTTTGTTAAATCAGAATTTGTTCTATAGATATGCTTGAAAGTTGACCTGATGTATTTGAATTGGAGTTCATTTTGAATTAAATAATCATAATCATCCTCACTTCAAAAAATTTTGGTTGTGTTATCATGCTGTTCTTTGTTTCTCACACTGAATGACCCTTCACATGTACTTTTGTGCCATAGAAAAAAGTAACAGTGGTAACCATTTTGTCAATCCACAGGTTACCACTCCTGGCAGGTGCTCCTGGTTCATTAGGAGCTACATATTGTTCCCCTTACCTGGCGGTTGACGGCGGCTTCTATTCTTGCCCTGCAGGACAGACAACATCCTCTGCTGGTTCCAGGTTAGTATCAGTCTATTCATGTAAAGCTCCAAATTATTTTTATATATTTATTTGATTTACAAATCAATTTATTATAAATACTTATAACTATATATGTTATCCCTGTCTTCTGTAAGGAAAATTATGTTGATGAATACTGCAATAATGCCATAGTAGTTTCTGAAATAAGCTCAAATGGTTATGGTTGTCCTCTCAGCTTAATATGCTTTGAGGATGAGAAGAACCACAAAAATAAATATATAAAATAAAATCTGATAAAAAAGGATATAAATATTAATGGATGCATGTTTATTTTGTGTTTGTGTTGGGGCCGCAATACTTTTAACCTTTATCAACTTAAACATCCTTATATTGAGCTGCCAGTATGCATCCAGGTACCTACTGAAAGGATTATGTTGGAATCAGATTCACCTGATGCACTGCCAAGATGGAAATCAGACTCTTTGCTATGTGTTCCAGGGGATGATTCCGTCCCAGAAGAACTTCACCAGGAAGACACTTTAAACGTTAGCGATCCATCAACACTGCCGAATGGAACACTTAATCATCCTGCTAATATTCAGTGTACGAATTTCTGTCTTCTCATCTTTCTTTCACATATTTATCGTAATCATAATATTTGCATTCCTTAAAATATTGGGAGTGTTCATCATGTTAGTAGGCCTCTACAAAGATCTTGTCGCCATGCTGAGTCTATATAGTAATGTGAGAAACATGGGAGATAAAACATATTGCCTATTTAGATTCTCCATGCGTCATCTGTTCCTAGTTCAATATAAAGGCAACGATAATAGTTTGTTGAGCTGCATGTAGATGCAAGTATTTTAAATGGAATGAAGTACAAAATGTCTGCATCTCCTTTTTTTAATTTAGTATCCTCTTGTGCTTGTATTTATCTTTCCACTGTTGTTGAAATACACTGATATAAATCTTTTCAGGTGTTGAGTTACGTTTCATCGTTGCTTGACATGCCAGAAGATGAACATGCAGAACTTAGCTACAAAAATGCATTGCGCCTGTTTTCCTCATAACCAGGTTCAGAAGTAAAGGAAGAAGAATAACATCGTTGTTCATGTTATAAACAAGACGTATTCCATGTCACTGCATAATGTTATGTATATATATCTGCAAGTTACATACAAACGTGTAAACTGTATGTAACTATCTTGTTCTTCATAAATGGAAAATGCTTTTAAGAGATAAAGTTGAATTTATTTCTCTCTCTCTTTTGGGAATCTCATTTGGGTTAAGAGTTGCCTGTGTATTGGTTTCTTTCTTAGTTATGAAGATAGCTTCATTGGGGTTACTTAACTTTTTTTAGGTTGATAACCTTGACTAATTAGAATCCATTATGTCCTTGTCAAGGCTTTTGCTGATGAAATTGGGATCCCATTCATGGAAACAAGTGCCAAAAATACGATAAATGTGGAACATGCTTTCATGGCTATGGCTGCTGCAATCAAGAACAGGTACTGATTCTATTTTATTGTACTAGAAATAAGACCATTTAATTGCATGGAACTGATTTTGGTGTTGCACTGCCTCGACCGATCATCGGAGTTCCTGATTGGTGTTGCAATTGAATCTAATACTCGATCTTTAGAAGAAATTGAATGTTGTTGTTAATTGATTTTCGAACGGTATTAAACCTGTTGTTGGAGATATTGATGTCAATCATGAACTTCTTTTTCATCTCCCATTGATTTATTGTAGGATGGCTAGTCAACCAGCCATGAGTAACGCAAGGCCTCCAACAGTGCAAATACGTGGACAATCAACAGAAGGCTAGCTGCCCTTCATCCTAAGGGGAAAATGTATCATCTATGGTTGTTGTATTCAGTTTACCTTTCTTGTCTGCCATGGCATGTAAAACTTTCTTCTGTTTTCTATTCAAACCACTTGTCGTGGCTTTAATAGGTTCCTGATGTTTACGTTCCTTATGTTCAACTTAAATTTCGATTCTTTTATACTGTGATTCTAAGAAGGTGCTTGTACAAATCAAGAATATTTGTTAGTGAAGTGAAATGTTTTATTTCATTAAATTTGTCCATTTACTTGGTGTTGGCATGTACTAGCTTTCATATTTTGTTAACTTTGATGACAATATAGTTGAAGTTTTGTTGAATGATTTTTACATAAAACAGTTGTATAAAATTGTGGGTTTTTTAAAAGTTAAAAAATATGGTTATATATGCATTCTACTGTCATTAGCGGCGGTTGAAAGGACTATTAAAGGGATTTTAGCGGCGGTTAAGAACCATCGCAGCATATTATAAAATGTCAATTTTTGCCCATATTTAGCGACGGTTGATAACCGTAGCTATATGGTATTTAGCGTCGGATTTACCAACGGTTACTAATAACCGTCGCTAAATAACATACAGCGACGGTTATGCCAGCGGTTGCAAAAAAACGCCGCCGAATGCTCTTGTGACGCCTTTATCAGCGGCGGTTGGCCAACCGTCGCTGTATTATGTAGCGACGGTTAAAACCGTCGCTAAACACTTTTGGCAACCGTCGCTAAATACAGGTTTTCTTGTAGTGAGAGGCTATCAAATAACAAAATCTAAGAATCATAACCCGATTCTCTTATATTTTATTCATGTGTGTTTATATATATGTTGATTTGCATTGTGTATATAAAAGTTTGTGCGGTGCGGTGTGAGCATTTGACTATCACCTAGAAAAATGTTTATTTGTCAAGATGTATGTAATACAATAATGAATTTAAAAAAAAACCCTGAAATCTCAACTAATTAAGCACCAAAATTTGTCAAAAAAAAGAGATAGAAGTATATATCCTTCAGCGGAGGTTGGGAATCCAAGGAACATATCAGCAATGGATTAAGAAACGGAAAATGACTTTTAAGACCCATTTTTTCACAAAATCGGTCATTTAGATACCCTAGTTGATGTAATGGCTAATTTGTGCCTACTTTTATGACCAAAAATGATTTTTTTTATTAACCCATAAAGTTATAAGGCATTTTTACCCTTCCTAAACAAATAAAATCTACTTTTATACTTTTAGGACCAACAAATACTATTTTATTAATTATAACAAACCAATTGTTAGCTTGGCTAAGCTATATAAGTTGATATTTTTTGCATATTGTTTCTACAATCACTCTCCAAAACATATCTAATAGAGCCATAAGTATCACATTGATCCTATTTATTTATTTGTTTTATTATTATTATTATTATTATTAGAACTTTAATCATCTCCCCCCCCCCCCCCCCCCCCCCAACATACACACGCAAATAATAATAATAATAATAAGAACAATGTCATATTTTTTGCTCCATTAGATATGTTTTGGAGAGTGATTGAAGAAATCATCAACTTATATAGCATAACCCAACTAGCAATTGGTTGGTCATATTTAGAATAATTAATAATAATAATAAATATTTGTTGCTTATAAAAGTATAATAGTAGGTTTTCTATTTGTTTAATAAGGCTAAAGACGTCATATAACTTTATGGTTTAACCTGGGTTAATAAAATAATCATTTTAGTCATAAAAGTATAAAAGTGGACACAAATTGGCCATTACATCAACTACGGTGTCTAAATGGTCTATTTTTTGTGAAAAAAGTAGGCATTAAAAGTCATTTTCCGTTAAGAAAATGGCAAACCAATATAATCTCTGGCAATAAATAACTAGGTAGAACGATCTTAATGTTACCAACTATCCAATGATAATTTGATATTTATAAATCACTTCTATATCATAGGATTGCTTGATAGTTCCAACAACAATTGCATGAATTAATAAAGACATCCGAATTACACACAATGTTGTTATGTGCCAAAATTGAAAGTAAAACTGCATATAATGGAAAACAAATTATTTTCTAGCCAAGTTATTGAAGTAAAACACCTACAAATGATTTAAAGCTATCCATATTATGTGGAGAAATATATCCATACAAGTATGTACACATTAATGAAATATATGAAGAATGTTAAAGGATCTAAGGGTGTATTTGGTTGCATGGAATCCTAAGTCATTGGGAATTCATGAGGGGACCACATAAATCTATGCTAATTTGATGTTCACTCACCAATTCACTATTAGATTTTGTAACCAATGGTGGGAATTGAAGTCTCATGAACATGAGAATCACATGCTTAAGGGGGACCAAGGAGTGTGATTCTCATGTTCATGGAACTTCCATTCCTATCATTGATCACAAAATCTAATGATGGATTAGTGAGTGAACATCAAATTAGCTTAGATTTAGGTGGTCCATTCATGGATTCTCGTGACATAGGATTCCATTCAACCAAACACACCCTAAATGACAACCTTTGCAGGGAAACATACATACCTGAAGTGTGACGGATTCGCAAGAACTGGTATTTGCTGGAGTGTGATGAGAAGGGATGTTTTAGAGAAGATGAGGAAAAGGAGGCATCATGGAAACCCCTAAGTCTGTTTATGTGTATTTCATGAACACGATCCTAACATGTTTTATTCTTGAAGGGGCCACGATTTTGAGTCCTAGCATCATTTTTTAACGTTTGATTTCACTTTATTGCCCATGGGATTTCAATTGCTACAACCTTAAGGCCATGGACACCCTAGAAAACGTGCAGAACCATGGAGGCCGCTGTGAGACTAAATAGCCAATTTGGTGTAGTGTAGGAAGTAATCAGAGTTCATTTTGTGACAATTTTGGATTCTACACTACATTTATGTGTTTGCTCTAATGTTAAATTGATAAATTGTATTTTGGATGTTGTGGTTGATGAAGAAATTTGTCCCATATTTGATTGTGTATTAATTATGCGAACTTTTGTAAGGTTTTGAGCCTATTTAAAATTGAAGATTTCAAATTTGTCACAAATTTTTGTATATCTATCTCTAACGAGGATTTGAAAAATGAATCTTATGTCTGTGTGTCCTTTGAAATCCCAAAAACACCCTTCACATCCACTTTAAAACCAATCATATCTCTAACTATTCCACTTAGTCCAACAATCTCAATAGCCTAGTATCATATTATCCAATCCGAGTGGCATGCCGAAGGCATGACACCGTACTCGTGCATACACACTACATGGAAAGTGTATGGTCTATATATATATAATGGAGATAAGGTCGATGAACTGAAGGTACGCTATAAAATCTCAGTTTATAGTTTCAAGCCTCTTCTAAGCCTTATTTAACTTAAGCATAAGAGTGTCATCGACTGCCACGCGACGGTTTTTGGCTCACGTGTGTTACTTGTGCAGCTCTAGGTAACGGCGAAGTAGGAGAGCAGGAATTGACTACATCAGTTTGGCGTTGTCCGTGGGGGCAACAAGGTCTTGCTACAATGGAAATGTTGTGGAACCCTTCAACGCTCAAACCGGCAGAGCACTGCCCCTTCCACCATCGCCGTGGGAGGAACCCCCTCAGACCTCCATGCCGGTGGTAGGCACGGCGAACCAAAGAGTGGATCTACTGTCAACCCAGATGCAGCAAATCGCAGAAGCACTGGAGGCACTCAAATAGCGGAATCCTCAACCTGCAGAAGGGGGCCATGAGCAGTGAAGAGCCCAGTCCCTAGAGAGCTCTAGAGAACATGTTCAAGAGAGCCATGCTGCCCCAACAGCTTCTCAATGGATTAGAGGTGGAGGAGTAGCCAATAGAGACCTAGTGTCCAGAGCTGACAGGCACGTCTCGCACAACCCCATCCGTAACGAGGCCACAAACTCAGACATGTTATTTACTCTCACGGTCCATCCATTCATGGATCATATCAGTGATGAACCGCTGCCAAAAAGGTATACACCACCGAAGCTGGAGTTTTATGACGGGACATGAGACCTGTCCAATCACTTGTGCCACTTCCAGCACGTTATGGTACTCAAGGAAGGGTCCGATGCGATAATGTGTCGGTCATTCCCTCCAGCCTGAAGATGTCAGCCCTAACCTGGTTCCACAGCCTTCCTCCAAATTCTATAGATTCATTCCAAACATTGGCGACGACGTTCCTCACATGCTTTGTAGATAGCCAACGAATTAGGAAAAACCCGCATTATCTGTTGACCCTAAAGTAAAAACAGAACGAGACATTAAGGGAATACGTCACTCGTTTCAACGATGAACTGACCCTCTTCGATGGTTGTAGTGATGATACTGCCTGCACAGCTTTCTCTTTGGGTCTGAGAAGGGCAAGTTCTACGACTTCCTTACTCTGGACCCCGACCAATATGGCAGATCTGCTCAGGGAAGCCCAAAGATATATCACTTTAGACGAGATGCTAGCCACTAAGAAGGAAGCAGAGTCAGAGAAGAAACTCTCTGTCCCCAAGGACAAGAAAAAGGGGTAGAAGAAAGTGGACGATGACGGGAACAAGAGGAAGCGCACATACAGCAAGACCGACTCGAGCCACACAAGGAAAGACAAATCCTCTAATTATATCGGGTCCAGGTCTGTCACCCCTTTCAATACCAGTCTGTTTGACATCCTTGATTCCATCAAGGATTGGGAAGAGCTGAAGTGGCCTCCTAAGCAGCGAGAAGACCCCGCCTTGCATGACAACAACAAATACTGTGCCTACCACAAAGAAGGCGAACATGATACTGAGGACTGCGAAAACCTCAAAGGAGAAGTCGAATACTGGATCAGGAAAGGCAAACTCAAGGAGTTCCTAGGCTCGGACATGAGGCAGGGCTGAACAAAAGAAAAAACAGACGTTATCAAGGAGATTGAAAAAGAGGCTCCTGGTGTCAGTTATGTCCTCTACAGGGTCAGTCCCGAAGGGGAGCAATCTAATAGGTCCTACAAGAGGACACTGACCATAATGTAGACATCATCTCCGTATGAGGATCGACAAGTGCAGCATGCACGAGTTCACAGCCCGATCCCATCACTGACGTTTACAGGAAAAAATCTCCAGGGGGTACATTCTCCTCATAATGACGCCCTAGTCATCTTCGTCCTCATCGCTAAGTGGGAGGTAAATAAAGCCTTGGTGGACATAAGAAGCTCACTCAATGTCTTGTTTCTCAACGCATTCCGCAACATGCAACTACAGGAGAAAAACTTAAACCTCTGCCACCCACCCCATGGTCGGATTCAGTGGAGAAATATGATTCTCCATCGGGAAGATCAATCTAATAGTAGAGGTGGGAGAGCCAAAATTACGGAGGTACCTTGTCCAGGAATTTATGGTGGTTGACAACCCTTTTACCTACAACATTATTCTGGGAAGGCTGTGGTTTCATCATATGGAGTCAGTGGTTTCCACTCCACATCAATGCATAAAATATACAACCAACCATGCCCAAGGAACCATTCGAAGAGATCAACATGCAGCAAGAGACTACCACTCTGCAGTCCTAAAACATCGAAATTGTTGCCAATCTAGCTCGGGCAGAACAAACAGGTCAAGCACCGGACCTAGACAAAAGAAGAGGATCACTCTGTGAGGGTGGAGGAACCCAGACAACCAAAGTGCAGCTATGCGGAGAGCCAAAATTCAGAGCTGGCAGCACAATCAAGACTAATAAAGAGCTAAGTAATGATACTTCAGCAAACAGGCACCTACTCTAAGAGCTGTTAATCTGCAATGAACTGTCTACTAGCACAAAGTCCACTATTCAATAACTTTGCTAGCTTTGGCAAAGCAAGACACTTCGCTAGAGGGACTATGCAATCTGACCCAGGACCATACGAGCCTTCTTCATGGATGGATTACCTTAGTCCCCGATCAGAGTTAAATTATTTTATTACTTTGATTTAATTTTTTGTTTTTTGTTTTTTGTTTTTCATTCCAGTTTAGAATAATTGTTTGTACAAGACAAATTCCAGAAATAAAACAGATTTTATTGATTACAATGAGAGTTATTACAAAGCCTGCCGACCAACTAGTACATAAGTTTATATACTACAAGTATCTAAGTCCAACGCAAGTATCTATCCGCTGAAACAAGCGTAAAGATTCCGCTATGCCAATCTGGCTCCAAAAAAAAGGTGGTAAAGAAGACAAAAAAGCGCGCTCAATTTATTGCTCCATCGAATCACCTTACAAAAATGACTTGAAATTGGCAACATGAACCTCGAAACGCAATGCAAACATCTGCCTCAATTCTTTGCTCTGTCGATTTGCCTCGTGAAGAGGAACAGAAGGAATCAATAGGAAGCTGACAAAAATTTCCTTGAACAACGGGATCGTCGAGGTCTCACAATGCTACCAAATGGGGATGACTCTCAGATGTGTAATGCCTAAGGTGACGCAGAGTACCACCCTAGGCCCCTCCACTAATGGGCCCAAGCTTATGCCCAGCTAGATCCGACCCAACACATGCAAATGAACAAACAACAAAGGCCATGAGCGCCCATGGAATAAGGAGCGCGCCTACAGAGTATTATCATTAAATCCAAGGCATCAACTTTATTATTATTCCGTTGTAGTTCATTAAAGCCGGTCAATCTATTATTAGTCTAATCAATCGATCTGACTCTGGAATCAGACCTCCAGGCAAACTAAGTAAGTCAGGACACCCAAGTCAAATTTACATGCCCAAAATCTTATTATGACCAAAGGTTAGTCAGCACCGACTGATTACAATAGCTCTTAGTCCGCTCTAACACCGAGCCCGCCAAAAATGGACGACGATGGGTTAGAAAATGGGAGCTTAGTCACAATTTTTAATACCTGACCGTGATGGCTCGCATAACCTTACTAAAGCTTAGTCGGTTTCAACCAATGACGATAGTTTCTGGTACGCTGTATTGCCCAATCCGTTAAACAATTGTCAATGGTTTAGAAAGTGGCAGCTTTGTCAGCGCTCTGATGCCTAATTGAGACGACTTGCCAGGGATACTTGTCCAAACATGGGCAATAATGACCAAAGCTTAGTCTGTGATGACCGACAACGATGGCTTATGGTCTGCTCGAAGCCAAGTCCACCAAGAATGGATTTCGGCGGCTTTGAAAGTGGGAGTCTAGTCAGCACTCTCGACTTATGATTAAGATGGTTTGCCAGGGGTTACTACTCGTACACAGATAGTAATCGCCAAACCCCAACTAAAGCTTAGTTAGTGGCCGCTGATGACGATGGCTTTAGTCTGCTGGAAGACTAGTTCATTGTGCACGAATTTTGACGGCCTAAAGAGTAAGAGCCTAGTCAGTGCTTATGAAGCCTCGTGAAGACAGCTTGACAGGGATCATCGTCCAACTACAGACAATGATCGCTGAACCCCGCCAAAGTTTAGTCAGAACGACTGACGATGATAACTTTTGGCTCGCTTCAATTCCTAGTCCGCCACGAACTGGTCAAGATGGGTTGGAAAGTGGGAGTCTAGTCAGTGCTCTCGACGCCTGATCAATATGGCTTGCCAGGGACCACCATTGTCATTGAAACCTAACCCGAGTTTAGTTAGTTATAACTGGCGATAACAACCCCCAGTCCAACTAAGTCTATGCTATGAATAGCAGGTAAAGATGAGTCAAAAGTTCGGTCAAAGCTCTCGAAGCTCGACTCAAACGATTTGCGAGGACTATTATCCAATCATCTACAATGGTACACTTGTTGGGACCACAATCTGACTAATTCGCTTATAACAGCAACAACAACTGCCGGTTCAACATACACCCAAGCCACCAGACAAAGAGTGTATTACACTCCCCGAACTCTAAAAGGATTCTGACTAGAATTGCACGAACTATTGTAGCACAAAAAGTCAGAACTCTCACCAGCTGATCAATTATAAAGCTTCATGGCCTGGAATAGCTTCTTGTTTAAAAGCTAATGTCGAAATAAGACAAAGCAGATAAAAGCCACCAGAAAAACAAAGAAAAAAATGTACAAAGTACTATTTATTTGCGAGCCAAAAAGAAAACACAAGACTCACCCCTCATCAGAAGAAGAGTTAGATACAACAGAACCGGACTTAGCAGGGGAAGAAGCAGGAGACACATCTGTACATGTTGCCTCTCAATCAACCTCATCAAGTTCTCCTTTTTTTTGTCGAATCGAAGGCCACTCCAAACTCTGCGTATGCAATCTCTTTAAGTCAAGATGCTCTTCCTTCATCAGATGCAACAACTCTAGCCTTTCATGCACGACTTTACTGGACTCAAACGTGCCTTGAGCCTTAAGAAGCTTCTCCTCGCGCACCCTTGATTCAGTGAGCTCCTGCTCGAGCCGCTCTAGCTTGTCCTACAGTACGTTAGTCTTGGACTGCTCGGCACCCATCTTATCATTCACAATACTTAGCTCATTCTGTGCCAGAAGGAACTGTTCTTCAGCAGTCCGCCACTCTTGGCATTAAAATCAACATCAGCCTCTAACCGCAGACATCGAACAGTCCACATGGCCTTCTTCTCAGCATGCAGAGTCTGCAGCTCAGCCTGCACTCTAGCCACAGTCTCGCGAGCAAGCTGCAACTCACAATGGGGAATTTTAATTCATTTTTTAACCGATCCCTTGCGGACATTTCCCCACCAGGTCGGACTCAAGCGTTTCAACCTTCTGAGCATCCAATCTTGTGCACCAGGAATCCGTTCCAATATCTGAGTAAGCTCCAGGTTGCTTCCTCAATGACTCAATCTTGTAGAGAGCGTCTGAGTATGACTTCTGCAAGTTTGCAAAGACTCGCTCCATAGCATACACTCTCTCACGAACGGCTTCAACTTCAGTTCCAGCTGCGGGCACTTGATTTAGGTATGGCATCCCCAGCATGAGATGTTTCTGCCCTTTGTTTATACGCTCTCTCACTGGATCTGGAGCGCAGTTTGCCAGCTAGTCATTCCACCAACTAATATGCTTCTTGGAAGCATAACAAATGTCAATCTTCTGATGCCAAGCTTGGTTGCTCATCCTTACTACGCCTGGAGCTAACAGATTGATCCGTGCATCCGGATGGAGATCCTTCGGGACCAGAATCACCTCAGTACCGCCCATGATCATCTTCACTGTATTAAGGCCCTCATAAACAGTTTTCCCTTTGCCCGCAACAATCGGCTCTCTGTCACTGTCGATTCAGAATCAGTTGACAGGGAAGAGGGTAGCGAGTTATTCCTTGGACTCGTCGTCAACTCAATATGAGGATGGGAACGAGATGAAACACAGTATGGGCTACGAGTAGGGAACCCTTCACCATAACGTCGATGATCGAACAACTTTTCAACAGGTTCATGATCTAGAAAAAGCCAAAGCTCAAATTTTTTTTATTGAAAAAGGATGACCGGATGAAACTTCCACACCCGCCTATAGCAGCATTTTGTTCAGAAACTTTGTTTGCTTGGTACTCAGTTTGGTTACATCATCCACACCCACCATTTGCAGATGTTCCCTCTCCAAGTTAGGAAGGGAAATAGGGGCCTTGGTCTGAGCATCACGCCCCTCGGAAATAACAAAGTCATCAGGCACTTGCCCGACAGCATCACATCTTTTGAACGAAGCCAAACGCCTGCGGGCAGGTCTAGACAAAGCACGAGATCTCTTTAGACGCACAGGAAGGAAGTGCCTCATTTATTTCTGCCCTCCTTGAAGGGCTTGGAACCTTAATCTTAGGAAGTTTCCTCTTCCTTGAACCAGACACACCTTCGAGCTTTAGCTTCTTTACCTGAAAGAGAGTAGGAGCCACATGCCAATGAGCCCACAGTCCACTGTGCTCGACGTTAGAAGACTCAATGACATCTTCTATTGTCAAACGAGGCATATTGCGAAACGCATCCAAAGTTGTTTTATCCTCAGCAGAAAGTGGTGAAGTTGGGAATTTCCCTACAAAAGCACAAAGGTCAATCTAATATGTTGTTAACACAAGCAATACCAGAAAAAGAGTCAAACATACTCATTTGTTTGAATTCACGCTCGATCAAACGACCAGCAAGCTCAAAGTACGTCGAGTCCACAGGAGCCATGAAACATAACTTCTGCCAGGATTTAAAATCATCAGGCAAGTTGCAGAAGCAGTCCGATGATGTTAGCACACACAGCGTGCTCGTTTATCCTAGGGGAAGTAAGCAATTGCATCGCTCTCAAAGATAATCGGACGCCAGCATTCTTGGCCCTAATCAGAATGGTAATCACAGTCTTATACCCCGTTCGACACTAGTTGAGCGGGTGCAAAGCCAAGATACGCCGGGAACTTTCAAATCTCATTGATAACTGGAAAGTGGAGGTCTGACTGAAGCATACCTTGGTGAATACATATAAACCCCTCCGGAAGGGACAACGGCGTCAGATCGGCGCCCTGTATGTTTTACAAAGGACTTCCAGATCCGATTTAGAGAGCAACCTTTTTCTCAAAGAACTTGCGGCCCTTAGCGAACAGTTCTTTGAAAAATTGATTCAGTCCCGTCATGAAAGATAGAGCAAGCTTTCGAATACGAAGGTTCAGTGAAGTCAAAAGCACAGAAGGCGATACGACAAAGTAAAATCTCTAAGATCGTAATAGTAAAGAGGCTACACCCCACAGGCAGGATAGTTATATACAAAACATAACTCTTGCCTTTCTTTCTTTTGAGTTGACGCACGCCCAATTAATGAAACTCGTTGCTCGAGGAAAAAAACTCAGACTCAACCATCATGACTTCACAGTTGCTTCATGAAATGACCTGGTGGACTGATGAGATGGCCCACCAACTCGGGGGGAGTAGCTGATGATACATCAAACCGCCCTTTGATTAGCACCGTACACATGTCAAGATAATCTCGTCAAAATAACAAAGTAGGCCCGATTGCATGCTCAATCCAACGAGGCCCAAACAACATTAAGCCCACTATTAGCAGATTCTATAATGTTGGACCCGAACTGCAGCGCCTTAATAAGCCCATACGTCACACGGTCAGGCCCAATACTCGTAAGCCCTGATAAGGCAAAAGTAAGCTCTGATAAGGCAAGTATATTGGGGATCGGCCCAAGGCAGTCATGTCAGCAATACATTGATTCCGACTAGGAAACAAATACTAGAGTATAAGTCGGGCAAGGAAACTTCCTTGCATGGACAACACTCATAAAGGGAAACCTCTCCCATAGATCTAGGAGCACAAGTCATGTAGGAAAACTATCCCACATGGACAACTCCCAAACAGAAAAACATTTCCAGCAAGATCTCTTTCCATAACGGCGAAGCATGAGGGCAGTAATCGACTACATCAGTACCGAAATAAAATTAGTTAGCTATATTTCCAAAAGAATGTACCTAATAAGCTAAATATCACTTGGGTAAACAATTAAGTAGGTGTGAAAAATCTTCATTCTAAGATCTATAAGTTGGCATGCATTGACAAGATGTTATGTACAAAACAAAACAACACCTCAAACAACACCACAAAGACAAGACAAAGGTCTCATGCTAAAAAGTTAAAGTAAATATTTAAAAGTAAATATTTATCTTACCCGATGAGATATCAAACAGTCACTCAATCATAGCCATATATGTGGCATGGACTAACCCCAGCATGTAAAAAGGCTTCAGGGCAGTCCCAAGCAGACCCATGCGCAACACTATTGTTCAGCACATAAGTCAGACGCTCGGGCCCAAGACATGCTACCCCTAGAGGCACGGATCTTAGATAAAAAGAGTGTTGGGGGTGTATGAGTTGGAATAGAGACAGAAAAAAAAGACTAGTTAGGGTCCCAAATTTAGAACACCCACAGGGTCACGTTGATAGCAAGACAAGTCCTAGCTCCAATTCCAGCACCATGAGTAATCACGAAGACGACACTTGTTCGGTCCCTTAAAGACTATCTTCACCCCACACACACTGCTACAACATCGTGTATTATGTTTGCACTGAATACACCACAGCTAGATTTTAAGTTGAGCATGATATAGTTATTACCCACCTTCTAAGGTCTAAAAAGCGAAGCCCTTATGTTCACATTAGGGAGTTTGAGGAAGTGATGGCCATGTTTCACAACAAACCTGAGGTGCAGACTTGGGAGATTTGTGGGAGGAGATGACCCAAGGGTTCTTTAATAAGTACTTCCTCTCCACAAAACTAATGGTCTGAATAGAAAAATTTATACTTTTACCCAAAAGGATAGCGAGACGCTATATCAGGCACGGGAGAGGTTTAAGGATCTATAGAATACATGTCCAAACCATAGGTATGAGAGTTGGCGCTTAGTCAGTTATTTCTATGAAGGGCTTACAAGTAGAAAGTGCCAATGTTGAGATAATGTGTAATGGTGAGAGTTCCTCCATAAGGACCCCGACGAGGCCATTGAGTACCTGAATGACTTGGCTAATAAGGCCTACATCTGGACCGGGCCGAGTGCTACTTAGAGCACAAACAAAACACTACCAGATGAGGTCTACCAACTTAGGGAAGAAAACAACCTTATAACCCAATTAGAGAGATCGACTAGGGAAATGGAGGTACTTAAGACCAAGGATAACAGAACCACGCATATTGTTGCCAGAGCCAAGTCACAGGATACCTATCTTATTTAGGAGTGGAACACCCAGCATAGGGTTGCCCGACCTTGACTGAGATGAGAGGGGTTTATGAGGAACAATGTAATGTCTTAGGGATGTACAATAAGCCTTACTTACCCTTCTCTAACACTTATAATTCTTGCTGGAGGGATCACCCAAACTTTGGTTGGAGGTCCAACCCGCACACCCACTTGCACAATGCACAAGCTAAAAGGAATTCCTTAGCAGATACATGACATATGTTTATATAGGCACGCGGTAAAACTAATATGAAATTTGAGGCTGCATTGATGCAGGGGGTAGAAGAGAACAAGGAGATCAAAAATCAGTTAATCAAGCTGACAAGTTCTCTGACAATGCAAGAGCGAGGCCAATTTCCATCCCAGACTCAAACAAATCCTAATGGGCAACATATGGCATGAACCTCCACTTTAGACTCTCAGAACATCAAAGAGGTAAATGCCATAACTACTCAGAGTGGTAAGATACTAGATGGACCAAGCTCGTCAACCACTATAGGCACCTTTCCAAGAAACAAGGAGAGCACCCCTGAGGATAAGCCAAATAAGAACATTCTGGTCCAAGTTCCCTTTCCCCAAACGCTCTGACCTACTAGGAAAAATCTGGAAATACAATGTGAGATCCTAGAACATCTGAAATGGGTTAAGATTAACCTACCTTTACTGCATGTGATTAAATAAGTATCAACTTATGCAAAGGTCATCAAGGATCTATGCACCATTAAGAGGAAACATCATGTCAAGAAGACTGTTTTCTTGACTGAAAAGGTAAGTGCGGTGATCGAGCAGAAGACAAAACCCAAATACAAAGATCTTGGGTATCCCACGGTCACCTACCAGATTGGGACTCGTGAGTTTTGCCAAATTTTGCTGATCTAGAAGCAAGTGTGAATTTAATGCCTTATTCTATCTACTTGCAGCTGAGTCTAGGATAAATCAAACCCACATTTGTGGTACTGCAATTGGCTGATCGATGGACTAAAACCCTAAGAGGAATAGTCGAGGATGTATTGCTACAAATCGATAAGTTCTACTACCCCATCAACTTTCTAATCTTGGATACCTATTTCTCGGTTAATATGGAGTCTACAGTTTCAATCATTCTAGGTAGACCTTTCCTTGCTACAACTAACACAAGCAACCACGTGATTATTATGAATGTTATCACACTTACATGATAGACACATTGATATCAGAGAAGGCTCTCATGAGCGAAAACTTTGAATCTTTAAAGTACCTCATTTGTTGTTTCATGGTCAATGGATAAAGGAAGATGACAATGGAAACCATGCTTTGAGGAGTTGCCAAGAAAAAGATAGAGACCATAGCCATCCACTGTGGAGACCGCAAAAGTCGACTTAGCTCCACTGCCTGAGGGACTCCAACATGAATTCTTGGGACCAGGTGATACCTTTCTTGTTACTATCTTTTCTGTTCTTAGTGTCTCACAAGAACAAAAATTCATTAATATGTTAGGTGAGAACAAATATGCACTAGGTTTGAATTTAGCTGACATCAAATGTATTAGTCCCTTAATATGTTCCCATAGGATTCACTTAGAAGAAGGAACTAATCCTCGTAGAAATCCCCAAAGACGACTTAACCCTACCATGAAAGAGGTGGTAAAAAATGAAATCTTAAAACTGCTAGATGCATGTATCATTTACCGCATCTCTGATAGCAAGTGGGTTAGTCCAACTCAGGTAGTGCCTAAGAAATCTAGAGTGACAGAGGTGACTAATGAAGAGGGAGTGTATGTTCCTACCAAGGTACTAACAGGGTGGCACATGTGCATTGATTATAGAAAACTTAATTTTGCCACCTGCAATGATCATTTCGGCGTATGCTATTTGGTTTATGTAATGTGATCGGCTACCTTTCATAGATGTATGATGAGTATTTTTGGTGACATGGTTGAAAAATATATGGAAGTGTTCATGGATGATTTGACTGTTGATGGTGATTCCTTTGATTCATGTTTACTTCATTTGCAGACTGTTTTGAGTAGATGTGAAGATAATGGTTGGGTGATGAACTGGGAAAATATCATTTCATGGTTCCTTCTAGAATAGTTATGGGGCACATAGTTTCTGATAAAGGGATTGAGGTTGATAAGGAAAAAATTGAATTGATCTCTAAATTGCCCACACCAAAAATTGTTAAAGATGTGAGGTCTTTTTTGGGGCATGCAGGTTTTTATAAGAGGTTCATACAAAACTTATCTGCGATACCTAGACCATTGATGTGTTTTCCTAACACTCATTGCTAGGCTCACTTCCGCCCCCATAATGCAGTCACCAGATTGGAATGTGTGTCGCAAGTAACTATGTCGTGGGGGCGATCCTGAAGCAATTAAGGGAAGGGAAGCCCTTTGTTGTGTATTATGCTAGTAGAACTCTTAATGATGCTCAAATTAATCATTCTACTACTGAAAAATAGTTGCTAGTTGTAGCTTTTGCTTAGACAAGTTTCGTGCTTATTTGATTGGTACACGTATCAATGTTTTTACTGACCATGCAGCTCTTAAGTACCTTCTACAAAGAAGGATGCTAAGGCAAAATTGATTAAGGGGATTTTACTTTTGCAGGAATTTGACCTAACCTGAAAGGATAAGAAGGGGTGGAGAATGTCACGGCGGATCACTTATCTCATATGGAGTTCAATGATTCTTCCGGCGGCTCACTCATCCGTGATGACTTCTCTGATGAACACCTGTTTGCCGTGACTCAAATACCATGGTATGCGCATATTGTCCATCCTCATGGTGTCGAGGTAAGAATTTTCTATTGGGATGATCATTATCTGTATAAATATTGCCCGGACCAAATCATGAGGCATTGTATCCCTGATGGTGAGATTGACAATGTCTTGCATTTTTGTCATAGTTCAGCTTTTGGCGGCCATTTTCTATGAAAAAAAATGTCCGCCAAGATTTTGCAGTCTGCATTATATTGGCCTACATTGTATAAGGACACTAACATTTTTTGTCGTTCTTGTGATAGATGCCAGAAGTTAGGTGCACTGTACAAAAGACACATGATGCCCCTCAACCTAATCCTTGTTATTGAGATATTTGATTGATTTTATGTTGACCTTTTCCACCCTCTTTTAGATATTTGTATATCTTTCTTGTAGTGGACTATGTGCCCAAATGGGGAGAGGTTGTGGCATGCCAAAACAATGACGACAACACTGTTGTCAAGCTTCTTAAAGAAAATAGTTTATCCAGATTCGGTACACAACGAGCTATTATTAGTAATTAGGGAACTCACTTTTGTAACCATTCTCTTGAGGCTTTGATTCACATGTATGGAGTACATCACAAGGTCGCCAATGCCTACCATCCACAGACAAATGGTCAAGTTGAATCCTGATCGAATGGATTAGTTTTTGCGCCTTCCTAAAACTCTTTACGCTTATCGTACCATTTATATGACAAATCTCGAGATGTCTCCGTACCGGTTGTCTATGGAAAAGTCTATCATTTACCAGTTGAGTTAGACCATCACGTTTATTTGGCCATACAAAGCACTAACTTTGATCTTAGTGCTGCAGGTTTTCAACGAAGGTTTCAATTAGCTGAGATTGAGGAGTTGCGGAATGATGCCTATGACAATTCACGAATCTACAAGTAAAAAATGAAGGTGGCTCGTGACAAGCAAATTTTGAGGAAACATTTCGAGCCCAATCAGCGAGTCCACTTCTATGACTAGCAACTTCATATTCATCCAAGCAAGCTAAGATCAAGATAGATGGGCACGTTCATGGTTAAGAAATTTTTCCAAATGGTTCAGTGGAGATTGAAGATCTGAAAGATGGGGAATCTTCAGAGTGAATGGGCAATGTTTGAAGCACTATGCGGAAAAAGAGAGGTACCAGAGGTGATCTCTCGGGCTACCCCTGTCTACTTGGTTTGATGTTCTCCACTTTGATCTTTAGTTTAGGTTTTTGCTTTCTAGTATAGGTTTATTGCTTTCGTTGTTTATTTTCTATTTTTGTTTGAGTGTTTCAAGTTATCTTAGGTTTAGCTACTGGAGTCGCTCCGAGCAATTCATCCTCCTATGTTTCTTTTTCTCGTCGGTATGGTTTTCTTATCTTTTGGTGAATATGAAGACACTATCAGATTTAGGTTGGGGGTGGTGGCATATTCATGTTTGTTGCTATTTATTATTTTGCGTGAAATTGTCATAGCATGTTTGTCTGCTTTTGAGCCATTGTGAACTATTGATACATGAGTACTACTAGAGGTGGGCAAACGGGTCGAGGAACCGCGGGCTCAAACCGAACCGGGTCGTTTTGCTCCAAACGGTCCGAATTTTAAATTTCTAATTTTAGATACAATCCGGATCCGTTATAAAATGGCCCGAGTCCAGTTACAATTATATATATTTAAACGATTCGGTTTCAACCCGTTTTAAATGACACCCATACACATGTCATGTTATGATTGGGGGTTACAAAATGTAAACCTAAAAATAAAAGCACACTTTTTTAGTCTCTCTCTTCTCGTCAGAGTCTTCATCTTATCCATTTCTCCCCTCAACCGAGCAAGTCACTTCATCTTCTATACCCATCCTCGAATCAATCAACCCCAGACGACCTTTGCATCTACGACTACTTCACCAATTCTGATTACTTCACTTTGATGTCTTAGAGTCTCAAACTACTCGGCCAACCCCCTTGTACCCCAGACTCCACTTTCTCTCCCAATCTCACCTCCTTCATCCACCTTCACAAACTCTCCTTCAACCCCAAGTTCATTTGATAATAGCAGTTGAGCCAAGTTCATTTAGACGCTCTCATTGTTTCATAATAGAAATGTAGCTCCAATTTCAGGACTAGTAATTTTTCACTCTTTCAAGAAACATCAACACTCACCCAAGCTTCAAATCAAAGGGTTCTACTACACTCGCACCTGAACCAATCAAGTAAAGTTTCCACTACTCTTCAATTTCATCAAACATTTGGTCTGCACATCGCCAATATCATTAGTGATTGTCATTCTAACTGAATCTGAATTTTGTTTAATTAGGTCAAGAATTTGTTCTCTAGCTCTGAATTTAATCCAATTCGTTGCCTCTGAGTCAAGAGGTAGCAACTGCTTTGATTTTGAAATCCGAGCTCCAAAGATCTTGATGAATCAGAATCATCCATTGGTGCCCCAGTGGAGGTGCCACCAGTGGCATATGGTGCGACCGTGGCGGCGAAAGAAGGGTCGAGAGTGAGAATGAGGGACACATAAGGCATGCTAGGCAACATTGGAGGTCTTACCTTGCTTATATTTCAGTTTCTCTTTGTTGCTGCAGCTCTTAGCATAATGGCTTTCACCAGCGATAATAACATATTAAGAGTATATGTGATTCAAAAGTCTCAGAGTTTCAGCTTTTGTTTTCGCTTTTGATTCAAAAGAAGAGAGATTCAACCGCGTAAGGATGATACGCCGTCTCAGTCATATTCAGAAAGGAAGAGCTTCAACATCAAGGTTTTATTGATTAACCAATGAAATATCGAGGCATAATTATTGTAAGCTTGATTAAGTGTTTTGAATGGTGTGACTAGCCTATTCTGTGATCAATTCTTGTTCACTTGCTTGTCCTAAATCATTTGACCTTTTTCTATGAGAGCTTTACATTAATTTTCAACTCCATGAGAAAATACCTTGCCTGCTCCGATTGATAGACATGGACAATGGAGTTGAGGCTTTTACATGGTTGAATTAGAAGTTATATGCATTACTGGTTTGTGGTAAGAAAGGTTATCACCTAGTGCACACTCTCACTATTTCTCAGACATCTGTGAGCTTTGGTTAACGTTTGTTTGAGTGTTAGACAATTTTGCAACTTCTTGAACTCTAACCTACATGTTATGCACATTTTCATGCTATTTATTTCGCTTGTATTGGTAGGTACTAGCAATGAGCTGGCTGGGGTTGTGATTAATTAGGGCATGAAAATGCAGTTTATAAAGAGTTAATTATTTTCACTTATGAATATTATTTTGATAATTCATTGAATTATTTGACAAGTGTGGTCTTTTGGAGAATTTTGCGTTTTTCAGGTAAAAGGTCCTCAAATATATGATCAAGGTGATCCACAACTTCTAGACCAGCTTGAAGCAAGCCCACTTGTGCAGTCAGCTCAAAACGAAGAACTTGTCCCGCGACACATGAGACGTTGGCTTGTGGGGCATGTTAGCCCATGAGATGAAACCCTAGGGTTTTGTTATGTTATCTAGGGCTGCCTCATTTTTTCAATGCTTATAAAAAGACTCCTTAGGCATATTAAAAGGGGGAATTTATAGGAGATTACACACAGTATCGTTAGACGTTTTTGGAGATGTGCTGTCGGCTAGGCTAATTCTTCAAGCAAAGCGAAGAGATGAACTCCTAGATGTAGCTGGTTTGATTTGTATTTTATTTAGTTTTCACGCTTTCACAATGAACAATAGTATTTGAGAATCCTTTCTTTATCTAATATAAAAAACTATATTTTTTAGGTGACATATAATTATATTTTCTTCCTCCATAGATTTTTTCTTACTCCGATGATTGTCTCTTCTTCTCCATGTAAGTCTAGTCACGATCTTCTTATGTGTGAAACATTAGGGTTCAATTGATTTCGGTAGATTGGTTATATGTGATTGTATCGTCTAGTCATGATTTTCTTAGACGCGCTCCTATATTGTTGATTTAAGATATTACTTATGACAAATCTTTGCGCTTTCTAAAGAATTGGAATTCTCATATTTGTTTACATAAGAATACATTGTTGCTTTAAAGATTATTCTCTGGTTAGGTTGTTTTGGATGTGAAACACATAATTAAGTTATCATAACTCAATCAATACAGGTTGAAGTGGTGAAGTCTATGAGGGATTTTTGGACCCTCATGATTTCTTTTCTTTGATTTTTTGGTTTTGTTCGTATTACTTTCTTCTTTGAACCTATTTTGTAGAGTATTTTCCTGGTGAGATCGACACCCCATTCTTTACCGCAATAACTGGGTGTATTGTTTCAGCGTAATCAAAACATCATATCGATTGATCACCAAAAATTAGGCATAAATCTTGTTATTCAATATATAAACATTATATTGATAATCACAAACATATAAGTACAATCTAGTGCATACCTTTGATGTGTAAGCATCACATGAACAATTCAAGTAGATAAACATCATTTTATTTTTTTTTACTTATGACAGGCAAACATCATGATAATATAAAATTAACCCAAGTTTTGTTAATAATCTTTTCAAGTTGGCAGTGGAACAAATAAATTTCTCTACAACTTAAGATTTCAAAAAAAAAAACACTTCTAACATGTCCCTGATTTCGGTCTTTCCTCGAGGGAATTCAAGCCATTGATCAACATGGGTTTTATATATGTTAAAGTTCCATTAGTATTTTAACTGCAGATTAAATTTGAACTCAATCGGATGCCAGAAAGGTCTCGAATCAAGGAAACATGTAGGACTGTGCAGGGTTGTTTGTTCTTACAGGATTGCATAAAAAAAACTAGTTCATTTCTCCTCTTTAAGTCCAAAGCCAATTCCTATGAAGCATCTAACAAAAACCTTCCTCTGACATGGAGTTTTAGTCTTATTTCATGTATTAAAACTAATCCAAATCAAAGAAAATCTAAACCAAACATAAAAGGGAATGAAGAGAACTTAGGGATGGCAGTGGGGCGGATTTTCACGGATATCCGCTCCACTCGCCCTGTTTGGGGCGGATTTTCAAGGATATCCACCCCACTCGCCCCGTTTGGGGCGGATTTTGTAAAAAGTCATTGGATCTTGGGGCGGATACGGATTTTCAATATGTATCCGTTTGTTAATCGGGGCGGATACGGATTTGGCTATATCCGCCCCATGGATATCTGGTAAATTTACAAAAATACCATTCCCCTATATAAAGGATTAAACCCTCTCACACGCACACGCAGAGACAACACTCTCAGTCTCGTTTCTCCTCGCAGCGAAGTCATCCCCCTCCCTTCGTCTCTCACAGCGAAGGCGGAGGCCGACCCTTCTTCTCTCTCACAGCGAAGCTCGCTTCTTGTTGCCCCTTCTTCTCTCTCACAGCGAAGCTCGCTTCTTGTTGCCCCTTCTTCTCTCTCACAGCGAAGGGTCGTCTCCTTCTCTTCTCACGGACACTCGAAGAAACCTCAGATCTGAGATCAAGTTCAATTTTTTTGATATCAAGATCAAGTTCTGAGATCAAGATCAATTTTCTGAGATCAGAGATCGATTTTTTTTTTTTTTTTTTTTAATTTTTGTATATCTCAGATCTGATATCAGATTATTTTTTTGGTTATAATTTTTGTATATGTATGGATTCTTTGTAATTTATGTAATTTCTTTGTAATTTTTGTATGGATTTTTGTATCTTTGTTATAATTTCTGTAGTTAGATGGATAACCGTAAACGGATTGGCGGATCGGAGCAGATATCCGCCAATCCACACGGGGCGGTTACGGTTTTTAATAAAAATTGTAAACGGATTGGCGGAGCGGATTGGGGGATCCGTTATTCCTGATGGATCGGGAATGGATTTGCTCAAATCCGCCCCGTTGTCATCCCTAAGAGAACTTGCCTTTTTCGTATAAGCCAAATCAAAATAGGGTAGGCTATTAACAGCTAACAACTGAGCATGAGAAAATTGAGCATAGGCTATGGCATTCTTTTTCAATTATAATTTCCTAGTTGGGCCCAAACTAGCAGACACACTGGGCGATGACCTAGGCTATTTAAATAAGGACAACAACTTGGAATGGGTTGTTATTTGCTAGTTAGGCCTGTCAATTTGGTTAATGTTTTTCTTTTTTTTGGGCCAAATACGAAGATGTTTATTAAAGAAAGAAAAGAAAAGAAAATACAAAGGGAAATATTCCTATATCAAGGAATGCAAAGACACTATGAAGGTGTCAAAAACCAAATCTCTAAACAAATTACAAGCCGAACCCATCCTCCACAGTAATTCCCTAATCTCGATAAAGATAGAGTGCTCTGATCTATTGAGCCCTTCAAATACATTTTTAGTTCTCTCTTTCCACACACACCACATGAGCTGAACCCATAACCACTCCGCCCGCCGGGAAGGATTAGCTTTGGACCACCAACTTAGCCAATCTAAAATGGAGCCTTGAAACGTCAAACTCAAATCAAATTCTGACAAGAAACGGCTCCAAATGGATTTGGAGAATCTGCAGTGAAACATCAAATGATCCAGCGTCTTGTCAATCTCATTACAAAGCACACAAAGACTCCCTGTGTGGATTCCTCTTTTCCTTAACCTATCTTTAGTAAAGATTTTATCATGCAACACTGACCAACTAAAGAAATTTATTCGAGGAAAAAGATTTTTCACCCATACCAGATTCTTGTGAGAGGAAATGAAGGGGTTAGAGCGAGTCTCATAATGAGAGACAACCAACATTTCATAAAATCTTTCACCGAGAAGCCCACACCTTTACCCTTCCACACCAGACAATCAGATCCCTCTGAGAGCATCTGTCTATCCAACTGATGCATTAAATTGGCGACCTCCTCTAGCTCTCCAGTATTTAGGGGTCTGCGAAAGGAAATATCCCAAGAATTGCCATTAAACCAAAAATTGCTCACACTCCCATATTGTTTGTTGTTAATGATAAACAACATTGGAAACAGATCTTTCAGAGATTGGTTACTACACCAAAAATCATGCCAGAAAGATATGAGATCACCATTGCCACATCGAAGAGAGGTGTGAGGGTAGAAAACACTAGCGCACCGGGAGATGGACTTCCACAAAGAGCATCCATATGGAATGTACTTAGTTTTTTTTTCCCAATCCCATCTATTGCGCCCATATTTATCAATAATGAGAGATCTCCATAAATTGTCACTTTCTTCTACAAATCGCCAAAGCCACTTGGAAAGTAATGCAAAATTAAATGTGAGCACTTGGCGAATGCTTAAATCACCTCGAGATTTGGGGCAACAAATTTTCTCTCAGCCCACTAAATGCATCTTTCTAGAGTTTTGAGTGGAACCCCAAAGGAAGTCGTGCATGATCTGTTCCATCTTGGCTGCTATTGAAGAGGGAACCTTGACAAGAGACAGAATGAACATAGGGATAGAAGCTAATGTGGATTGGACAAGAGCTAATCTGCCTGCTTTAGAGAGAAATTTGTGTTTCCAAGACGCTAGTTTCGATTCCATCCTTTCGATCGTCTCATCCCACACAACTTTACTTTTAAAACTAGCACCCAAAGGCATGCCCAAATACTTAACTGGAAGCTGACCCGCTGAACAACCGAATAAACCCGTCAACTGCTGCAGATGAGGGACTTCTTTAATAGACAACACCACTTATTTGTGGAAATTGATTTTTAGACCTGAAATAACTTCGAACCAAAGCATAATTCTTTTAAGAGCAAGAACCTAAGTAGCAGAGGCATCACAAAAGAGGATAGTATCATCTGCATACTGGAAGATAGAAACAGGAGGACTACCCTTTGCGACAGAAAACCCTCTCACTGGGCCAGCATCAACCGCTTTAAGAATCATTTAGGTTAGACCTTCTGCTGCTAAAGTAAAGAGAATAGGAGTTAGAGGATCACCTTGACGCAAGCCTTTCGAGCTATTGAAAAACCCGTGCAGCTGACCATTAATCTTCAGAGAGAAATTAGTTTTAGATCTGCAAGTGTGAAGCCAATGAATCCATTTGGAGTCAAACCCCATGCGAGCCATTACCAAATCCAAGTATCTCCAAGAGACATTGTCAAAGGCTTTAGAAAAATCTAATTTGATAACAAGCCCTAGGACACCCTGTTTTTTCCTGGAATCAATAATTTCATTGGCAATCAAAGGGCTATCAACCACCTATCTTCCACTGACTGCTGCACTTTGAAAAGGAGAAATGACTAAATGAAGAACTATTTTCAATCTGTTAGCCAACACCTTAACAATGATCTTATAGGCCCCATTCAAGATATTGATAGGTCTAAAATCTTTGACTGTCCGCATTCCCGAACATTTAGGAATAAGCGAGATGATAGTAGTATTCAACCGCCAATCCAGAAAATTTCTAGAGTTGAAATCTTCAATAACTTTCAGAAAATCAATTTTGATTACCTCCCACATTTTCAAATAGAACACCATTGAGAAACCATCAAGACCTGGAGAAACTTCAGATTTGAGTTCTTCCATTCCAGCTCTAATTTCCATCTCTGAAAAATTTTCTACCAAAGAAGTAGCCATAGGCTGAGAGATAGACTTAAAGGTAATCCCCGAGAAGAAAGGTCGTCACTCCTCCTTTTCATAGAACAACTCCTTAAAATAAGAGATCAATAATTCTTTGATGTTGACTTCATCCAGTACCAACTCCTGACCCATGCTAAGAGCTTCAATAGAGTTAAACAATTTGCGTCTGTTAGCCAAGTTATGAAAGAATTTGGACCCCTGATCCATATGACAAGCCCATTTTACCCCTGATATGATCCTCCAAAACTCCTCATCTCTTTTGGTTAATGTTGCCAACTCCTGATGCAGCTGCACTCTATAAGACCTCTCCTTGGCAGTCAGGTCTCGGATCTCTTCTTCAGCATCAATGTTAGCAATTAAAGCAGAAATATTTTAAATAGATAAATTTGTCTTAACCAAAACTTTAGTCCTCCAGCTTTTAAGGTTGCATCTGAATGCCTTAAGCTTCCACCATAAACAGTGCCCAGAGACTACTGAGTTGTTCCACCAAGATTTCATCTCCTCTGCCAGGGTTGGGTGATCAAACCAACCGTTATCAAAGGAAAAAAGGCGAGTGCAGCCACCAATAGACGAGTTCGCAAGCAAAATCGCGTGATGGTCAGAACCTGCTGCACCCTTGAGCCATTCGACTTTATCACCAAATTTTTCAATCCAATCCACCGAAGCCAGAAATTGATCAAGCTGACAAAGGATAGGACGATCTCTTCGATTTGACCATGTGAACTTTCCCCCTTTTAGACTGAAATCAGCGAGTTCCACCTCATTAATGAACTGATTGAATTTCTGCATGCTCATGGACCTCCTTCTGCATCCTTTTTTTTCATTCATATGACGGACAACATTGAATTCTTCTGCTAACGCCCAAGGCGATTGCACCCAACCAGCAATGTCATATAGTTCTTCCCAGAAGTGTTCTCTTATCGAAGGATCACATGGACCATAAATGTTAGTCCCTGACCAAAAAGAGTTGTCTGAGATCATTTGAAATTGAATAGAAAGCGAAAAAAACTCTTTCAATACTTCCCTCATCTGCAAAAGATCAGCATCTCAGTTAGCTAAAAGGCATCCCGAACTGCCAATGGATTCCACCATAGCCCAATTAAAAGAGCTATCACCCCACAATTTTCTGATAAATTCTCTAGAGCATCTCTCCAATTTCGATTCCTGAATGAAAACAAGATCTGGACGATTCTCAGAAATTAATCTACGGTAACCCCTTTGCCTCTCAGTATTCCCGAGCCCCCTACAGTTCCACGAAAGAATTTTGAGGTTCATGAAGGACCTTCGACCCCGAGGTTGCTGCACTTGTCATTTGTTTTGTCAGATACTGAACCCTGCGCCGCAGCTTGAACCATACACGTAAAGCCCTTTTTCATCCTGACTGAGGTCTACTCCCACTGCCAAGCCAATTTTTTGAAAGCCAAATGCTCTGATGCCTCTTTCTAAGTCGAATGACAATCAGAGACAGAGAGCTCCACAGTCACTGGTTGTAAAAACTTGGTTTCTTAGCATTTTCGAAAGTGAAATGATTAAGTTGTGTAGAACATGAATTGCTTAATCAAACTTCACATATTTAAACATGCAATTTGCTTTCAATTTCGTAAAATTTTCTCTGAGTGCCTCCTCATGAAGAAACTCCTTGGTTCTGCAGCCGCTAAACAATAAAATGATAACGCAGCTTTAGAAAGAATTAAATTATATCGACACCCACATGTGGATTAGCCCCATTCCAGGGCACTAGGAATCTAATGAACATCACATAAGTTGAATGTCAATGCCAAGAAGAATGGGGTATGAGATTTCTTTATCCAGGAAGTGGGAACCTTCTCTTTTGGACTAAATACATAGTTTCTGGGAAAGGTAATTCTAATTGGCGAGGAAACTGGGAAAGAAATAGATAAATGTATTGCTCTTTCACTATATAACCACTAGTTGTATATTTTCTTATGAATTGTGAAATCTAAAATGGCGTTTGATCTTATACTAAAACTTTACTATATTTTTATCACCTAATGGCCAAAAAATACAATTGATAAAAGGATTATGTAAGAGCTCGTGTGCTTAGATTAAGAAAAATAAATATAAAAAAATGCCTCAACCTCATTATCAGTAGAATAATAACAAAATAAAATTGAAATTAAAGAAAAAGTACTTCTAACCTGATTTTTGTTAATTGATGCATATGGCTTAGTGACACAAGTAGTTGGAGAGAAAAAAAAACGCTTAATTATCATTCAATCCAATTTGAAATATAAAATAATTAAACATAAACTTGGGAGACAAGTTGAATCTTATCTTCCAACAAAAACAGCCATGTTGCGTTACACAATTACAAATTCTCGATCGTCTATAGTTTTCAACCTGCAAGTTGAATTTTAATACGTCAGCATACAAAATTGACCAAAAGCTTTGAGAATTTGAACATTTCCATATGATTTTTCTCCGACTAAAATAAACTCCTTGCATAAGACACTCATATACATCCATTATTTATCTTTTTCATTGCCCAAGTCCCATTTGTTTTGGATAAATAAAGACTATCGATTGACTAGGAATGAATACAACACATTGAAACCAACGACAAAATATATATATATATATATATATATATATATGAATAATTTTTAAAACAGCTGGTATTTTATTACTGAAATGTTGGATTTGTACAAAGACTTGTTCAATCACAAGTCCAACCAAATTAACCTCGAAGTTTTATCCAAGAAATTAGTGTAAATTATGACCAATGAAGCTGCCAATGACCCACGCTTCTTTTATATGTTTCATCTCTACTTTACTTATTCTTAATCAGCCAGTTCTAGGTATATAGTCACTTTTTTTAATTATGTTTTGGACTTTTTACATTTCTATGTCTTCTATGGATAATTTTTTTGGTTGTATTTAAAAGAGAATGAGTGAAAATATAAAAATGTCAAACTCTAAGAAAAAAAAAATGGCTTTAAAGCTTGTCTGCTTAGACAAACTCTTTTTAATCATCAACTGTCTTAATAAATTAACAAAAAAGTTAGAGAGCCAGGCCCCTAGTGCCAGGACAGTGTCCTGTAAGTGTGATTGTGTTCGAACGGGGTATTGAACATCTCTAAGATGATGGAAGATATTGAGCCTGCCCCGGCTCTCTAGACATTTTCATAAACCCCAATTCTAGCGGGCCTGGGAAAGGGGCGAGGTTGTTGCCTGGGGGGGGGGGCAAATGTACACTTTTGCCCCCCCCCCCCCCCCTCTTTAACCACTTTTTGGAAAAAGGTGTTTAAAGAGTGGGGGCAAAAGTGTATTTTTGCCCCCAGGCAGCTGGGCTCAGGCCAGCAAGAAGGACCTGGGGGGGCTCCTGCGCATGGTGTGCTGGAGGGCGTCCTGCGCACGTGTGTGAGCCGTTGGATGAAATCCGACGGCTCGTAGCGATGGAATTCAAAACCCTCTTTTAATTAAAATGTTGGCAGGTTTTGAATCTATTACAGCCGTCGGATCAGACCCGACGGCTGAGATTTATGGCTTGGAAAATCCATTTGCAAAGAGAGAGAGGGTCTGCGTTTTGAAAAAAAAAAAAAAAAAACTTATTCTCGATCTAGATCTGAGGGAGAGGAAGAGGAAGCGGAAGAGAAAGAAAAAGGGGATCTGAGGGAGAGGAAGAAGAAGAAAGGGGATCTGAGGGAGAGGAAGAGGAAAGGGCATCTGAGGGTTCGCTCGAGAAGAAGAAGAAGAAGAAGAAGAAGAAATGGCATCTGAGGGTTCGCTCGAGAGGAAGAATAAGAAGCAGAGGAGGATGGTTCACTCGAAAGGGCATCTGCAGAAGAGTTTTCTCCCATTTGGTTCCCAAAAGCTCTAGAGAAGAAAATCTCAAAACTCTCTCTGCATTTCGTCTTCGAAAAGCTCTCTCCCATTTCGAATTCGATTTCGTTCCCGAGTTCAAAAGCTCTCTCTGAAGAAAAGCTAAGTCCGAAGTGTACATCGAAGCTCTTATTTGGTTTTCTTGTTCCCTGGTTCCCTTGTTCTCTAATTCTAGATCAAAACCAGATCTAGGGTTTCCAGATCGAGTGATAGGGCCTTGATCAGGTTGTAAATTTGCTGTATGGAGTGTATGTGGAATTTAGGATCAATGAACTGCTGATCATGACTTGTTGCTGCTGCTGCTGGAATTTAGACTCACTTATGAATCAATTTGAAATGCAACTGATTTTGTTCAGTGAATCAGTTAAATGTTGATTTTGTTCAATGAATTGTGAATTGAAATGTTGTAATTGTGAATCAGTTTTATATGAACTCAGTAAATGTGAATCAGTTTTATATGATTTCAGTGAATCAGTAATTCAGCAGGTTGCTATATGAAATGCTGATTTTGTTCAGGTTGCTATATGAATTCAGTTTTATATGCTGATTTTGGTATGAAATGCAATGTTAAACTTCAGTTTTATATGAAGTTCATTCCAAAATAACAACAGATTTCAAGAACAAAATCATACAGCAATTTTATATGAATTGAAATGCTGTAACAACAGTTTTATATGCTAATTTTGGTATGGAATGCAATGTTAATCCCTCTGGTTTCTCTCCACTGCCTGCTTTTCTCACAACTTCACCTTCAGAAATTAAATCAAAATAAGTAAAAGAGAAATAACACAAACATATAGATCAATTAATCTCAGCTACCTGTGTTTCAAATCAAGAACACCTTACCTGAAACAACTTCTCTGAAACAATGAAAATATAACACAAACATCAAAAATCAAACTCGAAAAACCTACACACCCAATTACTCCAAAAACCTATTTTTTACCCTATGGAAACAAAGAACTATTTGAATAAGTGTAGGAACAGAAACAAAATAAATTACAACAAAATTCATACTTCATAACCTGAAGTTCATTACATACTGAAATTCATTACAAAATCTCTTTATAAGTACATTACAAAATAAAACCTAGATCTGGTTTTGATCTAGAATTAGAGACAAGGGAACCAGGGAACAAGTAGACCAGAAAATCAAAGAAGAGCTTCGATGTACACTTCAGACTTGGCTTTTCTTCAGAGAGAGCTTTTGAACTCGGGGACGAAATCGAATTCGAAATGGGAGAGAGCTTTTCGAAGACGAAATGCAGAGAGAGTTTTGAGATTTTTCTTCTCTAGAGCTTTTGGGAACCAAATGGGAGAAAACTCTTCTGCAGATGCCCTTTCGAGCGAACCCTCCTCCTCTGCTTCCTCTTCTTCCTCTCGAGCGAACCCTCAGATGCCCTTTCCTCTTCCTCTCCCTCAGATCCCCTTTCTTCTTCTTCTTCCTCTCGAGCGAACTCTCAAATGTCCTTTCCTCTTCCTCTCCCTCTCCCTCAGATTCCCTTTCTCTTCCTCTTCCTCTTCCTCTCCCTCACATCTAAATCGAGAATAAGTTTTTTTTTTTTTTTCAAAATGCAGACCCTCTCTCTCTTTGCAAATGAATTTTTCAAGCCATAAATCTCAGCCGTCGGATCTGTAATAGATTCAAAACCTGCCAACATTTTAATTAAGAGAGGATTTTGAATTTCATCGCTACAAACCGTCGAATTTCATCCAATGGCTCACACACGTACACAGGGCGCCCTCCAACACACCATGCGCGGGTCCAGCAAGAATCATTCTTTCATAAATTAATCTCTGGTTGTAAGCGCGCAGAAGACCGCGTTGGTACGATTTTACCAACTCGACTCGAAGTTTGTCTCAAACTCTTAATCCTCAAAGACTTTTGCCATCAACAGCTCAAACACAGCTTTACCAATCACGTCAAATTTAAGACTAAAAAAACAACCATCAGTCACTATCAAAACCCATTCGGATAAGCTCGATCGATCTACTGGAGATAGACAGAGCAGATTATTTAAGCAAATTACGTATTGATTACCGCCACTTGCTTTGCTCTTTAATTCTCTCTTCTTTAAAAATAAAAAGATGCCTTTTACATCAAATGTGGGTGGGGCCCCAAACAAGTGTATTTCACGAGAAACACCAAACAAACTCCGAAGTCCTAAGTTCCAGGGGGTGTGAAAGGTGCATGAAATGGTGCGTCTGTTTCTCATGCATGCTCGACACGTGTCCTTAACCATTGGTTCACAAATTCTGACACAGGTAGGCGCTTCCACGTAGATCTTTCGTAAGCATTTTCAGGTTTTGCCTTGCGCCAAGGATCTCTTTGGCTTCGCTTAGGACTCATCACTTTTTACTGTCTCGCGGCATATTTTTATTTATTTATCTATTTCTTATTTATCCTTCTCGATTAGATATTGCTTTCCAATCTCTCCTAAATAACAATTTTAATATAGGTGCTGTAAATCAATATTATTACCATCACTTTTATTAATTATTTTGTGTGATATAAGTATAATTTCTTCTCGCACTACATTAAATGTGCAATTTTTTATCAACCTCCAAATAATATCACATTTGTCATCAAACAATTTTAAGTTAAAATAAAATTTTGAAAAATAGTTTTACAAATAAATTGGATCACCATAAATTATTCACTTGCAGCATCATATTATTCATGGTTATCTAATTATTGTATCACTTCATTTGTGAAATTATTTGATGAATTGTTACAGCACAACAATGATAATTTTTTTGAAAGTGATGTTATAAATATGTCAATTTAGTGTAGTGTCGGATAATCAAAAAAGTATTTCACAGATGACAGTAATTTAAAGAGTCTGAATCATCTACACCCACTAGCGCAGCATATATTCCTTACATTAGTTTATAAATTATTTAAATATGCAAAACAATGAAATTGTTCACGGAGGCACTCAAAGATTTACAAGAGTCCGGATCATCTGTGCCCTAAGTGCAATTATTATTAATGCACCAAGTACATTAAAAATTCTTCACGAGACAATGACTAATTCTATTAGATTAGATAATTAAAAGAGAAAATAGTCACATTGTATAGCTTCATCATCATTGCGGATCATGTGTACGCTGGTGTTTTCATTTGAAGTAAAATTAGTTGGTACCTTTTGGTAATCCAAACTATATGCTCCAAACTATATGCTTCGGTTGAGAGTTGCTTCAAATGCTGTGTTAAATTTGAATTCAAAATTGTAGAATCATGTACTATGGTAGTAAATCAAAGTTGGGTGCTTGGATTATATACTGGAAGTCTGGAACTAATTAGTCATTCCAGCTATTTGCTAAAACTTTCGGCTACTTTTTTTTTATTTATTTATTAAATTTTTTTGGAGACTCGTGAGAAATGATTTTTATTTGGCTTGATATCTAAGTTGTGGGCAGTTTGAAATAACATGTAAAAATTAAGCAAGCCAACTAGGAGCTCATCACCATAGTGGTTTCAAAGTAAAAATATCATCAAAACTTAAAATTGCAAAATTGTAATCAGACTAAATTGTGATCAAAATGTAAATGACCTTTTGAGTTTTTTTTTTTTTTAATATTTTTGTATGATTCATTTCTATATTTCATCATGCTGCCTGTAACCCCTTTATACACCACCACCAAAAGTTCTAACAAAAACCCAAAAAGCCCAAAACACATTAACACAGCTTATTCTGATCTCCTAAAAGCTAAACCATTTCCCACTACGCCAAAAAACTGCCTTTTTGTCTCTATTTCTGTGCACTAACGGCGCACTACATCGCTCAGCTCAGCTCAGCTCAGCTCAGCTCAAGCCGAGTAATCGAGCCCCAGCTCCATCTTGCAAGTCTCTGCATCTGAACCGTTCATTTCATCGGATGGGCCCACCACTCGCTTCACACGATTAGCAGAATGAACAGACGGCTCAAGCCCAAGAGTCAGGTCCAGCCCAAGCCCAACCTGGTAGCAATCCTGATCAAACTTGGGCACCGGCTCCGGCTCCGGCTCGGCTCGGCTCATGAGCGAAGCCTCCACGGTCTCCACAGAAAACATGCTATCAGACTCACCACCACCATTCATCTCGGTGGTCTGGTGACTAAGAGAAGATTCGTGACTCGGTGCCCGTTCCAGACTCAGTGGCCAAACCTGAGCCGCCGAGTCGTCGTCGTCATCAACAGCTTGGTCAGCACCACCAGCCGACTCACCCCTACACATCTTCTTGTTGTTGTTGTTGTTGATTGATTTCGGCTTAGCGGTGGTTCGCTTGAACCGGTTTCGGGTGCGGACCTTGTGAAGGTCCTGAGAAGCAGCGGAGGAGTTATCATCTTTGGACACGTGGCGAATGTCGTACGCCTTGAGCGGGGGCGTGGAGCTCCCCGCGGCCACTTCAGAAGAGATTTGCATGATCGGCGCCCCTTTGAGAACGGCTTCGACGGCGGCTTGGCAAAGCTGCCAACTGCCGGACCAGAGCAAGCCGACCGAGCCGTAAATCGGGTTGACGATCCGGCCACATGCTTCGTACAAAAGTGACCTGAAAATGGCTGTAAACAAAAGGCAAGAAGAAAAGGGTGAGAGTGAGTGTGAAGCGAGTTACGTTAAGAGGGGTGTTTGGAAGCAAGGAGGGATAAGAAATAACGTACCAGGACGGAGATGTTGGGGACCAGAATTGATGAGATTCATTAGTCCAGCACGGCCATAGAACTTGGCAAGAAAGACAGTGGCGTTGGCTTGGGACTCGGGAGTTTTGATCCACTGCAAGCATGGTCTAATACTGCAATTCTCACTGCAACCTTTGCGGAGGACACGGCAGCCATTGCAACTCATCCTCATGGTTGTTGTTGTTGTTGTTGTTGCTGTTGCTGAGTAGAAGAAATGGAGATACAAGTTTGGAGAGGATAGGGAAGGGGGGGTGTGGTTGGTTTATAAGTGTGACGAGGAATGGAAAGAAGGTGAAAGCCGTGGGTTGCCGCAGCGGTTTCCCAAAGAGCGGGTAGAGAGAGAAAAGAGTATCCACAAAAACTATGGATTTATTATTTGGGAAAGTGGTGGATGGACTCATCTTACTTACTTGGAACTGCCCCGCCCCCTTGCTTCTTCTGTCTTTCTTCCTTGCATTTCCCCCTCCTTTACTCCCCTCATTTACACATTTGACACTGCTCTTTTATTATTATTTTCAACTAGAAAATTTACTGTTATTTTCAATTTTTATATTTACTTTCTTTTTTCCAATAATATTTTTCTTTTGTAAGATGGGCTTTCGTTGCCAAAGGGGTTATGGTTGAGTGGTTAAGGCCTTGTGGGATTAGTCCTCAAGTCCTTGCTTCGAGACCCTCCGGTGGCATCGTTTCTTTCGGAGTGATGTTGACCTATAGGTGGCACCTCGAGAATAAGTTACGGGATCCTATACAAACCCGGCTCAACTTTCAAAAAAAAAAAAGATGGGCTTTCGTTTCATCAAAAAATCATTAATTTTATTACATTTAAGATAATAGAAATTCAAAATCTATGCGTTACAGAAGTAACAAAAATGCCTAACTTTGCTTCTGTTGTAAAGTTTGTTTGTTCGTAATAATGACACTGGTCTCAAAGTGAATCTCACTAGCATTCATTTAGAACTTCACGAAGAATGTCCACAGTATGCTCACGAGAAATATGTTTTTTTTATTCTTTTAAAACCGTAAATGACCGATCTTTTCAATAATTGACCTAACAAATTCAGTTATAAGGCATCATGTAATTGTGCAAACGTAAATTGTAACAAAAATAACGTGTATTTGTAAATTTTCTTTTATTTTGACCAATTGTAATGGAAAATAATGTGTATTCATAAATAAATAATAATAATAATAAATACCGATTTTATATTTAGCTCGGTCAATAATTTTTACTACCTTGATATTTATCTTGGTTTATTATTTTGACTTTGATCATTCTAATCGTATGTTTACCACCAGTATAATACTGGTTAGCAGAGTACAAAATTTATCATTGATTGATGGATAATATTTTAGACAAAAAATTTGTGGACCCTTTTATTCCTTTGAATAGAGTGCATGGCTTTTATTGGATATCACGATCACTAAATGCCTCGGACGCAGTTGAAAACCTGGACTTGTGAATCCATGGGTCATAATATACCAGACGAGCTAGTGCTCCCATATGCAAAGTTCTACAAAGTTTACTCTGTTTTAAAACATCAACATCCCATCGTAACCTATTAAAATTTCATTAAGCCAACAAGTATATAGATGAAAATTATATTTTTAATCACACTTAAAAGTTTTATTGTTTCATTCATACCTACTGTGCGGCGTTAGCTATCCAATTCACTAGTAAGCCTATGAATAGTTACTTCAACGGACACAAATATTAGCTTGAGAATGCACAATATCAATCTGTAGACAATATAACGATGCACAATAGTCAACAAAAGCTTTCATTAACATTCAATAGATAACACAAATGAAGCAAACCATACCCGTACAGGGTGGACACGACCAAACACCACAAAACGCGCCTACAACGGAAAACGGGGCCTACGCGCCACGCTTAGCAGAAACGCCAACACTGCCTGCACTCCAATAGAAGCACACCCCTTGCGGGGTCAGCAAAGCACAAAGCTAGCTAGTGCGAGCGAACTAAATACAAATAACAGAATACTATACAAGAAAAATTCATGCCAGACAACAATGAATAAACAACAAGTTCTAAAGTCTAAATCACACCGTGTCTCTAAGGATAATGTTTATAAGTTCAAGCAACACCACAAACATTTCAGATTCCACAATAACTACAAGTTTACAATATATGCCGATCATTACATGCGATTCAAACATGGTAAATATCAAACGATGGAAATAAAGACAATCTCATAATTCTTCCTAGTCTCCTAGGTATAGCAATCAGGTTGAAATCAAAAATTTTGTAAAATTCTGTATAAGTGTCTCATATCGTAGGTATCCGCATACCCTACGAATGTGTCTCACCCAGACACATCCCACAACGTGCACCAGTACCACTTCGGGCTTGTTTGTATCCTAATGGGGTGTCATCTGCCAGGATACAAACTCAAACATCCCGAACGACTGGCCTAACACGGCCAACCTAACACAATCAAACTCAAGCGCGCTGGGAGGGAAAGCGAGTAATCTCCAAAGCACGTCCTCCGGGACCCGTCCTACTGCACTCTATAGTGGCAAGTACATGCGGGAGCTCACCGCACCTCAGCAAGCTTGCCACATGCAATAGCGTCCACAATGTCAGGTGCGAGTCATCTCAAGCACCATCCAACTCACGATGCGAGCAAGCTCCTAAGCATCGGCACAATAGGCATTATAGCGGGGTAAAGACCTTTATACTACTATCCACATGCACAAATGACAAGTCTGTACATAACCAAAGGTAACAGACGTGCAATCATAAACAATTCGACAATTTTTATAAAACCACGACTATGTCAGGGTCCCAACATGACCCAATTCACCGCAATAAATTTATTCGAGACGATTATCATACATGCTCAAGACTCGGAAATCCACGGTAAAACATGACATACTATGCAAACTCGAAAACGAAGCATACAAGTCCAATGTCATTACACCAAAGCCTAATCACACCCAAAATTCATTCACAAAGAAACAACACAACCATCGAAATCTCTAAAAACCTCGGATTTCGGACTTGGATTCAATTATACACAATTGACGGTATAATGTAAAAATTAAATTCAGGATTTCAAATAATTATTTCTCAAAATACATATTATAATTCCACTCACCTGGGCGGAATGGATTTTCAAAACCTAATTCCTACCAGTCGAAGCTCCTAACTCGCCAAAACCACGAATGCAGGACCACGAAAATTTTTAAAACTGCAAGGCGAACTCGAAAATGAGTAAACTAGCCGAAAACTGGAAAAAAAAAATTACAAGCGGCGCGTGACTGAAAGAAAAACTTACAGGCAAAAAAAATTCGGCAAACACCCCGCCGAAACCCAAAGTTTGGCGAAAACGCGCCGAAACACTCCCTACTCCGGTCAGATCGCCTCCAAACTGCACAACAAGCCGGAAATGGGTCTAAGGACACTCGGAGTCACGAATGTGAGGCTCACCCAAGCATCCAAAGCCCGGATTCATGCCGAAGAACCCTCAAAATGAACATGCACCCTGATTTTTTTTGAAAAATTTTGGCCAACCCCAAAATCAACATTGCATGTCGGTTCTAAGGGCTCCCAATTACGCCACCAAGGCCCCTCCACGGCTGATCGAAGCTATGAAAACTAATAAAACAAACCCAACACCAAACGCAAATGTGAAACTGATTTTTTTTTCTTGCAAAAAACCTACAGAGAAAGGAAGATGGAATGAAGAGAGGAAGAAATGAGGAGGAGGAGGTGAGCATTGGGGGAAGAAATCACCAAAACCACCGACGAAACCCGATGGAAACGAAGAGGAGGAAGGGGAACCTCGCACATTCTAAAGAAAATAAAGAAAAGGAAGGAGAAGAAAGGGGGGGGGGGGGTCGTGGGTGGCTATGTGCCCCACCACCTCTACTGAGTACACCCCTGCCCGAATTTTTTTTTTTTTTTTTTAAACGCAGATATTACAATTGGTCAAGCCGAAGGGCATTACTAGGAACTCATATGACCCATATCTAGTAGAACAAGCAATTTTGGGTTCGTCACCAGCAGCAATGCAGACCTGATGGTAACCTGATCTCAAGTCGAGTTTTGTGAAGTATCTGGCGGATCCAAGTTGGTCGAATAAGTCTGCAATGAGCGGTAGCGGGTATTTTTTTTTTATAGTGACTTTGTTCAAGGCTCTATAATCAACACAAAGGCGAAGACTGCCATCTTATTTCCGCTGAAAAAGAACAGGTGCCCCATAAGGTGCTTTAGAGGGCCGAATGAATCCCGACTCCAACAAGCCATCTAGTTGTTTTCTCAATTCGGTCAACTCTGGAGGGCTCATGCGGTATGGACTACGTGCGGGTGGCTTGGCACCAGGCACTAACTCAATTTCGTGATCAATGAGCCTTCTGGGTGGTAGATTCTTTGGCAATTCATTCGGCATCACTTCGCTGAAGTCAGCAATAATTTGGGCAACTTCCTCAGGGATTTTGCTAGTATCATCTTCCATCTCTAGCTTTGCCACAACTAAGTATGTATCTTCTCCTTTGGCCAAGCCTCTCTTAACTTGGAGCGCTGACAATATTATATCATGAGTTGTGGGTCGAATTGAGGTTGGTACAATGCGTAGTCTGGGTCCGAAATACCCCAAGGAGTCCATGAAAGGTAGTGGTCCTGCTGCAGCTCCTCGGAAGAATTCTTGGCCAAGAATCACCTTAAAATCGTCGAGTGGGACGGCCAAGAAGTTTGATCTTCCTTCCCATGGACCAACCTGTAGTGGCACAGTTCTAGCCATACCATTAATAGAGATTGCCTCAGAGTTGACAACTTTCAACTTACCCACACCTCCTTCTAAGTTCAGACCCACACGTCTAGATTCATCTGGAGCAATAAAATTGTCTGTCGCTCCTGAATCCAACAATGTTTGGGAAGAGAACCCATTAATAGTGATGTCGATGTATTGCAAAGCCTTCTTGTGTGGGTGCTCATACATTTCTCCTTTGACAGCATTGAGCTTGCGTAGAGCTCCCATCTGGGAGGTCTCACTGTTGGCGGGGTTCGAGCTCGATGCGGTCGAGTTAGAAGGTTCTGCTTGAAGCAAGGACATCAATGAGTGTAGGGATGGTTTGGATGGACATTTGCCTGTTAGGTGATCCCTGCTATTGCAAAGAATGCATGGGGCAGGTGCAGATGGTCTCCACTGCCCAGAGTAGTTTTGCCCTCCTTTGTTGTTGTAATTTGAGTTGCTAAAGGTGGCATTCCAATTTCTGTTGGAACTCCAATTCTGGTTGGACGGGCGAGAATTGTAGTTTCCTCGGTTCTGACTTGAGTTTCCTCAGTTTTGGTGAGGTGATCGAGCATTCGACCCTGAGCTTGAATTGGTACTGCCAATTCTAGCTGTGGAGTGATTGAGCGAAGTGGATTCAACCATGGGCATATAATCGCTAAACCTTTCTGCTGCTGCAATAGCACTTGTAATATCTGTCACCTTCTGCCTTTGCAATTCTGCTTGCAGAAGCGGCTGAGCTTGTTCCATGAAACAAAAAATTTTGTCCTTCTCAGACATGTCTCGAATATCTAGCAAGCAAGTTGAGAACTGCCTGACATAGTCTCGAATATTGCCTGTCTGTTTGATGGTGTGGAGCTTCCTCCTTGCTAAGAAATCAGTGTTCTCGGGCAAGAATTGATTTCTGAGTTCCTTCTTGAGATCTGCCCAAGTTCAAATAAGGATGCGACCTTCTTCCATATCTGCATATTTGGTTCTCCACCATAGTTTCGCATCACCTGCTAAGTACATGGTCGCCATGGTGACCTTGGCTTCTTCTGATTCAGGGTTCACCGCGCGAAAATACTGCTCCAGATCAAACAAGAAGTTCTCTAGCTCCTTCCCATCTCGTACCCCAGCATATGACTTTGACTCAGGCACTTTCATCTTAGGGTGATCAGTCGTCCCTGTGGCCTTGGTCAGCAAGTCAACCCTTGCAAATAAATTCTCCAGCTGTAATTGGAAGTCACTCATCACCTGAGTTGTGGGGTGAGGCGACTCTTCCATAGCGACTGTTCGTCCCTCTAAATTATCGACGTGCTCAACCAATGAATCCACTCTGTCTGCCAAATGAAAGAGTCCATCAAGCCGACTGATTTGTTCTCTCAAACTGCTCAACTGATCCATTCTGTTTTCTAGTCTCTGCACTCGACTAGCCTGTCGTTCCTCCATAGCGCTAAGGCGCTCGCTTAGTTCCTGCATCCTGGTTTGCATTCAACAAGCTCTGGCTCTGATACCAACTGTCACGGACTAGCAATCCGTGCGGCGCTTGCTATCCAATTCACTAGTAAGCCTATGAGTAGTTACTTCAACAGGCACAAATATTAGCTTGAGAATGCACAATATCAATCTATAGACAATATAACGATGCACAATAGTCAACAAAAGCTTTCATTAACATTCAATAAATTACAATGGTGAGGAACGTTCGAAAGGACGTTGCTCAAGACTAGTTCGATGCTAACGATCAATGGAAATACAAGTTTGAAATTGAAAAGCAAGGCAAAGAAAACAATAAAAATGCTAGCGGTACAGTCTGGCCCGACTATGCAATGGACGCAACACGTCCTCAAAGTCAAGAGCTCAAACTTTTCCCCTATAATATAGATGCTAAGCATTTGAGCATTTTTCAAAAGAGAACATTGAGTTTTGAGACCATTAGAAAAGTCTTGAAAGACTTCTAACGTTGATTTTTCTGACCAACAGTACTAGTCCTGACGCCTAACCACTGTCAACGTTATTTAAAAAAAGAAAAGAAAAAAAGGACACTAATTTCGAGCCCATGTGCTCTCTCTCCTAACGATGGTTTGAGGGTGAAAGATGAAGGACAATTATTTAAGTATGAAGAGTTAGATGAAACAATCAACCCGATAATTGATTGGAGAGGAGTTTATGTTCCAATCTATTTGATTTCCTATATAAGCTGTTTTCTTGAATTTCATGATTTCCGATATTATTATACACCATTGTAATGCAGTTTAATTAACTTTGATTTGGTATTGACAATATAATGCTTTGAATTAGCTGGGAGAGATGCAATCCATGACCTCCCCATTAGGAGTATATAGGGTTTATACACAAGCAAGCAATCCAAGTAGTGCTGATTAGTTTGACAACATCAGTTTTATAAACAACTATCATTCATTGTTGTACTCCAATATGTTGTTGACAATAGGAACATCAAAATTCAAAAACTTGACAAATTAAGATTTAGTGTTTCCACTATTAGCAGAGGGTTTTGTTTAAGGGACAGGTAATTGATGGCTCCTTAATCCATACATATCCTGTAGTCCTATATATACACTACCTTTTGACAAATTTCTTGCATAAAATCCAGATACTCTCTTCACCTAAATATTAATTGATTAATATTGGCTCATCTGACTAAACCTTTCAACACTTGATCAAATATTGCATTAATCCAAATTTAGAATGGATAGGGATAAGCTCAAAGAGGAGAGTGGTGGTAGCAAGGAGGTAGGGTAGAGAGTTGGAAAAGCAAAGAAAGGGTAAGAAAGGAATGTAAGAAAAGGCAAAAGTAGAAAACAAAGTAGAGGGGCCGGGCCAGGCCAAGCCAGGCCATGCAAGAGGATCCAAAACCACGATTGTTGGGAGGGCAGCGCGTGTCAACAACCTTCAGACCTCAGACTACGGGCGAATCGCCACATAATGTGGAAACCGAGAAACCCACTCCCGGTTTTCTGGAAAAACCACTTGCTTTCCAAATAAAATGAAATCAAACCCACTAGTGGTTTTCGGTTCCCCTGGTTTTGTCAAGGACTGTGGGCGCCTCCCTCATGAACAGAAAGACAAGAGAAGAGAGAGACTGGGCTAGTGGTTTTGCCTTGTAATGCTTATCCTTTTTAAGGTGGGTGGTTTTATCTCTTTCTCTCTCATTCTTTATTTGGAAATATTTTAATAGTATAAAATGGGGTTAGAGGCTCCCATTCGATGGATGTATGGATTGGGGCCTAAATTAAAAATATTTTTTCCTTGGGCAGCCGAGGGGAATTTCGTTGACAAGGACTCCACACCCTCTCTACTCTCTTCCTTCCTTCTATCTATTCTTCTCTGCTACTCTTCCTTGCTCAATTAAAATGATTTTGGCCATGGAGGATATTTATTTTGACATGCGTGTCCTTAAATTTGGGGTGATAGGGGTAAATGTGTCTTTTGTGGGGATATTATCTTTGAAAGATTATGATGGACAACGGTTTTTCAAAGATCCCATAGATTTAGAAATTGGTTTGACAAGATATTAGGTTGATATGGGCACCTCTTATTTAGATCAACTCTCCCACAGTTACGTTGGACGACCTAGAGAGTGTAGTGTAATAAAAACCTCCTAATCTATGACATCCTCATTCCCCAACCATTTATCAAACTGTATCGGTTATATTTTTTATTTGGTGAGCAACAAGGTTGAACGTTGCTCCTAAGAAAGAAGGAATTAGGGGATGCAATGCAATTCAGGGTGTGTTTCGTTGCATGAGATCTTATGTCATGAGAATTCATGAGAGGATCGCATAAATTTAAGCTAATTTGATATACACTCACTAATCCACCATTTGATTTTGTGATCAATTGTGAGAATGAAAGTCCCATGAATATGAGAATTACACTCCTTGGTCCCCCAAAGAATGGGATTGTCATGTTCATGGGACTTTCATTTTCACCATTGATCACAAAATCAAATGATAGATTGGTGATTGAACCTCAAATTAATTTAAATTTAGATGGTTCCCTCATAGATTTTCATGACATAGAATTCTATGCAACCAAACACATCCTCACTTTTTAAGTCAGCCTTCTAATGTAGCAAAAGTATTTGTGTAGGAGAACTCTATGACGCCAAGATGTCTACGGAATTGTTTATTTTTCTATTCATAATAACATCATTGGGAAATAATATTGATAAGCCACTGTGAAAAAAGACCAGGAGTCAGACTATCATCCAAATACTCTGATCTTGGCAAGAGCAAAATTTTCCTTCATTATGCACACCATAATCTAGAACACCTTGTGTCGTACACTCCTACACAAAATTGGCTTTCCAGTTTGTGATGCCTAGTGATTGATGTCAAAAACCAATATTAATGTCGTTGCATGGTTTTTGACATCAATAAATATTTTATCTTTTTTTTTTCTTCAACCTACAATACACTTCTAATGCATAGTAGAAGTAGAGGTTATCGACTACTTCACTTGGATTAGAAGACAATATTTGAATTTCAATTTAAAGAATAAAAAGAAGAATGCAATAATTACTGTGAGATGTTGAGAGATGATGTGATTCCAAAAAAAAATAATAACTTGTAACAAAAATGAATATAGAAAAATGTCAAGGCTATGAGAATCACCCCATTCCAGCATAATGATTATAGAATGTAATTTCAATTTCTCCTATAATATTCAAATCACATAGTTTTTCAACCTACATGACTTGAGTTGTGGGATTACAAAAGTAAAAGTCTTTTCATTTTCCTAAAACTTTAACCAAATCCATTGCTTTATTTCTAAAGCATCATTGAATTTTGATTATGTTTTTCATCGGAAAAATCCTAAAAGACATGGAAATAATTTAATCTTTCGAATCAAAATAATTATTTATTCAACAAATGAAGCATTCTTTCGAAGTACTTTTTACAATTCATTGTTCTACTTTACTTCCTAAAGGAAACACAATATAACTATCATTATATCTTTATGTGGCTCAATCTCTTCCCCTTGAGAGAGAAGATTAGCTCTCCATGAATAATGAGAATAAACTAGTTAAAGGGGAAAGATAAACAATTGAAAAAGAGAAACAAAAATAGAACTTACTTTAATTAAAATTTTTGAAAGTAGTACATGCATTTCTCTACCAAGCAAAAATCTAAAGCCAATAACTAAAAAAAATACTCTTTAAGATAAACTATCATTTATGAACTCGATGTATGAGGTTTTTATAGATAAAAATGGTTTGAGTGAAACAATGAAACATGGTTGAGTGAAACAAGGAAACATGATTGAAGTTTAATAAAGAAACATATCTTGTAGATATTTTCTTATGATAAAGTGGGACATGTGGACGTCCAAATCTTTATGTTGATTTCCTTGAGATCCGTAATTATTGATGCTTTGTGGACTTGACTTCATGGGTCTTGTCATTGAAATTCTTTAATCCTTATGAATGCATTTGAACACCCATTAGGTCTTCTAGTTGTTGAATTTAACCTTATTGTGCCATTTTATGCATGATTTAAGATTTGTGTTTGAATTCTTACAAAATGCACAAAATACACGTAATGATATATATTTTTTGGATAGTTGAGTTTAACAATTGTATATTTAGGAGTGTAAAAATCGATGTTTTAGGTGCTTAACACCTAAGAAACAAGAGGGCGGCAAGTGACCCAATTTTTACCAATTTAATTTACCAGTTGATTGTAAGCCATTTATCGCCCCAGTAGAGGCTATTTTCATACATTTTCAACACCTTTAGCATTTAATTTTTTTTTCAGTCTTATTCAAATGGTCATTAGAGCCAAAAAAATCTAGACAGCCAGGCCATTAGAGACAGGACAACTACAGGTAACCCCCTGCCTGTGTGATTGTGTTCAAATGGGGGTATTGGACATTTCTAGGATGACGGAGGGGATGGGCCTCCCCTTGCGTGAACCTAAGCCTGGCTATCTAGAATGGTTCCTTTCATCTCAATCGTACATGTACTAATCAATATAATTGAGAAGAAATTGCTAACTATGTTGGAATGAGTTTTTAATCAATATATTGACATAGGTTCTGGTTTTAGGCATGGGCAGATCTACCTTATAGCTTAGGGGGGCAATTGCCCCCCTTTCAAGAAATCTCACTAAACTAACAATATTTGCAATCTTGCCCCCCTTTAAAATTTTAGATTGCCCCCTCTCATAGATAATAAAATACAAATATACACAAAATCGCAACCCTTCGCAAGTTCACCTCTCCGCCTTCTCAATTGCCTAAAATGATTTCGATAAAGATCTATTTTCTCCAATCCCCTCCAATCACACAAGACGATTTCAACGGAGATTGATTTCTCCAATCGCACAATACGATTTCGATTAGACATAGATCGATTTATGGAGGTGGTCTTACTCTCTCTCTTGCTTGTTTGCTCCTCATCGACACTCTTCAGTCTTCACGGTAGCTTGCTTCAGCTAAGCAATTGGACAGTAACATTCTTAATATTAACAGTTGTCTACCAATTGTAGCTCAGTTGATCGGACATCAACTCTCCTTGAAAGAGGTCGCAGGTTCGAGACTCACCAGTTAAGATTTTGTGAGTTTTCACTTGATTATTAGAAGTACATGTGCTTTGTCGTGGATAAGGCGTCTTCATGCAAGGTGGAGACAACGGACCGAAGCGAAAGCAAGTCTCCCTGCGAGATAGAGGCGACGAGGATATTAAGTGGCAACAATATTGTAGCCTTCGGGCCTGGTTTGGTAAACCCTATAGGGTCAGTTAAGCTGCGGTTTAATCATATTTATTTATTTATTTTAAGAATTAAATTATCTGTGATTTTTTTTTGCCCCCCTTTATCTGCAATCCTGGCTCCGCCCTTGGTTTTAGGATTGCAATTGAAAAGATAAAGCTAATGGTTAAATATCATTTTCATCCAATAGCTAGGTCTGCCTAATTTTGGAAATTATATTAGTCATACACGTACTTTTGATATGGACATGCACCATAAAACATAGGGTTGAAAATGGAACCATCGGTTTTTCACCTAAACCGTGAACCGAACCGACCTAGGTCGATTTTAAAATTTTCAAACCGAAATCGAACCGACCATTAACAAAACCGATTCGAAGCCGAACCGATTCTAATTTATGCAAACCGTAACTGAACCGAACCGATTAAAATCAAACCAAAATAAATCCGAACCGACCGACTATTTTAAACATATTATATTATTTATATATAAAATATATATTACTTATTATATATATTCAGTCGGTTCGGTTTGGTCGGTGAAAATCACATAGAAATCGAAAACCGAACCGACCACTTCGGTTTTGAATTTTTTAAAACCGAAATCGATCCGAACCGAATTTAAACTGAACCAATCGATTCGGTTTTGATCGGTTTAGTCGATTTGATCGATTTTTTGTTCAGCCATAATATTTTGATTTTTCATGTTTTATTAAAACATGAAAAATCAAAATCCAGTAAGCTGAATCAATCCATATCTAAATACCTTAGATTGCATAAAACTAAAAGACTAATATGCCCTGAACACTAAAATATCACAAGCTGGTGAAAGATATAGGATTGAGATGTCAATTTGCAAGAAGAGTAGAGGCATATTGGTCATTCGAAATTATAAAAATATTTGGGCGCTGTTGGAGAAACTCTAACAAAAAATCGATCAAACCGATTAAACCGACCGAACCGATCTAATCGGTTTAAATTCGGTTCGGATCGGTTTCGGTTTTAAAAAACTCAAAACCGAAGTGGTCGGTTCGGTTTTCGGTTTCTATGTGATTTTAACCGACAAAACCGAACCGACCAAATATATATAATAAATAATATATATTTTATATATAAATAATATAATATGTTTTAAATAGTCGGTCGGTCGGTTCGGTTTTATTTCGGTTTTGGTTCGGTTTTATTTCGGTTCGGTTCGGTTACGGTTTGCATAAATTAGAATCGGTTCGATTTCGGATCGGTTTTGTTAATGATCGGTTCGGTTCACGGTTTAGGTGAAAAACCGAACCGTCGGTTCGATTTTCAGCCCTAGGTTGGGAGACCTTTTAGTTATTATTTTCCCTACAACTTGGAGGTACTATCCACGCTCACTTTATTTTAATTTTGATTTTTTTTAGGGATTGTTTAATTTGTTGGGTTCCATTTCTCACCCAACTTCATTATTTTCTTACGCAAAATGGCTAATGATGAAGAGGACACTTTTCGCTCTCTCAGTGGTACTTCAAGAACTGTTGTTCGATTAATTAATTTAATTCCATGAACTAATTTTATGAGTGATACAGGTTCTAAGGTTTTTGCAACCATGATTGAAACCAGAGTGAGGTGGTGATCCACCATGGCGAGTTAGAATCATCATCGATCATCGTCCCAAGTTTTACCATGGCATGATCATAGTCCCAAGTTTTACAATGGCATGATTTGAAACTTAGAGAGTAATAACATACGTTTTATCAATTAATCTAGCACTTATAATTAATTTATAAAAAAAAATAGGAGACCAAAGAAAAGTAATTCAAATTTATCAATTTTAGTGAAGGCATGATGTGAGCACAACAACAAGCACAAGTACTCGAGGCTGACAAAGAAAGCCAAGTTGTATGTTCAAGCCAAAGATGACTCTAACTAATTAAAAGAAATTATTCAATGTCATTCTAAGATCAATGCTTACATGGTGCGGGCGAAATTGGATAAGGGAGAAAATTAAAGAGTGTTTTGATTCCCTGAAGACTTTATCTGCTCAAGTATGTCATAGACTCAAGTAAGGATTGTGATTTCGTTTTTTGAGTTAATTTTGTTCTCCTAATTTAAGAAATATTTCGGTGTCTAATGAAAAATGTAAAATTTTTGTGGATGCATGAAATATATAATGAATTTTGAGTGTATACTAAATATGTGAAAAAAATAATATGCAAGTAAATAAATGTATTAAATGCGTTAAATAAAATCAAAATACCTATAATTAGAAAATCAATTGGTAGTTTAAAAGGTCAATATATAAGTAAAAGCAGTGATAATTAGGAAATTGGGGGAGGTTTAAAAAATCAATAAATAATAAAAATAAATGATAATGAGAAAATAACTCGAAATTTATGAAAAAATTCCAAAAATTTTCAAAAATTGTAATTTTAGTAGCTGGTTTTTGTATTTTTACCAAAATATCCGAAATTTACTAAAAAACCTCGAAAGTTTTTGAAAAAACCCTAAAAATAATATAATTTTTTATTTTGCTCTTTTTCTTTTCGTAATTTCAAAAAAATGAAAATTTCGACGAAATTTCGTATACTTTCACGAAATCACAATCCTTGGCCTCAAGTAAGTGTAATGGAATGCTTGTTGGACTTTCTGGGTAGAATAAATTTAGTTGTACACTTTTGCCACCTAGCCCACAAGTCATGAAATAACACCACTTTCTATTTACCATCGTCCTCGTGAATTTTGAGTTAACATTCATTGTGGAATTGTTGCAAAATAAGCAATAGGCGTGACATTGATCTTAGGGCCATTGCAAACACTTTTATATTTTTCAATAGTATTTTGTTAAAAAGTAAAAATGATTTTTTTTGAGTTTGACACTTATTAGTTTAGGTTTAATTGGATTTGACTTTTATTTTTTAAATTAATTAAATCTAACGCTCAAACTCACATTGACTCTGACACCTTTGACTTGTTTAACTATCTTAAAATCCGAATATACCCACTTTAGACAACATGTGTAAGACACATGCTAAAATGGCCATCCAGTGGTGAACTCCTCACAGAGTCATCTTCTTCACCAACAATTTCTTCTTCTCATCACAACCATCTTCACTGCCAACAACCAACCACGCCACTACCAACATCATCCTACCGTCTCCATTAGCGGCGACAATTTCGTCTCAGGATTGCAATTGAAATATGAAAGATGATTCATGGTGGGTGATAGCAATTGATTTAATTTCGTGTTTAGAATCTAAAAATGAAACTCATGATGAGTTAACTTTTACTTTGCCTCCCTGTTTCAAGAAACCAAACTAATCATTGTTGAGTGGTCAACATACATATACTCTAATAAACTTGCATCAATCATTCATTCACTCATTCAAAAATTCCTTTCTTTGTCCGACAACCAAGGTGAAGCGAAGAAAAGCTAGCTAAACCAATCTCCCCACTCCACTCCCTAACTTGGAATTTAAACCCAATCACCCACCTTTCTCCCATCTATCCCATCTAAATCTCAGAAAATGGCTCCAGGCACATACTTAGTGATCCCCTTCCATGGCCAAGGCCACATCTTCCCTTCCACTAAACTCTGCAAAAGTCTCCCCACTGCACTCAATTACAAAATCCCCCAATTTCCTTATTGGCTAGTCAAGATTTTCACCAAGTACTCGAAATCATAAGCACTATGAAAGGTCACCCAACTCACTGAATCATTACAAACCAACCCAGATGACATCATCAGCCCGGCGAACCGAGCTGAATTAACTCCATCACTCTTAGTCCTCCCAAAATCAATCCCCTGTTGCCATAACAACTGGATCGAATCAGGGGCATGCTGAGTCTGAATCAACATCAAAATCACTGGCCAATGGCATGAGAGTTCAACGATTGGAGTTTGGCAGATGATACCACTTGGTCATGGGTTCGAACCCAGCTTGCGACATCTTTATCAGTTTATGGTGTTGACCATATCTGGTCTTTAATAGATTCTGGGATCCTATAAAAACCTTGCTTGCCTTCAAAAAAAAAAAATGCGATAGAGGAGCATTAGTTCTCCTCACTGAAATTGAATTCCCAAACATCAACTTGGTATTGGTGACGTCTTCGCATCGGCTTCTTCCCGCTGCCGGATCAAGCTTCTTGTGTAGGATGATATTGGTAATGGCTTGGTTGGTTGTTGATAGTGAAGATGGTTGTGATGGAGAAGAAGAAATTGTTGGTGAAGAAGATGATTATGTGAGGAGTTCACCATTGGATGGTCATTTTAGCATGCATGCGCTTTGCACATGTTGTCTAAAGTGAAGGGTATATTCAAATTTTAAAATAGTTAAACAAATCAAGGGTAGTTGACTATTAGAGTCAATGTGAGTTTGAGGGTTAGACTCAATTAATTCTTAAAATGAAGGTCAAACTCAATTAGACATAAACTAATGAATGTCAAACTAAAAAAAATCCTAAATAAAATTACTAATTCAATGTAGCATCCTCTAGGATGTGGTATATCTTGCTGAGCATGTCCCAAATCCTAAGTTTTCAACATAAATGCAGAACAAGGGGCTGTATATGCCATTACAATGAAATCAATCTTATACGAAAGTTCCATGTTTTAGTCACTTCACAACATCCCATTTCTTCTCCGACAACCTTTTTAATCCAAGTAAAGAAAAATCAGTAGTTTAAAATCTTTTATTTTATGGGTTTAGGTTTTGGCCTTCGATTCACCTCTTTTCCCCACGTCTCAAATTGTTTTAAGTCGTGCATTAAGAATAGTGCTACTTTTATGTGATTGATCGTTGTATCTTGAAGGCAAAACGCCTATAGAACCCGTAAGTATCGTAGCAGGAACAAATTTATTTTAGGAGGTGTTTGGCAATCAAAAGTATAAACACTTCTTATCCTAGAATAACTTGTCCTATAAATGGGTAGTTGTTTTTGTAGTTAGTTTGGTTAGATCACAAGTGTAGGAGAGATAAAAAGTTGAGGATATGGTTAGATAAAAAGTGTAGGATTGGGTAATTATTTTCATAAAGCAAAAATAATTGGAGTTTCCAAACTTACTTGGGCATATTTCTACCGTTATAAGAAAATAAGTTGCTTTTGAATGAGTTCTCAAATTCTCAATTAAAGACAATGTACCAATTCACATGCCTCAGATCACCAAATTTTTATAAATCCTTATTTCTTTTATTATTATTAAGCAATTTGCTTATTATTGTTACCTGAATCTCACTAAGAACCATTTCCCTCTTACATTTTTTTTTTCTAAAAAAGAATTATTTGTCAAATAAAAGTAAAAATTTGACCATAGTTTAAGATTTTGTTAAACAAGCAATTGAATTACACCCTCCTTGAACTTCCAATTGATTTATCATTCCAAGTTTGAGTTGAGGTCTCTGTCAAGATGCTCCAATGGAAAATTAGTTAATCTTCAGCTTTTAAAGAATCATCCATAAGAGGGTGGAAACTTTACTTGTTTACTTTTTCTTCTTGAAAACCAAAAAACCACTCTATAAAAACCTGTAACTTTGGTAACAACTAAATGCTTAATTAGTCTAATAGCATCACAACTGGAGGCTGTAAAATAAATATTTCGGGTTTCTGGCTCTGCACAAACTAAAAATACACTCTAATTATTCTTGCACTTAATATCTAACCATTAATTAATTATTTATGCTCCTTTCCCCTCTAATTGTCATGCTGATTAAAGAGAATGTCCAAATAACTGTGTTCGTATTTCGCATTATAAGAACCTTATCTATTTTGTACCGATAATTTATTTATGTTACAGTGAAGCAGGTAAGTCATATCGCATTTTGTTTTCCAAATGATTAATTAGTCTCATAGCATCTCAACTGCAGGCTATAAAATAAACATTTGGGGTTTCTGCACAAACAAAAAAATACACTCTAATTATTATTTCACTTAATATCTAACCATTAACTAATTATTTATGCTTACTTCCCCTCGAATTGTCATGTTGATTATTGAGAAGGTCCAAATAACTTTGTTCATATTTCGCATTCAGAGACCAATAAGAACCTCATCTCTTTTGTAACAAGAATTCATTTCTGCTACAGTGAAGCAAATAAGTCATATCGTATTTTATTTTCTCAAATTGTCCTTGCCAATTTCCATATTCCCATTTTGTCCCTTTCTTCTCTAACCCCTTGTTTTATACAACTTCGAGGACTAAGAGACACCTAGAGTTGAAGCTTCTTCATCTATGACAATGTAGCGCAAAAGAATAAGCACATCAAGCAGTCCTTATCTATTCTTCAATTCATGGTTCCAAACTGTCGTTATTATTTTGCCACCCCATCCCATGTCTAGGCCGATCGATACAACGTCCCCAACAACTCGATCGACAACCCCAATCGAGCCAATAGCTCGATCTGCCTCAACACATGTTGATTGTCCCTCCCAAATTTCCAAATCTACCCCTTTTCTGATTAGCTCATCTGCCCATCACTACATTTATACCTGATAGTCTCCTCTTCCACACACAGATCCAGCTGAGACTGAGAAAGGAAAAAAAGAAAACCTCTTTTGTTCTTATTCTTCTCTTCGTCTGCGCTCTCCAATATATGGAAACAAGGGTGTTTTCATTGTTAGTCACTCTTCTCATTGCGTTAGCTTTCATGGCTTTGAGGCATTATAGTCTAAAGAAGCCGTGACACGTGCCTCCAGATAAAAAGTTGTTTGCTCTACATTGGTGAATAAACACCTTAAAATACCCTTCATTAAAAGGATTTTTACTTCTACATAATGCATATATATTAAGAATCTTGGTTACAATACTAAAGTCCTGCCATAGTGGCTAGTTCGTGAGCCTCATAGTTGAGGTCCTTACTGATAAATTTACAAAATCATAAAGGATGAATTGTAAGCATTCGCCGTATGCTGGTGATGAGGGGACGCCATACCCAGTCCATGGTCACCAAAGCATGCTGCAAATAATCTTGCAAGATGGAAATAAGATTTCCGGAATCTCCCAACAAAAAACATGTTTTCCACTGCTGTGCTTGGATGAGGAGAAAAGTCGCCTCAACTGCATGGCATTAAGCCATTGTACTGTCCATTACCATGCCTTTAATAGGGCATACCACCTGGGCTTGGAGCTCACTTTGAAGATTGACCACCGAAACACCAATTGCACATTCTTGTGATAAGGCAAAGAAGATGGCATCATAAGTAACAACAAATGTATCTAGATCCTGATGGTAAGGAATGGGTATGAGGTAAGGGGATCTAGAATTGAAGGGGTGATTCCTGACTGTTTGGATTTGATTATGAATAAGCTGCAACCTGGTCGTGGCTAACTCAGTAAGAGGATTATATGAGGTGGGTTGGCTCGACTCGGATGTAGGAATGGGAGTGTGGTTTGACCGAGAATCGGTAACTGCTGTAGAAATGAAATGGTGAATGGAATCCATTTTGTCATTATCTTGGCTGGTCAACTGACGAAGATGATTTGGGGAATTGCTATTCGTGGAAAACCATTGGCTTTTTCAAGATTTCCAAGTCCGATGAAAGGAAGATAGGAACTGCTGATTATTCCGAGTCTGCCAAATGGTTAGGAGAAAGGCGGTGAATTGGGCAGGCATCTCATCCCTGATATTTTTGTGCATGTTAGCAGTATCCCAATTGAAATTGAAAAAAAGTGTGGTGTTTGGCATTGCGAAGTTGTCATTGCACCAATCAATCGGGATAGGAGAGATCTGCCACATTTGATGAATGATCGGGCAAAGAAAGAAGAGATGGGTAATATCTTATGTGTGGTTATTACAGAAAATACAACAATTTTCAATGTGAGTATGCAGCTGGTGTAGATTGGTCATTGTAGGGATGATATTTTGACTGATCTTCCAAAGAAGGAAAAGGGCGCATGGAGGCGCTTTAATTCTCCACAATCTCTGAGAATTTTGGTATTTAATACGTTAGTAGTAGACGAAGAGGTGGAACAATCAAACTCATCATTAGTGAATGCTTGTGTTGCATTTTTCACTAAGAAGATTCATTTTTTATCTGGTAGCCAGATGAGCTTATCAAGATTTGAAGAAGGCCTAATCACGATGTCCTGAATGTCTTTGGCAACCGAGGGAGGGAAATGAGAGTTAATAAGAGCAAAGTCCCAATGATGGTGATGATTAGAGGAGTTTGCCCACAGGTCAGAGATTCGAGCAAGCATGCCCTGGTCTTGAAAGTTAGAAATGTAATCAGCCAACACCAATCCAGATTTGTCCAACAATCTTTTCATAGGTCGATAAATGGGTTAAAAAGTACGTCTTGCATTTTATTAAGGTGGGATTGGCAAAATTAGTGACCAGTGACATAAAAAATTTGACAACCTTAACAATGTCATTACTAAAGTCCAAATGTTGTACTAAACATCATTAGTGGATGAATGAGATCACATCACAACTCATATTGAAATAGAGATCAACATGCACTATAACTATGACACATACCTTTTATTATCCATTTCCAATATAAACCAAGAAAGCACACTCTTTGTAGAATAGAATCTCACATAGTCCATGAATAATTAAGAAATAATTAATCCAATAATTTGAAGAAAAAACAAGTTAATGGAAAGGAATTTATATAGGAATATCGATATTACAACTTTCACCACACCATAAACAACATTGATTCCTTCATCAAACTTAAAGAAAATAGATCCATTTTTAAGAAACAAACAAGGTAGCATGCTAACCAAAAGAAAACAAAATTTTTTTTTCCAAGTATGTAACTAAATGAGAAAGTTCGTTGCCTATCCAATTTGTAACGAAATGAGATATCCATATATCGACTGTATAAATGAGGATTATGCCTAGAGTCATAAGATGGAAGATATACATTTTTTTCATGACTAAAATTGAGAGCAGCTACACTGAAGCAGCTGCCTCAACATGTCATGTTGCAATTTCCCCTCGAAATTGTCTCTCCTAATTGAAAAACTCTTACCACCACTCTCGCATATAGAACAAATCGAAATCAAAATCAAGATATCGACTGTATCTTAAAGGTTTATCTAACATGACTTATGTGCTGTCTTTGTGAAGGATACCTATATGGTATGACATAAACTTAATATTTGTTGTCTGGTTGGTGCTTCCACAATTTAGAGGTGCGACAATGTTTTACTATTGGTTTGTTAGTGATGATACATCAAAATAAACCGACATCACGGCCATACACGTGGCATAATAGATCCATCACGAGTATCTGGTGCCCCATTTACTGGGCCAGCTCGTAAAACCCAAGAAGGTTAAAAATCGATCATAGAGGTCCAAACAAGGGCCACTATAAGAAGACATAATCGAAGTCCAAATTCAGGCCCGACACGAGTTCTCTCATAAAGAAGAAAAACATTGCATAAAAAAGAATCGTGGATGGAGTTACGCCTCCACGGACGCATCTGCATAAAGGAGGAGACTGTTACGAGAAACATCTCCTTTCGTTAAGCCTCACATGCTTAAGTCACGCAGAGAATGAATCGTGATCATTATAAAAGGTAAAGAGAACATTCGACAAATGTATGCAACTTTAACTGAGTTTGTCCAGATTTATTTCCTTCTTCAAACAGAGTCGCCGACTTAAGCATCGGAGTGCCTTTGGCCACCAAAAAGGTGGTATTCAATAGTCTAACTTCTATTTTGCAGGTCAAACTCTCAAGAGGACGAGATTTGGACGCATCAGTTTGGCGTCGTCCATAGGAAACGACAAGTTTCATTTATAATAAAAAGATCCACAATGACGAAGTTCACCAAAATCTTATTAACGATCAAGAAATTACCAAGTCAATGGAACGCTCTATAAATTCTCAGTTTGGCAATGGACCATGCGACATGTTTCATAATATCAACCTAGCGACAACCGTCGAACCAACTGCACCGGAAAGAAGGGAGCTTCAACAAATAATGATTCAGACGTCTCTAACTTCTTGGGGAATCCCTTCGGACCCACGCGTAGAGACACTCATGGTTAGATGAACCACATGATCAAAATGGTGGATAGACTCATCCAAGACCTGGAGGCCAACAAACCTAAAGAAGAAAGTGCTCAGCTTAAGAGACATCAGATCAATAACAGTTCCAAATTTAACCAACGAAAGTTCGGAAGACTACAACCGAAAAAGCTCAAATGTGAACTAGCAAGGAAATCGTTCACAAACTAAATGGCTAGTCGAGGTGAGGACCTTGAAGTTATAGAGGGAAGGGAAAACATCAAATGGCCACTAAAATGAGAGGAGATCTAGAAAGACGGAACAAAAGCAAACACTGCACCTTCCACGACAACTCTGGCCATGATACTGAATATTGTTGTAGCCTGAGGGACGAGATCGAATGCCACGTAAGAGAAGGACGACTCGGAGAAATCATTAAGCTCAGAAAGCCTGAGGACGAAAAATCACATCTGGGGAACGACCAAAGGAGACAATATACGTCTTACATGGTGCAGCTGGAGAAAATGAACAATCCAATCGATCCAGAAAACGAGTAGTTAGAGGCCTACAAGCAAAGATCAAATTCCAAAAGCCGACAACACAACATGTAAGGACAATGCAGAAGACCCTGACCTTCTCCAATGAAGATGATGTGTAACACCCCTCAATTTTATAAAACAAATTTATTTTATTTTGAATTAAATAAAATAGGGTTACATTAAATTGAATGTGAATTTCAAAATTTAGGGTTCTATTTGGTGAGTTTAAAATGTGGGTGTTTTCAGAAGTTCAGTGGGGGCGAATAGCCACCCACCCTATAAAGAGAAAACCCTATTTTCTTTTTTTTTCCTTCTTATTTTCCCCCTTTACGTTTTCTTCTTCGATGGTGGCTGATTGTGAGACGAAACTGGCGAAAGGGGCTGCAATCTGGAGGAGTTTACATGTGTGATGAAGTTTGGTGGCTCTTCGGTCGCCTCAGCTGATCGAATGAGGGAGGTTGCTAGCCTTATTCTAAGTTTCCCTGAAGAGAGTCCCGTCATTGTTCTCTCTGCAATGGGCAAGACTACCAACAACCTCCTACAGGCTGGAGAAAAGGCTGTCACTTGTGGGGTTTCTCATGTATCTGAGTTGAATGAGTTGAGCTTCATTAAAGAATTACATCATAAGACAGTTAAGGAGCCTGGTTAGTCTCCAAATATGTTTGCATTCACATGCGTGATGCTAAATGCAAAGGATCAATTATCAACATTTCATCTATTGCTGGTCTAAATCGAGGGCACTCATGTGGGGCTCTCTCAATCTCGTTTGCTTTTCCTGATGCCGCATTGCTGATATTGGGGATGGCAAGAGGTGCTTAGTGTAAGTTATGTGCCCTGCAACTTAAAGAGCCCTTTCCAAAATTTATTAGTAAACACCTTATCAGTTATCACAGTCCGAAACAATACTCTTTGGAATTCAATGCAATTTCACTATATTATCCAGCCGTAAAAGGAAGCTTGAGAGGAACAAAGTGGCTGTACTTTGAGAGTCGATCGACAAACCAGCATGCTAACCATGTAACCATTTGATTTGGTAATAAAATCCAATGATACATCAATCCATATTAACAGAGGAGTATTTTCAATTTCAAGGAGAGAGACTGGCATGGGTTGAATGGAGTCATCCTAACATGCCATGGGACAAAGCAGGGAAGCTATGCAGGTTTCCCTAGTGTAAGGTGTCAAGTGTTAAAAGGTTGCAAACTTGCTTCTCCATTGTGTGTAAATTGCAATTAGTTGTGAACTAACAAAGGAGATGCATATAGCTATAAATTTGACAAAATGGGTGTTTGGATGATTGGGAGAAATCACAGGCGAGCGTTGGCGACGGGGGATCGATGAGAGAGAGATTGGCTGGCTTCGTGAGTGAGGCTTGCTGCGGCTGTGGGTGAGTGATCTCTCCAAAATCAGCTTTTAACACGGCTAGTCTTTGAGCGAGGCAGCACTGATGCAGCTGCTAAAGTGGCAGAGATTATGGGTGCCGATTTTGTAAATGAAGTAATATCAGCATGTGTACCTCCTGTTTATCCTCCACGTTCTGGTCATGGTTGGGCCTGCATTCCTATGCTACCTACCTTTGCTAAGGTAAACCTGGAAAATAAAATGTTTCTCCATGCTTCCAATGAAGCTAAACCTACTTCATACAGCCCTTCTTCAGCTACCCCTGGAACTGCTCTTTACCCTCTAGAAATAAAGATAGTAAAACATTTAGCGAAGTTGTCCCCTGTGAGATCTGTATTGGCTTGTGTTTTTGGGAGTAGCATTTTGTATACTGGGAGTGGGTCGTCCATCTCAAGCTCTATGAATGACGGATTGGTACAAGCATCTGATGCTGGCAGATTATACTACGAGTTTGCCCTGGATCAATCTGAGAGATTTCCAACACTTAACCGATGGATACAAATGCAAACAAACCTTCATAGGGTATCGGAGTCTGCAATGACAGCTACTTGCAATTCTGAGAATGATGATTCTAGGCCTGAACCAAAAACTGCTGTTAAAAGATTCCGTGAACCTGACAGTGACACTGAATCAGAAGTTGATGACATAGTTGGTAGCACCGCTTCAGCTACTTCGTTAGATTTCAGTAATCAAGGAAATGCAACTTATGAACCTTCCCAAGATTCCCCAAAGTCCGAAAGCATTGAACTTGATTCAGCAGTATTCCTCTCTTTTGATTGGGATAATGAAGCACCCTATGAAAAAGCTTTAGAAAGACTGATTGATGATGGAAAACTAATGGATGCCTAGCTCTTGAGAAAGTGGCAGAGTCCCTTGAGCTTCCATGTTTATATGAGACCCATGGATGCCCTGATGTATTTCCATACTACAGCTAGTTGAAACATGAACAGCTCTGCAGGTTCAGGCCCTATAATTGCCCTTATGCAGGTTCCGAGTGTTTGGTAACTGGTGATATCCCCACACTTGTAACTCATCTGAAAAATGATCACAAGGTAGATATGCATGACGGCTGTACATTCAACCATCGATATGTCAAACCCAACCCTCAAGAGGTCGAGAATGCAACATGGATGCTCACTGTTTTTAATTGCTTTGGTCAACATTTCTGTCTCCATTTGGAGGCCTTCCTGTTGGGGATGGCTCCAGTATACATGGCTTTCTTGAGATTCATGGAGGATGAGAATGGGCAGCAAATGGGGTGGACGCTATAAGATTTAAATTCGGTGAGTTTTCTTCATTCTTTCTATTTTACTGTGAGTTTTCTTCATTCTTCCTCTTTTACTGTGAGTTTTCTTATTCTCTGTATTTTGCAAATCATTGTTTCTTGCCTACATTAGTGATTGTATTTGTGAGGATTGGATGATGGGGTTTGTGAGTTTTGTTGCAAGGATGTGTGGTTATGATTTGGGTTTTGGTTTGGCGGTGTGATGACCTGTAGTTGTGTGTCCTTGATGAGTTTGGATTGGATTCTTATGCTTGTTATATTGCTTGATTTAAATTCCATTTCAAAGGTTTTGGGTGTAAGGTGTAAGTGAAACTCTTAGCCCTTTATCTCTTTGAAAGAGCAATTCAGTATACTGTATGTATATTGCTTGTATGGAAATGACGAGTTTCATTTCAGGAAATCCAATTGTGAGATTTTAGACATGTTGAGAATGAGGTTGCCTTATTTGTGGTGTTTTGTGTTGCAAACGCTTGCTCTCCAATATTTGTGATCTGTTTGATGTGTGAGATTTTCCTAGCTTGCTGGGTTCATGTTTGGGGTCACCCATGTTTACCATTTTATTGATTGGGTGTGACTTTGTTTGGTTGGTGTTTGAATGGTTGATGAATATTAGTGCATTGTGATAAATTTGGAGATTTGTATGCATATTGACTTGTTTATGCATTATGAAGATTTTGGATATTTGAATCAAGGAGTGGCTTGATTGCCATATTGTTACATAGCATGATTAATGAATATGCTATGTTTTCCCCAAAAATGTGGGTGAATAGATTGTGAATCAATTCAGGTATGACAAAATGTCATTGTGGAAGAATTCTGAATTATGAAAAATAAATGATATTGGTACACCTGGATTTCTGAAAATATAAACCACTTGGGCTTGTATCACTTAGAACTACCACATCTCTTTTGTTTATTATTTCCCCTCTCTTACTAGAGAAACTAAATGACCAGTGGGTCGTCTTGCGGAGTTGGGGCACCCATTTCTTACTAGAGAAACTAAAATAACCTTCGGGTTAGTCTTGCGGAAATGTGGTGAATTGGTATGCCTAAAATAGGCTTTGATATTTATCCGTAAAAAATGTGACGTGAGTTTATGCGCATTGATAGCCCAAGGGTGGCTTTTGGTACTCATATAGTTAGGGGTATCCGCGATGCATGCCTGTATGTGATGTCCCCACTTAGGCATGGATGACGGAGTAGTCCTCCTTTATATAAGAGAGGCATACGGGCATGTATGTTCGGCACGGAGGTGGTGCGAATGTGGTATCGTCTAAGTGATCAATCCGTTAAAAAGATGAACCTAATTCAAATAAAAAGAATAAATGACGTTGCATTGTTTCTAATCCTTTTTATGCAGGATGGCAAGTCCACTAATATTTCTGCAGGTCCGACTTGCCATAGTCAACTCCTATAGGGTAAGTACAGGTAAATGCATATTTACATATTAGGATGATGATATGATTGCCTCATTGAGGAACTAAATTCTTTGGACGGTGTTTTCTTGCATCACACCTTTGCCTCGTTGAGGAACTACCTATTGGTGTGATGGTTTGTTGTTTGGGTTTCGCTTGATGTTTATCTCGTGCGATTTTATTGATTTTTTTTTGGATGAATATTTCTCACACCAGCTTTATTGCTGACCCAAGTGAGCTTTTGCTTCTTGGGTACATTCCTTTGGGAATGTAGCCGATTAGCTTTTCAGGTTCAGAGACTTTTGAGCAGCGTTACGAGAGTTCCGCTAGTGGGGCTAGCGACGTCAGTTTTTCCTGGTTAGGGTTTTATTATAAATTTTAGTTTGTTCTATTTTCTAAACTATATTTTGTTTATTGCTGCTAAATGTTTCTGTCATTATTGAATTTCACGTCCCGAGTTTTGGGGAAACGGATAATCCTACGTGGATTTTAGGATTTCGTTTTTCTCGAAAATCGGGGCGTGACATGATGCCTTAGTAATCTTGGTAATGATAGCCTGGTGGGAAATCAATAGGGTGTTGGTTGACACGGCTAGCTTAGCCAACCTCCTATACATGACAGCTTTTTGAAGGATGCGATTCACTAAGGAAATGCTCTCACCTAGGGACCAACCAATGGTAGGTTTCAGCGGGGAACAATTTCGTCCACTGGGGATGATTCAGCTACCGATCAAAGCAGGACAACCAGAAAAACAATGAGTGTTATTGACATACTTCCTTGTCGTTGATGCTCCTTCCGCGTACAACATGCTACTCGGGAGACCCTGGATACACAAAATGGGCGCAGACTCCTCAACTATGCACCAATGCTTAAAGTACCATACGGACAATGGTATCAGAAAAATCAACGGAGATAACCAGCGACCCATGAGTGTCATTTAGCAAAGATAAAGACTCCCCCCAAATAGCAATTACTGCAATGACCGACCTAACACCGAACAGTCGAAAGAAAAAACAATCGTAGTTTACCTAGACAATGAAGTGGAGAAAGCAGTCAGGATTGGCACAAAGATTCACTTTGAGCTCGCCAAGGAACTGATCCAATTGTTGAAAGATAACCAAAATGTTTTTGCATGGACGATGAATATCATGGTAGGAATAGACCCGTTCGTCATTTTTTCACAAATTACAAGTGAACCCATTCAAGAAACCGGTTCGATAAAAAAGAAAGTCGGTGGTTCTAGAACGTAATCAGGCAATAAACGAGGACGTGCACCGCTTGCTTAATGTAGGGATGATAAGAAAATCTCACTACTCGGACAAGTTGGCAAACACAGTGCTAGTAAAGAAAAAAATGAAAAATGGAGGGTATGCGTGGACTACACTGGACTGAATAAAGCTTGCCCAAAATACAATTTTTCACTTCCACGAATAGACCAGATAGTGGATGCAACCGCCGGACACGTGGATGGCATACTCTAGGTATAATCAGATACAGATGTACTCTCTCGACCAAGAAAAACATCTTTTATAACGGAAAAGGGTAGATACTGTTATTGGGTAATGCCCTTCGGATTAAAGAACGCGGGAGCAACCTAACAATGGCTGGTGAACAGAATGTTCAAACACCAAATCGGCAAAACGATGGAGGTTTACATCGATGATATGCATGTCAAAAGCTCACGTCGAGCAGACCACATCACAGATCTCAAACATACCTTCTCCCAACTGCGAAAGTATAAGATGAAAATGAATCTCAAAAAATGCACATTTGGAGAATCAGGAAAATTCCTCGGGCACATGGTTAATCAAAGAGGAATTACGGCCTCAAGCGTCAGTCCAACACTGATCTGGCCCAAGTGGGTCTAAGCCCACCCAACTGCAGTCTGCTAGGTGGACCCGAATTCTCACAGTATCTAGGCCCACACGTCTCACACCTATCCTCAATACCCATAAGCCCTCTTCAGGCAAGTATCTAGAAGATCAGCTTCGGACGGGCAACTACAACTGCTCTCTGCTTCCAACTAGGAAGCAATCATCATAGTATCTTTCACACAGAGAAACTCCCTTATACAGATTGCTCTTGGAATGTGAACTATCTCCCACATATGAAGATCTCCTTCCTAAACTACGCCTACATTGGCATGGTAGAATCAGGACTCCTTGCACTATAAATAAAACAAGAGGTTGGTAAGCTAAGGTACGCTACAAATTTCCTGTTAACATTATACCTTCCTTAGAGCCCTGTCTGACTTTAGCATTGGAGTGACATCGTCCACCCCACAGTGGTTTGTGGCTCACGTTCCTTACTTGTGTAGGTCAGCAGAACTAGGTCACAGCAGGGAGCAGAAAAAGACTGCATCAGTTTGGCATCATCCATGGGGACGACATAGTTTTTAACTATACACTAATCATCGTCTCCTATCAAAACCCAGAGAGATGGTGACCACCAGGTCACTCAACAACGGAGAACCAGGGGACATGTCCAACGCTTAGGCTGTCTCTATACCGCCTCATTCAACAGTTTCTATCGTGCATGGGCAACCCAACTCTCGCACCGGCGCCAACGGCAGTAACGATGGACCCCATAATCGATGTGCTGGCATCTCAGATACAACAGATCGCCAAGGTGGTGGATACTCTTATGCGACAAAATCCACCACCTGCTATCGGAGACCAAGAGCAGCACAAACCTCCGCCTCCAGAAGATGATAGGGAACAAGCGTAGGAGAGCCATGCGCCCAGTAGTTCTCATTGGACTAAGGGAGGCTATGCGGCTAACGCTGTGCTCATCGCCAGAGCAGAGATGATTGGTCCTAGAACCCCTCCGCAGAGGGGCACATGGTCCTGACGTACTATATTGCCTCTTTGTCTCAACATTTGTGGACCGGATAATGAACAAGGCTCTTCTGAAGAAGTTCACTCCTCCGAAGCTCGACTCCTACGACGGGACCACCGATCCTTTCGATCATCTATGCCATTACCAATACATAATGGCTCTCAAAGAAGGAACTGAGTCCGTCATGTACAAAACCTTTCTCACTAGTCTAAAAAGCTCTGCGCTGACATAGTTCCACAACCTTCCACCGAAGTCAATCGACTTCTTCAAAATACTGGCAAAGGAATTCCTGACATGTTTCGTGGGAAGCCAGCGTTTCAAAAAAGGCCCGCACTACATACTCTCTCTAAGACAGAGGTCTGGCGAGACGCTCCGAGAGTGTCACGTTTGCTTTAACAACGAACTGACCCTCATCAACGGGTGTAGTGACGATACAACCGTGACGACCTTCATTGCGGGCCTCAGAGAGGGAATGATTTTCGAGGACTTCATCTTGGAGCCCTCTCTGGACATGGCGGAGCTGCTCAAGAGCTTCCAGAGGCACATCACCCTAGAGGAGTCAACGATCGCTAAAAGGAAAAATGGAGGCGACAAGAAGCCCTCATCTCTTATGGAAAAGAAGGAGAGAATGAGATGCGAGGATGAGGAACGGAGCAAAAGGAAGCGCAGCGACAATAGGCTGGACCGTGGTCGGCCCAGGCCAGAGAAATCATCCAACTACGTTGGATCCAGAACCCTGACACCCCTAAACGCTAACGTGTCAAACGTACTTAACTCCATGAAAAGCTGGGAGGAACTGAAGTAGTCCCCAAAGACACGCAGAGACCCCTCCAAGCGCGACAATGAAAAATACTGCTCGTACCACAAGGAGGGTGGCAACAACACCAATGATTGCAAGAGTCTGAGGTATGAAGTTGAGTACTGGATCCGGAAAGGCAAGGTGAAAGAATTCCTAATATTTGATAAGCAGTCAGAACAGACCATGGGCAGGGGGGAGTCGAACAAAGAGATAGAGAAGGAGACTCCAGGCATAATCTACGTCCTTCATGGAGTCGGACCGAATGAAGACTAGTCATACAGGTTATGCAAACGGACTCTGCTGGATATGCAGACACAACCCGCGGATGAGGACAGACGCGTTTGCTATTCAAGAATTTAGAACCCCATTCCCACTTTGACTTTCATGGACAGGGACCTCGATGGAGTCCGAACGCCACACAATGATGCCTTGGTCATCTCTGTTTCCATCGCAAAGTGGGAAGTGAAGAGAGCTCTAGTGGACACAGAAAGTTCACTCAAAGTTATGTTCTACAACGCTTTCCGCAGCATAGACCTTAAGTAGAAAAACCTGACGTCTTCAGAACACCCGCTGATCGAATTCAATAGGGATAAGTGCTTCCCCATTGGAAATATAAGGTTGGCTACGGTAGTAGGAGAGCCGCAACTCAGGAAAGTCCTATTTTCGGACTTCATGGTGGTAGACACATCGTTATCCTACAATCTCATCCTGGGAAGACCTTGGCTCCAACAAATGGAAGCAGTGGTCTCCACCCTTCACCAATTTGTTAAGTATACTGCTAACCACTCTTAAGGAACATACGTGGGGACGTATTTGTGGCAAAAATTGCCACTATGCCACGTTGAAACAGATAGAGTCCTCCCAGATTCAGCTACCTCATGCAGAGCAGCCTGACCCAGTGCAAAACCAAAAGACGATAAAGATACCTTTTTCGAGCGATACAGGAACAATAAGCTCTTTCATCCAACGACTCGAAAAGGCCATGGCAAGCGAGAACACATCCCCCCAACATTCCGTCGGCGCAGAGATGCACCCCTTTGAAAGGTTTACTCTTCAGTAACCTATGTAACGCCTCGACAATCTGCCGAATGATACACGAGAGCAACCATAATTCACTTCAAGGCCAATATCAATTTCTCTCTGTTAACAATTACTTTGCTTTAAGTTATTTGTTTCCCTTTCCATAGTCAATATTGAGTTTTAGTTTTTAAAAGACTTATGTGATTTTCAATCATTAAGAAATAAAGGAAGAATTACGAAAAATAAACTCTAATGATTATTGGAAAGATGTAATAACAAGCACCTTGAGGCAGACACAAAAGGCTACATATTACGAATGCCCTGAAGCAGATACAAAGACTGAGCTCTATAAGCGTCTAAATACAGCGCGAACTAAAGTAAATGACCCGCTTAGATAGTTCTGCTATGGACAACATCCGACGAAAACTTGCAAACCCTTCGATGTGAGCAATCTGCAAGTGACGGCAAAGATAAGAGAATGAGATACGCTCGACACCTTCCCAAGATAAAGACGAAGTGGAAGAAGAGATTAAGACTGAGCAGTCAGATTGCTCCATCAAATCACCCCGGAAAAGTCTTGTACTACAACATTGTAGACCTCACAACAGACTGCAGATTTCCTCAAGAGACATCCCACCAACCTTCTAACTGCCTCAAATAGATTAGAAGATGGCAGATGAGGAAGGCCACAAGTAGCAACGCAATTATGTTCTCACAATGCTATCAAGAGAGACCACTTTTCCATATGCGATGGCAGGTGTGACTGAACGATACCACACCCGGAGACATCGCACATCGACTAACACTTCGATCGACCATTGGTTATCAGCGAAATTCGAGCACACGAAGACAAATGTGGTACGGTGTAAGACCAAGGCATCTCCCTTGGGCGAAATCTGTATTACTTCTCTGCGACATGAGAATAAATTATGAGACCTCAGCGGATCAACTACATGCTCACCCATAGCAGATGGCCGCGCATAACAACTATCTCTATGCCTGACTAGTGCAAATGTCAAAATATTCGGAGACTCTATAAACGGAGACCCGCCTTCAGCCTTTGGAAAACCCAAAGCGTTCCTTTCAGGCAAGAACATTACAGGAGAGAAGCTCTGTGAGAGATAGTGCCTACAATGATTGGAAAACACCATTATATAGACATGATGGTTCACCAAGCGGGCACTCTAGCATTAACTGTCGAACATTGAATATGGTATGGGAAAACGAGGAGACGATGGTTCCCAAGGAAACTGCAGAAACCACGTCATTTAAATTGATGGCGCTGCACACATCCCCATCAATTGAGAGGTAGTAACCAATACTCAACTGCCACGCGGCCTGTGCCGTACAAGTGTTACGCCATACGCACAACGCACCGTGCCCTAGCTCTTCCTCTGCAAGCCCATGGGCTCGACCTATTACTCAAACAATATTTTATCACATGCTTGGCACGAGCACAAGAAATCCTAGTCAACCCTGACATACAGATCGTACTTACAGATCACTAGCTGATTTAAGGTAACTTCGTCCACCCCATACACCAGGTAGATGGACTAGGTTCACAAGCCCCCTAGTAGGCGGAACCTCTTTTCAAACCAGGCAAGCTTAGTCAGCCAAAGCTGATGACAACGACTTCTAGTTCAATCCGATACCTAGTCTGCTTAGCTTGAGCATCGACGGTTTAGGAAGTGGGAGTTTAATTAGCGCTATTAGGCCTGGTGACGACGACTCACCAAGGATCATTGCCCCCTTCGCGGTCAATGATTGCCAAACCTAATCAGGAAAGTCTAGCTGGTGACAATGTCTTTTGGTTCGACCCGATACCTAGTTCGCTTAGCGCGTGCATCGACGGTTTAGGAAGTGGGAGTCTAATCAACCGCTATCACGCCTGGTGACGACGACTTGCCAGGGATCAATGCCCCCTTCACTGTCAATGATCGTCGAACCTAATCAGGTAAGCTTAGCTGGTGACAACTAGCAACAAAAGCTTCTGATCAAAACTGAACTTGTAGCCCCCACTGCGATGGTGTAGATAGTCTAAAAGGTGGGAGCCTAGTTTGTCCCAAACTGATTCCGATGGCTTGCCACGGGACCACTGCTTTTTAGGGTGACCTTCAAATCACCAAACTTGGACTTGTAGCCCGCGCTGTGAGGGTGTAGATAGTCTAGAAGGTGGGAACCCAGTCGGCCACGACGTGATTCTGATGATTTGTCATGGGACCATTGCTTTTCAGCGTGGCCCGAACCCTCACAAATTTGTAGCTTGGTGCACTCAGATGCAAATAATTTGGATGGTGGGAGTCTAGTCAGTCCTGAACTGATTCCGATGGCTTGCCACATGAGCACTACTTTTCAGCTTGATTGCCAAACCCCTCTCAAATTCGGGGAGGGTGTAGATGGTTTGAAAAGTGGGGTCCTAGTTAGTCCTAAACTGATTCTGACGGCTTGCCACGGGACCACTGCTTTTCAGCCTGGTCACCAAACCTTTACTTTCCAAATATGTAGTCCGCTCTGCTTGAACAGACTGCATTCTAATGTTAAGCGAATGCCACTCACACCAATACAAAGATCGTACGGCCAGTGCCCAGATAAAAGCTATTTAGGATGCCAACCTGAGCTTACGACGCCTGAGTCAGCACGAACGCTCTAACACACATGCTCAACCATCACAACTCGCTCACAGCAGCTACAATCGACCGGTCAGACAAGCGAGGTAACCTTCAAGCAGCTTACCTTGGGGACAGGGCACAACTCGGATGACTCAACCCCTAGCTAAATTGTTCATAACATACATACTATCAGACATGACTACACCGCTATGACCCTGAGTCATTCACAACACAAAGCGGTCAAACTCTCTACCGCAGATAGACCAATCAATGTTCTATTGATTCAACCAGCCTATGCCAAAGCAAGATGACAAAGCAAAACAAAAAACATGTAATAGAGACAACAAATACGACACGGATAAAACTGTTTTCATTAATGGTCAAAACAAAAAGAGTACAAGTACACAAAGTTCACTCCTTATCAGGAGAGGGTAGAAAAATGGAAGAGTTAAGCCTAGTGAAAGAAGAAGCACGATTTGCGTCTACACATGCCACAGCCTGGTCATCAGGGTTCAAACCGTCGAGGTAACTGACAGGCCCACATAAGAAATCTTCTTATATGGTTGAGATCCCACTCCGGATGCTCCTCCATCAGCGCCAACAGCTCCAGCCGTCAATGTACAACCCAACGAAACTCACATTTGCTTTGTTCATGTAGAAGCTCTTCCTCCCGCACTTTTGCATCAACAAGTTCATGCTCTAGTAACTCCAACTTTCCAGTCAGCGTGTTGACCTGAGACTGCTATGTCACTAGATTGCTCTTCACGACACTAAGTTCATGCCACCCCAATTTGAGCTGGTCCTCGGTCTTCCTCGCTTCTTGAGCATTTAACTCCACATCGAATTCCAACTGTTGCTTCTCAGCAGCCCAATCGACTTCCTTCGAAGCACTCTCTTCAGTGAAAAACAGCAGCTCATAACTTGCCTTAGCCACAGCTTCCTGCGCAACCTCAACTTCTCGGCAGATACAACTCAACTCCTGCCTAAGTCTGTCCCTTTCAGACACCGCCTCTGTCAGATTACGCTCAAGGTCCTCCTGACGAGCCTTCTGAGTCTCAGCGGCCACGGTTGACTGATCCAATCGCTTCTCTTCGGCCTGCTTCTTAAGCCGCTCAATTTCATGAAGTGCATCAGAATATAACATCTGTATATGCGAGAAGACACGCTCCAAGGTGTATACTCTCTTACGAGCCGCCTCAACTTTCATCCTAGCAACGGCCGCGTCGCTCAAATGAGACATACCCATCATAAGGTACTTCAAGCCCTTATCCATACACCCTTCCAATGAATTCTCCTTAAGTTTTTGAGCGTATTCCTTCAGCCAGTTGTGACGCTTGCTTATATACTTTCTCAAAGCATACTCTACGTCTACCTCTTGGTGCCAGACTTGTGAACTCAGCTTCACCAAATTTGGTGCAAACAAGCTTATCCGTGCGTCCGGATGTAGCTTTTCCTGATATGAAACTATGCCGACACCACCCTTCACGGTCGCCACCATCCTCAGGCTCTTCTTTGTGGCCTTTCCCTTGTCAACAGCAGCAACCCTTTTTGTGTGAAACAACTCAATGGGATCCGGAGGGAGAGAAGGCAACAAAGTATCTAAAAGACCCTCCAACACCTCTAGCTGAGACCTAGAGCGAGACGGTGAGCAATAGGGATTGCAAGAGACACAACCGGTACCGTGGCCACTATCAGGCAAATCCTCACAAGAGACTTCTGCCGAAGCGGCCCCATGCGAATCAACACCAGCGAAAGCATCCATCTCAACCCGCACCTGACTGTCATTCATAGCCTCGACCTACGCATCACCAAGGTTTGACCTGTGTACAACTCCTGCCAATCGTAGGTAATCCTTCTTTAAGCCAAAAACATTAGTTTCCGCCTCAACAGGCCTAGTAGACTCGCGCTCCCCCTTCACCGGAGTGGGTCGTGCCGAAGATGATCCAGTTCTAACGTGAGACCTCTTCTTCACGAAGGAGGCAAGAGTATCAGACGGCTCCTCCACATCAGACAGTATAAGAGCTTTGGCCCCAGTAGCCTTCCTCTTCCTGAAAGGGGCCCCAACTTCCAACATAATGCGCGACTCTATATAAAAGTGGGGGCGGCATGCTTGTTGTCCCATAGCCCACTACGGATGAAGTTGGAAACCCTTATGACATTGACCGCTTTTCTTTTCGGCAGAACGCAAAACGTCTCCATGGTGTTTTGCTCTTCTAAGGTAAGAAAAGTAGTTGGAAACCTTCCTGCAAAAAAATGCAAGCGATGGTTAATCGACCCACTATCAAGCATATAAAAGTCATATGAAAAGATATGAAATTACGAAGCGGCCTGAACTATCGATCGAGCGGACGACCCTTGCATTGAAAATACTTTGAATCCGTAGAGGCTAGGAAGCAGTACTTCTGCCAGAACTTGAAATCATCAGGCAGCTTAACGAAGCAATCCAGCGACTTCATCTTACAAACAACATTACTCTTTAGCCGGAGAAAGGTCAACAATTGAATGACTCGTGGAGTCACGCTAACGCCGGTCTCCTTAGCACTAAGCAGAATCATGAGGATGATCCTATATCCATTGGGCCCCAATTGAGCTGAAGGAATCCCTAATAAGTCCAAAAACTCCCAGATCACATCCAGAATTGGAAAATGCACTCCAGTTTGAAGCATCCCGCAGTGCAAACATATAAAATCGGTCGGAGGTGACATTGGCGTCTGGTCGCTCGTCAGGAGATACAACGACAGGTCCACAGAGACCCCAAACGTTGTATGAATTTCAGCAAGACCAGGGTCGGACAACAACCTATATTCGAAAAACTCTAGGCCCTTGGCCAAAACGGCGTCATCAAGAAGGTTTTCTTGAGCCATGAAGAAGATGAACAATCTTTTATAATCAGAGTGGTAGCTTCGAAAGCAAGGAAAATAGAGGTTGGCTTCCCACATTTTTCGCTAAACCAACGTCAATTAATGCAGCGCATGGCTCAAACAACAATTCAGACTCAATCATCATGAGCGGTGCATCCTTTCAAGAGATGACTTAACGAATCGATGTGACATCCCACTAATTCGGGGGAGTAGCTGATGATACATAAAACGGTCACACCTCGGAGCCGTACATGTTTCATGATGATCTCGAGGAATTACAGCCTCAAGCGTCAGCCCAACACCAATCTGGCCCAAGCTGTTCTAAGCTCGCCCAACTGCAGTCCACCAGGCAGACCTGAACTCTCACAGCATGGTAGGCCCACATGTCTCACAACTATCATCAATACCCGTAAGCCCTCTTCAGGCAAGTATATTGAGGATTAGCTTCGTACGGGCAACTACAAGTGCTATCGACTTCCAACTAGGAAGCAAACACCTGAGTATCTTCCACACAGGGAAACTCCCTTATTCGGATTGCACTTAGATTGAAAACTATCTCACGCGTACCTAAAAGCACAGAGCTAACATGGAACTTCCCTCCTACAGTACGACTCCTAATTAGAGAGGGATTTCCATGAAGATCTCCTTCCTAAATTACGCCTACGCTGGCATGGTAGAACCAGAACTCCTTGCACTATAAATAAGACATGAGGTTGGTAAGCTAAGGTACTCTATAAATTCCCTGTTTCAGCATTATACCTTCCTCAAAGCCCTGTCTAACTTTAGCATCGGAGTGCCATTGGCCACCCCATTATGGTTTATGGCTCACATGTGTTACTTGTGCAAGTCAGCAGGACTAGGTTAGAGCAGGGAGCGGAAAAAGACTGCATCAACGGTTGTGATCGAACAACCGCTTCAGTCGGTATTGCACAAACCAGATCTATCGGGGAGAATGGTGAAATGGGCAATAAAACTTGGGCAATTTGATATTAGCTATGTCGCTAGAACCGCTATCAAAGCTCAGACATTGGAGAATTTCATCGCCGAATTCACAGGAAGCAATGACCAATAGACAGAAAACAAGAGCGATGGAAAACTAGGGGTGGGCATCCCATCCAGCGATCCCGATCCTGTCCCATCTCATCTCATCTCGAATTTTTTCGTGTCCTATTGGCACTGATCAATCCCATTCCGATCCCGTCCCGTCCGGATCTAGAGTGGGACGGGATCAGGATGAAGATTTTCAATCGCGCCCATCCTGACCCGTCTCGAACCAATTTTTTTAATATTTAGTATGAAATATGTAGTATGAAACTATTTGTTGACATGAATTTTATTTGTTGTTTTATTTATTGACATAACTATTTTATTCTCACAAGCTTCCATGCGACTCACCTAGATAATGAATCTAACTCAAACTCTCTCCATTTTTTGTCCTCTTCCTAACTCTTGACAGCAACAATGTGTGTTCCTTGTAGTTTTTAAATGACAAATCATTTTCATTAGCAATGTACAAAAAATGACCATCTTCAATAGTGGTTCTAAAAAAAAGGAGTAAAAGCTAATGAAATTGGGAAATAATAATAAATGGCTTACAGTTATATAGTTGTTCTTAGAGTTGTGTGTTTGGTAAATCCAAAATTTTCAATCTTGTATGTTAAATTTTCAATCCAAATTTTAGTACATGCTCATCCCGTCCTGTCCCCAACCCATTTGGGATGAGACGAGGTCGAGATGAGGTCTATCCCGTCTTGTCTCGATCCCGAACAAACGAGATGGGATAGGGATGAAGTCCATCCCGTCCCGTGCCCACCCGAATGAGAACAATCCAAGCCAATCACAGACGGATGGATCCCCCATTGTGACGGAGCATCCAACGTGGCAGGAAGTGGAGCTGGATTAGTCATGTAAAACTCAAAAGGCGTCGCATTGGAGAAAGCGATAAAATTTAACTTTAAAATCTCAAACAACAAAGCCGAGTACAAAGCTGTGATAGCCGGACTACAGTTAGCAAAACACTTAGGAATAAAAGACATCAGTGTCTTTATTGATTCCAAACCGGTGGTCAATCAACTAAACGACGAGTTTCAAGTCAAAGACACTCGAATAAAGTCCTACCACCAAAAAAATCACTAAACTAGTACAAGGCTTCCGGAATGCAATCATTCAACGATGCGCAAGGATGGAGAACAAAAGAGCCGATGAACTAGCAAAGGAAGCATCGACAACTAAGGAAAAAAATAATCTACTTGTCATGATGCAAGGAAGCTCCATACTTGAAAACCAAGCGGAAGAAGCATGCACCACTTATCAAGATAACAACTGGACAACTCCAATCGTGGCGTATTTATCAAACGGGGAACTCCCAACAGATAAGATGGATGCCTTAAAATTATGACATCGGGCGGCACGATACACAATGGTCAATGATAGACTCTACAGAAGGTCTGCCACGAGCTCGTTGCTAAGTTGCCTTTTATCAGAAGGTGTTGAATATGTTCTGCAAGAGATCCACCATGGTACATGCGAAAATCACCCAGGGGGAAGAACACTGGCCCATAAAGCACTCACGCTAGGTTACTACTGGCCAACGATGCAAGCAGATGCTCAAAATCTCGTTCGCACATGCGACAAATACCAAAGATTTACCCCATACACTCACATGTTGGGACAAAATTGATCCCAATGAGTAGCCCCTAGCCTTTAGCGCAATGGGGAATGGACATCGTAGGACCTCTCCCCGCATCTGACAAAAAGAAGTTTCTCTTCGTAGCAGTATATTACTTCAGCAAGTGGGTAGAAGTAGAGCCCCTCACAAAGATAGGAAAAAACCCAAGTCGAGAAGTTTTTTTGGAAAGACATAATATGCAGTTTCGGGATCCCAAGGGTAATTATCATGAACAGTGGGAAACTATTCGAAAGCAAGAAGGTCAAAAAGCTATGTGAAAACCTAAATATCCAGTAACACTTCTCTGCACCCGCCCATCCACAGGCAAACAGACAAAGGTCACCAACATGACAATCTTGGAAGCAATCAAAAGAAGGTTTGAGGCAACAAAAAGATTGTGGACATCTGAGTTGCCTGGCGTCCTTTGGTGATACATAACAACAAAATGAACTCCGATGGGAGAAACTCCTTTCGCCCTCATGTACAAATCCAAAACAATGATACCTGATGCGTCCGAAAAAGTCTTCCTGTGAGTTTTACTTACAAAATAGATGTTAGACTGCCAATGACCATCTTTTTGGTGGCCGAAGGCACTCCGACGGTTAAGACAATAGCTCTGTTTGAAAAAGGAAGTAAATCTGGACAACACTCAGTTAAAGTTGCATACATGTGTCGAATGTTTCCTTTTCCTTTTATAATGGTTGCGGTTAATTCTCTACGTGACTTAAGCATTGTGAGGTGAAACGAAAGGAGATCTTTCCTGTAACAGTCTCCATCTTGATTGAGATGCGTCTATGGAGGCATAACTCCCACCACGACCCTTTTTGGTGCAACGTTCCTCTTCTTTATGAGAGAACTATTGTCGGAGCTGTACTTGGGCATTGATTCGTTTGGGCTTGGATTCAGGCTTTGATTGTATCTACTTATAGTGGGCCTTGTCTGGCCTCTGTAGTTGACTTTATTCTTCTTGGGTTTTACGAGCTAGCCCAATAGATGGGACACCATATCCTCGTGATTGATGTTTTCTACCGCGTGTATGGTTGTGACGATCGGTCTATTTTGATGTATCATCATCTACTCCCCCCTTAATTAGTGGTTGCGTTCATGTATCCCCTAACTCCGTGGCGGTTGGTATCCCAATTGCATCTTTGCATTGAACGTAATGTTGTTAGAAACTTTCGATCGATCGATCGTCTCGATTACTTCTTTAACTGTTCATTTTCACGCACATTTTTTGGAATTTCACATGCCATTATATCCTGTCCGTTTGCCTCACGAGTAGTCTGTTCGTTGCTCGGTTGTATAAAGGAAATCGTGATGGTTTAATTTCCTTATTAACGCCATCATTAATATTAGGGTTGTTTCTTCTTTTTATCGTCTTCTTCGATCCTTTTTCCAATTCGTGATGTCTGCTGGTGATTTACTGAATGGTGAGCAACTTCCTACTCGCAAAGCTCATTTTTCCCCGAAAAAGGCTTTTCAGTCAACCTTGGATAGCGTCCGTTCCAACTATTCTTTGCCCTCTGACCTTGAGATCATTTTACCTCATGAGAGTGACAATCCTTATCATCCGAGGAAGGGATATATTGCACTTTACTCGCGTATGTTTCACGCCGGCTTTCAATATATAGTTCCAGAGTTATTCTAGTCTTATTTAGATCTTCTGGGTATTCCTCCTGCCCAGATGGGCCAGAACGGCTGGAGGGTTATGGTTTCCACATATCCAAGGGACATTTTTTCTGGTATTCCTTTGACTGCTAGAATTTTGAACTCGGTGGTCATTCTATTAGCGTCCAATAGCTCATGGTTTCTTCATTATCCCGCGTGTTTTAGCAACCTTAATGATGACATCAGGTGTTGGTTGTGGGATTGGTTTTACGCTTCTGTCCACTCTGACTATTTCCATTTGCAGGGTCGACAGATAGTGAGATTTTTTTGGGTTCCCAACAAGCGGAGGAATCTACAATTGACCGCTGAAGAACAAATTATCAACGAGCATTTTTTGCAGCTTCCTGTAATTCCTTTGGACACCTATCTTACTGATGACATGGTGAAGCGCAGCGGTTTGTACAACATGAATGAAGCGAGCAGGCTTTGCTAACTAAAAAGCAAGCTGCGGAGATTGTTGTCCGTGTTGTCCTTGTCGATGTTGGTAACGCTATCGTTGATGGGAAAGTGAGCTCGGATGTTACAGATTTTGATGCTCCTATTAGCGTTGCTACCAGTCCGTATTCCAGGTAGAAAAAAGTTTCAAGGACTGTTAGCTTGTCGAAGCGGTTGTTCACGAGTTTCGAAGAAGAAATGGCTCATTGACTTGGTTCGTCGTGTTTCCCTTTACTCGAGTTCTGTTGATAGGGAGCCTGTGAGGGAAAATCAATGTTCTCTTCAAGAGGCGGAAAAAATGAAACTGGCATTGGAGAGAAGCAAAAAAGAGGCCATCCATTCGCTGGACGATGGCGAAAAGAGACTCCTCTTTACTTATGGTGGTCCTGACGATGCCAAGTGTTCTAATGAGAATCCTAAGGCCATTGATGACAAGATGTTCCAACTAACTGTTGTCCAGTCTAAGGAGCTTAGTAGTCGTGACCGAGTTCTCGAGATGCAACCTCTTTGTTTTATCTATTTTCCCGTTGACGACGGGGCGGAGGTCCCGCCTTCTTCAGCCCGCTTAAGCTCCTCTGTTCTTGTTGGGACTGCCACTCTTTTTGCTTCTGCAACGAGAGGGTGAGGATGGCTTTCCCGTTGTTCCTTCTTCCTTCTCGGTTGTGGGTGGTAGTTCCTCCATGTTTTCGGATCCCCGTGTTCTTCATTCGCGGATCAGTTGGATGAAACCTACCCCCAAAGAGATTCAGGGAAAATCGGACGGGTGGTTCTGCTGGTTTTCCCTGTTTGACTTGCCGGATGGCGCGCGTAAGTTGATTAGTGAATGGCACAGATGATGGCCTTAGGCTTATAATGGACGGGATGACTCATCTTGCCTATGCAGGGGAAATGGGTTTGGGTTATCTAGCTAATCATAATCTTGTGGGTTTTCTGGAAAGGAAACTCGCTATGCTGCTATTGGTGTTTTCCCATGTTCTTTATCAATCTGACACATTCAAAACGCGATGCTCGGAGCGGATCAAAGCAGTTGGGGTTGCTCAAGCCTCGTTGGTCGAGGCGGAGGGTGCACGAGATCGGTCTGTGACCGAGCTAGAATCTTTAAGAGCCAAATTAGTCAGTGTTTATGCACGCTTGCATGATGTGAAAGAAGAGCTGTCTGCCGAGAAGGCACTCCATGATGAGGCTACGCGTGCCGTGATAGAGCACTCTAACAACTGTGAAATTGCCGAGAAAATGGTGGAACAATTAATGGCTTTACTTGACGAGGTCAAGGATGATACCTCCGCGATGCTTACTACTGATAAGGGACAACTTATAATGGCTAGGAGTGAGCTTTCTTTTGTTAAGGATAGGCTTCGTGTTATGGAGGTGGCGGAATGGCAAAGAGTTGTCGATGGACGAATTGAGCTTCTAGATTATATTGAGGGTCTTGGTGTTAACTTGTCTCAATACTGTCATTTGGTCTATCAGACCTTTGAGGATGTACATAGTGCTGAAGTCCATGGGTGATCCAATGGCTGAAGATCCACCACCTTCTCCTCTTGAAGAGAGAGCAGCCGCCAGTGACCCGGCTACCACTCGTCCGTTAGATGATGCTGTTGACAATGCTAGGGATTCCTCTATTTGACCTCCTGCTCCTTTGCTTTCTTCTTTGAATGTAATAGAATAGTTTTTATGAAAGAACATGAATTTTTCTCCTTTGCTTTTTATAGTAGTCGTGGTTCATCTTATCGACTTTGTTCGTGTTGTCTGTGCCTTTTATAGGTCGTTCATTGTTGTTAAATTGATTTTTACTCCAGTTTTGATATTTACAACTATGTTTTTGTTTTGTCTGACTTTTGCTGATTTGAATTCTCCTATACTTACGTACATTCATCTCAACCTTGTGTTGGTTGTCTTGGAGCTTTTGTGAGAAAATTGTTTTGTTTGCTTGTCTTCTACTTTGTTGATCTGGTGTGCTAGTTAATCAGAGGCTCTCTTGAGCTATGTTAACTTGTTCCTTCATTGTTTGCTTTGCTGTTTTGATCAAAACAAAATTTGCGTCTTTCGAGTTGTTTTATTCGCTCGGCTCTTATTCTATTGGTTTGACGATCTGATTGACCCGAAGTTTCTTTTACTTAGTTGACTCATTCGTTCATCCTTTACTTTGTTGGTTCGACACTCTAGTCGATCCGAAGTCGTTTTTACTTAGTTGACTTCTTCGTCCAACTTTTACTTTGTTGGTCCAACGTTCTAGTCGACCTGAAGTTGTTTTTACTTCGTTGGTTTGACGCTCTAGTCGACCTGAAGTAATTTTTACTTAGTTGACTTATTCGTCCAACTTTTACTTCGTTGGTTCGACGTTCTAGTCGACCAAAGTTGTTTTTACTTCATTGGTTCGATGCTCTACTCGGCCCGAAGTCATTTTTATTTAGTTGACTCGTTCATCCAACCTTTACTTCGTTGGTTAGACACTCTAGTCGACTTGAAGTCATTTTTACTTAGTTGACTCGTTCGTTCAACTTTTGCTTCGTTGGTTCGACGCTCTAGTCGACCCAAAGTCGTTTTTACTTAGCTGACTCTTTCGTACAACTTTTGCTTTGTTTGTTCGACGCACTAGTCAACCAGAAGTTGTTTTTTACTTAGTTCACTCGTTCATCCAACTTTTGCTTCGTTTGTTCGACGCTCTAGTTGACCCGAAGTCGTTTTTACTTAGTTGACTTGTTCGACCAACTTTTACTTCATTGGTTGATTTGACCAGAAGTTTATTATATGTGTCCTACTTGTGTTCTGATTTTTTTTGGCTTTATATGCTGATTGTTTTACATGGCTTTCGAAGCTTTTATCCTTCGTGGGATTATAATTCCAAATTTGTAATTTTATTGATTTTCCCTTTTGGATGTCCTAACCGTTCCTAGCGGTTGTTTTTCTGGAGCAGTTACGCGACATTGGGGAGCGATTTCTTCTTAATCATTGCTTGGTTGATGTCTATCCTCGTGTTGGGGGTTCGCGCCTTTGTTGCACTTTCTCATTTAATTCATGACCTCCTTTGTCTGATATTCACATAATTATTACATAATATACCTCCTAACTTATGTTTGTTAGTGTTTCGAATAGTGTATTTTATTTTAATTATTCTATTTTTGTAGGATTTGGAGTTTAAATGACAAAAGTGCATTAGCCTATGAATTTCAAAATTCGCCACGCTAATGCACTTTTGTCATTTAAACTCCAAATACTACAAAAATAGAATAATTAAACTAAAATACATTATTCGAAACACTAACAAACATAAGTTAGGAGGTATATTATGTAATAATTATGTGAATATCAAATACCCCAAAACCTACATTTTGCTAGTCCTTGAATAAAACAAAATTAAGAATAAAATCTTAACTCACTTTCATAGGAATCATGGTTGCACTTACCTTAACGTGCAACAAGGCTTTAAACCCCTAGATTACCTCTAGTGGACGAGTTATAGTCTCGTGAGGGTTTCCATAAATGTTACCCCCAAACATTACTGACTCAATAGAACAAAATCTATTTTCTAAAAACATAATGCAAAAACATGGGCATTCTCCTTTATTTTCCTCAGAGTAATTTTCTAATTGCTTAAAATTCAAGAAAAACAATAAACTAAAAATGTCACAATAGTATATCAATAGAGTACAATAATTTAATAGTATCTAAAGGTTAAATAAATTTCATAATCATTTTCAACTCGAAGTGTGTGTGTGAGGAGCCTTATCAACATAACTCTTCATCTCATAGTAAAGATGTGACGAGATAACCTTTAGAAAGGACGCTTCGACTACAATTTTCTCATGTCACTCAGAAATAAAACACTCAGAGATTGGGCACTCAGTTTATATGCCAGGAAAAGAATATACTATGGAAAATGCAAACGTCTCACATATAATTATCATGAAAAACAGAATTTTTCAAAGAGTGAAATGAATATGATCTCATGGACAGGAATATTGATTACTTTTGAGAATGTTGAATCAAACACCATAGTTCTTACTTATTCAATCTCCACATCTACTAAACCAACTTTCACTTAAGATCAATTAGGTCTTTACTAGGTTGTAATGAGGCTTGGATTATGGCAAACAATAATGGACAAAAAGGAAACAAGAATTTCCTGAGAATGGTTACACCCTTGAATAAACACATAGGGCATTGAAGAACAAATCAATGTTGTACACCATTAACTTTTTCTTCATTATTTTTTTTTCAACTTTTTTTTTTACATGCTTTTCCCCGTTTATACAATCAAACACTTTTACTTTGAGGGCGCATGAAATATCTATTTTCAACTCTTTCTATTTGCCCATTCTATAAATATATCTCACCATATACATTCTCAGAAAATTGGGTAAGGATAAAATAATATAGGTATTACTCCTTGATTGGAGTAGGTATTGGGAATGGGGATAAAAAAGAAAAGGCTATATAAAGGCTCAAAGGGCTGCAAATGGATATTTATTATTGAGTAGGCTAAAAGGCTACAAAAAATGGTTTAAAGAAAGAAATTCCTATATCACTTCATAAGTTCTAGTTAGTACTAGGACATTTCAACTAAATAAAGCAAGAAGTTCTAGTGTAAAGATTCAATTTTTATGTCATTCTTAAAGAAATCAATAAGAAAATCAAGAATAATGAGATCATCAACAAAATAATGCGGACTCAAGAAAAATCAGAGTGTATTTAATAACCCTCAAGAAATAAAGAATTGCTCAAAACTCACAAGGGTTAAGTCTCAAATATTATTATAAGGTTTTCTAGTTCAATATCTCACTAGTCAACTTCAAATCATGTTGACTCGGCTTATAGTGCACGAATAGTCGAGTTGAAAAGTCTCACGAAATACATCTAACATAAGGATAATATCAAATATCATGTTTTCTACTAATATAATTATGTGACACGAGTTATTATGTGTTTTCTCAAAATTAAAGGCAACAAAAATATTCTCTAAAATGAAAAGGACTCAAAACCATTTTTTTTTAAATTCACCAAGAGTTCAGATTTAGAATACATTTTCATAAATATTTTGCACAATTACCGTAATCATCTAAGTATTCAATGGAGATTGAGTAGAATACAAAAAAATGACTCAGTTTAATTGTAAAATACGTTTTAAGCTCAAAGCTTTTTGAAAATTGCACAAAAAAAATCTAATAAACCACCATCACCCCCAAACCTAAACCAAACATTGTCCTCAATGTATAAAATAATAATAATGACAAATGAAGAAAAAAGAAAATAGGAGGGTTAGAGTGATATTACCATGGTGAAGCTTTACCAATTTCAAATAGACAATATCTTCATAGTCACCAAAATATAAGAAAATCATACCTACAGGAGAAAGGAACACATGGGATGAGGGTCTCCGAGTGACTCCAGTAGCAACACCTAAAATAACCTGAAACAATAAAAGAAAAACATAAAAGTAAAAACCTAAACTAAACTAAAAATAAATAATAAATAATAAATGAAAAATAAAAAAATAAAAACCTAAACTAAAGATAGGGTGGAGAACATCAAATTAAGTAGACAGGGGCAACCAGAGAGATCTCCTCTCGCACCTCTACCCGCTCCACATAGTGCTTCAAACGTTGCCCATTTACTCTAAATACTCTCCCATCTTTTGGATCTTCAATTTCTATGGAACCATTGGGAAAGACTTGTTTTACCATGAATGGGCCCGTCCATCTCGATCTTAGCTTGCCAGGATGAAGATGAAGTCATGAGTCATAGAGATAGACTCGTTGGTTGGGCTCGAAATGTTTCCTCAGAATTTTCTTATCATGAGCTGCTTTCATATTCGCCTTGTATATTCAGGAATTGTCATAGGCATCATTCCGCAACTCCTCAATTTCAGCTAATTGAAGTTTCCGCTGAATACCTGCATCATTGAGATCAAAGTTAGTGCTTTTTACAGCCCAATAAGCGCGATGTTCTAACTCAACAGGTAAATGACAGGTTTTTTCATATATAAGCCGATACGGAGACATCCCGAGAATTGGCTTATAAGTGGTACCGTAAGCCCAATGTGCATCAGGAAGGCGCAAGGACCAATCCTTTATATCAGGATTCACCATCTTCTCCAAGATTTGTTTCTTTTCTTGATTTGCCAACTTGGCTTGGCCATTTTTCTGCGGATGATAGGCATTGGCAACCTTGTAATGAACTCCATACCAGCGCATCAAAGCCTCAAAAGAGCGATTACAGAAATGAGTCCCCTGATCACTAATAATGGCTCGTGGTGTACCGAAACAGGATAAAATGTGTTATTTGATAAACTTGAGAACAATGTTGTTGTCATTGTTTCGGCAAGCCACAGCCTCTACCCATTTGGACACATAGTCCATTGCAAGCAAAATATACAAAGAAGGTGGAAAATGTCCCATAAAATCAATCCCCCAACAATCAAATATCTCAATAACTAGGATGGGGTTAAGGGGCATCATGTGTCTCCGAGACAATGCACCTAACTTCTGGCATCTATCACAAAAACGACAATAATTGTTAGTGTCCTTAAACAATGTAGGCCAATATATTCCAGACTGTAAAATTTTTGCAGCGGTCTTTTTCATAGAAAAATGGCCTCTGCAAGCTGCACTGTGACAAAAATGCAAGACACTTTCAATCTCACCTTCAGGGATACAACACCTCATGATTTGGTCGGGGCAATACTTATATAGATAAGGATCATCCCAATAAAAATTTCTTACCTTGACAAAAAATTTGCGCTTATCTTGAGCACTCCATGATGATGGAACTTCGTCGGAAACCAAGTAATTAATAATGTGTGCATACCATGGTACTTGAGTGACGGCGAATAGGTGTTCATCAGGGAAGCCATCACGGATGGGTGGGCCATTAGCAGAGTCACTGAACTCCAGACGAGACAAGTGATCCGCCACAACATTCTCGACCCCCTTCTTATCCTTTATAGTTAGATCAAATTCCTGCAGAAGTAAAATCCACCTAATCAATCTTGCCTTAGCATCCTTTTTAGAAAGAAGGAACTTAAGAGCCGCATGGTCAGTAAAAACAGTGATAGGTGTACCAATCAAATAAGCACGAAATTTATCTAAAGCAAAAACTACAGCTAGCAACTCTTTTCAGTAGTCGAATAATTCTTTTGAGCATCATTAAGTGTTCGACTAGCATAGTAAACAACAAAGGGCTTCCCTTCCCTTCGTTGTCCCAAGATTGCCCCCACAGCATAGTTGCTTGCATCACACATTATCTCAAATGGTAAATTCCAATCCGGTGGCTGCATGATGGGGGCAGAGGTGAGCCTATCAATGAGTGTTCGGAAGGCGTCCTCACACTCTTGTGTCCATTGAAACACGGCGTCTCTGACCAGAAGGCTACTTAATGGTCTAGAGATGGCAGAAAAATTATGTATGAACCTCTTATAAAAACCCGCATGCCCTAGAAATGATCTCACATCCTTGACAGTTTTAGGTGTAGGTAATTTAGAAATCACTTCAATTTTTGCTTTATCAACCTCGATTCCTTTATCAGAAACTATGTGTCCAAGAACTATTCCATAAGAAACCATGAAATGACATTTTTCCCAATTAAGCACCAGATCCTTCTCTTCACATCTACTTAAAACAACCTTCAAGTGAAGTAAACATGAATAAAAAGAATCACAAAAACCAGTCAAATCATCCATGAATACTTCCATATTTTTTTTAACCATGTCACTAAAAATACTCATCATGCATCTCTGAAAAATAGCCAGTGCATTACACAAACCAAATGGCATACGCCGAAAAACATAAGTACCAAAAGGATATGTGAAAGTAGTCTTATCCTGATCCTCTAATGCAATCTCAATCTGATAATATCCTGAATACCCATCTAGAAAGCAATAGAAAGAATGACCAGCTACTCGCTCTAAGATTTGGTCTATGAATGGAAGTGGGAAGTGATCCTTGCGGGTGGCAGAATTAAGTTTCCAATAATCAATGCACATACGCCACCCTGTCACTACCTTAGTAGGAATAGGCACCCCCTCATTATTAGTCACCACTGTTATTCCAGATTTCTCGGGAACTACTTGAGTTGGACTAACCCACTTGCTATCAGAAATGGGATAAATGATGCCTGCATCTAACAATTTTAAGACTTCCTTTTTCACCACCTCTTTCATAGCAGGGTTAAGTCGTCTTTGAGAGTCTCTACGGTGGTTAGCTCCTTCTTCTAAGTGAATCCTATGGGAACATATTAAGGGGCTAATACCTTTGATGTCAGCTATAGTCCAACCTAATGCAGATTTGTGCTCACGTAACATATTAATCAATTCTTCTTCTTGTGAGCTATCAAGCACGGAAGAAATAATAACAGGAAAGGTATCACCTGGTCCGAGGAATGCATGTTTAAGTCCCTCGGGCAGTTGAGTTAGGTCAACTTTCGGAGTTTCCACGGTGGATGGTTGTGGTTTCTGTCTTTCCTTTGGCAACTCCTCAAAGCATGGTTGCTATTGTCGTCCTCCTTTATCCTTTAACCCTGAAATAACAGAAATATCAAAAGCATTGTCAGGATAAAGTGAATTCTCAGACTCAGAAATAGAAAGGAGGTACTCTAAGGTTTCAGAATCTGCGCTCAGGAGCGCCTCCTCTGATATCAACGTGTCTATCATGTAGGTATGATGACACTCATCATCATCACTTGGTTGCTTGCTAATATTGAATATGTTGACCTCCAGAGTCATGTTCTCAAAAGACAACTTCATTAACCGATCTATCGGCCAATTGTAGTACCACGGATGTGGGTTTAATCTCTCCTAGACCCAGTCGAAAGTAAATAGAATATGACATTAGATTTACACTTGCTCCTAAATCCAACAAGGCTTGGCCGAACTCATGAGTCCCAATCTGGCAGGTGATTGTAGGACACCCTGGATCTTTGTACTTGGGTGGTGTCCTCTGCTCAATCATCGCACTTACCTGTTCTGTCAAGAAGGCAGTCTTCTTGACATGATGTTTCCTCTTGATAGTGCATAGATCCTTGATGACATGCAACAAAGGTAAGTTAATTTTAACCTGTTTCAAGTGTTCCAGAATCTCACCATGCATTTCCGATTTCTTTCCAGTAGGTTGTAGTGCTTGAGGAAAAGAAACTGGAACTGGAATGTTCCTGTTGGGCTCATCCTCAGGGATGCTCTCCTTTGCACTTGGGGAGGTTCCTATAGTCGTGGACGAGCTTGATCCATCTAAAATCTTACCACTCCGAGTAGTGATGGCATTAACCTCTTTGACATTCTGAGAGTCTGAAGTAGAGGTTTGTGCCATAAGTTGGACCTTCGGATTAGCTTTAGGCTGTGATGGAAATTGGCCCCGCTCTTGTAATGTTAATGAACTTGTCAGCTTGGTTATCTGGCTTTTGATCTCCTTGTTCTCTTCTGCCAACTGTGTCAATGCAACCTCAAATTTTTGATTAGTTTTACCTTGTGCTTCTATAAATGAATGTAATGTGTCTGATAAGGAACTTTTGTTAGATTGTGCATTGTATGGAGGTGCAGGGTATGACTTAGGTGGTTGTGCCTGTGAGTATGTAGGTTGGTCTACTTCTGACCTTCAGCCTAAGTTAGGGTGATCTCTCCAGCCAGAATTGTAAGTGTTAGAGAATGGTGAGTAAGGCTTCTTGTACATCCCTAAGGTGTTACATTGTTCCTCATAAACCCCTTTCATCTCAGTCAAGGTTGGGCAATCTTGTGCTAAGTGTTCAACTCCCCCGCATATAAAACTGGCGTCCTGTAGCTCTACTCTGGCAACAGTATCTGTGGGCCTACCATCCTTGGTCTTAAGTGCCTCTAACTCCTTAGTCATTCTATCCAATTGGGCTCTAAGGCTGTCCTCTTCCCTAAGTTGGTAGACTCCAGTTGGGCGTGTTCTATCCGTGCTTTCAGTAACACTTGGACCAGTCCAAGTATGAGCCTTTTCAGCCAAGTCATTCAGGTACTCAATGGCCTCGTCAGGGTCCTTATGCAAAAACTCTCCATTACACATCATCTCAACGAACTGACGCTCTCTACTGGTGAGCCCCTCATAAAAATAACTGACTAAGCACCAACTCTTATACCCATGGTGTGGACATGTATTCAAGAGATCCTTGAACCTCTCCCATGCTTGATATAATGTCTTGCTATTATTTTGGGTGAAGGTAGAAATCTGTCTCTTTAGACTGTTGGTTTTGTGGTGAGGAAAATATTTATTAAAAAATGCTTGGGTCATCTCCTCCCATGAACCTATAGACATTGGTTGCAAAGAGTATAGCCAACTCTTTGCTTTTTCCTTAAGGGAAAAAGGAAAAAACCTTAGTCTAACCGAATCTACAGCCTCAACTTTGTTGTGGAAATTGGCCACAACTTCCTCGAATTTTCTAATGTGAACATAAGGATTCTCACTCTCTAGGCCATGAAAAGTGGGTAATAATTGTATCATACCCGGCTTAAAATCTAGATTTGGTGTACTTGGTGCAAACATGATACATGATAGAGTAGAAGTGCGTGTGGGGTGGAGATAGTCCTTTAGCGACCGAACATGATCATCTTCGTGATTACTCATGGTGTTAGAATTAGAAGTAGAACTTAATTTGGTCTCAATGTGAATTTGTGGTGTTCTAAATTTGGGACCCTAATTAGTCTCCCTAAGTGGTCTCTATTCCAACTCACTCCCCCAATGTCTTTTTTTTTTGTTTTTTGCAATTTTGTTATTTTTTTTAGAAATAGAATAAAACAAAATAAAACAATGAGCAAGAAAGATAATACCCGAAACCTCCCTTGTAGAATGACATTTGTTCCCCGACAACGGCGCCAAAATTTGATTACGCACAAACAACACATGCGGTCAATTGCAGTAAAGATTGGGGTGTCGATCCCACGAGGAAAAACGATTTACAAAACAAGGTCAAGGAAGAAAAAAACTACGCGAAACTAAATGTAAGAAATTCTTGCAATTTTAAAATGTGAAATTGAATTTAGTTTAATAAAAATCAAGTTTAGAAAAGTCACAAGGTTCCAAGAATCCCTTCTAGATTTCACGCGCCAACTAGTATTGATTCGCTATGATGACTCGATTACGTGTTTTACATCCCAAACAACATAATCGGAAGAATAGTCTTTAATGCATTAATATATCCTAATGTAAATGGATTTTAGATTTCATTTTTCCTAGAAAGCACAAAGGTTGGTCATATGTGATATCCTAAACTTACGATATATCCGGAGATAATAACGTAATAAAAGACGATCACATATAACTAACCTACTGGAATCAATTGATCCTTAAAAATTTCACACATAAGAAAAGCGTGACTAAACTTATATGGAGAAGAAAAAGACAACCACCAAAATAATAATCTACGAAGAAATTGATGAAATCTTTGTCACTAAAATAACATAAATTCCTATATTAAATAAAAGTGAGAATCATACACACCATTATTCATCGTGAAAGCATAAAACGAATCAAATACTAATTAAGTGCGTTACATCTAGGAGTTCGTCTCTTCACCTTGCATGGAGTTTAGTGACACATGGCGAAGGTGAAGACAACAACAGCGGCGTGGAGCTTCATCGGCATGGCGGCGCGTGGTGGATCAGCGATGCGCACCCTGCTGGACGACGTCTTCGCTGCTGCTGCGTCCCCTGCTACGCTGCTGCTGCGTTCTTCTTTGTTGTGCTAGACAACGCCTTCTCCTTTGCTGTTCTCGGCTGCTGCTGCGGCCTTTCTTTCTTTTTGCCAAAAAAACTCTCTTCTTGTATTTGTGTTCCAAAGGAAACCCTTATTGGGTCCAATTGAAACTCTTATTGGGTCCAATTGAAATTCCTTTTGTTAAACTAAAACTCCTTATTGGGCCCAATTGAAAACCCAATACCTAATTGTAAACAAAAGGGATCCTCCCTGTTGGTGGATTTCTTTGTTTTAAATTCTATATCAATAATGGGTTTGGCTATGTCCATCCATATAACTTCTTTGTTCCACCAATTCAAAACTAATTTCATTATTTTTCTTTGGCTTGAGTGTCTCCCGCTCCATTTCGTCAATTTGCCTATAAATTTCCAAATTCGCCACGCTAATGCACTTTTGTCATTTAAACTCCAAATCCTACAAAAATAAAAAAATAGAATAATTAAACTAAAATACACTATTAGAAACACTAACAAACATAAGTTAGGAGGTATATTCTGTAATAATTATGTGAATATCAGCATCACTCGCCGAGGCTTGATGGAGCTCGTCGTCGCTAATTTTTCATTGTTAATTCAGATTGAGTTTATATCCGTTGGTAAAGTCCTCGAGTCAGTCGGTGCAACCGTCTTTAGGGCTTTAATCTTTCCACTTCGATATAGGTCTACTCGAGTGGAAGGTGCTTCTTTACTGGGGTAGATATATTGTAGAACATATATCAGTTCCCTAGATTGTTTTTTCGATCCTGTAGCGGGGGTATCTGCTTTTTCTTTGCATTTGAGTTGTTTGTCTAACATTCCAATGAATTCGTTGAGTCATCCTCTTTGGATCCAATGCTCGATTTCCTCTTTCAGCTTGTAGCAGTCATCAGTATCATGCTCGTGATACTTGTGGAAGGAACAATACCTGCTTTTGTCTCTTCCTTATGGGTCTCCTCTCATTTTGAGCGGCCAGTTGACGTTCACCCAATTCGCCATGTACTTCAGGATTTTGGTCCTATTTGTCTTTAGGGCCGTGTGTGGTTTGTATTCCTTTTTCATTATGCTGGTTATCCCCTTATGATTGGGTCGTGCCGAATGTAACTTCTTGGATTCCCGCTGGTTGGACTCGGTTTTTCCGTCGTTTTGATGCTTTTTTATTGACCACTATCTTCCCGTTGTCCATCGTCTGGCCTTCTCTCTTCCCTCCTTTCCCGTTTCCTTGAATGGTTTTCCCTTTCCCATTCATTTTTCCTCCTGGTAGTTTTCATATTTTCAAGAGAAATGTGTTTTGGGTTGTTTTCAGCAAGAATGCCATGCTTTTAGGAGGTTATAAGTTTAGAGCGTCAAAGAAGAAACCTCTCTCAACCCGGTGGTGAAAGTTGTGACGGCTGTGTTGTTGCTGCATCCATCAATCATTGCCAATTCATTGGTGAAAAGAGTGACATATTTCCGTATTGTCTCTTTGGGTTTCTGTTTTACATATAGGAGGTAGTGTGGTCCTTTCCTCATCCGTTGACTTTCGATGAATCTTGTAATGAATGCGGTGGCGAACGCCTGGAAGGAGACTATTGACCTCGGTGGTAGACTGTTGAACAAATTCATTGCTGTGGAGGCAAGGCTAGTCAGAAATGTTTTGCACAGGATCGACTCTGTGGTTTCTTTCAATGCCTTCATGTGGTGGAAGTGCCTCAGGTGATCCTTTGGGTCGGTGGTCCCGTCGTATACCTCAAACTTTGGCGGAGTGAACTTTTTCGGCATGGCAGTCTTCATGTGGGTGTCAGAGAATGGCGATTTGGCTAATTCGTACAATACGTTGGGATCATTGACTCCAATTCTGAACGAAATCTCACCAAGCGCTTTGTTACACTGTGAAGTCTTGCCTTGGAGGTGTTCTTATTCTCAAAGTTTTCCTGTTGGGGTTCTGTTGGGACTTCGTCACTTCTTTGAGTTCTGTTGGCGGAATTTTATTGGGCGGTGTTTGAACAGGAACAACTGGCAGAATGCGCTCCTTGGTGATATTCTCTAGCATCTTTGTCATGTGGTTCGTTTGGGCCATGACAGCGTTTCCGGATGTCTGGGCTACTGCGTGCTATGGATCTGGATTGTCGGGTGCCATCGGTCCAACGATTTTGGCTACTTGTTGTTCATGAGCTGTTTGTGATGCTTCGTTGCCAGTAGGATAGTTGTTGTTATCGTCATTGTGTTGGAGATTTGTAGGGTGTGTCACTTGTTATGGCAGCTTGTTGATCGTCTATCAGATTGTGGTGAGCTTCTTCACTGTGGATCTTATTTTTAGAAAGGAAACTTGTCGTTCCCCAAGGACGACACCAAACTGATGCATCCAAAAATCGTCCTCCCGTGAGTTTGACCTGCAAAATAGATGTTTGACTGCCAAAAATTACCTTTTTGGTGCCCGAAGACACTCCGATGCTTAAGTCAACAACTCTCTTTGAAGAACGAAGTAAATATGGGCAAAACTCAGTTAATGTTGAATACCCGTGTTGAATATTTCCGTTACCTTTAATAATGATCGCAGTTAATTCTCTGAGCGAATTAAACATGTTAGGCGCAATGGAAGGAGACGTTTCTCACAATAGTCTCCTCCTTGATGGAGATGCGTCCGTGGAGGCGTAACTCCCTCCACGACTCTTTTTGATGCAACGTTTCTCTTATTTATGAGAGAACTCGTGTCGGGTCTGGAATTGGGCTTTGATTCGGGCTTTGATTATATCTTCTTATAGTGGGCCTTGTCTGGGCCTCTGTGGTTGGCTTTATTCTTCTTGGGTTTTACGAGCTGGCCCAATAGATGGAATGCCATATCTTCGTGATGGATGTTCTATGCAATGTGTATGGTTGTGATGATCGGTCTATTTGCTGTATCACCAATACCCGTGGAGATCGGTATGACGACATTCCAAACCGAAGAATTCAGCGCTGAGGATAACATCGAGGCAATGAGAGTCGGGTTAGACCTCCTCGAGGAAAAGTGAGAAATAGCCTCTATCAAAACAACGTCTTACTAACAACGTATGGCCGGATATTACAACAAGAGGGTGCGAATACACATTTTTAACATTGGTGACTAGGTATTCCGAAAAGTCCAGCTCAACACAAAGGAACCTGGTGCTGGCAAGCTAAACCCAAACTGGGAAGGACTATACAGAGTAATAAAGATCAGCAGACTAGTATGTCGAACATTGAAGCCATTCATAACAATCCGGACGAACAAGTCAGAAATCTGCCAGAAATGTCGTAAGTAAAAAGCTAATATGCTAGACATACTAGACACAACAAATGTGATAAAATTTCTATTGATCTTCTAAAAAATAAGATTACAAAAGAATCGAAAGAGACAATTAAGGAAGGACATCGACATTAGCAGCATCTCTAGGTGGTATGGGCTCAAACAAGTCCTGTTCTCCGACAACCTGATCACTCAGCAAATCCGGAACGACTTCATCAACATCATCGAATTCTTGCTCAGCAAAGCAACAATATTCGGACATTTCTAAACCTCGCGTCTCAAGAAAATCTAAGAAGTCATGGCGTCCATCGACCACTCTTTTCCAATCCGCGGCCTCTGCTGCCTTTAGCCTTTCGGTAACAGATGATAGTTCAACTCGACACTAATTCGTTATCAAGGACCGTAAGTCTAGCGAAAACCATAGACTTAGTCGCGACAAACTCTGAATTCAGCTGAGGGATTTGAGTCACAGAAGCCTTAAGGCTGGTAGAAATTCTTTAGCAGAACGAATGGCCTCATCACGCTCGACCTTTCGGTCGGACAACTTTTTTTCAGCAACATCAAGACAAGACCGTAACTTACCCAACTCAACTTCAGACGTTTCGAGATAAGAAGCAAACGTGTTCTGATTGGCCTCGAGTTCCCTCAACAATGTTTGTGCAGTATCTACAGCATTTGCATGCTCTATGCACTGCACCTTCAATGAATCAAGTTGGCAGAGAACGTGAGAAAGAACCAAGACATGTCCTGCCAGCTTCCGCTTAATGAGCTCCACCTGATCACAGTCATCCTTACAGTCCAACCCCATCTCTAATGGATAAGTAAGATGAGTCATCCCTTCCATAAGGTGCTGGAGGCCCTCATCGATATGACGATTTGGTGGATGTACGAGCATAAGAGCCCTATTAGCCAACCGCCTATGACAACAACCAATGAGGTTGCGAGTGTTGTCCTGAACATCAATCTAGGAAGGCTAGCAGAACTCCTCCGGCGTAGCCGAAATAGGACGAGAAGCAGAGGGAGTAGTAGGCAATCCTGAGGTCTCAACAACAGTAGGAGAAACGGGAAGTTTGAAGTTTCGAGCTCGAGTGGCAACTAAATCCTTTAGTGTTGGATCATACTCGAAGTCATCCAAAGTCTTAATACCCTTTGGATTCTCAGACTGCCAAAGACCAAGCTGAAACATTTTGTTTTCAATAATGTGAGAGTCATCAATCATCAGGCCAGCGAAAACTGGCAAACCATACGAGGCAACGAGACTTTTCTCACGGTCATATAAAAGACGAGAAACCTCATTCTTGCTCCTTTCAAGAACTCGATTTACTTCCTCATCCTCTCGGGCGAAAGAGTAAACCTCCGAACCATGACCCCCTTTTCGGAGAAAATCAGAAGGATAATGAGCCCTAGCAACGTCAAGAACCAATGTGGCGAGATTTTTCTTCTTCGAAACACGACCTAAACTAATAACCAACATCTTAAGGACTGGGAGGCTTGGGAACTTTCCTTTCCCTAACAATTGAGCCAGTACTCTCAGAACCTCTTACAACGATAGAAGCAATTTGGCGTACAAGCTCATCAACATAACCCTCTCTACGACCGACATCCACTTCACCAACACGCGCAACAGCCATCTCCAAGGCACGACCGACAATAGGCTCCGTGCGACCGCCTCACTTGATGAGTACAATCCACTACGGATAATGGTATTCCTAGTAAGGAAATCTTCCACCGAGACTCGAGGAAGATTGGCAAACCGACTACAGAACTCTTGTTCTTCCAACGACAACGACATCTCAACTCTTTTAGGCTCCCAGATTGACCGTAAAATCTGATTTCTGTTCAACTTAAAATAATTTGAAGCAAGGGATGCATAAAACAAGGACCTCGGCCAACCCCTCATTTCCTCTCGCATGTCCTTGAAACAAGACGGAGAGCAGAGACAATAAGTGCAATTAGCATTTACACTAAACCCCACCAAGGAATGCAAAACCCTGACATTCATAGGGATACCGGATGCGGTAACCCTTGCTAAGGTCGCAATCATCATCTTCCAACCATTAGGAACCAATTGGGCGGGGGTGATGCCCACCAAGTCTAAGTACTCCCAGACAATAGCAGGAGCCGGAAGCCTAAAGCTAGAATGGAACATACTAGGGTACAAAGTGATATACCCATGTTATAGACGACAAGGACTGTCGCTCTCTTCAAGGAGAACGATTTTTAGATCGGCGACAACGAATAGTCATGATGGATACTATCCAAAGTCGCATGCGTCGCCCGCTTAGGCAAAGAAAGCTTCACAAGCATCGAGAACATCGTAACTCAAAACACTGAAGCTAGACATGACTGCAAAGCATACGCAAGAAATCAAAGAATCAGCAACTGGAGATTGAAGAGGTGCAAAATGGAGTAAGCCCATACTCAACTTCTCATTTTATAAGAACGAGCAGAGATAGATCCACTATCGGGAGAACGTGCAAGATATGACAGTTGCACGAAATCCTAATAATCTTACTAAAATGAGCAGTCGGACGGAACATCAGAGAGACAGTAGCAGCAACAGATAGTAAGAACACTAAATGTGCCGTAATGTTGAAATTGAAAAAAAAAACCACCACACAGTTAATGGATACATGAACATACCCACTAACTAAGGAGGAAGTAGCTGATGATACATCAAAATAGACCGACGTCGCAGCCATCACGTGGCAGAGGACATCCATCACGAGGATCTGGTGCCCCATCTACTGGGCAAGCTTGTAAAACCCAAGAAGGTTAAAAACCAATCATAGAGGTCCAAACAAGGCCCACTATAAGAAGCCATAATTGAAGCCCAAATCTAGACCCGACACGAGTTTTTTCATAAAGAAGAGGAATGTTGCATAAAAAAGAGTCGTGGAGGGAGTTACGCCTCCACGAATGCATCTTCATACATGATAAGACTGTTACAAGAAACATCTCCTTCCATTGCGCCTCACATGCTTAAGTCATGCAGAGAATTAACCGTAACCATTATAAAAGGTAAAGGAAACATTCGACAATTGTATGCAACTTTAACTGAGTTTTGTCTAGATTTATTTCCTTCTTCAAACAGAGTCACTGACTTATGCATCGGAGTGTCTTCGGTCACCAAAAATGTGGTATTCGACAGTCTAACATCTATTTTGTAGATCAAACTCTCAGGAGGACGAGATTTGGATGCATTAGTTAGAAAGTAAAATCATATCATTATTATCCCAATGGTGTCAAGAGCAAGCTTATGAATGTCATCTCAACTAAGAATGTAATTATCTCCAAAATGCCTCAAAGAAATCTTGGTTTTTTTTTTCACATTTTGCTTAAAGATGAGTGATTATGTCAGTCTGTGGTTTGAGTCTGCGTCTTAGTGAGTTGGAAGGTTTGTAATATTATGTGGAAAGACTAAATTTCTGAATCCCAATGATCATAGCAAGCAAATTCAACATGTATTTAATCAATTATTAGTATATCACGACATAAATTATTTTCATATCAGATTCATAGAAGGTTATTTTTCACATCATAGCAATGTTTGTACTTGGGGTCCTTGTACTTAGCTGTGTTTGGTGAGGTTGGAAACCAGTGTTCTAAAAATCGCTAGGCGCTGGGCGGGCGGCGAGCAGGTGCCTAGCGCCCAGGGGCCTAGGCGGGTGCCTAGGCGGTCTTAGGTTTTGTATTATAACTTTAATAATTTACAAAAGTTAAGCATAATACCTTATCAATTACATCCAATTTAATGTCAATATACATATGCAAAATTTAAAAACATGAAAAATTAACAATCGTGAACAAAATTTATTAAAACTCAAATGACTGAAGTTGGTCATGATGGGTACTTTATATAAATTTGAATTTGTGTAATCTTTTATTTTTCTTCAAATTGCATGAATAACCTCAGTTATGTTTAATAAAATTTACATTAGTAAAATTGGTACCGGCAGATCCTTTGAGAATTCCATTAAGTAATCATCTTTCGCTACATTTAGACATATCATCATCATCATCATCAAAGCCCATTCCCGAGATTTTCTAAAAAACAATTAAATAGTTTATTTCTAAAAAATATGAAAGAAAAATAAAATAAGAACACAATCAACCTTATTAAAAAATAAAAAAATAAAAAAAATAAAAAAATAAAAAAAAATAAAAATCTCCCAGACCGCCTAGACCCCGCTTAGAGTCCGCCTAGACCCCGCCTAGGCCGCCCAGACCGCCCAGACCCGCCTAGACCCGCCCAGACCGCCCAGACTGCCCAGACCGCCCAGACTGCCCGCCCAGGCATTAATCTGGGCGGTTTTCCACCTTCTAGCGCCTAGGCGGCCGCCTAGACCGATTTTTAGAACACTGTTGGAAACAAACATGATGGGGAGTGCCGAAGTCACGAACCAAGGACCAAGGTTTCATACCGAAGGCATGACATGGTACCCGTGCCAACAACACGGGTACACACTGATACATAAAAAAAGACTGATATTGCAGCCGTACACGTAGCAGGAATCATCCATCACGAGGATTAAGTATCCCAAAACTAGGTCAATTCATAAAGTTCAAAAAGTTCAAATCCTGCCATGAAAGCTCAAACAGGGCCCGTAAGAATAAACCTTAGTTAAAGGCCATTATATAAGAACGTCTCCTCTCGTTGCGCCTCACATCCTTAAACAGGGCCCGTCAGAATAAACCGTTACGAAGAACGTCTCCTCTCGTTGCACCTCACATGCTTAAGTTACGCAAGAAATTAACAATGACCATTATATAAGGTAAAGGGAACATTCGACAAAAGTATGCAACTTTAACTGAGTTATGTCCAGATTTATCTCCATCTCCAACTAAGTTACTGACTTAAGCATCCGAGTGCCATTGGCCATTAAAAAGGTGTTCTTTTGCAATTTAACATTTGTTTCGCAGGTCATACTTACAGGAGAACGAATTTTGGAAGCATCAGTTTGGCACTGTCCGTGGGGAACGACAAATTTCCTTTCAAGAAGAGAGTTTGGGGTAAGGAACACCCTCAGTTCTGATTAGCGATTAAAAAAGCTTTTAGAACAGATGGAACACACCACAGAATCTCAACCTAGCGACAATCAAAGCAATCTTACCACCGGCGAAGTTGTGCTGCCAGTAGTACACACTTCAAACCCAGCGACAAACGCCAGACTGATCATGCTCGACAACAGAGAGCCGCAGCACGCAATAGCTCAAACATCACAGACGTTTGGCGACGCTGCCACAAACCCTCGTGTAGACCTACTCATGATCCAGATGGACCATATGATCAAAATGATATAAAAATTCAACCAAGAGTGTGCTCAGTCCGCTGACCGATCCAAGTGTCGTCCCAACAAAACTCTGCCAATGAAGTTCTTGCAGAACTTTAACAGGTGAATTTTGAAAGCAGCGAACCACTTCCAGATGGGACCCCCCAAATCGACGAGACCCCTGCTGAAATACCATTTAGGATCGGAGTCACAGATCTTAACGTATTATACGAACTAGCCAAACCACCATTTTCTGACGCACTCATGGTGACTTCTATGCCAAAGAAGTTCATCTTACCAAATTTTAAAGTATATGATGGCACCACAGATCCGATAGATCATTTGCGACACTTTCACCACATGGTGGCATTGAAGGAGAGCACAAAATCCATCTTGTGCAGAATGTTTCTAACCAGTCTCACCTCAACAATAATGAATTGGTTCAACAACCTACCACCAAGGTCAATAGACTCATTCCAGGTGCTAGCTACCGCCTTCATCACGAGGTTCATCGACACTCAACGGATGAGGAAAGGGCCACACTACATGCTTCATGTCAAACAGAAGCCCGGGAAGACAATAAGGGAATACGTCACTTGTTTTTACTAAAAAGTTGACTATGATCGACGGATACATCGACGACACAACCATCACTACTTTCACTGTCGGATTGAAAAGATGACATTTTTTATGCTCTGAACCTAGAACCCCCAAAAAACATGGCATATCTATTGAAGACTGCTAAAAAACACATCACTCTAGAGGAGATAATAGCCACTAGGAAGAACAACGAATCCAAGAGAGAAGCCCACTCAAAGAGGCGGGAAAGGAGGGAAGAAAAAAAAAAGATGATAGACCCTGGGAGGAAAACATTTAGTCAAAGAGGCACCAGACCAATGGCAGGCCCGAATTCAACCTGCAAGAATCCGAAAAGCTACAATCGGAAAGTCCCAGGCATGAGCGGGTAACAAGCGTGATGAAAAACACATGCAAACCATACACAGCCTTGAAGGCAAGTCGAGCGAACATATTGAAATTGATGGAAAAAATGGGAAGATGTTAATTGGCCATTCAAAATGAAAGGAGACCCAGAAGGGTGAGACAAGAGAAAATACTTCTCTTTCTACAAGGATCACGGGCACGACATCAAACACTATTCAACCTGAAAGATGAAATCGAGCACTGAGTTCAAAGAGGACGACTCAACGAATTCATCGGGCTGCCTGATAAACAGCCCAAGGTCAAAGAGAAGGCGAACACCACTACACGATCAAAAGAACTACCAAGAGAACTGATATACGCCCTATACCGTGCAGCTGGAAAAAACAAGCAGTTAAGCCAACCAAAGAAACAACCAATAAAATCACCCGCTCGAGCTTATCTATATCGAAGTAGAAGCGCCAACGCCATCAAATAAGACCAGATAAATCAATACGACAACTCACAATGAAGAGCGCGAACAAATTAACACTTCAAATGGGGGCCAACCAACTGGCATAGTCTGAAGAACTTACTGAAAAATACAAGCTTGACCCACATTATCCATGACTAGGTCAATAGCGCCTCCTACATTACTGACAACGAACTTGAAGCAAACAAGTTTTATTAATCGATGAATGAAGCCTTGGTAGCAAGTACTGATGTGAGCATGACTGGACAATTCGGGGCTACATTCTATTCTTCCTGTCAGAACCAACTTGTCAATGGCACACACCTAGTGATTCGATCAAGAAGCATTCCGAGTTTATTAGCTACCTCACAACAATAATATACGAACAACAAAAATACAGAGAATCATGGAGGAAAAAGTTACAACAAACAAATTAAGACCACTCAAGGCTGAACTAATCGAGCAGCAGTCAGAAAGATTCAATGCAGACCCTGCAATAATGTGTAACTTTATGAGAAAGGAGTGACTACTACTACTATAATTGTTAAGCATTCAAAATGGGGTTATCAATAAAACTCTAAGTTCAAAACTCTCCATCTTACGCCCAAAATTGAGGCATTAAAGTCAGACAATGATAAACAATTGGCATATGAAGCCACAGAGAAAGGGTCATGATGCATAAGTTAAACACAAAACTTCTGATCTGATCAACAACGAAAGAAAAGTTGGGATGAACAACTCACCTTACCCAAATAAAATTCCGGTCGACCAACGTGTCGAACCAAGGAAGTAAAAATTGGGACGAACAAGTCAACTTACTCAAATAAACTTCTGGTCGACCAACTCGTCAGACCAACAAAGTAAAAGTTGGGACCGATAAGTCAACTTACTCAAATAAACGTTGGGTCGACCAATGCATCAGACCAATGAAGTAAAAGTGGGGATGGATAAGTCGTCTTACTCAAATAAACTTCGGGTCGACCAATGCGTCAGAAATAAAAGTTGTAACGAACGAGTCAACTTACTTGGGTAAACCTCGAGTCGAGCAACACGTCTGTCTAACAAAGTAAAAGTTGGGAAGAGCAAGTCAACTTATTCAGCCCTATATATCAGATTAGAAAGTCCGGACATATAAATCAAGATGTAGTTATAGAGGCCTTCTGGCCGATCAAAGTATCGGACCAAGAAGCGAAAAACTAGAGATATGAAAGACAACTTACTCCGACAACCACGACAGACCTAAAAATAAAAAGGTACGAGCCAATTCGCTCACAAAACCGTCCAATCCAGCCAATACTTTGGAACATGAAACACATTGGCATACAAACCAACACCTACTGGAGCAACCAACACACCCGATCACAAAATGAATATGCGAAGATCGGAACAAAAGAGTATGGAGAATGAAGCGAGTACACTTATCATATACAACGAGTCACTACAAATGATCAAATACAAATCACGACTTCAAAGAAAAAACATGCAAAGCGGAAAATAATATAAAAGGCAACACAACATTGTAAAAAGGAAAGGTTTTTCATTCACAAAATCACTCTATTACATCCGGAGAAGAAGATAGAACATCTGGAGAAGAGACGGTAGAAGTTGCAAGAGCATCTAATGAAAGAAAGGCAGCAATGCTAGGGCAGGAGGAGACAAAACTATCCCTTCAACAACGAGAGTAGATGATGGAACCACGTCGGAAGGGTGAGGGAATGACTGTTCTTCGTCTACAGGATCGCTTGAGGGATCCGGGATACCATCCTCACCATCTTCATTCTTGAAGACTTGATCGACCAAATAATGATACTCGGACAAATCAACGCCAAGCCCCTCGATATAGTCGAGAAGCTTGACCCGTTCGTCAACAACTCTCTTTCAATCTTTCGCCTCCACAATCTTCAGCATCTCTTTCATTGCAACAAGTCATTCTTAGTGAAAATAAGTTGCCTTCGGCGGTGGTCAGCATGGCTGAGATATCCGACTTAACTTCATCAAACACAAATACTAATTGCTCCACCTACCTTCAGCAATCTTACGATTGATTGATTGCTCAATGACATAACACAAAGCCTCATCATGGCCAGCTTTCTCGACAGACAACTCCTTTTCCAACTCGTCCAGTCGTATGCAAACCCCGTCCAAGGCAGTCGTCGAAGACTCAAGTTCTGTAGCAGACCTATTTCACACAACTTCCACTTCCCTCAGAGAAGCCAGAGTAGCCCTAGCCGCTCTCTTGATCTGCACATTGCGCTTTCACCACATCAAATTGACGACGGATGTGAGAAAACACCAACAATGGCACCGCCAACATCCTCTCAAGAGCAGCCACCTGGCCACGACCAGCCCTGTACTCTGACCCCATCACCCCAACATAAGTGAGATGATTCATCCTGTTTATTATTTGTTTAAAGTCATAATCAAGATGAGTGCTAAGATCTAAAACAGGCATCGAAGGTCGTTCCACTTCCCACCTGTTCCATTCATTGATCAACTTATGCTCACCATCCTGCACGTCAAGCTGAGTAAACCAATAAAACTTCCCATCCAATTTGATATGGATGAAGGACACGGGAATCCGAAAGTACAGAGAAACCACCCCAATGGCCGGAAGAGCAGGCGAAACCGCAGTGATAACAGAAACCACTGTTGCCTTCTCGATATGAAGTGGTCGTAGCAGAAGTAGAACAAGTAGTAGTGGCGACAGGAACAAAATAATCCAAATGAGCGAGAGAAGAAACTAAGAACCCCGCTGCGTCATCGACATGAATGAAAGGAGACCGATGAGGAAGAACCTCAAAACTCTGACCACGGTCAGTGACCTCCTTAGGTTGTTCCATCACCTGCTGGAACATCTTGTCATCGATAACTCGAGGGTCATTGTTAGACCATTTGGAAACGTGGGGCACACCATAGGTGGAAAGGAGCCTCTTTACATTATCGTCCAACGGACAAGTACTTTCCTTTTTTCTCGTCTCCAGCGCCAAATTCATGTCCTCAACCTCCTCGAGGGATAAGTGAGCATCTTTCACAACCTCCTTATCAGAAGAACTCAGACAAGGTGTAATCCGAGCAGTACCACGAGTAGAATCAGAAAGTCGCTTATTCTTCGGAACACGACCAGGACTTATCAACAATTGCTTCGATGGGCTAGTAGGCCTTGGAAGCTTCCTCATCCAATAAGTCGGGCCAACAACACCAATGCTAACATGAGTATCAAAATATGTAACGACCCTGCCCGAGCTCACTTCCCCATCAATGCTAGCATCACTAACACCAACATGAGCAACACGAGTAACAATTTGCTCTGCTCTGGAATTAATAAGCAAAGCCCACTCTGCCTCGTTCATATTGTATAAACCACTAGGCTCCACGATGTCCCTAGAGAGAAATGCCTCCACGGGAAGAACAAGAAGCCTCAAGAAACAATCATTGATCATGCTCTTCCACAGTTAATATCCTTCCGTTTGTTAGGGATTCGAAACGACTGTAGGCTCTGACGACCTTGCAATTTGAAGTAGCCAGAGTTGACAGAAGCATAAAACCAGAATCTCTACCAGTCTCTGATGTCATCATTGAGCTACCCAAAACAGATAGGAAAACGGAGGAATCAAATGTCCTTGGCCACCAGCAAACCAACCACCGAATGCAGAACCCTAACAGTTAAGAGAATGCCAGAAAGAATGACTCTCGCATAAGTAGAAACCATAATCCTCCAACCATTGGGACCCATTTGAGCAGGAAGAATGCCTAAAAAAAATCTAGATATTCCCAAAACAAGTCTTGAACTGGGAATTGAAGGCTGGACAAGAACATGTATGGATAAAGTGCAATATACGCAGACCTTGGATGACAAGGACTATCAGTTCTGCATAGGCAGAACGATCTCAAGGTCGGATGGCAAATCATAATTAGAACGAACATTGCCCAACGTCACCTAACAAGCTTTCTTGGGCGAGAAGTAAGCTTCACAAGCAGCAAGCGCCTCGCCGTCTAGTATATCGCCGGCAGACATCGTAAAGGAATAGAGAAACAAGGAAACCGAAGAAGAAAAAAATAAGCCCCAATTTCAAAGACAGTGTAAAGAGATAAACAAATCACTCACGCCTCATTTTATAGAGCCGAGCAATGAAGAGACTGCTCATAGGATGACGTGTGAGATATGATAATTGTACAAAATCCCAAAATACAAGCGGAAAATGAACGGACGAACAAAAGACCGAGATACCAACTCGACAAAAGCTACTAACAACATAAAATGCGAGGCAATGATGAAATCGAAAGTCCAACCGTCATCAGTTTAATGGCCACGTCAGCATACCTAATAGCTAAAGGGAGAGTAGCTAATGATACATCAAATAAGACTGATATTGCAGCCGTACATATAGTAGGAACCATCCATCATGAGGATCAAGTGTCCAAAAACTAGCCAATTCATAAAGCCCAAAAAGGGCAAATCTAGCCATAAAAGCGCAAACACGACCGTCAAAATAAACCTTAGTTAAAGGCTCAAATTCAGGCTCGATAAAATTCTCCCTTAAAGGAGGAATGTTACAAAGAAAAAAGAGTCGTGGAGGGAGTTACACCTCCGAGGACGTATCTTCATAAAGAAGGAAACTGTTACGAAGAACGTTTCTCTCGTTGCACCTCACATGCTTAAGTTACGCAGAGAATTAACAATGACCATTATATAAGGTCAACGATATGCAATTTTAACTGAGTTTTATCCAGATTTATCTCCATCTCCAACTGAGTTAATGATTTAAGCATCGAAGTATCTTCGGCCATAAAAAAAGTGGTTTTAGCAATCTAACATTTGTTTTATAAGTCATAATTACAGAAGAATTGATTTTGTACGCATCACACACTATGTAAAAAGTGTGCGGCATGCCATAGGCACAGCTGATACATATTTTTAGAGTCAAATTTATTTAGTCGATGAGGTGATGAAAAACGATGGTGCATCAAGTAAGGAGGTGGTTAAGCGAAATGCAAGTGTTTAAAATTTGCTTTGTATTTCTGGTACAATAGTCGAAAGAACCCATTTGGTGTGGTGAGTGTGGTGTTTTGTATTCTGTATTGTTATACTTGTTGTACTTGCCTCTATGCCCCTGTCGTATATATGGATGTTTCTATCTATATTCCTAATGTCTTTTGATGTCACCCAAATTAATAAATAGGTGGTGGATTCGTGTATTTAAACATGTAATTATATGACGACATTTCCTTAGTCGTCCAGCTAGGACCCACACCGGCAGTATGCATGACTTGGGAAAATCGCATCTGCCCAATCTCAGTCCCAGTGCTCCTTCACGTGATTTAAGAAGAGAACCTAACCTCCGAGTTGGTCACCAACAAAAGCAACACATGTGGTTGCACGTGCCTTCCTCACCTAAGAGTAAGGAATCAGGCGGGATTAGACTACTGATTATGGAAAATATTTTTTTTCCCTCAATCCTTGGTGGGTTTTCACTCAATGCGTTTATTACCGCAGAAGCAGAGCAATTTAAGTGTTGAAATTTAATAAATTGGATATGTCATCTTCCCCCAAACTTGACAAAATATAACAGGATGTGTCTCGTATCTTTTGTAACGAAAGTTCGCTCTAGCTATAGTGAAATATGTGCCTCTGTTGGTTATGACACGTTTTTATTTAAAAAATGCCCTTGTACAAATTAGAAATCTGGAAAAACCACTCTCTGGTTTGAACAAGTCAACAAAAGCAAGAAAAAAAGGAAACTATTTCAAAGGGTATCTTTCTAACAAGTACAAATATTAATAGATTAATTAGTCTTATTTCCTAAGTTTAATGCAGTTGATTTTCGCTATTTGCTTTGATCTTGTTTTTGTTGACTTATTGACATGCACAAACAACACATGTGAGCCACAGACCATCGTGGGGTGGTTGATGACACTCCGATGCTAAGGTCAGACAGGGCTCTGAAGAAAGTGTAATGCTGTAATAGGAAATTTGTAGCGTACCTTAGCTTACCAACCTCATGTCTTATTTATAGTGGAAGGGATTTTGGTTTAATCAGGTCATCGTAGGCATAGTTTAGGAATGAGATCTTCGTGGAGATCACACTTTAATTAAGAGTCGTGCTGTAGGAGGAAAGTTCCATGTTAGCTCTGCACTCCTAGATATGCGGAAGATAGTTCCCAATCCAAGAGCAATCCGTAGAAGGGAGTTTCCCTGCGTGGAAGATACTCTGGTGTTTGCTTCCTAGTTGGAAGCAGAGAGCAGCTGTAGTTGCTCGTCCGAAGCTGATCCTCGAGATACTTGCCTAAAGAGGGCTTATGGGCATTAAGGATGACTGTGAGACCTGTGGCCCTAGAATAATGTGAGAGTCCGAGTCCGCTTGGCGGACTGAAGTTGAACGGGCTTAGATTCGCTTGGGCTGAAACTGTGTCGGGCCGATGCTTGGAGTGTGACCGCTTTTATGTATCATCGGCTACTCCCCCCGAGTTAGTGGGTTGTCACATCGGTTCGCTAAGTCATCTCTTGAAGGGATGCGACACACGTGATGATTGAGTCTGAATTGTTGTTTGAGCCGCAAACTGCATTAATTGGGTGTGCGTTGGTTCGGCAAAAAAGAGGCAGGAACCTATCCTCTATATAGGTCATCCGCAGTATTGAAATTGACCTTTCTGCTTTACTTGCTTTTGAAGATATTGTTCTGAAAGGTTCGTTCGTCTTCTTCATGGCTTGAGAAAACCTTCTTGATGATGATGTTTTAGCTAAGGGCCTAGATTTTTTTTGAAGACAGGCGGCTGTTCGAGCCTGGTCTCGCTGAAATTCGTACAAAGTTTGGAGTTCCTGAAGACTTGCCGTTGTACCTTCTGACTGGCGACCAAATGCCAATGTCGCCTCTGGTCGGTTTCATCTGTTTAAATCGAGGGATGCTTCAAACTAGAGTGTGTTTCCCGATTCTGGCCGTGATTTGGGAGTTCTTGGATTTCTTGGGGATTCCTCCGGCTCAGTCGGGACCCAACGGATACTGGATCATTCTCATGATTTTGCTTAGTGCTACAGAGGTCGGCGTTAGTGTGACCCCGCAGGTGATTCAGTTGTTTACCGCTCCTCGACTGGAAAGCAATGTTGTTTGCAAGATGAAGTCGTTGAATTACTTCGTTAACCTGCCGGATTAGTTCAAGTTCTAGTAGAAGTACTGCTTTCTGTCCCCTACTGAATTGAAATATTTTCGATGCAAGGGTCGTTAGCTTGAGCAACAGTTCAGGCCGCTTCGTAAGTTCAACTCCTTTCCTGTGACTTTGATGTACTTGATAGCGGCCTGAGTGATCATTGCTTGTGTTCTCTTGCAGAAAGGGTTTCTACTGCTCCCCTTACCTTAGAGGAGCAAACCACCATGAAGACATTCCGTGTCATGGCAAAAAGGGAGGCGGTTGATATCATAAGAGTTTCCAATTTCGTCCGTAGTGGGCTGTGGGACAATTGGCACGTTGCCCCCATTCTGTATCGAGAGTTGCGCATTAAGCTGGAAGATGGGGCCCCTTCCAGGAAGAGGAAAGTTGCTAGGGCCAAGACTCCCGTTCTGTCTGATGCGAAGGATCCATCTGAGACGCTTGCTTCCTATGTGAGGAAGAAGCCTCGAGTTAGGACTGGGCAGTCTTCGGCATGACCCGCTCTGGTGAGAGAAGAGCGCGAGTCCGCTAGGCCTATTGAATCGGAAATTAATGTTCCTAGCTTGGAGAAAGATTATCTGCGATTGGCGGGAGTTGCTGACGGGTCGAACCTCAGTGACGCAAAGGTTGAGGCTCTGAATGACCGTCTAGTGCAGGTTGCAATGGCGGCTTCTGCTGGCGTTGATTCGCGTGGGGCCGCTCCGGTAGAGGGCTCTGTTAAAGATTCGTCTGAGGTGGTGGAATCTGATCACCCCACCGTTGACTCGCTTGAAAGTGGTCGTGGTACCGGCCATGTCTCCTGTAGTCCACATTGCTCACCATCTCGTTCTAGGCCATAGCTAGAACTGTTGGAAGGTGCTTTGGATACTTTGGTCCATTTTCTGCCTTCAGGTCCTATTGAGCCGTCTCGCAATAAAGGGTCGGTCGTTCTTGACAAGGGAAAAGCCACGGAGGAGAGTCTGAGGACGGTGACGACCATAAAGGGCGGCGCTGGCATAGTTCTTGATTAGGGGAAGCTTCATCCTGATGCACAGATAAGTCTGTTTGCACTGGACTTGGTGAAGATGAGCTCACATGTCTGGCACCAAATGGTGGATGTTGAGTATGCTTTGAGGAAGCATATAAGCAGGCGTCACAGCTGGCTGATGGACCACAAGAGGATATGCTGGAAGAGCGTGTGGACAAGGGTTTGAAGTATCTTATGCTGGGTATGTCTCATATGAGCCACGCGGCCATTGGTGGGACGGAAGTAGAGGCAGCTCGCGATAGAGTATATACTTTCGAGCGTGTCTTCTCGCACGTACAGACGTTGTATTCTAATGCGCTCCTTGAAATTGAACGACTTAAGAAACAGGCCGAAGAGATGCGGTTGGATCAATCAATTGTAGCCGCTGAGGCTCAGAGGGCTCGTCTGGAGGAACTTGAGCGTAATCTGATCAAGGCGGTGTCCGAGAGGGTCGAACTTAGGTAGGAGTTGAGCCGGCTCCGCCTAGAGGTCGAGGTTGCGCAGGAAGTTGCGGCTAAGGCGCATTCTGAGCTGCAGTCTTTTGCTAAAGAGAGTGTTTCGAAGGAAGCTGACTGGGCTGTTGAGAAGCAACAATTGGAATCTGATGTGGAGTTCTATGCTTGAGAGGCGAGGAAGGCTGATGACCAACTCGAACTGGGATGGCATGAACCCAGTGTTGTGAAGAGCAGTCTAGCCACAGAGCAGTCTCAGGTCGATGCGTTAACTGGCAAATTGGAGTTACTGGAGCATGACCTTATTGATGCAAAGGTGCGAGAGGAAAAGCTTTTACAGGAACAAGGCAAATGTGGGTTCTGCTGGGTTGTTCATGGCCGGCTGGAGATGTTGGCGCTGATGAAGGAGGAGCATCCGGAGTGGGATCTTAGCCGTTACAAGAAGATGTCATATGTGGGCTTGTCTGTTACCTCTAAGTCGTCAGGCGAGGAGGACAGTTTTATCCCTAAAGTCCAGGTTGAAGCACGTATTGATGCAACCTCTGCCCCTGTTCCTCCTAGGCTTAGCTCTCCCATTTTTGTACCTTCTCCTGATTAAGAGCAAACTTTGTATGCTTGTACACTTTTTGTCTTGACCATTAATGAAAACAATATTCTTCGTTTCATACTTGGAGTCTCTATTGCATTTTTTCCGAGGTAAGCCATCGAGATCAAATCAGGAGTAACTAGGCTCCCACCATCCGAATTATCTACACCTGAGTGCACCAACCTACAAATTTGGGAGTGTTCGGCGACCACGCTGAAGAGCAGTGATCCCATGGCAAACCGTCGGAATCAGGTCGTGATTGACTGGGTTTCCACCTTCTAGACTATCTACACCCTCGCAGCGTGGGCTACAAGTCTAGGCTTGGTGATTTGGCGATCACGTTGAAAAACAGTGGTCCCGTGGCGAGCCATTGGAATCAGTTCGGGACTGACTAAGCTCCCACCTTCTAGACTATCTACACCCTCGCAGTAGGGGTTACAAGTCTAGGTTTTGATCATAAGCTATCGTTGCTAGTCGTCGCCAGCTAGGCTTACTTGATTAGGTTCAACGATCATTGACTGCGAAGGGTAAAATGATCCCCGGTGAGTCATCATCACCAGGCGTGATAACACTGATTAAACTCCCACTTCCTAAACCGTCAATGCCCGTGCTAAGTGGTCTAGGCGTCGGGATGAACTAGAAGCTATCGTCATCAGTTTTGGCCGACTAAGCTTGTCTGGTTTGAATTAAGGTTCCGCCTGCTAGGGGGCGTGTGAACCTACTCCCTCCGCATGTTGCATGGAGTAGATGAAATTACCTTAAATCAGCTGGTGATATAAAGGTATAATCCGTATGTCAGGGTTGACTAGGATTTCTAGCGCTCATGCCAAGCACGTGACAGAGTGTTGTTTGAATGATAGGCTGAGCCCATGGGCCCGCAAAGGAAGGGCCAGGGTTTACCTGCATGCTGATTTGGTGGGTACGGCGTAGATTGTGCGGTTACACGCGTACGGTGTAGGCTGTGTGATGGTTGAGTATCAGTTACTCCCCCTCAATTGACGGGTTTGCGTGCAGCACCATTAATTGATTAACGTCGTCTTTCCAGTTTCCTTGGGAACCGCCGTCTTCCAGTTTTCCGTACGAAATTAAATGTTTGGAAGTTAATGCTTGAGTGCCCGCTTGGTGAACCATCATGTCTATATAATGGTGTTTTCTAATCGTTGTAGGCACTATCTTTCATAGCGCTTATCTTCTGTAATGTTCTTGCTTGAAGAAGATGCTTTGGGTTTTCCAAAGGCTGAAGTTGATTCTCCGTCTCTAGAGTCTTCGAATGTTCTGACATTTGCACCAATCAAGCATAGAGATAGCTGCTGTTATGCGTGGTCACCTGATATGGGTAGGCACGTAGTTAATCCGCTGAGGTCTCGTAATTTCTTTTAATATTTCAGAGAAGTAGTACGGATTTCCTACCAAGGGGGATGCCTTGGTGTTACACCGTACCCCTTTTGCCTTCGTGTGTTCGAATCCCGCTGCTAACCACTGGCTAATTGAATTATTAGTCAACGTGTGATGTCTCCGAGTGTGGTAGTTCTTAGTCACACTTGCCATCGCATATGGGAAAAATGGTCTCTCTTGACGATTATGTGAGATTGTGATTGTCGCTGCTTGTGGCCAACCACATCTACTTTCTTCTAAGCCCTTTGAGGAGGTTGGACAAACGGTGGGATGTCTCTTGAGGAAATCAGCAGCCCGTTGCAAGGTCTACAATGCTGTAAGGAGAGTGTATCCTCAGAGTGATGTGATGGAGCAATCTGACTGCTCAGTCCTTTCAATCCCCTCTCACACTTCGCTGTTGTCTTCGGCGGACGCTGTTGTCTTCGGCGGACGCTGTCGTCTTCGGCGGACGCTGTCCATAGCAAAATTGTCTAAGCAAGTCTTTTAATTTAGTTCACATTGTATTCAAACGTTTATAGTGCTTAGTCTTTGTATTTGCCTCGGGTCGCTAGCAATATGTAGCCTTTTGTATCCGCCTCAGAGCGTTCGTGATATGTAGCCTTTTGTATCTGCCTCAAGGTGCTTGATGTTACATCTTTTCGATAATCAATAGAGTTTTTTTTTTGTAATTCTTCATTTATTTCTTAAATGATTGTGAATCACATACGCTTTTTAAGAACTAAAACTCAATATTGACTATAGAAAGGGAAACAAACAACTTAAAGCAAACTAACTGCTGACGGAGAGAATTCGATCCTAGCCTTGAAGTGAATTCGGGTCGCTCTTGCGGATTGTTTAGTGGACTGTCGAGGCCTTACATAGGTCAATGAAGAGTAACCTGTCTGGGGGATGTGTTCGCGCTTGCTATGGACTTTTCGACTCGCTGGGCGGAAGAGCTGATTGCTCCTGTACCGCTTGAAAATGATGTATTTACCGTCTTGTTGCCTTGCACTGGTTCATGCTGCTTTGCATGATGTAGATGAATTTGGGAGCATTCTGTCTGTTTCAGTGCGGCGTAGTGACAGCCTTGTGCCGTAGGTTGGTCTCCTTGTATAGTTCATTCGGAGGGCTTCTTGTCGCCTTTGGTTTCCTTTTTAGCGGTCCTTGACTCCTCTAGGGTGATGTGTCTTTGGACGCTCTTGAGGAGCTCCGCCATGTCAAGAGATGGCTCCAAGGTGAGGTCCTCGAAGAGCTTTCCCTTTTTGAGCCCCGTAATGAATGCCGTCACAGCGGTATCATCACTGCATCCGTCAATGAGGGTCAACTCGTTGTTGAAGCATGTGACATACTCTCGGAGCATCTCGCCGGACCTCTGCCTTAGAAAGAGTATGTAGTGCGAGCCTTTTCTGAAATCTTGGCTTCCGACGAAACGTGTCAGGACCTCCTTTGCCAATGTTTTGAAGGAGTTGATTGACTTCTGTGGAAGGCTGTGGAACCACGTCAATACAGGGCCTTTGAGGCTGGTGGGAAAGGTTTTGCACATGACGCACCCAGATCCTTCCTTGAGCGCCATTACGTGCTAGTAATGGCGCAGATGATCGAAAGGATCGGTGATTTCGTCATAGAAATCGAGCTTCGGAGGAGTGAACTTCCTTGGAAGTGTTTCGCTTATGTTCCTGTCCACAAAAAGTGGGACGGAGAGGTGATATAGTACGTCTGGGTCATGCGCTCCTTTGCGAAGGGGGTTCCTAGGACCTAGCCTCTTTGTCTTGGCGGCGAGCTCAGCGTTATCCGCTCAACCTCCCTTAGTCCAATGGGAACTAGCGGGGGCCTGACTCTCTTGCGTTTGTTCCCTATAGTCCACTGGAGGTGGAAGTCCGTGTTGTTCCTGGTCTCCATTAGCAGCTGGTGGATTCTACCGTGTGAGCATCTCTACTACCTTGATGACCTGCTGTATTTGAGACGTCAGCACCTTGATTCTGGGGTCTGTCGTTGGTATGGGAGCGTGAGTTGGCTGCGCATGCAAGATAGGAAATGTCGAAGGAGGCGGTATAGGGACAACCGGAACGTTCGACGCGTCCCCTGGTTTTCTGTTGTTAAGTGACTTGGTGGTCACCATTTCTCTGGGATTTTGTAAGGGAGGACGTTTAGTGTAAAATTATGAGTTGTGTCGTCCCCACGGATGGCCCCTAACTGATGAAGTCGATTTTCGCTTCCCGCTTTGACCCTATTCCTGCTGACCTGTTGACCTGCATAAGCAACGCACGTGAGCCACAGACTACCGTGGGGTGATCAATGACACTCCGATGCTAAAGTCAGATAGGGATATGAGGAAGGTGTAATGTCATAATAGGGAATTTGTAGCGTACCTTAGTTTACCAACCTCATGTCTTATTTATAGTGCAAGGAGTCCTAGTTCAACAAGACCATCGTAGTCGTTGTTTAAAGAGAAGATCTTTGTGGATATCCTTTTCTAATTAAGAGTCGTGCTGTAGGAGGGAAGTTCCATGTTAGCTCCGCACTCCTAGATACGCAGGAGATATTTCAAATCCAAGAGCAATCCATAGAAGGGAGTTTTCCTATGTGGAAGAAACTCTGGTGTTTGCTTCATAGTTGGAAGAAGAAAACAGTTGTAGTTGCCCGTCCGAAGCTGATCCTCGAGATAATTGACTAAAGAGGGCTTATGGATATTGAGGATGGTTGTGAGACGTGTAGGCCTAGCATGTTGTGAGAGTCTGGGACCGCTTGGCGGACTGAAGTTGAGTGGGCTTAGATCCGCTTGGGCTGGATCTGTGTCGGGCCGATGCTTGGGCCTGAAGTTCCTCGAGATCATCATGACACGTGCTCGGCTCAAGAGTTTGACCATTTTTATGTATCATCAGTTGGTATTATAAATTAATCAATAATAATTTATTTGCTATAGCAATATGTCAAATAGAATTTGAAGTAATCTTTCAGAGCAATAACATATTGTTTGATGCTATCTAGACTTAAGTTCAAAATTGAAGATCTAATGAATCGTTGCTTCCCAAGTACTAAATAGCCGTTTCCTCTTAAATCTCATAATATTTTTGTTTTCTTGGATTATTTGTTTGGTATGACTGAGACTTATGAACTTAATCAAAGTGAAGATTATTTTATTGAGTAATCATAACATGTGGATATCTTGCAACTTCATGCTCCAATTGTAAAAGGTTGAGTCATCAAGTTGAGTTAGGGAGGGTTGAGATTAAGAGGGTGTTTGTTTTTTATTCTTAATAAAGTTAGAAGTCTTAATAAGAAGTGCAACATCTTTTATAGAGTGTTGTTTTTGGTTCTGATCAGAAGTTCAATTTCTGATTAGAGTAAGCAACAGGGAAGTGCATATCACTTAGCACTGAGTGCTAACTAAAATTTTTTCCAATAATAATCTTAAAATAATTTTGTAATGACAATTGCTACCCCCATCTTCTTAAAAATAAGTAGAGTTAAATTTTGACAACACACATTCATTCTTTTCACCAAACATTGTTGTTCTACCTACCTTCATAAGGACTCTTTAACAGTAAGAAACTTATCTCGTTTATCTCCTTCATTTTTGAAGAAATGGTACTACTGATTGTTGGTGGAATTTGGGGGGGGGGGGGGGGTGCTTGCTTCAAGCAAACATGCTTCTCACAGGCAAGATAATCAACTAAACCAACCGGAAAAAACAAAGGATTTCTCAGACTCTCGTTGGTAGAACACATATGATATTGAGCTTGAGCATCCCAATAATGAGGCTAGTGGATAATTATGAATTTTGTTTTTCTGTATTTTCAAGCTTTCTTCAGCTCTCCAACTCTCACTCTCATGTATAATTTCAAGTTTTCATTATATAGTATGTAGTTTTCATTATGTAGCATGTAGTTTTGAAAGCTTTGACTAATTGATCACCACCGTACAATGTCGAATTTCCAACCCACCATCTCTCCATTCCTGTATGTGTCTCCTCAATTGGGGAAAAATTGTCAAACAGTTCTAATTCAACACCTAAAAACAACACCTTTCAATTTTACAACTTCTAATCAGCAGCCCATTCAGAAGCAAAACAAACAGTTCATTGAGAAGCTCGTTCAGAATTTCTAACTCCAGTTGGAAGTTAGCTTCTAAGCACTTAAAAAACCCAACTCCACCTAAGTATCATTGTATTAAACATGAACAAAATAAACAATTGGAAATTTATGGGCAATTAAACCCCCGCTCCATGGCGTAGGTGTATTTCATATTACTAAATCTAGAGATCGGGTAAAATAAAAATATTGCATTAGTGTTTTAATCAATATATCTTTAAATTTGATTACATTCTTTGATTATATCAAGAGGTATTTAACCAATGATCAGTATATCACAGTATCAGTTATTTCCATATCACACTTATAAAAAACTATTTTTCAGATCATAGCAATGTTTGTATTTGGGGTCCTTGCACTTAGCTGTCTTTGATGAGGTTGAAAATAAATATGACGGAGAGTGCCAAAGAAACGACCTAAGAACTAGGGTAGCATGACATGGTACACGTGCCATAAATGTGGAAAGTGTGCGGCTGTATCGTACTGATACATTAGTTTGAAGATAGTAGCTATTTAAAAAGAAAAGCTTCTTTCCAAAGTTTATCATGGGGATGTTTTCTTTGGCAATAACCCTTAGCGTCAATTCAAAAAAAGAAAAAATGAAAAAGAAGAACATTTAGCAACCACTAATGATAACCAATTCTTCTAAACTTTAATGTCAAAAATATTTTCTTAACCAATTTCTACTAAATTTCAGTGTTAATTTATTTTTTCTTCTGAACCCAACTTTTTATGTCAAATCTTCCCTACTGGTCTTAGAAATATCATATTGTATCTTTTTAGTTTTCACCCTCACAAAAATTCAAAAAATTTCAATACTCATTACCTTGTAAACAATGCAGGAGCCGCATGCATTAATCCTTTTGCTGCCTCGTATTACCTTATGCAACACGTTGCTTCTTCCAGGATGGGGAACGTGAATTCTCTTCTCAAGTAGTAGTTTATTGTTCTTTTTAGTGATACTGAGGCAACACGACCATGTTCAAATTTTGCTTGAGTCTCTCCCATGCTTTTATTCCCACAACACTCACTATGAGCCAATAATGGGCGTAAATCTTTAAGAGAATTATTTGGTCCGTCGGTGAACAAATTATGGGCTTGAATTTGGGTATATGTCAATTGTGAAACTTAAGACATGTTTCTGATATGTCCAATTTCGCCCTCTCTGATCTCGAGCTTGTAAAACGAGCAACGGTGAGCCAAGAATCACTTTTGTGGTGGTTGAAGGCACTCTGATGCTTAAGTCAGATAGTGATGCAAGGAAGAAAGAAGACTAGATGTAATTAACAAAGTGTATGCATAGTTTTCTTCTTCCCTTTTCTCACCTTAAGTAGCGAGTATTCCCTCCACAACTATCCCTGCCATCGAGGGAGTGATGGAGGGAGATCTCTCCCAGGATATTACATATGCATGTCTGAGTCTCTTCGGCACTTGGCCCTGTTAAGAATCCAATGCTTGATTAGGTGAAGAGTTGATTTGTGCGAGGGGATCTCGGGCTTGTGGTAGCTCGAAGATCAATGTTTGAGCTTTTTTGTCTTGGGCCAAGCTTCAAGATCCGTGTCTGCGTGGGCTGGCGTGATTTGGGCTTGGGCGCCGGACTTACGGGCTGAATAGTGGTTCGAATTTGGGTCTACTCGAAACCGTCTTGAAGCCTTTCTCACATTAGAGTTGGCCTATATCGCATGTACGACTATGATTGCCTGGCTGATTGACGTCTCAATAGTTTCATTTTCATTAATATAAACAAAATATGGTTTGTCGCTTTTGTCTCCTGTTGGTTGTTGCCATTGTGGTGATGTTCTCACATTGGAAAGGAAATAATGCCCCCACATTTTATAATTGACATGAGTTTCATTTTAACTATCTCAAATCAACATGAATCCAAACCCTTAAACGATCTCACTAGTAGCTACTTTAGCATAAAATGTTGCGAAGTGATAGCTAGGGAAGTAGCCTGAGCTGTTTGGTTTGTCTACCTTTGGATCAGTTGTTTTGTTTCGCAGCAAGGCCAACATGAATTACTGATATTAAGCCCATTGGTTTATGTAGGCCTATCAATCTTATACGAGTTGGACCTAAAGGTAAAATTTGTAATCCGTGGATGAAAACAGGGTCTGTTTGGTTGCTCGAAAAATATACATGGAAATTGAAACTGTTTCCGTGAATTACATTCCGAGGCCTCCCCCTCGGATTTGGATTCCCATGTGTAGTGAAAAACAATATTACGAAAAATTGATTTCATGTCGATAAATATACAACCAAACAGCGAAAATCTACATAACAAGGGAAATGAATTCCATGTCCCAAAGAAAATGTCTACTTTTCCCTTTTTAAAACGGAATTCATAGAAAAACTTCATATTTTACCAAAAAAAACTCCATTTCTAAAAACCCCCAAACTATTTTAAATTTACTAGATAAACCCCAAAAACTAAAACATTTTAATTCTCTCATAGCCATAATCCCACTAAAAGAAGAACACAAATATTTTGTTTCCAAATTTCACGTTACTTATTATCTGAAGGTTTTTTTAAGAATTTTTTTCTTATTGCTCCATTTTTTATTGCTCAATGAGAGAATGACACGTGATTTCGAATGCTTACATGGGTGAGTGTTGATTGTAAATAAAAATAAAATTCAAGTAAGATACTGCATAAGTACCGGATAGTTATGCCACGCATCATGGTTTTATTGGAAAATGATTGCATGGAGAAAAAATCCAAGGAGCAAACCCTCTTCTTCTCGTAGCAGCAAGCACCCATCCTCGCAATTCATAGCAAGCACAGACCTCTCATCCTCACAGCAAACCCAGCTCGCGTCCCTCTTTTCGCAATCACGCAACACCTTCATCCCTTTTTAAGCCCTAGACCATCACCGTCATCCCCCTACTCTTGCCCTGAATCCTTCTCACACACAGATATCAGACCATAACCTCTCATCACCATTCGTACCCACACCACAGAACTACCATCATCTCCTCCATCTCTGTCACCTTCATCATCTCTCCCTTCACAGCCCAACAATCACCGATTTTCTACTTCGCTATTCCATCTCCTTCACTTTCACAGCCTCTTCATCTCAACCCTTTTCTCTCTCCCGTCCTCATCTCCATCACACGCCATCATCAGCTACAACCACAGCCATGACCAGGAGCAGATGTGAAGATAAAAAAGAAGATAAATTTATTTCTCTTTCACTTCGCTATCCACACCCCCAGATCCTTTCGCACCATCGTGGATCAGACGACGATAGTGTTTTATTTCCTTTTCCCTCTCGTTTGATAATTAATTATGTAGTGCTATTCAAACATGATTAATAGCTAAACTCCTTGTAGCTAGGGGTGGATTCGAAACCCCAAACACGTGCTTTATGAATTAATTGAATTTAATCTTCCTTGCTGATTAGTGATTGTGTTTTTCTTAACTATTTTATAGAGAACTTTTCTTTGTATGTTTGTTAAGGTGACCAACTTAGTAAGCATGCTAGGATCTGGGGCTAGAATATAGGAGAGTTTCACCTAATCATTATAATCTTATACTCACAAGTAGTAAATACCAAGGAACGTTGGTAAAGTTAAGTAAAAACCTAGGTTAAGAACAAGATGCTTATCAAACTTGTAATCGCCTAGTCAGTGTTCATATTTTCCATAGAACTTAATGATCTTGGATTGTTTATCTAACTTGTGATTTCTGATTAGATAGCATGAAAAGAATAGTTTGAAAGCGACGCTTAGTTTAATTTAATGAATTGGGGAAAATACTAAGATTAATGCAGTATGATCACGGTTAATCATGAGCATTGTCTTTCACGATTTAACAAGTGATTATTGAAGATTGATTTATGAGCATATGTTTGGTGTGTGGAGATAAACCCTTAGCTAATTTCTCATCTTTGCCATCTCTTTAGTTTTATTATCTTTACAATCCCCCAATATTTTCTTAATTAGGTTGTTAGTTGTTTCTTAATTATTCTTATTGCTAGTTGGCAAGCCCTCTAATCCCCGATCCAGAAGGATCCCTACTTATTTTTTACTACAATCACAAAACAGGGTATTAAGTTGTGTGCTAGTAAAATAGTGCATCAATTTTTGGCGTCGTTGCCGGGGATTAGTAAAATTGCTAATTACTTCATGAGTTTCCTTTATTAATTTTAATTTAATTTTTTATTTTTGTATTTATCTCAGGTACTAGATCGTTCGCAATAGGAGATCCAATGAAAACTTATTCCAATACAATTCAGAGCCTGAGAAAACATTTAGAAGACGAAAGAGAGAAACAAAAGAGTCACAAATGTCTAGCTCTGAATCTGAATCAGAAGAGTTCGACATGGAAGACAAAAAATCTATTAAAGAACTTTTGGCATCCACCTTGGATAATGTCGCACCCTTGTGCATTCCTAGTGTAGCGCAGGGCAAGATAGAGTCATTCGAGCTAAAATCCAGCCTACTTCACCATATTAAAAAATATCATGGTATTTTTATGGAGAATCTAAATAAGCATTTACAGGAATTTGAAGTTGTATGTTCCAGTATGATGTTAATAACTGTGGATGAGAACATCCTGAAGCTGAGAGCATTTCCCTTTTCTCTTGCTGATAGGGCTAAGGATTGACTCTATGAACTACCTTCCGGAACAATATACTCTTGGGATAAGATGAAGAAGTTGTTTATAGAGAAATGCTTCCCAACTTAAAAAATCATCTTGTCGAGGAAGAAAATCAGTGGTATTCAGCAGGGTCCGGGAGAATCATATCCATCTTACTATGAGCATTTCAAAACTCTGATAGCATCATGTTTGCAACATCAAATGAAAAAGGAGTTCTTGATTCAATACTTTCATGAGAGATTGCTTACTCTTGAACAACAAATGTTAGTTGTAGCGGCAGGAGGAGCTTTAGTTGATAAAACTCAAGCAGCAGTGAAGAATTTGATTGCAAACCGAGCCTTAAACGCCCAACAATATGAAGGAATTGGAAAGCCTTCACGTCAAGTCCATGAGGTAAGTACTAATTATAGTTTGGAAGCTCAAATGACTAATCTTACTTCACTTGTGACTCAGGCTCTAGGAAAGTCAAATGTGCTAGGCGTTGCACAAGTTTGTGGCATATGCACCATGCTAGGACATCCATCTGATCAATGCCCTCAGCTGATTGAGAATGGTGGTTGGGAGAATGTTAATGCAGTAGGTTTTCAAGGGCAGAATCGGCCCAAGAATAACCTTTATTCTAGCACTTACAATGAAGGCTGGAAAATTCATCCCAACTTTGGATGGAGAAATTCAGAACAACCTCAACAACAAACTTCAAATCGGTCACTCCCTGGTTTCTTTCAGAGGCCGCCAGAACCACCTCAGCACAATTCAGGTATGCCCCTTAATTATGATGAGATTTTGAAATCGTTAACTATTTCTCAATAGAACCAATAAAAAGATATAGCAAATTTGAAGCTACAAATGGGACAAATTCGCGAACAAGGAAAACTTCCTAGTTCTACCATTCAAAATTCGAAAGGGGGTTTGAAACTGCAAAAGTAACTACATTGAGAAGTGGTAGGCAAATTGAAAGTGAGCCAATAGTCCCCAAACAGAGCCGAAATATGGAAGCTGAGTTATAGGAGGATGATGCAGCCACCATTGAGACACCAAAGCTCCCAGTTAAGGAGGTGAGTGTTCCAAGTTTAGTTTATGCTAATCCGTTTCCACCTCTTCTGCCTTTCTCGCATAGGTTTGCCAAGACTAAGAAAAATGAATAGGAGAAGAAAATTTTGGAAACCTTCCGGAAAGTCCGGGTCAATATTTCGCTTCTTGATGGTATTAAGCAAGTGCCTAAGTACGCAAAATTTTTTAAGGAGCTTTGCACAACAAAGAGGTAGTTAAGGTGAGTGAGAATGTCTCCGCTGTTCTTCAAAGAAAATTGACGCCAAAGTGTAAGGATCCGGGTATTTAACTTAGGTGCGTCAATTAATGTTATGTCATATTCTGTTTATCATTCTATGAATCTCGGGGAGCTAAAAAATGATGGTGTAATTATTCAATTGGCTGACCGTTCTAATGCATATCCTCGAGGTTTGTTGGAAGATGTGTTGGTACAGGTTAATCATTTGATCTTCTCAGCAAATTTCTATGTGCTTGAGATGGAAGATTCGACATTTTCAGCACCTTTGTCTCTTCTTTTAGGGCAGCCCTTCATGAAAACTGCAAAGACAAATATTGATGTGTATGCGAGGAAACTGACCATGGATTTTGATGGTGATGTGATTGGCTTCAACATCTTTGAAGCCATGTGGTATCATGTTGATAATCATTCTTGTTTTTCCATTGACGTGGTTGATATTTTGTCCCTGAAATTTCTTGATGTCATGAATGAGGATGAACTTGAAATCACCATTACTACTATCGCCTGATATGAGAAAACTGGAGTTCTTTGTGACAATAAGAAGCACTTGGCCGATAACATGTGGGAGGATATCATTGAGACTGTGACAACCTTGGAGTCAATGCCACGAATTTTTAGTGAGTCACCTCCCTCAAAATTATTATTCCCTCATCTACTAACAGACTTTTATCTTTTATGATTCAGGCACCTACACTTGAGCTTAAACCGTTACCGGATCACTTGAAGTACACGTATTTAGGAGATGATGAGACATTGCCTGTCATCATATCATCATCACTCACAGTTTTAGAGGAGGAAAAGCTTATTCGAGTTTTGAAGGAATACAAGACTGCAATTGGGTGGACATTGGCCGACATTATGGGCATTAGCCCTAGCACTTGTATGCACTGTATATATCTTGAGGAAGGTGCAAAACCCACTAGGGAAGCTCAACGCCACCTAAACCCCCCTATGATGGAAGTTATGAAGAAAGAAATCATTTAACTCCTTAATTGTTGCGTGATATACCTATTTTAGATAGCAAATGGGTTTCACCAGTGCAAGTAGTACCGAAGAAGTCTAGTTTAACTATGGTAAAGAATGAGGAAAACGAGTTGGTTCCCACGCGAATCCAAAATGGGTGGCGGGTTTGTGATGACTATAGAAAGCTGAATGCAACTACCAGGAAAGATAATTTTCCTCTTCCCTTTATTGATAAATTGCTTGAAAGGTTGGTCGGTCGTGTTTTTTATTGTTTTCTTGATGGCTATTCAGAATATAATCAGATTGTCATCGCCCTAGAAGATCAAGAAAAGACAACCTTCACATGTCCATTCGGCACTTTCGCAAATAGAATAATGTCATTAGGTTTGTGTAATGCCCCAGCTACCTTCTAGAAATGCATGGTAAGTATGTTTTCAAACTTTATTGAAAAAAATCATTGAGGTTTTAATGGAAGATTTTAGTGTTTTCAGTGATTATTTTGACTATTGTCTGGATAATCTTGCTTTGATTCTGAAGCGATGCATTGATGTTAACCTTGTATTAAATTGGGAAAAATGTCATTTTATGGTTAATCAAGGTATTGTTTTAGGCCATGTGGTTTCAGCTAGGGGTATTGAGGTTGATAAAGCTAAAATAGATCTTGTACGTTACTTACCCTCTCCTACTTCAGTGAGAGATGTTCGTTATTTTCTTGGACATGCAGGATTCTATCGGCAATATATCAAAGATTTTTCTAAGATTTTTGGATCACTATGTCGACTCCTACAAAAAGGTGTACCATTTGAGTTCAATGATGACTGTCAGACAACATTTGACAAGCTTAACGAGTTGTTGACATCAACACTTATCATTGCGCCACCGGATTGGAGTCTTCCATTTGAGCTTATGTGTAACGCATCAGATTATGCCTTAGGAGGAGTTCTAGGCCAACAAAGGGACAAACGTCTTCACGTCATCTACTATGCCTCCCAAACTCTGAATGATGCTCAATTGAAATATTCCACGACTAAAAAGAACTTTTAGTTGTTGTATTTGCTTTAGAGAAATTTCGATCTTATTTAATTGGAACTAAAGTTATAATTTTCTCGAATCATGCAGCTTTAAAATACTTTCTTACAAAGAAAGAAGTGAAACCAAGACTTATATGGTGGATACTTCTTCTTCAAGAGTTTGATGTGGAGATCAAGGATAAGAGAGGGAGTGAAAACGTGGTAGCTGACCACTTGAGCCGCTTGGTGCGCAATGAGGAGCCCTTGCTGATTCTTGGGACTTTTCCTGATGAGCAACTATTTTTGGTCAAGGTAAGTGAACCATGGTATGCTGATATTGTGAATTACCTTGTATCCAAATAGATTTCGAACACCTTGACTCGAGTTCAGAAAGATAAGCTCAAGAAAGTGGCGAGACAGTTTGTATGAGATGATCCCGATCTGTGGAAGCATTGTGACGATCAATTGATTAGAAGGTGCATGCTCGATTCTGAATCTAATTCGATATTGACATATTGTCATTCTTAGGCTTGTGAGGGACACTTTGGAGCTCAAAGAACAACTTGTAAGGTTTTAGAATGTGGATTTTATTAGCCCACTTTATTTAAGGATGCTAGATTATTTTGCATGACTTGTGACCGATGTCAAATAACAGGTAACTTAGGCCCTAGAGATCAAATGTCGCATCATCCTATATATAGTGTAGAAATTTTTGATGTATGGGGTATTGATTTCATGGGTCCATTTTCCTCTTCTAATGGTTTCATTTATATATTGCTTGTCGTTGATTATGTTTCAAAGTGGGTGGAAGCAAAAGCCACCTGTACTGATGATTCCAAAGTTGTTGCAGAGTTTATTCGTTCTAACATTTTTGCAAGGTTTGGAATGCTGTGAGTGATTATAAATGATGGAGGTTCCTACTTTTGCAAGCGTACAATTGAAGCTCAGCTTAAGAAATACAATGTCACAGATAAGGTTTCAACACCTTATCATCCCCAGACAAATGGACAACCGAAATTTCAAATCGTGAAATCAAGGGAATCCTTGAGAAGACAGTAAAGCCCACCCGCAAAGACTGGAGTTGCGGCTTGATGATGCTTTATGGGCATATAAGACATCATATAAGACACCTATAGGGACGTCTCCCTTTCGAATTGTATATGGGAAACTGTGTCATCTACCGATTGAGCTAGAACATATGGCGCATTGAGAAATTAAGACTTTCAATATGAACATTGATGATGCAGGCCTTCATAGGAAATTGCAGTTGAACGAGCTTGAAGAGATTCAGAATGAAGCATATGAAAGTGCCAGGATTTATGAGGAGCAAACCAAAGCTTTTCATGATCGCATGATCCATGGAAAGACTTTTGTTGTGGGCCAGAAAGTCTTACTTTTCCAGTCACACCTTTAACTTTTTCCTGGTAAGTTACGTTCTAGATTGGTTGTTCATTTCATTGTTACTAATGTTTTTCCTCATGGTGCTATACAGGTGAAGAGTGCCACAATTGGTAAGGAGTTCAAGGTGAATGGGCATTGACTTAAGCCCTATTATGAATCATTTGTGGAGCACGACGTGAAAGGCATATCACTCCATGTTCCCACTTATTTTGAGGATTAATTGGAGATGTCGTCAGGCTGCACGACGTTAAAACAAGCGCTTCTTGAGAGGCAACTCAATCAGATTTACTTTCTCTATCCCTTTATTTTCTTTTCTTTATTTTTGCTTTTGTTTATTAGTAGTTTGTTTTTCCTCTTTTAAATCTTTAATTGCATGTGCTATAATCTGTTAATATTGAGAACAATGTTAGGTTTAAGTGTGGGGGGAACAACGTTATTTTTATTTTTATTTTAAATTAAAAAGTGTCAATCCATAAAAAAAATTAAAAAAATGTTGGTTTTGTTTTCTTTGGTATTAGTGTCAGTAAATAACAATTATAGTTATTTTGAGTTTTAGGATACTTTCCAACACAATAATAAGATTTGGGTTTTAATTACATGACTTTAAGGTGATTTTATAAACATGATTTAAGGTCTAATATTATTATTTGGTTAATGCTTATTCATGGTAATCAGTTGAGTAATTGGTACTCGTAGCATGCTTAATTGAGTTTAACTCATTATAATCCATATGTGAGTTTTTAGCCTAACGTTCCTTTGATTTTGAGAGTTTTTAGTTAGGTCATCTTTAATTTAATTTTATTTTTTTTGTCAATAATTCATTGCATGTTCTCAATTTTGTTTTTTTTTTTTGCTACTCTGATTGCTTTCATAATTAAGAATTAAACACTAAAACTTATATTAATTTCATTCAAAACATTATATTGAATTGCACAAAATGCTTGACATGATAAAGGAACCTAGTTTCTACCATTGCTAAATAAGCCTGATCCATGATATATTTCTTTTAGGTTAAACCCCGTTGAGTTTGTTATTAAGCCTGTTTGTTTCATTACCCTCATTTTCCATCCCTAACCTAATTAGAAGATTGAAGCATAATTTGATTCGCGGAGACTTTATTGTGGTTCAAGGTATGTTGAAAAGCAAGTGTAGGGGGAGGCCCTTATGGTAGATACTTCAAGAAGAAAGAGTTGCAAAAAAATAAAAAAAAAATGGGTACAAAGTTACAGAATGGATACAAACCCTTGTCTATATTCATTCAATATTTCAGTACTATACAGATAGTCCAATTCTTTTCATTCAGTAGATACAAAATAATGGCTGAAACTCTTCATTATCAGTAGGCCACCGCTTCCTTGCTAATGTCTCTAATCTTATCGCATGCTTTCACCATTTCTTTAAGTCCTTTGTAATTTCCTTATTTGTTCTTTCTCTTCCCATGACCCCTTGGCTCCATTACAACCTGAATTAAGACCTTTTGATTGAGTGTGTCTTGCAATGTCACGATGTGGAGATTCGAATGAGGTATGAGCATATGGTGTCACTAGTTCTTGCATTCAAGTTGTAGCATTCCTTCCATTAGATCATTTATCTGAAAAAAAAAAAATAAACATGTCAGAAAATGTCTTTCTTTCTTGTTATATCATATGTGAGCTATTTGTTTCCCTTTCACATCATCCTATCACATATAGCTAGAATAGGAAGAGTGATTCTACCAATCAATCAATGAAAAAAAAGTGCACCCAACGAGATTTTTGGGTTAATTCTTTTTGGCACGCGTTTGAGTTTCACAGTCGCTTGGATTGATTTAATTGTGAATTTTTATATCATTGCTATGAACGTGTATTAGCTTTCGAATGGGTGGATTTAATTTTGTGTTTGTAAAGAATCTTATCATGTCATGACCCATTGAAAATCTCTGAGACAAATGTTGGAAAATATAGATTAAATCATTTGAGTCTTTTATTTTTGTTTATTTGATTGGCTCGAGTACTAGCATAAGATAAGTGTGGGGGAATTTGATAGGAACATAATTATGCGTTTATAGTACCATATTTCTATATATAATAATTTTGGATATTTCTTGTTAATTATGGTAGTAATTGCTATTTTCGTGTTTGTGTAGGTTTCCAATTATAAGATTCCAAAATAAAAGCTAAGAAGTGCAAATTGGTTTGAATTAGGAAGACTTATTGCAAAAGAAAACTATACAAGGAAGGAAACCTAAAGAACACGATTATAAAAGAGACTATACCTGGCTTTGGAGAGATCACCCATCCTCACAATCACAGTCGCAAACCCTTTTTTGCTCACAGCAGCAAGCACAAATCCTCGCAATTCATCGCAAGCACATACTTCTCATCCTCGCAGCAAACCCAGCTCATGACCCCCTTTTTGCAATCAAGCAACACCTTCATCCCTTTTTAAGCCACAGACCATCACCGTCATCCACCTCTTGCCCTGAATCCTTCACACACACAGACATCAGAAGGTAACCTCTCATCACTGTTTGTACCCACACCACAGAGCTACCATCATCTCCTCCATCTCTGCCACCTTCGTCATCATATCTCCCTTCGCAGCCCAACAATCACCGATTCTCCACTTCCCGTTCCATCTCCTTTATTTTCACAGCCTCCTCGTCTCAGCCTCTCTCTCGTCTCTCGCCCTCATGTCCATTGCACACCATCATCAGCCACAACCACAGCCACGAGCAGGAGCAGATTGTGAAAAAGAAGAAGAAGAGAAATTTATTTCTTTCACTTTGCTATCTACACCCCCAGATCCTCTCACACCACCACGGATCAGGCGACGACAGTGTTTTATTTCATTTACCCTTTCTTTTTCTTAGTTGTAGTTTGATAATTAATTATATATTTCTATTCAAACATGATTAATATGTCTAGCTAAACTCCTCGTAGCTAGGGGTGGATTCGAAACCCCAAACATGTGATTTATGAATTAATTGAATTGAATTTTCCTTGTTGATTAGCGATTGTGTTTTGCTTAACTGCTTTATAGAGAACTTTTTTTGTATGTTTGTTAAGGTGGCCAACTTAGTAAGCATGCTAGGATTTGGGGCTAGAGTTTCACTTAATCGTTATAATCTTGTACTTACAAATAGTAAATACCAAGGAACGTTGGTAAGGTTAAGTAAAAACCTAGGTTAAGAACAAAATGTTGATCATACTTGTAATTGCCTAGTCAGTGTTCATATTTTCCATAAAACTTAATGATCTTGGAATGTTTATCTAACTTGCGATTCCTTAATAGATAACATCAAAAGAATAGTTTGAAAGCGACACTTAGTTTAATTTAGCAAATTTGGGAAAATAATACAATTAGTGCAGTGCGATCACGATTAATCTTGAGCATTATCTTTTACGAGTTAGCAAGTGATTATTGAAGATTGATTTATGAGCATATGTTTTGTATGTGAAGATAAACCCTTAGCTAATTTTTCATCTTTTCCATCTCTTTAGTTTTATTATCTTTACAATAATTTTCGTAATTATTTTCCTAGTTTAAATTAGAAAAATCCAATCCCCCAATATTTTATTAATTAGGTTGTTAGTTGTTTCTTAGTTATTCTTAGTCCTAGTTGGTAAACCCTTTTATCCTTGGTCCAGAACGATTCCTACTATTCTTTACTATAATCACAAAGTAGGGTATTAAGTTGTGTGCTAGTAAATAGAGCATCAGGCACGGTTCGAGGGGATATGGGGATTGGGCTTGTCTCGGTATAGTGAAATGGGATGGACGGCCTGGGATACATATTTTTGGCAGATCCAGATGGTCCCAAACCGATTTGAACTAGGACAATCCGGGACAAAACCATGCCATCTTGGTTCAAATCTCACCCATCGACCTAAACCTAATATTGAATAGTATTGAAGTAAGTTGGGTTGCTAAACCCACCCAATTTGCAGCCTAATGACTTGCTCTCCCAAGTTGGGCCAAGCCCAATTTTGATTAAGTAATTGTAGCACCCCGTAATTTTTCTACTTACTGAAAAATATTTATATTTTTGTGTGATTGTCTTCATTAAGTTATGGGCATACATATGAGCTATTTATTTGTCAATGTGATGTGTAGTTGTTTATTTAAGAATTAATTTCCTACTTACCTTCCTCTACCGAATCTCGGGACGAGATTCTTTTGAGTTGTATATATTGTAATACCCGCCTAATTAAATAAATATATAAAATTTCTTTTGTAAACCCTAATGTTGATGGGTTGTTACCCAATTGTATTTGGACTTGGTTGTGGGCTTTTATTAAACTAATAAGTAGGATTTTTTTATTTTGTGAAATAGGGTGGGCGCATTCGGAAGTTCGGTGGGGGCGAATAGCCACCCACCATATAAAAGAAACAAAACCCTAAATTTTCCTTTAAAGACACTACCCTAGTTTATTTTTCTTCTCTTTGCACACACACACAAAAGAAAAAGAAAAAAAAAAAAAAAAAAAAAAATCCTACGTTGAAAGTGGGAGGAGCTTGGAAAGAGGAACTTTGGATTCTTGCAAAAATCAGTGAGTACAACTCTATTCTTGTTTAGTTTTCTTTTTTTGTAATATCATTGATTAAATATATTGCATATCCCTGCGTATGGAAGAGAGAAAGGATGAAAGAGGGATTTTCTTTTAGGTTTTTAGTTTTCGTTTTGTGTGTATGGGTTTCCGTTTCTGTGATCTGACATGTTTTTTTTATTTTATTTGATTGACATCCGACGCCTGACACGGTTTCAAAAAAAAAAAATAACAATAATAATTTGTGCGTATGATGTCTGACATGCTTTTGTTTGATTGACGTGTTTGAAAATAACGTGCAGTTTACAGTTTCAATTTTAACATATAGAAAACTCAAGATATGTGGCTTGGATTTGTCTTGGTTTTAACATGTGAAATCAATTGGTGGGTATTTCAATCACAATGAATTGCAAATTGGTTCTTTCACTGTTGGCCACTGCAATGGGTTAAAAAGCATTGTTTGCTTATAAAAAAAAACATGGGAGAGTCATCATCATTATTGATGGGTTAGGTGCACGGTTTTTGAGAAAATTTTGGTTACTGCATACACCTTATAAGTTATTAAGTTTAGATGATATTTATATGCATAAATGTGTGTATGAGTATTGATTTTTTTTTTACTGTTTCATCATGTCAAATCAACATATGTTGGGTACTTGATAATCGACATTTACAAATCAGTGTTAATTTGTGGGTATATGTGGAGGAGAATTGATGTCATGTTGCAACAGTGGACATGATTAAATTGTGTAGTATAATTGTAGTAAGGTTTTATGCACGTGGTAATTGTAGAGGGATGTGATGTGATGTTAATTGCTTTGGAAAAAAAAATGGCTCAAATAAAATACTTGGTAAATGTTCTTTTTCCACAACTCCGAAAAAAAAAAAAAAAAAGATGTGAAAAGAAAAGAAACTTTTGTATACAGACTTGCTTGTATACGTATGATATTATTATGGGTATGCAGACTTGCTTGCATATCGGTGCACCGTTCCATGTGAGTTCGGTTGTACGTGTAGAATGCTTGTCAGTGATCGAACTTCGGGTGAGATGACATGACACTCGAGGTGGCACCCCACTTGGGTCATGTACGCTCCGAGTGGCTTCGATGGCAAGGGAGGCACACTTGGGTGAGGTGTGTTCGGCACAGGAGGAGAGTGCGATTGTGGAAAAAGGAGCCAAGAATTAGAAAACAAAATAAATAATTAAATTAAACCATTGAATTGAGCATGCCATGAAATTGTGTATAGATTAATTTAGCTTATACTAGGTTAGCCTTGAGGGAAGAAACTAAATGCTCATTCAACCATTGAATGAGAACTACACGTCTTCCTAAAGGTAGAAAAATGTATTTGTTTAATATTTCAATAATAGTCTAATATGATTATGAATTGTAGTGTTGTTGCATTTATGAGGATTGATAACTCATAAACTTTATTTATTAGTGATAAATGATGCATATTTATTTATTAGGATAATAACACCATTGCCTCATTGAGGAACTACCTGATGGTGTGGTTATTTATTGTTTGGTTTATTTAATGTTATCATGTGCGGATTTATTGATTTTTGGGATGAAGATTTCTCACACCGGCTTTATTGCCGACCCGAGTGAGCTTTTGCTTCTTGGGTACATTCCTTTTGGAATGTAGTCGATTAGCCTTTCAGGTTTAGAGATTTTGAGCTGCATTACTGGAGTCCCGCTAGTGTGCTAGCCATGCCAGTCTTCTCCGGGTTAGATTTTTATTTGTTTCAGTACTCTAGATCATGTTTAGTTGTTGCTGCTATTTGTTTCTGTTATTATTGAATTCTCACGTCCCGAGTTTTGGGGGAAACGGATAATCCTACGTGGCTTTTTGGGATTTTCGTTTCCTTCGAAAATCGGGGCGTGACATTTTGGTATCAGAGCATTTGGTTAGCCTAGGCTGGGGTAGAGTCTAGGTGATCCTCGGAATGTGGATATGGGAGAGTAGTAGTGTGACGGTCTAGAGATAAAGTGACAAGGGTGAACCTTGAACTTTTAGTATTGTTTCTTTTTCTTCGTGAATCTCGAGATGAGATTTCTGTGACTAACTTATTTTAATGTCAATAGTGGATGGCATTATTCAGTGTCGTTTTCTTGTAGCGGTTTGTTATCTTGAATCTTTAGTTAACCCTTTCGCGAATCTCGGGACGAGATTCTTTTGAGTTGTATATATTGTAACACCACTACTTTTTCAATGACAATAAAAATTTATGCAACTAAAATTCAATTGAAAATTTTTATTTTAAAATCTTCTTTCGTTTGACAAGTTGCATTTTTTGAAATTTCGCTTAACTTTCTTTCCTCTACCGAATCTCGGGACGAGATTCTTTTGAGTTGTATATATTGTAGCACCCCGTAATTTTTCTACTTACTGAAAAATATTTATATTTTTGTGTGATTGTCTTCATTAAGTTATGGGCATACATATGAGCTATTTATTTGTCAATGTGATGTGTAGTTGTTTATTTAAGAATTAATTTCCTACTTACCTTCCTCTACCGAATCTCGGGACGAGATTCTTTTGAGTTGTATATATTGTAATACCCGCCTAATTAAATAAATATATAAAATTTCTTTTGTAAACCCTAATGTTGATGGGTTGTTACCCAATTGTATTTGGACTTGGTTGTGGGCTTTTATTAAACTAATAAGTAGGATTTTTTTATTTTGTGAAATAGGGTGGGCGCATTCGGAAGTTCGGTGGGGGCGAATAGCCACCCACCATATAAAAGAAACAAAACCCTAAATTTTCCTTTAAAGACACTACCCTAGTTTATTTTTCTTCTCTTTGCACACACACACAAAAGAAAAAGAAAAAAAAAAAAAAAAAAAATCCTACGTTGAAAGTGGGAGGAGCTTGGAAAGAGGAACTTTGGATTCTTGCAAAAATCAGTGAGTACAACTCTATTCTGGTTTAGTTTTCTTTTTTTGTAATATCATTGATTAAATATATTGCATATCCCTGCGTATGGAAGAGAGAAAGGATGAAAGAGGGATTTTCTTTTAGGTTTTTAGTTTTCGTTTTGTGTGTATGGGTTTCCGTTTCTGTGATCTGACATGATTTTTTTTATTTTATTTGATTGACATCCGACGCCTGACACGGTTTCAAAAAAAAAAAAATAAACTAGGGTTGGACAAACGGTGGGATGTCTCTTGAGGAAATCAGCAGCCCGTTGCAAGGTCTACAATGCTGTAAGGAGAGTGTATCCTCAGAGTGATGTGATGGAGCAATCTGACTGCTCAGTCCTTTCAATCCCCTCTCACACTTCGCTGTTGTCTTCGGCGGACGCTGTTGTCTTCGGCGGACGCTGTCGTCTTCGGCGGACGCTGTCCATAGCAAAATTGTCTAAGCAAGTCTTTTAATTTAGTTCACATTGTATTCAAACGTTTATAGTGCTTAGTCTTTGTATTTGCCTCGGGTCGCTAGCAATATGTAGCCTTTTGTATCCGCCTCAGAGCGTTCGTGATATGTAGCCTTTTGTATCTGCCTCAAGGTGCTTGATGTTACATCTTTTCGATAATCAATAGAGTTTTTTTTTTGTAATTCTTCATTTATTTCTTAAATGATTGTGAATCACATACGCTTTTTAAGAACTAAAACTCAATATTGACTATAGAAAGGGAAACAAACAACTTAAAGCAAACTAACTGCTGACGGAGAGAATTCGATCCTAGCCTTGAAGTGAATTCGGGTCGCTCTTGCGGATTGTTTAGTGGACTGTCGAGGCCTTACATAGGTCAATGAAGAGTAACCTGTCTGGGGGATGTGTTCGCGCTTGCTATGGACTTTTCGACTCGCTGGGCGGAAGAGCTGATTGCTCCTGTACCGCTTGAAAATGATGTATTTACCGTCTTGTTGCCTTGCACTGGTTCATGCTGCTTTGCATGATGTAGATGAATTTGGGAGCATTCTGTCTGTTTCAGTGCGGCGTAGTGACAGCCTTGTGCCGTAGGTTGGTCTCCTTGTATAGTTCATTCGGAGGGCTTCTTGTCGCCTTTGGTTTCCTTTTTAGCGGTCCTTGACTCCTCTAGGGTGATGTGTCTTTGGACGCTCTTGAGGAGCTCCGCCATGTCAAGAGATGGCTCCAAGGTGAGGTCCTCGAAGAGCTTTCCCTTTTTGAGCCCCGTAATGAATGCCGTCACAGCGGTATCATCACTGCATCCGTCAATGAGGGTCAACTCGTTGTTGAAGCATGTGACATACTCTCGGAGCATCTCGCCGGACCTCTGCCTTAGAAAGAGTATGTAGTGCGAGCCTTTTCTGAAATCTTGGCTTCCGACGAAACGTGTCAGGACCTCCTTTGCCAATGTTTTGAAGGAGTTGATTGACTTCTGTGGAAGGCTGTGGAACCACGTCAATACAGGGCCTTTGAGGCTGGTGGGAAAGGTTTTGCACATGACGCACCCAGATCCTTCCTTGAGCGCCATTACGTGCTAGTAATGGCGCAGATGATCGAAAGGATCGGTGATTTCGTCATAGAAATCGAGCTTCGGAGGAGTGAACTTCCTTGGAAGTGTTTCGCTTATGTTCCTGTCCACAAAAAGTGGGACGGAGAGGTGATATAGTACGTCTGGGTCATGCGCTCCTTTGCGAAGGGGGTTCCTAGGACCTAGCCTCTTTGTCTTGGCGGCGAGCTCAGCGTTATCCGCTCAACCTCCCTTAGTCCAATGGGAACTAGCGGGGGCCTGACTCTCTTGCGTTTGTTCCCTATAGTCCACTGGAGGTGGAAGTCCGTGTTGTTCCTGGTCTCCATTAGCAGCTGGTGGATTCTACCGTGTGAGCATCTCTACTACCTTGATGACCTGCTGTATTTGAGACGTCAGCACCTCGATTCTGGGGTCTGTCGTTGGTATGGGAGCGTGAGTTGGCTGCGCATGCAAGATAGGAAATGTCGAAGGAGGCGGTATAGGGACAACCGGAACGTTCGACGCGTCCCCTGGTTTTCTGTTGTTAAGTGACTTGGTGGTCACCATTTCTCTGGGATTTTGTAAGGGAGGACGCTTAGTGTAAAATTATGAGTTGTGTCGTCCCCACGGATGGCCCCTAACTGATGAAGTCGATTTTCGCTTCCCGCTTTGACCCTATTCCTGCTGACCTGTTGACCTGCATAAGCAACGCACGTGAGCCACAGACTACCGTGGGGTGATCAATGACACTCCGATGCTAAAGTCAGATAGGGATATGAGGAAGGTGTAATGTCATAATAGGGAATTTGTAGCGTACCTTAGTTTACCAACCTCATGTCTTATTTATAGTGCAAGGAGTCCTAGTTCAACAAGACCATCGTAGTCGTTGTTTAAAGAGAAGATCTTTGTGGATATCCTTTTCTAATTAAGAGTCGTGCTGTAGGAGGGAAGTTCCATGTTAGCTCCGCACTCCTAGATACGCAGGAGATATTTCAAATCCAAGAGCAATCCATAGAAGGGAGTTTTCCTATGTGGAAGAAACTCTGGTGTTTGCTTCATAGTTGGAAGAAGAAAACAGTTGTAGTTGCCCGTCCGAAGCTGATCCTCGAGATAATTGACTAAAGAGGGCTTATGGATATTGAGGATGGTTGTGAGACGTGTAGGCCTAGCATGTTGTGAGAGTCTGGGACCGCTTGGCGGACTGAAGTTGAGTGGGCTTAGATCCGCTTGGGCTGGATCTGTGTCGGGCCGATGCTTGGGCCTGAAGTTCCTCGAGATCATCATGACACGTGCTCGGCTCAAGAGTTTGACCATTTTTATGTATCATCAGTTGGTATTATAAATTAATCAATAATAATTTATTTGCTATAGCAATATGTCAAATAGAATTTGAAGTAATCTTTCAGAGCAATAACATATTGTTTGATGCTATCTAGACTTAAGTTCAAAATTGAAGATCTAATGAATCGTTGCTTCCCAAGTACTAAATAGCCGTTTCCTCTTAAATCTCATAATATTTTTGTTTTCTTGGATTATTTGTTTGGTATGACTGAGACTTATGAACTTAATCAAAGTGAAGATTATTTTATTGAGTAATCATAACATGTGGATATCTTGCAACTTCATGCTCCAATTGTAAAAGGTTGAGTCATCAAGTTGAGTTAGGGAGGGTTGAGATTAAGAGGGTGTTTGTTTTTTATTCTTAATAAAGTTAGAAGTCTTAATAAGAAGTGCAACATCTTTTATAGAGTGTTGTTTTTGGTTCTGATCAGAAGTTCAATTTCTGATTAGAGTAAGCAACAGGGAAGTGCATATCACTTAGCACTGAGTGCTAACTAAAATTTTTTCCAATAATAATCTTAAAATAATTTTGTAATGACAATTGCTACCCCCATCTTCTTAAAAATAAGTAGAGTTAAATTTTGACAACACACATTCATTCTTTTCACCAAACATTGTTGTTCTACCTACCTTCATAAGGACTCTTTAACAGTAAGAAACTTATCTCGTTTATCTCCTTCATTTTTGAAGAAATGGTACTACTGATTGTTGGTGGAATTTGGGGGGGGGGGGGGGGGGGGGTGCTTGCTTCAAGCAAACATGCTTCTCACAGGCAAGATAATCAACTAAACCAACCGGAAAAAACAAAGGATTTCTCAGACTCTCGTTGGTAGAACACATATGATATTGAGCTTGAGCATCCCAATAATGAGGCTAGTGGATAATTATGAATTTTGTTTTTCTGTATTTTCAAGCTTTCTTCAGCTCTCCAACTCTCACTCTCATGTATAATTTCAAGTTTTCATTATATAGTATGTAGTTTTCATTATGTAGCATGTAGTTTTGAAAGCTTTGACTAATTGATCACCACCGTACAATGTCGAATTTCCAACCCACCATCTCTCCATTCCTGTATGTGTCTCCTCAATTGGGGAAAAATTGTCAAACAGTTCTAATTCAACACCTAAAAACAACACCTTTCAATTTTACAACTTCTAATCAGCAGCCCATTCAGAAGCAAAACAAACAGTTCATTGAGAAGCTCGTTCAGAATTTCTAACTCCAGTTGGAAGTTAGCTTCTAAGCACTTAAAAAACCCAACTCCACCTAAGTATCATTGTATTAAACATGAACAAAATAAACAATTGGAAATTTATGGGCAATTAAACCCCCGCTCCATGGCGTAGGTGTATTTCATATTACTAAATCTAGAGATCGGGTAAAATAAAAATATTGCATTAGTGTTTTAATCAATATATCTTTAAATTTGATTACATTCTTTGATTATATCAAGAGGTATTTAACCAATGATCAGTATATCACAGTATCAGTTATTTCCATATCACACTTATAAAAAACTATTTTTCAGATCATAGCAATGTTTGTATTTGGGGTCCTTGCACTTAGCTGTCTTTGATGAGGTTGAAAATAAATATGACGGAGAGTGCCAAAGAAACGACCTAAGAACTAGGGTAGCATGACATGGTACACGTGCCATAAATGTGGAAAGTGTGCGGCTGTATCGTACTGATACATTAGTTTGAAGATAGTAGCTATTTAAAAAGAAAAGCTTCTTTCCAAAGTTTATCATGGGGATGTTTTCTTTGGCAATAACCCTTAGCGTCAATTCAAAAAAAGAAAAAATGAAAAAGAAGAACATTTAGCAACCACTAATGATAACCAATTCTTCTAAACTTTAATGTCAAAAATATTTTCTTAACCAATTTCTACTAAATTTCAGTGTTAATTTATTTTTTCTTCTGAACCCAACTTTTTATGTCAAATCTTCCCTACTGGTCTTAGAAATATCATATTGTATCTTTTTAGTTTTCACCCTCACAAAAATTCAAAAAATTTCAATACTCATTACCTTGTAAACAATGCAGGAGCCGCATGCATTAATCCTTTTGCTGCCTCGTATTACCTTATGCAACACGTTGCTTCTTCCAGGATGGGGAACGTGAATTCTCTTCTCAAGTAGTAGTTTATTGTTCTTTTTAGTGATACTGAGGCAACACGACCATGTTCAAATTTTGCTTGAGTCTCTCCCATGCTTTTATTCCCACAACACTCACTATGAGCCAATAATGGGCGTAAATCTTTAAGAGAATTATTTGGTCCGTCGGTGAACAAATTATGGGCTTGAATTTGGGTATATGTCAATTGTGAAACTTAAGACATGTTTCTGATATGTCCAATTTCGCCCTCTCTGATCTCGAGCTTGTAAAACGAGCAACGGTGAGCCAAGAATCACTTTTGTGGTGGTTGAAGGCACTCTGATGCTTAAGTCAGATAGTGATGCAAGGAAGAAAGAAGACTAGATGTAATTAACAAAGTGTATGCATAGTTTTCTTCTTCCCTTTTCTCACCTTAAGTAGCGAGTATTCCCTCCACAACTATCCCTGCCATCGAGGGAGTGATGGAGGGAGATCTCTCCCAGGATATTACATATGCATGTCTGAGTCTCTTCGGCACTTGGCCCTGTTAAGAATCCAATGCTTGATTAGGTGAAGAGTTGATTTGTGCGAGGGGATCTCGGGCTTGTGGTAGCTCGAAGATCAATGTTTGAGCTTTTTTGTCTTGGGCCAAGCTTCAAGATCCGTGTCTGCGTGGGCTGGCGTGATTTGGGCTTGGGCGCCGGACTTACGGGCTGAATAGTGGTTCGAATTTGGGTCTACTCGAAACCGTCTTGAAGCCTTTCTCACATTAGAGTTGGCCTATATCGCATGTACGACTATGATTGCCTGGCTGATTGACGTCTCAATAGTTTCATTTTCATTAATATAAACAAAATATGGTTTGTCGCTTTTGTCTCCTGTTGGTTGTTGCCATTGTGGTGATGTTCTCACATTGGAAAGGAAATAATGCCCCCACATTTTATAATTGACATGAGTTTCATTTTAACTATCTCAAATCAACATGAATCCAAACCCTTAAACGATCTCACTAGTAGCTACTTTAGCATAAAATGTTGCGAAGTGATAGCTAGGGAAGTAGCCTGAGCTGTTTGGTTTGTCTACCTTTGGATCAGTTGTTTTGTTTCGCAGCAAGGCCAACATGAATTACTGATATTAAGCCCATTGGTTTATGTAGGCCTATCAATCTTATACGAGTTGGACCTAAAGGTAAAATTTGTAATCCGTGGATGAAAACAGGGTCTGTTTGGTTGCTCGAAAAATATACATGGAAATTGAAACTGTTTCCGTGAATTACATTCCGAGGCCTCCCCCTCGGATTTGGATTCCCATGTGTAGTGAAAAACAATATTACGAAAAATTGATTTCATGTCGATAAATATACAACCAAACAGCGAAAATCTACATAACAAGGGAAATGAATTCCATGTCCCAAAGAAAATGTCTACTTTTCCCTTTTTAAAACGGAATTCATAGAAAAACTTCATATTTTACCAAAAAAAACTCCATTTCTAAAAACCCCCAAACTATTTTAAATTTACTAGATAAACCCCAAAAACTAAAACATTTTAATTCTCTCATAGCCATAATCCCACTAAAAGAAGAACACAAATATTTTGTTTCCAAATTTCACGTTACTTATTATCTGAAGGTTTTTTTAAGAATTTTTTTCTTATTGCTCCATTTTTTATTGCTCAATGAGAGAATGACACGTGATTTCGAATGCTTACATGGGTGAGTGTTGATTGTAAATAAAAATAAAATTCAAGTAAGATACTGCATAAGTACCGGATAGTTATGCCACGCATCATGGTTTTATTGGAAAATGATTGCATGGAGAAAAAATCCAAGGAGCAAACCCTCTTCTTCTCGTAGCAGCAAGCACCCATCCTCGCAATTCATAGCAAGCACAGACCTCTCATCCTCACAGCAAACCCAGCTCGCGTCCCTCTTTTCGCAATCACGCAACACCTTCATCCCTTTTTAAGCCCTAGACCATCACCGTCATCCCCCTACTCTTGCCCTGAATCCTTCTCACACACAGATATCAGACCATAACCTCTCATCACCATTCGTACCCACACCACAGAACTACCATCATCTCCTCCATCTCTGTCACCTTCATCATCTCTCCCTTCACAGCCCAACAATCACCGATTTTCTACTTCGCTATTCCATCTCCTTCACTTTCACAGCCTCTTCATCTCAACCCTTTTCTCTCTCCCGTCCTCATCTCCATCACATGCCATCATCAGCTACAACCACAGCCATGACCAGGAGCAGATGTGAAGATAAAAAAGAAGATAAATTTATTTCTCTTTCACTTCGCTATCCACACCCCCAGATCCTTTCGCACCATCGTGGATCAGACGACGATAGTGTTTTATTTCCTTTTCCCTCTCGTTTGATAATTAATTATGTAGTGCTATTCAAACATGATTAATAGCTAAACTCCTTGTAGCTAGGGGTGGATTCGAAACCCCAAACACGTGCTTTATGAATTAATTGAATTTAATCTTCCTTGCTGATTAGTGATTGTGTTTTTCTTAACTATTTTATAGAGAACTTTTCTTTGTATGTTTGTTAAGGTGACCAACTTAGTAAGCATGCTAGGATCTGGGGCTAGAATATAGGAGAGTTTCACCTAATCATTATAATCTTATACTCACAAGTAGTAAATACCAAGGAACGTTGGTAAAGTTAAGTAAAAACCTAGGTTAAGAACAAGATGCTTATCAAACTTGTAATCGCCTAGTCAGTGTTCATATTTTCCATAGAACTTAATGATCTTGGATTGTTTATCTAACTTGTGATTTCTGATTAGATAGCATGAAAAGAATAGTTTGAAAGCGACGCTTAGTTTAATTTAATGAATTGGGGAAAATACTAAGATTAATGCAGTATGATCACGGTTAATCATGAGCATTGTCTTTCACGATTTAACAAGTGATTATTGAAGATTGATTTATGAGCATATGTTTGGTGTGTGGAGATAAACCCTTAGCTAATTTCTCATCTTTGCCATCTCTTTAGTTTTATTATCTTTACAATCCCCCAATATTTTCTTAATTAGGTTGTTAGTTGTTTCTTAATTATTCTTATTGCTAGTTGGCAAGCCCTCTAATCCCCGATCCAGAAGGATCCCTACTTATTTTTTACTACAATCACAAAACAGGGTATTAAGTTGTGTGCTAGTAAAATAGTGCATCAATTTTTGGCGTCGTTGCCGGGGATTAGTAAAATTGCTAATTACTTCATGAGTTTCCTTTATTAATTTTAATTTAATTTTTTATTTTTGTATTTATCTCAGGTACTAGATCGTTCGCAATAGGAGATCCAATGAAAACTTATTCCAATACAATTCAGAGCCTGAGAAAACATTTAGAAGACGAAAGAGAGAAACAAAAGAGTCACAAATGTCTAGCTCTGAATCTGAATCAGAAGAGTTCGACATGGAAGACAAAAAATCTATTAAAGAACTTTTGGCATCCACCTTGGATAATGTCGCACCCTTGTGCATTCCTAGTGTAGCGCAGGGCAAGATAGAGTCATTCGAGCTAAAATCCAGCCTACTTCACCATATTAAAAAATATCATGGTATTTTTATGGAGAATCTAAATAAGCATTTACAGGAATTTGAAGTTGTATGTTCCAGTATGATGTTAATAACTGTGGATGAGAACATCCTGAAGCTGAGAGCATTTCCCTTTTCTCTTGCTGATAGGGCTAAGGATTGACTCTATGAACTACCTTCCGGAACAATATACTCTTGGGATAAGATGAAGAAGTTGTTTATAGAGAAATGCTTCCCAACTTAAAAAATCATCTTGTCGAGGAAGAAAATCAGTGGTATTCAGCAGGGTCCGGGAGAATCATATCCATCTTACTATGAGCATTTCAAAACTCTGATAGCATCATGTTTGCAACATCAAATGAAAAAGGAGTTCTTGATTCAATACTTTCATGAGAGATTGCTTACTCTTGAACAACAAATGTTAGTTGTAGCGGCAGGAGGAGCTTTAGTTGATAAAACTCAAGCAGCAGTGAAGAATTTGATTGCAAACCGAGCCTTAAACGCCCAACAATATGAAGGAATTGGAAAGCCTTCACGTCAAGTCCATGAGGTAAGTACTAATTATAGTTTGGAAGCTCAAATGACTAATCTTACTTCACTTGTGACTCAGGCTCTAGGAAAGTCAAATGTGCTAGGCGTTGCACAAGTTTGTGGCATATGCACCATGCTAGGACATCCATCTGATCAATGCCCTCAGCTGATTGAGAATGGTGGTTGGGAGAATGTTAATGCAGTAGGTTTTCAAGGGCAGAATCGGCCCAAGAATAACCTTTATTCTAGCACTTACAATGAAGGCTGGAAAATTCATCCCAACTTTGGATGGAGAAATTCAGAACAACCTCAACAACAAACTTCAAATCGGTCACTCCCTGGTTTCTTTCAGAGGCCGCCAGAACCACCTCAGCACAATTCAGGTATGCCCCTTAATTATGATGAGATTTTGAAATCGTTAACTATTTCTCAATAGAACCAATAAAAAGATATAGCAAATTTGAAGCTACAAATGGGACAAATTCGCGAACAAGGAAAACTTCCTAGTTCTACCATTCAAAATTCGAAAGGGGGTTTGAAACTGCAAAAGTAACTACATTGAGAAGTGGTAGGCAAATTGAAAGTGAGCCAATAGTCCCCAAACAGAGCCGAAATATGGAAGCTGAGTTATAGGAGGATGATGCAGCCACCATTGAGACACCAAAGCTCCCAGTTAAGGAGGTGAGTGTTCCAAGTTTAGTTTATGCTAATCCGTTTCCACCTCTTCTGCCTTTCTCGCATAGGTTTGCCAAGACTAAGAAAAATGAATAGGAGAAGAAAATTTTGGAAACCTTCCGGAAAGTCCGGGTCAATATTTCGCTTCTTGATGGTATTAAGCAAGTGCCTAAGTACGCAAAATTTTTTAAGGAGCTTTGCACAACAAAGAGGTAGTTAAGGTGAGTGAGAATGTCTCCGCTGTTCTTCAAAGAAAATTGACGCCAAAGTGTAAGGATCCGGGTATTTAACTTAGGTGCGTCAATTAATGTTATGTCATATTCTGTTTATCATTCTATGAATCTCGGGGAGCTAAAAAATGATGGTGTAATTATTCAATTGGCTGACCGTTCTAATGCATATCCTCGAGGTTTGTTGGAAGATGTGTTGGTACAGGTTAATCATTTGATCTTCTCAGCAAATTTCTATGTGCTTGAGATGGAAGATTCGACATTTTCAGCACCTTTGTCTCTTCTTTTAGGGCAGCCCTTCATGAAAACTGCAAAGACAAATATTGATGTGTATGCGAGGAAACTGACCATGGATTTTGATGGTGATGTGATTGGCTTCAACATCTTTGAAGCCATGTGGTATCATGTTGATAATCATTCTTGTTTTTCCATTGACGTGGTTGATATTTTGTCCCTGAAATTTCTTGATGTCATGAATGAGGATGAACTTGAAATCACCATTACTACTATCGCCTGATATGAGAAAACTGGAGTTCTTTGTGACAATAAGAAGCACTTGGCCGATAACATGTGGGAGGATATCATTGAGACTGTGACAACCTTGGAGTCAATGCCATGAATTTTTAGTGAGTCACCTCCCTCAAAATTATTATTCCCTCATCTACTAACAGACTTTTATCTTTTATGATTCAGGCACCTACACTTGAGCTTAAACCGTTACCGGATCACTTGAAGTACACGTATTTAGGAGATGATGAGACATTGCCTGTCATCATATCATCATCACTCACAGTTTTAGAGGAGGAAAAGCTTATTCGAGTTTTGAAGGAATACAAGACTGCAATTGGGTGGACATTGGCCGACATTATGGGCATTAGCCCTAGCACTTGTATGCACTGTATATATCTTGAGGAAGGTGCAAAACCCACTAGGGAAGCTCAACGCCACCTAAACCCCCCTATGATGGAAGTTATGAAGAAAGAAATCATTTAACTCCTTAATTGTTGCGTGATATACCTATTTTAGATAGCAAATGGGTTTCACCAGTGCAAGTAGTACCGAAGAAGTCTAGTTTAACTATGGTAAAGAATGAGGAAAACGAGTTGGTTCCCACGCGAATCCAAAATGGGTGGCGGGTTTGTGATGACTATAGAAAGCTGAATGCAACTACCAGGAAAGATAATTTTCCTCTTCCCTTTATTGATAAATTGCTTGAAAGGTTGGTCGGTCGTGTTTTTTATTGTTTTCTTGATGGCTATTCAGAATATAATCAGATTGTCATCGCCCTAGAAGATCAAGAAAAGACAACCTTCACATGTCCATTCGGCACTTTCGCAAATAGAATAATGTCATTAGGTTTGTGTAATGCCCCAGCTACCTTCTAGAAATGCATGGTAAGTATGTTTTCAAACTTTATTGAAAAAAATCATTGAGGTTTTAATGGAAGATTTTAGTGTTTTCAGTGATTATTTTGACTATTGTCTGGATAATCTTGCTTTGATTCTGAAGCGATGCATTGATGTTAACCTTGTATTAAATTGGGAAAAATGTCATTTTATGGTTAATCAAGGTATTGTTTTAGGCCATGTGGTTTCAGCTAGGGGTATTGAGGTTGATAAAGCTAAAATAGATCTTGTACGTTACTTACCCTCTCCTACTTCAGTGAGAGATGTTCGTTATTTTCTTGGACATGCAGGATTCTATCGGCAATATATCAAAGATTTTTCTAAGATTTTTGGATCACTATGTCGACTCCTACAAAAAGGTGTACCATTTGAGTTCAATGATGACTGTCAGACAACATTTGACAAGCTTAACGAGTTGTTGACATCAACACTTATCATTGCGCCACCGGATTGGAGTCTTCCATTTGAGCTTATGTGTAACGCATCAGATTATGCCTTAGGAGGAGTTCTAGGCCAACAAAGGGACAAACGTCTTCACGTCATCTACTATGCCTCCCAAACTCTGAATGATGCTCAATTGAAATATTCCACGACTAAAAAGAACTTTTAGTTGTTGTATTTGCTTTAGAGAAATTTCGATCTTATTTAATTGGAACTAAAGTTATAATTTTCTCGAATCATGCAGCTTTAAAATACTTTCTTACAAAGAAAGAAGTGAAACCAAGACTTATATGGTGGATACTTCTTCTTCAAGAGTTTGATGTGGAGATCAAGGATAAGAGAGGGAGTGAAAACGTGGTAGCTGACCACTTGAGCCGCTTGGTGCGCAATGAGGAGCCCTTGCTGATTCTTGGGACTTTTCCTGATGAGCAACTATTTTTGGTCAAGGTAAGTGAACCATGGTATGCTGATATTGTGAATTACCTTGTATCCAAATAGATTTCGAACACCTTGACTCGAGTTCAGAAAGATAAGCTCAAGAAAGTGGCGAGACAGTTTGTATGAGATGATCCCGATCTGTGGAAGCATTGTGACGATCAATTGATTAGAAGGTGCATGCTCGATTCTGAATCTAATTCGATATTGACATATTGTCATTCTTAGGCTTGTGAGGGACACTTTGGAGCTCAAAGAACAACTTGTAAGGTTTTAGAATGTGGATTTTATTAGCCCACTTTATTTAAGGATGCTAGATTATTTTGCATGACTTGTGACCGATGTCAAATAACAGGTAACTTAGGCCCTAGAGATCAAATGTCGCATCATCCTATATATAGTGTAGAAATTTTTGATGTATGGGGTATTGATTTCATGGGTCCATTTTCCTCTTCTAATGGTTTCATTTATATATTGCTTGTCGTTGATTATGTTTCAAAGTGGGTGGAAGCAAAAGCCACCTGTACTGATGATTCCAAAGTTGTTGCAGAGTTTATTCGTTCTAACATTTTTGCAAGGTTTGGAATGCTGTGAGTGATTATAAATGATGGAGGTTCCTACTTTTGCAAGCGTACAATTGAAGCTCAGCTTAAGAAATACAATGTCACAGATAAGGTTTCAACACCTTATCATCCCCAGACAAATGGACAACCGAAATTTCAAATCGTGAAATCAAGGGAATCCTTGAGAAGACAGTAAAGCCCACCCGCAAAGACTGGAGTTGCGGCTTGATGATGCTTTATGGGCATATAAGACATCATATAAGACACCTATAGGGACGTCTCCCTTTCGAATTGTATATGGGAAACTGTGTCATCTACCGATTGAGCTAGAACATATGGCGCATTGAGAAATTAAGACTTTCAATATGAACATTGATGATGCAGGCCTTCATAGGAAATTGCAGTTGAACGAGCTTGAAGAGATTCAGAATGAAGCATATGAAAGTGCCAGGATTTATGAGGAGAAAACCAAAGCTTTTCATGATCGCATGATCCATGGAAAGACTTTTGTTGTGGGCCAGAAAGTCTTACTTTTCCAGTCACACCTTTAACTTTTTCCTGGTAAGTTACGTTCTAGATTGGTTGTTCATTTCATTGTTACTAATGTTTTTCCTCATGGTGCTATACAGGTGAAGAGTGCCACAATTGGTAAGGAGTTCAAGGTGAATGGGCATTGACTTAAGCCCTATTATGAATCATTTGTGGAGCACGACGTGAAAGGCATATCACTCCATGTTCCCACTTATTTTGAGGATTAATTGGAGATGTCGTCAGGCTGCACGACGTTAAAACAAGCGCTTCTTGAGAGGCAACTCAATCAGATTTACTTTCTCTATCCCTTTATTTTCTTTTCTTTATTTTTGCTTTTGTTTATTAGTAGTTTGTTTTTCCTCTTTTAAATCTTTAATTGCATGTGCTATAATCTGTTAATATTGAGAACAATGTTAGGTTTAAGTGTGGGGGGAACAACGTTATTTTTATTTTTATTTTAAATTAAAAAGTGTCAATCCATAAAAAAAATTAAAAAAATGTTGGTTTTGTTTTCTTTGGTATTAGTGTCAGTAAATAACAATTATAGTTATTTTGAGTTTTAGGATACTTTCCAACACAATAATAAGATTTGGGTTTTAATTACATGACTTTAAGGTGATTTTATAAACATGATTTAAGGTCTAATATTATTATTTGGTTAATGCTTATTCATGGTAATCAGTTGAGTAATTGGTACTCGTAGCATGCTTAATTGAGTTTAACTCATTATAATCCATATGTGAGTTTTTAGCCTAACGTTCCTTTGATTTTGAGAGTTTTTAGTTAGGTCATCTTTAATTTAATTTTATTTTTTTTGTCAATAATTCATTGCATGTTCTCAATTTTGTTTTTTTTTTTTTGCTACTCTGATTGCTTTCATAATTAAGAATTAAACACTAAAACTTATATTAATTTCATTCAAAACATTATATTGAATTGCACAAAATGCTTGACATGATAAAGGAACCTAGTTTCTACCATTGCTAAATAAGCCTGATCCATGATATATTTCTTTTAGGTTAAACCCCGTTGAGTTTGTTATTAAGCCTGTTTGTTTCATTACCCTCATTTTCCATCCCTAACCTAATTAGAAGATTGAAGCATAATTTGATTCGCGGAGACTTTATTGTGGTTCAAGGTATGTTGAAAAGCAAGTGTAGGGGGAGGCCCTTATGGTAGATACTTCAAGAAGAAAGAGTTGCAAAAAAATAAAAAAAAAATGGGTACAAAGTTACAGAATGGATACAAACCCTTGTCTATATTCATTCAATATTTCAGTACTATACAGATAGTCCAATTCTTTTCATTCAGTAGATACAAAATAATGGCTGAAACTCTTCATTATCAGTAGGCCACCGCTTCCTTGCTAATGTCTCTAATCTTATCGCATGCTTTCACCATTTCTTTAAGTCCTTTGTAATTTCCTTATTTGTTCTTTCTCTTCCCATGACCCTTTGGCTCCATTACAACCTGAATTAAGACCTTTTGATTGAGTGTGTCTTGCAATGTCACGATGTGGAGATTCGAATGAGGTATGAGCATATGGTGTCACTAGTTCTTGCATTCAAGTTGTAGCATTCCTTCCATTAGATCATTTATCTGAAAAAAAAAAAATAAACATGTCAGAAAATGTCTTTCTTTCTTGTTATATCATATGTGAGCTATTTGTTTCCCTTTCACATCATCCTATCACATATAGCTAGAATAGGAAGAGTGATTCTACCAATCAATCAATGAAAAAAAAGTGCACCCAACGAGATTTTTGGGTTAATTCTTTTTGGCACGCGTTTGAGTTTCACAGTCGCTTGGATTGATTTAATTGTGAATTTTTATATCATTGCTATGAACGTGTATTAGCTTTCGAATGGGTGGATTTAATTTTGTGTTTGTAAAGAATCTTATCATGTCATGACCCATTGAAAATCTCTGAGACAAATGTTGGAAAATATAGATTAAATCATTTGAGTCTTTTATTTTTGTTTATTTGATTGGCTCGAGTACTAGCATAAGATAAGTGTGGGGGAATTTGATAGGAACATAATTATGCGTTTATAGTACCATATTTCTATATATAATAATTTTGGATATTTCTTGTTAATTATGGTAGTAATTGCTATTTTCGTGTTTGTGTAGGTTTCCAATTATAAGATTCCAAAATAAAAGCTAAGAAGTGCAAATTGGTTTGAATTAGGAAGACTTATTGCAAAAGAAAACTATACAAGGAAGGAAACCTAAAGAACACGATTATAAAAGAGACTATACCTGGCTTTGGAGAGATCACCCATCCTCACAATCACAGTCGCAAACCCTTTTTTGCTCACAGCAGCAAGCACAAATCCTCGCAATTCATCGCAAGCACATACTTCTCATCCTCGCAGCAAACCCAGCTCATGACCCCCTTTTTGCAATCAAGCAACACCTTCATCCCTTTTTAAGCCACAGACCATCACCGTCATCCACCTCTTGCCCTGAATCCTTCACACACACAGACATCAGAAGGTAACCTCTCATCACTGTTTGTACCCACACCACAGAGCTACCATCATCTCCTCCATCTCTGCCACCTTCGTCATCATATCTCTCTTCGCAGCCCAACAATCACCGATTCTCCACTTCCCGTTCCATCTCCTTTATTTTCACAGCCTCCTCGTCTCAGCCTCTCTCTCGTCTCTCGCCCTCATGTCCATTGCACACCATCATCAGCCACAACCACAGCCACGAGCAGGAGCAGATTGTGAAAAAGAAGAAGAAGAGAAATTTATTTCTTTCACTTTGCTATCTACACCCCCAGATCCTCTCACACCACCACGGATCAGGCGACGACAGTGTTTTATTTCATTTACCCTTTCTTTTTCTTAGTTGTAGTTTGATAATTAATTATATATTTCTATTCAAACATGATTAATATGTCTAGCTAAACTCCTCGTAGCTAGGGGTGGATTCGAAACCCCAAACATGTGATTTATGAATTAATTGAATTGAATTTTCCTTGTTGATTAGCGATTGTGTTTTGCTTAACTGCTTTATAGAGAACTTTTTTTGTATGTTTGTTAAGGTGGCCAACTTAGTAAGCATGCTAGGATTTGGGGCTAGAGTTTCACATAATCGTTATAATCTTGTACTTACAAATAGTAAATACCAAGGAACGTTGGTAAGGTTAAGTAAAAACCTAGGTTAAGAACAAAATGTTGATCATACTTGTAATTGCCTAGTCAGTGTTCATATTTTCCATAAAACTTAATGATCTTGGAATGTTTATCTAACTTGCGATTCCTTAATAGATAACATCAAAAGAATAGTTTGAAAGCGACACTTAGTTTAATTTAGCAAATTTGGGAAAATAATACAATTAGTGCAGTGCGATCACGATTAATCTTGAGCATTATCTTTTACGAGTTAGCAAGTGATTATTGAAGATTGATTTATGAGCATATGTTTTGTATGTGAAGATAAACCCTTAGCTAATTTTTCATCTTTTCCATCTCTTTAGTTTTATTATCTTTACAATAATTTTCGTAATTATTTTCCTAGTTTAAATTAGAAAAATCCAATCCCCCAATATTTTATTAATTAGGTTGTTAGTTGTTTCTTAGTTATTCTTAGTCCTAGTTGGTAAACCCTTTTATCCTTGGTCCAGAACGATTCCTACTATTCTTTACTATAATCACAAAGTAGGGTATTAAGTTGTGTGCTAGTAAATAGAGCATCAGGCACGGTTCGAGGGGATATGGGGATTGGGCTTGTCTCGGTATAGTGAAATGGGATGGACGGCCTGGGATACATATTTTTGGCAGATCCAGATGGTCCCAAACCGATTTGAACTAGGACAATCCGGGACAAAACCATGCCATCTTGGTTCAAATCTCACCCATCGACCTAAACCTAATATTGAATAGTATTGAAGTAAGTTGGGTTGCTAAACCCACCCAATTTGCAGCCTAATGACTTGCTCTCCCAAGTTGGGCCAAGCCCAATTTTGATTAAGTAATTGTAGCACCCCGTAATTTTTCTACTTACTGAAAAATATTTATATTTTTGTGTGATTGTCTTCATTAAGTTATGGGCATACATATGAGCTATTTATTTGTCAATGTGATGTGTAGTTGTTTATTTAAGAATTAATTTCCTACTTACCTTCCTCTACCGAATCTCGGGACGAGATTCTTTTGAGTTGTATATATTGTAATACCCGCCTAATTAAATAAATATATAAAATTTCTTTTGTAAACCCTAATGTTGATGGGTTGTTACCCAATTGTATTTGGACTTGGTTGTGGGCTTTTATTAAACTAATAAGTAGGATTTTTTTATTTTGTGAAATAGGGTGGGCGCATTCGGAAGTTCGGTGGGGGCGAATAGCCACCCACCATATAAAAGAAACAAAACCCTAAATTTTCCTTTAAAGACACTACCCTAGTTTATTTTTCTTCTCTTTGCACACACACACAAAAGAAAAAGAAAAAAAAAAAAAAAAAAAAAATCCTACGTTGAAAGTGGGAGGAGCTTGGAAAGAGGAACTTTGGATTCTTGCAAAAATCAGTGAGTACAACTCTATTCTTGTTTAGTTTTCTTTTTTTGTAATATCATTGATTAAATATATTGCATATCCCTGCGTATGGAAGAGAGAAAGGATGAAAGAGGGATTTTCTTTTAGGTTTTTAGTTTTCGTTTTGTGTGTATGGGTTTCCGTTTCTGTGATCTGACATGTTTTTTTTATTTTATTTGATTGACATCCGACGCCTGACACGGTTTCAAAAAAAAAAAATAACAATAATAATTTGTGCGTATGATGTCTGACATGCTTTTGTTTGATTGACGTGTTTGAAAATAACGTGCAGTTTACAGTTTCAATTTTAACATATAGAAAACTCAAGATATGTGGCTTGGATTTGTCTTGGTTTTAACATGTGAAATCAATTGGTGGGTATTTCAATCACAATGAATTGCAAATTGGTTCTTTCACTGTTGGCCACTGCAATGGGTTAAAAAGCATTGTTTGCTTATAAAAAAAAACATGGGAGAGTCATCATCATTATTGATGGGTTAGGTGCACGGTTTTTGAGAAAATTTTGGTTACTGCATACACCTTATAAGTTATTAAGTTTAGATGATATTTATATGCATAAATGTGTGTATGAGTATTGATTTTTTTTTTACTGTTTCATCATGTCAAATCAACATATGTTGGGTACTTGATAATCGACATTTACAAATCAGTGTTAATTTGTGGGTATATGTGGAGGAGAATTGATGTCATGTTGCAACAGTGGACATGATTAAATTGTGTAGTATAATTGTAGTAAGGTTTTATGCACGTGGTAATTGTAGAGGGATGTGATGTGATGTTAATTGCTTTGGAAAAAAAAATGGCTCAAATAAAATACTTGGTAAATGTTCTTTTTCCACAACTCCGAAAAAAAAAAAAAAAAGATGTGAAAAGAAAAGAAACTTTTGTATACAGACTTGCTTGTATACGTATGATATTATTATGGGTATGCAGACTTGCTTGCATATCGGTGCACCGTTCCATGTGAGTTCGGTTGTACGTGTAGAATGCTTGTCAGTGATCGAACTTCGGGTGAGATGACATGACACTCGAGGTGGCACCCCACTTGGGTCATGTACGCTCCGAGTGGCTTCGATGGCAAGGGAGGCACACTTGGGTGAGGTGTGTTCGGCACAGGAGGAGAGTGCGATTGTGGAAAAAGGAGCCAAGAATTAGAAAACAAAATAAATAATTAAATTAAACCATTGAATTGAGCATGCCATGAAATTGTGTATAGATTAATTTAGCTTATACTAGGTTAGCCTTGAGGGAAGAAACTAAATGCTCATTCAACCATTGAATGAGAACTACACGTCTTCCTAAAGGTAGAAAAATGTATTTGTTTAATATTTCAATAATAGTCTAATATGATTATGAATTGTAGTGTTGTTGCATTTATGAGGATTGATAACTCATAAACTTTATTTATTAGTGATAAATGATGCATATTTATTTATCAGGATAATAACACCATTGCCTCATTGAGGAACTACCTGATGGTGTGGTTATTTATTGTTTGGTTTATTTAATGTTATCATGTGCGGATTTATTGATTTTTGGGATGAAGATTTCTCACACCGGCTTTATTGCCGACCCGAGTGAGCTTTTGCTTCTTGGGTACATTCCTTTTGGAATGTAGTCGATTAGCCTTTCAGGTTTAGAGATTTTGAGCTGCATTACTGGAGTCCCGCTAGTGTGCTAGCCATGCCAGTCTTCTCCGGGTTAGATTTTTATTTGTTTCAGTACTCTAGATCATGTTTAGTTGTTGCTGCTATTTGTTTCTGTTATTATTGAATTCTCACGTCCCGAGTTTTGGGGGAAACGGATAATCCTACGTGGCTTTTTGGGATTTTCGTTTCCTTCGAAAATCGGGGCGTGACATTTTGGTATCAGAGCATTTGGTTAGCCTAGGCTGGGGTAGAGTCTAGGTGATCCTCGGAATGTGGATATGGGAGAGTAGTAGTGTGACGGTCTAGAGATAAAGTGACAAGGGTGAACCTTGAACTTTTAGTATTGTTTCTTTTTCTTCGTGAATCTCGAGATGAGATTTCTGTGACTAACTTATTTTAATGTCAATAGTGGATGGCATTATTCAGTGTCGTTTTCTTGTAGCGGTTTGTTATCTTGAATCTTTAGTTAACCCTTTCGCGAATCTCGGGACGAGATTCTTTTGAGTTGTATATATTGTAACACCACTACTTTTTCAATGACAATAAAAATTTATGCAACTAAAATTCAATTGAAAATTTTTATTTTAAAATCTTCTTTCGTTTGACAAGTTGCATTTTTTGAAATTTCGCTTAACTTTCTTTCCTCTACCGAATCTCGGGACGAGATTCTTTTGAGTTGTATATATTGTAGCACCCCGTAATTTTTCTACTTACTGAAAAATATTTATATTTTTGTGTGATTGTCTTCATTAAGTTATGGGCATACATATGAGCTATTTATTTGTCAATGTGATGTGTAGTTGTTTATTTAAGAATTAATTTCCTACTTACCTTCCTCTACCGAATCTCGGGACGAGATTCTTTTGAGTTGTATATATTGTAATACTCGCCTAATTAAATAAATATATAAAATTTCTTTTGTAAACCCTAATGTTGATGGGTTGTTACCCAATTGTATTTGGACTTGGTTGTGGGCTTTTATTAAACTAATAAGTAGGATTTTTTTATTTTGTGAAATAGGGTGGGCGCATTCGGAAGTTCGGTGGGGGCGAATAGCCACCCACCATATAAAAGAAACAAAACCCTAAATTTTCCTTTAAAGACACTACCCTAGTTTATTTTTCTTCTCTTTGCACACACACACAAAAGAAAAAGAAAAAAAAAAAAAAAAAAAAATCCTACGTTGAAAGTGGGAGGAGCTTGGAAAGAGGAACTTTGGATTCTTGCAAAAATCAGTGAGTACAACTCTATTCTGGTTTAGTTTTCTTTTTTTGTAATATCATTGATTAAATATATTGCATATCCCTGCGTATGGAAGAGAGAAAGGATGAAAGAGGGATTTTCTTTTAGGTTTTTAGTTTTCGTTTTGTGTGTATGGGTTTCCGTTTCTGTGATCTGACATGATTTTTTTTATTTTATTTGATTGACATCCGACGCCTGACACGGTTTCAAAAAAAAAAAAATAACAATAATAATTTGTGCGTATGATGTCTGACATGCTTTTGTTTGATTGACGTGTTTGAAAATAACGTGCAGTTTACAGTTTCAATTTTAACATATAGAAAACTCAAGATATGTGGCTTGGATTTGTCTTGGTTTTAACATGTGAAATCAATTGGTGGGTATTTCAATCACAATGAATTGCAAATTGGTTCTTTCACTGTTGGCCACTGCAATGGGTTAAAAAGCATTGTTTGCTTATAAAAAAAAACATGGGAGAGTCATCATCATTATTGATGGGTTAGGTGCACGGTTTTTGAGAAAATTTTGGTTACTGCATACACCTTATAAGTTATTAAGTTTAGATGATATTTATATGCATAAATGTGTGTATGAGTATTGATTTTTTTTTTACTGTTTCATCATGTCAAATCAACATATGTTGGGTACTTGATAATCGACATTTACAAATCAGTGTTAATTTGTGGGTATATGTGGAGGAGAATTGATGTCATGTTGCAACAGTGGACATGATTAAATTGTGTAGTATAATTGTAGTAAGGTTTTATGCACGTGGTAATTGTAGAGGGATGTGATGTGATGTTAATTGCTTTGGAAAAAAAAAATGGCTCAAATAAAATACTTGGTAAATGTTCTTTTTCCACAACTCCGAAAAAAAAAAAAAAAAGATGTGAAAAGAAAAGAAACTTTTGTATACAGACTTGCTTGTATACGTATGATATTATTATGGGTATGCAGACTTGCTTGCATATCGGTGCACCGTTCCATGTGAGTTCGGTTGTACGTGTAGAATGCTTGTCAGTGATCGAACTTCGGGTGAGATGACATGACACTCGAGGTGGCACCCCACTTGGGTCATGTACGCTCCGAGTGGCTTCGATGGCAAGGGAGGCACACTTGGGTGAGGTGTGTTCGGCACAGGAGGAGAGTGCGATTGTGGAAAAAGGAGCCAAGAATTAGAAAACAAAATAAATAATTAAATTAAACCATTGAATTGAGCATGCCATGAAATTGTGTATAGATTAATTTAGCTTATACTAGGTTAGCCTTGAGGGAAGAAACTAAATGCTCATTCAACCATTGAATGAGAACTACACGTCTTCCTAAAGGTAGAAAAATGTATTTGTTTAATATTTCAATAATAGTCTAATATGATTATGAATTGTAGTGTTGTTGCATTTATGAGGATTGATAACTCATAAACTTTATTTATTAGTGATAAATGATGCATATTTATTTATTAGGATAATAACACCATTGCCTCATTGAGGAACTACCTGATGGTGTGGTTATTTATTGTTTGGTTTATTTAATGTTATCATGTGCGGATTTATTGATTTTTGGGATGAAGATTTCTCACACCGGCTTTATTGCCGACCCGAGTGAGCTTTTGCTTCTTGGGTACATTCCTTTTGGAATGTAGTCGATTAGCCTTTCAGGTTTAGAGATTTTGAGCTGCATTACTGGAGTCCCGCTAGTGTGCTAGCCATGCCAGTCTTCTCCGGGTTAGATTTTTATTTGTTTCAGTACTCTAGATCATGTTTAGTTGTTGCTGCTATTTGTTTCTGTTATTATTGAATTCTCACGTCCCGAGTTTTGGGGGAAACGGATAATCCTACGTGGCTTTTTGGGATTTTCGTTTCCTTCGAAAATCGGGGCGTGACAGTAATGGTGATTCAATTTTTGCAACAACTTCTGGTGATTTCCCTCTAGTAAATCGTTGTATATTCAGAAGGCCTTGCATAAAAGGAGATGAGTTGAACCAAAGGCCATCGGAGAGAGACAATTGGTACTGCTCTGATATGGTGTTGTTGTTTGTGACTGTTGTTGTGAGAAGGTTGGAAGGGGAACAAATCTGCTCAGGCAGGGAAGTTTATAGCATTGATAGCAGAGAGGGAAATCATCTTCGAAGCAGATCTCTGATTTGATTGGATTTACAGGTGGGTTTCGATTTCTATCTTGCTTGCTCTTTCAATTACCATTTGGAGGAGAATATCGCACCCGTCGAAAGGGGAGCACAGGTTCACCTCGAGTTCTCAAGGCAGTCCTTCCTAGGGCCTTTCCTCCTTTCCCATGGCGGCACAACCAGCTGTCGGTGGAAGAATTGCATCGGCTGAGCATGAGGGTGGCTCGGCTGAAGATGAGAGAGATCTAAAGTGAAAGAGAGCGAGGTTTGATATGGAGGTCTTGGACGAGGACAATCGCAATTGATGAAAAAGGTTTATTTCCCATTTTAGGGATGGCAGTAGGGCGGATTTTCACGGATATCTGCCTCACCCAAACCGAATGGGGTGGTTTTGGATATGCACAAATGGTTTTCGGGGCGGTTTCGGGGATTCAAACAATATCCATCACGTATTCGGGGCGAATACGGATTTGACCATATCCGCCCCGCGGATATCCGTTTATGTATATAAATAAAAGCCCATTTCATTATTTCAAAGCCCATATCACTCTCATATCAAATCTCATCTCATTATTTCAAAAAGCCCATATCATTTTCAAGCCCTAAGGAGTGAGAAAACTTTATCAAACTCTCTATCTTCAACAGAGAGAAAACTCTCTCAAATATCACCCTTTTCTTCAACAGAGAAAAGAAAGAACTCAAATATCTTCTTTTTCTTCATCGATGGATTGTTGTTTTCGGTCTTCTTCTTCACATATCTTCTTCTTCATCGCAGATCTTCTTTTTCACATATTTTCTTCTTCTTCCTTCACAGATCTTCTTCTTCATAGATCTTCTTCTTCACCATAGATCTCCCTCACACATCTATCATCGTCATTGTCGTCAAATCTCTCCATCACAGATCTCGGCTCCTGGCTCCATCACAGATCTCGGCTCCATCAGCGATCCATCACGAATCTCGGCTCCATCAGAGATCCATCACAGATCTCGGCTCCATTAGATCTCCATCACAGATCTCGTCATTGTTCTCTGATGTTAGATCTCGACTCCATCACAGATCTCCATCAGCGATCCATCACGGATCTCGGCTCCATCAGAGATCCATCACAGATCTCGGCTCCATCAGATCTCGGCTCCATTAGATCTCGTTATGTGATCGATATGATGTTATGTGATCTCCATTGTTCTAGTGAATCTGATGTTATGTGATCGATCATTCTACTGTTATGTGAATAAAGTATAAATGAAGGTTTTTTTTTAATATATATAACGGATATTTGGGCGGGGCGGATATCCGTAAATCCATCCAGAGCAGGGATGGGTTTTAAAGTTTTGTATAAACAGATATTCGGGGCGGATTTGGGGATCCGCAATCTCCAGCGGGGCGAGGATGGATTTGCCAAAATCCGCCCCGTTGCCATCCCTATTCCCATTTGGCCCCAATCAATTTATAACTATTCTTCTTTAAGCCCCAAAAGCTTTTGTATTCTAGTCTAACCCCCATTTTAAAGTTTGACTGTTAGGTTAAACACGTTGACCAGCTTCAGCCATCCATATTTGTGTTAAATACCAAATTGTTTGTTTCTTCTCTATATTTGCATCTCAGGGCAATATAAACTCACTGTCCCCAAATATATATTTTCCCTTATCTGTAATATTAACTCATCTTCCCCCAAAGCTTTATTTTTCCTGTAATATCAACTCATCTCCCCAAATATATTTTTTCACTTATCTGTAATACTAATCCATCTCCCCCAAATCTTTATTTTTCCTGTAATATTAACCCATCTTCCCTAAATATTTTCCCCCTTATCTGTAATACTAACCCATCTTTCCCAAATCATTATTTTTTGTGTAATACTAACCCATCTTCCTCAAATCTTTATCAATTTTTTACCTTCATTGTCTTTATGCCAAACCCAAAATCAACCTTCATTCTTATAAGCTTCTTAGTCTCCACCCTCCTACACACTTCCCTCCCACCAATTCTTGCAATCCCATAACCACAACAAACCCAAAAAATTGTTGATTCACCGAGTCGACCCGACGACTTTCAATGGCTACTCTATTGGAACTTCTCCTATTCGACTTCTCAAAATTATATCTTTATTTGGCCCAATAAATTTTGGGGGAAATGGGTTTATTGCCTCGAGAGTCACATATATAGAATTGTATCTATCTCGGAGAAATGAGTAATTTGCTATTTAACACAAATATGGATGGTTGAAGTTAGTCAAAGTGTTTGACCTAACACTACAAGAAATTTTGTGATCAATAGCGTTTAAAAACCGCTATGGTAGGATACCATAGCGGTTTAGTAACCGCTATGATAGCCGGAGCTATAATAGATCCAGGGGTTTTTATAGCGTTTCAAAACCGCTATGGTAGCCTCTGCCATAGCGTTTTAAAAACGCTATAGTAGACCCTAAAACCGCTATGGTAGACTCTACCATAGCGTTTTTAAAATGCTATGATAACCTCTAAAACCGCTATGGTAGAGTCTACCATAGCGTTTTAAAAACGCTATGGTAAGTCTAGATAGAATTTTTTTTTTTTTTTTTTTTTTTTTTTTTTTTTTTTTTTTTTTTCTTTTCTATCAACTGTTAATTATTTTCAACTCAAAAGTATAAACATTCACATTATAGAATCCAAATAGGATCACTAACAACAAAATTATAATTTTTTTGCTATCAACTCAAAATTACAAACATTCGAATCATCATATATATTGTACTATTGGTGGACATTGACATTATAGAAATCAAGCATTCCATTACAAAGGATGGGGTCATATGCATAACCAATTGGCTCATCAGAACTTGTGAACATGAAGTACCATGGTTTGTGTGACAAAGCATTTGTGGAGTTCAATAAGAACCTTTTTTCTTTAACGATCTCATTCCACTGCTTACAAACAGAACCTGCCCTGAAGATGCTTGCAATAGGGAGATAAGCCAATATAAGCTCCACCAGATCATCAGGAAGGCTGAACTCTAGATGGCCTCCCACATTTTCTTTGCTTTCTTCATCGTTGAGCTCTGAATAGGATTCAAATTCTGTAACCTGCCTCCCAATGTCATCAAAATGATGGGTAATCCATGATGTTTCACCTTCCATGAATCAATAAATGAAGAATTCTAACCAACGGTTACCTATTACAATAAAAAAATTAAACATTATGAACACACATCAACCAATCAAGAATTCAGCTTCTAGTACAGAAGATCAAAAACCTAGATTGAAATATATAACAAGCATACTCATAATGGTCTTACAATTTGATCAAAACAACATCTCACAATTTGATCAAAATAAATTGAAATGATCTTACAGATTCCAACCCTAACATGCTTGCCTCTAATCATACACAAACAGAAAAACATAAAACCCATCTCACTTCAAAATTTTCAGTTTGACATGCAAGGAAACTTAAAACTCATCATCTAATGCATCAACCTGATGCATGCAACCAGATCTTGCAAATCAACCAAAATTCCTTAAAACATGCTCAACTTAAGCACTATCTAAGAAGAAAACTATTTAAGCACTAAGAATATTGGAAAGGGAGATACAAAACTCAGCTACCAGTCCAAAATCCCTACAGACTAACCAACTATTCACAACCCCCTAATACCCGGCGGGAGAACCAGACAAGACAACAACAAAGACCTAAACAGCTAATCATTGCGATCAGGCAGAACAACCTGACTAAAAGCCATTTCACCCCTAATTCCTCCCCTAAAACCAAAGGAGGTAGCTTCAGAAGAAGCATAAACTTGCTAGCTTCAAAGAAACAGCTGTGTGACTTGAATTCATAAAGACCTACCTGATTCAAGGTCAATGTCCCAGTCTTGTCACTGCAAATCGTTGTGGCAGAACCCATTGTTTCACAGGCTGAAAGCCTTCGCACCTGCACTTCAACTAGGTTAAGCTACCATATATAGCATATAGGTAAAAAGAATGGCAATAAACCAGCAGCAATGTCTTTACAGATGGCATCACAAACTATGTCAGGAGAAAGGGCATAGTTGGTAGAGGAGTCTGTTTTCAGCAGTCTGATATTCTCTGGATGAATTCCTCCGATCTGCCATCAAGGAAAATATAATATTTTACTCAAAATAATGACTCTTAATAGATGACTGTCAAATTAATGAGATTCTAAAAGAATACTCTCCCAACATTAGACAACATTATATAAACAATAAACGTGGAATTGGCATTTTACGAATAGGGTCTAATCTTAGTCAATTGGTACGGTGCGTATGCATATGATGCCCACAAGAGAAAACTATCAAAGTAAGTATGTTTCCATATCTCAAATTAACTCTCCGTTTACCACAGTTAATGGCATTTACTTTTTCAACTACCTCACCATGACTAGATAGATTCTTGGTGATGCAGGATATTGGAAACCATATTATGGATAGATAACTGATTCTTAGTAAAAGAGGATCAATACCATATTATGGACAGCTTAGGTATATTTATATGCTTACAAGTTGCGAGCATACAGTTTATAAGTTGGCCATCAAGGTTCCCAGCTCACAGTTCAACAGAGCTCATGGTAGTCCATTTTAGGGTATCAAAATTGTCGACATAGCTGTCTTGGTCAGATTTTAAGATAGTGCCAAAATCACAATAATAGAAGAAAGAAACTTCAAATACATCAGAGTGATAAACCTAAATCAGAGGTGACTGATTTTAGACTGCCTGTTTCATGGGAAGCTGTAGAAAAGGAAATGCTTTCCAGGAACACATCATGTTTGTATAATGTGGAAGCATAAGATCAAGTCTTCATTGGGTCGTAATAGTCCATTCTTCCCTTGAAGACTTGCATCTCCCTGTTTCTCGCTCCCCACATCTTCCCGGTACCAATCAAACATAAGAATATGGATTCATTGAAATGTGAATACACAAACCACAGCCAGAAGGGAAACCAAATACGCAATGAGTAAAACTGTTATTCCCAAATTAGCTTTTTTATATCTGGCTATTTAAGGGACTTAATTTTTAGAACAGAAATGCAATGCTGCAAAATCTAAGGCAGTAGTCGTTGAAGCTTGGACACATGCTAGGTTGGATTATATAGACAAGCAAGTTACAACAGAATCAAGATTTGTAACTCAACAAGGATAAAAGAATATCTGAAACACACAATGGTCGAGATAGAGTAATTGCACTGACCTCATTAACTTGTGCACAATTTGTAATACGCTTACCTCTGCTAGCGAACTGAAGGGTTCCCCTTGTTTCCTCTGTGTGAATCTATCATACATACATAAGTTAACCAAGTGTCCATCTAATAATCGTATAACAAGCAAACCAATGTCAGATAAAAAGTACCTCTTCTGGTGCAACCATACAAATGATTGAAGTTTTGGCATTACCACCAAGAGCTGGTTGAAGTATGAGTGTTGGCTTACTATCATGGTATGGAATATGTGACCTGGATTGTTTTCAACTCCTTTTAACAAAATTCGACAGTTACTAAATAAAAGAAACAGAAAATGGTTGCACAATAGTCATGTATGTACCTTTGTTTTCCACCATCACTTAGTTTATTGATTACATTACCAAGAACCAGCAAGCTCTTGTTGATGTGTTTTCCTTCCTTTAGACGCGCACCACCAGCTCCAGTTTTAAGAATACGCTCTGATCCAGTATATAACTCTGTATCATATCTGTAGTGATAGTGTGACCTCCAACATTATATGCAGCCTAGATCACAGACAAAACTCTTATTAATCTACAGCTGCAACAACAACGACAACAGAAACAGCAACATCAACATCAACATCAACATCAACATCAACAGCAACAGCAACAACCACATCAACAGAAGCAGCAGCAGCAACAGCAACAGCAACAGCAACAGCAACAGCGCACCCAGATAATTTAAGACCTCTAATGCTCGCAATTGATGTTAAAACCTGGAAACAATCAAAGAAAGTTATTGTTATTCAACCACGTGAAGAAGCACAAAACTGGAATTATGTACGGTTATCATTAAGGAATTACACATCTAAATATTGAAAATTCAGGAGGTAACTACCCCCCCTGCCTTGTATGTAGCTCTGCCACTGCATGGTGACATGGTGTTTAAGTTGGGCATCCAATGTTCTTCTAATCAGGCCCAGGTTATTAAGGAATTTTAGTTCTGACCATATTACATCTTATAACTGATCACCAACTAATGTATTTCTTATCTCATTTAATACGCCACAAAACTCTGGTGATAACGCTAGCCTTTGAATTGGATATTCAAACATTTCGAAATAGAAGTGAGGCCAGTGTTCAACAAGAATAAGGAGATGGTGGACAATCAAAATCAACACTTCTAAAATTTTTGAATTATAAAACTTAAATCTTTCAAGAGTAAGAAGTATACATGCTTTGGAAAGGCTAACAACAAATGTATAAGAAAGCAAGTAGTATCCTGTGAAAACTAAATATTTACTCATTAGTAACTCTGTTAAAGATTCAGTATAAAAGTCAAGATTGTGGTCTAAATCATGATACCTGTTGAGGAGGCAAAATCGGATAAAAAGCCCCATCTGGATAATATCCAAACCAAGAAGTCTCTTTTGGTATCAACACTGTGTCGTGCTCAAACTAGTAAGATTCAAAATAAACACAAAAGTCAATGGACAAGAAATTTTCAGAAACTTAGTTGCTGCAAAGAGGAGAATGACTACTACTTATTTCCTCCAGGGACTAAGATATGTTATCAAAGCAGAATCAAACTTCCAAACTCACCATGATAAGCACCAGATTCTCTATGCTACTAAACATTTCCTTGTAAGTGGAGTTCCTCTCATTAGGGAGTTCGTTATTAAGTTTTGGAAGAAACTTACATCCTTTCAAATAGGCAGGGATATCCTACAAAACGAAGTGGATTGTCATGTTAAACTCTCACATTAGTGGTGCACGTATAAGCTGTTACTAGTCATATTTAGGAGGGATTCCAGCATATAAAATTTTATCCAGAACTGGAATGAAAAAGGTTCATAAACATTGGCAATGTTGTAAAAACTCTAGCATGTAGATAGTGAATTTAAAAGACACACCTTTTCCTTTTCGAGATTAAGAATCTCTGTCTTCTCCAGTTCAAACTTCTTTCAGATGTCATTAATTGCCTGATCAAATGCTTTTAGTTCCGAAAAGAATACACTTGTCCAAAGTATAGTGTATTTATTCAGTAAATGGCAAACTAAGAGACCTGAACACATTGCAATCAATAAATATGCATGCTATTATGACAGCAAAATGGATACAATGCACTTATGAAGCCTACACAGAGATGAACCAAGAGACAATTTTTGCAAAAAGATTTCTAATAACAAAAAGGTAAAGCATGGAGGTAATCCCTTAATTCTGTAAAGAAATAAGTTTTCCAATTTCAAAATATACAAAAAGACATTGGCATTGGCAAGCATTGCAGTTTCTGAAAATTGCTTATCCCATGTATAACAAAGTGAACAGAGGAAAAAAAAAACTGAAGACAACTAAACAAACTCACTGTTGACATTGGAGAAATTGACTGAATATGGAGAGCTTAGGTCTATTTATATGCTTACAAGTTGCGAGCATACAGTTTATAAGTTGGCCATCAAGTTTCCCAGCTCACAGTTCAACAGAGCTCATGGTAGTCCATTTTAGGGTATCAAAATTGTCGACATAGCTGTCTTGGTCAGATTTTAAGATAGTGCCAAAATCACAATAATAGAAGAAAGAGACTTCAAATACATACCATCTTGAAGTGACAGTATACATGCTACAATGATATAAAAGGAATTCAATAAGAACATACTCAACTTCACATTATTCCATCGAATATAGCAATAGGTGAAGAAACTAAGGAACATATTTCTGATCAACAAAACAAATGTAAATGGATCTCAAAGAAGTGAAAATATTTACTGTTACAAACAGGAAAATAATCATCAACTCTTGTTGTAACTAAGTCGCACTATCTATATAGGATAAACACCGTAAAACTGACGACCTACAGAACACTGGAATTCTATAAAATTGTGCATGAGAATAGTAAATAATAATTAATTCTCTTCAACCAAGCCAACTAATATATATAAAACTAATTAGTATGGCACAGTCAACAAACTTGTTAATATTTCAAGTACCTTGCGTCGCCTAGCTTGTGTAAAACACCTTCAAGTTGTTTCTCCAAATTTTGCAACTCTTTCACATTAAGTGGCCCAAGATCTAACCCAAGCAAATGCCTTGAATAATGAAAATATCTTAAAAGAGTTAGAAATTTTTAACAATTTTTTTTTTTGAGAAATCAAATTTCTTGAACAAACAATTGAGATTTAAGAATGACAATTAACCTTTAAACAGGTTTGCTGGTCTATGAAGAAGAGCATGATTCAACTTCTCCTAGCCGTTTTCATTATGGACACTTGGTTTGCTGATCTATGAACAATTTCTTGAACAAACAATTGAGATTTAAGAATGACAATTAACTTCTAAACACTAAACACTAAACACAAACAAGTATAATCTCTTCCTTGCAAATATCAAACCTTTTGAAGCAAGACCCTTTACTATATCAAAAACAGTAAACTTCTAATAAACTCCTCTCAAAATCAAAATGTAGACATGTAAACTCCAACAGTTGAACATGTTTTACAGATGCCCAAACACCCAAATAACAACATAAACAAGCAAAAACTCCACGCAAAATGAAGAATTTCATCAAATACAGAGCAAAAGAAGAATTCTAGAAGAAAAGCAGTAAATGGTATACAAAGCACAAACCTTTGGCTTGAATCACCATCTGCAGGAGGCAAGAAATCACTAGAATGCTCCAATCAAATTCGCCCATAGGTGGCACTCACGGGTGACCCGACGATGGAAAACAAACCCCTCTGAGCGACTTCATATTCATAAAGAAACAAATTCTCAATGTAAGGGCGGCTGAAGGAGGAAGGATCTGTGAGCTCCCGTTCTATTGTTGTTGTTCTTCTGTCTCTCGATCTCTTAGTGTCTTGATCTTTCTGTCTCCCTCGCTCTCTCCCCCGATATAGCTCTCTCCTCGATCGAGCGAGAGGTGAATCGAGAGTGAGAGCGACAGTGAAAAGAGAGGCGACAGTGAGAGGAGAGAAGTGGAGAGGCGAGGCTAGGGCAGACCTTTGTAGCGAGGGAGATGGGTTTACGTTTTACGTTAGAGACTTAAGAGAGGGAGACAGATCGAGAAGGAGAGCGGGATTTGAGCGGGATTCTTCTTCCTTCCTTCCTTCCTTCTTCTTTCTTTTGCTTTTTTTTTTTTTTTTTGGATTCGAGCGGGATTCTTGCCGCCTGCGAATTGAAGTCCCGCCTACATCTTTCATGGCATTTTACAACGCACAAATGAATTTGGCCATACAAAGTTTGCATAGCATTTTGGCCCCATTGAACAAATTTAGGTTTTGACTTTTTATAGCACTTTAGGTAAAAACGCTATGGTCATATGCTATTAATGACCTGTTTTGTTGTAGTGTAACAGTCAAACTTTAAAATGGGGGATAGACTAGAATACAAATACTTTTGGGGGTCAAAGAAGAATAGTCATAAACTAGTGGGGGCCAAATGGAAAATAACCCTAAAAGTAAGGATGAATATTAGAGTGAAATAAGGAAGAGTGATGGAGTGAAATAAGGAAAAGTGATTTGGATGTGAATTATGCAAATGAGGAAATGGGTAAAAAATGTGTGAATAAATAGTGGAGTTTGACTTAACACTTTTGAAGTTGTAGAAATATTTTTGGCAATGATAAAGTTGGCCATGTAGATGTTCAAATCTTCATGTTGATTTCCTCGAAATCCGTAAATGGTGGTGCTTTGTGGGCTTGACATCATGGGTCTTAGGGTCTAAAATTTTTAGTCTTTGACAATGCATGTCTGAATTTCCAATGGGCTTTCTAGCTGTTGAACTTAGCCTTATTGTGCCACTTTGTGTATGATTTGAGATTAATGCTTAAATTTCTACAAAATACAAGTAATGAAATACGTTTATTAGATAATTGGACTTAGCAATTCTATATTTAGGGGCATAAAATGTCTTAAATATATGCTTATTGAATCCCCCAACTCTTTATTTGAGTAAAACCTAAACTCACTGTTATAGAACTCACAATTACATTTAGCATATGCAAGAAGCCTTTAAACCTCTAGGTTCCGCTAGTGGACGAGCTATAGTCTCGTGAGGGTGTCTAGAGATGATACCCACAAACACTGGTGATACTCAGGATTCAAGAATCTACCCAAGATATTTGCCTTAGATAGTTCCTACCCAATTGCTCAAGAAATAAAGGACATTGTCGTCTTACCTATCCGGCTAGTATTAAGTCGGTAATAGACATTAGTAAGCATTTCATATAAGCCAAAGATTGTCATTCAAGTTTATAGTAAGAGTGCGCTTACTTGAATATTTGTTACAGATTTCAGTTTAGAGTGGACCTATCTCAAGATTACTTAAAGAACAATTGTTTTGACTTCAAATCTCACAAGATAATATAATCGCTTAGAATGAATCACAGAGATTTGGCTAATTTCTCTCAACGTATGTGAATAAGATGGTAAGGATTTGAGATACTTCACATACTAAGCAAAAGATAGAAAATCAAGAGTTGAGAAGATATTATCTAATGAAAGAATATCATCCATTGAGAATGTTGATTTCATTCACCACAACTTTTCTTAATTTAGCTTCTACATTACGACCATACTTTTCTAAGGATCATAGTAGAATTTTAACTAGGTTGTAATGGGGCTTAGGACTGGGGTAAACAAAGAAGGATAAGGATAATGAAGGTGCTTTTGAGAAAGTTAAAAATCTTCTATGAAAAACATAAGATTGAATTCTAATGTTTGACTCAACTGCTTATGTTTTAATTGTTTTTGAGCTTCCTTGTTGATGGTTAAATACTACATTTTTTTATTGTTTTTAATCGTAGTAATGTACAAAATGGTATTTGATATTGAAGCTCTTTTTAATCATAGTAATGCGTTTAGGTTTATGGAACTTAATCTCATCATAGATATATACTCGTACTACAAAAGATACCATTGAATTTGAAATATCCCAAAACCTGAACCGAACATTTCCTCAATGTTCTAAAGTAAGACATTGTGGGTAAACTAAGAACTGATGAGAAACAATAAGGAAAGGAAGTGGATTACAATAAGCTCCTTGGTGCTCAAGTGAATATAACCTAATCATGATACACAAGATCTTCAAGAAGGATTTCCTCCAATTCTTGACTCGTGCACTTGAGAAATGGTTTTTCGTTGATTATTTACTTTGAAAACACTACCATCCTCCATGTTCTCGATTTCGATGGCTCCATGTGGAAAAATTGTTCAAACTTTAAATGGTCCAGACCATCGAAATCATAACTTACCAGGAAAGAGATGCGAACAAGAGTTATACAACAAGACATGTTAGCCAAAGTGAATTTTCTTTTCTTAAAAATATTTTTTCATAGATCATCTTCATTCGATCTTTGTACTTTTTAGCACACTTATTGCATCATTTCTAATCTCCTCCAATTCAACGAGTTGGAGTTTTCTGTGGGTTCCAACCTTGTCAACTTCAAAGTTCAACTTCTTAATTGCCCAATAAGCTTTGTGTTCAAGCTCAACTGGAAGATGGCAGGCTTTGCTATAAACTAAGTGGTATGGAGACATTCCAATAGGGGTTTTAAATGTTATACGGTATGGAGACATTCCAATAGGGTTTCTCTAGGATACGCTTGATTTCCCTGTTTGAAACCTCCACTTGGCCACTAGTTTGTGGGTGATAAGGAGTAGCCACCTTATGAGTGATGCAATAGTGTTTCATTACTACACGATTACAAAAGTGTGCCCCTCAGTCGCTAATAATAGCATGAGGTGAGCCAAAACAAGCAAAAATCTCCTTCAAAAAGATGATCACGACCTTATGATAATTCGTTTTACATGCTTTCGCTTCCACCCATATAGGCACATAGTCTACTGCCACAAGAATATACTCATTTTCATAGATTTTGGAAAAGAACCCATGAAATCTATACCCCACACATCAAAGATCTCAACTATAAGGATTGGGTTAAGAGCCATCATGTTCCTACGCCCTATACTTCCAAAGCATTGGCAACAATCACATGACTTACATTAAAGATGGGCATCACGGAACAAGGTAGACCAATAAAAACCACACTGCAAGATCTTTGCAGAGGTTTTATTTGAACTAAAATGGCCACCACATGCATGGTCATGGCAAAATGAGAGAATTTTTTTGTTGATCACTCTCAGGAATACATCTCCTAATGACTTGGTGAAAGCAATACTTGAAAAGTTATGGATCTTCCCAGAAGTAATATTTTCCCTTGGCTAAAAATATGAATCTATCTTGTTTTGAACAATGGTTAGGCACTTGGCCAGTAACAAAATACTTCATAAAGTCTGCAAACCAAGGAAGCCTTAAAAGTGAGTAGGATACCATCATTAATTGTTCATAAGGAAATGTTTCAGTTATGGGTAGTGACTCTCTATCAGATTCTACAATCATCCTAAATAGATGATCCACAACCACATTCTTTGTGCCTTTCTTATCTCGGATTTTGAGATCAAATTTTGGGAATAACAAGATCCATTAGATCAAATGTGGTTTGGCATCCTTCTTAGATTGAAAATACTTAAGAGTTGCATGATCATAGTAGATAATGATTTGGGTCCTATAAGGTATGATTAGAACTTATCAAGGGCAAAGATGACTGCTAATAACTCTTTTTTTCGTGGTGGAGTAGTTGAATTTGGCACCATCGAGAGTCTTACTAGCATAATGGATCACATGGGATCGTTTGTCTATCATCTGCCCTAGGACAACACTTATGGCATAATCAGATGCATCACTCATTATCTCAAAGGGGGCACTCTAGTCAGGTCAAATGATGGGTGTTGAGGTAAGTTGTAACTTTAACCGCTCAAATGCCTTCAAGCATTCTTCATTGAACTCAAATGAGATATCCTTGTTTAAAAGTGTGCATAAAGGCCTCGCAATTTTGCTGAAGTCTTGGATGAAACGACGGTAAAAGCTAGCATGTCCTATGAATGATTGAACATTGTTGGCATTTTTGGAGGTGGAAGACTAGCTATAATATCAATTTTTTCCTTGTCTAGTTCAGTACCTTTCTCAGAAACAATGTGGCCCAATACAATTTCCTCAATTACTATGAAATGACATTTTTCCCAATTGAGAACAAGTTTTTTTCCTTACATCTTTCTAGCACAAGGGTTAGATGAGATGGACATTGATCAAAGCTGGAATAAAAAACAGAGAAATCATCCATGAAGACTTCTAGAAACCTCTCTACCAAATCTGAGAAAATACTCAACATAAATCATTGAAATATTGTTGGTGCATTGCACAAGCCAAAGGGCATCCGCTATAGGCAAAAGTGCCAAATAGACAGATAAATATGATTTTCTCTTGATCTTCTAAGGCAATTGAGATTTGGTTATAGCCAGAGTAACCATCGAGGAAACAATAATATTCATGACCAGCTAACTGCTCTAACATTTGATTGATGAATGGGAGGTAGAAATGGTTTTTCCTAGTCATAGAGTTTAGTGTTCGGTAATCAATACATACCCACCAGCCGGTTTGGATTCGAGTTGGCACTAGCTCATCAACATGATTTTTCATAACAGTGATACCTGGTTTCTTAAGAACAACCTGAACAGGGATAACCTATTGACTATATGGTATGGCGTATATGATACATGCGTCTAGAAGTTTAATGACCTTTGCTTGCACAACTTCCTTAATTACAAGGTTTCGTCTTCTTTGTAGCTCTCTAGAAATTTTTGCATTATCTTCAAGATGAATTTTATGCATCACAATTGAAGGAATTATTACCTTGATGTCTACAATGGACAAACCAACTGCCTCTTTGTGCTTGTGGAACACTTCCATTAAGTTACCTTCGTGTTCTTTATCTAAGTGAGTAGAAATTATGACACGAAAGGTATTAGTGTCTCCTAAGAAAGTGTATTTCAAATGGTTGGGCAATGATTTAAGTTCTAGCTTCAGTGGCTCAACTAATGAAAGAATTTGTGGCTTGCTCTTAATGGGTAACAATTCTACTTTGGTTTTCAAGTATTGGTGTCAAGTAAAGGTAGATAGTCAAGCAATGAATTAACTTGTCCCATGGTATTCCTCATCAAGGTCCAAACCAAAATGGGCCAAACATTCCTCCAGTGGGTCACGATAACATTGTCTCAAAAAAACTTTTCAATGATGCTTTTTATCATGTTCACTTCCTTCAGAAATTCTTCCTCAATTGGGTGTTGGACACTATGGAATACGATAAGCTCAAATGTAATATTGCAAAAGGAAAAATTCACGATACTATTTCTGCAATGAATGATTGCATTTGATGTTGCTAAAAATGAGTGACCTAAAATGATAGGGATTTGGTTTTTGGCATTTGCCACTGGTTTAGTGTCCAACACAACAAAGTCAACTAGGAAGTAGAACTTTTAAACTTGAACAAGAACGTCTTCAACAATTTCCATTTGGGAATTTTGATCGACCTATCAGCCAACTGGAGAGTGATGGAGGTAGGTTTGAACTCCGCCAAACCCAAGGACTGGTATACTGAAAAGGGCAACATGTTGACACTGGCTCATAGATCTAACAAAGATTGTTTGATATCATTATCTACTATCCTTAAGGCAATTGTAGGACAACCAGGGTCTTTGTATTTGACAACGATTTTCTGTTGGATATAAGAGGTTGATTGTTCAACTAAGAGTGCTTGCCTAGAAATATTAGTTTTCCTTTTCATAATGCAAAAGGTCTTTGAAAAACTTGGCATAAGAAGGTATTTGCTTAATGGCCTTTAAGAAGGGTATGTTGATATTCACTTGCTTAAACACTTCTAAGATATCAACATTCAAAGGGCATTTTTTGGTAGCACGATACTCACAGGGTATAGAGCTTTTGGGAGGAAGGGTTTTATTAGTTGTGGTTCTTGATTTTTTTTGGGGACTGCATTCCCAAGTGGTTGACTCTTGGACCATTGGCTCACTTTTTTCTTTTCTCAAACTAATCTAATTCAGTTTCCTCGTGTAAGTCGACATTGTTGTCGACTTTCTTACCACTTCTCAACGTGGCAATGGACTTGACTTCCTCATGGTGGATATCTTGGTTTGAACAAGTTCCTATTTCGAACTTACCTTTGGGATATTGTTGTTGAGGTAGTTGTGACACACATTGGCCCCTAAGATTGGCTAGAAAAATTTCTCTTCTCTCTATCACCACAATAATTGCCAACTGACTCAACTGTTCCCAGTTTGGCTATGGCTTGATTGTTGGCACGAGTAGCCATGTTTTGGGCTTTGATAATTTGTTCCAACATTTCATGTACAGAGATTGACTTGGTTATGGAGCAATAAATTTATTACTCCAGTGATGGATACTAGAAGGTTGTTGTCTCTTAGAGTGGAATTGGTTCGGAGCCCCTATAAGAGTGATGTTCTCCATGAACTTGAGCTTGATCTTGCCTCCATGCAAAATTTGAATGGTTTGTCCAACCAAAATTGAATGTCTCATTGAATGGGTTTGTTCTTTTAAAGGTGTTGATGGCTTGGGCATGCTCTTCCCAGTTGACTTTTCGGGATAAAATATGGGACATGAATGGGCCATATATGTTGGTTCTGTCAAAATGGTGCAAGGAAAGTTGTTAGGTTCACTACCTGAGACCTTTATAACTTATTAAATAAACTTAGATGTTTTTGCTTGAGCCATGGACAAAGCTTGGATTTTTTCTTCTTATTTTCTAGTTGGATTTTGATATCTAATTCTTCCTTTACCTCGTAAAGACCTCACATTTTAGTAATGCAATCCCTCTTAAGAAAATCCCATTGTTGAGAGTTTTCAGACAACTTCTCAAAGAATTGGTATGCCTCTTCATCATCCAAACTCAAAAAGTTTCCTCCATTCATTGACTCAATCAAGTGACAATTACTTTGGGTTAAGCCATTGTAAAAGTAGTGTACCAACTTCCGAGTCTCAAAAGCCTGATGAGGGCATCTAAGCAACAAATCTTTGAATCTTTCCCATGCCTCATAAAATTGTTCATCATCTCTTTGTCTAAAATCTTGAATTTCCTTCCAAAATGAAATGGTTTTGGACATTGGGAAGTATTTGTTGATGAACTTAACTTCAATTGTTCCCATTAGGTGATGAATCTAGTGTAATGAGTCTAACCACGTCTTAGCCATTTCCTTAAGAGAAAAAGAAAATAAGCAAAACCTAACAAAATCTTCACTAAAGTTTTGAAACTTCAAGGTGTTACAAATTCTCAAAAATTCATTGATGTGAGAATACGGATTTTCTCTCTCTAACCCCAGCCCAAAGAATATAGGTAATAACGAGATCACATGTGGCTTCAACTCGAAATGAGTTGGGGTGGTGAGTGGCAAAACGATGCTCGTGGATTGACCCTAATTTATTGGGGCAAAATATTCTTGAAGAGTTTTACCCCCAACATTGACTGAGTTTTCCCTATCTTCAACTCTAGGTTGTTTGTTTCCTTGATTCACCATTGGATTTTCGACTTCAAACAATGACAAAACACTCTCAAGTGGACTGAGTGGTTTATCAATGGTGAGTCAAGCGTTGAGTATGACCCATGACAAAACACTCGTACAACAATCACAACTTTAAAATGGGAACCTAAACTAAGTGCAGTTTCACTTAGAAGATGATGCGCAAACAAGTATTTGGTGTCTAGCACACAATAAATTGATTATCTTCAGTCAAGTGAAAGGGACAATTGATTTTAAAACCTAATCTAATTGAAGTGGATAATGATTTTGAGCGCCTCAAAATTCAATCATCACCCTAATTAGATTTTCTCATATGTCTTGTAAGTAACGGGTAGTCTTATTACATAAAAACTCCCTAAACCACCACACTATGCAAATATGTGTTCTAGCCAGATTTTACTTTGTTTGGTATACTATAACATGCTAAGCCATTGAATGGTGTCTTTAAGATCTAAAGAGTTATCTCGAAATTAGTACCACTTAAAAAATTTAATAACCCATGTGTTCCTAATCACAATAAATTAGACTTGTGTAAAACTCCGTCGAAGCACCACTCTTTAGGCAAAAAAGTAAGAAATGACGATGCAGTCACACTGGTCTTTACCGGCGCATACCAACTTGCACTAAAGCAGCCTTCCTTCGAAAGTGGTTGACACAATCTATTCTTTTTGTGAGGTCAACACAACTGGTGCTGACGACCGTTGTTCAATGCTCTAGAAAGAACTTTGTATGTTTGTTTAAGGGGAAACTTATCTTCTCTTCCCACAGACGATGCCAAATTAATGTCTTCAGATTTGTCCTTGCTGATCTCGAACCTGCAAAAATGAGCAACGGCTAAGCTAGGGACCACCGTTGTGTTGGCCGAAGGCACTTCGATGCTAAAGTCAGATATCGATGCAAAGAAGAGTGAAGACTATATGGAAATTGCAATGTGTGTGCATACATTTCTTCCTCCTTTTACCATCCCTTATAGTGAGTGATGATAGATAAAAATGGTCACACTTCTGAGCCAAACACGTGTTATGATGATCTCGAGGAACTATGGGCTCAAGCATCGGCCCAACACGGATCCGACCCAAGCAGACTTGAAATCTCACAGCATGCTAGGCCCACACGTCTCACAACCATCCTCAATACCTATAAGCTCTCTTTAGGCAAGTATCTCGAGGATAAGCTTCGGACGGGCAACTACAGTTGCTCTCTGCTTCCAACTAGAAAGCAAACACCAGAGTATCTTCCACATAGGGAAACTTCCTTCCACGGATTGCTCTTGGATTGGGATCTACCTGCTTATCTAGGAGTACAAAGCTAACAGGGAACTTCCCTCCTATAACACGACTCTTAATTAGAGAGGGATCTCCATAAAGATCTCCTCCCTAAACTACACCTATGATGGCTTGGTTGAACCAGGACTCCTTGCACTATAAATAAGACATGAGGTTGGTAAGCTAAGGTATGCTACAAATTCCTTGTTACAACATTACACCTTCCTCTAATCCCTGTCAGACTTTAGCATCGGAGTGCCATCGGCCACCCCCACGATGGTCTGTGGCTCACGTGCATTACTTGTACAGGTCAGAAGGAACATGGTCAAAACAGGGAGCAAAAATCGACTGCATCAGTTTGGTGTCGTCCATGGGGACGACATAGTTCTTAACTTTACATTAAGTGTCTCCTACCAAATTCTAGAGAGATGGTGACCACCAGGTCACGCAACAACGAACCAGGGGACACATCCAACGCTTTGGTTGAACCTATACTAGTTCCTACCATGCACATGCATCCTACTCACGCCCCTGTACCAACGACAGCAATGGTGGATCCCAGAATCGAGGTGCTGACGTCTCAAATACAACAGGTCATCAAGGCGGTGGAAACGCTCACACGACAGAATCCACCCGCTGCTGATGGAGACCAGGAATAGCATTGACCTCCACCTCCAGTGGGCGATAGGGATCAAGCGTAGAAGAGCCAGTCATCCACTATTTCCCATTGGACTAAGGGAGGTTGCGCGGTTAACGATGATCCAGCCACCAGAACAGAGAGGCTCGATCCCGGGAACCCTCTTCGTAGAGGAGCGCACGAGCCGGACGTACTATATCGCTTCTCCGTCCCACCCTTTGTGGACCGGATCATGAGTGAAGCACTTCCGAGAAAGTTTACCTCCCCGAAGCTCGATTCCTATTACGGGACCACCGATCCTTTTGATCATCTACACCACTACCAGCACGTAATGGCGCTCAAGGAAGGATCTGAATCCATCATGTGCAAAACCTTTCCCATCAGTCTCAAAGACCCTGCATTAACGTGGTTCCACAGCCTTCCACCAAAGTCAATTGACTCCTTCAAAACATTGGCAAATGAATTATTGACACGTTTCATTGGGAGCAAGCGTTTCAAGAAAGGTCACACTACATACTCTCTCTAAGGCAGAGGACCTCACCTTGGAGCCCCCTCTGGACATGGCCGAGCTCCTTAAGAGCGTCCAGAGACATATCACCCTGGAAGAGTCAAGGACCAGCAAGAAGGAGACTGAAGACAACCGAAAGCCCTCAACTTCTAGGAACAAAAAGGAGGGCAAAAGACATGAGGATGAGGAGCGGAGAAAGAAAAAGCACACTTACAATAGAATAGATCCTGATCGTCCCAAGCCAAAGAAATCATCCAACTACGTTGGATCCAGAGCCGTGACATCCTTAAATGCTAGTCTGTCGGATGTACTCAACTCCATGAAAAATTATGAGGAATTAAAGTGGCCCCTGAAGACATGCGGATACCCTGCCAAAAGGGACAACTACAAGTACTATGTGTACCACAAGAAGGGAGGCCACAACACCAACGATTGCAAAAATCTAAGGTATGAAATAGAGCACTGGATCCGCAAAGGCAAATTGAAAGACTTCTTGAAGTCTGAGAAGCAGTCAGAACAGACCAGGGACATGGGGAGTTAGTAAAAAATATAGAGTAGGAGACTCCTGAGATAATATACGTCCTTCATGGAGTAAGACCGATTGAAAACCAGTCGCATAGGTCCCGCAAACGAACTCTGTTGGATATACGGACACGACCCGCGAATGAAGACAGCCGCGTTTGCTATTTGAAAATTCAGAACCCCATTCCCACTTTGACTGGACCTTGATGGAGTCCGAGCGCTGCACAACGACGCCTTGGTCATTTCTGTTTCCATTGCAAAGTGAGAAGTGATGAGAGCTCTCGTTCACACAGGAAGCTCGCTCAACGTTCTATTCTACAATGCTTTTTGCAGCAAGGACCTCAAAAAGGAAAACCTAGTGCCATCAGAACAACCGCTAATCGGATTCAGCGGGGAGAAATGCTTTTCCATCGGAAAGATAAGGTTAGCCACAATAGCTAGATAATTGCGGCTAAAGAAGGTCATGTTTCTGGACTACATGGTGGTAGATGCACCATCATCCTACAACCTCATCCTGGGAAGATTGTGGCTACACCAAATGGAAGCAGTGGTCTCCACTCTACACCAGTGTGTTAAGTATACTGCTAACAACGCAGAAGGAACAATACGTGGAGACCAACCTACAACACGAGGCTGCCACTACGCCGTACTAAAACAGATAGAGTTATCCCAGATTCGGCTACATCATGTGGAAAAACCTGACCCAGTGCAAGGCCAAAAGACGGAAGACGATGATTCCCAAGAAAATTGCACATCGCACCACACAATAAACCCTAGCACTTCCTCTGCGGGCCCAGGGGCTCAGCCTATTATTCGAATAGAACCTTGTCGCATGCTTGGCACGAACACTCGAGGATCCTAGTCAGCTTTGATGTACGGACTTTATTACTCACTGAGTTAAGGTAACTTCATCTACACCATGAACCACTAGGTTTGCGCGCCCATCAGCAGGCAAAACCTCTGGTCAAATCGGGCAAGCTTAGTTAGCACCGATAATGATAGCTTCTGGTTAACCCTGACACCTAATCTGCTTAGCGCAAGCATTGATGGTTTAAGAAGTGGTAGTCTAATCAGTGCTGCCACACTTGAAGATGACGACTTGCCAGGGATCACTACCCCATTCACGATCAGTAATTGCCAAACCTAATCAGGTAAGCCTAGCTGGTGACGACCAGCAATGAAAGCTTCTGATCAAAACCTGGACTTGTAGCCCCTACTGTGAGGGTGTAGATAGTCCAAAAGGTGGGAGCCTAGTCAGTCCTGAACTGATTTTGATGGCTCGCCACAGAACCACTGATTTTCAGCGTGGCCGCCAAATCACCAAACCTAGACTTGTAGCTCACGCTGCGAGGGTGTAGAAAGTCTAGATGGTGGGAACCCAGTTATCCACGACTTGATTCTGATGGTTTGCCACAGGACCACTGCTTTTCAGCGTGGCCGCTGAACCCTCCCAAATTTGTAGCTTGGTGCACTCAGGTGTAGATAATTTGGATGGTGGGAGCCTAGTCAGTCCCGAACCGATTCCGATGGCTTGCCACGGGACCAATGCTCTTCAGTGTGGTCACAAAACCCCTCTCGAATACATAGCCCCTACTGTGCAGGGAGGGTGTCGACAGTTTGAAAGGTGGAAGCCTAGTCAATCCCAAACTGATTCTGACGGTTTGCCACGGGACCACTGCTCTTCAGCCTGGTCGCCAAACCTTTACTCCTCAAATTTTTTGACCGCTTTACTCAGTCATAAATAATTTGGAAAGTGGAAGCCTAGTTAGTCCCGAACTGATTCTGACGGCTTGCCACGGGACAACTGCTCCTCATCCCGGTTGCCAAACCTCTACTCCCCAAATTTGTCGACCGCTTAGCTCGGTCATAAATAATTCGGAAAGTGGAAGCCTAGTCAGTCCTAAACTGATTCCGACGGCTTGCCACGGGACCACTGCTCTTCAGCCTGGTCGCACTACACCACAATTGCTCAAATCCAGCCATCACCCTCCTCCTCGAAACAACCTCGCCAAACCCTAGCCACGTCTCCCTGTTTCACTCCCATCACAACCACACAGATATCGTCACCGTCTTCATCTCTCAACCGATCGCCTCCACCAGTCAGATAAAACCCCCATCTCAGTCCCTCTTCCTTCCCTCTTCGTCCCTTTTCGTTCTCAGCCAAAGCCTTCATCACCATCCCCCTCACATCCTCTTCTCACTGGAGCAGAGACTGAAGAAGCAGACCGGGAGCTGAAGGAGCAGATCATTTGAGGAAGATGAAGGAAGAGTTCACGCTATTTGCACCCCAACACTCCTCTCTCTACCACCACTGATCAGGCTACAATGTTTTGTCTCATCTCTTAACTTTTTCTCTTAGTTTTAGTTTGATATTTAATTATGTATTGCTATTCGAACATAATTAATATGTCTAGCTAAACTCCTCTTAGTTAGGGGTTGATTCGAAGCCCCGAACATGTGCTTTATAAGTTAATTGAATTTATTCTTCCTTGCTATTAGTGATTGTGTTTTGCTTAACTGCTTTATAGAGAAATTTTCTTTGTATGTTTGTTAAGGTGGCCAACTTAGTAAGCATGCTAGGATCTGGGGCTAGAATATAGGAGAGTTTCACCTAATTATTATAATCTTGTATTCACAATTAGTAAATACCAAGGAACGTTGGTAAGGTTAAGTAAAAACCTAGGTAAGAACAAGACGCTGATCATACTTGTAATTGTCTAGTCAGTGTTCATATTTTCCACAAAACTTAATGATCTTAGATTGTTATTTAACTTGTGATTCCTATTTAGATAGCATGATAAGAATAGTTTGAAAGCGACACTTAGTTTAATTCAACGAACTTGGGAAAATAATAAGATTAATGCAGTGCGGTTATGGTTAATCTTGAGTATTGTCTCTCACGAGTTAGCAAGTGATTATTGAAGATTGATTTATAAGCATATGTTTGGTGTGTGGAGATAAACCCTTAGCTAATTTCTCATCTTTGCCATCCATTTAGTTTTATTATCTTTATAGTAATTTTCGTAGTTATTTTCATAGTTTAATTTAGAAAATCCAATCCCCTTTTATTTAAATAATTAAGTTGTTAGTTGTCTTTTAGTTATTATTAGTGTTAATTGACAAGCCCTCTAATCCCCGGTCTAGAACGATCCCTACTTATTTTATACTACAATCACAAAGCAATGTATTAGGTTGTGTGCTACTAAAATAACGCATCAAGGTACAAATTAGTTGTGCGTAGTTAGATATTTATTATAGAATTAGAAAACTCAGAGGTCTTAGAGAAATAGGTTTTTCTTGTCTTTCTTATCATAGAGTTGATCCTGAGTACGAGAAAAGAGCATGGAATTTTGTGAAAATGGTTACAATCAACTTGGGAAATCCTACAATGATCTTATGCCCTTGCATAGATTGTCACAATGTAGAGCATCTATGTGGTAGTACCGTTGTTGAACATTTGGTTACAAGGGGAGTGGATGCCAAGTACAAACAAAGTAAAGATTGGTATGAGCATGGGGAGTAGATAATTATTGATGACAACTTTCCTGAAAAAATGTGGAACGACGAGACATATAACTTATATAGAGCTGCCCACTTTTTGATGAAAAATATATGAAGCCTACTCAGTTGGTTAATGAAGACTACATTGAGCCTACTAAATACATACATGCTGATGATTTTATAGCAAAACTAAAAGATGCAGAAACCCCTTTGTACCCGAGCTATTCAAATTATAACAAGCTATCAGCCATTGTAGCTTTATATCGACTTAAAACTCAAAGTGGATGGTCTGATAAAAGTTTTAGTGAGCTTCTCGAGACATTGGCAGGCATGCTTCCATAGGACAATGTACTTTTGAAGTCGTTTTACTCGGTTAAAAAGTTTCTCGAGTCATTTGAGATTGGTTATGAAAATATTCATGCTTGTGAGAATGATTGTTGTCTATTTAGAAAAGAGTACAAGGACTTGGACAATTGTCCTAAATGTGGTGCTTCAAGATGGAAGAAAAATAAGAGGACCAAAGAGATTAGAAAAGGTATTCCAGTTAAAGTTTTGAGGTACTTTCCTATAATTTCAAGATTCAAAAGGATGTTTAGGTCCGAAAAAATGGCTGCAGATTTAAGGTGGCATTTCAATAATAAAAGCAAAGATGGAAAAATGTGGCACCCTGTTGATTCCGTAACATGGGAATTGGTTAATGATAAATGGGAATCATTTGCAGTTGATCCACGCAACTTCAGACTTGGTTTTTCTACTGATGGTTTTAATCCTTTTTTCATATTAAGCTCTAAATACAGTTGTTGGCCAGTGATGATAGTTAATACAATTTGCCTCCTGCGTTGTGCATGAAGAAAGAAAATATCATGTTAACGCTACTGATTCCGGGTCCAAAGCAACCTGGAAATGACATAGACGTCTACTTACAGCCACTTATAGAAGACTTGCAACATTTGTGGCACAATGGAGTGGAGGCCTATGATGCATTTGGTGGAAATATTTTTAATCTTAGAGCAATTATGCTATGGACCATAAGTGATTTTTCAGCATATGGAAACCTCGCTGGATGCGGTACAAAAGGTAAAAAGGCATGTCCTCTTTATGGCAAAAATACGCATTACAGATGGTTAACACACAGTAAGAAATTTGCATACATGGGTAGGTCATAGAAAATTTTTGTCACCTACACATGAATATCGAAGAAATAAGGTTTGGTTTGATAACAATGTGGAACATGGAAGGAAGCCTAGAATCTTGACTGGTCTGAACATTTCTATTACTCTTAATAATTTTCCAAATGATTTTTGAAAATGCCATAACAAAAAAAGAAAAAGAAATGATAATGCTAATGGTGCTGATGATAATGGTGATGACGATGTTGATGAAAATGACGATGATGATGATCATGATGAGCTATCAAGGTGGAAGAAAAGGTCAATCTTTTTCGATTTACCATATTGGGAGGTTAGTTTTTATGTCTTTAATCGCGTTGTTTTTTTTTATATTCAGTAATGGTCTAAAAAAATAAGTATTAATGGTTACGTTCATGTTTTTGTAGGAACTTCCATTACGTCATAATTACATGTCAAAAAAAATGTTTGTGAAAGCATTATATGCACAATGTTGCACTGTGGAAAGTCAAAAGATGGGGTTAATGCTCATAAGGATTTACATGATATGCAAATACGGAAGGACATGCATCCACAACCTCATGGAAGCAGAACATACCTTCCACCTGCTCCATGGACATTTTCAAGGTCTGAAAAGAAGAAATTTTGCAAGAGATTATATGACTTCAAGGGAGCTGATGGCTATTGTTCAAACATTGGGATGTGTGTATCTTGTGAGGAATGCAAGGTCATTGGCCTGAAGTCCCATGATTATCATGTTCTAATGCAACAGTTGCTACCGGTTGTTTTACGTGAATTACTTCCAAAAGGGCCTAGAAATGCAACAGTTGCTTTACGTGAATACCGGTTGCAAGATCTCTATCATTACACCATAACCATTTTACTTATTCAGTTTTCTCTCCTACTAGCATGCACTTGGAGGATTTACAAGAATCAAACAAACGTCTTACACGCGATGCAACCTTACTTTGGAATAAACATACTGAAAATTTTGCATAATGGATAAAAAATAAGGTTCGATTAAATCTTCCAGGTTTTTTTTTTACCTTAGTTTGTGTTTAATTTAATAACTACCTACTTACTTTTTTTTTCTTCATTTAATTTCTGCACTTTAACAGATTCCTATTGATTCAAAAGCCGACTCGGACACATTGAAATGGATTGCATATGGTCCACGGAATAATGCATAGTATTTTTCTGGGTATATTATCAATGGGCAGCGTTTTCACACAAAAGATGTCGACCGGGAAACCCAAAACAGTGGGATTATTTATGAGGCAACTAGCATGTGTAGGGCAAGCGCAAAAGATACTGCACAAGTGCTTGATTGGGTTACTTACTATGGAATATTGACGGATATAATATTACTAGACTATCATGTATTCTATGTTCCGGTCTTTAGGTGTCATTGGGCAAACAAAGGTAATGGTGTTAAAGTTGAAGATGGATTTACCCTCGTGAACCTCCATCAAAGTCAAGTATCATTTTCAAGAGATCCATATATTTTAGCATCTCAAGCAAAACAAGTATTTTATTCAAGAAAAGACAATTCCTCTAATTGGTATGTTGTAATGAAGGCACCACCAAGAGGTTTCCATGAGTTAGAGGCCGATGACATAAGTGCAGAAGCTTCAATACAACTATAAGTTGACATGGACATTGAGGAGTCTAGTGGCGAAGTTAGATATGTGAGGGAGACTTGTGAGGGCATACTTGTGTATTATATGTTCTTAACCTTCATCTTGTTTTAGCTTGTGTTTTGGCTGCCTTTATCAAAAGTGTCTTTGTTTTTATATTAGTTACACATATGTCATATGTTGTCTCTTTTTTTGTTTTCATTATATGATTAAGGTTATTAATGCATTACATATACTAAAAGTCTTATTTTTTTCTAAAACAGGTGAACAACAATGGTTGCTGAAGCCAAGAAGAACGACATATCGCACAAAAGGAAACGTGTTTTAATACCCACAAAATCATCCAAGGTCTCTCAAGGAACGGATAAGAATGTATCAAAATGTCCAAAAGCATGTCAACAGACTTTGATCCAACAACATGAGAGTCATGAACCTAACCTCCAACATATACAACCATCGGCGACCAAAGAAGTGGTCAAAAACGATGCACCAGCATCACAAGAATCAGTTGCAGACCCGAGAGGACTTAAAAAAGCTAGGGGTCCAACCAAAATGAGAGATATTACTGTAGAGCCTAGAAGTCGAGTTCGTGTTGAATTTACTGATAAAGGTGAACCATGTGGAGAGGGGTCAGTTAGTTTGTCTTCTTATTTAGGCCCACTTGTACGAGAGCACGTACTTATAACATTATGCGGTTGGAGGAAGCTTGGAAATGACATAAAAGTAATCTTGTGGAAATCAATTCAGGTATTATGAACCATTAGTCTATCCTCTCTCTTAACAGTACTTTTGTTTCATAGCAAAAATGCAAATGACTTTTCCCTTTTATGTGAACAGTTATAATTCATGGCGTAGTTGTAGATATTTATAGCTAGTTGAATTGCTAACTACACATCATCTTCAATGACATGTACACTCCAGTTTACAGAAGTTGTAATAGAACTCTTACAGTAAAATTACCAGTGATGAGTTGCTTAGTGATAATTTTATATAAACTCCAGGCAATATTCGATTTGGATACAGAATGGCAAAAAGCTATCGTATTTAAATCGATGGGATGTATATGGAGGGCCTCAAAATCACTGTTAGTCAGCCAAATACAATAGGCAACTAATGAGGAATAAAGACTTGAACTTCAGCCTAAAAACATTCAAAGTAGAGCAGAGTGGATAAAGTTCGTCAAGACAAAAACTAGTCCAGCATTTAAGGTATGTTTTAAAACTAGTTGTAATATTATAATATATGGTGAAAAATTATAATTCAGTTAAAATCATGCTAAAGTAATACAATTTCAAGTTGTAACTGATAAGTATAAAGCAATCAGACATAAGCAAATCCCACACACATGCAGCCGAAAAGGATTGGCTTGATTAGCAGAAGATATGGTGATACATATTTCATATTCATATGCATTCTTATGTTGTAGTCAAAATAATTTTGTAGGTCCAATTACTAATTTTTCAGAACCTGATATCAATTTCTTTTTCTTATAGAAAAAGAATAGTACCGAGCCATCTTCTATTTTTAGGGTTAAAGTATGGATTAAGTCACGCACCAGAAAATACGGTAAACCAGTAAATACAGGAGTTTCCAAAACCATTGTGAGTGAAATGTTATTTGTAATGTAGAATTATGTGTAATTTTGTATAGTTTCTGAAACCATACACTATGCTATTATATGTTTTCAATTATATAGGAGAAGCTAATCGAAGCTGAAAGTGATTCACCATCGAACTCGACAATGAATGTGACCGAAGATGCTATTTCCAAAGTCTTAGGAAATGATATACCTGGACGACTAAGAGGAATGGGAAGAGGAATGACCATCAGCAAATTGGCATTCTTTCAAACTAAGGACAAACATGTGGCCAAGATGCAAGAGCAACAAACTATCATGCACGACAGGATCCAACATTTGGAGAACTTGGTGAACACATTATTGAAAAACAAGGCAACTTTGATACATGATTCCAGCTTAGTCATTGAATTTTTTTTATTAACTGTTTGTTGTGTTGTTAAATTCGGCAAAGTGTAAAAGAGGACAAAACATTTGCAGTGGTACAAAGGAAATCGTTGCTGAAGGACATTTGATATCAAGGGATCCAGAAGAGCTTGTTAATAAATTTCCTATGGGTCCTAATGAAATCAAAGTCTGTGTTGATATCCCAACTAAACCAGATGTTTTCCTATGGAGGCCTACATCTAGTATGACTTGTATAGAACAAGCTCAAGGTAAATCGATAGTATGGTCTGCCGAGAGAGTTATTTTGCAACTCGATCAACATTCTATTGAACAAGATGATATTGACACGCCTTTGGTAAGATAATTATTGATTGCTTTGGTATTTATATAATGTATTTGTATAACTTAAATAGTTGTATTTTTGTGTATATAATTCCTGTTTTTTATGCATTCTTTCTTGATAGAGTAAGTACAACAATTCAAGGAACAAGTGCACATTGTTTCATTGGAGTGGAAAAGATGAAATAGTGGCAGAAAGACGTTGGCATTCGAGTGATCCAAAAACGTTGATCACTGATATTCCTCTTGGACCTAATGCCATGATTGTTTGGGTAGATATTTCAAAAAATCATGAAGCATTTTTATGGAGGCCTACATCTAATATGACATGCATTGAAGATGTCGTTGGTTCTACTATAACTTGGCCTGCTAACAAATTTGTTTTGGAAAAAGTACCTGAAAATCAGGAAGTCGAAAATGCATCATATCCTTCGGTATGTTAAATGTGATTGGAATAGATAATGAATAATTGAAGTAACTTTAACGTTTAATGTGCAGAGGTTTAGTACATCAGTTTTATGTATGTTATGATTAAATTAATGAGTAGAGGATTAGACTACCAAGCGTGTGATCAGTTTTGGTATAGTTGAACTTGTTTAAATCTACTGCTAATTGGTATGTTGTGATCAAATTATTGTATGCTTTCAGGCTTCTCAGTATTACCTGTATGTTCAAGCCAAAAGTAATACTTGTATATGACTTGTTTGTTTTTGGTGTTTTTTTTAAAAGCAATGTTATATACTTATCACCTGAGTATCTTTTTTAAAACAACAATTGGTGCACTTTGAATATTGTTGGCATGCATATGATGTGTTAACGTTTTTTATATTCTGATGGAAGATCAAATGTATTGGGGTAGAACTATATATATCTTAATGAATCTATTAGTAAAGTGATTCCTCGGTTTAATGTATTTGTCTTTTTTGACTTGTTGTTAGAGTGTGAACACCGGCTCAAAGGAAAAGTGCAAGTTGTTGGATGTTAGTGGTTCGGGACAAGTAGTTGCTAAAGGACGTTGGTTTTCAAGTGATCCAAATTAGGTTGTTCATTTTGTTCCCTTGGGTCCTAATGCTATTAGAGTTTGGGTAGATAGTCCAAAAGTTCCTACTGCATCTCTTTGGATGCCTACATCTGAGCTATAATTTATTGAAGATGACATTGGTACTACAGTAGCATGGCCAACAGACAAAGTTGTTATGATTTAGAGCTTCGGTAAGCATTGATCGAGACTTGTAATATATATTTGAATGCCTGAATGAATATCTCTCTTGGTCTTGAATTCCTGAATATATGCTTGAACTCCTACCAATTTTGTAGATCCACTTGTATCCATGCATGTGTACGTATGTTATAGGAATGTTAATGCTGTAATGTTATTGTGTAATGTTGTTGTTACTGTTGTTGTTAATGCTGCTGTTGTAATGTTGTTGTTACTGCTGTAATGATGTTGCATAATGTTGTAATGTTGTTGTTAAGTAATGCTGTAATGCTATAGAATATTATTAAATGTCAGTTTATGTATTGCATAATAAGATGTTTCACTGCTTCAGATGTCAATTGATTTTGCATTTTAGGGAGTTGTATTCATCTAAATAGGTTTTTAGGGAGTTTTGAGAGATAGAACAATGAGGAGATTGGTTGGAATAATATCCATATTTGATCCATTAAAACCTGGTGCTCACGAAGTCATTATTTCCATCCTCAAGTCCATGAATGTCAATAGCATTATGGTTACTGGTGATAATTGGGGCACAGCGAATTCCATTGCAAATGAAGTTGGGATTGATATTGTTATTGTTGAAGCCAAGCCTAATCAGAAAGCTGAGAAAGTGAAGGAATTACACCACACTTGGTCACAGGTGGAAAATCCAAGATGAGATTTCTCCAAAATGTTTAGAGAGTTTTATTAAGTGCTTAACTTCAAAGGATGAAGAGAGAGACAAATTGCGAAAGGAAATCAGGACACCATCTGAAAATTGGAGACTGAAAAATCAGCAGTTGGAATCACAGGTCCACTTTTCCTGTTGAAAGTTTTTACCTTTTAAATGCATTTGGTCATTTTGCCACTGATTAGTCCATGTTGTTCAAGTACTTACAATTGTAAACTTTTCTCATTTATGAGCAGTTCGAAATACAATGCAGGATAGATCAAGAACTAAAGAAAAAGACAGTGAAGTTGGAATTTTGTCTACAGGTAGGTCGCTCCCAGATGCGGAAGCTTCAAAAGGTAATAGATTTTGTATATGCATTTGGATATGTTGATTTATAATCAAATTGGATATTGGCCATTGATGCAATAAAGGAGATATTTACATTGTAGATTAACTATTGTTATTTTCATGTTAAGTGGATCCATTAGAGATTCTGTCTGAAATAGCAGAAGGTGGATCCATTGGAGATATACGTCCTGTGGGGGGGGGGGGGGGGGGGGGGGGGGGGGTATGTTATTTGCTTTCTCATCATGGTAAAATACTATAATACATTCTTTGCTTTCACATCCTAAGAGATTAATAGTTCTACTAATTTCGAAGTTATCTTATTTTGTCGAACAAGTCATGGAATTTACATCATATAAAGTAATGCAGTATGTATATAAGCTTTTTGGTACATTGGCGTCCACTCAATTTCCATCCATGTCTGATAAAATCCTTGATGCTTTTGCTTATTGGATATAATATCAGTATGTTGTTTTTGCTCCTGGTTTAATTAATTTCGAACCCCTAAGCAGCACAAGAACCAACTTATTTTCTTACCATTGAATTGGGTCTTAATGTTACAAGTGAAAATGGAAGGTTAGAGTCATACTTTGCAAACCCTCAATAGTTAGTTCAGGAATGTTGTAGCAAGAGCAAGTTGTTTTTTAACGATGATGGTAATGGTAAGGTGTCCATCCTCTTAAAATGTGACCACTGTCCTTTTATAATTGAAGTCGAACGTGTTTTATCATTTATGTGACATAGAAGCTATGGAACAGTTTTCTCCATTACAAGCATACATCTTCTACATGAGGAAGCTCTATGCTAGTTGTCTACAATTTGAAAAGGGACTTTCGCATATATACTGAATTTTATTCTTAACATGTTCTATTTTGTTTGTCTGGATTGTTCTACTCATGTGGTAAAACGTGAAAAAAGCAAAATAAAAAACAGCTACTGCAAAAGTGAATTTACTTATTAATTTATTTTTTATTTGTGAATGCCTAGGATCTTGATGACTTTGTTGAGGCAGCTCCTGTTTTATGGTGAAAAAAAGCTTTTGGACAAAGCTCCCATTCCCTTGTCTTTGGAGAAGGATAATGATCCTCGGCTGATGAAATCTCCATTGAAGTTCCCAGGAAAACTTGCAGTTGATGTCTACAACAATAGACTGTTTATTTCAGACAGAAATCATAACAGAATTGTAAGTTCTCCCTCTGTTATTTTTATCTTAACGAATTACATAATCATTTTGCAAGTACCAGCAATAATAACGAAATTACATAATCATTTTGCAAGTACTAGCAATAATGCATTCTACAACATCGAGAACATTAAAGAATAAAAAGCAACCATGAGAACTCTACTTTTTTTTTTTTTTTAAAACCAAAATACATGTCTAAGTTTTCAGGACTTTTTAGGAATGATATACATCCACTGATGTACCGATGCAGTTAGTTTTAAGATTTATAATTTTTTTTTACCATTTAGTCTCAATCATATAATTTCCTATTTGGAAGGTAGGTGGTAATAGACCTAGATGGGAATTATATTGTCCAAGTTGGTAGTACAGGAGAGGAGGGTCTAAATGATGGTACCTTTGATGATGCCACCTTCAATCGCCCTCAGGTAACTCTTTGACTCAACCCTTCCTATTCGTTCAGTTTATTCAAAATGAATAACAGTAGAGAAATTCAGAGAAGGTATATCAGAATACTTCCTTCCAATATGGATATATTTTCTCACTTTCGCCTTTCTATGTGCATATTTTTGTGATATTCATATGGTTATTTAGTTCACACTGGTGAATAAGCTTATGTTTGTATTGCTTTCACAGGGGCTGGCATACAACCCAAAGAAAAGTCTATTGTATGTTACTGATACGGAAAATCATGCCCTCAGGTATGTCAAGAATTACGAGTCAAGCGTTCATTGCCAATCCCAACAACACTACCAATTAGTTTCATCATTCTGAAACTTTTGAGGCATGTTGGCAAGCCTGTGTTATGCCTATGATTTAGCTCACTTTTGTAGTATGTTAATACTATCTTTAGATTCTAGCTCATAATCTTTACTCTTCACATATTATTCATTTACAGATTGTGCTATAGGGTCGATATCAAGCTCAAGATTTTTCGCTAGCGATTTATTCAACAATCTGAAATAGGTGTTCGCATGTAAAAAGTTGTTCTGATTTATTGTATGAATGGGGTATAACAAAATTGAATAGGCAGTTTGAATCCATTGACTCTCTCTTCCTCGTTCCTCCCGTTGATGTTGCCATGTGGACTGCAGTTGCTAGTGATATCAAATGGAGTTATCTACTTGCAGGGTATTTGCATCAGTGGGTTGCCAAATGGAATAGTAGGCATTTCCCTCTTCAAGCTAAATGGTTATGGGACAAACTTCTTCTCACCATCTTTTTGGTTATTCAGAAGGAAAGAAACAGTAGGGTGTTTCAGGGGAAAAACAGACAATACCACTATATGGACTACAGTTAAAATCGCGTCCATTCAATGGGCTTTAGCCTGGCAGATGGATCCTTAACATACCTCTGCCAGAACAACTTCTTTCATGGGATGACCTCTTATTTGGAAGATAAGCTTTTCTCTTTGTTTTATTGGGTTTTGCCATTCAATGCTATTTTCAATCACACCCATTCATGCTGAAAACATCCATGCTTGTGTAAACAAATGTATGCATCTACATGTTTCAGAATGTTTATGTATTAACCAATATCTTAACTTAAATTGAAATTTCTTTGCAAACAATTGTGACAGGAGCAGGGGATGAAACACTGCAGTTTTGGAATGTCTTTCCTTCTATGCAAAACCTAGTAATTATACTTGTTAAAAACCTATAGATCTCTAATCACTATGTCCTCAAAAGTCATATACAAAAAACCTAGCTAGGTGTTGACCATATTTGTTTACTATTTCAGGCATCTGTTCGAGACACTGGCCTTTGGTCATTGGGACGAACACTGGCCTTTGGTCATTGGCATCTGTTCGAGACACTGGTAGTTCGTATGTTTATGAGATGATTAATATCTGTTTTTGGGTCATTTGGATGTTTTACATATAATATATGCAATATTATATCTTCTATAGTTAAAGAAATAAGTGTTATAATAAGTCATTTGATAGCACTTGGTGAGTGCTATAGAAAACAAAAAGGACTTGAGAAATGCTATAGAAACTAATACAATAGCATTTGTTAAATGCTACGTGAGGGAAGACAATAGCGTTTCTAAAGCGCTATCAAAAGTTAAATAATAACATCTTGTTAACGCTATTACAGGTTTAACCATAGCACTTTTAAAACGCTATTACAAGCTAAACAATAACATTTGAAAAACGCTATAAATGGTCCTACTTACAATAGCATTTCTAAAATGCTATGAATAACCTAGTACCTATTAGAGCTCAAGCAAACACAGCGTTTACTAAAACGCTATGATATCCTACAATAGCGTTTTTGAAACGCTATGAATAAGCATTTGTGGTGTAGTGTCGCCAAACCTTTACTCCCCAAATTTGTCAACCATTTTGCTAGGTCATTAATAATTCGAAAGGTGGAAACCTAGTCAGTCCCGAACTGATTCCGACAGCTTGCCACGGGACCACTACTCTTCGGCCTGGTTGCCAAACCTTTACTCCCCAAATCTATCGACCGCTCTACTCAGTCATAAACAATCGGAATGTGGGAATCTCAAATAGCTCTCCCTCAGGACCGCAGACGCAAATATGAGATTAGCTGAGTCAGCGCCTTCACGCTCGAACGGATTGACATTCTAACATTAGAAAAAGACCAATCATGCTGATAAAAGGATAGTACAACTGGTGCTTGGATGAAAACTAATTAGGATGCCAACCTAAGCTTGTGGTGCCTTACTCGGTGCAAACGCTCTGACATGTACTTTCGGCCACAGCAGCTTGCTCGCGGTTACAGCTACAGTCGACCAGTCAGACAAACAAGAGAAAACTCAAGCAGCTTACCAATGGGAAAGGACACAACTAGAGTGACTCAACCCTCGATTAAATTGTTCGCAACATGCCTATTATTGGACATAACTACGCAGCAATGACCCCAAGTCATTCACAATACAAAGTTGCATCTATACACGCTTTGACCTGGACGTCAGGGATCGAACTGTCCTCCTCGCCCGAATACTCAGAGGTAATAGTCAAGTCCACATATGACATCTTCTTATAACAGCTAAGATCCCACTTCGGATGCTTCTCCTCCATCAGTGCCAACAGCTCCAGCCGTCCATGAACAACCCAGCACCACTCACATTTGCCTTGTTTCTGGAAAAGCTCTTCCTCTCGCACTTTTGCATCAACAAGGTCACGCTCCAGTAGCTCCAACTTTCCAGTTATTGCATCGACCCTAGACTGCTTTGTGCCAGACTGCTCTTCATAGCACTGAGTTCATGTCATCCCAGTTCGAGTTGGTTCCCGAACTTCTTCTCTTCTCGAACATAGAATTTCACATCGGATTCCAACTGTTTCTTCTCAGCAGCCCAATCAGCTTCCTTCGAAGCACTCTCTTTAGCAAAAGACTGTAGCTCAAAATGCGCCTTAGTCGCAACTTCCTGCGCAACCTCGACTTCTAAGTCGACTTCTAACCTCGACTGTAGCTCAACTCCTGATTAAGTTTGTCCCTCTCGGACACCTCCTCGGTCAGATTACGCTCAAGGTCTTCCAGACAAGCCCTTTGAGCCTCAGCGGCCACGGTTGATTGATCCAACTGCATCTCTACAACCTGCTTCTTAAGTAGCTCAATTTCATGGAGCGCATAAGAATACATCGTCTGCAGCAACGGTCGCCTCTCACGAAGTATATACTATCTCACGAGTCGCCTCTACTTCCGTCCCAGCAACGGTCGTGTGGCTCATATGAGACATACCAAACATAAGATACTTCAAACCCTTGTCCACACGCTCTTCCAGGGTATCCTTCTCGGGATTTGGAGCGTGGTCCATCAGTCAGCTGTGACGCCTGCTTATACGCTTCCTCGAAGCATACTTGTCACGACCCGATTGTTCGAGAAAATGAAAACCTAATATCCATGAAGGATTATCCGTTTTCCCAAAACTCGGGACGTGAGATTCAATAACAATAGAAACATTTAGCAGCAACAAATTAAACATGATTTAAAAAATTGAAACGAATAAAAAAAACTCTAACCAGGAAAAACTTTGACGTTGCTAGCCCCACTAACGGAACTCCAGTAACACTGCTCAAAATTCTCTAAACCTGAAAGGTTAGTCAGCTACATTCCCAAAGGAATGTACCCAATAAGCAAAAACTCACTTGGGTCAGCAATAAAGCTGGTGTGAATAATCTTCATCCCAAAAATCAACACATCAGCAAGTGATAACATAAAATTAAACATAAACCATGAACAACCACACAAACAGGTAATTCCTCAATGAGGCAAAGGTGTCATGCAAAAAAAATCACAATTCAAATAATTTAGTTCCTCAACGAGGCAATCATGTCATCATCCTAATAAGTAAATATGCATTTACTTGTACTTACACTGTAGAATTTGACTATGGCAAGTCTGACCTGCAGAAATATTAGTGGACTTGTCATCCTGCATGAAAAGGGTTAGAAACAATATAAATGTAATTTATTAATTAAACATTTGTCTTAGTACAATATTTGACTTACGCATATTATTCATTTTTATTTGAATTTGATCACTTAGATGATACCACATTCGCATCACCTCCATGCCCGTATGCCTCTCTCATATAAAAAAGGAATTCTCTGTCATCCATGCCAAAGTGGGGACACATCACATACAGACATGCATCACCGGATACTCCTAACTATATGAGTAACACAAGTCATTCTTTGGCTATCAATGCGCATAAAGTCACATCACATTTTTTTACAGATAAATATCAAGCCTATTTTAGGCATTCCAAAACCACCACCTTTCCGCAAGACAGCCCGCAATATCATTTATTTTTATATTTCAATTTTCTCTCACAATGACACTTTGTCATTTATAAATTGATTCACCACAATCTCCGCCCATACTTTTGGAGAAACATAGCATTTCTGTAAACAAATTTTATATAGCAGAGCGGGGATCAAACCCATTCAATAAGAGGATTCAAGTTCCTACGATCATGGTAACATCACACTTTAAATCATAGCTCCTTATTGAGTCTAATTCAAGCTATGAAATAAAACATCATTACTTAATAACATTGTTACCCACAAAAACAAAAAACATATATATATAAACCATACTCCAATTCTCATTAACATACATTACTGCATATAGCAAAGGAGTTCAAAATGTTCATCACAAGAGTTGCATTTATACCAACTCATCATTTAAGGCAAAGTAAACAACTAAAATTCAAGAGAATCGCAAAGGGATTTGCATTTTAGATCCATCAAACTGTAGAAATCGAAGCATGAAACTCAATAAAAAGAAAACTCTAAATACAACTGAGACAAACAGCTTGGACTGATTTATACAACAATGTATATCAACTAGAACATCCCCCCTAAAAAAAACTGATTCGAACATCCAAAACTCAGCTGAAACGCCGCTTAAATCAGCTGAAATAAGCTTTAAACATAGCTACAAACAACCTCCAAAATCTACTAAAACCAACCATCTAAGGTCAATCGTAGCCTTCCCCAAACTCAACCGGACACATCCTAGTTGCAGCCCGTAACACAGTCCAAAGAAAATCACGCTTCAGTCCGCACAACAAAACCAATACACCCTAATTTCAGCTACCACAATAATCCCATTACAACCCAATTTCGATGTCAAAATAAAATCAATTTGACCCTGCAGTCATCCCAGCAACCAACCTTATTCGAGCGATAAATTGTAACTTCATTCGGCTCCAAACAACATTTTTCTTTTACATCAAATGCAACCCAAGACAAACCCTAAACAACCATTTTTCAATCTTAAAAAAGTCAAATAAATTACCCTGCCAAAACTACCGAAACAAACAAGTTGTCCTAACCGGATAGCTTGACCAATCATCACTCAAATGTACATAACTCTCACATTAGAACTCCAAATTGCATACCGTTTGGGGCAATAAAAAGTAAACATAGAGGTGTTTCCAACCATATAAGGCATACCCTAATATTACGTCTATAACAGGACAAATTTTTCAAACAAAACTGGTCAGCTGGCAGCCTTTTGCAGATTTACCTCTTGTCACTAAAGTAAGTATATCTTTCGGTACAAAACTTCTATTGTCACACTATAAAATCCTTTAGAAACTAGACTCAAACAGGAAACGTTTGGTATATCACATGATACTACTCCTGCTAAAATAAAACCCAATCAAAACTCCAGGAAAAACTACCCAAGATCAGTCCAATTACCAGACAGACACTACACCAAAAATACCCATTAGCAACGGTTTTAAACCGTGGGGGTAACCCATTGTCACGGCTTAGAGCCGTGGGCTGTAGAGGCGTCGCTAAATCCCTAGTAACGGCTAAAAACCGTGGCAACAATATTAGCAATGGTTTTATCTCGAGGACGGTTGATGATTTAGCCACGGTTATAAACCGTTGCAACAATCTTAGCCACGGTTCTAAGCCGTGGCCTGGAGTAGAAACGGCTTAAAACCGTTGCAAGTTATGGCCACGGTTCTAAGCCGTTGCAATAGTTTTAGCAACGGTTTTAAGCCGTGGCCAGTACTAGCCACGGTTATAAGCCGTGGCAAGGTAGCCACGGTTTTTAGCCGTTGCAATAATTAGCCACGGTTTTAAGCCGTGGCAATTTTTTTATTTTTTTTTATTTTTTGGTCACGGTGTTAAGCCAATGCAGATCTACTGACAGTGATGCAATACAGGCAATGAAGATAAATTACAGACTGAAGAACTTGTAATTGTAATTCTGGATTGATGACAGTAAATGGAATGGATTGTATTCAATAAGAAAGCTAATTCGAGATAGCTAATCTCCTGTAGAGCAAATGCTCAAGTGTACAATTTTCTTACAAATCAAATGAATCCCTTTTTCTTTCTTATGCTCTCTTATTTATAGGACTACATTTATTGACAGCTAATTGACAACTAATCTAACAGAAATCCTTCCTAGACAACATAGCACTCTGCAACATATAGCAACCTGCTCCCTTTAGTAACAACACTTGTGTTAGCAGCCTGCATTCCATTCAGCAACAACAACATTAAAAGAAAGCTAAAAGACTGAGGGGACAAAAAAAAACAATTCCTAGAAGGAGATTCCCAAATACATTAGCTTACATTAGCTCAAGTTCTGAATAATCTTAGATAGAGCTGAAATAGTGCCAAAGATGCAAGAAATAATCCCAACTATAATGATCAAACTAGCTTATATGATCTCTATTTAAACATAATTTTTTAGCTTATATGACATAACAAGAATTATTTGCTTGCTTTATTTGCTTCCTTGCATAAAATTTAAAAGAAAAGGAACCAAAGAAACAAGAAGCTAGTAAGAGCTGCTTGCTACAGCAAGCAAGCTGATCAAGTTAGACTACAACTACTTCAGCAAACATTAGAGAAGCATGCAATATTGAATACCACATTTTTACAGTCCGATAGGATGCAATATTGAAGCATACAACTACTTCAGCAATATTGAAACATTAGAGAAGCATGCAATATTGAAGCATACAACTACTTCAGCAAACCCAGATAATTTCTCATTCAACCATATACAGGTGATAAACTAAAAATGTTCAAGAGAAGTTCCAAGACAAACCTGTGCAGTATTGAATACCACATTTTTACAGTCCGGTAGGATGCTCACAGACCACGCAGGTAAATGATATGTGTTCCCATTGAATTTCACAACTGCATCAGATTTATCGTCGAGGTTGGCAAGAAAAGCAGCACATACTCCTGAATCTGTTTTGTAAACATGTGCCTGAGATGGAGAGAATTTCCAAATTAAACTATTGCTATTACTTATTCAACACTCAGTATAAATGAACTGCAATATTTGCAATATTTGAACCAATAGGAATGTTGGTTGGGTCAATGGCTATCAATACCTGTAACAACTTCACAAACTCTTCAGGTTCCTTGGCAAGACGCATTCCACGTCCTCCACCACTAGCAGTTGCCTTCAAAACATGGAAAAAAAGTGATTACAATGGGAAATTTGGGACCTATTTGTCTTGGCATATGCTTCTTTCTTATTTCCTGCCTTTCGTCCCTATTCCCGTGATAGATAATTGCATTGATCGAAGGAACAAACCTGAAACACCCAGTTTTCACATAAGCACATATGTTGACAGAAGTTGGACAATGGAAAACAGGAATAAACATGGTAACTTTACCTTGTTATCTCATTCACCCAATTCACCGGCCTTTTACTTATTGAAAAAGACATTGTGTGAACTAGACCAGAATTAAAAGTATGTTGAGGCATCTTATCGTAGTTAAAACTTGGACTTAAAGTTAAAATCATCCTAGGGAAGGAGGCAAGAAGGATATTAACATTACCAGTAACACTGCGAAAATTAAAATCTGCTAGTCCTTTACCAGATGAGTTCTGCCAGATAGCTTCTAAAGCTGGAACTATGGGAGCTACATCCGTTCCACTAGCAAGGAAACCAAGTCTGGTGAAATTATTTGCCATCTCAGCATAGTCCTCATTTACAGCATGGACAACAGCATCAATCAAAATCTATTTATTTTGTTGCAAATACAGAAGGATAAAGAGAGTGAGCACCATGTTGCAAATAGACCAGAAGGCAACCTGTTCATGTGCATGTATATGTGTACCATATGGCACAGCACAACTTCTAAAATCTAAAAATAGTAGATTTAGGAATATCCAAAGAGATACCATATAACCATTCTGTTATGAATGAACACATATTTGACAAGGAAAAATTCGGATTCAAGCTGATGAGAAACAATACACACCACTGTGCGACAATTCTGTTTTTCTTTTCCCTTTTGGTTTTTTCTCTTTTATATTTCATATTTCTTCCTATTCATAATCAAACTTTATTCACTGAAAATGTAATTATCATTGTCTGTAGACCAAAGCCTCAAACTTCTGTTCAAGAGAAAACACAAGGTTAAACTTCAATTACCATTTCTAATGAATACACTATCAATGTCACATGTCAGTTTAACAATGAAAATGTAGAGTGAATCCAGTGTTTGAAAAGGCTAATTCAGGAAATGAGGCATTAGTGTTTTAAGATGCAAAGCTAGCCTGAAGGTGTAAATTTCAGTAATCGAACAATGAAAATTACTAAAATATCATGTACAAATCAAGGAAATTATAAAGACTCGATCCATGTAATTAAGCTATAACAGGCATCAATATGTCACTTACATGAAACTTAGCAAATAGTTAATGATATCAAGCTAATATTAGAATGTGAAAATTTTTACAGAAGCAACAGAGTAAGTTCACTTACTGGAATTGGAGTTGCATATTTACAGGAAAGTGTGCAATTGAATGGCTGAAAGGGTCTCTGTTGGTATGAGTGCCATTATTTGGTTCTTGACCATTCCCATGCACATTTCTATCTCTCTATATATTGGAAATGGCATAATCTAATATCTGGGCCGCTTCAGTTGGTGGATATTGTCTCTCAGAACACGCCTGTTCCGTTTAAATAACAAGTAACATGTCAGAACAGAACTATTTAAAAATATACAAAAAGTTGTTGCTCTCGACTCTTTTCAGCTTTTGGATTATGCATGCATGCATTTAAGGTACACACGCACACATGTCACAGAACCTAAATGGAACTGACTGAAAAATGCACAGGACAGATAATTCAACCATATTCAGCACATGTTGTAAGTATGGGTTCCTATATACCTGTATCATGAGCAAAGTAGCAACACAGGAGGATATGACCAGATAATGCAATCACCTAAACTCCCTTGTGACAATGAAAATTATAATTATAATCACATTTAATGGTTTTGTATAACCTGTTGAAATGCTAAAATAACCTCCACAAATTAAGAAAACTACTAATCTCTTTCATCCACATCCATGACAAAAGCCACTGATCACTAAAGTCGAGTATACCACATTTCGTAGGATTGAATAAGGCATAACCCCATTTAACTCCTGACCACTTCAATTGACTCTGCTTCATCACCCCAGTGCACCCCCTTGTCAGATTGTTCAATTTTTCTGGGATCTGATCAAACAAAACTGTTGTTTCATGTCAAATGAGGTGTGGAGTATCAACTGGTCCTACTAATCTCAATGGTTCTACTGGAGGAATACATAAGTGAGCTTCACAAGTCTTAAGAATTTCAGTAGGTCCATCAAAAAGTAATGAGAAGTAGGCCTAAAGGGAGTTCCAAAACAGAACACAAATAAATAAATTAGAAAACAAAAATTATGATTTTGGTAAAAGTCAATTTAGGATTTAAAAATGATATCAAAGTAGTCCCTTCAAGTTAAATACAAAAAAAATAATCTATTGAAGTTCAGTGAACATAATAACAATTCGGAACTGGACCTTCTAAATAACATGACTTTTTGAAGTATAGGGCTAAAATTCGCAAGGATGATGAACCAAAGTAATCTCCTTATAGTAGCCTTGGAGGTCTTTAGTTTGCATATACAGTGGGTGTGATTTCAACTTCTTCATGGTAAGCAATGGCTATTCGAAGTTAGGTTGTGCTTTAGGCTTTTTCTTGGCCTTCTCTGACCAAACTGTTCCGAGTATCTATGAGCTCTACTTGAAAACATTCATGAAGCATTAGTTCTCCTAGCAAACATTTGTTATGTGAATATCAGCATCACTCGCCGAGGCTTGATGGAGCTCGTCGTCGCTAATTTTTCATTGTTAATTCAGATTGAGTTTATATCCGTTGGTAAAGTCCTCGAGTCAGTCGGTGCAACCGTCTTTAGGGCTTTAATCTTTCCACTTCGATATAGGTCTACTCGAGTGGAAGGTGCTTCTTTACTGGGGTAGATATATTGTAGAACATATATCAGTTCCCTAGATTGTTTTTTCGATCCTGTAGCGGGGGTATCTGCTTTTTCTTTGCATTTGAGTTGTTTGTCTAACATTCCAATGAATTCGTTGAGTCATCCTCTTTGGATCCAATGCTCGATTTCCTCTTTCAGCTTGTAGCAGTCATCAGTATCATGCTCGTGATACTTGTGGAAGGAACAATACCTGCTTTTGTCTCTTCCTTATGGGTCTCCTCTCATTTTGAGCGGCCAGTTGACGTTCACCCAATTCGCCATGTACTTCAGGATTTTGGTCCTATTTGTCTTTAGGGCCGTGTGTGGTTTGTATTCCTTTTTCATTATGCTGGTTATCCCCTTATGATTGGGTCGTGCCGAATGTAACTTCTTGGATTCCCGCTGGTTGGACTCGGTTTTTCCGTCGTTTTGATGCTTTTTTATTGACCACTATCTTCCCGTTGTCCATCGTCTGGCCTTCTCTCTTCCCTCCTTTCCCGTTTCCTTGAATGGTTTTCCCTTTCCCATTCATTTTTCCTCCTGGTAGTTTTCATATTTTCAAGAGAAATGTGTTTTGGGTTGTTTTCAGCAAGAATGCCATGCTTTTAGGAGGTTATAAGTTTAGAGCGTCAAAGAAGAAACCTCTCTCAACCCGGTGGTGAAAGTTGTGACGGCTGTGTTGTTGCTGCATCCATCAATCATTGCCAATTCATTGGTGAAAAGAGTGACATATTTCCGTATTGTCTCTTTGGGTTTCTGTTTTACATATAGGAGGTAGTGTGGTCCTTTCCTCATCCGTTGACTTTCGATGAATCTTGTAATGAATGCGGTGGCGAACGCCTGGAAGGAGACTATTGACCTCGGTGGTAGACTGTTGAACAAATTCATTGCTGTGGAGGCAAGGCTAGTCAGAAATGTTTTGCACAGGATCGACTCTGTGGTTTCTTTCAATGCCTTCATGTGGTGGAAGTGCCTCAGGTGATCCTTTGGGTCGGTGGTCCCGTCGTATACCTCAAACTTTGGCGGAGTGAACTTTTTCGGCATGGCAGTCTTCATGTGGGTGTCAGAGAATGGCGATTTGGCTAATTCGTACAATACGTTGGGATCATTGACTCCAATTCTGAACGAAATCTCACCAAGCGCTTTGTTACACTGTGAAGTCTTGCCTTGGAGGTGTTCTTATTCTCGAAGTTTTCCTGTTGGGGTTCTGTTGGGACTTCGTCACTTCTTTGAGTTCTGTTGGCGGAATTTTATTGGGCGGTGTTTGAACAGGAACAACTGGCAGAATGCGCTCCTTGGTGATATTCTCTAGCATCTTTGTCATGTGGTTCGTTTGGGCCATGACAGCGTTTCCGGATGTCTGGGCTATTGCGTGCTATGGATCTGGATTGTCGGGTGCCATCGGTCTAACGATTTTGGCTACTTGTTGTTCATGAGCTGTTTGTGATGCTTCGTTGCCAGTAGGATAGTTGTTGTTATCGTCATTGTGTTGGAGATTTGTAGGGTGTGTCACTTGTTATGGCAGCTTGTTGATCGTCTATCAGATTGTGGTGAGCTTCTTCACTGTGGATCTTATTTTTAGAAAGGAAACTTGTCGTTCCCCAAGGACGACACCAAACTGATGCATCCAAAAATCGTCCTCCCGTGAGTTTGACCTGCAAAATAGATGTTTGACTGCCAAAAATTACCTTTTTGGTGCCCGAAGACACTCCGATGCTTAAGTCAACAACTCTCTTTGAAGAACGAAGTAAATATGGGCAAAACTCAGTTAATGTTGAATACCCGTGTTGAATATTTCCGTTACCTTTAATAATGATCGCAGTTAATTCTCTGAGCGAATTAAACATGTTAGGTGCAATGGAAGGAGACGTTTCTCACAATAGTCTCCTCCTTGATGGAGATGCGTCCGTGGAGGCGTAACTCCCTCCACGACTCTTTTTGATGCAACGTTTCTCTTATTTATGAGAGAACTCGTGTCGGGTCTGGAATTGGGCTTTGATTCGGGCTTTGATTATATCTTCTTATAGTGGGCCTTGTCTGGGCCTCTGTGGTTGGCTTTATTCTTCTTGGGTTTTACGAGCTGGCCCAATAGATGGAATGCCATATCTTCGTGATGGATGTTCTATGCAATGTGTATGGTTGTGATGATCGGTCTATTTTGCTGTATCACCAATACCCGTGGAGATCGGTATGACGACATTCCAAACCGAAGAATTCAGCGCTGAGGATAACATCGAGGCAATGAGAGTCGGGTTAGACCTCCTCGAGGAAAAGTGAGAAATAGCCTCTATCAAAACAACGTCTTACTAACAACGTATGGCCGGATATTACAACAAGAGGGTGCGAATACACATTTTTAACATTGGTGACTAGGTATTCCGAAAAGTCCAGCTCAACACAAAGGAACCTGGTGCTGGCAAGCTAAACCCAAACTGGGAAGGACTATACAGAGTAATAAAGATCAGCAGACTAGTATGTCGAACATTGAAGCCATTCATAACAATCCGGACGAACAAGTCAGAAATCTGCCAGAAATGTCGTAAGTAAAAAGCTGATATGCTAGACATACTAGACACAACAAATGTGATAAAATTTCTATTGATCTTCTAAAAAATAAGATTACAAAAGAATCGAAAGAGACAATTAAGGAAGGACATCGACATTAGCAGCATCTCTAGGTGGTATGGGCTCAAACAAGTCCTGTTCTCCGACAACCTGATCACTCAGCAAATCCGGAACGACTTCATCAACATCATCGAATTCTTGCTCAGCAAAGCAACAATATTCGGACATTTCTAAACCTCGCGTCTCAAGAAAATCTAAGAAGTCATGGCGTCCATCGACCACTCTTTTCCAATCCGCGGCCTCTGCTGCCTTTAGCCTTTCGGTAACAGATGATAGTTCAACTCGACACTAATTCGTTATCAAGGACCGTAAGTCTAGCGAAAACCATAGACTTAGTCGCGACAAACTCTGAATTCAGCTGAGGGATTTGAGTCACAGAAGCCTTAAGGCTGGTAGAAATTCTTTAGCAGAACGAATGGCCTCATCACGCTCGACCTTTCGGTCGGACAACTTTTTCTCAGCAACATCAAGACAAGACCGTAACTTACCCAACTCAACTTCAGACGTTTCGAGATAAGAAGCAAACGTGTTCTGATTGGCCTCGAGTTCCCTCAACAATGTTTGTGCAGTATCTACAGCATTTGCATGCTCTATGCACTGCACCTTCAATGAATCAAGTTGGCAGAGAACGTGAGAAAGAACCAAGACATGTCCTGCCAGCTTCCGCTTAATGAGCTCCACCTGATCACAGTCATCCTTACAGTCCAACCCCATCTCTAATGGATAAGTAAGATGAGTCATCCCTTCCATAAGGTGCTGGAGGCCCTCATCGATATGACGATGTGGTGGATGTACGAGCATAAGAGCCCTATTAGCCAACCGCCTATGACAACAACCAATGAGGTTGCGAGTGTTGTCCTGAACATCAATCTAGGAAGGCTAGCAGAACTCCTCCGGCGTAGCCGAAATAGGACGAGAAGCAGAGGGAGTAGTAGGCAATCCTGAGGTCTCAACAACAGTAGGAGAAACGGGAAGTTTGAAGTTTCGAGCTCGAGTGGCAACTAAATCCTTTAGTGTTGGATCATACTCGAAGTCATCCAAAGTCTTAATACCCTTTGGATTCTCAGACTGCCAAAGACCAAGCTGAAACATTTTGTTTTCAATAATGTGAGAGTCATCAATCATCAGGCCAGCGAAAACTGGCAAACCATACGAGGCAACGAGACTTTTCTCACGGTCATATAAAAGACGAGAAACCTCATTCTTGCTCCTTTCAAGAACTCGATTTACTTCCTCATCCTCTCGGGCGAAAGAGTAAACCTCCGAACCATGACCCCCTTTTCGGAGAAAATCAGAAGGATAATGAGCCCTAGCAACGTCAAGAACCAATGTGGCGAGATTTTTCTTCTTCGAAACACGACCTAAACTAATAACCAACATCTTAAGGACTGGGAGGCTTGGGAACTTTCCTTTCCCTAACAATTGAGCCAGTACTCTCAGAACCTCTTACAACGATAGAAGCAATTTGGCGTACAAGCTCATCAACATAACCCTCTCTACGACCGACATCCACTTCACCAACACGCGCAACAGCCATCTCCAAGGCACGACCGACAATAGGCTCCGTGCGACCGCCTCACTTGATGAGTACAATCCACTACGGATAATGGTATTCCTAGTAAGGAAATCTTCCACCGAGACTCGAGGAAGATTGGCAAACCGACTACAGAACTCTTGTTCTTCCAACGACAATGACATCTCAACTCTTTTAGGCTCCCAGATTGACCGTAAAATCTGATTTCTGTTCAACTTAAAATAATTTGAAGCAAGGGATGCATAAAACAAGGACCTCGGCCAACCCCTCATTTCCTCTCGCATGTCCTTGAAACAAGACGGAGAGCAGAGACAATAAGTGCAATTAGCATTTACACTAAACCCCACCAAGGAATGCAAAACCCTGACATTCATAGGGATACCGGATGCGGTAACCCTTGCTAAGGTCGCAATCATCATCTTCCAACCATTAGGAACCAATTGGGCGGGGGTGATGCCCACCAAGTCTAAGTACTCCCAGACAATAGCAGGAGCCGGAAGCCTAAAGCTAGAATGGAACATACTAGGGTACAAAGTGATATACCCATGTTATAGACGACAAGGACTGTCGCTCTCTTCAAGGAGAACGATTTTTAGATCGGCGACAACGAATAGTCATGATGGATACTATCCAAAGTCGCATGCGTCGCCCGCTTAGGCAAAGAAAGCTTCACAAGCATCGAGAACATCGTAACTCAAAACACTGAAGCTAGACATGACTGCAAAGCATACGCAAGAAATCAAAGAATCAGCAACTGGAGATTGAAGAGGTGCAAAATGGAGTAAGCCCATACTCAACTTCTCATTTTATAAGAACGAGCAGAGATAGATCCACTATCGGGAGAACGTGCAAGATATGACAGTTGCACGAAATCCTAATAATCGTACTAAAATGAGCAGTCGGACGGAACATCAGAGAGACAGTAGCAGCAACAGATAGTAAGAACACTAAATGTGCCGTAATGTTGAAATCGAAAAAAAAAACCACCACACAGTTAATGGATACATGAACATACCCACTAACTAAGGAGGAAGTAGCTGATGATACATCAAAATAGACCGACGTCGCAGCCATCACGTGGCAGAGGACATCCATCACGAGGATCTGGTGCCCCATCTACTGGGCAAGCTTGTAAAACCCAAGAAGGTTAAAAACCAATCATAGAGGTCCAAACAAGGCCCACTATAAGAAGCCATAATTGAAGCCCAAATCTAGACCCGACACGAGTTTTTTCATAAAGAAGAGGAATGTTGCATAAAAAAGAGTCGTGGAGGGAGTTACGCCTCCACGAATGCATCTTCATACAGGATAAGACTGTTACAAGAAACATCTCCTTCCATTGCGCCTCACATGCTTAAGTCATGCAGAGAATTAACCGTGACCATTATAAAAGGTAAAGGAAACATTCGACAATTGTATGCAACTTTAACTGAGTTTTGTCTAGATTTATTTCCTTCTTCAAACAGAGTCACTGACTTATGCATCGGAGTGTCTTCGGTCACCAAAAATGTGGTATTCGACAGTCTAACATCTATTTTGTAGATCAAACTCTCAGGAGGACGAGATTTGGATGCATTAGTTAGAAAGTAAAATCATATCATTATTATCCCAATGGTGTCAAGAGCAAGCTTATGAATGTCATCTCAACTAAGAATGTAATTATCTCCAAAATGCCTCAAAGAAATCTTGGTTTTTTTTTTCACATTTTGCTTAAAGATGAGTGATTATGTCAGTCTGTGGTTTGAGTCTGCGTCTTAGTGAGTTGGAAGGTTTGTAATATTATGTGGAAAGACTAAATTTCTGAATCCCAATGATCATAGCAAGCAAATTCAACATGTATTTAATCAATTATTAGTATATCACGACATAAATTATTTTCATATCAGATTCATAGAAGGTTATTTTTCACATCATAGCAATGTTTGTACTTGGGGTCCTTGTACTTAGCTGTGTTTGGTGAGGTTGGAAACCAGTGTTCTAAAAATCGCTAGGCGCTGGGCGGGCGGCGAGCAGGTGCCTAGCGCCCAGGGGCCTAGGCGGGTGCCTAGGCGGTCTTAGGTTTTGTATTATAACTTTAATAATTTACAAAAGTTAAGCATAATACCTTATCAATTACATCCAATTTAATGTCAATATACATATGCAAAATTTAAAAACATGAAAAATTAACAATCGTGAACAAAATTTATTAAAACTCAAATGACTGAAGTTGGTCATGATGGGTACTTTATATAAATTTGAATTTGTGTAATCTTTTATTTTTCTTGAAATTGCATGAATAACCTCAGTTATGTTTAATAAAATTTACATTAGTAAAATTGGTACCGGCAGATCCTTTGAGAATTCCATTAAGTAATCATCTTTCGCTACATTTAGACATATCATCATCATCATCATCAAAGCCCATTCCCGAGATTTTCTAAAAAACAATTAAATAGTTTATTTCTAAAAAATATGAAAGAAAAATAAAATAAGAACACAATCAACCTTATTAAAAAATAAAAAAATAAAAAAAATAAAAAAATAAAAAAAAATAAAAATCTCCCAGACCGCCTAGACCCCGCTTAGAGTCCGCCTAGACCCCGCCTAGGCCGCCCAGACCGCCCAGACCCGCCTAGACCCGCCCAGACCGCCCAGACTGCCCAGACCGCCCAGACTGCCCGCCCAGGCATTAATCTGGGCGGTTTTCCACCTTCTAGCGCCTAGGCGGCCGCCTAGACCGATTTTTAGAACACTGTTGGAAACAAACATGATGGGGAGTGCCGAAGTCACGAACCAAGGACCAAGGTTTCATACCGAAGGCATGACATGGTACCCGTGCCAACAACACGGGTACACACTGATACATAAAAAAAGACTGATATTGCAGCCGTACACGTAGCAGGAATCATCCATCACGAGGATTAAGTATCCCAAAACTAGGTCAATTCATAAAGTTCAAAAAGTTCAAATCCTGCCATGAAAGCTCAAACAGGGCCCGTAAGAATAAACCTTAGTTAAAGGCCATTATATAAGAACGTCTCCTCTCGTTGCGCCTCACATCCTTAAACAGGGCCCGTCAGAATAAACCGTTACGAAGAACGTCTCCTCTCGTTGCGCCTCACATGCTTAAGTTACGCAAGAAATTAACAATGACCATTATATAAGGTAAAGGGAACATTCGACAAAAGTATGCAACTTTAACTGAGTTATGTCCAGATTTATCTCCATCTCCAACTAAGTTACTGACTTAAGCATCCGAGTGCCATTGGCCATTAAAAAGGTGTTCTTTTGCAATTTAACATTTGTTTCGCAGGTCATACTTACAGGAGAACGAATTTTGGAAGCATCAGTTTGGCACTGTCCGTGGGGAACGACAAATTTCCTTTCAAGAAGAGAGTTTGGGGTAAGGAACACCCTCAGTTCTGATTAGCGATTAAAAAAGCTTTTAGAACAGATGGAACACACCACAGAATCTCAACCTAGCGACAATCAAAGCAATCTTACCACCGGCGAAGTTGTGCTGCCAGTAGTACACACTTCAAACCCAGCGACAAACGCCAGACTGATCATGCTCGACAACAGAGAGCCGCAGCACGCAATAGCTCAAACATCACAGACGTTTGGCGACGCTGCCACAAACCCTCGTGTAGACCTACTCATGATCCAGATGGACCATATGATCAAAATGATATAAAAATTCAACCAAGAGTGTGCTCAGTCCGCTGACCGATCCAAGTGTCGTCCCAACAAAACTCTGCCAATGAAGTTCTTGCAGAACTTTAACAGGTGAATTTTGAAAGCAGCGAACCACTTCCAGATGGGACCCCCCAAATCGACGAGACCCCTGCTGAAATACCATTTAGGATCGGAGTCACAGATCTTAACGTATTATACGAACTAGCCAAACCACCATTTTCTGACGCACTCATGGTGACTTCTATGCCAAAGAAGTTCATCTTACCAAATTTTAAAGTATATGATGGCACCACAGATCCGATAGATCATTTGCGACACTTTCACCACATGGTGGCATTGAAGGAGAGCACAAAATCCATCTTGTGCAGAATGTTTCTAACCAGTCTCACCTCAACAATAATGAATTGGTTCAACAACCTACCACCAAGGTCAATAGACTCATTCCAGGTGCTAGCTACCGCCTTCATCACGAGGTTCATCGACACTCAACGGATGAGGAAAGGGCCACACTACATGCTTCATGTCAAACAGAAGCCCGGGAAGACAATAAGGGAATACGTCACTTGTTTTTACTAAAAAGTTGACTATGATCGACGGATACATCGACGACACAACCATCACTACTTTCACTGTCGGATTGAAAAGATGACATTTTTTATGCTCTGAACCTAGAACCCCCAAAAAACATGGCATATCTATTGAAGACTGCTAAAAAACACATCACTCTAGAGGAGATAATAGCCACTAGGAAGAACAACGAATCCAAGAGAGAAGCCCACTCAAAGAGGCGGGAAAGGAGGGAAGAAAAAAAAAAGATGATAGACCCTGGGAGGAAAACATTTAGTCAAAGAGGCACCAGACCAATGGCAGGCCCGAATTCAACCTGCAAGAATCCGAAAAGCTACAATCGGAAAGTCCCAGGCATGAGCGGGTAACAAGCGTGATGAAAAACACATGCAAACCATACACAGCCTTGAAGGCAAGTCGAGCGAACATATTGAAATTGATGGAAAAAATGGGAAGATGTTAATTGGCCATTCAAAATGAAAGGAGACCCAGAAGGGTGAGACAAGAGAAAATACTTCTCTTTCTACAAGGATCACGGGCACGACATCAAACACTATTCAACCTGAAAGATGAAATCGAGCACTGAGTTCAAAGAGGACGACTCAACGAATTCATCGGGCTGCCTGATAAACAGCCCAAGGTCAAAGAGAAGGCGAACACCACTACACGATCAAAAGAACTACCAAGAGAACTGATATACGCCCTATACCGTGCAGCTGGAAAAAACAAGCAGTTAAGCCAACCAAAGAAACAACCAATAAAATCACCCGCTCGAGCTTATCTATATCGAAGTAGAAGCGCCAACGCCATCAAATAAGACCAGATAAATCAATACGACAACTCACAATGAAGAGCGCGAACAAATTAACACTTCAAATGGGGGCCAACCAACTGGCATAGTCTGAAGAACTTACTGAAAAATACAAGCTTGACCCACATTATCCATGACTAGGTCAATAGCGCCTCCTACATTACTGACAACGAACTTGAAGCAAACAAGTTTTATTAATCGATGAATGAAGCCTTGGTAGCAAGTACTGATGTGAGCATGACTGGACAATTCGGGGCTACATTCTATTCTTCCTGTCAGAACCAACTTGTCAATGGCACACACCTAGTGATTCGATCAAGAAGCATTCCGAGTTTATTAGCTACCTCACAACAATAATATACGAACAACAAAAATACAGAGAATCATGGAGGAAAAAGTTACAACAAACAAATTAAGACCACTCAAGGCTGAACTAATCGAGCAGCAGTCAGAAAGATTCAATGCAGACCCTGCAATAATGTGTAACTTTATGAGAAAGGAGTGACTACTACTACTATAATTGTTAAGCATTCAAAATGGGGTTATCAATAAAACTCTAAGTTCAAAACTCTCCATCTTACGCCCAAAATTGAGGCATTAAAGTCAGACAATGATAAACAATTGGCATATGAAGCCACAGAGAAAGGGTCATGATGCATAAGTCAAACACAAAACTTCTGATCTGATCAACAACGAAAGAAAAGTTGGGATGAACAACTCACCTTACCCAAATAAAATTCCGGTCGACCAACGTGTCGAACCAAGGAAGTAAAAATTGGGACGAACAAGTCAACTTACTCAAATAAACTTCTGGTCGACCAACTCGTCAGACCAACAAAGTAAAAGTTGGGACCGATAAGTCAACTTACTCAAATAAACGTTGGGTCGACCAATGCATCAGACCAATGAAGTAAAAGTGGGGATGGATAAGTCGTCTTACTCAAATAAACTTCGGGTCGACCAATGCGTCAGAAATAAAAGTTGTAACGAACGAGTCAACTTACTTGGGTAAACCTCGAGTCGAGCAACACGTCTGTCTAACAAAGTAAAAGTTGGGAAGAGCAAGTCAACTTATTCAGCCCTATATATCAGATTAGAAAGTCCGGACATATAAATCAAGATGTAGTTATAGAGGCCTTCTGGCCGATCAAAGTATCGGACCAAGAAGCGAAAAACTAGAGATATGAAAGACAACTTACTCCGACAACCACGACAGACCTAAAAATAAAAAGGTACGAGCCAATTCGCTCACAAAACCGTCCAATCCAGCCAATACTTTGGAACATGAAACACATTGGCATACAAACCAACACCTACTGGAGCAACCAACACACCCGATCACAAAATGAATATGCGAAGATCGGAACAAAAGAGTATGGAGAATGAAGCGAGTACACTTATCATATACAACGAGTCACTACAAATGATCAAATACAAATCACGACTTCAAAGAAAAAACATGCAAAGCGGAAAATAATATAAAAGGCAACACAACATTGTAAAAAGGAAAGGTTTTTCATTCACAAAATCACTCTATTACATCCGGAGAAGAAGATAGAACATCTGGAGAAGAGACGGTAGAAGTTGCAAGAGCATCTAATGAAAGAAAGGCAGCAACGCTAGGGCAGGAGGAGACAAAACTATCCCTTCAACAACGAGAGTAGATGATGGAACCACGTCGGAAGGGTGAGGGAATGACTGTTCTTCGTCTACAGGATCGCTTGAGGGATCCGGGATACCATCCTCACCATCTTCATTCTTGAAGACTTGATCGACCAAATAATGATACTCGGACAAATCAACGCCAAGCCCCTCGATATAGTCGAGAAGCTTGACCCGTTCGTCAACAACTCTCTTTCAATCTTCCGCCTCCACAATCTTCAGCATCTCTTTCATTGCAACAAGTCATTCTTAGTGAAAATAAGTTGCCTTCGGCGGTGGTCAGCATGGCTGAGATATCCGACTTAACTTCATCAAACACAAATACTAATTGCTCCACCTACCTTCAGCAATCTTACGATTGATTGATTGCTCAATGACATAACACAAAGCCTCATCATGGCCAGCTTTCTCGACAGACAACTCCTTTTCCAACTCGTCCAGTCGTATGCAAACCCCGTCCAAGGCAGTCGTCGAAGACTCAAGTTCTGTAGCAGACCTATTTCACACAACTTCCACTTCCCTCAGAGAAGCCAGAGTAGCCCTAGCTGCTCTCTTGATCTGCACACTGCGCTTTCACCACATCAAATTGACGACGGATGTGAGAAAACACCAACAATGGCACCGCCAACATCCTCTCAAGAGCAGCCACCTGGCCACGACCAGCCCTGTACTCTGACCCCATCACCCCAACATAAGTGAGATGATTCATCCTGTTTATTATTTGTTTAAAGTCATAATCAAGATGAGTGCTAAGATCTAAAACAGGCATCGAAGGTCGTTCCACTTCCCACCTGTTCCATTCATTGATCAACTTATGCTCACCATCCTGCACGTCAAGCTGAGTAAACCAATAAAACTTCCCATCCAATTTGATATGGATGAAGGACACGGGAATCCGAAAGTACAGAGAAACCACCCCAATGGCCGGAAGAGCAGGCGAAACCGCAGTGATAACAGAAACCACTGTTGCCTTCTCGATACGAAGTGGTCGTAGCAGAAGTAGAACAAGTAGTAGTGGCGACAGGAACAAAATAATCCAAATGAGCGAGAGAAGAAACTAAGAACCCCGCTGCGTCATCGACATGAATGAAAGGAGACCGATGAGGAAGAACCTCAAAACTCTGACCACGGTCAGTGACCTCCTTAGGTTGTTCCATCACCTGCTGGAACATCTTGTCATCGATAACTCGAGGGTCATTGTTAGACCATTTGGAAACGTGGGGCACACCATAGGTGGAAAGGAGCCTCTTTACATTATCGTCCAACGGACAAGTACTTTCCTTTTTTCTCATTTCCAGCGCCAAATTCATGTCCTCAACCTCCTCGAGGGATAAGTGAGCATCTTTCACAACCTCCTTATCAGAAGAACTCAGACAAGGTGTAATCCGAGCAGTACCACGAGTAGAATCAGAAAGTCGCTTATTCTTCGGAACACGACCAGGACTTATCAACAATTGCTTCGATGGGCTAGTAGGCCTTGGAAGCTTCCTCATCCAATAAGTCGGGCCAACAACACCAATGCTAACATGAGTATCAAAATATGTAACGACCCTGCCCGAGCTCACTTCCCCATCAATGCTAGCATCACTAACACCAACATGAGCAACACGAGTAACAATTTGCTCTGCTCTGGAATTAATAAGCAAAGCCCACTCTGCCTCGTTCATATTGTATAAACCACTAGGCTCCACGATGTCCCTAGAGAGAAATGCCTCCACGGGAAGAACAAGAAGCCTCAAGAAACAATCATTGATCATGCTCTTCCACAGTTAATATCCTTCCGTTTGTTAGGGACTCGAAACGACTGTAGGCTCTGACGACCTTGCAATTTGAAGTAGCCAGAGTTGACAGAAGCATAAAACCAGAATCTCTACCAGTCTCTGATGTCATCATTGAGCTACCCAAAACAGATAGGAAAACGGAGGAATCAAATGTCCTTGGCCACCAGCAAACCAACCACCGAATGCAGAACCCTAACAGTTAAGAGAATGCCAGAAAGAATGACTCTCGCATAAGTAGAAACCATAATCCTCCAACCATTGGGACCCATTTGAGCAGGAAGAATGCCTAAAAAAAATCTAGATATTCCCAAAACAAGTCTTGAACTGGGAATTGAAGGCTGGACAAGAACATGTATGGATAAAGTGCAATATACCCAGACCTTGGATGACAAGGACTATCAGTTCTGCATAGGCAGAACGATCTCAAGGTCGGATGGCAAATCATAATTAGAACGAACATTGCCCAACGTCACCTAACAAGCTTTCTTGGGCGAGAAGTAAGCTTCACAAGCAGCAAGCGCCTCGCCGTCTAGTATATCGCCGGCAGACATCGTAAAGGAATAGAGAAACAAGGAAACCGAAGAAGAAAAAAATAAGCCCCAATTTCAAAGACAGTGTAAAGAGATAAACAAATCACTCACGCCTCATTTTATAGAGCCGAGCAATGAAGAGACTGCTCATAGGATGACGTGTGAGATATGATAATTGTACAAAATCCCAAAATACAAGCGGAAAATGAACGGACGAACAAAAGACCGAGATACCAACTCGACAAAAGCTACTAACAACATAAAATGCGAGGCAATGATGAAATCGAAAGTCCAACCGTCATCAGTTTAATGGCCACGTCAGCATACCTAATAGCTAAAGGGAGAGTAGCTAATGATACATCAAATAAGACTGATATTGCAGCCGTACATATAGTAGGAACCATCCATCATGAGGATCAAGTGTCCAAAAACTAGCCAATTCATAAAGCCCAAAAAGGGCAAATCTAGCCATAAAAGCGCAAACACGACCGTCAAAATAAACCTTAGTTAAAGGCTCAAATTCAGGCTCGATAAAATTCTCCCTTAAAGGAGGAATGTTACAAAGAAAAAAGAGTCGTGGAGGGAGTTACACCTCCGAGGACGTATCTTCATAAAGAAGGAAACTGTTACGAAGAACGTTTCTCTCGTTGCACCTCACATGCTTAAGTTACGCAGAGAATTAACAATGACCATTATATAAGGTCAACGATATGCAATTTTAACTGAGTTTTATCCAGATTTATCTCCATCTCCAACTGAGTTAATGATTTAAGCATCGAAGTATCTTCGGCCATAAAAAAAGTGGTTTTAGCAATCTAACATTTGTTTTATAAGTCATAATTACAGAAGAATTGATTTTGTACGCATCACACACTATGTAAAAAGTGTGCGGCATGCCATAGGCACAGCTGATACATATTTTTAGAGTCAAATTTATTTAGTCGATGAGGTGATGAAAAACGATGGTGCATCAAGTAAGGAGGTGGTTAAGCGAAATGCAAGTGTTTAAAATTTGCTTTGTATTTCTGGTACAATAGTCGAAAGAACCCATTTGGTGTGGTGAGTGTGGTGTTTTGTATTCTGTATTGTTATACTTGTTGTACTTGCCTCTATGCCCCTGTCGTATATATGGATGTTTCTATCTATATTCCTAATGTCTTTTGATGTCACCCAAATTAATAAATAGGTGGTGGATTCGTGTATTTAAACATGTAATTATATGACGACATTTCCTTAGTCGTCCAGCTAGGACCCACACCGGCAGTATGCATGACTTGGGAAAATCGCATCTGCCCAATCTCAGTCCCAGTGCTCCTTCACGTGATTTAAGAAGAGAACCTAACCTCCGAGTTGGTCACCAACAAAAGCAACACATGTGGTTGCACGTGCCTTCCTCACCTAAGAGTAAGGAATCAGGCGGGATTAGACTACTGATTATGGAAAATATTTTTTTTCCCTCAATCCTTGGTGGGTTTTCACTCAATGCGTTTATTACCGCAGAAGCAGAGCAATTTAAGTGTTGAAATTTAATAAATTGGATATGTCATCTTCCCCCAAACTTGACAAAATATAACAGGATGTGTCTCGTATCTTTTGTAACGAAAGTTCGCTCTAGCTATAGTGAAATATGTGCCTCTGTTGGTTATGACACGTTTTTATTTAAAAAATGCCCTTGTACAAATTAGAAATCTGGAAAAACCACTCTCTGGTTTGAACAAGTCAACAAAAGCAAGAAAAAAAGGAAACTATTTCAAAGGGTATCTTTCTAACAAGTACAAATATTAATAGATTAATTAGTCTTATTTCCTAAGTTTAATGCAGTTGATTTTCGCTATTTGCTTTGATCTTGTTTTTGTTGACTTATTGACATGCACAAACAACACATGTGAGCCACAGACCATCGTGGGGTGGTTGATGACACTCCGATGCTAAGGTCAGACAGGGCTCTGAAGAAAGTGTAATGCTGTAATAGGAAATTTGTAGCGTACCTTAGCTTACCAACCTCATGTCTTATTTATAGTGGAAGGGATTTTGGTTTAATCAGGTCATCGTAGGCATAGTTTAGGAATGAGATCTTCGTGGAGATCACACTTTAATTAAGAGTCGTGCTGTAGGAGGAAAGTTCCATGTTAGCTCTGCACTCCTAGATATGCGGAAGATAGTTCCCAATCCAAGAGCAATCCGTAGAAGGGAGTTTCCCTGCGTGGAAGATACTCTGGTGTTTGCTTCCTAGTTGGAAGCAGAGAGCAGCTGTAGTTGCTCGTCCGAAGCTGATCCTCGAGATACTTGCCTAAAGAGGGCTTATGGGCATTAAGGATGACTGTGAGACCTGTGGCCCTAGAATAATGTGAGAGTCCGAGTCCGCTTGGCGGACTGAAGTTGAACGGGCTTAGATTCGCTTGGGCTGGAACTGTGTCGGGGCGATGCTTGGAGTGTGACCGCTTTTATGTATCATCGGCTACTCCCCCCGAGTTAGTGGGTTGTCACATCGGTTCGCTAAGTCATCTCTTGAAGGGATGCGACACACGTGATGATTGAGTCTGAATTGTTGTTTGAGCCGCAAACTGCATTAATTGGGTGTGCGTTGGTTCGGCAAAAAAGAGGCAGGAACCTATCCTCTATATAGGTCATCCGCAGTATTGAAATTGACCTTTCTGCTTTACTTGCTTTTGAAGATATTGTTCTGAAAGGTTCGTTCGTCTTCTTCATGGCTTGAGAAAACCTTCTTGATGATGATGTTTTAGCTAAGGGCCTAGATTTTTTTTGAAGACAGGCGGCTGTTCGAGCCTGGTCTCGCTGAAATTCGTACAAAGTTTGGAGTTCCTGAAGACTTGCCGTTGTACCTTCTGACTGGCGACCAAATGCCAATGTCGCCTCTGGCCGGTTTCATCTGTTTAAATCGAGGGATGCTTCAAACTAGAGTGTGTTTCCCGATTCTGGCCGTGATTTGGGAGTTCTTGGATTTCTTGGGGATTCCTCCGGCTCAGTCGGGACCCAACGGATACTGGATCATTCTCATGATTTTGCTTAGTGCTACAGAGGTCGGCGTTAGTGTGACCCCGCAGGTGATTCAGTTGTTTACCGCTCCTCGACTGGAAAGCAATGTTGTTTGCAAGATGAAGTCGTTGAATTACTTCGTTAACCTGCCGGATTAGTTCAAGTTCTAGTAGAAGTACTGCTTTCTGTCCCCTACTGAATTGAAATATTTTCGATGCAAGGGTCGTTAGCTTGAGCAACAGTTCAGGCCGCTTCGTAAGTTCAACTCCTTTCCTGTGACTTTGATGTACTTGATAGCGGGCTGAGTGATCATTGCTTGTGTTCTCTTGCAGAAAGGGTTTCTACTGCTCCCCTTACCTTAGAGGAGCAAACCACCATGAAGACATTCCGTGTCATGGCAAAAAGGGAGGCGGTTGATATCATAAGAGTTTCCAATTTCGTCCGTAGTGGGCTGTGGGACAATTGGCACGTTGCCCCCATTCTGTATCGAGAGTTGCGCATTAAGCTGGAAGATGGGGCCCCTTCCAGGAAGAGGAAAGTTGCTAGGGCCAAGACTCCCGTTCTGTCTGATGCGAAGGATCCATCTGAGACGCTTGCTTCCTATGTGAGGAAGAAGCCTCGAGTTAGGACTGGGCAGTCTTCGGCATGACCCGCTCTGGTGAGAGAAGAGCGCGAGTCCGCTAGGCCTATTGAATCGGAAATTAATGTTCCTAGCTTGGAGAAAGATTATCTGCGATTGGCGGGAGTTGCTGACGGGTCGAACCTCAGTGACGCAAAGGTTGAGGCTCTGAATGACCGTCTAGTGCAGGTTGCAATGGCGGCTTCTGCTGGCGTTGATTCGCGTGGGGCCGCTCCGGTAGAGGGCTCTGTTAAAGATTCGTCTGAGGTGGTGGAATCTGATCACCCCACCGTTGACTCGCTTGAAAGTGGTCGTGGTACCGGCCATGTCTCCTGTAGTCCACATTGCTCACCATCTCGTTCTAGGCCATAGCTAGAACTGTTGGAAGGTGCTTTGGATACTTTGGTCCATTTTCTGCCTTCAGGTCCTATTGAGCTGTCTCGCAATAAAGGGTCGGTCGTTCTTGACAAGGGAAAAGCCACGGAGGAGAGTCTGAGGACGGTGACGACCATAAAGGGCGGCGCTGGCATAGTTCTTGATTAGGGGAAGCTTCATCCTGATGCACAGATAAGTCTGTTTGCACTGGACTTGGTGAAGATGAGCTCACATGTCTGGCACCAAATGGTGGATGTTGAGTATGCTTTGAGGAAACATATAAGCAGGCGTCACAGCTGGCTGATGGACCACAAGAGGATATGCTGGAAGAGCATGTGGACAAGGGTTTGAAGTATCTTATGCTGGGTATGTCTCATATGAGCCACGCGGCCATTGGTGGGACGGAAGTAGAGGCAGCTCGCGATAGAGTATATACTTTCGAGCGTGTCTTCTCGCACGTACAGACGTTGTATTCTAATGCGCTCCTTGAAATTGAACGACTTAAGAAACAGGCCGAAGAGATGCGGTTGGATCAATCAATTGTAGCCGCTGAGGCTCAGAGGGCTCGTCTGGAGGAACTTGAGCGTAATCTGATCAAGGCGGTGTCCGAGAGGGTCGAACTTAGGTAGGAGTTGAGCCGGCTCCGCCTAGAGGTCGAGGTTGCGCAGGAAGTTGCGGCTAAGGCGCATTCTGAGCTGCAGTCTTTTGCTAAAGAGAGTGTTTCGAAGGAAGCTGACTGGGCTGTTGAGAAGCAACAATTGGAATCTGATGTGGAGTTCTATGCTTGAGAGGCGAGGAAGGCTGATGACCAACTCGAACTGGGATGGCATGAACCCAGTGTTGTGAAGAGCAGTCTAGCCACAGAGCAGTCTCAGGTCGATGCGTTAACTGGCAAATTGGAGTTACTGGAGCATGACCTTATTGATGCAAAGGTGCGAGAGGAAAAGCTTTTACAGGAACAAGGCAAATGTGGGTTCTGCTGGGTTGTTCATGGCCGGCTGGAGATGTTGGCGCTGATGAAGGAGGAGCATCCGGAGTGGGATCTTAGCCGTTACAAGAAGATGTCATATGTGGGCTTGTCTGTTACCTCTGAGTCGTCAGGCGAGGAGGACAGTTTTATCCCTAAAGTCCAGGTTGAAGCACGTATTGATGCAACCTCTGCCCCTGTTCCTCCTAGGCTTAGCTCTCCCATTTTTGTACCTTCTCCTGATTAAGAGCAAACTTTGTATGCTTGTACACTTTTTGTCTTGACCATTAATGAAAACAATATTCTTCGTTTCATACTTGGAGTCTCTATTGCATTTTTTCCGAGGTAAGCCATCGAGATCAAATCAGGAGTAACTAGGCTCCCACCATCCGAATTATCTACACCTGAGTGCACCAACCTACAAATTTGGGAGTGTTCGGCGACCACGCTGAAGAGCAGTGATCCCATGGCAAACCGTCGGAATCAGGTCGTGATTGACTGGGTTTCCACCTTCTAGACTATCTACACCCTCGCAGCGTGGGCTACAAGTCTAGGCTTGGTGATTTGGCGATCACGTTGAAAAACAGTGGTCCCGTGGCGAGCCATTGGAATCAGTTCGGGACTGACTAAGCTCCCACCTTCTAGACTATCTACACCCTCGCAGTAGGGGTTACAAGTCTAGGTTTTGATCATAAGCTATCGTTGCTAGTCGTCGCCAGCTAGGCTTACTTGATTAGGTTCAACGATCATTGACTGCGAAGGGTAAAATGATCCCCGGTGAGTCATCATCACCAGGCGTGATAACACTGATTAAACTCCCACTTCCTAAACCGTCAATGCCCGTGCTAAGTGGTCTAGGCGTCGGGATGAACTAGAAGCTATCGTCTTCAGTTTTGGCCGACTAAGCTTGTCTGGTTTGAATTAAGGTTCCGCCTGCTAGGGGGCGTGTGAACCTACTCCCTCCGCATGTTGCATGGAGTAGATGAAATTACCTTAAATCAGCTGGTGATATAAAGGTATAATCCGTATGTCAGGGTTGACTAGGATTTCTAGCGCTCATGCCAAGCACGTGACAGAGTGTTGTTTGAATGATAGGCTGAGCCCATGGGCCCGCAAAGGAAGGGCCAGGGTTTACCTGCATGCTGATTTGGTGGGTACGGCGTAGATTGTGCGGTTACACGCGTACGGTGTAGGCTGTGTGATGGTTGAGTATCAGTTACTCCCCCTCAATTGACGGGTTTGCGTGCAGCACCATTAATTGATTAACGTCGTCTTTCCAGTTTCCTTGGGAACCGCCGTCTTCCAGTTTTCCGTACGAAATTAAATGTTTGGAAGTTAATGCTTGAGTGCCCGCTTGGTGAACCATCATGTCTATATAATGGTGTTTTCTAATCGTTGTAGGCACTATCTTTCATAGCGCTTATCTTCTGTAATGTTCTTGCTTGAAGAAGATGCTTTGGGTTTTCCAAAGGCTGAAGTTGATTCTCCGTCTCTAGAGTCTTCGAATGTTCTGACATTTGCACCAATCAAGCATAGAGATAGCTGCTGTTATGCGTGGTCACCTGATATGGGTAGGCACGTAGTTAATCCGCTGAGGTCTCGTAATTTCTTTTAATATTTCAGAGAAGTAGTACGGATTTCCTACCAAGGGGGATGCCTTGGTGTTACACCGTACCCCTTTTGCCTTCGTGTGTTCGAATCCCGCTGCTAACCACTGGCTAATTGAATTATTAGTCAACGTGTGATGTCTCCGAGTGTGGTAGTTCTTAGTCACACTTGCCATCGCATATGGGAAAAATGGTCTCTCTTGACGATTATGTGAGATTGTGATTGTCGCTGCTTGTGGCCAACCACATCTACTTTCTTCTAAGCCCTTTGAGGAGGTTGGACAAACGGTGGGATGTCTCTTGAGGAAATCAGCAGCCCGTTGCAAGGTCTACAATGCTGTAAGGAGAGTGTATCCTCAGAGTGATGTGATGGAGCAATCTGACTGCTCAGTCCTTTCAATCCCCTCTCACACTTCGCTGTTGTCTTCGGCGGACGCTGTTGTCTTCGGCGGACGCTGTCGTCTTCGGCGGACGCTGTCCATAGCAAAATTGTCTAAGCAAGTCTTTTAATTTAGTTCACATTGTATTCAAACGTTTATAGTGCTTAGTCTTTGTATTTGCCTCGGGTCGCTAGCAATATGTAGCCTTTTGTATCCGCCTCAGAGCGTTCGTGATATGTAGCCTTTTGTATCTGCCTCAAGGTGCTTGATGTTACATCTTTTCGATAATCAATAGAGTTTTTTTTTGTAATTCTTCATTTATTTCTTAAATGATTGTGAATCACATACGCTTTTTAAGAACTAAAACTCAATATTGACTATAGAAAGGGAAACAAACAACTTAAAGCAAACTAACTGCTGACGGAGAGAATTCGATCCTAGCCTTGAAGTGAATTCGGGTCGCTCTTGCGGATTGTTTAGTGGACTGTCGAGGCCTTACATAGGTCAATGAAGAGTAACCTGTCTGGGGGATGTGTTCGCGCTTGCTATGGACTTTTCGACTCGCTGGGCGGAAGAGCTGATTGCTCCTGTACCGCTTGAAAATGATGTATTTACCGTCTTGTTGCCTTGCACTGGTTCATGCTGCTTTGCATGATGTAGATGAATTTGGGAGCATTCTGTCTGTTTCAGTGTGGCGTAGTGACAGCCTTGTGCCGTAGGTTGGTCTCCTTGTATAGTTCATTCGGAGGGCTTCTTGTCGCCTTTGGTTTCCTTTTTAGCGGTCCTTGACTCCTCTAGGGTGATGTGTCTTTGGACGCTCTTGAGGAGCTCCGCCATGTCAAGAGATGGCTCCAAGGTGAGGTCCTCGAAGAGCTTTCCCTTTTTGAGCCCCGTAATGAATGCCGTCACAGCGGTATCATCACTGCATCCGTCAATGAGGGTCAACTCGTTGTTGAAGCATGTGACATACTCTCGGAGCATCTCGCCGGACCTCTGCCTTAGAAAGAGTATGTAGTGCGAGCCTTTTCTGAAATCTTGGCTTCCGACGAAACGTGTCAGGACCTCCTTTGCCAATGTTTTGAAGGAGTTGATTGACTTCTGTGGAAGGCTGTGGAACCACGTCAATACAGGGCCTTTGAGGCTGGTGGGAAAGGTTTTGCACATGACGCACCCAGATCCTTCCTTGAGCGCCATTACGTGCTAGTAATGGCGCAGATGATCGAAAGGATCGGTGATTTCGTCATAGAAATCGAGCTTCGGAGGAGTGAACTTCCTTGGAAGTGTTTCGCTTATGTTCCTGTCCACAAAAAGTGGGACGGAGAGGTGATATAGTACGTCTGGGTCATGCGCTCCTTTGCGAAGGGGGTTCCTAGGACCTAGCCTCTTTGTCTTGGCGGCGAGCTCAGCGTTATCCGCTCAACCTCCCTTAGTCCAATGGGAACTAGCGGGGGCCTGACTCTCTTGCGTTTGTTCCCTATAGTCCACTGGAGGTGGAAGTCCGTGTTGTTCCTGGTCTCCATTAGCAGCTGGTGGATTCTACCGTGTGAGCATCTCTACTACCTTGATGACCTGCTGTATTTGAGACGTCAGCACCTCGATTCTGGGGTCTGTCGTTGGTATGGGAGCGTGAGTTGGCTGCGCATGCAAGATAGGAAATGTCGAAGGAGGCGGTATAGGGACAACCGGAACGTTCGACGCGTCCCCTGGTTTTCTGTTGTTAAGTGACTTGGTGGTCACCATTTCTCTGGGATTTTGTAAGGGAGGACGCTTAGTGTAAAATTATGAGTTGTGTCGTCCCCACGGATGGCCCCTAACTGATGAAGTCGATTTTCGCTTCCCGCTTTGACCCTATTTCTGCTGACCTGTTGACCTGCATAAGCAACGCACGTGAGCCACAGACTACCGTGGGGTGATCAATGACACTCCGATGCTAAAGTCAGATAGGGATATGAGGAAGGTGTAATGTCATAATAGGGAATTTGTAGCGTACCTTAGTTTACCAACCTCATGTCTTATTTATAGTGCAAGGAGTCCTAGTTCAACAAGACCATCGTAGTCGTTGTTTAAAGAGAAGATCTTTGTGGATATCCTTTTCTAATTAAGAGTCGTGCTGTAGGAGGGAAGTTCCATGTTAGCTCCGCACTCCTAGATACGCAGGAGATATTTCAAATCCAAGAGCAATCCATAGAAGGGAGTTTTCCTATGTGGAAGAAACTCTGGTGTTTGCTTCATAGTTGGAAGAAGAAAACAGTTGTAGTTGCCCGTCCGAAGCTGATCCTCGAGATAATTGACTAAAGAGGGCTTATGGATATTGAGGATGGTTGTGAGACGTGTAGGCCTAGCATGTTGTGAGAGTCTGGGACCGCTTGGCGGACTGAAGTTGAGTGGGCTTAGATCCGCTTGGGCTGGATCTGTGTCGGGCCGATGCTTGGGCCTGAAGTTCCTCGAGATCATCATGACACGTGCTCGGCTCAAGAGTTTGACCATTTTTATGTATCATCAGTTGGTATTATAAATTAATCAATAATAATTTATTTGCTATAGCAATATGTCAAATAGAATTTGAAGTAATCTTTCAGAGCAATAACATATTGTTTGATGCTATCTAGACTTAAGTTCAAAATTGAAGATCTAATGAATCGTTGCTTCCCAAGTACTAAATAGCCGTTTCCTCTTAAATCTCATAATATTTTTGTTTTCTTGGATTATTTGTTTGGTATGACTGAGACTTATGAACTTAATCAAAGTGAAGATTATTTTATTGAGTAATCATAACATGTGGATATCTTGCAACTTCATGCTCCAATTGTAAAAGGTTGAGTCATCAAGTTGAGTTAGGGAGGGTTGAGATTAAGAGGGTGTTTGTTTTTTATTCTTAATAAAGTTAGAAGTCTTAATAAGAAGTGCAACATCTTTTATAGAGTGTTGTTTTTGGTTCTGATCAGAAGTTCAATTTCTGATTAGAGTAAGCAACAGGGAAGTGCATATCACTTAGCACTGAGTGCTAACTAAAATTTTTTCCAATAATAATCTTAAAATAATTTTGTAATGACAATTGCTACCCCCATCTTCTTAAAAATAAGTAGAGTTAAATTTTGACAACACACATTCATTCTTTTCACCAAACATTGTTGTTCTACCTACCTTCATAAGGACTCTTTAACAGTAAGAAACTTATCTCGTTTATCTCCTTCATTTTTGAAGAAATGGTACTACTGATTGTTGGTGGAATTTGGGGGGGGGGGGGGGGGGGTGCTTGCTTCAAGCAAACATGCTTCTCACAGGCAAGATAATCAACTAAACCAACCGGAAAAAAGAAAGGATTTCTCAGACTCTCGTTGGTAGAACACATATGATATTGAGCTTGAGCATCCCAATAATGAGGCTAGTGGATAATTATGACTTTTGTTTTTCTGTATTTTCAAGCTTTCTTCAGCTCTCCAACTCTCACTCTCATGTATAATTTCAAGTTTTCATTATATAGTATGTAGTTTTCATTATGTAGCATGTAGTTTTGAAAGCTTTGACTAATTGATCACCACCGTACAATGTCGAATTTCCAACCCACCATCTCTCCATTCCTGTATGTGTCTCCTCAATTGGGGAAAAATTGTCAAACAGTTCTAATTCAACACCTAAAAACAACACCTTTCAATTTTACAACTTCTAATCAGCAGCCCATTCAGAAGCAAAACAAACAGTTCATTGAGAAGCTCGTTCAGAATTTCTAACTCCAGTTGGAAGTTAGCTTCTAAGCACTTAAAAAACCCAACTCCACCTAAGTATCATTGTATTAAACATGAACAAAATAAACAATTGGAAATTTATGGGCAATTAAACCCCCGCTCCATGGCGTAGGTGTATTTCATATTACTAAATCTAGAGATCGGGTAAAATAAAAATATTGCATTAGTGTTTTAATCAATATATCTTTAAATTTGATTACATTCTTTGATTATATCAAGAGGTATTTAACCAATGATCAGTATATCACAGTATCAGTTATTTCCATATCACACTTATAAAAAACTATTTTTCAGATCATAGCAATGTTTGTATTTGGGGTCCTTGCACTTAGCTGTCTTTGATGAGGTTGAAAATAAATATGACGGAGAGTGCCAAAGAAACGACCTAAGAACTAGGGTAGCATGACATGGTACACGTGCCATAAATGTGGAAAGTGTGCGGCTGTATCGTACTGATACATTAGTTTGAAGATAGTAGCTATTTAAAAAGAAAAGCTTCTTTCCAAAGTTTATCATGGGGATGTTTTCTTTGGCAATAACCCTTAGCGTCAATTCAAAAAAAGAAAAAATGAAAAAGAAGAACATTTAGCAACCACTAATGATAACCAATTCTTCTAAACTTTAATGTCAAAAATATTTTCTTAACCAATTTCTACTAAATTTCAGTGTTAATTTATTTTTTCTTCTGAACCCAACTTTTTATGTCAAATCTTCCCTACTGGTCTTAGAAATATCATATTGTATCTTTTTAGTTTTCACCCTCACAAAAATTCAAAAAATTTCAATACTCATTACCTTGTAAACAATGCAGGAGCCGCATGCATTAATCCTTTTGCTGCCTCGTATTACCTTATGCAACACGTTGCTTCTTCCAGGATGGGGAACGTGAATTCTCTTCTCAAGTAGTAGTTTATTGTTCTTTTTAGTGATACTGAGGCAACACGACCATGTTCAAATTTTGCTTGAGTCTCTCCCATGCTTTTATTCCCACAACACTCACTATGAGCCAATAATGGGCGTAAATCTTTAAGAGAATTATTTGGTCCGTCGGTGAACAAATTATGGGCTTGAATTTGGGTATATGTCAATTGTGAAACTTAAGACATGTTTCTGATATGTCCAATTTCGCCCTCTCTGATCTCGAGCTTGTAAAACGAGCAACGGTGAGCCAAGAATCACTTTTGTGGTGGTTGAAGGCACTCTGATGCTTAAGTCAGATAGTGATGCAAGGAAGAAAGAAGACTAGATGTAATTAACAAAGTGTATGCATAGTTTTCTTCTTCCCTTTTCTCACCTTAAGTAGCGAGTATTCCCTCCACAACTATCCCTGCCATCGAGGGAGTGATGGAGGGAGATCTCTCCCAGGATATTACATATGCATGTCTGAGTCTCTTCGGCACTTGGCCCTGTTAAGAATCCAATGCTTGATTAGGTGAAGAGTTGATTTGTGCGAGGGGATCTCGGGCTTGTGGTAGCTCGAAGATCAATGTTTGAGCTTTTTTGTCTTGGGCCAAGCTTCAAGATCCGTGTCTGCGTGGGCTGGCGTGATTTGGGCTTGGGCGCCGGACTTACGGGCTGAATAGTGGTTCGAATTTGGGTCTACTCGAAACCGTCTTGAAGCCTTTCTCACATTAGAGTTGGCCTATATCGCATGTACGACTATGATTGCCTGGCTGATTGACGTCTCAATAGTTTCATTTTCATTATTATAAACAAAATATGGTTTGTCGCTTTTGTCTCCTGTTGGTTGTTGCCATTGTGGTGATGTTCTCACATTGGAAAGGAAATAATGCCCCCACATTTTATAATTGACATGAGTTTCATTTTAACTATCTCAAATCAACATGAATCCAAACCCTTAAACGATCTCACTAGTAGCTACTTTAGCATAAAATGTTGCGAAGTGATAGCTAGGGAAGTAGCCTGAGCTGTTTGGTTTGTCTACCTTTGGATCAGTTGTTTTGTTTCGCAGCAAGGCCAACATGAATTACTGATATTAAGCCCATTGGTTTATGTAGGCCTATCAATCTTATACGAGTTGGACCTAAAGGTAAAATTTGTAATCCGTGGATGAAAACAGGGTCTGTTTGGTTGCTCGAAAAATATACATGGAAATTGAAACTGTTTCCGTGAATTACATTCCGAGGCCTCCCCCTCGGATTTGGATTCCCATGTGTAGTGAAAAACAATATTACGAAAAATTGATTTCATGTCGATAAATATACAACCAAACAGCGAAAATCTACATAACAAGGGAAATGAATTCCATGTCCCAAAGAAAATGTCTACTTTTCCCTTTTTAAAACGGAATTCATAGAAAAACTTCATATTTTACCAAAAAAAACTCCATTTCTAAAAACCCCCAAACTATTTTAAATTTACTAGATAAACCCCAAAAACTAAAACATTTTAATTCTCTCATAGCCATAATCCCACTAAAAGAAGAACACAAATATTTTGTTTCCAAATTTCACGTTACTTATTATCTGAAGGTTTTTTTAAGAATTTTTTTCTTATTGCTCCATTTTTTATTGCTCAATGAGAGAATGACACGTGATTTCGAATGCTTACATGGGTGAGTGTTGATTGTAAATAAAAATAAAATTCAAGTAAGATACTGCATAAGTACCGGATAGTTATGCCACGCATCATGGTTTTATTGGAAAATGATTGCATGGAGAAAAAATCCAAGGAGCAAACCCTCTTCTTCTCGTAGCAGCAAGCACCCATCCTCGCAATTCATAGCAAGCACAGACCTCTCATCCTCACAGCAAACCCAGCTCGCGTCCCTCTTTTCGCAATCACGCAACACCTTCATCCCTTTTTAAGCCCTAGACCATCACCGTCATCCCCCTACTCTTGCCCTGAATCCTTCTCACACACAGATATCAGACCATAACCTCTCATCACCATTCGTACCCACACCACAGAACTACCATCATCTCCTCCATCTCTGTCACCTTCATCATCTCTCCCTTCACAGCCCAACAATCACCGATTTTCTACTTCGCTATTCCATCTCCTTCACTTTCACAGCCTCTTCATCTCAACCCTTTTCTCTCTCCCGTCCTCATCTCCATCACACGCCATCATCAGCTACAACCACAGCCATGACCAGGAGCAGATGTGAAGATAAAAAAGAAGATAAATTTATTTCTCTTTCACTTCGCTATCCACACCCCCAGATCCTTTCGCACCATCGTGGATCAGACGACGATAGTGTTTTATTTCCTTTTCACTCTCGTTTGATAATTAATTATGTAGTGCTATTCAAACATGATTAATAGCTAAACTCCTTGTAGCTAGGGGTGGATTCGAAACCCCAAACACGTGCTTTATGAATTAATTGAATTTAATCTTCCTTGCTGATTAGTGATTGTGTTTTTCTTAACTATTTTATAGAGAACTTTTCTTTGTATGTTTGTTAAGGTGACCAACTTAGTAAGCATGCTAGGATCTGGGGCTAGAATATAGGAGAGTTTCACCTAATCATTATAATCTTATACTCACAAGTAGTAAATACCAAGGAACGTTGGTAAAGTTAAGTAAAAACCTAGGTTAAGAACAAGATGCTTATCAAACTTGTAATCGCCTAGTCAGTGTTCATATTTTCCATAGAACTTAATGATCTTGGATTGTTTATCTAACTTGTGATTTCTGATTAGATAGCATGAAAAGAATAGTTTGAAAGCGACGCTTAGTTTAATTTAATGAATTGGGGAAAATACTAAGATTAATGCAGTATGATCACGGTTAATCATGAGCATTGTCTTTCACGATTTAACAAGTGATTATTGAAGATTGATTTATGAGCATATGTTTGGTGTGTGGAGATAAACCCTTAGCTAATTTCTCATCTTTGCCATCTCTTTAGTTTTATTATCTTTACAATCCCCCAATATTTTCTTAATTAGGTTGTTAGTTGTTTCTTAATTATTCTTATTGCTAGTTGGCAAGCCCTCTAATCCCCGATCCAGAAGGATCCCTACTTATTTTTTACTACAATCACAAAACAGGGTATTAAGTTGTGTGCTAGTAAAATAGTGCATCAATTTTTGGCGTCGTTGCCGGGGATTAGTAAAATTGCTAATTACTTCATGAGTTTCCTTTATTAATTTTAATTTTAATTTTTTATTTTTGTATTTATCTCAGGTACTAGATCGTTCGCAATAGGAGATCCAATGAAAACTTATTCCAATACAATTCAGAGCCTGAGAAAACATTTAGAAGACGAAAGAGAGAAACAAAAGAGTCACAAATGTCTAGCTCTGAATCTGAATCAGAAGAGTTCGACATGGAAGACAAAAAATCTATTAAAGAACTTTTGGCATCCACCTTGGATAATGTCGCACCCTTGTGCATTCCTAGTGTAGCGCAGGGCAAGATAGAGTCATTCGAGCTAAAATCCAGCCTACTTCACCATATTAAAAAATATCATGGTATTTTTATGGAGAATCTAAATAAGCATTTACAGGAATTTGAAGTTGTATGTTCCAGTATGATGTTAATAACTGTGGATGAGAACATCCTGAAGCTGAGAGCATTTCCCTTTTCTCTTGCTGATAGGGCTAAGGATTGACTCTATGAACTACCTTCCGGAACAATATACTCTTGGGATAAGATGAAGAAGTTGTTTATAGAGAAATGCTTCCCAACTTAAAAAATCATCTTGTCGAGGAAGAAAATCAGTGGTATTCAGCAGGGTCCGGGAGAATCATATCCATCTTACTATGAGCATTTCAAAACTCTGATAGCATCATGTTTGCAACATCAAATGAAAAAGGAGTTCTTGATTCAATACTTTCATGAGAGATTGCTTACTCTTGAACAACAAATGTTAGTTGTAGCGGCAGGAGGAGCTTTAGTTGATAAAACTCAAGCAGCAGTGAAGAATTTGATTGCAAACCGAGCCTTAAACGCCCAACAATATGAAGGAATTGGAAAGCCTTCACGTCAAGTCCATGAGGTAAGTACTAATTATAGTTTGGAAGCTCAAATGACTAATCTTACTTCACTTGTGACTCAGGCTCTAGGAAAGTCAAATGTGCTAGGAGTTGCACAAGTTTGTGGCATATGCACCATGCTAGGACATCCATCTGATCAATGCCCTCAGCTGATTGAGAATGGTGGTTGGGAGAATGTTAATGCAGTAGGTTTTCAAGGGCAGAATCGGCCCAAGAATAACCTTTATTCTAGCACTTACAATGAAGGCTGGAAAATTCATCCCAACTTTGGATGGAGAAATTCAGAACAACCTCAACAACAAACTTCAAATCGGTCACTCCCTGGTTTCTTTCAGAGGCCGCCAGAACCACCTCAGCACAATTCAGGTATGCCCCTTAATTATGTTGAGATTTTGAAATCGTTAACTATTTCTCAATAGAACCAATAAAAAGATATAGCAAATTTGAAGCTACAAATGGGACAAATTCGCGAACAAGGAAAACTTCCTAGTTCTACCATTCAAAATTCGAAAGGGGGTTTGAAACTGCAAAAGTAACTACATTGAGAAGTGGTAGGCAAATTGAAAGTGAGCCAATAGTCCCCAAACAGAGCCGAAATATGGAAGCTGAGTTATAGGAGGATGATGCAGCCACCATTGAGACACCAAAGCTCCCAGTTAAGGAGGTGAGTGTTCCAAGTTTAGTTTATGCTAATCCGTTTCCACCTCTTCTGCCTTTCTCGCATAGGTTTGCCAAGACTAAGAAAAATGAATAGGAGAAGAAAATTTTGGAAACCTTCCGGAAAGTCCGGGTCAATATTTCGCTTCTTGATGGTATTAAGCAAGTGCCTAAGTACGCAAAATTTTTTAAGGAGCTTTGCACAACAAAGAGGTAGTTAAGGTGAGTGAGAATGTCTCCGCTGTTCTTCAAAGAAAATTGACGCCAAAGTGTAAGGATCCGGGTATTTAACTTAGGTGCGTCAATTAATGTTATGTCATATTCTGTTTATCATTCTATGAATCTCGGGGAGCTAAAAAATGATGGTGTAATTATTCAATTGGCTGACCGTTCTAATGCATATCCTCGAGGTTTGTTGGAAGATGTGTTGGTACAGGTTAATCATTTGATCTTCTCAGCAAATTTCTATGTGCTTGAGATGGAAGATTCGACATTTTCAGCACCTTTGTCTCTTCTTTTAGGGCAGCCCTTCATGAAAACTGCAAAGACAAATATTGATGTGTATGCGAGGAAACTGACCATGGATTTTGATGGTGATGTGATTGGCTTCAACATCTTTGAAGCCATGTGGTATCATGTTGATAATCATTCTTGTTTTTCCATTGACGTGGTTGATATTTTGTCCCTGAAATTTCTTGATGTCATGAATGAGGATGAACTTGAAATCACCATTACTACTATCGCCTGATATGAGAAAACTGGAGTTCTTTGTGACAATAAGAAGCACTTGGCCGATAACATGTGGGAGGATATCATTGAGACTGTGACAACCTTGGAGTCAATGCCACGAATTTTTAGTGAGTCACCTCCCTCAAAATTATTATTCCCTCATCTACTAACAGACTTTTATCTTTTATGATTCAGGCACCTACACTTGAGCTTAAACCGTTACCGGATCACTTGAAGTACACGTATTTAGGAGATGATGAGACATTGCCTGTCATCATATCATCATCACTCACAGTTTTAGAGGAGGAAAAGCTTATTCGAGTTTTGAAGGAATACAAGACTGCAATTGGGTGGACATTGGCCGACATTATGGGCATTAGCCCTAGCACTTGTATGCACTGTATATATCTTGAGGAAGGTGCAAAACCCACTAGGGAAGCTCAACGCCACCTAAACCCCCGTATGATGGAAGTTATGAAGAAAGAAATCATTTAACTCCTTAATTGTTGCGTGATATACCTATTTTAGATAGCAAATGGGTTTCACCAGTGCAAGTAGTACCGAAGAAGTCTAGTTTAACTATGGTAAAGAATGAGGAAAACGAGTTGGTTCCCACGCGAATCCAAAATGGGTGGCGGGTTTGTGATGACTATAGAAAGCTGAATGCAACTACCAGGAAAGATAATTTTCCTCTTCCCTTTATTGATAAATTGCTTGAAAGGTTGGTCGGTCGTGTTTTTTATTGTTTTCTTGATGGCTATTCAGAATATAATCAGATTGTCATCGCCCTAGAAGATCAAGAAAAGACAACCTTCACATGTCCATTCGGCACTTTCGCAAATAGAATAATGTCATTAGGTTTGTGTAATGCCCCAGCTACCTTCTAGAAATGCATGGTAAGTATGTTTTCAAACTTTATTGAAAAAAATCATTGAGGTTTTAATGGAAGATTTTAGTGTTTTCAGTGATTATTTTGACTATTGTCTGGATAATCTTGCTTTGATTCTGAAGCGATGCATTGATGTTAACCTTGTATTAAATTGGGAAAAATGTCATTTTATGGTTAATCAAGGTATTGTTTTAGGCCATGTGGTTTCAGCTAGGGGTATTGAGGTTGATAAAGCTAAAATAGATCTTGTACGTTACTTACCCTCTCCTACTTCAGTGAGAGATGTTCGTTATTTTCTTGGACATGCAGGATTCTATCGGCAATATATCAAAGATTTTTCTAAGATTTTTGGATCACTATGTCGACTCCTACAAAAAGGTGTACCATTTGAGTTCAATGATGACTGTCAGACAACATTTGACAAGCTTAAGGAGTTGTTGACATCAACACTTATCATTGCGCCACCGGATTGGAGTCTTCCATTTGAGCTTATGTGTAACGCATCAGATTATGCCTTAGGAGGAGTTCTAGGCCAACAAAGGGACAAACGTCTTCACGTCATCTACTATGCCTCCCAAACTCTGAATGATGCTCAATTGAAATATTCCACGACTAAAAAGAACTTTTAGTTGTTGTATTTGCTTTAGAGAAATTTCGATCTTATTTAATTGGAACTAAAGTTATAATTTTCTCGAATCATGCAGCTTTAAAATACTTTCTTACAAAGAAAGAAGTGAAACCAAGACTTATATGGTGGATACTTCTTCTTCAAGAGTTTGATGTGGAGATCAAGGATAAGAGAGGGAGTGAAAACGTGGTAGCTGACTACTTGAGCCGCTTGGTGCGCAATGAGGAGCCCTTGCTGATTCTTGGGACTTTTCCTGATGAGCAACTATTTTTGGTCAAGGTAAGTGAACCATGGTATGCTGATATTGTGAATTACCTTGTATCCAAATAGATTTCGAACACCTTGACTCGAGTTCAGAAAGATAAGCTCAAGAAAGTGGCGAGACAGTTTGTATGAGATGATCCCCATCTGTGGAAGCATTGTGACGATCAATTGATTAGAAGGTGCATGCTCGATTCTGAATCTAATTCGATATTGACATATTGTCATTCTTAGGCTTGTGAGGGACACTTTGGAGCTCAAAGAACAACTTGTAAGGTTTTAGAATGTGGATTTTATTAGCCCACTTTATTTAAGGATGCTAGATTATTTTGCATGACTTGTGACCGATGTCAAATAACAGGTAACTTAGGCCCTAGAGATCAAATGACGCATCATCCTATATATAGTGTAGAAATTTTTGATGTATGGGGTATTGATTTCATGGGTCCATTTTCCTCTTCTAATGGTTTCATTTATATATTGCTTGTCGTTGATTATGTTTCAAAGTGGGTGGAAGCAAAAGCCACCTGTACTGATGATTCCGAAGTTGTTGCAGAGTTTATTCGTTCTAACATTTTTGCAAGGTTTGGAATGCTGTGAGTGATTATAAATGATGGAGGTTCCTACTTTTGCAAGCGTACAATTGAAGCTCAGCTTAAGAAATACAATGTCACAGATAAGGTTTCAACACCTTATCATCCCCAGACAAATGGACAACCGAAATTTCAAATCGTGAAATCAAGGGAATCCTTGAGAAGACAGTAAAGCCCACCCGCAAAGACTGGAGTTGCGGCTTGATGATGCTTTATGGGCATATAAGACATCATATAAGACACCTATAGGGACGTCTCCCTTTCGAATTGTATATGGGAAACTGTGTCATCTACCGATTGAGCTAGAACATATGGCGCATTGAGAAATTAAGACTTTCAATATGAACATTGATGATGCAGGCCTTCATAGGAAATTGCAGTTGAACGAGCTTGAAGAGATTCAGAATGAAGCATATGAAAGTGCCAGGATTTATGAGGAGAAAACCAAAGCTTTTCATGATCGCATGATCCATGGAAAGACTTTTGTTGTGGGCCAGAAAGTCTTACTTTTCCAGTCACACCTTTAACTTTTTCCTGGTAAGTTACGTTCTAGATTGGTTGTTCATTTCATTGTTACTAATGTTTTTCCTCATGGTGCTATACAGGTGAAGAGTGCCACAATTGGTAAGGAGTTCAAGGTGAATGGGCATTGACTTAAGCCCTATTATGAATCATTTGTGGAGCACGACGTGAAAGGCATATCACTCCATGTTCCCACTTATTTTGAGGATTAATTGGAGATGTCGTCAGGCTGCACGACGTTAAAACAAGCGCTTCTTGAGAGGCAACTCAATCAGATTTACTTTCTCTATCCCTTTATTTTCTTTTCTTTATTTTTGCTTTTGTTTATTAGTAGTTTGTTTTTCCTCTTTTAAATCTTTAATTGCATGTGCTATAATCTGTTAATATTGAGAACAATGTTAGGTTTAAGTGTGGGGGGAACAACGTTATTTTTATTTTTATTTTAAATTAAAAAGTGTCAATCCATAAAAAAAATTAAAAAAATGTTGGTTTTGTTTTCTTTGGTATTAGTGTCAGTAAATAACAATTATAGTTATTTTGAGTTTTAGGATACTTTCCAACACAATAATAAGATTTGGGTTTTAATTACATGACTTTAAGGTGATTTTATAAACATGATTTAAGGTCTAATATTATTATTTGGTTAATGCTTATTCATGGTAATCAGTTGAGTAATTGGTACTCGTAGCATGCTTAATTGAGTTTAACTCATTATAATCCATATGTGAGTTTTTAGCCTAACGTTCCTTTGATTTTGAGAGTTTTTAGTTAGGTCATCTTTAATTTAATTTTATTTTTTTTGTCAATAATTCGTTGCATGTTCTCAATTTTGTTTTTTTTTTTTGCTACTCTGATTGCTTTCATAATTAAGAATTAAACACTAAAACTTATATTAATTTCATTCAAAACATTATATTGAATTGCACAAAATGCTTGACATGATAAAGGAACCTAGTTTCTACCATTGCTAAATAAGCCTGATCCATGATATATTTCTTTTAGGTTAAACCCCGTTGAGTTTGTTATTAAGCCTGTTTGTTTCATTATCCTCATTTTCCATCCCTAACCTAATTAGAAGATTGAAGCATAATTTGATTCGCGGAGACTTTATTGTGGTTCAAGGTATGTTGAAAAGCAAGTGTAGGGGGAGGCCCTTATGGTAGATACTTCAAGAAGAAAGAGTTGCAAAAAAATAAAAAAAAAATGGGTACAAAGTTACAGAATGGATACAAACCCTTGTCTATATTCATTCAATATTTCAGTACTATACAGATAGTCCAATTCTTTTCATTCAGTAGATACAAAATAATGGCTGAAACTCTTCATTATCAGTAGGCCACCGCTTCCTTGCTAATGTCTCTAATCTTATCGCATGCTTTCACCATTTCTTTAAGTCCTTTGTAATTTCCTTATTTGTTCTTTCTCTTCCCATGACCCCTTGGCTCCATTACAACCTGAATTAAGACCTTTTGATTGAGTGTGTCTTGCAATGTCACGATGTGGAGATTCGAATGAGGTATGAGCATATGGTGTCACTAGTTCTTGCATTCAAGTTGTAGCATTCCTTCCATTAGATCATTTATCTGAAAAAAAAAAAATAAACATGTCAGAAAATGTCTTTCTTTCTTGTTATATCATATGTGAGCTATTTGTTTCCCTTTCACATCATCCTATCACATATAGCTAGAATAGGAAGAGTGATTCTACCAATCAATCAATGAAAAAAAGTGCACCCAACGAGATTTTTGGGTTAATTCTTTTTGGCACGCGTTTGAGTTTCACAGTCGCTTGGATTGATTTAATTGTGAATTTTTATATCATTGCTATGAACGTGTATTAGCTTTCGAATGGGTGGATTTAATTTTGTGTTTTTAAAGAATCTTATCATGTCATGACCCATTGAAAATCTCTGAGACAAATGTTGGAAAATATAGATTAAATCATTTGAGTCTTTTATTTTTGTTTATTTGATTGGCTCGAGTACTAGCATAAGATAAGTGTGGGGGAATTTGATAGGAACATAATTATGCGTTTATAGTACCATATTTCTATATATAATAATTTTGGATATTTCTTGTTAATTATGGTAGTAATTGCTATTTTCGTGTTTGTGTAGGTTTCCAATTATAAGATTCCAAAATAAAAGCTAAGAAGTGCAAATTGGTTTGAATTAGGAAGACTTATTGCAAAAGAAAACTATACAAGGAAGGAAACCTAAAGAACACGATTATAAAAGAGACTATACCTGGCTTTGGAGAGATCACCCATCCTCACAATCACAGTCGCAAACCCTTTTTTGCTCACAGCAGCAAGCACAAATCCTCGCAATTCATCGCAAGCACATACTTCTCATCCTCGCAGCAAACCCAGCTCATGACCCCCTTTTTGCAATCAAGCAACACCTTCATCCCTTTTTAAGCCACAGACCATCACCGTCATCCACCTCTTGCCCTGAATCCTTCACACACACAGACATCAGAAGGTAACCTCTCATCACTGTTTGTACCCACACCACAGAGCTACCATCATCTCCTCCATCTCTGCCACCTTCGTCATCATATCTCCCTTCGCAGCCCAACAATCACCGATTCTCCACTTCCCGTTCGATCTCCTTTATTTTCACAGCCTCCTCGTCTCAGCCTCTCTCTCGTCTCTCGCCCTCATGTCCATTGCACACCATCATCAGCCACAACCACAGCCACGAGCAGGAGCAGATTGTGAAAAAGAAGAAGAAGAGAAATTTATTTCTTTCACTTTGCTATCTACACCCCCAGATCCTCTCACACCACCACGGATCAGGCGACGACAGTGTTTTATTTCATTTACCCTTTCTTTTTCTTAGTTGTAGTTTGATAATTAATTATATATTTCTATTCAAACATGATTAATATGTCTAGCTAAACTCCTCGTAGCTAGGGGTGGATTCGAAACCCCAAACATGTGATTTATGAATTAATTGAATTGAATTTTCCTTGTTGATTAGCGATTGTGTTTTGCTTAACTGCTTTATAGAGAACTTTTTTTGTATGTTTGTTAAGGTGGCCAACTTAGTAAGCATGCTAGGATTTGGGGCTAGAGTTTCACTTAATCGTTATAATCTTGTACTTACAAATAGTAAATACCAAGGAACGTTGGTAAGGTTAAGTAAAAACCTAGGTTAAGAACAAAATGTTGATCATACTTGTAATTGCCTAGTCAGTGTTCATATTTTCCATAAAACTTAATGATCTTGGAATGTTTATCTAACTTGCGATTCCTTAATAGATAACATCAAAAGAATAGTTTGAAAGCGACACTTAGTTTAATTTAGCAAATTTGGGAAAATAATACAATTAGTGCAGTGCGATCACGATTAATCTTGAGCATTATCTTTTACGAGTTAGCAAGTGATTATTGAAGATTGATTTATGAGCATATGTTTTGTATGTGAAGATAAACCCTTAGCTAATTTTTCATCTTTTCCATCTCTTTAGTTTTATTATCTTTACAATAATTTTCGTAATTATTTTCCTAGTTTAAATTAGAAAAATCCAATCCCCCAATATTTTATTAATTAGGTTGTTAGTTGTTTCTTAGTTATTCTTAGTCCTAGTTGGTAAACCCTTTTATCCTTGGTCCAGAACGATTCCTACTATTCTTTACTATAATCACAAAGTAGGGTATTAAGTTGTGTGCTAGTAAATAGAGCATCAGGCACGGTTCGAGGGGATATGGGGATTGGGCTTGTCTCGGTCCAGTGAAATGGGATGGACGACCTGGGATACATATTTTTGGCAGATCCAGATGGTCCCAAACCGATTTGAACTAGGACAATCCGGGACAAAACCATGCCATCTTGGTTCAAATCTCACCCATCGACCTAAACCTAATATTGAATAGTATTGAAGTAAGTTGGGTTGCCAAACCCACCCAATTTGCAGCCTAATGACTTGCTCTCCCAAGTTGGGCCAAGCCCAATTTTGATTAAGTAATTGTAGCACCCCGTAATTTTTCTACTTACTGAAAAATATTTATATTTTTGTGTGATTGTCTTCATTAAGTTATGGGCATACATATGAGCTATTTATTTGTCAATGTGATGTGTAGTTGTTTATTTAAGAATTAATTTCCTACTTACCTTCCTCTACCGAATCTCGGGACGAGATTCTTTTGAGTTGTATATATTGTAATACCCGCCTAATTAAATAAATATATAAAATTTCTTTTGTAAACCCTAATGTTGATGGGTTGTTACCCAATTGTATTTGGACTTGGTTGTGGCCTTTTATTAAACTAATAAGTAGGATTTTTTATTTTGTGAAATAGGGTGGGCGCATTCGGAAGTTCGGTGGGGGCGAATAGCCACCCACCATATAAAAGAAACAAAACCCTAAATTTTCCTTTAAAGACACTACCCTAGTTTATTTTTCTTCTCTTTGCAAACACACACAAAAAAAAAAAAAAAAAAAAAAAAAAAAAAAAAAAAAAATCCTACGTTGAAAGTGGGAGGAGCTTGGAAAGAGGAACTTTGGATTCTTGCAAAAATCAGTGAGTACAACTCTATTCTTGTTTAGTTTTCTTTTTTTGTAATATCATTGATTAAATATATTGCATATCCCTGCGTATGGAAGAGAGAAAGGATGAAAGAGGGATTTTCTTTTAGGTTTTTAGTTTTCGTTTTGTGTGTATGGGTTTCCGTTTCTGTGATCTGACATGTTTTTTTTATTTTATTTGATTGACATCCGACGCCTGACACGGTTTCAAAAAAAAAAAATAACAATAATAATTTGTGCGTATGATGTCTGACATGCTTTTGTTTGATTGACGTGTTTGAAAATAACGTGCAGTTTACAGTTTCAATTTTAACATATAGAAAACTCAAGATATGTGGCTTGGATTTGTCTTGGTTTTAACATGTGAAATCAATTGGTGGGTATTTCAATCACAATGAATTGCAAATTGGTTCTTTCACTGTTGGCCACTGCAATGGGTTAAAAAGCATTGTTTGCTTATAAAAAAAAACATGGGAGAGTCATCATCATTATTGATGGGTTAGGTGCACGGTTTTTGAGAAAATTTTGGTTACTGCATACACCTTATAAGTTATTAAGTTTAGATGATATTTATATGCATAAATGTGTGTATGAGTATTGATTTTTTTTTTTACTGTTTCATCATGTCAAATCAACATATGTTGGGTACTTGATAATCGACATTTACAAATCAGTGTTAATTTGTGGGTATATGTGGAGGAGAATTGATGTCATGTTGCAACAGTGGACATGATTAAATTGTGTAGTATAATTGTAGTAAGGTTTTATGCACGTGGTAATTGTAGAGGGATGTGATGTGATGTTAATTGCTTTGGAAAAAAAATGGCTCAAATAAAATACTTGGTAAATGTTCTTTTTCCACAACTCCGAAAAAAAAAAAAAAAAGATGTGAAAAGAAAAGAAACTTTTGTATACAGACTTGCTTGTATACGTATGATATTATTATGGGTATGCAGACTTGCTTGCATATCGGTGCACCGTTCCATGTGAGTTCGGTTGTACGTGTAGAATGCTTGTCAGTGATCGAACTTCGGGTGAGATGACATGACACTCGAGGTGGCACCCCACTTGGGTCATGTACGCTCCGAGTGGCTTCGATGGCAAGGGAGGCACACTTGGGTGAGGTGTGTTCGGCACAGGAGGAGAGTGCGATTGTGGAAAAAGGAGCCAAGAATTAGAAAACAAAATAAATAATTAAATTAAACCATTGAATTGAGCATGCCATGAAATTGTGTATAGATTAATTTAGCTTATACTAGGTTAGCCTTGAGGGAAGAAACTAAATGCTCATTCAACCATTGAATGAGAACTACACGTCTTCCTAAAGGTAGAAAAATGTATTTGTTTAATATTTCAATAATAGTCTAATATGATTATGAATTGTAGTGTTGTTGCATTTATGAGGATTGATAACTCATAAACTTTATTTATTAGTGATAAATGATGCATATTTATTTATTAGGATAATAACACCATTGCCTCATTGAGGAACTACCTGATGGTGTGGTTATTTATTGTTTGGTTTATTTAATGTTATCATGTGCGGATTTATTGATTTTTGGGATGAAGATTTCTCACACCGGCTTTATTGCCGACCCGAGTGAGCTTTTGCTTCTTGGGTACATTCCTTTTGGAATGTAGTCGATTAGCCTTTCAGGTTTAGAGATTTTGAGCTGCATTACTGGAGTCCCGCTAGTGTGCTAGCCATGCCAGTCTTCTCCGGGTTAGATTTTTATTTGTTTCAGTACTCTAGATCATGTTTAGTTGTTGCTGCTATTTGTTTCTGTTATTATTGAATTCTCACGTCCCGAGTTTTGGGGGAAACGGATAATCCTACGTGGCTTTTTGGGATTTTCGTTTCCTTCGAAAATCGGGGCGTGACATTTTGGTATCAGAGCATTTGGTTAGCCTAGGCTGGGGTAGAGTCTAGGTGATCCTCGGAATGTGGATATGGGAGAGTAGTAGTGTGACGGTCTAGAGATAAAGTGACAAGGGTGAACCTTGAACTTTTAGTATTGTTTCTTTTTCTTCGTGAATCTCGAGATGAGATTTCTGTGACTAACTTATTTTAATGTCAATAGTGGATGGCATTATTCAGTGTCGTTTTCTTGTAGCGGTTTGTTATCTTGAATCTTTAGTTAACCCTTTCGCGAATCTCGGGACGAGATTCTTTTGAGTTGTATATATTGTAACACCACTACTTTTTCAATGACAATAAAAATTTATGCAACTAAAATTCAATTGAAAATTTTTATTTTAAAATCTTCTTTCGTTTGACAAGTTGCATTTTTTGAAATTTCGCTTAACTTTCTTTCCTCTACCGAATCTCGGGACGAGATTCTTTTGAGTTGTATATATTGTAGCACCCCGTAATTTTTCTACTTACTGAAAAATATTTATATTTTTGTGTGATTGTCTTCATTAAGTTATGGGCATACATATGAGCTATTTATTTGTCAATGTGATGTGTAGTTGTTTATTTAAGAATTAATTTCCTACTTACCTTCCTCTACCGAATCTCGGGACGAGATTCTTTTGAGTTGTATATATTGTAATACCCGCCTAATTAAATAAATATATAAAATTTCTTTTGTAAACCCTAATGTTGATGGGTTGTTACCCAATTGTATTTGGACTTGGTTGTGGCCTTTTATTAAACTAATAAGTAGGATTTTTTTATTTTGTGAAATAGGGTGGGCGCATTCGGAAGTTCGGTGGGGGCGAATAGCCACCCACCATATAAAAGAAACAAAACCCTAAATTTTCCTTTAAAGACACTACCCTAGTTTATTTTTCTTCTCTTTGCACACACACACAAAAGAAAAAGAAAAAAAAAAAAAAAAAAAATCCTACGTTGAAAGTGGGAGGAGCTTGGAAAGAGGAACTTTGGATTCTTGCAAAAATCAGTGAGTACAACTCTATTCTGGTTTAGTTTTCTTTTTTTGTAATATCATTGATTAAATATATTGCATATCCCTGCGTATGGAAGAGAAAAAGGATGAAAGAGGGATTTTCTTTTAGGTTTTTAGTTTTCGTTTTGTGTGTATGGGTTTCCGTTTCTGTGATCTGACATGATTTTTTTTATTTTATTTGATTGACATCCGACGCCTGACACGGTTTCAAAAAAAAAAATAACAATAATAATTTGTGCGTATGATGTCTGACATGCTTTTGTTTGATTGACGTGTTTGAAAATAACGTGCAGTTTACAGTTTCAATTTTAACATATAAAAAACTCAAGATATGTGGCTTGGATTTGTCTTGGTTTTAACATGTGAAATCAATTGGTGGGTATTTCAATCACAATGAATTGCAAATTGGTTCTTTCACTGTTGGCCACTGCAATGGGTTAAAAAGCATTGTTTGCTTATAAAAAAAAACATGGGAGAGTCATCATCATTATTGATGGGTTAGGTGCACGGTTTTTGAGAAAATTTTGGTTACTGCATACACCTTATAAGTTATTAAGTTTAGATGATATTTATATGCATAAATGTGTGTATGAGTATTGATTTTTTTTTTACTGTTTCATCATGTCAAATCAACATATGTTGGGTACTTGATAATCGACATTTACAAATCAGTGTTAATTTGTGGGTATATGTGGAGGAGAATTGATGTCATGTTGCAACAGTGGACATGATTAAATTGTGTAGTATAATTGTAGTAAGGTTTTATGCACGTGGTAATTGTAGAGGGATGTGATGTGATGTTAATTGCTTTGGAAAAAAAAATGGCTCAAATAAAATACTTGGTAAATGTTCTTTTTCCACAACTCCGAAAAAAAAAAAAAAAAGATGTGAAAAGAAAAGAAACTTTTGTATACAGACTTGCTTGTATACGTATGATATTATTATGGGTATGCAGACTTGCTTGCATATCGGTGCACCGTTCCATGTGAGTTCGGTTGTACGTGTAGAATGCTTGTCAGTGATCGAACTTCGGGTGAGATGACATGACACTCGAGGTGGCACCCCACTTGGGTCATGTACGCTCCGAGTGGCTTCGATGGCAAGGGAGGCACACTTGGGTGAGGTGTGTTCGGCACAGGAGGAGAGTGCGATTGTGGAAAAAGGAGCCAAGAATTAGAAAACAAAATAAATAATTAAATTAAACCATTGAATTGAGCATGCCATGAAATTGTGTATAGATTAATTTAGCTTATACTAGGTTAGCCTTGAGGGAAGAAACTAAATGCTCATTCAACCATTGAATGAGAACTACACGTCTTCCTAAAGGTAGAAAAATGTATTTGTTTAATATTTCAATAATAGTCTAATATGATTATGAATTGTAGTGTTGTTGCATTTATGAGGATTGATAACTCATAAACTTTATTTATTAGTGATAAATGATGCATATTTATTTATTAGGATAATAACACCATTGCCTCATTGAGGAACTACCTGATGGTGTGGTTATTTATTGTTTGGTTTATTTAATGTTATCATGTGCGGATTTATTGATTTTTGGGATGAAGATTTCTCACACCGGCTTTATTGCCGACCCGAGTGAGCTTTTGCTTCTTGGGTACATTCCTTTTGGAATGTAGTCGATTAGCCTTTCAGGTTTAGAGATTTTGAGCTGCATTACTGGAGTCCCGCTAGTGTGCTAGCCATGCCAGTCTTCTCCGGGTTAGATTTTTATTTGTTTCAGTACTCTAGATCATGTTTAGTTGTTGCTGCTATTTGTTTATGTTATTATTGAATTCTCACGTCCCGAGTTTTGGGGGAAACGGATAATCCTACGTGGCTTTTTGGGATTTTCGTTTCCTTCGAAAATCGGGGCGTGACAGTAATGGTGATTCAATTTTTGCAACAACTTCTGGTGATTTCCCTCTAGTAAATCGTTGTATATTCAGAAGGCCTTGCGTAAAAGGAGATGAGTTGAACCAAAGGCCATCGGAGAGAGACAATTGGTACTGCTCTGATATGGTGTTGTTGTTTGTGACTGTTGTTGTGAGAAGGTTGGAAGGGGAACAAATCTGCTCAGGCAGGGAAGTTTATAGCATTGATAGCAGAGAGGGAAATCATCTTCGAAGCAGATCTCTGATTTGATTGGATTTACAGGTGGGTTTCGATTTCTATCTTGCTTGCTCTTTCAATTACCATTTGGAGGAGAATATCGCACCCGTCGAAAGGGAAGCACAGGTTCACCTCGAGTTCTCAAGGCAGTCCTTCCTAGGGCCTTTCCTCCTTTCCCATGGCGGCACAACCAGCTGTCGGTGGAAGAATTGCATCGGCTGAGCATGAGGGTGGCTCGGCTGAAGATGAAAGAGATCTAAAGTGAAAGAGAGCGAGGTTTGATATGGAGGTCTTGGACGAGGACAATCGCAATTGATGAAAAAGGTTTATTTCCCATTTTAGGGATGGCAGTAGGGCGGATTTTCACGGATATCTGCCTCACCCAAACCGAATGGGGTGGTTTTGGATATGCACAAATGGTTTTCGGGGCGGTTTCGGGGATTCAAACAATATCCATCACGTATTCGGGGCGAATACGGATTTGACCATATCCGCCCCGCGGATATCCGTTTATGTATATAAATAAAAGCCCATTTCATTATTTCAAAGCCCATATCACTCTCATATCAAATCTCATCTCATTATTTCAAAAAGCCCATATCATTTTCAAGCCCTAAGGAGTGAGAAAACTTTATCAAACTCTCTATCTTCAACAGAGAGAAAACTCTCTCAAATATCACCCTTTTCTTCAACAGAGAAAAGAAAGAACTCAAATATCTTCTTTTTCTTCATCGATGGATTGTTGTTTTCGGTCTTCTTCTTCACATATCTTCTTCTTCATCGCAGATCTTCTTTTTCACATATTTTCTTCTTCTTCCTTCACAGATCTTCTTCTTCATAGATCTTCTTCTTCACCATAGATCTCCCTCACACATCTATCATCGTCATTGTCGTCAAATCTCTCCATCACAGATCTCGGCTCCTGGCTCCATCACAGATCTCGGCTCCATCAGCGATCCATCACGAATCTCGGCTCCATCAGAGATCCATCACAGATCTCGGCTCCATTAGATCTCCATCACAGATCTCGTCATTGTTCTCTGATGTTAGATCTCGACTCCATCACAGATCTCCATCAGCGATCCATCACGGATCTCGGCTCCATCAGAGATCCATCACAGATCTCGGCTCCATCAGATCTCGGCTCCATTAGATCTCGTTATGTGATCGATATGATGTTATGTGATCTCCATTGTTCTAGTGAATCTGATGTTATGTGATCGATCATTCTACTGTTATGTGAATAAAGTATAAATGAAGGTTTTTTTTTAATATATATAACGGATATTTGGGCGGGGCGGATATCCGTAAATCCATCCAGAGCAGGGATGGGTTTTAAAGTTTTGTATAAACAGATATTCGGGGCGGATTTGGGGATCCGCAATCTCCAGCGGGGCGAGGATGGATTTGCCAAAATCCGCCCCGTTGCCATCCCTATTCCCATTTGGCCCCAATCAATTTATAACTATTCTTCTTTAAGCCCCAAAAGCTTTTGTATTCTAGTCTAACCCCCATTTTAAAGTTTGACTGTTAGGTTAAACACGTTGACCAGCTTCAGCCATCCATATTTGTGTTAAATACCAAATTGTTTGTTTCTTCTCTATATTTGCATCTCAGGGCAATATAAACTCACTGTCCCCAAATATATATTTTCCCTTATCTGTAATATTAACTCATCTTCCCCCAAAGCTTTATTTTTCCTGTAATATCAACTCATCTCCCCAAATATATTTTTTCACTTATCTGTAATACTAATCCATCTCCCCCAAATCTTTATTTTTCCTGTAATATTAACCCATCTTCCCTAAATATTTTCCCCCTTATCTGTAATACTAACCCATCTTTCCCAAATCATTATTTTTTGTGTAATACTAACCCATCTTCCTCAAATCTTTATCAATTTTTTACCTTCATTGTCTTTATGCCAAACCCAAAATCAACCTTCATTCTTATAAGCTTCTTAGTCTCCACCCTCCTACACACTTCCCTCCCACCAATTCTTGCAATCCCATAACCACAACAAACCCAAAAAATTGTTGATTCACCGAGTCGACCCGACGACTTTCAATGGCTACTCTATTGGAACTTCTCCTATTCGACTTCTCAAAATTATATCTTTATTTGGCCCAATAAATTTTGGGGGAAATGGGTTTATTGCCTCGAGAGTCACATATATAGAATTGTATCTATCTCGAAGAAATGAGTAATTTGCTATTTAACACAAATATGGATGGTTGAAGTTAGTCAAAGTGTTTGACCTAACAGTCAAACTTTAAAATGGGGGATAGACTAGAATACAAATACTTTTGGGGGTCAAAGAAGAATAGTCATAAACTAGTGGGGGCCAAATGGAAAATAACCCTAAAAGTAAGGATGAATATTAGAGTGAAATAAGGAAGAGTGATGGAGTGAAATAAGGAAAAGTGATTTGGATGTGAATTATGCAAATGAGGAAATGGGTAAAAAATGTGTGAATAAATAGTGGAGTTTGACTTAACACTTTTGAAGTTGTAGAAATATTTTTGGCAATGATAAAGTTGGCCATGTAGATGTTCAAATCTTCATGTTGATTTCCTCGAAATCCGTAAATGGTGGTGCTTTGTGGGCTTGACATCATGGGTCTTAGGGTCTAAAATTTTTAGTCTTTGACAATGCATGTGTGAATTTCCAATGGGCTTTCTAGCTGTTGAACTTAGCCTTATTGTGCCACTTTGTGTATGATTTGAGATTAATGCTTAAATTTCTACAAAATACAAGTAATGAAATACGTTTATTAGATAATTGGACTTAGCAATTCTATATTTAGGGGCATAAAATGTCTTAAATATATGCTTATTGAATCCCCCAACTCTTTATTTGAGTAAAACCTAAACTCACTGTTATAGAACTCACAATTACATTTAGCATATGCAAGAAGCCTTTAAACCTCTAGGTTCCGCTAGTGGACGAGCTATAGTCTCGTGAGGGTGTCTAGAGATGATACCCACAAACACTGGTGATACTCAGGATTCAAGAATCTACCCAAGATATTTGCCTTAGATAGTTCCTACCCAATTGCTCAAGAAATAAAGGACATTGTCGTCTTACCTATCCGGCTAGTATTAAGTCGGTAATAGACATTAGTAAGCATTTCATATAAGCCAAAGATTGTCATTCAAGTTTATAGTAAGAGTGCGCTTACTTGAATATTTGTTACAGATTTCAGTTTAGAGTGGACCTATCTCAAGATTACTTAAAGAACAATTGTTTTGACTTCAAATCTCACAAGATAATATAATCGCTTAGAATGAATCACAGAGATTTGGCTAATTTCTCTCAACGTATGTGAATAAGATGGTAAGGATTTGAGATACTTCACATACTAAGCAAAAGATAGAAAATCAAGAGTTGAGAAGATATTATCTAATGAAAGAATATCATCCATTGAGAATGTTGATTTCATTCACCACAACTTTTCTTAATTTAGCTTCTACATTACGACCATACTTTTCTAAGGATCATAGTAGAATTTTAACTAGGTTGTAATGGGGCTTAGGACTGGGGTAAACAAATAAGGATAAGGATAATGAAGGTGCTTTTGAGAAAGTTAAAAATCTTCTATGAAAAACATAAGATTGAATTCTAATGTTTGACTCAACTGCTTATGTTTTAATTGTTTTTGAGCTTCCTTGTTGATGGTTAAATACTACATTTTTTTATTGTTTTTAATCGTAGTAATGTACAAAATGGTATTTGATATTGAAGCTCTTTTTAATCATAGTAATGCGTTTAGGTTTATGGAACTTAATCTCATCATAGATATATACTCGTACTACAAAAGATACCATTGAATTTGAAATATCCCAAAACCTGAACCGAACATTTCCTCAATGTTCTAAAGTAAGACATTGTGGGTAAACTAAGAACTGATGAGAAACAATAAGGAAAGGAAGTGGATTACAATAAGCTCCTTGGTGCTCAAGTGAATATAACCTAATCATGATACACAAGATCTTCAAGAAGGATTTCCTCCAATTCTTGACTCGTGCACTTGAGAAATGGTTTTTCGTTGATTATTTACTTTGAAAACACTACCATCCTCCATGTTCTCGATTTCGATGGCTCCATGTGGAAAAATTGTTCAAACTTTAAATGGTCCAGACCATCGAAATCATAACTTACCAGGAAAGAGATGCGAACAAGAGTTATACAACAAGACATGTTAGCCAAAGTGAATTTTCTTTTCTTAAAAATATTTTTTCATAGATCATCTTCATTCGATCTTTGTACTTTTTAGCACACTTATTGCATCATTTCTAATCTCCTCCAATTCAACGAGTTGGAGTTTTCTGTGGGTTCCAACCTTGTCAACTTCAAAGTTCAACTTCTTAATTGCCCAATAAGCTTTGTGTTCAAGCTCAACTGGAAGATGGCAGGCTTTGCTATAAACTAAGTGGTATGGAGACATTCCAATAGGGGTTTTAAATGTTATACGGTATGGAGACATTCCAATAGGGTTTCTCTAGGATACGCTTGATTTCCCTGTTTGAAACCTCCACTTGGCCACTAGTTTGTGGGTGATAAGGAGTAGCCACCTTATGAGTGATGCAATAGTGTTTCATTACTACACGATTACAAAAGTGTGCCCCTCAGTCGCTAATAATAGCATGAGGTGAGCCAAAACAAGCAAAAATCTCCTTCAAAAAGATGATCACGACCTTATGATAATTCGTTTTACATGCTTTCGCTTCCACCCATATAGGCACATAGTCTACTGCCACAAGAATATACTCATTTTCATAGGATTTTGGAAAAGAACCCATGAAATCTATACCCCACACATCAAAGATCTCAACTATAAGGATTGGGTTAAGAGCCATCATGTTCCTACGCCCTATACTTCCAAAGCATTGGCAACAATCACATGACTTACATTAAAGATGGGCATCACGGAACAAGGTAGACCAATAAAAACCACACTGCAAGATCTTTGCAGAGGTTTTATTTGAACTAAAATGGCCACCACATGCATGGTCATGGCAAAATGAGAGAATTTTTTTGTTGATCACTCTCAGGAATACATCTCCTAATGACTTGGTGAAAGCAATACTTGAAAAGTTATGGATCTTCCCAGAAGTAATATTTTCCCTTGGCTAAAAATATGAATCTATCTTGTTTTGAACAATGGTTAGGCACTTGGCCAGTAACAAAATACTTCATAAAGTCTGCAAACCAAGGAAGCCTTAAAAGTGAGTAGGATACCATCATTAATTGTTCATAAGGAAATGTTTCAGTTATGGGTAGTGACTCTCTATCAGATTCTACAATCATCCTAAATAGATGATCCACAACCACATTCTTTGTGCCTTTCTTATCTCGGATTTTGAGATCAAATTTTGGGAATAACAAGATCCATTAGATCAAATGTGGTTTGGCATCCTTCTTAGATTGAAAATACTTAAGAGTTGCATGATCATAGTAGATAATGATTTGGGTCCTATAAGGTATGATTAGAACTTATCAAGGGCAAAGATGACTGCTAATAACTCTTTTTTTCGTGGTGGAGTAGTTGAATTTGGCACCATCGAGAGTCTTACTAGCATAATGGATCACATGGGATCGTTTGTCTATCATCTGCCCTAGGACAACACTTATGGCATAATCAGATGCATCACTCATTATCTCAAAGGGGGCACTCTAGTCAGGTCAAATGATGGGTGTTGAGGTAAGTTGTAACTTTAACCGCTCAAATGCCTTCAAGCATTCTTCATTGAACTCAAATGAGATATCCTTGTTTAAAAGTGTGCATAAAGGCCTCGCAATTTTGCTGAAGTCTTGGATGAAACGACGGTAAAAACTAGCATGTCCTATGAATGATTGAACATTGTTGGCATTTTTGGAGGTGGAAGACTAGCTATAATATCAATTTTTTCCTTGTCTAGTTCAGTACCTTTCTCAGAAACAATGTGGCCCAATACAATTTCCTCAATTACTATGAAATGACATTTTTCCCAATTGAGAACAAGTTTTTTTCCTTACATCTTTCTAGCACAAGGGTTAGATGAGATGGACATTGATCAAAGCTGGAATAAAAAACAGAGAAATCATCCATGAAGACTTCTAGAAACCTCTCTACCAAATCTGAGAAAATACTCAACATAAATCATTGAAATATTGTTGGTGCATTGCACAAGCCAAAGGGCATCCGCTATAGGCAAAAGTGCCAAATAGACAGATAAATATGATTTTCTCTTGATCTTCTAAGGCAATTGAGATTTGGTTATAGCCAGAGTAACCATCGAGGAAACAATAATATTCATGACCAGCTAACTGCTCTAACATTTGATTGATGAATGGGAGGTAGAAATGGTTTTTCCTAGTCATAGAGTTTAGTGTTCGGTAATCAATACATACCCACCAGCCGGTTTGGATTCGAGTTGGCACTAGCTCATCAACATGATTTTTCATAACAGTGATACCTGGTTTCTTAAGAACAACCTGAACAGGGATAACCTATTGACTATATGGTATGGCGTATATGATACATGCGTCTAGAAGTTTAATGACCTTTGCTTGCACAACTTCCTTAATTACAAGGTTTCGTCTTCTTTGTAGCTCTCTAGAAATTTTTGCATTATCTTCAAGATGAATTTTATGCATCACAATTGAAGGAATTATTACCTTGATGTCTACAATGGACAAACCAACTGCCTCTTTGTGCTTGTGGAACACTTCCATTAAGTTACCTTCGTGTTCTTTATCTAAGTGAGTAGAAATTATGACAGGAAAGGTATTAGTGTCTCCTAAGAAAGTGTATTTCAAATGGTTGGGCAATGATTTAAGTTCTAGCTTCAGTGGCTCAACTAATGAAAGAATTTGTGGCTTGCTCTTAATGGGTAACAATTCTACTTTGGTTTTCAAGTATTGGTGTCAAGTAAAGGTAGATAGTCAAGCAATGAATTAACTTGTCCCATGGTATTCCTCATCAAGGTCCAAACCAAAATGGGCCAAACATTCCTCCAGTGGGTCACGATAACATTGTCTCAAAAAAACTTTTCAATGATGCTTTTTATCATGTTCACTTCCTTCAGAAATTCTTCCTCAATTGGGTGTTGGACACTATGGAATACGATAAGCTCAAATGTAATATTGCAAAAGGAAAAATTCACGATACTATTTCTGCAATGAATGATTGCATTTGATGTTGCTAAAAATGAGTGACCTAAAATGATAGGGATTTGGTTTTTGGCATTTGCCACTGGTTTAGTGTCCAACACAACAAAGTCAACTAGGAAGTAGAACTTTTAAACTTGAACAAGAACGTCTTCAACAATTTCCATTTGGGAATTTTGATCGACCTATCAGCCAACTGGAGAGTGATGGAGGTAGGTTTGAACTCCGCCAAACCCAAGGACTGGTATACTGAAAAGGGCAACATGTTGACACTGGCTCATAGATCTAACAAAGATTGTTTGATATCATTATCTACTATCCTTAAGGCAATTGTAGGACAACCAGGGTCTTTGTATTTGACAACGATTTTCTGTTGGATATAAGAGGTTGATTGTTCAACTAAGAGTGCTTGCCTAGAAATATTAGTTTTCCTTTTCATAATGCAAAAGGTCTTTGAAAAACTTGGCATAAGAAGGTATTTGCTTAATGGCCTTTAAGAAGGGTATGTTGATATTCACTTGCTTAAACACTTCTAAGATATCAACATTCAAAGGGCATTTTTTGGTAGCACGATACTCACAGGGTATAGAGCTTTTGGGAGGAAGGGTTTTATTAGTTGTGGTTCTTGATTTTTTTTGGGGACTGCATTCCCAAGTGGTTGACTCTTGGACCATTGGCTCACTTTTTTCTTTTCTCAAACTAATCTAATTCAGTTTCCTCGTGTAAGTCGACATTGTTGTCGACTTTCTTACCACTTCTCAACGTGGCAATGGACTTGACTTCCTCATGGTGGATATCTTGGTTTGAACAAGTTCCTATTTCGAACTTACCTTTGGGATATTGTTGTTGAGGTAGTTGTGACACACATTGGCCCCTAAGATTGGCTAGAAAAATTTCTCTTCTCTCTATCACCACAATAATTGCCAACTGACTCAACTGTTCCCAGTTTGGCTATGGCTTGATTGTTGGCACGAGTAGCCATGTTTTGGGCTTTGATAATTTGTTCCAACATTTCATGTACAGAGATTGACTTGGTTATGGAGCAATAAATTTATTACTCCAGTGATGGATACTAGAAGGTTGTTGTCTCTTAGAGTGGAATTGGTTCGGAGCCCCTATAAGAGTGATGTTCTCCATGAACTTGAGCTTGATCTTGCCTCCATGCAAAATTTGAATGGTTTGTCCAACCAAAATTGAATGTCTCATTGAATGGGTTTGTTCTTTTAAAGGTGTTGATGGCTTGGGCATGCTCTTCCCAGTTGACTTTTCGGGATAAAATATGGGACATGAATGGGCCATATATGTTGGTTCTGTCAAAATGGTGCAAGGAAAGTTGTTAGGTTCACTACCTGAGACCTTTATAACTTATTAAATAAACTTAGATGTTTTTGCTTGAGCCATGGACAAAGCTTGGATTTTTTCTTCTTATTTTCTAGTTGGATTTTGATATCTAATTCTTCCTTTACCTCGTAAAGACCTCACATTTTAGTAATGCAATCCCTCTTAAGAAAATCCCATTGTTGAGAGTTTTCAGACAACTTCTCAAAGAATTGGTATGCCTCTTCATCATCCAAACTCAAAAAGTTTCCTCCATTCATTGACTCAATCAAGTGACAATTACTTTGGGTTAAGCCATTGTAAAAGTAGTGTACCAACTTCCGAGTCTCAAAAGCCTGATGAGGGCATCTAAGCAACAAATCTTTGAATCTTTCCCATGCCTCATAAAATTGTTCATCATCTCTTTGTCTAAAATCTTGAATTTCCTTCCAAAATGAAATGGTTTTGGACATTGGGAAGTATTTGTTGATGAACTTAACTTCAATTGTTCCCATTAGGTGATGAATCTAGTGTAATGAGTCTAACCACGTCTTAGCCATTTCCTTAAGAGAAAAAGAAAATAAGCAAAACCTAACAAAATCTTCACTAAAGTTTTGAAACTTCAAGGTGTTACAAATTCTCAAAAATTCATTGATGTGAGAATACGGATTTTCTCTCTCTAACCCCAGCCCAAAGAATATAGGTAATAACGAGATCACATGTGGCTTCAACTCGAAATGAGTTGGGGTGGTGAGTGGCAAAACGATGCTCGTGGATTGACCCTAATTTATTGGGGCAAAATATTCTTGAAGAGTTTTACCCCCAACATTGACTGAGTTTTCCCTATCTTCAACTCTAGGTTGTTTGTTTCCTTGATTCACCATTGGATTTTCGACTTCAAACAATGACAAAACACTCTCAAGTGGACTGAGTGGTTTATCAATGGTGAGTCAAGCGTTGAGTATGACCCATGACAAAACACTCGTACAACAATCACAACTTTAAAATGGGAACCTAAACTAAGTGCAGTTTCACTTAGAAGATGATGCGCAAACAAGTATTTGGTGTCTAGCACACAATAAATTGATTATCTTCAGTCAAGTGAAAGGGACAATTGATTTTAAAACCTAATCTAATTGAAGTGGATAATGATTTTGAGCGCCTCAAAATTCAATCATCACCCTAATTAGATTTTCTCATATGTCTTGTAAGTAACGGGTAGTCTTATTACATAAAAACTCCCTAAACCACCACACTATGCAAATATGTGTTCTAGCCAGATTTTACTTTGTTTGGTATACTATAACATGCTAAGCCATTGAATGGTGTCTTTAAGATCTAAAGAGTTATCTCGAAATTAGTACCACTTAAAAAATTTAATAACCCATGTGTTCCTAATCACAATAAATTAGACTTGTGTAAAACTCCGTCGAAGCACCACTCTTTAGGCAAAAAAGTAAGAAATGACGATGCAGTCACACTGGTCTTTACCGGCGCATACCAACTTGCACTAAAGCAGCCTTCCTTCGAAAGTGGTTGACACAATCTATTCTTTTTGTGAGGTCAACACAACTGGTGCTGACGACCGTTGTTCAATGCTCTAGAAAGAACTTTGTATGTTTGTTTAAGGGGAAACTTATCTTCTCTTCCCACAGACGATGCCAAATTAATGTCTTCAGATTTGTCCTTGCTGATCTCGAACCTGCAAAAATGAGCAACGGCTAAGCTAGGGACCACCGTTGTGTTGGCCGAAGGCACTTCGATGCTAAAGTCAGATATCGATGCAAAGAAGAGTGAAGACTATATGGAAATTGCAATGTGTGTGCATACATTTCTTCCTCCTTTTACCATCCCTTATAGTGAGTGATGATAGATAAAAATGGTCACACTTCTGAGCCAAACACGTGTTATGATGATCTCGAGGAACTATGGGCTCAAGCATCGACCCAACACGGATCCGACCCAAGCAGACTTGAAATCTCACAGCATGCTAGGCCCACACGTCTCACAACCATCCTCAATACCTATAAGCTCTCTTTAGGCAAGTATCTCGAGGATAAGCTTCGGACGGGCAACTACAGTTGCTCTCTGCTTCCAACTAGAAAGCAAACACCAGAGTATCTTCCACATAGGGAAACTTCCTTCCACGGATTGCTCTTGGATTGGGATCTACCTGCTTATCTAGGAGTACAAAGCTAACAGGGAACTTCCCTCCTATAACACGACTCTTAATTAGAGAGGGATCTCCATAAAGATCTCCTCCCTAAACTACACCTATGATGGCTTGGTTGAACCAGGACTCCTTGCACTATAAATAAGACATGAGGTTGGTAAGCTAAGGTATGCTACAAATTCCTTGTTACAACATTACACCTTCCTCTAATCCCTGTCAGACTTTAGCATCGGAGTGCCATCGGCCACCCCCACGATGGTCTGTGGCTCACGTGCATTACTTGTACAGGTCAGAAGGAACATGGTCAAAACAGGGAGCAAAAATCGACTGCATCAGTTTGGTGTCGTCCATGGGGACGACATAGTTCTTAACTTTACATTAAGTGTCTCCTACCAAATTCTAGAGAGATGGTGACCACCAGGTCACGCAACAACGAACCAGGGGACACATCCAACGCTTTGGTTGAACCTATACTAGTTCCTACCATGCACATGCATCCTACTCACGCCCCTGTACCAACGACAGCAATGGTGGATCCCAGAATCGAGGTGCTGACGTCTCAAATACAACAGGTCATCAAGGCGGTGGAAACGCTCACACGACAGAATCCACCCGCTGCTGATGGAGACCAGGAATAGCATTGACCTCCACCTCCAGTGGGCGATAGGGATCAAGCGTAGAAGAGCCAGTCATCCACTATTTCCCATTGGACTAAGGGAGGTTGCGCGGTTAACGATGATCCAGCCACCAGAACAGAGAGGCTCGATCCCGGGAACCCTCTTCGTAGAGGAGCGCACGAGCCGGACGTACTATATCGCTTCTCCGTCCCACCCTTTGTGGACCGGATCATGAGTGAAGCACTTCCGAGAAAGTTTACCTCCCTGAAGCTCGATTCCTATTACGGGACCACCGATCCTTTTGATCATCTACACCACTACCAGCACGTAATGGCGCTCAAGGAAGGATCTGAATCCATCATGTGCAAAACCTTTCCCATCAGTCTCAAAGACCCTGCATTAACGTGGTTCCACAGCCTTCCACCAAAGTCAATTGACTCCTTCAAAACATTGGCAAATGAATTATTGACACGTTTCATTGGGAGCAAGCGTTTCAAGAAAGGTCACACTACATACTCTCTCTAAGGCAGAGGACCTCACCTTGGAGCCCCCTCTGGACATGGCCGAGCTCCTTAAGAGCGTCCAGAGACATATCACCCTGGAAGAGTCAAGGACCAGCAAGAAGGAGACTGAAGACAACCGAAAGCCCTCAACTTCTAGGAACAAAAAGGAGGGCAAAAGACATGAGGATGAGGAGCGGAGAAAGAAAAAGCACACTTACAATAGAATAGATCCTGATCGTCCCAAGCCAAAGAAATCATCCAACTACGTTGGATCCAGAGCCGTGACATCCTTAAATGCTAGTCTGTCGGATGTACTCAACTCCATGAAAAATTATGAGGAATTAAAGTGGCCCCTGAAGACATGCGGATACCCTGCCAAAAGGGACAACTACAAGTACTATGTGTACCACAAGAAGGGAGGCCACAACACCAACGATTGCAAAAATCTAAGGTATGAAATAGAGCACTGGATCCGCAAAGGCAAATTGAAAGACTTCTTGAAGTCTGAGAAGCAGTCAGAACAGACCAGGGACATGGGGAGTTAGTAAAAAATATAGAGTAGGAGACTCCTGAGATAATATACGTCCTTCATGGAGTAAGACCGATTGAAAACCAGTCGCATAGGTCCCGCAAACGAACTCTGTTGGATATACGGACACGACCCGCGAATGAAGACAGCCGCGTTTGCTATTTGAAAATTCAGAACCCCATTCCCACTTTGACTGGACCTTGATGGAGTCCGAGCGCTGCACAACGACGCCTTGGTCATTTCTGTTTCCATTGCAAAGTGAGAAGTGATGAGAGCTCTCGTTCACACAGGAAGCTCGCTCAACGTTCTATTCTACAATGCTTTTTGCAGCAAGGACCTCAAAAAGGAAAACCTAGTGCCATCAGAACAACCGCTAATCGGATTCAGCGGGGAGAAATGCTTTTCCATCGGAAAGATAAGGTTAGCCACAATAGCTAGATAATTGCGGCTAAAGAAGGTCATGTTTCTGGACTACATGGTGGTAGATGCACCATCATCCTACAACCTCATCCTGGGAAGATTGTGGCTACACCAAATGGAAGCAGTGGTCTCCACTCTACACCAGTGTGTTAAGTATACTGCTAACAACGCAGAAGGAACAATACGTGGAGACCAACCTACAACACGAGGCTGCCACTACGCCGTACTAAAACAGATAGAGTTATCCCAGATTCGGCTACATCATGTGGAAAAACCTGACCCAGTGCAAGGCCAAAAGACGGAAGACGATGATTCCCAAGAAAATTGCACATCGCACCACACAATAAACCCTAGCACTTCCTCTGCGGGCCCAGGGGCTCAGCCTATTATTCGAATAGAACCTTGTCGCATGCTTGGCACGAACACTCGAGGATCCTAGTCAGCTTTGATGTACGGACTTTATTACTCACTGAGTTAAGGTAACTTCATCTACACCATGAACCACTAGGTTTGCGCGCCCATCAGCAGGCAAAACCTCTGGTCAAATCGGGCAAGCTTAGTTAGCACCGATAATGATAGCTTCTGGTTAACCCTGACACCTAATCTGCTTAGCGCAAGCATTGATGGTTTAAGAAGTGGTAGTCTAATCAGTGCTGCCACACTTGAAGATGACGACTTGCCAGGGATCACTACCCCATTCACGATCAGTAATTGCCAAACCTAATCAGGTAAGCCTAGCTGGTGACGACCAGCAATGAAAGCTTCTGATCAAAACCTGGACTTGTAGCCCCTACTGTGAGGGTGTAGATAGTCCAAAAGGTGGGAGCCTAGTCAGTCCTGAACTGATTTTGATGGCTCGCCACAGAACCACTGATTTTCAGCGTGGCCGCCAAATCACCAAACCTAGACTTGTAGCTCACGCTGCGAGGGTGTAGAAAGTCTAGATGGTGGGAACCCAGTTATCCACGACTTGATTCTGATGGTTTGCCACAGGACCACTGCTTTTCAGCGTGGCCGCTGAACCCTCCCAAATTTGTAGCTTGGTGCACTCAGGTGTAGATAATTTGGATGGTGGGAGCCTAGTCAGTCCCGAACCGATTCCGATGGCTTGCCACGGGACCAATGCTCTTCAGTGTGGTCACAAAACCCCTCTCGAATACATAGCCCCTACTGTGCAGGGAGGGTGTCGACAGTTTGAAAGGTGGAAGCCTAGTCAATCCCAAACTGATTCTGACGGTTTGCCACGGGACCACTGCTCTTCAGCCTGGTCGCCAAACCTTTACTCCTCAAATTTTTTGACCGCTTTACTCAGTCATAAATAATTTGGAAAGTGGAAGCCTAGTTAGTCCCGAACTGATTCTGACGGCTTGCCACGGGACAACTGCTCCTCATCCCGGTTGCCAAACCTCTACTCCCCAAATTTGTCGACCGCTTAGCTCGGTCATAAATAATTCGGAAAGTGGAAGCCTAGTCAGTCCTAAACTGATTCCGACGGCTTGCCACGGGACCACTGCTCTTCAGCCTGGTCGCACTACACCACAATTGCTCAAATCCAGCCATCACCCTCCTCCTCAAAACAACCTCGCCAAACCCTAGCCACGTCTCCCTGTTTCACTCCCATCACAACCACACAGATATCGTCACCGTCTTCATCTCTCAGCCGATCGCCTCCACCAGTCAGATAAAACCCCCATCTCAGTCCCTCTTCCTTCCCTCTTCGTCCCTTTTCGTTCTCAGCCAAAGCCTTCATCACCATCCCCCTCACATCCTCTTCTCACTGGAGCAGAGACTGAAGAAGCAGACCGGGAGCTGAAGGAGCAGATCATTTGAGGAAGATGAAGGAAGAGTTCACGCTATTTGCACCCCAACACTCCTCTCTCTACCACCACTGATCAGGCTACAATGTTTTGTCTCATCTCTTAACTTTTTCTCTTAGTTTTAGTTTGATATTTAATTATGTATTGCTATTCGAACATAATTAATATGTCTAGCTAAACTCCTCTTAGTTAGGGGTTGATTCGAAGCCCCGAACATGTGCTTTATAAGTTAATTGAATTTAATCTTCCTTGCTATTAGTGATTGTGTTTTGCTTAACTGCTTTATAGAGAAATTTTCTTTGTATGTTTGTTAAGGTGGCCAACTTAGTAAGCATGCTAGGATCTGGGGCTAGAATATAGGAGAGTTTCACCTAATTATTATAATCTTGTATTCACAATTAGTAAATACCAAGGAACGTTGGTAAGGTTAAGTAAAAACCTAGGTAAGAACAAGACGCTGATCATACTTGTAATTGTCTAGTCAGTGTTCATATTTTCCACAAAACTTAATGATCTTAGATTGTTATTTAACTTGTGATTCCTATTTAGATAGCATGATAAGAATAGTTTGAAAGCGACACTTAGTTTAATTCAACGAACTTGGGAAAATAATAAGATTAATGCAGTGCGGTTATGGTTAATCTTGAGTATTGTCTCTCACGAGTTAGCAAGTGATTATTGAAGATTGATTTATAAGCATATGTTTGGTGTGTGGAGATAAACCCTTAGCTAATTTCTCATCTTTGCCATCCATTTAGTTTTATTATCTTTATAGTAATTTTCGTAGTTATTTTCATAGTTTAATTTAGAAAATCCAATCCCCTTTTATTTAAATAATTAAGTTGTTAGTTGTCTTTTAGTTATTATTAGTGTTAATTGACAAGCCCTCTAATCCCCGGTCTAGAACGATCCCTACTTATTTTATACTACAATCACAAAGCAATGTATTAGGTTGTGTGCTACTAAAATAACGCATCAAGGTACAAATTAGTTGTGCGTAGTTAGATATTTATTATAGAATTAGAAAACTCAGAGGTCTTAGAGAAATAGGTTTTTCTTGTCTTTCTTATCATAGAGTTGATCCTGAGTACGAGAAAAGAGCATGGAATTTTGTGAAAATGGTTACAAAAAACTTGGGAAATCCTACAATGATCTTATGCCCTTGCATAGATTGTCACAATGTAGAGCATCTTTGTGGTAGTACCGTTGTTGAACATTTGGTTACAAGGGGAGTGGATGCCAAGTACAAACAAAGTAAAGATTGGTATGAGCATGGGGAGTAGATAATTATTGATGACAACTTTCCTGAAAAAATGTGGAACGACGAGACATATAACTTATATAGAGCTGCCCACTTTTTGATGAAAAATATATGAAGCCTACTCAGTTGGTTAATGAAGACTACATTGAGCCTACTAAATACATACATGCTGATGATTTTATAGCAAAACTAAAAGATGCAGAAACCCCTTTGTACCCGAGCTATTCAAATTATAACAAGCTATCAGCCATTGTAGCTTTATATCGACTTAAAACTCAAAGTGGATGGTCTGATAAAAGTTTTAGTGAGCTTCTCGAGACATTGGCAGGCATGCTTCCACAGGACAATGTACTTTTGAAGTCGTTTTACTCGGTTAAAAAGTTTCTCGAGTCATTTGAGATTGGTTATGAAAATATTCATGCTTGTGAGAATGATTGTTGTCTATTTAGAAAAGAGTACAAGGACTTGGACAATTGTCCTAAATGTGGTGCTTCAAGATGGAAGAAAAATAAGAGGACCAAAGAGATTAGAAAAGGTATTCCAGTTAAAGTTTTGAGGTACTTTCCTATAATTTCAAGATTCAAAAGGATGTTTAGGTCCGAAAAAATGGCTGCAGATTTAAGGTGGCATTTCAATAATAAAAGCAAAGATGGAAAAATGTGGCACCCTGTTGATTCCGTAACATGGGAATTGGTTAATGATAAATGGGAATCATTTGCAGTTGATCCACGCAACTTCAGACTTGGTTTTTCTACTGATGGTTTTAATCCTTTTTTCATATTAAGCTCTAAATACAGTTGTTGGCCAGTGATGATAGTTAATACAATTTGCCTCCTGCGTTGTGCATGAAGAAAGAAAATATCATGTTAACGCTACTGATTCCGGGTCCAAAGCAACCTGGAAATGACATAGACGTCTACTTACAGCCACTTATAGAAGACTTGCAACATTTGTGGCACAATGGAGTGGAGGCCTATGATGCATTTGGTGGAAATATTTTTAATCTTAGAGCAATTATGCTATGGACCATAAGTGATTTTTCAGCATATGGAAACCTCGCTGGATGCTGTACAAAAGGTAAAAAGGCATGTCCTCTTTATGGCAAAAATACGCATTACAGATGGTTAACACACAGTAAGAAATTTGCATACATGGGTAGGTCATAGAAAATTTTTGTCACCTACACATGAATATCGAAGAAATAAGGTTTGGTTTGATAACAATGTGGAACATGGAAGGAAGCCTAGAATCTTGACTGGTCTGAACATTTCTATTACTCTTAATAATTTTCCAAATGATTTTTGAAAATGCCATAACAAAAAAAGAAAAAGAAATGATAATGCTAATGGTGCTGATGATAATGGTGATGACGATGTTGATGGAAATGACGATGATGATGATCATGATGAGCTATCAAGGTGGAAGAAAAGGTCAATCTTTTTCGATTTACCATATTGGGAGGTTAGTTTTTATGTCTTTAATCGCGTTGTTTTTTTTTATATTCAGTAATGGTCTAAAAAAATAAGTATTAATGGTTACATTCATGTTTTTGTAGGAACTTCCATTACGTCATAATTACATGTCAAAAAAAATGTTTGTGAAAGCATTATATGCACAATGTTGCACTGTGGAAAGTCAAAAGATGGGGTTAATGCTCATAAGGATTTACATGATATGCAAATACGGAAGGACATGCATCCACAACCTCATGGAAGCAGAACATACCTTCCACCTGCTCCATGGACATTTTCAAGGTCTGAAAAGAAGAAATTTTGCAAGAGATTATATGACTTCAAGGGAGCTGATGGCTATTGTTCAAACATTGGGATGTGTGTATCTTGTGAGGAATGCAAGGTCATTGGCCTGAAGTCCCATGATTATCATGTTCTAATGCAACAGTTGCTACCGGTTGTTTTACGTGAATTACTTCCAAAAGGGCCTAGAAATGCAACAGTTGCTTTACGTGAATACCGGTTGCAAGATCTCTATCATTACACCATAACCATTTTACTTATTCAGTTTTCTCTCCTACTAGCATGCACTTGGAGGATTTACAAGAATCAAACAAACGTCTTACACGCGATGCAACCTTACTTTGGAATAAACATACTGAAAATTTTGCATAATGGATAAAAAATAAGGTTCGATTAAATCTTCCAGGTTTTTTTTTACCTTAGTTTGTGTTTAATTTAATAACTACCTACTTACTTTTTTTTTCTTCATTTAATTTCTGCACTTTAACAGATTCCTATTGATTCAAAAGCCGACTCGGACACATTGAAATGGATTGCATATGGTCCACGGAATAATGCATAGTATTTTTCTGGGTATATTATCAATGGGCAGCGTTTTCACACAAAAGATGTCGACCGGGAAACCCAAAACAGTGGGATTATTTATGAGGCAACTAGCATGTGTAGGGCAAGCGCAAAAGATACTGCACAAGTGCTTGATTGGGTTACTTACTATGGAATATTGACGGATATAATATTACTAGACTATCATGTATTCTATGTTCCGGTCTTTAGGTGTCATTGGGCAAACAAAGGTAATGGTGTTAAAGTTGAAGATGGATTTACCCTCGTGAACCTCCATCAAAGTCAAGTATCATTTTCAAGAGATCCATATATTTTAGCATCTCAAGCAAAACAAGTATTTTATTCAAGAAAAGACAATTCCTCTAATTGGTATGTTGTAATGAAGGCACCACCAAGAGGTTTCCATGAGTTAGAGGCCGATGACATAAGTGCAGAAGCTTCAATACAACTATAAGTTGACATGGACATTGAGGAGTCTAGTGGCGAAGTTAGATATGTGAGGGAGACTTGTGAGGGCATACTTGTGTATTATATGTTCTTAACCTTCATCTTGTTTTAGCTTGTGTTTTGGCTGCCTTTATCAAAAGTGTCTTTGTTTTTATATTAGTTACACATATGTCATATGTTGTCTCTTTTTTTGTTTTCATTATATGATTAAGGTTATTAATGCATTACATATACTAAAAGTCTTATTTTTTTCTAAAACAGGTGAACAACAATGGTTGCTGAAGCCAAGAAGAACGACATATCGCACAAAAGGAAACGTGTTTTAATACCCACAAAATCATCCAAGGTCTCTCAAGGAACGGATAAGAATGTATCAAAATGTCCAAAAGCATGTCAACAGACTTTGATCCAACAACATGAGAGTCATGAACCTAACCTCCAACATATACAACCATCGGCGACCAAAGAAGTGGTCAAAAACGATGCACCAGCATCACAAGAATCAGTTGCAGACCCGAGAGGACTTAAAAAAGCTAGGGGTCCAACCAAAATGAGAGATATTACTGTAGAGCCTAGAAGTCGAGTTCGTGTTGAATTTACTGATAAAGGTGAACCATGTGGAGAGGGGTCAGTTAGTTTGTCTTCTTATTTAGGCCCACTTGTACGAGAGCACGTACTTATAACATTATGCGGTTGGAGGAAGCTTGGAAATGACATAAAAGTAATCTTGTGGAAATCAATTCAGGTATTATGAACCATTAGTGTATCCTCTCTCTTAACAGTACTTTTGTTTCATAGCAAAAATGCAAATGACTTTTCCCTTTTATGTGAACAGTTATAATTCATGGCGTAGTTGTAGATATTTATAGCTAGTTGAATTGCTAACTACACATCATCTTCAATGACATGTACACTCCAGTTTACAGAAGTTGTAATAGAACTCTTACAGTAAAATTACCAGTGATGAGTTGCTTAGTGATAATTTTATATAAACTCCAGGCAATATTCGATTTGGATACAGAATGGCAAAAAGCTATCGTATTTAAATCGATGGGATGTATATGGAGGGCCTCAAAATCACTGTTAGTCAGCCAAATACAATAGGCAACTAATGAGGAATAAAGACTTGAACTTCAGCCTAAAAACATTCAAAGTAGAGCAGAGTGGATAAAGTTCGTCAAGACAAAAACTAGTCCAGCATTTAAGGTATGTTTTAAAACTAGTTGTAATATTATAATATATGGTGAAAAATTATAATTCAGTTAAAATCATGCTAAAGTAATACAATTTCAAGTTGTAACTGATAAGTATAAAGCAATCAGACATAAGCAAATCCCACACACATGCAGCCGAAAAGGATTGGCTTGATTAGCAGAAGATATGGTGATACATATTTCATATTCATATGCATTCTTATGTTGTAGTCAAAATAATTTTGTAGGTCCAATTACTAATTTTTCAGAACCTGATATCAATTTCTTTTTCTTATAGAAAAAGAATAGTACCGAGCCATCTTCTATTTTTAGGGTTAAAGTATGGATTAAGTCACGCACCAGAAAATACGGTAAACCAGTAAATACAGGAGTTTCCAAAACCATTGTGAGTGAAATGTTATTTGTAATGTAGAATTATGTGTAATTTTGTATAGTTTCTGAAACCATACACTATGCTATTATATGTTTTCAATTATATAGGAGAAGCTAATCGAAGCTGAAAGTGATTCACCATCGAACTCGACAATGAATGTGACCGAAGATGCTATTTCCAAAGTCTTAGGAAATGATATACCTGGACGACTAAGAGGAATGGGAAGAGGAATGACCATCAGCAAATTGGCATTCTTTCAAACTAAGGACAAACATGTGGCCAAGATGCAAGAGCAACAAACTATCATGCACGACAGGATCCAACATTTGGAGAACTTGGTGAACACATTATTGAAAAACAAGGCAACTTTGATACATGATTCCAGCTTAGTCATTGAATTTTTTTTATTAACTGTTTGTTGTGTTGTTAAATTCGGCAAAGTGTAAAAGAGGACAAAACATTTGCAGTGGTACAAAGGAAATCGTTGCTGAAGGACATTTGATATCAAGGGATCCAGAAGAGCTTGTTAATAAATTTCCTATGGGTCCTAATGAAATCAAAGTCTGTGTTGATATCCCAACTAAACCAGATGTTTTCCTATGGAGGCCTACATCTAGTATGACTTGTATAGAACAAGCTCAAGGTAAATCGATAGTATGGTCTGCCGAGAGAGTTATTTTGCAACTCGATCAACATTCTATTGAACAAGATGATATTGACACGCCTTTGGTAAGATAATTATTGATTGCTTTGGTATTTATATAATGTATTTGTATAACTTAAATAGTTGTATTTTTGTGTATATAATTCCTGTTTTTTATGCATTCTTTCTTGATAGAGTAAGTACAACAATTCAAGGAACAAGTGCACATTGTTTCATTGGAGTGGAAAAGATGAAATAGTGGCAGAAAGACGTTGGCATTCGAGTGATCCAAAAACGTTGATCACTGATATTCCTCTTGGACCTAATGCCATGATTGTTTGGGTAGATATTTCAAAAAATCATGAAGCATTTTTATGGAGGCCTACATCTAATATGACATGCATTGAAGATGTCGTTGGTTCTACTATAACTTGGCCTGCTAACAAATTTGTTTTGGAAAAAGTACCTGAAAATCAGGAAGTCGAAAATGCATCATATCCTTCGGTATGTTAAATGTGATTGGAATAGATAATGAATAATTGAAGTAACTTTAACGTTTAATGTGCAGAGGTTTAGTACATCAGTTTTATGTATGTTATGATTAAATTAATGAGTAGAGGATTAGACTACCAAGCGTGTGATCAGTTTTGGTATAGTTGAACTTGTTTAAATCTACTGCTAATTGGTATGTTGTGATCAAATTATTGTATGCTTTCAGGCTTCTCAGTATTACCTGTATGTTCAAGCCAAAAGTAATACTTGTATATGACTTGTTTGTTTTTGGTGTTTTTTTTAAAAGCAATGTTATATACTTATCACCTGAGTATCTTTTTTAAAACAACAATTGGTGCACTTTGAATATTGTTGGCATGCATATGATGTGTTAACGTTTTTTATATTCTGATGGAAGATCAAATGTATTGGGGTAGAACTATATATATCTTAATGAATCTATTAGTAAAGTGATTCCTCGGTTTAATGTATTTGTCTTTTTTGACTTGTTGTTAGAGTGTGAACACCGGCTCAAAGGAAAAGTGCAAGTTGTTGGATGTTAGTGGTTCGGGACAAGTAGTTGCTAAAGGACGTTGGTTTTCAAGTGATCCAAATTAGGTTGTTCATTTTGTTCCCTTGGGTCCTAATGCTATTAGAGTTTGGGTAGATAGTCCAAAAGTTCCTACTGCATCTCTTTGGATGCCTACATCTGAGCTATAATTTATTGAAGATGACATTGGTACTACAGTAGCATGGCCAACAGACAAAGTTGTTATGATTTAGAGCTTCGGTAAGCATTGATCGAGACTTGTAATATATATTTGAATGCCTGAATGAATATCTCTCTTGGTCTTGAATTCCTGAATATATGCTTGAACTCCTACCAATTTTGTAGATCCACTTGTATCCATGCATGTGTACGTATGTTATAGGAATGTTAATGCTGTAATGTTATTGTGTAATGTTGTTGTTACTGTTGTTGTTAATGCTGCTGTTGTAATGTTGTTGTTACTGCTGTAATGATGTTGCATAATGTTGTAATGTTGTTGTTAAGTAATGCTGTAATGCTATAGAATATTATTAAATGTCAGTTTATGTATTGCATAATAAGATGTTTCACTGCTTCAGATGTCAATTGATTTTGCATTTTAGGGAGTTGTATTCATCTAAATAGGTTTTTAGGGAGTTTTGAGAGATAGAACAATGAGGAGATTGGTTGGAATAATATCCATATTTGATCCATTAAAACCTGGTGCTCACGAAGTCATTATTTCCATCCTCAAGTCCATGAATGTCAATAGCATTATGGTTACTGGTGATAATTGGGGCACAGCGAATTCCATTGCAAATGAAGTTGGGATTGATATTGTTATTGTTGAAGCCAAGCCTAATCAGAAAGCTGAGAAAGTGAAGGAATTACACCACACTTGGTCACAGGTGGAAAATCCAAGATGAGATTTCTCCAAAATGTTTAGAGAGTTTTATTAAGTGCTTAACTTCAAAGGATGAAGAGAGAGACAAATTGCGAAAGGAAATCAGGACACCATCTGAAAATTGGAGACTGAAAAATCAGCAGTTGGAATCACAGGTCCACTTTTCCTGTTGAAAGTTTTTACCTTTTAAATGCATTTGGTCATTTTGCCACTGATTAGTCCATGTTGTTCAAGTACTTACAATTGTAAACTTTTCTCATTTATGAGCAGTTCGAAATACAATGCAGGATAGATCAAGAACTAAAGAAAAAGACAGTGAAGTTGGAATTTTGTCTACAGGTAGGTCGCTCCCAGATGCGGAAGCTTCAAAAGGTAATAGATTTTGTATATGCATTTGGATATGTTGATTTATAATCAAATTGGATATTGGCCATTGATGCAATAAAGGAGATATTTACATTGTAGATTAACTATTGTTATTTTCATGTTAAGTGGATCCATTAGAGATTCTGTCTGAAATAGCAGAAGGTGGATCCATTGGAGATATACGTCCTGTGGGGGGGGGGGGGGGGGGGGGGGGGGGGGGGGGGGGGGGGGGGGGGGGGGGGGTATGTTATTTGCTTTCTCATCATGGTAAAATACTATAATACATTCTTTGCTTTCACATCCTAAGAGATTAATAGTTCTACTAATTTCGAAGTTATCTTATTTTGTCGAACAAGTCATGGAATTTACATCATATAAAGTAATGCAGTATGTATATAAGCTTTTTGGTACATTGGCGTCCACTCAATTTCCATCCATGTCTGATAAAATCCTTGATGCTTTTGCTTATTGGATATAATATCAGTATGTTGTTTTTGCTCCTGGTTTAATTAATTTCGAACCCCTAAGCAGCACAAGAACCAACTTATTTTCTTACCATTGAATTGGGTCTTAATGTTACAAGTGAAAATGGAAGGTTAGAGTCATACTTTGCAAACCCTCAATAGTTAGTTCAGGAATGTTGTAGCAAGAGCAAGTTGTTTTTTAACGATGATGGTAATGGTAAGGTGTCCATCCTCTTAAAATGTGACCACTGTCCTTTTATAATTGAAGTCGAACGTGTTTTATCATTTATGTGACATAGAAGCTATGGAACAGTTTTCTCCATTACAAGCATACATCTTCTACATGAGGAAGCTCTATGCTAGTTGTCTACAATTTGAAAAGGGACTTTCGCATATATACTGAATTTTATTCTTAACATGTTCTATTTTGTTTGTCTGGATTGTTCTACTCATGTGGTAAAACGTGAAAAAAGCAAAATAAAAAACAGCTACTGCAAAAGTGAATTTACTTATTAATTTATTTTTTATTTGTGAATGCCTAGGATCTTGATGACTTTGTTGAGGCAGCTCCTGTTTTATGGTGAAAAAAAGCTTTTGGACAAAGCTCCCATTCCCTTGTCTTTGGAGAAGGATAATGATCCTCGGCTGATGAAATCTCCATTGAAGTTCCCAGGAAAACTTGCAGTTGATGTCTACAACAATAGACTGTTTATTTCAGACAGAAATCATAACAGAATTGTAAGTTCTCCCTCTGTTATTTTTATCTTAACGAATTACATAATCATTTTGCAAGTACCAGCAATAATAACGAAATTACATAATCATTTTGCAAGTACTAGCAATAATGCATTCTACAACATCGAGAACATTAAAGAATAAAAAGCAACCATGAGAACTCTACTTTTTTTTTTTTTTTAAAACCAAAATACATGTCTAAGTTTTCAGGACTTTTTAGGAATGATATACATCCACTGATGTACCGATGCAGTTAGTTTTAAGATTTATAATTTTTTTTTACCATTTAGTCTCAATCATATAATTTCCTATTTGGAAGGTAGGTGGTAACAGACCTAGATGGGAATTATATTGTCCAAGTTGGTAGTACAGGAGAGGAGGGTCTAAATGATGGTACCTTTGATGATGCCACCTTCAATCGCCCTCAGGTAACTCTTTGACTCAACCCTTCCTATTCGTTCAGTTTATTCAAAATGAATAACAGTAGAGAAATTCAGAGAAGGTATATCAGAATACTTCCTTCCAATATGGATATATTTTCTCACTTTCGCCTTTCTATGTGCATATTTTTGTGATATTCATATGGTTATTTAGTTCACACTGGTGAATAAGCTTATGTTTGTATTGCTTTCACAGGGGCTGGCATACAACCCAAAGAAAAGTCTATTGTATGTTACTGATACGGAAAATCATGCCCTCAGGTATGTCAAGAATTACGAGTCAAGCGTTCATTGCCAATCCCAACAACACTACCAATTAGTTTCATCATTCTGAAACTTTTGAGGCATGTTGGCAAGCCTGTGTTATGCCTATGATTTAGCTCACTTTTGTAGTATGTTAATACTATCTTTAGATTCTAGCTCATAATCTTTACTCTTCACATATTATTCATTTACAGATTGTGCTATAGGGTCGATATCAAGCTCAAGATTTTTCGCTAGCGATTTATTCAACAATCTGAAATAGGTGTTCGCATGTAAAAAGTTGTTCTGATTTATTGTATGAATGGGGTATAACAAAATTGAATAGGCAGTTTGAATCCATTGACTCTCTCTTCCTCGTTCCTCCCGTTGATGTTGCCATGTGGACTGCAGTTGCTAGTGATATCAAATGGAGTTATCTACTTGCAGGGTATTTGCATCAGTGGGTTGCCAAATGGAATAGTAGGCATTTCCCTCTTCAAGCTAAATGGTTATGGGACAAACTTCTTCTCACCATCTTTTTGGTTATTCAGAAGGAAAGAAACAGTAGGGTGTTTCAGGGGAAAAACAGACAATACCACTATATGGACTACAGTTAAAATCGCGTCCATTCAATGGGCTTTAGCCTGGCAGATGGATCCTTAACATACCTCTGCCAGAACAACTTCTTTCATGGGATGACCTCTTATTTGGAAGATAAGCTTTTCTCTTTGTTTTATTGGGTTTTGCCATTCAATGCTATTTTCAATCACACCCATTCATGCTGAAAACATCCATGCTTGTGTAAACAAATGTATGCATCTACATGTTTCAGAATGTTTATGTATTAACCAATATCTTAACTTAAATTGAAATTTCTTTGCAAACAATTGTGACAGGAGCAGGGGATGAAACACTGCAGTTTTGGAATGTCTTTCCTTCTATGCAAAACCTAGTAATTATACTTGTTAAAAACCTATAGATCTCTAATCACTATGTCCTCAAAAGTCATATACAAAAAACCTAGCTAGGTGTTGACCATATTTGTTTACTATTTCAGGCATCTGTTCGAGACACTGGCCTTTGGTCATTGGGACGAACACTGGCCTTTGGTCATTGGCATCTGTTCGAGACACTGGTAGTTCGTATGTTTATGAGATGATTAATATCTGTTTTTGGGTCATTTGGATGTTTTACATATAATATATGCAATATTATATCTTCTATAGTTAAAGAAATAAGTGTTATAATAAGTCATTTGATAGCACTTGGTGAGTGCTATAGAAAACAAAAAGGACTTGAGAAATGCTATAGAAACTAATACAATAGCATTTGTTAAATGCTACGTGAGGGAAGACAATAGCGTTTCTAAAGCGCTATCAAAAGTTAAATAATAACATCTTGTTAACGCTATTACAGGTTTAACCATAGCACTTTTAAAACGCTATTACAAGCTAAACAATAACATTTGAAAAACGCTATAAATGGTCCTACTTACAATAGCATTTCTAAAATGCTATGAATAACCTAGTACCTATTAGAGCTCAAGCAAACACAGCGTTTACTAAAACGCTATGATATCCTACAATAGCGTTTTTGAAACGCTATGAATAAGCATTTGTGGTGTAGTGTCGCCAAACCTTTACTCCCCAAATTTGTCAACCATTTTGCTAGGTCATTAATAATTCGAAAGGTGGAAACCTAGTCAGTCCCGAACTGATTCCGACAGCTTGCCACGGGACCACTACTCTTCGGCCTGGTTGCCAAACCTTTACTCCCCAAATCTATCGACCGCTCTACTCAGTCATAAACAATCGGAATGTGGGAATCTCAAATAGCTCTCCCTCAGGACCGCAGACGCAAATATGAGATTAGCTGAGTCAGCGCCTTCACGCTCGAACGGATTGACATTCTAACATTAGAAAAAGACCAATCATGCTGATAAAAGGATAGTACAACTGGTGCTTGGATGAAAACTAATTAGGATGCCAACCTAAGCTTGTGGTGCCTTACTCGGTGCAAACGCTCTGACATGTACTTTCGGCCACAGCAGCTTGCTCGCGGTTACAGCTACAGCCGACCAGTCAGACAAACAAGAGAAAACTCAAGCAGCTTACCAATGGGAAAGGACACAACTAGAGTGACTCAACCCTCGATTAAATTGTTCGCAACATGCCTATTATTGGACATAACTACGCAGCAATGACCCCAAGTCATTCACAATACAAAGTTGCATCTATACACGCTTTGACTTGGACGTCAGGGATCGAACTGTCCTCCTCGCCCGAATACTCAGAGGTAATAGTCAAGTCCACATATGACATCTTCTTATAACAGCTAAGATCCCACTTCGGATGCTTCTCCTCCATCAGTGCCAACAGCTCCAGCCGTCCATGAACAACCCAGCACCACTCACATTTGCCTTGTTTCTGGAAAAGCTCTTCCTCTCGCACTTTTGCATCAACAAGGTCACGCTCCAGTAGCTCCAACTTTCCAGTTATTGCATCGACCCTAGACTGCTTTGTGCCAGACTGCTCTTCATAGCACTGAGTTCATGTCATCCCAGTTCGAGTTGGTTCCCGAACTTCTTCTCTTCTCGAACATAGAATTTCACATCGGATTCCAACTGTTTCTTCTCAGCAGCCCAATCAGCTTCCTTCGAAGCACTCTCTTTAGCAAAAGACTGTAGCTCAAAATGCGCCTTAGTCGCAACTTCCTGCGCAACCTCGACTTCTAAGTCGACTTCTAACCTCGACTGTAGCTCAACTCCTGATTAAGTTTGTCCCTCTCGGACACCTCCTCGGTCAGATTAAGCTCAAGGTCTTCCAGACAAGCCCTTTGAGCCTCAGCGGCCACGGTTGATTGATCCAACTGCATCTCTACAACCTGCTTCTTAAGTAGCTCAATTTCATGGAGCGCATAAGAATACATCGTCTGCAGCAACGGTCGCCTCTCACGAAGTATATACTATCTCACGAGTCGCCTCTACTTCCGTCCTAGCAACGGTCGTGTGGCTCATATGAGACATACCAAACATAAGATACTTCAAACCCTTGTCCACACGCTCTTCCAGGGTATCCTTCTCGGGATTTGGAGCGTGGTCCATCAGTCAGCTGTGACGCCTGCTTATACGCTTCCTCGAAGCATACTTGTCACGACCCGATTGTTCGAGAAAATGAAAACCTAATATCCATGAAGGATTATCCGTTTTCCCAAAACTCGGGACGTGAGATTCAATAACAATAGAAACATTTAGCAGCAACAAATTAAACATGATTTAAAAAATTGAAACGAATAAAAAAAACTCTAACCAGGAAAAACTTTGACGTTGCTAGCCCCACTAACGGAACTCCAGTAACACTGCTCAAAATTCTCTAAACCTGAAAGGTTAGTCAGCTACATTCCCAAAGGAATGTACCCAATAAGCAAAAACTCACTTGGGTCAGCAATAAAGCTGGTGTGAATAATCTTCATCCCAAAAATCAACACATCAGCAAGTGATAACATAAAATTAAACATAAACCATGAACAACCACACAAACAGGTAATTCCTCAATGAGGCAAAGGTGTCATGCAAAAAAAATCACAATTCAAATAATTTAGTTCCTCAACGAGGCAATCATGTCATCATCCTAATAAGTAAATATGCATTTACTTGTACTTACACTGTAGAATTTGACTATGGCAAGTCTGACCTGCAGAAATATTAGTGGACTTGTCATCCTGCATGAAAAGGGTTAGAAACAATATAAATGTAATTTATTAATTAAACATTTGTCTTAGTACAATATTTGACTTACGCATATTATTCATTTTTATTTGAATTTGATCACTTAGATGATACCACATTCGCATCACCTCCATGCCCGTATGCCTCTCTCATATAAAAAAGGAATTCTCTGTCATCCATGCCAAAGTGGGGACACATCACATACAGACATGCATCACCGGATACTCCTAACTATATGAGTAACACAAGTCATTCTTTTGCTATCAATGCGCATAAAGTCACATCACATTTTTTTACAGATAAATATCAAGCCTATTTTAGGCATTCCAAAACCACCACCTTTCCGCAAGACAGCCCGCAATATCATTTATTTTTATATTTCAATTTTCTCTCACAATGACACTTTGTCATTTATAAATTGATTCACCACAATCTCCGCCCATACTTTTGGAGAAACATAGCATTTCTGTAAACAAATTTTATATAGCAGAGCGGGGATCAAACCCATTCAATAAGAGGATTCAAGTTCCTACGATCATGGTAACATCACACTTTAAATCATAGCTCCTTATTGAGTCTAATTCAAGCTATGAAATAAAACATCATTACTTAATAACATTGTTACCCACAAAAACAAAAAACATATATATATAAACCATACTCCAATTCTCATTAACATACATTACTGCATATAGCAAAGGAGTTCAAAATGTTCATCACAAGAGTTGCATTTATACCAACTCATCATTTAAGGCAAAGTAAACAACTAAAATTCAAGAGAATCGCAAAGGGATTTGCATTTTAGATCCATCAAACTGTAGAAATCGAAGCATGAAACTCAATAAAAAGAAAACTCTAAATACAACTGAGACAAACAGCTTGGACTGATTTATACAACAATGTATATCAACTAGAACATCCCCCCTAAAAAAAACTGATTCGAACATCCAAAACTCAGCTGAAACGCCGCTTAAATCAGCTGAAATAAGCTTTAAACATAGCTACAAACAACCTCCAAAATCTACTAAAACCAACCATCTAAGGTCAATCGTAGCCTTCCCCAAACTCAACCGGACACATCCTAGTTGCAGCCCGTAACACAGTCCAAAGAAAATCACGCTTCAGTCCGCACAACAAAACCAATACACCCTAATTTCAGCTACCACAATAATCCCATTACAACCCAATTTCGATGTCAAAATAAAATCAATTTGACCCTGCAGTCATCCCAGCAACCAACCTTATTCGAGCGATAAATTGTAACTTCATTCGGCTCCAAACAACATTTTTCTTTTACATCAAATGCAACCCAAGACAAACCCTAAACAACCATTTTTCAATCTTAAAAAAGTCAAATAAATTACCCTGCCAAAACTACCGAAACAAACAAGTTGTCCTAACCGGATAGCTTGACCAATCATCACTCAAATGTACATAACTCTCACATTAGAACTCCAAATTGCATACCGTTTGGGGCAATAAAAAGTAAACATAGAGGTGTTTCCAACCATATAAGGCATACCCTAATATTACGTCTATAACAGGACAGATTTTTCAAACAAAACTGGTCAGCTGGCAGCCTTTTGCAGATTTACCTCTTGTCACTAAAGTAAGTATATCTTTCGGTACAAAACTTCTATTGTCACACTATAAAATCCTTTAGAAACTAGACTCCAACAGGAAACGTTTGGTATATCACATGATACTACTCCTGCTAAAATAAAACCCAATCAAAACTCCAGGAAAAACTACCCAAGATCAGTCCAATTACCAGACAGACACTACACCAAAAATACCCATTAGCAACGGTTTTAAACCGTGGGGGTAACCCATTGTCACGGCTTAGAGCCGTGGGCTGTAGAGGCGTCGCTAAATCCCTAGTAACGGCTAAAAACCGTGGCAACAATATTAGCAACGGTTTTATCTCGAGGACGGTTGATGATTTAGCCACGGTTATAAACCGTTGCAACAATCTTAGCCACGGTTCTAAGCCGTGGCCTGGAGTAGAAACGGCTTAAAACCGTTGCAAGTTATGGCCACGGTTCTAAGCCGTTGCAATAGTTTTAGCAACGGTTTTAAGCCGTGGCCAGTACTAGCCACGGTTATAAGCCGTGGCAAGGTAGCCACGGTTTTTAGCCGTTGCAATAATTAGCCACGGTTTTAAGCCGTGGCAATTTTTTTTTTATTTTTTATTTTTTGGTCACGGTGTTAAGCCAATGCAGATCTACTGACAGTGATGCAATACAGGCAATGAAGATAAATTACAGACTGAAGAACTTGTAATTGTAATTCTGGATTGATGACAGTAAATGGAATGGATTGTATTCAATAAGAAAGCTAATTCGAGATAGCTAATCTCCTGTAGAGCAAATGCTCAAGTGTACAATTTTCTTACAAATCAAATGAATCCCTTTTTCTTTCTTATGCTCTCTTATTTATAGTACTACATTTATTGACAGCTAATTGACAACTAATCTAACAGAAATCCTTCCTAAACAACATAGCACTCTGCAACATATAGCAACCTGCTCCCTTTAGTAACAACACTTGTGTTAGCAGCCTGCATTCCATTCAGCAACAACAACATTAAAAGAAAGCTAAAAGACTGAGGGGACAAAAAAAAACAATTCCTAGAAGGAGATTCCCAAATACATTAGCTTACATTAGCTCAAGTTCTGAATAATCTTAGATAGAGCTGAAATAGTGCCAAAGATGCAAGAAATAATCCCAACTATAATGATCAAACTAGCTTATATGATCTCTATTTAAACATAATTTTTTAGCTTATATGACATAACAAGAATTATTTGCTTGCTTTATTTGCTTCCTTGCATAAAATTTAAAAGAAAAGGAACCAAAGAAACAAGAAGCTAGTAAGAGCTGCTTGCTACAGCAAGCAAGCTGATCAAGTTAGACTACAACTACTTCAGCAAACATTAGAGAAGCATGCAATATTGAATACCACATTTTTACAGTCCGATAGGATGCAATATTGAAGCATACAACTACTTCAGCAATATTGAAACATTAGAGAAGCATGCAATATTGAAGCATAAAACTACTTCAGCAAACCCAGATAATTTCTCATTCAACCATATACAGGTGATAAACTAAAAATGTTCAAGAGAAGTTCCAAGACAAACCTGTGCAGTATTGAATACCACATTTTTACAGTCCGGTAGGATGCTCACAGACCACGCAGGTAAATGATATGTGTTCCCATTGAATTTCACAACTGCATCAGATTTATCGTCGAGGTTGGCAAGAAAAGCAGCACATACTCCTGAATCTGTTTTGTAAACATGTGCCTGAGATGGAGAGAATTTCCAAATTAAACTATTGCTATTACTTATTCAACACTCAGTATAAATGAACTGCAATATTTGCAATATTTGAACCAATAGGAATGTTGGTTGGGTCAATGGCTATCAATACCTGTAACAACTTCACAAACTCTTCAGGTTCCTTGGCAAGACGCATTCCACGTCCTCCACCACTAGCAGTTGCCTTCAAAACATGGAAAAAAAGTGATTACAATGGGAAATTTGGGACCTATTTGTCTTGGCATATGCTTCTTTCTTATTTCCTGCCTTTCGTCCCTATTCCCGTGATAGATAATTGCATTGATCGAAGGAACAAACCTGAAACACCCAGTTTTCACATAAGCACATATGTTGACAGAAGTTGGACAATGGAAAACAGGAATAAACATGGTAACTTTACCTTGTTATCTCATTCACCCAATTCACCGGCCTTTTACTTATTGAAAAAGACATTGTGTGAACTAGACCAGAATTAAAAGTATGTTGAGGCATCTTATCTTAGTTAAAACTTGGACTTAAAGTTAAAATCATCCTAGGGAAGGAGGCAAGAAGGATATTAACATTACCAGTAACACTGCGAAAATTAAAATCTGCTAGTCCTTTACCAGATGAGTTCTGCCAGATAGCTTCTAAAGCTGGAACTATGGGAGCTACATCCGTTCCACTAGCAAGGAAACCAAGTCTGGTGAAATTATTTGCCATCTCAGCATAGTCCTCATTTACAGCATGGACAACAGCATCAATCAAAATCTATTTATTTTGTTGCAAATACAGAAGGATAAAGAGAGTGAGCACCATGTTGCAAATAGACCAGAAGGCAACCTGTTCATGTGCATGTATATGTGTACCATATGGCACAGCACAACTTCTAAAATCTAAAAATAGTAGATTTAGGAATATCCAAAGAGATACCATATAACCATTCTGTTATGAATGAACACATATTTGACAAGGAAAAATTCGGATTCAAGCTGATGAGAAACAATACACACCACTGTGCGACAATTCTGTTTTTCTTTTCCCTTTTGGTTTTTTCTCTTTTATATTTCATATTTCTTCCTATTCATAATCAAACTTTATTCACTGAAAATGTAATTATCATTGTCTGTAGACCAAAGCCTCAAACTTCTGTTCAAGAGAAAACACAAGGTTAAACTTCAATTACCATTTCTAATGAATACACTATCAATGTCACATGTCAGTTTAACAATGAAAATGTAGAGTGAATCCAGTGTTTGAAAAGGCTAATTCAGGAAATGAGGCATTAGTGTTTTAAGATGCAAAGCTAGCCTGAAGGTGTAAATTTCAGTAATCGAACAATGAAAATTACTAAAATATCATGTACAAATCAAGGAAATTATAAAGACTCGATCCATGTAATTAAGCTATAACAGGCATCAATATGTCACTTACATGAAACTTAGCAAATAGTTAATGATATCAAGCTAATATTAGAATGTGAAAATTTTTACAGAAGCAACAGAGTAAGTTCACTTACTGGAATTGGAGTTGCATATTTACAGGAAAGTGTGCAATTGAATGGCTGAAAGGGTCTCTGTTGGTATGAGTGCCATTATTTGGTTCTTGACCATTCCCATGCACATTTCTATCTCTCTATATATTGGAAATGGCATAATCTAATATCTGGGCCGCTTCAGTTGGTGGATATTGTCTCTCAGAACACGCCTGTTCCGTTTAAATAACAAGTAACATGTCAGAACAGAACTATTTAAAAATATACAAAAAGTTGTTGCTCTCGACTCTTTTCAGCTTTTGGATTATGCATGCATGCATTTAAGGTACACACGCACACATGTCACAGAACCTAAATGGAACTGACTGAAAAATGCACAGGACAGATAATTCAACCATATTCAGCACATGTTGTAAGTATGGGTTCCTATATACCTGTATCATGAGCAAAGTAGCAACACAGGAGGATATGACCAGATAATGCAATCACCTAAACTCCCTTGTGACAATGAAAATTATAATTATAATCACATTTAATGGTTTTGTATAACCTGTTGAAATGCTAAAATAACCTCCACAAATTAAGAAAACTACTAATCTCTTTCATCCACATCCATGACAAAAGCCACTGATCACTAAAGTCGAGTATACCACATTTCGTAGGATTGAATAAGGCATAACCCCATTTAACTCCTGACCACTTCAATTGACTCTGCTTCATCACCCCAGTGCACCCCCTTGTCAGATTGTTCAATTTTTCTGGGATCTGATCAAACAAAACTGTTGTTTCATGTCAAATGAGGTGTGGAGTATCAACTGGTCCTACTAATCTCAATGGTTCTACTGGAGGAATACATAAGTGAGCTTCACAAGTCTTAAGAATTTCAGTAGGTCCATCAAAAAGTAATGAGAAGTAGGCCTAAAGGGAGTTCCAAAACAGAACACAAATAAATAAATTAGAAAACAAAAATTATGATTTTGGTAAAAGTCAATTTAGGATTTAAAAATGATATCAAAGTAGTCCCTTCAAGTTAAATACAAAAAAAATAATCTATTGAAGTTCAGTGAACATAATAACAATTCGGAACTGGACCTTCTAAATAACATGACTTTTTGAAGTATAGGGCTAAAATTCGCAAGGATGATGAACCAAAGTAATCTCCTTATAGTAGCCTTGGAGGTCTTTAGTTTGCATATACAGTGGGTGTGATTTCAACTTCTTCATGGTAAGCAATGGCTATTCGAAGTTAGGTTGTGCTTTAGGCTTTTTCTTGGCCTTCTCTGACCAAACTGTTCCGAGTATCTATGAGCTCTACTTGAAAACATTCATGAAGCATTAGTTCTCCTAGCAAACATTTGTTATTTAGTTGATAGAATTAACCAGTATAAAATTTAAAAAAATAAATAAAATAAATAAAAAAAAATGCATCAATTAGAAACAATTTGCAAAAAGAGACAAAAACCTGTTGTTGTACAGAATAAAGAAATATTCAAATAAGCATTTGTAATCCCCCGAAAAAGAAAAATCGTTCAGTGGTAATCAAATGAAAACCATACCTTTCAGAGAGGAACCAGGGCAAACAGGCCAACAAAGCATGTCACAAAAAGAAAACCAGTCATCCAACCAACAGCAGGTTCCTTGTAGCTTCCCGGGGCATTCCCATCTGTATCAACCCTTGCTTGTTCATATGTCTTCTTATTGAGACCCAAAAGGTAGGAACCAAATCCACCTGCCGAGTAACAAATCACAAAATGTTTGGAGCATATTAAACTTAAGATAAATTTCTCTGAAAACACCACGTATTTACAGATTTATAGACTCTAACCTCCAAGTGAAACGGCATAACACGCGACTGTACATGTTTGAATTACAGTATTTTCCTGCTCAGTGAATGCATTCGACACATATCCAGCCTTCTTAAGCAGCTTCGTCCAGGACCGGATGAACACAAATGCAACAAGAGCTGCAGAGACATTGAGGTTAGGAGTGATCCCAGTTGTGAGGTTAAGCTTCATAATAACAACACTATAAAGGACCCCAATGACAAGACTTGCAACTTAAAGACTCGCAGTAGACTAAGTAAATGAAATTATTACCTTTGTCTTTTAAACGTCAGTCTCTAACCTCCTTACTGGTCTTCCTTGCAACTCAATTATTCATTGCAGAGTTCGCCAGGGATTATTCATTGCAGAGTTCACAGTAGACTAAACCGTTGGCAGGGAAAAACTTTTCTTTGCTTCTTTGCTTCTTGGAGCTGTTGTCTAAACAGGCATTAAAATAATTGAGGTGCTCATAGGGATGATCCAAAGAGCACTCTTATTCATTGCAATTTGCAACATAATCCTAGGCCACTAATAACAACTAATTTTTGTTTCTCCAGAACCACAAGAGGCAGCGAAATATAAACAAAGCAAGGGAGTCAGACAGGCAGCTTCAGTGAATTACAAAAAAAAAAAAAACCCAAGAGATTTCAAGCCCCATAGGCCATAACTAGAATTCCAATTCACATACAACAATCAACAGATGTGTCCTTTGAGCACATTGCTCAAGTGAACTTCTACTTACCCTGATGCTAAAAGTGAACCCACTGGACTCCATGCGCAAGCAAAAACCTGTTGAGAACATGATGTCATATAATTTTATAATAGATGCGCGCACGGGCAGGGGTCCTGAAGAACCCACAATAAAGTTAAACTACCATGAAAGGCATTCAACTCAAGTGACAATGTTTAATAGTTGAACAAAACCATTAAAAGATAAGTTTTTTGTGCTCTTGAAGCACTTACTATGCAAGAAGAGTAGGTCCTGCCTTCTTGTGTTCGTCTCCAACAGCCTCCATTGTTAATTTCACATCGTAGAGCTCCTGGTGTTGTTGAATCAAGGCAAACAGCTGACTTGGTAAGCCAATAATGCAAAGTTTTGCATGAAGGAAATTAGTTTATATCCCTGCATTCATTGTTAGTAGATATAGTACAAGGATTATAACCTTCAAAATTTATAAGTTCTCATAATCAAGTTTTTAGGATAGCAGACTGGAGCCATTGTTTGTAGATGTGGTGCAAGGATTATAACCTTCAAAATTTATAGGTATTCAGAATTCAAGTTTTTAGGATAGAGGACTGGACCTTTGTCAGTAATAAGTTTGTTAACACAACTGACTAATATCAATCATTTGGTATAACACAATTATTTTCAAGGATGATGACGACAAGATTTAGAATGGAGCAACAGGAAGTTTTTGCAAGAGCTCTTAAAACTCATTACAACTGTAATATTAACACATTTATTATCATTTATCACCAAAATGCACACTATTTCATGTTTGCAAGTGTACAAGTCATTCTAAAACTACAATTACTTTCTAATATAGCAAATGAGTATAATAATAATAAATCTCAATATCAACTGAAACATATCTAAGAGGTGTTGCCTACTATTGTATGATTTTTACTGCAATCGAACCACAAACCAGACTCACGTTCACAGTGGGTATAACCATTGCCTACAAACTTTACGCCTTGCACAATAGGGCATTCACACACTCTTCCTCTAAAAGTATCCTGCAACACAATTCACACAATGTTAAGTTAAAAAAATTGTCTACAGACAACAAGAATCAACAGACACAGAGAAAACAAGAATAAAACATCAATTTCTTTCATGGTCTTTTTGTCAATGGACACCAAAACAATGTTCAGTTCATAAAGCTTGAAAAGAAGGAAAACAGGCATTTTGAAAGCCTAACCTAGACACTTCTATTTCCTATCAATCAGTTTAGCAAACACAACTTAATAAGCTTTGAACCTATTGGAAATCGGTGAGAACTTTCTGATACTTTCTGAGCATATTGATATGGTGTTGGTGCACCCGAATGCTTCCGAACCAGTGTTTCCTCATCAACTTGTATGCTTGTTACTGCAGAAGCCACAAACAACCAATATTTTCTATGAAATTCACGAACAATCCATCTGTCTATCAAATCCTCTAATCAAATATTCCTACGTACACCATGGCATATCTGAGTGAATTCTACTGTGCATGCTACTGCCCCAGTCATCAAATGATTGATTAAAAAAAATGCAACAACCACATTCAAACTGAAATACATTATCTATGTGCTCGAATTTCCCCATAAAGCTAGAACAAAGCACAAAACTAACACCATAAGGGACCAGCACTTTAAGCAAACTCCCCCATACAACCGGAACCCAAGAAAATAACCCGAGGTAAAGTGTGTTAGAAACACGACTACACAAAACAACACAAATAATGATTACTGCCATATGTGTAATTTCAGACAAGTGTTACCAATACCTTCTAAGCAAGTTCATTTCAGTCTTTAAAATTAAGAATTAGGATTCCTTGACATGAATTTTTTATGGCTGGTGCTCAGTCTCTAGATATAGCACTTAAATCTCATTTTTATATGGTTTGTGCTTCTTTTTCTCCCCTTTTAATTTATTTCTTGTTAAAAACATAGCTGCCTCACAAACACTACGAAAGACAGGTCCCTAAACAATACATGTCCAACAAGATAAAAGTTATCTTGATGCCATTTCCATCCAATAATCCCCAAAGTTGGGATAGTTTGTTCCTCTATAAATTAGTTGACATCTATACTGATAAATGGATAAGAAATAGTCATCTTTTCAAATAAAACCTATCCATTATGGTCTCAAAGAAACATTCGGCTTCCATCAAATGGCGTTCTCCATTCGGACACATCATTAACACATGTATAGCCAAATCTCTACACTGCATTTGACGAAAAAATGATAACAAAATTTTGAAGAACTGAATACCTAGAACAACATAGAAGCCTAGACTGGAGAGTTCACATGCAGCTGCTGCACCTAACCCTGATGTTGCCTGTAACAATACAATGAAATTATGCAAAATGGTATGGAGAAATTGTCCAATTTTCGAAAGGAGCAATTTTAATCTTACCCCAGTGATAATGCATACAGGACGAGTTGTTGCAGTGGTGTTCGAAGGGAAGCAACGACGGTATGAGTGGGATTTGCAAGGCGAAAACCATAGCTGGAAGTACGAATAGAAAAGAGAGAATGTCCATAAGAGAGACATTCTCCAAAACTGTAATGAACATACAAACTCAATTGTTTCCCACAATGTCGACATCACCGAATCAAAACCTCTTCTTCAAAAGCAAACCGGTTCAAAATCATGAAAAAAGGAGAACAACATTAGCAATTTCTCAAATAGAAACCCAATCAAGAAAAGAAATCAAAGCAATTCCATATACCCCCTCACGAGAATCTCTTTCCTTGCGAACTCACTGACGACAATCTCTCTATCTCTATCTCCTTCTTCTTCGTGCAGCAAAAACAGTGTTCAAACATTATTCTTCTTCGACGAACTCTCCTTCAAGAACCGGATAAGGGACGCAAAAAAAATTTTAGGGTTTTGGGAGATCTGTGGGGAGATGGAACAAATTTTAGGATTATAAACAAAAGTGGGAACGCAAAATTTTTGTAGCGGGAATCGCCCGTGAGAAATTGACTCCACTTCTCCACACTTCCACGTGCTGTTTAGCAACGGTTTTAAGCCGTTGGGAACTATAGCCACGGTTTTAGGCCGTTGGCCATTATAGCCATGGTTTTTGGCCGTGGCAAATAAACCAACGGCTTAGAGCCGTGGCCACCTCCGTGTAGCTAAAAAGGCCTTTTGGTGTAGTGAGATTTCAATTTCTAATGCAAGAGAAAATTAAAAACGAAACAAGCATGCCCTCCGAGGTTGAGAACCATAAAGAGATGATCTTCCAAGATGATAAGAGGAATTTAGAAAGTAGTTTTGGATTATGTAAGCAAACTTGTTCATATTGGGATCCTGTCAGCCAAAAATATTGATAGGCCTAATCCAAGTCCTTGCTAATGTATGTTACAGCCTACGAATGTGCGTGACTGACATAGTTCATCACATGAGCCGACAATCAAATTATACCTTATTATAAAAGACGTTTCTTTTCGTGCTATGTCACAACTAGGCACAAGAACTCAATGGAATTGTAATTGTAAGGAATCGAAACAAAAAGAATGTCAACAAGCAAGAATGATTGTGAAAAGCTATAAGCTGTGTAGAAATTTTCTTGAATAAAAAATATATTGTATCAACAAGCCTATCACCATAGCCATTCTATTTATAGCAAGAATATCAAACACAACACACAAACACATACATGAATAACAAGTGCAAAAGCACACAAGTGGACTTTAGAAGATGTTAAACGCAACAAAAAAAAAAACTAAAATACCTAATACAAATAGATAGAGATTGAAGAAAACTCACTGATTCAGTTTCTTCTGGCATACACCCAACCATCACCACGACATTTTCATTCCCTCCTACTCGGAATCAGCCCCTGGAACACGCCTCGAATCAGACCTGAAACAAGCCCAGAATAATCCCTGCAACATGCCCTGGTTCAGACCCCCGAAACAGCCCTTCATACCCCTGCAAGCAGCCCTCAAAGCCATTGCAAACAACACCTTAAACAGCCCCTTAACATCTCATTTCCTCCTTCGAACCAGCCTTCTTCATCACTACCATCTCGTGCAACATTCCCACTTCAAATTGATGCAAGCAACTCTCTCTCGAGTTCATCTTTTGTTTGTTTCTTCTCCTAATTGAGTTTATCTCCATCTTTAAGCCTTATAAGAAAAGATTTCTTCCCAAACAACCAAGCACAATCAGTGGCTCCTCTCTCTCCCTTGCGATTGCTCTATTTTCTGGCACCAAAATGAAATGGGAAGGAAAGGGAAGATAGTGGGAAGATATAGGAATAAAAGAGGGGAGGTTGGGCGAAGAAACGCACGACAACATCCTGACGCCAGCCGTCGTCACCGAAGAATGAGATGAGGAAAAAAAAAGTTTGATATCTCTGTTGCACCAGAGAAGAAGGAAAGAAATGGTTTCTTTTTTTTATATTGTGGGTGGCTATTCGCCCCCACTAAAATTCTAAGGGCAGTCCGCCATAAAACTCATGAAAAATAAATCCCTAAAATTTAAATTTAAATTCAATTAAATGTAACTCTATTTTATTTAATTCAAAACAAAATAAATTAGCATTGGGTGTTACATTATACACACATTAAATGGAATCTCGTCCCGAGATTCAGAAGGTAAGAAAGTTAACTTAATTTCGAAAAATACGACTTGCCAAACGAAAGAAGATTTTAAAATACAAATTTCAATTGAATTTTAGGTACATAAATTTTTATTGTCACTGAAAAAGTGCGGGTGTTACAATATATACAACTCAAAAGGAATCTTGTCCAGAGATTCACTAAAATGGCTAACTAAACACTACGGATATCAAAACCACTAAAAAGAAAGCAATACAGAATAATGTCACGCAAATATTAACATAAAAATAAGATTACTCGCGTAGCCTCAAGTCGAAGGAATCTCATCACTAGATTCCCGAAGAAAAAAAATTAGTAGCAAAGTTTCAATATTCACCCTTGTCACTTTATCTCAAGACTTCTACATTCACACTCACCCATATCCACATTCCGATGATCACCTAGACTCTACCCCAGCCTAGGCTAACCAAATGCTCTGATACCAAACTGTCATGCCCCGATTGTTCGAGAAAACGAAAACCTAATATCCACGTAGGATTATCCGTTTTCCCAAAACTCTGGACGTGAGATTCAATAACAATAGAAACATTTAGCAGCAACAATAACTTAAACATGATTTAAAAAATTGAAATGAATAAAAAAACTCTAACCAGGAAAACTCTGACAATGCTAGCCCCACTAACAGAACTCCAGTAACGCTGCTCAAAAATCTCTAAACCTGAAAGGCTAGTCGGCTACATTCCCAAAGGAATGTACCCAAGAAGCAAAAGCTCACTTGGGTCAGCAATAAAGCTGGTATGAGTAATCTTCATCCCAAAAATCAACACATCAGCAAGTGATAACATAAAATTAAACACAAACCATAAACAACCACAAAAACAGGTAGTTCCTCAATGAGGCAAAGGTGTCATGCAAAAAAAAATCACAGTTCAAATAATTTAATTCCTCAATGAGGCAATCATGTCATCATCATAATAAGTAAATATGCATTTACTTGTACTTACACTGTAGAATTTGACTATGGCAAGTCTTATATGCAGAAATATTAGTGGACTTGTCATCCTACATGAAAAGGGTTAGAAACAATATAAATGTAATTTATTAATTAAACAGTTGTCTTCGTACAATATTTAACTTGCGCATATTATTCATTTTTATTAGAATTTGATCACTTAGATGATACCACATTCGCACTACTTCCGTGCCGAACATACATGCATGTATGCCTCTCTCATATAAAGGACTTATCTGTCATCCATGCCCAAGTGAGGACACATTACATACAGACATGCATCACTGGATACTTCTAACTATATGAGTAACAAAAGCCACTCTTGGGCCATCAATGCGCATAAAGTCACGTCACATTTTTTACGGATAAATATCAAGCCTATTTTAGGCATTCCAAAACCACCACCTTTTCGCAAGACTTACCCGAAAGCTATTTTAGTTTCTCTATAAGAAAGGGGTGCCCCACCCCATATCCGCAAGACAACCCGCAGGTTATTTAGTTTCCTTATAAGAGAGGGAAAATAATAAACAAAAAGAGGTGTGGTAGTTCTAAGTGATACAATTCCAACTGATTAAATTTTTAGGAATCAAAGTTTATCAATTCAGGGTATTTCTGTCTCATCTGATCCTCCAGCTCCCAAGTCATGTCACCCTCTCGGTGACTCTACTGGACCTTCACCAACTTCATTGTCTTCCGTCGAAGCTGTTTCACATCATAATCAATAATGGCCACTAGCCTCACTGCATAAGTCAACTCGTCAGAAATCTCCAACTCAGCAGGCTTTTCAATCTGTGATGGGTTTGCCAAACACTTCTGCAACATGGATACGTGAAATGCGTCGTGGAGACCAGACATACTCTGTGGCAAAGCCAATCTGTAGGCTACTGATCCAATCCTCTCAGTAATTTCATAGGGTCCTACATCTCTTGATGCAAGCTTCCCTCGACCTCTAAACCTAACAACTCCATGGAAACTTTCTGAAAGACTCGGTCGCCAACTGCAAACTCTAACCCCTTCCTCTTCCTATCAGCGTAACTCTTTTGTCTGCTCTGGGTTGTCAACAAACGTGTTCTAATTAGCTTAATCTTTTTAGTAGTTTTTCTTATCACATCCGGCCCCAACACAGCTGACTCTCCAATCTTTGCCCAACAAACTGAGGACCTACACGGTCATCCGTAAAGTGCCTCAAACGGTGCCATGCCAATACTTACCTGGTAGTTGTTGTATGCAAACTCACACAATGGTAGGTGATCTTCTCAACTGCCTCCAAAGTCTAAAATGCACGTTCTAAGCATGTCTTCCACTACTGATTCACTCTCTCAGACTTGTCATCTGTTTGTGGATGATATGTTGTACCCATGTCCAATCTAGTACCCATAGCCTGGTGAAAGCTCTGCCAGAAATGGGCTGTGAAAAACAAATCTCAGTCGGATATGATTGACACAAGTGATCCATGAAAACAGATTGTTTCCTGAATGAACAACACTGCTAGACTGTCTGTCGTCCGATGTGCACAAAGTGGAATGAAATGTGCACGTTTCGTCAACCGATCAACAATGACCCATATCAATTCATGACCTTTCGTAATCGTGGAAGTCCATCAATGAAATCCATGGTGATATACTCCCACTTCCATGACAGAATCTCCAATGGCTGCAATAACCCAGACGGTTTCTGATGCTCGACTTTTTCCTGCTGACAAATCACACACCGTGCCACATACTCTCCAATGTCTCTCTTCATAGCGTACCACCAAAAAGAACGTCTAAAATCTCGTTACATCTTCGTTCCACCGGGGTGAATGGTGAAACGAGATCTATGAGCTTCCTATAAGATATCTCTCCGCAGTTCCTCATCAGATGGAATACAAAGCCGCCCATGGAACCTCAACCCTCCATCCGAACCAATTGACCAATCGGTAGGGCACTCATCCAGTGTGTCCACTACCAAATCTGTTATCTTCCTCAGAATCACTGAATCAGATGTCTGTCTCTCCACCACTCTGCTGATTAGCAGCATATAAACTGTTAAACCTGCTATCATGCTACCTTCTATACTGGAAGTAGGCTGAACTGCAAATGAAGCAAATGTCTCAAGTGTTTGGTACTCCTAAATCATTATGTTTCCATTACTGCATGTCGTCTACTCCGGGCATAAGCAACCACATTGGCTCTACCAGGCTGATACCATATTTCGAAGTCATAGCTGCTAAGAAAATCAACCCATCATTGTTGCCTCATATTCAACTCCCTCTGAGTGAATAGGCACTTCAAACTTTTGTGATCTGTGAACAACTCGAACCTCTCACCGTACAGATAATATATCTGGATCTTCAAAGCGAATACTACGGTTGCCAACTCTAAATCATGCGTCGGATATCATCTCTTTATGGGGTTACAACTGTCAAGACGCATAGGCTAAAACCTTCTTGTCCTGCATCAACACACCACCCAATCATGTACCACAAGCATCGGTAAATACCACCAATCGACTACCAGATGTCGAAATAGTAACATTGGTGTTGAAGTCAACCGAAGTTTTAAAGTTTCAAAAGCTTTTTCACACTTCTCTGAACACACAAAAGGAACACTCTTCCTTGTTAACTAAGTGAGTGGTGCCACATTCACTGAAAATTTCTCGATAAATCATCGGTAATAATCGGCCAAACTAAAAAAACTATGAATCTTCGTCACACTACTCAGTTGTCTCCAAGACTTCACTGCTTCGACTTTCTCATGATTTACTCCAATCAGTTTTCTAAAAAATGCTAGGCGGTAGGCGAGCGGCAAGCAAGGGACTAGCGCCTAAAAGACTAGGCGAAACCTAGGTAGTTTATTTGTTTATTTATTAAAATTTATAAAATTTAAGAATAATAGCATATAAATTACTTCTAATTCAATGCCAAGATTCATATGCAAATGTTTAAAAAAAACAGAGTCTTAATTTTTTATTTTTTCAAACTAAAACAAAATTCAAAAACCCGCCTAGGCGGCTGCCTAGACCGATTTTTATAACACTGACTGCAATACCTCCACTAGAAATGACGTATTCAAGAAATCGAACTCCAGGCTCCCAGAAATGACACTTACCGAACTTCGCATACAACTAATTTTCTTTGAGTGTCTACAGAACAATGCAAAGGAGTTGTTTGTGCGCCTCTAAACTCCTCGAGTACACCAAGATATCATTTATGAAGACAACCACAAACTTGTCCAAGAACGGAATAAACAATTTGTTATCAAATCCATGAAGAAAGTCGGTGCATTCGTCAATCCAAACGGCATCACTGAAAACTCATATAAGCCATAACGAGTCTGAAAAGTTGTAATTGGAATGGAGTGTTCCTCAACTCTCATCTGGTGATCCCAGAGTGCAAATCCAACTGTGAAAACACGACTCTCGTCAATTGATCCAATAGATCATCAATTTAAGGCAACGGATACTTATTCTTAATGGTCGCTTTATTCAAATCTCGACAATGTATGCACATCCTTAATGATCCATTATTCTTAGACACAAATATTGCTAGAGCTCCCCAAGGTGAATTGTTCGGCTGAATAAACCCCTTACGAAGCAAATCATCAAGTTGTACTTTCATCTCCTCCAATTGCTTAGGTGTAAGCTTATACGTTGATTTCAATATAGGTGTAGTACTAGGAACAAGGTCAATCCTAAACTCTACCTCACGGCAAGGAGGGATACCAAGAATCTCTCGAAAACGTCAAGGAACTCACACAACCTCGACAGAACTGGTGTCGGAACTAGAAATCTCAAGGGAGACATGAAAACTCGACATCACAATAATAGAATCGGGCTCACAAGACAACACACAAAGCGAAACATCAGGTGGCGCTAACATCACCGTCCTATGCAAGAATGACCGGATGACTAGACAACCAATCCATCCCTAGAATCAAATGATAATCCTCAAAACCCAAGACAATAAAGTCAAACATGAAGGTGTACCCCAACAAGGAAAACTCGAAACGGGGACAATAATCCCATAACCAAACCGAACACAAGGGTTCCGGTAAAGGCACTATTTATAGATGGTCTCTAACAACTAACTGTCTAGAAATAAAAGACCTAAATGCTCCCATATCGAAAAAAACCTTCAACTGGGAAAATGACGAATGCGCAAAACCTGACTCACAACACATATATCCTGAGTCACATAATAACACAATAACATGCAATTTTTCCTACGCAGAATGCATGTAACACATAACCTACTATATCTAGCACACACAACTATAACAAAAATAATAACATACCCTCAACATTTCTCTGACTGGGAATAGTTGCAAGGCGAATAGGCGTTGTTGGGAGAGGGACTTTCTAACCAACTCTATTGTCTCTGAGGCGCCCTATGTTGTGCTGGTACATCCCTATTCTGGCAAGCTTTGGAAAAGTACGCCGATTTCCTAAAAGTATAACAAACTGTCTGCTCCCATTGATTTGCCTGATCTCTAGGACAATCACGGGCTAAGTGTCCATCCTGACCACAAGTGAAACAACCTCTCGTGGTTCCTATCTGACAATCCCACATAAGTTGACTCTGTTGCTATTGTCGATGATCTCCTTGGGAACATATGTCACCTCTGCGGTCTCTATCTGCCCTAACTGGTCCCCCTCTACCATGGTCTTTCTGCTGAACAACAACACGTTCTAGATGTTGTACCTCATCAACTGTCTGACTTCCTCAGCCAAATCTCAGACTATGCTTTGTACCTCTTGCCCGTCGAACCAAAGTCTCTTGCCTACACTTAGCATCAACTCGATCCTGACTCAAAGTGACATCCACTAATCTCTCAAAAGGACGATCAATCGTCACAGCTATTTTTTTAGGAACGGGTTCAGACCACTCAAAATTTTCATGTTCTTCTTCTCTGTAGTATCTATGAAACAAGTGGCATAACAACTCAACTGTGTAAACTCAGCTAAATATTCTAAAATAGATCTAGATCCCTTCTGTGAGTGTAGAAACATGTCCACTGTCTCTGCTCTAGCAGAATTGGAATAAAATGTTGCTCAAACACCTCGTAGAATGTATCCCACTGCATCTCTAACACATCTCAACTCTGCCTCACGGAATCCCACTAATACATAGCCTCTCTGTCAAACTGGTGTGTTGCTAACTTAGTACGCTGTATAGGTATCAGCAACATCCTCTCAAATATAAGCTCTATCTTACGGATTCACTGATCCGTAGGTAGTGAATCTCCAGCACCATCAGACCTTTCACCATCCAAGCTGAAGAAATTTCTTATTGCGACTAGTAAACAGATCCTCTGACAGATTTCCTTGTCTCACATTATGTGCCCCATGTGTCATCATTTTCATGAAAGCTTGAGAGGCATCCCCTCCAACAATGCCCGATCCCTTACCCTGGGTTCTCTTACCACGAGCCATCTCTACACTCCCTCTACGCAAAAGAAAACATACATACAATACATCAACCAACACAACAAAACTCTTAACTCATCTACCCAATTCACTCATGAAAGTTTCATACGTTGATGTTCCATGTGAACCTGTAAACAATGGCTCTGATACAAAACTTTGCCATGCTCCAACCTGCAACGTGTTGGTACATGAACTGAATTTGTAACCACAGGCGGATCTTAACGGGACACAATATCAAAATATAACAGATTCTTGAAACGAGAAACAAAATAAAAATAACCAACTACGACAAAATTTGAACAAAATAAAAAGTATTCAATTCACCCCGCCTGCGTCATAGCGACAAAACCAATATAAAAAACATCCAGTATTTAACAAAGTATATAACCGTACAATGGAAGCAAAACATACATGTACAGGGTGGACAAGACTAAACAACACAAAACAAGTCTACAGCTAGAGACTGGGCCTATGCGGCACGATTAGTAGGAACAACAACACTGCTTACACTCAAATAGAATCACCCCCTGGCGGGTTCAGCAAACCACAAAGCTAGCTAGTGCGAGTGAACTAAATACAAATAACAATATAATATGAAGAAGGAATCCATGACACACAATAATGAATAATTGCATAATCCTATATGCATGATTCATAACATAAAAGAGGTATCTCTATACAAGTTTCTCAAGTCTGAGTCACACTGTGTCTCTAAAGATAATATTTCTAAGTTTAAGCACCAACACAAGGCATTCCATATTGAACAATAAGTACAAGTTTACGAGATATGTTGGCCATTACAGGTGATTCAAACATGGTAAATATCAAGTGATGACGACAAAGACAATATCATAATCCTGCATAGCCTCCTAAGTATGGCAATCAAGTCGAAACCATACAAATTTTTATGTAAGTGTCTCATATCGATAGGTATTCGCATACCTAATGCGCTATTTTAGTAACACACAACTTAATACTCTGCTTTGTGATTGTAGTATAAAATAAGTAGAGAACGCTCTGGACCGGAGATTAGAGGGCTTGCCAACTAGCACTATGAATAACAAAAAGACAATTAACAACCTAATTAAGAAAATATTTGGAGATTTGATTTTTCTAATTTAAACTGTAAAAATAACTAAGAAGAATATAATAAAACATAAGAGATGGCAAATATGAGAAATTAGCTAAGGGTTTATCTCCACACACCAAACATATTCTCATAAATCAATCTTCAATAATCACTTGCTAATTTGTTAGAGACAATGCTCAAGATTAACCGTGATCAACAGTGCATTAATCTTATTATTTTTCCAAGTTCGTTGAATTAAACTTAGCATCGCTTTCAAACTATTATTATCGTGCTATCTAATCAGGAATCGCAAGTTAGATAACAATCTAAGATCATTAAGTTTTGTGGAAAATATGAACACTGACTAGGCAATTACAAGTATGATCAGCATCATGTTCGTACATAGGTTTTTACTTAACCTTACCAACATTTCTTGGAATTTACTACTTGTGAGTGCAAGATTATAACGATTAAGTGAAACACTCTTATACTCTAGCTCCAGATCCTAGCATGCTTACTAAGTTGGCCACCTTAAAAACATACAAAGAAAAGTTCTCTATAAAGTAGTTAAGTAAAACACAATCACTAATCAGCAAGGAAGATTAAATTCAATTAATTCATAAAGCACATGTTCGGGGCTTCAAATCAGTATTTCTAAGTTCAAACCTGTTACGGTGTGTATATAGTTGTCAATAGGCTGGCAATTAGGCTGAAAATTAGAGATTCTAATTGATATAGTTTCCTAGTTTAGATTTAATAGTTTGTATATAAATACATGTAATACTTCCAATGAAATACACAAGAAAGTATTCTCTTAATCTCTGTTAACATGGTATCAGAGCCACTTAGGGTTTGAGATTGAGATTCAAAGTTTGAAGTTGGGGTTTAATATTTGAAGTTTGAAGTTTGAAGTTAGGGTCTCACCGCAGTTCGAACTCCCAGGCCACCGATCTATCTTCCCAGGCACCGGTCAAAGACCGTTCGACCTTCCCAACAACAGATCGACTCTCACAAGCGTCGATCTCTCTTCCTAGGCATCGTTTGAAGCCGTCCGACCTTCCCAGCAACAGATCGACTCTCACAGGCGTCTTTTGACCCTCCTAGAAGCCGTTCGACCCTCCGACAGGCGTCGACTCCGACCCTCCAGTCACCGATCAAAGTCGATCGACTCTTCCAGCCATCGATCGACCCTTCCAGCCGTCGTTCGACGTCGATCAACCCTTCCAGCCGCCGTTCGACCATTCCAGTCACCGATCGACTCTTCCAGTCGATCGAAGCTACTCTTCCAACCGTCGTTCGCCCTCACCAGGTTGATCCATCCTCTGCTTGTCTGCTTTTCAAGCCTCTTTCATGATTTCTCTTGATTTGGGGGAGATTTTGCACGATTTCTGAAAACCCCATTTGTAAAATTTGATTTTGGAGGTTTTAATTCCGAGTTCTGACCTATTTTGACCTGTTATGGTTGAGACAAAGTCAGTAGTTGTATCTGATCTGGTTCCTGTGATGTCTAAAATTACGGACCATAAGCTTAGTGGTGCTTTGGTAAGTCGAAATAACAGCTACGCACTTGGGAGACCGTCTAATCATATTGCGGTCACTACTGATGCCTCTGACAAATCGGTCCTTATCTCTGCTGATGAATTTGCCAAGTTCTCACAGTATCAGGAATCACTCCAGTCTTCATCTCCTTCTGTCACATCTATTGCTGATTCAGGTAAACCCGATGTATGTCTTCTTTCATCATCCTCCAAGTGGGTCATTGATTCTGGTGCCACAGATCATATGACAGGTAATTCTAGTCTATTTTCTTCTTTTCAATCCTATGCTTCTACTTCTACCGTCACTTTAGCCGATGGGTCACCATCTTGTGTTCGCGGGTCTGGCACCATCAACCTTACCCCCTCGCTATCTCTGTCTTCTGTCTTACATTTACCTAATTTATCCTTTAATTTGCTCTCTGTAAGCCAGCTTACTCGTAATCTTAACTGTTGTGTCTCATTTTATCCTGATCATTGTTTATTTCAGGATCTTATGACGAAGAAGATTATTGGTAAAGGACATGAGTCTGGAGACCTCTACATTCTTGATACATCGGTACCGCATTCTATTGCTTGCTCCAGTGTCACGTCTCCTTTCGAGGCTCATTGTAGGTTGGGTCATCTGTCTCTCCCTTTACTCAAAAAGCTTTGTCCTCAATATAATAAGGTGTCTTCATTAAATTGTGAGTCATGTCAATTTGAAAAACATCATCGCCTTAGTTCAAGTCCTAGAGTCAATAAACGTGCTAGTGTTCCTTTTGAATTAGTTCATTCTGACGTTTGTAGTCCTTATCCTATTTTGTCTAAACCTGGGTTTCAGTATTTTGTTACATTTGTGGATGATTATTCTCGTGTCAATTGGTTATATCTCATGAAACGTCGTTCTGAGTTGTTTTCTTTGTTTTGTGCGTTTTGTGCTGAAATTAAAACTCAATTTAATGTTTCAATTCGTACTTTGCGAAGTGATAACGCCAGAGAATATACTCAAGCTTTATTTCAGTCTTATATGACTCAGAATGGCATACTTCATGAAACTTCGTGTGTTGATACCCCATCCCAAAATGGTGTGGCAGAACGTAAAAACAGACATCTTCTTGAAACGGCACGAGCTCTCTTATTTCAAATGAATGTTCCTAAACCTTTTTGGGCCGATGCAGTGTCTACAGCATGTTTTCTCATTAATCGCATGCCTTCCTCTGTTCTTCATGGTGAGATACCTTACAAAATTCTTTTTCCCAATAAGCCATTGTTTCCTGTTGACCCGAAAATATTTGGTAGCACTTGTTTTGTTCGGGATGTTCGTCCGCATGTCACTAAATTTGATCCCAAGTCTTTGAAATGTGTCTTCCTCAGTTATTCTCGTCTTCAGAAGGGTTATAGGTGTTATTGTCCCAATCTTAACAAATATCTAGTCTCAATTGATGTTACCTTCCTGGAAGACACACCTTATTTTCCGTCTTCATCCGTTCCCACTCGCCAGGGGGAGGATGATGATTTGTTAGTCTATTCCATCACATCCTCTGCACCCGTCTCGGCACCTGTTTCGGCACCAGCAATTGTCTCAGAACCAGCTCCTGTCAAGCCTCCTATTATTCAGGTTTACTCCAGGCATCCACCTATTGATTCATGTCCTGCACCTGCTCCTTCATCATCAGATCCAGTCCTGAGCGATGATCTTCCTATTGCATTGCGCAAAGGTAAACGCCAGTGTGCTTATCCTATTTCTTCCTTTGTTTCTTATAATAACTTGTCGTCTTCCTCTTGTTCTTTTATTGCTTCCCTTGATTCTATCTCTCTTCCTAAAACTGTTCGTGAAGCCATATCTCATCCTGGTTGGCATAATGCAAGGATAGAGGAGATGAATGCTTTAGATGACAATGGTACTTGGGACTTGGTCGATTTACCTTCAGATAAAAGGGCTATAGGTTGCAAATGGGTCTTCGCTGTTAAGGTCAATCCAGATGGGTCAGTTGCCCGATTGAAAGCTCGTCTTGTTGCTAAGGGCTATGCTCAAACCTATGGGGTTGATTACTCTGACACTTTCTCTCCTGTTGCAAAGTTAACCTCTGTTCGGTTATTTATTTCCATGGCGGCTTCCCATCATTGGCCTTTACATCAACTTGATATCAAGAATGCTTTTCTTCATGGTGATCTTAAGGAGGAGGTGTATATGGCGCAACCTCCTGGTTTTGTTGCTCAGGGGGAGTCAGGGCGAGTTTGTCGTCTTCGAAAATCTTTATATGGTTTGAAACAGAGTCCTCGTGCTTGGTTTGGAAAGTTTAGTCAGGCTGTTGAGAAATTTGGTATGAAGAAAAGCAAGTTTGACCACTCTGTATTCTACAAACGATCCGCAGCTGGTATCATTCTGTTAGTTGTGTATGTGGATGACATTGTAATTAATGGAAATGATACTAGAGGAATCTCATCTCTTAAATCTTTCCTTCATACTCAGTTTCACACGAAGGATTTGGGGGTGTTAAAGTATTTCTTGGGAGTTGAAGTCACTCGGAGTAAACAAAGTATATTTCTATCTCAGAGAAAATATGTCCTTGACTTATTATCTGAGACAGGTAAATTGGGAGCAAAGCCTTGTAGTGCTCCAATGACTCCAAATGTACACCTTACAGAAGAGGGGGAACCATTTGAAGATCCTGAAAGATATCGAAGGTTGGTTGGGAAGTTGAATTACCTTACCGTGACTCGTCCAGATATTGCATACTCAGTCAGTTTATGTCATCCCCAACAATTCATCATTGGGCAGCGTTAAAACAAATTTTGGGTTACTTGAAAGGAGCACCAGGACGAGGTATCGTGTACAAAAATCATGGGCACACTCATATTGACTGTTTTTCAGATGCCGATTGGGCAGGTTCAAAAATGGATAAAAGATCCACTTCAGGTTATTGTATCTTTGTTGGAGGGAATTTGATCTCATGGAAGAGTAAGAAGCAAAGCGTTGTGTCAAGATCCAGTGCAGAGTCTGAATATAGGGCTATGGCACAGTCTTTATGTGAGATAATTTGGATATATCAGCTCTTGACTGAAGTAGGACTTAAAACTACAGTACCAGTGAAATTGTGGTGTGATAACCAAGCTGTTGTTCATATTGCATCTAATCCTGTGTTTCATGAACGGACTAAGCACATTGAAATTGATTGTCATTTTATTCGTGAGAAAATTCAACAAGGCTCAATTTCTACTGGTTATGTGAAAACTGGAGAACAACTAGGGGACATCTTCACGAAAGCATTACATAGGGTTCGGGTTGACTATCTTTGTAACAAGTTGGGCATGATTAACATTTATGCTCCAGCTTGAGGGGGAGTGTTACGGTGTGTATATAGTTGTCAATAGGCTGTCAATTAGATATTCTAATTGATATAGTTTCCTAGTTTAGATTTAATAGTTTGTATATAAATACATGTAATACTTCCAATGAAATACACAAGAAAGTATTCTCTTAATCTCTGTTAACAAAACCAATTTTCATTTCTTAGCTTCTATTTTAGAATCTTGTAATTGGAAACCTACACAAACACAAAAATAACAATTAGTTCCATGATTAACAAGTAATAGCCAAAATTATATATAGAAGTATGGTGCTAATATAGCACAATTATGCTCCTATCAATACCCTACGAATGTGTCTCACCCAAACACATCCCATAACGTGCACCAGTACCATTTCAGGCTTGTTTGTGTCCCAATAGAGTGTCATCTGCCCAGTTACAAAATCAAACGTCCAGAATGATTGGCCTAACACGGCCAACCTAACACAAATCAAACTCAAGCGCGATGGGTGGGAAAGTTAGTAATTTCCGATGCACGTCCTCCGGGACCCGTCATATCGCACTCTCTAGTGGCAAGTGCATACGGGAGCTCACCGCACCTCAGTGAACATGCCACATGCGATAGCGTCCACAGTATCCTCAGATACGAGTTATCTCAAGCACCTACCAAATATACAATGCGAGCAAGCTCCAAAGCATCGACACAACAGGCATTACAGCAGGGTAAAGACACTTAGACTAATCTAAACATGCACGCAGTACGCGTCTATACAAAATCTAACGTAACTGATGTGTAACAATAATCAACTAGGCAATCCTCATAAGTTTATGACTACACTAGGGTCCCAACATGACACAATTCACAACATAAAGTCCCTCGAGTCACACAATCATAAAAGTTCAAGACTCAACAAATCTATGGTAAAACACACAAACTGAATGACATGGGGCATATTAGCTATTTTTTTGAGTCAATACAATTTTGCAAATAAAAATCAGGACATTAAATCGGGACACTGGTCCAGCCATGTCATACCAAGCAGACTAGAAAACACAGCATAAAAGCCCATTGACATTATACCAAAGCCTAACCACATTTATATTCAGCCATTATTCCATTTCATTCATGTATATCATGCTTTCAGAAAACTCAATACATGAAATTCATTCACAAAGGGACCAACGCAACAATTATAATCTCCAAAACCTCATGAGTGTCAAATTCCGAAATTGTATTCAATCACACACAATCACCAACATAATGTAAAAATTCAATTCCAAATTTTAAAATAAATATTTCTCAAAGTAAACGTTATAGTTACACTCACCTGAGTGGAATGGGTTTTCGGAACGCAAATCCTACCAACCACAGCTCCTAATTCACGGAACAACAAATTTGCGACTAAGAAAACATCCAAAAACTGCAAAGGCGGGCCTAACAGAGAGCAAGCTAACCGAAAACTGGAAAACAGGAAGAAGTAACAGTCGGCACATGGCTGGAAAACTACTTACCGATGAACTAAATCTGTCGACCACTCCGACGAAACCCAAAATCCGGCAAAAACTCACCGAAAACCACCCCTACTCCAATTTGATCATCTTCGAACAACACAACAAGCCGGAGACTGGGCGGAAATAGGTCACAGAGCAACTGAAACCATGAATCGTAGCTCACCCGCGCGATCAAAGCTCGGATTCACGCCAGAGAACCTCCCTAACGGACATGCACAACTGATTTTTTTTATATTCCAGCCAACCACAAAAACACCCTTGCATGTGGGGTTTACAGGTTCCAACCAATGCCCCAACTATTACCAGATAGGCTGATTGGAGCAGCGTTGCTCGCTCCGGCAGTGACAACTCCGATCAAGCCCACACTCTGATTTTCCTGTCTTTAAGGCGGAAAACTCGAGCATGGAGGAGAGGGGAGAAAAAAGAAGAAAGAATGAGGAAGAGATGAGGAAATTTGGCGGAGGAATCACTCGAGTACAGGTCGGCGAAGATGAGACGTCGAGAAGAGACGCACTGTAAGAAAGAAATAAAAAAGGAAGAAAAAGAAAAGGGGGGACTCTGTTTTAATATGTGGGTGACTATTTCCCCCCACCGAATTTCTTCACCCCACCCTCCAAAATCCAATTTTTTTTAATTAAATTTAAATCTAACCAAAATTACACTATTGTAACAAATACCAAAAATCTGAAGTTAAGCAAATCAAACAATCGAAAAAAATACGAGTGTTACAGGTGCTTAGGTGTAGTTTTTAGTTTTGATAAGAACTTTAGTTTTGAATAAAATGTGGACCACTTTGATCGAATCTTTAAGTGCAATTCAAAACATTTAAGCACCTAGGAGAATGGTGACTGCTAGAAAAGCAAAAACAAACAATGGTTAGTTCAGAGTATTGAGTGGTGAAAAAAAATGTTGAGTGCTAGCATGCACAGTTCCAGGGGCAGTTTGACAGTTTAAAAAAAAAATTACACACTGAATGACAAAAAAACTTGACCCCATAATAGCAAACTTCATGCATCACGTTAACATTTCTTCTCTGCCTGTCTTCTCACCATCTAAGATGGCACAATCACAATATATACCCCTATTAGCAGGGTGTAAAATTTAACACTCCACTAAGATCATTAACAATAAGCTCTTTTAAAACATCCATAGTAAGCTCACACTAAGCACTCGTAAGAGCATCCACAGTAAGGCATAAAGGCACTTGAAAAAATAATTTACATTGAAATGGGGGTGCAAAATTTGATACTCTACCAACAAAGTGTGTAACGCGACTGCTCTATTTGAGATGACGCGACCAAGTCAACCCAACAAATGTGATTATGTGATCAACATTGGCTTATCTTTCCACTGTATCTCAAAATCAGATAGTGTGACGCTATTTTAGATGGCACGGGAAAGCTAATACCCTCCATAAATGTTACCTAAATTGATCTTATCTTAATTGTCGGACAGCGCGAGGCTATATGAGATGGAGAAATGCTAGTAAACCATGTTTTGTAAACATGTTTTGCAACCATGATGACGTGTCATGATCTGGAAAGAATGATGAAATCCCCAAAGATTTTATGTGTATCTCAAAATTGTAAAAAACTCCTCTAACGATGCCACATCATCATGGTTGCAAAACATGTTTACAAAACATGGTTTCCTAGCCTCACTCTATGAGATGGCACCCCCACTTAGGTGTGCAATGTTTTTTTAAAAGGTATAGAAGGACCCTTGCTTACTATGCTCTAACAATAATGAATATATCATGAACAAATACATATCTCAAGCACAGGGAAGCGCGTTATCTGCTTTCCAAATAACAGTGAACAGAGCCCCTTCTTTCTTCTCCAAATATCAACATATTGAAACCCTTCGCTTCTAGATATCTCCTCATTCTTCATGATACCTCCTCCTTCCTCATCTGCTTCATCCAGATCTCTCCTAGCATGGATTTGTTTGTTTCTGATGTTTGCTTTGCAGGTCTTCGGTGTGGTACAGCTCATTTAATTCTTCAAATCATTATGAACCCATTACGCCTCCTCGAACTCCATCTTTTGTCCTTCTGCCATCCCGCTCCGACACTACCTCACATCTCCAGTTCCTCATGAGTCAACCATTATCTTCCCCATCAACCCAAATTAATTCCAAAGATTCGGCCATGATTTCCTCTCGATCCTCATTAATTATCACTAACTCTTCTTCTCCAGATATCACCTCCTTCATCACTCATTCTCTCCGCATAGTACATACTATCCAAACCCATTTCTGTTACAAATCTATCCTTATGGATTTCACAAACACTTCCCTCGAATCCATACCCTCGATCCTTCTCCTCCCATCTCCCTCTCCAACCATGATTCCCACACCACGCTTGCAACGCTCCATTACTGAATCCTCGCCTCCCCTTCATTCCCCTTCCCCCTCGTCTTCTTCTCCGCCAACCTCGTCCCCTGTTCTTCAACGATCTCCATCCCCTATTGCTTGCTTAGAGTCACATTTTAGGTCCCCCCCCCCCCCCCCCCCCCCCCCAATTTAACCGGTGTTCCATTTTTTCTGGGGATGATGTCCACCTTCGTGTGGTAGCTAAATATTTTCATCACCAACGACTCCGTCAGGAAGTCTTTGCCAAGCGAATGGCCTCTCAATGGCAACTACAACACAACTTCGAAGTGGAAATACTAGCTAGCAAATAGGATTTTGACAACAACTACTACTTGGTATAATTTTCAGATATGTCGGACATGATCAAAGTGTTCTACTCTGGTCCATGTGTGTTATTTGGTTGGCTTGTTATACCTAAACCCTGGCAAGAAAATTATATCTCGATAGATTGTACGGAGATTCCAAGTTGGGGGTTCGCTTCTATGAATTCCCCCCAAACAAATTAAAAGAATCTGACGTTCAACTTATCGCCTCTAATTTTGGTGAACTAATGGAAATAGATTTGGCTTCTCTCCAAGACTCAAATATCCCTTATATTCGCTTTAAAGTTTGGATCAATGTCACCAGAGCTCTACCTTGCACACTGGAAACCGATTTTGGAGTTCAATATGGGAGACAATTTCTGGTGCGCTTTTGTTACGAAAGATCCTCCCACCTTTTTTTTTTCCTATGGGTTCATCGGTCATGTCTCAAAAGCAATTGTATCCAGTCAGCAAAAAAAAAAACAATGATATTGACTTCTCCCCCTATTTAAATGATGGTGATGTCACAAGTCTCATGTAGCAGTTAAGTCAACATGCTTTTCATCAGCAATCTCTTGCCCAAAAGGACCTTGTCTTTAATTCAGTTGTTAATGGACAAATGGAACATGTTAATGGGCCATTATGCAACCCCTTCCAAAGGCTCCTCTCTGGGGGTCCATGGGCTTCACCCCTTATGTACACAGGCCGCACTTCTAGCTGACTCTCACCTCTAGTCGAACCCTTTGGTCCTAGACCGATGGTATTCAATTGGGGGGCCCCTTCGACTCATGGTGATACGGTTCCTCCACTTTGGGTTCCGCTATCGGGCTCTTTGATCCAAGATTTTTCAACTGGGTCGTCTATGTTGTTTTTGTAACACCCCTAAATTTCATAAAGATAATTTATTTTATTTTTAATTAAATAAAATAGGGTTACATTTAATTGAATGTGAATTTCGAAATTAGGGTTTTATTTGGTGAGTTAAAGGACGGGTGCTCTCAGAATGTTAGTGGGGGACGAATAGCCACCCACACTATGTAAAGAGAAAAACCCTATTTCTTTCTCCTTCTTTTCCCCTTTTCTCCTTCATGTTTCTCTCCTAAACATATTTCTTTGCTTCCCTCTATCTCGGTCTCTCTTCCTCCCACTCGTTTGCGCTGCGAAGCAGAAGAAGAGAGAAAACCTAATCGAATCCTCCTATTGATCGATCATGGCGTTTGCGTCTCGTTTCTTGTCCAGACCCAAGAGCTTTCACGCCAGGCTTTCGCGTCTCTTATCAGTTTCAAGTTGTAATCTTGGACCAGGAGTTGTTTCTTCTTGTTCTTAATTCGATACGACAAAGACCCATTTTGGCTTTGAGATTCTTTCGATGGGCGGAGATCCAGCCGGACTTCAAAAGGGTGGAGGCTTCGATTAAGCTTCAATGATTGAGTTGTGTTTGTCGACTTTTCATAAGATGATAAACAATGTGGATTTGAATGCTACTGCTGTAGACAGCGCAAGTGTCTTGGAATCAGAATCCCATAGGGTAGATGAGCATGTTGATATCAATTTGGATATCAAAAGTGAGAAGAGGTATTCATGCCTGAGTTGTTGGTGATCGAGGGAAGTGATGGTGAAGTACTGAATTTTGGTATTGGATTCATTTGGGGTGGAACGATGGGTTGATTGACTGAAAGTTGATGTGGATGTGATTGTGGAACAGGAGGCATTATGGAATGTTGGTGTTGCTGGGATGAAGTTAAAATGGTGTTAGTATTAATGAAAGTTGTTGGATGGGTTTGAAGTTGTTAATGGAAAAGATGGTGGAGGCAGGGATGTATTTGAGTAAGATAATACAGGTCGGATGAGTTTACTTATGCTAGTGTTTTAAATGAGTTTGCGGCGACATTGCAAGTTTTTGAAGCAATGCAGGTGCATTCGTTGATTTTTAAGTGTGGGTTTGTTGGGTCTGCTACAAAGTTGTTTGAGGAGATACCTGAGCAAGATGTTGTTCTTGGACTGCATTGATTTCGGGGTTCTCACAAGTGTGGTTGGATGCGAGTATTGATACTGGATGTCCAATGAGCTGCTGGTACTTGGTGAACAAATTGGGGTTAGATGGGATGATAACATAGACCAAGTGCTTGGATGTCGAATGTAGGCACATGGAAGCTCGAGTGGAGATTAACTGAAAAGGTGAGTTTTCTCATTCAATCCCCTCTAGATTTGTTTCTTAGTCCTTTATTAAAAATCACTTTCTCACTTAATTTCAAGAACAAACTTTACTTATATGATCTCAATTGTGTGTTCTGGTGATCTGGGTTTTCATCACTATCTCTTGCTTCACAATGGGTACTCTCTTACCTTGTTTATAACATGTTTCTTTGCATCTCTCTGTTATAAAAGCTTACTCCTTTTGGGTTTTTAACCAATTCTGTGAAATGGGGTTTGTTTGATCAATTGGTTCAGATTCAACCCACACCCCCTATTTACCCCTTTAATCAATTGTTAAGAACCCTCGTCAAGATGAAACGGTATTCCACTGTGTTGTCTTTGTTCAGATTGATGATGGGTTCTTCTTTAGGTATTCAACTGGATATCTCGACCCTTAACGCACTCATCAATTGTTACGGTCGATTGGGTAGAGTTGATTTTGGTTTTTGCTGTTCTTGGAGACATTTTCAAGCGTGGGTTTCACCCAGATGCTGTTACAATAAATACTCTGCTCAAGGGCCTCTGTATGAATGATAAATTAGACCAAGCCATCATTATGTTTAACAAAATTGGTGATTATGGATATCCCTGTGATCAATTCAGTTACAGTATAGTCATTGACAAGCTTACCAAGGGAAATCGGGTTAAGGAAGCTGGCCTCTTCCAAGGAATGATTGATAAGGGTGTTTTAACTGATGTCATTACTTATACTTCTTTGATTCATGGATTCTGCAATTTAGGTATGTTGAAAGAAGCTCGCAGCTGGTTAATACATTTAGTTGTATCCTGGAATGGAGGAGTCCCATGCCTTACCTATTTGAAAACGTAGTCACATGTAGTCAATACTTGATGTGGCCCATGGTGGTTGCTCAAGTTTTCTACTACCAACATGCTATGTGAAAGACCTGTTAGTTATAATATATAGGAAATGTGGGGTTGCACAGTATATAGACAAGTGTTCAAGTTTGATATTGCTCTCTTATTGGGTGTGGATCATTACTCTCCATTTGGGATTAGAAGTGTGATACCGGGTTTAGAAGCGAGGAATAAAACCTTAAAGATTATTATTGATAGGAAGGCTATTTTCTATTCGTTTGTAGCTCACAACTTATCATTAGATGCTAAGGTTGTTAATATGATGACTATTGGAGAGATTTTGAGATGGATATTGGCTACCCCAGTACAATTCATCATTGGCAGGCGATTCTACATTGGGTCATATAAAACATTGCGCCATGGTTCTGCAAATATGGATGTTTTAATTGCGCTGGGAACAAATGCTGCTTACTTTTATTCAGTCTATTCAGTATTGCGAGCAGCTATGAACGCCATAAGATTTAAAATCGGTGAGTTTTCTTCATTTCTTTCTTTTTACTGTGAGTTCTCTTATTCCCCGTATTTTGCAAATCCTTGTTTCTTGACTGAATTAGTGATTGTATTTGTGAGGATTTGATGATGGGGTTTGTGAGTTTGTTGCGAGGGTGTGTGGTTATGATTTGGATTTTGGTTTGACGGTGAGATGACTGGTATTTGTGTGTCCTTGATGATTTTGGATTGGATACTTAGGCTTTTTATATTGCTTGATTTAAATTCTATTTCAAAGGTTTTGGGTGTAAGGTGTAAGTGAAACTCTTAGCCCTTTTTTTTCTCTTTGGATGAGCAATTCAATATACTGTATGTATATTGCTTGTATGGAAATGACGAGTTTCATTTCAGGAATTCCAATTGTGAGGTTTTAGACATGTTTGAGAATTAGGCTGTCTTATTTGTGGTGTTTGGTGCTGCAAACGCTTGACCTCCAATAGTTTTGATCTGTTTGATGTGTGAGATTTTCTTAGCTTGCTGGATTCACGTTGGTGTCACACCTGTTTACCATTTTATTGATTGAGTGTGACTTTGTTTGGTTGGTATTTGAATGGTCGATGAATATTAATGCATTGTGATAAATTTGGAGATTTATTTGCATATTGACTTGTTTATGCATTATGAAAAATTGAGATATTTGAATAAAGGAGTGGCTTGATTGCCATATTGTTACATAGCATGATTAATGAATATGCTATGTTTTCCCCAAAAATGTGGGTGAATAGATTGTGAACCAATTCATGTATGACAAAATGTCATTGTGGAAGAATTTTGAATTATGAAAATAAATGATAATGGTAAACCTTGATTTCTGAAAATATAAACCACTTGGGCTTGTATCACTTAGAACTACCACATCTCTTTTGTTTGTTATTTCCCCTCTCTTACTAGAGAAACTAAATGACCAGTGGGTCGTCTTGCGGAGTTGGGGCACCCATTTCTTACTAGAGAAACTAAAATAACATTCGGGTTAGTCTTGCGGAAATGTGGTGAGTTTGTATGCCTAAAATAGGCTTTGATATTTATCCGTAAAAAATGTGACGTGAGTTTATGCGCATTGATAGCCCAAGGGTGGCTTTTGGTACTCATATAGTTAGGGGTATCCGCGATGCATGCCTGTATGTGATGTCCCCACTTAGGCATGGATGACGGAGTAGTCCTCCTTTATATGAGAGAGGCATACGGGCATGTATGTTCGGCACGGAGGTGGTGCGAATGTGGTATCGTCTAAGTGATCAATCCGTTAAAAAGATGAACCTAATTCAAATAAAAAGAATAAATGACGTTGCATTGTTTCTAATTCTTTTTATGCAGGATGGCAAGTCCACTAATATTTCTGCAGGTCCGACTTGCCATAGTCAACTCCTATAGGGTAAGTACAGGTAAATGCATATTTACATATTAGGATGATGATATGATTGCCTCGTTGAGGAACTAAATTCTTTGGACTGTGTTTTCTTGCATCACACCTTTGCCTCGTTGAGGAACTACCTATTGGTGTGATGGTTTGTTGTTTGTGTTCGCTTGATGTTTATCACGTGCGATTTTTATTTATTTTTTGGATGAATATTTCTCACACCAGCTTTATTGCTGACCCAAGTGAGCTTTTGCTTCTTGGGTACATTCCTTTGGGAATGTAGCCGATTAGCTTTTCAGGTTTAGAGACTTTTGAGCAGCGTTACGGGAGTTCTGCTAGTGGGGCTAGCGACGTCAATTTTTCCTGGTTAGATTTTTGTATTAATTTTAGTTTATTCCTATTTTCTAAAATATATTTTGTCTTTGCTGCTAAATGTCTCTGTTGTTATTGAATTTCACGTCCCGAGTTTTGGGGAAACGTATAATCCTACGTGGATTTTAGGATTTCGTTTTCTCGAAAATCGGGGCGTGACAGTTTTCCTCTATTATGTCTCCAGTCTTACTTAATTCAGGGTAGGGCTGGGCAAGTACGGGTAACCGGCCCAAAGTGTAAAAATTGAAAATCGGACCGAGAAATTCGGGCCCATGTTTATGAGGCCCGAAACCAGTCCGAGTTGATCGATTAACCGAGGTCCCGGCTAACCGAATTTCGGGCCGGTTTCGGTCCTAAGAGCAACATCCAAATTAAATTTTATACAGTCCAACTCAAGTCCATTGGGCTAATTTAGATTTGATCCAAGTCGTCCTCCTCACCAGATACGAAGCATATCGACAAGATCTTGATCGCAACCAGCCGAAATTGCTTGCGGTTTACAGTGACGCCGACAGAGACAGTCTCCATGTCAAGTCCGCTGACGAAGCTATTCGAATCGGTCCTCCGCCTGATCGATTGAGTTATTTGGACGCTTCAAAGATCATTCAGGCTGCAATACGGACTAGCGCAAAGGTAAAGCGATCGAATTTGCCCTAATTTCTTGGTTTAGAGTTTATTGATTACTTCAGCACTACCATTAACTGAGTTTCTCTAATTTGCAAGATGGTAAGGTGGCTCAAGGAGATGCTATGTGGAAATGAAAGATGGAAGTGTATTAAGCTCGAATCCTGGGATTAGGTTTCCCTCCTTTACCCAAAGAGCTGGTGGAAATAGTGAGAAAAGATGCAAATGGTACACATCAAAGAAGAGCTTAGAGTGATTTAACAGATTGGCGTTTTGACTAGTCATCTTCCTTTTGTTTATTGGAAGAGTGTGCACATGATTTTAGGCCTTCCCTCGTTTGCCAACCCGGTTGACTTGCTTCAGAATCCTCTTTCGGTTTATGTATTTAGTTGTTTGTTGTTCCGCGCTTGGCTATGCCTCCCATGGTGATTGTATTCAGTAAAAAGGGTGAACACCATCAGCATCATCGAACACCATTAGAACACTTCTCGTCTCCCTGCTCTCTCCATAGTTTCTGTTCTCTGAGATATTTAAAGAATTTCTTAAATAATAGTCGGGTCGGGTCGGTTATCCGACGGGTTTCAGAAATAAAAACCGAGGCCCGGACCAGAAACTTCGGGTCGGGTCGGGCTTTTACAACCGAAATTTTTATAATTAATTAAAACCGATCCGAACCGACCCGATCGGTCCGGGTTTTCGGTCCTAAATGCCCACCCCTAATTCAGGGGCCATTCCATCTCTCGCACAAACACACAGGACTTCCTCTTCCCCAGCATCCATCCCCAATTACACAGATGCTACGGCTTGCTTAGCGGTCTCATCGCCAGTTCAGTCGGCGTCCTTGGTTGATGTGGCTCCTATATCTACAACAACTCAGGATAATGTGGTTCTTTCTCAAATTTCAACTAGTGTTGCATCTCCCTCCACCTCACCTCAACCTACCACAACAGTTTTTCCGCCACCTACTAAGCGCAGTTCAGGAACTTCTTCTCAATCAGAGAAAAAAAATAGGCCGTATAGATCGAACTCACTCGATTGGTGTATCTTCTAACATCTCAGACATTGTCCCTCTTGCTATGGGGCGAGTTCATAAGGAGTTTGTTAAGGCAAGTAATGTGGCCAAAGCTTGTTGGAAAGCCGCATTAAAGTTTGGGAAACGCCAGTTACTGACTAGTAATTCAAAGACTTTGGTTCAAGGTTTTTCTAAGAAATCTTTTCTCTCAGGCCGTTCTTCATCCCAGGTTTTCCAAGATTTGTCTTTATCGCCGTCTCTTTCTTCTAAACAGAACACTTCAGGGAATTTGGTTGCTGCCCCATGTACTGCTAACACCACCACTTCAATCTCTGCTCAAACCACTGCTAATGAGGTCTTTTGTTCCCTCCCCATCTCATATCCAGATTCTCTCCCTCAGGTTCTAGCAACCACCTTAGATAGGTCTTCCCCGTCCCCATGATACTTTCTTGGAATGTTAGAGGCTCAGGGTTTGCCGAAACGTTTTGGATTATAAAGATCTTCTCCCAACAGTCCAATGTTGATATTATTTTTCTCTCTTAATCTAAGGCCAGCTCTACTAAAATGGATCGTACACACCGGAGGCTTGGTTTTCGTCATGGACTCTTAGTTCCTGCGCTAGGTAGTCTGGTGGAATAGCATTATTTTGGAAGGAAGGTATCAATCTCTCTATTTTTTCCTTTTGTAAATATTACTTTAATTGCACCATTTCTAATTATTTCTTTACTAATGTTTGGTCGGCTCTCTTTGTTTATGGCGAACCTAACCCAGCCTGTCGAGGACTATTCTGGACTAACATGCTACAGGTTTATAACAGCCAACCCCTCTCTAGGCTTATCATGGGTGATCTCAATGCCATTTACAATCTTGCGAAAAAAATTGGTGGACTTTCACCTACAAGAGTCACTCTCAATCATTTCCGGCATTTTATTGACACTTTCCAGCTTCTGGATCTCTCTATCAAAGGGTCTCAATTTACTTGGTCCAACAAACACCAAGACAAACATGATATCAAAGCAAAACTAGATAGGGTCTTGGTCAATACCGAATGGATGGATCTCTTTCCTTCGGCTACTTGTAGATCTATCCATGCCCCATCCTTTAATAATAAGGCCCTTCTTCTTCAACTGGTCTCCCCTTCTAACCCAGCCCCAAAACCTTTCAAATTCTTCCATACGTGGACAAGATATCCTGGGTGCCGCCGTATTGTTTCCTCGTCCTAGAACCCCCTAGCCTTGGTCCCCCCGCCCCATGTCTTCCTCACCAAAGTTAAAAACCTTAGCCATGCTCTGACCCGTTGGAATAAATCTGATTTTTGAAACATCCACCTCAACATCCTAGAGGCCCGAGCCACACTTCATAAGCTTCAAAATGCTCCCCCATCTACGGACAATGCGGCTGCCATTGACATTCTAGAATCTCGACTAGAGGAACTCCTCACTCGAGACTAACTTTTTTGGCATAATAAGTCTGGAATTTCTTGGCTGATAGATACTAGATTTTTTCATTTCTCTGCCCTTGTGAGACATAAACCCAATCTTATTTTACGTCTCAAAGATTAGCATAATCATTGGCAGTCCAACCCAATGGCTATTGGTCAAGTCCTATCAGAGTATTTCTCTGATACTTTTGCAACTTCGAATCCGACACTTGATCAATCCATCCTTCAACTCTTTCAGCCAGTCATCTCTGTTGAGGACAATGCTTCCTTGCTTGCCCTCTTGAGTGGCGAACTCATCAAGGATACTATCTTCTCCATTGGTAGCCATAAGGCCTCAGGACCGGATGGATTCCATGCTTTCTTTTTTTCAACATTATTGGGATATTGTCGGTTCGGATGTAATTTCTATGGTCCGTAACTTCTCTTAAAAAAAGATAGACCCTAAGCTGAATGAAGTTTTTATTGTTCTGATTCCAAAGATCAACAATCCGATTTCTCTGGACAAGTTTCGTCCCATCGGCCTTTGTAATGTTATCTATAAGGTGATCTCAAAAATTCTTGCCAACAGACTTAAACCCTTTCTAGATAACATTATTTCCCTCAATCAAGGTGTCTTCCTTAAAGGGTGATCCATTTCAGATAATGTCAGCATTGCCCATGAGACCTTCTTTCAAATGAAGCACTTTAAACGAAAATCTCAAGGCTGGATGACCATTAAATTTGATCTTGGCTAAAGCCTATGACTGGGTGGAATGGTCATTCCCCCTTCAAATCTTCAAACAATTAGGTTTCTCGGAGGACTGGATTATAATGATTGAACAATGTATATCCACCTCCTTTCTTCGAGTTCTTTTAAACGGCTCTTTGTTACCTCGATTCAAACCTTCCTGCGGTATCAGACAAGGTGACCATCTGTTTCCCTACCTCTTCATCATGGTGGCAGAAGTTCTCTCTCGCCTCCTGACTCATGTTGAACCCTTTGAGACTCTTAAGGGTATCAAAATTCGACGCCTGGCTCCTTCAATCAGCCACCTTCTCTATGTTGATGATCTCTTTCAGTTTTGTCAAGCGTCTTTAGCCGAAACACACTCCATAAAAGACATCCTCCATAAATATTATGAGGCTTCTGGTCAAGCTGTCAATTTTGATAAATCATCAATCTTCTTTAGCTCAAATGTACACCCTCAGCATGCTAAAATGATTAGCAGAATTCTAGGAGCAAAAATCTTCAACCCGAATCACAAGTACCTCGACTCTCCTCTGTTACTCTCAAAGCATAAAGCCAAAGACTTTCACTTCCTCTTTGATAAGATCTCTAACTGCCTGGCCTCTTTGAAATTCAAAGTCCTTTCTCAGCTGGCTGCATGATCATGATCAAAGTGATCCTTAATTCTATCCATGTGTATACAATGCACACTTTCCTACTCCCCACAGGCTTGTCTCGCGATATTGATGCTCTATCACGCAACTTTTGATGGAATGGCCTTGAAGACAGGAAAGCCAAACACTTGTACACTTGGGATAAAATCTCCAAACTCCTTCACCTTGGGGGGCTTAATATCCCACAAACTAGGATCGAGAATCTTGCTATATTGGCTAAGAATGTTTGGAGGGCTTGGTTGACTCCGAACTCTCTCACATCCCAACTCCTCAAAAGCTTATATCACCCTTCCAAAACTTTTTTCCAACTTGTTTGTACTCCCACGATAGCTTTTTTTGCCTGGCGAGGCACTCTCAAAGCACTTACGCTTATGAGGAAGTTGGTTCACTGGTCGGTGCTTTCTAGGCGTCGGATTGATCTCTTGCATGACACATGGGTCAAGCTTGACTTGCTATTGGCTAACTGTGTGCTGGATCCCCTAGCTCCAGACCTCCCACGAAGCTTACCCGACCTTTGGAATGCCTCTACTTTGTCATTGTTGTCCTGGAACATACCTCTTCTGAACTCCTTATTTCCTGCGCCGGTGTACAAGATATCTCTAGTATTTTTCTTAGGGTCACTTCTGCACCGGACACCCTCATATGGAATGGGGATAAAAAAAGAGTCTTTTCTGTTAAGAGCATTACTCGTGCTTTTGCGTTTTTGACGGATGTTGGTTCGTCTTCGTGTCCTCTCTCACCCGCTATAGGATCGAAAATCACGCGTCACCTCTGGCACATTAAAGCCCCTCCCAATGCCATTTTTTTTAATGGAAAGTTAACCAGAACATTCTGCCTACCGCTTCTAATCTGGCTAGGGTCCATGTTCCAATAAAAAAACCAATGTGTTTTTTGCCACAACCACAAAGAAGATGTCCTCCATGTCTATTTTCCGTGCCCTGTTGTTTCTCGTCTTTGGCTTATCTCCCCTCTTCCGCTTTACTGGCACCATCCCTCACTCCAACCCTCTTCCATCCCTGAAGTTTTCCACTATATGTGGAAAACAACAAACCACAAGCATTATACAACTAATGAAATCCTGTCCTAATTCACTGTTGTCCTTATTTCCATCTGGAGGGTTCGGAATGGAATTATTTTCAAAAACACGAAGTTCCATACAAGGCTATTTTCCTCCACTATTAATGCAATGTGATCTTCCCGATCCTCCCAATGGTTCAGCCTCCCGCTTGTTACCCCCACTCTTGTACTCAACTATGTTCCGCAGATTGTGAGCTCCACCCGCATTAACAACAATCCATACCACTCCTCCTCCTCGGCGCCTCTTCGTCGACTGGAAGATGAAACTCCTTCTTCACCTGTAGCTAGAAGAATTGTCCTTATCCAGGCTCAATTCGAATTCGCCAGAACTCACTACCTCAACACCACTCTTGCATCTTCTCTTCCGTCAACTTTTCAGTTGGACCAAGATTCAGTAATAGTTAATTTTGATGCATGCTTCTTTGCACATTCTCAACAAGGTGTTATTGGGGTCATAGCAATGGATCTGACATGTAAAGTTATTGCTACGGTGGCCACTCCAATCAAAGGGAAGTTCTTGGATAGCACGATGGCTGAATTCTTTGTAGGTGAGGCAGCTCTTATGTTGATTCAAGCCCAAAGGTGGAAAAATGATTTGGTCTTCGGCGACTCTACCAATTTCATGGTGGCAATATCTTCTCCGGATACCGGTTCACCTTTTGTTTTTAGACTGGGTGTGACACCTCATTTCTTGTAATATTAAGCGTCTTTTTTTTTTGCTTAGCAACTGGCACTGTATGTATATTTTTAAGAACCTCAATCATGAGGCCCATGACCTTGCTTCTATGGCAAGTAGTACTATGTTATCTTCTTAAGTTTATATGCATAAGGCTTTATTAAAAAATATATATATAATAATAATAATATCTACAACAGTAAAAGAGCTTACTGTGAGGGTGCAAATTTACACTTTTTGACATATCTATTTGGAAATGTAACTTGTGGCGAGTCAGATGATGAGGAGATTTTAGAGTAGGAGATAGAAGAGATGGATGACGGAATGAAGAAGAGATTGTGAATTGAATTAGTGAGAAGGAAGGAAGGAAAAAAAAAAAAAAAACATCGAAGGAGGTGCAATTGCGAGTGAGAGAGAGTAATAAAAGGGAGAATCGAAAGCAACATGCAAAGTCAATATGATTCCAAATCCAAACAGCAAGCAGACAGATCTCTACAGCTTCATACGCCGCATTGTACGTGGCACTTTCTTACATCGATCTCTCTGCTTTGCTTTCTTTCTCTCTCTCTCTCTTCACTGTAATATATAAAAGTGATAATAGAACCAAACAAAGTCTCTCCAGATTACACTTTTTGAGTCTTTGACATCCCAAAGCCCTTCCTTACTCAATTAGACACACCACAAACGGAAAACGAGGCGCTGTCTCTCTAATCACAGGACCATTACCTACTCTCCATCTTTGATTTATTAATCTATTTATGTTAAACATGATTATGTAATTTCTCTTTCATACTAAACCCCTTTTGGATTCTATCTTAGGTTAGGTTAGAAGATCTCTGATGGGATGGGAAAGATATTCTTTGGGATAGATATTTCACCATCTTCTTAGAGAGAATATATCACACCTTTGCATGAACTAGGTTAGAAGATCTCTGATGGGATGGGAAAGATATTCTTTGGGATAGATATTTCACCATCTTCTTAGAGAGAATATATCACACCTTTGCATGAACTATCAATTTCATCTAGTATATTATAAATTCTTGCCCAACTTAATTATTAAAATTTTTATTTCTTTCAAAGCCTTAACTTTTTGTATTAGATCATGCCAACATTTTGAAGGCAATTTTATTTTAATGTGATTTCCCTTCATTTTTTTTTATGGGGCATGAAAAGATGTTGTAAACATAGCTATATTATTCTCCTCTTCTTTTCTGTAGGACGGGGCCTATATGTTAGGCGCCCAGAACAACAAACCTTAAGTGTGACTTTTACAAAGAGGTGGCTCTAGGTACATTATGATCTCGTTTGACTCTCCAAAATTTTAAATTGAGGTTGTGGATCCTCTTATAGGAATGTATGATGTGCCAAGAAGCTTGGTTATATCAACCTTAGTAATATATTAAGCTTTTAAGATTAATCCCAGTCTCGCTCTTCTCTTCTCAATTACTTGCTAGTGCTTGCACTCATGGGATATATATGGATACGGATTGTAAGTAACTCTTGTTGTCCATGAACTTCACTAAAGATCAGGAGAAACAATTAGAGGCTAGACGACTTTCCTGTGGTTTGCATGGGGTGCATCGTGGTAAACCAACTCTTGGTTGCCATGCATATATATACATAAATGTATTGGTCCAACAAACATTATACATAAGTTCAGTGGTTATGTTGTATCATGTACCTATTGGAGATTTCGCTCAACATACTAAATTTGTTGGTAATTAAAGATCGACTTCACTTACCACACTTGCAAAAATCTACTTACACTAGTTGCAGTAAATTAAACAATTGTAAAGCTTCCACAATGGTTTCTTGCTTGCATAGGTTTAGTTCCCAACCCCGTTAATATTTGCAAACAAAAACATATATATTGACATTGGGCACCTTGAAATTTGCTATAATTCACAAAACCGTGCAAATTGTAAGTAGTCAAGATATATCCCAATTGCTACATTCCAAAACGAGCCCTTCCAGGGAGCAAGGGAAGGAGCAAGGAAAGGGAGCGGGGGATGGGTCACCCATCCCCCTCGAGATAAGCAAGGGTGCACATCTCGAGAAGGATGGATGGTTACACCCTTTTCCTTGCTCCCTAGAATTTTCGTTCCAAAACATGTTTTCCGACAAATAAGCAAGCAAGTGAAGTAGCTATTCAGGAGATTAGAATTTTGTCAATGATGGGCTGCCAGGTAGAGGGCCTAGCTGTATTGGTATCGTCTTTCGAAAATTCTTTAGTGCACCAGGGGTTAGCCTGGTGCTAACCCCCCACGTTCATTTTGTCTCGAGATAAGTGTAGAACTTATCCTGAGGCAAAATGGACGGTGGGGGGTTGCACCAGGCTAACCCCCAGTGTGCTGTAGTAGTGCTCATCGTCTTTTAATTAACCTAGAGGTCTACATTGTAGTAGAGAGTATTGACCAGAATTTAGATACTAGAAAACTGACAAAGTTCATGAAACCAAAAGAATATCTATTCATTATTTTTAGAGATTAGGTCCATTGACCAAAGTTGATTTTGAATCAAGTGTGTGATAGTTTAGTGGTTGAGCAGTGATGAATAGGATCACTAAGTCATGAGGTCGAACCCAATCGACAACATATGGGGTGGAAGGGGTTAAGGGATAAAATAATAATAATAATAATAAAATTAAAAAAAAAAAAAAAAAAACCAAAGTTGTGATGGCTCAATTGTTGAGAAAAAAAAAATCAAAGGTACTAAGCAGTATGGTATCACTGGGTCACAGGGTCGATCCTAGCCAGCAGCATCTGAGGTAGAAGTGGTTAAGGAATAAAAAAAATAAAAAAAATTAACACATTAACTAAGGCCTAAATACCAAGAATCTAAATTATACGGGGAAAAAAAAAAAAAAAAACCCTTCGAAAAATGTACTTTTTGGTAGTTGACTTTTGTATTTTAACGAGAAAATGAAATTTACGAGAACCCCAAAATTAAAGAAAAAACCTCACATTTTTCAAAAAAAAACCAACCCAAACCTAAACATCCTTTCAGGTTCTAGGGCCCAGAATTTTTACAAAATACATTCCTCACAATTGATTTATTTTTAAATTTTTTTTTTTCATCTTCTTCCTCCCACATGAAGAATGTTGAAGTGATCCTCAACACCTCTTCTCTCAAACCTTAAACCATCAATACTAGATCAAAAGAGAGAAATTGTCACACATTCACTTCTTCCAGAACATTGTAACGAATCATGGGGTGGCTTGGCAAATTGAGTTGGCTTTAGCATTAGAGGTCATCTATCATTTATGTGTTCATGGAAGGGAGGTACATACTAGAGAGGGACAAAGTGTCTGATAAGATCTGAGAGTCTCCCATTTGTTGGAGGACAAAGAAATAGTGTTTTCAAATTTGCTAGAGAACCATCTCCTTTCCCACCATCTTCATCACCGAACCATCTCTTTTTCTTACAAACCCAACCCATCAAACCAAATAAATCACAATTATCCAATTTTTGCAGTCAAATTATGTTTACAGCAAGTCCTATAACCAATCTAATCTAGCAACAACTATCAAGCGAAAATAGGAAAAATAAAATATGCAATTTCATGAATTGACAAAGAAAAATAGGGAATGGAACAATTTTTATTTTATTTATCCTCCTGAGATGGGAAAAGTTAGCAAGGTGAATAAGAGGGCATGGTTGTAAGGGTTAAGATTGCAACGTTTTTCATAGCCCTGATGATGAACAAAATTAGGAGAGGGTGAATTCATGGGCGGCTTGGCCATCAAGTTGTTAAGGTTCCGATTCAAACCGATTATAGAAGAAGGGGATGGGTCGGTTGAAGTTCAAGTTGGTGAGCCTGAAGAGGCGTGGACGTATATTTTCTTCTTGTAACGTTTTCAATAATTATGACCTTAGATGGTTCTTTCTTGAGATGTGCATTTGGATTCATAACTATTTGTATCAAGATTTAAATCATGGGTACCTTGGTCTTTCTGAAAACATGAGCAGGTCACTCGTCCTTGTAGTTGAGTTAACAGTTAAAGTCTAAAATGGGATTAGATCGAATTTTCAAAAATTAATGGCACCTAAAATTCGAATACGCATAAATTAATTAATGGGCACAAAAAGATAAATAACCCGATCGTTCACTGGTGTTGGTTGTACCTATAAAAACTACCTGCTTTTGTTAACAGTCCTTTCCTTCTGAAACTTTACTTCTGATGGAGAGGTTAAAATCATGTTACCTTTTTTTTGGGCAAGTTCAGGTACTTTTCTGAGAGTCAAATACTCTCCTCCCAATTTCACTTTCTATACCCCCCCCCCCCCCCCCATTCAAACCCCAGACCTCAAAAAATATCAATTCTCTCATTTCACCCTCTCTCTCAATCCAACAGTCCAAAACAAAACCCTCTTTCACAAACATGGGAATTCAAACAACAGACCAAGACCCAGTGATACTCTCTGACCCCTTTTTTCATGTCTAACCAAGTAGTAATTATTGTATTGGGTGAATTCATGAAAGTAGGCCTGCCCTGGATAATACTACGATGATTGTTCAAGAGGTGAAAAAAGAAAAACCCCATTTTCACTCTTCTTCTGAATTCTGATCATAAACAACAAATAAATCTACATTCATACACTAGAGAAAAGAAAACTAAAAATACAAAAACTAGAATATATTCATTTACTACTGTACATACATATAATGATTATGCATTTCATCTTCTATATCTTAAGATAATGATCATCATTCATAGTAAAACAGCCAAAATACCCCCGTTTTTTCCAATAAATTACAGAAATGCACCAAACAACATACAACAACATCAAAGGAATGGCAAAAACGTGGGTATTTTGGATGAAAATTCATTCATCCAAAATATATCAAAAAAAAAAAAAAAGAGAAAATAACAAGGTCTTGTTCCTACTTGTTATGAAGTGGATCTGGGCAACTGGGTACTTTTCTTTTGTTGTCTTCAAAACCATTTTGAGTGTTATTGTTGAGATCAAAACTTGTTCCATTGAAGAACTTCTTGTACAAGTCTTTCTTTTGATTGATCATTTCTTCTTCTTTGATGTTTTTGTGGATGAGATTGTGCTGATGATGTACTAGTTTATCTTGTGCCAATTGAGCAGCTGGAAATATCCGAATTGCCCTTACTGGAGATGATGACACACAAATGTGTGAAACAATCAAGAGAGCAAACAAGAATCTCTTCACCTTGGTTGCTATCGACATTGCCTGAAAACCCACCACTACATCTGACGAGCCTTCCAACCAAAGGAAATGATTTTGGGAGAGTGAATCACAGTGTAAGATCTTCTCGTGCTTATTGTGTTTGGTGATTTGGTGAGGAAATGACGGCTATTTTGTGTTAAGAATGGATTGAGAGAAACGAAAGAGGAATCGAAACAGAGAAAAGAAAGAGAGAAGATCAAAGAAGAGAAAAAGAGGTTGAAGGAATAGTGCGTTGCTGTAGTAGCACAAGTACTAAGGCCACGTGAAGACAGTGTAGCTAAGCTGCTTATAGAGGTGTGGTGACGGGGTGAAGTTGGGTCATTGTTCAAATGGTTAATTACACTCATGTGCCATTACCTGATGAGCAGGGAAGATTTTATTTTTATTTTTTTCTTTGAAATGTTGAAAGTCGGTGATTTATAGCAGTAAGAATAGGGGTGGGGACAGTCTGGATCGATTTTAAAATTTGAGAAACCTAACTCAAACCGTTTAAAATTAACGGATTCGGTTTAGTTCGGATTTTCTCATTTTAAACATTGGGACCGAACCTAACTCGAACCGTTTGAAACGGTCTGATTCCTACGGTTCCAAACATTCCAAATTACACAACTAAAAAACGGTGAATATAAAAATCAAATCCATGTATGGTCCTTAAAATAGTGAACAATGAATATAAGTCCTAAAAGCAATGAACAATGAATCATATCCTAAAAGCAGTAGCAATAGCAACCTGCAACAACTCAGCAACAGCAAATTGCAACTTGCAACAGCAACAACAAGCTGCAACTTTCGAACTACATTAGCCAGGGTTACTGCATATCCTAAGGTTTTTGAAATGTTCCCAATCTTGTCAAGCCCAGTGAAGAAGAATTCATTTGCTTGAGCCATTTTCGGATCATTGTAGACAAAGCCATTCACCCTTACTGCCATAATTAAGAAAAAAAAGCATTGTTTAATCATTCGGATAACAAATTGGTGAACATGAAGCCATAATACATAAACCACCCCAACTACAAAACACGGTAAGCCTTTCCTCTCCACAATCGCACACGCTACGCCATTGACGACACATCGAACTCCTCCATCTTTCCGTTCAGATCGAGACTGAGGACTCTCGGCTCAAACGAATCCGCTGAAGACACCATTATTGTTGTGACAATTCTGGATTGAATGGAAAGTTGAGAAATCACAATGAAATGGTGGTCATGGTGGTCACCGTTCTGGATTGTTTGTGGTTGTTCGTCTTCGTTGTCGATGTATGGAGACCGGTTGGTAGTATTCATATCTGTCGTCTTCTAAATTTGTTGTAAAAAATTCCTTCCATTCTTTGTATTAAGAAGGAAAGAGTAGATGAGAATGAAGAGATGAGAGATTCCCTGTGACGACGAGGACGTTGGGCCTTAAGGGGGGTGGACTGTGAGACCCTTGTGTGGGCAGACCTGAGGGGGAGGGTGAGAGTTCGAGCCCAATAGGCCCAACATGCCTGTGGATCCCAAGAGGGGTTGGACTAGCTACCAAGGGGAGATCATAGTCCCACATCGCCTGGGTGCGGGATGGTGATGTGTTATATATGTGCGAGGTTGGATCTCCATAGTAAGAGGTCTTTTAAAGCTGTGCGGGCCGGTTGGGCCCAAAGCGGACAATATTTTACTGTGCAGATCGGGTCGTTACAGAATTCCCTTTCACCCATCCAAACCCAACAAATTTCATCAAACTCATTCCTCCTTCAATTCTTTATGAAGATGAAAGGCCAACAAATTTCATCAAACTCATTCCTCCTTCAATTTTTTATGAAGATGAAAGGCACCTGCAACAGAGCTTGTCAAGCTCACTTCATCAAGCTCACTTCATCACCAAAGCTTCTCTTGATGTGGGTATGTCATATTTACTAGAGAAGAAGAAAATCAAATTCTTGATTTGGGTATATTTGTTTCACTGAACTTCAACTGCTCTCTAGGAATATGAGAATTGAACTGGAGAGTAAATGAAGATTGAAGAGAACTAGAGAGGAGAGTAGATGTAGATGAAGAAAACTTAGAGAGTGAGTAGATAAGAGAAAGAGAGTGAGAAACGGCAGAGAGAAAGAAGAATAGAAGATGAGGTAAGGTTTTTTATATTTTAGTTTTAGATTGTGAACTCTTATAATATTAAGACATGTGTATAATGCCTTTTAAAACGGGTTGAGCCCGGACCATTTCATTTTAAATAAATGAAACCGGACTCGGACCGTTTTATAACAGATCTGGACCGTATCAAAATTACAAATTTTAAATCCGGACTGTTTTGAGCAAAACGATCCGGTTCGGTTTGAATCCGCGGTTCCTCGACTCATTTGCCCACCCCTAAGTAAGAGTAGTGTAGTGACTGAGAATGAATGAATTAAAATGGGGAGATACTGATAAAAAGATAAAAACGTGAGAGGAGGATACCACACTTTTTAAGCATCTTCTGTCCACGCCAGTATTTGAATACCTCACCTCTTGAATCTCAAGTTTTAATCGAATTGATTAATGCTGACATTACATGGTTTTAATTACTTTGAATGGGGATGGGTGACTACTTTTATCCTTTAGGCATCCACGTTGTACTTTAGGGGTGAGCACGGGACGAGATGGACATCATCCATATCTCATCTCGTTCCTTTGGGATCGGGATGAGATAAACCTCATCCCATCCCAAGCAAATGCAAGACAGGATTAGCATGTTTTAATGTGTAAGCAAATAAAAGTACAAAATACTACTCAAACTAACGCGTGGAAAGAAAATGAAAGGCCCATTTGCGTATGAACAATGACAATTCTCTGGTTGATGCCAAGTCTGTAATATAACTTCAACAAATTTGATGTAAGTATTTATAAATATTAATTTTACGAACTCAAGACTATACTAGGATATATAATTAACTCTGTTTAGAGTAGTTTCAATGGTTAGATATGAGCACAATGAAGAAACAAGGGGATCAATGATGAACCAATTTAAAATGTTTTCAGAGCCTTGATACGCCATTTGTTTGGGTTCGTAGTATAATACTAAATTCTAACGAAATTCTAAATGTTTTCATAGAATGTATGTATATTTTGGACACATAAAAGATACATACACTGAAAAGTTACACGTTTCCAAGAGAAAAAAATATTATCCACCCCCAACGGCAAGAGCGATCATAATAAAAATATAAAATTATTAATAATAAATATTAAAAAAATCAATTTGGGATAAGCGAGATTGAAAATCTTCATTCCGATCTCATTTCACTTTGGATTAGGACGGGATCAGGATGAGATTGATCAATCTCAATAAGAGCCGAAAAAATCGGGACGGGATGGAACAAGATCCGGATTGCGGGATGGGATACCCACCCCTATTGTACTGTATACACATTGGATAAGTTGAATTGTAAAATACAAAGCCAATGACAAGTTCAACAATGTGTTATCAAAATTGGGTTTTTGTTGATTGGACACGGCTGCTTAGTCTCTAAAGGCACCTTCTTAGAGGAAATTAATTCCAACAACAAAATTTGAAATTCTAGCCCAAATGACTCTGTCATGGCTATTTTTGGACATGATTGTTATTGAAGGTGTTTTTCAGTAAGTTGACGAACAAATATAGATGAATTGGCAGGGAACATGGTCATCTCCCAAATTTCCTAGCAGTGAATTATTTGTAGGTGGTTACATTTCACACCAAAAATTGTTATCGTCCGTTGGAAACTCCACTTGATCAAGGAAGCCTTGATGAACGTCAGAGGCATCAAGACTTCTCAGTCAGTGTCGTTCTCATTCATTTGACCAAAGAAGATGAACAAGGATGTGTTTGGGAGAGTTAGGGTCTGTTTGGATGCACGAAAATAGACATGAAAATTGTCACGTTTCCATAAATCCGATTCCGAGGCTCCTCCTTCGGACTTGGATTCCCATGAGTAATGGGAAAATATTCTTATGAATAATCGATTTCCTATCAGTAAATAGACAACCAAATAATGGAAATCTGCATAACAAGGAAAATAAATTTCATTTCCCAAAGAAAATAGCCAACCAAACAAACCCTTAGTTTTCTCGGAACGGAATGATATTGAGAGAAACCTATGATTCGAGAGGGTTAAAGAAATGAGATTAATACTGATTTTTCCCATGCTAATGTAGGTGTTGAAATAGTCCTGTACTAGGCATCTTAGTGTTCAAGGAGATTTAAAATCTTAATCAAAGACCGATGGCTACTAATTGACCAAAAACAATTATTTATTGGTGAAAAGGGTCTACAAATCTAATGGGATTTTCAATGATTAGTACATAATTAACCAATTTTAAAAAATAATTGTGAATGTAATTAATCATGATAATATCAATACATACATGTGAGAGACATTAATACTACAACATTAACGTCAGAAAGAATGAATAAGCAATAATTTAATGATTCAAAGAGACAGCTAGTAATACAAAGTACTGAAGTTATAAAGATCAGCTCTTCATCAACTAACATTGATCATCTCCAATTTTTTTAAAATTTGAAAACAAGACAACATGAAAGTTGGGCATAATGAATAAGCTCCAATTCCATTAGCTTAATTTAATCACTCAAACCAATTAAGGAAAGTGCTTCCATGTGAAGTCAACAGAATGGACATAATGGCAACTGGAGTAATTTTGGGAAGAAAGTAAAGGATGCCAAAAAATCTAGAGAGCCAGGCCTGCGTCAGGTCAGTCCAATACCATTTATCATTTTAGAGATGCTAGAACTTGCCCAATCTCTAGGATGATGGATGGTATTGGGCTGGCCTCGTGCCGCCTAATCCTCTAGAAAAATTGGAAGGATGTTGGTGGTATTCAAAATGGAATTTCTCTGATATGAATAATTCTAAGGAGCCCGGGTTTGCAGTCTGGGAGGCAAAATTATCCTTTTGCCCCTTCTTTATTGTTGTTATATTTAAATAGTAGTTAAAAAGGCAGGAGCAAAAATGTAAAAATACCACCCAAACTGCAAACCTAAGCCGTGAACCCAACACCCTAGAAGCACTCTTCTGATATAGTAGTAGCAGTAAAGAAGAGAAGGGAGTTGTCTTGTCTCACCTATTAACTTTTTTTTTTATTTTTTTTCCTTTCCTTTTAAAAGGTTCTTCCTTACTCCCTCCCTAAAGAAAGAAAGATGGAGAAAAGTGGCTTTTGTCCTCCCAAAGCTAAAATGGACTTTCAAAGCTGAACAAAATTGAGCTTCTATTTGGACTTTGTAATCTTTATTGATTTCCCTGTCCTTTAGCTCTTGGCCATTTTCTTCTTGTATTTGAGGGTGGAGCCTCCCTTTTTCTCCCCTGTGAGTTTATTTCGCCCAGGTTGCAAACATACAACCTTTATCTAACTTTTTCTTCTTGTATAGTCCTAAAAATAATACCATCTTTTTATAAAAAAAATTGTAATATTATTTTATGTTTCAGCAAAAAGGGAGTCACTACCTCTTCTTCTTGGATCATTTGTTTATTTATTTTTCAAAAGGGAGGTCTCGCCATTCACCATTTTCAGGACCATTTTCTATAGGAGGACCACTTTGGTGTTTTAAAAGGGTCACAAGGGGTTGTAACTTGGGTTAAAAGTATGAGCCTTTTGAATTGTTCTCCTAGGATGTCTTTCTTTCTGTACTTTGTTAGTTATTTGGGGAAAGTTTGGTAATGGAATTTATATGTTATTTTGGGAGGTGGGTGGGGTAGTAAATGAACACATGAGAACTGGACTTGCTGACATTAGGTTAATCTGATATTTGGAAGAACTAAAAACGCATGATCCACCATGCATGGTGGCAGAGTGAAGACTCCCCAAACTTGAAAACATGTATTTTGGGAAGTCCTATCATAAAAAATTAACCATACAAAGCTCATGTGTGGTGCTATATTTTCTTATGGAATAGAGTCCGAACCTCTACACAAACTATATGTAGATGATCTGTATTACATTTAGAAAAAACATGAGTCAATACATGCATGGAAATGGATTCGAATCTTAATGGACCATAATAATAATCAGTAATAACCATGCATCAAGTGCACAAGAAAAAATGTCAATTGGATACTGTTGCAAGCATTGCAAAGAGTAGATAAATAGTAGATGGGTATGTTCATTACACAATGATCTTGTTGCAATTAGTATCTTACTTTCTTAATGTTACCAATGCTTTTCTGCTTTCTTCTTAACCATCATGAATTTCAGGCGTTGTCAGGAACATTGCAATTTGGTGCGAGGGAGCTTTCTGACGAAAACAGAATATGATGGAAAATCACAACAATTTGTGATATTGGCTTATCGCCCAATTTTCACTTGTAGTTTTGTTCTATCAACATCGCGGGTATATTTTAGACTGTTTTTGGCACACGCTATCAACCACCAGGTTTCAATTAAAAAATCTTTGAACTTGTGTTCACCTAATGAAATTAAATTTTATGACATTTATGCTCGCAACTTGTAAGCAAAGATCTCTGTACCAACAACAATGATGATTTGATAATGTTAGCACACACTCACATAAATCTCTGTCTCCATCCCATCTACATTATGATGTTAATTAAATAAAAACCACATTAAGTGTATCCATTAGGGACATAAACTGCAGCTCTTTATTTCATTTTTCAGTATCCATCCATCCATCGCTACAAGTAATGTAGTTGAATGGATGAACAAAGTGCACCACTCTCTATCTCATTTCTCTATCAGTCCATCTAAAAGAATGTGGAATGGATGAAACCAGCAAATTCCAGTAGTACTGTACTACCTTCTTGATCTTGATCATCTTCAACCATTCAACATCATGGATGGGGGGAGTGTAGAGATCAAATACATTAATGGGTCTAACCTAACCCAATAGGTTTTCATTCAATATAGCGCGTCGTCGTGCTGTTGAGGGGTCACTAATGTGATGAGTATGATTGCATAGCAATAATGATCAAAGGGGCACAACTGTAGTAGCTGGACATCATGGAGCCAATTGTGACAGAAACATAATTTTTGGAGTGGTAGTATTCGTGCCAAGTCGTGGATAATAATAATACAGTATTTGGTTACACCTTCTTTTGTTCATTCATTATTTGTAACTTCAATCCAGCCCAGCAAGTCCTGGGGCAGGGCCTGGTACTCTTAACTAAGGCCAAACCGACCTAGTCCAAGAAAGCTACCCAAAGCCTTAGGCGTAGCCCATTAAGTCACAAAATTACAAAGATTATCTGGTTGGTCCAACCCGGATGGATACCTAGCCTGACGCGACCTAATCTAGTTGAAACTCAAACACTATTCTACAACAGATTTAAAAATTGAGAAAAATAATAATTATCTTCCTTATACAATGACAATACTAACTCAATTAATTTTCCCAACAAAATAATTTAAGGCAATTTTTATGGAATAATGGTACTTGCTTGGGCCATGAATCTACCACAGTAACCATGGTAGCCTGTAAGTAGAGAATTGTTTCTGACACAATATAGGAATGAATGTTTTTAGGAGGGACCAAATAATCCAATGCTAGTTTAAAAAAACAAAAAATTGGGAATTTAATTACCATCTTTTACCTCATTTCTGTCTTCCTCTCTCGTCAGCCTCTCCCATCTATTTTCCTCTGCATTCTTGAGAAATCAAATCTCTGCAACCAACACACCAATAAATTGATTTGGGTTGGTCTACTGGTCCCCAAAGATCAATGTCCTTTAAATGCCAGACATAATTTTCTCGAGTTATGCTCTTGATCTTATGTCTCAACATCTTTGATTCAAAAGTAATCTCTCGCTCGTCACATGATTACAGTGATAAGGCCATTGGTGAGACTACAGTCCTTGAGATGCAAACACATAACAATATAAGAGTATGCATTAACCATTTACACTACTTGCGGCAGCCATTAGTTTCAATACTTACTCAATGGTTGGGTAGATTACTAAATTGGCTGATTAAATTAACAAACTCAAATGTTGGTTAGCCAAGAACAATGTCCTTCCAAACAATGGGTTTTCTTTTAATCAACACTTCAATAGCTAGTTCACCAATAGGCTCTAATAGTTCTTCTGAGAGATAAATAGCGCAGGGTACACAACTATTACACTAATATTATACAGAAAAAGTCATCAAAATCCCATATCAGCCAAGAAGCAAACCTCAAGAACCATTTTCTTGGAGAAACTTTAAATCGTAGACCTCTTTCAGACACTTCAGTCATAGGAGCAAACAATGTATTGTGTAAGATAATTCTTAATCTTATCTTTCCGGGTATGCCAATTCAGGGGTAACCTGTCATCCCAACAGTTGAACTTGAACGGCTTGTTTTGCGTGCAGGTTGAGACGTGGCCTTGGTGAAGTACATGTAGTAATATACATTGAGAATCATGGTTGCGACAACAAACACGGCACCAGCTATAAATACACCTTTCCTCAATGAATCACAGGAGAAATTCTGTGCATAAAGGTACCCCCTGTACTTGGTGTGATAAGCGTTCTTTGCTGCACCAGCTACTAGACACGCTTCTGCAACCAGAAAAGTTAACCTGCCAGAAAGTCCATGCTAGACATAGTTAAACCCGGAATCACTCAAGAATCTAAATACTTTGACAAGTAAAGTATATACATTTCACTAAAGAAAGTCGTCATTTTCCCTTTCTATGTTTAAGAACAAGTAAATAATGTAGAATAATTTTTTGGAAAAGAATGGGCATTTTTAATTTTATATATATATATATATATAATTTAAACCCTTAAACTCTTCTCACACCAAAAGCCACCTACAAGATTCAAACCCTGGACTTGTGATACCATCCGCCACATGCCTAGCCAGTATATGTAAATGAATTTTGACTATAGAAAGCTAACATATGAACACCATATGAAAGTCAATTCCCTTAAGTGGTAATGAAACACGAAACTTCAAACTGTAGTAATCGACCTCACCATGAAGAGATAAAATAGATGATAGAGTATGCTCGGTTCCCACCCGGAGCTAAAGGTCTCCCAAAACACATGCACTTAGTGACACCCATGAGAAGTGATTCACTTGAAAGAAGAAATAAAAACGAGCCAACTCCATAGCCGGTTGCAATGTCAGAATTGTAAACACAGTATGTTTTATTAAAATTGTCCGTGACAATTTCACCCTGTCATGCAAAGAAAGTACCGTGTATTAGTGGAGCAAAAAAAAAACAATAAATTTAAAATAATGAGAAGAATCAAAAGAATAGCAAATCCAGATGATGGATATAATGTTAAACAAAGTATGCACGGATATAATGTTAAAAAAAAAAAAAAAAAAAGTAGCAAATCCAGATGATGGATATAAGTAGCAAATCCAGATGATGGATATAATGTTAAAAAAAAAAAAAAAAAAAAAAAAAAAAAAAAAAAAAAGTATGCACACCGTAACTGTATAAACCAAACATCACATTATGTTTGCTTAGGTCATGCAATAAAAAGCATTAATCAAAGCAGTGAGCTGTGTAAGTGCAATTCAAACAGTACCAAAATGGCTGGAAGGATCCCTTAAAGGCAGCACATCAGCCATGTATCTTTTGGATAGACAAATTGGTATCGATTCTAGGAACTAAAGCAAATCATTGGGAATGGCCAAACAGTATCCAAAGCCCACACTACATAAAAGCAGTTAGTACGATGATTATTCTGGTTATGATTTGCTAATCACTATGTCTCTCTTCCTATCGATCAGAAATCTTGATGCACAAAGTAGTGCAATTGCTATGCAATTTAAAGAAAATACTGACAATAAGATAGTTCAGTTGATGCCGGACAAGTTGCTAGAAGTCGAACTACAAGTACATGCAACAATCTTCTACATGGTCTAAAAGTTGGTCAACTTCAAGGATTATAGTGTTGTCCTCAGGACTGCAACTAGAATGAGATGTTTCAGAAATGGGACATTCTCCTGTATGTATATAACGGATAGGTGACAAACCCAAGTATAAGTTCTTGGGGGCATGACTGCCAAGAATATAAGCATAATGGGAGACCCATATGGCAGGAATGTGATGAATATCATGCAGATGTGGATGTCAGATTAACGGGGGTTAACAGGAACAAGTTTAATCAACTTCTCCAACTCTCCAATAAGACTTTTTGTTCTATTAAGCAACACTTGCTGACACCTCCGGTTAATACATTTGCAACATTGGTCAATGTGCTAAGAAGATAAGGTGTTCGAGTCAAATGTTATCATGTGTTTCCTTGATAAGGACAAATGTTAGTGTTGTCCTCGGGATTAATTAGATAACGCAAATAGGGTTTTAATTGCCTTCGACAGGGTATGAACATTGGACTTGTGATACCATTTGCCACAAGTTTTACCAATGTTCAAGATTTTGCCATGACAAATATGGTCTATAAGTACCAACCATCTGATCAGTGATCCCAATTACTCAACCATAGACTTCGCTGAAAGAAACTCACATAAATAATGTGTCATGTTTTCATGTAGATTTCAAATGGGTGTCCCGTCCGACATTTAGTAGACGGACACTCTGGCACTGCACTTCAATCTTCACAAAAAAATTCAAAATTTTAAACAAAAAATGACGTGGTGCATGAACAAATTAGAAATTTTGCCACAATATTTATTATTTATTTATTTAATTTTAAAATTTTCAGATGTTAATTAATTCCAGCATTACCATTTGCTTCTTTAGACCCAAGTTGATCCTAATATAGATAAGGTGTCTAAATAGGTGTTTGTTTGAGGGAATCTCTTAGAATCCCTAACTAGATGTAAATGTCTTAGTAAGAGGGGATGGTAAGTATTTGTTTAGGCTCTAATTAATTCTTCAAACCTCTAACTGATAAGAACATTGGCTCAGAGGTTGTTCCAAACTTTATTTATGTCTGATGGAATTCAGAGCCAATATCTAAATTTGACATTTTACCAAACATATCATCAGACACAAACAACCATATTTTCAAATATTCAAACATAACTGATTCAGTTGTGTAAGCAAACAACGCCTTGGTCGCAAAGTTCACATAAGATATATGAGCTAGAATTTGCAAAAACTTGAGAAGTGAAGATGGTAGATACAGGCAGTGTTCTAAAAATCGGCCTAGGCGGGGACTAGACGCTAGGCGGTTGGAAACCACCCAGGCGGGCTGGGTAGCCTCCTGGGCGTGTGTTTTTTTTTTTTTTTAATTAATTAATTAATTAATTTCCAATTCTTAAAAAATAAAAAATTAAGGGTTTTTTTTTTTTTTGCATATGTATCTTGGCATTGAATTGGAAGCAACTTATATGCTATTATGCTTCAGTTTTATAAAATTATAAATTATAATACAAAAAAAAAGTCGCCAAGGCCTCTGAGCGCTAGTCCCCTGCTCACCACTCGCCTACCATGTATCATTTTTTAGAACACTGATACAAGCAATTAGCAAGGTTCAAGTATTGTTATCGGTTGGATATACAAACACTTGAAAAAGAGATACTCCAAACATTTTGGATATTTCGTCGAATATCGAGATGATCGACAAATCTACTGTAAGCAAACTTGGTCCCCTAATAGCCACAATTTTATATTTTTTGGTTTAGTTGGGCCCAACCTTAAACTAATAAAATACATGTCTTTTGAAAAACAATAATTATAACAATAAAGAGTTAGTTTCCACCTAAGTGTGAATTTGTATTATGCTTTCAGATCTTAGTTTACATCATAATACATAAATTCACAACCAATCATTGTGAAATTATGTTCATTGCAATTATGATATTAGTTGTGCTACATGTATTTTGCGTATCTACATGCATTTGGCCACATAAACCATAATGTATTGTAAGATAATCAATTTTTGTCAATAGTGAAAATATAAGGTTAAAGTTAAAGAATCTAACATTTGGGAGTTCACACCAGCACATTCTCATAATCGAGTAGAACCTATACACTATAGTACCATCCATTCAATAGAGATCATTCGCCATTTTTCAGTCAAAACTCAACTCACCCTAATTGAATGGTTGTTTCTTGCTCCATTTAGAAGTAGATTACTCCCACAAATGTAGAGGAATGGAGAGTAAAAGATTAATTAGGAACAGAGCAAGTGCAATTTTGTATCACTGCAAGCCTAAACTCTAAACTCTGAAGGAAGAAAATCCACAAACAAAGCTCACGTCTTGGGCACTTGAGATACCATTGTGTATGTAGGCAGCCTCAGAATAGGTCTCCACAAGGATCTTACAAACAAATCAATGAAGACTGAAAATTTCTTTTCAATATATCATTGGCCTAAATAAAATTAGTCGACCTACCAATAATTCGAAAATAATTCAATTTCGTTAGGACTTAATAAAATCTTTGTCTAAAGAAGTCAGATGGATTCCTGACCAATCAAAATGTATAAAGGTCCGAATTTTAAATACCACATTCAACCAGTCAAGAATAATTTCATTTTTTATATGGAACTACCAGATCTAGGTAGCCCTTTGTATTGGGTAGTTGGAATCCTTATATCTCAGTTGCTATAAACCTTGTCAAACAATTCGGCGTCACTTTTGTGCATAGTTTAAGATATCGTTTATCGGTCAAATATATCGACCCTCAAATAAAGGGAAACATAAGATAAATATTTTAGACATTTCGTTGAATATCATGATATATACGAATATATCCTAGATATTTGAATTTCTTCACCTTAAAAACGAAAAATATAACATAAATAAACATCGGATATATCACAAATGTTTTCATCCATGCTCCTATGACTATGAGTACCACCACACACTTCGTAAAAAAAATTTTACAAGACAACGAAGCAAAAGAACTGAAGGAAAATGATGGATATAGGAGTGATGCTAGTATTTTTAGTTTATTGTTAATTTCATTGTGCCACCCCACACTTTGAAAAAAAAAAATTTACGAAACAACAAAGCAAAAAAACCCAGAGGAAAATGATGGATATAGGAGTACTGCCAGTATCTTTTGTTTATTGCTAATTTCATTTAGTTAGGACTAGGGTTTCTAATTCAATTAGGATTATGTCTATAGGTTGTCTTGGGAGCAAGTTGTTTCAATCATTAATAGTTGCTTTGTAAGCTCTTCTAGGCAGAATATAATAGAAAGTTTTGTCAAAAGCTGTCATATACAAACCTTGTTTTATTTGGTTAGTTCCTTTCGCTGCAATTACCATCAACATTGGTATCAAAGCAATGTGCGAAGAGCATTGCTTGCTCTTCGTAGAAAATCTAATGCCTACAAAAAATGGGAAAGAAGAAGAGAGGAAAGCTTTCAAGGAAACAATTGATAAATTGTAAGGTGAGTTTACAACCTCACTGCCAAAACCGTCATAGGTTTGATGATGAGTGAGGGGAATGATTAAAAGGTGATGTAAATGATGATGCGGTGCGGTGCTATATCGGGGTTGTAACGCCGTTTAACTGCATAGCTCGCACATAAATAGTTCATTCCATTTTCTCACTCAGGCGATGTGAGAATATAACACCTAAGTAGTCTGCCAACCTTTACCCGCCAACTCAAGGTAGTATGTCAGCTTCTGCCCGCCTGCACAAGGTAGTCTGTCAGCCTCACAGTCTGCCCACACTAGGGTGTTACAATTCACCCCCTTAGGGAGCCCAACGTCCTCGTTGACACTTCCGTCTAGGTCTGGCTCTGATACCATTATAGCAACTCATTATCATACATTATCAAAGCCTTTGGTTAGCCTAGGCTGGGGTACAGTCTAGGTAATTCTCGCAATGTGGATATGGGTAAGTAAGAGTGTACATGTCTAAATATTAAGTAGCATATGGTGAAGCCTTAAACCTTTAGTATCGTTTTCATTCTCTGTTGAATCTTGTAACAATATTCATTTGACTTGTGTATGCGGTAGCAACCATATCTTATTTCACATGTAAGTATTGGGAGTCATTTTTCGTTTAGTTTTTCCTTTGGAAGGTTTTGTTATCATGCATGTTACATGGTTATTTCTCTTTAAGATTCTCGGAATGAGATTCCTTTGAGGTGTATATACTATAGCACCCCGTATTTTTCTTATACTTATTGAATTTTTTATAATATATATTTGATGTGTTTGTCTTAATGAAGATGTGTATTGATGATACATAAAAACGATCACACCCTTGAGCCATACACGTGTCGTGATAATCTCAAGAAAATACAGACACCAGCATAAGCCCAACACTGAACAGACCCAAGCGGTTCTAAACCCGCTCGAGGAAATATGGCCCCAGCATCGGCCACCACAACCGTGGTCCGTGGCTCACGTGCGCTACTTGTGCAAGTCAACAGGTCAGCAAGAACCAGATCGGAGCAGACAGCGAAAAATGACTGCATCAATTTGGTGTCGTCCGTGGGGCAACATAACTCGTAACGTTACACTAAGCATCGTCTCCTTTCAAAACACAGAGAAATGGTGACCACCAGGTCACGTAACGGAGAACAGGGGACACATCGGACGTTCCGACCATCCCTATACCGCCTCCTTTAGCAGCTCCTAGCTTGCACGCGCAGCCAACTCATGCTCCCATACCAATGGAAGCAGTGACAAATCCTAGAATCGATACCCTGGCATCCCAAATACAGCGGATCGCCAAAGCGATGGAAGCTCTCACGCGACAGAATCCACCACCCACCAATGGAGAACAGGAGCAGCACAGATCTCCACCTCTGACAGACGATAGGGAGCAAGCGCAGGAAAGCTAAGCACCCGCCAGTTCCTATTGGACTAAATGAGGCTGTGCGGTAAACACTGAGTTCAAAACAGGATAAGAGAGGCTTCGCCCTGGGAACCCCCTCCACAGAGGGGCGCACGACCCGGACGTACTACATCGCCTCTCGTCTCGCCATTTGTGGACCGAATCATAAACGAGGCTATACTGAAGAAATTCACTCCTCCGAAGCTCGACTCCTACGACCGAACCACCGATCCCTTCGACCACCTGCGCCATTACCACAGCACGTAATGGCCCTTAAAGAGGGGTCCGAATCCGTAATGTGCATGACCTTTCCCACTAGTCTGAATAGCTCCGCATTGACGTGGTTCCACAGCCTTCCGCCGAAGTCTATCGACTCCTTCAAAACGCTGGCGAATGAATTCCTGACTCGTTCCGTCGGAAGCCAACACTTCTGAAAGCCTCACTACATACTCTCCCTGAGGCAAAGGGTCCGACGAGACACTCCGAGAATACATCACACGCTTCAACAATGAGCTGACCCTCATAGACGGGTGCAGCGATGATATAGCCGTGATTCACTACGGGCCTCAAAGAGGAAAAGCTCTACGAAGATCTCACCCTGGAGCCCCCTTTGGACATGACGAAGCTTCTCAAGAGCGTCCAGAGACACATCATCATGGAAGAATCAACGACCGAAGGAGACAGGAGGCCCTTCACTTTCAGAGACAAGGAGGGAAAGAGACCCCCGGATGAGGAACGAAGCAAGGGGAAGCGCGGTGACAACAAGCCAAACCCTGGTCGGTTCAGGCCAGAGAAATCGTCCAACTACGTTGGATCCAAAGCAGTGACTCCCCTAAACGCTAGCTTGTCGAACGTATTCAAATCAATGAAAAACTGGGAGGAACTGAAGTGGCCCCCAAAAACATGCGGAGACCCTGCCAAACGCGATAATGGAAAGTATTGCGCGTACCACAAAGAAAGTGGCCACAACACCAATGACTGTAAGAGTCTGAGGTACGAGGTTGAGTACTGGATCCACAAGGGCAAACTAAAAGAGTTCTTGTAGTTTGAGAATCCAGCGAAGCAGACAAAGGACAGGGGAAGTCAATTAAAGAAATAGAAAATGAGACTCCAGGAATAATATACGTCCTTCATGAAGTCAGACCAAATGAAGACCAGTCACAGGTCTCGCAAGCGAAGATATGCAGACACAATTAGCGGATGAGGACAGGCACATCTGCCACTCAAGGGTCCAGAGCCCTATTATCACCTTGACCTTTATGGACAAGGACCTCGAAGGAGTCTGAGCGCCACATAATGACACCTTAGTCATCTCTATCTTCATAACAAGATAGGAGGTAAAGAGAGCTCTGGTTGACACAAGAAGTTCACTTAACGTTCTGTTCTATAACGCATTCCGCAACATGGACCTGAAGGAGGAAAACCTGACGTCTTCAGAACACTCGCTGATCGGATTCAGCGGGGAGAAATGTTTCCCCATTGGAAAGATAAGATTAGCTACGGTAGCAAGTGAATCGTAGCTCAGGAAGGTACTATTTCTGGACTTCATAGTGGCAGACGCACCATCATCCTACAATCTCATCCTGGGAAGACCATGGCTCCACCAGATGAAAGCAATGGTCTTCATCCTTCACCAGTGTGTTAAGTATACTGCTAACCACTCGAAAGGAACAATACGTGGGGACAAACCTACGGCACGAGGCTGCCACTACGCCGCACCAAAACATATAAAGTGCTCCCAGATTCAGCTAAATCATGCAGATAAGCCTGACCCAGTGCAAGACCAAAAGACGGGAGAGACCATTTTCGAGCGGTACAGGAGCAATCAGCTCTCCCGCCTAGCGAGTCATAAAGGCAATGGCAAGCGGGAACCCATCCCCCCAACATTCCGTCGGCGTGGAGATCCGCCCCTCTGCAAGGTTTACTCTTCAGTGACCTATGTAACGCCTTGACATTCTGCTAAAATGATCTGCGAAGAGCAACTCAAATTCACTTCAAGGCCAGGATAAGTTTCTCTCCATCAACAATTAGTTTGCTTTAAGTTGTTTGTTTCCCTTTCCGTTTTAGTTCTTAAAAGGTTTATGTGATTTGCAATCATTTAAGAAATAAAAGGAGAATTACGAAAAACAAACTCTATTGATTATTGAAAAGATGTAACAGCAAACACCTTGAGGCAGATACAAAAGACTTGAGCATTTGAATACAGTGCGAATTGAAGTAAAAGACTCGCTCAGGCAATTCTGCTACGTACAACGTCCGTCGAAAACTTGCAAACTTTTCGATGCGAGCAAACTGCAAGTGAGAAAAAAGATAAACGAACGGGATACACAAGATAGTATACTAAGGCATATGATCAACATGGAGTAAAGACTTGTCGTCCGATCGCGCAAGCAACGCGAACAACCCAAAGCAAGCCGAACAATGATCCACCAAATGCTACCCTAAAATATGGTCTGTGGGGGTGCAAAATCGGCAACCAGGAGTGTCGCAACAAGCCACGATCAGATACGACCAACTCACATGCTTGATTCAGCGAAACGAACGAATCTGGGACAAGTATCAGGTTGAAACAGACAGAGTGCACCTTCCGACTGCAGGGATAAGAGGGGCGTTCAAAAGTCAATGACCCAATCCATGGACCATGTCCAACTCCTCTTCATCTCGAGATCCCGAATTCCAACGCAAGGGAAGGCAACAGGGTTAATCTAAAAGTGGCAATAGGCAACGACATTCTGTCGATGCTTGGCACAAGCATTAAGAGATCATGCCGATCCTTACAGATTGTACCTCCAGATCACCTGCTGATTCGAGGTAACTTCGTCCACACTATGCTACCACTAAATTCACACGCCCCCAACAGGCGAAACTTTTTTTCACACCATGCAAGCTTAGTCAGCCAAATATGATGACAACTTCTGGTTCAACCCGACACCTAATCCGCTCAGCATGGGCATCGACGTTTAGGAAGTGGGAGTCTAATCAACGCTATCACGCCTGGTAATGACGACTCGCAAGGGATCATTGCCTCCTGTTTCCAATGATCGCCGAACCTAATTAGGTAAGCCTAGCTGGTGACGACTAGCAACGAAAGCTTTTGATCAAAACCTGGACTTGTAGACCCCACTGCAAGGGTGTAGATAGTCTGGAAGGTGGGAGCCTAGTTATTCTCGAACTGATTCCAATAACTCGCCATGGGACCACTGTTTTCAGCGTGGCCACCAAATCACCAAACCTGGACTTGCAGCCCGCGCTGCGAGGGTGTAGATAGTCTAGAAGGTAGGAAACCAGTCAGCCACGACCTGATTCCGACAATTTGCCACGGGACCGCTGCTCTTCAGCATGGCCACCAAACCCTCTCAAATTTGTAGCTTGGTGCACTTAGGTGTAGATAATTTGGATGATGGGAGTCTAGTCAGTCCCGAACTGATTTCGATGGTTTGCCACGGGACCACTACTCTTCAGCCTGATCGCCAAACCTCTCTCGAAAATTCGTATCCCCACCGCGTGGGGAGGGTGTAAATGGTTCGAAAGGTGGGAGCCTAGTTAGCCTTAACTGATTTCGACGACTTGCCATGGGACCACTGCTCTTCAGCCTGGTGGCCAAACTTTTACTCCTTGAATCCGTAGCCCACTTTGCTTGGTTATACACGATTCGAAAGGTGGGAGCCTAATCAACCCTGAATTTTTCGACGGCTTGCCATGGGACCACTGCTCTTCAGCCTGGTTGCCAAACTTTTACTCCCTGAATCCGTACCCCACTTTGCTTGGTCAAACACGATTCGAAAGGTGGGAGCCTAGTCAGTCCCGCACTGATCCTAACGGCTTGTCACGAGACCACTGTTCTTCAGCCTGATCGCCAAACATGAATCTAGTCGAATCAGCGTCTTCACGCTCAAACAGACTGACATCCTAATATTCGCGAAGGCCATTCGTGCCGATACAAAGATCGTACGGTGCCTGATTCGACACGAACGCTCTGACACATGCGCTCAGCCATTACAAACAGGATAAGCCTCAAGCAGCTTACCTCGGGAACAAGACAGCGCAGGCAACCCCAGCTAAACTATGCGCAACATGCCCATTATCGAATATGGCTACACAACAACCCCGAGTCGTTCACAATACAAAGTAGTCAAGCTCTCTATCGCAGATAGACTAGTCAAGCGTCCTATTGACTCAACCAGCCTAAACATGACGACAAGGCAAAAGGAAAAAACATAAGAAACAACAAACACATTACTGATAAAACTATTTTCATTAACGGTCAAAACTAAAAATGGTGCAATCACACCAAGGTCACTCCCTACCAGGAGAAGGTACAAAAACAAAAGAACTAAGCCTAGTGGAAGATGGAGCAGGGATAACACCCACACGCTCTGCGATCTGCGTATCAGGGCCCACATTGTCTTCCTCATTCGACGATGCAAAGGCAACAGACAAATCAACATATGACATCTTATACCGGCCAAGATCCCACTCCAGATGCTCCCCTCTCATCAGTGCCAACAGCTATAGTCGGCCACGTACAACCCAGCGGAACTCACACTTGCCTTGTTCCTGAAGAAGTTCTTCCTCTTGCACCTTCGCTTCAACAAGTTCGCGCTGGGCTGTGGTCGATTGGTTAAGGCGTTGTGGACTTGATCCACAGATCCTTGCTTCGAGACCCACTAGAGGCATCTTTATTTCGGGGTGGTGTTCGACCCGTAGGTCGCATCTCGGGACTAGGTTACGGATCCTAGGCTAAAAAACCGGCTTGCCTTTCAAAAAAAAAAAAAAAAAAAAAAAAAAAAAAAAAAAAAAAAAAAAAAAAAAAAAAAAAAAAAAAAAAAAAAAAAAAAAGTTCGCGCTCCAGTAGTTCCAACTTGCTAGTCAGCGTGTCAACCTAAAACTGCTATGTGGCCAGACTGCTCTTCATAGACTAAGCTTGTGCCACCCCAGTTCAAGCTGATCCTCAGCCTTTCTCACCTCATGGGTGTAGAACTCCGCATCGGATTTCAACTGTTGTTTGTCAGCAGCCCATTCAACTTCCTTCAAAGTACTCTTCAGCAAAAGACTGCAGCTCAGAACATGCCTTAGCCGCATCATCATGCGCAACCTCGATTTCTCAGCAGACCTGGCTCAACTCCTGGCTGAGTTCGTCCCTTTTGGACACCGCCTCCGTCAGACTACGCTCAAGGTTCTCCAGACGAGCCTGATCCAACCGCTTCACCTCGACCTACTTCTTAAGCAGCTCGATTTCACAAAGCACATCAGAATACAAAAGCTGCATGTGAGAGAAGACGCTCCGAGGTATATACTCTGTCAAGAGCCGCCTCAACTTCCGTTCTAGCAACGGCCGTATGGCTCATATGAGACATACCCAGCATAAGGTACTTCAAACCTTTATCCATACACCCTTTCAACGTATCCTCTTTGGGTTTTGGAGCATGATCCATCAACTAGCTGTGGCGCCTACATATGTGCTTCCTTGACGCATACTTTACATCCATCTCTTGATGTCATATTTGTGAGCTCATCTTTACCAAGTCAGGTGCAAACAGGTTTATCTGTGCGTCTGGGTGAAGCCATATCTGACGGAAACTACGCCAGCGTCGCCCTTCCCGGTTGCCACCGTCCTCACTCTCCTCCATGGCCTTTCCTTTGTCAAGAACAGTTGACCCATTATTGCGAGACAGCTTAATGAGATCTGGAGGGAGAGGGAGGAACAAATTATCCAAAGGACCCTCCAACACTTCCAATTGTAACCTAGAATGAGACAGTAAGCAATGCGGACTAAAAGAGACGGTCGGTACCACGGCCACCTTCAGGCTAATCAACAGTAGGGCGATCAAATTCTACCACCTTAGGCGAATCCTTACAGGAACCTCCAACAACAACGATCCCACGCGAATCAGCCCCAACTAAAGCTGCCATTGCGACCCGCACCAGACGGTCATTCAAAGGTCGAGGGTTCGACCTGTCGGTGACTTGCCAACCGCAGGTAATCTCTCTCCAAGACGAAAACGTAAGTCTCCGCCTCAATAGGCCCAGTAGGCACACGCTTCTCTCACTGGAACGGCTCGTGTCGAAGATGGCCCAACTCTACTGCGAGCCTTCTTCCTCACGAAGGAAGCTAGCGTCTCAGACGGCTCCTCCACATCGAACATAATAGGAACTTTGGCCCCAGCAGCCTTCTTTTTCGTAGAAAGGGCCCCCATCTTCCAACTTAATGCGCGACTCACGATACAGAGTAGGGCAACGTGCCAGTTGTCCCACAACCCACTACGTATGAAGTTGAAAACTCTTATGACATTGATCGCCTTCCTTTGCGACATGACACAGAACGTCTTCATGGTGTTTTGCTCTTCTAAGGTGAGGAATGGTAAGAAACCTTCCTGCAAGTGAACACAAGTAATGAGCAGTCGGCTCGCTATCAAGCATATCAAAATCGCGAGAAAGGGATTGAACTTACGGAGCGGTCTGAACTGTCGCTCAAGCAGACGACTCCTGCACCGAAAATACTTCAAATATGCAGGAGCCAAGAAGCAGTACTTCTGCCAGAACTTGAACTTGAAATCATAAGGCAATTTACCGAAGCACTTCGGCGACTTCATCTTACAGACAGCATTGCAAATGTCTTAAATAAAGAATGGTTTCCCTCCTCTTTTCGGCTGTACCGACGCACGTGCCAATAATGCGGTGTGCGGCTCAAGCAACGATTAAAACTCAATCATAATGATCGGCGCATCCCTTCAAGAGATGACTTAGCGAACCGATGTGTCGTACACGTGTCGTGATAATCTCGAGAAAATACGAGCCCCAGCATCAGCCCAACACTGAACAAGCCCAAGCGGTTCTAAGCCCGCTCGACTTCAGTCCGCCAAGCAGACCCGAACTCTCACAATACGCTAGGCCCACACGTCTCACAGCTGTCTTCAATACCCGTAAGCCCTCCTTAGACAAGTATCTCAAGTATCTGCTTCGGACGGATAACTACAACTGCGCTTTGCTCTCAACTAGGAAGCAAACACCAGAGTATCCTCCACAAAGGGAAACTCCCTTTCACCAAATGCTCTTGGATTGGGAACTATCTCCCACATATCTAGGAGCGCAGAGCTAACAGAGAACTTTTCACCTACAACACGACTCCTAATTAGAGAAGATTTCCATGAAGATTTTCTCCCTAATCAACGCCTATGATGACCTAGTTAAACCAGGACTCCTTGCACTATAAATAAGTCGTGAGGTTGTTAAGCTAAGGTACGCTACAAATTCCCTACTACATCTTCCTCAGAGCCCTGTCTGACTTTAGCATCGGAGTGTCATCGGCCACCACAACGGTGGTTCGTGGCTCACGTGTGCTACTTGTACAGGTCAACAAGTCAGCAGGAACCAGATCGGATCAAGTAGCGAAAAACGACTGTATCATGTATGTACATGTGTTGCTTGCTTGTTATTGTTATATATAATTGTTTCATAAAAGGGTGTTATTAGAAAATATAATTAGGATTGATTACCTTATGTTTGGACCCTACTTGGTTGTTTAGCGCTCTTATTTAAATAATACAAATATACTCATGTAGTAGCCCATCTTTTTTGGAAAGGGAGTGTGCGAGAGTTATGTCTATGCATGTTTGGTGTGTTGCTTATAAGACTTGGATAATTTCTCATTTGAAATTGTATTTAAAATAAAATTTATTTCGTTCACCAAGTTGTATTTTTTGAAAATTTACTTAATGCTCTTGCTTTTTAATCTCCGAACGAGATTCTTGAAAGGTGTGTATAATCTAACGACCCCATTTTTTATATAATCGTGTATCATAGTTCTTTCATCTTAAGGTTTTGGAAAAAAAAAAGGTTAGATTAAGCATTTTGATTTTCATTTGATGTAAGTGTATTTTCAATAATTTAGTGAACAAAACGCGTTATAGGAACACTAAATTAGATTAAAATATTTATGTTTTGGTTGTGATCCATAAAAATGTAAAAGATAAGATGGGGAAAAAGCTTGCTTATTGTACTGAAATTTGAATGATCAAAAAGTGGATTTAATTAGAAGAGTATGCTTTTATTGTAAAAAGGTCCACCTCAAATCCTGTGCTATTAATGCGGCCGAAAAGCGGCCAAAAATCGGCACAGGGCTGACTCGGCCGGCTTTAAACGGAACCAGTAAAAATGGTCAAAATCGACCGATTCAGCAATTAATCGGCCGACCTGACTCGCCGATTTGTAGGTCTTTATATATGAAAAAAAAAAACTTAATCAATTATGCACCCTTTTGCTGCAGCTAACTGAAGAAGGAGCAACAACTCTTCCTCCCTTCAATCGACTTCATCAACCTCTCTTCCTTCAATCTGAAGAAAAAGTAGATTTGAACCTCTCTTCCTCCCTTCAATCGGTTGCTGAAGAAGATATCAATCAACTGCTGAAGAAATTTGTTGCTGCTGAAGAGATCGGTTGCTGCTGAACTTCCTTCAATCGACTTCATCAACCTCTCTTCCTTCAATCTGAAGAAAAAGTAGATTTGAACCTCTCTTCCTCCCTTCAATCGGTTGCTGCTGAACTGAAGAGATCAATTGAAGACGTCGAAGAGAACTGCTGCTTACTTCCCAAATCAGGTAAGCTTTCCCTCTCCTCCCAGTCCCTCTTCCATCTCCTCCCAGTCGCCTTCTTCTTCCATTCGCTTCTTCGGTTCTTCCCTCTGCTGAGAAGAGGGATTCAATTACAGAGACGAATTTAATAATGTTACAGATACAGAGACGAATTCAATTACAGAGACGAATTTTGTACAAAGACAAAATTAATAATGCTAATCTGAGACGAATTTTTCTAATGTTTGTTAATTACAGAGAATTCAATTCTTTAGCACACATGAATTCAATAATCAATACACATGATGCTATACTTGTTTGAGGTTTTTTCTAGTGTGGATCAAGTGATGAGAAAAAAACTGCAACGATATGATGTAAATTTTTTCTAACAGACCTGATTAGATTATTTTTCATCCCTGATTATTTTACTTATTCTTGTTTCGTATTTGTATTTTGTAGATTATGTCGTCGGGAGCTTTCGTTGTATTGGTTGTTCGTAAACAAGTCAAGGTAACTATAAGTCTATAAGTGTTCCAACCTGCAAAATTGAATTCATTTGATTAATTAGTAAAATAATATATGACTATGATTACATATTTACACCATTTTGATTAATTATTTATTTTGTAATCTATGACTATGATTAAATTTAAAAAATATATAATTTGAAAAAATTGTCCGCATAATTCCGCTTAGTCCCGCATAATTATGAAAAATCGTAATGCGGTCCTGACTGCTTTGCGACCGCTTTCCGCATTAACTGCATAGCTCAAATCAGATATTGATCAAGTAGAATTGGGTCTGAAATCCCCCAAACATGTCAAGTTGGTATTAATTAAAGCCTAACAACACATTTATTATGTCCACTACTTAATTTCATTATATCCACTATCCAAGGATGCACGGACTCGGATACGCGTGTCGTGTCGGACACGGATACGACACGGCGACTCGGCAATTTCCAAAAAAGGACTCGGCAACATGGTCAAACTTACTTTTTTAATATATTTTTTATAACTCGTAGCTTATTTTTATAACTTATTTAAATTTTATGATAAAATAGTGATTCAATTCTAAGCTCATTCATACAAAATTAGCAAAAACCAAAACCCATTAACATAACTATCAACCCCAGACAACTTAAACCCACCATAAATATTGTTAAGCAAATTCACCAACTTACCCAATGCATCAAGAGGTAAGTTGTAATTTATATAGCAGTTTTGATATTCTTTCTACTCCATGCAAGCATTTTGGCGTTATTGATTACGAAATTACAAATGGAAACTCTAAAACAAACGAAAGAGTAGATTACCTCACACATGCAATGCTTGTCTGCCTTGCGACGCTGTTTGGAGGCGATTATGTCAACGATACGTGATGACACTTTGGCAGAAGAGTTGTTTCTCATTCGCTTTCGCAGAACTTTGTTCTTCTTCCGTGAGGTGTCGTCACCTTTCGCCATTGTGAGCCAAACACAAACTCTAAAGCGAGAAAGAGAATAGAAGAAAAAATTCGGCAACTCCGTAAAAAAAAAAACTTACCGACTGATGTCGACATCTCTTCGTCCAACAAGATCTGTCAAACAAGGTAGTTCTCTCACCCACTTGCTCGATATCTTTCCCTCTCTCTAGCTCGATCTTTCTCTCTATGACTGTGGCTCGATCGATCTTTCTCTCGCTCAATCTCTACGTCTCTGCCTCTCTGATGATGAGGAAAATCAAATTAGGGTTGGGTAGTATTGAGGGAAGAGAAGAAATGGGCTACTATTTGCACCCATTTGCTTACTATTTGTACCGAGTGTGTCCAAAAAATGTCTGGGGTGTGTCCAAGACGAGTCAGAAGCAGTCAACGAATTTTGACCATTGACCACGTGTCGGGCGCGTGTCCGTGTCCGACACGTATTCGGCACTTTATTTTGGAGAGTCGGTGCATTTTTGCCACTACCTAATTTGCTTGCTCTAACACGTGGGAGTGTGAACTATTTTTTAAAATGTCAAGTCATTATGCAATGAACTGCAAGGATATGTTGATGTCGGTAGGATAATATAATTTTATTTCTTCTTTAACATGGATCCCAAGTATAAGCCCAACAGCATATAGGGGAAATGATGGGAGGTCAAACACACAATTAAGTGGGCTTTCGATTGATACTTGAATAGTATAGAGATTAGTATATTCAGATGTGAAGGGAAAAACAACAACCCTAGGTTCCATTTTCCACAAAGATGGACAAATCACCCTAAGGTACCTTAAACAAACCCATTCTCCTCATTAGATCCCTGAATCTCCATTGTCAATGCGAAATGGCGATCATATATAATACCTCATCTTTGTTGGTGCTCGTCCTAAAAGAGGTAGTAATCTTAATCCTTTTTGGTGGTGTTGCCCGTTTTCACCGGTAGTGAACCTCTTATTTGTTTTCTTTTCTGGTGGAGGACCTCTGATATGTTCTGGGATGGAGGAGGGTCGCCCGTGCTTGTCGCTCGTCTATGTGATAGTGAACCCGTGATATGGTTTTCTTCCTCTTCTCCAGCATAAGAGGGAAGAGAAAGGGATTCAATTTTCATTTTCTCGTTGTGGCCTGATTTATTTGACCCACGGGGTGATGTGGTCTGTAGAGAAGAAAGAGAAAATTGGTTTCTCTCATTTTTGTACGATAGGGAGAAAAGAGAAAGAGGAAGGAGAGACGGGAAAAATAATTAAATAAAAAAGAGAAAAGAAAAGAGAGAAAAAGGAAAAAAGAAAGGTTGATCCAGACAATAAATTAAAAGAAGGAGAAGGGAAGAAAATGAAAGAGAGAAATAAAAGAATGAGAAAAAGTAAAGAAGTTGATGTGCTTACGCACGTGGACGCATGCATGCGAGTGTACAGGTGATGTGTACGTGTTTGAATATACGCATGTTCAAGTTCACATTGGATTTTGATATTTTTGTTGCGGCTCGTGATGGAGGATTTGTGTGCACATGTTCGCATTTGGCGTGCTCAATGTTTTGCATGTTTTTGCATTGGCTTTACGAAAACTAATCCATCACTTCCAAATCTGTGACGTCAAGAGTATTGTGCGTTAAAGGATGCATGAAACGTTAAAAGGGAAATGCTATAAAAAAATTGTTCGGCCAACCATGTTATACGATTCAGAATGTTGGGCTACTACGGGACAACATAAGCATAAGATGGCGGTAGCAAAAATGCGTATGTTACGATGGATGTGTGCTAAAATTCGTAAGGATAAAATTAGAAATGAAAAAATTAGGAGATACTTAGGTGTAACGCTCATAGATGACAAAATTAGAGAAAGACATTTAACGTAATTTGGTTACGTGCGGAGGAGACCAAACACGATGCCAATTGAAAATGTCTAGATTAGTTAGTTAATGGAGGGTGTAAACGGAGGAGACGACCATTGAAAACTTGGATGAAGGCGAAGACATCTTTGAGCTTGAATTCGACAAAGATATGTGGGAAGAACGCATTGCTTAGATAACCAAAATTCGTGTAACCGACCCCGAAAGTATTGGGAATGGGCTTTGATGATGATTTACGAATAAAAATCATATTTAAGCACGTTTGAGGAATTATATGCATTATGTTTAGTATATGACCATCGCTTAATTTTTATACACGTGAAGTGAACAATACATTTGGAACTAAACCATTGAAGTATTTATTTTCTGAAAATTAGGTGACTATATTATGGGAAAATTATATGGATATAGTATTAAATATATTTTTACTGAAATTTAATGTATAATGATGAATTGTGATAATCTTTGCAAACGTAGGTTTTGCAACCTGTTCACCTTAGAGATGAAGTTGTTAGTTACGTTACAATTTATTTGCGAGGATTCATCCTTTGATGAGATAAATTTCGGTATTTGTATTGTTATGTGAATTGGTATTTGCATTATTATATTAGACTTAAAACAGTAGTTAGTATGTGATTATACTTTAAACTTGATTTGATTGTTATGCAAATTGACTTGCTAATCAGTATGAATCCTCATATTGAATGGATTTGATCTTTGCTTCGTTATAGAAAATTTGTTTATGAAATGCTATTTTTCCCTAAAATAATGGGTGGACAGTGTGGTGGTTTGCTTATGATTAACAAAGTGTCGCCATAAAGAATTTTGAAATTTAGTTGATTTTTATGCTCTTTTCCATAACTCCGAAAAAAAATGTGAAAAGAAAATGAAAAGAAAAACAGTGGATTGACTAGAAAATATGATATTAATATACACATTTACTTGTATACTTGGTATAGGATTTTAGTATACAGATTTTCTTGTATACTAGGTATTCTGTTCCAAGTGAGTTCGGATGTACATATACTGATTAGAATATACTTGTCATGGATCGAACTTTGAGCGCGATGGCATAACCCTCGATGTGACACCCCACTTGGGACATTCACGCTCCGAGTGGCTTCAAATGCAAAGGAAACGCACTTGGGTGAGGTGTGTTCGGAACAAGTGAGAGTGCGATTGTGGAAAAGAAGCGAAAATTTTAGCAATAACAAAAATATCAACTTTTCCATAACGTGAAATCTGTACTAATTATTCTGTTAGTATATACATGTATGATTGCCTTGAGGGAAGAAACTAAATGTTCATTCGATCATCAAATGAGAACTACATGTCTTTCTTAAGCTAAAATGTGTATTTGTTGATATTTTAATAATAGTATATTGTGACTATGATATGCATTTTGTTGAAAGTGGGTTCATACCAATATTGAAATACTAACTCAAATTGTATTTGTGACTAACCCAAATAAATTTAGAAATTAATTTAGAAATTACATCTACTTATTTATAACCATTTCGTACAGGATGGTAAGTCTACTAACTTTTTACAGGTTAGACTTGTCATGGTTAACTTCACAACATAAGTATAGGTAAATATATATTTACTATAAGTACGATAGGAACTTATTAGAATTACATGTTTGCCTCATTGAGGAACTATATTGTGTTGAGTTGTTCTGCCATCCTCATATCCCGCCCACACTCTCTTATTTAATTGGCGATTGATCCCCAATTAATCTCTTTTCACTAGTAGAGCGTTATGATTTATGAATTAATCGCTTGAATCTCTGACCGATTAATCACGAGATTTGGTGATTTCTAGCCGAGTTACCGATTAATCGCTTTCTAATGGTCGGGTGTTTAAATTACGACCAATTAGGGGTGTCTTGATCATATCAACCCATTGGTTCATTGATCCACTTCGGTGACATGGGGGCAGCCACAAAGAACTGAATTGTTCCTAACAAGTTCCCCTAGAAGCATCCTCAGTGATTGGTAATGAGTTACTATTGGAGGGTTTTTTGTTCTAACTATTCCCTATAAGGTGAAAAAGACACTAGTCAAGTCCAACACGCCAGGAAAATTTCTGGACGACAGAATGTACTACCTCCGCCTCATAAACACATTGCGATACAACCCAGCACGTCATGCCGCTTATAGCACCACCACTATCGGTGTGCATACTTGGTCAAAGGTGGTGGTGCCACCTGGTGGCTTGGGAGTGGTTGGCCATCCCTATGGGGGCGTTTTGGAGGGCTCCTTATTCCTCTCCAATGACTCCTTTGCGGGATTTTCACAATCCTATGCATGAGTTTTAGCCACACTATGATGTTGTCCCATACCCTTTTTACCTTCAAACCTACCTCCACTACCCCAAATTCCACGTTCCACAACCTTTCATCACAAACCCACAACCTCCACAACTCCATAACATTTACTAAACCTGCACAATCCAGCGATGATGGGTTGACTCAATTGAGCACATCGATTTTATCAATGAAATCCACCCCACCAATTGAGTTTGTTAAACCCATGGTACACCAATCGGCTCTCCAACAATCCCCTCTTCTCTCCACCTCAACCCCACACCTATCAATCGAGTTGTTGAACTCTCAAAACCACATATAGGAGTCAATCAACACTCATTCCTTGGTCTGCTCACATAGCAGGCACTAACATCCCTCATCAAACAGCTAGCACAGCCATCCTAAGCATGCTATCATGGCCTAAAACCTGCACAATTTCAGCAACAACTATGGTCAGACAGTCCATTGTCTTGCATATCATCCAGATTTAGTCACAAATTCCTCTACCCAAGAGGAAGAGAGGGAGCTTGTGGAAATATTAAAGAGATAAAGAACGATGAGGAAGAATTACACAATTGTGGCTAAAACTGAGACGATGGTCGGGTGTTTAAATGACCACCAATTAGGGGTGAGTCGGTGATCCTCATACCTTGACTAAACCGTAGCCCTGCGAAGCTCTAAAACGTGAGATGTAAGGTTGGGCAAGGAGCATTCAAGAAAAATGGAAAATTGAGCCTTTCGAGCATTGGGAGATCCCCCACAATATAGTCAAGTGTCTCAGGCATGCTAACATGTTGTGAGGTACGAAGCAATGTGCAGCACAGTGTCTGTGTAGCACAGTGTCTTGACACAGGCACAAGGAAGGACAAGCAATGAACCACCGAGTGTCTACGCTTCCTAGATGCCATCTCTCAAACTCATTTGGTATTTTCACAATCTAAATTGACCAAGACCATTGGACCTTTAAATGAAGTTGTCATAAACTTCATATTTTGTTAATACTACGGAGGAACAAATTTCAACACATACAAAACCTTATGCAAAATAGACTTTACCCATACAAGGAATTCTCATAGAGTAGTCATTTCATAGACAGTGTTTTCATTTTTCCTTTTATGACATGAAGCACTTTTGAACTTCTAAATTCGCTCAGTTGTTGTCTATGTAACATTGGTGTTATTGCTTAAGTGCATACAACAATGCATGTTCAGTTGCATAATCAGCTGGTGAGAGCAAAATGATGAAATAACTATGTGAACCAACTACAGTGGAATAAAGAAGAGTAGTAATGTATTTTTGGGGGCAATGATATGGTTAATTGGTTGTGTTTTTCAGAGAAGTTAGGTATAGAAGATATATTGAAGAAAATGAAATGAAATTTGGAGGAGACCATACTCATCAATCACTATGCATTGTATCAGTGAAGTTAGTTATCAGATATATCATACATATCCTTCTAATAGCACAATGACACCATTAATCAAGCCCCAGCACTATGTGGCTAGTATCCTAGAATTTTATGTTTTTTGTAAAAGAGAGGTATAGTTGAAGCAAAACCTTTGATAAAGGTGCCTTGGCCTTCGAATTGCGATGATCCGTGTAGAGGGTGACAAAAGGGGTTGTTAATTAGTTTAAGATTCTCTTGTAAAATTTAGCCCCTCCAAATTCGGCTGTGAATGTGTAGCTGCTACTGAAGTTAGATTTCAGTTTGCTACTTTACATAGCGGCTTGAATGAACAAAATCACACACCTTATCCATCAAGAACACACACCTTATCCATCAAGAACACACACAAAAACACTTTCAAAACACTAACCACTCAATCATAAAGCATCATTGCATAAACTAGTGAGAAAAGATAGCATATTCAATAAAGCAATCGGTAGAGAGTTAGTGGAATCTAGTCATCCAAATGAACACAATAAGTAATCATCAGAAACCCAGAAAGGTGATCTAGTTAAAAAAAAAAAAAAAAATTAGAACAGAAGAGATGAATGTGCACTAAACTAAAAACCCTAGCTAGTTGAGAATATTAAAGGAGTAAAGCAAAGAAAGAAAGCTTACAGTGCTTCTCCTGCGCTCAGCAGCAATGGCGAATCCAAAGGCAACTAAGCTCAGAATCACAACCAGAAGATGGACCAAAGTAGACCCCTTCCCTTCCATCACTCTTTTTAGGGCTCTCTCCCTCACACACCACAACACTTTATGCGCTTCTCTCCTCTTTCTTCCCCTATTTCATTCACTCCTTTCGGTGAAATGCAACGCAGTGTCTGTGTGCGTGATTTAAAGTGTGAAAAGAATGGAGGAGAGAAAAAGTCGAAAAAAAGATCTTTTTACAATAATTAAAAAGTGTTATCCCTCCGGCGGATGTTCCTTGAATTGTAATGTTAGTGAACTCTGGACTCGAGACGACGTTCGTGGTGTATTGGAGACATTGTTCAGAAGTCTTTAATCGTTACTTTAGACAAGAGTGCCATCCTGACTGTATAACCGTTGGATTCTGCATATTTGTGCTAGAGGAAAATCTAGCGGCAAAAAAGGGAGAGATGAACGTGGATGTAGGTTTATTTATGACAAACAAGAGCTTGGGTTAGAATGTGCGGTACAACCTGACAAATACTGGAGCCCCATGCTTTTTTAATCCAGAAATTCTAAATGGCGAGGAAAGGAGCGAGAAAACCAGCGAGGGGAAGGGTGTGATCGCTCATCCCTCTTGAGATGCGCAGCAGTGTGAATTTTGAGGGAATGAGTGGTAAAACCCCTCCCCTCAACTGGTTTCCTCGCCCTTTTACTCCACAGTAAGAAATGTTCTTTTTAATCAAATAAGATTCCCTGATTCTAGGGAGTGAGGTGGGGGTGAGGCTCGCCCACCACCATCCATCATCCTCGAGACGTGCTCATGCCTAGAAGCTCTCAATAAGATTTATTTACCTTTAGCCTCATTAATTTAGGCAAATTCTATTGGGTGCTATTAGTTTTTTTTATTTCGCCTAACACTCATTTTGAGTGTCGACCATTAGGTCAATGGATTTTACAATAAAAAACCATTAGATATTTTGGAATGTCTGAAATACCCTCAAATGTCAAGCACGTTATAGGTACTAAATAGGAATTGCTAGATTATTGTGGGTGCCAAACGGTAAAATTCGGCTTTTAATCTGTCTCTTTTTTCCTCCCCCATATCTCTTTATTTCACAACCGTCGGTCGCCCCCTTCATTTTCCCCCTCTCAGTTGTATTTGTTTACGCAGGACATAACGTTGTCTTGGAAATTCAAGCCACAATCCCTTCAATGCCTGGGAAACCATCCAAGAAACCTATGTGAAAGGGTGTGGTTGTTGCATATGTCGTTGTTGTTATATGTTACTTCCCCGTTGCACTAATTGGATACTCTATATTTGGAAACCAAGTTTCAGATAGCATCCTCATTTCGTTGGAGAAGCCTACTTTATTAATCGTGATAGCTAACATGTTTGTTGTTGTCCACGTTATCGAAAACTATCAGGTTTACAATAGATACTGAATTCTACAGAGCTTTTAGTCTTGAACATGAATATTCTTACATAATCACCATAAAGCTAGTTTTCCAAGTGCTTTTATCAAATGTCAGTGTTCGACGTGTTGAAACTTTGTTGGTGAAGAAGTTATTGCGCGCCTGATCTTCCTCTTCGTTTGGTTGCGTGTTCACTTTATGTTGGTAAGTAATGTCAATCTTTTCATATATCATTTGTTCATGGTTTCAAAAGTATTTGTACTTAGTTTTCTTAATGGCAATTAAAATCGAACTCTTGTTACTCTTCTCTCTAAGCAACATTTACAAAGTTTGTTGCTATTTGCTTCCCCTTCTTTGGAGGATTTATTGGGTTCTTTGGAGGATTTGTTTTTGCCCCTACCATATTTTGTAAGTCATTTTTTATCTCATGTTCTTTCAAATACTAGCTTACAAATTGTTAGTTCTTGTTAGAAAAATGAAGAAACTGACAATAACTATCAGCTTTGTGTATTTTCAGATTTTGTATCATTCTAGGATTTTTGTTGATCTTATCACTCATTGGTGGGCTAAGGCAGATCATTCTCGATGCCTCAACTTACAAGTTCTTCTCATAAACACGTTTGCATATCAGCAACAAAGTAAATAGTTAGAAATGAATAGTAGGAGGATAGTTCTGGCAATTATGGTAGCCAAATTTTTTTTAAATGAAATTAGCCATGGGTGTGGGATTTCTTGCTCTATTGAGGGTATATGCAAACCAGTCGAAGGAAAGTTTACGGATTTGTTAGTATTTTAAGATTTGTTTGGCTGATTGGTTCATATATCAATACAATATTTTCAATTGTGTTTCAAAGTTTCCTTCATGGATTAAGTAAAATTTCAGTTTGTTCTACAATAACCGTCGGTATTGGTTTTGTTCTCCAATAATGTTGGGTATTGGTTATATTCATACTAGATGATGATGAGAAGCGAAAATAATTTTTTTACAAGACCATTTGTTTGTATGTGATTGGGATGAGCATCAACCTAGCAAAAATCATCAACAGACAGTCTCATGCGAATAAAGTAAATTTTGTAGTTGATTCTAATCAATGTAACCCAGTTGAAGTACTTTCCACATGTAGCTGGTTAGTGAGGAACACATTTTGCACATGTCATATAGTTTTCGTCAAATCAAAATGAATAGATGTTTTGTGCCATTTGGTTCCTGATGATACACCAAAACGATCACATCCCTAAGTCATACACGTGTCGTGATGATCTTGAGGAATTACGAGCCCCAGCGTTAGCCCAACACTGATCTGGCCCAAGCGATTCTCAACCCGCCAAATGGACCCGAACTCTCATAATTTGCTTAGCCCGCCAAATGGACCTGAACTCTCACAACTTGTTTAGCCCTTACATCTCACAACTATCATCAATACCCGTAAGCCCTGTTAAGGCAAGTATCTCGAGGATCAGCTTCTGACAAACAACTATAACAACTCTCCGCTTCTAACTAGGAAGTAAATACCAGAGTACATATCACACATGGAAACTTCCTCTTACGGATTACCCTGAGATTGAACTATAGCCCGCGTATCTAGGGGCACAAGGCTAACAAGGAAATACCCTTCTACAACACAACTCCTAATGAGATAATGATCTCCACGAAGATATTTTTCTTAAACTATGCCATCAATAGCCTGATCAAACCAGGACTCCTGCACTATAAATAACATATAAGGTTGATAAGCTAAGGTACGCTACAAGTTTCCTGTTTACAGGATTACACCTTCCTCAGATCCCTGTCTGACTTTAGCATCGGAGTGTCATCGCCCATCACAACGGTGGTCCGTGTCTCACATGCGTTCATTGTGTAGGTTAGTAGGACTAGGTCAAAGCAGGGAGCGATAACGACTGCATCAGTTTGGCGCCATCCGTGGGGATGACAAAGTTTCTAACCTTTCACTAGCATCATCTCCCTTCAAAATACATAGAGATGGTGACCACTAGATCACGCAACAACAAAGAACAAAGGGACATGTCAAACGCTCCGACTGGTACTATACCCCCGTTCTCCGCGATGCCGGTTATGCACAGGCAACAGACTCGCGCCCCCGCGCTAGCAACAACAATGACAGACCCCCATAATAGATATGTTGTCATCTCAAATACAACAAATTGCTAAAACGGTGGAGGCTCTCACTCGGCAAAACCCTCCACCCGCTAATGGAGATCAGAAGCAGCACATGCCTCTGTTTCCCGAGGACGACAAAGAGTAGGCACAGGAGAGTCAAGCCCCTTCTAGTTCTCACTGGACTAGAGGAGGTGGCGCAGTTAAGGCGGAACTGACTGCCACGACAGAGAGGCTCAACCCTCAGAACCCCCTCTACAAAGGGGCACACAACCCAAATGTGTTATATCGTCTCTCAATCCCACCTTTCGTGGACCGTATTATGAACGAGGCCCTTTCGAAGAAGTTTACGCCTCCGAAGCTCGACTTCTACGACGGGACCACTGACCCATTCGACCACCTGCGCCATTGTCAGCATGTGCTGAACTTTTCCCACTAGTCTGAAGAAGATGGCACTAACGTGGTTCCATAGCCTCCCGTCAAGGTCGATTGACTCTTTCAAGACGCTGGCGAAGGAGTTCCTGACGCGTTTCATCGGAAGCCAGCGTTTCCAAAAAGGCCCACACTACATACTTACTCTGAAACAGAGATCCCATGAGACGCTCAGAGAGAATGTCACGCGCTTCAACGACGGGCTGACACTCATTGACGGTCGCAGCGACGATACAGCCGTGACAGCTTTTACCGAAGGCCTAAAGGAAGGAAAGCTCTACGAAGACCTCACTTTGGAACCCCCTTTAAACATGACGGAACTCTTCAAGAGTGCACAAAAGTACATTACTTTAGAAGAGTTGAGGACCGTTAAAAGGGAAACCGAAGGTGAGACGAAGCCCACCGCTTCTAAGGACATGAATGAGAGAAAGAGACGCGAAGATGAAGAAAGGAGCAAGAGGAAGCGTAATGACAACATGTCAGACCCTGGCCGGGCCAGGCTAGAAAAAGCATCCAACTACGTTGGATCCAGAGCCATGACACACCTCAATTCTAGCCTGTCAGACGTACTGAACTCCATGAAAAATGGGAAGATTTGAAGTGGCTCCCAAAGCAGTGCGGAAACCCCTCCAAGCGTGACAACAACAAGTATTGTTCGTACCACAAGAAGGGCAGCCATGATACCAATGATTGCAAGAGTCTGAGGTATGAGATTGAGTACTGGATCCGCAGAGGCAAGCTAAAAGAACTTTTGAACTCTAAAAAGATATCAGAGCGATCCAGGGACCAGGGGGAGTCAGTAAATGAAATAGAGAAGGAGACCCCGGGCATAATCTTTGTCCTTCATGGAGTCTGACCGAATAAAGACCAGTCGCACAGGTCCCGCAAGCAAAATCTCTTGGAGATGCGAACACAACCCGCAGATGAGGACAAACGCATTTGCTACTCGAGGGTTCAGAACCCCCTTCCCACCTTGACCTTTATGAACAAGGACCTGGAAGGAGTCCGAGCGCCGCACAATGACGCCCTAGTCATCTCGGTCTCCATTGCAATGTGGGAAGTTAAGAGAGCCCTGGTGGACACAGGGAGCTTGCTCAACGTCCTGTAATATAACGTGTTCCGCAATATGGACCTCAAGGATGAGAACCTGACGCCTTCAGATTACTCGCTGATTGGATTCAACGGAAAGAAATGCTTCCCGATCGGGAAGATAAGGTTAGCAGTAGTGGCAGGAGAACCACAATTGAGAAAAGTCATGTTTCTAGACTTCATGGTAGTAGATGCACCGTCTACCTACAACCTTATCTTGGTAAGACCATGGCTCTACTAGATGGAGGCAGTAGTCTCCACCCTTGACCAGCGCGTTACGTACACTGCTAACCACTCTGAATGAACAATACGTGGAGACCAACCTATGGCACGAGGCTGCCATTATGTTGCACTGAAGCAAATACAATGTTCCCAGATCCAACCGGATCTCACAGTGCAATCTGAACCAGAGCCAGCCCTAGTGACTGTAGCCGCATCACTCCACTCGCTTGAGATCCCAAAAATAGTGGCTCGCTCCAGAGAAACGGGACAGTCAAGCAGTACATAAGCAATCTGCTCTTCAACCCAACAGAACAGAGAAATTAATGCAAACAGGAATACAACCCCCCAACATTCCGTCGGCGCGAATATTAACTCCCCCACAAGGCTTACTCTTCAACAGTCTCTGTGACATCAGCGAAGTTCAACAATCCCCTGAAGGCACAAATGATCCACAAGAACCATACAAATTCACTTTAGAGCCAGGATCAATTTCTTTCCGCCAACAGTTAGTCTATTTCAGTTGCTTATTTCCCTTTCCATAGTCAATGTAGAGTTTTAGTTCTTAAAAACTTATGTGATTTGCAAACATTCAAGAAATAAAGAAAGAATTACGCAAAAACACTCTATTGATTACTGAAAAAATGTAATAACGGGCGCTAAAAGTCGGATACAAAAGACTACATACTACAAGCATCTGAATCCGATGCTACATGGAGTAAGGACTCGCTTAAACAGTTCAACGTCAAAGAGAGAAAATGTGCCAAAAATAGGCAATGCGAACTCTTCGATGCACGCCATCTGCAAACAACAACACAACTCCTATGGACGCAACCCTCAAGCATGGTTTGAGGTGGTACAAAATGGAAATCGGGGGGCCTCATGACAAGCCACAACCAGATACAACTAACTCACGCACTCGATCTTGCGAACCGGGCAAACTTGGGACAAGTATCAGGTTGACACAGGTAGAGTGCACCTTCTCGCTGTAGGGACGAAAAAGGCATCCAAGAGTCAATGGCCCAATCCAGTGGACCATGTCCAACTCCTCTCCGTCTCGAGATTCCAAATTCCAGCACAAAGCGAGACAACGGGGTTATTGAGAAGTGGTGGAGGCAACCACTCAGGAGTTGGGCACTGGTGTTATCTTTGAGATTAAACGCTCTAGAGCAGCGACAAAGCACCAGCGCATAAACAACAGACTTTTCCCTTGGGAGAGAATCCGTACTTCTTCTCCGCAACATGAGAGAAAATTATGAGATCTCAGCGAATCAACTACGTGCCCACCCAGAACTGGTGACCACACATAACAACTACTATCATCGCGCCCGATCAGTGCAAATGTCAGAACATTCGAAGACTCCAATATTGGAGATCCCCCTTCAGCCTTTGGAAAACCCAAAGCATTTTCTTTAAGCAAGAACATTACAGGAGATACGCTCTGCAGAAGAGAGTGCCTACAACGATTGTGGAACACCATTATATAGACATGATGGTTCACCAAACAGGCGCTTCAACATTAACTGTCAGCATTGAATACCGTATGGGAAACGAAAAGACGACGGTTCCCAAGGAAACTGTGCAAACCACGTTTGTCCAATTAATGGTGTTACATGCATCACCATCAATTAAGGGGGAGTGACTGATACTCAACCGTCTCGCAGTCTACATCGTACACGTGCTACCATGCGATTTACGCCGTACGTGTGGCGTAATTTGTGCAATAAACCCTAGCTCTCCCTCTGCGGGACCATGGGCTCGACCCACTATTCAAACAATATCTCACCACATGCCTGACATGAGCACTAGAAATTCAAGCCAATTCTGATACTCGGATCATACCCGCGGATCACCAGCTGATTTAAGGTAATTTTGTCCGCACAGTGCATTACGCTCGCAGACATAGGTTCACATGCCCTCAAGCAGGTGGAACCTTTTCCCAACCAGGTAAGCTTAGTCAGCCAAGGCTAATGACGACGGCTTCTGGTTCATCCCGACACTTAGTTCGTCTAGCGCGGATCCTGATGGTTTAGGAAGTGGGAGTCCAACTGATGTCGACAGCTTGCCACGGGACCAGTGCTCTTCAGCATGGCCGCCAAATCCTTATTCCCAGAACCTGTAGTCCACTCTTTTCGGACATAAATGGTTCGGAAGATGGGAGCCCTAAGCAGCTCGCCACATGATCACCACTCTCTTCCAACTCAGTCAGTGTCCTCATGCTCAAACGAGCTGTCATTCTATTATCAGCAAACACCACTCACACTGACACATAAATTGTCCATCCAACTCGCGGATAGGTGTTACATAGAATGCCAACCCTAGCTTACGATGACTGGCTCGGTATAAGCGCTTCAACGCATACACTCGGCTATCACAACTCGCTTTTAATGGCGGCTGCAGCCGACAAGTCAAACAAGCGAGGTGAGCCCCCAATAGCTTATTTTAAGGACGAGATACAACCCACGACTAAACTGTCCACGACATGCCTCTTATTGGACATGAATATGCAACGGTGACTCAGAGTCACTCGCAACATAAACGGTCAAGCTTTCGACTGCAGACAGATTGCTCAACTTCATACCGATCCAACCAACTTATGCCAAAGTAAGCGACGAGGCGAAACAGAAGACACATAATAGATATAACAAGCACAAAACGGATATAGAACATACTTAAGATAAAATTGTTTTCATTAACAGTCGAAGCAAAATAGGGACAAGTACACAAAGTTTACTCCTTATCAGGAGATGGTACAAAAACAGAAGAGCTAAGGCAACGGACAAGTCTACGCACGACATCTTCTTATAACGACCAAGATCGCATTCTGGATGCTCTTCCTTCATCAGCACCGACAACTCTAGTATGCCGTGTACAACCCAACGAAACTCGCACTTGCCTTGTTCCTGCAGAAGTTCTTCCTCGCATGCCTTCACATCAACAAGTTCACGCTCCAACTTGCCAGTCAGCGCATCAACTTGAGACTGCTATGTATCCAAATTGCTTTTTACAACACTGAGCTCATGCGTCTTTGATTCGAGTTGGACCTCGGCCTCCCGAACATTGAACTCCACATCTGCCTCTAATTGCTACTTCTAGCAGCCCAGTCAGCCTCCTTCAAGGCATTCTCTTTAGCAAGAGATTGCAGTGCAGAACGTGCCTCAGCCGTAGCTTCCTGCGCGACCTCCATGTCTCGGTTGGTCCGATCCAACTCATGCTTGAATCTGTGCCTCGCAGACACCACCTCCGCTAGATCACACTCAAGGGCTTCCAGACGAACCCTCTGAGTCTCAGCAACCACGGCTGACTGCTCCAACATCTTATCCTCAGCCTGCTTATTTAGCAGCTCAATTTCATAAAGCGCGTCAGAATACAACGCTTGCATGTGCGAGAAGACAAGCTCCATGGTGTACACCCTCTCACGAGCCGCCTTGACTTCTGTTTCAGCAACGACCACCTTGCTCAAGTGAGACATACCCAACATAAGGTACTTTAAACCCTTATCCATGCGCCATTATCACATATTCTCCTCGGGTTTTGGAGTGTAATCCATCAGCCAGCTATGACATCTGCTTATATGCTTCCTTAAAACATACTCCACGTCGGCCTCCTGGTGCCAGACCTGAGTGCTCATCCTCACTAAGTCCGTGGCGAACAGGCTTATCTGTGCATCTGAATGAAGCTCTCTCGGATTAGGAATTACACCGGCACAACCCTTTGCAATCGCCACTGTTCCCAGTCTCTCATCCACAACCTTTCCTTTGTCACGAACAACCGACCTTTCAGTGCGAGACGACTTAACAGGATCCGGAGGAAGGGGAGGAAGCGAGTTATCCAACGGACCCTCCAACACCTCAAGCCGTGGCCTGGAACGAGACGGTGAACAATGCGAACTATGAAAAACTTGGCTTGTGCCACCACGACCACTATCAGACAGCTCACCAATGGGAGGATAGGATTCCAGAACCTCAGGTGGATCCTCGCAGGAACCTTCTATCGAAATGGTCCCGTGCGAATCGGTACTAGCAGAAGCCGCCATTGCAACCCACATCAACTGCTTACTCAGAGCTTTCGCCTACGTAGCACTAAGGTTCAACATGTCTTCAACCCCTGCGAATCGCAGGTGGTCATTCTTCTAGCCAGATACATTGGCCTCTGCCCTGACGAGCCGATCAAGTTCACGCTCTTCACTTATAGAAGCAGGTCGTTTTGGAGTTGACCCAGTTCTGATGCGGGACCTCTTCGAACTCACAAAGAAGGCAAACATCCCGGACAGCTCCTCCTTATCAGACAAAATAGGAGCTTTGGCCCCAATGGCCTTCCTCTTCCTAGAAGAGGCCCCATCTTCAGACTTAACTCGCGATGTTCGGTAAAAATTGGAGGCCACGTGAGTTGTCCCACAGCTTACTGCAATAAAGTTGGGAACACATATGACATCCACCACGTTCCTCGTTGACAAGCTACGAAACATCTCCATAGTGTTTTGTTCCTCTAGGGTAAGATGAGTAGTGAGAAATAATCCTACGAAGAAACACAAGCAACGATTAGTATGCAATCAAGCGCAACAAAATCAGAAGAAAAAGTCGTACTTATGAAGTAGGGAATTCTGGCTTGAGCGGACGACCCTTGAACTGGAAGTACCTTGATTCCGCAAGGGCCAAGAAGCAATACTTCTGCTAGATCTTGAAGTCATCAGGCAGATTCACAAATCAAGCCGACAATGTCATTTTACAGACAATGTTACTCTTCAATCAAGGAGCAGTCATCAACTGGATCACTCGTGGAGTCATGCGAACGCCAACTTCCTTTGCCCTAATAAGAATAAGGAGAATGATCATGTATCCATTAGGCCTCAATTGGGCTGAAGGAATTCCAAGGAAGTTTAGGAAGTCCCAAATCACATCTAGAATGGGAAAACATACTCCGGTTTGGAGCATCCCTAGATGCAAGCAGATGAACCCCGCCGGTGGCGACATTGGCGTCTGGTCGCCCTTCAAAACATACAACAGCAGGGGACCTCAAACTTCATATGGACTTCAGCAAGGCCAGATTCAGAAAGAAACATGTCTTCGAAAAACTCAAAGCCCATGGCCAAGGTTGCGTCATCAAAAAGGTCTTGTTGAGCCATGAAGAAGATGAACAATTATTTCAATCAGAAGACGAACAAATCAATATCTTCAAAAACAAAGAAAATAGAAGAGTCAATTACTGCACAACGGATGACCTAAATACGGATTAGGTTCCTGCCTTTTTTCTCACTTAATCGACGCAAGTTCAATAAATGCAGCACACGGCTCAAGCAACGATTCAGACTCAATCATCATGAGTGGCATATATTTTCAAGTGACGACTTAGCGAACCGATGTGACAACCCACTAACTCTGGGGGAGTAGCTGATGATACACCAAAACGGTCACATCCCTGAGCCATACAAGTGTCATGATGATCTCGAGGAATTACGGGCCCCAACATCAGCCCAACACTGATTCGGCCCAAGCGATTCTAAGCCCGCCTAATGCAATTTGCCAAAAGGACCCGATCTCTCACAACTTGCTTAGCCCATACGTCTCACAACTATCCTCAACACCTGTAAGTCATGTTAATAGGGGTGGGCATCCCATCCTGCGATCCCGAACCCGTCCCAATTTTTTGGGGTCCTTTTGGGATTGATCAAACTCATCCCGATGCCATCCCGATCTAGAGTGGAATGGGATCGGGATGAAGATTTTCAATTAATTCTATATGATGTGATGATAATCAAAATACTCTTCTAAATTAAAGTTTAGGATGTGATGAAATTAAATTAATGTAAGATGAAATTCTATATGAAATCTAAATGAATTGAATAATTAATTCTAAATGAAATTTAATATTTATTTGCCTTCCAAAAAAAAGTTTAATATTAATTTATTTAATATCTATTATTATTTATGATGTAAGTTATATGTATATAAATTGGGCATTATTGGTGTGTGAGTAATGTGAGATAAAACTCTTTTTGTTATTTTTTATTGGAGGATTATTTAGTACATGTTCACCCCGTCCCGTCCCGATCCTGTTTGAGATGGGACGAGGTCGGGATGAAGTCTATCCCGTCTCGTCCCGATCCCGAATGAACGAGATGGGTCCATCCCGTCCCGTGCCCACCCCTACCTGTTAAGGCAAGTATCTCGATGATCAGCTTCGGACAGGCAATTACAACAACTCTACGCCTCCAACTAGGAAGTAAATACCAGAGTACATATCACACAGAGAAACTTTCTCTTACGGATTACCCTAAGATTGAGAATTATCTCTCACGTATCTAGGAGCACAAGGCTAACAGGGAAATTCCCTTCTACTGTACGACTCCTAATGAGAGAAGGATCTCCACAAAAATATCCTTCTTAAACTACGCCATCAATGGCCTGGTCGAACTAGGATTCCTGCACTATAAATAAGACATGAGGTTGGTAAGCTAAGGCACGCTACAAATTTTCTGTTTACAACATTACACCTTCCTTAGATCCATGTCTGACTTTAGCATCAGAGTGCCATCGGCCACCACAACGGTGGTCCGTGGCTCACATGCGTTCCTTGTGCAGGTTAACAGGTTAGCAGGACTAGGTCAAAGCATGGAGCGAAAAACGACTGCATCAGTTCCAATGTGAAATGTTTCTTACTTTTTCTCGTTATTCATTCAAATGCATATTACCCAAGTGTTTATCCATTGTGTTTAATGAGTCGCGCTGACTTCCAATGGACTAATGATAACGTTTAACACATTCACGAAAGTAAGTCAGGTTGGTTTCATTATCTAAGATTTGCATGTCCATAGAGTTTACGGAAGGTATCTAAACTTGGTCAAATTTATTCGACAGCTAGTGTAAAAGAATGATTAAAAACATGTCACATGGTTTCTACTTAAGGTAGTTAACTTCCAAACGCAATGGTGACCAATGCTTTTGTTCATTTTTTCTCTTCACAATTAATTTGTGCCTATGCTCAACCTTTTTATGCTCATTGGATTCACCATATAAACAACAAGCACAATGAAATGCAAAGAAGAAATGAAAATGAAATTGCATCTATTTTCACTACTGTTATGTTTGGTTGCAAGAAAAAAAATCTAAAATAGAAAATAAAAAAGAGAGATATCTGAGAGTTTGATATTGAACTCTATCTTTTCCAAGGGAGCAAATCATTAATCACTCTTTTAGTGGATGCATGTAGGAAGGTGTAAAAGCACTTTGGGACGCACCTACCTAACTCCTAAGAGGTATTTAGTTGTTTCGATATGTTTTTACTTGAGCTAAAGTTCTTTAAAACTGTGTTTGTACAAGTAACAACAAGGACCTTACCATCCCCTAGCTAGAAGAATTCCTTCAATATGCAATATTATGCCATTGCTGTATTAAAATGCTATAAAACAGAAACAGAAATAGGGGAATAGGAAGGGGGCGACCGGCAGTTGCGAAACAGATAGAGATTGGGGAGGAAGAGATAGACAAATTAGAAGCCAAATTTTACCATTTGGCACCCACAATATTTCTGTTTGGTACCCATCACGTGCTTGGCACGTGAGAGTATTTCAGGCATTTTAAAACATCTAATGGTTTTCGGTAGTCAAACCCATTGATTTAACAATCAACACTTAAAATAGATGTTAGACGGAATAAACGAAATTATTGGCACCCAAGTTTTCGCCTAAATTAATGGGGGCCAAAAGGTAAATAACCCCTCAATTAATCAAGTCAAGGCAAGGGTAGGTGTCCATAGAATTAAGGCAATCTTATGCTGACTCCAAAGGTTTTGTTTTAAATCCCAACCAAAAGGGAAATGCTATGATCACGCTATCTAATTTCTTCTCATAGCCATCCTAATAAGAACGCAAATTTCCATCTCCCACCCTAGTTCATTCACTCCCTACCAATTTCACTACGTCAACATACATCTCTCTATCCTTTCCTTCTTTAAGGTGATGAGAGGCGATGGATAGGTGGGGGATGGGCGATTGACAAATAAGGGGCTGAGAGGGGGTGGTGGTGAGTTATTGACATAAACGTAAGGGTGACGGTGGTATTCATCGACAAAAAGGATGATGTAGAAAAGGGTGGTGGAAGGGAAGGAGGAGGCATTTGCCATCATCGACAAAGAGAAGCAGGCCGATGAGGGTGATGGGGATGGTGATAACCATGGTCAATTGACAAGGAAAAGGGAGGAGGAGAGGGGTAAGAAAATATTAAAAAATAAGTCAATCACAATGAATTGACAAGTCACCATCGATTTCAAAATTGAAAATCGATAGAATTACATCAATTTTATATGAACCTTTAGAACCTGAATCGGTTTTAGTTTAGAATTGAGAAATGAAAGTCGATTTCCAAGGTACAAATTGATGGAAACTTGTTGAATAAAATAATTTGTCACTGAAGAACCTAAGTCTATCAGAACTAACCTATCGACAAGTAGCCAACGATTTCAGAAACGAAAATTGACAGAATCACATCTATCAGAACTAACCTATCGACAAGTATGAACATTTTCTTTCTTTCTCTTTCTTTATTCACTTTATTTATTTATTCTTCTTTTTCTTCTTCACAAGGTGAGGTGGGGTGGCAGCCGCAACGAGAATGATTTACCGAGAAGAGGAGGTTGTTGAGTCTCCCTTTTTCCCCTTTCTTGATTTACATTTTTTCTTCTTGATTTACAAAAGTGGACGGGTGAAGAAGGGCATTGATGAAAGGAGAAGGTGGAGGTTGTGATTGATTTACAGAGAAAGGGGAGAGAGAAAAAAGGAAGCGGCGGAGGTGGTTGGTTTTCAAAGAGAAGGATGGGAGAAATAGGTAGTGGCTATGGTGGGTTTTAACGGAAGATGGACGATGGATTGTTAGAAGAAGTTTTAAAACCGAACTCTGAAAGAAGAACTTGAAATCGACAAATACCCATCGATTAGGTGGGGTGCTAAAAGTAGGTCTTTTAGGGTATTTGCAATTGTTATTGTATTATTCGGTCTACATTTGCAAAAAGTAGGCCCTATAAGTCATTTTTCCCAAAAAATAAAACAAACTTGACTAAGGCGAGAGAAAGAATTAGGTAGGGTGAGCTTAACAACTCCCCAATAAAAATAATTCAATTACCCCACGTACATGGATTAAGTGGATTAATTGATATTTGTTCTTTCAAATGCCAAAAAATCCCATGTCATTTTTCCTTATTTTACTAGTTAAATCCCAATGTTACAACCTCATCCTTTCACCTTTCTCTATCTCTAAATAATAATAATAATAATAATAATTAATGCAGTCATTTTTTCGTTTTCTGCTTTGAGCTAGTCCCGCTGACCTGCACAAGTAATGCACGTGAGCCACGAACCACCATTGTGGTGGCTGATCGCACTCCGATGCTAAAGTCGGACAAGGATTTGAGGAAGGTGTAATGCTGTAAATAGAGAATTTGCAACGTACCTTAGCTTACCAACCTCATGTCTTATTTATAGTGCAGAAGTCCTGGTTCAACCAGACTATCGAGGGCGTAGTTTAGGAAGGAGATCTTCATGGAAATCCTTCTCTAATTAGGAGTCGTGTTGTAGGAGGGAAGTTCCCTGTTAGCCCTATCTCCTAGATACGCGGGAGATAGTTCCCTATTAGAGTGTAACTCGTAAGAGGAAGTTTCCCTACGTGATATGTACTCTAGTATTTGCTTTCTAGTCAAAAGTGGAGAACTGCTGTAATTGCCCGTCCGAAGTTGATCCTTGAGATACTTGCCTTAGTAGGGCTTACGGGTATTGAGGATAGCTGTGAGACATGTGGCTTAGCGAGCTGTAAGAGTTCGGGTTCGTTTAGCGGACTGTATTGAGAGGGCTTATAACCGTTTGGGCCGGATCAGTGTTGGGCTGACGTTGGGGCCCATAATTCCTCGAGATCATCATGACTCGTGTATGGCTCAGGGATGTGACCGTTTTGGTGTATCATCAGCTATTCCCCCTGAGTTAGTGCGACGTCACATCGGTTCGCTAAGTCATTTTTTGAAAAGATATGTCACTCATGATGATTAAGTCTGAATCGTTGTTTTAGCTGCGCACTGCATTTAATGAACTTGCGTTGGTTTAATGGAAAGGAGGCGGGAACCTATTCCCTATTTCTGTCATCCGTTGTACAAAGTCTTCTTTGCTTCCGAAGATATTGCTTTGTTCATCTTCTGATCACAAAGATTGTTCGTCTTTTTCATGGCACAACAAAATCTTCTTGATGACGCAATCTTGGCCAGGGGCCTTGAGTTCTTCGAAGACGGGTTGCTTTCTGAACCCGATCTTGCTAAAATCTGTATGAAGTTTGGGGTCCTGAGGACCTGTCGTTGTTTGTTCTGAAAAGCGACCAGACGCCAATGTCGCCACCGACGGGGTTTATCTGCTTGAACCAGAGTACGTTTTCCTATTCTTGATGTGATTTGGGAATTCTTGGATTTCTTCGGGTTCCTCCGGCCCATCTGAGGCCTAATGGATAGCGGATCATCCTTCTTATTCTGATTAAGGCGAAGGAAGCTAGCATCCGTGTGACTCCACGAGTGATCCAGTTGCTAACTTAAGATTACATCGCCATCCTGCTTCGTGAATCTACAAGATGACTTCAAGTTTTGGCAGAAGTATTGCTTCTTAGCCCCCGCGGATTCAAAACACTTCGAATTCAGGGGTCGTTCGCTCGAGCGGGAGTTCATACCACTTTGTAAGTAAAGTTTTTTCTTCTAGTTTCGTTGCGCTTGACTGCGTGCTAATCGTTGCTCGTGCTTCTTACAGGACGGTTTCCCACTACTCCCCTTACCTTAGAGGAGCAAAACACTATGGAGACGTTCCGTGGTTTGTCAATAAGGAACGTGGTGGGTGTTATATGCGTTCCCAACTTCGTTCGCAGTGGGCTATGAGACACCTGGCATGTGGCCCCCACTCTCTATCGAACATCGCGAGTTAAGTTTGAAGATGGGGCCCCTTCTAGGAAGAGAAAGGCCGCTGGGGCCAAGGTTCCTGTGTTTTCTGTCGCGGAGGAGCTGTCAGAGACATTTGCCTTTTTCGTGAGTTCAAAGGGGTCTTGCATCAGGACTGGGTTGTCTTCGACACAACCCGCTCTAGTGAGCGAAGAGCACGGGTCCAATCGACCCGCCAGGGCGAAGGCCGATGTATCTGGCTGGGAAAGAGACTACCTAGAATTTGCAGGGGTCGACGACATGTCAAATCTTAGTGCTGCGCAGGCAGAAGCTTTGAGTGAGCGGTTGATGAGGGTAGCAATGGCGGCCTCTGCCGGTGTTGATTCGCGTGGGACTGTTCTAGTAGAAGGTTCCTGTGAAGATCCGCCCGAAGTATTGGAGCCTGACCATCCTACTGGTGTGTTGTCGGATAGTGGCCGTGGTGGCACGTGCCAAGTTTCTTGTAGTCCGCATTGTTCACCATCTCGTCCCAGGCCACAACTCGAGGTGTTAGAGGGTCTTTTGGATAATTCGCTTCCTCCTCATCCTCCAGATCCTATTAAGCCATCTCAAACTAAATGGTCGGCTGTTTGTGACAAGGGAAAAGTCACGGAGGAGAGCCTGAGAACAATGGTGATTTTGAAGGGCGGTGCCAGTGTAATTCCTGACCCGAGGGAGCCTCATCCGAATGCGCGAATCAACCTTTTTGCATCGGACTTAATAAAAATGAGCACCCAGGCCTGGCATTTGGAGGTTGACGTGGAATATGCTTCGAGGAAGCATATAGTAGGCGTCATAACTGGCTGATGGATTACGCTCAAAAACCCGAGGATGATACGCTAAAATGGTGTATGGATAAGGGTTTAAAGTACCTTATGCCGGGAATGCCTCACTTGAGCCAGGTGGTCGTTGCTGGAACATAAGTCATGGCGGCTCATGAGAAGGTGTACACCATGAAGCGTGTCTTTTCGCATATGCAAGTGTTGCATTTCGAAGCGCTCTACAAAATTGAGCGGCTGAAGAAGCACACTGACCAGAAGAGATTAGAGTAGTCAGCTGTGGTTGCTGAGACTCAAAGGGTTTGTCTAGAAGCCTTTGATCGTGATTTGGCTGAGGCGGTGTCTGCGAAGGACAGATTCAAGCAGGAGTTGGATCGGGTCCGCTAAGAGATGGAAGTCGTGCAAGAAACAACGACTAAGGCGTGTTATATAATGCAATCTCTTGCTGAAAAGAATTCTTTGAAGGAGGCTGACTGGGTTGGTCAGAAGAAACAATTAGAATCCTATGTGAAGCTCGTTGCTCAGGAGGCAAGAAAGGTCGAGGACCAGCTCAAATTGGAGACGCATGAGCTCAATGCTGCGAAGAGCAGTTTGGCTACATAACAGTCTCAGGTTGATACGTTAACTAGCAAGTTGGAGCTGTTAGAGAGTGAACTTGCCTACGCGAAGGCGCAAGAGGAAGAGCTTCTATAGGAACAGAGCAAGTGCGAGTTCCGCTGTGTTGTACACGGTAGGCTGGAGCTGCTAGCGCTGATGAAGGAGGAGTATCCATAATGGGATCTTGGCTGATATAAAAAGATGTCGTATGTAGACTTGTCCGTTGCCTTTGCGTCATCGGACCCTGATGCTCAGGTCGTGGCGCGCATGGATGCGACCCCTGCCCCTTCATCCATTAAGCTTAGCTCTTATGTTTCTGTACCTGCTCCTGATAGGGACTAAACTTTGTGTACTTGTACCCATGTTGCGTTGTCTATTAATGAAAACGGTTTTATTTTGACTTCGCTCTGTACTCGTTTTGCATTCGTTGTCCCTATTATGCGTTTTTCATTTCCAGATGTCCTCTTATTTTGGCATAGGTTGGTCGGATTGATATGAAGTCGAATGGTCTGTCGACTGCTGAGAGCTTGACCATTTGCGCAACGAATGACTCATAGTCACTATTGCATAGTCATGTTCGATAGTGGGCATGCCGCGGACAGTCTAGCCAAGGGTTTAGTTACCCGAGCTATGTCTTGTCCTTAGGGTAAGTTGTTGGAGGCTTATCTCGCTTGTCTGATTTGTCGGCTACGGCTGCTGCGATAGGCAAGTTGCGATAGCCGAGCGTACGCGTTGGAACATCTGTACCGAGTCGGACGTCATAAGCTTGGGTTGATATTTTATGTGGCATGTATTCGAGCACTAGCTAGACAATCTAGGTGTCGACATGAATGGCCTCTGCTGACAATAGATTGCCAGTCTGCTTGAGCGTGAAGACATTAACTGAGCTGGGATTCATTTTTGCGGCCGCTGTTTTGAGAAAGAGTGGTGGTCCCGTGACGAGCTACTTGGGGCTCTCACTTTTTGAACCATCTATCTTCGACCAGAGTGGACTACAGGTTTGGATTATAAGGATTCAACGACCATGCTGAAGAGCAGTGGTCCCGTGGTGAGGCGTTGACATTAGTCAAAGACTGACTAGTCACCCACCTTTCGAACCATCTATACCCACGCGGTGGGGGCTACAAGTTCGAAATGAAGGGTTTGGTGACCAGGCTGAAAAGCAGTGGCCTCGTGGCAAGCCGTCGGAATTAGTTCAAGACTAACTAGCTCCCACCTTCCAAATCATTTACACCTGCGCGCATGAAGCTACAAATTTAGGGCGGCGAGCCATCTAAATCAGTTCGGGACTGACTTGGCTCCCGCCTTCCAAACCATCTACGTCGGCGTAGTGGGGGCTACAAGTCTTAGCTTTGTAATCTGGCGGCTAGGCTGAAAAACAGTGGTTCTGCGGTGAGCCGTCAAAATCAGTTAGGGACTGACTAGGCTTCCGCCTTCCAAACCATCTATGCCCGCACAGTGGGCCTACAAGTCTGAGCTTTGATCAAAAGCTTTCGTTGCCAGTCGTCACCAGCTAGGTTTACCTGATCGGGTTCTCCGACGATTGACCACAAGGGGGCAATGATCCCTAGCGAGTCGTCGTCACCTGGCGTGATAACGATGATTAGACTCCCACTTCCTAAACCATCGGGATCCGCGTTGGGCGGACTAGGTGTCGGGTTGAACCAGAATCCATCGTCATCAAACTCAGCTGACTAAGCTTACTTGGTCGGAAAGAGGTTCCGCCTGCTTGAGGGCGTACAAACCTATGTCCGCTAGCGTCCTACACTGTATGGACGAAATGACCTTAAATCGTATAGTGATCTGCAGGCATGATCCACGTGTTATAATTGACTAGGATTTCTAGTGCTCGTGCCAGGAATGTGGTAGAATATTATTTGAATAGTGGGCCGAGCCCATGGGCCCACAGAGGGAGAGCTAGGGTTGCTTGCACAAATTTCACTACGCGTACGACGTAGATTGCGTGGTAGCACGTGTACGACGTAGGCTGCGAGACAGTTGAGTATCAGTTACTTGGGTTGCATGCAGCACCGTTAATTGGGCGAACGTGGTCTGCACAGTTTTCGTCACCTCGTTTCCCATACTGTATTCAATGCTGAAGCGCCAGTTTGGTTAACGATCACTTATATATAATAATGTTCTTCAATCGTTGTAGGCACTATCTTCTACAGAGCATATCTCCTGTAACGCTCTTGCTTGAAGAAAATGCTTTAGGGTTTTCAAAGGATAAAGAAGATCTATATCCCTGGAGTCTTCGAATGTTCTTACATTTGCACTAATCAGGCACGATGATGATCGTTGTTATGCGTGGTTAGTTGTTCTGGGTGGGCACGTAGTTGATTTGCTGAGATCTCGTAATTTCTTCTCATATCACGAAGAAGAAGCATGGATTTCCTCCCAAGGGAGATGTTTTGGTGCTACCTTGTGCCGCTACGTTCACATGTACGCGGTTCTCGCTGCTAACTTATTACTGATCAAAGTGTTAGCCGACGCGTGATGCTTCTAGGGGTGGTAGCTCTCAGTCACCCCAGGACTGCTTCGTTACTTACGACCATCCTCATCTGCCTTTTTCCACCTCCTCCAGGGGGCTGAAAGCTGTTTGAGGAAGTTTGCAAAGAGGTAGGATGCCTTTTGAGAAAGTCAGTCTTCCATTGTAAGGTCTGTATTGCTGTCGGTGGGTCACTTTTTCGGGTGATTTGACGGAGCAGTCGGCTGCTTTGTGCTCTCAGTCCCTTCTGCCGCGTTGTCCTTTATCTTGGGAAGAGCTTGAGCGACGCCTATTCGTATATCTTTGATGTCGCTTGCGTATAGCTTGCACCGAAGAGCTCACCTGGCCAACTTCAAATACCATTGCTTTCTTCTGATCTCTTCACGTAGTTGGATTGTCCATCTTTACTCCATGTTGCACCGGATTCAAATGCTTATAGTATGTAGTCTTTTGTATTTGCCTCTGGGCGCTTATTGTTACATCTTCCATTAATCAATAGAGCTTGTCTTTGTAATTCTTTCTTTATTTCTTAAATGATTACAAATCACATAAGTCTTTAATAACAAAAACTCTACATTGACTATGGAAAGGGAAATAAACAACTGACACAAACTGATTGTTGACGTAGAGAAATTGACCCTGGCCTTGTAGTGAATTTGGACGTCTATTCATATACCTTATCAATTACATCCAATTTAATTCCAAGATACATATGCAAAATTTAAAAACATGAAAAATTAACAATCATGAACAAAATTTATTAAAACTTAAATGACTGAAGTTGGTCATGATAGGTACTTTATATAAAGTTGAATTTGTGGACAAATATCCAAACCTACTCTTTATTTTTCTTCAAATTGCATGAATAACCTTAGTCATGTTTGATAAAATTTACATTACTAAAACTGGTATCGACAGATCCTTTTAGAATTCCATTAAGTAATCATCATTTGCTACATTTAGACATATACTGAATAAAAAATAATAAAATTGTTTATTTCTAAAAAAGAGGAAAGAAAAATAAAATAAGAACACAATCAACCTTATTAAAAAAAAAAAAACTCACCCAGACCGCCTAGACCCCGCCTAGGCCGCCCAGACCTGCCTAGACTGCCCAGAACCCGCCCAGCCATTAATCTGAGCGTTTTTTTACTGCCTAGGCAATTTTTAAAACACAGGCCAAAACAATGGTTAACATTGTGAATGTGTGTGATGAGCTTTTATTGCTGATCATCTATGAATCAAAGTACAAAACTCGCTCTAACAAGAGCTCCTTTAATGAATTAACAATCTATAACCTCGCAAGGCTAATTCTCAGTTCACAATAGATTAAACCATGATAGTTTAAAGTTGAGTTAAAACATATTTGAACTTGGATTTCTATCTTTTAATGACACTCGGTTGATAGAGAGATGATATGTTTTTTATATTCACTATCTCACTCAATGAAAAAGTATAGATTTCAATCACAAGATGAAATGAAGGGGTTGAAGATTCCCAATGGAAGCATTTACCGATTTTTTTCAACTTGCTTCAACATTTTTCTTATTTATCCATTTATTTAGATAAACCGTAAACCCAATGAAAAAAATTAAATAATGTTTCTTCTTTGAAGATGAACTTGAACACCTTAATTTTTTCCCTTGGGATTGGTGTTTGTGTTGATTTTTAGAATGAAGCTCTTTTGTGGCTTAGAGTGTTTTTTGTGCTATTTGAAGTATCATAGTTGACTGGGCTGACACCCTTTAATATCTTAATGCCAGAACGACTAGTTTGACTGATAGTGATTGAGTATTAGTGTCATGCTTGACCAGGGTTGTTCCAAAATTTAAACAGTGAATTTGAATTCTTTAAATGCATCAATCACTTAGTTTAGGCACCCTAATCACTTAATCTTTGATTGATCTTTGTCTTTAACAATTCAACCACATCTTGGATTTTAGCTTTTTTTTCTCTTGAATTTGATCATATCGACTTTGGTGTTTGGTTGACTTCGACTTTATCTTTGGTCAGCTTTGATTTTTATTTTCATGCCTTAAATCTTTTTCTTCTTTTTCTTGGTTTGCTCTTTTACACGATATTGACGTTTAAATGTCTTACGCACTCTTCTCTTCTTTGAAGGGGCCTAGGCTTGACTCGTAGGTCTTATTGCTTTAGATTTGGGCTTATTCATTATTCATGACATTGATGGCACTTGTCTTCTTTTTGGGATAGACATAAAATTATCGTGTGATATATTTGGTCACATGAGTCTTCATGCTCGGTCAATGAAAATACTGTCTAAGCCTTTGATAAGTGGCTTGAATGCCTGAATGACCACCTAGAGCCAAATTATGCATGTTGTTCAATAATTGTGCTCTTAGATTTCCTGTAGAGCCAATGTATAGCCTGCCCTTGCATAAGAGGAGTCCATTCTTGACATAATAGTGAGGTAGTGAGTCAGGATGTATGTTAAACTGCTGAATGATGCTAGGTGTTTGCTGATCCTGATTGCTTAGAACTTCCTGTATCCACTGAGGAGTAAGAGAAGTAAGAGCTAAGCAAGTACTTGTATCTGCCACTTCCATTGATTCTGAACTTGTGCTGTGAATGCATCTAGACAAGGCATCCGCTGCCTGATTTTTAGCCCCTATCTTGTAGAATATTTCATAATCATAGCCAAGAAATTTTGATAGCCATTTTTGGTGTGTCATAGTAGTAACTTGTCACGCTCCGTCATTGAGCAGACGTCTTATAGTTGGACTGATTTGTGTAGGTTTTGACAAGGGTTTTGATTTCGGTTTTGAGTAAGTACAGTATCATGCTATAACCTGTCACGCTCCATCATTGAGCATGCGTCTTTTGTTTATTATTTCCCCTATCTTACTAGAGAAACTAAATGACCAGCGGGTCATCTTGCGGAGTTGGGGCACCTATTTCCTACTAGAGAAACTAAAATAACCCTCGGGTTAGTCTTGCGGAAATGAGGTGAATTTGTATGCCTAAAATAGGCTTTGATATTTATCCGTAAAAAATGTGACGTGAGTTTATGCGCATTGGTAGCCCAAGGGTGGCTTTTGGTACTCATATAGTTAGGGGTATCCGCGATGCATGCCTGTATGTGATGTCCCCACTTAGGCATGGATGACGGAGTAGTCCTCCTTTATATGAGAGAGGCATACGGGCATGTATGTTCGGCACGGAGGTGGTGCGAATGTGGTATCGTCTAAGTGATCAATCTGTTAAAAGATGAACCTAATTCAAATAAAAACTGAATAAATTACGTTGTATTGTTTCTAATCATTTTCATCCAGGATGACAAGTCCACTAATATTTCTGCAGGTCAGACTTGCCATAGTCAACTCCTATAGGGTAAGTATAAGTAAATGCATTTTTACTTAATTGGGATTATGATATGATGGCCTCGATGACGAACTAAATTCTTGGAACTGTGTTTTCTTGCATCACACTTTTGCCTCGTTGAGGAACTACCTGTGGTGTGTTTGTGTATTGTTTGTGTTTAGCTTGATGTTTATCACGTGTGATTTTATTGATTTTGGGATGAAAATTTCTCACATCAGCTTTATTGCTGACCCAAGTGAGCTTTTGCTTCTTGGGTACATTCCTTTGGGAATGTAGCTGATTAGCTTTTCAGGTTTAGAGACTTTTGAGCAGCGTTACGGGAGTTCCGCTAGTGGGGCTAGCGACGTCGGAATTTCTCGATTAGAGTTTTATTAAAAATTTTAGTTTGTTATATTTTCTAAACTATATTTTTGTCATTGCTGCTAAATGTCTCTGTTGTTATTGAATTTCACGTCCCGAGTTTTGGGGAAACGGATAATCCTACGTGGATTTTAGGATTTCGTTTTTCTCGAAAATCGGGGCGTGACAAAATTCCATTCAATTTTTTCAAAAATACCAACTTACTCTGCACGTGCTTTGCACATGCTTTTACTACAATCACATAAATCATGTTTGATCCAACAGCTAGGAAAATAACATTTGGATCTATTTTTTTTTTTTAATTTATGTGATTTTAGTAAAATATGTGCATATGATTTAGGCTTGAATATAATTTTTAATTGGGACCCATCTTCTTTGTTAAAAAAATAAAAATAAAAATAGATCCAAATGTTATTTTCCCAGCCTTTGGATTAAACACGATCATCAAGCAACATGATTTATGTGATTTTAGTAAAACATTTGCATATGATTTAGGTTTGTATATAACTTTTAATTGATACTCATCTTCTTTGTAGAAAATTAAAATAAAAAATAGATCCAAATGTTAATAAAAAATAGATCCAAATGTTATTTTCCTAGCTATTGGATCAAACACGATCATCAAGCAACATAATTATGTGATTTAGTAAAACATGCAGGGTAAGTTGGTCTTTTTGAAAAAATTGGATGGAGTTTGTTAGTCAATATAGTTAAACACATAGTCATGGGTGTTAAACTATGATACAAAAATTATGAGGGCCAAATAGAAATAGCCATAAACCAATGTGAGTCAAATGAGAAATAACCCTTAAAATAATGTAAATTTACTTGTGTTGTAGCCACGTAGCCTATGAATGTTTGGTTTATTTTGAATGAGGTGAAATTCTAAAGAGATTTTCTATTAATATAAGGCAAAATTTTCTATTGGAATTGCATTTTTTAATCTTATTTCATTTACCTAGTGTGTTTTCGAAATTCATTTCTCTTACTTTTAGAATCTCAGGACGAGATTCTATTAAAGATGTATATAATGTAACGATCACATTTTCTTACTATAAAAATAAACTTTATACTTAAAATGGTTTGTTATAAAGTTTATTTTTGTCCACTACTTAAAATGGTTTGTTTACCCCGTTAAAGTTTATGAAATAAAAAAGGGGTTAATTTATAAACTTGTCCTATTTTTATTTTGGCATTGAGCTCATTTTTAGATTTTGGACTCGGGCATTGGTTCATTAGGTTTGATATTGAGTGGGTTTTTTTTTTGTTAAATAAAAAGAGAATGGGTCTCCCTCATTTCCGTACTACAAGGAGGAGAAATGGAGAAGAGAAGGAGAAGTGAAAGATGAGATTGAGCATGACAGAATGCGGATGGCACTGATTAAATGGCATGACTTTGTTGTGGTGGAGACCTTGAGTTTGCATATGATGAATATTAGGAATTGTTTCCACCTAGGACATTGGAAGAGGTTATTAGGAGAAGTAAGGTAACTTTTGTGTGGAAGAAGACGAAGTAGTTATTGAAATTGGAAAAGAGGCAAATATGGGAATAGAAGAAGAAGAGGTGCAATCTTGTGAGGAGCCCGAACATCCAAGTCCAACTGAAATACATCTAAACAAATGGGTTCAAAGTTGCACTTACAATCCATTTTGTAGCTGCAATGAGGATGCAAACAACCCATATCATTTGAGACATCCAGAAGAGTTACTTGTGAAAGGGTTGTCTTCAATTTCTCCTTCAATAGAGTAAAGTTGAGGTTTTATAAGGTTTTGGTGAATGGGTCTTAATCCAATCTTGGAGTAGGAACATTTAAACTGGTTGGAGAAATGAGTTCTTCCCTTTGTAGTTGTTGATGATAGTATTGAAAACAATTTGATATTGGTGGAATTTCGATTTCTTTAGTGGAGGAATTTGGGTTCGAACATCTGAGAGGGACGTGGTGAGTGGTCTTCTTCCTTTAGTTACTGCTGCTCCATCTCTGCATCATAGAGAAAGGCAGAGAGAGAAAAACAGATAGAGAATTGAGAGAGAGGATAATGATAATGACAGAAATGAAAGATGGAAAGGGGTAGGATGTGCGTAAGCGCAGGTCTGCGATTGGCTGGGTGCAGAAGTGCTTGCTCCAGGTTACATAATTGTGAGTATGTCTTGCTATTGTTTTTGTAAGTTTTCTTCCTTTCTTTAATTTTCCTGATTTTTTTTCAACTAGTTGTGCCATCTGGAGTCTTAACTTTGATTATGTTTGGAGTTTGATTTTTATCTGGAAACATATTAGATGTCAATCCACATATAGGTTCTAGAATTTGTGATGATTAACAACTTGGGGTTAATTATCTTTCTGCTATCAGCTTGGGTATTTGGAGAATTGACAAACTACGTAAACTCTTTGGGTTATCATTATTAAGATTACTGATTTGTAGCACATGATACAAAATTTTGGGACTAATTTCGTAGAAGAAACAAGGGATGAAATGGTTCAATGGGCTATTAGGTGCATCATTTGTAGTCATTTAATATATTTAAAGACTTATATATATATATATATATATATATATATATATATATATATATATATATATATATATATATATCATATGAGGTTTTAATTCGAAAATGAAGCAAGAACATGGAAGAAATTACTTTGAACATATTGATATGTGTACATTTTGGACCTGATTACTTCCATTTGAATTAAGATTTCATTGATATGATTATATAGGTTGATAAATCTTGTTGTGGGTTTTCCGCAGGTATATAAAATATAAAATTTCGATGAGAATTCAAGTAGTTATGATCTGTGCAGTTAAAACGGGGATATATCGGGTAACAGACCTAAAAAATCTCACGGTTAGATTTAACGGTAAGTTGTAACGGCATCCATATAACGACCGTTATACATATAATGTTATATGTTATAACGCCGTTATCTCGTTTTATAAATATCTGTATAAAAAAATACTGATCGATTTTATTTCTTTTTCAGATCTAAGAAGGGAGAAGAATAAGAAATCGAAGGAAGAAGACTGGAAGATTTCATTTCGAAGAAGAAGGAAGACGAAGAGAGAAGACTGAAAGATTTCATTTCGAAGAAGAAGGAAGACGAAAGATCAGATCTGGACCTCTGGTAAGTGGTAACCTGCTTCTTTGGTGGCTTCTTCGTTCTGTTCTTCTTCAAACCTGCGATGATTTATAGTTTATTGTTTTGTTCTTCTTCAAACTTTTTTTTTTTTTTTGAAAAGCCTCTTCTTTTTCAAACCTGCGATGGTTTATGGTTTATTGTTTTGTTCTTCTTCAAACCTGCGATGGTTTAGATCTGTTCTTCTTCGTTCTGTTCTGTAATTTTGTTCTTCTTTGGTTTATTGTTTTGCATATCCGAAGTTCTGATTCCGCACTCCGCAGCATATTTGCTTTTGTTTCTTAATTAACCAATTTCTTGTGATATATTGTTGAGGTTAAGTGGTTCTGATTCCGCACTCCCTATTTTTTATCTGTAAATATGATCATTATTTACTGTTTGAGAATCAGCGGCAACGTTTGAGAATCATTATAAACAAGAAGTCAGCGGCAATGTTTGAGAATCTAATTCGAGAATCAAGGAGTTATACTAAATATGTGATTCAAGATATTTGGGTTGCAAAAGTTCAGCTTATGAATATCTGAATCTGAAGTTTATGAATATCTGAATCTGAAGTTTATGAAAATTCAATTTTATGTTTAGTGATAACTGATAAGTTTATTTTACATATGATAGGTACTCAATGGATTCATCGTCACGATCTTCAAACCATGACACCCCTTCTGGCTCTACAGCAGCTTCATCCATAAAAGGGGAATTGTCTACTACAATCAAAATTGAATGATATTGTTTTCATTCAATATAACAAGAAGTTAGAGCGAAGAAGGAAGGAAAGGAATGCAAACATCAAATCTACGAGTCATGATCCAATTGTGCTAAGGGAGGTTGATGAAAATGACGATTGGCTCATTCCTACAGACAATGAGCTAGCAGAGTTTGTAAGGGAAGGTGATGATCTTACTTGGACACAAGTAAGAGAGGCTCGAGGAGTCACTAATTTAATGCCGAATACAAGGAGTCGAATGCGGCAATCAAGTACAACTATAAGTGCACAACTTCGTAATGAAGATGAAGATCAAAGAGAAGAAGATGATGGAGATATTGATATTGACATTGCTGATCAATGATCATACTTTATGATATGTTTTGATGTTTTGATATTGACATTGCTATGATATGTTTTTAGTTATTCCCTAATGATGTTATGAACATGATATATTGCAACATGATATCTTGCTTTATTGAATTACAATTTCATCAGCTCCAATTTCATCAATTTCCAGTTTTATACATTTATTCTTCTGTTGTTCAACTGAAATTTATTGAGTATATTTGATAATGTAGATTACACAAATAGTCAAATACACAGTTCAAGGATCTGTCGTGCTGCTGGTGGCTGGTGCTGCGATATCTGTTACATCTGTAAGCTTTCCTTCAATCCTTCTTTAAATGTTTGTTTACCTGAAACAAATATGAGCATTGAACAATGAGTAATGAGTAATGACATGAATTAATGCTTAATGATTAGTTCTTATAGTCTACTAGTCAAGTGAGCAATGAGCATTGAAACTTGATTGATAGTAAAGTAACATTAGTTTCAAATTATGTTTAGTGATTTACATTTTAACTAATACATTAAATCATAAATACTTATTGGAGGTATAGAAATATATTTAAATTATATATTTTATTATATACCGATATATCCCGATATAATCCGATATATCCCGATATAATCCGATATAACCTGTAACGCTCCTAGACCGTTATGGGTCCGTTATCCGTTTTAACTGCATAGGTTATGATTAATCGAAGTTAGTTCGATTTCAACAAAAAAAAAGGTATGTTTCTGATGCATTTGGGAAGACAATGATGTCATCTATTGACCAGGGCTTTAACCCGTTTAACTAGGTGTAAAATAATAGCCCGTAGCTCTGTTTTCACCGTTGCAATCATTGTCTTGAGATTTATTTAATGGAAGTATAATTTTCTAAATCTCGGGAAATAATATTTTTACCCTTTAATTCTATTATGCATCGATATGCGTGTTTTCGATCTATGATTGTGTTTTGAAGTATGAGGGTTGTCGTTTCATAGTGATTCTTGAGATGTTAAGGGTGCATTATGATGAGTTTGGATATTTATGATGAATTCGGATAATTGTATTGTTATGTAAATTGGATAATTGTATTGTTATGTAAATTGGCTTGTTAATAAGTATGAATTTGTTTTGGAAAATGCTATGTTGATCCCAAAAATAATAGGTGGATATTGTGGTGAATTTGTTTATGATTGATAGTGTCATCGTATAAGAATTTTGAAAAATCACAAGAAGCGATATGGATAATTTTGAAGTCATAAAATTTTATCACGTTGAATTGTATCACTTAGAACTATCACACATCTTGTTTTATGATTTTTCTTTTTTATAGAGAAACTAATTAACCTTCGGGTTGGGTCTTGCGGAAAGGTGGTGGCTTTTATGCCTAAAAAAGGCGTGATTATTTATTTGTAGAAAATGTGATGTGACTTATATGCACCGTTAGCCCTATCATAGTTTTTATTGTGCTCAAATAGTTAGGAGTATCTAGGCATACAACATATATAGGATATGATGACGTGCACTGCACGTCCTCTAATGCTTATGACGATGTCCATCTGCATGTCAAGGAATCAAGGATCGTAACAGGTGTGGTGCTTTCTACGACATGCATTTTCCGTCATCGAATCTTGTCCTTATAAGTTCTTTATAAGTCGCTAATATGTACGACAACTTAAGTTGCACATCGTAAGTTTTTTCAATGACGCCATTGGCAAGTCGTTAAAAAGGTGAAGTAATGACGTGTTTTGAATGTCATTGGGAAAGACATAATTGATGAATAATGACGTGCTGATCATGACTTAACTAATCACTGAGGGCGTGTATAGCACGACATCATATTGCAAACGCCGCCGCCAAATGCATGTTGTCAAATGGTTTTCTAAAATTAAAAACAAAGAAAAAAAATATATATCTATCTTCAGAGTTCAAGAAGATGGTGACTACCATATCCCGCAACAATGGGGAACAGGGGGACACATCAAACGCTCAGACTGGCGCTATACCACCGCTTCCAGCGGTGTCGGAAACACAAGGGCAACACGCTTACACCCCTGTGCCATCATCACAAATACAACCGATCACTAAAGCAGTGGAAATTCTCATTCAGTAGTACCATCCACCCGTTGATGGAAATCAGGAGTAGCTCAGATCTCAATCTCCAGATGACAACAAAGAGTAATAGGAGAGTCAAGCCCCTACTAGTTCTTACTGGACTAGAGGTGGTGACACGGTCAACAGAGATTCGACTTTCAGGGTAGACAGATTCACCCCGCATAACCCTCCACCGAGGGGCTCATGACCCAGACGTGCTGTATCGCCTCTCTGTTCTCCATTCGTGGACCACATCATAAATGAGGCTTTGCCAAAGAAGTTCAGCCCTTCGAAGCTTGAGTTCTATGATGGGACAGGTGACCCGTTCGATCACTTGCGTCATCAACATGTAATGTCGCTCAAAGAAGGTTCCAAATCAGTGATGTGCAGAACGTTCCCTTCTAGCCTGAAGAAGTCAGCGCTGATGTGGTTCCACAACCTTCCACCAAAGTTAATCTACTCATTCAAGACACTGGCCAAAGAATTCCTATCACGCTTTGTCGGAAGCCAGCGGATCAGGAAAGGACCACATTGTATACTCTCCTTGAGACAAAAGTCAAATGAAACACTAAGGGAATACGTCATGCGCTTTAATGACGAGCTGACGCTCATTGACGATTGTAGCGACGATACCGTCGTTACGACTTTTACTACGAGACTAAGAGAGATAAAGTTTTACGATTTCCTCACCTTGGAACCCCTTGGATATGGTAGAACTCTTGAAGGGTGCCCAGGGGTAAATCACCTTGGAGGAAATGAGAATAACAAATAAGGAAACTGAAGTAGAGAATAAACCCTCCATTTCTAGAGACATAAAGGAGGGAAAGAGGCGAGAAGACGAAGATAGAAACAAGCAGAAGATTAACGACGGCAGGTTAGACTCTGGCCGCGCCATGCCAAATAAATCTTCCAACTATGTCGGATCCAAAACCATGACCCCCTCAACTCTAGCTTGTCAGACGTCCTTAATTCCATGAAAAACTGGGAAGATCTGAAATGGCCCCCAAAGTAGCGCGAAGACCCCTCCAAACGCGACAACAACAAGTATTGCCAATACCACAAGGAGGGTGGCCACGACACCAATGACCGCAAGAGTCTAAGGTACGAGATCGAGTACTGGATATGCAAAAGCAAGCTGAAAGAGTTCCTAGGTTAGGAGAAAAGGCTGGACCGAACCAAGGAAAGAGGAGAGGCGGTCAAAGAAATCGAGAATGAGACTCCATGCATTATATATGTTCTTCACAGAGTCGGATCAGAAGAAGAATAATCAAACAAGTCCCGAAAACGGACACTCTTTGAGATGTAGATACAACCCACCAACGAGGACAGACGCATGTATTACTCGCGATGCAGAGCCCCATCCTGACCTTAACTTTCACATATAAGGACCTCGAAAGCGTCTGCGCATCGCATAATGACGCTCTTGTCATTTCGGTTTCTATTACAAGCTGAGAAGTACAAAAGGCACTGGTGGACACGTGAAACTATCTCAAAGTTCTATTCTATAATGCATTCCGCAGTATGGACCTCAAGGAAGAAAACCTAACACCTTCTGACTACTCGCTGATTGGGTTCAGTGGAGAAAAATGCTTCCCGATTGGGAAGATAAGGCTAGCAGTGGTGGCAGGAGAACCACAAAAAGGTCATGTTCATGGACTTCATGGTGGTGGATACACCGTCCACCTATAACCTTATCTTAGGGAGACCCTGGCTTCATCAGATGGAGGCAGTAATCTCCACCCTTCATCATTGTGTCAAGTATACCGCCAACCACTCGGAGGGAACAATTCGCAGGGACCAACCAACGACACGGGGTTGCTATTATGCTTCCCTAAAGCAGATAAAATGTTATCAAATTCAACTGGAGCCCGCCAAACAAGTTGAACAGAAGCCATACTCAGAACGATGGAAAAATCGCTCCACCCAGATGGAGACGAAGACCCAGCAGCAGTGGCTCAACTTAGCGATGGAGGTTAGTCCAACATTGCAAGAGCAGCGGAGAGGTCATTGCAAACGGGAACACAACCCCACAACTATCAGTAGGCGCAGAAAGACGACCCTTCCATGCAAGGTTACTCTTCAGTAACCTCAACGACATCGGCAAAACTTGACAATTCCCCGAAGGTACTTACGATCCAAGCAAGGGCCATGCGAATTTACTTTAGGGCCGGATCAACCTCTCTCCGCCAACAGTCAATCTATCCAGTTGTTTAGCTTTCATTCAGTAGTCAGTTTAGAGTTTTAATTCTTAGGAGCTTATGTGATTTGCACTCATTTGGGAAATAAAAGAGAATTACGCAAATACACTCTATTGATTACTGGAAAGATATAACAACGATCGCCTAGATGGCGGGTACAAAATATTACAAACTACAATCATCCGAATTCGATGCAATGTACATTAAAGATTCGTTTAATAGTCTGACTTTAGAAGAGGACTCAGAAGTGACAGCAAAGGCACTTTGGGTAAACTACGATGCTCTCTAAGAGTTCCAATCTGCTATTTCTCAAAAGAAGATGATCCATGAGCAAGAACAAAATGTACAAAAAAGTTAAAAGGACAAGCTCGGTCCATTGCTCCGTCGAATCACCGCGAAAGAACTGTCCGCAAACGACCCTATGAGCCTAGCGATGAGCTGTAGACATCTTTGATCCAACATCCGACCTCCCGAAGGAGGTAAAAGAGGAAAGACAAGGGTGTCTACAAGCAACGATACATTTGAGGTCTCACAATGCTACCAAGCGGGGACACTTCTCCCATGTGCGATACTCGGGGTGATTCAGAGATACCATCCCTGGAAGCAAAGCCTCATCTGCCAACGCTCCAACCAACCATAAACTAGCTGCAGGGAGTGTCTCCCAACAGACAAGAAGGCACACGACGCCACCGAAGCATCGTCGAATAAACGACAGACTCATCCCTTGAGAGGAAGTTCGTAACTCTTCTTCGCAATACGAGAAAATATTACAAGGTCTCAACGAACCAATCGGGTGCTCACCCAAAGCAGGTGACCATGCATACTAACAACTCTTATCAAGACTCGTCGGTGCAAATGTCAGAACATTCGAAGTCTTCAGTGGAGGAGATCTTCCTTCAACCTTTGGAAAACCCAAAGCACATTATTTGAGTAAGAACATTCGTAGAGTGCACTCTGTAGAAGATAATGCCTACAACGGTGAATGAACGCCATTATATAGACATAATGGCTCACCAAACAGGTGCGTCAATATTAAATATCAGCATTGAATACCGTATGAGAAAGGAGGCGACGGTTCCCAAGAAAATCGCACATGTCCACGTTCAATTAATTAATGATGATACATACAACCCCATTAATTGGGGGGGGGGGGGGGAGTACTCGATACTCTATCATCTCACAATCTATGCCGTACGCGTGGCACCATGCAATCTACGTTGTATACATGGCATCATGATCCTGTGACAAAACCCAATTCTTTTTATATGGGCCCATTGGCTCGGCCCAATGCGAGCAACACTCTACCACGTGCACTGACGCAAGGAGTAGATGCCCTAGTCACTCTTGACACACAGAGCACACCTAAATATCACTAGTTGATTTAAGGTACCTCGTTTTAAAAAAAAATTCATTGAATTTAGTGATAACTAATGCGCACAATGCAATCCGTCTGCGAAAGTAGGCTCGCAGGCCCGTAATAGGCGAAGCCTCAACCTAGCCAGGAAGCTTAGTCAGTTTGAACTGATGACGATGACTTCTGGTTCACTTCGACGCCTAGTTTGCGGAGCACAAATTTCGATGGCTTAGGAAGTGGGAGTCAAGTCAGCGCTCTTACGCCCGACGACGACGACTCGCCAGAGACCGTCGACCCCCTTCACGGTCGATGGTCGAAGAAACCGATCAGGTAAGCCTAGTTAGTGACGACAACTTCTGGTCAACTCCCAGACCTGTAGCTCGCTATGAGCGGGTGTAGATGGTTTGGAAGGTGGGAGCTTAGTCAGTTTCGACTGATGTCGACGTTCGCCACGAGACCATTGCTCTTCTATAGACCATGGTCGCCGAATTTCCAACTCCCAGACCTGTAGCTCGCTCCGCGCTGGAGTAGATGGTTTGAAAGGTGAGAGCCTAGTCAGTTCCGACTGATGATGACAGATTGCCACGGGACCACTGCTCTTTTACAGACCATGGTTGCTAAAGCTCCCAAATCTATAGCTCAATGCGCACAGGTTTAGATGATTTGGAAGGTAGGAGCCTAGTAAATTCCAACTGATGCCGACGATTTGCCATAGGACCACTGCTTTTCTACAGACCATGGTCATTGAATTTTCTTATCCCAAACCTATAGCCCGCTCCGTGCGGGTGTAGATGGTTTGGAAGGTGGGAGCCTCGTCAACTTTTGCTGATGTCGACGGTTGTCCACAGGATCACTGCTTTCTTACAGACCATGGTTGCCAAATTTTCTCATGCCAAACCTATAGCCCGCATCGCGCGGGTATAGATGGTTTGGAAGGTGGTGGCCTAGTCAGCTCCGAATGATGTCAACGGCTCGCCACGAGACCACTGTTCTTTTTCAGGACAGTGGTCTCCGAATTTGATTACAACTCAAGTAGTGTCTCCACGCCCACATAGGTTGACATCCCGTTATCAGCGTTGGCCACTTGAGCCGACTAAAAAACCAACCCGCTAAGCGCGGATGAATGCTGCACCGGATACCAGCCCGAGCTTATGAAACATGACTCAGGCCAAACGCTTTTGCTCAACTACAAACGACAATGCATGTGCTCAACTACAACAGTTCACTCATGCCAACGATCGCAATCGACAGTCAGATACATAACCTGAGCCTCCAACGGCTTACCTCAAGGATGAACTGCAACTTGGTAAAATAACCCACTGCTAAACCATCCACAGAATGTTCACTATTAAACATAACCACGCAATATCAACTCTGAGACCTCACGGAAGAATAGGTCAGAATCATTCGCGACATAAACGGTCGAGCTCTCAACATTAGACAAACCACTCAGCTCCATGCTAATCCAACATGACCTACGTATAATTAAAACGACAAGGTAAAAAATGGACAGCAAGCAACAGGGAGGTCGTATAGAGTACGGGTACAAGGCATTAACAGTCTAGACAAAAAGTACAGATGTACGAAATTTAGTCCTCATCAGAAGGAGGTACAATCACAGGGGGACTAAGCTTAATAGGACAAGCAAAGTTTGCGTCCGTGCGTGCCTCAGCTTGAGTGTCATAATCCGAATCGCCTTCTTCCTCTAACAACTTAGTGATCACTCTAAAGTCTGCAAAGGACACCTTCTTGTAATAAGCAAGGTCCCATTCCGGATGCTCTTTTTTCATCAGCACCAACAGTTCTAACCTCCCATGCAAGATCCTGCGGAATTCGCATGTGCCCCGCGAAACCCTTCCTCGCGCGCCTTTACTTCAGCAAGTTCACGCTCCAACAGCTCTAGCTTGCCTGTCAACGCATGGACTGCTCAGTAATCATGCTATTTTTAACTGCGCTAATTCATGCTGCTCAAGAAGAGGTTGGTCCCCAGCTTTCCTTGTTGCCCGAGCGTTGAATTCCAAATCGGCCTCTAACTGCTGCTTCTGGACAACCCACTCAGATTCTTTCATGGTATTCTCCTTAGCAAGAGACTGCAACTCAGAGCGCAGCTTCCTGCGCAACTTCCAGATCATGGCGAACCAGGTTCAACTCTTCTCTGAATCCGTCCCTTGCGAACACAGCCTCTGCTAAATCAGACTCAAGGGCTTCCAAGTGAGCCCTCTGGGTCTCGGCATCAACAGCTGATTGTACCATCCTTCTCTCTTCAATATGTTTTCTCAGTATTTCAATCTCAAATAGTGCATCAAAACACGACTTTTACATATTTGAGAAGACACGCTCTATGATGTACCCTCTCATGAGCCGCCTCAACATTCGTCCCAGCGACAACCAGTTGGCTCGGATGCGACATCCCCAACATAAGATGTTTCATCCCCTTATCCATACGCTCTTCCAGCGCATCCTTTTTGGGCTTCAAAGCACGGTTTGCCAGCCCGCTATAATGTCTGCTTATATGCATCATCGAAGCATAATAAATGTCAACCTTCTGGTGCCAGGCCTGGTTGCTCATTTTCACAACGTCCGGAGCGAAAAAACTAATCCGCGCAACTAGATGAAGCTCTCCAAGATGCAGAATTACGCCCGCACTACCCTTTACAGTCTCCATCGCACCTGGGCCCTCATCTACAACCTTCCCTTTGTCACCAGCAGCTGAAGGGAGAGAAAGAAAATTGTCTAGCGGACCCTCCATTACCTTGATATACGGCCTGGAGCGAAATGGAGGGCAATGTGGAGTGCAAGAAGGACGGTCCACGCTGCAACGGTCGCTATTAGATGATCCAGTAGCAGGAAAACTAACCTTTGGGTCCATAGTCAAATCTTCATTAGAGCCTTCCAGCAAAATAGGTCTGGATTGATTAGCACTAGCAAAAATCGCCACAGCAGCCGGCATCAGCTTCTTATTCAAAGCTTCAGCCTACTCGGTACTCAGCTTCGACGCATCATCAACAGCTGCTAACTGTGGGTGGTCATTCTCCAAACCAGATACTACAACCTCCGCCACTGCGGATAGTCAGAATCCCACTTTTTCCTCAATAGAGCGAGCCGCTTAGAAACCGGCTCAGCCCTAGCGCTAGACCTCTTCGAGCCTATGTAGGAGGCAAACATCTCAGAAAGTTCCTCTGTGTCTGGCAGGGTGGAAGCCTTAACTTTAGAGGCCTTCCTCTTCTAGAAAGGGCTCCACCTTCAGATTTAACCATCGACAATATGAAAAAAGTGGGAGCCATGTGCCAGTGGGCCCACAACCCACCGTGACTAAAAATGGAAGGGCAGATAACGTCCTCCACATTAATTCGAGGCATGTCACGGAATGCATCCATAACAACTTCCTCCTTCAGAGAAAGAGTAGTGGGGAACCTCCCTACAAAGAACACATGTAACGATCAACATACAATCAGCACAACGAAATCAAAAGGCGAAATTATACTTACGAAGTGGCTTGAACTCCTACTCAAGCGGACAACCATTGAACTCGAAGTACTTCGAATCCGAAGGAGCCAGGAAGCAAAATTTAAAGTCATCCAACAGTTTCCTGAAGCAAGTCGACGACTTCATCTTACACACGACGTGATCGTTCAGCCCAAGGGAAGTCAGTAACTGAATCACCCTTGGAGTCATGCAGACACCAACATTATTTGCCCTGATCAATATAAGAAGAATAGTCTTGTACCCATTCGGTACCAACTGGGCAGGAGGGATTCTAAGAAATTCTAGAAAGCCCCTAATCAAGTACAGGAAAATGGACACCGGTTTGAAGTATGCCGCAGTGCAAACAGACGAATCCTTCCGGAGTAAACATTGGCGTCTGATCATCACTCAAGGTATAGATTGGCAGGTCTTCAGGGACCCAGTATGTATTCCGAATCTCAGCCAGGCTCGATTCGGAAGCCGACCTATCTTCAAAGAATTGGAGGCCCTTGGCAAGAAGCTCATCGTCGAGGTGAATTTGGCGAGCCATGAAAAAAGTGAATAAGTTTTCAATTAAAAGCTGAATAGAATGGGTCTCTAAAAACGAAGAAATGGAAGAGTCAATCTCTGCAGAAAGGGAGATCTAAATAAGGATTGATTTCTCGCATTTTCTCCACTGAACCGTCGCACGCTTAATTAATGGAGTGCGTCGCTCAAGTAATGATTCAGACTCAATCATCATGAGCGACGTATCTTTTCGAGAAGTGACTTCGTGGACTGAAACGATGGCCCACTAACTCGGGGGAGCAGTTGATGATACACCGAAACGTCTTCTCTTCTACACCGTACACATGTCATGATGATCTCAAGGAATAACGGGTCCAAGCATCAACCCAACACTGATCCGGCCCAAGCGGTTTCAAGCCCGCATAGCGTAGTCCGCCAGACGGACCCATATTACTACAACCTGCTAAGCCCACATGTCTCACGATCATCCCCAATACCCACAAGACCTATTAAGGCAAGTATTTCGGGGATCGACTTTGAACGGGCAAACCAACAACACCTAACTTCCAACTAGGAAGCAGATACTAGAGTATACATCATACATGGAAACTTCCATCAATACACTCCAATTGGGAACCATCTCTCGCGTATCTAGGAGCACAAGTCTAACATGGAAGCTTCCCTCCACAACACATCTTTTAATTAGAGAAAAATCTCCAAGAAGATCTCCTTTCCTAAGCTACGCCATCGATGGCCTGGTTGAACCAAGACTCCAGCACTATAACTAAGACACGAGGTTGGTGGATAAAGGTACGCTACAAATTCCATGTTTACAACATTAAGCCTTCCTCAGATCCTTGTCTGACTTTACAACATTAACACGAGGTTGGTGAACAAAGATCTCATTGTTTACATCACAGTGTTTGAACTTTCCCTTGTACCGTGTGAGAAGACTTGAGAGACGATTATGAACGGTTGTCATAAGGTCATTTTAACTCAATGACTGGAGACATGAATGGACTGTACTTTGAAATTCCTAGAAGATACAATGACCTCTGCAATTAATGTTGTTCTTTGTACACAAGTCCGAGAGGTCATTGACATCCTAGTAGTTCAAGTTACCTTATTGTGCCTCAGTCCAATACTAAAATTCATTTCCAAACACAACCCAATTAATTTTTTTTTATAAATAAATCCACGAAGTCTTCATTGTCTATATTTGTCCTACTGATGCATGTCCCAAAGGGAAAACTGTTTTGTGATTGTCTGACTCTCACAAATGTACCAAATACACTAATTGCATCTGCACCGAAGAACTTCATAATCATATCACGATTGCGTATATGCATGGGCATAACAAAAGGAGATAATTAAACCGTAAGGGCATGGATTTTAAACAGAAACCTGGAATTGTTTTTCTCTTACTAGTCTCTTGAGTTCCCACGGAAGAAAAAAAGAGAGGCAAAAACACCGTTGAACAGATAATAACTTCTAAAACCTCGTGTTATAAGGTATTGTTTGTGCTAAATGATGCATTAAGTTTTCAGTCATATTAATCAATCTTTAGATTCTCCGGTGTTCAAAATCATATTGTATCAACCTTAAAGAATCAAGATATTCAAACCTAGTAAATATCTAGTCATGGGTAATGTATAGTGAAAATACCTTATCAGTCTCTCTTTGAGTGTCTAAATATTTTTTGCCTGCCAATAGGAAAGATTTGAATCCCGGCAACAACCATTAAGTCAACACCTGAAGCAAGGCCTTGAATATAAACCATAACCTTTGATGGTTGCTTCTCAATTCTAAATGATCCTCCAATTTCATGCCACCTATCATCACTAACTTCAGCTTGACGCCAATTGACCCATAGATTGTCCACTCCAAGTGCAATATTTACACTCTGAGGACCAGATGCTCCATAACCAATATGAACCTAAGCAAATACTTGGTATGTCAAGTAGAGTTTCAGTTTATCAGGACCCATCCAATTTTGTGTGTGATTTTTCACAAGGATATAACGCCCACTAAGAGGTTCATGAGGTTCAATTGAATCTCTTGCCATCGGAGGAAGCAAATGTGGCGACCCACTAGCAACACTCAACATACATTGACCAAGAGAAAACCACCTATTGGTACTATCACAAAGGTTGTTGTTCGGGATTATATTAACTCCAAAAGCAACATTCTACAAAACAATATGTAAGAATATTAAAATTTCAACTGTAAAAAGTGACTTATAAAAACAAGTGACAACATAAATTGCAAAGATTGAAATAAACGTTGTTACTTGCAAAAACAACATATCAAGAAACTAACCTCGATAGGTGGTGTAGGTGAAGGAAGGGCCTTCGCTGCATGTTTTACCACAAAACTATTGACAAGAATGTTTGTTCCTGAAAGTGGACCTTTGAAATAAACCACAACTTTTGACGGAGAACTATTTAGGAGGAACTTCCCCTGCAATAATGCCCAATCCTTATCAGTTGCCTGTTAACTTTATATGCAACCGGTTTCTTCTATAAGGAGAAAACTGAGAGTAGTGAAGAGAAACTGCTAAAATATACGATTTCACTTTATCATAAATATAATAAAAGCTACTGAAATCATCACTAGTAAAGAAAACTTAGTAATTCCTAGGGGTGGGCATTTGGGACCGAAAACCCGGACCGAACCGACAATCGGACCGATCGGATCGGTTTTAATTACTTAAAAAAATTTCGGTTGTAAAAGCCCGGCCCGACCCGAAGTTTCTGGTCCGGGCCTCGGTTTCCATTTTTGAAGCCCGTCGGGTAACCGGCCCGGCCCGACTCCTTCACTTAATTAATTCTCTCTCCCCTCAACTTCACAGAGAGTCTCACATTCACATTCAAATTCTCCAGAAATTCTCACATTCATCACAGAGAGTCTCACAATTTCCTCATTCTCACATTCACCAGAAATTCTAAATGGCGAGGAAACCAGGGAGGAAACCGTGGACGCCTCTTCTCAAGCCGCCTCCCTCTCCCATCCCACTCCCCTCTCTTCTCACAGCGGAGGCAGAGGCCGATCTGAGGCCGCCTCCCTCTCCCCTCCCTTTTCACAGCGGAGGCGAAGCCGCGAACGCCTCTTCTCATAGCGGAGGCGGAGAGATCTTGATATGATCTTCTCGGATCTTCTCACAGCGGAGGCGGAGAGATCTTCTCACAGCGGAGGCGGAAAGATCTTCTCACAGATCTTCTCGGATCTGATCTTGATCTCAGACCGGATCTGATATTGATCTCGATCGGATCTGATATTGATCTCAATCTGATCTTGATCTTGATCTCGATCTCGATCGGATCTGATATCGATCTCGTTCGAATCTCGATATATCTGATCTTGATCTCGATCGGATCTGATATCGATCTCGATCGGATCTGATATCGATCTCAATCGGATCTGATATCGATCTCGTTCGGATCTCGATCTCGAACTCGATCTCGATCGGATCTCGAACTCGATCGGATCTCGAACTCGATCGGATCTCGAACTCGATCGGATCTCGAACTCGATCGATCTGATCTTGATCAGATCAGATCAGATCAGATCAGATCAGATCAGATTAGATCATATCAGATCAGATCTTGATCAGATATCAGATCTTGATCAGATATTAGATCTTGTAATTTGTTGTTATTTTTTTTTGTAATTTTTTGATATAATTTTTGTTGTATGCTATAATTTTTTGATATAATTTTTTTTGTAATTTTTTTTAATTTTGTTGTATGGTTCCAATATATTTTTTTTATACCGTAGAAGCATCTTTTTGCTCTTAGGACCGAGACCGGCCCGTAAATCGGTTAACCGGGACTTCGGTTACCCGGTCAACTCGGTTCGGTTTCGGTTCTCATAAACACGGGCCCGAATTTTTTGGGCCGGTTTTTGGTTTTTAGCTTTTGGGCCGGTTACCCGTACTTGCCCATCCCTAGTAATTCCTATGAACTATTCCCGTTGGTTAGGAATTTGGACCCATAAGGTTGTCCGTACGTCAACATTAGTGACATTGTTCCCATATATTTGAACTATTGCACTGAACTCATAAACGAGCTTCCGTTGCACCCTTCCAGTGATCTCTTGTTGAATACCATTCCAGTTTTGTGTGCGTTCTGTTCCAGAAGCAAAGAATTTACCAGACAATGGAAGAATTTTTCCATCTGCCATGGAATCATGAAGGAGAACCTTGCAGCCACTTCCAGACCAATTAGGAGAAGTCAAGGATTTAATAAAAGCATTTGCACCAAGATGTTCAATGGCTTCCTTCTCTTTGGCAGGAGAGGTACTAATTATCGTGACCTTCACAAACAATATGAATGCATCCTATAAACAAAAGATTGCTATAGTTAGATGCACATTCAAAAGCGATTCCTAATAGATGGATAGCTTTGCCAAATATTCCCTTCAACTTTGTTTTATACTATGTGATAAATTGTTGTGCAAAAGTTACCTTTATTTATTTATTTATTTGTATGGCTTGGGTGGTGCATTGTTTTCAATAAAGTTCTGGACAAAACTTTTATCTGTCGCATGGAATTACATATCGCAATGTCACGCAAAGTTCAATACCAAACTTGATGCTTCAAACTTCCAAGTTACCTGATTTTCACGACCAAGAATACGTCGCATACTCACGGCCATCATTTCCTAAAAAATAAAGTAAATTTTTAGCATGAGTTGAAAGTCTCAAAATAGTCATGAAACAAAACTCAGCCAATAAAAATAATTACAAATGTTGAAAAATAGGAAAAAAAAAGGATATCGCTTACACTTTTCCCTCCTCCTTTTATCCTAGCTTGGGACTGGCAATGCAAAATTCAATTTGCAAAGGCGGAGTAAAAAAAAGTTAAGAGGATCTTTGAATTAAAAGGTTCACTTTTTTTCTGAAAAAAAAAATGCAAAATGGGATAAATTTAAGAGTTTTAGCACACATGTACGTCAATTCCATAGGCAAACGCCTAATCTAATATGTCAAAATTTTCTACCTGCTCAAAACTTAAGAAGAAGCTCGAATGTTCCTAAAATGGAATGCTAGAGCAAAAAAAATATCTCAGAAAGAAACACAAAACTCACAATATAATAGTTTAAAACTCGACTAAAAATTCACCAGACTAAAAATATATATCTCAGAAAGAAACACAAAACTCACCAGACTCAATATAGATAAACCAACATTTTAAAATTATAACACAAGTGATACAATACAGATGAAACTATGATACCTATAATTTATTCTGATACCCTATAGATGAGACATCAAACAACCATCTAATCGTAGGCTGACACGTGGTAGAACTAACCCTAATAGAACAAACCCAAGTTAGGTCCCAGTCAGGCCCAATTTAGCCTATATGTCAGGAGATCAAGCCCAGATCAAACAAGCCTAATATGGAAGGAATCTAGGAGCTTGACCTAGGACAATAATGCCAAAACACAGATCCTTGGGTTGGAATAAGCCCAAGGCCCATGTAGACCACTGCTAGACCAACTAGGAAGAGGATATTTAGTTTTAAAGGGAAACAAATACCAAAGAAGATCAAGTCTTGGAAGGGTAAGAACCCTACAGGACATAACTTAATAGAGGGATAATCTGAATAAGTTTTTCTCCATTTATTACGCAATTAGAGGTAGAGTCAAGGAAGGAGATAAATTCTCTGATTATATAAGGTGAATAAGAGGAAGAACTAAGGTATGCAACCCCACCAAGCCAAATTCCACCTTTTTGTTCAGAGCTCGACTTTATCATCGAAGTGCCTTTGGCTACCCACATGGTGGTCCTTGGTTCACTTTTACTTGTTTTACAGGTCAAAGTTAAAGAGGACGAATTCGAGTGCATCAGTTTGGTGCCGTCCATAGGGAACAAAAGTTTCCTCAAACTCAAAAAACCAAAACACACACCATGCTAAAACCAAAAACCCTTAAACATGGTGACCAATACTAGATCTCCTATTAACAGTAGAAATGTTGAGCCAACCAATGCTCAACCCGGTGGAGTGCCACTACCGGGCCAATTTGCTCCAGCCACTAGAGCATGACAACAAGGCGCTGCCCTTGGAGCAGTCGCAGTGGACCCCTCCCCCCATGTCGACCAGATCCTGTCTCGTATGGATCGACTTACTCGGGTGGTAGAGATGCTTACCCAGGAGCATCCCCTACCATCGAAAAATGACAAAGACCCAGAAAGGACCTGACTCAACAAAAAAATTGGGAGCACGTTCAAGAAAGCAACAACGTCCTTTCTCGAGACAGAAGGGCTAACCCTGAAGAAAACCAAAGCGATGAAGGGGTCCGAGGAGACCATTTATCTAGAATTGACAGAACTGTCATCCAAAATCCACTCCGACTCGGAGTTACCAACCTAGATGTCCTATACAACCTCACAGTCTCTCAATTCTCCAAACAAATCATGTACATACCTTTGCCCATGGAATTCAACCTCCAAAGCGTGAGTTTTATGATGGAACTACTGATCCGGTAGATCACCTATGCCATTATCACCACGTGATGGCATTGAAGGAAATATTAGAGACCATCATGTGTCAGGCCTTCCCCACTAGCTAGAAGAAGGCAACCCAAACTTAGCTCCAAAACCTCCAGTCAAGGTCAATTGACTCATTCCAAATGCTGGCAAAGGCTTTCATCACTCGATTCGTGGGAAGCCAATAGATCAGAAAAGGGCCACACTATCTGCTAAGTCTCAAACAAAAGCAAATGAGACTTTGAGACTTTTAGAGAGTATGTGGTACAGTTCAATGAATAGCTGATCCCGATCGATGGCTGCAGTGATTACACATCTATCACTACTTTTACCTCAAGCCTTAGAGTAGGTTAGTTTTACAACTTTTTGACTTTCCATCAAAAGACATGGCGGACTTGCTGAAAAGTGGACAAAATACATCACACTGGAAAAGCTGTGGGAAACTAAGAAAGGGGGCGAGAATAAAACCAATATACTCGGATAGGAGAGATGAGAAGAAACGAGAAGATGCGGACGAATCCAAGAGGAGACGGAGTAACTGCAAGCTTGAGTCTGGCAAGGTGAAGTATGAAAAGTTTACCAACTACGTTGACTCTAGGTATCAAGCATATACTCCGCTCAATACGAATTTATCTAAAATCCTCTCTACCATGAAGAACTGGGAGGTTATTAAATGGCCTTATAACCTCAAGGGAAACCCTTCGAGGCGTGATAAGAACAAGTATTGTTTTCACGTCAATGATAATGGCCATGATACTGAGGACTAGGGCTGGGCAAGTACGGGTAACCGACCCAAAATGTAAAAACCGAAAACCCTCCCGAGAAATTCGGGCCCGTGTTTATGAGACCCGAAACCGGACCGGGTTGACCGGTTAACCGAGGTCTCGGTCCTAAGAGCAACATTCAAAATGGCCAAACTTCGATACTCCATAATGCCATGGTGTTAAACGTTCAGCCGAACACAATAATGCAAATATACATTAAGAAATCCCCTCAGCCTATTGATATTGAAATCATTCATATGGTCAATGAAGAAAAACGTCACATTCTGTAGTTCAGTGAAAAATGTCCAGATCTCAGATCTGAGATCAGATCAGATCTGATCTAGGGAAAGGCAGGGAAGGGAGGGGAGAGGGAGGCGGCTCGACCTCCGCCTTCGCTGAGAGAGAAGGGAGGGTCGGCTCGGCCTCCGCTGTGAGAAGAGAAGAGGCGTCGGTGGCTGTGAGAAGAGAAGAAGCGCTGTGAGAAGAGAAGAAGCGTCGGTCGCTGTGAGAAGAGAAGAAGCCTCCGCGGCTTCGCCTTCACGGCTTCGCCTTCACGGCTTCGCCTTCGCGGCTTCGCCTTTGCGGCTTCGCCTTTGCGGCTTCGCCTTCGCGGCTTCGCCTTCGCGGCTTCGCCTTTGCGGCTTCGCCTTCGCGGCTTCGCTTTCGCGGTGAGGAGACTGGATAGTTTGGTGACAAATGTGAGGAGACTGGATAGTTCGCCTTCGCGCTGTGAGAAGAGAAGAAGCGCCGATCTCGTTCGTGATCTCGCTGTGAGGAGACCAAGTGTGTGGATACTGGATTCTCAATTTTGAATCCTCAATGAACAAAACAAATGGAGAAATTCTAGCTATTTAACCTGGAGAAACAAATGTTGTTATTTTAAGTTAACTATTTAAACTGGGCCGGGCCGGTTACCCGACGGGCTTTAGAAATGGAAATCGGGGCCCGGACCAAAAACTTCGGGCCGGGTCGGGCTTTTACAACCGAAACTTTTATAATTAATTAAAACCGATCGAACCGACCGATCGGTCCGGTTGTCGGTTCGATCCGGGTTTTTGGTCTTAAATGCCCACCCCTATCGAGGACTGCAAAAACCTCTGGAACGAGATTGGATATTGGGTTTAGAAAGGGAGACTGAAATAATTGATTGACTCTGGTGAAAAGCAGTCCCAAGGGAAAGAGAAAGAAAAGCATGTAAGGGAGATCGAAGGAAAAGCTCTGAAAGTTTATACGTCATGCATGGTTCATATGAAAATCAGGGACAATCCAACTGATCAAGAAAAAGATCAGTCTGAGAGAGATGTTTGCCAATCAGAAATATCAAATTGTCAGCAGTAGCAGGGGAGCCGAACTTGTAAAAGGTCATGCTGACGAAATTCGTGATTGTAGATGCTCCTTCCACGTACAACATAATTATGGACATAGCCTCCTAAGTTTTATGGATGCTTACTCTGGATACAACCAGATCAAAATGCACCCACCAGATCAGGAAAAACTCTTTCATAACAGAGAGGGGTATATATTGCTATTAGGTGATGCCATTCGATTTAAAAGATGCAGGAGCAACATATAAAAGGCAGGTCAATCGTTTATTCAAAGAGCAAATTGGGAAGACAATGTAGGTATTTTCTCAACTCCACAAGTACCGAAAGAAGCTCAATCTACAGAAGTGCACTTTCAAATTAGAGTTTGGAAAAATTTTGGGTTACATAGTCAACCAAAAAGGAATAGAAGCTGACCCAAAGAAGTTTCAGGTTCTTCTCGACATGAGGTTAACTACTAATATCAAATAAGTTCAGAGCCTGATTGGAAGGGTGGCAACCTTGAACAGGTTCATTTTCGAATCTTCAAATAAGTGCCTTCCATTTTTCAAAAATTTGAAGGGGAATAAGGAATTTCAATGGGATGAAGGATGCAAGCAGGCCTTCCAGAATTTGAAAGTGTAAATGAAGAGCACAGAGCTACTCTCAAAACCTATTTTAGGAGAAACATTTTACTTGTACCTCTCGGTCTCGAAACTTGCATTCAACTCTGCCTTAATCCGAAAAGACAAGGGGAGACAAAAGCCAGTCTACTTCATTAGCAAAACATTTGCTGAAGCAGAAGCAGAAGCTAACTATTCCAAACTAGAGAAATTGGCCTTGGTAGTAGTTACCTCCACCAGAAAACTAAGACCCTACTTCCAAGCTCACTTAATAACGGTCCTTACTGAATATCCACTCTAATCATTATTGCACAAACCTGAGCTGTTAGGAAGGATGGCTAGATGGTGAGTAGAGTTGTGACAATTTGATATCCACTATTCTCCGAGAATGACCATCAAGCACAAACATTAGTGGACTTCATTGTTGAGTTCACTGGGGTAGGTTAACCAAATCCTAAAAGCCAAGAGAAAGAAGGGAACCACAAACCAAGTGAGAAATGAAGTCAGAGGGAATAACTTTGGAGAAAACAATAAAATTAGGTTTCAGTGCCTCCAATAGCGAAGCTGAGTATGAAGGCTTCATTTCTGGACTAAAACTAGCTAAAGGAATCAGAGTATAAGAAATCACAGTGTACAATGATTCCCAACTAGTAGTCAACTAGGTAAATGGATAATTCAATGCTAACGACCCTCGGATGATGGCCTATTTTGAAAAAAACAACTAACATCATGAAGGGATTCAAGAAAGTCCTACTCCGATGCTGTGCCAGAATAGACAACCAGAGAACTGATGCTTTCATTAACATGGCCTCATCCACAATAGACAACGCCAACAAACTTATAAAGCTCCAAGAAAAGTCAACTCTGGAAGAAGAGAAACTCCACTAGGCCTGCCCCACAAGTTTCTGGATGAGTCCCATAGTCGGGCACATTAAAGATAGAGTCTTCCAAGCAAAAAAATTGGAAGCTCATAAGCTTAAAAATAAGACGGTATAATATACATTCCTTAATGACAAGCTGTACAGGCGATCAACAACTGGTCCACTACTCAGATGCCTGACTCCCAGTGGAGTAGACTATGTCCTTAGAAATATCCATGAATGAATCTGCAGGAACCATGCCGGAGGAAGAACGTTAGCCCATAAAGCTGTTACTTTAGGGTATTATATGCCCAAGATGCAGTAAAAAGCTAAGGACCTGGTCCAAAAATGTGATAAATGTCAATGGCATGCCTCGTACACAAACATGCCTACTCAGAACCTGGTTCCAATTACCAGCCCATGGTCTTTTTGCACAATGGGGAACGAACATCGTAGGTCCACCCCTCCTTTCCGTTATGAATAAGTTCCTCCTTGTAGTTGTGGACTACTTTACCAAACAAATAGAGGTTGAACTACTGTAAAAAATAGGTGAGAATCAAATCATGAACTTTTTTGGAAGTCCATCATCTTTAGGTTCAGTATTCCAAGAATGTTGGTAAGTGATAATGAGACAGTTTGAAGGCAAAAAATGTGAAAAACCTTTGTACTAATTTGAACATCAGCCACCCTACTCAGCGCCAGGACATCCCCAAGCCAACAGACAAGCAAAAGTCACCAACTGAACCATATTAGACGCAATCAAGAAAAAACTCGAAGCAGGTAAATGGCTCTAGGTATCAGAGTTGTCAACTATCCTCTAGGCTTATCGGACCACAAAGAGGAACCCGACAAGAGAAACGCCATTTGTCCTTACTTATGGGTCCGAGGTAATGATCCCAGTAGAACTCGGAATGCCAACATTCAGAATAGAGAAGTTCAGGTTGGAAGATAATGAAGAAACTTTGAGAGTTAGACCAAACCTTTTTGAAGAAAGAAGAGACATAGTGTCCACCAAAATAGCGGACTAGCGGCAGAAAATGACCTAATACTATAACAAGAAAGACAAGCCACGAGAGTTCAGAGTTGGAGATTGGGTACTCAGAAAAATACAATTGGAGATTGGGTACTCAAAAAAATATAATTGAATACAAAGAACCAGAGTCAAGCCAGCTAAATCCAAACTGGGAATGGCCCTATAAGGTGACAAAGATCAACGAGCCAAGAACCTACTGGTTAGAAAGCCTTAGTGGAGAGGGTCGTAAAAGACCATAGAATGTGGAACATTTGAAGAAGTATTATCAATAAAATAGATGTATTTTCTTTTAATATCCAACTCTACGATAACATGCAAAAACAACTTAAAAAAAGGCCTAGTCTGATTAAGGATTAAGATGGCCTAAAGCGACTAAGTCTAGTAAGAGCTTGTGAAACATGATTAATATATCCTTTTTTGCAGCCTAGTCCAATTAAGGGTTAAGATGGCTTAAAGCAACTAAGTCTAGTGAGAGTTTAGCATGCCTGATTAAGACAACTTGTCGTCTTTCTTAGTAGCCTAGTTCGACTAAGGATTAAAATGGCCTAAAAACGACTAAGTCTAGTCAGATCTTGTGAAGCCTGATTAAGATGACTTGTTATCGTTCTCAGCAACCTAATCTGAATAAAAATTAAGATGACCTAAAAATGACTAATTCTTGTTAGAGCTTGTGAAGCCTGATAACTTGTCTTCGTTCTCAGCAGCCTAGTCCGAATAAGGATTAAGATGGCCTAAATTGTTTAAATCTAGTCAGAACTTATAACTTTTGATCAAGATGACTTTTGATGCAGTTGTTTTCCGCTCCCTGCTTTGACCTAGTCCTGCTGACCTACACAAGTAACGCACGTGGGTTACAGACCACCGTTATGGTGGCTGATGGGACTCCGATGCTAAAGTTAGACAAAGATCTGAGGAAGGCTTAATGTTGTAAACAAAGAATTTGTAGCGTACCTTAGCTTATCAACCTCATGTCTTATTTATAAAGCAAGGAGTTCTGGCTCTACCAGGCCATCGTAGGCGTAGTTTAGGAAGAAGATCTTCATGAAAATTCTTATCTAATTAGGAGTCGTGCTATAGGAGGAAAGTTCTTTGTTAGCGCTGTGCCCCTAGATACGCGGGAAATAACTCTCAATCCAAGAGCAATCCGTAAAAGGGAGTTTCCATGTGTGGAATGTACTTTGGTATTTGCTTCCTAATTGGAAGTAGAGAGCTGCTGTAGTTGCCCGTCCGAAACTGATCCTCGAGATACTTGCCTTAGTAGGACTTATGGGTATTGATGATAGTTGTGAGACGTGTGGACCTAGCATGCTGCGAGAGTTCAGGTCCGTCTGGCTGACTAAATTGGGTGGGCTTATAACCGCTTGGGCCGGATTAGTTTGGGCTGATGCTGGGGCCAGTAACTCCTCGAGATCATCATGACACATGTAAGGCTCTAAGGTGTGACCATTTTATGTATCATAAGCTACTCCCTTCGTGACTCTTTGAAAGGGAAACTTACCATCGTGATGATTGGACTCGAAGCGTTTATTTCGAGTGGCGCATGGCATTTATTGGATACGCAACTGCTCAAGGAAGGAAAGTGTGATTTGTCTTCCCTATAAATATTTACCGTTTTGAGGAGGGTTTCCTCATTCTTATCTTGCGCTAATTTTTTTGAACCATAGTATTTGTTGTTTTTACTGATGGCTGAAAACGTTGAACTTTCTCCCAAGGATCCGTTATCCCTTATTTGCAGCAATTTCTTCGAAGGTAGCTTGGTCGACGAAAATGAGTTGGTTAGACTCCGTAGTTTGTACTGTATCCTGGGAGATTTGCAAATTGTTTCCGCGTCTGGAGTTTTAGGCTTGACTATACCTCCTCATGGGTTCATAGGCTTGTACCGAGGCATGTTTGAGTCTGGGCTTCAGTTTCCTGTGCCTGATGATGTCTGGCGCTTTTTTATCCATTTTTGTATGCCTCCCGCTCAAATGGTTTCGAGCGGATTCAAGATTCTGCTTGCGATTCTCCTGAGGGCTCATGATGCTGGCATCCGTTTGACCCCACCGGTGATCCATCATATGACAAAGGCTCAAATGAACCCCAGGGGTATCTGCATGCTGAAATGTCCTTCTTGTCTGCAATTGGCGGTGGACAACGTTGAATCTTGGGAGAAGCATTGGTTTTTGGCTTTGGCGGATTCCGATTACTTCAAGCTTGGGAGTCGTAGAGTGTCTCGATACTTTCAGTTTGATCTTGGTGAATTTCTTGGTTGTCGGTGCACGAATATTTTTGTATGTTTTATTCTGCGATGCTGGTTCTGACGCTGTTTCCTTGTTTCGGGGATGTTTGTTATTTCGTCTCTCAACGAGGAAGAGAAGCAGATAGAAAGGGAGTTTCTCAAGCAACCTTTGACATCCGTTGAGGAGGTCATAATGCCAAGCAATGTCGTACGCAATGGACTACTTCGGTATTCTCATGGTGCTCGCCCTGTGTTAGGTTCACCGGCTGAGGGGGTCCTTGCTCGTTGCACAAGGAAGAAAAGTCTACCTCCCATCATTGTTCCGATAAAGAGGCAGACCCTAGTTAGGGCGGCCTCTCCCCTTGGTATGTTGCGGTCTGCACAGGCGACACCCTCGGAGGGTTGCGACTTTCATTCAGACGCTTTTGCTTCCCTCATTGACCTAGAGGGGGAGGAAGTTGGGTCGCGTGTTGATGTTCTGCATCATCATGGTCCTGAGATGGTTGCTCGCGCCCTTGGGTTGTACAGTCATGTTTCGCTGCACCCCCAAGCCAGTGGGGTAGTTCTTGTTTTGGAGAAGACATTTTTCGGATTTGTGGATGTCATATTCGGATGCTTACTATCGGGTGGACTCCCTGGATGGTCAGTTGCAAGATCCTGACACTGTCATGAACCGCGAGGGCTTAAAGGCCACGACATTTGTCATCGAAGTGAAAGTTGCTGGTATGAGAGCTCAGCTGAAGGCTGTCGAGTCTGATTTAGCGTCAACTCGTGCTGAATTGAGGCAGACCAAGGCTGAATTAGAGTGCCTGGATGCGGCTATGGATAGGTGGTCTTCCGACCGGGAGGCTTAGAAAGCCCAGAAGAAGTGGGCGGAGGAAGAATGGGTCATTGAACGACGGTAGTTGGAGGTCGCAGTTGATGAGGGACTTTGCTGCGTCTTGGAGGCAGAACGGTTGCTGGCGGGAGGAGCGCTCACACTGTGTAGCTTTGTTGGGTGCAACAGATTTTGACGCATTAGGCAGGAGGCCATTAATCTCGTTTGAGCTCATTCGGGATAGACTGGAGCATGATTAGAGGAGAGCAACCCTGTATTGACCTCAATTTTGCTCGCTATAGGAGGGCTGCCTTTGGGCCGATTAATTGAGGGGAGGGCTGTGGCACCACGAGACTAACTGATGAGGATGATGCTTCTCCTTGAATTGATTGTAAAATCCTTTCCTATACGGACAACATATAGATGTATCTTTTCAATAAAAGCGTTGTTTTACCCCATATTGTTGTGTTTACTTTAGTTGCTTTGTAGACTATAGAGCGTGTACTCAAAATACACTCCTGTTGGTCGCTGTTGTTGACCTTGTTACATATTAGGGGTTAACCAACAAAAATCCTTGTTGGTCAGGGGTTGACCAGGCTCCCTTTGTCATTGTCTACAATGACTTCCCAAGTCGTTGGCGGACAAGTGCTGACTATGCTCCTATTCTTTCGGCCGTCGTTGCCCGTGTAGGGTGGTCTAGGCATTAGGCACCAGAAGTTGTCATCATCAATTCGCGAACTGACTAAGCTTACCTGGTAAGTTTGGCGATCATTGTTTGTTGGAAAGCAATGATCCCTTGGCGAGTCATCGTCGTCATCAATGGACCAGCACTAACTAGACTCCCACTTTATCGGCCATCGTGGCCCGTGCACAATGGATTAGGCTTTGGGCACAAAATTCGTTGTCATCAGTCGAAAACTGACTAAGCTTACCTAGCAAGTTCGGTGATCATTGTCTGTTGTGGTGATTCGTCGTCATCAGCGGACCAGTGCTGACTAGACTCTCACTTTTTCAGCTGTCGTGGCCCGCGTGTAGCGGACTAGGCTTTGGGCACCAGAAGCCATCGTCATCAGTCACGAACTAACTAAGCTTACCTGGCAAGTTCGACGATCATTGTCTGTTGGAGAGCAATGATCCCTTAGCGAGTCGTCATCATCGGTGGACTAGCGCTGACTAGACTCCCACTTCCTCGGCCATCATGGCACACGCATAGCGGACTAGGCTTTGGGCACCAGAAGCCATCATCATCAGTCGCGAACTGGCTAAGCTTACCTGGCAAGTTCGGCGATCATTGTCTGTTGGAGAGCAATGATCCCTTGGTGAGTCGTCGTCATTAGCAGACAAGCGCTGACTAGACTCCCACTTCCTTGGCTGTCATGGCCCGCGCGCAGCGAACTTACTAGAAGCCGTCGTCATTAGTCGCGAACTGACTAAGTTTACCTGGAAAGTTCGGCGATCATTGTCTGTTGGAGTGCAATGATCCCTTGGCGAGTCATCGTCATCAGCGGACCAGCGCTGAATAGACTCTCACTTCCTAGGCTGTCGCGGCCCGCGTGCAGCAGACTAGGCTTTGGGTTGGTCGAGGGTTGTAACAGACAACAATGGAAGTTTCGATAAGTGCAAATATTTTATTGATAATAATTTTTGAGATGCTCTACATTCCGTGGTCGTTTAAGCCCGTTGCCGTCTACATCTTCCAGCTAGTATGTTCCTGGCCTGTTGACCTTGTAACTCTATAAGGTCCTTCCCAGTTTGGGTTTAGCTTACCTGCATTGGCTTCCTTCGTGTTCTGCTGGGTCTTCCTGAGCTCCCAATCCCTTACCTTGAACTCGCGTGGTTTGACCTTATTGTTGTAATATTGCGCCATCTGTTGATAGGCAACCTCTTGGTAGAGGCTAGATCTTGCATTTTCGTCAAGGAGGTTTAGCCTTACGTGCAAGGCTTCACCGTTGCCGTTTGGTTTGAACTCCTTCGTTCGGAAGGTTAGCACCTCGAGTTTTACAGGAACCATAGCTTCCGATCCGTATGCTAGGGCGAATGGTGTCAAGCTATCTTTTGATGACCTCGGGGATTGTTCGGTTGGTGACCTTTGCTTGGCCGTTGGCTTGGGGGTGCCCTGGCGATAAGAAGTTGTGATCGATCTTCAAGCTTTTGCACAGTTTCTTGGCTTTACTACCTTCGAATTGGGTTCAGTTATCCCTGACCAATATTCTAGGGATGCCGAATCTACAGATGATGGAGGTCCATATGAATTTTTTGATCTGGACCTGACCTATTTTGGATAGAAGCTCAACCTTGACCCACTTGGTGAAGTAGTCGACGACCACAAAAATAAACTTTTTACCGATTGATGCCAGGAGTGGTCCGACGATGTCCATTTCCCATTGCGCGAACGACCATGGACTAGTCATCGAAGTTAGTGGCTAGGTCGGCATATGCGTGTATGGTGCGAACCTTTAACATTTGTTGCATTTCCGGACAATATCTTTGGCATTTCGCTACATGGTCGGCCAATAGTACCCTAGAGTTAAAGCTTTGTGGGCGAGGGTTCTCCCGCCTTGGTGGTTCCTACATATACCACCGTGGATCCTACCTAGGACCTGGCTTGCCTCCGAAGGTGCTAGACATCAGAGTAGGGGTCCTGTCATTGATCTCTTATATGATTTGTCGTTTAGGAGAGTTTACCTTGCTGCTATGTTTTTTAGTCTTCTTACTTCGTCGACCTTCTCGGTTGGTAGGACTCCGGTGGCTATGTATTCCAGTATCGGAGTCATCCAATTTGGTTGTGTTTTCGCGGTGTAGGTATCTCTACTTTCTTCTTCATTGAGGCTCGATTGCTTTTAATATTCAATGAGGCCGCTGAAGACTTCGTCGGAGGCTGAGGCTTTTTTGGCCAGCTCGTCGGCTATTTTATTGTCATCTCGGTGGCACTGTACGAGTTCGTCGCTTTTGAACCTGCCTATTATGCCAAGTACCTTGTCGCAGTAGGCTATCATGCAGAAGCCTTTGCTGCTGAAATCCCATTTGACTTGGTTGACTACTAATCTTGAGTCGCTGTATGCTGTTAGGCGATCTATTCCGATCCCTAATGCTTGCTTTAGGCCAGATATGAGGGCTTCATATTCGGCTTCGTTGTTTGAGGTGGAGAAGCTGAACCTGACTGCCTTCTCGAGGGTGAAGCCGCTGGGGGAACGTAGTGTGATCCAAGCTCTGCTTGCCCTTCCAGTCGAGGACCCTTCACAATGCAATATCCATACTAGCCATCTAAATCCAGGGGCTGGTGGTCTACCTTAGGCTCTTCTCCGCCTGTAAACTCGGCAATGAAATTTGCCAGTGCCTAGGCATTGATGGCGGTTCTTGGAGCGTAGTTTATGTCGAACCACCCGAGCTCGACTGACCATTTCACCATTTTGCCTGATAGTTCGGGTTTATGTCATACCGATCGGAGTGGATGCTTGTTCAAAACCGTTATGGAGTGGGCTTGAAAATACGGTCTTAGCTTTCTGGAGGATACGACCAGTGCCAAAGCCAACTTTTCTAGTCCCGGGTAGTGTGCCTCTACTTCAACGAAGGTCTTGCTGGTGTAATATATGGGTTTTTGGATCCCTGGTGGTCTCGTAAGAGGGTTGAGCTGACAGTGTGTTTGGAAACTGACAAGTATAGATAGAGTGTTTCCCCTGTCGCCGACTGCGAGAGTAGCTCTAGACTCCCCAAGTATGTTTTTTGGCTCTGAAAGGCTTGTTCGCACTCTTCGTTCCAAAAGAATCATTTACTCCCTCTTAGTATCTTAAAGAAATGAAGACATTTGTTGGACGATTTTGATATAAATCTATTGAGGGCAGCTACCCTCCCAGTCAGGCTCTGAATGTCTTTGATGTTGGCCGGGGCTTTCATGTCGAGAATCGCCTGAATCTGTTTTGGGTCGGCTTCGATTCCTTCTTTGTTCAGAATATAACCTAGGAATTTTTCAGACTCGACTCCGAATGTGTTCTTCTGTGGGTTGAGCTTCATCTGGTATTTCCTGAGTTGATCGAACATTTCGGGGAGGTCACGCACGTGGTCGAAGCTGTGAAGGTTTTTAACCAGAATGTCATCTATGTAAACCTCCATGTTTCTGCCGATCTGTTCCCTGAACATTCGATTGACCAGTCGTTGGTACGTAGCGCCTATGTTCTTTAAGCTGAATGAAATGCAGTATATTCTCCTCTCCATTACAAAAAAGGTTTTCTCTTGATCTGGGGGGTGCATCAATATCTGATTGTAGCCTGAATAGGTGTCCATGAAGCTGGGCAAGCGATGCCCGGAGGTGGCGTCTATGATTTGATCAATGCGGGGGAGTGGGAAGCTATCCTTTGGGCATGCTTTGTTTAGGTCAGTGTAGTCCACACATACTCTCTACTTCCATATTTTCTTTTTTACAAGAACGGTGTTCGCCAGCCAACCGGAATACCATGTTTCCTATATCATGCCCGCGTTGAGTAAGCATTGTACCTCTTCATTTATGATCGCGTTCCTTTCTGGCGATACGAGCCTTTTCTTTTGCCTAACGGTTTTCCTTGATGGGTCCACTTCTAGGCGATGAGTGATTATTGATGGGTCGATTCCCACCATGTCCCGCATGGTCCAAGCGAAGATGTTCTGGCTACGCTGTAGCAGCTCTGTGAGCTGCTTTACCAATTCTTCATTCAAGCGAGAACCAATTTGGATAACCTTGTTATTATGAGGGATATCAAGATAGACAGTAACTGTCTTTTCCTCTGGTTGTCCGTCATTGGGCCTGCCCCGAGGGCTCACTAGTGCCTCGTTGTTAGGGGCCTGTTGTTCCCCTTCTATGGTTTTGACAGAATGGAGGGTCATCTTAGTTGTTGGGCTAGTTGTTGATTGGGAGTCGCCGGATGGTAGGGTCATTGTGTACTAGCATTCTCTGGCCGCTATCTGGTCCTCTCTCAATGTACCAACCACTTGGTTCGTCGGGTATTTGACAATTGAAGTAGAGTGGAGACCGCCACTCTCATCTGGTGTATCCAGGGTCTTCCCAGGACCGCATTATATGATGAGGGCACGTTTATTACTACAAATTCATGGAACATGGTTTTCTGAGCCAGAACCCTTCCTATTTCTGTCGTCAGTTGCATCTTACCCACGAGGAACCGTCTTTTGCCGCTGAAGTCAACCACTGGGCGATTATTAGGGGTCAATGCCATATCTTTTAGCTGCATATTACGGAATGTATGGAGAAATAGGATGTTCATTGAGTTCCTTGTGTCTACTAGTGATCTTCTTACATCCTAGCATGCCAGGGAGATCGTTACCATAAGGGAGTCATTATGCGGGAGCTGTAAACCCTGGAAGTTTTTTCCGTAAACACCAGTAAGCGCTCGCCACGTGTTTCATGGGTTTTGAGACCTCGAAGAGCCTTCTTTCTAGACCTGTTGGACAGTTCAGATTCAGAATGGGCTCCATGAAGCATGCCTATTCTAATGACCGATTGCTCCCTGGATTCGATTTTCTTTCGGGCTGCTCGTTCTTCCCCTGGGGCAATGAAGCTCTGTGCTTCCTTTGTCAGGTCTGCCATGTTCGTCGGAGGGTCTAGAGTCAGAAAGTCGTAGAACTCTCCTTACCGCAGTCCATTAATGAAAGCTGAGACGGTTGTCGTGTCGTTGCATACGATGACAGTGTTTAATTCACTGTTAAAGCGGGTTAAATACGCCTTTAGTGTCTCGTCAGACCTTTGCTTTATTGATGTGAGCGTCTTAATCATTGATGAAGCCTGATTTACTATTTTAGGAGCGCCAACTTGACATTCGCGCATTACTCGCGTTAATGGGAGTGGTGAAGCAGTACCAGGCTGAGCGCTCGGCGCTTCCCCTTGCTCTCTCCTATTGTAGTGGTCACCATCTTTCTGTGTTTCGAAGGGAGAAGATGCCAATGGAACTTTGTCGTCCCCACAAACGGCGCCAAACTGATGCAGTCATTTTCTGCTTCCTGCTTTGACCTAGTCCTGCTAACCTGCACAAGTAACGCACGTGAGCCACGAACCACCATTGTGGTGGCCGATGACACCTCGATGCTAAAGTCAGACAAGTATTTGAGGAAGGCGTAATGCTATAAACATGGAATTTGTAACGTACCTTAGCTTACTAACCTCATGTCTTATTTATAGTGCAAAGAGTCCTGGTTCTACCAAGCCATTGTAGGCGTAGTTTAGGAAGGATATCTTCATGGAGATTCATTTCTAAGTAGGAGTAGTGTTGTAGGAGGGAAGTTCCCTGTTAGCGCTGTGCCCCTAGATACGCGGGAGATAATTCCCAATCCAAGAGCAATCCATAGAAGGGAGTTTCCCTGTGTGGAATGTACTATGGTATTGCTTCCTATTTGGAAGCAGAAAGCTGCTGTAGTTGCCTTTCCGAAGCTGATCCTCGAGATACTTGCCTTAGTAGGACTTATGGGTATTGAGGATAGTTGTGAGACATGTAAGCCTAGCATGCTGTGAGAGTTCGGGTTCGTCTGGCGAACTGAATTGGGCGGGCTTAGAACCGCTTGGACTGGATCAGTGTTGGGCTGATGCTGGGGCCTGTAGTTCCTTGAGATCATCATGACACGTGTAAGGTTCTGAGGCGTGACCATTTTTATGTATCATCAACTTCCATGCAGCCTAAAACGAATAAAGATTAAGATGACCTAAATTGTCTAAGTCTAGTAAGAACTTATGAGTTCTAACCAAGATGACTTCCATATAGCCTAGTCTGATTAAGGATTAAGATGGCTTAAAATGACTAAGTCTAGTCAAAACTTATGAAATCTGATTAAGATGACTTGTCGACTTTCTCAGCAGCCTAGTTTGACAAGGATTAAGATAGCCTAAAATGACTAAGTCTAGTCACAGCTTCTGAAGCTTGATTAAGAAGACTTGTTGCCCTTCTCAACACCCAATCCGAAATAGGAATTAAGATGAGCTAAATTTTCTAAGTCTATTAAAAACTTATGAGTTCTGATCAAGATGACTTCCATGCAGCCTAGTCCATATAAGGATTAAGATGACCTAAATGTCTAAGCATTGTCAAAACTTTAAAGTTCTGATCAAAATGATTTTTATGCAGCATAGTTTGAATAAGGATTTAGATGACCTAAAATGTCTAAACCTTGTCAAAACTTAAAAGTTCTGATCAAGATGAATTTCGTGCAACCTTGTCCGAATAAGGATTAAGATGACCTAAATTGTCTAAGTCTAGTAAAAACTTATGAGTTCTAATCAAGTTGAATTCCATGCAGAGTAGTCCTATTAAGCATTAAAATGGCTTTAAACTACTAAGGTCTAGTCAAAGCTTGTGAAGCCTATTAAGATGACTTCTCTTCTTTTTACATAGCCTAGTCCGACTAAGGATTAAGATAGCCTATTTGCAGCCTAGTCTGATTTAGGATTAAGATGGCCTAAATTGTCTAAGTCTAGTCAGAGCTTAATAGTTTTGATTAAAATTATTTACCAAACTACACAGCGTAGTCTGAATAGAGACTAAGATGGTCATAAATAATCAAGTTCAACAAGGGAGAAGTCAAGTCAGAATAAAACTAAGGATTTGGTTAATTTTGGAGCTCGAAGATTCAAGCAAAAACATATATAACACAAGTATGAAAAAGGAAACATAAGCTATATTGATTAGTCGAGCGTTTATATACAATAAGCTCCGTTCTAGGAGTAGGACTAGACTCAGCTAGTGCAGTAAGTACATATTCAATGGTAGACAAAATAACTAGGGAAGGATCTAGTGCAGGACTTGAATCAATGGCAACAAACTCTGAGACATCCTGGGTAGACTTAGGACCATCCAAAGAAAGGGAAAAAGTGAGAGGCTCATTCACCTCGAAATACCCATAGGACAGTTTTCTGTAAGCATAAATATCTAGTCTTCATGCTCCTGTTCTATTACATCAAGCAGCTCATGCCTCCCTTCAACAACTTGGTTGAATTGGATAGTCTTTGCAGCCTTAAGGAGCTCATTATCTTGGGCTTCCCACTGTGCCTTTGAGATGGTCAACTTCTCTTTGGCATGAGCCAATCCTTCTTCGTAATCTGCCAGCCTGCGGGTAGCCTTGTTACCTTTATTCTGCTCGAATTCCAGCTGTTCCTGCATGAGGTCTAGTTCCTCGTTAGACAAGAACAACTGAACCTCAACCTTCTTACGAAGATCGGTCTGATAGGCAGCTTCGGCCTGTGCCTCTCCCAGAGCCATCTGAGTGTTAACAACATCCTCCTAAGCAAACTCCAACTCATCATCCATTGTAGTCTTCTCACCAACTGCCTTTTCCAAACTTTCCTGGGAATGAGCCTCCAGACCAGACTGTGCAGCCAATTTCCCTTTTAGATATTCTACCTCAAAAAGAGCATCCAAGAACTTTAATTGTCGTTCAGCGAACACCCTCTCTAAGGCGTAAACTCCATTTCGACCAGCCTCCACCTCAATCCTCATCATTTTGGTGTAGTTTAGGTGAGTCATTCCCTAGTAAGGAAATGCATGCAAAGTTATCAGCACAAAACAAAACAACAATCAGAACAAAAGTTAAAACCAAAAAAAAGGTTGTCGACTAACCAGCATTAGGTACTCCTATCCCTGATCAAGGTGATCCCCCACTGTCATCTTCGACAGTGGCACACGGTTGGCCAACCAATGATACTAGTCTTTACTATGCCGACGAGAGCCCTCTGTGTAATCAACTTCACAATGCCAAACATGTTTGCCATCGGAACTAATGTGAAGAGCTCCTGGAATAAGAAGAATTGTTTGAGCATCAGAATGGAAGACCTTGGGATCAGGAATCAAAGCAGCCCCTCACTTTGCAGTGTCAAAAAATGGAGAAAACTCAGCAACTCTCCTCTCCTCGTCTGCAGCAGCAAGAGGAGAATTCGCGAGAGACAAATTTTGTGGATCAGTATGGAATAGGGGGGATTCAGAAAATCAATCAGTCTGTGGATCAATCACCCTTGAGAGTGGGGCCCTCAAACTTTTCCCTTGTTCACTAGCTTCAGCAGCAGGACCCACTGATGGATCATGTGTGATGTCTCCTAATGCAGTCTGTTTTGTTTCAAGATTGGCAGATAACTTCAATGCAAGCTGGAGGAACCTATTCAGCGCAATTGCATCCTCCTCTTCACTCATTTTACTGGGGTTCTTAAAACCTGATTAACTCCCTGTAGATTCAAAATTTCAAAAATATGTATTTCACTAACAATATTCAGAATTGTGTATTTTACAATGAAAAATTATATTAAAAAAGTTACTAATTGATCATAATTCATTAATTAAGATAGTTGTGTTACATTATTTTTCTTAAACAAATTAGGGACAATTAGACATACCCCATCCATAATTCCTAATTAGGATACCCCCTCAAAGATCTGAAATTAGACTTATCCTCCTAGATCGCCCGAGTCCTCATCGGAGTGAATTGTTTTTCCCATTTTGCCTCTAGACAAATTTTTTACCCTAAAAACAAACGTGCATCCCACGTGACAGATTTGGTTAGTTATCGTTTTTTCCTTCTCATTCTCAAGAGTTAGAGTTAGGGTTAGTGAACCTAGTAGCGAGCGGGAGAAAATACTAGTTGAAGGGGGTTTCATTGGTGGATTCCACGGGGTTTTGAAGTGCAGAGGAGTAGTCAATTGAAAGGGTTTTGGTTGATTGAAGGGCATAGGAGTAGTTGATCACAAGAGATGTATTTTTTGTTTGGTTGATTGAAGAACATATGAGAGTCGATCGAAGGGGAGACTGTAATTGAGCCATTGTGAAGAAGAGAGTGAGCCAATCCCATAGACCAAACTCACCAAAGAAGAAAGAGACTCACACAGTCTCAGTCTCAGTCTCCTTCACAGTTCAACTTCAATGTAAAAACAGAGTGAGACTCTTCGTGTGCTCTCTCTGTTTCCGGTGATCTCGCTCCATTCACTTGTAAAGACACTAGCCTCAATTGCTCACTACTCAGAGGGATCAGAAGAAGTAGACATTGATAATCTCCCAGAGGAAGAGTTAAATGAACTTCCAGAAGATGATGAAGCTGATTCAATCCCACCACCACTAGCAGCAGCAAATAATCCCCCTCACACAGATGTACCATTACCACTGGCAACACACCTCACACTGTCCCCCAGCAGCAACAACAACTACTCCTCCTGACACAGTCACACTACCACCCACTTCAATCCCATCACCACTTACTTCACAATGCCCTGATTGGCTTGCATACCCTCCTCCAACTTTACTCAAAACACCACCACCACCACCATCTTCTACAGTCCCAACACCACCTCCACCTTCTACTTCTATCCCACCAGTGATTGAGAAGCACATGACCAACTTGAGGTATTATGCGATGCAAGAGGAGGATACGAATGAGATTGTGGTTACTAGGGTGCATGATGAAAGATGAGAAGTGAATTTGTAGGTATGGCAAGTTAGTGGTATTTCATGTGTGCATGCAGTCACAGGCATTAGAAATTTGAAACCTGATTCCAGGGCAAAGTAAGTTTGCTAGCGACTCATGTATTTCGTATAAGTTTTTTTGACATGACATCTTTTCATAGACTGATGTGTATTTACATGTAGATATTGCTCATCATACCATTCAGTTCAAAGCTACCAAAAAGCTTATGCAAAAACTATAAGATTAATTCTAACGGTAATGGACTGGGGATAGGTAATTTTCCTCCAAATCTATTTCATTTAGCTCTCGAATTTAATATGTGGGGTATGAGTTGTAAGTCATCCAAATTGATGCATATGATTTGGTATGAACTAATGCATATGAACGGGTAGGGTGGTAGGGTCTGATGCATATGTATTGATGTGTTAGCATGTTATTATAATTGGTATTCTATATCACTACAAAAAAAAAGCCCTTTAATAGCGGTTCAAAAACGCTATGGTAGGATACCATAGCGTTTTAGTAAACGCTATGTCTGCCGGCAGTCTATTATAGCGGTTTAAAACCGCTATAGAAAGTTTGGCTTTTATAGCGTTTTAAAAACGCTATGGTAGATGCGTTTTTAAAACGCTATGGTAGATCCTTTTATAGCGTTTCTGAAATGCTATAGTAGAGTCTACCATAGCGTTTTAAGTATACATAGCAATTTTTTTTAAAAACGCTATGGTAAGTATACATAGCAATTTTTTTTTTTTTTTTTTTTTCTATCAACTGTTAATTATTTTCAACTCAAAAGTATAAACATTCGCATTATAGAATCCAAATAGGATCACTAACAACAAAATTATAATTTTTTTGCTATCAACTCAAAATTATAAACATTCGAATCATCATATATATTGTACTATTGGTGGACATTGACATTATAGAAATCAAGCATTCCATTACATAGCACATTGCAACCCAATAGCAATATAGCAATATTGGAGAGTCTGTCGAAAGACATGGAGAGAGTGCTAAACTTCCCAGAAGAGATGGAGAAGATGCTTCACCCACCTGCACGCCGATATGTCAAGAATGCCAAGGCCATCTTCCGCACCCCAGCTGATATTTATGAGCACCCCACCTTTTACTCATTTGTTCTTGACATGCCAGGCCTCGAGGCCGCCAATATCAAGGTCACCTTTCTCTCTCACTAGTCTTAGACTCATGAGTTCAATTCAATTAATATCAATAGCTGATCTGATCTACTAATCTCTGCAGGTGAAGGTAGAGAATGGGATACTCCATGTGGCTGGGAAGAAAAAGAAGAACCAGCAGCAGCAGCAGCAGGGGAATGAAGGAGGAGCTGTCAAGGCATTACGGATAGAGAGGAGGCGAGCAAGGTACATGAGGAAATTCACTCTCCCTGAAGATGCAATTCAAGAGGTACATCAGGTGTCCAGGTTCAGCAAAGACCAAAAGTGAACCTCGTAATGATCTCATAGTAATAATTCATACCACAACTAAGCAATAAGATGGTGAGTTTGCTATATTTGGTCTCAGTTGACAACTTGTTGAGCTCGGGGAGAAAAAAAGTCGCTTCATGTCCATCACTCCTCTCAAATTCGCTGGAAACAGTAAGGACGCCAGCTCGAGTGAGGCAGTAAACTGCAGATTGCTGCTGCATAACCCAATCAGAATCAAGTGAAATATAAAGAAAATAGATTTAAATGCAGTTTAGCATTAAAAAAAAAAGTGCATCATTTAGGATAAAAACTGAGCAACGACGCAACCTTGTTCCGAATAAACCGAATATTTTTTTGTTCCGAATAAACCGACGCAACTAGTTTACCCTATTGAACAATGTTTTTAAGAGAGCTATGAATCCATGACCAAAATTTTAATCAAATCCCCATCTATTTATGAAGAAAATTCAAACTTTGGAGGTTAATAAGATGACTCAAGCAGTGATTTACCAAGTTCAATATGAAAGTACAAATGTTTAACAAGAAAAAGAAGAAAATAAGATGAGGAAATACATGTAACCTGCTTGATGCATTTAAATATAGTTAGTGTAAAAAAACTATCAACCAAATATGGAAACTTTATGAATGCTAGTTTAGGAAGAAAATTCTTACTAGGTTTTTTTTTCATGAGCATGTAGAACCAAAACACAGAAGCATACTACAGCTGAAACTGCAAGAAACAAAAATTCTGCATACCAGGAAAAGAGAGTGACCACTATCTCTGAAGTTGCGGATTTGACAAGTTGGCAAAACATGATAAAGTCTCTCAGCTTCTTCTTGACTTGGTAGTACCTGGTCCCTTCCACTAAAAGATGAACAGTAATATCAACCCAACATTCTGAAACATAGCAAACTATTTTAAGCACAAAAAATTCCAAAGTTTTACTAGGTTATAAATCATTTTCCATAAACATTTACATGTAAAGAAAACATCAATAAACAAATGGTAAGCATCATTAAATGGAACTCCAAAAGAGATCATTCTTGTTTTTGTACATATGCTAAAAGCCACAACTTTATAATGTCATAGCTTCTAAAATACAACAGTAACAGGGAGAAAAAAGAAATCAATGCCCCTCACAACGTACACTCCATACAGAATGGTAAAAAAAAAAAAAAAAAAATTCCCTCCCTAAAGGAATCATTGTCACTTTGAGAGCATGGGGCAGAGTACGCAAATATTCCATCTCATTGACAAGTAGATCACATCTAAAATATTCCTAAAACCAGCTAATCAATAAATTCTTACCAATGATAGACTAACAATGAAGATGCTCCAAGAAATAGTATAAAAGTTGCTCCAAGTATCAAGATTATCATGCCAAATAGTTGCATGAACCAAACATCAGTCCATGTTACAGCAGCCACAAAAACAGAGCATAAACAATACTATGTTCCCCTACTATAATTTGCAAAGAACCTCACTGCAGCAACATGCAGCACATAACGGCAGAGTCATCGGCTCACCTCTCACACAAAAACTCACATTGCTGCATCAATCCCTTATAATACCCCCAAGAACTGCATGTAGAACCTTTATAACCACAGGACTTGAAAGTTGTTCCAGGCACAAACTACAGAATGCAAACATGTTCACTACACCATCTCCACACCACTGAGCAGGGTGAGCCCTGCCCTGCACACGCTGCCACTTGCCAGAAAAAAGTAGAGTAAACATCCAATGGAGGAAGAAAAAAAAAACCCAAATTAACAATGAATTCAAACTTTGAGATGGAACTAGCAATCTGGTTTAGAAGTTTTGATGGGAATATTTTGCTATATAAAAATAAAACATGTTTGGAGTATAGGGTTCACAGAAAACAGGACTGACCTTTGAATTTGCATCAGCTTTGCTGTAAGGTAGTGCATATTCTTGAGTAGCCATGTCATATTTTGATGGAAGTAGCGCCAATACATGCCCATTCAGTTGGTCTGCTAATTCCCTTCTCTGCGACACGGTTCCATGCTCAAAACACTGAAGGAGAACTCCAATTGTTATGCCATGCGCAAACAAGCAGAATGAACATAAAATCAGTTTCAAAACTGATGGATTATTAAAGTACAAATACCTTCTAGATTACATAATTTCCAAAGACATCGGTCATCAATATAAAAGCATCAGGCGTGATCTCTTGGAAAACCATGATTTTCTCTTCCGATGTGGCTGTCTCAAGTTTTTGCTGAATGAACCAGCTTCCATACTGATCAGCACTGCTTGAAAAAGATGCCTAATGAGACACTCAAAAGCTAGGTAAAGTTAAGACACAAAGATCTGGGAACAATATGTACTTGAACTCGACAACATGACCTACAATTTCTGACAGCTCAGAGCATTTGAAATAGAGCAAAAAATGTGAAAACAAGGCACATGCATTGAAATAGAGCAAAATGTTCGAGTAACAGGGACACTCCATTTTGTAAGTTGCAACTATTTTAGGTTAATTAAAAGTCATTGACCAAACACCCCACATAATTTCCATGTAAAATAACAAACTATTCATATTTAACTTCAGTATCCAATATTGGGCTGCTTTGCATGAAATAACATGACAACTTATGAATGTAAGACATCTGAGCATGACAGCTCAAACTGAACACAGTACTAATCCAAAAGTATCCAGACAAATGGAAAGGGTTTCATATACATAAACAAGTCTATATGCAAAAATGAGTCCTTACACAAGGTAATTTCATTCTATGACTGTATATAGTACACAAAATGAGTTATCAATATTCAGCACATAGAAAAAATGAACAACAATTGAATGAAAATTTTAATTTGAGAAAAAATATCATACATGTATTATCTACCATGCAAGCAGAAGATGTAACTTCATGAATGAGAAAAGGCATATCACAACAAAACCCAGAACAAGCGGCACAAAAGCAAAAGAAAAGTCATATCTTTATTCAAAATAAGCATCTGGGAAATAAATGCAACTTCATTCATTCAAAATCGATAATTCTTTCTAGATATGTCATTTTTGGAAGAAATGGATATTTCATTAAACATATAAGCTTACATAATAAGTAACTGCTATTTATTAATCAGAGAAAGTGGCAGAGCTGATTCTCTAGTATCTAAGAAACATGAAAACACTTGCAAGTTTCATAACATTTGAACATATTGAAACCCGCTTATATCATGCAACACCACCAACTCATATTGAATTAATCTCTTAATAACAAGCAGAGGCAACCATTATTGTGTTTCCTTAACCGGGATAGGAGGCAATGCTTGAATCAATTGTTAAATATAGTTTTGGAGGTCCAACAAACATTAATCACTTGCATATAATTGTATGACTGTATGTCAGGTGGGTGTGAGCCTAGGTTCCCAATAAAAAAGATGTCTTAAAATCATAATGAAATGAGTTCTTATAGGATGAGATATTTTGATTTGACAAGTGAGTGGTTTTCTACTTTTCTTGAGTGGCTTCAAACAGGTTACTGCTTATAATTGAAATTATAAACTATGACATTGACCAATGGATGATACATACTATTAGGCCAAGGCGTCGGGTCTGATCTGTTGTCTTTAGAGGGTCATCTGGATCTGCAGCACAGGGGAAATAGTACGAGTTCAAGCGTATCTTTGAAAAGAATTACAGTCACCACAATATAAGACGTAACCAAAGCTGGACTATATGCAGAATGGTCAAATTATGACAATTGAACAAAATTACAATCAGATCAAGGTCACAAATAGGTGGCTCAGCATGCATAGCTTCCCACGCCCACCCATCCACACTCACGGCGACGAGAAAATATAAAAATATAAAGAAAAAAATCCACATACAAATAGAAAATTAAATGAGACCAAAGAAGAGGAAGAAGAAACTTGATAGAGTTAGAAATTCAATGGAAGCTAGTGAAAAATGAAGGATACCTCTTTGAAACTCTATAGCTTCATCTAGCACAAGATTCAGCAATTGATCATATCCTTTTTAGAGTCCCTGTGACTAAGAGCACAATATGATTCAGTCAGCCCTTCAGTGTCTTATTTAGTTAAGTTCAGACCCTGAACACAAACCACAAATAAGATAACTAACTGAAAGTTTCAAATTAAAAATGCCAAACAATGTAGGGAAACATACAAACAAGCCAAGTGATGGTTTAGAAGTTTGGGTACACTTTTGAAATTAATTAAAATAAAATTTAAAAAAAAAAAAAAAAAACCCTTATTTTTAGGTTAGAGAAGAAAAAACCACCTTCTCAAGCATTGTAATTGAAGATATAGTGAAGGCATACCGCATACCTCAATAGGCACAAGAGCTGTTGGAATGACCCTGAGTAGCAAAAACCAAGATAAGAACTCCATGAGACCAACAAGTAAATAGCTTAACAATAATGAATGATTTATGTCAAAGATTGAACAAGTAAAAAAATAAACAACCCCCCATCTTTCTTAATTACCCAAGAACATGGCAACCACCATCATATACCTTTTGAGATATCAAACCCATCAATCCAACACTTCCACCACCTTATAGTAAATCTATTCTTCTTCTTACCTACAAAAATCAATAAAAATTAAGACACCAATCTATAAAAATCAGTACAACACAAGTAATCACTAAACCAATCTCTAATCCAGAAACCCAAAATGAATGAATAGAAGAAGAAAGAACTCAATATGATAACAAAAAACAATAAAAACCCATTACGAACCCTTAAAGATTGAGTTCAGAAGAACACAAACCAGTTCATTTCCCAAATCAAGAGCAGCATCACTGAAGGCTTTCTTGTTGCCAGATTTGTTCCCACAGAACCCTAGCTAATCACTGCCATTGCTAATCTACAGCGAAAAAAACCAGTAAAAGAGATACCTGAGCTACTGAGCGATCGAAGAGGGAGAGCAGAACGGTGAGGGAGATGAGAGCAGTCGGAGAGGGAGAGCAGAACGGTGAGGGAGATGAGAGCAGTCGGAGAGGGAGAGGAAGATACGGCTTCGGCTTGTGCTTCCTTCCTTCCTTCCTTCCTTCCTTCTTTCTCTTTTTCTTTTTTGGTTTGGATCGAGCTTCCTTCTTTATCTTTTTCTTTTACTTTTTTGGTTTGGATCGAGCGGGCACTTTGGCGCCCCCAGCGAAAATCGCTTTCATAGCCCTTTTTAAAAATCCCATTCATCAATTGACCAAAAACACTTTGGCGCCCCCAGCGAAAATCTCTTTCATAGCATTTTTAAGAAAAATGCTATTACCATGTGCTATCTATAACCATTTGTGTTGTAGTGTATGTAATGTTTTTTTTTATCCATGTTTAAGAACATCCATATGTTGTGTTACCACCAAGATAAAAAAAGATGTTTGGGAGGCCAAAGACCATGAGGAGAAAAGATGCAAATGAAACTAATCCTAACAAAGGTTCAAGGCGATGCACAAGGTGCCAAAAACATGGTCACAACATTAGGACTTGCAAAGGCGTAGTTAGAAGTGAAGGACAAAGAAATGTTGTTGACAGAAACCAAGGTGGTGAAGAATCTATAGGTAAGCATTTGGTGTTGAAGCATTTGCAGGTCATCCAACTGCAACTCAAGGTGTTAATGAAAGTGGTGGTCCAAGTTTTGTACCTACAAGTCAAGTAGATGGAATTCCAAGGCAGGGGCAGGGGCAGGGGTAGGGGCAGGACCGTGAGAAGAGGCACGAGTAGGGGTTTTATTGGTGGTAGGGCCAAAAGTAATGCTAGTGGAAACCAGGGCTTTGGTAAGGGCAATGCTAGTGGTGGAAACCAAGGCCTTGGTAGGGGCAATGTTAGTGAAAACCAAATGATTGGTGGGGACCTCATCAACAAGGACAAAGGTTCATGTCCACTAGGGGTAAGGCATGTATAATAGACCACCATTTAGACCTCCTGATAAAGCATTTATGAGTGATGTGGGTGGTGAGAATGGAAACCACAGGGTTGGTTAGATGGTGAGAATACTAAATGGTGTTAATATGCTTAATTTTGTTATTTGTTAGAATTATATGTTGTATTTTCCCTAGATTGTGGGATTGTTTTGAATGGTTAGACTCATGTAATTGAAGTATTTTGTGAAGCTCTAAACAATCATGTAATGTATGATTTTGCAATGATGTAATGTAAACTTTAAACATTGATGGTTATGAAATCTTTTACACATGTGATAGAAGCATAATTAGGCTATTACTTGTAAATTATAGTACTAATTGTTATTTTGGTGTTTGTGTAGGTTTTCAATTACAAGATTCCAAAATAGAAGCTAAGAAGTGCAAATTGGTTTGAATTAGGAAGACTTTTTGCAAAATGAAACTACACAAGGAACGAAACCTGAAGAGCACGATTATAAAAGGGACGATACCTTGCTTTGGAGAGATCACCCATCCACAGCCTCCTCATCGACCCATCCATAACCTCTTCACGCTTGCAACCGAAGCAAACCGTCAACCATCATCACCCATCCACAGCATGCATCCTTCATCTCAGCCAAACCCCTTCATCGCCTCCATCACACCCCTCAATCGCAAATCAGAAACCCTAACCCATCATCGAACCCATTGTCGACTACCCTCTCATCGTTTGCAGCCCACCTTTCCTAATATTTCGCCTACACATCATCTAGACTATCTCATACGCCCACTCAGTCCTTCATCGTCCCATCTCCCTCACAATCACAACCTTTTCATCTCAGTCGTAGAGTCTTGAAGAAGAAAACCATAGAAGAAGGGAAGGAGAAGAGGAGATCAAAAGAGATTTTTATCTCTTTTTCTCTGATATACCCTGATTCTTTCTCGCACCACCACGGACCACGCACGGTGACATTGTTTTGCCTATTTTGCTCTTTCTATTATTTTTAGTTTGATAATTTATTATGTATTGCTATTCAAACATAATTAATATGTCTAGCAGTTAGGGGTGGATTCAAAGCATCGAACATGTGTTTTATGAATTAATTGAATTTAATCTTCCTTACTGATTAGTGATTGTGTTTTGCTTAACTGCTTTATAGAGAACTTTTCTTTGTATATTTGCTAAGGTGGCCAACTTAGTAAGCATGTTAGGATCTGGGACTAGAATATAGTATAATTTCACCTAATCATTATAATTATGTACTCATTAGTAGTAAATACCAAGGAACGTTGGTAAGGTTAAGTAAAAACCTAGGTAAGAACAGGATGCTGATCATACTTGTAATTGCCTAGTCAGTGTTCATATTTTTCACAAAACTGAATGATCTTAGATTGTTATCTAACTTGCGATTTCTGATTAGATAGCATGATAAGAATAGTTTGAAAGCAACGCTAAGTTTAATTCAACGAACTTGGGAAAAATAATAAGATTAATGCAGTGTTGATCACGGTTAATCTTGAGCATTGTCTCTCACGAGTTAGCAAGTGATTATTGAAGATTGATTTATGAGCATATGTTTGGTGTGTGAAGATAAACCCTTGTCTAATTTCTCATCTTTGCCGTCTCTTAAGTTTTATTATATTCTTCTTAGTTATTTTCATAGTTTAAATTAGAAAAATCAAATCCCCAAATTTTTTCTTAATTAGGTTGTTAGTTGTATCTTAGTTATTCTTAGTGCTAGTTGGCAAACCTCCAATCCCCGATCCAAAACGATCTCTACTTATTCTATACTACAATCACAAAGCATGGTATTAAGTTGTGTGCTACTAAAATAGCGCATCAACATGTTTTGCAATGTGTAATGTCATAAACAGGATATACTTCATTACATAGACACCTTAATATTGCTTTATTTTGTACTAACATTCATGCCTTTCATCTCATTACAAAAGTCTTCCAAGGTCATTTTAAGTGTCACTTACCATTAGCATTTTCCATTACAAAACTTAACCACTCAAATTGTATGTAGGTACACTTTAGGTATTTCCTCCCTTTGATGTGCAGTTGTTGTGATTCCACAACTTTCCTTGTTCCATGACATCCATGAACAATACACGGACTATCACGCCATAGACAATTCTTCATCCAATCGCCATAACACCTACACTTAAAACATGAGCCTGAACTTGATGCATTGGCTGCTGCAATTGCATCATCAAGGCATATGAAGTATTTGCATTGATCATATTGACAACATAAAAACTTTCTTTCTGGATTGTTTTTGGTATGGGAGGTGAGACGCATGCGAATGCCATTGCAATTGCTATTATGACACCTACTATAAATCTAAGGAAACTCATCAGCAAGATGGCCTTGCTGTGAGCACATTTGGCAAAGAACATGTGAAAATGCAGATAATATATTACTTTGACATACACCCTAATGTTAATCATAAATTTGACATACCCCCCCACGATAACCAGATAGACCTTGGTGGGAAGAAGATAGTGTTCATGCCATTTGAAGCCCAAACAAGCACTAATAAGTGAAAAGATTGACACACAACATGCAAAACAATAAAAACTTACCTTCATTATGCTCTAAATCCTTCAAAATGGGTAGAAATCACTAAATTAGGGTTTCAAAAGTTTTTTAAACCCTAACTCAATAAACACACACACTGCAGTCTTTTTCCTCCACTCTCAGACTAAAGAAGTGAAATTCCCAATGGATAGATTTGGGATTAATTGATGTCAGACACCCAAAAATCCCCAAATTTAGTCGTGATGGATTTGTTCACAGGTAACGAATAGATTTAGTTTGAATCTGACCGTAAGATCAACTTCGAACAGTGTACTTACTGGTCGCAAATTTGTCATGTGCAATGCACATTTGTTTTTATCGTAAAAAATGGTCCAAGGGCAAAATGGGAAAAATAATTAACTCAGGTGAAGATGCAGGCAATTTGGGTGGGGGGGGGGGTAAGTCTAATTTTGGATATTTGAGGGGGCTTTTCATAATAAAGCATTATGGATGGGGAGAGGGTATGTCTAATTGTCCCAACAAATTATTCATTCTGAACAAAATTTTCACCTTAGACTATACTACATTTGCACCATCTCCATGCCTAACATACATGTCCATATGCCTCTTTCATATAAAAGAAAACTTCTCTGTCATCTATGCCTAAGTGGGAACATCACATACGGGGCATGCATCACCGGATACCCCTAACTATATAAGTACCATAAAAGCCGCACTATGGCTAACAATGCACAAATCATCTCACGTCTTTCTTTTGATGGAGGAAAACTAAATCCTTCATTAGGCATTCCAAATCTTTCCTGCTTTCGTAAGACCCAATCCGAAGGTTACTTAGTTTCTATATAGGAGATGAGTATCATAAAATAACAATAAATGTGGTATATCTAAGGGATACAATTCAATGTGATTAAAGATTATGAACTCAAGGTTATTCGTATGACATATTGTGTTATCTCAAAATTCTTAAACGGTGATACTTTGGCAATCATAAACAATCCACCCATTCTTTTCGAGAAACATAGCAATTTTCATGAACAATTCTCTATAACAAAGCGGCGATCAAACTCATTAAATATAGAAATTCATACTCCTTAGCAAGTTAATTTGCATAACAATCAAATTCAAGTTTAAAGGATAATTACATACTAACTACTCATTTCAAATCATTATATATCAATGCATACCAATTTCAATTATAGTCACATACCAAATTTTTATAACATAAATAAGAATATCATGTATCAATTTGCATAACATAGGAAATAAAACTAAAAGAAACATCTCAAATACTACCAACAACTAGTTTCATGTTATAAACAATACAATCATAGGCGATGATAATATTAATATTTCAATTGCATTCACGCATAACCCAAGGAACACCACAAAACAAAAATTACAGGAATCATAGGATTTCTACAACTTGACCAGTGATGATTTTTATGCCCTTCGAGAGAAATCTCATCGTTAGATGGACTCCAAACCAAAGCTATGTTTCTCATACATGGGTTGTGAACTTGCGGATTATATTTGAAAATGTTTTAACCACGAAAAACTCTTGCTTCATTTCGAAACCTCTGAATAATACCCGAAAATCACATATGGAATTTGATAAAAGTGTGCTACCTGTTCAAAACCTTGTAAACATACAAAGCTAAACCATTTTCTAAATACCTAATTTCAGAATTATGGTATTAATAGAGTATATCTCTAATTGAAAGTTCAATAAAAACGAAAGGGATTGAAGAAAACTGACTGTTTATTTGGTATATGGAACGATACATTTCTCCCTTCTCGGTTATCTTCCCTCTTTGCTCATTTTTTTTTCTCTTTTCTTTTTTCCAAGCTATGGAGGCATTGGAAAATGTAGAAACTTGAGAGGAAGAGTTGAAAGATATGTGTTTTCCTATTATGTTTTGTTTTTGCTAGGGTTAATTCTATTTTAAGACACTCTCCTTCTATTTTTGAATTTATTCAATTAAGCCCAAAAGAAACAATTTTCGAGTTTGAGTCAATTATATGAATTACACAATATTTAATGAATAAAAAATAGATAAATATATTTATCTAAATACCCTTTAAAATGGGGGTGTTACATGCCCCTACTTAATCACCGTCGGGAAAGGTGTGTTGGTTTTAACTAACACTTGCTCTAATACCAATTATAAGGTATCATAATCAACTATGGTGTATCAAATAGCTCTGATACCTTTTTTGGACAATGATCATTTCATGTTGTTTCCAAGAACATATCTAAAAGATTAGAGTGGAAAACACACTTAAGATTATAATTAATAAAACATGAACAAAGATGATTATTATTATGATATTATTGAAAGAGTTAAACGATAACCTTTACAGATTGAAAAAAAGGTAATAGACAAATTAGAGAAGACTAAGAAAACACTCTTTATATTTGAACATATAAAATACTTACAAGAGAAATTATTAAGAAGTTATTCTAGTTCTTCCTGCAATACACCTTCCAACAAGACTCTTAGAAAAAACTTACAAGACTCTCAAACTCATTAAAAAGCTTATACTTATAACAAACTCATACTCTTACGAAGAAATCTCACACTTAAACTTGCACACGTAAGCTTATAAGAAGTACTAATAAAACAAGACTCTTAATTTAGATTCTAAACTTAGATACTTAGACTTTATGCTTCACTACTACACTTCAATGCTCCAAATAGACTAGGAGAGGCAAAATAATATAATACTTAAAGATCATCTTTTGTCAATAAAAAAAAAATAACTATACCTTTAAGGCACAACAACTATTGAGATATTCCTGCTTTAGGAATGCGAAAATAATTTATTTTAGAAAATATTGAGAAATACTTTCTCTTTAGAGTTGTGAAATAATTCCTTTCATATAATGTTCAAGTACTATTAGGGTATTATTTTTTGTAGGAATAAAAACATAATTCCTTTTAGAAACTATTGGAATATGCATTTTTGTTTTTGAAAATAATTCCTTTTAGGAATTAATTGATGGAAGATAATAATTTTGCCATTCGATTGAAGGCAAGAATAAGAACTCAATTCTTCAACTATTCATTTTAGGAACAAGGGGTTATTGTTTTGAAAACAAATTGTCTGAGATTTAAGATATATCAAAGAGAGGATAATATGTTCAAAATGTTGAAGATGAGGCTTCAGAGAAGAATATATATATATATATATAATTTAGAATCCTCGTAAGGATCTTGATCGATATACTTATCTTAATTGCTCCAAGAAGAGTTTTTGTTATGGCTACAACTTGGGTGGGATGGGCAATACCTAGGTTGGCTTAGGTTTTTATTTTTATTTTTATTTTTTTGTACCCCTTAACCCCTCCTACCCCAGATGCCGCCGGCAGGGTTTGAACCCTGGACCTGTGATTCCATCCGTCACAAGCCTAATGCTGAGCTGGTACCCTATTGGCAGGTTGGCTTAGGGTCGTCATGTTCATCATTTTATTCAACCCGAAAAAGTTGGGCATGGGCAATTGAGTTTCCTAGCTTGAACCAACCCGAGTCTGATATGTGCATATATATACATATGGTTAATAACTTATGCAAACATATCGATGTAGTCAAATCTTGTTCTCCTTGACCTTGACCTGCATAGGGAACACACGTGAGCCAAAGACCACCGTTGTGGCGGCCGATGACACTCTGATGCTAAAGTCAGACAAGACTTAAGAAAGGCTTAAAGTTGTAAATTGGATTTTGTAGCATACATTTGTTCATCAACCCTGTGCCTTATTTACAATGCAAGAGTCCTTGTTCGGCTAAGCCTCTCGTGGCGTAATTTAGGAAAAGATATATTGCTAGAGATCCTTTCTTTGTTAGGAGTCATCCATGTATGAGAGTTTCTCTACACGACTTGTGTTCCTAGATCTACGGGAGAAACCCTTTTGGAGTGTTGTCTATGCAAGGGAGTTTCCATGCATGACTTATACTCCAGTATTTGTTTCCTAGTCAGAACCAATGTATTGTTGGCATGCTCATCTTAGGTTGATCCCCCAGATACTTGCATAATTAGGCTTTATACACAAGCAGTGAACTTATACACAAGCAAAACATTAGCATTATAGGACTGGTTGAGACAAAAGTAAGCAATGAAAAAAAGGAGAGAATTCAGAAGGAACTGATGCGTGGTTGGCTAGCAGTTGATAATAACGACATAATCCAGGGAGGTAGGATTTGGGTCATTTGGGATCATCAAGCAGTGAACATAAGTATTGTTTCTAGGTCTGATCAGGCAATCTACTTGAAGTCTATATGGCCTAATGGATACACTTGTATTCTAACATTTGTATATGGAAGCAATTACAACAACTTTAGGAAGAGACTATGGCTAGAACTTGAAGACTTCTCGAGAAACAACAAACTCCCATGGTCAATGCTGGGAGATTTCAACTCGATCCTGAATTCCCAGGAAAGAGTGGGTGGGGAGGAGATACGTCCAAGGCAGTTTATAGACTTTGCAGAGTGCACTTCAAATTCAGGCTTGTTTGATTGTCAGTACAACGGGTGCATGGAGCAATAAACAAAGTGGGGACAACATAATTATGTGCAAATTAGACAAGGCAATGATAAAGAAGGAATGGCTACTTGATATACCAAATTCTGAAGCTGATTTCCTCAATCCTGGGGTATCATATCACTCACCAATAATCTTGACCATTTATGAGCATACAAACCCTGGTCCCATTCCTTTGAAGTTCTTCAATTTCTGGGTGCACGAGAAGGGATATATGGAGGTGGTTCAAGATGCTTGGGCCCAACCAGTGATGGGTAATGCGACTTACTGTTTTGTCCAGAAACTTAAATGTGTGAAAGCTCAGTTGACAGTATGGAAAAAAACAACTTTATCAATGCTAGTAGTGGAGTAAATACTGCAAAACAGTTCATGGAGTTCACACAGAGTTCACTTCAGTTGGATCCCCTAAACTTTAGCCTGGCTGAGACAGAAAAAGAAGCAGTGAAACAATATGCACAAGCAGCCCGTAATGCAGAATCAGAGGTAGTGCAAAAAGCAAAGGCAAAACATATGTGCTCAGGAGATGAAAATATTACTTACTTTCACCACTACCTACAGGAAAGGAGGTCAAGAAATAAAATCCTATCAATCTATAACTCTCACAATGAGAAACTGGAAGATATGAAGGAGATTGAAAAGGAATGTATCAAACACTTTGATGATGTCTTTGCTGGTGAACAAGAAGCCTATGACACTGAAATTATTGACAGTTTGCAAACTGAAAGAACAATTACTGATGCTGAGATTGTGGAGTTGACCTAGGAAGTGAGTAGGAATGAAATCACAGAAGCTCTATCTTTGATTGGATCAGACAAGGCTCCTGGCCCGGATGGCTTCTCATCACTATTTTTCAAATCCAGCTGGAGGATTATAAAGGATGATTTTACAAAGGCGATCAAGAATTTTTTTAGAAACAAGAAGCTACTAGGTGAGGTAAATGCAACATACATTACTTTAATTCCTAAGGTTTCTAATGCACCTTATCTGGGTGATTTCAGAACAATCTCTTGTTGCAATGTGCTATACAAATGCATTTTTAAATTCTTGACAAATAGAATGAAGCAAGTGGTTCACAGACAAGTTAGCCTTGATCAGTCAGCCTTCATAAGGGGGAGGTGTATTCATGACAATGTGATGTTGGCACATGAATTGGTCAGAAATTATCATAGAAACCAAGGAGATCCCAGGTGTGCAACCAAAATAGACCTTACAAAGGCCTATGATATGGTCAGATGGGAAGCAATAGAGCTTGTCATGAGGAAAATGAAATTCCTAGAACAATACATTGAGTGGGTGAAGGCCTGCGTTATGACTCCTAGGTTCTCCATCTCCGTCAATGGTTCCCCAAAAGGTTTTGTAAGGGCCAAAAGAGGAATACGACAAGGGTGTCCAATGTCTCCATATTTATTTGTTCTTATTATGGAACTCTTGCACCTAATTCTGAAAAGGAAGGTCAATGAAGGAGACTACATTCTGCATCCGAAGTGTAGTAATCCACAGATCACCTACTTATGTTTTGGTGATGACTTTATTGCTTTCTTTCATGGGAGTTTTAAGTTTGCAAAAGCGCTGGCTAGTGGTTTGAGCATGTTCAAAGCAAGCACGAGACTAGCTATAAATTGCTCTAAGAGTAACTTGTTTGCTGCAGGGGTACCAGATGAGGATCTAATGTTGATTACTAGGTGCCTAGAATTCAATCTAGAAATGCTACCAATGAAGTATCTGGGACTGCCATTGATAACTTCTCGCCTGGATTATAACCAATGCCTTCCATTGGTTGACAGAATACGCAAAAAGGTCCAAGCTTGGAAAAACAAGACGCTGTCATATGCAGGAAGAGTAACTCTTATTAAATCCGTATTGAATAGCCTCCATGTGTACTGGACTTCTAGCTTCATGCTCCCCTCCAGTGTTAGAGATGCTATTACAGGAATCATGAGGAACTTTCGGTGGTCAGCTTTTGATGAATACACAAAGACTCCTATGGTGAATTGGCATAGAGTTTGTAGACCTTATAATGAAGGAGGCTTGGGTATTAGGTGTATTGAGACTTCAAACAAAGCTGCAATGCTGCGCCATGTCTGGAATATCGTTTCTAGTAAGGATAATCTATGGGTAAAGTGGACCAAATCTAACCTAATAAAAGACAAGCATTTCTGGATCATGGATATACCAAGTGAGTCATCCTGGTGTTGGCGCAACATTCTCAAGGCCAGAGTGCAGGTTAGCTCACTGATTGTACACTCAATTGGAGATGGGAAGGGAACTCATTTATGGAAGGACCCATGGCACCCATTGGGTATACTTATTAACAAATTTCCCCAACACTTCACATACCATTCAGTACTTCATCGAAATGCCAAAGTTAGTGTTGCCATCACAGACAACAGATGGAACATAAGAATGAATGACAGAACAGACATGGCTGACTTTTGTGAAGAGCTAAACTCGGTGGAAATTGATAGTGAGTACAAAGATTAAATCATTTGGATGGGGGGACAACAAGGAGAGTTCTCCAATAAGAGTGTTTACCACTCAATGAGACAGAGATCACAACTGGTTTACTAGTCCAAACTGGTGTGGTTCACAGGAAGGATTCCTAGACAAAGTTTCATTACTTGGCTTGTCTTGCATAAGGCCCTCAAGACCCAAGATAAGCTGGAGAAATGGAGAGTTATTGCTAGCTCAATGTGCTCACTTTGTAGTGATGAACCAAAATGAGTAGAGCACATTTTCTTCAAGTGCAGATATTCAAGTTTTGTATGGTCACGCATCCTTTTGCAACTTGGATATAGCATCAGCCTATGGATTGGATAGCAGAATGGAAATAGTGTGAAATGAAGTTCAAGGGTAAATCCCCAAGCACTATGATAAAAAAAAAAAACTAGCTTTGAATGCAACCGTATACCATCTATGGAAGGAGATGAATTGCAGAGTATATAAGGCCAAGTTCACAGGAGCAGTTGAACTAGTTCCAAAGATCATTGGAGATGTCAGGTTACGAGCTTCAGTTTTGGATCTTCAAGTAGAAGACAATGCTGACAATAGAGGCTTTTTTGACAAATGGAGAATAGGTGCTCAATTCATTAAGGGCACTAGCACATGGCATGTATGGAAGAAACCTGAACAAGGATGGGTAAAGGTTAATACGAATGGTTCTCTAACAGGGACTAGGGGGTTATGGTGCTTTGATCAGGGACCATGAAGGACTGGTGGTGGCAGCCGCAGCTGGTTCTCAAAGACCACAAACAGTAATCTTGCATGAACTTCAGGGGATTGAGACGTGAATCAAGCTAGCCCGCAGACATGGCTTCCAGGGAGTGGAGCTCAGTATGGACTCAAGCAGTGCTTTTATGTACCTCACTACCACTAGAGCTCCTCCATGGGAAGCACTTCATACTATTAGGCGTATCAGGGAGGACATGAAGAAGTTCATGGGATGCAGGGTGATGCACGCAGTGAGGGAAACAAACCAGGCAGCAGATAAGCTAGCTAAACTCCTTCCCAACAATGAGTTTGTGGAGATCATTCCAAGCTCGTTTGCTGAAGATATCAAGAAAATAGTGTTTGATGATGCTAGAGGAAGGAAATACTCTCGAATGTAACAAACCTCTATTCAAATCTTTTCAATGGTCTGGGGAGCCCATATAAACCCCCGCGCTTGCCTTTCAAAAAAAAAAATAAAAAAAAATATATATATATATATATAATAATAATAATAATAATAATAATAATAATAATAATAATAATAATAATAATAATAATAATAATAATAATAAGGCTTTATGGGTATTGGGCTTGGCCATGTGACATGTGGGCTTAGTATGGCATTGCGATTCGGGTCTAACCTCTTGGCTTCTGCCAAAGTGGGCTTAGTGTTGTCTGAGCTTTGCCAGATTGGGTGGTCAATCACGCCCATTTTTCTCTGCTAATGAGATTATCAGGACACGTGTACGACGTAGATTAAAGGATGGTTTTGGTGTATCATCAGCTGCTCCCCCCGAGTTAGTGGGCCATCTTGTCGGTCCACTAAGTCATTTCAATAGGAAATGTACAGTCATTACGATTGAGCCCGAAACGTTGTCTCAAGATGCACACATCATTAAATGAGTATGTGACTACTCGAAAAAGGGGGCGCGAATCCCTAGCTTGATATAAGTTGCTTTTTGTTTCTGTAATCCTTCTGAAACCCCTTCTTATTGTCTTGCTTCTACATTCTTGCTTTTAGTTTCACAAGTGCATTCAAAAGTTAATACTTCCTTAAATGGCGGACAATGTCGAACTCACTCCCGAACAGAAGGTGTCCTATATTTGCCTTAATTTTTCGGGATAAAATGGTCGGTCAATCCGATTTGGTTTAACTATGGAATGAATATCGATTTCCTGAAGACTTGGAACTTACCCTCTTGGGCACTGAATGAAACCCGTTAACGCCTATGCAAGGGTTCATCTCTTTGCATAAATGCATGATTTAAGTCGGGCTCTACTTTCCAGTTTCGGAAGATATTTGGCGCTTCCTAGCATATCTTCACATTCCTCCCACTCAGATGGTGCCAAACGGGTTCTGGATTTTGATTGTTGTCTTTATCAGGGCGAAGGATGTTGGCCTTCCGCTAACCCCATGGGTGGTCCATCTGCTGACTTTCGTTCAGCTAAATGTTCACGGGGCCTGTCAGCTGAGCATGCCGGCTTGCTTGGGTTCACTTTCGGACGACTTCAAGTCTTGGCAGAAGTATTGCTATTTAGCTTCTTCGGGCTCTTCATATTTTAAGCTGGAGAGGCGTCTGCTTGTCAGATACTTCCAATTTGATCACCGTAAGCATAATGTTCCCCTCCTATTTTCTTGTCCAATCACTGTGGATATTGAATCGTCGTTTTATTTTTTTTGCACGAAAATTTGTGGCTCCAACTCTCACTAAGGAGGAGGAGTCGATAAGGAAAATGTTCAATGAGCTTTATTTTATGACCATTGAAGAGGTTATGGTTTCGAGCAACATTGTGCGAAGCAGGTTGTTCGAGAACTTCCATGTAGCTCCTATTTTGTTCAGGTCGTTGTCAAAAGAGGTTGACAATAGTCATTCAAAGAAGAAAAAGCTAATGATGCCTAGCCCTACGAGGCAGGCTGAGTTGGAGGAGGCTTTGCAGCCCATTGGTCGGCCCAAGAGGAAGCAAGTCGGCCGCAAGACTACTTCCTTTTCTGATCCGTTAATTTTGCTGGAGAAGAAGGTGACTACCGCAAATCTTGGATTGCCCGAGATATGGTTATGGGATAGTAGGGTGTTGTGATTGAGCCTCCTGCTTCCGTTGTCAACTTGGAAGGGGATTGTTTTGAGATGGCAAGCCTTGGCGAGGTCGAAGCTTCGTATCTTGCGGGTCTTCGGATATGGATCCTGCCAACGAATCTACTAATGCTCCCCATTCTGCTGAAGTTGTTAACCTGGGAGTGGATATTCTCTATCTTTCTCCCGCCCTCAAACCCTAATGCTGGGTCGAGTTGAGCCTCCCGTTAAAATGGCCTTGGTTGCAGAGCTGGCATCTTTGAAGTGTCCCCTCAGCACAGTGTTGACATCCAAGGGAAAAATGGGAGTGTCATTGGACCAGAGTGAGTTGCACCCCAACGCCCGCAATAGAGTACATGTTTTCGAAAAGGCTTTTGTTAAACTGCATAAGTCATATTCTGACGCGCTTTATCGAATAGATTCCTTAAACTAGTAGTTGGAGGAGTTTGGTGTTAGGACAGACTCTGAATCAGTGCGGGCCGCTCGAGCTGATCTTGAGGCCAAGCTAGAGGCCTCAATGGCTAAGCTGAGTTTGACCAAGGCTGGCTTGGCTTCTTCTGAAGTGGAGTTCGGGGCAAACTCGGGAGGAGTTGAAACGTGTGGAATAGGTGGCGGACATGGTGCAGGCTGATCTGCAAGCCCGAGCTATTGAAAAGGAGCAAATTGAGTCCAAGTGGATTGCCTTGCGTCAGAAGCTTGAGTTTGAAGTTGTCGACGGGCAATGTCGTAATTATGAAGCGAAGGATCAAGCTGCTTCTATGTTGGCTGAACTAAGTCTACTAAGGCATCAACTGGCAGATGAGCAATCCCATGTGGCCACACTTGTCGACAGGCTGAAGAAGACAGAGAAGAAGCAGCATGCAACTTTGAACTTTGCTGAGATTGTTTGATGTAGGCTTGAACTGCTAGGGCAGATAAAAAAAGAGAACTCTGACCTTGCGCAAGACTTTGAACGCTATAGAAAAGTTGCTTATTGGAAGATTGACGAGGAAGAAGCTTTCAATCCAGCGTCCTCGACTGGCAATTTGGGACGGGCCTCGGACAACACTATCTTATCCCCTATAATCCCTTATGATATTACTAGCCCTTCGGCATTTGGAGCAGATTCTCCACGACAATTGTAATCCTTAAGATATGATTTAATTAAATAGTATTTCATACTTGTTCTTTTTTAGAGCTTAGTTGTATTGTTGTGTAGGTCTCTGAAACGTGTGACTCACATAGTAATTTTGAAGTCGTTGCGGTTTAGATTTCTTAGACCACCTTAATCTACTTACTAGCGCACTAGACTGTAAGTCGGACCAGAAACTATCGTCATCAGCCGAAACTAACAAGCTTTGGTCGGGTTCGACGATCACTGTCTGTGGAAAGATAATGATCCTGGCAAACCATCGCCATCAGGTTCGATGAGCTCTGACTAGACTCCCACTTTCTGACCCATTGTCATCCGTGCTAGATGGACAAGGAGTTAGAGCGGACCAGAAACCATCATCATCAGTTAGAATTGACTAAACTTTGGTCAGGTTCGGTGATCACTGTCTGTGGAAGGACAATGATCCCTAGCAAGCCATCGTCATCAGGCTCGATGAGCACTGACTAGACTCCCACTTTCTAACCCATTGTCATCCGTGCTCGATGGACTAGGCATTAGAGCATACCAGAAACCAACATCATCAGTCGGAACTGACTTAGCTTTGGTCAGGTTTGATGATCACTGTATGTTGAAGGATAATGATCCCTGGCAAGCCATTGTCATCGGGCTCGATGAGCACTAACTAAACTCCCACTTTCTAACCCATCGTCATCCGTGCTCAACGGACTAGGCGTTAGAGTAGACACGAAGCCATCATCATCAGTCGAAATTGACTAAGCTTTGAACAGGTTCAATGATCACTATTTGTGGAGGGACAATGATCCTTGGCAAGCCATCGTCATCAGGCTCAATGAGCACTGACTAGACTCCCACTTTCTAACCCAACGTCATTTGTGCTACACAGACTAGGAGTTAGAGCAGACCAGAAGCCACCTTCATCAGTCGAAATTGACTAAGCTTTGGTCAGTTCAGTAAGTCTAACTCAGGTGTCTTGACTTATGTAATTCACTGAGCTCAGGGTCAGTCATGGGGACCGGTTCAACAAATCCAATATGTGAAATGGACAGTAATAGATTGCTTGGATGTCTAGCTAGATTGGATGAACAACAATGGAAGTTTAGTAACAACAAATACCCTTTATTGATAATATTTTTTTTAGGTGTTCTACATTCCATTGCCACTTAAGGCTTTCGACGTTCATGTCTTTCAACCAATATGTCCCTGGCTTGTTGATCTTGGTTACTTTATAGGGCCCCTTTCCAATTCTGGTTTAGCTTGCCTGCGCCTGGTTCTTTAGTGTTTTGTTGAGTTTTTCTAAGTACCCAGTCTCTCAATTTGAACTCTCCTGGCTTGACTTTCCTATTGTAGTATTGAGCCATTCGTTGTTGGTAGGCGGCTATTTTGGCAGAAGCCCGATCTCTCATTTCTTCGAAGATGTCTAATCCAATGCACAGAGCTTAGTCGAATCATGTTCTCCTTGACCTTGACTTTGACATGCATATGGAATACATGTGAGTCAAATACCACCATTGTGGCAGCTGATGGCATTCCAATGCTAAGGTTAGACAAGGCTTGAGAAAGGCTTAAAGTCGTAAATTGGGTTTTATAGCATACCTTTGTTCATCAACCCCGTGTCTTATTTATAATGCAAGATTCCTTGTTTGGCTAGGCCTCTGGTGGCGTATCTTAGGGAAAGATATCTTGTTGGATCCTTTCCTTGTTAGGATTCGTCCATGTAGGAGAGTTTCCTCACATGACTTATGCTCCTAGATCCGCGAGAGAAACTTCCCTTTTGGAGTGTTGTCCATGCAAGGGTGTTCCATGCACGACCTATACTCCGATATTTGTTTGTCGGAACCAATGTGTTGTTGGCTTGCCAGTCTTAGGTCGACCCCCCAAAAACTTGCCTGATTTGGCCTTACGGGTATTGGGCTTGACCATGTGACGTGTGGGCTTAGTATGGTGCTGCAATTCAGGTCCAACCTCCTAGATTCAGCCAAAATGGGCTTAGTGTTATTTGGGATTTGTTAGATTGGGTGGTCAATCAGGCCCGCTTTGCTCTGCTGATGAGATTATCATGACACGTGTATGATGCAGATTAAAGGACGGTTTGGTGTATCATCACAAATCTTGTTAGAAAGTTTTGATAGTTTCATGTTTTAAGTATTCTTTGTAGAATGTGTCAAAATGAATTCAATCTCATTTTGGCTTATATATTCTCTTTTTTTTTTGCTCAAATGTTAAATTAAAAGTACTTTTTATATATTGAATCTTCATTGATTATTTTATGCAATATTTTCTTTTTGGTAGTTGCTAGGTGGATGAGAATTAATTTATTACAAATTTGGAGAATGCAAAGTTTTTAGACTTATTATTACATTTTTTTGGGGGAGTATGCTGGGAGTTTCACCATTTAGTAATTGTGTTTTTTTTTAATGAAAAATTAATGAACTTGATGGAATTGAAATATATAAGTCACTTTATCTGATTGTATCAAATTTTATTGAAGTTATTTGTTAACAATAACTTATATGGGCAAATGGACAGTTCGCACACTAAATTTAAGATTGGGTTGGTCATGGGCACATAGAGGCCAACTCGAGGTTTAGTTAGGCTAGGAATGGGCAAAACATCGAAACAATGGATTGGTCAGGGGCAACGCTTTCAACCCACCCACTTGCAACCCTAGTCTTTGCTGATTGGATCTTCAAGAACATGTTTTTTGCAATGTCTCTTCCTAATTGAACAAAGGTAGTTTGGAGTTTTAACTCCATACCCCTTGCATGGGTCTTGGGTGGTTTTTCTTAATTTCTATTTTTAACATACGAGGATAAGCATTCTTATCAAAAACCTCAGTAGAATTTTCAGGTCTTCCCAAAAGTCTAAGAGGAGAAGAGTCATTAAATATTAAATCATATTGATAAGTATATCCAGTGTAGTCAAAGCCATCCAAAGCCACCGCTTAAAGCCAAAATCCAAGCGAAGCTATGACATCTCGCTTCGCCTTGGTCAAAGCCATGCCACTACCCTGAAGCCACAAAAGCCACCATTTTTAGCGTTTTTTTTTTGTTGAAGCGTGAAGCCACCAAAGCCATGGTTTCATTAAACAATTTTTTTCTTTTCGTTTTTCGTATTTCTTCTTCTTATACTTTTTTCTCTTTTTCCTTATCTCTTTAGAGCTTCACGGCTGAATCAGAGAGCTTCAATAGAGCAGAGTTGGAGATCTTGTTCGAGGTACGAATCTTCTTACCTTCAATAGAGCATCACTGGAATTTCCATCGTCATGACCCTGAAGAAGGACTCCATATATATCTATACATTGATTATCTATGCATTAATAATCTATACATTAATAATGTTGTTATTTTTTGTTTACTTAACGTGATTGAGGTAATTGATTATTGAAGAAAACCGTGGGACAAGGGAAAGTAGTTTTTGGGAAGACATTGGTTGGAAGTATGGTGTTGTAGTGAATGGTAACAAACCTCATAACATAGGAAGTATATGAACACTTACATTGACTCAATACCTCAAATCTAGTAGAAAAACAGAATGCATCTATGTAGAAGCTTAGCTACAAGCAAAATGCATATATTTACATTTTTTATATAGTATTAAATCATTTTTTAGGGTTGCTTTACTTGCATAAAGTCATCGCTTCGTGCTTCCCTTTTCACTTAAAGCCAAGCCATGACAAATTGTTTTGCCTTCATGCTTTGACTACCTTGAGTATACCAAAATCTTATATAAACATTTATAGCTAGCATGGGAATAACAGACTCATCGTTAATGGAATAAACTCATTTAAGGATCTAAGGAACTAGATGTTGTATACATAACAAAAATAAGAAGAAATGCTTGGACTATTGATGATAAGTCTTACAAATCGTATTCTCTGTCTGTTTATCTTCTATTTCTATTTTTTGTTTCTAAACATTCATGTCAATTTTCAGAGGAACAAATAGCTGGTCTTCAATTATGTTGAGTCAAAACCCAAAAGACGAGAACAATATATTGTATATAGATGAACATAGTGATAAACACTCAAAACATCGATTTTTACGCCCCATTTTAGCTATTTATTAGTCTCTAGTTGTGCTTAAAATAAATTAAATGTCTCTATTTGTCTCGAATTTGATTATTGTTATAATTTTTGCAGGAAATCGAAAAATGTGCAAAATTTGAGACAATTATATCATAAATTTGCATGGCCAGAAGCAATTAGAGAAACTATGAAATCTACGAAAAATATGAAATCGAGGCATTTGGGCACGTTCATGGAGACATGTGGCAAGTTTCAAGATAAGAACTTCAAGTGTAGAACATACATTCATAAAGACAAATAAAGCATCAATTCAAAGCATATTCCAAGGATCAAATCAAAGAATTTTTCATTGCCTTGATTTTGTCTCACCATATCTACCTCCAATTAAGAATCCCTTGATGTATCTATCTTTAATTATGGCTCCATTGATTTTATATGATACGATTTGGAGTATAATCAAGAGATTTGTGAGATTTTATCCCCATTTCCAGCTTTGGATGAGAACATTATAAATAGGCTATCAAACTCTTGGAAAAGAGACATCTAATTCATTGTTACATCATTATCTTATCTCTAGCATAGCTTAGATTTGTTTTCTTTCTATTCGTTGGAGCTTTTGTTGAAGTTAAGTTTATTACATATAAGTTTTTTAGTTTTGAATTTAATAAAAGTTAGTATTTTATTATGCATTAGTTATCTTTCAATTTAATTAGTTTACTTCATCATCCACCTTCTTAGTTCTACTCTTAAATTAATTCATCACAATGAGAATGGTACACTAAACCTCTCATCTCAGGGGGGAGAAATGAAACCTACTTGAGTGATGTAGAGATTTTTTTTAAAGAATAAAAAAAATTCAAACTTGTATAATTTCTATTAATCCTAGATTCAACTAATGAATCAAAGTTGTCAAATCGAAAATGGACAACGAAGGATTGTGCAAAATGAAGATCAAGACTTGGAAACGAGGATTATATTTGTTTTTCCTAGTTCTTTAATTCTTCGTAAATTATAACCATTCATTGAAAAATCACCATCGAGACAGGGGTGGATTAATGATGGTCAATGAGTTTCTTTTATTAACGAAAGAGGTAAGTGAAATCCTATCTTAGAAAAGAATTTTTATTTTGATTATGGATTTTGAATTAAAAATTAAAGAAATTTGTGCAAGTATTCCAAAAAATGTTTAAAAAATGTGTTAAATTATTTTCTACAAAGCTAAAAGTTGGATTCTCCAATCCTTGAGACATCTCTTTTAATTGATAAAATTTGTTTAGTAATTTTCAATTAAAATTTTTTTCTAAAAAAATAAAAAAAATCATATTTTTTTCTCTATATCTTATTGTTATCATTTCTCTTTTTTTTTCACCAATTATGTATTTTATTTGATCTTCTAAAGTGTTTCTAAATTTTGAGCTTGAATCCTTTTAACTTGGTGAGTAGGACGATAACCCCCACAAACCATTTTACTTGCATTTTTCCTTAGAATTTTGCAGGTAAATTGATAAGAAGGGAACAAAGAAAAAAAAAAGTGTTGATTTGAGTTTTAGGCGACAAGAATTTTGAGCAAATCAAATGGCGTAATTGCCTATCATCAAGTAAAAAAAGGAAAAGTAAAAGCACAAAGAAGATCAATTTTTCCCATCCCTCTTCTTTCCTCCCCTATATATATGCTTTTATTTTGGGTATATTTTTAGCTTTAGGATACAATTAATTCACTTGCCACAAAAAAAAATCAATTGAATGTATATTGGAAGTCGTATTTATTTACGGTTTACATAATATTTTAAATTGATTTATCAAAAAAATATGACTTCTTGACCATGACCAGTAAACAATATTTGCATCTATAATTATTTGATTGTGTGTTTATTTATTTAGACACATACCAAAGTAAAAAAAAATTCATTAATAAATAAAAGTAGGATTTTTTTTAGTAAAACTAATTTTTTTTTAGTGGGCAACCAATAGTGTTGTGAGGGGAGAGCAATTGCTTGAACCAAGGAAGAGTAGCTCTAAAAGAACACTTCTTTCTACCCTCGCAGGTGGAGACTTTGTGTCCAAGCTCACAAGTTAGTATCCCTTTTAGACACATTGTTCTAGTGGCTTGGGTGTTGAGTGAAATATTATTGGACATTGCTTGGTATTTGTTTACGTTTTTGCATCTTAACCAACTACGTGGTTGCTTACATTAATAAACTACCATAAACAGAAAGGGCATACCTAGCCCTATTTTTGAAACTGGTGGGATTTCATCACCCACCTCATCACTCCAGCTGTGTGAAACCAATGCACATATAAAATCAACTAAGATTAGAGCCAGTTAAAACAGTGTTCATAGGACAACTAAGATCAAAGTGAATCTACTAAATTTTGTGTTGATCAAAGCTAAACGTGATGTTGGGTTTAATCATTCAGTGATCTCCGGGAGGCTGCTGCAACATGGGTAGCTCACCCGGTATGCTGAGTCACTAGTAAGTTGTGGACCACAGAAGGACATGGTGCAACTAACAGTTTTGGTTAGGAACACACACCCTAAGTGTGTATTCAACATGCATCATTCTCATATCAATCGGTCTACAGAGGGGTAACACAAGTACAGTTCTTAATTAGATCACATGATCTCCTGTTACTTGTGCAATAATTCGGCTTCTTGCAAACGTAATTTTGACCTTCTGATTGAATTTTGTACTGTTGGATACAAGCTTTTAGGATCATCATTTAGCACCCTATCTAATTAGGTGATAAAAGATAACAGTATGACACCTATTGCTTATAATCAATCTTGTCCCTCATAGATTCACAAAATAAAATCCCTTTAAAAAGTTGTTTACTTAGATTAAGCATTTGTGTGATTAAGCGGTGATTGTTGTTTATGTATGCCTTCTTAGCAATCGCCTAGGGATACACAATCTGTGCATTTTGTCATTGTCATCCTTCCATTACACTCTTCACCTTTTATGAAAGATTGGGAACGACCCCACAAACAGTTGGTTCGTTCCCAAAAATTTCCTGACCACCCTAACAATCGCTTGATGAATTCCCTAGGTTTTCTAGCCACTCTGACCCACTATTTACCTCTTCACCACACTCTTCTCCATATGCTTCCCCACACTCCTCTCTACCAGTCTCCCTACACTATCAAATCAACATTGGGATGACAGAGCGTCCGATTTGAGAATATAATGTTCCCCTTGCTGATAATGTGCAGAGATGCATTGAGTTGCCCCCTGTCATGACAGTTTAATTTGAGATCCCGCTAGCTATTATCAATATGCTGCTGAAGTTCTATGGCTTGATCGAGAAAGCCCATATGTCCATCTTGGAAAGTTTCTTGAAGTTTGTAGTACTTTTAAGAACCAAAACATAGATGGGGAAAATGTCAAGCTTCGCTTGTTTCCGTTTTCCTTTGAGATTTGGCTAAAATCCCTTCCTTCCAATTTTATCAAATCATGGGAGGATTTAATCATAAAGTTTTTAGAGAAATACTTTCCCCTGAGAAGAAACCCATAAATTAGAAGAGACGTTGATGAGTTTTATCAAACACATGACATGATGAAACCTTTTATGTAACACGAGATCGCTTTCAAGATTTACTCATCAAATGTTCTCATCATGGCTTTGAAAAACGAGTTTTAGTACAAAGTTTATAATGGATTGACTATTGAGTCTCCAAGTTCATGCACCAAGGAAAAATTCATGCGTAAGACAGATACTGTTGCTTATACATTTCTAAGGGAACTTGCTGATGATTCGAGATAATGAACTTCTCATAGAGACTTGAAACCTAGTACTTCTAGAAAATCATGTATATTTGAAACAATGGAAGGTTCAGAACTAGATATTAAAATCTTATTCAAGGACTTTGCTATGGAAAATAAATCTATTGTTACGTACTCTGTCTCCCAAGCCAAAGAGAAAACTTCCAATCCTTGTACCTCTTGCCTCAAGGTAAATCATATCGATTCTGATTGTCCTTTCTATCCGAGTGGAATGAACCTCAAGAGGAGGTGTGTGTGTTTAATAGTAAAGGTCAATCCAACACATTCGATCAAACCTACACATCTGCAAATCAAAATCAATCTAACTTTTTCTATGGTGGTGACTTTTGTGAGCAACTACCCAGGAGTTCAAGGAATCCTACTAGTTTCCAACACCCTAAGCAACCTAGTAGACAAGCCCACAACTCACGCACTCATCTTAGGCACAGTCAACATGGATTTCAATCTAACCAGTGGCAACAAAATCAGTATCCACCTCAGGGAGGACAACTTCCATACCTGCAGCATCAGCTTGTGTCTCTTTCTATGGTTACCATCCCTCATAATTCGTATGGTTAACCTCAGCATAGTAACTCGCATGACTTGGTGCCTCAAACTCAATATGGTGCTCCTATACCACCTCTAAAACCATCATTGTAGGATATGATGCACCAATTAATGGCCACCAATGTTTCTAATTCCCAAGCCATCCAACAACTTCAATAACAGTTGCAACATTTGATTGTGGGAAGGGAAAATGAACATTTCCAAGCCAACCCATCCCTAATCAAAAGGGTGTTACCCAAGCCCATATCAATTAAATTGAAAGTAGTTCTAACTAAGTAAAAGCAGTTACTACCCTTCATTCTGGGCAAGCAATAGATAATGGTGTAGAGCAACCTAAGAAAACTGATGTGAGTTCTAAATAGAGTGTTACTAAACTTACTGAAAAAGATAGGTTATTCTAAAACCAATTCAAAACCACCTTAACAACTTCCCTTAGAGTCAAGAAAGTATATACCTAAGGCACATTTTCCCAAAGCCTTTGTAGGTAGCAAAAAAGAGAAGTAATTTCAAGAAATCCTAGACGTTTTCAAAGGCGTGCACAATTTCATCTATCCAGCAAGTTCCAGTCTATGCAAAAATTTTCAAGAACATGTGCACGAGAAGAAAAATAAAAGTCCCTAAAATTGTATGCCTTGCAAGAGATGCCACATTGCTTATTCAATAAATTGGAGTGGTTAAGTACAAGGATCCAGGAACCCCTACTGTACCGTGTTTCCTTGGAAATGACTTTAAAAATTGTGCCTTGATTGACTTAGGAGCTAGTGTGAACCTCTTACTTATCATATATATTTGGAACTTGGGTAGAACGAGATGCAGCCAACAAAGTTAGTTCTTAAGCTAGCAGATAAGTCAAAACGGTACCCGAGATGAATAGTTGTGGATGTGATTGTACAAGTTGCAGATTTCTATTATCCAGTTGACTTCATCATCCTAGACACTAGCCCTAGCCCAGATAATCAAATTCATGTCATCTTAGAGTGACCTTTCCTAACAACTGCGGAGGCCAACATCAATTGTAGAAGCAATAGCATGTCTATTGCCCTTGGGAACCTTAAAGTTGAGTTGAATATTTTTAAGGCTCACAAGTTAGCCATTGCTTGGAGTATTAATGACATCAAAGGTATTGACCCAACTATCTGTGAGCATCATATCTATTTGAAAGATGAAACCAAAACCTCCAGAGAACCCCATTGACGTCTCAGTCCCATTTTGAAAGATGTAGTAAAGGAAGAAGTATTGAAACTTCTGGATGCAAACATCATTTATGCTATATCTGAGAGCAAATGGGTTAGCCCAATCCATGTGGTTCCTAAGAAATCAAGAATTACAGTTGTTGAAATGTAAACAATGAGTTTGTGCCACAAATAGTGAAAAATGGATGGAGAATATGTATTGATTATCAAAAGCTAAACTCTAATACTCGAAAGGATCACTTTTCCATCCTCTTTATTGATTAAATGCTTGAGATGTTAGCATGTCATCCGTAGTATTGTTTCTTGGATGGGTATTCTGGATACAATCAGATACCCATTGCATGTGAGGATCAAGAAAATACCACATTCATTTGTCCCTGCGTTACCTATGCTTATCGTCGCATGCCTTTTGGGCTATGCAACGCACCCGCAACATTTCAAAGGTGCATGACTAGCATATTAAGTGATATGGTGGAAAAATTTCTTGAGATCTTTATGGATAATTTTTCAATATTCGGCTCGTCTTTTTACCAATATCTAAATCACCTCTCACTTGTCTTAAAGCGTTGTAAAGAAAAACACCTTATTTTAAATTGGGAAAAATGTCACTTCATGGTGAAGTAGGGCATTGTTTTTGGGCACGGTGTCTCTTCAAAAGACATTGAAGTGGACAAAGCTAAGGTCGATGTCATTTCATATCTTCTGATTCCCAAATCTGTTAAATACGTGAGATCTTTCTTAGGGCATGTTGGGTTTTATCGTTGTTTCATCAAGGACTTCTCCAATATAGCATGCCCTTTAAGCAATCTCTTAGCTAGGGATGTTCCCTTTCTTTATGACGATAATTGCAGTTTTGCATTTATGCGTCTTAAGTCTGAACTAGTTTCAGCTCCCATCATTCGAGCTCTTGACTTGATGCTACCCTTTCAGATTATGTTTGATGCATCTGACTACGCTCTAGGTGAAATTTTGGGTTAGAGGGTTAACAAGCTCCCTCATGTCATCTACTATGCTAGCAAGACTCTGAATGAGGCTCAACTCAATTACTCGACCACTGAGAAAGAGATGTTGACCATTGTATATGCCCTAGATAAATTTCGTTCCTATCTCATTGGAGCTAAAGTCATTGTGTACACTAACCATGCTACCCTTAGATACCACTACAAGAAAACAACCCATTAATAGCGTTTCAAAAAAGCTATGGTAGGATACCATAGCGTTTCAAAAAAGCAATGGTAGGATACCATAGCGTTTTAGAAAACGTTGTGTCTACCCAAGCTATAATAGACCTAGGGTCTATTATAGCGTTTTTAAAATGCTATAGTAAGTTGGCTTTTTATAGCGTTTTAAAAACGCTATGGTAAGTATACATAGAATTTTTTTTTTTGTGCTATCAAATGACTTTTCATTACATCTTATAAGTTTTATTTCTAGAAAATAAAAATTTAAATGTGCCAAACTTGAACATTTCCACAAATGGAGGCAAAGTAATATTGTAATTAATAAGATAATGTATTACATCGAGTCACAAAATCTATCAAATAATAAAGATCAGACTACATTTTTTTTTTTGAAAGGCAAGATCAAACTACATTTATTTCAGTTGAATGATAAAGATAATGTATTACATCGAGTTACAATCCTTTCCAATTTCCAACTTCATTGCTTTGGTTCTCCATTCCTTCATTTGTTGATGTTGGTTCAAGGATGTACCTCTTGATGTTGTTTCTTCAAAAGAAAAGGCTTTGGCAACAACATCCATGGTACAGCGACAAGGGCCAGCAATAGTAACAAAAAACTTCAGCTTTTGGAGGAATCATTGACCCAGTTGTCTTCAATTTGGGAAATAGTTCAAACCAGTATCTTGTTTGCACCTCTTAGTTCTTTAGTTACAAAGTCTCTCACATTACCATATAACTCAGAAACGAAATGCAACTATTTCATGGTTATGAAAATCAATTCTTATAGATATTATTTCTTATATGATGACAATAAATAAGTATGTACTATAAGCTTAGGGATAATGTAAAATCAGAAATGAGATAACCTGTCCACTACAAAATGGTCCCGCTCCAATGCTAATAGTTGGAATTTTAAGGGCAGTAGAGGTAGCTGCAGGGACACATTCCAACACCACGGAAAAACATCCTGCCTCCTGCAAAGCCATGGCTGTCTCAACTACCTGCAAAACATTACAAACTGCTTTAGCAAAAAAAAAAAAAAAAAAAGAGACAGAATAAATACTGTTAGACCTTGACAACACTGGTGGCGTTCTTTCCTTGAGGCCTAAAGCCACCTAGAACACTAATAGCCTGAGGGGTAAGCCCAACATGCCCCCATAACTGCAATTGCCTTTGCTGCTGTAATTCTAGAAAGAACCCCACCCTCCAGTTTAATTACATCCATACCACCTTCCTTCAGCATTCTAACCGCTGTATCAATTGCTTGCACGTGATTGAAACTACATGAACACGTCTTCAATCTGACAATGTGGAAGAATAAACTTAGTGTGTTATAACCCATGCATCCATAAAACCAGTGTCTCCCATGATGCACGTGTTAGATTTGGGGGATGTGTGTGTGGTGTGTTGATCTGCATTAATACCACATCGCCTATGTGGATTTTCTCTCCAATAGCACCAAGTAGCTTGGAAATATAAACATATGTTGACATATGCGTGTATGTGTTTAGTAAAGTGCAACCTAAGTGAAACTGTATCTGATATATTTTTTTAATTTTTATACCACATTTTATATTCTTTTCTTCTTTATCCACCCAGTGAGTTTTTTTAATGGTAGTCTGGTTGGATGGTTAAGGCTGGGTGGTTTAACCCCCACGTCTTGGGTTCTATACCCACCGGCAACACGCTTGCCTTTAAAAAAAAAAACAAACACTGATAACTCATTCCTAGAATATCATCATAAAAACAGCTACTTAGCGGGTTATTGATTTTTCCTTGATCTAGTGACTGAATGAAAAGAGCAAAGCTGAGTATACCCATAAAACCAGATTATATGAATCTGGACAACCAGCACGACTCAATGGTTCTCGCCCACAAATAAGCTCCAAAAGAACGACACCAAAGCTATAAATGTCACTTTTCTCAGTTAACTGCTCAGTGGAATAGTATCTGCATGCAAAAGTGAGAGTAAAAACAAGCTCCATTAAAAACCAACTAAAAGATGATCTCAGAAGCTTACTCAGGATCAAGATATCCAGCAGTGCCCTTTACAACAGTGGTCACATGAGTTGCGTCTGGTCGAGTAATTTGCTTAGAAAGGCCAAAGTCACAGACTTTTGCATTCATCTCAGCATCCAAAAGGATGCTGTTGCACTTCACATCACGGTGAATGATTCGTGGATTGCTTCCATTGTGTAGATAATCCAATCCTTGAAAAGAAGCAAGTTTCAGTAAAACAATCATTTAGTCCTAAAGTTTAATGTTGATGCTTACATTATAAAACCATGAATAGTTGTACCAAAATAGGGAAGAGGAGATCAAAACCCAACTCGAACTCAATGAAAAATCATTAGGGGCATTAATTTTGGCTGGTAGATGGCAATTAAACCCGCAATTTTGGGTCCCCATCCTAACTAACAGGGTGGGTAAGTTGTTCATGTATCACGGGGATAGGGATGCTACCAAAAGCCAACTCAGAGTTCAGTAGGAACCCCGATAGGGTGCCCAATCTCGGCATCCCAAAACCTCTAATAAACAATAAATGTTATATTTTCAAAATGTGTGGAAGCCATCAAAGTATGTGTGGCACACCATATCCAATGATATCAAAATGCATTCTTTTATATAGTTTTGCTGCATTTTTGTTTGCTTTTGCTAGTGACGTGGGACTAAACACCTAGACTTTCTCACATCGTATGAAGTGGTTTGAATCACGGTCTTTACAAGACTGTGAAACTCAAGTAAGCTTCTAGTGAAAACCACTTTATACCTCTCAGTTGGTATTGATTGACTTGTTCCGACTTAGTCTTGAGTTGAATTAAATTTTTTGGGCATAGTCAGGGAGGTCAAGGAAAGTCAGAATAGGTTAAAGAAGGAAAGTTAGAATAGGAAAGTCAGAATAGTTAAATAAGGAAAGTCAGAATACAGTTTCATGTATGTTGCACTCTACTGCTGCATATAAAGAACTACAATCTACAACTCTCAAGAAAGAAGAACAAAATGTAGTCACCTTATACCAAAAACTAATATAAGAACATTATTCACTAATTTAGCAAAACTATTTCCATAAGAACTAAGACGTATAAGAAATTTACCTTTTGCAGCATCAACAACGATTTTCAGTCTGCGGCCCCAGCTTAATGTTACCTTTTTACTGTTTTGACCTGAAACAGTTGTTTAACAGATGGAGATGCACAAGATATAACATAGAGCCATACTTTCAGAAATGGGGAAATAATTAACAGAAAGAAATATATTTTCTTAGAGCAGCTTACCGTATAGATTATCAGACAGTGAACCACCTGGTAAGAACTCATAGACTAGTATTTGTCCTTCCAAGGATACAAGATTCTGATGGTGAATTTGTGACAACAGATACACCTGCACATTCACATTATGAAGAAAAATGGGAAATTGTAAAAGCTACTCAGTTTTTTTATTTTTTTATTTTTTTAAAGAGCATAATAACAGGAAGCTCATTAAGTGACAAACTTGAGAAGGTCAAGCCCCATTCAAAAAATTTGTTTTCCTTACGTCACTACAAGAATAAAGAAAATACTTACCTAGTCATAAAGCACTTCCAAATACATAAAAGCATTACCAATTGCAGTTTATTACACAATGCTTTAACCTTAGAAGTGTATAAGTTCTAATTTCATCAGTTTAGGGCTGGTTAAGCTGCATCCTGATTGTTGAAATAACACCAGTTCTAATTTTAGAAAAAGCTATTGCTTCCCAAAATCTTCCAAAAACGAATTTGTCACAAGTTAAAAGGGTTAAACATCAAGTGACATATTCAGTTTTTTGAGTCTCTTGTCTAGTCTAGAATTTTTTTTTTTTTGGCTTGCTCTAGTGAGAGAAAACATTGATTTTTCAACCTTAGGTCCCAACGAACCTAATGACAGACTATCTCTTCCTTCCTTTTCTCTTTTCCTTTTTCAATCTGTTAATTCTCTTTCTTGAAACCTAAAAACCTCACATTGCAAACTCCATTAATATGATACCTTGCAAAATCCATTAGGCTTTAGTGGAAAACTCCATTAATATGATACCTTACAAACTCCATTCAATGATATAAGCCTAATTTATCAATGGAGTTTGCAAGGTATGATATTATTAATGGACTTTGCAAGGTATCATATTTATTCTCTTTCTGTTAATTCTCTTTCCTTTTGCAATGATATAAGCTCTAAACTATTTTGAATTATTTATTATAACCTTAGGTCCCAAGCTCCACCACTAAAGCCTTGGGCGAGACGCTACTGCAGAGGAGTGTTTTTTTTTCTAAATGGCTGAGATTTTCATATGGTCACCCTCACTTTAACTAATGTATAGCCATGGTGCTCTTAAGGCTGGGGCAAGCCACTTTAAATAAGACAATGGCATCGAGCTATGTAGACAAGTAGCATTTACACAATAGTTGAAACAAACAGTAAAACATGAAAAATCGGAGCAACAAAACACATCCTTTTCCTCATGAAGCAACACTAATACTTAACACATACTTGTTAGAAGGTGATATGCTAATAAAGGCACTACTGAAATCCCTTTTCTCAACTTGATTTCATTATCTTTAAAATTTACAAATAATATTGAAGCTAATTTTCAATACCTGCCACTGGATGATGATTCTTGCTTTAACAAATTGAGCTTCAAGTTCAATTTCCCTCTCAGTTGCTTCAGAAGCGACCTGCTCTTTTTTTGTACATCTTGTAGTTGAACCATACGCTCCTAACAAAATCAACAATTAACAATTAGACGCTAAATAAAATGTAAATATAACAGTTAGACATATAGAAGACATAACTTCTACATCTGCAGTGCCCGGAGAAAAATGAAAGCATGCATATCCTTACATGTGATGGAGTATGTGAGCAACAAATGAAAGATTCAAATTTGATGACCCCTCAATGATATCTTTTGGAGATATGTATCTTTTGCAGCTCATTCTTTTTGCATGCTGAAGTACCAGTTCTGCCCTTTGAGTAGGATCCTTAGTATCTAAAGTAGCTAGCCTACAATGTTCTGGTGCTAGAACATTAAGCAGGTAAGCATATGCTTATCCATCCTGAAAGTGAATATTTAATTGTCAAAAGGCATCAAAATTATTATTTATTCGAAGCCTATGAGAGTGTTTTCCATGTGAAACTCACCTTTTAAGGTTTTCTTGAAAGATTATCAACATCACCTAGTTACAAAGTTTCATACAAATTTATCTTATAGTACTAAGAAAGATATGTTAAGCTCCTCATAGGGATTTTATAAGTGATAACTACTGGAATTTCTTAAAGCAGTGATGCTCATAAATGTTTAGAGAAATCAACAAAGTAGTATAAGATTAACAATGTTTTTAAATACAATATATCCATACATTTCCAGAAATGCTTTGAACCAGAGATATGGACTGTTGCATAGTATAGCGAGTATTGCCAAAATATTAATTGAAATTGTAGATAGGACTGTTGCACAGTATAGTGAGTTTGCCAAAATATGAAAGAAATGGAATATTGCCACTTAGATTCTTCTTAAAAAAAAGTACAGTATATAATATGATAAATTTGCATTTGGGTTTGTCAACTCCAATAACTATGATACACAAAAGAGACCGATCACCGTATAATGAGAACATAGTAGTCTATTTTTTCTAAGTTCATACTACACACCTTTGAGAGGTTGGTGGTGTTTGCATGTTCGCAACATCAAGTAAAATGCTCCTAATTATCAAAAAATTTCACCTTGATATCTGATCTGAACTCAAAGCAACAAAATCTCAGAACGAAGTAGTGTGAAATGCAGGACAAAAAACAACTAAACTATCAAAAGATCATGAACTCTAATAACCAAACAAACTGAAGTAAAATCAAAACTAATTCCGAAAAATTCAAGAACTAAGAACCCTAGAACACCGAAACCGAGCAAAATGAAGGCGAGGCACGCCATATCTGAGACTTACCAACAAATGTAATCCTTCAAAGCTCTAAATCTACCATTCCTTAACTGCAAAAGGTGATACAAATTCAATCAAACAAACAAAAGAAAAATGTTTAGAGATCCAAAACACAGATTCAGCAAAACAAACTGAAAAGTGAAGAAAAATCAATCAAGAATTGTAAAAAAAAAAAAATGAAATCGAGAGATTTGATGGCGGTGAAAGCAAAGCCAAGCAAAGCAAGAAAGAGTAAGTTGAGTTACCTTGAATGAACATGAGAGTTGAATACGAGAGAGAGGGGTCCAATCGTCACAGAATGGTGCGGTGATTTCGGTCTCAAGCATGTGGATTACTAGTCCCATTTTGGGTATTTTTTGTGCATCTGGGTCAACACAGTGAATAGCAACCAAAAGAATCCATTTAAGAGCCTTCGAAGTTGGCATCTTCGGTAACTTAGGATCCACTACTTCCTCAACTTTCCTATTTCCAACCATGGTCTTCAACTAATCAACCAAATTCACCTACAAACAGAATTTTAAGTTTAGATCAAACAAAAAAGAGAAAGGTTACAAATTTAAAGTCTTTTAAAGTTTCAGCATCGACCTCTCCAGGGGGTCGACTGTAATCAACAGGGCTCCTTCCAGAAATTAACTCCATCATAAGTATTCCAAAACTATAAATATCGTTCCTCTCATTCAACATACCTGTGCAGGCATATTCAGTTTCTACATAGTTACAAAATCCAAATGTCCATCATAACTATTTTGCTAAATGCAGAGTAGATATTAGATGAAGGACAAAGAACTTGTGTAAGAAAGATACTAACCTGTATGTTCCCATCACCCGAGTGGTCACGTAACTGTTTTCAAAACATAATAGCTTTGCAAGTCCAAAATCAGACACCTTAGGATTCCATTGTCGATCTAATAAAATGTTGTTGGGCTTTACATCTCGATGGACAACCTTTGGTTCCAAACCCTCGTAAAGGTAGGCCAAACTACAAAAACATGGTTAGTTGTAAATATTTGCCTAATACTTGTGTCGATATATAACTATAACATACAAAATTTAGGAAATTTTCATTGTACCCTTTAGTTGTTCCAAGGATAATGTTCATTCTAATTTCCCATGTGAGAGGGCTGACATGGCCTACATCACCATGGAGCCATTGGTCAACATTACCGTTGTCTACATACTCATACATGAGCATTCTGATCAATAAAACCAGATGGTGTAAAAATGCTGAAATTTAACCACCCTCAAACCTAAAGTATAAAATCAAGATGAGTAAACCTCCTAACTTATACAAAGAACATTTATTGACAGAAAAATGAATTGAAGTGATACCTGTAAGCTCCCTCGACACAATCCCCTAGTAACCTCACCAAATTCTTATGTCTAACACGTCCAATTGCTTCAACTTCTACTTTGAACTCCTTCTCAGCTTGCCCTCTGAAAAATCAAAAATCATTAATTTCATTACCAAGGGAGTAGAAAGTGGAGAAAATCTACATTGAGTTCTAGTTCAAAATGTAAATGAACAAGACTGTGTTTTCTATTGTGACCATTTGGAAAATCAAATAAAGAATACAATAGGAACTAATAGAGTTACTAAAATCAAGACCAAGCATGTAAATCCAGCAGAATTGCCATTCCACCAATCAACACTCCAATTGAAGTTTGTCTTTGAAAAATGGAAGTTTTTTGAACTTGATGGCTAACTAAGTCTAATATGCCTGAACAACGCAACAGAAATGGAAAATTTTGCCAACTTGTCAAAACAAACGGGCACCAAAGTAGAAGTTTCGTAGTCTAACATCAAAGCTTTCAGTTGGGTTTAAAATTATCTAATTTAAAGCTTTTTAATTTAATACTCCAAACATGCCTTACCAACATAACAACAAAGGCAAAATTGAAAAACCTTCCTTTTATTCCTAATAGTTAATACTGAGCATATCTATCTATTAATTTATCCCATTTGTTTACAACTGGGTTTCTGTAATTCATCTTGAATGAATGTGTTTCATTAATTCATCCCACATTTGTTTCCAATTATGTCTGTAATTCATCTTGAATGAAAGTCTCCTACAAATTATGACCTTGAAAACATAAATTCAATCTTTACAAAACAAACCAAAATTTGATAAATGTGTACCTGTTATTGAGCAAATTCTTCACTGCCACCTGCGTATTATCCTGCAAAACTCCGCGATAAACAATCCCATACCAACCTTCCCCAATCACATTCTCATCCGCCAATCCATTAGTAGCAGCTTCAAGCTCTTTCAAAGTGTACCAATGCCCCCACCCCAAATGCAAAACTTCCCGTGGACCTGTGGCCATGGAAGCAAAATCCGTCGCATTTGTTGACCTACTTTCCCCACTGGAGTGCCTATCAGAGAACACCACCCTGTGCTCCACCTTCCCCATATCGATCTGGATCTCCGGCACCGCAGCTGGAGCTGGCCTCTGCTGCTTCTGCTTCTGCTGATGATGAGCTGAAGAAATTTCTTGGATCTTTTTCGACACATTTGGTGATGGGTCTCTCACCGACACCCTCTTCTTCTTCGAGCTCATCGATTCATTCAAAGAGGGCCTTTTGCATAGAGATGTGATGCAGAAGAAGAGTGTGAACAAAACCAGCACTATAAACGCTCCCACACAAACCCCAATTACTGCCCACAATGGTAAACCGAAGATCGAAGTTTTGATCACAAAGAACTCGTCCCAAACACTTGAAGTTGAAGAGGAGTAAACGATTTGGTCTGAGACTCTCTCAAAATCGATCTCTTCCTAGGTTAAACTCTTCCATTCTTGTACGGAAAACCAAAGATTTGAGCGACCACAGGGAGGAGGAGAATCGTAGCAAAGGGAGGGAGGAGAAGGATTGGCGCAACTGAGTTATACTTTTTAGATTTTAAGTTTTAGGTTTGGGGGAGAGAAGAAGAATCGTGCTGGTCAAATATTTTTGGGTGAGCGCTCTTGCCTTTTAAAATCCCGCCAAATATTTTATAGCGTTTTTAGATTTCAGTATTAACTAAAACTGACTTTTCATTGCAAAAGTATAAAAAACGCTATTGTCAAATGCTATGAAAGATGACTTGTGGTGTAGTGTACCTTCTCAATAAGGACGCCAAGCCTCATTTGATTTGATGGGTCCTTTTGCTGCAAGAATTTGATATTGAAATACGTGATAAATCAGGTATAGAAAATGCAGTCACCAACCACCTGTCTTGGCTAATATCAAAGTCGCCTACTAGTTTCTTGCTCATTCAAGAGAACTTCCCAGATGAACAACTTCTCTTGGTTGAGCAAAGCTTCCTTGGTATGTTGACATTGCCAATTTTTTTGCAACTGAGGAATTCCCTTCACACTGGTCTAAGCAGATCGTGACAATTTTTTTATCTAGGGTCAAGTATTATTCTTGGGATGAGCCATATATGTACAAATATTGCCCTGACCAACTTATTAGAAGATGTGTTTCAGAAGCTGAACAGTTGGGCATCTTCTCATTTTGCCATGTTCAAGCTTGCAATGGGCATTTCAGTTATAAGAAAATCGCGGAGAAGGTTTTTCAATCTGGTTTTTATTAGCATACCATTTTTCAAGATGCCCATGAGTATTGTAAAGCATGTCACCGACAAGGAATGTGATTTCGCGAAATCTTGCAAAATTTCGGCGAAATTTTCGTTTTTTTTTAAATTACGAAAAAAAGGGTGAAAGAAAAAATTACATTTTTTTAGGGTTTTTTTTCAAACAATTTCGAGGTTTTTTGGGACATTTCGGATTTTTTTTCATAAATTTCATTTTTTTCTTAAAAATACAAAAATCAGCTACCAAAAATTATATTTTTTCGAGGGTTTTTCGAAACAATTTTGGTGTTTTTTCGTAAATTTTGGCTTTTTTTTTTTTTCTAATTATCATTTCTTCTAATTATTTAATAATTTTTGAAACCACCCCTTATTTTCTAATTACCATTTCTTCTACTTATATATTGAATTTTGAAACCACCCCCAATTTTCTTATTCTATGTTTGTTTCATGCTTGTTTCTTTTCTTGGTATTTAGGCGTCATTTATTGTGTTTAATAGATTTATTTACTTGCATTTTTCTTTCCACATATTTCATATACCCTTGAAATTTATTATATATATTTCATGTATCCTCTAAATTTTTACGTTTTTTCTTTACACATCGAAATATTTCTTAAAATCAGGAGACTGAAATAAACTCAAAAAACGAAATCACAATCCTTGGTCACCGATATCAACAACTTGGGCGGATAACTAATTGACACATGATACCTCTAAATCCTATTCTAGTGATTGAAGTTTTTGATGTTTGAGACATCGATTTTAAGGGACCGTATCCATTAGGGGTGGGCATCCCATCCCGCGATCCTGTTCCCGTCCCGATCCCGTCCCGACTTTTTCGGGTCTTAATGGGATTGAATAATTTCATCCCGATCCCGTCCCGTCCCGATCTAGAATGGGATGGGATGGGATGAAGATTTTCAATCCCGCCAATCCCGTCCCGTCCTGAACTAATTTTTTAATATTAATTATTAATATTTTTATTTACTTATTTATTTATTTTATGAACATTTGCATAAAATGTTCAGGCTTCCAGCCTAGCAGGCCTTCCAGCAGCAGCAGGCCTTCCAGCAGGCCTTCCAACGGGCTTCCAGCAGGCCTTCCAGCAGGCTTCCAGCAGTCCAGGCTTCTATTTGATATGTCCAGATTAGCACGCTGATCTCGTCCCGTCCCGAACCCGTTTGGGATGGGACGAGGTCGGAATGAGGTTTTTCCCATCCCGTCCCGTCCTGATCCCGTATGAACGGGATGAGATAGGGATGGGCATATCTCGTCCCATCCCGTCCCGTGCCCACCCCTAGTATCCATCCTCCCATGGGTATCAATACATCTTTCTTGCAGTGGATTACATCTTTAAATGGATAGAGGCAATTGCCAATAAGATCAATGATCACAAAATTGTTGTTTCATTCATAAGGAGTTTATCATTAGTAGATTTGGCACACCCAAGGGTATCATTAGTGACGGGGGTAAGCATTTTTGCAACTGCGTCTTTGAGCATTTTGTTAAAAAGTATGGGGTTACTCACAAAGTTTCCCTTTCCTACCATCCTCAAACAAACGGTCAAGTTGATGTCTCAAATCATCAAATCAAGAACATCCTCGAAAAAACTATCAATCCAAATCGGAAAGATTGGTCTTTACGCTTTTTGGATGCCTTGGGCATATCGAACTGCATTCAAAACTCCTTTAGGGATGCCTCCTTATAGATTGGTCTTTGGTAAACCTTGTCACCTTCATGTCGAACTCCAACATAGTGCTTATTGGGTTACAAAGAATCTAAACTTTGACCTCGATATGGTTGGTCAACAATGAAAGTTTCAGCTTGATGAGCTAGAAGAATTGAGGTATGATGCTTATGACTTATCCAAGAACTACAAAGATAAAATGAAGTGGATACATGACAATAGCATCATGAGAAAAGAGTTCCATCTTGGTCAGAAAGTCCTACACTACAACTCTCGTCTTCACCTCTTTTCAGGTAAGTTAAAAACTCATTGGTCTGGTTCAATCATTATTCATGATGTTAAAAACTATGGTCCCATCATCGTAGAAAACCCTACTAAAAGCAGTCTCTTTCAAGTAAATGGACAACAACTGAAGCCATACCATGAACTTTTTCCCCTACAAATAGAAATTTAACTACTAGATTTTAATACATTTTAGTCAATGATTACAAATAAGGAAATTCTAAAATAGCTTGGACTTTGGAATTGTTTTTCCACAAATTAACTCTGACATCATTATCTAGACATGAAATAGGTAAATCTTAAGACATGAAGCAATATATTTCAGGTAGACTATGGTTATTCTTTTTTTTTTTAACATGACTAACTATTAGTGAAATTTTATTAGTATATATGAATATGCTTATGAAAGATATGGATCATGAATCAAATCATAAGAAGATCATCAATAGGAAGTTAGGAACAAGCTAGTCAACTGAGTCAATTTTATTATTATATAGGACTGAGCTTCAGACGTTCTGACAAATATTTCATCTTTTGACGATAATAAAAAGTTTTACATGAATTTTACTTATTTTTTTTAAATAAAAAAAACTACATAAATCTATAAATACACATTAATATCTTAAAGTGAAAAGTCTAAAATTTTGAATTGTCATGATGAAAATTGAAATTTCATAAAGTAAAAAGTGTGAATTTTTGAATAGTTATGGTGGGAAATTGTTTGCCCAATTCTATTACTTTGTAGAGGTGAAAGAATTCACCAATCTGAACAAATATGCAACAAACTATAAGAGTACACGTTGTGGCTAGAAAGCTTTTGAAATTTCTCATTTGCATCGAACATCTTAAAAAGAATGAGGCAAGTGAACCGGGTTTTGCAACCAAGATGATGTGGCATCATTATAGGAGATTTTTTACAACCTCGAGATACACATAAACACTTTGAGAATTTCATCATTCTTTCAAGATCATGCCACGTCACCCTTGTTGCAAAAACTTGGTTTCCTAATACTTTCGATCCTAAAATCTCTCATAGTCAAGAGGGAAAAAAATAGCTCCCAAACAAAAGTTTTCAAATCTGGCTTCTTTTATCTAACATATTCTTTCAAGATCACGCCACGTCACCCTAGTTGCAAAAACCGTTGATATTGAACTTTTTAAGAAAATTTTCTTTTTTTCCTAGCTATGTTATTTTTTTTTATCATTTTATGTTTGTATTTTCAAAATTTTATAGATTTGCGAGACATGTTACTATATTTGTTTTACTTTGTTACCCTAATGATGAGCAAAGAAATATATTGTTTTGCATTTTGTGATTGTATTTATTTTGCAGTTGGAAATTTGCTACTTGAGTATTTGGATTGCTTACCTCATATTGGAGGGCTCATTTTCTAACTTACAGAAGGTGATGCGTTTTTTGTTCAAATCAACATTTAATAACATGCATCCATATTTGACTAGCATTCTCGCGACCGCTAGTTGTTCTTCATAATATAAAATAACATCCCAAAATGCAGCTTTATGAAAAAGATGGCAATTAAAGTATCACTTAAAGCTATCCCAAGATTGGTAGAATGGTTTTGCATCAAATTGTCATTTATGTTTTATTCCATACAGATGTGGAGGTTGAGGAATGCTTGTTTGTGTTTTATTCCATACCAATGCGGAGATTGAGGAATGCCTATAATAGGGTGTACATTTCAATAGTAACATATATGGCATTGGGTCTTGCAAAAAATGCGGAGATTGAGGAATGCCTATAATAGGGTGTACATTTCAATAGTAACATATATGGTATTGGGTCTTGCAAAAAATTGACTTCATCCACATAGCCCTTGCATTAAATCTTGACTTGAATTGATGTTCACTATGTTTCAACTTTCAAAATAATAAAAATAAAATTGTTGATGGGTTACTAGCTTAGCTGGTAGAGTTGTGGCGGATGGTATCACAAGTTCAGGGTTGGAACCATGTTGGGAGCATCTAACGGTTCTGGTATCTAATAAAAACCTTGCTCGTCTTAAAAAAAATCCAATTGTAACTAATCTTCGATGTGTTCATCTATTTGGAGCGAAATAGGAGAGTACGTTGGTCAACACTCTTATAACCTTCAAAAGGAAGTTATGAACTAGATTTACAATGTTGTTATAAGAAATTAGAGTGCATTGAACTTGAGGTTGAAGGCATTTTTGTTAATTGAAGTTTTTAGTGAAATGGAATGCAAGTGCCCAGTTCAACAAGAAGTAGCCGAGATTTTGCGTTCAGTCTAAAGCCAACAAATGGAGTCTACTTGATAATTGGCTCTAGCTTTGGGACGATTATAAGAAATTTGAACAACTAAGTTATCACGACTGGTGTGGGTCCTTAGTGCTCCAATTCAATAAACGTTGAATTGGGTCTGAAACTTGTTGAGCAGCATAACCTATAGAATGTCATTGTAGCAAATTCAAATAACACAGTGTAGTAAATAAAAGGAAAGCAAAACACCCACGTTATTTGTTTCCATATGAAGGAAAGAACAAGTTTGAACACTAAAAGTTTATTATAACAACCACAATTACATAGACCTGTGGATTAGATTTCGATCTTAAAGTTGCAAAAATTAGGTAGCATGCAATCCAGTCAGCAATCTAATAATTTTAAGCCTAATTTAAGCATTTGTTTTTAAGAATACGATAAGTCTAAATTTCTAACTCAATATACTTTATTTATTAATTATTTTTTAATATATCATGCAAAAAATAATAGCAGACCAATTTCTTATTAATGCATTAATCAACAACTAATAGTACGAAAATTAGCTGTCATATGTTCCAGATTTTCCTAAAACTGAACTAACATCCTCGATAGGTAGTTTGTTAGTTGGGATTGGACGAGTGGAGCTTTTCTTAGGTAACAAAACACATGGCTTAGGACTTACATTACTTGAAATTCCATGAATGTCAATACAATTCCACTGCAACTTCTTCGATTTTGATAATAGTTGGGCATTGACATTCGAAATGCATATTCCAATATAGGGATCATTCTCTATCCCTGCCAAGGTTGCACTCATGGTCACGTTCTCTACAGCCTTGTTATAATTGATGTTTCAATTATAAGGAGCTCTTTAGGATCATAACCATTATCAACGTGCGACTTATAGTTTCCATTCATCCAAAACACACATTTCATGGTATTCATTGTAATGCCTCTAACATATATGTCCTTCACATTTCCCCCTCTACCAGCTGCACTTTTGATCCTTATTTCAGACTCCGAGTTTATGGCTAAGATGTCTTCAGCTTTGACATTTTGATTCCTCCTGACATTTCGCTACCTAAAGCAATCATGAAACTATTAGTGGAATGCAAGTGAGGTTTGGGTTGGCATGCAAACCACAATTCCATATTCATCCAAAGTAATTTTTTATAGCAATGTAATCATCACCAGAGACTATGTAACAATCCTCAATTTGTATGTCTGAACACAAGTTTGAAGTTAAGTAAAGAGGAAACAATGAGGGATTATCCAAATATCTGGAAAAAATATTGACAATTATTCATCAAATCATAGAATGAAGACAAACCCGAGTCAATTCCATCATTGTTTGGAGAAATTGGATCGATTTGAACAATGATTGCTAACCCTTGTATGAGAATATTACTACATTGAAACACCTAACAATCAAGTTAAGAAGCATTACGATCTCATGTATAGAAAATATTATCAACAATGTAAATTGTTCATTTGCATTGTAATTTGTAAAAATTGAATTCATATTTGAGAGATAGATTCAGACCTTCAGTAAATAGGATGAACAAACCACATTAGAGAGTTTAGTTGTATAATTGGATAGTTGAATCTGTTTCAAGTACATTATTTCAATCAGAGTCGGACGTGCATATTTCACTTTTCCTTTTTGAATCCCCCCCCACCGCATAACACCTCTAGCATCAATCATTCCATTATCATCTAAAGGGTAATGGGCTCATTGAAATCATTAATCAACTCAATTTTGACTTTTTTCAAACAAAAATGCTTAGTATTTGTGATTACTACATCTGTGAGGTTGGTTCCATAAATGAAGATTTGGTATCTAAAACCATCACCTGGTGCTTGTCTGTGTTTCCCATAGGAAGGCAAGAAAGGTAAGATAGGGTATTCATTCTCATCCTATGTAAAATGTGGCATGGATAAGAACAATCGTCGGTGTTGTTTGTTTTATGCAATTCAGATATGAACTTGGATCAATTCATCCATTTGGATAGACCCCTAAAATAAACTAGCCAATATGCAAAAATAATTTTTTTTTTTCGAATTTATATCCTAAATATAAAAAATATCATGAATTTTAGTATTCAGGAATTCAATGTTTAGTTTTTGCTATAAAAATAAAGCCATTTTTCTCTTAGTCATTTTACTTCGACTATGATCTCTTGGAAAAATAAACAGCCTTGACCTTGGGCTGCATTTAAACTAAAACTAATTTCAGAATTTTAGGTCTGAATTTAAGAAGAAAAAAAATCACAATATCTCCAAACTTGGGCCAGTTTCTCATTAAGGAGAACTGAAGAAGGAATAAAAATCAATAACCATAAATTAAAATCAACTAAACGAGCCTAAGCCCAACCCATTGTTTCAAACCAATTCTACTTTGGCTGGCCACTTGGCTTTCTACTTGCTTCCCGCCAACTGCCCTTGCTCATGAAAGAGATAAGTGATTTTACTGTTATCTTGTTCTTTGCCATCTCTTTCCTTGCTGGCTAATAAGATTAGGGAAAAATAAGATGTAGACTATGTATATCCATTTCTTCCTCTCTTTCTTACTTTGATTCTGGTCTTAGCCCTTATGAGATGGGTAGGATAGGATTCATATCCATAGTCGAAATCTAGGTTTCAGTGATTTCGTGCTAGTGCCCATTTCACTAATCAAGAGAAGCGTTGGCTTCTTTAAGTTCAAAAGTGTAGAAAGTGTTCTTCACCCGCTCTCTTCACTTGCTTCCCCTCACCTCCTTTGAGGACTTGTTCCTGTAGCTTTATCACCTAAAAAACTCCTTTTATCGCCTAGAGGCTCGAGATCGAGAATATATATCTCACTTCAGAGTGAGTACAATAAAAAAAAGTAAGTGAAATTCTTAGCTTGGTGAAGAGTTCCAAACCCATAAACATTTTGGCATACACTTCATATCTTATTTTGGATGAAAGCTTCCAAAATAAAGCCTGAAAACAAAGCCCTAGAATGGAATATGTGACATACGTTCTCGGAGCCTAGCATATTTTGTTATTGATACAATTTGGAACATGTTTGTCTTTATTGGTGTAGTGGTTGTACGTTCAATATTTTTAATAGATGACCAAGTTCGATACTCTTCGAGCTCACCTATTTTTTTTATTCTTTTCATTGAAATTAGCCAACTCATATAAAATATGAGGCTCCTATAAACCTTTTTTTTATTTATGAAATTGTAGTAGAATCTTATTATGTTTGCAAATTTCATATTTTTTAAACTTCAACTAGATACTTATCCTAACTATTTTGTGATTTTAGTTATATATTCTAGTTATTATGCTCATTTTCCCTTACTAAGGTTATCGATATTGTGACTTTATCTTGGCTTAAGTTGGATTATACTGGATTCAATTTGGTATATGCAATGTACTTTTGATAGTTGTATTTTCTTTATTATTTACTAGCTTGGGTAGGAAATTTTTTTTTGTTCCGCCCTTGATAACTAAATTATCAACTAATAATTATTTGTCATTTCGCCCTATTTTGACTAAATTCCTGGGTCTACCACTGGCTATTGGGTCATTTCTTCGTTTATCCCAAGAACCAGTACAAGGGTCATTTGTGTCACAATAACATTCACAACCCTCATAACATTAAGTTAATCAATTAAAAAACCCTCATAGTATGGAAATGAACAATGATCATAGAAGATTGAAAGAACCGAAATACCCGAACTCCTTTAAAAAGCATAGATGTTTCACCACAAATAGTTTTTTTAGCCAGTTTTTAAACATTCACAGAAGCAACCAACGCTATCATCCATTCCCACAACCAGTACAAGAGTTAATTGAAACACAATGACATTAACAACCATCCTAACATCAAGTCAACCAATTTCAAGACCTCCTAGAATGGAAATGAACGATGGTTGTAAAAGATTAAATAAACCAAAATATACAAATTCATTTAAATAGGATAGTTATTTCACCGCAATATGAACTTTGCAACCAACGCTATCGGCCATTTCATCTTTTATTTCCATAACTAGTAAAAAAAATGCCATTTATGGCATAACACTCACTTCCCACATCCTAGCATCAAGTAGGTTAATTTCAAAACCTTCCTAGCATAGGAATGAGCATTAATCTGAGAAGATTGAAGAAACCAAAATACTCAAATTCCAGTAAATAACGTAGATATTTCACCACAATGTGAGCTTTTTCAATTAGTTTCAATACATTCGCATAAGCAACCAATGTTGTCGGGTCATTTCTTAGTTCATTCCCAAAACCACTACAAGGGCCATTTTTAGTAGAATAACATTCACAATCGTCCTCCTAGCATCAAATAATTTAATTTAACACACTATGGATGAATGATGATTGTACAAGAGTAAAGAAATCGGAATACCTGAATTCCTATAAAAAGCATAAATAGTGATGCAATCATTTTCCGCTCCCTGCTTTGACATATTCCTACCGACCTGCACAAGTAATGCACATGAGCCACGGACCACCATTTTGTGGTGGCCGATGGCACTCTGATGCTAAATTCAAACAGGGATCTGAGGAAGGTGTAGTGCTGTAAACAAGGAATTTGTAGCGTACCTTGGCTTACAAACCTCATGTCTTATTTATAGTGCAGGAGTCGTGATTCGACCAGGCCATTGAGGGTGTAGTTTAGGAAGGAGATTTTTGTGGAGATCCTTCTCTAATTAGGAGTCGTGTCGTAGAAGGGAAGTTCCCTGTTAGCTCTGTGCTCCTAGATATGCGTGAGATAGTTCCCTATCTGAGGGTAATTCATAAGAGGAAGTTTCCCTGTGTGATATGTACTCTAGTATTTGCTTCCTAGTCGAAAGCGGAGAGCTGTTGTAATTGCCTGCTCGAAGCTGATCCTCGAGATACTTGCCTTAATAGGGCTTATGGGTATTAAGGATAGTTGTAAGACGTGTGGGCTTAGCAAGCTATAAGATTTTGGGTCCGTTTGGCGGACTGCATTGAGCAGGCTTAAAACCGTTTGGGTCGGATCAGTGTTGGGGTGATGCTGGGGCCTATAATTCCTTGAGATCATCATGACACTTGTATGACTCAGGGATGTGACCGTTTTGGTGTATCATCAGCTACTCCTTCCGAGTTAATGGGTCATCACATCGGTTCGCTAAGTCATCTCTTGAAAAGATACACCGCTCATGATTATTGAGTTTGAATCGTTGCTTGAGTCGCGCGCTGCATTTAATGAGCATGCGTCGGTTCAGTGAAAAAGAGGGGCGAACCTAATCTCTATTTAGGTCATCCATTGTGTGGAGTCTGACCCTTTTATTTTCTTTGCTTTTCAAGTTTAGGCAGAAGTATTGCTTCTTAGCCCCCACAGATTCAAAGTACTTCCAGTTCAGGGGTCATCCACTCGAGTGGGAGTTCAGACCACTTCGTAAGTACAACCTTTTCCTCTAGTTTTGTTGCGCTTGATCGCATGATAATAGTTTATCACGTTTCTTCAATGGACGGTTTCCCAGCACTCCTCTTACCCTGGAGGAGTAGAACACTATGGAGACGTTTCGTTGTTTGCCAATGAGGAACGTGGCGGATGTTATATGTGTTCCCAACTTCATTCACAGTGGGCTATGAGACAATTGGCACGTGGCCCCCACTTTTTACCGAACATCACAAAATAAGCTTGAAGATGGGACCCCTTCTAGGAAAAAGAAGGCCACTGGGTCCATAGCTACTATTTTGTCCGACGCGGAGGAGCCGTTTGAGACGTTTGCCTCCTTCGTGAGTTTGAAGAGGTCTTGCATCAGAACTTGGTTGTCTTCTACATGACCCGCTTTAGTAAGTAAAGAGCGCGAGTCAGAACTTGGGAAAGAGACTATCTCCAATATGTAGGGGTCGGCGACATTTCAAATCTCAGTGTTGTGCAAGCGGAAGCTTTGAGTGAGTGGTTGATGAGGGTTGCAATGGCGACCTCTATCAGTGCCGATTCGTGCGGGACTGTTTCGATAGAAGGTTCCCGTAAAGATTCGCTTGAGGTTCTGGAGCCTGCTCGTCCCATTGGTGTGCTGTCCGATAGTGGCCGTGGTGACACAGGCCAAGTTTCTTGTAGTTCGTATTGTTCATTGTCTCATTCCAGACCACTGCTCAAGGTGTTGGAGAGTCCTTTGGATAACTCGCTTCCTCCCCTTCCTCCAGATCCAGTTAAGCCATCTCGCACTAAAGGATCGGCTATTCGTGACAAGGGAAAAGTTGCGGAGGACAGCCTAGGAACATTGGCGACTGTGAAGGGTAGCGCCGGTGTAATTCTTGATCAGGGGGAGCTTCATCAAGATGCGCGGATAAGCTTGTTTGCATCGGACTTAATAAAGATGAGTACCCAGGTTTGGCATTGAGAGGTAGACGTGGAGTATGCTTCGAGGAAGCATATAAGTAGGCGTCATAGCTGGCTGATGGATTACGGTCCAAAACCTGAGGATGATATGCTAGAAGGCCGTATGGACAAGGGTTTAAAGTACCTTATGATGGGTATGTCTCACTTGAGCCAGGTGGTCGTTGCTGGAATCGAAGTCGAGGTGTCTCGTGATACGGTGTACACCATGGAGCGGGTTTTCTTGCACATGCAAGCGCTGTATTCTAATGCGCTGCGGAGGCATGCTGAAGAGAAGAGGTTGGAGCAGTTAACCGTGGTTGCTGAGACTCAGAGGGTTCATCTGGAAGCCCTTGAGCGTGATCTATACGAGGCAGTGTCTGCAAGGGACAGATTCAAGCAGGAGTTGGATCAGACCCGCCGAGACTTGAAGGTCGCGCAGGAAGAAGTGGCTGAGGCGCGTTCTGTACTACGGTCTCTCGCTTAAGAGAATTCCCTGAAGAAGGCTGACTAGGTTACTCAGAAGCAACAATTAGAGTTTGATGTGGAGTTCAATGCTCACGAGGCAAGGAAGGCTGAGGATCAGCTCGAATTAGAGACGCACGAGCTCAGTGCTGTGAAGAGCAGTTTGGCTACAGAGCAGTCTTAGGTTGATGCGTTGACTGGAAAGTTGGAGCTATTGGAGCGTGAGCTTGCTAACGTAAAGGCACGAGAGGAAAAACTTCTATAGGAAAAAAGCAAGTGCGAGTTTCGCTGGGTCGTACACAGCAGGTTGGAGCTGCTAGCGATGATGAAGGAGGAGCTTCCGGAATGGGATCTTGGCTGATATAAGAAGATGTCGTGTGTGGACTTGTTTGTTGCCTTTGCATCGTCCGACGAAAAGGGTTGTTCGGACCCTGATGCTCAGGCCGTGAAGCGTATGTACGCGACCCCTGCTCATTTATCCGTTAAGCTCTTTTATTTTTGTACCTTCTCCTGATAAGGAGTAAACTTTGTGTACTTGTACCCATTTTTCTCTTTCTATTAATGGAAACAGTTTTATCTGGACTGCGTTCTACACTTGTTTTGCATTTATTGTCCCTATTGTGCATTTTTCGTTTCGCCTTGTTGTCTTACTTTAGCATAGGCTAGTTAGATCGATAGGAAGTCGAGTGGTATGTCTACAGTCTAGAGCTTGACCGTTTACGTTGCGAATGACTCGAAGTCACTGTTGCATAGTTATGTCTGATAGTGGGCATGTCGCGGACAGTTTAGCCAAGGGTTGCGTTACTCGAGTTGTGTCTTGTCCTTAAGGTAAGTTGTTGCAGCTGCTGCCATAGGTGAGTTGCAATAGCTGAGCGAACGTGTTGGAGTGTCTGTACCGAGTCAGGCGTCGTAAGCTTGGGTTGACATTCTATGTGGCATCTATCCGGACACCAGCTGGACGATCTATGTCTCGGCGTGAGTGGCCTTTGCTGATAATAGAATGTCGGTCCGTTTGAGCGTGAAGACACTGACTGAGCTGGGATTTATCTTTGTGGCCATTGTTTTGAAGGAGAGCGGTGGTCACGTGGCGAGCTGCTTGGGGATTTCACCTTTCGAACCATTTATGTCCGAACAGAGTGGACTACAGGTTCGGGTAATAAGGATTTGGCGACCATGTTGAAGAGCAGTGGTCCCGTGGTGAGCCGTCGACATCAGTCAAGGGCGGACTAGTCTCCCACCTTACGAACCATCTATATGCACACGATGGGGGTTAAAAGTTTGAGGCAAAAGGGTTCGACGACCAGGCTGAAAAGAAGTGGCCCTATGGCGAGCCGTCGGAATCAGTTCGGGTCTGACTAGGCTCCCACCTTCCAAATCATCTACACCTGTGCGCATCAAGCTACAAATTCGTTGGTTTTCGGCGGCCATGCTGAAGAGTAGTGGTCCTGTGGCAAGCCATCAAAATCAGTTCGGGAGTGACTAGGCTCCAACCTTCTAAACTATCTACACCCCTGCAGTGGGGGCAACAACTCCATGGTTGGTAATTCAGCGGCCAGGCTTAAAATTAGTGGTCCCGCGGCAAGCCGTCGAAATCAGTTCGGGACTAACTAGGCTCCCGCCTTCCAAACCATCTACACCCACGCAGTGGGGACTACAGGTTTGGAGTTTGAAATTCGGCAGCCAGGCTGAAAAGCAGTGGTCCCTCGACAAGCCGTTGAAATTAGTTCAAGACTGACTAGGCTACCACGTTCCAAACCATATATGCCCACGCAGTGGGGGCTACAGGTCTGGGCTTTGATCAGAAGCTTTCGTTGCTAGTCGTCATCAGCTAGGCTTACCTGACCGAGTTCGACGATCATTGACCGCAAAGGAGTGATGATCCCTAGCGAGTTGTAGTCACTAGGCGTCATAGCACTGATTAGACTCCCACTTCCTAAACCATCAGGATCCGCACTAGACGGACTAAGTGTCAGAATGAACCAGAAGCCATCGTCATAAGCCTCGGCTTATTAAGCATGTATGGTTGGAGAAAGGTTCCATAGGTATGATCCCTGTGTCAGAGTTGATCAAGATTTCTAGTGCTCGCGCCAGGCATGTGGTGGAATATTGTTTGAATAGTAAGCCAAGCCCATGGGCCTGCAGAGAAAGGGCTAATGTTTCCTGTGCGATTGCGTACATGTACGGTGTAGATCGCGCAGTGGCACGTGTGCGGTGTAGGCTACGAGACGGTTGAGTATTGGTTACTCTCCCTCAATTAATGGGGTTGCGTGCAGCGCCATTAATTGGACGAACATGGTCTGTGCAGTTTCCTTGGGAACCGTCGTCTTCTCATTTCCCATACGGTATTCAATGCTGGTCTTTAATGCTGAAGCGACCGTTTGGTGAACCATCATGTCTATATAATGGTGTTCCTCAATCGTTGTAGGCACTATCTTTTACAGAGCGTTTCTCCTGTAATGTTCTCGCTTGAAGGAAATGCTTTGGGTTTTCCAAAAGCTGAAGGGAGATCCCCATCACAGAAGTCTTTGAATGTTCCAACATTTGCACGGATCGGGCACGGTGATAATCAATGTTACGCGTGGTCACCTGTTCTGGGTGGGCACGTAGTTGATTTGCTGAAATCTCGTAATTTCTTCTCATATTGCGAAGAAGTAGTACATATTTCCTCCCAATGGAGGAGCCTCGATGTTACCTTGTGTCGTTGCATCTGTATGAACGCGGTTCTCGCTGCTAACTTATGGCTTACCAAAGTGTTAGCCGACGCGCGGTGCTTCTGGGGGTGGTATCTCTTAGTCACCCCTGGTACCGCGCATGTGAAAAGTGTCCTCGCTTAGTAGCATTGTGAGACCACGATTGCTTTGTCACTTACGGCCATCCTCATCTACCTTTTCCCACCTCCTTTAGGGGCTGAAAGTCGTTTGAGGAAGTCTACAAGGAGGTATGATGCCTTTTGAGGAAGTCAGTCGTCCGTTGTAAGGTCTGTATCATTGTTGGCGGGTCACTTTTCCTGGGTGATTGGACGGAGCAATCGGTTGTTCTGTGCTTTCAGCTCCCTCTGCCACTTTGTCCTTGGTTTTGGGAAGGGGTCGAGCGACGTTCATTTGGATATCTTTGTTGTTGCTTGCGTATAGCTTGCACCGAAGAGCTCACATGGCCTACTTCAGATACCTTTGCTTTCTTCTGATCTCCTCATGTAGTTGGATTGTCTATCTTTACTCCATGTCATACCGGATTCAGATGCTTGTAGTATGTAGTCTTTTGTATCCGCCTTTGGGCGCTTGTTGTTATATCTTTCCAGTAATCATTAGAGTTTGTCTTCATAATTCTTTCTTTATTTCTTAAATGACTGCAAATCACATCAGTCTTTAAGAACTAAAACTCTACGTTGACTATGGAAAGGGAAATAAACAACTAACATAAATTGATTATTGACGGAGAGAAATTGATCCTGACCCTGAAGTTAATTCGGACGGCCCTTGTGGATCATTGGTATTCTCAGCGGACTATTGAGCTTCACTGATGTTTACAGATGTTACTGGAGAGTAAACCTTGTAAGGGTGTTAATCTTCGTGCCGATGGAATGTCGGGGGGTTGTATCTCTGCTTGCCTCGGTCTCTCTGTTCCGTCGTGTTGAAAAGAAGATTGCTCCTGTGTCGCTTGATGGTGATGCTTCTGCAGTCACTCGGCCTGGCTCTAGTTCAGATTGCTCTACATGACCTGGTTGGATCTAGGAACATTCTATTTGTTTTAGTGCAGCGAAATGGAAGCCTCATGTCGTAGGTTGGTCCCCATGTATCGTTCATTATGAGTGGTTAGCGGTGTACTTAACGCACTGGTGAAGGGTGGAGACTACTGCTTCCATCTGGTGGAGCCATGGTCTTCCCAAGATAAGGTTGCAGGTACACGGTGCGTCTACTATCATGAAGTCTAGAAACAAGACCTTTCTCAGTTGTGGTTTTCCTGCCACTACTGCTAACTTTATTTTCCTGATTGGGAACTATTTCTCTCTGCTGAATCCAATCAGTGGGTAGTCTGAAAATGACAGGTTCTCCTCTTTGAGGGAGCTCCCTATGTCTACTAGAACTCTTTTTACCTCCTAACTTGCGATGGAAATCAAGATGACTAGGGCGTCGTTGTGCGATGCTCGAACTCCTTCAAGGTCCTTGTCCGTAAAGGTCAAGGGGGAATAGGTTTTTGAATCCTTGAGTAGCAAATGCGTCAGTCCTCATCCATGGGTTGTGTTCGCATATCTAGTAGAGTCTGTTTGCAGGACCTGTGTGATTGGACTTCTTCGGTCCGACTCCATAAAGGACATAGATTATGCTCGAAGTCTCATTCTCTATTTCTTTGACTGACTCCCCCAGTCCCTGGATCATTCTGGTCACTCTTCAGAGTTCAGAAATTCTTTTAGCTTGCTGCTGTGGATCTAATACTCAATCTCATACCTCAGACTCTTGCAGTCGTTGGTATCATGGTCGCCCTCCTTGTGGTACGAGCAATATTTGTTGTTGTCACACTTGGAGGGGTCTCCGTGCTGTTTCGGGCGCCACTTCAGATCTTCCCAGTTTTTCATGGAGTTTAGTACGTCCGACAAGCTAGAATTGAGGGGTGTCACAGCTTTGGATCCAACATAATTGGATGCTTTCTCTGTCCTGGACCGGCTAGGGTCTGACCTGCTGTCACTACGCTTCATCTTGCTTCTTTCTTCATCCTTGCGTCTTTTTCCCTCCTTTTTGTCCTTCGGAGCGGAGGGCTTCTTCTCACCTTCTGTTTCCCTCTTTACGGTCCTCAACTCCTCTAAGGTAATGTGCTTCTGGGCGCTATTCAGGAGCTTCGTCATGTCTAAAATGGGTTCCAAGGTGAGGTTTTCATAGAACTTTCCCTCCTTTGGGTTAATGGTGAAAGCTGTCACGGCTGTGTCATCACTGCAGCCGTCAATGAGTGTCAGCTTGTTGTTGAAGCGCGTGACATACTATCTCAGCATCTCATTGGATCTATGCCTTAGAGAGTATGTAATATGGGCCTTTTTAGAAACACTGACTCCCTTCGAATCGCGTCAGGAACTCCTTTGTCAGTGTCTTGAAGAAGTCGATCGATATTGGCGGGAGGCTGTGAAACCATGTTAGTGCTGACTTCTTCAAGCTAGTGGGAAAAGTTCTGCACATCACCGTTTCAGATCCTTCTTTGAGGGCCATTACATGCTGGTAATGGCACACGTGGTCGAATGGGTCGGTGGTTCCATCGTAGAAGTCGAGCTTTAGAAGAGTGAACTTCTTCGGAAGGGCCTCATTCATAATACGATCCATGAATGGTGGGACAGAGAGACGGTACAATACGTTTGGGTTGTATGCCCCTTCTGCTGAGGGTCGAGCCTCTCTGCACTGGCGGCCAGCTCTATGTTAACTGTTCATCCTGCTCTAGTCCAATGGGAACTAGCTAGGGCTTGACTCTTTTGTGCTTGCTTCCTGACGTCCTCTAGGGATGGAGGCCCGTCTTGCTCCTGGTCTCTATTAGAAGGTGGAAGATTTTGTCTGGCGAAAGCCTCCACCGCTTTAGCGATATGTTGTATTTGAGATGACAACATATCTACCCTGGGGTCCGTCAGTGCCATTGTCGGCACGGGGGCATGAGTCTGCTGCCCGTGCATAACCAAAACCGCTGAAAGCGACAGTACCGCACCAGCCGGAGCGTTTGACATGTCCCCTTGTTCTCCGTTGTTGCATGATTCAGTGGTCACCATCTCTCTGTATTTCGAAGGGAGATGATGTTAATGAAAGGTTAGGAACTTCGTCATCCCCCACAAACAACACTAAACTAATGCAATCATTTTTCGCTCTTTGCTTTGTGATGTGCTATTTTAGTAGCATACAACTTAATACCATGCTTTGTGTTTGTAGTATAGAATCAGTAGAGATCGTTCTAGAATGGGGATAAGAGGGCTTGCCAACTAGCATTAAGAATAACTAAAAGACAACTAACAACCTAATTAAGTAAATATTGGGGGATTGGATTTTCTAAGTTAAACTATGAAAATAACTACGAAAATTACTTTAAAAATAATAGAACTAAAGGGATGGAAAATATGAGAAAATAGCTAAGGGTTTTTTATCTCCACACACCAAACATATGCTCATAAATCAATCCTCAATAATCACTTGCTAATTCGTGAGTGAAATTGCTCCGTGATCAACACTGCATTAATCTTATTATTTTTCCAAGTTCGTTGAATTAAACTTAGCATCACTTTCAAACTATTCTTATCGTGCTATCTAATCAGGAATCGCAAGTTAGATAACAATCTAAGATCAATAAATTTTGTGAAAAATATTAACACTGACTAGACAATTACAAATATGATCAACATCTTGTTCTTACCTAGGTTTTGCTTAACCTTACCAATGTTCCTTAGTATTTACTACTTGTGAGTACAAGATTATAACAATTAGGTGAAATTCTCCTATACTCTAGCCCCAGATCCTAGCATGCTTACTAAGTTGGCCACCTTAACAAACATACAAAAAAAGTTCTCTATAAAGCAGTTAAGCAAAACACAATCACTAATAGCAAAAAAGATTAAATTCAATTAATTTATAAAACACATGTTCGGGGTTTCGAACCAACCCCTTACTAAGAGTTTAGCTAGACATATTAATCATGCTCGGATAGCAATACATATTAAATATCAAACTAAAAATAAGAGAGAGAGGTATAGAGATGAAAAATGTTGTCGCCTGATTTGTGGTGGTATAGAATGGACTGCAGGGTAAGGATAGCAAAGAGAAAGAGAAATAAATTTATTTCTTCCTCTTCCTCATGATCTTCTCTCTTCCTTCACTGACCTACAGTGAGAGTGGTCTGCGAACGATGAAGGCGAGATAAAAGGAGATCAAGTGGCGTTGTGGAAGGGTTTGGCGAGGTTGTTGTTTCGAGGAGGACGGCAAGAGAGAAGGATCAGATGAAAGAGTGTGAAGTCTGTGGTTAGCGGTGTGTGCGTGGTGACAAACAATGGAAGAGATGGAACGAGGGGTTGCTGTGACTAGCTGATGTGTGAAGGTGATGGAAAGAAGAGATCAGGCGAGAGAGAGATGAAGGTTGTGCGAGGAAGAGATGGAAGGCAATGGGGTTTCTGATTGCAACGAAGGGACTGTGATTGTTGATTTGGTGGACGGATATGGTGTCAGAAGGACAGCGAGGATGGGCTTGTGATGAGGCTACGATCTGATTGGGAGCGAGGATTTCAATTGTGTTTAGGGTTGGTTGCGACAGAGAATGGACGACGATGATGGAGGCTTTGCGGTTTGCTGTTGCAAGGAGGAAGGGTTCACTCTGATGGAGAGATGCGAAGGGGCAATGGAGGCTGATGGTGAGGTGTAGCTGTGATTGCGAGGATGGGTCGTGGATGGCGAAGATGAGGAGTGATGGTTTGCTATGGTTGCAAGCGTGAGGAGGTTATGGATGGGTCATTGTTGCTGCGAGGATGAGGAGGTTGTGGATGGATGATTTTCCAAAGCAATGTATCGTCCCTTTTATAATTGTTTTCTTCTCGGTTTCCTTCTTTGTGTGGTTTCCTTTTTCAATCAGTATTTCTAAATTGCAGATTTGCTTCACTTAGCTTTTATTTTGGAATCTTGTAATTGAAAACCTACACAAACAAGAAAATAGCAATTAGTACCATAATTAACAAGTAATAGCCAAAAATATATATAGAAATATGATACTAAAAATAACCTAATTATGCTCTTATCAAATTACCCCACACTTATCTTTTGCTAGTCCTCGGGCAAATCAAAAAAATAAAAATAAAATACTCAAATGACTCGATCTATACTTTCCAACATTTGTCTCAGAAATTTTCAACAGATCATGACATATTAAGATTTTTTATAAACATAAGATTAAATCCACATCATTTGAAAATTAATACACGTTCATAGGAATGATATAAAATTTCACAATTAAATCAATACAAGTGACTGTGAAACTCAAGCGCGTGCTTAAAAGAATTAACCCAATAATCTCACTAGATGCACTCTTTTCTTTTTCACTGATTGTTTGGTTAAAATCACTATTCTTATTCTAGTTATATGTGAGAGGATTGATGTAAAAGGGAAACAGATAGCTCACATATGATATAACAAGAAAGAAATGCATTTTTTGACATTTTTTTTTCAGATATATGATGTCATGGAAGAAATGCTACTACTTGAATGTAAGAACTAGTGACACCGTATGCTCATACCTCATTTGAATTTCCACATCGTGAAATTGCAAGACACACTCAATAAAAAAAAGTCTTAAATTAGGTTGTAATGGGGCCAAAGGGTCAAGGGAAGAGAAAGAATGGATAAAGAAATTACAAAGGGCTTAAAGAAATGATGAAAGCATGCAATAAGATTAGAGACATAGGTAAGGAATCACACGGTTCAAGACATAAGTAGGAAAAGGAAAAAGTTTCTTATTGATAATGAAAAGTTTCAGCCATTATTTTGTATCTACTGAATGAAAAGAACTAGACTATCTATATGGTACTGAAATATTGAATGAATATAGACAAGGACTTGTGTCTCTTCTGTAATTTTGTATGCTTTTTTTTTAACTCCATCTTCTTGAACTGTCTACCATAAGGGTCTTCCCCCACACTTGTTTTTAAACATACCTTGAACCACAATAAATTTTATGCAAATCAAATTATGCTTCACTTTTCTGATTAGTTTAGGGATATAAAATGAGGGTAATGAAACAAAAAGTTTGATAACAGGCTCAATGGGGGTAACCTAAAGGAAATATATCATGGATCAGGCTTATTTGGCAATGGTGGAAACTAGGTGCCTTTTATCATGTCAAGCATGTTATGCAATTCAATATGATGCTTTGAACGAAATTAATACAAGTTCTAGTGTTAATTCTTAATTATGAAAGCAATCCAAGTAGCAACCAAAACAAACAAAATTGAGATCATGTAATGAATTATTATTGACAAAAGAAATTAAAGATGACCTAACTAAAAACTCTCAAAATCAAAGGAACAATAGGCTCAAAACTCACATATGGGTTATAATGAATTAAATTCAATTAAGCATGCTACGAATACCAATTATTAAGTTGATTACATGTGAATTTTCATATGATAACCATTAACCAAAGAATAATATTAGATATTAACTCATGCTTATAAATCACCTTAAAGTCATGTAATTAAAAACCAAATCTCATCATTGTGTTGGAAAGTATCCTAAGACTCAAAACAACTATAATTTTTTTATTTTTTTTAATGACACTAATACCAACAAAAACCAACACTTTTTATTTTTTAATTTTTTTTTCAAAATAAAAACATCGTTTGTTCCCCCCCCCCCCCCCCCCCCACACACACTTAAACCTAACATTGTCCTCAATGTGAATAGATTATAGCACATGTAATAAAAGATTTAAAAGAGGAAAAACAAACTACTAATAAACAAAAATAACGAAAAGAAAATAAAGGGATAAAGAAAGCAAATCTGATTGGGTTGCCTCCCAAGAAGCGTTTGTTTTAACATCATGCAGCCTGACGGTGTCTCCAATTAATCCTCATGGAGTGATACGTCCTCCATGTCATGCTCCACAAATGATTCGTAATAGGGTTTAAGTCGATGATGTTTCACCTTAAACTCCTTACCGAATAAAGGGACCAACCCATTCAGAACGTAACTTACCAGTTCTAAGACACGATTGGAAAAGCAAGGCTTTCTTTCCAACGACAAAAGTATTTCCATGGATAATCTGATCATAAAAAACTATTGTGTTCTCCTTATAATTGCTTTTACTATCATAGGCCTCATCCTTAATCTTTTAGAGCTCATTCAACTGTAATTTCTTCCGTTTCTTTGTGTCATAGGGAACTATATTGCTCTCATATCCAACAGCAGTAGTGATGGTGGTCTCAAGTTCATCCTCGTTTCTGACGTCTGACAATTTCTGGGCCAAATTGTCATTCACATTAATAGAAAAACAAGAATGATTTTTAGTAGGATATCTTATGGCTTCAAAGATGTTGAAGCCAATCACATCACCATCAAATTCCATGGTCAGTTTCCCCGCATGCACATCAATATTTGTCTTCGCAGTTTTCATGAAGGGGCGCCCTAAAAGAAGAGGCAAAGGTGTTGAAAATTCTGAATCTTCCATCTCAAGCACATAGAAATTTGTTGGGAATATCAAATGGTTAACTTGCACCAACACATCTTCCAACAAACCTCGAGGATATGCATTAGAACGGTCAGCCAATTGAATAATAACACCATCATTTTTTAGCTTCCCGAGATTCATAGATCAATAAATAGAATACGGCATAACATTAATTGAAGCACCTAAGTCTAGCATGGCATTTTCAATTTTAGTATTACCGATAACACAAGGGATAGTGAAACTACCCGAATCCTTACACTTCGGCGGCAATTTCCTTTGAAGAACCGCGAAAACATTCTCACTCACCTTAACTACCTCTCCGTCTAGAAGTCGTCTCTTTGTTGTGCAAAACTCCTTAAAAAAATTTGCGTACTTAGGCACTTGCTTAATAGCATCAAGAAGCGGAATATTGACTTGGACTTTTTGGAAGGTTTCCGAGATTTCCTTATCATGTTCATCTTTCCTAGATTTGACAAACCTACCTGGGAAAGGCAAAAAAAGGTAGAAAAAGATTAGCAAAAACTGAATTTGGAATGCTCACCTTCTTACCTTGGAGCTCTGGTGTTTCAACGATGGCTGGATCATCCTTCTGTAACTCAACTTCCATATTTCGGCTCAGTTTGGGGACTATTGACTCATTCTCAATTTGCCTACCACTCCTCAATGTAATTGATTTTGCGGTTTCAAACCCGTCTTTCGAAATGGTAGAACTAGGAAGTTTTCCTTGCTCGCGAATTTGTCCAATAAACTCAGTTATCTGTCTCATTTGTAGTTTCAAATCAGTTATATCTTTTGATTGGTTCTACTAAGAAATAGTTAACGATTTCAAAATCTCATCATAATTAAGGGGCATACCCGAATTGTGCTGAGGTGGTTCTGGTGGTCCTTGAAAGAAACCAGGGGTGGCCGATTCGAAGCTTGTTGTTGAGGTTGTTCTTAATTTTTCCATCCAATGCTGGTATGATTTCTCCAACCTTCATTGTAAGTGTTCGAATACGGGTTATTCCTATAGTGATTTTGCCTCTGAAAAACTACTGCATTGACATTCTCCCAACTGTCATTCTCAATCAGTTGAGGACATTGATCAGATGGGTGTCCTGGCTTAGCACACACGCCACAAACTTTTGCAACTCCTAGCACATTCGGCTTCCCTAGAGCCTGAGTCACAAGTGAAGTAAGACTAGTCATTTGAGCTTCCAAACTAGAATTAGTACCTACCTCATGGACCTGGGGTGAAGGCTCTCCAATTCCTTCATATTGTTGGGCATTTAAGGCTCGGTTTGCAATCAAAGTCTTTGTTGCTGCTGGAGTTTTATCAACCAAAGCTCCTCCTGCCACTGCATCTAACATCTATCGCTCAAGAGGAAGCAATCCCTCGTAAAAGTATTGAATCAGGAGCTCCTTCTTCATCTGAAGCTGCGGACATGATGCTATGAGAGTTTTGAAGTGCTCATAGTAAGTTGGATATGATTATCCTTGACCTTGTTGTATACCACTGATTTTCTTCCTCAACAAGATAATTTTGGAAGTTGGGAAGAATTTCTCTAGAAATACCTTCTTCATGCTATCTCAATAATATATTGTTTCGGAAGGTAGTTCATAGAGCCAATCCTTAGCCCTATCAGTCAGATAAAAAGGAAATGCTCAGCTTCAGGATGTTTTCTAGAAACACCTTCTTCATGTTATCCCAAGAATATACTATTCCGGAAGGTAGTTCATAGAGCCAATCCTTAGCTTATCAGTCAGAGAAAAAGGAAATGTTCTCAGCATCAGGATGTTCTCAGCATCAGGATGTTCTCATCCACAGTCATTGGCGTCGTACTGGAGCATACAACTTCAAATTCCTTTAAATATTTATTTGGATCCTCCATAGAAAGACCATGATACTTTGGAATATGATGAAGTAGGCTGGATTTCAGCACGAATGACTCTGTCTTGCCCTGCGCTGCTGTTGGATACTGAATGCACAGGGGTGCGGCATTGTCCAAGGTGGATGCCGAAAGTTTTTTAATAGATCTATTGTCTCCCATGTCGAACTCTTCAGGATTCAGATTCAGAGCTAGACGTTTGTGACTTTTTTGTTTCTTTCTTTCGTCTTCTAAATGTTTTGTCAGGCTCTGAATCGTATTCTAATAAGTTTTCGCTGGATCTCCTATTGTGCATGAACTGGTACTTGAGATAAAGACAGAAAGAAGAAAAATCAATAAAAAGAAAATTAAATAAATAAATAAAAATTGATGAAGTAATTAGCAATTTTACTAATCCCTAGCAACGGAGATTAGAGGGCTTGCCAACTAGCATTAAGAATAACTAAATGACAACTAACAACCTAATTAAGTAAATATTGGGGGATTGGATTTTCTAAGTTAAACTATGAAAATAACTACGAAAAATACTATAAAGATAATAGAACTAAATGGATGGAAAATATGAGAAAATAGCTAAGGGTTTTTTATCTTCACACACCAAACATATGCTCATAAATCAATCCTCAATAATCACTTGCTAATTCGTGAGTGACGATGCTCAAGATTAACCGTGATCAGCACTGCATTAATCTTATTATTTTCCCAAGTTCGTTGAATTAAACTTAGCGTCGCTTTCAAACTATTCTTATCATGCTACCTAATCATGAATCACAAGTTAGATAACAATCTAAGATCATTAAGTTTTGTGGAAAATAAGAACATGATCAACATCTTGTTCTTACCTAGGTTTTTGCTTAACTTTACCAACATTCCTTGGTATTTACTACTTGTGATTACAAGATTATAACAATTAGGTGAAATTCTCTTATACTCTAGCCCCAGATCCTAGCATGCTTACTAAGTTGGCCACCTTAACAAACTTACAAAAAAAAGTTATCTATAAAACAGTTAAGCAAAACACAATCACTAATAGCAAGGAAGATTAAATTCAATTAATTTATAAAACACATGTTCAGGATTTTGAATCAACCCCTAACTAAGAGGAGTTTAGCTAGACATATTAATCATGTTCGAATAGCAATACATAATTAAATATCAAACAAAAAATAAGAGAGTGGTTTAGAGATGAAAAACGTTGTCGCCTTATCCGTGGTGGTACAGAATGGACTGCGGGGTGCAGATAGCAGAGAAAAAGAGAAATAAATTTCTCTCTTCCTCTACCTCACGATCATCCCTCTTCCTTTACTGATCTGTTGATCTGCTGTGAGAGTGGACTGCGAACGATGAAGGATAGAAAGGGAGATCAGTTGGCATTGTGGAAGGGTTTGGCGAGGTTGTTGTTTCGAGAAGGATGGCAAGAGAGAAGGATTAGATGAAAGAGTGCGAAGTCTATGGTTGGCAGTGTGTGTGTGGCGACGAACAATGGAAAAGATGGAACATGGGGTTGTTGTGACTGCCTGATGTGTGAAGGTGATGGAAGGAAGAGATCAGGCGAGAGAGAGATGAAGGTTGTGCGAGGAAGAGATGCGAAGAAGAGATGGAAGGCAATGGGGTTTCTGATTGCAATGAAGGAACTGTGATTGTTGATTTGGTGGACAGAGATTGTGACGAAAGGACAACGAGGATGGGTTTGTGGTGAGGCTACGATCTGATTGTGAGCAAGGATTTTGATTGGGTTTAGTGTTGGTTGCAACAGATAATGATTAACAATGATGGAGGCTTTGTGGTTTGTTGTTGCGAGGAGGAAGGGTTATGCTCTAATGGAGAAATGCGAAGGGACAATGGAAGCTGATGGAGAGGTGTAGTTGTGATTGAGAGGATGGGTCGTGGATGGCAAAGATGAGGAGTGATGGTTGCAAGCGTGAGGAGGCTATGGATGGGTCCTTGCTGCTGCGAGGATGATGAGGCTGTGGATGGATGATTTTCCAAAACAAGGTATCATCCCTTTTATAATTGCTTTCTTCTTGGTTTCTTTCTTTGTGTGGTTTCCTTTTTCAATCAGTATTTCTAAATTGCCAATTTGCTTCACTTAGCTTCTATTTTGGAATCTTGTAATTGGAAACCTACACAAACACGAAAATAGCAATTAGTACCATAATTAACAAGTAATAGCCAATATATATATATATATATATATATATAGAAATATGGTAATAAAAATAGCCTAATTATGCTCCTATCACTTTGACCTATTCCTGCCGACCTGCTGACCTGCACTAGTAATGCATGTGAGCCATGAACCAATATTGTGGTGGCCGATGACACTCTGATGCTAAAGTCAGACATGGATCTGAGGAAGATGTAATATTGTAAACAGGGAATTTGTAGCATACCATAGCTTACCAACCCCATGTCTTATTTATAGTGCAGGAGTCCTGGTTCAACCAGGCCATCGAGGGCGTAGTTTAGGAAGGAGATCTTCGTGGAGATCCTTCTCTAATTAGGAATCGTGTTGTAGAAGGGAAGTTCCTTGTTAGCTCCATGCTCCTAGTTACGTAGAAGATAGAGGGTAATCTGTAAGAGGAAGTTTCCTTATGTGATATGAACTCTAGTATTTGCTTCCTAGCCGAAAGTGGAAAGCTGTTGTAATTGTCTATCCAAAGCTGATCCTTGAGATACTTGCCTTAATAGGGCTTATGGGTATTGAGGATAGTTGTGAGACGTGTGGGCTTAGCAAGCTGTAAGAGTTCGAGTCCATTTGGCAGACTGCATTGAGCGGGCTTAGAACCGCTTGGGCCGAATCAGTGTTGGGTTGACGTTGGGGCCTATAATTCATCGAGATCATCATGACACGTGTATGTCTCAGGGATGTGATGGTTTTGGTGTATCATCAAATAATTTCCATAATATGAGCTTTTCCAACTATTTTTTTATTATACATTCACATAAGCAACCTACACTGTTGAGTCATTTCATCGTTCTTTCCCACAACAAGTACAAGGGTAATTTGTAGCACAACAACAATCACAACCCTCCTATGACCAAATTAATCACTTTAAAATCCTTCATAGTACGGAAACAAATGATGATTATAGTAGAATGAATAAACCAAGCTACCTAAATCCCTTTAAAAAACGTAAATATTTCACCACAATATGAGTTTTTCCAACTGTATTGATACATTCGCATAAGCATCAACACTATTCGGTCGTTTCATCATTTATTCCCTTATTTTCTTTAAAAGGCGTAGATATTTCACCATAGCATGAATTTTTCAAACTAGTTTTTATAGATTTGCACATTAGTCAACGTTATTCGGTCATTTCATTGTTTATTCCTACAACTGGTTCAAAGAAACTGAAATGGTTGATTTCCTTTAAACAACATACATATTTCACTACAATACAAACTTTTCCAATTATGGTCATTTGTAGCACTATAACATTCACAACCCTCTTCTTTGCATCAAGTAAAATAGATTGAAAAAGCTCTCAGAACCAATACATGGAATTAATGATGATTGCAGAAGATTTAAGAAACTGAAATACATGATTTCTTTAAAAAGGGGTAGATATTTCACCACAATGTGAACTTTTCCAACTAGTGTTTATACATTCACATGAGCAGCCATTGTTGTATGATCATTTCATCGTTTATTCCAACAACCAATACATGGATCATTTGTTGCACTATAGCATTAACAACCCTCCTCCTAGCATCACAACTCTTCTCCTCGCATCAAGTAAATAGATTGAAAAACCCACCTAAAAGCAGTACATGGAAATGAATAATGATTACAGAAGATTGAATAAACTAAAACACCCGAGTTCCTTTAAAAAACATAGATAATTCACCACAATGTGAACTTTTCCAATAAGTGTTTATACATTCGAATAAGCAACCAAGGAAATTGAGTCATTGTTCATTCCAACAACCAGTACATGAGTCATTTGTAGCACTATAACATTAACAACCCTCCTCCTAGCATCAAGTAAATAGATTGAAAAAGCCCCCAGAACTAGTACATGGAAATGATGATTGCAGAAGAATGAAGAAACTGAAATACCATAGTTCCTTTAAAAGGCGTAGATATTTCACCAAAATGTGAACTTTTCCAACTAGAATTTAAGCAGCCCACATTATTTCAATCATTTCGTCTTTCATTCCAACTACCAATCCATGGGTCATTTATATCACTATAGCATTAACAACCCTTTCAGCATCCCAACCCTCCTCCTAGCATCAAGTAAATAGATTGAAAAACCCTCCTAGAACTAGTACATGGAAAAAACGATGATTACAAAGGATAGAAGAAACTAAAATACCTGATTTTCTTTAAAATGCGTGGATATTTAACCACAATGTGTATTTTTTCAATAAGTGTTTATACATTTGCCTAAGAAGCCAAAGCTATCGGGTCATTTCATTGTTCATTCCCTCAATCGGTACATAGGTCATTTGTAACACTATAACATTCACAACCCTTATCCTAACATCAAGTAAATTGATTGAAAAACTCCTAGAACCAGTACATGGAAATGAATGATGATTTTAGTACATTGAAGAAGTTGAAATACCTAATTTCTTTAAGAGGCATAGATATTTCAAGACAATTTGAACTTTTGCAGTTAGTGTTTATTCATTGGCTTAAGTAGCCAACATTATCTCGGTCAATTTCATCATTCATTCCAGCAACCAGTCCATGGGTCATTTGTAGCACTATAGCTTTAACAACCCTCGTAGCATCGCAACCCTCCTCCTAGCATCAATTAAATAGTTTGAAAAACCCTCCCTGAACTAGTACATGGAAAGAACGATGATTACAAAAGATTGAAGAAATTGAAATACCCGATTTCCTTCAAAAGACAGATGTTTCACCACAATACGAATTTTTCCAATTAGTGTTTATACATTCACATATGCAGCTAAAACTATCGGGTCATTTCATCGTTCATTAACGAGTACAAGGATCATTTGTAACACTATAACATTCACAACCCTCCTCCTAGCATCACAACCCTCCTCCAAGCATCAAGTAAATAGACTAAAAAACCTCTCAGAGCCAGTACATGATCGATGATTGTAGAAGATTGAAGAAACTGAAATACCTATTTTCCTTTAAATAGCGTAGAAATTTCACTACAATATGAACTTTTCCAACAAGTGTTTATACATTTGGATAACCAACCAAAGTTAGTTGGTCATTTCATAGTTCATTCCAAAACCAATATATGGGTCATTTGTATCACTATAGCATTAACAACTCTTTTTGTAGCATTGAAACCTTTCTCCTAGCATCAATTAAATAGATCGAAAAACCACAAAGAACCAATACGTGGAAACGATGATTGTAGAAGACTGAAGAACCTGTAATGCCTAGTTTCCTTTAAAAAATGCAGATATTTCAACACAATGTGAACTTTTTTCAACTAGTGTTTATAATTTTGAATAAGCAACCAATTATTCGGTCATTTCATCATTCATTCCAACAACAAGTACATAGGTCATTTGTAGCACCATAACATTAACAACCCTCTTAACATCAAGTAAATATGTTGAAAAACCCTCTCGGAACCAGTACGTGTAAACAAACTACGATTGCCGAAGATTGAAGAAACTGAAATATCTGATTTCTTTTAAAAGATGTAGATATTTCACCACAATACAAACTTTTCCAGATAGTGTTTATACATTTGCATAAACTACAAAATCTATCGAGTCATTTCTTCGTTCATTCCCACAAGTACTAGGGTCATTTGTAACACTATAACATTCACAACCCTCCTCCTAGCATTAAGTAAATTGATTGAAAAATCCTCCAAGAACCAGTATAGAAATGAACGATGATTCTAGTAGATTGAAAATACTGAAATTCCTGATTTCCTTTAAAAGCCGTAGATACTTCAACACAATGTGAACTTTTCCAACTAGTGTTTATCCATTCGCATAAGCAACCAACATTATTTCAAACATTTCATCGTTCATTATAAAAATCAGTGCATGGGTCATTTGTAGCGCTATAGCATTAACAACCCTCTTCTTAGTATCAAGTAAATAGATTGAAAACCCTACAAAAATCAGTACATGAAATGAACAATGATCGCAAAAACTAAAGAAACGAGAATACCTAATTTCTCTTAAAAGGCGTAGATATTTTACCACAGTACAAACTTTTTCAACTAGCGTTTATATATTTGTATACGCAACCAAAGCTATTGGGTCATTTCATCTTCATTACCAAAACCAGTACAAGGGTCATTTGTAGCACTATAACATTCACAACCCACCTCCTAGCATTACAACCCTTTCCCTATTATCAAGTAAATAGAATGAAAAGCCTTCCCAGAACCAGTACATGGAAATGAACGATGATTGCAAAGATTGAATAAACTAAAATACCTGATTTCCTTTAAAATGCGTGGATATTTCACCACAATATGAACTTTTCTAGAAGGTGTTTCTACATTTGCATAAGTAGCCAACGCTATCGGGTAATTTTATAGTCAATTCCAACAACCAATACAAAAGTCACTTGTAGCACTATAGCATTAACAACCCGCCTCCTAGCATCAAGTAAATTAATTGAAAAATCCACCTAGAACCAGTACATGAAAATGAACGATTATTGCAGTAGATTGAAGAAGCTGAAATACCTTATTTTCTTAAAAGACAGATATTTTACCTCAATGAGAACTTTTCCAACTAGTGTTTATACATTCGCATAACTAGTCAACTTTATTAGGTCATTCATCATTCATTCCAACAACCAGTACATGGGTCATTTGTAGCACTATACCGTTTACAACCCTCCTCCCAGCATGACAACCCTCTTCCTAGAATCAAGCAAATAGATTGAAAAAATTCCCAAAAGTAGTACATGGAAATGAAAGATGATTGCATAAGATTGAAAAAACCAAAATACCTAATTCACGTTAAAATGAGTCAATATTTAACCACAATTTGAACTTTTCCAGTAAGTGTATACATTCGTATAAGCAGCCAAAGCTATCGGTTTATTTCATCTTCAATTCCAACAACCAGTACATGGGTTACTTGTAGCACTATAGTATTAACAACTCGCTTTCTAGTATCAAGTAAACTGATTGAAAATCCACCCAGAACCAGTACATGGAAATGAACGATGATTCCAGTAGATTGAAGAAACTGAAATACCTTATTTCCTTAAAAGGCGTAGATATTTTACCACATTGTGAACTTTTCCAACTATTGTTTATACATTTGCATAACCAGCCAATGTTATGAGGCTATTTCATCGTTCATTCCAACAACTAGTACATGGGTCATTTGTAACACTATAAAATTCACAACCCTCCTACTAGCATCACAACCCTGCTCCTAGCATCAACCAAATAGATTGAAAAGTCCTCCCAGAACTAATACATGGAAATAAACGATGATTGCAGAAGATTGAAGAAACTGGAATACCTTAAAAGGCGTAGATATTTCACCATAATACGAACTTTTCCAATTAGTGTTTATACATTCGCATAAGCAACCAAAGCTATCGAGATTTTTCATTGTTCATTCCCACAACAAATATAATGGTCATTTCTAACACTAAAAATTCACAACCCTCCTCATCAAATAAATCAATTGAAAAACCCTCCTAGAACCTGTACAAACGATGACCACAGAAGATTGAAGAAATTGAAATACATGTTTTTCTTTAAAAAGCGTAGATATTTCACCGCAATGTGAACTTTTCCAACTAGTATTTATACATTCGCATCAACAGCCAACGTTATTTGGTCATTTCATCGTTCATTCCAACAACTAGTACATGGGTCATTTGTAGCGTTATACCATTCACAGCCCTCCTACTAGCATCACAACCCTCCTCCTAACATCAAGCAAATCGATTGAAAACTCTTCCAGAACCAGTACATGGAATGGTTGCAGAAGATTGAAGAAACTGGAATACACGATTTCCTTTTAATGGCATAGATATTTCACCATAATATGAACTTTTTCAATTAGTGTTCATACATTCGCATATGCAACCAAAGCTATCATGTCATTCCATCGTTCATTACCACAACAAGTACAGGGGTCATTTGTAGCTTTATGACATTTACAACCCTTTTCCTAGCATCACGTAAATAGATTGAAAAACGCTCCGATAACAAGTTTTACCACATTGTGAACTTTTCCAACTAGTTTTTATCCATTCACATAACTAGTCAACGTTATTTAGTCATTTCATCGTTCATTCAAACAACCAGTACATGGGTAATTTGTAGCATTATAGCATTTAACAACCCTCCTCCTAGATCACAACCCTTCTCCTAGAATCAAGTAAATACATTGAAAAAAAACCTTCCTAGAATTAGTATATGGAAATGAATTACGATTGCATAAGATTGAAGAAACTAGAATAACTGATTTCGTTGAAAAGGTGTAAATATTTACCACATACGAACTTTTTCAATTAGTGTTTATACAATCGCATAATAGCCAAAACTATCAGATCATTTTGATCGTTCATTACCACAACCGGTACAATGGTCATTTGTAGCACAATAACATTCAGACCCTCCTCCTAGCATCACAACCCTCCTCCTAGCATTAAGTAACTAGAATGAAAAACCCTCCCAGAACAAGTACATGGAAATGAACCATGATTGTAGAAGATAGAAGAAATCAAAATTTCTGATTTTCTTTATAAGACAAATATTTCACCTAAATGTAAACTTATCCAACTAGTGTTATTACATTCACATAGCAACCAACATTATTTAGTCATACATCATTCATTCCCACCACAAGTACAAGGGTCATTTGTAACACTATAAAATTCACAACCCGCTTCTTATCATCAAGTAAATTGATTAAAAACCCTCCCAAAACCTATACATGGAAATGAACGATGACTTCAAAAGATTAAAGAAACTGAAATACCAAATTTCCTTTACCACAATGTCAACTTTTCCAATCTGCTGCAATCATCGTTCATTTCTATGTATTGTTTCTAGGAGGGTTTTTCAATATATTTATTTGATGCTAGGAGGGGTTTATTATGCTATAGTGCTACAAATGACCCATGTACTGGTTGTACGAATGAACGATGAAATGACTGAATAATGTTGGCTGATTGTTCGAATGTATAAACACTAGATGGAAAAGTTCACATTGTGGTGAAATATCTACGCCTTTTAAATGGAATCGGGTATTACAGTTTCTTCAATCTTCTTGCAAAATCATCGTTCATTTCCATATATTGGTTTTGGGAAGGTTTTTCAATCCATTTACTTGATGCTAGGAGGAGGGTAGTGATGCTAGGAAGATGGATGTTAATGTTATAGTAGTGCAACGACCCATGTACTGGTTGTTGGAATGAATGAAGAAATGACTAAATAACGTTGGCTGCTATGCAAACGTAATCAACACTAGTTGGGTAAGTTCCCATTGTGCTGAAATATCTGTCCTATAAAGAAAATCAGGTATTTCAATTTCTTCAATCTTCTACAATCATCATTTATTTCCATATACTGGTTTTGGGAGGGCTTTTCATTCTGTTTACTTGATGCTATGAGGAGGGTTGTGATGCTAGGAGGGTCTGAATGTTATTGTGCTACAAATGACCATTGTACCAGTTGTGGTAATGAATGATCAAAATGATCCGATAGCTTTGGCTATTTATGCGAATGTATAAACACTAATTGGAAATTTTTTTTATTATGGTGAAATAACTACGCCTTTGCAATGAAATCAATTATTCTAGTATCTTCAATCTTCTACAATCATCATCATTTCCATGTACCAGTTCTGGGAGGGCTTTTCAATCTATTTGCTTGATATTAGGAGGAGGGTTGTGATGCTAGCAAGAAGGTTGTAAATGGTATAGTGCAACAAATGACCCATGTACTAGTTGTTGGAATGAACGATGAAATGACCGAATTGTTGGCTGGTGATGTAAATGTATAAACCTTTATTGGAAAAGTTCACATGTGGCAAAATATCTACGATTTTTAAAGGAAATCGGGTTTTACAGTTTCTTCAATCTTTTGAAGTCATCATTCATTTCCAAGTATAGCTTCTGGGAGAGTTTTTTCAATCAATTGGCATGATGATAGGAAGATGGTTGTGAATTTTATAGGTTACAAATGACCCTTGTATTTGTTTTGGGAAAGAACTATGAAACGTCCCGATAGCTTTGGCTGCTTATGCAAAGTATAAACACTTACTGGAAAAGTTCATATTGTGGTGAAATATCGACACATTTTAAGGGAAGTCGGGTATTTTAGCTTCTTTAATCTTCTACAATCTTCGTTCATTTCCTTGTACTAGTTCTGGGAAGTTTTTTTTAATCTATTTGCTTGATGCTAAGAGAATGGTGTCATGTTTGGAGGAGGGTTGTTAATGCAATAGTGCTACAAATGACCCATGTACTAGTTGCTAAAATGAACAAATAACGTTGGTTGGTTATGCGAATGTATAAAGTATAAATACTAATTGGAAAAGCTCACTTTGTAGTAAAATATTTACGCATTTAAAATGAAATCCGGTATTTCAATTTCTTCAATCTTATGTAATCATCATTTCATATACTGGTTCTGAGATGGTTTTTCAATTTATTTACTTGGCACTAGGGGAAAAGTTGCAATGCTAGGAGGATTCTGAATGTTATAGTTTCACACAGTGACCCTTGTACCTATAGTTGTCATGTAAGATGGAATGATCCGATAGCCTTGAATGCATATGCGATTAAACACAAATTTGAAGAGTTGGTATTGTGGTGAAATGCTTACGCACAATTGCCTATTTATAAAGTTTGATAATAGCCTTTTTATGCTTACGCTCTAGAAGCCTATTTTTAATAATATTTTCATCTGAAAAATGCTGTTAAAAAAAAGGGATATCAAATAAATAAAACCGCTTATTATTTCGCAATTTTTTTTGAAAGCGCGCTCGATCTATCTAACCTAAAGGGGGAGAACAACACCTCCTCTCTCTCTCGCTCCCCCTCCATGTGTGTCGCTCTCTCTCCTCTCTCTCTGTCGCTCGGCTCCCTCTCTCCGCTGCTCTCCCTCCTTCACTCTGTCGCTCTCACTCACTCTCGCTCTTGAGCTGTGGCTCTCCCTCTCTCTCGCTCTCGAGCCGTGGCTCTCCCTCTCTCTATCGCTCGATCTCGCTGTTGCTGTCTCTCTGTGGTGCTCCCCTCTTTTCCAATTGATCATTAGTTCCTCATCTAGCAAGCTCGAATTCAACTCTTCAGTCAGGTAATTTCATCTATCTCTATTGAGTGTGTGGTATGATCAAGAAGTGGCCTCTGTAGCAGATACATCAAGCCTGCCAAGGAAACTGAAGTTTCTTAAAAAATTACATAATGAGGTAATAAATTCAGTCTCACTGAAGGAGTTGAAGCTCCTTCTATTCCTACTATTGTTATTCCTCCAGTGTCGACTTTTGGTCGTGCAAGTAAACCAGATGGTGTTGGTGAAACAAAAGCTAGAGAAGAGGACGACAACTTTGACAACTGCAGAAGTAGTAGCTTTGTTACTATTGAAGAAGACAAAAGAGCAGTAACATACTCCCCTGAGAGTGGAAATTCTGCGGAACAATCTTTGCAAGAACATACCACTAAGAACACAGCATGAGAGGTATCAATCATTGTAAGCCATTCCATCTATTTTGTTTCATTTGTCCTCAATGTTCAGTGGATATTCTATATGTTGACACTAGACCATTTAATTTAATGGGAATGGATGTGAGAATAATCAGTCGGATAGGCTTTTAGTAGAAAGAACACTCTATGTTAAAAGGGTGGCTCTTTTAGTGTATGCAATATTCCACATCCCAATCTTAGGTTCCTATTAACTCTTTAGTCTTTTGCAGTTTCTTGTTAGAAATGTTCCACCCTGATGAGTTAGTTAGTGAGCATATTGAGCATTTCTTTGTGTAAATCATCAAGATCTCTATCTCACTCTCACCCATCAGGTTCATATTCCTCCAAGATGATTAACTCGTCTTAGATGAGTTTCGTAGCATTGTATATAGCTTGATATATAAATGAAGGGGAACTTCATGGATACTGATTCCTTTTTTATCCATATTGTTGTACCCAAAAAAATTGTTTTGTTAACTCTTTAAATTGGAATTGTAGTTGCACATATATATGACGTATTTGAAAAAGTATGTAATAGCTCTTATTGATCTATATATTTGTTTATTACTAGGTTGTATATAATGCAAATACTATTGCATCATTGTTTGGAAAACAAAAGAAAGGATTGAGAAACCGGCTCATTTACTATCAGAATAAATATAAAAAGAATCCCAGCAAAAACCAACAACGAAGGTATTTATTTATAAAAGAAATTCAGAGTTTGTTCTTACCCCATTTTTATTTTTCTCAAAAAATGATCTGCATCTTCCATTTCTGTATATATTATATCATACAATGAATCGTATATATAGAACATGATTTTGGGGATGAATCGTATATTCGTATATCTAGATAGGATTTTGGGGTCTCTGGGGAGAAACTTTGGATGCAATCGATTACTATACTACTGAGATTCATAAGTTATCCCAAGAAGTAAGTCTTAGCTTCCACTTGATGTTATTTTCTAAATTCTGACAATCTAAAACCATTTAGTTCTCTTTTACTTCTTTAATTTCCTATAGTATGATTCTTCTTATATTCTCTTAGGCTCTTAGCAGATATGATGGACTGGAACATACAAGATATCAAATTTTACCAAAATATAGATTCAACTATTTTTCTTTTGGGTCCTTCATTCAATTCAATATTAAATCACTTTGTACAAGAAGATTCAGAAATGAAAAGGGTTACCAGTGATCCTAAAGCTATAATGCCGGCAGCATTTGTTTCATTCAAAAGCCGATGGGGGGCAGCAGTTTGCGCTCAAACTCAACAAACAAGCAATCCTACAAGGTGGTTGACAGAGTGGGCTCCCGAGCCACGTCATGTCTTCTGGACTAATCTTGTGATTCCATTTGTCGAGCTCAACATCCAGAGATTGATAATGGGTGTTGCGTTTTTTTTTTTCCTTACAGTTTTCTGTATGGTTCCAACTGCATTAGTATAGTCCCTGACCAATATTGAGGGGATAGAAAAGGCTACACCTTTTCTGAAGCTGGTGATAGAAAAGTAAGTTATTTGACTTAGTAGCTTTGTCTAATTTTTCTTTAAAATTGATTCCTTGTCTTTGCGAGCTTATGTTCTCATGTTTAGATTGTCAAACATTTGCTAAGCATAAAGGACTTTAAAAATTACAATATCCATATATGGGGGACTCCTATGATTTATTGATCAATTTACAAGAAAACATTGATTTGGTCATTTTCTGAAATAGCTAGGGTTATGTATGCTATTCAGATGCTGCACATTAATGCCGACAGGATTTTTACGATTCTTATTAGGCATTTCTTGCTAGTGCACAAAAGATTGTTTTCCTGCAAAATATGGAAATATGTCGTTATTATCTAAAATAAATATGAGTTCATGCGAGGATAAACATGATAAAGACCAACTGAAGCTACAAAATTGTGCAACAAATCAGTATGATTCCCTGAGAAACATGTAACTCTCACATATGGCAAGTGCAAGCCAAATCATTTTGAGAGCCACATTTGAAGATTGAAGTACTTCATCAAAGCATCTATTCTATATCAACAGAAAAGAAGACTGTAGAAATCATTATTGGATCTTAGTTGCAAGTTATTAGTGCAATAAGCTGGCACTATTTTACATTTTTTCTAGTCAAGGATCCATAAGGCTCTAAAAAATTTCAAGTGTTATTTGTGCTTTTTAATTAGCAAGTTACTATTGCCAATACCTACTTATATTTACGCATGCATGGACATATGATTAAGGAGACAATACTGCCATGTGAAATATTACTGGTTTAGTTGTAACTCAACTTGTAAGTTTCATTTGAATTTCTTTTACTGTCTGATAGATACAGGCTATTCTTCTAGTAATGGGCATGGATTGATAACTGTCTCAAATGCTACTGCAAGCCGGTTGTAAAAGCACTCCTTCAAGGTGTTTTGCCAGGGATCGTATTGAAGATATTCCTCATTCTTCTTCCTTCTATTCACTATGTCCAAAATTGGACACATATCACTATCATCTTTGGACAGGTGATTGGAAGTATCACCTGTTTGTACTTGTGAACGTGTTTCTTGGAAGTATAGTAACAGGAACAACATTTCAACAACTCGATAGTTTTATGCATCAGTCTGCAACTAAGTGAGTTAGTCTAATTGTTTGGCCATGTCGTAAAATAGTCGGAATAAAATAATGCACCTTCTTTTACTTTAACTTTTAAATTTTAAGATGCTAAGCACCATGAATTTTACCTAGGTCATGAATTTAACCTCATTTCTATTGTTCTTACTTAGTAAACGATTCTTCTTCTGATGTTGTGAACTCGGAGTTTGTGATCCTTTGCAGCATCCCAGTAATTGTTGGAGAAACCATTCCTTCGAAAGCTATTTTCTTCATCATTTATATAATGGTTGATGGTTGGGCTGGAGTTGCTGTTGGGATTCTTAGATTATCTCCACTGATCGTCTTCCACCTGAAGAAAGCATTCTTAGTCAAAACAGAAAGATATTGAGGAGGCCATGGATGTTGTAGTGGTATCCCTCAGTGTAAGCCATTCCATCTATTTTGTTTCATTTGTCCTCAATGTTCAGTGGATATTCTATTTGTTTATACTATTTTACCATTTCCAAGGAATCAATTTGCTAATAGTTGAATAAATTGCTGTAGTGAAATTGTTTTGACAAAGTATGATGACGTTCATTTAGTATCCATGAATGTTTTGTCATGTCATAATTTGTTGATTTGCACACTCTGGTGGTATGATATGTATGTTGCGTATTGCTAAGAAAATTCAATAACTCCGGATCTCTGTTAACGAAGTGTCTAAATCATCTTCTTCAAGAACCAAGGAAGAAGGTCTCAATGGTGAAGCTGAAAATGTTTACTCGCAGCATCTAGCCCCAGGAAGTGCCAATGTGTTACATGTGCTTCCTCATAAGGAGACAAATGAGCTTCACCTTAAGAAGCTAGCGGAATCCATTTTCAAACAGTCTCAGGTTAGAAATTCCATTTATTTCACTGCTGCCAGTTCAACGCACTCAAAAATCCGTCAACCACACCTTCAATTTTTATTATGGAACACTAATACTGCTACCTTCATGTTGTTGCAGGAGAGCAACACAAATTCCCATGTTGAAGGTGAGCTGAAAGAAAACAATCTTGCATGTTTGCATTCAATCACTCTGATATTATGCCTATATGTTTTTATACTAGAGTAACTTCTAAGTAATTCAAAACAGAGGAAAGATTGATGAACTCCAAACGCCTAATTTCTCTTGGAGGTTTGCAGTTCCTAATTCTGAGGTTTGAATTGGGCAGCTTAGGAGAGGAAACACGTATAGTTGCACTACAATCCTGTTGTATTGAGGCAGATGGAGATTGCAGAAACTACATAGCAAAACACATCAATAAGGCATGCGTTTTTATTGAACTTCTTCAGAACAAGCAAGTTAAGTCGAGAAATAACGTAATGATACTGCTAAGTGCTGACAGAACTGATACGCTTAAACAGGTTTGTGATTTCAGGCTTTCCATTTCCCACATTGGCTAAATTGCCTTTAGTATCTTGGAGAAGTGCCTGTATAATGCATTTGGACTTTGAAGCATGTATCTTGCATCTTTGATGTTCTCTTTATCAATAGCACCTCTTTCAAGCAAAAAGAAAAAAACAAATACTTAAAATAACTATAAACTCTTACATGTTTTTTTATCCTTATTATAGGCCCCGTGCCACTATATGTAGACCAGTTATGGTTGTTCTATACAAAAGTTTAGGTTCTTCTATATATTTGTGCTTTGGGATTTTATTTTATTTTTTCCTTTAAAAATTTTTTAGCCTCTCTTTTTGGTAATTCTCTCAAGATTTATAGCTGTAGTGTTTACTCAATTCAAACTCTTTTTCACCTTGGTTTAAACTCATATTTGTCATACATATCTCACTATGAGTTGTCCTTTTTTAGTTTTAATATGGCGGCTCTGCTTTTCACCAGTCTACACCTTATTTGCTATGTCTCTGAGTCTAAATGTACTATACTTCCAAGGTTCCTTTTGTTTTTCCTTTATTATAATTCATTGAATGTTATTATTTTATTTTATTCACTATCAAGGCATGCTGGGTTTGGAGCCTCCGACCCTTTTGCATATTGTGTCTTTTGATTTTATCATTGCTTTTGCATACAATGAGTTGTTTAAAGTGAACATTTTGCACTCTTAGTAGTTTTCTTATTTCAGAAGTTTAGTGTGATTGATGTTGATCTGAGATGTTTTTTATGGGATATTTTTATGGAATATTGAGTTTTGATTATCATGGCTGATGTCTCAATGACATTCATGTAATTGATGAATTGGGAATTTATAGTTATTAGCTATTGAGTTTTCTGGCCTCGCGATAATGACATCTTCATCTTATTAGCATCATCGTTAAACTATTGATTATAGGATCCATCAGGCACAATTAATGCTAATGCTAATGTATGGCACTTAAATACATTGCAATAACTGTACAGAAGAAGGCACTACTATCTACTGCCCAATCTATTGAACAAGAGGAGTTGAAGAAGGAAACCTCCCAGTTGGGAATACTTTTGTTTGGTTGATTTATTTGTTGTTTTCTAGCTCATAAGACAATAGTTTTTGTTTCAATTTCGAGCTTTGATTAGTGGTTTTCAGCTTTCTGTCATTTTTGTTGCAAATGGTTTATCTGAAAATTGGGATTTGTTGTTCTTTGAACTTGGGACTTAATATGAGATTGATGTGTTTCTGATTCAGGGGAGCAATTTTCAGAGATTGTGGGGAGTCCATATTACATGGCACCAGAGGTTTTGAAGCAAAATTATGGTCCTGAGGTTGATATCTGGAGCTCTGGAGTGATATTGTATATTTTGTTATGTGAGGTTCCTCCATTTTGCGCAGGTACTATGTTATATAATCAAGTGGAAATTACTTGGTTTATTAGCTGAATTAGGTGGTTGTATTTAATTTATGCTTATTGATTATCACAGAGACTGAACAGGGTGTTGCCCGCGCAATTCTTATTTCAAGAGGGATCCTTGGCGAAGGTGTCTGAGAGTGCTAAGAGTCTTGTTTGGCAAATGCTGGACTCAGATCCAAGAAAGGGGTTAACTGCAAAATTTAATAGCAGGCTCATCATTGAAAATTTAATGAAGGTTTTCCTCTTTCTCGTCTTAGTTTGATTAAAATTGCAGTATGGACTATTGATAAGGGTTGGCTTTTGGTTCAGTTCAAAGTTACTAAGAGATTCACCACTTTTTATGTGTTGGTGAGATTTATCACTTTCTCAATTTTCACTTTTTGCACTTAGTATCTATGATTGGAGAATGGGGTTGTAGAAATCAGGTAAGCATATGCAATATGATCAAAATTTCAACTTGTGCATGCCTGTGAGTGTTTCATCTTTTTGCATGTGAATGTGACTCAATAAATTGATGCTTGAACCCTAAAGTTTGCCTACAAAAATCAGTTATGAAGAAATCATAAAATTGTTTAAGGAATATATTTTGTGGATGTGTAATCTATGATATGGACTAGCATAAATGTTTTTTCTTTTGTGTAATGCTCACAATCAATTGAAATTTTTTTTGCACTGTTGTGCTTTAAATAATATTTTTCTGTTGCTTACTGTCAATCAAGTGTTGCTATCCACTTTGTTCTATAATTGATGTTTTATTACATGATGGATATGAATTGTGTTGTTCCATTTTTCCTTTATAATTATGTAGTAATATTATTTGTTTGCCTGTGAGGAAGGTCATAGAAATTCAATGTTGAGTACCTGTATTCCATTTTTCCTTTCAATCAAATGTTGGTATCCACTTTTCTTACATAGTTGTTGTACAACAAGTTTATCTTATAACTATTTTTGGTCATGATTTTAGTTATTGTTATGAAGTTTTGACTGGAGTTACAAGGATACCTATGTCTACTTTCTGCGGCATGTGGTGTATGCCTTGCTGAATTTTTTTTCCATACCAACTATTTGCTTGGAGAAAGAGAATGCTGAACTAGATGGCATACAAGAATATCGAGAATTGTCATGCCTTTTTAGTATTTTGTTTATTTTGGTTATAGCTTTGAATTTGGCATTGTGAATATATTGCATGTGGTGCTTTTGTCTTGCAAGAGTTTTGATATCCTTTATGTTTATATGGCAGATGATGATGAGGAAGATGAAAGTGAGGAATGAAGAATTTATTTTCTATGTTGAAATGAATTTTCATACTATGTTTACATGTAATGTAAGAACTAATGTGACTTATTTTGTTTGACATTGTATTTATGTTTCAACCATATATTGAACTAGTATGATTATCAAGAAATGAGATTTTCTTATATGGTTGGGTTCTATTTACTGTTGTACTTTTAATAGCAGGTAAAACATTGTAAATGATACCAACATAGCTAAAAACAAAGGGTTAATAACACTTTTAAACATTTTTTAAACACTATGAAAAATTATGTAATAACATTTTTAAAATGCTATGAAAAATGTTATAATAGTGTTTAACACTACACAACAACATTTTCTAAGTGTTATAGAAGGTGTTACTACAACATCTCATAAACGATATTAAAAGTGCACTTTTAATAGCGTTCCAAAAAAGCTATAATAGAGACTTTTAATGGTGTTGACTGACATAGCATGTCTGACAACGTTGTCTTATCTAGTTATAGCAGTTTTGGCATGCTATAAATGAGGATTTGTGTTGTGGTGACGCCTTTTAAAAGAAATTAGGTTTTTCATTTTCTTCAATCTTATGCAATTATCGTTCATTTCCATGTGCTTATTCTGGGAGGGTTTTTCAATTTATTTACTTATTTTTAAGAGGGTTGCTAATGTTGTATTGTAAAAATGAACCCATGCACTGGTTGTTGGAATAAAAAATGAAATAACCAAATAACGTTGGCTGGTTATGCCTATTTATAAACATTATATGGAAAAGTTTGTATTATGGTAAAATATCTATACCTTTTATGGGAAATTATGTATTTAGTTTCTTAAATCTTTTACAATCACTGTTCATTTCCATGTACTGATTCTAGGAGGGTTTTTCAATATATTTACATGATGCTGGGATGAAGGTATTGATGTTAGGAGGAGCGTTTGAATGTTATTGTGTTGCAAATGACCCTTGTACTAGTTGTGGAAATGATCGATAAAATGTCAATTTATCTTTGGTTGTTTACGCGTTTGTATAAAATATCTTCGTTTTTAAAAGAAATCATGTATTTCAATTTCTTCAATCTTCTGCAATCATCCATGTACTCGTTCTAGGTATTTTTTTTCAATATATTAACATGATGGAGCAGGTAATGATGCTAAGAGGAGGGTTGTGAATGTTATAGTGCATCGAATGACTCTTGTACTAGTTGTAAAAATAAAGTGTACTCATTTTAGAGGAAATTAGGTATTTATGTTTGTATTGTGGAGAAATATCTATGCATTTTAAAGGAAATTAAGTATTTATGTTTCGTAAATCTTATAAAGTCATCGTTCAGTTCCATGTACTGGTTTTTACTTTATTTTATTTACATAATGCTAGGAGGAAGGTATTGATGCTAGGAGGAGGTTGTGAATGTTATAGTACTGCAAATGACCCTCGTACCAGTCGTGGATTGAACCATGAAATGACTCGATAGCTTTGGCTGCTTATACGTATGTATAAACACTAATTGGAAAAGTTCGTATTGTGGTGAATTATCTACACCTTTTAAACGAAATTAGGCATTTTAGTTTCTTAAATCTTTTGCAATCATCATTCATTTCCATTTACTGGTTCTGGGTGGATTTTTTAATATGTTTTCTTGTTGCAAGGAGGAAGGTATTGCAGCAAATGACCCTTGTTTCAGTTGTGGGAAAAATCGATGAAGTGACCCGATAGCTTTCGCTGCTAATGCGAATGTATAAAAACTAATTGGAATAGTTTGTATTGTGGTGAAATATCTACGCATTTTAAAAGAAATTAGGCATTTCAATTTCTCAAATGTTCTGCAGTCATCATTCAAATCCATTTACTGGTTCTGGGAGTGTTTTTCAATATATTTTCATGATGCCAGAAGGAAGGTATTGGTTTATGAAAAGAAATTAAATGTTATAGTGCTGCAAATGACCCTCGTACAGTTGTGGAAAATATCGATGAAATGACAATTTATATTTGCCTGCTTACGCATATGTGTAAACATTAATTGGAAAAATTTGTATTGTGGTGAAATATCTACGCCTTTTAAAGGAAATAATGGATTTATGTTTCCTTAATATTCTTCAATCATCGTTCATTCCAATTACTAGTTTTGTGTGTTTTTCAATATATTTACATGATGCTAAGAGGAAGGTTGTCACGCCCCGATTTTCGAGAAAACGAAAATCCAAAAATCCACGTAGGATTATCCGTTTCCCCAAAACTCGGGACGTGAAATTCAATAACGACAGAAACATTTAGCAGCAATGACAAAATATAGTTGAGAAAATAGAACAAACTAAAATTTATAACAAAACTCTAACCAGGAAAAACTGTAGTCGCTAGCCCCACTAGCGGAACTCCCGTAACGCTGCTCAAAAGTCTCTAAACCTGAAAAGCTAATCGGCTACATTCCCAAAGGAATGTACCCAAGAAGCAAAAGCTCACTTGGGTCAGCAATAAAGCTGGTGTGAGAAATCTTCATCCCAAAAATCAATAAAATCGCAATTGATAAACATCAAGCGAAACACAAACAACAAACCATCACACCAATAGGTAGTTCCTCAACGAGGCAAAGGTGTGATGCAAGAAAACACAGTCCAAAGAATTTAGTTCCTCAACGAGGCAATCATATCATCATCCTAATATGTAAATATGCATTTACCTGTACTTACCCTATAGGAGTTGACTATGGCAAGTCGGACCTGCAGAAATATTAGTGGACTTGCCATCCTGCATAAAAAGGATTAGAAACAATGCAACGTCATTTATTCTTTGTATTTGAATTAGGTTCATCTTTTTAACGGATTGATCACTTAGACGATACCACATTCGCACCACCTCCGTGCCGAACATACATGCCCGTATGCCTCTCTCATATAAAGGAGGACTACTCCGTCATCCATGCCTAAGTGGGGACATCACATACAGGCATGCATCGCGGATACCCCTAACTATATGAGTACCAAAAGCCACCATTGGGCTATCAATGCGCATAACTCACGTCACATTTTTGACGGATAAATATCAAAGCCTATTTTAGGCATACAAACTCACCACATTTCCGCAAGACTAACCCGAAGGTTATTTTAGTTTCTCTAGTAAGAAATGGGTGCCCCAACTCCGCAAGACGACCCGTAGGTCATTTAGTTTCTCTAGTAAGAGAGGGAAAATAATAAACAACAGAGATGTGGTAGTTCTAAGTGATACAAGTCCAAGTGATTTATATATATTTTCAAAAATCCAGGTTTACCAATATCATTTATTTTTCATAATTCAGAATTCTTCCACAATGACATTTTGTCATACATAAATCGATTCATAATCGTATCCACCCACATTTTTGGGGAAAACATAGCATATTCATAAATCATGCTTTATAATAACACGGTGATCAAGTGACATCTTGTCATTAACAATGAAATTCATCCCCTTCCTTTAGGAGAACATAACCATTTCAAGATACATACATTCAGATAACCACCATTAATCTTAAATGGTCCTACATCAATATATTTAAAACAAAATAAACCATAGTGCACAATCAAACACTACTTCACATAGTGCTCACCATATGAATGGGATTTTAGGGATAACACATACATCCTAGTTTGACACAAAGTATCTCAGATGCTGAATCCAACAAAGCCACTACATGCATTCTCCGAAAAGACAATTTCAATACAAACATGAAAGTGCATGACAATCATTGGTGAACACTAGCATATACCAAAGCAACCGTCCAAATCCCAGTACAGCACACATAACTTAAGTTGTTTGAAAACATCCACTAATTTCTAGTTAACACCAAATAACTCAAGCTTAAATGCTATATAGCTGCTTCAAGAGCTTCCACACACTTCCATCGGTGACCCAAGTTATCCCACTATCATCACTATTATCACCAAAGTCATTGTTCTAACTAACTACAAACATCACCACTTCTGATATTTGTACTAAGACCACCACTCCCACCATTGATAGACAACACACAAATAACACCATCATCAAAGTCACCAATACATTGCATTGCAGAAATTTCACAGTCCAGCCACAGCCACATCTACATCCAACCCGACGGATGGTCACTATCATTTCATCCAATCCATACAGTGGGATCCACTCCACTCATCCAATTTCATCTCATTCTCTTTCGGCGATTTGATTAAGATGTACACTACTAAATATAATTCCATCATCAAATTCATATGTAACATAGTATGTGCATGCATGTTCCCTTGCATTATACCAAGATGTTGGGATGTGGGGTCACTCACAGACAGCCACAAAATCACCCCTAAATATCTCTCCCCATATGCTGAACTAAGCAAGATCAACACATGTATTCCCCAATGAATCAGTTTAAGTCATGACCCTACATGCAAATTGATTCTAACTTACACTCAAATGAGACCCTTAACAAATCTATTAAACACCCAATGTATGTTTGCACATCAGAACAATAACACAACTCCAACCCATAATATTCTATACACCTATTCATACAGTACATAGCAAAGAGCCTAGGAAATCTGTCCATAAAGCTTTCAATTCCCACCCGCATATATCATATGCCAACACAAACCTTATAACCCAAATTGACCCCACAAAATCATAATTTTGCTTTTATCTCGCATCTTTCCATACTCTCTGTTCCATACCTCAACAACCGCTTGCATAGCAAAGCTATATTCATCAATTGATGATGTCAGACATCCAACCTTGCATTACCCAATAAATCCCAAATAAATAAACCCCAGGATGCATCCACACTTCGTATACCCAACTGGCGACTACAATGAAATAAAATATGAATAGAGCTCTCCCGGTCAATGCCACAGAGTAGACTCCCCATCAATCTCCATGCCTCTTAGGGTCAAGTCTCTCCCACACCACCGTAAAGGCGTAAAAATGAGGAAGGAAACTCTAGTTGGGACCCCCTCTTGGTACTTGTTCAGCTCTGTTCCTTTCTCCCCATGGTGGTATAGTGAGATGTATCAGTGTTTCATCAAATTGCAGAAAAACAAAACAAAAACATACATGACAAGAAACATGGATATCAAAGTTGCAATAGCAGCTCTTTGTATCTGATGTAGAAGGGCCAGTTAGCTAAATATTCCACACTCATACCCACATAATGTGATCAGAAGAGAAAAGAAGAAAACTCATAGTAAAAGTGAAAGAACTGAAGAAACTCACCGATTTTGCATTTGCGCAGCCAACGCTATCGTCTCATCATCCTGCCGAATGTGATTTCTCCCAATCATAACTCCATCCCACCTATCACAACCAGCCATTAATTCAGCTCCTGATGCTACCAAGTCCACTACCATCACCTCACATTCACTTCCATTTTGATTTGCTATGTCAATTCCTAACAAAAGATTCGACTCCACAAAGTACATCCACTTTGTTCCTCTAAAAACGACTGTAATAATCAAAATCTGCTCTCACATGCTGCTTGTAGTAGCAAGGCTCTCGTAGAACAGTATGTACCCATGGTCCGTGTTGCTTGTGTACTCTTGCGCAGACCCAAAGAATGTATGCACTGCAGACTCGTCAATCATCTCCACATTTTCATCATCAAAGAACAACCAGTGATTGTGACTCTTCACAAGACTGACATAGTGGCCATGTTACCAGCATTGCCATTGTTAGTAAGCAACAACTCTGAGTTTTTCTGCTGCCCCATCATCTGCTATTCTCCACAAAATCACTCACCATTACAGCCAAATCATGCTCACTCTCATGGCTAAAAGCACCAATCTGACCCATACTCCCAGCCATGTATCTCTTTCACCCAAAAGATTGTGCTTTCCCTTAGACCTCTGTCTATTGGATGTAAAAGGATCTGCAATAGATGAAGCTGGCCATGCAGAAGAATTAGCATGATCTGCATATGGAGTGGGACTGCCCCAAAGAAACTGGGGCCCTGACAACGTCCCAATACCAGAATTATTTGAAGTAGATGGACCAAGAGAAGATACTGTTCCAGGACTAGCACTTAAATTTGGTTCTGGAAAGGAATGAGAATGATGAAAAGCCACACCATGAGGTGAACTGGTGTTTGTAAATACTTGGTCAGCGTGACTAATTCTCCCTTGGTCCTTCTCAATTGGTGCAATCTTTACAGAATTTGACGACTGAGGTGGTAAAATTGAAGCTAATCCAGGCAAACGGTTGCCATTCATGTTTCTAACTAGTGTTCTCATTTCATCTTACAATGTGAACAAGTTAACTATAGTAGCAAAAACATTAATAGAAGAATTGGAGCTATTTAACACTCTAATTGATTCAAACTAGACTGAAAGAATGAAATTCAGTAAAGTAGTAAATCTCACCTGCTCAATGTCTCACTCCACAGGTCCAGTCCTGTTAAGATCCGACGTCATTCTCTCTATCCGCGACATCATTCAAGAAGTCCCCAACTCAATTTGAACTCTTGAAACATATTGTGTGAACATTTCGTCGAGCTTCTTGAGCTCCTCGTTATTCTTCTCACGCATCGAATCCAACACTGCCTGATCCATCTCCAAGACCAAACTATTGAGATCGAGATCGAAAGAGTGAATCAATAGAATTGTTGATTGAGATCTATCGATGGAGAGTGAAATGAAGTTGCTTGTTAACCTGGAATGGAGTTGCTTAAAGTTATAGTTCCTTCTAATCTTGGTCTCCAACCCATATCATAGAACTCATTATGAACACATCTGGTCCATATGATTTGTCCACCTTCATTGATTGAACATAAAAGGGAATCAACCGTTGACAACAAGTCCCTTCATCAAGATAACTCAAAGCATTATCCAAGTTAATCTCACCTCCAACTTTATCAACAAACGAATGAAAGGAATTAGACATAGCAATGGCTCTACATTCAGACCACTGCAATCGCTGACCTCCATGGCGAAACCGCCTCCACCCTTTTGCGCATCGAAAATCGAAGAAGAAGAACAGTTGGTGAAGAAGAATCAACGTTGAATCCAATCAATCCTCTCTCGCTCTACTTCCTTCTCCATCACACACACACCAACAGGATCACCACCACCATTCCCAGCGCCGCCAGAGGAGAAGAAATCGCAAAGAAAGGGAAGGAGAAAGAAGAAACGAGAGAAAGGGAAAAGGAGGAAGGAAAAACAGGGTTTTGTTTGTTTGTATATATTTTTATATGGTGGGTGGCTATTCGCCCCCACTAAAATTCTGAGAGCACCCGCCCTTTAACTCACCAAATAAAACCCTAATTTCGAAATTCACAATCAATTTAATGTAACCCTATTTTATTTAATTAAAAATAAAATAAATTAGTTTTATGAAATTCAGGGGTGTTACAAAGGTATTGACGTTTGGAGGAGGGTTTGAATGTTATATTGCTACAAATGATCTTTGTACCTGTTGTGAAAATAATCGATGAATTGACCTGACATCTTTGGCTACTTATGCCTATGTATAAATACTAATTGAAAAAGTTCGTATTGTGGAAAAATATTTTTTCCTTAGGTCAGTGTTTTGAATCTTTTACTGTCATCATTCATTTCCATGTACTAATTCTTTTTAATATATTTACATGACGCTAGGAGAAAGGTATTGATGTTACGAGGAGCGTTTGAATGGTATAGTGCTGCAAATGACCCTCGTAATGAATGATGAAATGACCCGATAACTTTGGCTGCAAATGATGAATGATGAATGGTATAGTGCTGCAAATGACCCTCGTATTGATGTTTGGAAGGTATTGATGCTAGGAGGAGGCTGTGAATGTTATAGTGCTGCAAATGACCCATGTACCAGTTATGGGAATGAACGATGAAATGACCTGATAAATTAGGCTGCTTATGCAAATGTAAAAACACTAATTAGAAAAATTCATATTGTGGTTAAATATCTATGCCTTTTGAAGGAAATTAGGCCATTCAGTTTCTTAAATCTTCTACAGTCATCATTCATTTCCATTTACTGATTCTGGGAGTGTTTTTCAATATATTTACAAGATGCAAGGAGGAAGGTATTGATGTTTGGAGGAGGGCTTGAATATTATATAGTGCTGCAAATGGCCTTGTACCTTTTGTGGTGAAATACCTATGCCTTTTAAAGAAAATTAGTTATTTCAGTTACTTAAATATTCTGCAGTCATCGTTCAATTCCATGTACTGGTTATGGGAATGTTTTTCAATATATTTATATGATGCTAGGAGGAAGGTATTGATGCTAAGAAGAGGGTTATACTCCAAATGACCATTGTACCAGTTGCGGGAATGAACGATGAAATGACACGATAACATTGGCTGCTTAAGCGAATGTACAAACACTCATTGGAAAAGTTCGTATTATGGTGAAATAACTACGCCATTTTAAGGAAATCATGTAATTCGGTTATTCAATCTTTTGCAATCATCAATCATTTTCATTTACTGGATCAGGGTGTGTTTTTCAATATATTTACATGATTTTGGAAGGAAGGTATTGATGCAAGGGGGAGGGTTGTGAAAGTCATAGTGTTGTAAATGACCCTTGTATCAGTTTTGGAAATGAATGATGAAATGACCCGATAGCTTTGGCTGCTTATGCAAAGGTATGTACCCTAAATGGAAAAGTTCGTATTGTTGTGAAATAACTATGCATTTTGAAAGAAATTAGCTATTTCAGTATCTAAAATCTTCTGTTGTCATCATTCATTTCATGTATTGGTTCTGGGAGTGTTTTTAAATATATTTCCCTGATGCTAGGAGGAAGGTATTGATCGATGAAATGACATGATATCTTTTGCTGCTTATGCCTATGTTTAAGCACTAATTGGAAAAGTTCGTATTGTGGTGAAATATCTACGCCTTTTATGGGAAATTAGGCATTTGAATTTCTTAAATCTTCTACAGTCATCATTCATTTCCATTTATATGTTTTGGGATGGTTTTTCAATATATTTACATGATGCTAAGAGGAATGTATTGATGTTATAGAACGATTTGAATGGTATTGTACTGCAAATGACCCTCGTACCAGTTATGGGAAATGATCGATGAAATGACACGATATCTTTGGCTACTTATACGTATGTATGAACATTAATAGGAAAAGTTCGTATTGTGGAGAGATATCTACGCATTTTAGAGGAGATTAGGTATTTATGTTTCTTAAATCTTATAAAGTCATCGTTCAGTTCCATGTACTAGTTTTTTTTTTTAATTTATTTACATAATGCTAGGAGGAATGTATTGATGCTAGGAGAAGGATGTGAATGTTATAGTACTGCAAATGACCCTCATACCAGTTTTGGAATGAACAATGAAATGACTTGATAGCTTTGGCTGCTTATACGTATGTATAAACACTAATTGGAAAAGTTCGTATTGTGGTGAATTATCTACTCCTTTTAATGGAAATTAGGCATTTTAGTTTTGAAAATCTTCTGCAATCATCATTCATTTCCATTTACTGGTTCTGGGAGTGTTTTCAATATATTTTCATGATGCTAGGAGGAAGGTATTGATGTTAGGAGGAGAGTTTGAATGTTATAGTGCAGCAAATGACCCTCGTACCAGTTGTCGAAAAAAATGACGAAACGACCCGATAGCTTTGGCTTCTTATACGAATGCATAAAAAGTAATTGGAAAAGTTTGTATTGTGGTGAAATATCTACGCCTTTTAAAGAAAATAATGGTTTTATGTTTCCCTAATCTTCTTCAATCATTTTTCATTCCTATTACGAGTTCTGTGTGATTTTCAATATATTTACATGATGCTAGGAGGAAGGTATTGATGTTTGAAGGAGAGTTTGAATTTTATATTGCTGCAAATGATCCTTGTACCAGTTGTGAAAATGATCGGTGAATTGACCTGACATTTTTGGCTGCTTATGCCTATGTATAAACACTAATTGGAAAAGTTCGTATTGTGGAAAAATATCTATGCCTTTTAATGGAAATTTTAAGTATTTCAGTTTTTTAAATCTTATACAGTCGTCATTCATTTCCATGTATTGGTTCTGGGAGTGTTTTTCCATATATTTACATGATTTTTTAAGGAAGGTATTGATGCTAGTTGCAGAGTTTTGAATGTTGTAGTGCAGCAAATGACCCTTATAACATTTGTGGGAATGATCGATGAAATGACCCGTTAGCTTTGGCTTCTTATGCATAGTATAAACACTATTTGGAAAAGTTCGTATTGTGGTGAAATATCTTTGCATTTTAAAGGAAATCATGTATTTTTTGAAATTAATGTAAATAAAGCAAAACAAGAGTAGAGGGGAAACAGAGAGCTCTTTTATTCATTGATATGAGCCTCTATATATAGAGGTAGCAATTACATAGTATCCCAATTTGAAACGAGATAGGAAACCTATGCCAATAAGGAATCTAAATCCTACTCCATAATAAAGAAGATATCCTTCCTCGTTTGGATTAGTCACACAATCCTAGTTTGACTGAAAACATTCCCCATTGTGATGTCCAAACGCGACATTACATTACGTTGATGACACATGCCATGTTGCCTCGTTAAAACCTTGCCAAGTAACAAAAACCCAGTGGAAAAGAATAACCTTGGTCGAAGGAAAAAGAGTACAACGCATCCTTTCCTTGAAGATGAAGTGAACGTTTCGAGAAAATCTTCGTTGCGCATCAAATCTCCCTCTGATGCCAACGTCTCCGTTGATACCAACAATCAAGGGAGATCAGACAATTTACGTAGTCCAATACTACGTACATGTTCTCGAAAGTTGCTTTCGATAAAGCTTTCGTGAAAAGATCTGCCACACTGTCATCAGATCTAACCTCTTTTACTTCAATCTTCAGGAGCATTTGTTGTTGTTGATTATAGAAGAACTTCGGCGATATATGCTTAGTATTGTCGCCTTTGATGTAACCTAGCTTCATTTGTTCAATGCAAGCGGCATTATCCTCGTAAATGCACGTATGTTTATCTGTGGTTGACTTCAAACCACAAGTACTTCGAATATGCCTAATTATGGATCTCAACCATACACATTCACGAACTGTTTCGTGAAGAGAAATAATCTCTGCATGATTCGAAGAAGTAGCAAAAAGAGTCTGCTTTGTTGACCTCTAAGATATTGTTGTGTTTCCCATGGTAAAGACATAACCCATTTGGGAACGTCCTTTGTGCGGGTCAGAGAGATACCCGACATCAGCAAAACCTGTCAAGACATCACTTGGAGTCTGACCAAAGCGAGCGGCCAGCGGGCGGTGGGAGATGTGGCCTTGCCGTTGATTTTTGGGAATTTTTTCATTTTTTGAAGATCAACGTCCGATATTGATCTCTCTCTATAGGGATAAAACAAGCCCATATCAATCATACCTCTTAGGTATCGAAATATGTCTTTAATGCCAGTCCAATGGCGGTGTGTTGGCGCAGAACTAAATCGAGCCAACAAGTTCACAGCGAATGAGATGTCTAGTCTCGTACATTGCGCTAAATACAATAATGTGCCTATTGCACTTAGGAAGGGAACCTCTGCCTCTTGTAATGCCTCGTCTTCCTTCTTAGGATAGAATGGATTTTTCTTCGGATCCAGACTCCGGACGATCATGGGAGTGCTATAAGGCTTAGCTTTATCCTCATTAAGCGCCTTAACAATTTATGAATATAGCCCGATTGGTGAATCATAATCCCATCGGCACGGTACTCGATCTCCAATCCGAGGCAAAATCGTGTTTTCCCAAGATCCTTCATCTCGAATTCAGACTTCAGGTGCTCAGCGATTTTCTTTAACTCCTCTAGAGTTCCAATCAAATTCATGTCATCGACATAAATCGCAACAATAGCAAACCCAGAACTTGTTCTCTTAATGAACACGCATGGGCATAACTCATTGTTTATGTATCCCCTTCCGATCAAGTATTAACTTATTTTGTTATACCACATTCGTCCGGATTGTTTCAATCCGTAAAGTGAATGTTTCAATCTGATAAAAAAATGTGCTCCGTGGTTTAGAGCTACTTGATTCGGGCAAATGAAGTCCATCCGGGACTTTCATGTATATCTCTGTATCTAGATCCCCGTAGAGATATGCCGTAACCACATCCATAAGCTGCATATTCAGTTTTTCAGAAACTACCAAATTGACAAGGTAGCGGAACGTTATGACATCCATTACGGGAGAATACGTCTCCTCGTAATCGATCCCAGGGTGTTGAGAAAAACCTTGCGCCATGAGACGAGTCTTATATCTCACAATCTCGTTTTTCTCATTTTGCTTCCTAACGAATACCCATTTAAATTCGACAGGTTTTACACTTGGAGGGGTTGGCAGTACCGGGCAAAACACCTTCCGTTTCATTAGGGAATCCAATTCAGCCTGGATCACATCTTTCCATTTTGGCCAGTCAGCTCTACGCTGAAACTCTTCACCGGAACGGGGTTCGATATCATCGCAAGCTATGATTTCGCGCGCAACCGAGTATGTAAATACATCATCGATGATGATCTCGTTTCGATTCCATGTCCCATCTATGCATGCATAATTGACCGAGATTTCTCTATTCCCGGGAGTAGGTACCGACGACGTTGAGGCATCCCCCAACGATGACTCCTTTTAGACATATCCATAGTCCGGGATATTCTCATGGGATGGTTTGATCGAGATTGCGATGTCAGATGGATTGGTTTGTGTCGTCTGCGTCCTCTTCCTAGGACGAGATGACTGGTTAGCCGCCAGGGTACCACGCACACCGTTTTCGTCACGGGCAGCGGCGTCGTGCCCGACGTCTCCCGGAGCGGCGCTACGTCCTGTGGTGGGGATGTCAATCCTTGCAGGCACGTTTGTAGCAAGTATATGTGATCTCGTCACTTTAGCGATATCAGTGAAAGCGTCTGGAAACTTATTTTCTACGCTATGAAGATCGAGAATTCGCCGCACCTCACTCTTGGACTGTGCGGTTCGGGGATCAAGATGAGACAAAGTGGGGACAAACCACGACAATTCTTGTCGTTCCTGTTGAACGTTAAAGTTCTTATCTTCCCCTAACGACGGGAAGATTGTCTCATCAAAGTGACAATCCGCAAATCGTGCGGTAAAGAGATCGCCTGTCAAGAGTTCCAAGTAGCAGATAATTGATGGTGTATCATATCCCACATATATACCCATCCTTCGTTGAGGCCCCATCTTGGTACATTATGGCGGCGCACCCAAAAATGCGTAAGTACGAAAGATCCGATTCGTACCCAGTCACCAGCTGTGATGCAGAGAATGGTTGGGTGGCAATCGGCCTCAAACAGAGTAACATTGTTGCGTGCAAAATTGCATAGCCCCATGCGGATATAGGCAGGTTGGTGCACATAACCAACGTCCGAGCGACCATCTGCAACCTTTTGATGGTGGCTTCCGCAAGACCGTTTTGGGTGTGAACATGGGGAACCAGATGTTCAACATCAATCCCAATGGACATGCAATAATCATTGAATGTTTTCGATGTAAATTTCTCCAGCATTATCGAGTCAAATTGACTTAATAGGGTAGTCCGGGTGGTGAGCCCTCAGCCGAATAATCTGGGCCAATAGTTTAGCATATGCAGCATTCGGGTGGACAGTAGCGTGACATGTGACCAGCGTGTCGACGCATCAACCAACAACATAAAATATCTAAATGGTCCGCAAATTGGTTGGATAGGTCCACAAATATCCCCTTGAATTCGCTATAAATCGTTGTAAAAATGGGATGGACTTTTTAGAAATCTTTGCATAGGACGGTCTTAGTCCTAATTTTCCCAATGAACAGGCTTTGAAGAATGAGCGAGCTGCGTGCATGGCGGTGCAGACGGTTGCACCCCTTGGTGCGGTGGCCCATGGACCAGCGTTGGTCAACTGAAGCGGATTCCTTTTTAGTGCTTCGGGTAGCTTGAAAAAATGGATGTCTTGCACAATGCAAAGTGAACAAAATTAGTGTTTCTGAGCCAATGCTTCCAAGAAACAGATATCCATGGAACTGGATTAGAATGAAACTCGAAGTTTCAAACAATGGTCGTGAACGGTCATCGTTCAATGCTACATGAACTGCCATAGTTCAGAGCAAATACCATAGTTCAAGCTTCACGAACTGCCATAGTTCGGAGCGAATGCGAACCCCCACTGTTTGACTTGGTGCGAACTTCCATAGTTCGACTTAATTCACCTGCTTGGTCAATGGTTACGGTAGCATTTTGATCTTACACATTTCATATCAAACATTTTACCAAAAATTACGTATATTGTTCAATAATCATTAAGGAGGGAATGAGTTGTATTATGATAGATACATATGAAGTAAAGTCAAATACCTGTTTGAGTGATTCCAACAATATGTAAAATGGTCTTGTAGGTTGAGTGCAAATACTGTTCTTGACACAGTAAGTCATGCTAATAAACAAGTCAGTTGTCATCTGGAAGGTTGATGAACTGGCCTATTCACCAAGCTACACTGTGAAGATAAGTATACAAGTTTGGGCAATGAGGCACTAAGTACAGGCACTAAAGACCAAACAGCTAATAAACCAAGTTTATGCAATTGACGTAATTGATTAAGACCAAATGAGCAAAACCTAAGCTATGGTTTGTCATCTTTTACTAATTCGGTTGCAGACAAACTGCATTCGTCTATTCAAACAATCTTCAAATTGCCATGCTTTGGTATCTTCGGACTGAAACAAGATGTTTACCTTACTTCCAAAGATTCTAGCATGATTGCTAAAAAACAAAACTCGCATAATATTTAGAATAGCACATATGGCAAGTATATGTGAAGATGCACTCAAATTCTTCGTCTTGTTTTTTTTTTTTTTTTTTTTCTTTTATGTTGACAGTAAGTTAAAAACTTACCTTACATTACATTATACAGAAAATTTGGACTAAGAACTATGAATTTATATTGGGATGTGACAGAAACTTTGTTCTATGGAACAAATTGTCATTCATAAGTTTTACATCCAGTGTATAACGTTATATTCCATACAAGGGTACACTATGTTACAAGTGTAAAGCAAAACAATCAATCTGATTTTACATTCACTATCCCCACAATCACAAGCCAAACAATTTACACTATGATATAAGAATCAATACACATGCCCCTAAGGCTAAATAGCAGCTTTGTCATACTAAAACCATTCCTCGAGTTTAATAATATCAGCTAAGCACTATCGTTTTACTCTTCCAATGTTTTTGATCCAGCAGCTCTAAATGGATCGCCCAAACACATTACTTTTACAGAAAGTTCTGAGCATACATGATGGAAACACAAACATAATTGCTATCATGGGGCATTATAGTTTAGGTATAAACAATAAGTAAAGTCTCTGGTTCAGAAAATTAAAATGACTACATGTATGATGGCATACAATTCCAACAAATAGGTCATACAAAAATAAAAGAGATCCCAGAATGGAGCATGCTACAACCTATCAACTAAATGTAACGTAAAACTTACCGAAAGCCATAAAACTTACTTGGCAGTTTAACCTGGCCGAGCAGGAGGCAAAACAAGAGTCGAGGGGGAAGATGCTCGCGGTAAGCCTTCGCGGCGGATGGTGCTAACAGCGAATGGCGTTCGCGTGGGGATTAATAGCTGCTAGGGTTAGGGCTTGTGCTGATAACGTGTTGAAAGTAACGTAAAGAAAGAAAAACAAGAGTAGAGGGGAAACATAGAGCTCTTTTATTCATTGATATGAGCCTCTATATATAGAGATATCAATTACATAGTATCCCAATTTGAAACGAGATAGGAAACCTATGCCAATAAGGAATCTAAATCCTACTCCATAACAATGAAGATATCCTTCCTCGTTTGGATTAGTCACACAATCCTAGTTTGACTACAACAATATTTATGTTCCTTCAATCTTTTATAGTAATCAATCATCCCATGTATTGGTTCTGTGTTTTTCATTATATTTTCATGATGCTGGGAGGAAGGTAATGATGTTTGGAAGAGGGTTTGAATTTTATTGTGTTGCAAATGACGCTTGTACCAGTTGTGGGAATAATCGATGAAATGGCTAGATATCTTTGCCTGCTTATGCCTATGTATAAACACTAATTGAAAAAGTTTGTACTATGGAGAAATATTTTTTCCTTTGGTATTTTAGTTTCATGAATTTCATCGTTCATTTCCATGTACTGATTTTTTTAATATATTTACCTGACGCTAGGAGGAAGGTATTGATGTTAGGAGAAGCATTTGAATGGTATAGTGCTGCAAATGACCCTCGTAATGAATGATGAAATGACCCGATAACTTTGGCTGCTTATGTGAATGTATAAACACTAATTGGAAAAGTTTGTATTGTAGTGAAATATCTACGTCTTATAAAGGAAATAATGTATTTCAGTTTCTTAAATATTATAAAGTCATTGTTTATTTCCATGTATTGATTATTTTAATATATTTATATGATGCTAGGAGGAGGTTGTGAATGTTATAGTGCTGCAAATGACCCATGTACAAGTTGTGGGAATGAAAGATTAAATGACCCAATAACTTAGGCTAATAATGCGAATGTAAAATCACTAATTAGAAAAGTTCATATTGTGGTGAAATATCTACGTTTTTTTAAAGAAATTAGGCCTCTAAGTTCCTTAAATCTTCTACAATCATCATTCATTTCCATTTACTGGTTCTGGGAGTGTTTTTCAATATATTTACAAGAAGCTAGGAGGAAGGTAATGATGTTTGGAGGAGGGCTTGAATATTATATAGTGCTGCAAATGGCTTTTTAAAGAAAATTAGTTATTTAAATTACCTAAATATTCTTCAGTCATTGTTCAATTCCATGTACGGGTTCTAGGAGTGTTTTTCAATATATTCACACGATGGTAGGATGAAGGTATTGATGCTAAGAGGAGGGTTGTGAATGTTATACTGCAAATGACCCTTGAACCAGTTGCGGGAATAAACGATGAAATGAGGCGATAGATTTAGTTGCGTAAGCAAATGTATAAACACTAATTGTAAAAGTGTGTATTGTGGTGAAATATCTACGCCATTTTAAGGAAATCATGTATTTCAGTTTCTACAATCTTTTGCAGTCATTAATCATTTTCAGGTACTGGACCTAAGTGTGTTTTTCAATATATTTACATGATGTTGTAAGGAAGGTATTGATGCTAGGGGAAGGTTGTGAATGTCATAGTGTTGTAAATGACCCTTGTACTAGTTTTGGAAATAAATGATGAAATTACTCAATAGCTTTGCCTGCTTATGCCTATGTTTAAACACTAATTGGAAAATTTCTTATTGTGGTGAAATATCTACGCCTTTTATCGAAAATTATGCATTTCAGTTTCTTAAATCATCTGCAGTCACCATTCATTTCCATTTACTGGTTTTTGGTTGGTTTTTCAATATATTTACATGATACTAGGAGGAAGGTATTGATGTTAGAGGGTGGTTTTAATGTTATTATGTTGCAAATGACCCTCGTACCAGTTGTGGGAATGATCGATGAAATGACTCGATATTTTTGGTTACATTTTCATATGTATGAACACTAATTGGAAATTTTCATATGTGGAGAAATATCTACGCCATTTAGAGAAAATTAGGTATCTCAGTTTATTAAATCTTATAAAATCATCGTTCAGTTCCATGTACTGGTTTTTGTTAATATATTTACATAATGCTAGGAGGAGGTTGTGAATGTTATAGTACTGCAAATGACCCTCGTACTAGTTGTGGGAATGGACGATGAAATTACTCGATTGCTTTCGCTGCTTATACGTATGTATAAACACTAATTGGAAAAGTTCGTATTGTGGTGAATTATCTACGCCATTTAAAGGAAATTAGGCATTTTAGTTTCTTAAATCTTTTGTAGTCATCATTCATTTCCATTTACTAGTTTTGGGAGTGTTTTTCAATATATTTTCATGATGCTAGGAGGAAGGTATTGAGATTAGGAGGACGGTTTGAATGTTGTAGTGTTGCAAATGACCCTCGTACTAGTTATGGGAATGAACAATGAAATGACCCGATAGCTTTGGCTGCTTATGCAAATGTATGAACACTCTTTGGAAAAGTTCGTACCGTGGTGAAATATCTACCCCTTTTAATGGAAATTAAGCATTTCAATTTCTTAAATGTTTTGCAGTCATCATTCATTTCCATTTACTAGTTCTGGGAGTGTTTTTCAATATATTTACAGGATGCTAGGAGGAAGGCATTGATGTTTGGAGGAGGGTTTGAATGTTATTGTGTTGCAAATGACCCTTTACAAATTGTGGGAATGATTGATGAAATGACCTGGTATCTTTGGCTGCTTATGCCTATGTATAAACAGAAATTGGAAAAGTTCGTATTGTGGTGAAATATCTACTCCTTTTAAAGGAAATTAGGTATTTAGTTTCTTAAATCTTATACAGTCATCGTTCATTTCCATGTACTAGTTCTGGGAGTGTTTTTCAATATATTTACATGATGCTTGAAGGAAGGTATTGATGCTAGCATGAGGGGTTTTGAATGTTATAGTGTTGCAAATGACCCTTGTACATGTTGTAGGAATGATCGATGAAATGACTCAATAGCTTCGGCTTCTTAGGCATATGTATAAACACTAATTGGAAAAGTTCGTATTGTGGTGAAATATCTACGCCTTTTAAAGGAAATAATGTATTTCTGTTTCTTCAAGCTTCTGCAGTTATCAATCATTCCATTTACTAGTTCTGTGTTACTTAAATGACCCTCGTACCAGTTGTGGGAATGAACGATGAAATGACCCGATAGATTAGGTTGCTTATGCGAATATATAAACACTAATTTCAATAGTTCGTATTGTGGTGAAATATCTACACCTTTTAAAGAAAATTAGGCATTTTAGTTTCTTAAATCTTCTGCAGTCATCATTCATTTTCATTTACTGGTTCTGGGAGTGTTTTTCAATATATTTTCATGATGCTAGGAGGAAGGTTTTGATGTTAGGAAGATGGTGTGAATGTTATAGTGTTGCAAATGACCCTCATACCAATTGTGGGAATGAACAATGAAATGATCTGATATCTTGGCTACTTATTCGAATGTATAAACACTTATTGAAAAAGTTCGTATTGTGGTGAAATATCTATGCCCTTTAAAAGAAATTAGGCTGCAATGGAAGTTCGTATTATTTTGACTATGCCCTTCAAATATCTATGCCCTTTAAAAGTTCGTATTGTTTCTTTCTTCCATTTTCAATAATGTGGATTACAAAACATTCAATGGAAATGAGAATTTATTATTTTGACTTTATATTTGGATTAATGGTATACATATAGGATGCAATTTATCACATTTATTTCAGCTGGTTATGGTATTTTTTTAAGTTGTTGTTTGCTACAAGAGGTTTTGATAGTTTGACCAACTTGGCATTCACAATAATAAATAAATAAAAAATGTCATTGAAAAGGAACAAAAAAAAAAAAAAAAAAAAAAAAAACCTCTCCCACAATTATAGTTGAACATGCATTAGTTTCCAATTAAAATCTATCATATTTGAATATCATTTAAAATTTAGCATTTTTTACTATTATTTTATTGCATGAGTCAATAAATGAGATTTTACCATCCGTTTATAGTTTACTTTCATTAAGTAACATTATCAAAGTATTAGTCAAATTGCATGAGTCAATGGATCATACATAGAGCATTATCAAGATTTCACAATCTCTTCTTTTATTTTCTTTTTTCAAAGCTTTTGAGGATCATTCATGTTATTATAGGTTTTTTTATATTATTATTTAATTTGTACTTTATATAGCCAGCATATACATCCATCCCCTTCTCTATACTCATTGTCTCTTCCCCTATATTTTTAATAATAACTCATAGTCTCCATTACATGACAACTTTCTCTTCTTCAAATTTCAAGTGTTGTGTTTAAGAAACCTCATCAAATGTTGTTAAACACTATAAACTCTTGAAGGAAGAAACAAACACAAACTCCTCCCGCTATTTTCGTCTCCTTTTATCTGGAATTTGCTGTTTTTACTGCAAAGGATTGAATAAAATGAATATCTAAATTTCTTTAAAAGGAGTAGATATTTAACCACTATAGGAACTTTTCCAATTAAAGTTTATACATACGCATAAGCAGCCAAAGCTATCAGGTCATTTCATCGATCATTCCCACAACCTGCTCAAGGGTCATATGGAACACTATAATATTCACAACCCTCATCCAAGCATCGTGTAAATATATTGAAAAACCCACCCATAACCAGTACATGGAAATTAACGATGATAGTAGAGGATTGAATAAAATGAAATACCTAATTTCTTGTAAAAGGCGTAGATATTTCACTACAATACGAACTTTTGGAATTAGTGTTTATACATACGCATAAGCAGCCAAAGCTACCGGGTCATTTCATTGATCATTCCAACAATTGGTACAATGGTCTTTTGGAGCACTATAACATTCACAACCCTTCTCTTAGCATCAATACCTTCCTCCAAGCATCATGTAAATATATTCTCACAGAACAAGTACATGGAAATGAACAAAAACTGCAGAAGATTTAAGAAACTGAAATAACTAATTTCTTGTAAAAGCCGTAGATATTTCACTATAATACGAACTTTTATAATTAGTGTTTATACATACGCATACGCAGCCAAAACTATCAGGTCGTCATATCATCAATCATTCCCACAACTGGTACAAGGGTCATTTGCAGCACTATAAAATTTACAACTCTCCTCCAAACAACATGTAAATATATTGAAAAACCTTCCCAGAACCAATACATGGAAATGAGCGATAACATAACAGGATTGAATAAAATGAAATACCTAATTTCCTGTAAAACTCGTAGATATATCACTATAATACGAACTTTTATAATTAGTGTTCATACATATGCATAAACAGCCAAAGCTAATGAGTCATTTCATCGATCATTCCCAAAACTGGTACAAGGGTCATTTGCAATACTAAAATATTCACAACCCTCCTAGCATCAATACCTTCCGACAAGCATCATGTAAATATATTGAAAAACCCTCCCAAAACTAGTACATGGAAATGAACGATAATTACAAAGGATTTAAGAAACTGAAATACCTTATTTTCTGTAAAAGGCAAAGATATTTCACAATAATACGAACTTTTATAATTAGTGTTTATACATACGCAACTAAAACTATTAGGTCGTCATTTCATCGATCATTCCCACAACTGGTACAAGGATCATTTGCAGCACTATAACATTCACAACCCTCCTCTAAACAACATGTAAATATATTGGAAAACCCTCCCGGATCTAATACATGGAAATGAACGATAACTGAAGAGGATTGAATAAAATGAAATTCCTAATTTCCTGTAAAAGGCATAGATATATCACTATAATACGAACTTTTATAATTAATGTTTATACATACATATAAGCAACCAAAGCTATTGAGTTATTTCATCGATCATTCCCAAAACTGGTACAAGGGTCATTTGCAATACTATAAAATTCACAACCCTCCTCCTAGCATCTATACCTTACACCTAGCATCATGTAAATATATTGAAAAACCCTCCCAGAACGAGTACATTGAAATGAACGATTACTATTAGGTCGTCATTTCATCGATCATTCCCACAACTGGTAAAAGGGTCATTTGCAGCACTATAACATTCACAACCCTCCTCCAAACAACATGTAAATATATTGGAAAACCCTTCCGGAACTAATACATGGAAATGAACGATAACTGAAGAGGATTGAATAAAATGAAATACCTAATTTCCTGTAAAAAGCATAGATATATCACTATAATACGAACTTTTATAATTAATGTTTATACATACATATAAGCAGCCAAAGCTATTGAGTTATTTCATCGATCGTTCCCAAAACTGGTACAAGGGTCATTTGCAATACTATAATATTCACAACCCTCCTCCTAACATCTATACCTTACACCTAGTATCATGTAAATATATTGAAAAACCCTCCCAGAACCAGTACATTGAAATTGAACGATGATTGCAGAGGATGGAATAAAATGAAATACATAATTTCATGTAAAAGGCGTAGATATTTCACTACAACACGAACTTTTATAGTTAGCGTTTATACATATGCATAAGCAGCTAAAGCTATTGGGTCATTTCATCGATTATTCCCACAACTAGTACAATGGTCATTTGGAACACTATTACATTCACAACCCTTTTGCTAGCATCAATACATTCCTCATAGCATCATGTAAATACATTGAAAAACCATCCAAAACCAGTATATGGAAATGAATGATTACTGCAGAAGATTTAAGAAACTCAAAAATACCTAATTTTCTGTAAAAAGGCATAGATATTTCACTACAATACGAAGTTTTAAAATTAGTGTTTATACATACGCATAAGCAGGCAAAGCTAATGGGATATTTCATCGATCATTCCTACAAGGTACAAGGGTCATTTGCAGCATTATAATATTCACAATCATCCTCCAAGCACCATGAAAATATATTGAAATACCCTCCCAGGAAGAGTACATGGAAATGAACGATGACTGCAGAGGGTTGTATAAAATGAAATCCCTAATTTCCTATAAAAGGCGTAAATATTTCCTTACAATACAAAATTTTATAATTAGTGTTTATACATATGCATAAGCAACCAAAGTTATCGGATCATTTCATCAATCATTCCCAGAACTGGTACTAGGGTCATTTGGAGCACTATAACATTCACAACCCTCCTCCTAGCATCAAGTAAATATATTTGAAACCTTCCCAGAACCAGTACATGGAAAGGAATGAAAACTACAGAAGATTTAGGAAATTGAAATACCTAATTTCCTGTAAAAGGCGTAGATATTTCACTACAATTCAAACTTTTACAATTAGTGTTTATATGTATGCATAAGCAGCCAAAGCTATCGGGTCATTTCATCAATCATTCTCACAATTGGTATAAGGGTCATTTGCGGCTCTATAACATTCACAACCCTCCTCCAAGCATCATGTAAAATATTAAAAGACCCTCCCAAAACCAGTACATGGAAATGATCAATGACGCATAGGATTTAATAAAATGAAATCCCTGATTTTCTGTAATAGTCATAGATATTTCACTACAAAACAAAATTTTATAATTAGTGTTTATACATATGCATAAGCAGCCAAAGCTATCGGGTCATTTATTCGATCATTCCCACAACTGTTACAAGGGTCATTTGTAGCACTATAACATTCACAACCCTTCTCTTAGCACTCATACATTTCTCCTCGCGTCATGTAAATATATTAAAAACCCCTCCCAGAACCAGTACATGGAAATGAACGATAACTATAGAGGATTTAATAAACTAAAACGCCTTATTACTTGTAAAAGGTGTAGATATTTCGCTACAATACGAACTTTTACAATTAGTGTTTATACATACACATAAGCAGCCAAACCTATTGGGTCATTTCATCGATCATTCCCAGAAAGGGACAAGGGTCAATTGCAACACTATAACATTCACAACGCTCATCCAAGCATCATGTAAATATATTGAAAAACCCAACCAGAACCAGACATAAATAAGATTGAATATAATGCATTACCTAAATTCCTATAAAAGGCATAGATATTTCACAACAATACGAACTTTTATAATTAGTGTTTATATATACGCATTAGTAGCCAAAGCTTTTAGGTCATTTTATCGATTATTCCAGCAACTGATACAATGGTCATTTGGAGCATTATAATATTCACAATCCTCTTCATAGCATCAATACCATCCTACAAGCATCATGTAAATATATCGAAAACCCTCACAGAACCAATACATGAAAATGCACGATAACTGTCGAGGATTTAAGAAATTGACATTTCTTGTAAAAGGCGTAGATATTTTGCTATAATATGAACTTTTACAATCAGTGTTTATACATACGCATAAGCAATCAAAGCTATTGTGTCATTTCATTGATTATTCCCACAACTAGTACAAGGGTTATTTAAAGCACTATAACATTCACAACCCTCCTCCTAGCATCAATAACTTTCTCCTAGCATCATGTAAATATATTGAAAAACCTCTCCCATAACCAATACATGGAATGAACGATAATTGCGGAGGATTTAAGAAACTGAAATGCCTAATTTCCTATAAAAGGCGTATATATTTCACTACCATATGAACATTTCCAATTAGTGTTTACACATACACATCATCATCATCATCATCATCAAAGCCCATTCCCGAGATTTTCGGGGTCGGCTACATGGATTTTGGTTCTCTAAGCAATGCGATCTTCCCACATTTCCTCGTCTAATCCAAGCTCAATGATATCTTCATTCACCGTCTTCATCCAAGTTTTCAACGGTCGTCCCCTCCGTCTACACCCTCCATTAACTTGCCAATCTAAACATTTTCTAATTGGCGTCGTGCTTGGTCTCCTCCGCACATGACCAAACCAAGTTAAACGTCTTTCTCTAATTTTGTCCTCTATGGGCGCTACACCTAAGTATCTCCTAATTCTTTCATTTCGAATTTTATCCTTACGAGTTTTACCACACATCCACATTAACATACGCATTTCTGCTGCTGCCATCCTATGGGTATGTTGTCCCATAGTAGCCCAACATTCTGAACCGTATAGCATGGCTGGTCGAACAATTGTCTTATAGCATTTCCCTTTTAGCCTTGCAGGCATCCTTCTATCGCATAGTACTCCTGACGCCATTCTCCATTTCAACCACCCAGCTTTAATCCTATGGTCTACATCTTCTCCAATAGACCCATTCTTTTGAATTATAGATCCTAGATATCGAAAAGCCTCACACTCTGGGACCTCGACATCTTCGATCTCAATTGCTTTACTTCTCCCTCTTGGTTCACACCCAAAGTTGCACACTAGATACTCCGTCTTCGAACGGCTAATTCTAAAACCTTTACTCTCTAAAGCCTCCCGCCACTTAACTAATTTCTAACCTAAAACCTTTACTCTCTAAAACCTCCCGCCACTTTACACATACACATACGCAGCCAAAATTATCAGGTCATATCATCAATCATTCCCACAACGGGTACATGGGTCATTTGAAGCAATATAACATTCACAACCCTCATCCAAGAAACATGTAAATATATTGAAAAAGCCTTCGAGAACTAGTACATGGAAATGAACAATAACTGAAGAGGATTGAATAAAATGAAATACCTAATTTTCTGTAAAATAGATATATCACTATAATACAAACTTTTATAATTAGTGTTTATACATACGCATAAGCAGCCAAAGCTATTGAGTCATTTCATCGATAATTCCCAAAACTGGTACAAGGGTCATTTGCAGCATTATAATATTCACAACCCTCCTCATAGCATCAATACCTTCCTCCTAGCATCATGTAAATATATTGGAAAACCCTCCCAAAACTAGTACATGGAAATGAACGATAACAACTGAGGATTTAGGAAACTGAAATACCTTATTTCATTTATAAGGCATAGATATTTCGCTACAATACGAACTTTACAATTAATGTTTATACATACGCATAAGCAATCAAAGCTATCGTGTCATTTCATTGATCATTTCAACAATTGGTACAAGGTTCATTTTGAGTACTATAACATTAAAACCCTCCTCCAAGCATCATGTAAATATATTGAAAAAACCCTTCTAGAACCAGTACATGGAAATGAACAATGACTGCAGAGGATTGAATAAAATGAAATACCAAATTTCTAGTAAAAGGCGTAGATATTTCACTACAATACAAACTTTCATAATTAGTGTTTATACGTATGCATATGTAATCAAAGCTACCGGGTCATTCTATCGATCATTTTTACAACTGGTACAAGGGTCATTTGGAGCACTATAATTTTCACAACCCTCCTAGTATCAATACCTTCCTCCTAGCATCATGTCAATATATTTAAAAACCTCCTTGAACCAGTACATGGAAATGAACGATAAGTGCAGAGAACTGAATAAAATGAAATACTTAATTTCACGTAAAGGGTGTAGATATTTCACTACAACACAAACAACTTTTATAGTTAGTGTTTATACATACGCATAAGCAACCAAAGTTGTTGGGCCATTTTATCGATTATTCCCACAACTGGTACAAGGGTCATTCGGAGCATTATAACATTCACAACTCTCCTCCTAGCATCATGTAAATATATTCAGAAACCTCACAGAACCAGTACATAGAAATGAACGATAAGTGCAAAAGATTTAAGAAATTGAAATACCTAATTTTCTATAAAAGGCGTAGATATTTTACTACAATACGAACATTTTACAATTAGTGTTTATACATACGCATAAGCAGCCAAAGCTATCGGGTCATTTCATCGATCATTCTTACCATTGGTACAAGGGTCAATTGCAGCACTATAACATTCGCAACCCTCCTTCAAGCATCGTGTAAATATATTGAAAAACCCTTCCAGAACCAATACATGGAAATGAATGATAACCGCAGAGGATTAAAACAAAATGAAATACCTAATTTTTTGTAAAAGGTGTAGATATTTCACTACAATACGAACTTTTATAAGTGTTAATACATGTGCATAAGCAACCAAAGCTATTTAGTCATTTCATCGATCATTCCCACGACTGGTACAACGGTCAATTGCAACATTATAACATTCATAACCCTCCTCCTAGCATCGATACTTTCCTCCTAGCATCATGTAAATATATTGAAAACCCTCATAGAACTAGTAAATACAAACGAACAATAAGTGCAAAAGATTTAAGAAACTGGAAAACCTAATTTCCGTTAAAAGGCGTAGATATTTCACTACAAAATATGAACTTTTACAAATAGTGTTTATTCATACACATCAGCAGCCAAAGCTATTGGGTTATTTCATTGATCATTCCCATGACTGGTACAAGGGCCATTTGGAGTACTATAACATTCACAACCTTCCTCCTAGCATCATATAAATATAATGAAAAACCCTCCCAAAACCAGTACATAGAAATGAACGATGACTGCAGAGGATTGAATAAACTAAAATGCCTAATTTCCAGTAAAAAGCGTAGATATTTCCCTAGAATACGAACTTTTATAGTTATTGTTTAGACATACGCACAAGCAGCCAAAGCTATCAGCTCATATCATTTATCATTCCCACAACTGGTACAAGAGTAATTTGGAGCACTAGAACATTCACAACCCTCCTCCTTGTATCAATACTTTCCTCGTAGCATCATTTAAATATATTGAAAACTTCACAAAACTAGTACACGGAAATGAACGATAACTGCAGAAAATTAAAGAAACTGAAATAAATAATTTCCTGTAAAAGGCGTAGATATTTCACTATAATATGAACTTTTATAGTTAGTGTTTATACATACGCACAAGCAACCAAAGCTATCGAGTCATTTCATCGATCATTCCCATGACTAGTACAAGGGTCAATTGCAACACTATAACATTCAAAAGCCTCCTCCAAGCATCATATGAATATATTGAAAACCCCTCCTAGAACCATTACATGAAAATGAACAGTGATTGCAGAAGATTGAATAAAATGAAATACCTAATTTTCTACAAAAGGCTTAGATATTTCACTACAATATGAACTTTTATAATTAGTGCTTATACATACATATAAGCAACCAAAGCTATTGGGTCATTTCATCAATCATTCCCATAACTGGTACAAGGGTCATTTGGAACACTATAACTATCACACCTCGATTTGCGATACATCGAAATATACCGAAAATAGAGACGAGATGCGACACAGGTCTAAATTTTTTTAGAAATTACATAAAAATTCTTACAGACAATCCAATAAAATGTGCTAACTCACCATCCTAAAATACGAGCAACGACAATCAGCTTCACCTGCACCCAGGTAGGGGTACACCCATTTGCCACAAACAAGCAAATGGGTCAGCACTAGCTGGTATGAGCAGACTTAAAATACATAACAATAACACACAACTCTAGGATGCCATGACGAGGCTATAAAGTATAACATAAATATATAAAAGATAAACCTAAAAACAATTATTGCTTGAAATGCAAGATCAAATAGAAGAGATTTCACATATGGTTAAGATTTTTAATCAACACGCAATAATCCGAGTCATCAATCTCTCCGTCAATTTATGAAAATGATCACATTCATGACTACATATGCACATAATTCTACTAGCATAAGTACAACACTCTGTAAGAACTCATGTCGTACACTAAACCAAACTCCTCGGGAACGACCCATTGCATCATGTTAACCACCCAAAGCAATGGCTTTAGTTTTCCCATCTAGGTGAACATACCACATTATGTTAGTGTCACAACCATAAGGGTTCATTCCTCCATCCATTTATGCATCACAAAGCCAAATAAAATCCTTACTAATTAATACATCATGGAAACTGATGATACACCAAAACGGTCACAATTCTGCGCTGTACACGTGTCATGATGATCTCAAGGAATAACAAACCCTAGCGTCAGCCCAACACTGATCTAGCTCTAGCAATTCCAAGCCCGCCCAATGCAATCCGCTAGACTGCCTCGAATTCTCGCAGTCTGTTAAGCCCACGTGTCTCACAAATATCCTCAATACCCGTAAGCCCTGCTAAGGAAAGTATCTCGAGGATCAACTTCGGACGGGCAATTACAGCAGCTCTTTGCTTTCAATTAAGAAGCAAATTCCATAGTACGTATCACATATGGAGACTTCTACCTATAGAATACTCTCGGGATGGGAACTATCTCTTGGGTATCAAGGGGCACATGGCTAAAAAGGAAACTTCCCTCCACAGCACGACTCCTAGTTAGATAAAGATCTCCATGTAGTTTTTCTTCCCCAAACTACGCCACGATGGTCTGGTTGAACCAAACTCCTGCACTATAAATAAGACATGAGATTGGTAAGCTAAGATACGCTGCAAATTCCCTGTTTACAGCATTACACATTCCTCGGATCCCTGTCAGACTTTAGCATCGGAGTGTCATCGGCCACCACAATGGTGGTCTGTCGCTCACGTGCGTTCCTTGTGCAGGTTTGCAGGTCAAGGTCAGAATAGAGAGCAAAAAACGACTACATCAGTTTGACGTCGTCCATGGGGATGACAAAGTTCCTAATCTTTCACTAGCATCATCTCTCTTCAAAATAAAAGGAGATGGTGACCACTAGATCGTGCAACAATGAAAAACAAGGGGACACGTCAAACACTCAGACTGGTGCCATGCCTCCGCTCTCGACGGTGCCGATGACGCACGGGCAGCAGACTCACAACTCCGCTCTCGACGGTGTCGATGATGCACGGATCCCAGGATAGATTTGTTGTCGTCTCAAATACAGCGAACCGGCAAAGCGGTAGAGGCTCTCGTACAACTGAACCCTCCACCCGCTACTGAAAATCAGGAGCAACATAGGCCTCCATCTTCGAAAGACGACAGAGAGCAAGCACAGGAGAGTCAAACCCCTGCTAGTTCTCATTGGACTAGAGGAGGTGGCGTGGCCAATGCAGAACCAACTGTCAGGGCAGAGAGGCTAGGCCATCAGAACCCCCTCCGCAAAGGGGTGCACGACCCAGACATGCTCTATCATCTCTTTGTTCCACCGTCTGTGGAGCGTATCATGAACGAAGCTCTTCCCAAAAGTTTATGCTTCCAAAACACAACTTCTACGATCGGACCACCGACCCGTTCGACCACCTACGCCATTACCATCCTGTAATGGCACTCAAGAAAGGATCCGAGTATGTGTTGTGCAAAACTTTTCTTACCAGCCTAAAGAAGTCAGCACTGACATGGTTTCACAGCTTCCCACCAAAGTCAATCGACTCATTCAAGACATTGGCGAAAAAGTTCCTAACGCGGTTTGTCAGAAGCCAGCGCCTCCGGAAGGGCCCACATTGCATACTCTCTATGAAGCAGAGATCCAATGACACTCAGAAAGTATGTCACGCGCTTCAACGATGAACTGACACTCATTGACGGTTGCAGCAACAACATAGCCGTGACGGCTTTAACCGCGGGCCTAAATGCGAGAAAGCTTTATGAATGTCTCACCTTGGAACCCCCTTTGGATATGAGAAGCTTCTCAAGAGCGCCCAGAGGTACATCACCTTAAAAGAGTTGAGAACTGTGAAGAGGAAAACAAAAGGTGATAAGAAGCCATCCGCTCCTAAAGACAGGAACTATGGAAGGAAGCGTGGGGATGATCAAATGAGCAAGCAAAAGCGCAATGACAACAGGTTAGACCTTGGCCAGGCCAAGCCAGATAAAGCATCCAACTACATTGGATCCAGGGTCGTGACTTTCCTCAATTCTAACTTATCGGACGTCCTGAATTCCATTAAAAATTGGAAAGATTTGAAGTTGCCCCCAAAGCAGCGCGAAGACCCCTCCAAGCGGGACAACAACAAGTATTGCTCATACCACAATGAGGGTGGTCACGATCCCAACGACTGCAAGAGTCTAAGGTACGAGATCGAGTACTAGATCCGTAGGGGCAAGCTAAATAAATTCATAGGCTCCAAGAAGCGACTAGAAAGACCCAGGGACCGATGGGGAGTCGGTCAAGAAAATAGAGAAAGAGACTTTGGGCATAATCTATGTCCTTCATGGAGTCAGACCGAATGAAGACCAGTTGAACAAGTCCTGCAAGCGGACTGTTCTAGAAATACGAACACAGCCTGAAGATGAGGACAAACGCGTTTACTACTCGAGGGTGCAAAGCCCCATTCCCACCTTAACCAACACAGACAAGACCTCGAAGGAATCCGAGCGTCGCACAATGACACACTCGTCATATCGGTCTCCATTGCAAGGTGGGAGGTAAAGACGGCTCTGGTAAATACGGGGAACTCGCTCAACGTCCTGTTCTACAACAAGTTCCGCGCTATGGGCCTCAAGGAGGAGAACCTGACGTCCTCAGACTACCCACTGAACTGATTCAGCGGAGAAAAATGTATCTCGATCGGGAAGATAAGGTTAGCAGTAGTAGCAGGAGAGCCACAACTCAGAAAGGTCATGTTTCTGAAAGTAGAGGCGTAATCTACCTACAACCTTATCTTGGGAAGACCATGGCTCCACCAGATGAAAGAAGTAGTCTCCACCCTTCACTAGTGCGTTAAGTACACTGTCAACCACGACACAAGGCTGCCATTATGTTGCACTGAAGCAAATAGAATGTTCCCAGATCCAACAAGACCCCACATTGTAATTTGAACTAGAACCAAACCAGTGACTGCAGACGCATCACTTTACTTGCACAAGAACCCAACAACAGTGGCTCGTTTCGAAAAAAGGGGACAATCAGACGGTACAGGAGCAATCTGCTATTCAACCTAGTAAAACGAATAGGTCAATGCAGACGAGAGTACATCCCCCCAATATTTCATCAGCGCAGAGATTAACTCCCACACAAGGTTTACTCTTCAGTAGCCTCAGCGACATCATCGAAGCTCGACAGTTCGCTGAAAGTATCAACGATCAAACAAGGGCCATTTGAATTCACTTCAGGGCCAGGTCAACTTCTCTCTGCCAACAATTAGTCTATTTCAGTTGTTTATTTTCGTTTCCATAGTCAATCATTTAAAAATTAAAAAAGAATTACCCAAACACTCTATTGATTACTGAAAATATATAACAACGGGCGCCCTGAGGCGAATACAAAAGTCTACCTACTACAAGCATCTGAATCTGATGCGACATAAAGTAAACACTAGCTTAAACAGTCTGACGCCAGAAGAGAGCAAAGGTACCCCAAGTAAACTTCGCTAAACGACTCCTCTAAGAAACATGTCCAAAGATCAAGGACAAAAGTGTGAAAAGGGGCTGAGAGTACAGAGCAGCCAATTACTCCGCCAAATCACCCCCAGAAAGTGACCTGACAACGGCAACACAGACCTTGCAACGAGTTGCATACTTCCTCAAACGACTTCCGACCTTGAGGAGGTAGAAGGGGGCAGATGAAAATCGCCGCAAGGGACGTAGTGGTTAAGGTTTCACAATGTTGCCAAGCGAGGACACTTTTCTCATGCGCGATACACGGGGTGACTAGGAGATACTATCCCCGAAAGCATTGACGCATCTGCCAACACTTCGATCAACCATAAGCTAGAAGCAGGAACCGCATACATGCGAGCATAGCGACACAAGGAAACACCGAAGCACCAGCGCGTAAACGACAAATTCATCCCTTGGGAGGGAGTCTGTAGTTCTTCTCCGCAACATGAGAAGAAATTACAAGACCTCAGCGAAACAATTAGGTGCTCACCCAGAGCAGGTGACCACACAACATCGATTCTCATTGTGCCTGATCAACGCAAATGTCAGAACATTCGAAGACTCCAACGATGGGGATCTCCCTTCAAACTTTGGAAAATCCAAAGCATTTTTCTTCAAATAAGAACATTACAGAAAATACTCTCTGCAGAAGATAGTACCTACAATGATGAAAAAACACAATTATATAGACGTAATGGGCGCTTCAGCATTTATTGCCAGCATTGAATACCGTATGGGAAACGACGGTTCCCAATGATATTGCGCAAGTCCGCGTTCGTCCAATCAACGGGGTTGCATCCAACCCCATTAATTGAGAGGGAGTAACCAATACTCAACCGTCACGCAATCTACGCCGTACACATGCTACCATGCGATCTACGCCATACACGTAGCATATGGCATACAAGAAACCCTAGCTCTCACTCTACGAGCCCATGAGCTCGGCCCACTATTCAAACAGTATTCTACCACGTGCCTGAAACGAACATTAGAAACCCTAGTCATTTCTGACACATGAATCACACCTGTATATCGCCAGGTGATTCAAGGTACTCATGTTTCTTCATAACTCATCCACACAACGCACTTTGCTCGCGGATATAGGATCGTACACCCCTAGCTGGCAAAGCCTCCACCTAGCCGAGCAAGCTTAGTCAGCCTTGACTGACGACGACGGCTTCAGGTTCATCCCGACACCTAGTACACCCATTGCGGATGCCGATGGTTTAGGAAATAGGAGTCTAATCAGCGTTGTCACGCCTTGTGACAACGACTCGCCGGGACTGTTGACCCCTTCGCGGACATTGGTCGCCAAACCCGATCAGGTAAGCGTAGCTGGTGACGACTGGCAACGACAGCTTCTAATCAAAGCCCATACCTGTTGCCCTCATTGCGCAAGCATAGATGGTCTGAAAGGTGGGAGCCTAGTCAGTTCTGAGGGCTTGCCACATAACCATTGCTCTTCTACATACCATGGTCGCCGAATTACCAATCCTGAACTTGTGGCCCCCACTACGCGGGCATAGATGGTTTAGAAAGTGGGAGCCAAATCAGTCCCGAACTGATTCCGACTGCTTGCCACAGGACCACTACTCTTCTACAGACCATGGTCGCCGAAAACTCTCAAATTTTTAGCTCAATGCGCACGAGTGTAGATGATTTGGAAGGTGAGAGCCTTGTCAGTCCCGAACCGATTACGATGGCTTGCCACGGGACCACTGCTCTTCAACATGATCGTCGAACCCCCTCAACTCAAAATTGTAGCCCGCTACACATGGGTGTAGATAGTTTGAAAGGTGGGAGACTAGTCAGTCCCGAACTGATGTCGACGCCTCACCACTGAATCATCGCTCTTCAGCAGACCATGATCGCCAAATCCTTACGTTTCAAACCTGTAGTCCACTCTGCTCGGACATAGATGATTTAGAAAGTGGGAGACCTAGATAGCCCACCATGCGACCACCGCTCTCCTTGGAAACAATGGCCACAAAGATGAGTCAAATCTCAAGTAGCTTCTTCACGCTCACACAAGCTGACATTTTATTACCAGCATGGGCCACTCATGCCGACCCATAAATCGTCCCGTCAACTCGCGAACGCTACATGGAATGCCAACCCGAGCTTGCGAAACCTTACTCGGGATAAGCGCCCTAGGTAAAATAAAACGCATGTGCTCGATTATCAGAGTTCACTCATGCCAACAACCGCGATTGACACTCAGATGCGTAAAACGAGCCCTCAACAGCTTACCCTAAGAATGGGCCAAAGCTGGGCAACATAGCCCGTTTCTAAACCATCCGCGGAACGCCCACTATCGGACATGACTAAGCAATAGTGACTATGAGTCAGTCGCTACGCAAACGGTCATACTCCCAACAGCAGACAGACCACTCAACTTTTTATTGACCCAATCAGCCTATGCCAAAGTAAAATGAAATGGCGAAACGAAAAACACGCAATAGGGATAACGAGCACAAAACGGATACGGAACGTACTCAAGATAAACATGTTTTCATTAACAGTTGAAACAAAAAAGGTACAAGTGTACAAAGCTTACTCCCTTATGGAGAAGGTATAGAAACAGAAGAGTTGAGCTTAACAAAAGAGGGAACAGGAGTTGCTTCCGTACGCGCCGCAGCCTGGGCATCATGATCTGGATCGTCTTCTTCGTCTGATGACGCAAAAGCCACTGGAAAATCTATATATGACATCTTCTTATAACAATCGAGGTCTCATTCCAGATGTTTCTCCTTCATCAGTGCTAGCAGCTCTAATCTACCATGTACGACCCAGCGAAATTCACATTTGCCTTACTCTTGAAGAAGTTTTTCCTCACGCGCTTTCGCCTCGGCAAGTTCACGCTCCAATAGATCCAGCTAGCCAGTCTGTGCATCGACATTAGACTGTTCCATAATCAGACAGCCTTTTACAGCATTGAGCTAATGTTGTTACAGTTCAAGCTGGTCCTCGACCTTTCATGCCAATAGAGCGTTAAATTCCGCATCGGACTCCAACTGTTGTTTCTGAACAGCCCAATCAGCCTCCTCCAAGGCATTCTCCTCAGCAAGGGACCGCAGTTCAGAACACGCCTCAGCCGCAGTTTCCTGCACAACCTCCAAATCACGGCGGGTCAGATCCAACTCCTGTTGGAGTCTGTCTCTCACGGACACCACCTCTGCTAAGTCAGACTCAAGGGTGTCCAGACGAACCCTTTGAGCCTCAGTAGCAACGGCCAACTGTTTCAACCTCCATTTCTCAGCTTGATTCTTTAGCAGCTCAATTTCGAAAAGCGCGTTAAAATACAACCTCTGCATGTGTGAGAAGACACGCTCCATGGTGTACACCTTCTCACAAGCCGCCTCAACTTCCGTCCCAGCAATGGCCACCTAGCTCAAGTGAGACATTCCCAGCATATGGTACTTTAAACCCTTATCCATACGCCTTTCTAGCGTATCCTTCTAGGGTTTTGGAGCGTGATCCATCAGCCAACTATGACGCCTACTTATATGCTTCTTCGAAGCATAGTCCACATCAACCTCCTGATGCCAGACCTGAGTGCTCATATTTACTAAGTCCGGAGCATACAAGCTTATCCGCGCATCCGGATGAAGCTCTCCCAGATGAGAAATTATGACAACAACACCCTTTATAGTCACCACTGCGCCTAGGCCCTCCTCCGCAGCCTTTCCTTTGTCTCTAGCGGCTAGCTACTTAGTGCGAGACGGCTTAGCAGGATCCGGAAGAAGAGAAGGAAACGAGTTGTCCAACAGACCCGCCAACACCTTGAGATATGGCCCAGAGTGAGACAGGGAACGATGCGAACTATGAGAAACTTGGCATGTGTCACAACGGCCACTATCGGACAACCCACCATTGGGACAATCAGATTTTTGAATCTCAAGTGGATCCTCACAAGAACCTTCTATCGGAACGTTCCCAAGCGAATCAGCACCAGTAGAAGCTGCCATTGCAGCTAGCATCAGAGCTTCTGCCTGTGTGGCACTAAGATTCGATACATCTTCAATCCCTGATAATCGCAAGTGGTCCCTCTCCAAGCCGGATACATCGACCTCCCGCTCTTCACTTACTGAAGCGGATCGTTTTGAAGATGACCCAGTTCTAACACGGGACTTTTTCGAGCTCACAAAAGAGGTTAGCGTCTTGGATGCCCCCTTTGTGTCAGTCAAAACAAGAGTCATAACTCCTGCGACCTTCATTTTTCTAGAAGGGGCCCCATCTTCAGACTTAACTCAAGACGGTCGGTAAAGAGTGGGGGCCTCATACAAGTTTTCCCACCCCCACTAAGAATAAAGTTTGGAACACATACAATCACCACCACATTCTTCGTTGGCAAGTCGCAAAATTTCTCCATAGTGTTTTGTTCCTCTGGGGGTAAGAGGAGCAATAGGAAATCGTCCTGCAAGGAACCATGAGCAACGATTAGCATACAATCAAACGCAATAGAATCATCAAAAAAAAAACTATAATTACGAAGTGGCTTGAACTCTCATTCGAGCGGACGAACCCTTAAACTGGAAGTACTTTGAATTCGCAGGAACCAAGAAGTAATACTTCTGCCAGGACTTGAAGTCATCAAGCAATTATCAAAGCAAGCTGGCGACATCATTTTACAGACAGCGTGATCGTTTAATCGAGAAATTGTTTGCAATTGGATCACCCACAGAGTCACGCGAACGACAGCTTCCTTCGCCCTAATCAAAATGAGAAGAACGATCTTGTACCCATTAAGCACCAACTGGACCAAAGGAATTCCAAAGAGTCCCAAATCACATCCAGAACATGAAAACGAACTCCAATTTGGAGCATCCCGCAGTGCAAGCAAATGAACCCCGCCGGTGAAAACATTGACGTTTGATCATCCTTCAGAGCATATAATGACAGGCCCTCAAGGACCCCAAATTTCGTCCGAATTTCAACAAAGCCCAATTCAGAAAGCAACCTGTCTTCGAAAAACTCAAGGCCCTTGGCCAAAGTTGCGTCATTAAGATGGTTTTGAAGAGCCATGAAGAAGATGAACAATTTTTCAATCAAAAGATGAATAGAACAAGATATCTAAAAGCAAGAAAATAAAAGAGTTAGTTTACGCACAAAGGATGACCAAAATAGATATGGGATTCTCGCCTCTTCTCCATTGAACCGACGCACAACAAGCATTACTACGAGACTATACAAAGTCTAACATAACAAATGTGTAACAATAGTCAACTAGACAATCCACACAAGTCCACAATTACACTAGGGTCCTAACATGACCCAAATCACAACAATAATGTCCCTCGAGTCGAAAAATCATACAAGTTCAAGACTCGGCAATCCTCACAAGTCCAAGACTACACTAGGGTCCCAACATGACCAAATCACAACAATAATGTCCCTCGAGTCGAAAATCATAAAGGTTCAAGACTCGATATTCTATGGTAAAACACACGAGCTAATATTACAATGGTCAGACTGGACAACCAGACATGCCAGCACTAAAAAGCATCAAACTTCCGAATCGTAACTCATATGTGAGAAAGCTAGGACAATCCATAAACTACTCTCAAGTATGAAACTAATGGCATTGCTATTATATCCTCATTATTTTAGAGTCAACACATTTTTGCAAAGGAAATCAGGTCATTAAATCTAAACACTAGTCTGACTGAATCATACAAAGCATGCTCTAAAATATTGCTTATAAGCTCTAATGGTGTTCTACGAAAGCCTAAACACATCTAGATTCAAGAACGCGACTAAAAGTCCTAAGATTAGTGTCAAACTGACACGTATACGTCTGGCAAAACACCAATACAACACAGTGAAACAGTTGTCAGGAAATCAAGACACAAGTCCGACAATAACATACGAATCAGGCTCTAAAACTTTAATTACAAGCTCAAATTGTGTTATACTAAAACCTAAGCAAAGCTACATTCAGAAACAGAACTAACGGACTAAGATTAATGTCAAAATGACAAATATAAGTCTGCCAAAACACCAATACAACCCAGTGAAACTGCTGTCAAGAAATCTGGACACAAGCCTGACAGTGTCACACAAATCATGCTCTAAAACACAGATTACAGACTGAAATGGTGTTTTACAAAAGCCTAAATACATCTACATTCACAAACGCAACAAAGGGTTAAAGATTAGTATCAAACCGACAACTATAAGTCTGCCAAAACACCAATACAACACAGTAAAACTGCTGTAAGGAAATCTAGACATAAGTCCGACAGTAACATGCAAATCATGCTCTAAAACACTAATCACAATCTCAAATTGTGTTATACTAAATCCTAAGCAAATCTACATTCAGAAACACAACTTACGGTCTAAGATTCATGTCAAACCGACAAATATAAGTCTTCCAAAACACCAATACAACCCAGTGAAACGGCTGTCAGAAAATCTGGACACAAGTCTGACAGTGTCACACTATTCATGCTCTAAAACACAGATTACAAACTGATATGGTGTTCTACGAAAGCCTAAACACATCTACATTAAGGAACGCAACTAAAGGTCTAAAATCAGTGCCAAACCAACAAGTATAAGTCTGCCAAAACACCAATACAACACAGTGAAACAGCTGTCAAGAAATCTACACACAAATCTGACAGTGACATACAAATCATGCTCTAAAACACTGATTACAAGTTCAAAATGTGTTATACTAAAGCCTAAACAAATATACATTCAGAAACACAACTAACGATCTCATATTCATGTCAAACCGACAAGTAAAAGTTGGCCAAAACACCAATACAACCCAATGAAACACAAGCCTGACAGTGTCACTAATCATGCTCTAAAACACAGATTACAAACTAAAATGGTGTTCTACAAAAGCCTAAATACATCTACATTAAGAAACTCAAGTAAAGGTCTAAGATTGGTGTCTACCCAACAAGTATAAGTCAGCCAAAACACCAATACAGCACCATTGTAGACACCAACAAAGAAATCTAGACACAAGTCTGACAGTGACATACACACCATGCTTTAAAACACTTATTACAAGCTCAAATTGTGTTATACGAAAGCCTAAACAAATCTACATTCAGAAATACAACTAACGGTCTAAGATTCATGTCAAACTGACAAGTATACGTCTGCCAAAACACCAATACAACCCAGTCTGACCGTGTCACACTATTCATGCTCTAAAACACAGATTACAAATTGAAATGGTGTTCTACAAAAGCCTAAACACATCTTCATTCAAACACGCAACTAACGATCTAAGATTAATGTCAAACAGACAAGTATTAGTTTGCCCAACCACCAATATAAACCAGTGAACCTGCTGTTAGGAAATCTAGACACAAGTCCAAGACATGCAACTCAATTACATTCATGTATATCCTAACTTCAACAAATTCAATCCATAAATCCATTCTCAAAGGGACCAACATAGCAACCAAACTCTTCAAAACTTCATAACAATCAAATTCTTAATTTTTAGTTCAAATACACACAATCAAAGGCATATAGTAGCAATTCAATTCAAGGTTTCAATGTAAATGTCTTTCAAATTAAACATTATAGTTACATTCACCAATATATATTTATATATATAGCATGATTTAATTATAATGGAGAAAAATATATAATTTAAATTACCGAAACAACTCTATTGAAGGAGAGTCTTCATGCTAAACATGTGATAACTTTGAATTAAGCATGATCAATCCATAAACAAGAAGAATGCAACTCAATACATCAAACACGAGTTGTAACTAAGTGATTAAAGTGAAGAAAAACATCTATATAAGGATTAAACTGAAATTTACCAACTAAACACCAAACACAACTTTGATATGACGTAATGCCCCTACTAAGCATGCAACATATCAAGCCCTACAACAATCTTACTTATACTCATGACACACAAACATGCGGATCAATATTAACACTCAAACTGAATTAAATGGGGTCATACTCACCTACATTAACTAGAATCAGCTCAACAAGATCCCCCAACACCTCTGAACCGTGGATCGAAGTTCATCCGCAAATCACAACCTAAAATCGTCGTTGGTGAACCTCACTCTCCGACCTCCAACCGACGCCATGAACATCCCTGAAAGGGCTAATCGGAGCTACGCTATCCGATCAGTCAGAAAAAACTTTGACGAGCTCACACACTGATAAACTCTGATTTTTAGCAATCAAAGAATAAGGAAGTGGGGAGGAAGATGAAGAAAAATGAGGAAATTTGGCGAAAAAAATAGGCAGGAAAACACCGGCGAAACAAGATCACAGATGGTGAAAATGGAGCTTGTAAGCTCTGATCGTGACCGAGGAAGAAGAAGAAAAGAAAGGCTTGTTTTATAATTGGGTGCCTATTTGCCCCCACCGAATTTGTAAGGGCACTCCACTATAAAAATCCAAAAATAAATTTTATTTTTTAAATCCAGCAAAATTTTTCTAAAAACCATTTAATTCCCAAGAACTTTAAAATCATTGTTTTAAATCCAAAAACTCTAAAAAGTAAGTAAATTAGTCAAACGAAAACTTATGGGTGTTGCATCATACACACCTCAACAGAAATCTCGTCATCGATGTAGACGACCACAACACTACAAATTTATCTGCTACACACCTCAAAGGAAGGGATGTTATAAAACAACAATTACTCAAACCTCAAGCAGATATTCCAAAATGGAACTAAACCGCACAATGGAAACGTCACACAACCATGACCAGCCAATACAATATGCATTACCTCCCAATAGACTGCAAATACAAATACCAACTCTACTACTTAGTTTGCAAATTTCGCATTAATATGAACATCCTACCAAAGATGTAATGTACCAGTACCGCAAACCTACACATACAAACCATAACACATTCGTCACCAATCTCACACTAACAAGAATTGACTAAGCATAATATAACTTACTACAAAACCTCTTAACTACTCACAGATAGAGTAACATGCATGAAAAAAAAAACTAAAATCTTATCAGAAATGCACTAGGCGAATGTAGTATATCAAATAAGGTAATATAACTTAAGAAAGTAGACATCGTGCCCTAAAACTCCTCTACACAACACATACAATCTATAAAAAAAATTAAAAAATAAATAAATAAATAAAAATTAACAAAACACCCATTCACACATCAAGGAAAATCCTTAACTCCACTACCCATTCCACAATCGAGGAAACTTTAACGCTAACCAAAGCTCTGATACCGAAAATTGTCACGCCCCAATTCTTGATACACCGAAATATATTGAAAATTGAGACGCGGTGCAACCCTAAATTTTTTTTTAGAAATTGCATAAAAATTTATACAGACAATCCAACAAAATGAATTAACTCACCATCCTAAAATACGAGCAACGACAATCAGCTCCACCACCAACGACCACACCACCTGCACCAAAGTGGAGGTACATCCATTTGCCACAAAACAAGCAAATAGGTCAGCACTAGCTGGTATGAGCAGACCAAAAATACATAACAATAATACACAACTCTAGGATGACATGACGAGGCTATAAATTATAACATAAATATATCAGAGAAGTCTAGATACAACTATTGCTTGAAATGCAAGATAAAATAGAAGAGATTTCACATATGGTTAAGATTTTCGATCAACACGCCATAATCTGAGCCATCAATTTGTCCGTCAATTTATGAAAATGATCACATTCATGACTACATACACATACTTTTACTAGCATATGTACAACACTCGAAAAGAACTCATGTCGTACACTAAACCAAACTCCTCGAGAACGACTCATTGCATTAGATTCAACCACCCAAAGCAATGGCTTTAGTTTTCCCATCTAGGTGAACATACCACATTATGTTAGTGTCACAACCATAAGGGTTCATTCCTTTATACAATTATGCATCACGAAGCCAAATAAAATCCATACTAATGAATACATCATGGAAACCATTTGAACTATCAAAAGTATACCATAACTGGCTTCATAAGGAACTCATCATATCACCTGAAAAGCAAGTTTTCACATATTTCGAGGTAAGCCATGTACCTGAATAAACTATTAATGAGCTTACCACCCTGCTAATCAGTCATAAAATCATAACACAAGTACAGTGATGTCGTAAACTTGCAAGTGTTTCATAATAAGTTCCTATGTAAGTGTCTCATATCGTAAGTATATGCATACCTTACAAATGTACATCATCCAGACACATCCCACAATGTGCATTAGTACCACTTCAAGCTTGTTTGTATCTCAATTGGTGTCATCTACCAGGATAAAAACTCTAATGTCCCGAACGACTAACCTAACACGGTCAACCTAACACAAATCAAACTCAAGCGCGCTGGGAGGGAAAGTGAGTAATGTCCTAAGCACGTCTTCCGGGACCTGTCCTAATATACTTACTAGTGGCAAGCGCATACGGGAGCTCACTGTACTTCAACAAACTTACACAGTGAAACTGCTGTCAAGATATTGAGACACAAGTCTGACAGGAACATACAAAACATGCTCTAAAAGAATGATTACAAACTCAAATTGTGTTATACTAAAGCCTAACAAATCTACCTTCAGAAACACAACTAACGACCTAAGTCTCATGTCAAATCGACAAGTATAAGTTTTCCAAAACAACAATACAACCCAGTGAAACTGCTGTCAGGAAATCTGGACACAAGCCTGACAGTGTCACACTAATCATGCTCTAAAACACATATTACAAACTAAATGGTGTTCTACGAAAGCCTAAAGACATCTACAATCAGAAACGCAACTAAAGGTCTAAGATTAGTGTCAAACTGACAAGTATAAGGATGCCACAAAACACCAATACAATATAGCGAAACAACTGTCAGGAAATCTAGACAAATCTGACAGTGATATACAAATCATGCTCTTAAACACTGTTACAAGCTCAAATTTTGTTATACTAAAACCTAAACAAATCTACATTCAAAAACACAACTAACGATCTAAGATTCAAGTCAAACCCACAAGTATAAGTCTGCCAAAACACCAATACAACCCAGTGAAGCTGCTGCCATGAAAGTTGGACACAAGCCTAACAGTGTCACACTAATCATGCTCAAAAACACAGATTACAAAATGTAATGGTGTTCTACGAAAGCCTAAATACATCTACATTAAGCAATGCAAGTAAAGGTCAAAGATTCGTGTCAAACCAACAAGTATAAGTCTGCACTCACTAATAGCAAGCGCATTCGGGAGCTCACCGCACCTCAGCAAACTTGCCACATGCAATAGCGCCCACAATGTTTGTAGGTGCGAGTCAACTCACAACACCACCAAACTCACGATGCGAGCAAGCTCCAAAGCATCGGCACAATAGGCATTACAGTGGGGTAGAGACACTTACATTAATATCAGCATGCTTGTACTATGAGACTATACAAATCTAACATAGCAGATGTGTAACAATAGTCAGCTAGACAATCCTCATAAGTCCACAACTACACTAGGGTCCTAATATGACCCAAATCATAACAATAATATCCCCCGAGTCGAACAATCATAGAAGTTCAAGACTCGGCAATCCTAACAAGTTCATGACTACACTAGGGTCCCAACATGACCCAAATCACAACAATAATGTCCCTCGAGTCGAACAATCATAAAGGTTCAAGACTAGGGATTCTATGGTAAAACACACGCACCGATGTAACAAGGGTCAAGCTGGACAACCAGACATGCCGGTACTAAAACGCATCAAACTTCCAAACCGTAAGTCATATGTGAGAAAGCTAAGACAATCCGGAAACTACTCTCGAATACGAAACTAATGGCAGAGCCCTTATGTCCTCATTCTTTCAGGGTCCACATAGTTTAACCTATGAAATCAGGTCATTAAATTTGAACACCAGTCTGACTAAATTTGAACACCAGTCTGACTGACACATACAAAACATGCTCTAAAACACTGCTTACAAGCGCAAATGGTGTTCTACGAAAGCCTAAATACATCTACAATAAAAAACGCAACTAAAGGTCTAAGATTAGTGTCAAACCGACAAGTATAAGTCTGCCAAAACACCATTACAACACATTAAAGCTGCTGTCTAGAAATCTACACACAAATCCGACAGTAACATACAAATCATAATCTAACACACTGATTAAAATCTCAAATTGTGTTATAGTAAAACCTAAACAAATCTACATTCAGAAACACAACTAACGATCTAAGATTCATGTCAAACCGTCAAGTATAAGTCTGCCAAAACACCAATACAACCCAGTGAAACTGCTGTTAGGAAATCTGGACACAAGCCTGACAGTGTCACACTAATCATACTCTTATTAAACACAGAGTAGAGACTGAAATGCTACTCTAGAAAAGCCTAAATACATCTACATTCAGAAAAGCAACTATAGCTCTAAGATTAGTATCAAACCGACAACTATAAGTCTGCCATAACACTAATACAACACAGTAAAACTGCTGTCAGGAAATCTAGACACAAGTCTAACAGTAACATACAAATCATGCTCTAAAAGACTAATTAAAAGCTCAAATTGTGTTATACTAAAGCCTAAACAAATCTACATTCAGAAACACAACTAATAGTCTAAGATTCATGTCATACCGACAAGTATAATTCTGTCAAAATTCCACTACAACCCAGTAAGAGTGCGGTGTGGAAATCTGAACACAAGCCTGATAGTGTCGCACTAATCATGCTCTAAAACACAGATTAGAGACTGAAATGGTCCTATACGAAAGCCTAAATACATCTAATTTCAGAAACGCAACTATAGCTCTAAGATTAGTATCAAACTGACAACTATACATCTGCCAAAACACCAATACAACACAGTGAAACTGCTGTCAGGAAATCTACACACAAGTCAGATAGTAACATACAAATCATGCTCTAAAACACTGATTAAAAGATCAAATTTTGTTATACTAAAGCCTAAACAAATCTACATTCAGAAACACAACCAATGATCTAAGATTCATGTCAAATCGACAAGTATAAGTCTGCCAAAACACCAATACAACCCAGTGAAACTGTTGTCAGGAAATATGGACACAAGCCTGATAGTGTCACACTAATCATGCTCTAAAACAGACTGAAATGGTGCTCTACGAAAGCCTAAATACATCTACATTCAGAAACGCAACAATAGCTCTTAGATTAGTATCAAACCGACAACTATAAGTCTGCCAAAACACCAATAAAACACAGTGAAACTGCTGTCAGAAAATCTAGACACAAGTCCGACAGTAACATACAAGTCATGCTCTAAAATACAGATTACAAGCTCAAATTGTGTTATACTAAATCCTACAAAAATCTACATTCAGAAACACAACTAACGGTCTAAGATTCATGTCAAACCGACAGGTATAAGTCTACCAAAACACCAATACAACCCAGTGAAACTGCTGTCAGGAAATCTGGACACAAGCCTGACAGTGTTACACTAATTATTCTCTAAAACACATATTACAAACTAAATGGTGTTCTACGAAAGCCTAAATAATCTAAGATTAGTGTCAAATCGACAAGTATAAATCTGCCAAAACACCAATACAATACAGTAAAGCTGCTGTCAGAAAATCTAGAATCAAGTCTGACAGTAACATACAAATCATGTTCTAAACCACTGATTAAAAGCTCAAATTGTGTTATACTAAAGCCTAAACAAATCTACATTCAGAAACACAACTAACAGTCTAAGATTCATGTCAAACTGACAAGTATTAAGTCTGCCAAAACACCAATACAACCAAATGAAACTGCTGTTTGGAAATCTTGACACAAGCCTGATAGTGTCACACTGATCATGATCTAAAACACAGTTTAGAGACTGAAATGGTGCTCTACGAAAGCCTAAATACATCTACATTTAGAAACGCAACTATAGCTCTAAGGTTAGTACCAAACCAAATCTATCATCTGCCAAAACACCAATACAACACAGTAGAACTGCTGTCAGGAAATCTAGACACAAGCCCGACAGTAACATACAAATCATGCTCTAAAATACCGATTACAAGCTCAAATTGTGTTATACTAAAGCCTAAAAAAATCTACATTCAGTTACACAACTAACAGTCTAAGATTCGTGTCAAACCGACAACTATAAATCTCCCAAAACACCACTACAACCCAGTGAAACTGCTGTCACGAAATCTGGACACAAGCCTGACAATGTCACACTAATCATGCTCTAAAACACAGATAAGAGACTGAAATAGTACTCTACGAAAGCCTAAATACATCTACATTCAGAAAAGCAACTATAGCCCAAAGATTAGTATCAAACCGACAACTATAAGTCTGCCAAAACACCAATACAACACAGTAAAACTGCTGTCAGGAAATCTAGACACAAGTCTGACAGTAACATACAAATCATACTCTAAAACACTAATTAAAAGCTCAAATTGTGTTATACTAAAGCCTAAACAAATCTACATTCAGAAACACAACTTACAATCTAAGATTCATGTCAAACCGACAACTATAAATCTCCCAAAACACCACTACAACCCAGTGAAACTGCTGTCTGGAAATCTGGACACAAGCCAGATAGTCTCACACTAATCATGCTCTAAAACACAAATTAGAGACTGAAATGGTGCTCTACAAAAGCCTAAATACGTCTACATTCAGAAACGCAACTATAGCTCTAAGATTAGTATCAAACCGACAACTATACATCTGCCAATACAGCACAGTGAAACTGCTGTCAGGAAATCTAGACACAAGTCCGACAGTAACATACAAATCATGCTCTAAAACACTGATTAAAAGCTCAAGTTGTATTATACTAAAGCCTAAACAAATCTACGTTCAGAAACACTACCAACGGTCTAAGATTCATGTCAAACCGACAAGTATAAGTCTGCGAAAACACCACTACAACCCAATGAAACTGTTGTCAGGAAATATGGATACAAGCTGGATAGTGTCACACTAGTCATGCTCCAAAACAGAGACTGAAATGGTGCTCTACGAAAGCCTAAATACATCTACATTCAGAAACGCAACTACAGCTCTAAGATTAGTATCAAACCGACAATTATATGCCTGCCAAAACACCAATACAACACAGTGAAACTGCTGTCTGAAAAGCTAGATACAAATCCGACGGTAACATACAAATCATGCTCTAAATTACTGATTACAAGCTCAAACAGTGTTAAACTACATCCTAAACAAATCTAAATTCAGAAACAGAACTAACGGTCTAAGATTCATGTCAAACCGATAAGTATAAGTCTTCCAAAACACCAATACAACCCAGTGAAACTCCTGTCAGGAAATCCGGACACAAGCCTGACAGTGTCACACTAATCATGCTCTGAAACACATATTACAAACTAAATGGTGTTCTACGAAAGCCTAAATACATCTACAATCAGAAACGTAAGTAAAGGTCTAAGATTAGTGTCAAACCGACAAGTATAAAATCAGAAACGTAAGTAAAGGTCTAAGATTAGTGTCAAACCGACAAGTATAAGTCTGCCAAAATACCAATACAACATAGAAAAGCTGCTATCAGAAAATCAAGACACAAGTCTGACAGTAACATACAAATCATGCTCTAAAACACTGATTAAAAGCTCAAATTGTGTTATACTAAAGCCTAAACAAATCTACATTCAGTTACACAACTAACAGTCTAAGATTCATGTCAAACCGACAAGTATAAGTCTTCCAAAACACCAATACAACCCAGTGAAACTGCTGTCAGGAAATTTGGACACAATCGTGACAGTGTCACACTAATCATGCTCTAAAACACAGATTAGAGACTGAAATAGTACTCTACGAAAGCCTAAATACATCTACATTCAGAAAAGTAACTATAGCTCTAAGATTAGTATCAAACCGACAACTATAAGTCTGCCAAAACACCAATACAACACAGTAAAACTGCTGTCAGAAAATCTAGACAAAAGTCTGACAATAACATACAAATCATGCTCTAAAACACCGATTAAAAGCTCAAATTGTGTTATACTAAAGCCTAAACAAATCTACATTCAGAAACACAACTAACAGTCTAAGATTCATGTCAAACTGACAAGTATAAGTCTGCCAAAACACCACTACAACCCAGTGAAACTGCTGTCTGGAAATCTGGACACAAGCTTGATAGTGTCACACTAATCATGCTCTAAAACACATATTAGAGACTGAAATGGTGCTCTTCGAAAGCCTAAATGCATCTACATTCAGAAACGTAACTATAGCTCTAAGATTAGTATCAAACCGATAACTATACGTCTGCAAAAATACCAATACAACACAGTGAAACTGCTGTCAAGAAATCTAGACACAAGTCCGACAGTAACATACAAATCATGCTCAAAAATACTGATTACAAGCTCAAATTGTGTTATACTAAAGCCTAAACAAATCTACATTCAGATACACAACTAACGGTCTAAGATTCATGTCAAACCGACAAGTATAAGTCTTCCAAAACACCAACACAACCCAGTGAAACTGCTGTCAGGAAATTTGGACACAATCGTGACAGTGTCACACTAATCATGCTCTAAAACACAGATTAGAGGCTGAAATAGTACTCTACGAAAGCCTAAATACATCTACAATCAGAAACGTAACTAAAGGTCTAAGATTAGTGTCAAACTGACAAGTGTAAGTCAGCCAAAGAACCAATACAACACCGTAAAGCTGCCGTCACGAAATCTAGACACAAGTCCGACAATAACATACAAATCATGCTCCAAAACACTGATTAAAAGCTCAAATTGTGTTATACTAAAGCCTGAACAAATCTACATTCAGAAACAAAACTAACAGTCTAAGATTCATGTCAAACCGACAAGTTTAAGTCTGCCAAAACACCACTACAACCCAGTGAAACTGCTGTCTGGAAATCTTGACACAAGCTTGATAGTGTCACACTAATCACACTCTAAAACACAGATTAGAGACTGAAATGGTGCTCTACGAAAGCCTAAATACACCTACATTCAGAAACGCAACTATAGCTCTAAGGTTAGTATCAAACCAACAACTATACGTCTGCCAAAACACCAATACAACACAGTGAAAACTGCTGTCAGGAAATCTAGACATAAGTCCGACTGTAACATACAAATCATGCTCTAAAATACTGATTACAAGCTCAAATTGTGTTATACTAAAGCCTAAACAAATCTTCATTCAGATACACAACTAACGGTCTAAGATTCATGTCAAACCGACAAGTTTAAGTCTGCCAAAACACCAATACGACCCAGTGAAACTGCTGTCAGGAAATCTGGACACAAGATGACAGTGTCGCACTAATCATGCTCTAAAACACAGATTAAAAATTGAAATGGCCTAAACACGTATACAAATAACGGTCTAAGATTCGTGTCAAACGGTCTAAGACTCGTGTCAAACGGACAAGTATAAGTTTTCCCAACCACCATTACAAATAAGTGAACCTGTTGTCAGGAAATCAAGACAGAAGTCCAAGACATGCAGCTCAATTACAATCATGTATATCCTAACTTCAACAAATTCGGTCCATAAATCCATTCTCAAAGGGACCAACATTGCAACCAAAGTCTTCAAAACTCGATAAGATCAAATTCTTAACTTGGAGTTCAAATAGACACAAAGGTTTCAACATAGATGTCTTTCAAATTAAACATTATAGTTACATTCACCAATATATATATATAGCATGCTTTAATTATCAAGGAGCACGATTAGTCCATAAACAAGAAGAATGTAACTCAATACATCAAACACGAGTTGTAACTAGGTGATTAAAGTGAGGAAAAACATATATATAAGGATTAAACCGAAATTTACCAATTAAACACCAAACACAGCTTTGATATGACATAATATCCCTATTAAGCATGCAACATATCAAACTCTACAACAATCTTACCTAAATTCATGACACACAAACATGCAAATCAATAATTAACACTCAAACTGAATTAAATGGAGTCATACACACCTGCATTAACTGGAATCAGCTCAACAAGATCCCCCAACACCTCTGAACCGTAGATAAAAGCTCATCCGCAAATCACAACCCAAAACCATTGTTGGTGAACCTCACTTTCCATATTTTTCTTAAATTTCTAGCCAGCCACTCTACCACCTCTACATGTGGAGTTTTCGACCTCCAACTGACGCCACGAACATCCCTGAAAGGACTGATCATAGCTACTCTATCCGATAAGTCAGAACAAGCTCCGTCGAGTTCATACACTCTGATAAACTCTGATTTTTAGCAGGAAATCAAAGGATAAAAAAGAGGAAAGGAGGAGGAAGAAAAATGAGGAAGAGAGGAGGAAATTTGGCGAAGAAATGGGCGGGGAATCGTCGGCGAAACAAGATCGCAGACGGAGAAAATGGAGCTTGCAAGCTCCGATCGTGACCGAGGAAGAACAGAAATGGCATGTTTTATAATTGGGTGGCTATTTACCCTTACCAAATTTGTAAGGGCACTCCACTTAAAAAAAAATCTAGAAATGATTTTTAAAAAATCTAGAAAAAATCCAAAATTAAATTTTTTTTTAAATCCCGAAAATTTTTCGAAAAATCATTTAATTCCCAAGAACTTTAAAATCATTGTTTTAAATTGAAAAACTCTAAAAAAAAATGAGTAAACTAGATAAACGAAAACTTACGGGTGCTACAATAACATTCACAACCCTCCTAGCATCAATACTTTTCTCCTAGCATCATGTAAATATACTAAAAACCCTCCCAGAAACTGAAATATCTAATTTCCTTTAAAACGCCTAAATATTTCACAACACGAACTTCTATAATTAGTGTTTATACATACACATAAGCAACCAAAGCTATTGGGTCATTTCAACGATCATTCCCACAACTAGTACAAAGGTCATTTGGAGCACGCACGATAACAGTCACAACCCTCCTCCTAGCATCAATACATTCCTCCTAGCATCATGTAAATATACTGAAAACCCTCACAGAACCAAGACATGGAAATGAACGATAACTGCAGAAGATTTAAGAAACTGAAATATCAAATTTCCTGTAAAAGGCATAGATATTTCACTACAATACGAACTTCTATAATTAGTGTTTATGCATATGCATAAGCAACCAAAGCTATTGGGTCATTTCATCGATCATTCCCACAACTGGTACAAGGGTCAATTGCAACAATATAACTAACATTCACTACCCTCCTCCAAGCATCATGTAAATATATTGAAAACCCCTCCCAGATGGAAATGAACGATGACTGCAAAAGATTGAATAAAATGAAATACTTAATTTCCTTTAAAAGGTGTAGATATTTCACCACCATACGAACTTTCCCAATTAAAGTTTATACATTGACATAAGCAGCCAAAGCTATCGAGTCATTTTATCGATCATTGTCACAACTTGTACAAAGGTCATTTTGAATACTACAACATTCACAACCCTCCTACAAGCATCATGTAAATATATTAAAAAAACTCTCCCAGAACCAGTACATGGAAATGAACTATGATTGCAAAGGATTGAATAAAATGTAATACATAATTTCCTATAAAAAGGCATAGATATTTCATTACAACACGAACTTTTATAATTAGTGTTTATACATACGCATAAGCAGCCAAAGCTATCGGATATTTTCACCGATCATTCCCACAACTGATACAATGGTCATTTGGAGCATTATAACATTCATTATCCTTCTTCCTAGCATCAATACCTTCTTACTAGCATCATGTAAATATATTGAAAAACCTCTCAGAACCAGTACATGGAAATGAACGATAAAACAAAAGATTGAATAAAATGTAATACCTAATTTCATGTAAAAGGTGTAGATATTTCACTACAACACGAACTTTTATAGTTAGTGTTGTGTTTATACATACGTATAAGCAGCCAAAGCTATTGGGTCATTTCATCGATCATTCCCACAACTGATACAATGGTCATTTGGAGCACTATAACATTCACAACCATTCTCCTAGCACCATGTAAATATATTCAAAAACCTCAAAGATTCAGTACATGGAAATGAACGATAAGTGCAGAAGATTTAAGAAACTGAAATACTTAATTTCCGGTAAAGGGCATAGATATTTCACTACAATACGAATTTCTATAATTAGTACATATACATATGCATAAGCAGCCAAAACTATTGGGCTATTTCATCAATTATTCCCACGACTAGTACAAGGGTCAATTGCAACAGTATAACATTCACAACCCTCCTCCTAACATCATTACCTTCCTCCTAGCATCATTTAAATATATTGAAAACCCTCACAGAACAAGTACAAGGAAATGAACGATAAGTGCGAAAAATTTAAGAAACTGATATACCTAATTTCCTGTAAAAGGCATAGATATTTTACTATAATACGAATTTTCACAATTAATGTATATACATACGCCCTAAGCAGCCAAAGCTATCGAGTGCGAAAAATTTAAGAAACTGATATACCTAATTTCCTGTAAAAGGCATAGATATTTCACTATAATACGAACTTTTACAATTAATGTATATACATACGCCCTAAGCAGCCAAAGCTATCGATCATTCTCACAACTGGTACAAGGGTCATTTGGAGCACTATAACATTCGCAACCCTCCTAGCATCATGTAAATATAATGAAAAACTCTCTCAGAATCAGTACATAGAAATGAACGATGACTGCATAGGATTGAATAAAATAAAATACATAATTTCCTATAAAAGGCGTACATATTTTACTATAATACGAACTTTTATAGTTAGTGTTTATACATACGCATAAGCAGCCAAAGCAATCGGGTCATTTCATCAATAATTCTCACAACTACTATAAGGGTCAATTACAGCACTATAACATTCATAACCCTCCTCCAAGCATCATGTAAATATATTGGAAAACCATCGCAGAACCAATACATGGAAATTACGATGACTGCAGAGGATTGAATAAAATGAAATACCTAATTTTCTTTAAAAGGCGTAGATATTTCACCACCATACAAAATTTTCCAATTAGAGTTTATACATACGCATAAGAAGCCAAAGCTATTGGGTCATTTCGTCGATCATTCCCACAACTGGTACAATGGTCATTTTGAGTACTATAAGAATCACAACCCTCCTCCAAGCATCATGTAAATATAATGAAAAAATCTCTCAGAACCAGTACATGGAAATAAATAATGACAGCAGATGATTGAACAAAATGAAATATCTAATTTCCTGTAAAAGGCGTATATATTTCACTACAATACAAACTTTCATAATTAGTGTTTATACACGCATAAGATGTCAAAGCTATCGGGTCATTTAATCAATCATTCCTACAATAGGTACAAAGGTCATTTGGAGCACTATAACATTCACAACCCTCCTAGCATCAATACATTCCTCCTAGCATCATGTAAATATATTGAAACCCCTCCTAGAACCAATATAGAGAAATGAATGAAATGAACAATGACTGCACAATATTTAATAAAGTGAAATACCTAAGTCTGTGAAATCAATCCAACATTCAACACTAATATATAAAAATGATCATCCTAACACCACAAACATACACATACATGACACCCCCAAACATTCAAAACAGGATAGAAGATTATTTATTATGACAAGAAATGAGTTGGAGATGAGCACAAAATTTTCCTCGGAGGATTTGGCTTAGAGTCCCTCAAACTCCTAATTCATACCCAGCAGAACACCCTTTCATAATTTTGGTCCTTGCCAAACTAAAAGAAATGTTTTTTTAACTGTTTGAGCTAAAATTTTCAAGAAAATTACAGACTGCCAATATAAACAACGAGCCACAATTTTGATTCTCTCTCTCGAGAGAGAGAACCCCATTTCACAGACACCTCAGAATTACACGGGAAAATTGAGATGAAGTGGTATACATGAGATTAATTTCAAAGCAATAAGCAAATTACAAGAAAGAAAAACAAATCAAGCAAAATCCATTAAAGCAAGTTACAAACACTAAACTAAGTCACTCAGATGCTCTGACACCTCAATCGATTGCAACAACTGGGTTGACTGAATTCACTGAATCTGAGTGAAGAAGCCCAATCGATTGGGTCTGTAGACGAGAGAGTAGCTTTGGTTCTTGAACCCTAACCCTTGCACCCTAAAACCCAAACCCTTTTGATAAAGCTTAAAACAAAGAAACAGTCTAACCAAAGAAAAGAAAATCTACCCCCAACTCTCAACTGTAGTCAGTCAGTCAATCTAGATGTTTACCTCTTTAGGGTTTTGTCACGATCCTAGGTCATGTAATTAACCTTCCTCTTCTGGACAGCTCGGGCTTTTGGGACAATTGGTTGGTTCATAACATTTGGTATCAGAGCCAAACTCTACATCCAAGGTTCGAATCCCGGCAGGGGCGACCTATAGGCTAGATTAAAATAATTTAGCATATATGTATGGGCATAGTGCTAAGTTGTTGAATACTGGTAGGTGAGTGGAGCTACCCCAAAGAGAAAAAAAGGAGAAGGGCTACCATCCGGCCAGTGTCGATAGAGTAGGCCGACGAGGACGTCGACTTTGAAAGCGTGGGGCAATGTCACGATCCTAGGTCATGTAATTAACCTTCCCCTCTTGGACAGCTCGGGCTTTTGGGAGAATTGGTTGGTTCATGACAGGTTTCGTGTTCTAAAACCCCAAAATTTGCAGAATCTTAAAATCCCTCTCTCGAAATGAAATTTTATCAAGAACTGAATCCGAACCCGAACCCTCACCATAATGAAGATAACCTCCCAAGATCAGATCAAGTCGTCGACAATGTAGATAGGAAAATTTAGAGAGAAAAACGAAATGAAACGAAGCTCACCTCTTGATGAATCAATTTGGATGCAAACGTTAACATTGTTGCTCTGCTCCAACGTGGTTGGCAAGGCAAGATGATTCGAATCCATTTGCAACTTGACAACCGAAAGAAAAGCTCTCTCTTTCTCTCTAGGGTTTTTCGTGTGGTTTAGAGAGAGAGAAAAGAATGATGAAAGTGAATTCGCACCCTCTGTCTCTTTGTTGCGTTTGTTTAGAGAAACGATGAGTGAGAGAGGGAAGAACGGCTTGTGCACTAGTGTGTTGTATGAACTAAAACAATCCAACAAGAAGAAATATTATTTTGAAAATTCAAAAAAAGCAAAGCAACAATGAAGATACACATTAGGGGTGGGCATCCCATCTCGTGATCCTGATTCCGTCTCGATCCAGTCCCGTCCTATCCCGATTTTTCCGGGTCTTAATGGGATTGAATAATTTCATCCTGATCCCGTCCCGGCCCGATCTAGAATGGGATGGGATGAAGATTTTCAATCCTGCCCATCCTGAGTAATTTTTTAATATTTTTTATTTATTTTTATTCATATAAACTTACAGATGACTGACAGAAACTCATGGTGTTTGCAGTGGTAACAGAAATGTTACTTCAAGAAATAAATATTCATTAAGCAAGAGAAAGATAGCAGACTGTTGCTTGGATTTCCAATAAAAGTGGCTCCAATTATTTAACTTCCAAATATTGATAATACCCAAGTGAAGATGAAAAATAACAATTAACTGAGTAATACATATTCAGAAGGGAAAATTCAGGGGCGGAGCCAAGAATTTGAGATGCCTCGGGCTGTAAAAATAATTTTTTTTTTAATTACAATATATGTATTGATGGTAAACCATTATGAATATGTTAGAGCATCACCAATAGGTTTATATTTCTTCCCTAACAAAAGATGAAATGTCATTTTGTCAAGGAACCGTGAATTTTGTTTCCCACAGTAATGAAATTGTAAAATCAGTTGGGAGGCCATCACAGCGACACAATACTCTTAGTGGGTCCCATTTATCATGTCATTTTCTAAAAGTCAGCCCACTCGACTTCATTGTTAGGGGATTTAGTGGCCACCCTTATATTTGCATGCCACATCTATATCTAATTATAAGAAAATTATTTTCCACGCTCTTATATGATGATAACCTTCGCAGCAGTCACAGGCAGCACGATGATCTCGTCCCGAACCCGTTTGGGATGGGACGAGGTCGGGATGGGGTTTTTCCCATCCTGTCCCATCCCAATCCCGAATGAACGTGATGGGATAGGGATGGGTATATCTCGTCCCATCCCGTCCTGTGCCCACCCCTAATACACACCGCAAGCCTACAACCCCAATGGTTCAGATCATGAATAGTTTTAGTCGAGCAGTTAGTGAGGGTAAATTTTTAGTATGAACTCGATGCATGTACTAACCTCTTTAAGTGGGCATAACAAATTTTGATCTAAAACTCAAAACAGATGTTCATTTTGTATAAGCATTTTGTGTTCATTTTGATCCGGGAAATGTATAAGCATTTTGTGTTCTAAAACTCAAAACAGATGTTCATGCATTTTGTGTAATGGACAGATGTTCATGTATGTCCAAAAAAAAATGAAATTCCAAAATTATAACACCCTAAAATCCTGTAATCAAACAAAAATTTAAACACTCCAATCAATAGGTGAAAATCCGAAAAATGGGGTATCATTAAAATATGAAAATCCAAAATTAGAAAAGAAATAAAGCAAAATTTTTGGAAGAAATACATTGATGAAAAATGGAAGAAGATTTCTCGATCCATTTTTTCACAAATTCAAGAACTGGATTCTCTGCAAAACCCATAAACCCCATTCGATTCTCTACAAAACTCATATTTTATTTCCCCATTTTTCACAATTTCCCCATTTATCAATGAAAATGAACCAAACACTCTTCAGAAACCTAAATGTAAAAGAAGCATTGAGATTGCAAAACACATACCTTTGGGACTCTTGGTTGATGGCTGGAAAAAGAGAAAATTTCAAAGTGGTCTTCAAAACTCAGATCTTTGAACTCAGGTCGAGGTCGAAACTCCACCTTGGTCGGATCTTGGTCGAGGTCGAGGTCTCCGCCTTGGTCGGATCTTGGCTAGATCTTTGTTTGCCTTGGTCGGATCTTGGTCGAAACTCCGCTTTGGTCGGATCTTGGCTAGATCTATGTTTGCTATAAAGAAATTTTGGATCTTTGTTCTGTTTAGGTCTAGCCAAACCAAGCCAAATAAGAGATCTATGTTTTCAGTTTTAGATCTATGTTTCTCTCACTCTAACAGACCCAGCCAACCACGTGCCCAGGACCCTCCACACGCACGTGCCTAGGAGGGTCCAAGCATGCTCAAGGCGTCTAGACCAGGCTGACTATAAATTTTGGTGGAAGGAAGGGCTTTGGTTTAAAAGGGTGATAAAAGGGAGAGGAGGGCACTAAGTTCGAGTAAGAAAGTGTGTCTCGTTATCGAGAGAGGCTTATTAGCTATTGTACGGTTGGGTTATTTTTGAATTGATATCAAGCAAAATGGGATGATGAGTTTCCATTTCTTTTTCTTGTATTTAATTTGTGTTTGTTTTTGTTGTATTTTGGAGTCTACGAAGTTGGAAAACTGGTCCATATCAAAACACATGTTTGGGACCCAAAAAGAGCAAGAAGAAGGAGGACAACCTTGTGGCAATCACAAGAAGCAATAAAACAACATTGTCTTCTTTTTTATTTTAGTAAATAAAGTTCTATGCCAATTTCATCTGGCTGATATACATATCAACTCATCTAATTTGAAGAAGAATAAGATTTGTGTTGGAGCAAAGGCAGCAATGGAATGCAGTGTTTTAGGAAAGCCTGCAAGGGAACCAAAAGGAGGAGAAGAAAGGCTTTGATTAACAAAACGAAACTCTTCAATTCTCGGAGAGATAGAAGAGCATTTACACGCGCAGTAGCTCATGATGTAAGGAGAAGAGGAAAAGAAGCTGACGATTCCATTTTTTATTTTAAAATTATGTGTTATGGGATTGGAATGGATTGAGTTTGACCAAAAGAGATTTTTGAAAGAATTTGATTCAATTCAATCGAAAAAATATTGTTAACAGAGGAAGCAACAAAAAAGAAATGAAAAGGAATGGGAATGGTTAGTTCCCACAAAACCAATGAATCAAAAAAAAAAATCTTCTTATTAATTTTTTTTATAATATTTTTTCCTTTTTGGTTAGCTCTCTCAATTTAACCGGTCCTTGGTCTTGGGTACTCAAGTCGGTTAACCCAAAATAAGGGTAAAATGGTCTAAAAAGTAGTTTTGACTAGTCAATGACGTAGACTTAACGGCTCCGTCAAAAAATGAGTATTAGACTCAATTAGTTTTCAAAAAAGGGTCAAACTCTAATAAGTATAAAATAATGAGTGCCAAAATAAATAAATAAAACCGTTAATAAAATTAAGAGGGTCTTGTCTTGTCTTATTTTCTCCCACTTGAAACTTGGAAGGAATGCTCTTTTTACCTTCATTTCTCTTTTTCTGTTAAGATCTCTGATATTCACATAATTATTACATAATATACCTCCTAACTTATGTTTGTTAGTGTTTCGAATAGTGTATTTTAGTTTAATTATTTTATTTTTGTATTTTTGTAGGATTTGGAGTTTAAATGACAAAAGTGCATTAGCGTGGCGAATAATTGTGATTCATAGCCAAATTGACGAAGTGGAGTCGAAGACACTCGAGCCAAAAATTAAGAAAACCAAAGGAAAAAAAATAAAGGAAAATAGTTTTGAATTTTTGTGGTACAAAGAAGTAGTATGGATGAACATCCAAACCCACCTTTCAAGGGATGGGACTCATTTGTTTGCAAATTAGGCTTCCAAATTCTATTGGGCTTCCAAATTCCATTGGGGTCCAAATTGGATTGGGTTTTTCCATTTGTATTGGGTATTGGGTTTCTAATTAGGCCCAATGATGGTTTTCTCTTTACCACAAATACAACAACAATAGCCAATTTGGAGAAGGTTTTTGTTTTGGTTTTTAACACAAATAGGACAGCAGCCAATTGGGAGGCAGTTTTAGTTTTTGGCGCTGGAACAAAAACACAGCAGCAGCAACAGAACACAGCAGCCGACAGAACAAGAAGAGAGCACGCAACAGGGGTTGTCCAAACGGCAGCAGAAACGCTGTTTAGAACAGCAGATAACGCATCCAACAGGCAGCCAAAACGGGGCAGCAGCCTAGACGCAGCAGCAGTGGAGACGCAAAACAGCAGGGAACGCATCGCAGGACAGCAGCAGAGTGCATCGCTGATTCACCACGCGCTGCCATGCCGATGAAGCTCCACACCGTTGTTGCTGTCATCACCTTCACCATGCGTTACTAAACCCCACGCAAGGCGAAGAGGTGAACTCCTAGATGTAACGCACTTAATTAGTATTTGATTCGTTGTATGCTTTCACGATGAATAATGGTGTTTATGATTTTCACTTTTATTTAATATAGGAATTTATGTTATTTTAGTGACAAAGATTTCATCAATTTCTTCGTAGATTATTATTATTCCAGTGGTTTTCTTTTTTTTCTCCATATAAGTTTAGTCACGTTTTTCTTATGTGTGGAATTTTTAAGGATCAATTGATTCCGGTAGGTTAGTTATATGTGATCGTCTTTTATTACGTTATTGTCTCCGGATATATCGTAAATTTAGGATATCACATATGACCAACCTTTGTGCTTTCTAGAAAAAGTGAAATCTAAAATCCATTTACATTAGGATATATTAATGCATTAAAGACTATTTTTCCGATTATATTGTTTGGGATGTGAAACACGTAATCGAGTCATCATAGCGAATCAATGCTAGTTGGCGCGTGAAATCTAGGAGAGATTCTTGGAACCTTGTGATTTCTCTAAACTTGATTTCTATTAAATTTAATTTAATTTCACATTTTAAAATTGCTAGAATTTCTTACATTTAGTTTCGCATAGTTTTTTTTCTTCCTTGACCTTGTTTTGTAGATCGTTTTTCCTCGTGGGGTCGACACCCCAATCTTTACTGCAATTGACCGTGTGTACTGTTTGGGCGTAATCAATCCCCTCCTTCACTTGGAACCTCAAAGTGTTTCATATACTTATTAGTTTTTCCAGTAATTTTGGCACTTTTAAAACATGTACACAACAGGGTATCTCAGCATCCAAAATACTGCTTATGGTTCCCGGTAGACAATATGTGCTCAAGAGGTCCACATCAGTGTCACACATTCACTTTGTCCTGTGCAACAAACTATAATGGATTGAACCTTGGCTATCTCCTTATCGTGCCTACACAATGGGGTGCATCCAAGTTAGTAAGCGTGATAAGGCCAATGACTTAATTAATTTATTCCCCCTCCGAGCAATGTTGTCATTTGACCATTTTTTTTACCCCAACATTCATAATTTTTTAGAACAATTCTTGGGTATTCCAGTAAACGTGAATTTCCAATTTCACTCCATGTACTAATTTGTTGTCAAATGATTGTCCATAAAAATTGTAGTGTACCAAATGTCCCTTTTGTATCATTGTTTCTATAGACACCTTTTGCATCCAAATGTTTGAACTATAGTAATCAACTTGAGATATATGTCATTAACTAGCAACTCATTGTATAATAATGATTTGTTGTTAGGACTTCACCCAAAAGAACTTTTTTTAAAAATCAATTCAAAATCTATTATTCTCATTCTCATTCCATCGAGAATTTCCACACTTCCTTAATTCATATCTTATATAATGGGAAGATATGAATCACATAATGGGAATTTCCTCGATAGAAATGTGGTGTTAGACCTTATTGCTTGGTTAATCTAAGAAGTCAAGAGTAGATTGACAGACACCTGCAGAGGTCTCCCGAGTACTCTGCTTGGATTTGGTAACAATCACAACGATATAATGGGTCTTCCTGGATAGAGACGTGGTGTTAGACCTTATTGCTTGGTTAAAATATAAGATGAGAAAAAAGAGTAATTGCTTTTTGGAACATTATTTAACCCCAAAATAACTAACTACTACTACCCCGACAGGCGTAGATGCCAGAGATGTAATTGTCCATCTTGGATTCAAATTGGTCATGGATTCGAAGAGACATGGTACTCGCTCCAGTCGGATTACACATAAGATGGAGATTTTGATTCTACTGGAGAGAAAAATGAAGGAAGATGTTTGCTGAAGTAGGAGGGAAGGCCACTCAGGGCTAGACTTGTGGCGGATAGAATCACAAGTTCAGGGTTCGAACACTGCCAATGGCATTTGGAATGTGGGGTGATTGTTCTCTTGTTGAGGTTAGTAGTCTATAGATACAGGTTGCATGATTGGGTTGACTAATGACACTCTTGTGAGAATTCTGCAATTGAATCCCTTCATTATAGTACAGTTTGGGTGCTTTGAGGTCTTTATTTGAAATTGAGAAACCACATTTTTATATTAAAATTGGGTTCAAAAGAGCATCGATCTCAATCCCAACCAGGTATGATCTTCAATGTGAAGGTCAACGATGTAACTCATTGTGGATAAGTAATCTTGGATGTGGCAGATATGTATTAAATCCATGTTCCTTGGAGATTCCTCAGTGGAGTCAACGTAACCTATTCCAGTCCGATTCGATGTTAATTATAGTGAGAATGAGCACTATGGTATCTGCAATGCTCTCAATTTGTAATCCAACACACAATTTGATTGGTTTTAGTTAGGCAAACTATATGTTGTGTAGTATCAACTATTTCCACAAAAGGCAGTGAGGTGGTGTTGTCTTTAGCAGTTATGTTTCCAGGACCCTTGAGACAAATAGATGTGTCGCAAGTTCTTCTCAATGATATACATCTTATTGATTCATTCATCACTCTCACTCTTTTTAAATAAATTGCGTGGTTATGTTGACTCCACTGAGAAATCTCCAAGGATCCAAATTACCAGATGTTTTCAACCACAATCCAATATTCTTCCCATTTTACTCCCCAAATCCGCGACAGATAAGCATTGCTCATCTGAAAACGTTCCACTTATTCTAAAATTGCCTGTCTCAAGAAGACCCATTATATCGTTGTGATTGTTACCAAATCCAAACAGAGTACTCGAGAGACCTCTGCAGGTGTTTGTCAATCTACCTTTGACTTCTTAGATTAACCAAGCGATAAGGTCTAAAATCACATCTCTATCCAGGAAATTCCCATTATTTGATTCATATCTTATATATTATTATACAAATTAAAGAATTGGAATATTATTTGAAATCTCAGTGTAGAACTAGGGACCATATGTAAGATATGAATCAAACAAGTTTGGCCTTATTACTTTGAATTTCTCGATGGAATGAGAATGAGAATAATAGATTTTAAATTCCCATTATTTGATTCATATCTCATTCTCATTCCACCTCACTATTACCACCATAATCGCTACCATCGCAAGCCACCACCCTAACGTAACAACCATCACCGCCATTATTGCTACCACAACCACCATAGCTGCCACTATTATTACCACCACCACTACCACCACCACTGTCGCCACCACCATAACTAAACCATCACAACCACCACCACCAATTTCACTAGTACCACCATAATTGTTGTCGCCGTCACAACCACTATTACCTCCACAACTACCATAACATAATCACCACAACTACCACCACTTTTACTACTACCACCGCCACAATCACCATAGTCACCGCAACTGTAATATCTGCGTTTTAAAAAAAAATGGTCGGGGTGTACTCAGTTAATGCGGTGGGGGCACATAGCCACCCACCCTTTAAAACACGACCCCCCTTCTTTCTTCTCCTTCTTTTTCATTTTCTTTACAGTGCGCGATTTTCCCCCTTCCTCCTCTTCGTCTCCAGCGAGAGTTCGTCTTCTTCCTCATTTTTCTTCCCCCAAATCTCACCTCCTCCTCCTCATTTCTTCCTCTCTTCATTCCCTTTTCGTTTCTCTGTGGTTTTTTGCAACAAAAACAAAAAAAAAACAAAAAAATCAGTTTCACATTTGGGTTTGGTGTTGGATTTGTTTAATTGGTTTTCGTAGCTCCGATCAGCCATGGAGGGGCCTTGGTGGCGTCATTGGGAGCCCTTAGACCGACATGCAAGGTTGATTTTGGGGTTGGCCGAATTTTTCAAAAAAAAATCAGGGTGCATGTTCGCTTTGAGGATTGTTCGGCATGAATCTGGGCTTTGGGTGCGTGGGTGAGCCTCACATCCATGACTCCGAGTGTCCTTAGACCCATTTCCGGCCTATTGTGCAGTTTGGAGGCGATCAGACCGGAGTAGGGAGGGTTTCGGCGCGTTTTCGCCAAACTTTGGGTTTCGGCGGGGTGTTTGCCGAATTTTTCTTGCCTGTAAGTTTTTCTTTCAGTCACGCGCCGCTTGTAATTTTTTTTTTTTTTTTCAGTTTTCGGCTAGTTTACTCATTTTCGAGTCCTTCTTGTAGTTTTAAAAATTTTTGTGGTCCCGCATTAGTGGTTTTGCGAGTTAGGAGCTTCGACCGGTAGGAATTGGGTTTTGAAAACCCATTCCGCTCAGGTGAGTGGAATTATAAAATTTATTTTGAAAAATAATTATTTGAAATCCTAAATTTAATTTTTACATCATACCGTCAATTGTGTATAATTGAATCCAAGTCCGAAATCCGAGGTTTTTAGAGATTTCGATGGTTGTGTTGTTTCTTTGTGAATGAATTATGTATTGGGTTTCCTGAAAGCATGATATACTTGAATTTAATCGAATAGTGAATGAATGTTGGGTGTGATTAGGCTTTGGTGTAATGACATTGGACTTGTATGCTTCGTTTTCGAGTTTTCATAGTATATCATGTTTTACCGTGGATTGCCGAGTCTTGAGCATGTATGATAATTGACTCGAATAAATTTATCGTGGTGAATTGGGTCATGTTGGGACCCTAGCATAGTCGTGGTTCTATAAAAATTGCCGAATTGATTATGATTGCACGTCTGTTACCGTTGACTATGTAAAGACTCGTCATTTGTGCATGTGGATAGTAGTATAAGTGTCTTTACCCCGCTATAATGCCTGTTGTACCGATGCTTAGGAGCTTGCTCGCATCGTGAGTTGGATGGTGCTCAAGATGACTCGCACCAGACATTGTGGACGCTATTGCATGTGGCAAGCTTGCTGAGGTGCGGTGAGCTCCCGCACGCACTTGCCACTATAGAGTGCAGTAGGACGGGTCTCGGGGGACGTGCTTTGGAGATTACTCGCTTTCCCTCCCGGCGCGCTTGAGTTTGATTGTGTTAGGTTTGTCGTGTTAGGCCAGTCGTTCGAGATGTTTGAGTTTGTATCCTGGCAGATGGCACCCCATTAGGATACAAACAAGCCCGAAGTGGTACTGGTGCACGTTGTGGGATGTGTCTGGGTGAGACACATTCGTAGGGTATGCGGATACCTACGATATGAGACACTTATACAGAATTTTACAGAATTTTTGGTTTCAACCTGATTGCTATACCTAGGAGACTAGGAAGAATTATGAGATTGTCTTTATTTCCATCGCTTGATATTTACCATGTTTGAATCACGTGTAATGATCGGCATATATTGTAAACTTGTAGTTATTGTGGAATCTAAAATGCTTGTGTTGTTGCTTGAACTTAGAAATATTATCTTTAGAGACACGGTGTGATTTAGACTTTAGAACTTGTTGCTTATTCATTGTTGTGTGGCGTGAATTTTCATTGTTTATTATTCTATTATTTGTATTTAGTTCGCTCGCACCAGCTGGCTTTGTGTTTTGCTGATCCCGCAAGGGGTGTGCTTCTATTGGAGTGCATGCAGTGTTGGCGTTCTTGCTGAGCGTGGCGCGTAGGCCCCATTTTCCGTTGTAGGCGCGTTTTGTGGTGTTTGGTCGTGTCCACCCTGTACGGGTATGTTTTGCTTCCTCTGTGTTATCAGGTGTACTATATTGCTATACTAGATGCTTGTATATTGGTTTGTCTTTATGACTCTGGCGGGGCGAATCAAATATACTTATTTTGTTCAAATTTTATCGTAGTTTTTATTTCCATTTTATTTTCGTATCAAGGATGTGTTATATTATGATGTTGTGGCCGGTTACGATCCGCCTGTGTTACGGGTTAGTTCACGCATCGGCACGCTGTGATTCCCGTGGCTGGTCGGGGCGTGACAACAACCATCACCACCATAGTCACCGCAACCATCACCACAATCACCGCCATCATGACAATGTCACAATTACGACTACTACCACCATCAACACCACCTACAATCATCTGTATGATTTGCATTGATTTTCTTTAATTACTACCAAGCGTCGTAAAGTAATGCTAATGCAATGCAAACTAATGCATCTGCATCAATTTGCAAAATGCATTATTTTACAGTGTACCAAGCGGAGCCTCATTGTATAATAACGATTTGCTGTTAGGACTTCACCCAAAATAACCTTTAAAAAATCACTTCAATCAAGGACACTAATGCTATTGAATCATTTGGGCATGCCAAAGAATGTCTCGTATCCACATGTCGTAGATGCAACAACCTCAAGAAGTAAGGATGAATGACGTTTGGATACAACTGCCCACCCAAGGTGTTACATAGTTCTTCCAAATCCAATCAATACTACCAACCTAGAATATATGTTTCTTGTTTTCGAATAACAAGATATTCACATCTTTTAGATCTCACAAGTATTGTGCCTTAAATACTTGAACAATCGGTCTATAGAGCAAGGGGAGGCGCGCGAGGGAGCTTCCCTGACACGTTTTAACACTACAAGAAATCTGGCCATTAATAGCGTTTCAAAAACGCTATGGTAGGATACCATAACGTTTTAGAAAACGCTGTGTCTGCCCAAGCTATAATAGACCCAGGGTCTATTATAATGTTTTTAAAACGCTATAGTAAGTTGGCCTTTTATAGCGTTTCAAAAACGCTATGGTAGAGTCGACCATAGCGTTTCTGAAACGCTATTGTAGAGTCTACCATAGCGTTTCAAAAACGCTATGGTAAGTATACATAGCAATTTTTTTTTTTTTTTGCTATAAAATGACTTATTATTACATCTTATAAGTTTTATTTCTAGAAAATAAAAATTTAAATGTGCCAAACTTAAACAAGACGATGAATGAAGGCAAAATAATATAATTAATGAGATAATGTATTACATGAGTCACAAAATCTATCAAATTAATAATAAAGAAAGAAACCCTATGACTAACAATTTTGAGTGCATTTTGTGTATGCAGAACTGATGCTTCTGGGCTTCATTTCTCTTCTACTAACAGTCTTTCAAGGTTTGATAAGCCAAATATGCATACCAAAGTATGTTATGGCTCATATGCTTCCTTGCAAAAAGGAGGTGAAAGAGAAAGAAAGTTCTTTTGAGCATGGGGTTGTCAGCAATGCCACTTTTGCTCCTGCAACCTTTTGGAATGGGCACCGGCTTTTGTCAGAAGGCAATGCTGAATATTGTCCACATAAGGTACGATGTGTTGAATTAAACTAATTCTAGTAATCTCCATGAACTTCATTGAAGCTTATTGATATATACCAAAACAAAGCAAGTGGGTACACTTCGTTTTCAATATTTTCAGCTCCCACTTAGTAAACAAGTAAGAATTTCCAACGAGGCACATCCATTGAGCCAGAGCCAGTCCTGCAAAAATAACATATATATGAATAAGACTTGAGGGACCTAATAACATTAAATTGGAAAAAGCTTTGAGAACTACTAGGAGTCGACAGTGTAAATCAGCTATAGTGCAACATATGCTTAATCATCTGAATTCTCAAAGGAGAAAAACAAAAGTGAGAACATATATCATATAAGTTATAACATGCAACAACAGATTAGCAGATTGTTCCAGTCATGAGATATGCAGGATAAAAAAACTTCAGACGTTCTGTTCCTATTATCCCATACCACTACAAGTACTTACCGTGTCCTCTATTTTGTATTCCTACATCCATTATACAGGGGAAAGTCCCATTGCTATTACTAGAAGGACTATATCAGCTACACATTTTCATTTTTGTGTTGGCAGTTGTTCATATGATGTTCTGTGTCACTACAATGCTTCTTGGAGGGGCAAAAGTAAGTTATCACTTTATTCTTCTACCTATGGTTGGGAGGCAGTACACTACATGAGCTACATAATCAGACTTGTTTACATTTTTTCAGGCTGCGTGCAGTAGGGTATTGGAGAAAGTCCGTTGTGATAAGCTGGACTGTGAGTTTTTTCCTGCTCATATGCAATACATGATATAACTATTTATGTGATATCAATCTAATATATTGTCCCTGAAGTTTAACTAGTTGACTTTCCTACAGGTGAACAAGACTATTTTCAGATTAGAGGGAGGATGCAGCCCTGATTTTGTGTTATTGCAACGTAATTAAGATTTCTGATTTATGGGTGTTTGCTAAACCTGGAAGGATGTATACAGTACCTGACTAGTCAACACTATACAGTACCTGACTAGTCTAGAAAGCTATTATGGTCTTTAGGGATCAAAATACTCGAACACTTGACACATGGTGGACACAATGTTAAACATTTTGAAACTGGTAGAACCTTGATCTCGTTATAATCTATAAAATTCTTTTTTTCAGATCAGTCTTTTTGCAGTAGATGAAAACTATCTCCACTGAGCAAACAGACAAGAATTAACATCTTGGGGGTTAACTGACCTTTTCATTTGATGGTTCGATGTGAGAAGATGCTGGAAATATGGGGCCTTTCAAATTCCGGGTATCCCAGAACTTCACATCACTGAAATGAAACAAAAATGCACATGGAAGAATCAGTTTAACTAAATTACAGATAAGGACTTCAGTACTTTATATTATGCAAAAACTCCATTGTTCAAGTAAGGAGAATCTATGAAAGCATCAAACAAACCTGTCCACTGCTCCAGCAGTCGCAATAGTTATCTCATCTTTGAGATAAAGAACTGATGTAATGCTATTGGAAGCCCACTGTAAGAACTGGTCTTAGTAAACATAAAGTAGTTGACTATTCACCAGGTCAAAAAACATGTATAGTACTCAAACCTTTCCATGACGAACTCGTTTTCTTTGGGACACAGTATGAGCCCCAGTAACTGTAGCAGATGGACTGAAGAACATAGTGTAAGTTCCCATCTAGTATAAATAATAAGAACCCATTACACAAAGTGGCATAAAGTGGGAAGTGACAGAGTACGAACTTTTTTGAAAGGTTGAGTAAACTTACAACAATGAAAAAATCAAAGCTTTACATACTACTCATTAAGGATTTCATGCAAAAATCAAAGCTCAATCCACCAATAAAAAAAAAAACCAATATCATACAACCAATCAAGATTTCTTCCTAATAACCAAAACTAAGAAAAAGAAACTGAAAGACATACCTTGAGGTAACACCAACACACACTAACATGAGGAGGTAGTTGATCTCAGGTATATACACTTGTCCTTCATACTTGTTTGAAGTATGAAAAATCTTGACTCGAGGGAAGTACCTGAGGGCTAGAGACTCCTGGATGATTGAGACTGTTGTTGATTCCTTTTGTGTGTTAAATCCTCCACAATACACATCAGGCAAGCTAGGAGGTAAGGATGCTATATGTTGCCATGTGAGCAAAGCACTTCTTCTACGGGCACGTGGACTCAATTCATCCATGTTTGTATTTACAATCTGGAACGAGAAACCTGGTTGTTCAACTCCCTTAAGTTGAAATGTGTAGAAATCATGTCAAGGAAGCAAAACCAAACGACATAATATAGCTCTACAACATAGAGATAGGGATAACAAGTAAACTGCAGTAAATGAATTTAATGAATAGAAGCAATGTAACACCAAAATCAATAGCTTTTCTTGTGTTTAAATTTTAACAAAAAAAAGGATATCGCCCATGTTGCAATGCATGGGACCATAGACCCCCACGATGTGCTTCCTTTAACAGATGGTGACTCGGATAACCAAAAGGCCTCTTTGAGCTGCCAACAACTCCCTTATTGCAGAACACTTCAAAGGCCTCTTTGAGTGCCTAGAATATGAAAGCAATAACGTAAGGAAAATAAGGACATAATATTAGGAACAAGATTCAGTGCCCAATACAAACCTTGTGGAAAAGATTATGATTCTGGAAGCACTCATTTACATATGCCATATACTTGTCATGCAGCTCAATAACTTTTCTAACAAACACCTGATTACAACAAAATTAAGTCAGTTTTCTAACATATGCCATACACTTTTTTTTTGTCAGATAAGGTCATTATGAATTAATCCCTTCACAGTGCAGGAATCTAATTGTAATTGTAACATTATGAACCAATCACATTGACATCTTAGGATCAGATGTTTGGGATATGCAAGGAATTAGATTTGGAGGGTAATAAGAAAACCATAGCAAAATGCTTAAAGAACTCTTGCAATTAGCTTTCATGAGGACATGCATTAGATGGCATGACTACTTCTTAGGTTAACGCGCCCTAGATATTGTGAGCTCTATTTATCTCAAGACATCCCCTCTAGGTACTACGCTTAACTGCCTCTAGAAATAGATCCCAAGAAGGTAAAATATATTGGATATACAGATAAGCGAAAAGTTTGCAAAACCAAAAACAAAAATCCTCATCTCAAGACATCCCCATAGCCACTGTCCTCTTTCAGCACTATCTCTTCTTCACTATCCTCATCAGATTCACATTTCAAATTAGCAGATTCCACTTCATTTTCAACTTTCTTGTCAGCTTGGGAAAAACTAATTTTGCTTTTTCTCAACTACTGGACTTTGTTTCTGTTAGTTGACAATAACAAAAGAAAAATTAAAACCTAGAACCTAACCTGGTAATAAATGTAGTAAATCAAAACTATAATGCATAGGGAAAGGTCTACTTGTAGTAAAATTTGCAGCCTGAAATATTTGTGGAACTTATTATTTCTGCTACTTGTACTGTTACCATTTCAGTGGTAGTGACCCAAGTACAGAAAACTGAGCAACATCAATGTTACTAAGCATAGACCAAGATTTGGAACATTTGTTGGTTGACCACTTTTTTTGGCTCCATCTGCTGCCGCACTAGCAGGTCCTGGTGCTGAGACCAACTTGCTTACTGGTGGTAGAGGTGGATCTAGAACATCTGCTGTTGTAAGATCTGGTGCAGGGGCTTCAGCCGGTGCCAATGATTCTCTTGGAATCAAGTTAATACCTATTTGCAAGAAAAAAACACATATTAAGTTGGGAGAAAAAAAACACATATTGAAGCTGCGGCCATGACAACAGAACCTGTGATAAAACGGACAACCATGGAAAATGCAGCAACTGACCTTCCACAAGCAATAATTCGTGGTTGGAGAGCCATGAATAATCCTGCAAAAACAATGACAGTATGTTATCAAGCACAATGTCCATAACAAGGATATATCCATTTTCTACGACTTGGACAGGTCAGGAAGTTTGGAGACAATGACAATTTAACAACACTTTATATCTCTCTCTCAACAAAGCTGATTCATATGGGTATGCATGTGAGTTTTACATATACCAGATTGAAGAAATATAGTAACTTAGCTAATAAAAGAAAACTTAAAAATAGAATCCTATTTTTATCCTCAGAGGTGTACCGAGACTGAACATAGCCATTCCAAGACCAGCATTAGATAAAATAGATATTGAACTCGCTATGATGGCGGGCATCTCAATGTTCCACCTGCGGATGACAACATAGGAATAGCTTAAGAACAAACTTTAATGATTCTAATAACTGGATTCCAAACGAATATACGACGAGAACAAACCTGAAAGACACAAGAGACCATGTGAGACCAATGAGGCTGGAGTAGGTGTTGGGGTTCCTGATGAGCTTTCTCCAAACCATGATAAGAATGAGCCTAGTCATCACACTTGCTGGAGGCATTGAGGTGGGTCTAGAGTCAACATGGAGCCCAACCTTGGGGTTTACTTCAGTTGTTGAGCTTGAATTGAGCTTTGTTAGGTTCGGTCCACCTCCCTGTGTTGCCATCTTGTTTCCAAAGCCTAGCTCCTCTTGCCCATACTCTTCATATTCTAAGAACAAATTCCCAACATTCAGCATGTATTAGCAGAGATAAGAGTTGCACCAACATAACATATGGAAACATCACTTTGCTGACACCATCTAGACATAACATCAATCCATAAACATATTATGATTGCATAGTTTACTGTGCAAGAAAAGTGAGAAGTACATGAGCATTTCACATTACCACTTCAGCAGTCCGAGCATTTGTAATATCACCCTTCACTTGAATAAAACCCTCAATAGGAGCCATGGGCTGCAAATCAATGGCGACAATGAGAGGAAGATCACCGTCTCTGAAATACAAACAAAAATTAACACATAAGTTACTGAATGGACATAAGAGCATTTGTGCTTGCCGTCCAACCAATATTGCTAATTGTTAAAGAGAATTCAGGATGGCATAATAGCAAAATCTCCAATATGTTAGAAAACAATATGAGTGGACCATATTATACTTACCGCCATTCAGCCATAGGACCAGAGGCAAATATGCAAATATGATGTAAAACATCCTATCAGGCATGAAATTGAAGAAACATCCTATCTGCAAGCATGAAATTGAAGAAACAAAGAATGAAAATGAGTGAATAAACTCATACCTAGATGATATCAAACAGTCCTCTGCTCCTCAAATCATACTTCACTTCATTCCCATTCTCTCCTTCTCCTCTTCCATCCTGCAAACAAATGGTCAAAATCTGAAAAAACCCAAAGGTGAAATGGTGAAAAACATAAACTTTCTCCATAAGAGGCATAAGACCAATGAACTGCCATAGACCTCCGGGACTCTTTTTCCTTCCAACTGGAACTTCCCGTTTCATACGTTTAGGGTTGCAGCTCATTATTTCTGCTAATTAAATGAAACTATAAATAGTAATAAGGTGTTCATAAATGAAAATTACCTTAGACATTACAACCCAAGGAACTGCACCCATTCCTATAGAGAAGGATCCGACGTACACCTGAGCTCAATGCATGCATATATAAGCCAATATCATGGTAACAATGATGATGAACTTTCTATAGATATTGTACTATCTTATTACCAGTATGGCAGTTAGAACAAGTGCAGGGACTGCGTTAACTGAGAATTCATTGACCTGTTCATGAGATATCAGGCATTATGTTGAGGAACCAGTGGTGAGTAAAAAATGATGGAGACCTGAAGTTGTGACAACAACTACCTTCATATAGAATGCAACTGAAGCGAGTATACAACCAATCACCAACCCTGTTCCAGAAGTCTACAATGAAATGTCAGGCTTTATATTCACCAACAGGATAATGCAGGCATCAGAAGCTTTTATATACATCAGATGCTATTTTCATAGGCAAAACTTGGCAAAAGGGGTGGTATCGGTAGTACAATGAAAAAAGAGCTACCCTATTTACACAGCAGAAATGACATGAAGCTTGATCAACTTATTTCATATTTCAGAATTCCTAAAAACTATTCATGGAATAGGAACAGTCGACACACAGCAGATAAAGCTAAAGCCATTTGTAATCCTATACAATGTTTCACTAACAACATGAGACCATATGAACCTTGTACGAGTCACCAATCTATTTAAGGTTATATCTGAACTAATATGGAAGTTCTCACAAACCTCACGAGTTCCTAACTGATCCAGTCGGTAAGATCCATGCATTCTCAACAGTTCCACCTGCAAAATAAAAGAACCTCCAGTGGTATATTCTACAAAGAAATTTTTTTTTATTATATTTAATCATTGAGAAATAAGAATGAACCATTTGAAGCTAGAGAATTCCTTACCACAGTATCAAGCCAACCAACTGAAAGTGCTGATGATATCCCTTCCCAGTATTTGGAATCATCTTCAACTGCCTGCGTATGAAATTATTCTGTTCTTAATAAAATAAGCTTTGTTAATATTTCTTCATTCAGTTTAAGACCAATATGATGATATGGCAATCAAGAAAAAGAATCTAGCCATGTCTACTTCCAACATGGTAATATTTCAAAAACCATTACTTTTTTACTATGCAGGCAAAATTTCAGGATTGTCATCATGGGAACTGTAATGTACAGATTACTGCAGGAAATGAAAAAAAAATTACGGTTTTTATAGTTAGACAAATAAAATAAACCCAAAATTTCTTAGGAATAGAAAAGCATAAAATCAGAACAGAGACAACTCAAATATACTTACATCAAAGAAAACAATATTCCTGTTTGCATATCGATCCTGACGATCAATACATCCAAACCTCTGTGGAAATTGCACGTAACATACTTTCTTTCCCAACAAAGGATCCATCATGAAACACATTCCCTCCCTAATTGCCTTACTGTTGTTGATGTAGTGATCACAATCCAAATTCAATAGATAAGGTGCATTGGTCAGTACAGAAAGCATGTCCAAGAAATTGTCATAATCAATAGAAACTTTGCACGAAGAAATGGAAGAAACGCACGACTGACCCAAGATATTTCTCCACATCACGTTCGTTAAAAAATTCCCTTTTCTTCCAACAGGCATTCTTTTCATTAATTCATCGTTAGGAAGCTCAGTGGCCAGAACAAGTGCTCCCAGTGTATCCATGATCATGTTAACCCATAAAAGTTGTACAGCAGTAAGAGGAGCATTCCCTGAAGTATCTTAAATATCTTAAATGCAGTAAGAACTTTCAACTCTGCTCAGCATATCTTAAATGCACACAGAACTAAAATATTCAGAAGATGACACCAAACTAGTCTTGTCTTTCAATTATTTGAATCGATGTTGGTTTAAGAAATTTTAAAAGTGACCGCTAAAATTGTTTCTCATAATCAAGTAGCTTCCTATAGATAAGTGTCATGACCTGAACTACTGGTAACTTCCACTCATTTCAGGAAATGGATTCTGAAATTTGCAACACATGTAGATCCCATAGCATAGCATGATGTGTGTCTTAAAAATTGCTCATCAGAGTGAACGATCCATGAGCAGAAAAAGGCTAGGGAGCGGCAGATAAAGGATCACCTGAGAGCTTACAAGAAGCTTACCTTGACAAAAAAAATGATGAGATACATAATCTCAAGTAAAAACCACGCTAAACCGGTGCACAGATAAGGAAGAGATCAGAGGGTCTTCTAAGATGTGGTATCATATCTATAAGAGAGTATGGCCACAACAACCGTCAGAGTATAGCATATAATGAAAGGTCCATGATGACATGAGTCTAAGAGGAGCGAGGGTTTTTTTCTAGCACGAACCATATAATGAAAGAGGAAAAAGAAAGTCCACTGTAGTGGCAAATCAAGATTTGCAGATACATGAATTCATAGCTTTCAATTAGCTTTTTAGATAGAATTTCATTTCTGAAAGTCTGCATGTTGATGAGCTCCATTACCATATAGACAAACTGTATATGGTGATCAGTGAATGAAATAAAACTAATTAGCTCTCCGTTTGCTGAGCTGCTCTCCAAGAACCTCAACTTTAAGAATATCAACAAGTTCACAAAGAAAATCGAGGTTTGCTTCGTGAATGATTTTTGGATGCAGTGTATTGTACAAATAAGTGTTTCTGCAAATTTTGTCAACCATAATGATACCAGATCAATCTATTTTGAAAATGTAATACAATCATCAACAAGATTCAGGAATGGGGCATAAAACATCATGCTCAATGTTGAATTATTATTCTGGAATCTAAATAAATTCCTATAAATAGAATGCTGCCTGGTCTAAATAGTTACTAGTATTCAAATTCAAACTTAAGGGCTAATAGAAAACTTACAGAGGATCTATTAAAGGAGCCAAACTTGAAACGTCCTCTGACGAAGATGGGATCTATTAAGAAAATTGGGTTTTTTTCTACCATGAACCATATAATGAAAGAGGAAAAAGAAAGTCCACTGTAGTAGCAAATCAAGATTTGCAGATACATGAATTCATAGCTTTCAATTAGCTTTTACGATAGAATTTCATTTCTGAAAGTCTGCATGTTGATGAGCTCCATTACCATATAGACAAACTGTATATGGTGATTAGTGAATGAAATAAAACTAATCAGCTCTGCGTTTAGGTTACCGTGGGGTAAATTGCACCTATAACTCTGCCTTCTATTTTTTTCAATTTAATGTTGCCTACTCTATCCTTAGACCTTATACTGATTGGGACCTTCTTTTATCGTAATACATTTTGGAGGAACCTTTCCTCCTCTCCTCAAGCCAGATGAGGTGAAGAAGCAAGGTTATGAACTTTATGGAAGACGGCAACAGTTTATTAATGGAAGACGACAACAGTTTTTGAAGTTATGGATGAGCATCGCTTTATGGTTAAGCTCAATCGGATGTCTAAGAAGCTGAAAGCTGACAGATCTCATCTCAGGGTTCCACAATCTTTGGAAACTGATGGATGGGTTATTACTGGAAAGGTAAGCAGTCCCTGCCTATGTTGTTTAATTTCAGTTTATTTGCATATATGTTTTGGTGTTCACTCAGTTTCCATTAATAGTTGACCCAAACACTTGTTTTTAACTAGCTGTAAGTTTAATATTATCTCCATTATGTTCAATATCGGAATTATACAGTGAAGTAGTTCATAGTAATACAATGTGAAAATTATCCCATATCTGAATTGTTTTCATATTTCAAATGTAATTTTCTCTAAAATTTTCACTCACTGGTTTATATGGTGATTTTGGAATGGTTTTTATACTTTAAACCCACTTTACTTAGTTTCTCAGCTAGACTAAATGATTCTTTTCTACTATTTTCAGTTAAGTGATTCATCTCAGGATCGAGATTTAATCTTCAATTCTCAAGTCTGCTAACTCTCTTATCTCAAGACTTAATCTTCATTACTCAAGTTTGATTCATGAAGGCTTAATGCCCTTTAAATAACAAAGTTGCCTTGCTAGACAAGCATCCCACTTTGTAAAACAAAATAGAAACTCTAAACACCTAAGTGGCTTCTTAACAAAACCATGTGCAGATAAAACTGCCTCTAAACAAGGTAGTCCAAGCCAAAACTAATAATGTAAGCAAATAAACATAATTAAATCATTATCCATCTCATTGAGACGGGAAACATTTTCTTAGCCGTGGGATCAAACCCTTCCTTGAATCACTTGCCCATTAACAACTTAAGTACAAATAGAATTCCACAAGTATTCATGCTGAAAAATATGCAATCTTGGGATGTTCCTTTGGAATCAAGTCATGTTTTCTTTACGGTTCACATTTCTATGATGCAAACAAACTGAGATTGGTGTCTCAGGCATGCATTTCTTTATTTCAGGTGCTTGTATTGTTTCAATTTTCATGTATTTTTTGAGAAAGAATAAATTAAAATACTAGGAAACCAAATGGGAACACAAATGACATAATAAAAACCATTAGAACAAAGCAAACTAAATGGGAACCAAACAACCACCAATCTCACAAAGCAATCTCATACTAAAAACCATTAGAACAGAAATCAATCCAAGATTCGTACCTCAAAATTGCCTCTAGATGACTCGAAATCCGTTGGAGAAAATCTTGGTATTTCTTCCCCGATGGAGTGTCACGCTCCGACCCGCCACGGGAATCGCAGCGTGCCGATGCGTGAACTAACCCGTAACACAGGCGGATCGTAACCGGCCACAACATCATAATATAACACATTCTTGATACGAGAATGAAACGGAAATAAAAACTACGATAAAATTTGAACAAAATAAGTATATTTGACTCGCCCCGCCAGAGTCATAAAGACAAACCAATATACAAGCATCTAGTATAGCAATATAGTACACCTGATAACACATGGTGGGATATAGTCTCATTCTAGCTTCTCAACTCTTTCCCTGTAAGCATGCATCTCCGCATCTTTGGCAACAATTTTGGCTTCAAGGGACTCGATCTTTCTAGACACCATGTCCACTACTGCGTTGAAGGCTCCTTGCATCTATTTTAGGAGTTCTTGGTCCTCCCCATTGGACGTTTGCCCCTCGATGCGTTGGTCCATGTCTTCGATTTTCTCCCTCAAGTCGGACATGGTGGCACACAACTTAGCCAACCTTTCGTCCATCGCAGCGATCATGTCCTTCGACTTGTCCTTGCGGACTTTCTCACCTTTGTCGTTGTTCCCAATTGATGGGTTGTTGACCTCTGACGACATTCTCTTGTGTAGAATGATTTCACAAACCTTGCCAAACTTAGTTCTGATACCAACTGTCACGGGCTTTCTTTTCACAAGTACTTCCCGCGCGACACTAGCAAACTTTGCCCCGACTTATCAAAGAAAGCTAGTCAGTCTTGCCCACAAAAGACTTAGACTTTGGAAAGCTAAGCAAGCTAAGAACACACAAGAGAGCTTAAGAGAACTAGAACTTGTATTGTTTGAATTCTCAGGTGTCTACACTAAATGAGGCCTTAGCCTATTTATACAACTTCACCTTCTCAATGGATGGTGATGATCAGATTTAACAGTCTACAATGAACTTCTACACACTTTCTTAGAAATATCTAAGGACTAGAATCCTATAGAACTCTATGAAATTTTATGGAAGGTTCTAGAGAACTCTCTAGAACAATATGAAATACTCTACATTATTTACACTTGCTAACCTCACTTGACTAGGCAAGAAGATAATTGTGGCACATAGCATAAAGTTCAGAAAACTAGAGGTCGAGAAAATTTGAAGATACATCTGCTGGTTACAATCCGCGAATTTCATTCTAATCTTATTAATACAAATCCTGGGAAAGTGTATTCTATCCAAGACTATTATTATTTATTAAAAGTAAGCCCCCTCCCTCACATCTCAGATTGAAAGACATCAAGCAATAACAGAACCACCATTTATCCGAATAACCTGGCCATTGATCCATTCACCAGCATCTGAAGCCACGAAGCCGACAAGCGGAGCAACATCATTAGTCTCCCCAATTCGTCCAAGAGGACAGGCATCCGCTATTCTCTTCACAATCTCTTCACTTTTCCCAGCAAAAAACAGCTCAGTAGCAACAGGACCTGGTGCAATACAATTAGCAGTAATCCCAGTCCCTTTAAGTTCTTTCGCCAATATCTTTACCATTGTCTCCACTGCAGCTTTTGATGCAGCATAGGCACCGTATCCTGGATAAAGTCCAGCCACCACGGAAGTGGTGATGCAAATGATCCTTCCACCGCCACCGCCACCTTTTTTAATCCTGTTGGCAGCCTCTCGGCAAACCAAGAATGCGCCCTTTGTGTTCACGTTGAATGTCTTTTCCCAGTCATCTACTGTGGAGTTTGCTATTGTGGGGTACTTGGGATCAAGAACTCCGGCGCAGTTGACTAGAATGTGGATAGGTGAGTTGAATGATTGCTCGGCTTGGTCGAAGAGGGACTTGACTTGTTCTGGATCAGATATGTTGGCTTGGATTGCAACTGCTTTGTCTTTGTCTTTGTGATTGGAATTGTTGTTGATTTCGGATGCCAGGTTTTGGGATAGGGTGGAGCTGGAGCTGGTGCTGTTTAGAACCAGTTTTGCACCCAGGGATGCAAGGTGGAGTGCTATGGATCGGCCAATTCCTCGAGAGGCGCCGGTTACGATTGCCACTCGGCCTTCTAGAGAGGCAGAGGTAGACGTGGTGGTTGTTGCCATATGCGCGGTGGTGGTGGGTGGTTGAGATTGATTCTTGGGGTCTACTTTGATTATCTACTGTACTAATGTGTGGTTTATATTTATAATAGTTGAGACTTTTGAGTGATGACTTGAGCAATGACTTCATATGGATGTCAAAAAGGAAACAACTTGGAGATTAGGAGAGTCGACCAGATTATCGTATTGCCAAATCTAGGCCCACTGATTAATTACCTTAACATCCTAATCTTCCCTTTATTTAGACTTAAAAGGCATCACATTCACATAGCAAGTGAAATTGCAGGATAAGATAAATTTGCTGTAATTTTCCCCAGGGAAAACAAGCATTCTTATTTATTTGACTATTGATAATTTCCGACTTTCATGGTAATTTCTAGCCGTACGCTGCTGCAGAAGCTCCAATTCAATAGACCTAAGTTTCTATTTTCTACTGTTTTGAAGGCATCCTCTTATGGTGAATGCTGTTACATGTTTCCACAATGAGACTAGATCTATGCACCAAGGTTTAGGATATTGATTTTGGAGATTCTAGGTAGTGATTATGTATGGAAAATAGGAAATTTGAACATTTTAATAATTTTGGTATATGATAGTAGAGCAAACAGAACAATAGCTAGTGCCAAATTACTTCAAGCGTTTTGTTAAGCTTGATCCACATCAAAACATCTTTTTCGACACAAATTTTGAGCAAGTTTATCACTAGAGCAGCCTAATCAAAACACTTTTGGCAAGTCCTAGAGCTGAGCAAGAAGCAATACTAAAAACAAAAAAGAAAATTCAACAAAATGGCAGAGTAAAGATAGTAAAATCATTTGTAAATAGGTGCATGCTCATCCATGAGTTAAAGGAATCATATCTCCAATGTAACAAAAGATAAAGCCCAAACCCTTAAAAACTTTAGTGTCCATCTTAGCAGTGTGAATCTTCTCATGATTAGTCCATCTCAAAATTATACACCCCGCGTATTGTTCCACCTCTTCACTTATGTTGATCATACATAGTCTTCGTCAATCGTCATACTTGTAGCTTTTATCCAACCCGTGCTCAAAACTACTAGCCTTGTACAATATACATGCTTCTCCTTTGGAGTATGATTCAGTAGGAGTTTTACTCAGATGTAAAAATCTCCATACCCAATGGACAATGAAGAGATAATGGGTCTGTTTGCCTCTTCTGAATATCAGACACTAACGAAACTAAGGGTGTGTTTGGTTGCACCCATTCCATGGGAATAAGATTCTTATTCCCACTTGGAATAACATTTTGGGTGTTTGTTTGAGATTTTACTGGTGGGTGAGGGATGCCAGCACGTGCCATAGATTCCCACCTTTGATGGGAATCCGACGCCTCGCTCATACTTGGAATACGATTCACAAGTCTCTTTTCTCTCTCGCTCACGGGTCCCTTCTCTCTCTCGCTCTGCTCTTCATTGCCAAACCAAACCACACCACACCTCTCATCTCGTCGTCTCTCTCCAACATCATATCTCCATGGAAAACCTCCTTTCATCTCCGCGAAGACTACGAAGATCTCTTGGTTCAAATTCGTCCACCACAGTTTTCGCCTTCGATTTCGTCTTCGAAACCAGATCTGGGGTTAGAATGAAAGTTATAGCAAGTCAGTTACTGGTCTTCTACGAGTGCTTAAAGACTTCACTACTGTGAGCTGCCAAGTTCATGTGAGAGAAAAGCCAAAACCCAACACTTTTCTCTCTTATTCTTCTTCTTTAGTGTCCTCCTCCGTTTGCAGATCTCAATCTCTATAGACAAAAAGAAAGAAAAAAATGGGTTTTTCCTTCAGATCCATTTCATCCCAGCTCACAATTTTGCTAGTGGTTTTGCTTTCCAGCACCAACTTCTTCACATCAAGTTAGTACCCAAATCCCCATTTTGCATAAAGTTTGCTCTTTTATGAATCTAGCATGCATTTGGGTATGATTGGTTTTTAAAAGCTAAGTTTTTGGTGATATTTTGGTCGATATGAAGTATTGGCCTGATGTAAATAGGATGCAAAATTTGATTTTCATTTTTTTATTTTAATTCTTGTATGACTGCCCCTTTGCTTAGAGTTGTTAGAATTAGCTCCTATTGATGTGGATTTGGAGTTAATTGATGAATACTTGATGAAGAAAAAGTTAAGATTGGAAGAATTGACTAGTTGGATTAATGAAAAGTTTAGAAAGTTAAGTTGTCTAATTTTTTGTAGCAGATATCTAATTTGGATTATCTTGGCCTCCATTTCATTGATTACCAAATCAACAGTTCAATGCCCTGAGAAATTTTTTATATGAATACTGTTTTCTGGGTTATGTTAGTGGGTTTGGTCGACAACCAGTGATTTACTCCTCACTGATTCAATTTGTTTCATTGTGTCTGATGTATGCCATTGTGGTTGCTCAAATAGGCACATTTTTTACCAAGCAAGGTAGCACCATGGATAGATCATTAGGCCCAAATTTCCATGTCCCACCTGCCGCACTTCTTAGTGATACTAGCTTAACAATCGTTCTCTTGATTCCAATTTATCATCTTGTCATTGTCCCCATTGCCAGAGTTTTCACAAACAAGCCCTCTGGTATTACAATGCTTCAAAGAGTTGGTTTTGGTATTATCCTATCTATGGTCACCATGGTCACCAATGAGTATTTGCTGGTTGCTTCCACAGTATTGCTTGATAGGAGTAGCTGATGTTTTCACAAGGATTGGTTTGCAAGAATTTTTCTATGACCAAATCCCAAATGGATTAAAACCTCTTGGCATTGCGTTGTTTTGGAATATCTTTGGCATAGCGCATTTTCTTAGTGGATTTCTCATTTCTTTCATCGACAAAGTTAGTACCATTGGTGGACGAATCTGAAGAGAGTGAAGAATCTATTGTCATTGCTAGGACACCTGAGTGGACAAACAATAGGAATCAAATGGCTATGAGGATGTGGGATGTTAGGCAAGATGAACCTTAAGATTAGATTTGTATTTGTTCTTGATTAGTATATTTAAATCACCATTTTCTTCTTCTTCAGTTGAATTTAGTAGTATATTTAAATCAAATTTCCTTTCTTTCTTGTAAGTGAAGTTTTGGCAAATATTTGTTTTCACATGGACATGGTTGTGTTCCAATTTTAGTATTATTAATCCACATCAAGCTATTATTTTTGGATGCAGTATGCTTATACAAGTCCAACCTAATTTTTTGGAGCCAAGGTGTGGATATTTATTTGACCTAGAGCTATGTGGGAAGGTTTTTAGTAGGGATGGGCAAAGTCGGTTCGGTTCGGTTTGAGGCCCAAACCGCTTTCGAACCGTTTTCAATCGGTTAGCCCAAATCCAAAACCGAAACCGATTATGTATATGGTAAATCGAGGAAATCGGTTGGGTCGAATTTCGGTTCGGTTGGGCTGAAACTTCGGTCTTAACTTTTTTAGCCCATTTTTAGCCCAAATGAAAATTGACAATGAAATTTTTTTAGCCCATTGATTGAAAAATACACATACAAACGAATCTAGCCTAACCTTATAATTGCCTGTAAAAATTGCCTTTTTCTAATGCCCCAGTCAATTAAATCCACAATCATATATTCACGTCACATATATTCCTATCTATTTTAAAACTTTGTGATGAAAAACAATATTATCCATTGAAAGGCAATCAGTGAAAAAAACTTCACATAGTTGCGCTTAGCTCCCTGCAGAAACAGGTATCCAGTTTCCACCCACCTAACCTGTAGCTAAACTGTCAGAAGATAATGCAGAAGCAGCAACAATAACTTACAAGGTTTTATCCCAAAAAGTGTAGCATAAACAAATATTGGTAATCTATAACACAGTTTGTTCATCAAGGGGCAAAGAGAGTCGGGCGTGTAGAGAATAGAAATTTGTATCCTCTCCCTTCCTCACTAATTTTGATTACCTAGTTCACTCAGTATACATGTCTGACAATATAGAATTATAGATCAGTTTACAAATTTCACTATACAAATTGAAAACAATGAAGCTCATATCATTCTATAATTGTGCTTCATTCTAACTAGCACAAACACACATCTGACAAGTACAATCACAATTATACTTGTAAAAGTACAAGTATATTTGTAAAATCACCTTGAAGTATAGTTGATTGAACATGAAATCACCTAATAACCAAACGTGTAATCTTAAAACTGAAAGTTTGAAAGTAAATAATATAGACCCAAATAGAAATCTTAACAACTTCAACTAAAAAATAGAAATTCATTCTTGAGCAACTCAACAATTCAGCAACCAGCAATTCAATCTTCAGAAATAGAAATATGTGCAACCCCAGACTCTAGTTCATAGAAACAAAAACAAAACCAGAATTAGAAATCTGTAAAGTCTAGAAATGAGAAATAAATAATATTATAATAAACAAGTAAGATTACCTGCTTCAAGTTTCTCCAGTTCGGTATACAAATCAAGCTCAGTCTTGGTTGGCTCTTTATATAGGGAACACATACTATTACTCATCAGCCAGTCACTGCAACATACTAGACATTCAACCATCTTGGGAGTTAAGCTGGCCCTAAAAGGATCAATGACCCGTTTTCCTAAGCTGAAAGCACTCTCGGATGCAACAGTAGAGGCAAGAACAACAAATACATCTCTTGCAAGCTGAGATAAAATAGGATATCTAGTTGCATTCTCCTTCCACCAGCCAAGAAGATTGAATTTGCAATTTGAAGGGTCTTTAGCTGGTTCTAACAAATATTTGTCAACTTCAGTAGGCTGGACAGCTGGATTGACTACTAAACCACATGCTGCAGGAGTAGTTAATGGTGTGGTTCCATTGGTTTCTATGCTAGAACCAGTTATTTGAGTTGGTGTTGGAGTCTCAGAGTTGCCTTCCATAATCTGTACAATGGAACGTACATAAGCAATCTGAAAAATGCATATTCAACAAACTACCCCACAAACATTACACTGTATTCATTCAACAACAAATGCATATTCAAGCACTATTAAGTACATACTGCATATATAAATGATTGGAGTAAATGATCCCTATATATAAATGATTGGTTTATGATCCCTTCCGATTGTGAAATTAGGTTCCAAGGTTCTGTTTGGTTTGACAATTTGAGCGAGTCGTGTTTTTTCAATGGTTTTTTTTTGAAAGTGAGTAAATGATTGGAGTTCACTTAATGATCTCAAAAAGTAAGTTTGTGTGTGTGTGAAAACTATATATATACATGTTTGGGCATAAATATGTTGTTTGCATGAGTAGTAAAACAAAAAATTTTACTTAATTTTTGGTAGATACTTTCAGGGAAAGTTGTATGAGTTTTTTTTCACTGGTCCTACTACCCTATTTCAAAAGGATTTAAATCTTTTGCTGGTGAGCATCACTACTGTCATGCCAAAAAAGCAACAATAAAGCAACTAGTTGAGTTATGTTGAAATCCTGAAACGCATCGCTGCAATTACTGCTAGCAGCTCTCAAGAGTACTTAAAGATCAAACAAATCTGAACATTTCAAGATGTGAATGGTGAGTTCAAATATGCAATATATAAATGTCTCAATAAACTATAAGTCATTCACAGAAAAGTTAAAAGGACTCAGTAAAAAACAGACACAAACCCCCAATGTATGATGTTTTGGAATCTAGGAGTTCCTATGATGAAACCAACTCTGTTCCTACGTTTGTATTTTTTATTTGTATCCTCTTATATGTTTGTTTTATGCTCTGGAAAACTGAAAAAAAAAAAAAAAAAAAAAAGCCACGACTTGAAAAGATCAGCTAAGAATCTAAGATGAGGCAAATCCAAGCTAACTGAAAGTTTGAACAAACAAACAATTTTACTCTGTAATAGACGCCGATTTGATCTCTCTCCAGTCTCCACACTCCAACTTAATACCCATAGTTCCATAGCAATGTCCCCTTCTACATCACTATTAGACCATACAACTACAACACACCTCTCATACAAACAAAAACCACCCCACATTCTTCATTAGTCATTTATTCATTTCCCCAACTTGTTTTAATATTTGGTAACAAGAATCCATCAGATCAAACCATTATCATAAATAATGAAAAAGAAAACACATAAAAAATAAAATCTTTCAATGACTAACCTGAGTTATTGGAGAATAACTAGAAGCCAATGAGCAACAAGAAGGGGATTCAATGGGTGTTTAAAAGGAGGCTTCAATGGGGTTTTAATGAATGATTGCAGAGGAGTTGAGGAGGGATTTTGATGAGTGATTGCAAAGAAGATGAGGCCTTTCATTGCAGAAGAAGATGAGGTTTTAAGGTTGGATTTAGGGTTTGAGAGTTTCAGTTTGAGTGAATCAGAATATGAGATACGGTAAGATATTGAGAAACCAAGAAATAAAAACAAAAAGATTTAGATCATATTGGGTTTTCGTTTTTGCCTTTTTGCCTTTGGGGTGTGATACAGTGCGACAGTGTGCAGCATATGCACCAATCGGTCGGTTCGGTATTTAATCGGATGGTTTAAAACTGTGAACCAATCCCGAACCATTTGGAACCGGTTTCGGTTCGGTTTTAAAGATTCTCTTATCATTCCTTATTCGGTTCGGTCGGTTAACCGAAATTAAATCGGTTTATGCCCACCCCTAGATTTTAGTAGTATTAAGCACATGATGTGGTCCTGTTTCTACTATGTTTGTGCAGTTTTAAGCTTTCATACATGTTTTCAACAATGATATATTGAAGAAAATGGGTTTTCTATTTCTCTATTCAATTTTATCTAATTTGATGAGTGGTGTTTTGTTTGAGCTAGTTGTTGTTTTGGTTTTGAGCACTAGGTTATAAATGGAAACTTCCTTTTGGTTTGACTCCAGTGGGTGGCTGGTGTATGTACTTCCTCATACCAGTTGAGCCATTGTGGATGGTATTGTTTCCTGCATATGCATTGCTTGTACTGTGCAAGTTCTTTTACTGTGTCTGCAAATCAACAATCAGAGTAACATTTTAGCTTTTTTGTTGGATTCATTCTACATATGTAATTCACTGAATTCTAGCTCCTTACACAGTCTGAAGTAACTTTTGTTGTCATATATACATAGGTTTCTTTTGTTAATTTATCTTTATGCTCAACAAAACAGGTCAATAGAAGAAACTTTTTTCTACAATAAACCCATTTTATGATATACAGATTTTTCTCTTTGTTTGATATTTTGAATTAGAACTGTTAAAGTATTTTTTTATTGTTGTTGTGAGATGATAGGTAGGAAACCATTAGAATACATGTAAGCAAATGATGTTGTATGTGTTAGTCTGATGACTTTCTGAGCTTTATATTGGGTTTGGATTCAGACTCTGGGTTTCAGCAAGCCATTGCTACATCCATTTCATTAGGAATTGAATGAGTCCTTAGGGACTGGTTAGCTATTTTGTTTTGTAGGTATGGAATCCAAATTACAATGGAGTGATTCGATGGATTTGATTTTTATTATAACGTTGGTGGATGAGAGTAATACCAGAGGAAAAAAAGCAGATAATGGGTGGAAGTCAAGCGCACTAGAGCGCGTGGTGGAAGAAATTAAGAAATCTCACAATATGGTAATTACCCATGATCATGTCCGATCGAGGTTGAAGACCTTCAAGAAGCAATATTTGGCAGTCCGAGAAGTTTACAAGCAAAGTGGGTTTTGGTTCTTGCAGAGTTAGAGGATAATTAGTTTGGAGAAAAAATAATTGGCTTCTTTGTCTTTAACCCTTTTAATCAAGGAGTTAGAAAGTTTGGATTTTGTTTAATTGGTGTTTCGGAGTATGTGGTTTAGTAATTAGTCTTTGTCTTTAACCATTTTTATTGTTTAATTGACAACAAAAGTCTGACTTGTTATGTTTATGCAGTAAACATGTTTTCATTTTGAAAATTTTAGTTAAAATATATATTGCTAAATTTTTTTTATTAGAATTCTGAATACTAGTATTGAACGTTGGTTTCTCATTGAAAGATTTAAGCAGACGTCGGGTTTAAAATTATACTGTAAGGATGTTTTGCAGGAAGCAAAATCAAAACCATATTCTAGTTTATATATAAAAGTAGAATTGTGAGATCTTCATAATTAAAAAAAAATGAAAAAAAAAATTCCCACGATTAGTTTTGGGCAACCAAACAATCACAATATGAATTGAAATCCAATTCCCATGGACAACCAAACATCAAAGTTGGTCAAGTCCATGGCATGAGATGCCATGGAATGAGATTCCAATTCCCACCTTAGGATTCCATGCAACCAAACACACCCTAAGTGCCAAACATCAACACTCTCTCAAGTTACCAGTGGGAGTTTTGAGTTTGTCAAAGCCTTAAAGGTGCTTAATTTTGTTTGGACCTCTCATCTACACCAAACTATTCCGGTAAACATGGGCATTGCAGCTGGTAGCCTATCATACAATAAAAACTCAATCAACAAAGTAACTCATATTGTAGTTATGTATTGGCTACTATAAAAAAAAAAAACATGTTGGTACAATAAGTTCGTTAGGCGCAAAACCAATGGAGGGATAAGGTCTTTTAGGTGACTAGGGGTGGTGAAGATGTTGATCGGGTCCAAAAGGAGCCGAAGGCATCACCAAACCACCCAAAGGAGAACACATGGTGGAAACCGGAGTGAAGGAAGAACATGAGACAGAAGGCGCATTGTGAAAGAGAGCGACCCGTCTTTTTGCATTATTCGAGAGAGAGCCAAAATATTGAGACCCACCTTCTATTATAGATGAGGGATGTATGACATTGCATTGTCTCTCCTCACTCTTAGGCTCTACATGTCTTGCTGGTCCTAATATCATTTGTAATAATCCTGCCAATGGAGCTACTTATTGAGCGTTATTATAGACTCAACAAGTGGCTTCTGCTCAATGCTTCTTCCATTGTTTTCCTGAAAGTACCATCTCCACGGCGTTGTTGCATGGGGCCATGAAGAGGCGATCAGTTTGGTGCCCACCGTTCCATACTCCGTGGTTGTTCCCCAAAGTGTTGATTCGGTTTTGCCTCAAGATGCGTCAACAATATATTTTGTTGTTTTGGCTCTTCTTATGTCTCAGGGCCATCAAAATCCAAACTAGGAATATGGGTCGATTACATCTATCCTCTTATTCCCAATTAACGTGGCTATTGATAATAGGAATTCCATTTTTTTTAGTTGAAAGTTGTAGTTCACTCGAAAGATTGCAACTTAAGATTAGGGGTAGGGCACTTTTTCTCAAAAAACTGAATCGGAACCGTGCCATACCATCCTGTTCCTAAACCGAATCGAATTTTTTGCTGATTTGGTTCTGGTACCAAACTGTACCGTTAAGTTTTGGGTTTTGACATACCAATTTTACTGGACTAAATGAACAGTGAATAGGCTTCATTTATTATTATTATTTTGAGTGATTCTACACAGCGAGGAAATGGGCGAGGAAATGGGCGAGGAAATGAGCGAGGGGAGTGAGGTGGCGGGGGTGGGAGCCGTTCATCCCGCTCGGAATGCGCGCGCAAAAAATCAACACACGCATCTCGAGTAAGATGAACGGCTCCCACCCCCGCCACCTCACTTCCCTCACTCATTTCCTCAACACTTAGAATTTCTGTATTATTTTACTCAATTTCAGTTTAACTCTAATTCTCCAGAGTTCCAAAAATTTTTTTTTACATATAACTCTAGTCCATACAGAGAACTCTAGTCAAAGAGATAGACTAAGCCATGTGCGTTGATACGCTTGTTGTTTCATTCTCTTCAGAGGTCTTTCTTCCATCATAACCACCATTGTTCTCTCGCCTTAGCTCAGATCTAACCACTCAGATCCGCATCAGATCTAATATGCTCTTATCCTAAGTTTTTTCATAGCGATTTGGACCTTCGATCGCCATCGTCGTCAACGTTAAAAAATACAAAAAGGTTTCCACTGAATCATGTGGTGCATGTGCATGCCAGGTCAGATAATGGCTTCCGTTGTTAATTGCCTTGCTTGAACCAATTCTAATTACTCATGATAAAATTCTTTTTGTTGTTGTTCTTTTTATACTAAATCAAGCTTGTCAGTCGTAGCTATTTGAAGGCGGATCTCAAACCAAAGGCTTCGTAATCTTCTTGTGTAAACATTTCATAGTTTCATCATTATTGGACATTTATCAAACTTCTGGTGTGCACAAATAAAAACAAAATTGAATGATGGTTAATTACTAAAAAGGGTATGAAACATCTAGTTCTAAGGAAGAGATTGGGAAAATAAATGGAAGAGTTTGGACTTGAAGCAAAAGATGAATGATGATTGGAAGGTGGTTGGAGGAGCTCTTGTTGGAGTTTACTGAATGAGATACGAGTGAAGAAGAATGAGGGAAGAAGGAAGTGGGTTTTATAGTGGTGCCATTCACTTGGCCAATTGATATGGATCAATCAACTTACCATTAGCCGAAACATGTCATTAGACAAGAGTTTTGAGTTCCATTTCTAACCGAACTTAGCTCAACTTTGTTTTTTCCTTTTACCTAAATCTCTCTTCCTTCATCCCTACTCCTTTTCTGCTATCCTTCCTGTACTCACAATCAGCGGTCCGCCGATGTTCCCCTCCAGTAGGTAGATGATTTCCTATTTTTGTTTCTTTCTGCAGGTCTCAGGCACAACGCGGTTCCAATCTTCATAGCTCTCTTCTTCTCCATCTCATCTCTATTTATACCCATAAACTCTCCCTCTTTATTGCTAGGCATTATTTTGCAAGCTATTTTTAACAGATAATTCACAAAAAAAAATACAAAATAATCGATAAAAACACAGAAAAATATCTTTAATGTCTATTCAAAATTATGCAAATCAAAACTGTCTCTAAATTAGCTCACAAACTGGGCTTTATAGCTAAAACTCATTATTAGAATTTTACCGAAAAATGACAATTTTCAATAATCATATTAAAACGAAATACGTAATAAAATAAGTAATATGCCAAAAATCTTGCCCAAATTATGTTCAAAATCTCTTCCTAAACGATAAAAGAAATATTACCTAAAAAAAAGAGTAAATCCTAAAAAAAACTACATATTTCTAAAAGAAAAAATAAAATAAAATAAAATAAAATACTAAAATAACAAGCAGTTTATTCCTAAAAAAAATAATGTCTAATCCTAAAAGAAAACAAAAAATACTCCTAATTAAATTGAAAGATCTCTCAAAGTAACTTTGAGCAAATTATGAACTCTAGGAACCCAAATTAGGAACCCTAGAAATCCTCCTGCATCAGTCACCCCGGGTTGGAAAGAACTCGTCATCGAGTTCTCAACAATGTCATCGGAATCCTCTGGCGGCAGTCCAGGAGGAAGATCCTCTGGTATCAGGACAAAAAATTTTGCGAGCTGCTGCACCTCTGTTGGTAAATCTGAATTCATGTCTGCAGAGGCTAGAAAATCAGAGTGGATGACGTCACAGCACTGGTGTAGGCAAAATTCATCTATGCACGCACACAAATCCCGAGAAAAGACTGCTGGTGGATTGTGGTGGCTCAAAATAATGGACTGGGGTGTGAATAGCCAAATCGATTTGAAAAACCACTTTCTCCCGCCAGATTCTCTGCACCTTCGTTTCCAGCGGGATTCGCGTTGCGTCGCTTGGTTCGTCGCTCTTCGTGAGCGTATTCTTCCGCCGACCGGATCCAAAACCTGTTTACTGCTTTGCGATAGGAGATGCTCCCTGCGTTGCTTGGGTCCTGCTTCTTCATCACTGAACCTGCAAGAGACAGAGATGGTGAGGGGGAAGTGATGAACCGTCGTGGTGGTCGGAGGTAATTTTTTGGCCGCGAGAGAGAGGACGGATGAGGAAGGAAGGCGAGGTGGAGGCTGGCTGGACGGTGGTCGTGCTTGGGCTGTTTGGCGTGATGGAGGAACAAAAAGAGGGAGAGGAAGGAAAACAGAGGGAGACGAGAGAGCGTGAGCTCTCTTTTGGTTATGTCGTGAATTGGTGAGCGACGGTGGTGTGGAAGGGGAAAGGAGCAGGGGCTGCTCTCCTACAAACTCTGCAAGAACTTGTGTTTCAATCAATGGCATACAACCATGCCTTAATCTTCCAATCAATGGATGGAAGGGGAGAGGAGCATGCGCTTCTTTAATCTTCCCGATCTCGTCTTGAATTTGCTCCCTTGTCATGTTTTCATCTTCCCCCATTGTTGCATCAGCTTCAGTTTCCCCATCCTCAGGTTCAGGGATGCTTAGTCTTCATCAAAATCAGAACAATTGTCACATTCATCGTCACAGAACCCATTTTCTTCATCAGTCACAACCTCATCAACAACGAGCCGATTCACGGCCTTCTTCCGTTCCATAATAGTTGTATTGAAATCCCTCTTCGTTCCCTTCGAGTCCGAAGCTTCGGCTTGATTGGGGTTCGGATTGCTCATCTTCGCTTCGAAAGCAGAGAGATTGTTGTGAAGAGAAGAATGAAAAACAGAGGGATCTGTAGATCGGGTCGGTATTTATAATATCTGATTTTTTATTTTTTGTCAGTCGTGTCGCTTACGTTGAAAACGTAAAATGATTTGCTAAACTCGTCAAGCGCATTATTTTGTTCCCCAATTCGCTTGTCCACAAACACAAAAGATTTGACACTTTGTTTGTATTATTTCAATAGTACATCTTTCCTCAACGAGTGAAGTCGCTGAAATAAGGGTTGTGTAGTCGAAAGGAAGGAAGTGACCATTCATCTTCTTCTTCATTTTCTCTCAATCTCTCAATCAGTGATCTTGGCCTTGCCCTGATTGTCTCGTGCCCGCTTTAACTGCTCCCACCACGCAGATGCTCGACCTTTAAATTTTTTGGCGACCAATTTCACCTTGACACGATCTGGGACTTCCTTATACTCCAAAATACGCTCTACTTCATTCAACCAACCCAAGAATCCTTCGCCCTGTAACGTACCAGAAAACTCGGGTAGATCCACTTTGAAATCGAGATTTCCATGACGATCCTCCCGACCACGACGCTCCCAGAGTCGAGCACGATTGTGATACGAATTTTCGAAACTGGAGTCAGAATCGTAATTTTTCATCTCACGATTACCGAAATCCCGCGCTGTAGATGCTGGGTTAACTTTGCAACTTGCCTCTGTAAATCTTCAATCATCATATTCTTAATGTTACGATCACGGTGAAGGGCTTCCTCATTCGAAACCTGCCCGCGACGACCATGACCACGACCACCAGTCATAAAAACTAATGAAATCTCACCTCAAGAAGATGTTGAAGCTCTGATACATACTGATGTCGGACATAATATTGATTATCCTGCGGACTAGTTCTAACAGATAATTCACAATGAAGAATACAAAATAATCGCCCAAAACACAGAAAAATATCTCTAATGTCAATTCAAAATTATGCAAATCAAAACTGTCTCTAAATTAGCCCACAAGATGGGCTTTATAGCTAAAACTCATTATTAAAAATTTATCAAAAAAATGATAATTTCCAATAATCATACTAAAACGAAATACGTAATAAAATAAGTAATCTTCAAAAATTCTGGCCCAAATTGAGTTCAAAATCTCTTCCTAAACGATAAAAGAAATATTACCTAAAAGGTAAAAGTAAATCCTAAAAAGAAACTACCTATTTATAAAAGAAAAAAAATACTAAAATAACAAGCAGTCTATTCATAAAAAAAAAAATGTCTAATCCTAAAAAAAAACAAAAAATACTTCTAATTAAATTGAAAGATCTCTCACAAATTAAAAACTCTAGAAACCCAAATTAAAAATCCTCCCGTATCATTTTCCCTCGCCATTTTTTTAATCACATCAGATTCTCAATTAAAAGAGTCATCATCTCCCTGAGATATTCTTGCAGAGCTATTTCTCACCCCAACCCACAACAACCTACATCTCTTTGACCTGGAACTATTGTCCACTTTCATCAATCACACTATTTCTTTCATTCTATCTTGATGGATCCATCTACACAACCCACGTCTGTATCTCATCTCCCCAACCTTACATCCACCTCTCAACCTCATCTGCCAGGCCCACTTTCTCTTACACCTCCCCCCCCCATCTCAATCCTCTAATGAAACTGAACTTATGTTTCATAACTTAGGCCTACAAATTACTTCACAATTAAAATTACCTCCTCCATCCTTGGTTGAGGGATTTGAAGCACCGGAAGTCTCGCATCAATTCAAAGTGGTCGCTCGATATGGTCACTATCAAAAGCTGGGGATAAATTTATTTGCCAAACGTCTTGCACTACAATGGCCTCATTTCCAAGAGTTTCAGGTTGATTACTTGCCTCGAAAATATGATTTCAGTAACAACTATTACCTCATTCATTTTAAAAGTGCTCTCAATTCAGGTCCATGGTCGGTTTTTGGTTGGCTCGTCTCAATCAAACAGTGGCAAGAGGATTACACAGCTATAGATTTAGCTAAGTTCCCTTGCTGGATTCGGATCCACGAGTTCCCCGCTCGTAAGCTCAATCTTTACACTGTCTACACACTCGCCAATAGCATCGGATAAGTGTTGGAGATAGACGCTGATTCAGAAGAAGATTTTGAGATCCCATTCGTCCGCTTCAAACTGTGGTTGGATGCTAACAAACCGATGCCTTGCTCCATGGACACTGACTACGGCATCCCTAATGGCAGAATCTTCTCTATCAAGTTCTGCTTTGAAGATCCCCCCAATTTTTGCTTTGGATGTGGTACAGTACAACATCTCTTTGGGCTTGGTTGCCTTTTTTTCCCCGTACTCCCTCTACAATCAGGTTGCTACACAAGAAAAAAGCGCACAAGCTCCTCAAGCTACCTTTTGACAACTCTACCCGAATCAAAACCTTGGGTATCGGCTCCTTCTTCACCGCTTCACCATCTCTCAACCCCACTCTCAAAACTTTTACAATGACATCATCCCCGACCCCCAACATTCAACCCCATTTCCCCTTAACCGTCTCCACAGAGCCCTCCCATACATCAAACCCCATTATGGTTCCTTCCCAACCTTCATCCCCTTCTCTACAGCATCTTGCTATTGTGGCCCCTGAGGCTCAGCAACGCAAACAGCATGTACCCTCCCCTGGTTTGACATCACAGCCTCTACTCCTTGATCCGCAACAAACTTCGGTTACTGCTACAATGTTCTCCACATCAACCTCTCTCTCAGTTACAGTGGTTCCAATTGATGAACAATACTCTTTGGTTACTGTAGAGCCTTCTTCTACCACCGCATTAAATGCCAACGAAAATATTGAATCCTTACCTAATACTCAACTACCACAACAACCCCCTGCCATCAATTCCCCTCTTCATTCATCTCAGCAAGCAGCCTGTTTACAACAGGCCCATTTTATGGATACCCAATCCTTCTTAAAACATCAGTTCGCCTCGGCCCATTCGCAGAATGACTTGCAACACCCTTCTCAGCTTGGCTCGGCCCAATTTCAGCAAACTCACTTGCCCCTCACTAGGGATGGCAGTGAGGCGGATTTTCACGGATATTCGCTCCACTCGCTCTGTTTGGGGCGAATTTGAAAAAGGGTCCCTGGATCTTGGAGCGGATACGGATTTCCAATCTGTATCCGTTTATTAATCGGGGCGGATACAGATTTAGCCATATCCGCCCTACGGATATCCGTTTAATTAATGAAATTACAAAAATACCCTTAGATTATATAAAAGAATAAACCTATCATTCTGCCCCCTAATCTCACATTCTCCCCCCTCGTCTCTAGTCTCCTTCTCACATTCTCCCTTTTTTTTCTTTCACAGCGAAGGCGGACTCATCTCACAGCGAAGGCGGAGGCGACGTCCCTTCTTCTCTCTCACAGCGAAGGCGTAGGCCGAAGGGTCGTCCCTTCTTCTCTCTCACAGCGAAGGCGAAGGTCGAAGGGTCGTCCCTTCTCCTCCTTCTCACGGACACTCGAAGGGTCGTCTCCTTCTCTTCTCATAGACTCTCACTCGACACCCATCCCGGCCGCCTCCCTCTCCCCTCCCTTCCCCCCGCCTTTCCCTAGCTGATCTGAGATATGAGATTCTTTAGATTGGTTTTTTTTTTTTTTTTGTATGGTTTTTTGTAATTTTTGTTATAATTTTTGTATGGATTCTTTGTAATTTTGTGTTACTGATCTAATAATGAATGAAGTATAATTTATTGTAGTTAGATGGAAGATGAATAACTAAATTAGGGGCGGAGATCTGGCAATCCAGTAACAGAATCGCAAACAGTAAATGGATTGGCGGGGCGGGTCAGATATCCGCCAATCCGCACGGGGCGGTTACGATTTTTAATTAAAATTGTAAACGGATTGGCGGGGCGGATTTGGGGATCCATTATTCCTGACGGATTGGGGATAGATTTGCTTAAATCCGCCCAAATTCGCCCCGTTGCCATCCCTAACCCTCACGACCTTCTTTCATCGTGGGCCCTGGTTCACAAGGCCTTCTCTTTGGGTCGAATTCACAACTTTCCTCTACCTCATTGGGCCCAATAGCTACAAAAGAAAGTTTTTCTCAAATGCTACTCATTTCAGGGTCGGTTCACTCCTTTTCCTACTCCACACTTCTTTTCTGACCTCAACTTTCCTCCCCAACTGAACCTGTCACGCCCCGATTTTTTTGAATAACATAAATTAATAGATTGTCCAAAAATCAAGGCACGAGAGGAACAAATTAAATGGTACAGTCATAAGACAGAAAACAAACTAATAACCTTCCTCAATATTCTTCATCTAAAAATGAGGTCCACAATTATAAACCCAAGCCACAACATAAATAAATGAAACTTACATTAATCAATCCCCAAATAAATCTCTGACAAAAAAAAAAAAAAAAACTGAGCATTTTTAACTAAACCCTACATCTGATTACCTAGGAATAATAATAATAAAGATCTAACAAAAACGTGTCGAATCCTCAACTATCACCACACAGCTAATACCACCCTTGCGCTCAAATTAACCTTGATAGGTCTCTGGAGTCACGCTCATTAAGAACGCACCCAAATTTGTAAAACAATACAAAATCTAGGTCAGTATATTAATACTGGTGTGAGCAAACTTACAAATTGAGACGATTAAATAAATAAATAAAATGCATTTCACCTTAAGGAAGACATGTAGTTTTCATTCGAGATTCGAATGAGTTGTTAGTTTCTTCCCTCAAGGCTAACCTAGTACATGCTAAAATAATTCATACACAATTTCATGTTATGATCAATTCAATGGGTTTATTTATTTTTTTCAATTCTTGGCTTCTTTTGCACAATCGCACGTTCCTCCTGTGCCGAACACACCTCATCCAAGTGTGTCTCCCTTGCCATCGAAGCCATTCGGAGCGTATATGACCCAAGTGGGGTGCCACATCGAGTGTTATGTCATCTCACCCGAAGTTCGATACCTGACAAATATTTTCTAAATCTACACGTACTACCAAACTCACATGGAACGGTGTACCGATATGCAAGCAAGTCTGCATACCCAAAATTTATATCACACGTATACAAGCAACTCTGTATACAAAAATAAATTTTCTTTTTTGGAGTTATGGAAAAGAGCATTACCAAGTATTTATATTTGTGAATAACAATGAGAATGACAGGGTGAATAATAATACATAAGAAATACTTTGTAAATAATAATAACTATTTGTTTTAACTTACAACAAGTGATTTCAAAAAAAAAAAAAAAAAAAAAAAAACTCACTTACAATAACACAGATTATTTGAGTTGCCCAAATAAACAAATATACTTTTATTTATTCACCATCATACACACGCACACAGTAATTGAAACCATATGCTGTCACACCCATACACACAGTAAATTGAAATAAAAATCCACATGCAACCATAAATCAATTTTTTTTTCATTCAAGATTTCCCATCCCATCAACAGTAAATAAAACTATTGACATTAAACCGTTTTTTTTTTCATTAAGAACAATTTTTTTTAAATCAAGAAGTCCCCATCCACCATAAATCAATTTTTTTTTTCATTAAAGATGTAAATCAAGATGTCTCCATCCATCACAAATCAGTTATTTTTATTTTTATTTTATTTTATTATTAAGGATGTAAATCAAATCAAGATGTCTCCATCCCCCATAAATCAGTTTTTTTTTCATTAAAGATTCCCAAGATTTTTTCACTGTAACATTGGATTTCTTAACATCGCATCACATACACAAAAAGAAAAAAATACGAAACCACTTTCCAAGCTTTCTCATAGCACATATTACCATTTGATTCCTACATTACATCACATACAAAAAAAAGAAAAAAACTTTTCTCAAGAGATTAAATGTCTAAATCATATTCAGTATGTCTAGGGAATCATATTAACATTGGGAAAAACATTGAAGAGGGATAGATTTTTACTCACAATTTTTTTTCTTTTTTTGCAAAGATCTCAAAGTTCTTCCTTCAGCGCCTCTCACTTTTTCAACGTAAGTTTTTTTTTTCTTCTGTGTGTATCCAGAATGAAAAAAGGAGGCTATGGTTAAAATGAGTTTTTAATTAGGGTTTTTTTGGCTAAACACAACCATCACTCATCTCTTACCCACAACCAACCTAAACCTAGGTCCTAAATTAAAATCATAAAATATATAACTATTTGTAATTATTACTAATTAATAAATATTATCAATAAATAAATATTATTAATTCATAAGATAATAAAATTATATTGGTAACTAATTTGGCGGGTATTACAATATACACACCTTAAAAGAATCTCGTCCTGAGATTCGGAAGGTAAGAGAGTCATGCAAATATTAAAAATGACATGGCAAACGAAATGAGATTTTAAAATATATTTTTAGATGAAAAATTTCTCGGATTTTATACTCATATGAAAATTTCACATCAAACAAAGCAAAACACCAGACATGCATACACACGAGGCTACTACATGCATATACCTATATTATTTTAACAAGAAATTAAAAATAATAAATTGGAACAATATGTACAAAAATATTATTAAGGTCAATGAAGAGTACGAGTGTTACAGAACCAATCACTGGTTAGGTGAGGATCAAACATTATCTCTCCACTCCTAGTTCCTCCCAACACAGCCACAACTTGGCTCCCGGTCAAAGCATTTGCTTTGGGCAACTACTTGCTCACATGTCTTCGTCTTCACAAGAGCCATCCATGCCCAACAATCAGATTGCACAATCTATGGTTCAACAAGCATCGTTATAAGAATTCTTGCAATATGATAATGTTCCAACAACTCTTGAGCAAATGTGGACACCACAATCTTATCCTCTCAACTCCCTTCAAGTGTCACAAGTAAATCAATCGAACGACTCACAATGTCACCATGTTGTTGAATTTTCTTCAGAAGAGGCACTACAATTTGCTTCAAGTGCGCTCTCTGAGCCAGCCATGACTGCGACACAAGAGGAATGTATGAACCAACAACTGCTCTCCATAGACAATGTTCACGGGGCAGCCACGATCAACACACAATAGGTTCCATGCTCAACCTAGGAACTGACAACCCAGTCTTATGTTGATAATTGGCAACCGAATAGGAACCAACTTCAAGATGGTGCTTAGCTAGTTTGCCCAGATTCAGGCACACTCTTGCAAGAAGGTGCTCCTATAACCATCAACTCCTCCTTCCTCTCCCATTCCGATCACCACCTCTAGAGTTCACAAGCGAACAATCAGAGGCAACATCAAGGCAGTGGCTCGAGAGAAGTTGCACTTAAAGTGCGCAAGCGCAAGGTGATCACTCTGGGTTCGGATCAGATCCTAGAGCAGTTCAATTATGTCAATGAACATATCATGGGTCACGGGAAGAAAATCAAAACAAACTCACTTGCTCCTGAGCCAAATTTAGTTTGGGGCAACAATCTTATTTCCATATAGTCAGAGGATGCAAATGTAGTTTTGGACACCCCAATCTTTAATGATGGTACTCATCAGTTACTTGAATTAACGGCGACCGCCCAAGAGGGATCGCCTTTGTGCCCATGATTATTTCATGGAATGCTCGTGGGATGGGGTCTTCCAGTGCATTTAAGATCCTAAAGGTCTGCTCCCAAAAGTCCAATTGTGATATATTATTTAATTCAGAAACTAAAGCCTCCTCTTCCAAAAAGGACCGCCTACGCCGGAGACTTGGATTCAAGCATGGAATATCCGTACCCGCTCTAGGATTCTCTGGTGGACTTGCTTTGTTCTGGAAGGAAGGTATTACTCTACATATTTTATTGTCATGTAAATACTACTTTAATTGTGTTATTGAGAACTATTTTGCTTATTCTTTCTGGTCGATTGTTTTCGTGTATGGTAAACCTAACCTTGCTCACAGGAACACCTTTTGGCAACACATGTCACAACTCTATGCTCTTCAGTCTCTACCAGGAGTTATACTGGATGATCTCAATGTCCTTTTAAACCTAGAGGATAAATTGGGAGGTAACACTCCTAGTTTGACACATCTCGGTCATTTCAGAAAGTTCATTAGCTCTCACCACTTAATTGACTTTCCCCTCCATGGATCCAAATTCACTTGGAATAACAAAAAAGGTGACAGACATGGTATCAAAGCCAAGCTAGATAGGATTTTTGTCACTCGTGATTGACTCTATTTTTTCCCTAATGCCTCAGGCTCCAACATGAATATGTCTTCCTTGGATAATAGGGCTCTTAAGTTGAACCTGGTTCCCCTAACTTGGTCTAAACCTAGACCCTTTAAAATTTTCCACATGTTGACTAGAGACCCTTTGTGTCGGAACCTCGTTCAATCCTCTTGGATCCCCCGTAGCCATCTTAGCCCTGTTCATCATTTTCAGCTTAATATCAATAAGTTAAGCCGCCAACTTTCTAGGTGGAATGCACGTGATTTCAAGAATATCCAGAATAATATTTCTGAAACCTCCTTGGCCCTAGATGCCTTTCAAAATGAACCACCTTCTACTGAGAATGCTCATGCAAACAAAGCTCTCGAAGACTACCTCACCGAGCTTCTTCTTAGAAAGGAAATGTTCTGGAAGAATAAATCGGGTATCTATTGGCTAGAGGTTGAAGACCACAACACTAAATTCTTCCACCTTTCTGCCACCCTGCTCGTAAGCGCAATCTCATTTTCCGACTTAAGGATGAACACAATCATTGGCACTCCGACTTTGAGGGTTTAAGCTCCGTTCTCAATAATTACTTCGAGAACATCTTTAAATCTTCCAACCCGTCTTCTGATCAGGATATCCTCTCCCTGTTTCATCCGATGATATCCCTTGAAAAGAATGAAGATTTCCTGGTTGTTCCCTCTGCCCTTGAAATCCAGAATACTTTGTTTGGCATCAGAAAACATAAATCCACGGGCCCAGATGGTTTCCATGCCTTATTCTTTCATTATTACTGGGATATAGTCAAAATTGATGTCATTGAAGTGGTTCAAAATTTCTTCCTGACCGAAGTGATGAACCCTAAACTTAATGATACCTTCATTGCCCTTATTCCTAAGGTTAACAATCTCACTTCTCTTGATACGTTTCGGCCTATCGAACTTTGTAATGTCATCTACAAAGTCATTTCTAAAATTCTTGCAAATAGACACAAACATTTGCTAAATGACATTATTTCTTCAAAACAAGGGGTTTTCCTACGCGGCCGCAATATCTCGGACAATGTTTGTATGGCTCATGAAGCTTTCTTCCAACTTAACCATTTCAAAAAGAAAAAACAAGGTTGGATGGCCATAAAGATTGATATCGCAAAATCGTATGACCGCATGGAATGGACTTTTCTGATTCAGATTTTCGGCAATTGGGTTTATCTGAGGGATGGATTTCCTTGATCGAACAATGCATCTCCTCTACCTCTATCAATGTCCTCCTCAATGGTTCTTGTCTGCCCACTATTATTCCTTCCAGGGGTCTTCACCAAGGGGACCCACTCTCTCTGTACTTGTTCATCTTAGTGGTCGATGCCCTTTTTCGCCTCTTGGCTAAGGCAGAATCAAATGATCTCATCAAAGGTCTCAAGCTCAGGCGTCACTCGCCCGCCATCAACCATCTCCTCTATGCTGACGATCTGATCCTCTTCTATAGGGCATCTTTAACCGAGGCTCACTTTAGCAAAGCCATCATTTCTCAGTATTGTCAGGCCTTGGGCCAGACAATCAATTTTGATAAGTCCTTGGTGTTCTTCAGTTCTAATGTTCATCATTGCCATGCTCGTATGATAACCCACATTCTTGGATCAAAATCTTTTAACCTAAAGGACAAATACTTGGGTTCCCCCTTTTTCTCTCTAAGAATAGAGCCAAGGACTTCCAGTTTATTGTTGACAAGATGAACTCTAGGCTTGCTACTTGCAAATCCAAGGTCTTATCCCAGGCTGGTAGGATAGTGATGAAAATTTGTTCTCAATTCTATCCCCATCAACATGATGCAAACCTTTCTGCTACCTTCCAGCATTACCAATCGTATTGACAACCTAGCCAGGGATTTTTAGTGGAATGGTACTTCTGAAGGTAAATCCAAACACCTCTGCTCTTGGGATAGGATATCCAGACCCCGCCGCTTAGGAGGCTTGGGAATTCCTCAGTCTAAATTCAAGAATCTTGCCTTGTTGGCAAAATATCTGTGGCACTCTCTTACTACCCCTCCTTCTCCTAGAACCAACATTCTCAAGGCCCTGTACTAGAAGAACATGTCCATTTTTCACCTCGACAAGGCCTCTGCTGTGGCTTCATTTGCCCGGCGAGGTCATTTTAAAACGATCCCTTTTTTGAGGAAGTTCTCTCATTAGCAAATTCTTTCGGCATAGCAGGTGAATCTTTGGTTTGACTTCTGGATCAAACCTAGACTCAGACTGGTAGATTGTGTCTCTGACCATTTTGATCCCCATCTGCCCCTCAGATCTTTGGACTTTCCATGCCAATAACACGGTCTTTTGGAATACTGAGCTTTTCAACTCTTTTTTCCTTCTCTTGTGGCTCGTGATATACAAGATATCGTCATCATGATCACTTCTTCTCCTGACAAACTTACCTGGATTGCTAGTAATAGGGGTTTGTTCTCATCAATAGTGCCACCAAAGCCTTCTTTTCGGCTCGGTTTGGCACCTCCACCTTTATTGTCAACCCTTTGCAAGGCTTCATCCTCCGATCACTTTGGAGAATTAAAGCCCCTCCAAATGTTCCTCTCTTTCTTTGGAAAATTACTCAACTTTGACAAATTTGGTCTGTGTCCATACTTCTTTAGACAATTTTGTCCTTTCTGCAGTTATGCACCCGAAGATGGTAGACCAAGAGTTCCAAGTAGCTCTCCAATCTCTCTTAGGTTCTGGCGATGCTCTTTGATCACTTTTGACTGGCAGCATGCAGATGCAAACCTTACAACTATTTTATACTTTGTCGCTCTTGTTTGGAAGAAGGCTAAACATCGAACTCTTGAAAAATACAAAATTCTCTCTCAATTCACGATGACCCTTTTCACTATCTGGCGTATCCGTAATTCGGTTATCTTCAAAGGGGTAAAACTGACATCCACCTATTTACATCCTTGCTTGATGCTACTTGGAACTCTTGCTCTAAACAATGGTTTACTTCTACCTCTGAGGATCTGAAACAGCTCAAGTCCATACCATAGATTTTTGATAAGGCACTCATTGACAACCCCAAAAATCCTGTTTCAAGATTTTAGTTGGATGTTTGAACAATTACACGTCGAGGAAATAGCCAGACGAAGTACCTTACAAGCTTAACTTATTGTCGCCACAAACCATCGATTGAACACCAACCAAAAGCCTTTGACAACCCAACATCCACTTATACACCCTCACTCAGTTATTATCATTTTTGATGCTTGTTTCTTTGACTCTTCCAAATAGGGAGCAGTTGGTGTGGTGGCCATGGATCTGCGAGGAGCTATTCTTACCACTCTTGTTTGCCCTATTTCTGGTGCAATCACCGACAACACCATGGCTGAAACCTATGCGGCAGAAGCTGCTCTAGAGATGATTCATGCTCAGAAATGAGAAAGAGGTCTTTTGCTAGGGGACTCTGCTAATCTTCTTCTTGCTATTCAGGAAGAACCATCTTCATCTTTTGCTATGGATTGGACATGGAGACCAATCATTTCTAACATTAGAAGATTACTTCTTTTGCTTACTGGATGGCAATGTGAATTTATTAATAGGGAACTCAATTTAGAGGCCCATAACTTAGCTCGTGAAACTGGACAATCCTTGTGTAATATTTCTTCGTTTTAATGCATTGTTATGGTTTTAACATAAAAAAATACCATTAGTCGTGTGACCCATTGTCTTCACGTTTGTGCAATGTTTATCATGGACAATTGAAATATGGTAGGGGTGTTTGGGATTGCCAGCTGGCTCGCCACATAAGCAAATATAATAGTTAAAAAAAATCTAGGAATGGCTTATTGACCATTCTCTTATTGTGAACGCTTTCAGAAATCCCTTTAGAGAAAAGATAGTTTAACCCTAGTATGTACTTGACAATTTATTTTTATGGTAATATATTTGACAATAATATATCAAAATTTATTGTAAGTAACTTAACTCGTTGTTTTATAATAAAGTGCAAAGTATATCTAATTTTTGTTGTAAAAGCATGGTTCTACTCATTTTAGTGTTTAGGCCATGTTTGGTTTACTCAATGGAATGGGAATAGGATAGGAATATGAATGGGAATGAGAATAATACTATGTTTGGTTACTCGATGGAATGGAAATGAGAATGATTTGTGTATTTACCATTATGCCCTCAATTACCAACCATGGATTATAGATCTATGGTGAGTAAGACAACATCTATGTTAGGTAAGGAGGGAAAATAAGACAAATGGAGTGTTGACCATTACAATGGGCATTCATAGGGTTTTGAGAATGAATGCCCACTACAATGAAATTTCTAATGGTCATTCCCATTACGCCATTTTTATACCCAACCAAACAAAAGAATGACTTAAACCATTGTAATGGTCATTACCATTACTTTGAACTTGACATGTAAATCTACTGACCTGCACAAGGAACGCACATGAGCCAGATAACACACCGATACTAAAGTCAGACAGGGATTTGAAGAAGGCATAATGTTGTAAACATGGTATTTATAGTGTACTATAGCTTACAAACCTCATGTCTTATTTATAGTGCTGGAGTCCTGGTTCGACCAGGCCACGATGGCGTAGTTTAGGGAAAAAGATATTCGTGAAGATCCTTCTATAATTGGGAGTTGTGTTGTAAAGGGGAGTTTCTCTATTAGCATTTTGCTCCTAGATACGCAGGAGATAGTTCCCAATCAGAGAGTAGTTCATAGATATAAGTCTCCATGTGTGACATATACTTTGGTATTTGCTTCCTAGTTGGAAACAAAGTGCTGCTGTCTTGCCTGTCCAAAGTTGATTATCGATATACTTGCCTTAACAGGGCTTACAGATATTGATGATAGCTATGAGACACGTGAGCTTAGCAGGCTATAATGATTTGGGTCTATCTGGCGGACTGCATTGTGCGGGCCTATAATCGCTTGGGCCGGATCAGTGTTGGGCTGACGCTTGGGCCTATAATTTCTCGAGATCATCATGACACATGTACGGTGTAGAAGAGATACTGTTTTGGTGTATCATCAACTACCCCCCTCGAGTTAGTGGGCCATCACATCGATTCGCTAAGTCATTTCTTGAAAAGAAATGCCACTCATGATGATCGAGTCTGAATCGTTGCTTGAGCCGCACGCTTCATAAATTATGTGTGCGTCGGTTCAATGAAAAAGTGGCAGGAAACCAATCCTTATTTAGATCTTCTATTTTGCGGAGATTGACTCATCCATTTATTTACTTTTTAGAGATTCCACTCTGTTCGTCTTTTGATTGAAAGCTTGTTCACTTTTTTCATGGCTCACAAAAACCATCTTGATGATGAGACTTTGGCCAAGGGCATCGAGGTTTTCGAAGAAAATTTGATCTCTGAGTCGGGCCTTGACGAAATTCGAAAGACGTTCGGGGTCCCGGAGAACCTGCTATTTTATGCTCTGAAGGATGATCAGACGCCGATGTTTCCTTTGGAAGGGTTCGTTTACTTGCACTGTTGAATACTTCAAATTGGATTATGTTTTCCTGTTCTTGACGAAATTTTGGGCTTTTTGGATTTCCTTGGAATCTCTCCTGCCCAATTGATACCCAATGGGTACAAGATCATCCTTCTTATTTTGATCAGAATGAAGGATGCTGGCGTCCGCGGATGATCTAGTTGCTGACTTTTCCTTGGCTGAATAATCACGCCGTTTGTAAGATGACGTCGCCGGCCTGTTTCGGGAAGTTGCTAGATGACTTCAAGTTCTGGCAAAAATACTGCTTCTTGGTTTCTTTGGATTCTAAGTATTTCAAATTCGGGGGTCGTCCGCTTGAGTGGGAATTTAGGCCACTTCGTAAGTCTAGCTTCATCTTTTGATCTCGTTGTGCTGATTGTGTGCTGATCATCACATATCTTTTTTAAGGGAGGTTCCCTAGTACTCTTCTTTCCCCATAGGAGCAAGACACTTTGAAGACATTTAGCGACATGCTGAAGATGAGTGTGGAGGAAGTCATATGTCCTACTAACTTCAACCGTAGTGGTTTGTGGGCCAACTGGCATGTGGCCCCACTATTTACCGAATGCTAAAGGTCGAGTCTGAAGGTGGGGCCCCTTCCAAAAAGATAAAGGCTTCCAAAGTTAAGGATCTTACTTGGTTTGACACAGATGGGCTTTTTGAGACACTCTCCTCCTTTGTAAGTTTGAAAAGGTCCCGTACTAAGATTGAGTCGGCTCCCAAACAGTCTGCTCCACTGAGGGAGAAACGTGATCCTGGTCAGCCTACCAGGGTGGAGGTTGATGTATCCAGCTGGGAGAGAGACCACCTGCGCTTAGCAGGGGTTGAATATGCGTCAAATCTGAGTGCCGAATAGGCTGAAGCTTTGAGCGAGAAACTGATGTTGGCTGCTGTGGCGGGTTCTACTGGTGCTGACCAATCCAAAATCATTCTATTGGAAGTTCCAGACGAGGATTCGCCTAGCTGCTATGGTGGCTTCTACTGGTGCTGACCAATCCAGAACCGTTCTATTAGAGGTTCCTAACGAGGATTCGCCTGATGTCCCAAAGTCTAATTGCTCCACTGATAGATCATCTGACAGTGGTCGCGGTAATGCGGGCCATCCTTATTGTAGTCCGCATTGCTCCCCATCTTATTCCAAGCCATATATCAAGGTAGTGGAGGGTCTGTTGGACAATTCACTTCCCTCACTTCCTTTGGTTCTACTGAGCCGTCTCGCAATAAAGGGTCGACGACTGGTGACAAAAGGAAGGCTGCAGAAGAGGGCCTAGGTATAGTGGAGACAACAAAGGGCGGTGCTGGTGTAGTTTTGCGTTTGGGAGAGTTCCATCCTGATGTGCTGATAAGTTTGTTTATTCCGAACTTAGTGAAGATGAGCAACCAGGCTTGGCACCAGGAAGTTGACGTGGACTATGCTTCAAGGAAACACATAAGTAGGTGATACAGCTGGCTAATGGACCACACTCCGAAGCCCAAGAAGGATACACTGGAAGGGCGTATGGATAAGGGTTTGAAACACCTCATGCTGGGGATGTCTCATTTGAGCTAGGTCACCATTGCTGGAACGGAGGTTGAGGCAGCTCATGAGAGGGTGTACACCATGGAGCCTGTTTTCTCAAATATCCAGAAGTTGTATTTTGATGTGCTTTTTTGAGCTACTGAGGAAGCAGATCGAGGATAGGAGGTTGAAACGGTCAGCTGTTGTTGCTGAGACTCTGAGGGTTCGTCTAGAGGCCCTTGAGTCTGATTTGGCAGAGGCGGTGTTCGCAAGGGATAAATTCAAGCAAGAATGGATCTGACCCGCCGTGATCTGGAGGCTCCGCAGGAAGCTGCAACGAAGATGCGCTATGAGTTGCGGTCTTTTGCACAGGAGAACGCCATGTAGGAGATTGAATGGGTTGCTCAGAAGCAACAGTTAGAGGCCGACGTGAAATTCAATGCTCGGGTAACGAGGAAGGCTGAAGACCAGCTTCAACTAGAGCAACATGAGCTCAACACTATTAAGACTAGTTTGGCTACAGAGCATTCTCAGGTTGATGTTATGACTGGCAAGCTGGAGTTGTTGGATCGTGAACTTGCTGAAGCGAGGGTGCGTGAGGAAGAATTTCTCAAAGCGCAGGGCAAATGTGAATTTTGCTGGGTCGTGCATGGGAGATTATATTAGAGCTGCTGGCATTGATGAAGAACACCCCGAATGGGACCTTGGGTATTATAAGAAGATGTCATACACATACTTAGTAGTGGTCTCTGCGTCATCAAAAGAAGAGGGCGATCTGGATCATGATGCTCAGATTGAGGCGCGTGCGGATGCAACTTCTACTCCTTCCTTGGTTAAGCTTAGTTTTCATGTTTCTATACCCCATCCTGATGAGGAGTAGACTTTGTGTACCTGTACTTTTTGTTTCAATTTTTAACGAAAATAGGTTTATTTTGAGTACACTTTGTGCTCGTATTGTGTTCGGTCTCCTTGTCTCGCACTTTCTATTTTTCCTTGTCGTTTTACTTTGATATAGGTCTGGTTGGGTTAGCAGGAAGCCGAGTGGTCTGTCAACTGCTGAGAGTTTGCCATTTATGTAACAAATGATTATGACTTGTTCTTCTATGAGGTCTCAGAGTCGCTATCATCTAGTTACATCCAGTAGTGGGTGTTCTGCGGATGGTTTAGCAGTGAGCTACGCTACCCAGGCTATAGCTCATCCTTAAGGTAAGCCACTGAGGACTTAATTTGCGTATCTGACTATCGGTTGCGGTTGCTAGCATGAGTGAACTGTGGTAGCCGAGCACATGTGTTGTCTCAAAGCTAGAACACTTTGTCCGCGTGTCAGCGGATTGATTTTTAATGGCTATTGTTGATAATAGAATGCCAGCCTGTGTGAGCATGGAGACGCTGCCTGACCTATGATTTATTTTGACGACCGTTGTATTGAAATGGAGCCGTGGTCGCGTGGCGAGTCGTTGACATCAGTCGGGGCTGATTGGGCTCCCACCTTCCGAACTATCTATACCTGTGTAGAGCTGATTACAGGTTTGGGATGCGAGAATTCAGCGATCATAGTCTATTGAGGAACGATGATCCCGTGATGTGTCGTTGACATCAGTTTGGGACTGACTAGGCTCCCAACTTTCAAACCATTTACACTTGCGCAGAATAGGCTACAAGTTTGGGACGAAGGGATTCGGCAATCATGGTCTGTAAAAGAGTAGTGGTCCCATGGCAAGCCATCGGAATCAGTTTGGGACTGACTAGGCTCCCACCTTCAAAATCATCTACACCCATGCGCATCGAGCTACAAATTTTGGAGTTTTCGGCGACCATGGTCTGTAGAAGAGCAGTGGTCCTGCGGCAAGCCGTTGGAATCAATTCGGGGCTTACTAGGCTCCCACCTTTCAAACCATCTACACCCGCACGGAGCGAGCTACAAGTCTGGGGTTGGTAATTCGACAACCATGGTCTGTAGAAGAGCATTGGTCCCGTGGCGAACTGTCGACATCAGTTGGAACTGACTAGGCTCCCACCTTCCAAACCATCTACACCCGCGCGGAGGGGGCTACAAACCTGGGCTTTGATCAAAAGCTGTTGTTGTCAGTCGTCATTGGCTAGGCTTACCTAATTGGGTTCGGTCACCATTGTCCAAGAAGGGGGCAACAGTCCCTGGCGAGTCATCATCACCAGGCATAATAGTGTTGATTAGACTTCCACTTCCTAAACCAGCGACATCCGCACTTGGCAGACTAGGCGTCGGGATGAACCATAAGCCATCATCATCAACCGAAACTAACTAAGCTTGCCTGATTAGGTAGGGGCTCCGTCTGTGCGAGCTTACATCCACGGGCGAAGCGGATCATGCGGAAAAGTTTCCTTTTGAAGAAACACGAGTACCTTAAATCAGGTGATGATATGCATGTGTGATCCGTGTGTCAAAAGTGATTAGGGTTTCTAATGCTCGTGTTAGGCACGTGGTAAAATACTGCTGGAATAGTGGGCTGAGCCCATGGGCCCGAAGAGGAAGAGATAGGGTTTGTTGTAGGATCAAGACTCTACGTGTACAACGTAGATTGCATGGTAACATGCGTTCGACATAGATCGCGAGACGGTTGAGTATCGGTTACTATCCCCAATTAATTGGGTTGTGTGCAATATCATTAATTGGATGAACATGGTCCTGTGCAGTTTCTTTGGGAACCGCCGTCTCCTCGTTTCCCGTACGATATTCAATGCTGACAGTCAATGTTGAGACGCCTGTTTGGTGAACCACTACGTCTATATAATGGTGTTTCTTCATCGTTGTAGACATTATCTTCCACAGAGTGCACCTCCTAAAATGTTCTTACTCAAATAACATGCTTTGGGTTTTCCAAAGGCTGAAGGGAGATCTCCAATGCTAGAGTCTTCGAATGTTCTGACATTTGCACCGATGAATCATGATAAGACTTGCTGTTATGCATGGTCACCCGCTCTGGGTAGGCACCCAATTGGTTCGTTGAGACCTTGTAATTTCTTCTTGTGCTACGAAGAAGAGTTACAGACTCCCTCCCAAGGGATGAGTCTGTTGTTTATTCGCCAACACTTTGGTGTTACCTTGTGCCACTCTATCTATCGGGAGACACTACCTGCGGCTAGGTTAGGGTTGATCAAAGTGTTGGCAGACGCGTCGTTGCTTCCGAGGGTGGTATCTCTGAGTCACCCGAGTATCGCGCTTGGGAGAAGTGTCCTCGCTTGGTAGCATTGTGAGACCTTAACTTCCTTGTCGCTTGCGGCCCTCTTTGTCTGTCATCTTCTACCTCCTTCGGGAGGTCGGATACCGGGTTGAAATGTTTATAACACGTCGCAAGGTCTACATTGCAATTGGTAAGCCATTTTTTTGGGGTGATTTCGCGGAGCAATTAGCAATTAGCTGCGCTTGTCCTTTCAGCCCCTTTTTGCACATTTGTCCTTGATATTGGGACATCTTCTTCGGAGGAGTTGCTCAGTCTACTTTAGGTACCTTAGTTGTCGCTTCTGAGTCTTCTTCTGGAGTCAGACTATTTAAGCGAGTTTTTACTGTATGTCTCATCAGATTCGGATACTTGTAGTTTTTGTATCCGCCTCAGGGCGATGGTTGCTACATCTTCCAGTATTCAATAGAGTGTGTTTACGTAATTCTCTTTTATTTCTTAAATGATTGGCAATCTCATAAGCCCCTAAAAGTTAAAACTCTACATTGACTATGGAAAGGAAAATAAACAACTGAATATACTATCTGTTGGCAGAGAGAGGTTGATCTGGCCCTGAAGTGAATTCGCATGGCCCTTCCTGGATCGTTGGTACTGTCAGCGAACTGCCAAGATTTGCTAATGTCGTTGAGGTTACTGCCAAGATTTGCTAATGCGTATGTTAAGGTGGATGTGTGGCAAAACTCGTAAGGATAAAATTAGAAATGAAAGAATTAGGAGATACTTAGGTGTAGCGCCCATAGAGGAAAAAATTAGAGAAAGACGTTTAACTTGGTTTGGTCATGTGCGGAGGAGACCAAGCACGACGCCAATTAGAAAATGTTTAGATTGGAAAGTTAATGGAGGGTGTCGACGGAGGGGACGACCGTTGAAAACTTGGATGAAGACGGTGAATGAAGATATCATTGAGCTTGGATTAGGCGAGGAAATGTGGGAAGATCGCATTGCTTGGAGAACCAAAATCCATGTAGCCGACCCCGAAAATCTCGGGAATGGGCTTTGATGATGATGATGATGTTGAGGTTACTTAAAAGTAAACCTTGCGTGGGAGTTTATTTCTACAATGACCTCTCTGCTTTGCTGGGTTGAAGAGTGGATTGCTCCTATGATGTTTGAATGTTCTCCATTTCTGAGTTGAAGTCACCACTATCGGGATCTTGTCTCTGTGTGAGTGGAGTGACTCTTCATAGTTACTGGGTCTGCCTTCTGTTCAACTTGCCTTGTGGGCTCCTGTTGGATCTGAAAATATTCTATCTACTTCAGTGCAACATAATGGCAGCCTCGTGCCATTGGTTGGTCCCCCCATATTGTTCCTTCCGAGTGGCTAGCGGTATAGTTGACGCACTGGTGAAGTATGGAGACTACTACTTCCATCTGGTGAAACCATGGTCTTCTCAGGATAAGGTTGTAGGTAGATGGTGCGTCTATGACCATGAAGTCCAAGAACAAGACTTTACTCAATTGTGGCCTTTTTGCCACCACTGCTAACCTTATCTTCCCGATCAGGAAGCACTTCTCTCTGTTGAATCCAATCAGTGGGTAATCAGAATACGTCGGGTTCTTCTCCTTGAGGTCCATACTGCGGAATGCGCTGTAGAATAGGACGTTGAGGGAGCTTCCCGAATTCACCAGGGCCCTATTCACTTCCCACCTTGCGATAGAGACCGAAATGATGAGAGCGTCATTGTGCGGTGCTCGGACCCTTCGAGGTCTTTGTCTATGAAGGTTAAGGTGGGGATGGGCTTTGCACCCTCGAGTAGTATACGCGTCTGTCCTCATCTATGGGCTGTGTCTGCATCTCCAGTAGAGTCCGCTTGCGGGATCTGCTTGGCTGGTATTCATCCCATCTGATTCCATGAAGGACATAGAGTATGCCCAGAGTATTCTTCTCAATCTCATTGACTATCTCTCCCCTGTCCTTGGGTTGTTCTTGTTTCTTATCTGAACCCAAGAATTCCTTTAGCTTGCCCCTGCTGATCCACTATTTGATCTCATTCCTTAGACTCTTGCAGCCATTGGTGTCGTGGCCACCCTCCTTATGGTATGAGCAATACTTGTTGTCACGTTTGGAGGGGTCTCCGTGTTGCTTTGGGGACCACTTTAGATCTTCCCAGCCTTTCATGGAATTCAGGACGTCCAATAAGCTAGAACTGAGGGGGGTCATGGATCTAGATCCAACGTAGTTGGAAGCTTTCTCTGGCCTGGCCCGGACAAGGTCAGACTTGTTGTCGTTGCGCTTACGCTTGCTCATTTCTTCGTCCTCTCTCCTTCTTACCACCTTCCTGTCCCTAGGAACAGAGGGCTTCTTCTCAACTTCTGTTTCCTTCTTTGCTGTTGTCATCTCATCCAGGGTGATGTACCTCTGGGGCACCCTTAAGAAGTTTCGCCATATCCAAAGGGGGTTACAAGGTGAGGAAGTTGTAAAGTTTTCCCTCTCTTAGGCACACGGTAAAAGTCGTCATGGCAGTATCGTCGCTACAGCCGTCGATAAGCGTCAGCTCATCGTTGAAGCGTGTGACATATTCTCTTAGCGTCTCATTAGATTTCTGCTTCAGAGAGAGTATGTAGTTTGGGCCTTTTCGGAGACACTGACTTTCGACAAAGCGCGTTAGGATCTCCTTGGCCAGCGTCTTGAATGAGTCGATCAAATTTTGCGGGAGGCTGTGGAACCATGTCAGTGCTGATTTCATTAGGCTGGTAGGGAAATTTTTGCACATCACCGACTCAGAACCTTCTTTGAGTGCCATTACATGTTGATAATGGCGCAGATGATCGAATGGGTCGGTGGTCTCGTCCTAGAAATCGAGCTTTGGAGGCGTGAACTTCTTCGGAATAGTTTCGTTCATGATATGGTCCACGAATGGTGGAACAGAGAGGCGATATAACACGTCTGGGTCGTGAGCCTTTCAACATAACAGGTTTTGCGGGATGAGCTTGTCTACCCTGAAGGTCAGGTCCACATTGCCTACGCCGCCTCCTCTAGTCCAAGAAAACTAGCAGGGGCTTGACTCCTCTGTGCTTGCTCTCTGTTGTCTTCCGGAGATGGGGGCCTGAGTTGTTCCTGATCTCCATTAGCAGGTGGAGGGTTCTGCTGTATGAGAACCTCTATTGCTTTGGCGATTTGTTGTATTTGTGACGACATCAAATCCATCCTAAGGTCTGTCGTTACCGTTGTCGACACGGTGGTATGAGCGACATCGCTGAGAGTGGTGGTATAGTGCTGGTCTTAGTGTTTGAAGTGTCCCCTTTTTTCCATTGTTGCGTGATCTGGTGGTCACCATCTTCTTGTATTCTGAAGAGAGAAAATGCCAATGATTGATTAGGAACTTTGTCGTCCCCACCGACGGCGCCAAATTGATGCAGTCAATTTTTGCTCTCTGCTTTGACCTTGACTTGTAAACATGCTGACCAACACAAGGAACTCATGTGAGCCACGAACCACCGTTGTGGTGACCGATGGGACTCCGATGCTAAAGTCAGACAGAGATCTGAAGAAGGCGTAATGTTGTAAACAGGGAATTTGTAGCGTACATTAGCTTACCAACTTCATGTCTTATTTATAGTGCCGGAGTCCTGATTCGACCAGGCCTTCGATGGCGTAGTTTATGGAAGATATCTTCGTGGAGATCCTTCTATAATTTGGAGTTGTACTGGGAAAGGGAATTTCCCTGTTAGCATTGTGCTCGTAGATACACGAGAGATAGTTCTCAATCAGAGAGTAGTCCATAGATAGAAGTCTTCATGTGTGACATATACTTTGGTATTTGCTTCCTAGTTGAAAGCAAAATGTTGTTGTCTTGCCTGTTTGAAGCTGATCCTCGAGATACTTGCCTTAACAGGGCTTACGTGTATTGAGGATAGTTGTGAGACACGTGGGCTTAGTAGGCTGTAATGATTTGGGTCCGTTTGGCGGACAACATTGTTCGGGCCTAAAATCGTTTGGGCCGGATCAGTGTTGGATTGACGCTTGGGCCTAATATTTCTCGAGATCATCATGACACGTATACGGTATAAAAGAGAGACCGTTTTGGTGTCTCATAAATTACAATGGTCAAACCCATTCCATTTTCAAATTTTTTTCCATAGAAAACCATAAAATTAACTAGTGGAGATGAGAAGTAAGAAAAAAAATTCCATTCCTTCCACGATGGCAAAGATACCTATGATTCTCACTTTTCCATAATGAAATATTCATACCCCAAACTGATGGAGGTCCACCTGAAGAGACACCTAGCAACACTAGCATTGCCTTGAATAAGGCTAAGAGATTGACTAAGAAACCTATCGGATTTCAAGATGAGGATGTGAATGGCTTGGGAACTCTTAGTTTGTTGGGGTGGACCTAGAAGCTTCCTGTTAATCTTTAATGTTTGGAATTATTATCTCTCCTATAAGTATGCTGTATTGGCATCTTTAAGAAGTATGAAGTTTTGAATATAATACTAATTATTTGAGTTAGCTGCTAAAACTTCTTTCTTCGCCTTGGTTTTTACCATTACCATTTCCATTTTTCTCAAACAGTTCCTATTTGAATTGCATCAATTAGTATCAGAGCATCCTTCTTAGGACTTTTTTTTTCCTTTTTCCCTTTAATCACTCTAGAGCCAAATGGTTTGAGTCGACGTGGTGGTGGGCATGGCAACAAGGACGTGGCCTTCATGATATCAAAAATGAGGAATTGAGGAGACAAGTGCAACAATTAACAGAGTGTTTAGAACGTCTCGAAACACGAAGCCGTCAAAATGATGGTATGACCTCTAATGGAGATATCAACCCCTTTCACTTTCGTGCTCCGGATATTAAGTCAAGTGAAGAGGATAAAAACGAGCATGCTGGTCCATTCAATGATAGATCCAATGACATCAGTATGAAGGTGGATATTCCAAAATTTAAGGGAAGAATTAGACCTGGCGAATTTATCGACTGGCTTGACACCGTCGAAAGGGTATTTGATTATAAAGAAGTTCCAGACTTTTGTAAGGTGAAGATTGTGGCTATTAAGCTAACCAAGTATGCATTAGCTTGGTGGGAGCAGTTAAAGCTGCGAAGGGAGAGTTACAAAAGAAATTTCTGCCAGAAAATTACTTGCAAGAATGGTACTCAAAGATGTATAATTTTTAGCAAGGTAGCAAAATAGTTGATGAGTACACTGAAGAATATGATTTACTCATGATTCAATGTGGGGTAGATGAACCAGAAGAACAAACCATTGCCCGCTACTTAGGTGGGTTGCGAAGAGAAATTCATTATGTGGTCATTTTGCAACTGTATTGGTTCTACAATGATGTCTACAAGTTGGCTATTAAGGTGGAGAAACAACTCAAACAGAAATTTAATCGAACCAATACAAGTCTCGGTAGTCGCAATTCTATTCGAAAGGAGATATCATCTGAACCAACTCACCCTGAAAATATGAGCACCAAAGAGTTTGAAAAGGGGAGCAGTAGCCAAACTAATGTTGGATCCAGTCAGCAAAAGGATCCGAACCACCGATTAGTCAAGTGTTCATGCATTGGACATGTACAGGCAAAATGCCCGAATAAGAACTTCATCAATCTTGCGGAAGAAGCTCTATTTTTTATGATTCCACCAAAGAAGATGTGCCCATGTTTATGATGACTACAAAGGTGATGATGAAGATATTACATTGAGTGACCATGGGGAGGCTCTTGTCATTCATCGTAGAATGAATGCAGCAAGGATTGAAGACTGGTTACGCCAAAACATTTTTCACACCAAGCTTGCTTGGTTTAAGAAAGGAAACGAAGTAATAGTTGACAAGTGTTATTTAGTTTCATTTTCAATTGGCAAGTCGTACAAAGATGACATTTGGTGCAACGTAGTACCTATGGATGCTTGTCATCTCCTAATTGGAAGGCCTTGGCAACATGATCGGAGAACTCTTCATGATGGATACAAAAGCACTTACACCTTCGTGAAAGATGGAATGAAGTTAATTTTGGGGCCACCCAAAGGTGAAACTTTTGCTAGAATTGAGAGGAAAAAAAGAACTAATTACCTCACCATGACTGAATTTTTGGGTGAAATCCAGAAACAAAATCATGTGTATGCAATGGTAGTGAAAGAGTAAAAAGACTACCAATCCTGCATGCAATTGAGCCCTTGTTGCAAGAACTTTCTGACATGATTCCGGAAGAGCTACCAGCTGGTTTACCACCCTTGAGAGATATGCAACAACAATTTGATCTTGTTCCAAGCTCCACCTTACCCAACAAAGATGCATACCGAATGAGTCCTATTGACCACCAAGAGTTGCAAAAGCAAGTTGCAAAATGTGTTGAAAAGGGACTAGTCCGATAGAGTATGAGCCTATGTGTAGTTCCTGCCTTTTTAATGACGAAAAAGGATGGATCTTGGAGGATGTGTACTGATAGCAGGGCTATCAATAAAAATCACAGTGAAGTACCAGTTTCATATCTCCCTCATTTGGATGATATGCTAGACATGTTGTGGCTCTCAAGTGTTGTCGAAAATTGATTTGAATGGTTATCACCAAATCACAATCAAATTAGGAAACGAGTGGAAGACGACATTTAAGACTAGAGATAGCTTGTATGAATGGCTTGTCATGCCTTTCGGGCTGACAAATGCACCAAGTACCTTCATGTGTTTAATGAACTAGGTATTTCGATCATTTATTGGCAAGTTTCTAGTTGTATAATTTGATGACATTTTGGTGTACAGTCTGGATGAAAAGCAACATGAAACCCATGTTAGACAAGTCTTGCAAGTTTTTGCGAGATCAGAAGTTTATGCCAACTTAAAAAAGTGTGATTTCGTTAATGATAGCTTGGTATTTTTGGGTTATGTCATTTCAAAAGAAGGATCAAAGTCGATCCAAACAAGGTGGTATCAATTTTGAATTGGCCAACTCCTTCCAGTATACATGAGGTACGAAGTTTTCATGGCTTGGCATCTTTCTATAGAAGGTTTCATTCGAAATTTCAGTTCGCTTATTGCCCCTATTACTGATTATTTAAAGAATTGTGATTTTCAATGGACCAAGGAAGCAACTAAAGGTTTCATTAGCTCTTCCAAATTTTGGAAAGGTGTTCTCTTTAGATTGCGATGCCTTTTACAAGGGCTTAGGTGTTGTTTTGAGCCAAGAAGGAAGACCCATTGCCTTCTTTAGCGAAAAACTCAATAATGCCATGAAGTGTTATTCGATTTATGATGTGGAATTCTATGCCATTATTCAGGCTCTGCGACATTGGTGTCATTATCTAATCCAAAGAGAAGTTATTCTATTTTCATACCACAAGGCTTTGAAGTATATCAGTCGACATCACAAATTAAGTCCTCGACAGGCAAAATGGATGGCTTATTTGCAGAAATTTACCTTCTCAATCAAGCACAAACCAGATAGCCAAAACAAGGTTGGTAATGCTCTAAGCAGGAGATCATTCTTATTGAGTTCTTTGGAGACTAAGGTGATTGGGTTTGAAGCATTAAAAGAACAATACGAAGATTATACTGCTTTTGGGCAAGTTTGGGCTGATTGTTGGAATGGAAAGACTTCTAAATTTTTCTGCAGGATGGCTATTTATTCTTTGGTAATCGCTTGTGTGTTCCAAATTGTTCGTTACACCATCTTAATATACTTGAGGTACATGATGGAGGATTGGGAGGGGCGTTTTGGTCACGAGAAGACATTGAGCTTGGTTGATGGAAGGTTTTATTGGCAAAAAATGGGTAGAGATGTCGACAAGTACGTGGAAAGATGTAGAGTTTGTCACTTGGCTAAGAGAAAATCTCAAAACACATGTTTATATACCCCATTACTAATCCCTGAAGCACATTGGGAAGATATTTCTATGGACTTCGTATTGGACTTTCCAAGAACAAGTCGTGGTGTGGATTTTATACTTGTTGTCGTTGATAGATTTTAAAAAATGGCTCACTTTCTTCCTTGTAACAAGACCTTTGATGCAACACCTGTGGTTGGATTGCACTTCAAGGAAATTGTTAAGCTTCATGGCATACTAAGACCATCACTTTCGATCGCGATCCCAAGTTCATTAGCACTTTTGGCAAACTTTGTGGAGAAAATTGGGGATTCACCTTCAATTTAGCAACTCACATCATCTGGGAACCGATGGTAAGACAAAGGTGGTCAATCAAACATTTGAAAATTTCTTAAGTAGCCTGGTTCGAGGAGAGAAATATGATTGGGACCTTACTCTGTCATATGCAGAATTTGCATACAATAAGACTAAGAACTGATTCACAAGAAAATGTCCCTTCGAGATAGTATATAGACTGGTTCCAAATGGTATACTTGATTTACTTCCTCTGCCAATCACTAACAGATTCAGTGGAGTCACTGATGATATGACTGAACACATCAAGGACTTGAATTCGCAAGTGAGAAAAAAAACTCGAAGAAAATAACACGGTATAAAATGGTAGCAAACAAGCATCGCAAGCATAAGGAGTTTAAGGAAGGAGCTTTGGCATGGATTAATCTTCGCAAAGAAATGTTCCCAAGGGGTAAGTTTGGTAAACTTCGAGATAGAGCTGATGGTCCCTTTCATGTTCTAAAAAGGCTTGGTGAGAATGCTTATCAAATTGAGCTACCTGGGAGTATGGAGGTATCAACAACTTTGAATGTGGCTGATCTGCACACTACAAGAAATCTGGCATTAGGTGGCGAAATTATACGTGAAGCTCTAGAAGTTGTCACCATATTTTAGTTTACGTGAGGAATTTTGATGAGTCGTCACATATTTTTCAAGAAAATTTTTGGTTCTCAATTCCTCACATAAACATTTCACAGTCGTCACATAACAGAGAGCTGAAAAACTAGCGCCTAAATGAAATACATTTTGTGAGGAAACATAACACCTCGTCACATTTCATTCAAAGTCCAACCCAAGAGTAAGCAAACTTTCCTCACTGAATATTTTTTAATTTAAAAAAGGAAAAAACAAAACTGGATATGCAAAACCTAATTTTATTTCCTATTTCCTACGTTCCTTCTTAGCACCAAACTTACACAACCGAGACTACGAACACTGACTTGACATCCAAAGCACAACCACGACGACCTTTGTTCTTTTGTATTAAGGAGTAAACCATTAACATACAGGTACAAATTTGTGAGGAAGAAGATTGAAATTTCAAAGAAAGACTTTCAATGGAGTTCGATTGAAGACTCTGTGAGGAAAAATAGTGAAATTTCGGTGAATTTATCAAAAATTTCTTTAATTTTTGCAATCATTGACGAAAAGCTACAGATAACCATTTCGTAACTGATGCAATCATTTTTCGTTCCCTGTTCTGACCTAGTCCCGCTGACCTGTTTGACCTACACAAGTAGCACACGTGAGCCACAGACCATCGTGGGGCGGCCGATGGAACTTTGATGCTAAAATCAGACAAGGGTCCGAGGAAGGTGTAATGCTGTAACTGGAAATTTGTAGCGTACCTTAGCTTACCAACCTCATGTCTTATTTATAGTGTAAGGAGTCCTAGTTTAACCAGACCATCGTAGGCGTGGATTAGGGAGGATATCTTCGTGGAGATCCCTATCTAATTAGGAGTCGTGTTGTAGGAGGGAAGTTTCTATTAGCTTCATGCTCCCAGATACGAGGGAGATAATTCCCAATCCGAGAGCATTCCATAGAAGGGAGTTTCTCTATGTAGAAGATATTCGGGTGTTTGCTTCCTAGTTGGAAGCAAAGAGCAGCCGTGGTTGCCCGTTTGAAGCAGATCGTTGAGATACTTGCCTGAAAAGGGCTTACGGGTATCGAGGATAGTTGTGAGATGTGTGACCTAGCATGTTGTGAGAGACCGGGCCCACCTGGTGGGCTTAAGTTAAACGGACTGGATCCGTATTGGGCTGTTGGTTGAATCCATAGTTCCTCGAGATCACCATGACACGTGTACGGCTCAGGGGTGTGACTATTTTTATGTATCATCAGCTACTCCCCACGAGTTAGTGGGCCGTCACATCGGTTCGCTAAGTCATATCTGGAAGGGATGATTGAATCTGAATTGTTGCTTGAGCCACGTGCTGCAATAATTGAACGTGCATTGGTTCGGCGGAAAAGACGCAGGAACCCATCGCCTAGATAGGTCATCCGCAGTGCAGCGTCTTTTTCTTGTTTTCGAAGATATCGTTCTAACTATAAAAGTTTGTTCGTCTCCCCATGGCCCGAGAAGATCTTCTTGATGATGTTGTCCTGGTCGAGGGCCTAGATTTTTTGAAGACAGGTTGTTGTATGAACCCAGTCTTGGTGAAATCCGTACTATGTTTGGAGTCCCGAAGGATTTGCCATTGTACCTTCTAACAGGTGACCAGACTCCAATGTCGCCTCCAGATGGTCTTATCTATTTACACCGGGGATGCTTAAAACTGGAGTGCATTTCCCAGTTCTGGACGTGATCTGGGAGTTTTTGAATCTGTTAGGGTTTCCCCCCTCAGTTGGGACCCAACGGATACAGGGTTATCCTCATGATTCTGCTCCGTGCCAAGGAGGTCGGCGTTAGCATGACACCGCGGGTAATCCAGTTGCTTATCGCTCATCGGCTGCAATGCAATGTTGTCTGTAAGTTGAGGACGCTGAAGTGCTTCATAGACTGCCTGATGACTTCAAGTTCTGGCAAAAGTTTTGTTTCTTGGCCCCTGCAGATTTGAAGTATTTTCGATGCAAGGGTTGTCGGCTCGAACGACAGTTCAGACCGCTTCATAAGGTCGACTCTTTTCTTGCAACTTTGATGTGCTTGACGATAGATTGACTAACCGTTGCTCATGTTCTTCTGCAGGGAGGTTCCCCACCACTCCTCTTACTTTTGAGGAGCGAATCACCATGGAGAAATTTCGTGACTTGCCTCAAAGGGACATGATTGATGTAATCAGAGTTTCCAACTTCATACACAGTGAGCCGTGGGACAATTGGCACGTAGCCCCCATGTTGTATTGAGAGGCGCACATCAAGTCGAAAGATGGGGCCCATTCCAGAAAGAGGAAGGTTGCTAGGGTCAATGCTCATGTCCCTATGTGAGACGATTGCTTCCTTTATGAAAAAAAAGTTCCGTGTTAGAACTAGTTCATCTTCGACACGACCCGCTCCACCGAGAAAGGATAGCGAGTCTGCTAGGCCTGTTGAGGCAGAGTTTAACGTTCCCGGCTTGAAGGAAGATTATCTGCGGTTGGCGGGAGTCACAAATGGGTCAAAACTTAGTGACGCGCAGGTTGAGGCTCTGAATGACTATCTGGTGCGGGTTGCAATGGCGGCTTCTGCTGGCGCTAATTCGTGTGGGGTTGTTCCGATAGAGGACCCTTTTGAAGATTCACCCAAGGTAGTTGAATCTGATCGCCCCACTGATGATTTGCCTGAGAGTAGCCGTGGCATCGGTCATGTTTCTTGTAGTCCGCGTGGTTCACCGTCTCATCAAGGGCCACAGTTAGAATTGTTGAGCCATCTTGCAGTAAAAGGCCGACTGCTCTTGATAAAGGAAAAACCAAGGAGGACAGTCTGAGGACGGTGGTGACCGTGAAGGGTGGTACCGGTGTAGTTCTAGATATGGGGATGCTTCATCCTGATGCGCTGATAAGCCTGTTTGCACCGGACTTGGTAGAGATGAGCTCGCAGGTCTGGCACCGAAAGGTGGATATAAAGTATGCTTTGAGAAAGAACATAAGCAGGCGTCACAGCTAGCTGATGAACCACGCTCTGAAACCCGAGGATGATTCACTTGAAGGGTGTATGGATAAGGGTTTGAAGTACCTTATGCTGGGTATATGGATAAGGATTCACTTGAAGGGTTTGAGGATTCATATGAGCCATGCGGTCGTTGTTAGAATGGAAGTCGAGGCGGCTCGTGAGAAAGTGTACATCTTGAAGTGTGACTTCTCGCATGTGCAGACGTTGTATTCTGATGCACTCCGTGAAAATGAGCGGCTTAAGAAACATGCCGAAAAGATGCAGTTGGATCAATCAACTGTGGCCGCTGAGGCTCAGAGGGCTCGTCTGGATGACTTTGAGAACAAATTGGCAGAGGCAGTGTCCGAGAGGGATGGACTCGGGCAGGAGCTGAACCAGATATGTCGAGAAGTCGAGGTTGCATAGGAGGCTGCGGATAAAACTTGTTCTAAGCTGTAATCCTTTGCTGAAGAGAGTGCTTCAAGGGAAGCTGGTTGGGCCGTTGAGAAGCAACAGTTGAAATCCGATCTGGATTTCTATGCTCGAGAAACGAGAAAGGCCAAAGACCAGCTATAGCTAGGGTGTCATGAACTTAGTGTTGTGAAGAACAGTTTGGCCACAAAAGCAGTCTTAGGTTGCTGTGCTGACTGGTAAGTTAGAGCTGCTAGAGTGCAAACTTATTGATGCGAAGGTGCAAGAAGAAGAGCTTCTCCAGGAACAAAACAAATGTGAGTTCCGTTGGATCGTACATGGTCGATGGAGCTGTTGTCGCTGATGAACGAGGAGCATCCGGATTGGGACCTTGATCGTTATAAGAAGATGTCGTATGTAGACTTGTCTGTCTCTTCTGCGTCGTCGGACGAGAAGGATGATTCGGTCCCTGACGTCCAGGTTGAAGCGCATATGGATGCAACTTCCGCCCCTGTTTCTACTAGGCTTAACTCTTTCGTTTCCATGCCTTCTCCATATTAGGAGCGATTTTGTGTGCTTGTACTCTTTTTGTCTCGACCATTAATGAAAACAATGTTATTATCTGTTTTATGCCTTTTTTCTCTATTACATGCTTTTCCATTTTGCCTTATCATGTTGCTTTGGCATATGCTAGTTGAATCAATAGGACGTTGACTGATCTGTCTGCGGTAGAGTGCTTGACCGCTTTGTATTGTGAATGACCTAGGTTATTGCTTGTTTGTCTGACTAGTCGGTTGTAGCTGTTGCCTTGGGATAGCTGTGGTGGCTGAGTGTATGTGTCAGAGCGTTCGTGCTGAGTCAGGCGCTGTAAGCTCGTGTCGGCATCCTAATCAGCTTTTATGCTGACATCGACTATACTATCTTAGTATTGGCACGAGTGGCCTTTTCCAATGTTATGCCAATCTGTTTGAGTGTGAAGGTGCTGACTTGGTTAGATTCATATTTGCGTCCACTGGTTGAGAGGGACAGTGGAGGTCGTGTGGTGAGCTGCTTGAGACTTCCACCATCCGAATCATTTATCACCGAACAAGGCGGACGACTGATTCAGGGAGTAAGGGTTCGGCGACCAGGCTGAAGAGCAGTGGTCCCGTGGTAAGCCGTCAAAATCAGTTTGGGATTGACTAGGTTTCCACCATCAGAATCATTTATGATCGATCAAGGCAGACAACAGATTCGGGGAATAAGGGTTTGGCGACCAGGTTGAAGAGCAGTGGTCCCATGGCATGCCATCAGAATCAGTTCAGGACTGACTAGGCTTTCATCTTTGGAACTGTCGACACCCTCCCCGTGCGATGGGGGTTACAAATTCGAGAGGGTTTGACAATCAAGCTAAAAAGCAGTGGTCTTGTGGTAAGCCATCGGAATCAGTTCAGGACTGACAAAGCTCTCACCATCCAAATTATCTACACCTGAGTGCACTAGGCAACAAATTTGGGAGTGTTTCGGCGGCCGCGCTGAAAAGCAGCGGTCCCGTGGCAAACTGTCGAGATCAGTTCAGAACTGATTGGGCTATCACCTTCTAGACTATCTATATCTTTGCGCTGAGGCTACAAGTCTAGGGTTGGTGATTCGACGACCACATTGAAGAGCAATGTTCCCGTGGCGAGCCGTCAAAATCAGTTCGGGACTGACTGGGCTCCCACCTTCTGGACTATCTACACCCTCGCATTGGGGGCTACAAGTTCAGGGTTTGATCAGAAGCTTTCGTCGCTAGTCGTCACCAGCTAGGCTTACCTGATTAGGATCGGCGATAACTATCCGTAAAGGGAGCAATGATCCCTGGCAAGTCTTCTTCACCAAGTGTGATAACACTGATTAGACTCCCATTTCCTAAACCGTCGATGCCCGCGCTAGGAGGACTAGGTGTTAGGATGAACCAGAAGCTATCGTCATCAGTCATGGTTGACTAAGCTTGCCTGGTTTGAAAGGAAATTCCGCTTGCTAAGGGGCGTGTGAACCTGATCAATCCGCATGGCACATTGTGTGGAGAAAGTTACCTCAAACCGACTAGTGATCTGTTGGTACAACTTGTATGTCAGGGTTGACTAGGATCGTTGGTGCTCGTGCCATGCATGCGACGGGGTGTTGTTCAATTATCATGCTGGGCCCATGGGCCTGCAGAGGAAGGGCTAGGGTTTCTTGCATGGTGCATTGTGTGTACAGCGTGGATCACTTGGTGACACATGTACGACGTTTTTGTGTCGGTTGAGTATCGGTTACTCCCTTAAGTTGATAGGGTTGCGTGCAGCGCCATTAATTGATTGACGTGTTCTGCATTGTTTCCTTGGGAACCGTCGTTTTCATGTTTTCCAGACGCTATTCAATGCTTGTCATTTAATGCTTGAGTGCATGTTTGGTGAACCATTACGTCTATATAATGGTGTTTTCCAATCAAGATAGGCAGTATTTTTCGCAGAGTTTATCTTCTGTAATGTTTTTGTTTGAAGAATACGTTTTGGATTTTCCAAAGGCTGAAAAGGATGCTTTGGGTTTTCCAAAGGCTGAAGCTGTATCTCCGTGTCTGGAGTTTCCGAGTGTTCTGATGTTTATGTCGTCCAGGCATGGCGATAGTTGCCGTTATGTGTGGTCACCTGATATGGGTCGGCACATAGTTGATCCGCTGAGGTCTCATAATTCCATTTCATATCGTAGAGAAGTAGTAAGGATTCCCATCCAAGGGAAGAGTTCATCTTTTATGAGCAGATGCCTTATCGTTGTTTTTGAATGTTTGATCTCAGAAATAGAATCTGCGTCCAACTCCGTGGTGGTCGCCTCCACCACTTCTCGATTAGCCTCATCTCCCTGCCTCGTATTGGGGTTCGGGATCTTAAGACGAAGAGGAGTTGGACATGGTCCATGGAATGTGCCATTGATTCCTGGACGCCCCTCTCACCCCTGCGAGCGGAAGGTGCACTCTACTTGCGGTAACTTGATACTTGTCCCAGGTTTTTCGTTCCATCGGATTGAGGGTGAGAATTGACAGTGTCTGTAATGGCTCGCTGCGGGACTCCCGATTGCCGATTTTGTACCTCCCATACCATATTTGATGATGTTCGTATCTTCATGTCGTTTGTGAGGTCAGGCAGTACGAGCAAGTCCTCACTCCATGTTGATCCGATGCCTGCGGTGCATAGTTTTTTGTATCCGCCTCGGGGCGCTCGCAGTATGTAGTTTTTTGTATCCGCCTCAAGGTGCTTGTTGTTACATCTTTCCAATAATCAATATAGCTTGTTTATGAAATTATTGTTTTATTTCTTAAATTATTGCGAATCACATAAGTTTCTTAAGCATTCTAAACTCATTATTGACTACGGAAAAGGAAACTAACAACTTAAAGCAAACTAACTATTGATGGAGATAAACAGATCTTGGCCTCGAAGCGAATTCGGATAGCTTTTACGGATCATTTAGCGGACTGTTGAGGCGTTACATAGGTCACTGAAGAGCAAACCTTACAGAGGGGCGGATCACCGCAACGACAGAATGCCGGGGGGATGTGTTCCTGTTTGCCATTGCCGTTACGACTCACTGGGCGGGAGGGTTGACTGCTCCTGTACCGCTCGAAAATGGTGCCCTTTCCATATTTAGGCCAGTCTTTGCATGATGTAGCTAGATCTGGGAGCACTCTATCTGTTTCAGTGCGGCGTAGTGGCAGCCTCGTGCCATAGGTTGGTCTCCACGTATTGTCCCTTCTGAGTTGTTAGCAGTATATTTAACACACTGGTGAGGTGTGGATACCACTACTTCCATTTAGTGTAGCCACAGTCTTCCCAGGATGAGGTAGTAGGATGACGGTGCGTCTACCACCATGAAGTCCAAAACAAGACATTCCTTAGTTGTGGCTCTCCGGCTACTGTGGCTAGCCTTATCCTTCTAACGGGGAAGCACTTCTCCTCGCTGAATCCGATCAGCGGGTGCTCTGATGGCGTTAGGTTTTTCTCCTTGAGGTCCATGCTGCAGAAAACATTGTAGAACAGAACGTTGAGCGAGCTTCTTGTGTAAACGAGGGCTCTTTTCACTTCCCACTTTGCGATGGACACAAAGATGACCAATGCGTCGTTATGTGGCGCTCAGACTCTGTCTAAGTCCTTGTTCATGAATGTCAAAGTGGGAATGGGGTTCTGAAGGCTTGAATAGAAAACGCATCTGTCCTAGTCCGTGGGTTGTGTCCGCATATCCAACAGAGTTCGCTTGCGGGACCTGTGCGACTGGTCTTCATTCGGTCCAACTCCATGAATGACGTATATTATCCTAGGAGTCTCATTTTCTACCTCTTTAACTGACTCCCCCTGTTCCTGGTCTGTTCTGGCTGCTTCTCAAACTTCAGGAAGTCTTTCAATTTTCCCTTGCGGATCCAGTGCTCTACTTTATACCTCAGACTTTTGCAATCATTGTGGTGTTGTGGCCGCCTTCCTTGTGGTACGCACAGTACTTGCCGTTGTCCCTTCTGGCAGGGTCTCCGCGTGTCTTCAGGAGGCACTTCAATTCCTCCCAATTTTTTATGGAGTTGAGTACATTCGACAGACTAGCATTCAGGGGTGTCACGGCTCTGGATCTAATGTAGTTGGATGACTTCTCTGGCCTGAGACAATCAGGATCCAATTTGTTGTAAGTGCGATTCCTCTTGCTTTGCTCCTCATCCTCGTGTCTCTTTCCTTCCTTCTAATCCCTCGAAGCAGAGGGCTTTCTGTCGCCATCGATTTCCCTCTTGACTATCCTTGATTCCTCCAGGGTGAATTATCTCTGGACGCTCTTGAGGAGCCCCGCTATGTCCAGAGGGGGCTCCAAGGTGAGGTCCTCAAATAGTTTTCCTTATTTGAGGCCCGTAGTAAAGGCCGTCACGATTGTATCATCGCTGCACCCATCGATGAGGGTTAGCTCGTTGTTGAAGCGCGTGAGATATTCTCGGAGCGTCTCACCGGACTTCTACCTTAGAGAGAGTATGTAGTGCAGACCTTTTCTGAAACGCTGGCTTCCGACGAAGACGGTCAAAAATTCCTTCGCTAGTGTTTAGAAAGAATCAATTGACTTCGACGGAAGGCTGTGGAACCACGTCAATGCAGGGCCTTTGAGACTGGTACGAAAGGGTTTACATATGACGGATTCAGATCCTTCCTTGATAGCCATCACGTGCTGGTAGTGGCGTAGATGATCAAAGGGATCGGTGGTCCCATTGTAGGAATTTAGCTTCGGGGGAGTGAACTTCCTTGGGAGGGCCTCGTTCATTATCCGGTCTACGAATGGCGAGATAGAGAGGCGATACAGGACGTTAGGATCATGCGCTCTTCTGCGGAGGGGATTCCCGGGGTCGAGTCTCTCTGTCTTGGCGGTTGGATCAGCATTAGCCGCACAACCTCCCTTAGTCCAATAGGATCTGGAGGGGACCTAGCTCTCCTGCACTTGCTCCCTATCGTCCACTGGAGATGGAAGTCTGTTGTTCCTTGTCTCTATCAACAGCGGGTGGATTCTGTCTTGTGAGTGTCTCCATCACCTCGATAACCTGCTGTATTTGGGATGCTAACACCTCGATTTTGGGGTCTGCCATTGCTGCCGTTGGTGTAGGGGCGTGAGTAGGCTGCCCGTGCATGGCACAAACTGGTATAGAGACAGTTGGTGCGTTGGACGTGTCCCCTGGTTCGTTGTTGCGTTACCTAGTGGTCAACATCTCTCTGGGATTTGGTAGGAGATGGCGCTTAGTGTAAAGTTAAGAACTATGTCATCCCCACAGACGACGTCAAACTAATGCAGTCATTTTTAGCTCCCTGCTCTGACCTAATCCCCCTGACCTGTTTGACCTGCACAAATAGCACACCTAAGCCATAGACCACCGTGGGGTGGTCGATGTCACTCCGATGTTAAAGTCAGACACGGATCTGAGGAAGGTGTAATGCTGTAACATAGAATTTGTAGCGTACCTTAGCTTACCAACCTCATGTCTTATTTATAGTGCAATGAGTCTTGGTTTAACCAGGCCATCGTAGGTGTGGATTAGGGACGAGATCTTCGTGGAGATTCCTTTCTAATTAGGAGTCGTGCTGTAGGAGAGAAGTTCCCTGTTAGCTCCGTGCTCCTAGATACGCGGGAGATAGTTTTCAATCCGAGAGCATTCGTTGGAAGGGAGTTTCCCTGTGTGGAAGATACTCTGGTGCTTGCTTCCTAGTTGAAAGAAAAAAACAACTATGGTTGCCCGTCCGAAGCAGATCCTAGAGATACTTGCCTGAAAAGGGCTTACGGGTACCAAAGATAGCTGTGAGACGTGTGGGCCTAACATGCTGTGAGAGTCCGGGTCCGCCTGGTGGGTTGAAGTTGAGCGACTGGATTCGTATTGGATTGTTGCTTGAACCCGTAGTTCCTCGAGATCATCATGACACGTGTACGGCTCAGGGGTGTGACCGTTTCTATATTTCATGAGTAACATTTCTTTTCGATTAATTAAAAACGAGGATAATTTCGAGAAATCACAATCCATGCTTTGAACTATTGGAAAGTTAAAAAAAAAAAAAATTCGTTTTTACTAGCAAATACGGATGTCTAAGTAAAAAAATAGAAATTGAAAAATGAACATCACCTACGAATTCAAAATGACCTACAAAATAAAAGTGAAGGCATTAAGCCCGCTCAAAATTCTTTTTAGATTTTGAAGTTGGGAGTCAAGTTATTCACAGTTTTTCTGGGGGCACAAAACAAATCGCCTCCAAGCAAAAGGGATTCCACGATCTTCCTGCTCGGTTTTTTCTCTCTCTATTCCATCAATCTTCTTCTTTTTAGATGCCTAATTTTACATTAGAAGAAACTCGAAGAAGAGTAATTCAGTCCATGGAGAAAGACAAATCCTTAATTCCTCCTCACAGCTGCGTTGGCGGCGGAGGATTCCACCGCCATCATCAACCTCTTGGTAAACCTTGCTCGGTGGCGCAGCGGAGACATCAGAAATAGGGCAACAACAACGTGCTGGAGAAGGTGGTGGCAGAAATGATTCGAACCAGTTGTTCAGCCAAGACATCAGTGGCATGTCTGATTTGCCACTGAAGAATTTAGACGGTGACAGTAGGGCTCATTCAGCACAGATCTGAGAATAGGGGGTCTGATTCACAGCCACTGAAAGATTGTTGCGCCTTCAAAAACAACCAGGCCGATGGTGGACGATCTCGCATCCTAATCTCGCCCTTTGTTCACATTGTTCTGGCCGATCTTGCCTGAAAGACTGAAACCAGATCTCAAAATCTCTCATCGATAGAGGGGGAAAGCACCTCTCACCGTGAAGTTGAAGTCATGTTTCTCCTCCCAAGTAGCTTTGATACTTCCACTGGCTAATAGCCTCTTCGATCGTACCATGATACTATCATTCCATGAATGTAAGTGTTTGATTTCTTATGGTTTGGCTGGATATGAGTGCTTAGGATTATTATTATTGTTTTTTTTGGTGTGTGTGTGGCGGTGGTTTTGATATTCTTATGTTTTGACAGGGGCACTGCCATCATGACTGGATTTGATATCACTTTCAATCATACTTTGCCCAAACACCCTTATGCAGCATAAGAAAGAGAGCCAATTGGCTATTTTGAAAGACAAGGACTGGAAGCAATTTGAACGATGCAAATAACGAGAAGATGGAAATGACACTCCATAGAAAATAGAAACTGGAAGAACAATTCTATCTGCATATTTATTTACTATATGAGGTAATGGTGTATGCTCATCAATGTTTCATGTAAAATTCTAATTGTCGAGGGATGCAGCGAGGAAAACAGCGAGGGTCCCCCACCCCACAAGGGGGAGGGAGAGCCGTCCACTCCCCCCGGGATGTGCACGTTGAAAATTCAAATGCGCATCTTGGGGGGAGTGGACGGCTCCCCCTCCCTCTGTGGGGTCCCTCGCTGTTTTCCTCGCTGCATCCCTCGCCAATTAGACGGACTCATGTTTCATTTTTATTATATTCTTGTATGTTGGAGATATTTAGGCTGATTCAGATAGAAATTCAATGAATGTATTGCCATAAATTTTCTGATTAGAATAAGGCAAAAAGGTTTATGTATACGGAAGAAAATGAAGGAGGATGAAATCACATATGAAGACAGGGGCGGACCTAGCCTTCCCCTCAACTTTAAAAAAAATTATTTTATATTTAGCTTTTAAAAAAATTAATTATTTAATGTATAAATATATTATAAATATTATTCATTCAACTATTTTTACATCTATATATTCGCGTAGTGGTTTAAAGAGCTTAACTTTTGGTAAACAATTCGAGTTCGATACTTTTCGAGCGCATGATTTCTTTATGGTTATTCATCATTGTTATTTTTTTCATCATTGTCACTCTCCTAATTTTTTTTCAATACAATGTTATTAGTAATTGCAAACATTACAAAAATTGTTTAGTTTAATAAAAATTTATTTTCGGTCCTCTCGGAGCGTATAATTTCTTTATGGCTGTTCCCAATTACAATTTTGTCATTGTGACCTACCCTTACATTTTTGTTTTCAACGCAAATTTATATGTAATTGCAAATAATAAAGAAATGAATTGCTAGTTCACAAGTGGTGTAAAACCTTCAACAAATTTTTTTTTTGAAATTAATATCTAAAATAATAAATATAGAATTCAATAAAAATATATGCCATTAGCTAACTCATACAAAATTTGAGCCTCATATAAATCATTTTTCTATGAAATTGTATTAGCATCTTATTATGTTCGTAAATTTCAGATTTGTTTTGCTTCAACTAGATACTTATCTTAATTATTTTGTGATTTTAATTATATATTCTATTTATTACGCTCATTTTTCCCTTGCTAAGGTTATTGATATTGTGACCTAATTTTGGCTTAAAATTTAATTACACTGGATTCAATTTGGTATATGCAATGTATTTTTATAATTGTATATTTTTTATTTTACTAACTTGGGTAGAAAAAAACATTTTGCTCGCCATTTCGCCGCTCCTTGACTAAAATTCTGGGTACACCATTGATCCACTCAGTCTGATTCACTGTTCTGCTGAAGATTGTACTTCTCTGGTCTATTATGTTTGCAAATGCATGTTCATCTGTAATAAAGAAAATATATAGTCCAACAGTAAATAAATTTGCATATCAATTTATAATGATTCCCGTTTATCTAATGCAGATCTAATACATCAAGGATCTCTATTGATAGTTTAATGAAGCCGCAGCAGCAACATATACAGAAGTCACTCTGTGGCAACTCCTTTGAGGGTAAATGTATATATACTCTATTGATAGTTTAATGTGCATCTTCCAGAAGTTTTCTTTCTATAATAGCCTCTTTGGGGGGGTCATGAGCCAGAAGAATGTTGTTCGTAATGCTCATTTCATCTAATAAAAACTCCCTGGTTATAAGAAATGAGGCCAAGCAAGCAAACTTTCAATCTGTTAGCTAAAAATTTAATGATGCATTTGTATATGATATTACAAAGAGTTTGGGCCTAAAATAAGAGTGAAAAATCTGATACACTACTTCGACTACTTCAATTGTTCTTTTCAACTTACATACGTTATTGAATTATTGTCATTCTTCTTATCTTAATAGTATGCAATGTTAAGAAAATGTCTAGAAAACCTTAAGGTTAAGAGACTGCTCTAGTACACAGACAATTAAGCTATTGTTAAGGAGACTGCTCTAGTAATGAAAGTTAAGCTATTGTTAAGGAGAATAATGTTGTGACGTTGAAATAAAAACTATATGAATATTATGGTTGTCCTTTAGGCTGTGGTCACTGTTTCAGCTGGGTTAGCATGTTCTATAACGCGATTCGTTTTGTTAATACTTCTAGTATAAAGTGTCACTTTCGATTCTTATCTCTGAAAGACTAGTGTATTTATTTCTACTATAAGATCAATATATTGGATTCATAAGAGCATATTATGGGTACCCAAGTAACATAATTAAGTTACCAAACTGATATGTTCAAGCTGTTTTTCAAATTTTTTTTGGTGTCATGGCTCTATTTGCAAGCATACATAATAAATCAATAGGATGGCAATTTTTTTTTCTTGACATTATTTATTTCCGACGATAATACTTGACAAAAGTTGACTTTGTCAAAACTGGTCTTGGTAATATGGATGCTCATATATTTCAAAAAATGTATTCTAAAGATTAATTAGTACGCATATTTGTGTTGACACTTATTACTTTTTAATGCCGAATTTAGGTTTTATTGGCAACTACAATGCAAGGTTGTACCAACACTTGTTCCTGCTGCCACGGTCCATACAGTTCTAATGGTAGTGGTGTACATCCAGATAATTCTCATTTTCATTAGCTTGGTGACCATGATGGTGATAATGATGAATGATTCTAGGAGGTTGTGGGTATCAATAGATGTTGTTGAGTTAAGAAGCTTAGTTTTAATATAGTAGACTTCATTTTTGTTTAGATGTCAATATGATGTGACTTGATATTATTATTAAACTTTCATAGACTTGTTTGAGATGATATATATTCTATTCGGTTAGATGACTTTGCAAATGCAATGAAAGAATGCAATTTTGTGATGAATGGAAATTTGATTACTTTATTTTTAGATTGTGGGACAAACAAAAAATTTGGGTGGTCCCATTTGAGAATGTGTTTGTAACAGTTACAATGAAGGGGTGAAGAACGAATTGTAACAAATATAATGAAAGTATTAGAAAAAATTAGACACAAGTAGATATTTTTAATGTATTAAATAACTACTATGACAAATTGTTCTTCAAATAACAACTACATAAGTGAAGAAAGATTCCTCACCAAAAGTTACCACATGTGACCCTAGCGTTTCGACACCTAAAAAATTGGAGATGAAAATTTCGTCACCCATCTTAAAATTGTATACTCGCTTAATAGGTTTATGTGACGAACCACTCGCCACATAAGCTGACTTTCTATGATGAGTAAAAAATTTGTCACATAATACTTTCCTTAATGCTCTTTATGTGACGAATGCTGTGACGATTAAAATTCCTCACATTTGATGAAAAGTGACGAATTTACATGTTTTAGTGAGGAACAATGTTTTTCACTAATGCAGTCTTTTTCCACTCCCATCTTTGACCTAGTCCTGCTGACCTCTTGCACAAGTAACGCACGTGATCCACAGACCACCGTGGGGTGGTCGATGACACTCCAATGCTAAAGTCAGACAGGGCTCAGAGGAAGGTGTAATGTTGTAACGGAGAATTTATAGCGTACCTTAGCTTACCAGCCTCATGTCTTATTTATAGTGCAATGAGTCCTGGTTCTACCAGGCCATCGTAGGCGAAATTTAGGAAGGAGATCTTCGTGGAGATCCCTCTCTAATTAAGAGTTGTGTTGTAGAAGGGAAGTTCTCTATTAGCTCTGTGTTCCTAGATACGCAGGAGATAGTTCTCAATCCAAGATCAATCCGTAGAAGAGAGTTTTCTCGTGTGGAAGATACTCTGGTGTTTTCTTCATAGTTGGAAGCAGAGAGCATCTATAGTTGCCCGTTCGAAGCTAATCCTCAAGATACTTGCTTGAAGAGGGCTTACGGGTATTGAGGATAGCTGTGAAACGTGTGGGCCTAGCATCCTGTGAGAGTTCGGGTCCGCCTGGTGGATTCCAGTTGGGCGGGCTTAGAACCCCTTGGGCCAGATTAGTGTTGGGCTGACGCTTGAGGCCGTAATTCCTCGAGATCATCATGACACGTGTATGGCTCCGGGGTGTGACAATTTTTATGTATCATCAGCTACTCCCCTCGAGTTAGTGGGCTGTCACATCGGTTCACTAAGTCATCTCTTGAAGGGATGCGCCGCTCAAGATAATTGAGTCTGAATTGTTGCTTGAGCCACGTGCAACTTAATTGAATGTGCGTTGGTTCAGCGGAAAAGAGGTGAGAAGCCAACCTCTATTTAGGTCATCCGCTGTGTAGAGTCTGATTCTTCTACTTTCCTTGTTTTCGAAGCTACCGCTCTGATTAGAAAAGATTGTTCATCTTCTTCATGGCTCAAGAAAACCTTCTTGATGATGTTGTCTTGGCCGAGGGCCTGGAGTTTTTCGAAGAGAGGTTGTTGTCCGAACTTGGTCTTGCCAAAATCTGAACGAAGTTTGGGGTCCCTGAGGACCTGCCATTGTATTTCCTGACAGGCGACTAGACGCCGATGTCACCTTCGGCTGGTTTTATCTGTTTGCACCGCGGGATGCTTCAAACTGGAGTGTGTTTTCCGGTTCTGGATGTGATCTGAGAGTTCTTGGACTTCTTAGGGATTCCTCCGGCTCAGTTGGGGCCCAATGGATATAGGATTATCCTCATGATTCTCCTCAGTGCTAAGGAGGCCAACATTGGCGTGACTCCATGGGTGATTCAATTGTTGACCTCACCTCGGCTAAGGAGTAATGCTATTCGTAAGATAAAGTCGCCGAATTACTCCGTTAAGCTACCTGATGATTTCAAGTTCTGGCAGAAGGACTTCTTCCTAGCCCCTGCGGATTTGAAGTATTTTCAATGCAAGGGTCGTCTGCTCGAGCGACAGTTTAGGCCACTTCGTAAGTTCATTTATTTTCTTGTGACTTTGATATGCTCGTTAGTGGGCCGATTAACCATCGCTTGCATTTTTGCAGGAAGGTTTCTCACTACTCTTCTTACCTTAGAGAAGCAAAACACCATGGAGAAGTTTCACGTCCTGCCGAAAAGAAAGGTTGTCGATGTCATAAGGGTTTCCAACTTATCCGTAGTAGGCTGAGGGACAACTGGCACGTTGCCCTCACTTTGTATCGAGAGTCGCGCATTAAGTTGGAAGATGGGGCCCCTTCCAGGAAGAGGAAGGTTACTGGGGCCAAGCTTATGTTCTGTCTGATGCGGAGGAGCCGTCTGAGACTCTTGCCTCTTTCGTGAAGATGTCTCACGTTAGAATTGGGCCGTCTTCGGTACGACCCGCTCCAGTAAAGGGGGAACACGAGTCTACTAGGCCCGTTGAGGCGGAGATTGATGTTTCCTGATTGGAGAAGGATTACCTGCGATTGGCAGGAGTCGTAGATAGGTCAAACTTTAGTGACCCACAGGTCGAGGCTCTGAATGATCGTCTGGTGCGGGTTGCGATGGCAGCTTCCACTAGTGCTGATTCGCGTGGGGTCGCTCCGACAAAAGGCTCTTGTGAGGATTTGCGTGAGGTGGTAGAATCTGATCGCCCCATAATTGTTTCGCTTGACAGTGGCCGCGGTACTGGCCGTGTCTTTGTAGTCCACATTGCTCACCGTCTCGCTCTAGGCCTCAGCTAGAGCTGTTGGAGGGTCCTTTGGATGCTTCGCTGCTTTCTCTCCTTCCGAATCCCATTGGGCCGTCTCGCACAAAAGGGCTCCTGCTGTTGACAAGGGAAAAGCCACCGAGGAGAGCTTGAGGACGATGGCGATCGTGAAGGGTGGTGCTGGCATAGTTCCCGATCAGGGAAAACTTCATTCGGATGCACGGATAAGCCTGTTTGCACCGAATTTGGTGAAGTTGAGTTCACAAGTCTGACACCAAGAGGTGGACGTAGAGTATGCTTCGAGGAAGCATATAAGCACGCGTCATAGCTGGCTGATGGATTACGCTCCAAAACCTGAGGAAGATTCGTTGGAAGGGTGTATGGATAAAGGCTTGAAGTACCTGATGATGGGTATGTCTCATTTGAACCACGCGGCCGTTGTTGGGATGGACGGAAGTTGAGGAGGCTTGTGAGAGAGTATACACCTTGGAGTATGTCTTCTTGCATATGCAGACGCTGTATTCTGATGCACTCCACAAAATTGAGCGGCTTAAGAAGCAGACCGAAGAGAAGCGGTTGGATTGGTCAACCGTGGCCGCTGAGGCTCAGAGGGATCGTTTGGAAGACGTTGAGCGTAATCTGATAGAGGCGGTGTCCGAAAGAGACAAACTTAGGCAGGAGTTGAGCCGTCTCCGCCGAGAAGTCGAGGTTGCACAAGAAGTTGTGGCTAAGGCGAGTTTTGAACTGCTTTCTTTTGCTGAAAGAGTGCTTCGAAGGAAGCCAATTAGGCTGTTGAGAATCAATAGTTGGAATTCGATGTGGATTTTTATGCTCGAGAAGCGAGGATGGCCGATGACCAGTTCGAATTGGGGTGGCATGAACTTAGTGTTGTAAAGAGCAGTCTGGCCACAGAGCGGTCTCAGGTCGATGCGCTGATTGGCAAGTTGGAGCTACTGGAGCGTGAACTTGTTGATGCAAAGGTGCGAGAGGAAGAACTTATCCAAGAACAAGGCAAATGTGAGTTCCGCTGGGTTGTACATCGACGGCTGGAGTTGTTGGCGTTGACAAAGGAGGAGCATCCGGAGTGGGATCTCAGCCGTTATAAAAAGATGTCGTATGTAGACCTATCTGTTACCTCGACGTCATCGAGTGAGGAAGACAATTTGAGCCTTGATGTCCAGGTTGTAGCGTGTGTGGATGCAACTCCCGCTCCTTCTTCCACTAGGCTTAATTCTTCCATTTCTGTGCCCTCTCCTAATTAGGAGTGAACTTTGTGTGCTTGTACCTTTTTTTTGACCATTAATGAAGACAGTTTTATCCGTTTCGTACTTCTTGTCTCTATTGCATGTTTTTCATTTTGCCTCATCGTCTTGTTTTGGCATAGGTTGGTTGAATCAATAGGACGTTGAGTGGTCTGTATGCGGTAGAGAGCTTGACTGCTTTGTGTTGTGAATGAGTCGGGGTCATCACTGTGTAGTCATGTCCGATAGTGGGCATGTTACGAACATTTTAGCTGGGGGTTGAGTCATCTGAGTTGTGCCCTGTCCCCAAGGTAAGTTGCTTGAGGGCTACCTTGCTTGTTTAACCGATCGGTTGTAGTTGCTGCTGTGAGCGAGTTGTGATGGCCGAGCGTGCGTGTCAGAGCGTTCGTGCCGAGTCAGGCGTCGTAAGCTCGGGTTGACATCCTAAGTAGCTTTTATCTGGGCACTGGCCATACGATCTTTGTATCGGCACGAGTGGCCTTCGCTTAACATTAGAATGTCAGTCCGTTTGAGCGTGAAGATGCTGACTAAGCTAGATTCACGTTTGCGTCCGCTGTTTTGAAGGGAAGCGCAGGTTGTGCGGCGAGCTGCTTGAGGTCCCCACTTTTCAAATTGTTTATGTTCGAGTCATGTGGACTTCAGACTCGGGGAGTAAAGGTTTGGCGACCAGGTTGAAGAGCAACGGTCTCGTGGTAAACTGCCCGAATCAGTTAAGGACCGACTAGGCTCCCACCTTCCAAATCATTTATGTCCGAGCAAAGCGGACTACAAATTCAGGAAGTAAAGTTTTGGCGACCAGACTGAAAAACAGTGGTCATGTGGCAAGCCGTCAGAATCAGTTCAGGAATGACTAGGCTCCCACTTTTTGAACCATCTACACCCTCCCCAAGCGGTGGGGGCTACGAATTTGAGAGGGGTTTGGCGACTAGGCTGAAAAGTAGTGGTCCCGTGGCAAGCCATCAGAATCATTTCAGGATTGACTAGGCTCCCACCATCCAAATGATCTACACCTGAGTGCACTAAGCTAAAAATTTGGGAGTTTTTCGATGGGCACGCTGAAAAGCAGTGGTCTTGTAGCAAGCTGTCAGAATCAGTTCAGGACTAACTTGGCTCCCACCTTCTAGACTATCTAAACCCTCGCAGTGGGGGCTATAAGTCCAAGGTTGGTGATTCAGCGGCCTTGCTGAAAAACAATGGTCCTATGGTGAGCCGTCGAAATCAATTCAGGACTGACTAGGCTCCCACCATCCAAACCATCTACACCCTTGCAGTGGGGGCTACAGGTGTGGGCTTTGATCAGAAACTTTCGTTGCTGGTCGTCACCAGCTTGGTTTACTTGATTAGGTTCGGCGATCAATGACCGCGAATGAGGCAGTGATCCCTGACAAGTCATCGTCACCAGGCGTGGTAGCGCTGATTAAGCGTGCAAACCTAATCCATTAGCATGTTGCATGGAGTGGATGAAATTACCTTAAATCAACTAGTGATCTGTAGGTACAATCTGTATGTCAGGGTTGACTAGGATCTCCAGTGCTCGTGCCAAGCATGTCATAGAGTGCTGTTTGAATAATAGGCTGAGCCCATGGGCTCGCAAAGGAAGAGCTAGGGTTTCCTGCATGGTGTGTTGTGTTATGACGTAGATTGCGCGGTGACACGTGTACGGTGTGGGCTGCGTGACGGTTGAGTATTGGTTACTCCCTCTCAATTGATGGGGTTGCGTGCAACACCATTAATTGATTGACGTGGTCTGTGCAGTTTCCTTGGGAACCGTCGTCTTCCAGTTTTCCGTACAGTAATCAATGCTCGGCAGTTAATGCTTGAATGCCCGCTTGGTGAACCATCATGTCTACATAATGATGTTTTCCAATCGTTGTAGGCACTATCTTTCGCTTATCTTCTGTAAATGTCCTTGTTTGAAGAAGATGCTTTGGATTTTCCAAAGGCTGAGGAAAATATTTTGGGTTTTCGAAAGGCTGAAGTCTCCGTTTCTGAAGTCTCCGAATGTTTTGACATTTGCACTGATCAGGCACAGTGATAGTTGCTGTTATGCGCGGTCACCTGCTATGGGTGAGCACGTAGTTGATTCGCTGAGGTCTCGTAATTTCTTTTCATGTCGAAGAGAAGTAGTACATATTTTTCCCAAGGGAGATGCCTTGGTCTTACACCGTACCGCATTTGTCTTTGTGTGCTCGAACTCCGCCGCTAACCAATGGCTTATCAAAGTGTTAGTCGGTGTGTGATGTCTCCGGGTGTGGTATCTCTTAGTTACACCTGCCATCGCATATGGGAAAAGTGGTCTCTCTTGATAGCATTTTAGGCCGTAACTGCGTCGCTGCTTGTGGTCATCCTCATCTACCTTCTAATATATTTGTGGAAGTTAGAAGGGGGTAGGATGCCTCTTGAGGAAATCAACAGTTCGTTGTGATGTCTACAATGCTGTAGTACGAGACTTTTTCGGGGTGATTTGACGTAGCAATCTAATTGCTCAGTCTTTCAATCTCTTCTACACTTCGTCTTTAACTTGGGAAGGTGTTGAGCATATCCCATTATCTTATTTTTGCCCTCACTTGTAGATTGCTCGCATCAGAGGGTTTGCAAGTTTTTGTCGGATGTTTTCCGTAGCAGAACTGTTTAAGCAAGTCTTTTACTTCAGTTCGCGTTGTATTCAGACGCTTATAGTGCTCAACCTTTGTATCCATCTCAGGGTGTTCGTAATATGTAGCTTTTTGTATCTGCTTCAAGGTGTTTGTTGTTACATCTTTTTGATAATTAATAGAGTTTGTTTTTCGTAATTATTCCTTTATTTCTTAAATGATTGAAAATCATATAAGTCTTTTAAGAACTAAAACTCAATATTGACTATGGAAAGGGAAACAAATAACTTAAAGCAAACTAACTTTTGACGGAGAGAAATTGATCCTGGCCTTGAAGTGAACTCGAGTTGCTCTCGTGGATCATTCGGCGGACTGTCGAGGCGTTACATAGGTTATTGAAGAGTAAACCTTGCAGAGGGGCAGATTTCCGATCAGACGAAATGTCGGGGGATGTATTTTCGCTTGCCATGGCCTTTTCGACTCGTTGGGCAAAAGAGCTTATTGCTCCTGTATCGCACGAAAAAAGATGTCTCTATCATCTTTTGGCCTTGTACTGGGTCAGGCTACTCTGCATGATGTAGCTGAATCTGGGAGCACTCTATCTGTTTCACCACGGTGTAGTGGCAGCCTTGTGCTGTAGGTTGGCTCCACGTATTGTTCCTTCGGAGTGGTTAGCAGTATACTTAACACACTGGTGAAGGGTGGAGACTACTGCTTCCATCTGGTGGAGCCATGGCCTTCCTAGGATAAGGTTGTAGGACGATGGCACGTCTAACCCCATGAAGTCCAGAAATAGGACCTTCCTCAGCTACGGTTCTCTAGCCATCGTAGCTAACCTTATCCTTCTAACGGGGAAGCATTTCTCCCCGCTGAACCTGATCAGCGAGTGCTCCGAAGGCTTTAGGTTTTCTTCTTTGAGGTCCATGCTGCGAAAAGCGTTGTAGAACAGAACGTTGAGTGAGGTTTCTGTGTCCACTAGAGCTCTCTTCACTTCCCACTTTTCGATGGAAACAGAAATGACCAAGGCGTCGTTGTGCGGCGCTCGGAATCCATCGAGGTCCCTGTCTCAGAAAGTCAAAGTGGGAATGGGGTTCTGAATTCTTGAATAGCAAATGCGTCCGTCCTCATTCGCGGGTTGTATCCGCATATCTAGCAGAGTCCGCTTGCGTGACCTGTACGACTTGTCTTCATTCGGTCCGACTCCATGAAAGACGTAAATTATCCTTGGAGTCCCATTCTCAATCTCTTTAACCGACTCCCCCTGTCCCTGGTCTGTTCTGTTGGTTTCTCAGACTTCAGGAACTCTTTCAGTTTGCCTTTGCGGATCCAGTATTCAACTTCATACCTCAGACTCTTGCAGTCGTTGGTGTTGTGGCCGCCCTTATTGTGGTACGCGCAGTATTTGCCGTTGTCGCGCTTGGAGGGGTCTCCGCGTGTCTTTGTGGGCCACCTCAGTTCCTCCTAGCTTTTCATGGAGTTAAGTAGTCTAACAGGCTAGCGTTTAGGGGTGTCACAGTTCTGGATCCAACGTAGTTTGATGATTTCTAACCAAGGTCCGGCCTGCTGTCGCTGCGCTTCCTTTTGTTCCGTTCCTCGTCCTCACGTATTTTCCCTTATTCTTGTCCCTAAGAGAGGAGGGCTTCCTGTCGCATTCGATTTCCTTTTTAGCGGTCCTTGACTCCTCCAGGGTGATGTGTCCCTGGTCGTTCTTGAGGAGCTCCGCCATGTCTAGAGGGACTCCAAGGTGAGGTCCTTGAAAAACTTTTCCTCTCTGAGGCCCGCAGTAAAGGCCGTAATGACTGTATCGTCGTTGCACCAGTCGATGAGGGTCAGCTTGTTGTTAAAGGGCGTGATATACTCTCGGAGCGTTTTTTCGAACCTCTGCCTTAGAGAGAGTATGTAGTGCAAGCCTTTTCTGAAACGCTGGCTTCCGACGGAACGTGTCAGGAATTCCTTCGCCAGTATTTTAAAGGAGTCGATTGATTTCGGTGGAAGACTGATGAACCATGTCAGCGCAGAACTTTTTAGATTGGTGGAAAAGGTTCTAAACATGACGGACTCAGATCCTTTTTTGAGAGCCATTACGTGCTGGTAATGGTGTATATGATCGAAAAGATCGGTGGTCTCGTCGTAGGAGTTAAGCTTCGGGGGAGTGAACTTCCTCGGAAGGGCCTTGTTCATTATCCGGTCCACAAATGGTGGGACGGAGAGGCGCTATAATATGTTAGGATCATGCGCCCTTCTACGGAGGGGGTTCCCAGGGTCGAGCCTATGTATCCTGGCTGTGAGCACAATGTTAGTCGCACAACCTCCCTTAGTCCAATGAGAACTAGCGTGGGCCTGACTCTCCTGCGCTCGCTCCCTATCATCTTCTGGAGGCAAAGGTCCATGGTGCTCCTGGTCTTTGTTAGCAGGTGGTGGATTATGTCGTGTAAGAGTCTCCACCGCCTTGGCGATTTGTTGTATCTGAGATGCCAACACATCGATTTCAGGGTCCATCGTTACTGCCGTTGGCGTGGGAGCATGAGTTGGCTGCCCGTGCACGACAAAAGCTACTGAATGAGGCAGTATAGGGGCAACCTAAGTGTTGGACGTGTCCCCTACTTCTTCGTTCTTGTGTGACCTGGTGGTCATCATCCCTCTGGGTTTTGATAGGAGATGACGATTAGTGTAAAGTTAAGAACTATGTCGTCCCCAGGGACATCGCCAAACTGATGCAATATTTTTCCGCTTCCTGCTTTGACCTAGTCCTGCTGAGCTGCCGACCTGCAAAAGTAACACATGCGAGCCACAGACCACCGTGGGTGGTCGATGGCACTCCGATGCTAAAGTCAGATAGGGCTTTGAGGAAGGTGTAATGCTATAACAGGGAATTTGTAGCATACCTTACCTTACCAACCTCATGTTTTATTTATAGTGCAAGGAGTCCTGGTTCTACCAGGCCATTGTAAGCGTAGTTTAAGAAGGAGATCTTTGAGGATAACCCTCCCAAATTAGGAGTCGTGATGTAAGAAGGAAGTTCACTGTTAGCTCTGTGCTCCTAGATACGTGGAAGATAGTTCCCAATCCAAGGGCAATCCGTAGAAGGGAGTTTCCATGTGTAAAAGATACTCTGGTGTTTGCTTCCTACTTGAAAACAAAGAGCAACTGTAGTTGCCCGTCCGAAGCTGATCCTCGAGATACTTGTCTGAAGAGGGCTTACAGGTATTGAGGATAGCTGTGAGACGTGTGGGCCTAACATGCTGTGAGAGTTCGAGTTCGCATGGCGGACTGCAGTTGGGTGAGCTTAGAACCGCTTGAGCTGGATCAGTGTTGGGCTGACGCTTGAGGCCGTAATTCCTTGAGGTCATCATGACACGTGTACAACTCCGAAGTGTGATCGTTTTTATGTATCATCATTCACCAAAGCACAATTTTCTTGTAGTGGCAGCCATACCATGAAGCTAACTATGAATTTTTTTTTGACTCGATGACGAGCCATTTGCACCTGGGGAGACTGATGGAGGCCCAGAAGAGACACCTAGCAACACTAGCATTGCCTTGAATAAGGCTAAGAAACAGACTAATAAACATATCAGATTCCAAGATGAGTATGTAAATTGGCTTGGGAACTATGAGTTTGTTGGGGTGGACCTAGGAACTTGTTGTTAATCTTTAATGTTTGAAATTATTATCTCTCCAATAAGTTTGTCATATTGTCATCTCTACGAAGTATGAAGTTTTGAATATAATTCTAATTATTTGAATTAGCTGCTACAACTTATCTCTTTGTCTTGGTGTTTACCATTTCTTCTTGTTCATATTTGAACTGCCCAAACCCCTCCCCCCACCCCCGCACCATAGAGTTTTTTCCCCATGACTTTGGGAAAAGACGTGGTGGAAGGTCCAAGCTTAATTTTATGCTCACTGCCCTTTTTTCTCATCTCTTCCACACTTGTTTACTTTTTCTTTCTTTCTTGATAAGGTGGTATAAATTATTATTATTATTATTATTATTATTATTACTACTACGATAACTTATTCACATTGTTTTGGGCGTATTCAAATATCTTTATTTTTTATACTGTAATTACTTACAACACTTAATTAATATAAGTCTGAACTTATTAAGTATTTTGATTTACTAAAAAAAATAAACTAATTATATAAGAGATTAATTGGAACACCTTTAGAACCATTAAGAAAGGTGCGGATTTTTGCCCATGCTGGCTATGGTGATGAACAAGACTAGGGGCATTTGGAAACTCACTCAAAAGCAACTTATTTACTTATAACATCTAAAAACTACCTAAGTAAGTTTAAGAGCTCCAAAACTTTCAACTTCTAAAAAGTTAATATTTTTTTTTGCTTATTTAATGCTAATTTTTTTGCTTTGGGTTCTAGAAATAACTATCCACTCCCTTATTTTTTTCACAGATGCCTCAACTTTTGATCTCTCCTATGTGTGCAATATAATTAAACTAACTACGAAAATAACTACTCATTTTATGGCATAGGTTCTACTAAGATGAGAAGAAATGCTTCTACAATTGGTTGCCAAATGCCACCTAGATGAGATGAGTAATCTATTTTTAAACCTTTTTTCAACTTTAAAAAACTTTGCAAAAGAGTGTTAAAAGTAAATAGTTTGGCTTTGCTTTTCTGATCGAGGCTTGAAGCTGATATGCATGGTTCGGTGTCGTTTTTGCGTTCGGATGAAGTGGGCATAATTATTTCTCATTTTCTTACCATCTTTGCTTAGAAATGGGAATATATGGAAAGCCTCGTCTTCTCTTCCCCTCTCCTCCTCTCACATCTTAGAGGATGCAAAATCTCCAAATCATAGATTCGTTAATGGAACAAAATGGAATAAGCTCAACCAAATATAGAATCGCAAAGGGTCTAAATCAAATAGTTTTATGTTGTGTTTGTGATTTTTCCTTGCATGGAGGTACATGAGGTTAAGAAAAAGGGAAATGAGAGTGTCTAATCTTAACATTCCAATCCAATGCTGCCTTCTATTATGTGGTCATCAAAGGGTAATGCCATCTAATGGCTCAAACTCCTCGACACACCAAGAGATTCAATTTTAGATCAATGGATTGAAAAACAAAGGAAGAGAAGGGGTGGTTGAGAGACCAAATTATGGACGCACAAAAAGATATTAAGCAAAGAAAGAAATGGCATCCATGGCATCAGCTGCTGCTGTTGCATCCATTGGCCATGCCTCCTCAGCTCAAGCTAGCATGGTGGTATCATTCACTGCCACTGGTCTTAAGTCACTTGCTTCTTTCCCCATTACCCGCAAGGCCAACATCGATATCACTTCCTTCGCTAACAACGGTGGCAGGGTCAGGTGCATGCAGGTATAAAATATTAAGATTACAATCTTACTTTACATCATTTCAATTTTGTTGCTCATGTAGAATGAATTATGTATACTGGTAGCAATTAGAAGAGTGGTCTTTAATATTGAGATACATTCCAGTTATACATGTACGTATCACAAGGTTCATCATGTTGCATCTCTCAATGTTGCGTACCCTGTTACAATTAAAGCCTGCTAGAGAACATACTTATAATTCTAGCAGTTATCACTCTGAAGAAGTACTTGTTTGCCTCCTAATCTATTGTTTAAGAGTCAAATTTTCAAAAGAACACTTTACATTTCACTAAATTCAGACCAATAAGAGTAGCAGTCGGGATAACTATGTTTTTATTTTCTTCAAATGTGATTTTACATATGGAATTCTATCTTTTAAGAGTATCTCCATCACAAATGCCACTCTTGAATATCAAACATAGGTATTTGCTGATGACAGCGGATTACCATCTGACATTTGACAATTTAATGTGACTATGTGAGGGTGCATGAATCAGTTGTGACACTTCTACCGACTCTTACTTGATGGTTCGGTTGGGGCAGCATTCTTGTGCTGACTTGAGTTCAGTCTTTGACATTTATTTCCAAAATATATTTTGTTGTAGAAACTACAAAGTGGATTTTATAGTGAGCATCCACAATAGTCGTGGTCTCGTGATGTCTATGAAATAAGGGTGATTTCCATAATTTTACATGAAATGTAATGAATGTAGCTATGTAAAAGTTTACATTTACAAGGTTCAAAGTAGAAACCAACATCTCTGCTTTCTCTTTTGTTTTCCAAGAGCAGGGAACTACACCCCTTTGCTCATCTTACCTCCTTTCCTTTTCTATCTCTTATCCTCAGCTGGTCTCTTTCCCATCGTTTCAAATTAACCCACTGCTCTTCTTTTCTTTCGATCCAGAGTTTGGATGTTCCTGTTCTATCCCTTTGTTGGTTTATGTTTGTTTGTGTTTTTTGCAGGTCTTCGGCATCAGCGTGATCCATTCAATAGCACGTCTCCTACGCTTATTATCTTCACTTCAGTAACCCTTATTATGAGGAATCACTCTCGCACACCTCCCATACCTATTCATGATATCGCACCTTGTCCATCTCACTTATCACATGGATATGCAGATAACTTGCTGCATATCTCCACCACTCCACCGAACCGAGTAAGTACAACTTTTCCTTTCAAATCCATCCTTGTTACCACGCTCGAACTATGGACTCATCTCATAGTTTGCAGCCTTCACGATCTATCACACCATCTGACATCAACATCCACAGCCTCTCTACACTCCTTGTTACCACTCCTTCTAGAGCACATTGTGTCCCCAATCGATGCTTTTCTTAAAGGGAGATCCATTACTGACAATATTGCTATAGTCCATGAAACTTTCTTCCAAATGAAACACAATCGCAAGAAAAAACAAGGGTTGATGCCGTCAAAATTGACATGGCTAAAGCCTATGACAGAGTTGAGCGGTCTTTTCTGCTTCGCTGAGGAATGGATTCAACTCATTGAACAATGCATTTCAACTACTACCCTTAGGGTTTTGCTTAATGGTTCCCCCTCCCACTCATTACCCCTACTCGGGGCCTTAGACAAGGAGACCCTCTGTCACCCTACTTGTTTATTATCATTGCTGAAGCTTTGTCTTGATTGTTGATTTCAGCAGAAAACAAGCTCTCATCAAGGGTATCAATATTAGACAAAGCTCTCCTTCTATTAGTCATCTCCTCTACGCAGACGATCTAATGCTCTTTTGCAGAGCTATGTCTGAAGCTCATCATGTTAAAGATATTCTCGCCTCCTATTGTGAGGCCTTAGGACATGCTGTTAATTATAACAAATCTTCTGTCTTTTACAACGCCAATATCCACCCGAGACACACGAAGATGATAAATAGAGTTCTTGGGTCGAAATCTTTCAATCCAAATGAGAAATATCTTGGGTTCCCTCTTCTCATGTCTTAAAAGAAAGCTTCAGATTTCCAATTTCCGATTAATAAAACCGACTCCAAACTCTCCTCTTGGAAATCCAAAGTCCTATCCCAAGCTGGCCGTATGGTTATGATTAAAGCGGTGATCAACTCCATTCCAATCTACTCTATGGAAACTTTCATTCTCCCCTGCTCTGTTACTACCAAACTGAACCAGATTGTAACGAATTTTTGGTGGAATGGTACTGATGACGGCAAATCTAAACACCTTTGCTCTTGGATTGTATCACCCTACCTCGCCATTTGGGCGGTCTCAATTTAGTCCCAGCCAGGGTCAAGAATTTTGCTTTAATGGCGAAGAATATTTGGCACGCAATTTCCATGCCATCTAATCCTCGGACCATTCAACTTAAGAAAATTTACTTCCCTAACAAATCTGTGTTCCAGTTGACTAAACCCCCTTCCCTCGCATCCTTTGCTTGGAAGGGAAACCTTAGCACTTTGACCAAAATGAAACGGTTCATTCGTTGGCAAGTTAGATCAGGTGATGCTATCGACCTCTGGAACGACTGTTGGGTCAGACCGGGTTTCCCTCTTGCTGAATGCCCCTTCTTCACCTCAGACTCAACAGACTTCCCCTCCCCGATCTCGGATTTCTGGAACCCCCTGGATGGTTCCCTCAGATATAGGAACTCCACTCGCCTTCGAGCTTGGATCCCACCACCTGTGGTTGCCGACATACTCGATATCCCTATCCGATCCTCTTCTGATCACGATAGGCTCATTTGGACCTATGTCAAACGTGGAGTTTTCTCAGTTAAGAGTGTCACCAAAGCATTTCTTACCGATACCCTGGAAACTTCTTCTTCCCGAGACATTGACACCACCATTCCAGCTAAACTCCTCCGTGAGCTCTGGCGGATCAAAGCACCAGTTAATGTTATCTTTCTTATCTGGAAAATAGTACAAAACTTGCTGCCTACAATGTCGAATTTGAATATGGTTCATGTCCCCATTGAAAACCTGTGTGTTTTCTACCAGAATCATCAAGAAGACGTTCCTCACCTTTTCTTTCTTTTTCTGATCGTCTCTCGGTTCTGGCAACTCACCCCGCTCCCTATCAATTGAGTCGCAGCCATGTCCCCACCATCCACTAACAAAGCATTTTCCTTTATGTGAGACACGACCAAACTCCATGCCATAACTAAGGATGAAATGTTGTCTCAGTTCATGGTAATTCTCCATATTATCTGGTTCCACCGCAATCATGTCATTTTCAACCATTCGAACTTCAACATCCAGGCTCTCCACAAGTCTTTCAATCAAACTTGGGGAGCATGGTTCAAACAATGGTTCGCCATTACGGGCTCCAGTGCCTCACCTCCTGCTCTTATGAACATACATCAGACCATAGCCACAACAGTCCTTGTCCCCCAACCCACCTCCTTTCAACCCCCTACCCTGCTAGCCATCGCCTCCCTAAGAGAAATATAATGCATCATCGGGGCCGACCCTAAGCCCACAAACATGCGGGTGAGTACTGATTAGGACTTTACACATTTGTTTACAAAAGAAGGTACTTTATTTTTGCTTACTTATTCCCAACAATTATAATCCACAATATAAACAAGGTCCTTATAACAAAGAAACTAAACTATATAGAAGCAAAGATAATAAGATAATTAAAAATAGTGACTCAATACATTTAATAGCCCTAGAAAATTTTAGAAATACTATCAGAGCAAAATTTCCTTTATCACATAATAGATCCAAAGTATTAGAAAATCTACAAGGTTTAATAGATTGTTTTAGAAAGCATCGTAAACATACAACATTAGAATATTCTAGTGTCTTAGATTTCTACTTAGATTGGACACTATTAGAAGTAGAGATAATTTTATAGAAAATACTACTATTGGTGAGCGAGGTAATATTTCTTCAAATAATTAACTGGGAAGTGTAACTATTTGTATAAAAATTCTTCGAGAATTGCAACATTATTTTCCCATAATAGTATTTGGAAGTAAAATATACTAGACACTTCCTGTGGAGTTAACAACCCCGCCTCAATTGGTATCATAATCTAATATCTAGTTTTATTAACAATAGTTAGTTTATGAAAAATATAGATTATTTAGATTTAGAGATTAGCAACTTTGAGAAAAGAAGAATTACATTTTATTAAAATAGAATCGAGTGTAACATTCAAGAAGATTTTAAACATATAATCCATTGCACATAAGATAAATAGTTAAGCATTATTGTAGATTTATTGATATATTTAAGAAGACACTTCAAAGAAGAGATCAATCATATAAACTAATTACTTAAACTATTTCTGGACAATCTAAAGAAAAATCAAAAGGTGGGTAAAAAGTGACAAGGGGTGTCTATTACACATTTTTACCATTTTACCCTCCAAATTTAAACTAGTTACAATCAAGACCAGCACCATGTAAACGCTCATTTAATATCCCTAGCTCCTAATATATAATTTATTTGAAGTTTTTTTTTTTTTATATATCTATAAATTATAAAAATGCACTTACATCTAACTTTTGGATTTTTCATTTTGTCCTCAAATTTTATACTTTTACAATCAAAACCAACCCTCTCAAACATTGATTAATTGTGTCTAAGCCCCTAATATAATTTATTTGACGCCTCTTATTTATTTATAAATTATGTATAAGCTCTTATAATTATATATAATTATTTTTTAAAAAAATTTAATAATAATTTTTTTCGTTATTGAATTGATGTAATAAAATAAAATAAAACTTTACTGAATTCATGACATGTATCTCATTACAAACAACTTTAGCTAAACAATTACTAACTGAGCAATACAAAAAATTGGCATATTTGGAGCCCCTATTTTACCCCCTATTATAAATGCCTTATTCAGCTTTACCCCATATTATTAATCATATTGCATTGACCCCTAAGACTAGCAGTCAACATGCCTTGACTGTCAAGGCACGTGCTAGCTTCAAAAATGTCATATTTTACTGCCCAAAATACTCTTTAATGATCTAAATGCTGAGATTCAAAGTTGAAGTAGGCAGATGCTATTAAAATCTAAGGGCTGAGATTCAAACTACCCATTAGCCGTTAAGATAATCTGCCTCCACCACCACACTCTCCACTTCATCACCAATAACATTCGCCTCTACTTCTACTACTACATCTACATGTTATTTCATTGTTGATTAAATATCTGGAGTGAAAAAGCTTGTGCAAACCCAAGTTTTGAAGTTAAGTTTGAGTTGCAGGTGATCTTCTTCCTCTCTTAGGTCTATTTTGTTTCAGGGGGCAACATTAAATTTAAATTTATCACATGGGGTTAAGTTACTGCCAGTAATTTGTAAACCTGAAGTTTAACAACACTTAATTGATTTTTCTTGCAGATCCCATGCTGTCTTAGACGACTTCTTGCATTCTTCAAACCTTTTATTCACTTATTTGATTGTGCGGATGACAATGCAAGCATGAGATCTGTAAGGAAAACACAATTTTATATTATACTTTAACCCCTTATAATAAATTACTGGCCCCCTTATAATAAATTACTAGCAGTATCTTAACCCCATATAATAAATTTGAATTTAAGAATGCCCCCTGAAACAGAACATGTTCTGTGAGAGGTTGAAGATGACCTGCAACTCTCAATAAATGTCCACTGAAATGATGAAATGAAAATAGCGGACTCGACTTACCTTTATGATGGTGATCTAAACTGAAATCTATAGATGAAATAACTCAGATCTAAGGTTTATGTTACCTTTATGTAGTGAAACCCTAACAAAACCCTAACTTCAAAACTAGGGTTTGCTAAAGCTTTCCCACTTCAAATACCTTTGATTTACAACAAAATATCATTTGAGGAACTCGAATTTCATGGGAAACTTTGAATTTGAATACCTTTGCTCAGGCTAACCACTCTTTCATCTTTCCCATGTTAAATACCTCCACTCTCCATCTCTGCAAGGGTATGATCAGCTAGAATTTTGACTGTCCACGTGTGTGGTTCAAGTAACAGACGGTTAGGATCAACAAGTTCTCATATCGTGCTTGATAAGCACGTGAGGGGCATTTTCGTCTTCTAAAATGAGCAGAATGATGACACGTGAAGTGTTTGAAAGTCATGGCACGTTGACTGCTAGTCTTAGGGGGTAAATGCAATATGATTAATAATATGGGTAAAGCTGACTAAGACATTTATAATAGGGGGCAAAATGCAAATAACCCTACATTGATTTCATGTTTGTTTCATTTCTTGGTATTTAGGCTATATTTAATGTGTTTAATAGATTTATTTACTTGTATTTTTTTTTCACATATTTCATATACCCACGAAATTCATTATATATATTTTATGTATCCTAAAAAATTTTCCCTTTTTTCTTTACATACCAAAATATGTCTTAAAATCAAGATCTCAAAATTAACTCGAAAAACCAAATCACAATCCTTGATTGCAATTAGTTCGGGGCCTGGCCTGTGCATCGTTAATACAAAAATACTTTCATCACATGTGAATGCTCTCAACTAAATAACTTTATCTGTCATTCAAAATTTGGTTGTTCTCAATGGATGGAGTATGGATATAAAGATAAAAGCAATTATAGGAAGTGATGAATATGTAATTTGATTCACATTGTTTCAGGTGTGGCCACCAGTTGGCTTGAAGAAGTTCGAGACTATATCATACCTTCCACCTTTGTCATCTGAATCCTTGTCCTAGGAGGTTAACTACCTTCTCCGCATGGGATGGGTTCCCTGTTTGGAATTCGACTTGGTGAGTCAACTTTATAGTTAATGTTGTTTGCATAAAAGGATTCTATTTAATTTTTCTTTCAATCAATTTGAGAAAGTTAACACTTTCACATTGTAATCTGATTTCACATTGTAGTTCTCATAAAATTTCGTTAAGTGTAGGTCAGATTCATCTACAGTGAGAACCACGACTCCCTAGGGTACTATGATTGTTAAGAGTAATTAGCTATGCTATGAGTTAGATGAGTTGTTTAGTCAGTCTGTTAGTAAGTTTGTTAGTCTGTTTTAACAGCTAGCCATTGCTTTGAGTTGTCTATATAAACCATGTAAGCTGTACATTTCAAGATATGAAACTCAATAGAATTTTTTCTCATAACTTCTTGTAGAAGCTAACATGGTATCAGAGCACCTTCATTTCCCTTTTCTTCTTCATTTCAATTCCTCTCAGTAGTATTCATGGCAGATTCAACTTCTTCCAATGCCACACCACTTACTAACTCTGCCATGACAGAGTCAAGACCAGTGATGTTTACACATGCGTTGTCTGTGAGGTTGAATGAACACAAATTGTTGTGGAAACAACAAGTGTTGGCAACAATTAGAGGGCATAAGCTTCAGAAGTTCATTGAGAAAGCTTCACCTCCATCACGATTTCTCTCCATTGAAGATCAAGCAAACAATAATGTCAATCCAGAATTTCTCAACTGGGAACAGCAAGATCAACTCTTGTTTTCATGGCTTATTTCTTCCATGACTGAATCACTGCTTACAAGGTTAGTAGGCTGCGAAACATCTGAACACATTTGGCATATACTTGAAACCTTCTTCAACTCTCAAACTGTTGCCAAGATCTCCAAGTTTAGAACTGAGCTACAGAACTTCAAGAAAGGAGACCTTTCTATCAATGAATATCTACTAAAACTTAAGTCCATCATTGATCAATTAGCAACCGTAGGACATCAGCTTTCTCCAAAAGATCATATCAATGCCATTTTTTATGGATTACCACAATTGTATGATACATTTGTAGTATCAATGAGTTCTAGATCAGATGATTACAGTGTTGCAGAGGTTGAGTCTCTTTTGTTTGCTCAAGAATCAAGAATTGAAAGACACATGAAAGATCTCGATGTCTCTAGTTCTGTAAATGTGGCTCATACATCATACAAACCCTCACCTAGATCATTTGTGTCAAGTTCACAAGGTTGGAGATCTCAGCCTAGAGCTTCATACAATCCCTTCTCACCCAGAGGTGCAAGATCTGGGTCTGGGAGAGGGTTTAGGCCATCTGGATCTGGATCTGGTTATCAATCCAATCGTCCTCGGTGTCAAATATGTGGCAAAATTGGACATCTTGCATTCAAATGCTATAATAGGTTTGATAGTAATGTTTCAAATCCATGGAACTCTACTTTACAGACCTCTTCTTCTGGCATCTCATCTCAACCAACCAATTCAACTCCTCGTCATGCTTTCTCTGCTTCAACCAGTCAGCCTACTCATCCTACTTGGAGAGCTGATTCACAGTCTCAGATGCAATCATGTGTTGCTTCTACACCTTCTGATAGTAGGTCGTATCCAGATTCAGGAGCTACTGATCACTGCACTCCATATCCTCAGAATTTGATGAGTTTTGTCCCTTATCATGGCAATGAACAACTCTTTGTTGGAGATGGCACTGCATTACAAATTGAAAACATTGGTCAGTCTACTCTACAATCTTCTAACTCCTCAAGAGTATTGCATCTTAAGAATGTTCTTCAGGTTCCTAAATTAACTAAGAATCTATTAAGTGTTTCTAGGTTTGCAAGGGACAATAGTGTTTTCTTTGAGTTTCACCCTGATCTATGTTTTGTCAAGGATCAGGTCACACATCAAATCCTTTTGGAAGGGAAGCTTAAAAGAGGTCTATATGTCTTCCCATCAATGACCCTTACTGATTCAAAGTCCAAGTCTTTCATTGCTGATTCCAAGTCAGAATCCCACAAATTCAGTCACAACAATCCAGTCAGTAATCCTTCCAGCAAGTATTCTAGTCACAACATTCCAGCAAGTATTCCAGTCAGTAGCAATCAAAGCATTCCAGTAAGTAATAATGCTTGTGTCAATACAAATATATCTAAGTCCTATCCTTCTTTGTCTCTTTGGCATGCTAGATTAGGTCACCCCTCGTATCCTCTTGTACAAGAAATTCTTACCAGTTGTAATATTGTTGTTCCTACTACTGTCAATGTGAACTTGTGTTATTCTTGTTGCTTGGAAAAAATACATAAACTTCCATTTTCTAGTTCTTCTACTGTGTATAATAAGCCATTAGAACTCATTCACATTGATCTATGGGGTCCTGCATCTACTATATCTTCATGTGGTTACAAGTATTACATCCACTTCATTGATGCATACAGTCGTTTCACTTGGGTTTTTCTTTTACAAAACAAGTCAGATGCCTATCCAACCTTTCTTAAGTTCAAAACTCAGGTTGAATTAGAATTTGGTCTTCCTATCAAGTGTGTTCAATCTGATTGGGGAGGGGAATATAGGTCTTTTTCAAAGTTTCTCAGTCAACATGGAGTATGCCATCGACTTGCTTGCCCAACTACACATCAACAAAATGGAGTTGCTGAAAGAAAACATAGACACATTATTGAGTCTGTTCTAACTCTTCTTGCACATGCTTCACTTCCCATGAAATTCTGGATGAAGCAGTTAGGACATCAGTAGTTCTTCTCAATCGAGTTCCTTCTACTGTTCTTAAGGGTCATTCTCCATATGAAATACTTTACCACAAGGTCTCTGATTATCATACTCTAAAAGTCTGTGGTTGCTCATGTTTTCCTAACACAAGACCTTATAATTCTAATAAACTTCAGTTTAGGTCAGTTGAGTGTATTTTTCTTGGTTATAGCCTACAACATAAAGTGTATAAATGTCTGTCATCCACTGGTCGTATCTACATCTCTCGAGATGTTCTGTTCAATGAAAATCACTTTCCTTATACAAGATGGTGTACTAGTTCATCAACCTCCACTACTCTTGTTAATACACCTACTCATGCTGCTATTACTTGTTCTTCTACACCTACTGACAGACAGTCATCCATTTCTAGTAATACTTCTTCTCATAGTCCATTGGTTCCCTCTTCTAATCCAGTATTGACTCCAAATACTCCTAATAGTTCATTGGTTCCCTCTCCTACTATTCCTAATATTGTTCCTACTACTGTTCCTACCTCTAGTCCTGCTCTCAATCCTGCTCCTAGTCCTGCTCTCAATATTGCTCCTAATATTGCTCCTAGTATTGCTTCTGGTCATCCAATGGTCACTAGGTCGAAAGCTGGTGTCTACAAGCCCAAGGTGTACATGACTTCAGCCGAACCTGCAAGCTTGATTGAAGCTTTAGATACTCCTCATTGGTTCTCTGTTATGCAAGATGAGTATATGGCTTTAATGAGAAACAATACGTGGTCACTGGTAGATCTTCCCCAGGATAGATCCATTGTTGGCTGTAGATGGCTCTTTAAGATCAAAGAGAATGCAGATGGATCAGTGCACAGATAGAAAACTCGCTTGGTGGCTAGAGGGTTTCAACAAGTTGCTGGCTTTGATTATGCAGAGACCTTCAGTCTAGTTGTTAAACCCACTACAATTAGAGTCATGCTCTCAGTGGCTATTACATATGGTTGGTTAGTATTTCAACTAGACGTTAACAATGCATTCTTGAATGGAGATCTGCAAGAAGATGTTTACATGATGCAACCTCCTGGTTTCATTGATCCTTCTCGTCCCAATGCTGTTTGCAAACTCAACAAGGCTTTGTATGGTTTGAAACAGGCTCCTCGGGCTTGGTTTGATAAACTGAGACATACCCTTCTCATGTTTTGTTTTGCTCCTACTAAGTCAGATTCTTCTCTTTTCATCAGGCATTCTCCATCTCCTATATTATTTCTGGTATATGTAGATGGCATTCTTGTCACTGGTGCTAATTCACATGATGTTTCACAGTTAAGTCACCAACTGAATGCCCAATTCTCCTTAAAAGATCTCGGTCTTGCTCACTACTTTCTTGGCATTCAGGTTCAACATATTGCCAATGGTTTGTTTCTGTCTTAGTCTAAGTACTTCAATGATCTCCTATGCCGTGCTAAGATGCAATTTGCAAATGGATTACCTACTCCTATGAGTGGTGGTGAAAAGTTATTTGCTACGGGTAGTGATCCAGTCCAAGATGTTCAATTTTATCAAAGCATGGTTGGTGCTTTACAGTATGTTACCATAACCAGACCTGAACTTGCATACTCTGTGAATAGAGTTTGTCAATTCATGCAGAATCCTCTTGAATCGCATTGGCGAGTGGTGAAAAGAATCTTACGTTATCTCAAGGCTACACCCAATTTTGAACTTCATCTAGTTCCGACTCCTTTATTTCAATTGACTGGTTACTGTGATGCTGATTGGGCTTCTGATCCCACTGACAGACGGTCTACCTCTGGCTATTCTGTCTATTTGGGTGCTAATCTCATTTCTTGGTCATCTAAGAAACATAGCATTGTCTCAAGAAGTAGTACTGAAGCAGAGTATAAAAGTCTTGCTGCTGTTACGGCTGAACTTACATGGTTACAATATCTTTTTTCTTAACTGAAGATTGGTTGTAACACTCCTACTATCTGGTGTGACAACAAGAGTACTGTTATGCTTAGTGCCAATCCTGTCCTTCATTCTAGGACTAAGCACATTGAGTTAGATGTTTACTTTGTGCGTGAGAAAGTTGCTCGCAAACTTATTCATGTTCACCACATTCCAGCAGCTGATCAAGTTGTTGATGTCCTTACCAAAGCTCTTGGTAATTCCGGGTTCTTGTTGCTACGTGACAAACTAACTGTAGTTGATGCATCTACGCTTAATTTGGGGGGGGGGGGGGGATGTTAAGAGTAATAGCTATGCTATGAGTTAGATGAGTTGTTTAGTCAGTCTGTTAGTAAGTTTGTTAGTCTGTTTTGACAGCTAGCCATTGCTTTGAGTTGTCTATATAAACCATGTAAGCTATACATTTCAAGATATGAAACTCAATAGAATTTTCTCTCATAACTTCTTGTAGAAGCTAACAATGATGGACACTACTGGACAATGTGGAAGCTCCCCATGTTTGGCTGCGCTGACTCTTCCCAAGTGTTGAAGGAGGTGGAAGAGGACAAGAAGGCGTACCCCCAATGCATTCATTTGTATCATCAGATTTGACAACAAGTGCCAAGTGGAATGTATTCATTGCCTACAAGCCCGAAAGCACTACTTACGCAAAGTAGGGGAGTTATTATTAGGGAGTCGTTGGTTGTCCCAATTTAGCACTACTTAAGCTTTCTGATGTTTAGAGAAATTGTTTTTGCTTATAATGTTTGAGTTATGATTCCTCATTGATTTTGGCTCATACATATGAGTATCACCTTTAAGGTGGGAAGGCCAAATGAAATTTGGATCAATGGATCTTTGGACCATTGCAATGCCTTCACTAATATTGTTTCTCAGATATGAAATTCGTCTGGGGTTTTATCTGGTAAAAATGGCTTAAAGCTACTAGGAATGCAGTGTCAGTTATTAATTAGTCTTCACACGGTTCATTTTTTTTTTGGATGAAAGGTGAGCGTGCCGTTGATGAGTATAAACCCAAGAGTGGGGGTTAAACCACCACATCCTTAACTATCCAACCAGCTACCATTGGCCACATGGTTCATCTTAACCATATAAGCATAATTTCTCAAGTCAAAACAGACTTGAACGCATATTAGCAAACAAAATTTGGCATCATTCTATAAATACATTTGACGATACATCAAATAAGACTGATATTGCAGCCATACACGTAGCATAAATCATTCATCATGAGGATCAAGTATCCCAAAACCAAGCCAATTCATAAAGCTAAAAAAGGCGAATCTAGTCATAAAAGCCCAAAAGGGCCCGTTAGATTAAAACATAGTTAAAGGCCCAAATCCAGGCCCATTAAAGTTCTCCCTTAAAGAGGAGGAACGTTAAAGAGAAAAAGAGTCATGGTGAGAGTTGCTCCTCGATGACTTATCTTCATAAAGAAAGAAACTGTTACAAAGAACATATCCTCTCGTTGCGTCTCACATGCTTAAGTCACGCATGGAATTAACGATGACCCTTATATAAGGTAAAGAGAACATTCGACAAAGGTATGCAACTTTAATTGAGTTCTGTCCAGATTTATCTCCATCTCCGACCGAGTTACTGACTTAAGTATCAGAGTGCCTTCAACCAGCAAAAAGGTGGTCTTTGGCAATCTAACATTTGTTTTGCAGGACACACTTATTGAAGAACGAAATTTAGACCCATCAGTTTTGCGCTATCTGTGGGGAACGACAAGTTTTACTTTCAAGAAGTTAATCTACAATAACAAACCTCAACTCTAATCAACGATTGAGAAACCCTCCGAATAGATGGAATACTCTATAGACTCTCGTCCCAACAACAATCAAAGCAATCTTCCCACCGACGAAGCTACGCTGATAATAGTCCACACTTCAAACCCAACGACAAAGCTAGACCGATCATGCCCGACAACGGAGAGCCACAACACGCAATAGTCCAAATATCACAGACGTTTGGTGACGCTACCACAGATCCTCGTGTAGACCTACTCATAACCTAGATGGACCGTATGATCAAAAGGTAGAAAAATTCACCCAAAAGCGTGCTATGTCCACCGACCCCGTCCAAGCGCCACCCCAACAAAACTTTGCCAACAAAGTTCCTGCAGAACTTCAACAGATGAATCTCGAAAGTAGCGAACCACTTCAAGATGGGACCCTCAAAGTGACGGGACCCCAGTTGAAATCCCATTCAGCATCGGAGTCACATATCCTAATGTACTGTACGGACTAGCCAAACCACCATTTTCTAACGCACTCATGGTGACTTCTCTGCCAAAGAAGTTCATCCCACCAAAATTTGAAGCATATGATGGCACCACCGATCCGACATACCATCTGCAACACTTTCACCACTTGATGGCGTTGAAGGAAAGCACATAATCCATCTTGTCTAGAACGTTCCCAACTAGTCTCACCTCCACAATGATGAATTGGTTCAACAGCCTACTACCAAGATCAATAGACTCATTCCAGGCACTAGTTGCCGCCTTCATTACGAGGTTCATCGACAGTCAACGGATGATGAAGAGGCCACACTACTTGCTTCATATCAAACAAGTGCCTGAAGAAACAATAAGGGAGTACATCACTCGTTTTACTAACGAGTTGACAATGATCGACAGATGCAGCGACGACATGACATCCCTATTTTCACCATTGGATTGAAAAGAAGACCCTTTTTTATGCTTTGAACCTAGAACCCCTAAAAAAGCATGGCAATTCTATGAAGATCGCTCAAAAGCACATCACTCTCAAGGAGATGATAGCCGCCAGGAAGAAGAACGAATTTGAGAGAAAAGCCCACTCGAAAAGGCGCGAAAGAAAAAAGAAAGAATGAGTGACGACAGACCTCTGGAGGAAAACGTTTAGTCAAATAGGCACTAGACCAATGGCAGGCCCGAATTCAACCAACAAGAATCTGTAAAGCTACAATTAGCATAGCCCAGGGATGAACGGGTAACAAGCATGGTGAAAAAGACATACAAACCATACACGGCCTTGAAGACAAGTCTAGCGAACAAACTGAAATTCATGGCAAAATGGGAAGATGTCAACTGGCCACTCAAGATGAGAGGAGACCCAGAAACGCAAGACAAGAGCAAATACTGCTCTTTCTACAAGGATCACGAACATGACACCAAAGATCGCTACGACCTGAATGATGAAATCGAGCATTGAGTTAAAAGAGGAAGACTTGAGGAAATCATCGGGCTGCCTGATAAACGCCCAAGGGGAAAGAAAAGGCGGACACCACTACAGGATCAAAAGAACTACTAAGAGAACTGATATACGACCTACATTGCACAACTGGAGGAAGCAAACAATCTAGCAAATCGAAGAAACAACCAATAACATCACCCACACGAGCTGATCTATATCAAAGTAGGAGCGTCAACACTATCAAACGAGACCAGATAAATCAATACGACAACTCATAACGAGGAGAAATTTGCAGTTCAAATGGGGGCTAACCTACTTACATAGTTCGAAGAACTTACTGACAAATACAAACTTGACGCACATTATCCATGACAAGGCCAACAACGCCTCCTACATTACTGATAACGAAGTTGACACACATTTTTTTTATGAATCGACGAATGAAGCCTTGGCAGCAGGTACTGATGTGAGCATGATTGGACAATTCAGAGCTACATTATATTATGCTCGTTCGAACCAACCTATCAATGGCACACACAGTGATTCAATCAAGAAGCATTCCGAGTTTATTAGCTACCTCACGACATAAGAACTAAAAAACTATAGAGAATCATGGAGGAAGAAGTTACAACGAACAACTTAAGACCACTTAAGGCAGAACAATTCGAGCATTAGTCATACAGATACAATGCAGACCTTACAACATAGCGTAAGATTATGAGAAAGGAATGACTACTACTATTATAGATTGTTAATCACCCGAAATAGGGTTATCAATAAAACTCTGAGTTCAAAACTTTCCATCTTACGCCCAAAATTGAGGCATTAAAGCCAGATAATGAGAAGCAATTGACATATCAAGCCACAAACAAAGGGTCACGATGCATAAGCCAGACACAAAACTTCTGGTCTGATCAACCAAAAAGTAAATGTTGGGACAGATAAGTCAACTTACTCAAATAAACTTCGGGTCAACCAACATGTCAGAGCAACGAAGTAAAAGTTTGGACGAATAAGTCAATTTAGTTAAATAAACTTCGGGTCGACCGATGCGTCAGACCAACAAAGTAAATTACCAACGGCCTAAAACCGTGGCTAAAAAAATGGCCACGGCTCAAAACCGTGGCTATAAGGACCAACGGCTCAAAACCGTGGCTACACTAAAAACGCTAAAAAAAAATTGGGCTGGCATTTTTGGCGCTCGATTCTTTCCTCTCTCCTTTTACGCGCTCGAAGCTCCTCCTTCCCTGCTCCCCTCCACTCGACTTCCCTGCTCCCTCCACTCGATATCGACTTCCCTGCTCCCTTCCTTCCCTCCTCCCTCGACTTCCCTCCTCCCCTCCTTCCCTGCTCCCTCCATTCGACTTCCACCTTCCCTGCTCCCTCCACTCGACATCGACCCTCCCTGCTCCCCTCCACTCCACTCGAAGCTCCTCCTTCCCTGCTCCCCTCCACTCGACTTCCCTGCTCCCTCCACTCGACATCGACTTCCCTGCTCCCTCCCTTGACTTCCCTCCTCCCCTCCTTCCCTCCTCCCTCGACTTCCCTGCTCCTCCCTCGACTTCCCTCCTCCCCTCCTTCCCTGCTCTTCCCTCCTTGCTTGGCGTCTTCAACCTCCAAACCATTTTGCAAAATCGATCAGCGATACTGCAGATTCTCTCGTACAGGTACTCTCTCTCTCTCTGCTTTCTTTTTGTGTCTTCTATCTTAGTTTTTATGGGGTGCCAAGTGTTTGATTAAATTTTTGAAGAGTGAATTGAAATGTGTTTGTATCAGAAGTGTATCTAAAGCGTGAATTGTTTGATGAAATTAGGGTTTCTACTCATATGTTCATAGATGAAGTGTATCTGAAGCGTGAATTGTTTGATGAAATTAGGGTTTCTGAATCTAGAGTTTTTTTATTTAGAGGTTTTGAATCTCTAGGGATTTTGGCAGTTGACTCCACTTAATGATCACACAAAGACTCTAGGGTTTTGAATTGTTACAGTAAAGAAGGAGGTGGTCCCAAGACTCCACTTAATGATCACACAGGGAAATTCAAATGTCCCCCAAATCGGGCTAGCTTCGACCAAGTAAATGTAAAAAGATGAGACCGAGAATGGCCATGACTTAGACCACCTCCACTTTCACCATTGTCTTTGTTGCTAGGAATCATGAGATAAAAGTGCATACCACAAATTCACATCATCCCCCATTCATATGAAGCCCTTCACAAATCGAGGTTCCAATGTCCTCGAGAAGTGTCCACTGCTTTTGGACACCTAAAAAATCCAAAGGTACTCCTTAAGAGGCCTCATAGCACGCTAGTTATCATGCCAAAAACAAATTCTATCTCCTTTTCCTAGGGAATGCTTGTTCCAAATCTTGAGAGATTTCAATATTGGTGAAAATCATTTAATTCACAAGACACTTCTTTTGGATAGGAGTGATGAAAGTTGCATTCAACTGCCCATTCAAAAAGTAGGTGCTTTAGAAATCCCAAACTACCTCCATGAAGTAGGTGCTTTAGAAATCCCAAACTACCTCCATTAACAGATTCCCTATATAAATGTCAACATGCCTCAAAAAACCAATTGGGAAACCATTTTTGGCAGTTTGTTTCATCCAATTGTTTGATGAAATTGGGAAACCATTTTTGGCAGTTTGTTTCTGTCACTTGATCCAGTTAGACGTCTATTTTTGGTCAAAATATAGCTTTTTTTTTTCAAGAAATTTCGTTCATGTAATTTATTTGTTTGCCCCCTAAAACTAAAATAGATTCATTTTCCTGTTGTAGGATAATTGCCTTGCGGAAAGCAGAGAATGAGGAAGAGAGAAAAGCAAGGGAGAAGATTCGTCAGAAACTCGAAGAGGATAAGGTATATGTTGAATTCTCAACTTATCTTTTATTGAGGTATGATTGAAGAATAATTTGTTTAAGTTCATACTTCATAAACACATTTAATGAGGCTGAGAATTCTTATTTTATGTTGAATTCTTATTATTGTTATTACTAATATTATTATTATCATTATTATTTTGGGTGGCCTTCTTTTACTTGAGCATATATCTAGTATGGACTGTATAGTAGACCTTATACATGACAATTTTTCTGTTTTTCAAAAACTCCCTTGAGATTGGTCTGCTAAAATAGTAAGCAACTTTACATTAAACTTAAATCATAGAAAAAATTAAGCTATGAAGCATGTAACCCTTTGAACATTGCCCTGTAATATTGAAACCTAACTTGTCGAACCAATCTCACGCAATCTTCAAGGAGCAAAAATTGCAATTACACAGCTGGACTCCTCAGGATATTAAATCTCTGATGAACAGAAACTGATTGGAAAGATGGAGGTAGTGTCAATAAAAACATATCTTTATTTCTATTTGTTTTCTCAAAACAATTCTAAGAACAATTCTTGGATGAACACCTCGTTATACTAGCGGTAACCTAGTATCGGCACCGTTCTCTTGAACTGTTCAAAGAATTATCTTCAAATGATTATTGTTATTCTTGTCTATTTTTATCTGTGTGTTTTACTATTTATGTATGTTATTTCTCATGTGTTCAACTATCTGTTCTAGACTGTAAGTTTAGTTTGCTTTTTGAAACCTAGTAGTCCTGGGTGCAAAATTGGTATCAGATGAACTGAATCTGATTGGAAAGATGGATGTAGTGTCAATAAAAGCATATCTTTATTTCTACTTGTTTTCTCAAAACAATTCTAAGAACAATTCTTGGATGAACACCTCGTTATACTAGCGGTAACCTAGTATTGGCACCGTTCTCTTGAACTGTTGAAAGAATTATCTTCAAATGATTATTGTTATTCTTGTCTATTTTTATCTGTGTGTTTTACTATTTCTGTATGTTATTTCTCCTGTGTTCAACTATCTGTTCTAGACTGTAAGTTTAGTTTGCTTTTTGAAACCTAGTAGTCCTGGGTGCAAAATTGGTATCAGATGAACTGAATCTGATTGGAAAGATGGAAGTAGTGTCAATAAAAGCATATCTTTATTTCTATTTGTTTTCTCAAAACAATTCTAAGAACAATTCTTGGATGAACACCTCGTTATACTAGCGGTAACCTAGTATCGGCACCGTTCTCTTGAACTGTTCAAAGAATTATCTTCAAATGATTATTGTTATTCTTGTCTATTTTTATCTGTGTGTTTTACTATTTCTGTATGTTATTTCTCCTGTGTTCAACTATCTGTTCTAGACTGTAAGTTTAGTTTGCTTTTTGAAACCTAGTAGTCCTGGGTGCAAAATTGGTATCAGATGAACTGAATCTGATTGGAAAGATGGAGGTAGTGTCAATAAAAGCATATCTTTATTTCTATTTGTTTTCTCAAAACAATTCTAAGAACAATTCTTGGATGAACACCTCGTTATATTAGCGGTAACCTAGTATCGGCACTGTTCTCTTGAACTGTTCAAAGAATTATCTTCAAATGATTATTGTTATTCTTGTCTATTTTTATTTGTGTGTTTTACTATTTCTGTATGTTATTTCTCCTGTGTTCAACTATCTGTTCTAGACTGTAAGTTTAGTTTGCTTTCTGAAACCTAGTAGTCCTGGGTGCAAAATTGGTATCATATGAACTGAAACTGATTGGAAAGATGGAGGTAGTGTCAATAAAAGCATATCTTTATTTCTATTTGTTTTCTCAAAACAATTATAAGAACAATTCTTGGATGAACACCTCGTTATACTAGCGGTAACCTAGTATCGGCACCGTTCTCTTGAACTGTTCAAAGAATTATCTTCAAATGATTATTGTTATTCTTGTCTATTTTTATCTGTGTGTTTTACTATTTCTGTATGTTATTTCTCCTGTGTTCAACTATCTGTTCTAGACTGTAAGTTTAGTTTGCTTTCTGAAACCTAGTAGTCCTGGGTGCAAAATTGGTATCAGATGAACTGAAACTGATTGGAAAGATGGAGGTAGTGTCAATAAAAGCATATCTTTATTTCTATTTGTTTTCTCAAAACAATTCTAAGAACAATTCTTGGATGAACACCTCGTTATACTAGCGGTAACCTAGTATCGGCACCGTTCTCTTGAACTGTTCAAATAATTATCTTCAAATGATTATTGTTATTCTTGTCTATTTTTATTTGTGTGTTTTACTATTTCTGTATGTTATTTCTCCTGTGTTCAACTATCTGTTCTAGACTGTAAGTTTAGTTTGCTTTTTGAAACCTAGTAGTCCTGGGTGCAAAATTGGTATCAGATGAACTGAAACTGATTGGAAAGATGGAGGTAGTGTCAATAAAAGCATATATTTATTTCTATTTGTTTTCTCAAAACAATTCTAAGAACAATTCTTGGATGAACACCTCGTTATACTAGCGGTAACCTAGTATCGGCACCGTTCTCTTGAACTGTTCAAAGAATTATCTTCAAATGATTATTGTTATTCTTGTCTATTTTTATCTGTGTGTTTTACTATTTCTGTATGTTATTTCTCCTGTGTTCAACTATCTTTTCTAGACTGTAAGTTTAGTTTGCTTTCTGAAACCTAGTATTCCTGGGTGCAAAATTGGTATCAGATGAACTGAAACTGATTGGAAAGATGGAGGTAGAGTCAATAAAAACATATCTTTATTTCTATTTGTTTTCTCAAAATAATTCTAAGAACAATTCTTGGATGAACACCTCGTTATACTAGCGGTAACCTAGTATCGGCACCGTTCTCTTGAACTGTTCAAAGAATTATCTTCAAATGATTATTGTTATTCTTGTCTATTTTTATCTGTGTGTTTTACTATTTCTGTATGTTATTTCTCCTGTGTTCAACTATCTGTTCTAGACTGTAAGTTTAGTTTGCTTTCTGAAACCTAGTTGTCCTGGGTGCAAAATTGGTATCAGATGAACTGAAACTGATTGGAAAGATGGAGGTAGTAGGGTACTCCCATGTATTCCATGTCTATTGAATACTAGTTGATTAAGCATACACTCTTAGATATTATTCTTGTTGATTATCCTCTTTGGTTGAGACCATTTATTTTGTCTTTGTTTCTTATTTTGACTTTTGAGTTGGGAAAGGGAAGCTTTGTAGCTAAGTATTCAGATTGGATTTTCCAATGCTTTATAAAAATCTATTTGTGGTGATATGTTGTGGAAGGAAACTATCTATAAATGTAGTGTATATAGTTGTTTCTTATTTATTTTTGTTTGATAATGGTTAATATCTATAATGTCATTGATAGAAATGGGTAGTACTCGCGGCAATCTCTCCACCAATGATGTCACTACATCTACAAATGATGACAGTGAAGTTAAAAAGACCATACAGTTCAATGTCCATGGTTTAGCAGTTGGACCTGGTGCTAGAAATTTCAATAAACACATTGGAGAGCTTGTTGAAACCCTTGTGCCCATCAAATTCAAGGGTTGACACCATGTTACTGACAACTACAAAGAGGATGTGTGGAATGGCCTCAAGGTGAGATTTTACATCATTGATTTTCATAATGTCTTATTTTATTGTCAACTTATATCTCAATGGTTTATTTGCAGCGTGAATACGACATCCCAAATTATGTGAAAAGGAATGTGCATTTGAAAATGCCAGAATATTTCAGAAGGTTCAAGGCAGATCTTAGGAAGGACTATTTGGATAAGTATCCTACCATTGAGGAACAAGAGAAGCATGTTCCAAATGGTGTAAGAGAGGAGGATTGGAAGGAGTTTGTTCGCTATGAGAGCACCTCTGAAGCGAAGGCAATTATATCCCAAAATGCCAAAAACAAAAAGGCTTCAAAGTATGTATGGGGGGTGGCTAAAAGAGTGCTGCAGAAGTAGAGTATGAAATGGTAATTGAGTTTCTAGCTACTAGCACAATAATAACCATTTAACTATATAGGCTGAGACTAATCTTTCAAGTATATAGGTTGAGAAGAACCCTGATGGGGAACCAGTCACACGCACTGATATATGGATTGCTTGTCACACGAGAAAGGATCGAAAACCCACGCATGGTGCTGAACTATATATGGTATGTGCCCAATGCTGTCTTTTATACACAATTCTCAATTTACTTTGTAGTTGTTTGAATATTATTTGTGTCCTGTGTTATTTTATTTTATCATTCTTTTGAAGGAACAAGTTAAAGCAAAAAAGGCTGCCTTGCAAGAATCTTCAACCCAGGGTACCACTGACCTCACTATTGATAATGATCCTCTAAGCCAAGTGTTTGGCCAAGAAGAAAGGGGATGTGTTCGTTGTGTTGGAACCACCGTCTCTAAAAGGAAGTATGATGCTTCACTTCCCTCTCGTTCATTGCTTTTCCATAAAACATTGGAAGTAAAAAAAATTAGCGAAAAATATGATAGATAGGAAGAAAATGTTCAATGGATACGAGAGAGACTTGAAAATGGAACTTATGTGAGACCATCAACAAGTGAGGGAACACAAGGAGGGACACAAAGAACTGAAGATACATTACCTCCATCGACAAGGCAACCAGAAAATCCATTACCTCCATCTCCATTACCACCATCTTCTCAAGGTGTTGCGAGGTTTCCTTCTCCAAGCAATCTTGTTCCTTCAGTGTCAAGAGCTTACAAAGTTTGTAATTGGCATAAGAATGTCATTGCGATAGCAATAGAGGTTGTAGATCCTATCCATCGATTCTCTTGCGATTGCCATGGATCATTGAACCCTGCAACAGAGATCAGACTTTCCTTATGCTTCCAATATATGACTGAGGTGAAACTTTACAAGAGTGATCAAAAAGGAGACATGATGGGGGATTTGGACGTTGGTGATTTCTTCGTATGGTGTACAAATCATGTGGAACTTGATGATTGATAGTTACAACTATGTTGGAAGCAATGTAATGGTGGCAGCAAAAGAGGAGCTGAGTAAAATACACTACGGGCACGTGATTGTTCATTTTAAGGTAAATTGCCACCTTCTTTCATGGAGTCTACGCTCTGAATAAAAAAAAACAGGAAAAAGCTTATGAATTAATTCATTTGATCGTATATGCAGGATCACAACGACAGAATCTTGCACTGAACTATCTCAAAGTCAGGAAGCACAACTGCAGAACCTGCTGCTCAAGTCCATGCTTCCTAAGGATGATGTAGATGAAAGGGACTGGTGTATTCACTGCGAAATGGAGTTTTGTTAATAGTTGTTTTAATCAACTGGGGATTGGTGTATTTCTTTTCCTGTTGAGTAGAGATGGATTTGGGAGACAAGGATAACTTCAATCCAGAAAAAAGAAATGAAGATTATCTGAACTACCATTCATCTAGTATGCCCCCATCCTGGCAATTTGATGCTACGAATCTCACTGATCAGCCAATGGGAATGGGTTTGCTTCCCATGAATAATTCTATGTCCACTTGCCCTGGGGATGCAATTGGTTCCGCTACCATTTCATCTGTTCCCATGATGGATTCCTTCAGGCCCAATCATTGGGGCAACCCCAGTTCCCAAAACTTAACCCTAGATGATAACATTATCCATGTCAGTGCAAGTGTTAGGGAGGGCATTCCTGGTGCTTCAAGAGCAGGTTTTGATAAGGCATTAGATTTAGATTGGAGCCTTAGAAATTCCATGCCGAAAGGGGGCCTTTTCTTACCTCAGACCTTATCTCAATTTCCCACTGATTCTGCCTTTATTGAGCGAGCTGCGGCAGCCGCCAGGTTTTCGTGCTTCACTAGTGGGCCTTTTAGTGATATAGTAAACCCCTTTAGTTCTATGAATCCTCGTTTCAAGGATGGACAAGCAACTCAAGCTCCCAATGAAGCAATGTTGGATGATAGGTTGAACATGAAACCTACATCAGGAGCTCAATCTCCAATTAATGAATCAAACATGACTGCAATTTCCAAATATGTTTCCGAGCCTGTGAAGCAAGGGACCATTGAAGGGAGTCCAACGGACAAGGTGTATCGAAAAATGCTAATGGCGAACCGTCATCATCTAAGGGATTTGCTTTGAAGAAAAGGAGAAAGAGTGGTCAGGTATTAGACATACTTGGTAATGTTATCAATTCTTTTGTGTGTTGTTGTTGAGTGGTCCTAGTAACATTATACTCTCTTATAGGACAAGGATATGAACAAATGTGAAACTGCGAAGGGCAACAATGAAACTGTGCAGAAAAATGACCAAAACGCAACATCAGCTGCCAAAGTTAGTAAAAACAGTAAAGATAGCTCTCCAAATTCAGATGCACCGAAAGAAGATTACATTCATGTTAGAGCAAGAAGGGGTCAGGCAACAAACGACCACAATCTTGGAGAGCGAGTAAGTATTCTATGTGAAGCATTGATCTTGTTCAATTTAGGTATTACTTCCGGGAGTTTTTTTTTACCAAGGGGGATTTCTTCTTTGCAGGTAAGAAGGGAGAATATCAGTGAAAGGATGAAATTTCTTCAAGACTTAGTACCTGGTTGTAGCAAGGTAATTTTCTTCATTTTGTGAATTAAGGTTGTTACATTAATATCTCGCCAACATTTATTGGTGTAATTGTAATTTGATTATTTTAGAGCTTTGTATTTATAGGTAACCGGTAAGGCTGTAATGCTTGATGAGATCATTAATTATTTCCAATCGCTTCAAAGGCAGGTTGAGGTATGGGATTGATATCATAATTTATTTAGTTTATACATGAGTTCTCGTTTTTAATATGGTTCAGCAAAATATATCCAAAAGCTGCAGCTTATATAATTTTACCATATTTAGCTTTAAATCGTTTTAAATGTTTGTTTAACTTTTGGATACAATATGGGTTAATGTTGTTAGCTGATGTGTTTTTCCTGTAATATTTCTGCTGTTTTGGTCTTCTCCAATCCTTAGATTAGCTAATGAATCTTAAGCAGTTTTCATTGAAGAAAGAAAAGATGTAAAGATTAGTTTGAATAGTTAGAATTAGGAATTTTGTGGTATCTAGTTTTTAATATTTTATTAGATGTATTTTAATTAGAGACACATATTAGGATTAGGACTAGTTCCAGAGTTCCACTGTAAATAAGGCCACAGGCTGATCAATGTAATCATTTGGTTTGTTGTTTATTTTTGTTTTTGAAGATGAAGAGAAGTTTGAGGTTTTACTGTAGTTTATTGATTGATATTTTCCAGTTGTCGCCTCCTCAACAATGTAAATTAAATTTTTTTGCGTTTCGTGAATTATTAGTTGTTTACTTTCATTTTGTTTTTTGTTAATCAAGAAACATGGTTGGATAAGGTTTTAAAAAGTGACAAAAATGGTATAACTCTAGTGCAAACTTGATTATTTTTTGCTTTGATTATGAGGATGGAGTTTCATATTTGGTTGATAAAAGACAGATGGGCTCATATAATCTGTGACAGTCAAAAGGTTCAGTTCGTCCCGGAAGATTCTTTTAAGCACATAACTGTTTCATGTCCCCCCAAAAAAATACATGTGCTCCAATAGTCATTGCATAGCTTATTTTGATCTTTAGTCTATTCTCTTAGCTTTTAACAAGTCAATGATTAAACATTAAATGTTTTCTTCTTATGTTACAGTTTCCCCTTCCATTTTGCGATTAGCTTCCTTGGATGGTCAATCAAAGTAAACATTTGTATAAAATTACATACATGTATACCATTCTCATCGGGTATAAAGTTAATGTTCTTTCTTTATTAGCAGGGGATATCATGGTAACAGGAGTTGCACCAACAACCTACCAATGATAGTGTTGAAACAATAGATATCATGGTAACAGATATAAACTGGAACTCCTTATATGCTTTTTAAGGTATTTTTTTGGATCATGCTGATTTCAATCAATCATATTGATTTCATAGTTTGTGTTTAGACCTGATACATTTTCCCCTACTTTCTCCAGGATGCTTGCAACAGGAAAAGCAATCAGCAAAATTTGGGGACAATTAAATGCTCAAACTTGTGTACAGAGATTGTTGAGTACACAAGTCCTGATGAAACTGATGTTTGTAATCTGGCATCTATTGCTCTTCCTCGATACGTGAGAGAAAAGGTGAATTTGGTTCATCAATTAGTATTGTGAAATTCATTTTTTTAATATACAAGGAATTATTTCTACTTTGTGCTTTAATGTGCCCAATTTTTTCTATTGCAGGATGTTCCAATTGAATCTCAGCCATCCAAGCTTGTAGGAAGCAAAGGTTCCAAAAATCGTTATTTTGATTTTGACAAGCTAGCAGAGGTTAGTTCTCTTGAATTTTTTAGAGTTGTCTTATGTGGGTAGGATTTGTGGCTATGTGCTTTTGTAATTTATTTGTTTTTATACTTTATGTGCACGCTATTATGTTTGAATTGTTTTTTTTTTTTTTTTCCCTTTCAAATGTTATAAGGATGTAGCATTGTTTGTTCAAAAGATGCATGCTCCCTGTATGCAAGTGGCTTCCCCATATTCATCATGAATAGAATATCTTGGGGTCGATGCTTGAGATATCTCATTAGTTATTTTCCTAGTCTTGACCCTAAAATTTATATGTTTGACTATGCTGCTGGATTCTTTCATTTTTTTGGTGTTAATTATCAATTCTATTTTTGTACATGCAATATGTTGAGTTTTAATGGATGTGCCTAGGGTCTGAAACCTGGAATGTACTATCTGCAATCACGTGCTGCTGCTGATGCTATCAAGTTCACTGTTGATACCTCCATGCTCAAGGTTTTACTAATTAACCTGACTTTTCAGTTTGTTATTGCAGTTGTAAGATTGTTAAACAATATCTTTTCCTATACTATGCTTCTTGTTATTAACACCTAGTTTCCTTTTATGGGTGTTGTAGGATAAGACTAAGCCATTAGTGGCTGATGATGGTGCAAAGATGGCACAAGTTGTTTGTTCCTTGGAGAACCGGGAAAAGTGCATGGCTTGTGGTAGTTGAGTAAAAACAAGGGACAGTCTTTAAGTTTGGCTAATAAGGTGATTTATGTATAGTTGCAGTGCTGATAATTATAGCATGGGTTAGTCCTTGGAATGGTTTGTTTTGTCTATATTTGTAAAAGCCTTCCAATACAGAGCAACCTAGTCCCTCTGATGAAGTGGACGTTGAAAATAATACTAGGCTAGCGTATGATGATGGTGGCTCACCATCAGCTGCGCAAAGTCGGAGAGACTGGGCATTTGTTCAGCAATATATTGCTCCTGTTCGGGACTATCAAGTTTCTTTGGCCCAGGTACACACCTTATTTCTGTTGAAACTGGTCCCCGTTCTATTATTGGTTTATATATCTCATGACTTCTACTGAAATTTCTTTTCTTAACTGTTCATTTGACATTTGCCCTTAATCACAGCCTCTTACCATACAGTCTAGCCAAGTAAATCCAGTCACTACTAGTGTAGATCATTTAGAAAGTGAGGGCTTATATTCCTCGGTGCAACCTCAAATAGATTCACAATTAGCTCAGCTACCGCAAGATTGTCTGGCTTCATCACTTCAGGTACAATATATCTGTAAAGTTTTGAATTTGTCTGGTATAGATTTTTACTGATATCATGTTTGTAAACTGAACCTTTTGAAACTTCATCCCTGAATGTTCATTTTATGTTTGCAAGGAGACACAATCTGTTGCCATGTCCTCTGGTGAAGTGAATGATGAGCATAATGCTAGGGTAGGTAATGATAATGGGGTATCTCCTTTGCAAACTCAGTTAGACCCACCACTTGTTCAGCAACATTTTGCTCCTATTCAGGATTCTCAGGTTTTATTGAGCCAGGCACGCCTTATTTCCGTTTAAACCACTCACCGTCTTGTCATTAAGTTTTATGCATGTCAACTAGCATGTTTTGATAAATTCACCATGTGATAGTTTGTCTAATCTGTTCAATCACTAGAAACTTTTCAGTGGCTCAAATATATAATTTCAAGATTCAATAGGGTTTTAGTGGCGGGGCACAGTCCCTGCATGTACACCGGACTTGCAATAATAAGATTTTAGGTGATTATTTTTGTGCCTCTCTTCTTTGACCAACTTCCACATCTTGGGCATCTACACATATTTATGCATGTCCAGATTCCAGATGTCCTATTGTCAGGTTCATGATCTTCAGTCATTCCGGTGTCCTGTTGCTTCATCAACGTTTGATGATGTTGTTTTTTCCTTAATCAATTTAAAGTACCTATTTATGGTTGTGAATCTGTGCTTATGTGTTAGTTATACAGTAAGATCATATTTTAACTAACTGTATCTAACTAATCTTATGTGATCAGACTCCCATTGTTGAGCAACCTCAACCTTCTCTCCAGCTGTCTGAGGTTCGAACTCAACCACCACCTGAAGATCGATTGAGGCGTACATCAACCCAATTTATAGAAGATGTATCACATTTACCGGCTCCGGCACAAAATTTGTTATCGAATCACTCTATTTCACAACCTGAGGCGCAATTACAGCTACACCCGCCAACAGACATGTTTGTTAGTGGAGCTGGGACTCGTCTGTCCAATGCTAGAGGCGTGAGCACTGTTGCAGAATCCAGTCAACAACTTCCAACAGTTTCTGCGACCTCCAGGATCCCTTGGCAGTTTTCCACTGACCCACTTCAAAACGAACAAGCAAGACTACGTAAAGAAGAGGACCAAACCATAAGATGCACGAGGATTTTGTTTGTCTAAACTTGAATAAAGATGTTGGGTTATTCAATTTTATATAGCAAAAAATAAACAAAAAATGTAATAGGCTGCACTTCCATTTTGATTTCTAATTCTTTGGACTAAAATGTAATAGAGATCATTGATCCAATAATATAAACAAAAAATAACTTTTGTGTTCCTCTAATTCTTGTTAATTTTCTCTATTAATTTGCATCTGACAGCTACCATTATTTGGCTTGCTTTTGATATTTTACAGGATACCTTGGATTCATCTACACCTCATTCCAAGAGAGGGCAACCTTCATTTCCCATGGGAATACTGCAAGGCATGCAAAGGAGCATGGGGACTTCAAACTAGCGCAGATATGCGGGACAATTGCTGCAGATGAGAAGCGTCATGAGACTGCCTACACCAAGATAGTAGAAAAGCTTCTTGAGATTGATTCGGATGGCTCTGTCTTAGCATTTGCAGATATGATGAGGAAGAAGATTTCGATGCCAGAACACTTGATGTATGATGGCCACAATGACAACCTCTTTGAGAACTTTTTAGCTGTGGCTCAAAGGCTCGGGGTCTACACTGCCAAGGACTATGTTGATATCGTGAAATTTTTGGTTGGGAGATGGAATATTGTGGAACAGTTAACAGGTCTCTCTGGCGAGGGTCATAAGGCTCATGACTATGTATGTGGTTTGGCTGCCAGGATCAGGAGGTTGGAAGAGAGAGCTCAAGCAAGGGCCAAGGAAGCATCCACCATGCCATTCAGCTGGATTTTCAATAGAGAAGTAAAATTTTAAAACTTCAGATGTGGACATTAAGTGAGCTACACCTTCCTACCCTATTTCTAGATAAAGGTAGAACTTTTCTCAGTGAATTTTAGTTTCGTTTATCTTTTCTTTTGTTTTAGGTGACCAGTCTCTTTGCCTGATAGTTTTCTGTGTAGGAGTTAGTGTGGTGTGTACTGGTATTTGTTTTCAGTTAGATAGTTTTCTTTGCTGTTCTTCATGAGTCTGTTGTAGGAGTCTATCTGGTTCTGAGTTGACTGTAATGTTACAATCTTTCTTTTCTATTGTTTGGTTATGATGCTACTATGTACCTATATAACATTTCTTCTACAACAAAGATATGGTAGGAACTCATGAAAGCATGGAAGTCTTTTTTTGATGTTTCTCATTTGGCAGATGGCTACATGGCGTCTGAGGTTTATCATCGAGAAGCATACAGAAAGAGTATTGATGTCTTTTCATTTGCTGAGGTAAAAACCGGTTTGTTTATTTATTTATTTATTTTACCTTTTACAGATAGGATTTTGATTCCATTCAAGGCCCCTTCAGACACCACTTTTACTGCTACTTATACTACTACTTTTGTTGATAGCAGAGATAAAAAGAACTTAATGTTTATCAGTTATCAATGTCTGATTTCATTTGCAGTCTGGTTTAGTAAATGGATTGACATTTTGATTGAAAGTGTTTCTTCGTTCAATTAAAAAACTAACTTATTGTTTATTGCAATCTGAAATCATATCCCTGCACTGAAAATGGAATGAATTGTTAGTGATCATGGTGAAGGTGACCACACTGTTTAATGCTTTGTTTACAACCTGCCCAATTTTTTCTGTTGCAGGATGTTCCAACTGAATCTCAGCCATCCAAGCTTGTTGGAAGCAGGGGTTCCAGAAATCGTTATTTTGATTTTGACAAGCTAGCAGAGGTTAGTTTCCTTGAATTTTTATAGAGTTTTCTTCTGTGTGTAAGATTTGCATCTTTGTGCTTGTGTAATTTATTTGTTTTTATACTACAATATTTGTGTCTTTGCATGTTTTGATTCTTCTTTATGGAATTTCTTGCTTTGACTAATATCACAGAATGTTATTGGGGTGAAGTGAGTATTGACTTTGGATTGCGATGTTTGTTGTGCTTTTTTGATTGTTTTTGCGAGTTTGGTTGTGTTTTTGATGTTTGATAAAATGACAATGTAGGACACATCTGGATGTTTGGCAAGGACTTGTAGGTGTTAGGTATATATAAAGACTAGTTTGGTTTTTTGAAATCGAAATCATTGTCATTATCTTCTATACCCTCTTTGTATAATCCACTCTGTCCTTTTACATTTTCTCTCTTTGAAGAAATTCAATGATTTTATTTGCAGTCACAAGGTTACTTTCTCATTGATTATTGGTTTTTTTGTCCTTTTCTTTCCTTTCCTTTCTATGCTTGTGTCCCAATAATTCCTCAATAATTCCTCAAAGCAAAATGTATTAAGCAGGAGTAACTTAATACATTTTGTTTCCTCAAAGCAGGAGTAACTTCATCCATTTGTATATTTTTAGTTTGCTAATGTCAATTCATATGATATGATAGCAAGTGATTTCAATCCAGTACTGTTGTTGTTCATATAATTGTAGAACCATTCTAAACCGTCCATATTTTACACCAATCTGTTGATTTATTCTTCTGAAGTCCACTCTACTAAATTGTTCTTTTTGCAGGTGGCATGAATGGTTCCAGGCACTGTTGCTGGCGGATCTGCTGCGAGGCAAGATGCAGCCAGACGTGTACATGTTGCCTGGGTACTGCAGGGTGTGGTGTGCTGCTTGGTGTGGGAATGCGAGTGCTGGTTGGTGCTGCAGGAGCGAGGCTGCGGATTGAGCAGGGTGGTGCACTAACTCCACAACAGAGTTGCTAACTCTGTTTTTATTTTTGGTACTTTTTTATGCTTATGTGCTTGTTTTAAGTGATTGTTAGTGGGCTTTTAGTCGTCAAGTCTTGTTAGCCAGCTTGTGGCTGGGGTTGCGGCAATTTAGATTCGGCAAGGTTTTTTGTCCATTTTTGTTTGGTTTTTATACGGGTAAAGTCGTAATGTACCCCCGTTTTGATTGTAAATCAACATTTTGGATAAGTAATAAAGGTCTGGCATCCCATAGCTGCCCCTCCCCACTGGAGGTTTAACAAAAAAAATGGTGTGTGGCTGTGATTTTGCTGCAGCAGAAAAAAAAATGTAATTTTTTTTGTATTATATTATTTTGCAACGGTTTCAAACCCTCGCAACAAACTAGATTTTTTTTTTTGAACTTTGTTTTGAATGGCCACGGCTTAAAATCGTGGTACTTTATTCTTGCCACGGCTTACAACTGTGGCCATCATTTGCAACGGCTGAAACCCGTGGCCATAACTTGCCACGGTTTAAAACCATGGCTAAAATTATGGCAACGGCTTAGAACCGTGGCTAAAGCATCAACCGTCCTCGAGCATAAAACCGTTGCTAATATGTGTTGCCACGGTTCTAAGCCGTCAATGATGATTTCGCGACGCCTCTACTGCCCACGGCTCTAAGCCGTGACAAATGGTTACCCCCACGGTCCCAAACCGTTGCTGATGGGTATTTTTGGTGTAGTAAAGTCTGAAAAATTATATTTAGATGAATGGTTTTATTGTACTCTTCGAGAAAATTTATTGAGTAAAAGAGAAAACTCAAAACCAAGTTTTTGTTTAATCCCGTAATACTGCGCGATCTTAGTTTTTATATTGGATCGGTCAAAATCCTTTCAAATTAAATCCGAAGGTTTACAACACATGTATAAGAAATATATAGTTGGTTTGGAATCCATCCAATGGTTAGAGTTTCCTCGAGGTATGGAAAACCGTCACTGGTCATTTTATAAAAACCCTAAGATTATTGCAAAGTTTGTTTCGCGGTGTTCCTTGATTTATGTGTGAATGCAATTGAAATTTATATTATCCCCACCTATGAGTTGTACATGTATATGACATAAAATTTTTAGAAGAATATAGTGAAGATTTTCACTCTTTATGCTACTTTTTATTCTAAATACTTATTTGCGAATAATATGTATAAATTATGAGTTATAGAAAATTATTGAGTATATCCTTGGCATTGAAATTTTTATTGTATACATGTGGAGTGAAACATATGTTTTGAACTAAAATAATTATTCTGAGAAAATTTTGTAAGTTTTTCTCTCTCTTATATGATATTTTATTATGATTAGTAAACTGTATTTTTTATAAGTTGTTAGATATTAGTGAATGTGAGTATTTCTAGCTCTCTTATGTCTAACAAAAATAAAACATATGCATGATTGAGAATAATTGATATTTACGTGAGAGTTTATTGTAAGATTATTTTTATGTACACACTTGATTGGAAATTTATTTTGTGGTTAGTGTATGTGTTGGATATCTAAATGTTTATGAATGTTTGCAAATTGATTTTAGTTTTTTTTTAATGTAAATATGGCCATTAATTGAGCATGTTGTTTATGTATGACTAATTGACAATTTGCTTAATATTAATCTTTTTTTGTTCTTAATAAAGTTTAATTACTTTATAGCAATATTTGTAAGGTTATTGCAAATACATTCTTTGTGTGATATTAGTGACTCGTGCGAGTTGTTGTGAAGTCTATAACCTAAAATTTTATTACTTCTGAAAATGTACCGAAATATTATATTGTTAGATGTGTAAGATGATTGTTAAACCTTAATTGATAAATCTAATATTTATTTGAAGTTCTTGTAAAAGTATCGATTGATTATGTAATTTTGATGAATATTATTGATGAGTGCTTTGGAACTAAGATAGTATTATTGATGAGTGTAATATTAAAATTGAAATATTATTTGTGTTGTTATTAGAAAAAAAAATTTATCACACTGTAGAACCTTTGTGGAAGAATAAATTTTGTAACCTACGTGATCCTTTGAAACTTGAATTTGATTGTTATGCAAATTGATTTGCTAAAATTAAAGTGAGATTTGGTTGATTTTTATGTTTTTTTCCACAACTCAAAAAAATTGTAAAAGGAAAAAGGAAAGAAAAAAATGATTTTACTATACAGACTTGCTTGTATACTTGGTATGTAATTTTAGTATGCAGACTTCTTTGCATACTGGGTACACCGTTCCATCTGAGTTCGAATAATGATACACTTGTCATGGACCGAACTTCAGATAAGATGGCACGACCCTCAATGTGACACCCACTTAGAACATGCACGCTCCGAGTGGTTTTGAAGACAAGGGAGGCAAACTTGGGTGAAGTGTGTTATGCACAGGAGGAGAGTGTGATTGCTAGGAGACAATAATTGACATTAATATATTTTTATGAACATGATGGATGATTCGAAAACCTTAGCATCTCTCTATTTGATTTTGAATTGTTTTTCTGCCTTCTATTAGTTTAGAAATTTTCGATTGATGTAACCCCCTTTACAATTAATTTAAATAGATTGCAATTTTCGATTGTGCCTTCAATCATTGTGGAATCGACCCGTATTTCCATTGTCTACTAGTTAGACAACCGTACACTTGTGGTATAATAATCGGGTTAATTAGCCTAATAATTTAGGTTGGTAAAATCTTCATCAAGTCTTTGGCATTGTGGCTGGGGATTGTAACGGTACAATCGAAATCTAGGATTTATTTTCACTAGTTTATAGATAAGATATAATTTTCTTTGTTTAGGAACAGTGCTAGGAGTTGCCTGCTTATTTGTTAGTATTGAGTTTTAATATTTTTATTTTTTTTTACAGCAGTCATACACATAGGAGTTCAAGTGGGAACGAAGTGAAAGTAGACGTCGTGAAACATAAACAAAAAGGAAAAAATAGCAAAACAAGGAATTACAAAATATATATATATATATATATATATATATTGCATTGTGATTCCCTTGTCAGGTTGTGAATCGCGAGGACACTATCGAAAGTCGGCGAGTTGTCAGGTGGACAGTGCTTCTGATCGACGATAATTCAACTTATATCCGGCGTCGTAAGTAACGCGAAAAAGGTTCACGTTGGAGGTAACTTCTCTCCACCGCATCTGCACGCGGTTTATGTTGTGATAACTTGGTTTAGATAGTACTGCATGCAAATTTGAATAGTGGCAGAATTGATTTGCAACTTTCGTGCCCTCTTTCGTGGGTTAAACACCATCTATTTTAAGGTTAGGAACATAAACCTTCACTATTTAAAATTTGCAGTAAGATAAGTGTCTAGGACAGGTTTGACGCTCTCTTTGGAAGTTAAAGGCTTAAAGTAGTCAAGTGAAGGTATATATCCTATCTTGGAATAGTTCTTGAACTGACATTTCACTTTGAGCTAGAAAGTTTAAAGAGGCAAGAACAATTCTGTAGTGGCAGATTGTTAGAAAATTATTGTGCCTTTCACACGGTTAGGTAAATTAAAATGAATTTCAGCCCTGCATTATTAAAAAAAATTCTAGAGTCGTCTGCCATCCATCTTGTTTGCACATCATTTAGGTGTCGTTTAGGGTTTCGTTGTTTATTTATTTATTTTTTTAGAGTTAGCTCATCTTCATATAGAGGTTAAACTTTGAATTTTTAAAAAAAATTAAAAACCTAAATTAAGGAAATTGCTGAGGGGAAAGCCTTTAAGGATTATTTCTCTCATTTTGCCTCGAAACTATAAGCAACTATTATGACTATGGCTTAGAAAATAGATGCAATTTTGAATTTGACTCAACCCCTACCTCCCACGAATGTTTCATCTAAGGTTTGTGTTGCATGTTCGAGTCCTAGCCATTTCACAACAGATTGTGATTTGCAATATGATTATCCTGCACATTTTGCTGAGCAAGTCAATTCTTTTAATGCTATTTGGCTACCTGGTTATAATCACTATCCAACGATTACAATCCTGATTTTTCCAATCATCCAAATCTCTCCTGGGCTCATGGCTAACACCAAGGGGGACTTGTTTTCTCCTAGGCTCCTCAAGCCCTATATGCTTCAATTTAACGAAGTTCCTCCATCTAACATATCCAATTTAGAGAAAACGATTAACCGTTTGATGCAGCGCACAAAAAGAATGCTTGAATAGGATTCTCAGGCTATATTAGAGTTAAAAGCCACAACTCAACACTAATCTCAAGCCATCAATAAACTTGAGATAGTTGTGAGTCAAATTGCTCAAGTACTCTTTGAGAGAGAGCTAGGAAGAGTTCCTAATCTCCCTGTTCAAAACCCAATGGGTTAATTCATAATTGCTAGCACATCAGAACCCGAGTCAAATGATGTTTTCGAGGATAATGTGATTGAAACTACTTTGCTTTCTGACCCATCCCTTTCCCCACCTTTTCATGTTGACTCCTTCAACGTATGTCTTCTTAGTTACTCATGCACGAAGTCTGATTTTCAATATTCTTTGGAGTCTTGCCTCGACTATTTTCACGATATAAATGATGCATCTAATGAGAAAACCCATGCCATAGGTAGTGTTAATTCCAGGTTTGGGGTGTTGTTGAGTTATCTAGCCCATCATCTTGGTGTAATTCATTTTCTTATGATGAGCATGTACCACCTGATATATCATTAGACATACCTTTTTGCATCCCTTTCATATTGACTGACTCTACTGATGTGGATCCCTTGTTTTTAAGGGATGATTTTATTTTTGAACATCCTACTGTGAAACATATTCAATCTTTTTTTATTTAACACCTGACTTAGGATTTCCATTTCTAGGAGTAGGCAAAAGTCATTTGTTGGATATCACTGTCTATGACCCCTTTCTACTCCAAGTCCCGAAGGATTTCCTAAGAATGAGAGTTCTTTTGCATTTTCTTTATAATTTTGCATGTCGTGTTTGTAGCTTTTGGGATGTGTTAGTATATGTTGTGTCGCATGTGGTTGCTACTATTTATTGGACGGATCCTCAACTTTTTAGGTTGTTGCCATACGTTTTTTTCACACTTTTCAAGAAAGGTGTTCGCTATGTTTTTTCTCTTCATTTTATAGTACATCATTTGTGAGGAAGAATATACATCGGACTGACTATGTTAAAGCAAACACTCCTGGGAGGTAGCCTAGCTTCAGTTGTGTTATTATCGTTAGTCTGGATTGATTTTCGAGTTCTTTTTAGTTGCATTCCGCTCATACTTATTAGCTCCGTAACAATTTTGACCTACAAGTGGTGCATGTAATTTTTTTCGTTTGTGCATTTTTGTTGTCATGTATGTGTTTTATCAATTTCACTTGATAAGTCCACAGTTCTTATGTTTTTGACCTTTCATTCGAGGATGGTCTTTTTAAAATTGGTAAAAACTTCACCATGGTAATATCACTTTAACCCTCGTCTTTTTTTTTTTCCCTTCATTTGTCACGATTCTTCTTTTTATACATTGAGGATAATGTTTGGTTTAGGTTTGGGGTAGATTTTATGAGCTTTTGTGCATTTTTCAAAATTTTGAGCTGAAATTTATTTTACAACTATACCAATTAATTATTGTATTCTACTCAATCTCCATTGAATACATAGATGATTATGGTAATTGTGAATTTTTTGATATGAAAAACATTCAAAATCTGAAAATCATTAACAATGACGAGAGTATGCTTTCAAGTATGCTTTTAAATATGAGAAAATACATGTTATCACTTGTCACATTGATATATTAAAAGCAAGACATAATGTTTGATATTATCTTTAAGTTAAATATATTTCATGAGATTTTTCAACTCGACTATTCTTACACTATGAGCCAAGTTAGCATAATTTGAAATTGATGAGTGAGATATTTACTAGAAAGCCTTAGAATAATAGTGAAAACTTAACCCTTGTGAGTTTTGAGTCATTTTATTTTTCTTGAGGGTTATTCAATAAACTCTTATTTTTCTTAAGTCTGCATTATCTCATTATTCTTGTTTTTTTTATTGATTTCTTTGAGAATGACACTAAAATTGAATCATTACACTAGAACTTCTTGGTTTTTTTTTTATTGAGATGTCATAATACCGACTAGTACTGAATAAGAGATATAGGCATTTTTCTTTGAACCGCTCTTTATCCTTTTAGCCTACCCAATAATAAATATATGTTTGCAACCCTTTGAGCCTATGAATAACCTTTTGTTTGCTAACTCATCCCCATTACCTACTAAAATTATCGAGTAATAACCTATGTTATTTTTATCCTTACCCAACTTCTCTAAGAATGTGTATAGTTAGATATATTTTTGGAATGGGCAAATAGAAAGAGCTGAAACTAAATATTCCATAAACCATCAAGGTTGAAATGTTTCATTGCGCAGAAAGGGAAAAACATGTCATTGTAAAGAAAAGAGAAAAAAAAAATTTAATGCTTCAAAAAAAAGTATATGAAGAAGAATTTGGAAGGAAGAAAAGATAATGGTGTACAACATTAGTTTATTATTCAGTGCCCAATGTGTTTATTAAAGGGTGTATCTATTCTCAGAGATTTCTTTTATGCCCTATTCATTCTTGTTAGCCATAATTTTAGCCACATTACAACCTAATTGATATTAAATAAAGATTTAGTCCATAGATGGGGAGATTGAATAGACAAGAACTATGGTATTTTATTTGACATTCTCAAAAGTAATTGATATTCGTGTCCATGAGATCATATTCATTTCCCTTTGAAAAGTCTGTTATTCATGATAATTATATGTGAGATGTTTGTGTTTTCATAATTTACTTTTTTCCTCACATATAAACTGAGTGACAGATACTCAATCTGTGAGTGTTTTATTTTTGAGGGACATGAGAGATTTGTCTTCTAAGCATATTTTCTAACGGTTATTTAATCATGTTTTTACTGTGAAATAGAGAGTTATGTTGATAATGTTATACACACACACACTTCAAGATGAGAATAATGATGAAATTTATTTAACCTTTGGACATTAATGAATTGTTGTCAAAGTTTATTGGTATCCTAGTGTGACATTGTTAGTTTATTGTTTTTTTTAGGAATTTTTGGCAATTAGATTATTACTCTGAGGAAAATAAATAAGAGTGACCATGTTTTTGAAATTTATTGAGTCAGTAATGTTTGTGGGTAACATTTCTGGAAACTCTCACGAGACTATAACTCATCCACTTGAAGTAATCTAGGGGTTCGAAGCCTTGTTACAAGTCTAAGGTAAGTGTAGCCGATGATTCTTGTGAAAGTGAGTTGGGATTTTATTTTTGTTTTGCTCGAGGACTAGCAAAATATTGGTTTGGAGGTATGTGACCCTTCTTCTTCCTCTCGTTTGTAGCCAAGATTTTCCCACCATTAATTCCTCTTCTTCTCCATCTAGACGACCTCTATCTCATCGCCACAACCAGCGCCCAACCACCTAATCGTCGGCTAGCGCCCAACATTTATCTTCCTCTCATTGATTTCCTCCACGCCTGCGTATTCTTGTTTCCTTGCTCGCAACCACATCGTGCAAAGACTGGGCACAGAAACAGAGTGAACTAGTGCTCCTATATGTTTCTCTCTTCGCCGACAACCTCCATCTCGCCATCGACCACCATCGCCATCATCCACCTTCTCAACACTATCCCTTCTTCCTCGTTTGCCCCACCTCTCCCGTGCAATCTCTGTCGCAGCAACAATGGACAGTGAAGAAGAAACAAACAGAAAGAAGTCGTGAAAAAAAGTTTTTGGGAGGGAAAGAAACTGATTTTTAAAGTATGGCTATTGACACCCCACATAATAGTATGTACAACCACACAGCCCAACGTGCAAAAAAGATGGATTTCACCCACGACATCGTTGCGACAATATTTTAAAAAGCTTTTTTCAGCCTTGAGGCGGTCAAACGCTTTTTGAAGTGAAGCGATGCCTCAAGGCGTAGAAATGCGTGTTTTCATAAAAATGATGAAAAATATAAAAAAAAAATTACAAACAAAAAAAAATCATTAATGCAAGAAATAACATGAATTCAATCATATAAAATGGTTGAGGCGGTAGAAATATTGAAGACATGTTGTCTTTTTTAATTTTTATTTTATGTATTCTTGAAGTCTTGCAGTCTAATTGAAACAATTTTGAATTTCTTTTGCAAAAACTACCTTATCAGCTGTCCAACATTACCAAAATGAATCAATTGATGATCAGTAAACAAACCCAATGAATGCAACTGATGATTAGATGAGCACGATGAATGCAATTGAATTGAATTGATGATCCTGAAACATCCATTCTATTCTAAAATATGTTGACATGTCCCAACAAAAATGATACTTTGAAGATTGTAAAAGCAATTATCGTAAGAGATATGTAGAAATCATGTTTAAAACAATTTTTGATTTTAAGATACGAAATTTCTCAATTAGGATTTAATATTTGAACAAGCACATTCTGCAAGTCAATTTTCAATCTAATGAAATGGTGCAAGTCAATTTTCAATCTAATTTGGATATCCTTCTCTCTCTCACAAATCATCTCGGGCCATTAATATGCAAATGGTAATCTAAATTAGGGGTGGGCAAACGGGTCGAGGATCCGCGGGTTCAAACCGAACCGGACAATTTTTCTCTAAACGATCCGGATTTTAATTTTGTGTTTTAGATACGGTTCGAATCGGTCCGGGTCCGTTATAAAATGGTCCGGTCCCGGTTCCTATTTTTAAAAAAGAAACGGTCCGGGTTGGACCCGTTTCAAATTACATTTACTAAAAAAACCTAAATATGGATTGGAAGACTAAAGACTCTTTAGCCGGTGTCAAATCACAATCTATCTTACAATTCTAAGTTCCAAACCTCTCAAATGGCGGAAGAAAGAGTTGTTCACAAGTCCATCAACTGATCTCTCTCCTCTCTGTATGAACCAAAGAACAAGAAAACAATGTTGAGAAGACGACTCTCTACGCTACTCCTCACTTACCTCCGACCCTCTTCTTATTCTCCATCATCGATTCAATCCACCAGTAAAAATCCAATCTTTATCCCAACAGAAGCCCCTTTTCACTCTCTACTCAATCCCCAAAACTCTAAACATGCGTTCTTCGGATTTAGGTCTTACAATCTACTAGCTCTGAGTGATTTGAGGGACAACCCAGGGGCGAGAAAGAAGAAGACGCGAAAGGGTCGTGGTATTGGGTCTGGGAATTGGAAGACTGCTGGGAGAGGTCACAAGGGGCAGAAAGCTAGAGGAACTATGAAGTTTGGGTTCGAAGGAGGACAAACTCCACTTCGTAGAGCGTTGCCCAATTGTGGATTTAAGAACCCTTTTAGTCTCACGTTTCAGGTATGAAGTTTGATGTGTGGTTGACATGGCTTTTGCTTCATCACTCTCACTTTGCCCAAGCCATGTCGTCTCGTATCTCCTCTTCTCCTTTGCTTCATCGCCTTCACTTTGCATTTCCAAACTGATTGAACAAATCGAATCGAGGAGCAACATCTCATGCAAATGCAGCCCATCATGGCTTCTTATAACCCCAGCAATGTCACCACTGATCACATCCAAGAAGTTTCTCTCTACCCTTTTTTAGTAGTCCTGCTATTCATGTTCATCATCATCATGTGTAAGAGATTTTTTACTTGTTTTAATGGCTTTTGTATTTGTTCTTTTGGTGTTTCTTGGCCTGCTTTTAAATGGCTCTGTTAGCTCACCTCTACTACTGGATGCACCATCTCTGTATGACGAAATTCCTCTTTGAACAAACATTGTTTGTAGAAATTGCTTGAAAAGTTATTTGATTTCAACTTAGATTTGGAACCGTTTGGAACCGGACCATTCCAAACGGTTTGAGTTAGGTTCGGTTCCAATGTTCAAAATGAGGGGATCCGGACCGGACCGGATCCGTTAATTTTAAACGGTTCGAGTTAGGTTCCTACAAATTTGGAACCGATCCGAACCATGCCCACTCCTCTAAATAGGCTTGTTGCAATGAAATGTAATGGGATTGAGCACAACAATTTTCCAATCATATACAATATATTAAAAAAAATTCAGTTAAAAAGACAGTACAAAGTTTCATTTTTTTGTTTTTCCTTTCTCATTCCTAAGAAGATTACCAAACCCACTTGTGCCTGCATCAAATCTCCTCTCTGTATGAACCAAAGAAGAAGAAAACAATTTTGAGAAGACGACTCTCTGCGCAACTCCTCACTTACCTCCGACCCTCTTCTTATTCTCCATCATCGATTCAATCCACCAGTAAAAATCCAATCTTTATCCCAACAGAAGCCCCTTTTCACTCTCTACTCAATCCCCAAAACTCTAAACATGCGTTTTTCGGATTCAGGTCTTACAATCTACTAGCTCTGAGTGATTTGAGGGACAACCCAGGGGCGAGAAAGAAGAAGACGCGAAAGGGTCGTGTTATTGGGTCTGGGAAGGGGAAGACTGCTGGGAGAGGTCACAAGGGGCAGAAAGCTAGAGGAACTATGAAGTTTGGGTTCGAAGGAGGACAAACTCCACTTCGTAGAGCGTTGCCCAATCGTGGATTTAAGAACCCTTTTAGTCTCACGTTTCAGGTATGAAGTTTGATGTGTGGTTGACATGGCTTTTGCTTCATCACTCTCACTTTGCCCAAGCCATGTCGTCTCGTATCTCCTCTTCTCCTTTGCTTCATCGCCTTCACTTTGCATTTCCAAACTGATTGAACAAATCGAATCGAGGAGCAACATCTCATGCAAATGCAGCCCATCATGGCTTCTTATAACCCCAGCAATGTCACCACTGATCACATCCAAGAAGTTTCTCTCTACCCTTTTTTAGAAGTCCTGCTATTCATGTTCATCATCATCATCATGTGTAAGAGATTTTTTACTTGTTTTAATGGCTTTTGTATTTGTTCTTTTGGTGTTTCTTGGCCTGCTTTTAATTGGCTCTGTTAGCTCACCTCTACTACTGGATGCACCATCTCTGTATGACGAAATTCCTCTTTGAACAAACACTGTTTGTAGAAATTGCTTGAAAAGTTATTTGATTTCAACTTAGATTTGGAACCGTTTGGAACCGGACCATTCCAAACGGTTTGAGTTAGGTTCGGTTCCAATGTTCAAAATGAGGGGATCCGGACCGGACCGGATCCGTTAATTTTAAACGGTTCGAGTTAGGTTCCTACAAATTTGGAACCGATCCGAACCATGCCCACCCCTCTAAATAGGTTGTTGCAATGAAATGTAATGGGATTGAGCACAACAATTTTCCTAATCATATACAATATATTAAAAAAATTCAGTTAAAAAGACAATACAAAGTTTCATTTTTTTGTTTTTCCTTTCCCATTCCAAAGAAGATTACCAAACCCACTTGTGCCTGCATCAAATCTCCTCTCTGTATGAACCAAAGAAGAAGAAAACAATGTTGAGAAGACGACTCTCTACGCTACTCCTCACTTACCTCCGACCCTCTTCTTATTCTCCATCATCGATTCAATCCACCAGTAAAAATCCAATCTTTATCCCAACAGAAGCCCCTTTTCACTCTCTACTCAATCCCCAAAACTCTAAACATGCGTTCTTCGGATTCAGGTCTTACAATCTACTAGCTCTGAGTGATTTGAGGGACAACCCAGGGGCGAGAAAGAAGAAGACGCGAAAGGGTTGTGGTATTGGGTCTGGGAAGGGGAAGACTGCTGGGAGAGGTCACAAGGGGCAGAAAGCTAGAGGAACTATGAAGTTTGGGTTCGAAAGAGGACAACCTCCACTTCGTAGAGCGTTGCCCAATCGTGAATTTAAGAACCCTTTTAGTCTCACGTTTCAGGTATGAAGTTTGATGTGTGGTTGACATGGCTTTTGCTTCATCACTCTCACTTTGCCCAAGCCATGTCGTCTCGTACCTCCTCTTCTCCTTTGCTTCATCGCCTTCACTTTGCATTTCCAAACTGATTGAACAAATCGAATCGAGGAGCAACTCTCATGCAAATGCAGCCCATCATGGCTTCTTATAACCCCAGCAATGTCACCACTGATCACATCCAAGAAGTTTCTCTCTACCCTTTTTTAGTAGTCCTGCTATTCATGTTCATCATCATCATGTGTAAGAGATTTTTTACTTGTTTTAATGGCTTTTGTATTTGTTCTTTTGGTGTTTCTTGGCCTGCTTTTAAATGGCTCCGTTAGCTCACCTCTACTACTGGATGCACCATCTCTGTATGACGAAATTCCTCTTTGAACAAACACTGTTTATAGAAATTGCTTGAAAAGTATTTGATTTCAACTTAGATTTGGAACCGTTTGGAACCGGACCATTCCAAACGGTTTGAGTTAGGTTCGGTTCCAATGTTCAAAATGAGGGGATCCGGATCGGACCGGATCCGTTAATTTTAAACGGTTCGAGTTAGGTTCCTACAAATTAGGAACCGATCCGAACCATGCCCACCCCTCTAAATAGGCTTGTTGCAATGAAATGTAATGGGATTGAGCACAACAATTTTCCTAATCATATACAATATATTAAAAAAAATTCAGTTAAAAAGACAGTACAAAGTTTCATTTTTTTGTTTTTCCTTTCCCATTCCTAAGAAGATTACCAAACCCACTTGTGCCTGCATCAAATCTCCTCTCTGTATGAACCAAAGAAGAAGAAAACAATGTTGGGAAGACGACTCTCTACGCTACTCCTCACTTACCTCCGACCCTCTTCTTATTCTCCATCATCGATTCAGTGCACCAGTAAAAATCCAATCTTTATCCCAACAGAAGCCCCTTTTCACTCTCTACTCAATCCCCAAAACTCTAAACATGCGTTCTTCGGATTCAGGTCTTACAATCTACTAGCTCTGAGTGATTTGAGGGACAACCCAGGGGCGAGAAAGAAGAAGACGCGAAAGGGTCGTGGTATTGGGTCTGGGAAGGGGAAGACTGCTGGGAGAGGTCACAAGGGGCAGAAAGCTAGAGGAACTATGAAGTTTGGGTTCGAAGGAGGACAAACTCCACTTCGTAGAGCGTTGCCCAATCGTGGATTTAAGAACCCTTTTAGTCTCACGTTTCAGGTATGAAGTTTGATGTGTGGTTGACATGGCTTTTGCTTCATCACTCTCACTTTGCCCAAGCCATGTCGTCTCGTATCTCCTCTTCTCCTTTGCTTCATCGCCTTCACTTTGCATTTCCAAACTGATTGAACAAATCGAATCGAGGAGCAACATCTCATGCAAATGCAGCCCATCATGGCTTCTTATAACCCCAGCAATGTCACCACTGATCACATCCAAGAAGTTTCTCTCTACCCTTTTTTAGAAGTCCTGCTATTCATGTTCATCATCATCATCATGTGTAAGAGATTTTTTACTTGTTTTAATGGCTTTTGTATTTGTTCTTTTGGTGTTTCTTGGCCTGCTTTTAAATGGCTCTGTTAGCTCACCTCTACTACTGGATGCACCATCTTTGTATGACGAAATTCCTCTTTGAACAAACACTGTTTGTAGAAATTGTTTGAAAAGTTATTTGATTTCAACTTAGATTTGGAACCGTTTGGAACCGGACCATTCCAAACGGTTTGAGTTAGGTTCGGTTCCAATGTTCAAAATGAGGGGATCCGGACCGGACCGGATCCGTTAATTTTAAACGGTTCGAGTTAGGTTCCTACAAATTTGGAACCGATCCGAACCATGCCTACCCCTCTAAATAGGCTTGTTGCAATCAAATGTAATGGGATTGAGCACAACAATTTTCCTAATCATATACAATATATTAAAAAAAATTCAGTTAAAAAGACAGTACAAAGTTTCATTTTTTTGTTTTTCCTTTCCCATTCCTAAGAAGATTACAAAACCCACTTGTGCCTGCATCAAATCTCCTCTCTGTATGAACCAAAGAAGAAGAAAACAATGTTGAGAAGACGACTCTCTACGCTACTCCTCACTTACCTCCGACCCTCTTCTTATTCTCCATCATCGATTCAATCCACCAGTAAAAATCCAATCTTTATCCCAACAGAAGCCCCTTTTTACTCTCTACTCAATCCCCAAAACTCTAAACATGCGTTCTTCGGATTCAGGTCTTACAATCTACTAGCTCTGAGTGATTTGAGGGACAACCCAGGGGCGAGAAAGAAGAAGATGCGAAAGGGTCGTGGTATTGGGTCTGGGAAGGGGAAGACTGCTGGGAGAGGTCACAAGGGGCAGAAAGCTAGAGGAACTATGAAGTTTGGGTTCGAAAGAGGACAAACTCCACTTCGTAGAGCGTTGCCCAATCGTGGATTTAAGAACCCTTTTAGTCTCACGTTTCAGGTATGAAGTTTGATGTGTGGTTGACATGGCTTTTGCTTCATCACTCTCACTTTGCCCAAGCCATGTCGTCTCGTATCTCCTCTTCTCCTTTGCTTCATCGCCTTCACTTTGCATTTCCAAAGTGATTGAACAAATCGAATCGAGGAGCAACATCTCATGCAAATACAGCCCATCATGGCTTCTTCTAACCCCAGCAATGTCACCACTGATCACATCCAAGAAGTTTCTCTCTACCCTTTTTTAGTAGTCCTGCTATTCATGTTCATCATCATCATGTGTAAGAGATTTTTTACTTGTTTTAATGGCTTTTGTATTTGTTCTTTTGGTGTTTCTTGGCCTGCTTTTAAATGGCTCCGTTAGCTCACCTCTACTACTGGATGCACCATCTCTGTATGACGAAATTCCTCTTTGAACAAACACTGTTTATAGAAATTGCTTAAAAAGTTATTTGATTTCAACTTAGATTTGGAACCGGACCATTCCAAACGGTTTGAGTTAGGTTCGGTTCCAATGTTCAAAATGAGGGGATCCGGATCGGACCGGATCCGTTAATTTTAAACGGTTCGAGTTAGGTTCCTCCAAATTTGGAACCGATCCGAACCATGCCCACCCCTCTAAATAGGCTTGTTGCAATGAAATGTAATGGGATTGAGCACAACAATTTTCCTAATCATATACAATATATTAAAAAAAATTCAGTTAAAAAGACAGTAGAAAGTTTCATTTTTTTGTTTTTCCTTTCCCATTCCTAAGAAGATTACCAAACCCACTTGTGCCTGCATCAAATCTCCTCTCTGTATGAACCAAAGAAGAAGAAAACAATGTTGGGAAGAAGACTCTCTACGCTACTCCTCACTTACCTCCGACCCTCTTCTTATTCTCCATCATCGATTCAGTCCACCAGTAAAAATCCAATCTTTATCCCAACAGAAGCCCCTTTTCACTCTCTACTCAATCCCCAAAACTCTAAACATGCGTTCTTCGGATTCAGATCTTACAATCTACTAGCTCTGAGTGATTTGAGGGACAACCCAGGGGCGAGAAAGAAGAAGACGCGAAAGGGTCGTGGTATTGGGTCTGGGAAGGGGAAGACTGCTGGGAGAGGTCACAAGGGGCAGAAAGCTAGAGGAACTATGAAGTTTGGGTTCGAAGGAGGACAAACTCCACTTCGTAGAGCGTTGCCCAATCGTGGATTTAAGAACCCTTTTAGTCTCACGTTTCAGGTATGAAGTTTGATGTGTGGTTGACATGGCTTTTGCTTCATCACTCTCACTTTGCCCAAGCCATGTCGTCTCGTATCTCCTCTTCTCCTTTGCTTCATCGCCTTCACTTTGCATTTCCAAACTGATTGAACAAATCGAATCGAGGAGCAACATCTCATGCAAATGCAGCCCATCATGGCTTCTTATAACCCCAGCAATGTCACCACTGATCACATCCAAGAAGTTTCTCTCTACCCTTTTTTAGTAGTCCTGCTATTCATGTTCATCATCATCATGTGTAAGAGATTTTTTACTTGTTTTAATGGCTTTTGTATTTGTTCTTTTGGTGTTTCTTGGCCTGCTTTTAAATGGCTCTGTTAGCTCACCTCTACTACTGGATGCACCATCTCTGTATGACGAAATTCCTCTTTGAACAAACACTGTTTGTAGAAATTGCTTGAAAAGTTATTTGATTTCAACTTAGATTTGGAACCGTTTGGAACCGGACCATTCCAAACGGTTTGAGTTAGGTTCGGTTCCAATGTTCAAAATGAGGGGATCCGGACCGGACCGGATCCGTTAATTTTAAACGGTTCGAGTTAGGTTCCTACAAATTTGGAACCGATCCGAACCATGCCCACCCCTCTAAATAGGCTTGTTGCAATGAAATGTAATGGGATTGAGCACAACAATTTTCCTAATCATATACAATATATTAAAAAAAATTCAGTTAAAAAGACAGTACAAAGTTTCATTTTTTTGTTTTTCCTTTCCCATTCCTAAGAAGATTACCAAACCCACTTGTGCCTGCATCAAATCTCCTCCTGTATGAACCAAAGAAGAAGAAAACAATGTTGAGAAGACGACTCTCTACGCAACTCCTCACATACCTCCGACCCTCTTCTTATTCTCCATCATCGATTCAATCCACCAGTAAAATCCAATCTTTATCCCAACAGAAGCCCCTTTTTACTCTCTACTCAATCCCCAAAACTCTAAACATGCGTTCTTCGGATTCAGGTCTTACAATCTACTAGCTCTGAGTGATTTGAGGGACAACCCAGGGGCGAGAAAGAAGAAGACGCGAAAGGGTCGTGGTATTGGGTCTGGGAAGGGGAAGACTGCTGGGAGAGGTCACAAGGGGCAGAAAGCTAGAGGAACTATGAAGTTTTGGTTCGAAAGAGGACAAACTCCACTTCGTAGAGCGTTGCCCAATCGTGGATTTAAGAACCCTTTTAGTCTCACGTTTCAGGTATGAAGTTTGATGTGTGGTTGACATGGCTTTTGCTTCATCACTCTCACTTTGCCCAAGCCATGTCGTCTCGTATCTCCTCTTCTCCTTTGCTTCATCGCCTTCACTTTGCATTTCCAAACTGATTGAACAAATCGAATCGAGGAGCAACATCTCATGCAAATGCAGCCCATCATGGCTTCTTATAACCCCAGCAATGTCACCACTGATCACATCCAAGAAGTTTCTCTCTACCCTTTTTTAGTAGTCCTGCTATTCATGTTCATCATCATCATGTGTAAGAGATTTTTTACTTGTTTTAATGGCTTTTGTATTTGTTCTTTTGGTGTTTCTTGGCCTGCTTTTAAATGGCTCTGTTAGCTCACCTCTACTACTGGATGCACCATCTCTGTATGACGAAATTCCTCTTTGAACAAACACTGTTTGTAGAAATTGCTTGAAAAGTTATTTGATTTCAACTTAGATTTGGAACCGTTTGGAATCGGACCATTCCAAACGGTTTGAGTTAGGTTCGGTTCCAATGTTCAAAATGAGGGGATCCGGACCGGACCGGATCCGTTAATTTTAAACGGTTCGAGTTAGGTTCCTCCAAATTTGGAACCGATCCGAACCATGCCCACCCCTCTAAATAGGCTTGTTGCAATGAAATGTAATGGGATTGAGCACAACAATTTTCCTAATCATATACAATATATTAAAAAAAATTCAGTTAAAAAGACAGTACAAAGTTTCATTTTTTTGTTTTTCCTTTCCCATTCCTAAGAAGATTAGTAAACCCACTTGTGCCTGCATCAAATCTCCTCTCTGTATGAACCAAAGAAGAAGAAAACAATGTTGAGAAGACGACTCTCTACGCTACTCCTCACTTACCTCCGACCCTCTTCTTATTCTCCATCATCGATTCAATCCACCAGTAAAAATCCAATCTTTATCCCAACAGAAGCCCCTTTTCACTCTCTACTCAATCCCCAAAACTCTAAACATGCGTTCTTCGGATTCAGGTCTTACAATCTACTAGCTCTGAGTGATTTGAGGGACAACCCAGGGGCGAGAAAGAAGAAGACGCGAAAGGGTCGTGGTATTGGGTCTGGGAAGGGGAAGACTGCTGGGAGAGGTCACAAGGGGCAGAAAGCTAGAGGAACTATGAAGTTTGGGTTCGAAGGAGGACAAACTCCACTTCGTAGAGCGTTGCCCAATCGTGGATTTAAGAACCCTTTTATTCTCACGTTTCAGGTATGAAGTTTGATGTGTGGTTGACATGGCTTTTGCTTCATCACTCTCACTTTGCCCAAGCCATGTCGTCTCGTATCTCCTCTTCTCCTTTGCTTCATCGCCTTCACTTTGCATTTCCAAACTGATTGAACAAATCGAATCGAGGAGCAACATCTCATGCAAATGCAGCCCATCATGGCTTCTTCTAACCCCAGCAATGTCACCACTGATCACATCCAAGAAGTTTCTCTCTACCCTTTTTTAGTAGTCCTGCTATTCATGTTCATCATCATCATGTGTAAGAGATTTTTTACTTGTTTTAATGGCTTTTGTATTTGTTCTTTTGGTGTTTCTTGGCCTGCTTTTAAATGGCTCTGTTAGCTCACCTCTACTACTGGATGCACCATCTCTGTATGACGAAATTCCTCTTTGAACAAACACTGTTTGTAGAAATTGCTTGAAAAGTTATTTGATTTCAACTTAGATTTGGAACCGTTTGGAACAGGACCATTCCAAACGGTTTGAGTTAGGTTCGGTTCCAATGTTCAAAATGAGGGGATCTGGACCGGACCGGATCCGTTAATTTTAAACGGTTCGAGTTAGGTTCCTACAAATTTGGAACCGATCCGAACCATGCCCACCCCTCTAAATAGGCTTGTTGCAATGAAATGTAATGGGATTGAGCACAACAATTTTCCTAATCATATACAATATATTAAAAAAAATTCAGTTAAAAAGACAGTACAAAGTTTCATTTTTTTGTTTTTCCTTTCCCATTCCTAAGAAGATTACCAAACCCACTTGTGCCTGCATAAAATCTCCTCTCTGTATGAACCAAAGAAGAAGAAAACAATGTTGGGAAGAAGACTCTCTACGCTACTCCTCACTTACCTCCGACCCTCTTCTTATTCTCCATCATCGATTCAGTCCACCAGTAAAAATCCAATCTTTATCCCAACAGAAGCCCCTTTTCACTCTCTACTCAATCCCCAAAACTCTAAACATGCGTTCTTCGGATTCAGGTCTTACAATCTACGAGCTCTGAGTGATTTGAGGGACAACCCAGGGGCGAGAAAGAAGAAGACGCGAAAGGGTCGTGGTATTGGGTCTGGGAAGGGGAAGACTGCTGGGAGAGGTCACAAGGGGCAGAAAGCTAGAGGAACTATGAAGTTTGGGTTCGAAAGAGGACAAACTCCAGTTCGTAGAGCGTTGCCCAATCGTGGATTTAAGAACCCTTTTAGTCTCACGTTTCAGGTATGAAGTTTGATGTGTGGTTGACATGGCTTTTGCTTCATCACTCTCACTTTGCCCAAGCCATGTCGTCTCGTATCTCCTCTTCTCCTTTGCTCCATCGCCTTCACTTTGCATTTCCAAAGTGATTGAACAAATCGAATCGAGGAGCAACATCTCATGCAAATACAGCCCATCATGGCTTCTTCTAACCCCAGCAATGTCACCACTGATCACATCCAAGAAGTTTCTCTCTACCCTTTTTTAGTAGTCCTGCTATTCATGTTCATCATCATCATGTGTAAGAGATTTTTTACTTGTTTTAATGGCTTTTGTATTTTTTCTTTTGGTGTTTCTTGGCCTGCTTTTAAATGGCTCCGTTAGCTCACCTCTACTACTGGATGCACCATCTCTGTATGACGAAATTCCTCTTTGAACAAACACTGTTTATAGAAATTGCTTGAAAAGTTATTTGATTTCAACTTAGATTTGGAACCGGACCATTCCAAACGGTTTGAGTTAGGTTCGGTTCCAATGTTCAAAATGAGGGGATCCGGATCGGACCGGATCCGTTAATTTTAAACGGTTCGAGTTAGGTTCCTCCAAATTTGGAACCGATCCGAACCATGCCCACCCCTCTAAATAGGCTTGTTGCAATGAAATGTAATGGGATTGAGCACAACAATTTTCCTAATCATATACAATATATTAAAAAAAATTCAGTTAAAAAGACAGTAGAAAGTTTCATTTTTTTGTTTTTCCTTTCCCATTCCTAAGAAGATTACCAAACCCACTTGTGCCTGCATCAAATCTCCTCTCTGTATGAACCAAAGAAGAAGAAAACAATGTTGGGAAGAAGACTCTCTACGCTACTCCTCACTTACCTCCGACCCTCTTCTTATTCTCCATCATCGATTCAGTCCACCAGTAAAAATCCAATCTTTATCCCAACAGAAGCCCCTTTTCACTCTCTACTCAATCCCCAAAACTCTAAACATGCGTTCTTCGGATTCAGGTCTTACAATCTACTAGCTCTGAGTGATTTGAGGGACAACCCAGGGGCGAGAAAGAAGAAGACGCGAAAGGGTCGTGGTATTGGGTCTGGGAAGGGGAAGACTGCTGGGAGAGGTCACAAGGGGCAGAAAGCTAGAGGAACTATGAAGTTTGGGTTCGAAGGAGGACAAACTCCACTTCGTAGAGCGTTGCCCAATCGTGGATTTAAGAACCCTTTTAGTCTCACGTTTCAGGTATGAAGTTTGATGTGTGGTTGACATGGCTTTTGCTTCATCACTCTCACTTTGCCCAAGCCATGTCGTCTCGTATCTCCTCTTCTCCTTTGCTTCATCGCCTTCACTTTGCATTTCCAAACTGATTGAACAAATCGAATCGAGGAGCAACATCTCATGCAAATGCAGCCCATCATGGCTTCTTATAACCCCAGCAATGTCACCACTGATCACATCCAAGAAGTTTCTCTCTACCCTTTTTTAGTAGTCCTGCTATTCATGTTCATCATCATCATGTGTAAGAGATTTTTTACTTGTTTTAATGGCTTTTGTATTTGTTCTTTTGGTGTTTCTTGGCCTGCTTTTAAATGGCTCTGTTAGCTCACCTCTACTACTGGATGCACCATCTCTGTATGACGAAATTCCTCTTTGAACAAACACTGTTTGTAGAAATTGCTTGAAAAGTTATTTGATTTCAACTTAGATTTGGAACCGTTTGGAACCGGACCATTCCAAACGGTTTGAGTTAGGTTCGGTTCCAATGTTCAAAATGAGGGGATCCGGACCGGACCGGATCCGTTAATTTTAAACGGTTCGAGTTAGGTTCCTACAAATTTGGAACCGATCCGAACCATGCCCACCCCTCTAAATAGGCTTGTTGCAATGAAATGTAATGGGATTGAGCACAACAATTTTCCTAATCATATAAAATATATTAAAAAAAATTCAGTTAAAAAGACAGTACAAAGTTTCATTTTTTTGTTTTTCCTTTCCCATTCCTAAGAAGATTACCAAACCCACTTGTGCCTGCATCAAATCTCCTCCTGTATGAACCAAAGAAGAAGAAAACAATGTTGAGAAGACGACTCTCTACGCAACTCCTCACATACCTCCGACCCTCTTCTTATTCTCCATCATCGATTCAATCCACCAGTAAAAATCCAATCTTTATCCCAACAGAAGCCCCTTTTTACTCTCTACTCAATCCCCAAAACTCTAAACATGCGTTCTTCGGATTCAGGTCTTACAATCTACTAGCTCTGAGTGATTTGAGGGACAACCCAGGGGCGAGAAAGAAGAAGACGCGAAAGGGTCGTGGTATTGGGTCTGGGAAGGGGAAGACTGCTGGGAGAGGTCACAAGGCGCAGAAAGCTAGAGGAACTATGAAGTTTTGGTTCGAAAGAGGACAAACTCCACTTCGTAGAGCGTTGCCCAATCGTGGATTTAAGAACCCTTTTAGTCTCACGTTTCAGGTATGAAGTTTGATGTGTGGTTGACATGGCTTTTGCTTCATCACTCTCACTTTGCCCAAGCCATGTCGTCTCGTATCTCCTCTTCTCCTTTGCTTCATCGCCTTCACTTTGCATTTCCAAACTGATTGAACAAATCGAATCGAGGAGCAACATCTCATGCAAATGCAGCCCATCATGGCTTCTTATAACCCCAGCAATGTCACCACTGATCACATCCAAGAAGTTTCTCTCTACCCTTTTTTAGTAGTCCTGCTATTCATGTTCATCATCATCATGTGTAAGAGATTTTTTACTTGTTTTAATGGCTTTTGTATTTGTTCTTTTGGTGTTTCTTGGCCTGCTTTTAAATGGCTCTGTTAGCTCACCTCTACTACTGGATGCACCATCTCTGTATGACGAAATTCCTCTTTGAACAAACACTGTTTGTAGAAATTGCTTGAAAAGTTATTTGATTTCAACTTAGATTTGGAACCGTTTGGAACCGGACCATTCCAAACGGTTTTAGTTAGGTTCGGTTCCAATGTTCAAAATGAGGGGATCCGGACCGGACCGGATCCGTTAATTTTAAACGGTTCGAGTTAGGTTCCTCCAAATTTGGAACCGATCCGAACCATGCCCACCCCTCTAAATAGGCTTGTTGCAATGAAATGTAATGGGATTGAGCACAACAATTTTCCTAATCATATACAATATATTAAAAAAAATTCAGTTAAAAAGACAGTACAAAGTTTCATTTTTTTGTTTTTCCTTTCCCATTCCTAAGAAGATTAGTAAACCCACTTGTGCCTGCATCAAATCTCCTCTCTGTATGAACCAAAGAAGAAGAAAACAATGTTGAGAAGACGACTCTCTACGCTACTCCTCACTTACCTCCGACCCTCTTCTTATTCTCCATCATCGATTCAATCCACCAGTAAAAATCCAATCTTTATCCCAACAGAAGCCCCTTTCCACTCTCTACTCAATCCCCAAAACTCTAAACATGCGTTCTTCGGATTCAGGTCTTACAATCTACTAGCTCTGAGTGATTTGAGGGACAACCCAGGGGCGAGAAAGAAGAAGACGCGAAAGGGTCGTGGTATTGGGTCTGGGAAGGGGAAGACTGCTGGGAGAGGTCACAAGGGGCAGAAAGCTAGAGGAACTATGAAGTTTGGGTTCGAAGGAGGACAAACTCCACTTCGTAGAGCGTTGCCCAATCGTGGATTTAAGAACCCTTTTATTCTCACGTTTCAGGTATGAAGTTTGATGTGTGGTTGACATGGCTTTTGCTTCATCACTCTCACTTTGCCCAAGCCATGTCGTCTCGTATCTCCTCTTCTCCTTTGCTTCATCGCCTTCACTTTGCATTTCCAAACTGATTGAACAAATCGAATCGAGGAGCAACATCTCATGCCAATGCAGCCCATCATGGCTTCTTCTAACCCCAGCAATGTCACCACTGATCACATCCAAGAAGTTTCTCTCTACCCTTTTTTAGTAGTCCTGCTATTCATGTTCATCATCATCATGTGTAAGAGATTTTTTACTTGTTTTAATGGCTTTTGTATTTGTTCTTTTGGTGTTTCTTGGCCTGCTTTTAAATGGCTCTGTTAGCTCACCTCTACTACTGGATGCACCATCTCTGTATGACGAAATTCCTCTTTGAACAAACACTGTTTGTAGAAATTGCTTGAAAAGTTATTTGATTTCAACTTAGATTTGGAACCGTTTGGAACCGGACCATTCCAAACGGTTTGAGTTAGGTTCGGTTCCAATGTTCAAAATGAGGGGATCTGGACCGGACCGGATCCGTTAATTTTAAACGGTTCGAGTTAGGTTCCTACAAATTTGGAACCGATCCGAACCATGCCCACCCCTCTAAATAGGCTTGTTGCAATGAAATGTAATGGGATTGAGCACAACAATTTTCCTAATCATATACAATATATTAAAAAAAATTCAGTTAAAAAGACAGTACAAAGTTTCATTTTTTTGTTTTTCCTTTCCCATTCCTAAGAAGATTACCAAACCCACTTGTGCCTGCATCAAATCTCCTCTCTGTATGAACCAAAGAAGAAGAAAACAATGTTGGGAAGAAGACTCTCTACGCTACTCCTCACTTACCTCCGACCCTCTTCTTATTCTCCATCATCGATTCAGTCCACCAGTAAAAATCCAATCTTTATCCCAACAGAAGCCCCTTTTCACTCTCTACTCAATCCCCAAAACTCTAAACATGCGTTCTTCGGATTCAGGTCTTACAATCTACTAGCTCTGAGTGATTTGAGGGACAACCCAGGGGCGAGAAAGAAGAAGACGCGAAAGGGTCGTGGTATTGGGTCTGGGAAGGGGAAGACTGCTGGGAGAGGTCACAAGGGGCAGAAAGCTAGAGGAACTATGAAGTTTGGGTTCGAAGGAGGACAAACTCCACTTCGTAGAGCGTTGCCCAATCGTGGATTTAAGAACCCTTTTAGTCTCACGTTTCAGGTATGAAGTTTGATGTGTGGTTGACATGGCTTTTGCTTCATCACTCTCACTTTGCCCAAGCCATGTCGTCTCGTATCTCCTCTTCTCCTTTGCTTCATCGCCTTCACTTTGCATTTCCAAACTGATTGAACAAATCGAATCGAGGAGCAACATCTCATGCAAATGCAGCCCATCATGGCTTCTTATAACCCCAGCAATGTCACCACTGATCACATCCAAGAAGTTTCTCTCTACCCTTTTTTAGTAGTCCTGCTATTCATGTTCATCATCATCATGTGTAAGAGATTTTTTACTTGTTTTAATGGCTTTTGTATTTGTTCTTTTGGTGTTTCTTGGCCTGCTTTTAAATGGCTCTGTTAGCTCACCTCTACTACTGGATGCACCATCTCTGTATGACGAAATTCCTCTTTGAACAAACACTGTTTGTAGAAATTGCTTGAAAAGTTATTTGATTTCAACTTAGATTTGGAACCGTTTGGAACCGGACCATTCCAAACGGTTTGAGTTAGGTTCGGTTCCAATGTTCAAAATGAGGGGATCCGGACCGGACCGGATCCGTTAATTATAAATGTTCGAGTTAGGTTCCTACAAATTTGGAACCGATCCGAACCATGCCCACCCCTCTAAATAGGCTTGTTGCAATGAAATGTAATGGGATTGAGCACAACAATTTTCCTAATCATATACAACATATTAAAAAAAATTCAGTTAAAAAGACAGTACAAAGTTTCATTTTTTTGTTTTTCCTTTCCCATTCCTAAGAAGATTACCAAACCCACTTGTGCCTGCATCAAATCTCCTCTCTGTATGAACCAAAGAAGAAGAAAACAATGTTGAGAAGACGACTCTCTACGCTACTCCTCACTTACCTCCGACCCTCTTCTTATTATCCATCATCGATTCAATCCACCAGTAAAAATCCAATCTTTATCCCAACAGAAGCCCCTTTTCAATCTCTACTCAATCCCCAAAACTCTAAACATGCGTTCTTCGGATTCAGGTCTTACAATCTACTAGCTCTGAGTGATTTGAGGGACAACCCAGGGGCGAGAAAGAAGAAGACGCGAAAGGGTCGTGGTATTGGGTCTGGGAAGGGGAAGACTGCTGGGAGAGGTCACAAGGGGCAGAAAGCTAGAGGAACTATGAAGTTTGGGTTCGAAGGAGGACAAACTCCACTTCGTAGAGCGTTGCCCAATCGTGGATTTAAGAACCCTTTTAGTCTCACGTTTCAGGTATGAAGTTTGATGTGTGGTTGACATGGCTTTTGCTTCATCAGTCTCACTTTGCCCAAGCCATGTCGTCTCGTATCTCCTCTTCTCCTTTGCTTCATCGCCTTCACTTTGCATTTCCAAACTGATTGAACAAATCGAATCGAGGAGCAACATCTCATGCAAATGCAGCCCATCATGGCTTCTTATAACCCCAGCAATGTCACCACTGATCACATCCAAGAAGTTTCTCTCTACCCTTTTTTAGTAGTCCTGCTATTCATATTCATCATCATCATGTGTAACAGATTTTTTACTTGTTTTAATGGCTTTTGTATTTGTTCTTTTGGTGTTTCTTGGCCTGCTTTTAAATGGCTCTGTTAGCTCACCTCTACTACTGGATGCACCATCTCTGTATGACGAAATTCCTCTTTGAACAAACACTGTTTGTAGAAATTGCTTGTAAAGTTATTTGATTTCAACTCAGATTTGGAACCGTTTGGAACCGGACCATTCCAAACTGTTTGAGTTAGGTTCGGTTCCAATGTTCAAAATGAGGGGATCCGGACCGGACCGGATCCGTTAATTTTAAACGGTTCGAGTTAGGTTCCTCCAAATTTGGAACCGATCCGAACCATGCCCACCCCTCTAAATAGGCTTGTTGCAATGAAATGTAATGGGATTGAGCACAACAATTTTCCTAATCATATACAATATATTAAAAAAAATTCAGTTAAAAAGACAGTACAAAGTTTCATTTTTTTGTTTTTCCTTTCCCATTCCTAAGAAGATTACCAAACCCACTTGTGCCTGCATCAAATCTCCTCTCTGTATGAACCAAAGAAGAAAAAAACAATGTTGAGAAGACGACTCTCTACGCTACTCCTCACTTACCTCCGACCCTCTTCTTATTCTCCATCATCGATTCAATCCACCAGTAAAAATCCAATCTTTATCCCAACAGAAGCCCCTTTTCAATCTCTACTCAATCCCCAAAACTCTAAACATGCGTTCTTCGGATTCAGGTCTTACAATCTACTAGCTCTGAGTGATTTGAGGGACAACCCAGGGGCGAGAAAGAAGAAGACGCGAAAGGGTCGTGGTATTGGGTCTGGGAAGGGGAAGACTGCTGGGAGAGGTCACAAGGGGCAGAAAGCTAGAGGAACTATGAAGTTTGGGTTCGAAGGAGGACAAACTCCACTTCGTAGAGCGTTGCCCAATCGTGGATTTAAGAACCCTTTTAGTCTCACGTTTCAGGTATGAAGTTTGATGTGTGGTTGACATGGATTTTGCTTCATCACTCTCACTTTGCCCAAGCCATGTCGTCTCGTATCTCCTCTTCTCCTTTGCTTCATCGCCTTCACTTTGCATTTCCAAAGTGATTGAACAAATCGAATCGAGGAGCAACATCTCATGCAAATGCAGCCCATCATGGCTTCTTCTAACCCCAGCAATGTCACCACTGATCACATCCAAGAAGTTTCTCTCTACCCTTTTTTAGTAGTCCTGCTATTCATGTTCATCATCATCATGTGTAAGAGATTTTTTACTTGTTTTAATGGCTTTTGTATTTGTTCTTTTGGTGTTTCTTGGCCTGCTTTTAAATGGCTCTGTTAGCTCACCTCTACTACTGGATGCACCATCTCTGTATGACGAAATTCCTCTTTGAACAAACACTGTTTGTAGAAATTGCTTGAAAAGTTATTTGATTTCAACTTAGATTTGGAACCGGACCATTCCAAACGGTTTGAGTTAGGTTCGGTTCCAATGTTCAAAATGAGGGGATCCGAACCGGACCGGATCCGTCAATTTTAAACGGTTCGAGTTAGGTTCCTCCAAATTTGGAACCGATCCGAACCATGCCCACCCCTCTAAATAGGCTTGTTGCAATGAAATGTAATGGGATTGAGCACAACAATTTTCCTAATCATATACAATATATTAAAAAAAATTCAGTTAAAAAGACAGTACAAAGTTTCATTTTTTTGTTTTTCCTTTCCCATTCCTAAGAAGATTACCAAACCCACTTGTGCCTGCATCAAATCTCCTCTCTGTATGAACCAAAGAAGAAGAAAACAATGTTGAGAAGACGACTCTCTACGCTACTCCTCACATACCTCCGACCCTCTTCTTATTTTCCATCATCGATTCAATCCACCAGTAAAAATCCAATATTTATCCCAACAGAAGCCCCTTTTCACTCTCTACTCAATCCCCAAAACTCTAAACATGCGTTCTTCGGATTCAGGTCTTACAATCTACTAGCTCTGAGTGATTTGAGGGACAACCCAGGGGCGAGAAAGAAGAAGACGCGAAAGGGTCGTGGTATTGGGTTTGGGAAGGGGAAGACTGCTGGGAGAGGTCACAAGGGGCAGAAAGCTAGAGGAACTATGAAGTTTTGGTTCGAAGGAGGACAAACTCCACTTCGTAGAGCGTTGCCCAATCGTGGATTTAAGAACCCTTTTAGTCTCACGTTTCAGGTATGAAGTTTGATGTGTGGTTGACATGGCTTTTGCTTCATCACTCTCACTTTGCCCAAGCCATGTCGTCTCGTATCTCCTCTTCTCCTTTGCTTCATCGCCTTCACTTTGCATTTCCAAACTGATTGAACAAATCGAATCGAGGAGTAACATCTCATGCAAATGCAGCCCATCATGGCTTCTTATAACCCCAGCAATGTCACCACTGATCACATCCAAGAAGTTTCTCTCTACCCTTTTTTAGTAGTCCTGCTATTCATGTTCATCATCATCATGTGTAAGAGATTTTTTACTTGTTTTAATGGCTTTTGTATTTGTTCTTTTGGTGTTTCTTGGCCTGCTTTTAAATGGCTCTGTTAGCTCACCTCTACTACTGGATGCACCATCTCTGTATGACGAAATTCCTCTTTGAACAAACACTGTTTGTAGAAATTGCTTGTAAAGTTATTTGATTTCAACTCAGATTTGGAACCGTTTGGAACCGGACCATTCCAAACTGTTTGAGTTAGGTTCGGTTCCAATGTTCAAAATGAGGGGATCCGGACCGGACCGGATCCGTTAATTTTAAACGGTTCGAGTTAGGTTCCTCCAAATTTGGAACCGATCCGAACCATGCCCACCCCTCTAAATAGGCTTGTTGCAATGAAATGTAATGGGATTGAGCACAACAATTTTCCTAATCATATACAATATATTAAAAAAAATTCAGTTAAAAAGACAGTACAAAGTTTCATTTTTTTGTTTTTCCTTTCCCATTCCTAAGAAGATTACCAAACCCACTTGTGCCTGCATCAAATCTCCTCTCTGTATGAACCAAAGAAGAAAAAAACAATGTTGAGAAGACGACTCTCTACGCTACTCCTCACTTACCTCCGACCCTCTTCTTATTCTCCATCATCGATTCAATCCACCAGTAAAAATCCAATCTTTATCCCAACAGAAGCCCCTTTTCACTCTCTACTCAATCCCCAAAACTCTAAACATGCGTTCTTCGGATTCAGGTCTTACAATCTACTAGCTCTGAGTGATTTGAGGGACAACCCAGGGGCGAGAAAGAAGAAGACGCGAAAGGGTCGTGGTATTGGGTCTGGGAAGGGGAAGACTGCTGGGAGAGGTCACAAAGGGCAGAAAGCTAGAGGAACTATGAAGTTTGGGTTCGAAGGAGGACAAACTCCACTTCGTAGAGCGTTGCCCAATCGTGGATTTAAGAACCCTTTTAGTCTCACGTTTCAGGTATGAAGTTTGATGTGTGGTTGACATGGATTTTGCTTCATCACTCTCACTTTGCCCAAGCCATGTCGTCTCGTATCTCCTCTTCTCCTTTGCTTCATCGCCTTCACTTTGCATTTCCAAACTGATTGAACAAATCGAATCGAGGAGCAACATCTCATGCAAATGCAGCCCATCATGGCTTCTTCTAACCCCAGCAATGTCACCACTGATCACATCCAAGAAGTTTCTCTCTACCCTTTTTTAGTAGTCCTGCTATTCATGTTCATCATCATCATGTGTAAGAGATTTTTTACTTGTTTTAATGGCTTTTGTATTTGTTCTTTTGGTGTTTCTTGGCCTGCTTTTAAATGGCTCTGTTAGCTCACCTCTACTACTGGATGCACCATCTCTGTATGACGAAATTCCTCTTTGAACAAACACTGTTTGTAGAAATTGCTTGAAAAGTTATTTGATTTCAACTTAGATTTGGAACCGGACCATTCCAAACGGTTTGAGTTAGGTTCGGTTCCAATGTTCAAAATGAGGGGATCCGAACCGGACCGGATCCGTCAATTTTAAACGGTTCGAGTTAGGTTCCTCCAAATTTGGAACCAATCCGAACCATGCCCACCCCTCTAAATAGGCTTGTTGCAATGAAATGTAATGGGATTGAGCACAACAATTTTCCTAATCATATACAATATATTAAAAAAAATTCAGTTAAAAAGACAGTACAAAGTTTCATTTTTTTGTTTTTCCTTTCCCATTCCTAAGAAGATTACCAAACCCACTTGTGCCTGCATCAAATCTCCTCTCTGTATGAACCAAAGAAGAAGAAAACAATGTTGAGAAGACGACTCTCTACGCTACTCCTCACATACCTCCGACCCTCTTCTTATTTTCCATCATCGATTCAATCCACCAGTAAAAATCCAATCTTTATCCCAACAGAAGCCCCTTTTCACTCTCTACTCAATCCCCAAAACTCTAAACATGCGTTCTTCGGATTCAGGTCTTACAATCTACTAGCTCTGAGTGATTTGAGGGACAACCCAGGGGCGAGAAAGAAAAAGACGCGAAAGGGTCGTGGTATTGGGTCTGGGAAGGGGAAGACTGCTGGGAGAGGTCACAAGGGGCAGAAAGCTAGAGGAACTATGAAGTTTTGGTTCGAAGGAGGACAAACTCCACTTCGTAGAGCGTTGCCCAATCGTGGATTTAAGAACCCTTTTAGTCTCACGTTTCAGGTATGAAGTTTGATGTGTGGTTGACATGGCTTTTGCTTCATCACTCTCACTTTGCCCAAGCCATGTCGTCTCGTATCTCCTCTTCTCCTTTGCTTCATCGCCTTCACTTTGCATTTCCAAACTGATTGAACAAATCGAATCGAGGAGCAACATCTCATGCAAATGCAGCCCATCATGGCTTCTTATAACCCCAGCAATGTCACCACTGATCACATCCAAGAAGTTTCTCTCTACCCTTTTTTAGTAGTCCTGCTATTCATGTTCATCATCATCATGTGTAAGAGATTTTTTACTTGTTTTAATGGCTTTTGTATTTGTTCTTTTGGTGTTTCTTGGCCTGCTTTTAAATGGCTCTGTTAGCTCACCTCTACTACTGGATGCACCATCTCTGTATGACGAAATTCCTCTTTGAACAAACACTGTTTGTAGAAATTGCTTGAAAAGTTATTTGATTTCAACTTAGATTTGGAACCGTTTGGAACCGGACCATTCCAAACGGTTTGAGTTAGGTTCGGTTCCAATGTTCAAAATGAGGGGATCCGGACCGGACCGGATCCGTTAATTTTAAACGGTTCGAGTTAGGTTCCTCCAAATTTGGAACCGATCCGAACCATGCCCACCCCTCTAAATAGGCTTGTTGCAATGAAATGTAATGGGATTGAGCACAACAATTTTCCTAATCATATACAATATATTAAAAAAAATTCAGTTAAAAAGACAGTACAAAGTTTCATTTTTTTGTTTTTCCTTTCCCATTCCTAAGAAGATTAGTAAACCCACTTGTGCCTGCATCAAATCTCCTCTCTGTATGAACCAAAGAAGAAGAAAACAATGTTGAGAAGACGACTCTCTACGCTACTCCTCACTTACCTCCGACCCTCTTCTTATTCTCCATCATCGATTCAATCCACCAGTAAAAATCCAATCTTTATCCCAACAGAAGCCCCTTTTCACTCTCTACTCAATCCCCAAAACTCTAAACATGCGTTCTTCGGATTCAGGTCTTACAATCTACTAGCTCTGAGTGATTTGAGGGACAACCCAGGGGCGAGAAAGAAGAAGACGCGAAAGGGTCGTGGTATTGGGTCTGGGAAGGGGAAGACTGCTGGGAGAGGTCACAAGGGGCAGAAAGCTAGAGGAACTATGAAGTTTGGGTTCGAAGGAGGACAAACTCCACTTCGTAGAGCGTTGCCCAATCGTGGATTTAAGAACCCTTTTATTCTCACGTTTCAGGTATGAAGTTTGATGTGTGGTTGACATGGCTTTTGCTTCATCACTCTCACTTTGCCCAAGCCATGTCGTCTCGTATCTCCTCTTCTCCTTTGCTTCATCGCCTTCACTTTGCATTTCCAAACTGATTGAACAAATCGAATCGAGGAGCAACATCTCATGCAAATGCAGCCCATCATGGCTTCTTCTAACCCCAGCAATGTCACCACTGATCACATCCAAGAAGTTTCTCTCTACCCTTTTTTAGTAGTCCTGCTATTCATGTTCATCATCATCATGTGTAAGAGATTTTTTACTTGTTTTAATGGCTTTTGTATTTGTTCTTTTGGTGTTTCTTGGCCTGCTTTTAAATGGCTCTGTTAGCTCACCTCTACTACTGGATGCACCATCTATGTATGACGAAATTCCTCTTTGAACAAACACTGTTTGTAGAAATTGCTTGAAAAGTTATTTGATTTCAACTTAGATTTGGAACCGGACCATTCCAAACGGTTTGAGTTAGGTTCGGTTCCAATGTTCAAAATGAGGGGATCCGGACCGGACCGGATCCGTTAATTTTAAACGGTTCGAGTTAGGTTCCTACAAATTTGGAACCGATCCGAACCATGCCCACCCCTCTAAATAGGCTTGTTGCAATGAAATGTAATGGGATTGAGCACAACAATTTTCCTAATCATATACAATATATTAAAAAAAATTCAGTTAAAAAGACAGTACAAAGTTTCATTTTTTTTTTTTCCTTTCCCATTCCTAAGAAGATTACCAAACCCACTTGTGCCTGCATCAAATCTCCTCTCTGTATGAACCAAAGAAGAAGAAAACAATGTTGAGAAGACGACTCTCTACGCTACTCCTCACTTACCTCCGACCCTCTTCTTATTCTCCATCATCGATTTAATCCACCAGTAAAAATCCAATCTTTATCCCAACAGAAGCCCCTTTTCACTCTCTACTCAATCCCCAAAACTCTAAACATGCGTTCTTCGGATTCAGGTCTTACAATCTACTAGCTCTGAGTGATTTGAGGGACAACCCAGGGGCGAGAAAGAAGAAGATGCGAAAGGGTCGTGGTATTGGGTCTGGGAAGGGGAAGACTGCTGGGAGAGGTCACAAGGGGCAGAAAGCTAGAGGAATTATGAAGTTTGGGTTCGAAGGAGGAAAAACTCCACTTCGTAGAGCGTTGCCCAATCGTGGATTTAAGAACCCTTTTAGTCTCACGTTTCAGGTATGAAGTTTGATGTGTGGTTGACATGGCTTTTGCTTCATCACTCTCACTTTGCCCAAGCCATGTCGTCTCGTATCTCCTCTTCTCCTTTGCTTCATCGCCTTCACTTTGCATTTCCAAACTGATTGAACAAATCGAATCGAGGAGCAACATCTCATGCAAATGCGGCCCATCATGGCTTCTTATAACCCCAGCAATGTCACCACTGATCACATCCAAGAAGTTTCTCTCTACCCTTTTTTAGTAGTCCTGCTATTCATGTTCATCATCATCATGTGTAAGAGATTTTTTACTTGTTTTAATGGCTTTTGTATTTTTTCTTTTGGTGTTTCTTGTCCTGCTTTTAAATGGCTCTGTTAGCTCACCTCTACTACTGGATGCACCATCTCTGTATGACGAAATTCCTCTTTGAACAAACACTGTTTGTAGAAATTGCTTGAAAAGTTATTTGATTTCAACTTAGATTTGGAACCGTTTGGAACCGGACCATTCCAAACGGTTTGAGTTAGGTTCGGTTCCAATGTTCAAAATGAGGGGATCCGGACCGGACCGGATCCGTTAATTTTAAATGGTTCGAGTTATGTTCCTCCAAATTTGGAACCGATCCGAACCATGCCCACCCCTCTAAATAGGCTTGTTGCAATGAAATGTAATGGGATTGAGCACAACAATTTTCCTAATCATATACAATATATAAAAAAAATTCAGTTAAAAAGACAGTACAAAGTTTCATTTTTTTGTTTTTCCTTTCCCATTCCTATGAAGATTACCAAACCCACTTGTGCCTGCATCAAATCTCCTCTCTGTATGAACCAAAGAAGAAGAAAACAATGTTGAGAAGACGACTCTCTACGCTACTCCTCACTTACCTCCGACCCTCTTCTTATTCTCCATCATCGATTCAATCCACCAGTAAAAATCCAATCTTTATCCCAACAGAAGCCCCTTTTCACTCTCTACTCAATCCCCAAAACTCTAAACATGCGTTCTTCGGATTCAGGTCTTACAATCTACTAGCTCTGAGTGATTTGAGGGACAACCCAGGGGCGAGAAAGAAGAAGACGCGAAAGGGTCGTGGTATTGGGTCTGGGAAGGGGAAGACTGCTGGGAGAGGTCACAAGGGGCAGAAAGCTAGAGGAACTATGAAGTTTGGGTTCGAAGGAGGAAAAACTCCACTTCGTAGAGCGTTGCCCAATCGTGGATTTAAGAACCCTTTTAGTCTCACGTTTCAGGTATGAAGTTTGATGTGTGGTTGACATGGCTTTTGCTTCATCACTCTCACTTTGCCCAAGCCATGTCGTCTCGTATCTCCTCTTCTCCTTTGCTTCATCGCCTTCACTTTGCATTTCCAAACTGATTGAACAAATCGAATCGAGGAGCAACATCTCATGCAAATGCGGCCCATCATGGCTTCTTATAACCCCAGCAATGTCACCACTGATCACATCCAAGAAGTTTCTCTCTACCCTTTTTTAGTAGTCCTGCTATTCATGTTCATCATCATCATCATGTGTAAGAGATTTTTTACTTGTTTTAATGGCTTTTGTATTTTTTCTTTTGGTGTTTCTTGGCCTGCTTTTAAATGGCTCTGTTAGCTCACCTCTACTACTGGATGCACCATCTCTGTATGACGAAATTCCTCTTTGAACAAACACTGTTTGTAGAAATTGCTTGAAAAGTTATTTGATTTCAACTTAGATTTGGAACCGTTTGGAACCGGACCATTCCAAACGGTTTGAGTTAGGTTCGGTTCCAATGTTCAAAATGAGGGGATCCGGACCGGACCGGATCCGTTAATTTTAAATGGTTCGAGTTAGGTTCCTCCAAATTTGGAACCGATCCGAACCATGCCCACCCCTCTAAATAGGCTTGTTGCAATGAAATGTAATGGGATTGAGCACAACAATTTTCCTAATCATATACAATATATTAAAAAAAAATCAGTTAAAAAGACAGTACAAAGTTTCATTTTTTTGTTTTTCCTTTCCCATTCCTAAGAAGATTACCAAACCCACTTGTGCCTGCATCAAATCTTCTAATTAATTAATAATAAAATACACCAAACCCACTTGTGCTCGGATTCGGGGGGGGGGGGGGGCTCCTGCGCAGGAAGCACAGGAGGAGGTCCTGTGCACAGATTTGAGCCTTCGGATCTGATCCAACAGCTCAGATCGATGGATTTCAAAAAAAAAATTTGTTGAAATCCATTTTTTTGAAATCAATCGATCTGAGCCGTTGGATCAGATCCGAGAGGACCTCCTCCTGTGCTTCCTGCGCAGGAACACCCCCGGATCCCTTGTGCTCAACAACTCAAAGAGAGAGTTACAAGAATTCTAAAAAGCGAGGAAACGCGCGAGAGGGGAGTGTAACCACCCATCCCCTTGAGATGCGCGCCTTCGCTCATCTCGAGGGGAATGGGTGGTTACACCCGCTTGCGCGTTTCCTCGCCGCCTAGAAGGGCTGGAGAGAGTTAATCTTCTTATCTTTGTTCTTCAATTCTTCAACGCTTTTTCTTCTTACTAGTCACTTCTTCAACGCTTTTCTTCTCCTTCATTTTTTTTTGTCGTGATACCCCTTGTGATACAGTGGAATCATCAGCGATAACAGTAAATCTTCCATTCACTTCTTCTTCTCCTTCCTTATTCTTCTATCGATTGTCGACAACAGTAAATGGCTCTGCTTCTTTTTCATTTTCTTCTCTGAAACAGCTGGGCTGATCAAGATCTGATCTGGATGATAAAAGAATGATCTGAAACAGTTAGGCTAATCTGATCAACAAATGATCTGAAACATAAATAAAAGAAATTAGAGCTAAGTCAGATAAAAATTTCACATTTGAATATAAACAATTACGCTGATCTGTTCTCAAGATGCAAGTCATATCAGAAATTCCCATGAGTTTGACTCATACGCCTCAATACGAGTCGACTCATATGGGTCGACTCGTACGAGTCCCAGATAAAATTCGTCCGCATTGATTTTTAGGGGTAAATCGTACACTTCAATGCGATTTCCTTGTGAGTTGAGGCGCGAGTCAGAAAACACTGAATGTGATCACTTCCACCATGTGTTTCTAAACTCTCCACTTAGGTGAATATGATTCTTCAGGCTTAGTAGAATTTTCTCTTGATTTTATTGTTTTTCGAAACATTGTATGATTTGACATTGGGTTGATTTGTGAACAAACACATATTACTTTCACCATGTATGTCATGCATCCATAGTAGTTAAAATTATTCTATGTTTTTGTTTAAGCATGTTTTGTTCGTATTAGTTAAACATGTGATTAGTTGTGCCTTAAAAAGACAATTAATGCTAAGGTTCGGATCTTTTCTAAAATCAATCAATTACATTGCTAGTTAAACATGTGATTAGTTGTACCTTAAACAGACAACTAATGCTAGGGGTTTGCATTTTTTCTGAAATCAATCGATTACATTGCTAGGAGACATTAATTGACAATAGTATAATTTATGAACTTGATGGATGATTCAAAAGCCATAGCATTTCTCTATTTGATTCTCAAACTCAAATTTTAATTATTTTTCTGCCTTCCTTTACTTTTGAAATTTTGATTGTTGTATTCCTCTTTCAAATTAGTGTAAATATATTGTAGTTTTCGATTGTGTCTTCAATCCTCGAGAGATTGACCCGTATTTTCCATTGTCTACTAGTTAGACAACCGTGCACTTGCAGTATAACAATCAGGTTAATTAGCCTAATAATTTAGGTTAGTAAAATTCACATCAGATCTCCCCCAAAAAAATACTATCTCGAACTGTTTCGGTTCTGTTTATTGGACCGAAACAAGCCCATTCCTAAACCGTGCCCACCACTAATTTGAATGACGAAAGAAGACAAAATGAAGCTTGCACTCTTAATAAAAGCGCATAGACTAGTCAAACCGATTTCAACAACGCTCCCCCATAAACCAATCAAATTGATTTCTACCAATGTGCATACGTTATTGGGATCAGATAAATCATCTTCATCGATTATTAATAAAACATTGAAGGGAAATTTTGTAATATTGGGGTTTGTCTAAACAGCGAGGGAATGGGCGAGGAAACCAGCGAGGGAGGGGGTGAAAGTCGTTCACCCCCCTCGAGATGCGTGAAGCGTCTCGAGACACGGACTTGCACGCATCTCGAGGGGATGAACGGCTTCACCCCCCCTCCCTCGCTGGTTCCCTCGACGTTTAGAATTTCCCGTAATATTGATATGAGAAACATCATGGGTCCCAAATCCATTTGATGTTCACTACGTGGTAGTTAAAAAAAATTATTTACACAAATACCCTTGTTGATTGTCTTATTTACTTAAAATGGTTATAGATCTATTCAAAATTGTAACTTTTGATGAGGGGTTTTCGAAAATTAAGAAGTTTATTGATGGGAAAGTGAGAAAATAAATAATTTATAAGAATTTGTGGATCCATAAGGCCATGTTTGGTTACTCGGTGGAATGAGAATGACAATGGGAATGAAAATGAGAATATTACTATGTTTGGTTACTCAATGGAGTGGGAATCAGAATGATTTGTGCCTTTACAATTATTCTCTCAATTATCAACCATGGATTTTGTATATATGGTGGGTAAGGAGACATCGTAACTCCTAGACCTTCGAGTCGAGGATAATGCGGATAATAGACAACTTTTTGACAATTGGAGACTAGAGGTCCAATACCACTCCAGACCCTTCACCTTACATGCATGGGAGCGACCTGAACATGGCTGGTTCAAGGTGAACTCTGATGGCTCACTCACAGGCACAAAAGGGGGATACGCAACACTCATTAGGGACCATGATGGAGTAGTGGTGGCAGCCGGGGCAGGGAGCCAAAGAGCGCAAACGGTACTACTTCACAAGCTACAGGGGATTGAATTGGGTATCCAACTTGCCCAGCGACACGCATTACGCAGACTGGAGTTTAGTATGGACTCCAACATTGCTCTCAAGTTCCTTACTACTGACAGAGCACCCCCATGGGAAGCAGTGCATATCACTAGAAGGATCAAGGCGTCTCTAACACAATTCGAAGGTTGCAGACTCATGCACGCAGTACGGGAGACAAACCAGGCAGCGGATAAATTAGCAAAGCTCTTACCAACTCATGAGTTTGTTGAGATAATCCCAAGTTCCTTCGCGGAAGATATTAAGAAGATTGTATTTGATGATGCTAGAGGTAGGAAATATGCACGAATGTAACCAATCTATTTTTTTTCAATTTCAGTGGTCCGGGGAGCCCATGTAAACCCCTACGCTAGCCTTTCAAAAAAAAAAAAAAAAAAAAAAAAAGGAGACATCGTAAGTAGGGCAAATAAGACAAATGGAATGTTGACCATTACAATGGACATTCATAAGGTTTTGAGAAGGAATGCCCATCACAATTAAATTTGGAATGGTCATTCCCAGTACGTCATTTTTATACCCAACCAAGCAAAGGAATGGCTTAAACCAATGTAATAGTCATTATCATTACAATGGTCAAACCCATTTCATTGAGTAACCAAACATGCCCTAAGAGTAAAAAGTCAAAATATGGCGTAAGAAGTTCGTGTTCATGGAAAATTTTTAAAGTTAATTATGTAATTTACAAAAGTATCCCTCAATGTTGTTTTGTCTTATTTGAAATGAATGAAACACAAAAAGAATTAAAAGTTTGGTGAAGGGCATTTTGGGCAAACCAAAAACCAGGATGAAGACATAATTTCACTGTTCATTGGAGGCATATCTCGTTATGTGCAACCAAGTTCTACAACCAGGATGATGTGGCATCATCATCAGAGGGTTTTTTACAATCTCGAGATGTACATACACTTTGGGGATTTCATCATTCTTTCAATATCACTTCATGTCACCCTGGTTGCAAAACCCGATTGCGAAAAACTTGATTTCCTAGTAATGTAGTCGAATCCTGCTCTCCTTGACCTTGATCTGGAACTGCCCAGGGAACAAACATGAGCCAAGGACCATCGTTGTGGTGGCCGATGGCACTTCGATGTTAAAGTCAGACAAGGCTTGAGAAAGGCTTAAAACTGTAATTTGGGTTTTTTAGCATACATTTCTTTATCAACTCTGTCTTATCTATAATGCGAGAGTCTTTCTTCGGGTAGGCCTCTGGTGGCATAGTTTAGGGAAAGAAATCTTGTTGAAGATATTTTCTTAGTTGGGAGTCATTCATGTAGGAGAGTTTTCCAACACGACCTGTGCTCATAGATATGCGGGAGAGGTTTCCTTTTGAAGTGTTGTCCATGCAAGGAAATTTCCATGCACGACTTATACTCCGGTATTTGTTTACTAGTCAGAACCAATGTATTGCTGGCATGCCCGTCTTAGGTGATCTCCCAGATACTTGCTTGATTAGATCTTACTGGTATTGGGTTTTACCATGTGACGTGTGGGATTAGTAGGGCGCTGCAATTCGGTCAAACCTACTGGATATTACCAAAGTGGGCTTAGTGTCGTCTGGGATTTGCCAGAGTGGATGGGCAGTCAGGCCCGCTTTGTTCTGCTAATGAGATCATCATAACACGCCTACAGTGCAGATTAAAGGACGATTTGGTGTATCATCAGCTACTCCCCCCGAGTATGTGGGCCATCTCATCGTTCCATCAAGTCATGTCGTAGAGGACCTGAGCGGTCATGATTGGTTTGAGTCTAAACCGTCTTCTTGAGCAGCGCACTTCATTAAATGGGTGTGCGACCGCTTGAAGAAAAAACAAGATATTTGTGTATATAGATCTCATTCTCTGCAAAGTTTACTTTATTTACTCTTCGATCTTGGAGACTATGCTTTGTCATTTCGTTTTTCGTGCTTTTGAATTTACCCCACTTCCGTGACCAAAAGTTTGTACGTTCTTTAATGGCAGGTCTGAATCAGCTTCCTGATGAACTGTTTGCTAAGGGTCGTAAGTTCTTCGAGGAGAGGTCACTTTCTGAGTCGAATCTAGAAAGCCTTCGTGAGATGTATAGGATCCCTGATGATCTGGTGTTTTTCACATTGGGCGTCGGTCATATGTCGTTGTCTCCTCCAGAAGGATTTATCTGTTTGCATCGAGGTATGCTCCAATCAGGTGTTCGTTTTTCTGTCATCAAGAAAATTTGGAGCTTCCTGGCTTACCTCGGCATTGCACCCACTTAGCTGGTATTGAACGGGTATAGGACGGTGATCACCATTCTGATTAGGGCGAAGGACGCTGGTGTCCGAGTGTCTCCAAGGCTGATCCAATTGCTCACTTTTCCTTGGATGAACGAGCATTTCGTGCGTATGTTGATGTTGCCGGAATGCTTTGATAATTTGACTGATGACTTCAAGTTTTGGCAGAAATATTGTTTTATGGCTTCTTCAGACTTGACGTATTTTGAGCTCATTGGTTGTCTGATCGAGCAGAAGTTTCGGCAACTGTGTAAGTTAAATTTTGCTCTTAATTCTGCCAGTATTAATTACATATTGAATTTCTATTTGTGCTTTATGTAGGGAGGTTCTTGACTATGCCCATTTCTTCTAAGGATGAAACAACTTTAGAAAACTTTCGTGACATGCCTCGAATGAGGGTAGAGGATGTCGTTCAATCTTCTAATATCAAGCGCAACGGACTATGAGCCCATTGGCATGAGGCTCGCACTCTTTTCAAGCTCCGAAGGCGAACTATCTTCAAAAAAGAGGAAGCTCTCGAAGGCTAAGATTGCATGCCCGTTGAGGAGGAGGAGCTGAATGTGGCACTTTTTTTTTCAACGCGCTCCAAGAAGCCTTGTGCTGCTACCAAGCTCGATCGTGACCGTTTGGTCCTTTCAGAGGGACACCAAGTTATGGGGCATGTTATTGATTCATCCGCTAGATTGGAAGCTATTGTGTCCGAGGGGCAAGATGCTCATGCAAGGGCCCTTTTTTCTCTTTCTTACTTGCAAAAGGAATATCTGGAGATGGTGGGAGTTGAAGATGTAACGAAGCTGAGCACCGATCAGGCGAGGGTTATGAATACCCTATTGCTTCAGGTGGGCAGGGCGACTTCATCCGATACGGGTCTGACTCGTTCTTTCTTGTGGAACGATTTAAAGTACAACCTCCCTTTGGATCGCGAGTCTTCTCGGCTTGGTGAAGATTCGTCTGACTATCACCCCTACAACGAGAAGTCTCCTTCGCATTGTCCGTATTGTCCTCCATCCCGATCTAGTCCCCATATTGAGGCGACGACAGGTCCGAGAGATAATTCATTTCCTTCTTCCCCATCAATTGCTTCCAAATCGGCTCGTGAGAGAGAGTGGATCGTTGTGAGCAAGAGGAAAGTGATGGACGAGAGCCATGATGCATTAAAGACAGTAAAGGGCGGTGCTAGAGTGATTCGGGTCCCTGAAGACCTCCATCCGGATGCGTGAATCCGTTTGTTTGCTCCGGATGTGTTAAAAATGAGCAACAAAGTCTGGCACCAGGAGGTTGATACTTATTATGCCTCAAAGAAGCATATCAATAGGTGGAATGATTGGCTTGCAAATTGTGTTTCGATGCCAGCAGGTGATGCGTTGGGAGAGCGTATGGACAAGGAGCAGAAATATCTCGTTCTAGGGATGTCATATCTGAACCAAGCCGCCATCGTTGGGACGGAGGTTGAGGCTGTCTGTGAGAGAATGCATACCCTAGAGCGAGTCTTTGCGAACTAGCAGAAGTTGCACTTTGATGCTCTCCGTGAAATTGAATTACTAAAGAAGCAACTCAAGAAAAAGAGGCATGCCCAATCGACTATTGACCAGGAGATCTGGCAGACAAGATTGGAAGCTCAGAGGATTCGCTTAGAAACGCTTGAGTCTGAATTAGCAGGGGCAATGTCCGCGAGGGACAGGCTCGAGGAAGAACAAAACCTTGTCTGTTGTGGCTTACAATTTGCTTGGGATGCTGCAAACAAAGTGCAGGCTGAGGTGCAAGCTTTGAACTCTGAGAATGCCAAAAAGAAGTCTGAGTGGATTGTCCGATGTCAGCAACTAGAGGCCGACGTTGACTCCAATGCCAACAGTGTGCAGATAGCAGAAGAGCAGCTTCTTTTGGCGCAGAATGAGCTAAGTGCTGCGAAAAACAACTTGAGTGTCAAGCTGTCCAGAACTGATAGGTTGTCGGGCAAGTTGGAGCAGCTGGAGCGAGAGCTTGCTGAGTCGAGAGTGTGCAATGAAAAACTTCTGAAGGCCAAGTGCACGTTCGAGTTCAGCAGAGTTGTGCATGGACGACTAGAGTTATTGCAACTGATGAAGGATGAGCATCCCAAATGGGACCTCTCTCGTTATAAAGATTTTTCTTTCGCGGAGTTTGGAGAAGCCTCCGATCAATTAGAAGAAGAGGGTGATCAAAACCAGGGCGTTCGAGCGGCAACGCGTGCAGAAACATCCTCTATTTCTTCTCCTGCCAAATCTAGCTCCGTTGTATCTGAATCTCCTCCTGACGAGGAGTGAATGTTGTATTTTTGACTTATCAATAAGAGATAATAAGTTGAACAACATTCTGGACTTATGTATTATTTGACTTTCCCTTCTGGCTTTTTTCTACTTTGTCTTATCGCGCTACTAGCTTTTAGACAAGAGGTTGTGCTGAGTCGGGATGTCGTATGATTGATCTGCTGGTGAGAGTCTGACTACTTATGTTGCAATAATTCAGGCATCTCTGGTCAGTACTCTTTAGAGATCGGGGAATTGTGTCGGGCAAGTCTTGTAAGTTGGCAAAACTTCATGCGATGAGATAAGCTCAGCTGGTGATAGATAATTCGGAGCAGGCCACCACCTATCTTCATGATCCCTGGCAAGTTATTGTGATCAGGCATTGAGAATGCTGACTAGACTCCCACTTTTTAAGCCATCTTCACCCACGCTTGGAGAGCTATAGTCTTAAAGTGGTAGGGTTCGGCGATCATTGTCTGGGGAAGGACAATGATCCCTAGCAAGTCATCATGAACAGGCGTTGATAACGCTGATTAGACTCCTATTTTCTAAGCCATCTTCACCTGTGTTCGATGGACTATGGTTTGAGAGTAATAGGGTTCAGCGATCATTGTATGTGGAAGGACAAGGATCCCTGGCAAGTCATCGTGATCAAGCATTGAGAACGCTGACTAAACTCCCATTTTTAAGCCATTTTCACCTGTGTTTGGCAGGCTACGATCTTAGAGTGGTAGAGTTTGGCGATCATTACCCATAATTGGGCAAAGATCCCTGGCAAGCCATCGTGGTCGTGTGTAGAGATTGCTTACTAGACTTCCAATTTCTAAGCCATGGACATCCGCGCGTAGCAAATTAGGCATTTGAGAGGACCAGAAGCCATCGTCATTAGTCGTCACTGACTAAACCTTGGTCGGGTTCGGTGATCATTATCTGTAATTAGACGATGATCCCTAGCAAGCCATCTCGATCAGGCATTGGTGCATTGACTAGTTTCCCACTTTCTAAGCCATTTTCACCCGCGTGCAGCGAACTATGGTCTTAGAGCGGATCAGAAGCCATCGTCATCAGTCGAAACTGACTAAGCTTTGATCGGATTTGGCGATCATTGTCTGCCGTTGGACGATGATCCCTGGCAAGCCATCCTCATCAGACTGCATGAGCACTGACTAGACTCCCACTTTCTAACCCATCATCATCCGCACTAGAAGGACTAGGCCTTAGAGTGGAACATAAGTTATCGCCATTAGCTGGAACTGACTAAGCTTTGGTCGGGTTCGACGATCATTGTCTGCAATTGGACGATGATCCCTGACAAGCCATCGTCATCATGCTGCATGAGCACTGACTAGACTCCCACTTTTTAACCCATCATCATCCGCGCTTGACGGACTAGGCATTAGAGCGGACCCAAGGCTATCGCCATCTGTTGGAACTACCTAAGCTTTGGTCAGGTTAGGCCTCCGCTTGGCCTTGGGCGTGTAAGTCTGACTTAGGTGTCGTGACTTAATTCGCCTAGTAGTCCGACACAGAGGTCGGACCAATAAATCTGATTTTGGAGTCGGATCGTCATAAATTTATCAGACTGAGTTTATCCAGGTTTAATGAACAACAGCGAAACCTTAATACAGTGGATACCTTGGATTTATTGATAATATCACCGTAGGCGTGTTCTGCATTCCACGGAAGTTTAAGGCCTTCGTCGTATATGTCTTTACGTGTACTATGTCGGATGTTCTGACATTTACATCAGTGAGTCTTGACAAGACCCGCTGTTATGTAGTGCCACCTGGTTTGGTTGAACATCCAATTGGTTCCATTTGACCTTGTAATTTCTTTTTATATTGCGAAGAAAAAGTACGGAATCCTCCCCAGGGTTCAAGTTTGTCTTCCATCTTCCGGTGTTCTGATGGCGTCTCATGTCATTCAATCTCAGAGATAACACTGCAACCAACCTTGGGAGGCTTGTTCGTACTGTATCTACTGGGTTTTACTCGTGATGACCTAGCCAAAATGCATATCGACGAAATGGTGCTCTAGCTAACGCGAATTGTGGTCCTTGAGTGCTAACTCTGCACCACCTCAGGCATGACACGTTTGAGAAACATCATCATTTGGCTTCTTCTGTTTCCTTTTGTTCCTCTTCGCAAGACAGATTGGCGGAGCAAAGATGTCTGCAGACAGTTTCGAGTGTCTTTGCTGCCACTTTTAATATCCTTGCGAGGCAGATTGGCAGAGCAAAGAATTAAGCCCGTACTTGCAACCTTCTTCAAGTATTTTACTCCACTTCCGAATCTTTTTCTGAAGATAGATTGGCAGAGCGAAGTTAGCGGATCGATACTTGCGTCGGACATAGATACTCGTAGTGTATAAATTGTTGTACTAGTTAGTCGGGCAAGCTTTGTAATAACTTTCTTTGTAATTAATAAAGTATGTTTTAATCCTTGAATATAGGCTTGTGCGAATAATTCTTTTTAACTGAAAAAAAAAATCAAAACAATATGATAGTTTGACTCTAATTAGGGACTAAGCTAAGCTGACCTTGAAAGAGACGCGCACGGTCCTGATTCAGACAGTGTAGCTCCCTTGGCGAAGTGTCACGCTTCACCAATGCTAGCAAAGCTACTGAAAAGTGAACTTCGTGCAGGCGGACCATTCCTCGCTGGTTGTCAGCATTTGGAGTAGGCGCCTGCTTGATGAAGTGTTATTACTTAACTTTGTATTGTACTGGATAGTGTCTCCACTGTTGAATCCCGGCTAGTCGAATACCTGGGCCTTGGTTGTCGGTGTTTTTTGTTTGTCCACGCAGAGTGATTTTTCCCTATCTGGGCTCAGTGTCTGATATGTCTGTCCTGCAGGCTCGAGCTGTAATTGCTAGCAGTCTAACTGCTTCAGTACTACATAGTGGCAGTATCTCGCTGAAGGTTGATCTCCACGAATAGTTCCTTGGGCATGGTTGGTTGTATACTTGATGCATTGGTGCAAAATAAATACTATTGCCTTTGTATGATGGAGCCAAAGCCTCCCCAGGATGATGTTGTAGGCGGACGGAGCATCGACCACCATGAACTCCTAGACAAGGTGCTTCCATAATTGTGGCTCTCCCGCATCTACCATTAGGTTGATCTTCCCAATGGGAAAGCATTTCTCTCCGCTGAACCCGACCATGGGATGGTTGGGGGCGTTAAAACCTCCTCTTTGAGTTGCATATTCTAGAAAGCTTCGAAAAACATGTCGTTTAAATAGATTCCCGTGTCCACCAAGGCCCTTTTTACTTCCCTCTTTGAAATGGGGACCTAGATCACTAGGGCATCATTGTGAGGAGAATGAACGCCCTAGAGGTCTTTGTCAGTGAACGTCGGTGGTGGGATTGGGCTCTGAATATGTGCATACTGCATTTGTCTGTTTTCATGGGTTGTGTCCGCATTTCGAGAAACATCCTCTTGAGGGACCTGTTGGATTGCTCGCCTTCGGAGCCGACTCCATGAAGCACATATATGATGCCAAGAGCTTCTTTTTCTATTTCCTTAACGGAATCTTCCATTTCTTTTGTCTGGTCCTGCCTTTTGTCCAGGCTCGAGAACTCCTTAAGCTTCCCATTATGGATCCAGTACTTTATCTCGCTCTTGAGACTTGCAGTCCTCAATGTCGTGGTCGCCCTCCTTGTGAAGGGAACAGTATTTGATGTTATCGCGCTGGGAGGGGTCTTTTTGTTGTTTGGCGGGCCACTTCAGTTCTCCCCAATTCTTGATAGAGTTGAAGATGTCGAACAGAAAGGAGTTGAGAGGGATGATTGATTTAGACCCAATGAAGTTTGAGACCTTATCTTTCCTTGAACGACCAGAGTCGGGCTTTTTGTTATTGTGCTTCCTCTTTCTGTCGTTGGCATCTTGTTTCTTCCACTCCTTCTTGTCTCTGGATCCAGAGGGTTTCTTTTCAGACTCCGCCTCCTTCTTGGCGGCCAGCATCTCATGAGAGTGATGTATTTCTTGGCACTTTTCAGTGAGTTTTCCATATCAGTTGGAGGCTCTAGAGTGAAGAAATCATAGAATTTGCCCCTCCTTAGTCCCGATGAAAAAATTGTAACCGCGGTGTCACTACTGCAGCCGTCAATAAGAGAACTCATCATTGAAGCGTGTGACGTATTCCCTTAATGACTCGCTCGACTTCTTTTTTAGGGTGAACAGATAATGTCGGACATTCCTGATTCATTGGCTGCTGATGAAGCGTGTGAGGAACGTTGTCTCTAGTGTCCAGAATGAGTTGATGGACCTCAGAGGGAAGCTGCAGAACTAGGTCAGCTTTGACTTCTTCAAGCTGGTAGGGAATGACCGACACATTATTGTTTCGGATCCTTCTTTGAGCGCCATTACATGTTGATAGTAGCACAAGTGGTCTACGGGTCTGTCGTCCCATCGTAGAACTCCAGCTTTAGCATAGTGAATTTTTTCTGCAGAAGCTCGTTCATGATATGATCCATGAACGGAGGGACAGTGAGGTTGAACAACACAGCAGGATTGGTGGCCCCTAGCCGGAAGGGGTTTTGTGAGACCAATATGTTTGCCCTAGATGTTGGGTTTTCGTTGATTGTTCCTCCACCTCTGGTCCATTGAGAGCTCGCAGGGGCAACACAACTCACTTGCATGTGTTATCTAGTGTTTTATGGGGACGGGGCTCTTCGCCTCTCAGTCTCCTTCCGCAAGTGAATTATTCTTCTGAGTGAGCATCTCCACTGCTCGTGCAATTTGCTGGATCTAGGTTGACAGTAGATCCACCCTGGCGTCCGTTGCGGTGGGGGTCTGATTTTATTCCCCCACGGTTTCGAATCCGTTGGAACTAGCGGTGCTTTTTTAGTACAAATGTTCAAGGGCTTAGGGATATCTCAATTGTTGCAAGATCTTGTGGTCACCATCTCTCTGGACTGTGAGGAAGGGTGATATCATTGTCTTTCAAGGAACTACATCGTTCCCCGCAGAGGACGACAAACTGATGTAGTCAAATCCTGCTCTTCTTGACCTTGATATGGACCTGCACAGAGAATGCCCGTGAGCTAAGGACCACCGTTTTGGTGGTCGATGGCACTCCGATGCTAAAGTCAGACAAGGTTTGAGAAAGACTTAAAGCTGTAAATTGGGTTATGTAGCGTACATTTCTTTCTCGACTATGTTTCTTATTTATAATGCGAGAATCCTTATTCGGCTAGGCCTTTGGTAACATAGTTTAGGAAAATAGATATTGTTGCAAATCATTTCCTAGTTGGGAGTCATTCATGTAGGAGAGTTTTCCTACACGACATTTGCTCCTAGATTTGTGGGAGAGGTTTCCCTTTTAAAGTGTTGTCTATGCAAGAAAGTTTTCAAGCACGACTTATATTCCAGTATTTGTTTCCTAATCGAAACCAATGTATTGTTGGCATGCTCGTCTTAGGTGATCCCCTAGATACTTGTCTGATTACTATGTGACATGTGGTCTTAGTAGGTCACTGCAATCCGGTCCAACCTTTTGGATTTTGCCAAAGTGGGCTTAGTGTCGTCTAGGCTTTGCCAAAGTAGATGGGCAATCATGCCCGCTTTGTGCTACTGAAGAGATCATCATGACACATGTACAATGCGGATTAAAGTACAATTTGGTGTATCGTCACTCAGTATTTTCCTATTCTTTTATTGATACCGTATTATCTTGTATTCTTATACAAATAATCATCAACATTTGTATGAAATGATACTGACCATATTAGTCATTTCAAGTAACCCAAATCGGCTGATGAAGTTGAACAAAAATGGTGTATTAGTAGTAGATGCTGTGATTGAAAATTCTAGGGGGCGAGGGGCACCCTTCCACTGCCCATCCCTCTCGAGATGTGCGTGCCATCGCATCCCAAGGGAGATGGGTAGTGAGCAGGCGTCCCTCGCGCTGCCCTCGCTTCCTAGACTTACTCGTGATTGAAAATTCTAGGGGGCGAGGGAGTGGGAGAGAGAGATGCGCGAGGGGCACCTCCCACCACCCATCCCCTTCGAGATGCACGCACCGTCGCATCCTGAGAGAAATGGGCGGTGGAAAGGCGTCCCTCACGCCGCCCTCGCCCGCACTCCCTCGCTCCCTAGACTGACTCTGCTGTGATATAGAAATGAAGGGCTAAGAAGTGACTGACAATAATAGCTAATGCCCATCACACATTTCATGTCCTTACTACAATGGATCAGATAAGATTATTGAGGTACCGACACGTGGCATTTTGAAATCAGTGCCAAATGATAAGAATCTAATCTTAATCGCAATCCAACAGCCCAAACAAGTCCTAACATTACTAGATGAAATCAGGACCATTGGATAAGAAAATGACGTTGAGGCAATTAGAAAGATATGGTTTTAGGTTAGTTTATATATAGGGATGAGGTGGTAGAACAAAGGTCTCTCAAGCAGAAAGAAAAAGGAGGAAGGAAGCAAAGAAAAATGGCTTCTTCAATGCTCTCTACTGCTGCTGTTGCTTCCGTTAACCGTGTCCCCAAGACACAAGCCAGCATGGTGGCTCCATTCAATGGCCTCAAGTCCTCCTCCGCCTTCCCCGTCACCCGCAAGCCCACCTCTGACCTTAGCTCAGCCCCATCCAACGGTGGCAAAGTTAGGTGCATGCAGGTAATATACATACATATATATATATACAGATTCATTCATTCTTGGTTACAACTGACTGATGTACCATTTAATTGGTGAATATTAAATAATTATTGTGACATTTTTTCAGGTGTGGCCACCAGTTGGTTTGAAGAAGTTCGAGACTCTTTCATACCTTCCACCTTTGTCATCTGAATCCTTGGCCAAGGAGGTTGACTACCTTCTCCGCATGGGATGGGTTCCCTGTTTGGAATTCGACTTGGTGAGTCAATTTTATAGTTAATGTTGTTTGCATAAAATGATTTTGTTTAATTTCTCTTTCAATTAATTTGAGACAGTTAACATTTGTTGCATAAAAGGATGAGTTTGTAATTTGATTTCACATTATTGTTCTCATAAAATTTCCTAAATGCAGGTCGGATTCGTCTACCGTGAGCACCACAGCTCCCCAGGGTACTATGATGGACGCTACTGGACAATGTGGAAGCTCCCCATGTTTGGCTGCACTGATTCTTCCCAAGTGTTGAAGGAGGTGGAAGAGGCCAAGAAGGCGTACCCCAATGCATTCATCCGTATCATCGGATTCGACAACAAGCGTCAAGTGCAATGTATCAGTTTCATTGCCTACAAGCCCGAAAGCACTACTTACGCAAAGTAGAAGAGTAATTATTAGGGAGTCGTTGGTTGTCCCAATTTAGTTTCAATTTGTTTAGGTTTTGTTTCTTCCTCTTTGTTTCCATCTTTAATTCAGTTTGTTTTTCGGATATCCAACTTAACTGAGAGGAGGACGAGGACAGCGATGTAAGATTACCTATATGTTTTGTTGGCGATGAACATTAAGAGCTCTCTGGCTATACTATGACCTTTTTTTTTATATAAATATATTATTTTGTCCATCTGTTCTTTTATTTGGAGGTGGCATTGTTATGAGTCCCATTGTTTGCTTCATCATATTAACGATATGAAGTTATGAACTATCTTCTATTGTAAAACAAACGACAAAGTTTTTCAGTTAACACCATTTCATAGCCCGCCTGTTTGTGTTTGGGCGATCGATCAATTGTGAGACAATGTCTGTGCTACACATAGCACTCCATGCTTCCACAATATATCAATCTCATATGCATGAAGACAATGTAAAATTGCCAGGTGCAACAATCATTTTCGTAAGCTAGCGAATAGACTGTAAGGTGGGAGCTAGGCTATGGGGCTCCCTAACATTGAAGTTCTTGTGCAAGTATTTAAACATCAACTCAATCACAAGTTTTAATCAAAATATCATGTTTTGGATCTCTGCAATAGAACGACAAACACTTCAAAATATCTCAAAAAGAATAATGATTTACAATTTGATATCCTTAAAACAGGGAAATGCGTGTCTGTAATAGCTAGTCACACATTAAACAGAAGAGCAGTCATGGAAGTCCTGTGACTCACTTGAATTTTGATGTAGAAGAAACTGGTCATGGAAGTCTCTACACTTATCTATTGCGACAGTGGAGAAGAAGGTGATGAATCTCCACACCAAAAAATCTAGACAGCCACACTTATTATCTATTATGACAGTACAATAAGAGGATAAGAAATAATCTAAAAGAAGATGAGAAAAGATAACATTGTGTCAACAAAATCCTAATTAGAATCAATGACCTCTTCTGATGGATGTTCCATTGGCCATTTTCTTTTCTTTTCTTCTAAATTAAGACTTGGAGATTTAGGAGTCTGTTAATGACTAAAATATTAAGAATTTGTTGTTTACCTTCTCCAACATATGAAAGCAATGAACTTTGTAATTTGTATGGTTCAGTAAACAATATAACAGGTATATGGGGCCTTTGATAGTAAAGCTTGTGGCCATGACTACCTGAAGATGAAAGCTCAACTGCCCAAATTGAGGGCCTGCTTTTCACTTTTCTAATTTGGACCACATAATCTCCGTGGTTAAGTTGTTCAACAGAAAAATGGTTACACGAAAGATGATGAAAAATGTAACTCCAACGGGGACTTGGTCTCCAAAGGAAGGTTGAGAGGACCAATTAGGAGAGCGGAGAATCAAGCCTTTCGAGGCATCCCAATTGATATTGAAGAGCATGAGATCTGGCAATGGTGGCCTTGATGTCAATCAATTGTGGACGCGAGAATCGATTGAAGCACCAATGCAACAGAATCTCCGCACAGGAGACAAATCCCATTTTTCAACTTTATTTATAAAATAGGCTAGCCTAAAACTCTCGTAAACTTGATAAAATTAACTAAACTTAACCCATAAGGTACTATGATGCTAATATAGCTTGATATAAAATAATAATAACTCTTACTAAATATCATTTAGCTATGTCTTCTTAGTTCCTGCATCATACACCCAGTCTTGAAAAAAACTCGTCTTCGAATTTTGCCACATGGTTGTCCTTGCTTCAACCGCTGCATCGTTTTTCCTTCGTTGCAAAAATATTCAGCCTTTGTAATTACTTTCGAGATCAAAGTAAAATTTGGAAAAATGCCAACCCACGAGCTGAATTGACTTGTAACTTTTCTCAAAACCTGCCAAAAAAATGAATCTTCGTACCCATGTGTAGTTTCTTCTTTGTAATAAAAGAAACTGAGGTGAATCAATGACCACTAATTTTTTTTCTCGCTCCTCAGAAAAGAAATACTCCATGATAATTTTTGTTTTGTCATTATGGATTTTTCTTATTCATAATGATTAGTCAAAATCTTATCTTTTTCCACAATACCATCAAAAGTAGAACCCAAATTGATTAATTGAACTCCATACTCCAAAAATTCATTGGGGTAAATTAATATCAAATAACTCATCCTTTTCACCAAACATTCATAAAAAAATGGTGGAGTTGTAGTATTGATGCATCCACAAAATATAAATCAACTTGTTGCAATAGTGAAATTTCATAAATACATCAAACCGTTATCTTTTTCTCTTTTTGTTTTGATTAGATAAAAGAACAAGAGATTTCAACTTCACATGCCCTTCAAACCAACGATTGACCTTAACTTTTGAAGCTTTCATCATGAATATACTCCAATTTTGCGCAATATGATCTAATTGTGTTTTCCTTCTGGTTTCGCTACATTTACTTAGAGGCATCATTTTTTTTCTCAAAACGAAGTAATTAGTTGATGATACATAAAAAATGTCACAGCCCTGAGCCGTACACGTGTCATGATAATCTCGAGAAAATACGGGCTTCAGCATCAACCCAAAACTGAACAGTCCCAAGCGGTTCTAAGCCCCTTCATCGGTTCCTATCATGCGCGGGCATCCAACTCACGACCTCGTGCCGACGATAGCACCGTTGAACCCCGAATCGGATGAACGATTTCTTTTTATGCACCACGCTCTGTCAATAATGAGGGCGGTCACACCAATGAAGCAAAGGCCTGATAAGACACTAGAAATGTATCTAACCCGCTTTAACAGTGAGTTAACCACCGTCCGCACGTGCAACGACGCAACGGTTGTTTCAGACTTCATTAACAGATTGCGAAGGGGAAAGTTTTACAACTGTTTGACGCTAGACCCTCCGACGAACATGACAAACCTGACAAAGCAAGCACGAAACTTCATCGCCATGAGAGAGGAACAAAGAAGAGCCAAACCCGGGGAGTCATCAGGCAACAAAATACATGTGCTTCACGGAGCACATTCAGAGTCTGAACTATCCAATAGGTCCAAAAAAAGGGCTTTACGAGGTATGAGGATCCAAGCGATACGTGGTGAACAACCGACACAACACGGTCAGAGGCAAGATCCATCTGCGCCACTGGTATTTATGGAGAAGGATCTCCAGTGCATACAACTCTCGCATGACGACGCCCTGGTGGTGACAATTTCCCTAGCAGGCTGGGAGGTAAGAAGGTCCTTGGTTGATACCGGGAGCGCGATGAACATCCTTTTCCTCTGTACGCTCCACAACATGCAACTAGATGAAGCGGCATTGAGTCCTAATGATCGTCCAGTGATCGACTTCAGTGGCAAAAAATGGTTCCCCGTTGGAAGGATACAGTTGACAGTAACCGCGGGAGAACAACCAACTCATAAAACCCTGCTTCAAGTGTTCATAGTAATCGACACGCCTTCGGCATACAATGCAGTTCTGGGAAGACCCTAGATACACTAGATGGGAGCAGCAGTTTCCACCCTGCACCAGTGCGTCAAGTACCCAACGAATCAAACGGTTGGTACATTAAGATAGGATCAGTCGGCGGCCAGAGAATGCCAATACATGAAAACTTTGCCACCCGACCATCGTCAGCAAGTCGTCAATTTAACGACCAAGACTACCCTCTGTTCAACCCGAAGCATCGAGGAAAAACGACCGGCATCAGGTGACGAGGCACCAGTAAGCCCTCGAGGCCGACCAAATGCTGGACAACCAGAGGAAAAGACCGTTATGGCCTACCTCAACAGCCCTCAGAACAACAAAGCCATTCAAATCGATTCCCGCCTGAGCAAGGTAGTGGCAAAGCAACTTACGGAGCAGTTATAGCGCAACCAGGACATCTTCGCCTGGACTATGTGCGATATGGTAGGGATCGATCCGTCGATAATCACTCATCGCCTCGAAGTTGACCCCTAAAAAAATCGTCAAACAAAAGAAAAGGCCCGTGTCGTCCGAAAGAAACGCTGTCATAAACGGGGAAGTATAGCGTTTACTCGACGCAGACATGATCAAGGAAGCGTGATACCCCGACTGGCTAGCAAACACCGTTATGGTAAAAAAGAAAAACAGGAAGTGTAGAGTGTGCGTAGACTACACTGACCTCAACAAAGACTGCCCAAATGACAGCTTCCCACTCCCCCGCATAGATCAGATCGTCGACGCCACTTCGGGACATGGCCTACTCAGCTTTATGGATGCATATTTAGGCTACAGTCAAATATTGATGCACCCCCAGATAAAGAGAAAACCTCTTTCGTGACGGAAAGATGAATATACTGTTATAGGGTAATGCCTTTCGGCCTGAAAAATGTTGGAGCTACTTACCAACGATTGGTCAACCAAATGTTCAAAGAACAAATTAGTAGAAATATGGAAGTATACATTGACGACATGTTGGTCAAAATCCTTCGCAGGCACGACTGATGGAGATTTTATTAACCTAAATTAATAAGTTAATAAACCCTACTTGTAATACCGCAAGTGCACGACTATCTAATTAGTAAATAGTGGCAAATACGGGTCGATCCCACGAGAATTGACGAGACAGCCGAATTCTAAGACTTATTTAAACTAATTTAGAGTTGGGGGTTGCAGCAGATGGAAATTATTAAATTAAGAGAACTAAATTGACAACTAAAATTAAACTGGTAAGATGACAAGAGAGTAGACCGAGACATCGAATCCACCACAGGTTCTTCGAGATTTGTGTAATCTAAATTATTATTTTCAAGAATCAACACGACTAATCTAAAAATTAATCTACATTTGCACGTGATTTCAGCAAAGGCATAAACCCCTAGCATTGCATGTCTTTCTACGGCACACACAATCACAGATTTATTTTAACTATTTCTAAACCCCTAGCATTGTATGTCTTCTTACAACACACACAATCACAGATTCAAATTAATTGATTAAAGCAGATTTTGAATATCAACAAAAGGAACTTCTAACTACCGATTAGTCTAGATAATTATTTCGGATATAATCGGTGAAAGAAAATTATTGAAATTCATAAATCAACTGTGTTAACGTTCAAGCATATAGAAAACAATAAATTCATATACGACAAACTCTAGGAAACCCTGTGGTTTCATCTTCGCCTAGGCGCGGGATCTAGAAGATCATGGTGGCAGTGGTCACAACATCAATGGAGGTGGAATTCATCTCAGCACGAACATGCATCCCGAGAAATTGTTATAAACGCACTATGGTGGCTCAGAATAAACATTGGGGTGCAAAAAGCCAAACTGATTCAAAAATCAATTTTCTTCCACCAACGAGCTGCGCCTCCGTCCTCCTCCGAGCTGCACCTTGTGTTGCTTCCTCCCTGCTCCTCGTAAGCTTCTTCTTCCTCCGACAGGCTCCGGTACCTGCAAGAAAGAGAAAGAGAACGAAGAAAAAGGGAGAAAAATATGGGCGATGGAGCTTTGTTTCTGCTGCTCCTGTTTGGTTGCGGTTGTGAGAGCGACTGAAAAAGAAGAACAAAAAGAGAGAAAGAGATGTGACGGATGGTGGTGGTCGCCGGTTGGCTGGTGTGTGGATGGTGGTGTAGTCTGGTCTGTCTGACTCTGTCGCGAGATGTTTGTTTGGCCGGTGGTGTTGGACGGTGGGACGGTGGTCGAGAGAGAGGGAAACGGGAAGGAAGATGAGGTGGTCTGCGGGGTCCGTGAAGGCGCTTGCGATCCCCTGTTGTTGTGTTGTTTGGTTGTTTGTGATGGTGGTCTGCGGTTGTGCGAAACAGGGTGAGGAAGAGGTGGCGTCTGATGGTAGTGGATGGTGATGTTTGTCGTGATGGAACAGGGATGAGAAGGACAGGGAGGTGCTCCCTGTTTTGTGGGTGAAGACGTGAGGCTCTGATAGTGGAGGAAGAGGAGGAGGTGGTGATGGTGAGGTGATCGCGCTGCCGGTCCTCCTACCGAGCGAGGATTCCCGGCTGGGTGGATGTGGCGTGGTGGCTGGAAAAAGAGAGAAGGAAGAAGGAAACATAGGAAAAGAGATGGGAGAAGGGAGAGAGGAAGCCTAAATAGGGTTATCCTTTTTCCTTGTTAGATTGGGTTTGGGTTTTTAAGTTAGCTTTTCGGCTTGGGCTTAGGTTAAATTATGTTGATTTAGGTTTGTTTAGGTTAAGTTTAGACATGTGACCCGCTACTTTGTACCACAATTTGAATCAACCAATTGATCATTCCTCAAATTGTCACCGTAATGCGATTTCATCGTTCTCGCTCAAATTCCTACAAAAACATGAAAACGAAATAATGAAAATAAAATATAATAATCTAAAGAGTTTTTCGGAGGGCATTCATTTTATGAATGGGGATGTACTTTGTCAAGAACTTTCTTGACAACGCATCCCATGATGTGATGGATCATGTCTCTAATGCATTTAACCATGATTTCGCCTTATCTTTCAAAGAGAAGAGAAACAACCTAAAACAAACCGAATCGTCAAAAAAGTTCTGGTACTTCAGGGTGGCGCAGATGTCAAGAAACTTGCCCTCATCACTATAATCTTGAACTTGCCCTTATGTCATATGAGGACCTTAGTCACATAAACCTCCTGTCAGGAGTGACGCCACACTCTCAATCCTCGCTCTGGTGCTTTCGAGTGAATTTTTTCAAAACCCCACTCTCAAAATTAGATCATGTTCTAATGATTTGGAGCCAATTGTCCTTGAATCTCCGCTTTATGATTTACGTAACTTCACATTCAAAACTTGAATCATCGCACATGTTTTTATTTCATTAATCATTTAATTTTGTAATGATTATTATATTTTGATTACAAAAAATAGTTTGTGTACATAATAGTTTGAAACTTATAAACGGATAAACCTTATCAGTCATACAATGAAATTTTGGTAAAAGGTTGAACGAAGACTTAGGCGTTTAACCACTACTTCGGAGAATCAATTTGGATTTATGTCGGGTAGGTCTACTACAAAAGCCATCTTCTTGCTTAGGCAAATTATAGAAAAAAATTGGGAGGAACGTAAGAGTTTTCATATGGTTTTTACTGATTTAGAGAAAGCCTACGATAGAGATCCCATGGAGTAAATTTGGTGGGTGCTTGGAAGGAAAAAAAGTGTCTCAATGTTATGTTGATATCATTAAGGATATGTATGAAAGGGCTGTAGCAAGTGTTCGCTCAGTAGGCGGGATGTTCAGTGAATTCTCAGTATCAGTGGGACTATATCAAGGGTCGGTCTTAAGTCTATACCTCTTTGCTTTGGATTTGGTTGAGTTGACGAAACATCTTCAAGAAGATGTATCTTGGTGCATGTTATTCGCAGATGATATTGTCTTAATTGATGAGATTAGTGACGGCTTAGGTAAAAAATTAGATAGGTGGCGGGAGGTATTAGAGAGTAAGGATTTTAGAATTAGTCATTCGAAGGCAGTATATTTAGTATGCAACTTTGGTTGTGAATCACGAGGGATGAGTAATTCAATTAAGATGGAAGGCGTGGAGGTTCCAAAATGTGAGGCTTTTCAATATCTAGGATCTATAATTCAAAAGAATGGGGCTATTGGAGAAGATGTAGACCATAGGATTAAAGCTGGTTGGTCGAAATAGAGAAAGACGTCATGAGTATTATGCGATAGAAGGATGTCTGCAATGTTAAAGGGAAATGTTACAAGACAATTGTTCGACCAACCATGCTCTACGGTTCAGAATGATGGGCTACTGTGGAACAACAAACGCATAGGATGGCGGTAGCAGAAATGCATACGTTATGTGTGGTAAAACCCGTAAGAATAAAATTGGAAATGAAAGAATTAGACGAAAATTAGGTGTAGCGCCCGTAGAGGACAAAATTCGAGAAAGGCGTTTAACGTGGTTTGGTCACGTGTGGAGAGACCAAGCATGACGTCAATTAGAAAATATCTAGATTGGCAAGTTAATGGAGGGTGTAGACAGAGGGGACAACCGTTGAAAACTTGGATGAAGGCGGTGAAGGACGATATCCTTGAGCTTGGATTAGGCGAGGATATGTATGAAGATTGCATTGCTTAGAGAACCAAAATACGTGTAGCCGACCCCGAGAGTGTTGGAATGGGCTTTGATGATGATGATGATGAATAGTTTGAAGCTATCTTATGCATTTTGCTAATCTTAAATAACTACTACTTAATAATTATTTTGTTGTTTTTATATTAATAAAATAATTTGGTGAAACTCAAGTAAATGTTTTAAAAAATACACAAATACAATTATAAAAGTACATTGCATATATAGACACTATCAGACACGCCTCTGCTCATGCTACTGCTCTCGCTCGCGATCCACCCTCCCTTAAACACTCACAATTCACGCTCTGGTGACTAAGATGAGGACTTACAGCATTCATCTTCTTTCCTTAGGAACTCGGGTTGCTCAAACTTCTTCATCTTTGGCTTCTTAAATAGTTTCTCCTAGTACACTACTTCTTGTACATTCCAACCTGTTTTCGAACCTCGAGGTAGTATGGGAAATGGTTCCAATATAAATTTGTATAGTAGCAATATTAGAATAGAAACAACTATAGTAATAGGAACAATGGATGTAGGAACCAGATGTATCACATTTTAAGTACAACCTCGAGGCGAAAAGTCGAGACCTATATAATGTCTGAATGGTAATATCTTAGATTAGATATTTGTAGGGGAGATTTTGGCATATGAAAAGTAATTAACTTATAAATATGGTTGTTGGATGGAGATGTGAGGACATAAATAAGTACCCATGAACTTTGAGAGAAAGAAAGGGAATGGAAAATATAACCTAAAGATGTATATAATAGGTGCTCGATTCCAAGGCTTACCTCCCGTTATGGAAGGAACTATGTAAATCGTGGTGTTATTGTCTCATATATCTTTGTATAGTAGTAGACTTCAATAATGCTCACACATTTCCACCGACTATGAGAAATCCACACCCACAAAAACAAGAGGTATAAAAATTTAAAGAAATTAAAAGGAGGTTCAGAAAGTAACGAGAGTAGGAATCAGGGTTGTGATGTTGATTTCCGAGTCCCAAGCTTGTGCAACAATCAGAGTTGTGATGTTGAATTCACAACATCATTCTCGGTCAAACTTGAGAAACCCGAGTCATCCCCTTAACAAGAGCAAAGTTGTGGCAAACAGAATCACGACTTTTTATCATTTTCGACCAACTTGGGCGTGGTTGATTGATTCGATGATGACGAAGTTGCAACAATGGTGGATCTCGAGGTCGGTCTAGACGAAGTTTTGGTTGCCCTTTCCACAAATAGCTTGATGAGATCGGTCCTCATTGAATCACAAGCTACTGGAGATTGAGAGATACAACAACATAGTGACTACTTGGGTTGCTCGATGTCTTTCAATATATAAAAGATGGATTGCGGACTGTTCAGAGTCATACCGCAACTGTAGATAGAGATTCCATTAATCTCAGCCCGAGTTTGTAAAGAATTGTATTGTAATATTATTGTGTTGTTTCATTGAATAGAATACAAGCTTATAAAGTTAACTCTGGCCTAACCTTGTGGAGATAGGAAACCTAAGACTTCTATTCTATTATGACTTTCCTATTTTGTAACATAGGTAGACTTCTATTCTTTAACAGTCCCCCGCAAGCTGGACATGTAGACATAGACGAAATGTACAGCTTGGAGGAAACTTTGAAGTCCTATTTGGTGATGAAATCATTATTGTCGAGTGATTGTTGAATTCTGGATGATTCTTGTATGAAGAAATCATGACTCAATTCGAGTCTCGGTATTGCTCAATTCGAGTCAACACAGATTTTGGGTGATTCTTGTGTGAAGAAATCGTGACTCAATTCGAGTCTTGGTAACACAGATTTTGGTAGTGATTCCTGTATGAAGAAATCATGACTCAATTCGAGTCTTAGTATTGCTCAATTTGAGTCAACACATATTTTGGTAGTGATTCATGTATGAAGAAATCATGACTCAATTCGAGTTAACACATATTTTGGTAGTGACCAAAGATGGTGGGTGTGAATAGCGAAGTGAAAGATATTCAAATTTCTTTTTTTTCCCTCTGTTTCTTCTTCTTCTTCATTTCTTCCTTGTTGTGCGATCTGATGTGTGACCGAACATATGACAAGGAGAGAGAGGACGAGAGAAAAATTGGGTGGTCTATATCTGTCTAGGTGTTGATGTCGTGTGCGCCAGAGAGACGTTGTTGTTGTTCTTTGTTGAGTTGAGATTTTTTTGTGGTGGTACTGAGTAAAGGAGTGGGGTGCAAATAGTGAAAAAATCAATATCAATTTCTCTCTTTTCTTCCTCATTCATGTTTCTTCATCCTAAAAAGAATCATGTAGAAAATGGTTATGAAAACCAAGACAATGGAAACAAGAATGCATATTGCAACATTAGGTTGTTTCTCTCCCTTCTCAATTAGATCCGAAATCTTTTGCTTGTATGCTTCCAAGAAAGAAATATCTGGTTCTTCAACTTTCTGATTTTTTTTAACATCAAAGTTTGGTTTCCATGTTGTCTCCCTATATGATTCAACAACTTTCTCATCTGCTGCTGAGGTGACGAGGTTTTCCTCCCTGCTGGAGTCGAGGTTGAGGTTGAATCTGATGTTGATGTTGAATCTAAGGTTGTTCTTCCTGATGTTGATAATCATAGGTTGGCAATTGGTTTTGCAATTGTTGAAGGATGTTGGTTTTTGATGGTGATGATTGCAGTATTGATGGTGATGAGCAATTACTTTGTTCTGATTGCAGTGTTGTGTGTGTGGAAGCTAAGCAAGGCGATGACTTGTGATTTCCCTTCCTCGCCTCTTGTGTCTACGGTCAAAGTGCGTAGTTGTCGGGGGTGGGGAAGAGCTTGAGTCCCCGTAGTTGTTTTAGGTCACCAAAAAACCTTGCACTTTGATACCATGTAAGGAATTGTATTGTAATATTATTGTGTTGTTTCATTGAATATAATACAAGCTTACAAAGCTAACTCTGACCTAACCTTGTGGAGATAGGAAACCTAAGACTTCTATTCTATTCTGACTTTCCTAACATATCCTATTATGTACACTTTCCTATTTTGTAACATAGGTAGACTTCTATTCTTTAATAGAGTTTGATAAGAATCACAAAAGGCCAACTATAGATAGAGACTCCATAAATACCAATGTTTCTGATAAGTTCATGACCATGTATCCATAATGGGTGCAAGATGAAAAAGAATACAAATCACACAGAATTGCCTCTGTGACACTATGTTATTAATCGTCTCTTTAGGACTTGAGTACATATGTTTTTTTTTTTTTTTTTTTTTTTGATAAAAGAGTACATATGTGAGATACTGAAAAATAATATGTATACATAACTTTATGAAAAAGCTACTAAAATTCATCCAATAAAGGGACATACACCAACAAAAAGCTACTAAAATTAATCCTGGAAAAAGCAGTAAACGAACTTCGACTCACCATATATTTTTCAACCCCTTCAAAACTGACCCATCTTTTGTGTGTGTGTATGTCCTTCCATATGTCAACACGTTGTAAATGTTGAGATGGATCATTTTGTTGCTGCTTTGACATTAAAATAACATTCTTAAACACTTTATATCATGAAATAAATATAGTAGTGATGAAATAAATACATAGAAACTTATATTCTACTTAAGCAGAAAAGTTACGGCCATTGGTGTGCATACAATCCACCTTCGATCTGCTAATCTTTTTTTCCTCCTTTCCTTGGCCGTTGGATCAACTTCATGCATAACAAACGGTTTCCAATCCTCTCACATCTCTTTAGGAACATTCCTAAGTTGGTCTTCTAATGTTATTTGGTTATCTAAATGTGAAGAATGCAACCCTGACTTAAACCTTCGAAATAATGGCGTCATGTCCTTTTCAAATTGTGGTCGAACAGATTCTGGAGGAACATCAAACTCGTATTCATTCTAGCAACAAAGTACTACAAGTTAGTTATGAATGTGCTCAAGCTTATAATAAAATTGAGAAGGATTGATATGTTACCACTACAGTTGTCCACATATCATCCTTAAAGTACATTGGGATAGCCTTCCAATGTGTTTCCTTATTTGGCTGACTCCTTCACTAACTGGTTTTCCAATGTCATTGACTAAAACTTTTGGCTTCATCTCATTTGTGTTTTCCAATGTAAGTCAAAGAACAATATAAATGCATGACTACATAATGAGGTATTATAAAAATAAAATAAAAAACTTAGCTCAATTAATTGTATAAATCAGATTCAATGAAACAAAGAGAACTATAACAAAGGAGAACCAAAACAAAACATGATATATATTAAATAATATGCCCAAGTAATGGTAATCAAAAATAACAAAAGCAACCAATAAAAGAAACTTTCAAATATTTTTCTTAAAATAAGGTTATTCCATGTCAAAATATTTGCTATCTAGAAAAAAAAAATTTAATTGGGACTGTCCTCAAGAGGGGATTGATAAATTTCAGGTATTTTTTTTCTTCATCAACCCTTTTAGTTAATCTCATGGGTGTATGTATAACTACAGACCACCTAGGATCCTTCAAGTCCTTGGAATAAAACACTTGTCTTGCATCAGGCGCAAGAATGAATGGCTCATCTTTTGTTCTATCCTTTGGAGATTCTCCAAATTAACCATCATCAAGTTCCAGTCCGGATCGACTTTACAACCACTATCCCCTACTTCCACCCAGTCACAGTAAAACACAACATGTTTGAAGTCTATATAATCCAACTCCACTATTTCTCTTATTACACTGTAGTAATCAGCCAACTTTTCAATGGGATTTCTATATTTTGCACTTGCCACAAAATCAGTGTAAGCCTTCATAGTAGCACCACTATCTTACCTTACGAGATGTTTTTCATAATATGATGATGAGAAAACAAAACCTTTGATGTGATACTTTGTATGCGTTTGAGCTTTGAACTTTGGACCATTCGCTAATCGCCACAAAATTGAATTGGTATTATTCGCATTTTGTAACTGTCGTTTAAGAAGAAAAAAAGAGTAAGAGAAATGTTATTCAAAAGGCTTAAGTTGCAAAAAAAAAAATTTACCTCTTCACACAACCAAACAGGAAACCCATCATCTATTTCCTTCGGTGTTTTCCCTTTTTGTGTTCGCGCATAAACTGAATCGTACTTCCTATAATATTTGATCACGTTGTAAGAAAATAAAATTTAATTAGTAAATATAATGTTTACGTATTATATAAACTTCAACAAACTTACTTTCTATATTCATCAGCTTCATCATAGTGCTTCAAAACCCATTTACGTACTTGTGTGAATTGTAAATGGGTTAAGGTGATTTCCTTGCCATATGACAAAGGCCTTTCGTCGGCATACTCATCTTCTTCATCTATGAAAGTTTCACGAGTGCCTTTTTGAGTTCCTAAGGCTGGATTTTCCATATATTCCATGCACCAGATAATGGATTCATCTACTATATGTGCATCCGCAATGGACCCTTCAACATATTCTTATTTCCTAATTTGTCCTTATACCACTTCATCAACCTATTTTAAACCTAAAAAATGTTAATGAATTATTGTCATACATTGAAGCTATATAATTTCTAAGAAAAAAAATTCACCATTCAAAGGGATACATTCACCGAAATCTGACTGGTCTACAATGCAACGCTTCATCAGCTAGATGCAACATGAGATGAATGTTGATATCAAGAAAGGATGGAGGGAAATACTTTTCCAATATGCACATTGCTTCTATCAAACTCGTTTTTGCTGCAATAAGCTCATTTCGACACAATACCTTTGAGCACAACAATCTGAAGAACAGACTTATCTGATCTCAATTCTTTGTGTTTTGGTGATGCATGTTGAACAAGCACCGGCAACAAGTATTTCATAATCACATGATAGTCATGAGACTTCATTGATCTCAAATTAGGTGGTTCAATGGTGACATTATTGCTCAAGTTTGAGGAAAACTTCGAAGGCAACTTCAAGTCCATCAGAATTTGGCATAATTGTTTTTTTTTCTTCTTTACTCATGGAAAATGGGGCTTTTGGAACTACCACCTTTCTAGTGACTTCATCTTCTTTCAACCACAACTTCTTGTGAATCCGCATGGCCTCCATATCCTTGCGAGCATTTATCCCATATTTTTGTTTTTTCTTTAACATCCGAGATGGTATTTACTAGATGTTCTGCAGCGTTTTTTTCAATGTGCATTATGTCCAAATTGTGTCTAACTCTATGTTCTTTCCAGTATGACAAATAAAAAAATATCGACCTTTTATATCATGCCCTATTTTGTTCAACTTCCTCATCATCATCTATTTTCTTGTGCTTCTTACCAGAGCGCTTTTGAAATTTATACTTTCCTGTACCTGATACGGACCACCTTTTGTTCCACCTTTGAACCAGATAATTTTCTTGGAGGCATTCCATGTTCAACATGTTTAAATTGTGCTTATCCTCCCTAAGTTTGTGATTTGTTGGAAAGAATCTTTGACAACCTAAGTAGCGTATCTTCTTATTGTGTTGAAGATTGATGGGTTCAATCTCCTCCGCACAAATAGGATAAGCAAAGTAACCATGTGTTGTATAACTCAATAAATTTCCATATGCAGGAAAGTCGTGAATCAACCATAATAGCATAGCTTTCTATTGGACATCACGTTTGGTGTATGAGTTAAAATCTGACACTTCAACATCCCACAACTACTTTAACTCGTCTATCAAGGGTTGAATTAAAACATCAATGTCTTTCCCTGGAACCCTTCGCCCAGGTATCAACAAAGACAACATGGAAAACTCCCTTTTCATGCACATTGAAGGTGGAAGATTATAAGGAACGATGATCACTAACCAACAACTGAACGCATTGCTTTGAATACATAATGGGTTAAATCCATCCGATGCTAACCCAAGCCTGACACTACACTCTTCTTGAGCAAATTGAGGCCATTTACGATTTACCATACTCCATGACGATGAATCAATTGGATGATGCATAATATTTGACGAAGATTTTGCTCGACTATGCCAAGTCATTAATCCAAGGTACGGAATACAATCTTTTGAGCATCAAAATAAGAGGGAAATGTCTTAACAAGAGCATTGGCTCTTTCGTGGCCTTTTGTTTTTTACCATTGTTTATGGATGTTTTGTATCTTGGTGTTCCTCATACGGGGATTTCTCTCAATGTGCATGTTCCTTCCAATATAAAATGCAATGATTATGGCACACATGATAGGACTTATGATTCATCCCCAATTCTTTAATTAATTTCTTCATCTCAGAGTACTTTTCTAGCAACGTGTTACCTTTTGACAATAGTCTTTTGAACAGCTTCAAGAGTTCAGTAATGATGCTGCCCGACCAACCAAATTGCTACTTTAAGTTATGCAATTCGACAATGGCACATATCGTCGACACATTATTTGGACATGAAGGATAAAGTGGTTCCTTTGCTTTCTCTTTTAGAGACTTGTAACTGCAATCCATAGGGATTTGGAAATCAATAGGAACCTCAAAAGTTCCTCCCTCATCATTGTCAACTCTAACAACACTACTCGCCCATTGGTGCACTCCATAAGCATCATCAACAAGTTTTCCCATCTCAAACACTTCAGAGTCATCACTTTCCTCAACATGTTTTGGGCTTGAAAATCGTTTTTGTTCTATCATTTTCTTTTCACCGTGAAAAATCCAAAAAGTATAAGACTGATTTATGCCATGCTGGTGTAAATGAAATTGGATTGTTTTCAAGTCCCGATTCCCCTTCCCATTTCGACACACTTTACATGGGCAAGGAAATAGTTCATGTCCACCACCATTCTCCTTAACAAAATTGAGAAAGTCAAGGACTCCCTCACTATATATTGGACCTCTTCTATCTTCTTCCTTCATCCAATCTTTGCTATTTGGCAATGACATTCTAAAAAAAATTGAGTAATCATCTTCTAGTGATTAATGATAAACCCAATGTTCTACTCATGGTTTATAGCGAATAAGAAATCTTAAGCTGATCTCATGGGACGACAGTTGATTGAACCATACAATATTCATGTTGTTTAAAGTTCTTCATATAGTCAATTTGAAAAGGAAATTGGACAAAACTTGAACAAACATATAAAAATTCTTATAAAAGTAATGAAATGGTTTATAAAACAAATTATTTGTTCGAATTACTTTCCAATATGTACAGTTTGTACAATAATGAAATGGTTTATAAAATAGATCATTTGACGTTGTTCAACACGTCAATTTGAGCATGTATTTCTCCTACTTTTTGCATCATTTTTACTTTCATCTAGGTTGGTCTTGAGCATTTGAAATTGCATTGTTTTCATTTTAGTCTAGGTTGAATCGAGCATTTGATAAGCATTGAAAAATTACTCAATTTCACCTACTGCATGGTGACTTCATAATAAAAAGTCAAAAAAGAAAGAAAAACAAACAAACAGATCCCAATGCAGATTTCGAACAAAAAGCGAAAAATGGAAAATTCAATACTTATACGTAATAACTTATCGATTTATTTATACGAAACTTAACTAATACACTAAAGCATAATTTGGTTCATTTTTAGCAAAAAAATTTGTACCTAACATAATACTTTATATATATATATATATATATATATATATATATATATATATATATATATATATATATATATATATATATACTTGTCTACACAAACTACCTTAATCTCTAAAAGCAAGCATAGTTGATATTTTGTCAATGGAAAGTGACAATGGCTCTTCATCTGCCATGAAAATCATGCTTCTAACTAGAGATTACACTCTTCTCACGTAATCATAACGATTAACATTTTTATATGACTAGGTATTATGTACGTAATTGCTTGATTTACATTAAAAAAACAAAAACAAAACCTCAAGTTGTAAACTTTGTAAGCTAAACCCGACTAGATCCTGTATATATAATGCTACCAAATCGAGTATACTATCAGGATTCTTCCTCGAGCATGCAAAATACATGAAAAGAAAAACCAGTGAACACTGTATGAACTGCCAGCTGATCAACTTACTAGCTTAAGACAATCTAAGCCTTGGTCAGCAAAATATGTAGTCTTAATAATCAGGTAATTTGATACAATATTGTCTTAATATTATTTATCAAAATACACTGAATGAATGGAAAATTCATGAAAAGAAAAACTAGTGAACACTGAATCAAATTACCTTTTGTTCCTGCGTTGCTCAATGAACCTAAAAATTGACCTTCTACGCGCAAGCTCCACTATATTAGCTTCTGCAGCACTAATCAATGATCTCAAATAAAATTCGTCCCTAAAACACAAATAAATTACTAAGGTTCAAAATCTAGTTGAAATTCATACATAAAAACGGAGAAATTATAGAGGCGCATACCTTCCTTGCCTTCGATTGAGACTAAGTTCTAGATGAGATAGCAGCAAAGAAAAAGAAAGATCACGAGCGTGAAGAAGAGATCAATTGAGAGTGAAGAAGATATCTTCCATGGAGAGATCTTCGATGAAATCGATGGAGATGTCAATCTAAATTGAAGAAGGATCTTCGAATTAGGGCTTTTGCATCGAATTAGGGTTTGAGATCGATCGAAAAAGTGAAGAACTGAGATCGATGGAGAGTGGATCGATAGAGAGTGAATCGAAAAATTGAGATTGATGGAGAAAAGAGAATCGATGGAGTTTGGAATCGATGAAGAAAAGAATCTCTAATTTGGGTGAACTGAAATCACCTTATTCACAGTCTCTGAATGGCTGGTTCTATTGTAAATGGGTCAACTCAGAAGTATACAAGCAATAAACACTTATTCAAATAGGATTTGTTATAATAATAATAATAATAATAATAATAATAATAGGATTTGTTATAATAATAATAATAATAATAATAATAATAATAATAATAATAATAATAATAATAATAATAATAATAATAATAATAATAATAATAATTGATGCAGTCTTTTTCCGATCCCTGCTTTGACCTAATCCCGTTGACCTGCACAAGTAACGCACGTGAGCCACGGACCACCGTTGTGGTGATCGATGGCACTCCGATGCTAAAATCGGACAGGGATCTGAAGAAGGCGTAATGTTGTAAACAAGGAATTTGTAGTGTACCTTAGCTTACCAACCTCATGTCTTATTTATAGTGTAGGAGTCATGGTTCTACCAGGCCATCGAAGGCGTAGTTTAGGAAGGAGATCTTTGGAAATTCTTCTCTAATGAGGAGTTGTGCCGTATGAGGGAAGTTCTATGTTAGCCCTGTGCTCCTAGATACGCGGGAGATAGTTCCCAATCCAAGAGCAATCTGTAGAAGGAAGTTTCCCTACGTGAAATGTACTCTGGTATTTGCTTTCTAGTTGGCAGGAAATAGCTGTTGTAGTTGCCCGTCTGAAGCTGATCCTCGAGATACTTGCCTTAGTAGAACTTACGGGTATTGAGGATAGTTGTGAGACGTGTGGGCCTAGCACGCTGTGAGAGCTCGGGTCTGTCTTGCGGACTGGATTAGGTGGGTTTAGAACCGCTTGGGTTGGATCAGTGTTGGGCTGATGCTAGGGCCTGTGATTCCTCAAGATCATCATGACACGTGTATGGCTCAGTGATGTGACAGTTTTTATGTATCATCATTTACTCCCCCCCCCCCGAGTTAGTGGGCCGTCACATCGGTTCGCTAAGTCATCTCTTTGAAAAGATACATCGCTCATGATGATGATTGAGTCTGAATCGTTGCTTGAGCCACGCGCTGCATTAATTGAACGTGCGTTAGTTGAGTGGAAAAGAGGCGGGAACTTAATCCCTATTTAGGTCATTCGTAGTGCAGAGTCTGACTCTTATATTTTCCTTGCTTTCGAAGCTACCACTCTGCTCATCTTCTTATTAGAGAGGATTGTTCATCTTCGTCATGGCTCAACAAAACCTTCTTGATGACGCAACCTTGGCCAAGGGCCTGGAGTTCTTCGAAAACAGGTTGTTTTTTTTAGCCTGGCCTTGTTGAAATCCTTACGAAGTTCGGGGTCCCCGATGACCTGCCGTTATGTCTTGAAAGGAGACTAGACGCCAATGTCGCCACCCTCGGGGTTCATCTATTTGCATCGAGGGATGCTTCAAACTGGAGTGCATGTTCTTGTTCTGGATGTGAGCTGGGAATTATTAGATCTTCTGGGGATTCCTCCAACCCAGTTGGGGCCTAATGGATATAAGATCATCCTTTTCATCCTTGTTAGGGCGAAGGAGGCTGGCGTCCGCGTGACTCCGCGAGTAATCTAGTTGTTGACCTATCCTCAACTGATGAGTAATGTCGTCTATAATGTCGTCTATAAGATGACCTCACTGGCTTGTTTCATGAATTTGCATGATGATTTTAAGTTCTGGCTGAAGTACTACTTCTTAGCTCCTGCGGATTCAAAGTATTTTCGGTGCAAGGGTCGTCCACTCGAACGAGAGTTCAAGCCACTTCGTAAGTTCAATTTTTTTCTCTTAACTTTGATATGCCTGAATGCAGGCTAGCTAATCATGTGTTTCTTTGCAAGAAGGTTTCCCTTACCCTAAAAGAGCAAAATATTATGGAGACATTCTGCGGTTTGTCGATGAAGAACGTGGTGGATGTCATAAGCGTCTTCAACTTTATTCATAGTAGGTTGTGTGACAACTGGCACATGGCCCCATTGTTTATTGAGTGAGGCGAATCAAGTTGGAGGATGGGGCCTTTTCTAGAAAAATGAAGGTCACTGGGGCCAAAGCTCACGCTCTGTCTGATGTGGAGGAGTTGTCTGAAACACTTGCCTTTTTCGTGAGTTCAAAGAGGTCCCATGTCCGATCTAGGTTGCCTTCAGCACTCCAGGGGGAGAAGAACGCGAGTCTGATCGGCTTGTCAGGGCGGAGACTGATGTGCCCGGCTGGGAGAAGGATTAATTGCGGTTTGCAGGGGTTGAAGACTGGTCGAATCTTAGTGATGCACAAGCCGAAGCTTTGATGAGCGTCTAGTGCGGGTTGCAATGGCGACTTCTATCGGTGTTGATTCGCGCGGGACTGTCCCAGTAGAAGGCTTCAGCGAAGGTTCGCCTAAGGTTGTAGAATCTGATCGTCCCATTGGTGTGTCATCTGAAAGTGGTCGTGGCACGGGCCAAGTTCATTGTAGTCCGCACTATTCACCTTTTCTTTTCAGACCACAATTAGAATTGTTGGAGGGTCCTTTTGATAATTCGCTTCCTCCGGACCCTGTTGAGCCATCTCTCACTAAAGGGTCGACTGTTCGTGACAAGGGAAAGGCCGCGGAGGAGAACCTGGGAACAGTGGCAACTGCGAAGGGTGGTGCCGGCGTGATTCCTGATCTGGGAAGGCTTCATCCGGATGCGTGGATAAGTCTATTTGCACCAGACTTGGTGAATATGAGCTCTCAGTTCTGGAACCAGGAGGTTGACGTGGAGTACGACTCGAGGAAGCATATAAGCAGGCGTCACAGCTCGCTGATGGATTGCGCTCCGAAGCCTGAGGAGGATAAGTTGAAAGGGTGTATGGATAAGGGTTTAAAGTTCCTTATTTTAGGTATGTCCCACTTGAGCCAGGTGGTCGTTGCTGAGACGGAAGTCGAGGTGGCTCGTGAGAGGGTATACACCATGGAATGTGTTTTCTTGCACATGCAGGCGATGTACTCCGATGCGCTCTATGAAATTGAATGAATGCAGAAGCAGGCTAGGGAGAAAAGGCTTAATCAGTCAACCGTGGCCGTTGAGACTCGGAAGGCTTGTCTGAGGGCCCTTGAGTGTGATTTGACAGAGGCGGTGTATGAGGGAGACAAACTCAAGCAAGAGTTGAGTCGGATCCGCCAAGACGTAGAGGTTGTGCGGGAAGATGCTGCTAAGGCGTGTTCTGAACTGCGGTCTCTTGATGACGAGAATGCTTTGATAGAGATCGAATGGGTTGCTCAGAAGCAGCAACTGGAATCCGATGTGGAGTTCAATGCTCGAGAGGTAAGGAAGGTCGAGGACCAGCTCGAGCTCAGTGCTGTGAAAAGCAGTCTAGCCACGGAGTAGTCTCAGGTTGATGCACTGACTGGCAAATTGGAGTTGTTGGAGCGTGACCTTGCTAACTCAAAGGCGCGGGAGGAAGAGCTTTTGCAGGAACAAAACAGTTGCGAGTTCTGTTGGGTCATACACGGTAGGCTGGAGCTGCTGGAATTGATGAAGGAGAAGCATTCGGAATAGGACCTCGACCGTTACAAAAAGATGTCGTTATGTAGACTTGTCTTTTTCCTTTGCGTCGTCGAACGAGGAAGACAGTTTGGATCCTGATGCCCAAAGCCATGGTGCGTGCTGATGCAGCTCCTGATCCTTCTTCCACTAAGCTTAGCCCTTATGTTTTTGTACATTTTTCTGATAAGGAGTGAACTTAGTACTCTTGTACCCATTCTGTCGACCGTTAATAAAAAAATATTTTATCCGTTTTGTGTTTGTTCTCTTTATTGCATGTTTTTCGTTTTGCCCTGTCATCATACTTTGACATGGGCTGGTTGAATCAATAGGACGTCAAATGGTATGTATGTAGTAGAGAGCTTGACCGCTCTATATTGAAAATGACTCACGATCATTATTGCAAAGTCATGTCCGACAGTGGGCATGTTGCGGTCAATTTAGCTGGGGTCGAGTTGCCCAAGCTGTGTCTTGTCCCCAAAGTAAGCTGCTTGAGGCTTGCCTTGCTCGTCTGATTGGTTGGCTGCAGTTGCTGCTATGGGTGAGTTGCAATAGTCGAGCGTATAGTCAGAGCATTTGTGCCGAGTCAAGCGTCGTAAGCTCGGGCAGACATACTATGTAGCATTTATTTGGGCATTGGACGTACGATCTATGTATCGGTTCAAGTGGACTTTGCTGGTAATAGGGTGCCAGTTTGTTTGAGAGTGAAGACGCTGACTCAGCTAGATTTGTTTTGGCGGCCGCTATTTTGAAATAGAGCGGGTCGCGTGGTGAGATTCATGGGGCTCCCACCTTTCGAATCATCTATGTCCGAACGACGTGGACTACAGGTTCAGGGAGTAAGGATTTGGCGACAACACTGAAGAGCGGTAGTCATGTGGCAAGAGATCGACATCAGTTGAGGACTGACTAGTATTCCACCTTTCGAACCATCTACACCCGCGCGATGGGGGCTACAAGTTCAAGTAAAAAGAGTTCGGCGACCAGGCTGAAAAGCAGTGGTCCCATGGCAAGTCGTCGAGATCAGTTCGGGACTGACTAGGTTCCCACCTTCCAAATCATCTACACCTGTGTGCATCAAGCTACAAATTTGGGAGTTTATGGCAGCCACGCTGAAAAGCAGTGGTCCCCTAGCAAACCGTCGAAATCAGTTCGCGGCTGACTAGGTTCCCACCTTCTAGACTATCTACACCCGTCCAGTGGGGGCTACAGGTCTAGGGTTGGTGATTCGGCGACCACGCTAAAAAACAGTGGTCCTAGGGTGAGCCGTCGGAATTAGTTCAGGACTGACTAGGCTCCCATCTTCTAAACCATTTATGCTCGCACAGTGGGAGCTACAAGTTCAAGTTGGTGATTTGCCAGCCATGCTGAAAAGCAGTGGTCCCATGGTGAGCCATTGAAATCAGTTCGGGACTGACTAGGTTCCCACCTTCCAAACCATCTACACCCGCACAGTGGGGGCTACAGGTCTGGGCCTTGATCAGAAGCTTTCGTTGCCAGACATCACTAGCAAGGTTTACCTTATTGGGTTTGGTGATCACCGACCGCAGAGGGGGCAATGATCCCTAGCGAGTCGTCGTCACCAGGCGTGATAGTTCTGATTAGACTCTCACTTCCTACACCATCGGGATTCACGCTGGGCGGACTAGGTGTCGCGGTGTACCAGAAGCTATCGTCATCAGCTTTGGCTAACTAAGCTTGCCTGGTTGGGGAGGGGTTCCACCAGTTTGAGGGTGTGCGAACCCATGTCCGCTAGTGTCGCGCACTGTATGGACAACAATACCTTAAAACAAACAGTGATCCGTAGGTACGATCCGTACGTCAAGGTTGATTTGGATTTGCGCTTGTGCCAAGCATGTAGTAGAATACTGTTTGAATGGTGGGCCGAGTGGATCGAGCCTTTGGGCCCACAAAGGAAGAGTGTGGGTTTCCTGTACGGTCACGCTATGTGTATGGCATAGATCGCGCAGTAACACGTGAACGGTGTAAGCTACGGGATGGTTGAGTAATGGTTACTCCCCTTCAATTGATGGGGTTGCGTGCAACGCCATTAATTGAACGAACGTAGTCTGCGCACTCTTATTGGGAACCATCGTCTCTTCATTTCCCACACAGTATTCAATGCTTGGCAGTTAATGCAGGAGGCTCGTTTGGTGAACCATTATGCCTATATAATGGTGTTTTCTAATCATTGTATGCACTATATTTCGTAGAGCGTATCTCCTATAATGTTCTTGTTTGAAGAGAATGCTTTGGGTTTTCCAAAAGCTGAAGGGAGATCTCTAGCAATGGAGTCATCGACTGTCTTGACATTTGGACTGATCAGGCATGACGATAGTTGTTGTTATGCGTGGTCACCTGTTCTGGGTGGGCACGTAGTTGATCAACTAAGATCTCATAATTTCTTCTCATATCGTTGAGAAGTAGTACAGATTCTCTACAAAGGGAGATGCCTTGGTGTTACTTCATGTTGCTTGTGTGCATGCTTGGATCCCGCTGCTAACCAATAATTGATCGAAGTGTTAGCCAATGTGCGATGCTTCCAGGTGTGGTATCTCTCAGTCACTCCTGGCATCGTTCATGGGAAAAGTGGCCTCGCTTGGCAGCGCGGCATAATGGCAGCCTCATGCCCCGGGTTGGTCTCCATGTATTGTCCCTTCGGAGTGGTTAGCGGTATACTTAACGCACTGGTGAAGGGTGGAGACTACTACCGCTTCCATCTGGTAGAGCCATGGTCTTCCCAATATAAGGTTATAGGTTGATGGCGCATCTACTACCAAGAAGTCCAGAAATAGGACTTTTCTTAACTGTGGCTCCCCTACCACTGTTGCTAACCTTATCTTTTCGAAAGGGAAGCATTTCACTCCGTTGAATCCAATCAGCGAGTGATCCAAGGGTGTCAGGTTTTCCTCCTTGAAGTCCATGTTGCAGTGCGCACTATAGAATAGGACGTTGAGCGAGCTTCCTGTATCCACCAGAGCACTCTTTACCTCCCACCTTGCTATGGAAACGAGATGACTACGGCGTCGTTGTATGGTGCTAAGACTCCTTCGAGGTCCTTGTCCGTAAAGGTAAAGGTGGGAATGGAGCTCTGAATCCTCGAGTGGCAGATGTGTTTGTTCTCATTCACGGGTTGTGTCTGCATTTCCAGTAAGGTCCACTTGCGAGACCTGTATGACTGGTCCTCATTTAGTCCGACTCCATGGACATAGATTATCCCTGGGGTCTCTTTTTATATTTCTTTAACTAACTCCCCCTGTCCCTAGTTCGTTCTAGCCACTTTTCAGAGTTCATGAAGATCCAGTACTCAACTTCATACCTCAGACTCTTGCAGTCGTTGGTATCGTGGCCACCATCCTTGTGGTACGCGTAGTACTTGCTGTTGTCACACTTGGCGGGGTCTCCGCGCTACTTCGGGGGGGCACTTCAGATCCTCCCAGTTCTTCATGGAGTTTGGTACGCCTGACAAGATGGAATTGAGGGGTGTCACAATTCAGGATCCAACGTAGTTGGATGTTTTCTCTGACTTGAACCAACTATGGTCTGACTTGTTGTCATTGCGCTTTCTTTTGCTCAATTCTTCGTCCTCGCATCTTTTTTCCTCCTTCTTGTCCTTAGGAGTGGAAGGCTTCTTCTCCCCTTCAGTTTCCCTCTTCACGGTTCTCAGCTTCTCCAAGGTAATGTGCTTCTGAGTGCTCTTGAGGAGCTCTGTCATGTCCAGAGGCGGCTCTAAGGTGAGGTCTTCGTAGAGCTTTCCTTCCTTGAAGCCCGCAATGAAGGTTGTCACGGTCGTGTCGTCGCTGCATCTGATGATTAGAGTCAGCTTGTTGTTGAAGCGCATGATATACTCTCTGAGAATCTCGTGGGACCTCTACTTTAGATAGAGTATATAGTGTGGGCCTTTTCAAAATCGCTGGCTCCCTACAAAACGTGTCAGGAACTATTTTTCCATTGTCTTGAAGGAGTCAATTGACCTCGGCAGAAGTGCTGACTTCTTCAGGCTAATGGAAAAAGTTCTACACATCACCGACTCGGGTCCTTCTTTGAAGACCATAATGTGCTGGTAATGGCGCAGGTGGTCGAATGGATCAGTGGTTCCATCGTAGAAGTCTAGCTTCAGAAGAGTCAACTTCCTCAAAAGGGCCTCATTCATGATCCGGTCCACAAATGGTGGGACGGAGAGGCGGCACAGTACGCCTGGGTCGTGCACTCCTCTGCGGAGGGGGTTCTAAGGGTCGAGTTTCTCTGCCCCGGCGGCAGACTCAGCGTTAGCCGCGCAGCCTCCCCTAGTCCAATGAGAACTAGCGAGGGCTTGGCTTTCCTGTGTTTGCTCCCTGCCATCCTCCGGAGATGGAAACCCGTGATGCTTCTGGTCTGCATTGGCAGGTGGTGGATTTTGTCGTGTGAGAGGCTTCATCGCCTTGGCTATCTGTTGTATTGAGATGACACCCTTTCGATTCGGGGGTCCATCATTGATGTTGTCGGCATGGGGCGTGAATCCACAGTTCTTGTATAACTAGAGCCGCTGAAAGCGGTGGTACTGCATTGGCCTAAGCGTTTGTCGTATCTCCTTGCTCTCCGTTATTAAGTGACCTAGTGGTCACCATCTCTCTGGGTTTTGAAAGTAGACGACGTTAGTAAAAAGTTAAGAACTTTGTCGTCCCCACGGACGATGCCAAACTAATGTAGTCTTTTTTCGCTCCCTGCTTTGACATAATCCCGCTGACCTGCACAAGTAACGCATGTGAGACACAAACAACCGTTGTGGTGGCGGATGGCACTCCGATGCTAAACTCAGACAGGGATCTAAGGAAGGCGTAATACTATAAACAGGGAATTTGTAGCGTACCTTAGCTTACCAACCTCATGTCTTATTTATAGTGCGGGAGTCCTGGTTCTACCCAGCCATGAAAGTCGTAGTTTAGGAAGGAGATCTTCGTGGATGTCCTTCTCTAATTAGGAGTTGTGTTGTAGAAAGGAAGTTCCCTGTTAGCCCTGTGCTCCTAGATACGCGGGAGATAGTTCTCAATTCAAGAGCAATCCGTAAAAAAAAGTTTCCTTGCACGAAATGTACTCTGGTATTTGCTTCCTAATTGGAAGGAAAGAGTTGTTGTAATTGCTCGTCCGAAGATGATCCTCGATATACTTGCCTTAGTAGGACTTACGGGTATTGAGGTTAGTTCTGAGACATGTTGGCCTAGCACGTTGTGAGAGTTCGGGTCCGTCTGGCGGACTGGATCAGGCAGGTTTAGAACCGCTTGGGCTGGATCAGTGTTGGGCTGACGCTATGGCCCGTGATTCCTCGAGATCGTCAAGACACATGGTTACCATTTTTATGGATGTGACCATTTTTATGTATCATCAATAATAATAATAATAATTGATGCAGTTGATTTTCGCTCCGTGCTTTGACCTTAACTTGCAAACCTGCTAGCCTACACAAGGAACGCACGTGAGCCACGGACCACCGTTGTGGTGGCCGATGGCACTCCGATGCTAAAGTCAGATGGGGATTTGATGAAGGCTTAATGCCGTAAACAGGGAATTTTGTAGCATGCCTTTGCTTACCAACCTCATGTCTTATTTATAGTGCTAAAGTTCTGGTTTGACCAGGCCATTGGTGGCTTAGTTTAGGGAAGAAAATCTTAATAGAGACCCTTCTCTAATTAGGAGTTGTGCTCTGAAGAAAAGTTTCCCTATTAGCCTTGTGCTCCTAAATACGCGAGAGATAGTTCCAAATCAGAGAGTAGTCCATAAATAGAAGTTTCCATGTGCGACGTATACTCTGGTATTTGCTTCCTAGTTGGAAGCAAAGTGTCGTTGTCTTACCTGTCCAAAGCGTATCCTCAAAATATTGCCTTAGCAGGGCATATGGGTATTGAAAATAGTTATGAGACGCGTGGGCTTAGTAGGTTGTAATCAATTGGATCCGTCTGGCGGACTGCATTGTACGGGCTTTGAACTGCTTGGGCCAGATCAGGAAGCTCAAGGGTTCGAAATACTTCAAGTTCAAGGGTCATCCGCTAGAGCGGGAGTTCAAGTCACTTCCTAAGTATAGCTTCAACCTTTGATTTTGTTGCATCGGTTGTATCTTGATCATGCGTGTGTTTGTTTGTAAGGGGGTTCCCCACCACTCCTCTATCTCTAGAGGATCAAGACACAATGAAGGAATTTTGCGACATGTCGAAAGTGCGTGTCGAGAATGTTATATGTCCTATTAACTTCAACCGCAGTGTTTTGTGGGCCAACTGGCACGTGGCCCCCACTCTGTACTGAACGCTGAAGGTTAGGTCTGAAGGTAGAGGCCCTTCTAGAAAGAGGAAGGCCTCTAAAGTTAGGGCTCATGCTTTGTCTGACAAGGAGGGTCTTTCTGAAATGCTCGCCTCCTTTGTAAGTTCAAAGAAGTCTCGCGCTAAATCTGAGCTGGCTCCCAAACGGTATGCTCCAGTGAGCGAGGAGTGTGAACCTGATCAACCTGCCAGGACGGAGGCCAAAGTATTCGGCTGGGAGAGGGACCACCTGCGATTAGCAGTGGTTGAAGATGCGTCGAATCTGAGTATCGAGTAGGCTGAAGCTTTGAGCGAGAAGCTGATGTTGGCTGTTGTGGCGGCTTCTGCTGGTGTTGACCAATCCAAAACCGTTCTACTTGAGGGTCCCGATGAGGATTCGCCTGAGGTCCCAGAGTCCAATCATTTCGCTGATGGATCGTCTGACAGTGGTCGTGGTAATGCGGGTTATCCTTCTTGTAGTCTGAATTGTTTCTCATCTAGTTCCAGGCCGTATATCAGGGAGATGGAGGGTATGTTGGACAATTCACTTCCTTCTCTTCCTTTGGTTTCCAGTAAGTCGTCTCGCAATAAAGGGTCGGCTGCTGGTGACAAAGGGAAAGTCGTGGATAATTCAACGTCCAAGAGAGCTCCATCCGGATGCATGGATAAGTTTTTTTTGCTCAAGACCTAGTGAAGATGAGAAACCAGGTTTGGCACCAGGAAGTTGACATGGATTATGTTTCAAGGAAGCACATAAGCAGGCGCTACAACTGGCTAATTAACCCAAAGCACGGAGAGGATACTTTGGAAGGGCGTATGGAAAAGGGTTTGAAGCACCTTATGCTAGGGATGTCTCATTTGAGCCAGGTGGTCATTGTTGGGATGGAAGTTGAGTCGGCTCGTGAGAGGGTGTACACCATGGAGCGTGTTTTCTCGACTATGCAGAAGTTGTATTCTGATGCGCTTTTTAAAATTGACCTGTTGAGGAAGCAGATCTAGGAGAGGGGCTAGAACAGTCAGTCGTTGTCATTGAGACTCAGAGGGTTCGTCAGGAAGCCCTTGAGTCTGATTTGGCAGAGGCGGTGTTCGCAAGGGACAAATTCAAGCAAGAGTTGGATCCAATCCACCGTGATTTGGAGGTTGCGCAGGAAGCTTCGGCTAAGATGCGCTCTGAGTTGCAGTCTTTTGCTAAGGAGAGCTCCATAAAGGAGGCTGAATGGTTGCCCAGAGCAGTAGTTAGAGGCCGGTGTGGAATTTAATGCTCGGGTATCAAGGAAGGCTGAATACCAACTTCTTCTAGAGCAATGTGAGCTCAACGTAGTTAAAAGTATCCTGGCTACGGAGCTGTCTCAGGTTGATAAGCTGACTGGCAAGCTGGAGCTGTTGGAACGTGAACTTGCTGAAGCAAAGGCGCATGAGGAAGAGCTTCTCAAAGCGCGGGGCAAGTGTGAATTCTACTGAATCGTGCATGAGAAATTAGAGCTGCTGACGCTGATAAAGGAAGAGCATCCAGACTGGGACCTTGCGTATTATAAGAAGATGTCTTACACGGACTTCGGAGTGCTCTCTGCATCATCGGAAGAAAAGGGCGATCCAGATCATGACGCTCAGATTAAGGCGCGTACGAATGCAGCTTTTGTTCTTTCCCCTATTAAGTTTAGTTCTCTCGCATCTGTACCCTCTCCTGATGAGGAGTAGACTTTGTACCCTTGTACTTTTTGTTTCAACTGTTAATGAAAACAAGTTTATTTTGAGTACGCCTTGTACCCGCATTATGTTTAGTCTCCCTGTCGTGTGGTTTTTATTTTGCCTTGTCATTTTACTTTGACACGGGTCTGGTTGGGTAAGCAGGAAGCCGAGTGGTCTGTCTGTTGTTGAGAGTTTGACCATTCAAGTCGCGAATGATTCTTACATGTTCTCCTATGAGGTCTTAGAGTCATTATCGCTCGAATTCGGCGATCATGGTCTGTTGAAGAGCGATGATCACGTGGCGAGCCGTAGACATCAATTCGGGACTGACTAGGCTCCCACCAACCAAACCATCTACACACGCGCGGAGTAGGCTACAAGTTTGGGACAAGGGGATTCGGCGACCATGGTCTGTAGAAGAGCAGTGGTCATGTGGCAAGCCGACGACATCAGTTCGGGACTGACTAGGCTCCCAACTTCCAAATCATCTACACCCTTGTGCATCGAGCTGCAAATTTGGGAGTTTTCAGTAACCATGGTTAGTAGAAGAGCAGTGGTCTGTGGAAAGCCATCGGAGTCAGTTCAGGATTGATTAGGCTCCCACCTTCCAAACCATCTATACCCACGCGGAGTGAGCTACAAGTCTAGGGGTTGGTAATTCGGCGACCATGGTCAGTAGAAGAGCAATGGTCTCATGGCGAATCGTCGACATCAGTAGGAACTGACTAGGCTCCCACCTTCCAAACCATCTACACCCGCGCGTAGCGGGCTACAGGTCTAAGCTTTGACCAGAAGCTGTCGTTGTTAGTCGTCCCTGGCTAGGCTTACCTAATCGGGTTAGGCGATCATTGTCCACGAAGGGGACAATGGTCCCTGGCGAGTCGTCATCACCAGGCGTAATGGCGCTCTTCCTAAACCATTGACATCTGCACAAGGTAGACTAGGCATTGGAATGAACCAGAAGTCGTCATCATCAGCCAAAGCTGACTAAGCTTGCCTGGTTAGATAGGGGCTCCGCCTGTTGCAGGCATGCGAACCTACATCCGCGGTGAAATGCATCAGCTGAGGATATGCATATGTGATCCGTGTGTCAAAAGTGACTGAGTTTCTAATGATCGTGTCAAGCATGTGGTAGAATACCGCTTGAATAGTGGGCTGAGCCCATGGGCCCGTAGAGGAAGAGCTAGAGTTTGTCGTAGGATCAAGACGCTACGTGTACAGTGTAGATTGCATGGTGACACGCGTACAGTGTAAATCGAGCGAATTGAGTATCAGTTACTCCCCCCCCCCCCCCCCCCAACTAATAGGGTTGTGTGCAGCATCATTAATTGGATGAACGAGGTCTTGTGCAGTTTCTTTGGGAACCGTCATCTCCTTGTTTCCCATACAGTATTCAATGCTGACAACCAATGTTGAAGCGCCTATTTAGTGAACCACTATGTCTATATAATGGTGTTTTTCATCTTTGTAGGCATTATCTTCCACAGAGCGCACCTCCTCAAATGCTTTTACTCAAACAACATGTTTTGGGGTTTCCACATAATGAAAAGAGATTTCCAACTCTAGAGTTTCTTAATGTTCTAGCATTTGCGTCGATGAGTCAGGATAAGACTTGTTGTTATGCGTGGTCACCTGCTCTGGGTGAGCACCCAACTGGTTCGCTGAAACCTTGTAATTTATTCTTGTATTGCGTAGAAGAAGTACAGACTTCCTCCCTAGGGATGAGTCTGTCGTTTATGTGTTGGTGACCTATCGGTGCTCTAAAGTGCCTAGTTTCAAAGATAATACCAACAACCAACCTAGGAATATTTGCCTCCCTCCACTCTCGGTTAGCCCCGTTATGTCTCGCTATGCTGGAATTTGGGATCGCAAGTCGGGTGGAATTGGACATGGCCTATTGGAGTGGGCCATTAACTCCTAGATGCCCCTCTCATCCCTTCAGTGAGAGGGTTCACTCAATCTGTTTCAACCTGATACTTGTCCCAAGTTTTTCTGGTTGAGCGGATCGAGCGTGTGAGTTGGTCGTAGCTTCGGTTGGCATTTTGCGGGGCCCTCGGTTGCTAATTTTGTACACCTCAGGCCATATTTGAGGGGTGTGTCCATAGAGGCGTTGAATTGGATGCGCTATTTCATCCTACTCTTGTTCATGCCAATCTTTCATCAAGCTCTTGCTCACGGAAAATCTTATTCGGAGAGGTTGCGGAGTCTAATCTGGGTACCCTTGTCGCTTCTGAGTCTTCTTCTGGAGTCGGACTGTTTAAGCGAGTCTTTTTTGTATGTCGCAACGGATTCAGATGCTTGTAGTTTGTAGTCTTTTGTACCCACCTCTCTGGGCAATCGTTGTTACATCTTTCCAATAATCAATAGAGTGTGTTTGCGGAATTCTCTTTTATTTCTTAAATGATTACAAATCACATAAGCTCCTAAGAATTAAAACTCTACATTGACTATGGAAAGGAAACTAAACAATTGAATAAACTAATTGTTGGCGGAGAGATGTCGACCCTACCCTGAAGTGAATTTGCATGGCCCTTCCTGGGTCATTAGTACCTTCAAAAACTGCCAAGCTTCACCGACACCGTTGAGGTTACTGAAAAGTTAACTTTGTGTGGGAGTTTTCTTCTGCACCGACGTATTGTCGGGGGGGGGGGGGGGGGGGGGTTGTGCTCCCGTCTGCAATGACATTTTCGTTTTGTTGGGTTGAAGAACGGATTACTCCAATGACGTTTGAACGTTCTCCTTTTCCAAGTTGAGCCACCGTTGTTGGGATTTTGTCTCCGCGTGAATGGAATGACTCTTCCACAGTTACTTGGTCTAGCTTCTGTTCAACTTGCCCTATGGGCTCCAACTGGATTTGGGAACATTCTATCTGCTTCAGTGTAGCATAATGGCATCCTCTTGTCGTTGGTTGGTCCCCACGTATTGTTCTTTTTGAGTGGTTAATGGTATACTTGACGCACTGGTAAAGGGTGGAGACTATTGTTTCCATCTGGTGAAGCCACGGTCTTCCCAGAATAAGATTGTAGGTAGACAGTGCATCTACCACCATGAAGTCCCAGAACATAACCTTTCTTAGTTGTGGCTCTCCTGCCACTAATGTTAATCTTATCTTTCCGGTCGGGAAGCATTTCTCTCCGCTGAATCCAATCAGCGAGTAATCTGAGGATGTCAAGTTCTCCTCCTTGAGGTCCATACTGCGGAACGCATTGTAGAACAGGACGTTGAAGGATCTTCCCGTATCCACTAGGGCTCTCTTCACTTCCCACCTTGCCATAGAGACCGAAATGACGAGAGCGTAATTGTGCGGTGCGTGAACGCCTTTGAGATCCTTGTCTGTGAAGGTTAAGGTGGTGATGGTGCTTTGCACCCTCGAGTAGTATACGCGTATGTCCTCGTCTGCTGGTTGCGTTTGCATCTCCAGTAGAGTCCGATTACGAGATCTGTTTGACTGATCTTCATCCGATCTGACTCCATGAAGGACATAGATTATGCCTGGAGTCTCCTTTCCAATCTCCTTGATTACCTCTCCCTTGTCACTGGGTCGGTCTTGTCGCTTTTCTAAACCCAAGAATTCCTTTGGCTTGCCCTTGCGGAACAAATATTCAATCTCGTACCTTAGACTCTTGCAGTCGTTGGTGTCATGGCCACCCTCCATATGGTGTGAGAAATACTTGTTGTCACGTTTGGAAGGGTCGTCGCGCTACTTTGCGGGCCACTTTAGATCTTCCATTTTTTCATGGAATTCAGGACGTCCGATAAGCTAGAAATGATAGGGGTCATAGAACTGGATCCAACGTAGTTGGAAGTTTTCTCTGGCCTGAATCAACTAGGGTCCGACCTGTTGTCGTTGTGTTTTCACTTGTTCTTTTCTTTGTCCTCTTGCCTCCTTCCTGCCCCTAGTAATGGAAGGCTTCTTTTCAACTTCGGTTTCCTTTTTCACTGCTCTCATCTCTTTCAGAGTGATGTACCTCTGGGCGCCCTTCTAAAGTTCTGCCATATCCAGTGGAGTTCCAAGGTGAGGAAGTCGTAAAACTTTCCCTCTCTTAGACCCGCAATAAAAGTCATCACGGCTGTGTCATCGTTGCAGTCATCAATGAGCGTCAGCTCGTCATTAAAGCACGTGACATACTCTCTTAGCGTCTCATTAGATTTCTGCCTCAGAGAGGGTATGTAGTGTGGGCCTTTTCGAAGCACTGACTTCTGACAAAGCACATCAGGAATTCCTTGGCCAGTGTCTTGAATGAGTTGATCGATCTTGGCGGGAGTTGTGGAACCACATTAGTGCTGACTTTTTTAGACTAGTAGTGAACGTTCTGCACATCACCGACTCGAAACCTTCTTTGAGTGCCATTACATGCTGATAATGATGCAAGTAATCGAATGGGTCAGTGGTCCCGTCATAAAAATTGAGCTTTAGAGGCGTTAACTTCTTTGGAAAAGCCTCGTTCATGGTACGGACCATAAACGGTGGAACAGAGAGGTGGTATAGCACGTCTGGGTCATTAGCTCCTCGTTAGAGGGGGTTCTGCGGGGCGAGCCTATCTACCCTGAAGGTCGGGTCTGCATTAACGGTGTCACCTCTATTTTAATGAGAACTAGCAGGGGCTTGACTCTCATGTGTCTGCTCTATGTTGTCTTCCAGAAATGGGGAACTATGTTGCTCCTGATCTTCATTGGCAAGTGGAGGGTTCTGCTGTATGAGAGCCTTTACTGCTTTGGCGATTTGTTTTATTTGTGACGACAACAAATCTATCTTGGGGTATGTCGTTGTTGTTGTCGACGCGGGGGTGTGAGCCCGTTGCCCGTGTGTCACCGGCACCGCTGAGAGCGGTGGTATAGCGCCAGTCTGAGCGTTTGACGTGTCCCCTTGTTTTTCATTGTTGCGTGATCTGGTGGTCACCATCTTCTCGTATTCTGAATAAAGATGATTCTAGTAATTGGTTATGAACTTTTTCTTCCCCACGGAAGGTGCCAAGTGATGCAGTCAATTTTCACTCCCTGCTTTGACCTTGACATGCACAAGGAAAGCACGTGAGCCACGAACCACCGTTGCGGTGGCCGATGACACTCCAATCTAAAGTCAGACAGGATCTGAGGAAGGCGTAATGTTATAAACAAGGAATTTTTAGCATACCTTAGCTTACCAACCTCATGTCTTATTTATAGTATTAGAGTCCTAGTTCCACCAGGCCATCCATGGCATAGTTTAGGGAAGAAGATCTTCGTGGAGATCCTTCTCTAATTAGGAGTTGTGCTGTGACGGGAAGTTTCCCTATTAGCCTTGTACTTCTAGCTATACAAGAGATAGTTCACAATCAGATAGTAGTCCATAGATAGAAGTTTTCAAGTGTGACGTATATTATGGTATTTGCTTCCTAGTTGGAAGCAAAGTGATGTTGTCTTGCATGTCTGAAGCTAATCCTCGAGATACTTGCCTTAGCAGGGCTTACGGGTATTGAGGAATTTGTGAGACGCACAAGCTTAGCAGGCTGTAATGATTTGGGTCCGTCTGACCTACTGCATTGTGCAGGCTTAAAACCGCTTGGGGCGGATCTGTGTTGGGCTTACGCCTGGGTCTATTGTTTCTCGAGATCATCATGACACGTGTATGGTGTTGAAAAGAGGTCGTTTTGGTGTATCATCAATAATAATAATAATAATATATTATTATTATTATTATTATTATTATTATTATTATACTCTAATTAGTAATTTATCTAAATATTTTATATTTTTTAGTTATTTTTATAATTTATAAAAATACTAATAGTTACTTAAGCCAATAATTAGTAACATCTTTTTAGGTTACAAGAGTTGTAACATTTGTTTGGGTTAAAAGACTTGTAACACAATGAAGAATTACAAATTAAAAAATATTGATGTTACTAATTACCCATTTTTGTGTAGTGGATAGAAGATGGATCTCGGCCTGTTCAGAGTCATGCAGAAGAAGTTGACTACTAGGAATTACAGTCTCATCTACAATCTGGTTGTTTCGATTTCTTGTCGAGGTCGAGGAAGAAGACGATATGGGCTTGGTTCAGATCCTTGCCGAAGAACCAAGGAAGGAAGAAGACCTCTCCATAATCAATAGCGCCTCCATGATCACTATGGCGGATGCATCATGCGCAGCCTGAGTATCTGCCTTCGCGAAGCAAGGTTTCCATGTTGAAGTAGAGGGGCTGAGCTTTTTGTTTGTCCATTGATTTGGAGTTTATTTTTCTTTAGCTCCACTAAGGGTGTGTTTGGTTGCATGGAATTCTATGTCATGGAAATCCATGAGGAGACTACTTAAATCTAAGCTAATTTGAGGTTCACTCACAATTTCACCATGAGGATTTGTTATTAATAGTGGGAATGAAATCACATGAACATGGGAATCAAGGAGTGTGATTCTCATGTTCATGAGACTTTCATTCCTACCATTGATTACAAAATTTAATGGTGAAATTGGTGAGTGAACCTCAAATTATATTAAGGGGGGTGTATTGTATCTGGATTTTGTGGGCAATTTAATAAATTCCATGGATTCTGAAAATCCAAGTGTATTCAATTTGGATTTTAAAAAGTCCACAAAAGTCTAAGGGTATTCAATCAGGATTTTAAAAAGTATTTCTGAAATCCACAAAGTCTAGGGGTATTCAATATGGATTTCAGAAAGTCCACAAAAGTTTTTGGGTATTCAAAATATCATTCATATTTATGGATTTGGAAAATCATGGATTCTCATGGACTTTGTAGTGTTAAGTATAAATAACAAATTTCAATAATTTGCCAGCCTCTATATCAAAGATTTCAACGTGAAAAAAAGTCTCCCAAAGTTCTTCCTTGTGCCAGCCGCGAAGATGATCTTCCCAAACAACCCGCGAAACCAAAAAAAGAGTCCCGCTCCCCGCTTCGTGCATAACTCAGTTCATGAAACCCTTCTTCTCAGCTCCAGGACTACCACGTCCCCAACCTAAGCCCTAAAGCTGCTCATATTCACAAGGAAGGAGGAAGTGGAAAGGCAAGAAAGACGAGAACGATATAGAAGAAGTCGTGGCTGCTGCGATCAGTTTTGCTGCTAGAGGAGAACGAGATATGTACAAAGTAAGAGAGAGAGTGACGAAGGCGATGACCTAACGAAAAAAACTCTCTCTGTTTCAATCAAAATGCCAAAGAAGAAGAGCATCAACGAGAATCAAAAAATCAACCCCACCTCATCATCATCATCATCAAACATGTTCGACCCCACAAGTTTCTTCTTCACCAACCCACCACCTGGCGCTAGTAGGGTTTCTTCTCTGATGACGACGATGATCAAGATGGACTAGAAGAAGCTTATTTCAGTGATTATTATTATCATGGACAAGTAGATGAAGAAGAATCATCTCCTTATGGGTTCGACATTTACGACCAGTTCGATGACTACTCAAACCCCTTTAATCTTGAATACCAAGACTTCACTCGCAAACCCTCCCAGCAACTTTTTCAAGCTTTCAAACAAGTGAACTTGGAAGCCTTGGCAAAAGAAGGGACCAAATCATCAGCTTTTCTCAAACTACCATTGGGTATTTTTCTTGACATCATATCAAGGCTCCCCATCAAACCCATTGCGGTTTGCAGGTGCGTATGCAAAACTTGGCTCAAGATAGTTCATCACCCACATTTCACTAAGTTGCACCATACCAAATCACTCCAACAAAACCACTCCCATGTTTTGAATAGTTGTATTAGTCTTTTGTTTCATGTTGGTAAGGTGAAGAATGAAAATAGGAGTGATATTCTAGTGTTTGAGCATGAAAATGATGATAATTTTAACAATGGGGTTGTTGTTAATCCATGGTTCATACCACATGGTATCAAATCTAAGACACTGGAGGATTTTGAAATTGCTTCCCCTGTTCGGGATTTCGAGCTTGTGGGTTCGTGTAATGGGTTGTTATGCTTATCTGATAAAACCCAATTTGACCCCATTTATGTGTGTAATCCAGTGATAGGGGAGTATATGATATTACCCAAACTTCTTTTTTATTTTGCAAATAATTAGAAATCCGTAAAAATCGTTCATACAAAGTCCGTGGATTTTCATAAATCTCTAGAAAGTCTGTAGCAAAAGTCTATGGATTTAAGAAATCAGCAGAAGTCCGTGGACAATTTAAAGAGTCTGTGGACAATTTAAAGAGTCCATGGACTTTTCAAATTATTTATCAATTCCATAAGAATCCATATACAATACACCCCCCTAAAATTAGGTAATTTCCTCGTGAATTTTCATGACATAGAATTTCATACAACCAAACACACCCTAAGTTCACATATGTTGGCTAGCAAGTCACATGAAAAATAACAACTGATAAGAGTGGGTTGGCACCCTGTTTGTTTATATCTAGTGATTTCCACATGTTGGGTTTGGAAGAAAAATTGGGCTCAAACTTGGTATTAGTTAAGCAATTTTGCTCGACTTATTTAACATGACTATGAAATTTGAATATTTGGTATAGTTATTAAATTATTTTGATGTGATACAATCTCAGTAATTAGAATGTATGGTATAGTTTTTAGGGGTGGGCAAATGGGTCGAGGCACCACGGATTCAATTCGAACCGGACCGTTTTGCATCAAACGATTCGAATTTTAAGTTTGTAATTCTAGATACTGTCTGAATCCGTAATAATAATTCTAAATACTGTCTGAATCCGTAATAAAACGGTCTGAATTTAGTTCCTATTATTTAAAATGAAACGGTTTGGATTGGATCCGTTTTACATGTCTTAATATATACGGTGGAGGTTAGTAAATGTAAACCTAAGCGGAAAAACTCAAAACATGCAAACAAAGTCTCAAAAGTCAGACCTCACATCATCTTCTCCATCCACTTCATCTTCTCTCTTTCAGCTTCAGAGGGTTTTTCTGAAGATCTCTTCTGTGGGTGGGTAGCTCGCTCGCTCTAGGTTTCCTCTTCCACCATCCATTCCATCATCCATGTTATCTCTCCTTCTTCATCACATTTGACGTCAAAAAAATGGGTTCAATTTGTCCAAATAGCGCGTCTCCGTCACCCCTGCATTCGATTACTCTGGATGAGGATTCTGAGAGAATGGCGGGTCCAGTGGTATTTTGGGCTCCTGGCATCAACATAAAGCTGAATTAGGAGGAGATGAAGGAGAAAACAAGAAGAAAAAGGTCGACTCCAGCAGCGGTGGCGATTCGAGGAAGACCAAGAGGGTTCTTCGTAATCGAAGTTCTCTTCTTCAGGTGATTGCTCTCTGGTTTCTTTGATTCCTTGATTTCAAGGTTTTGTCTATATTTCTACTTGCTCAACTATCTTAATTTTTTTGTTTTTACTGTTAGTTACCCACCTTTCCATGCAACTTCTAATCGACACAAGCAACAAATTATATTGGATGTAAGTCCTTTTGATCTCATAAATGACACTATTATGCTTGCATAATATAAAGAATATAGATCAAGGGTTATATATTCTTAATTGTACAAAGAAGGCAGTGTAAATGATAAAAAAAAAAATTATATGTTTAATTTGTTCATACAGTTCAGATTCAGAGTGGTTCATGTGCAGGGTGATTTCAACTTTGATGAACATACTTGGAAGACTATATCTTCATTGGTGAAGCAATTGATCTCCAATCCCCCTACTGTGGATCCTCATAAGAGACCAACTGCTCAAGAGGTAGGCTACGATATAACTCATCTAGGTCTTCTTCTCCATATTAGAGACCACAAACAAGAGGCTAATTTGTTCAAGGACTTTTATTTGCAAACAACTTCTTTTGCATCATTTGGTAAAAAGGGACTCAGCAAAGCAGGATCCCATGGATGTTGAGGTTGTATTTAGGTTACAGAGTTTCAATGCCCGTTCCATTTGATTCAAAATTTTAGATTACTGTTCCATTTAGGGATTTGAATCTGTTTGACAAGATTTCTCGTGCAAAATAAATTTGGAACCGTAGGAACCGGACCATTCCAAATGGTTCGAGTTAGGTTCGAACCCAATGTTCAAAATGAGGGAATCCAGATCGGATCCATTAAATTTAAACGGTCCGAACTAGGTTTCTCAAAATTTGGAACCGATCCAAACCGTACCCACCCCAAATAGTTTCTCACAATCAATTTCTTATGTTTGAGTTGTGTAGTTTATTATAAGTGTCATAATGTCTGTTTATGTATTTATTTTTTTAAATAACCAACCAATTGGTTGATAATATGAAGGAGGGTGACCAGTGTCAGGAACCTCCTAGGTCAGGATGTTTCCAAGGTCTTAAAATTAGAGAGGGTGATCGGTATCAGGCACCTCGCAAGTCAGTAGGCATGGGCTACGCCCTCTCCTTCTCCTTTAAGAATTCAGGAGGCGTGGCAACCGACCAATTCTTTGGAATTATTTATTTATTTTGTATCTATTAAATGTATTTTAGAATGTATGTTATAGTTTAAGTAGGCTTATATATATATATAGTCGTTCATTTCCAATATATATTTCCTATAGCCTTTCACAATCAATTTCTCTTTTCATCTTTTTATGTTAGGTAGTTACTTAGTTTAATAATGCCTATTTTATTTATTTGTTTGTTTGGAACCGACTTCATAGTTTATAGCGGAATATATGGAGTACGGCATAACAATTAGCTAGGATATTGCATTTTTCTACATGTAAAGGCGACTTGAACAATAGGAGGCATGGTGACAACCCTTTCCTCACTTTAAAGAGGCAGGGGCTCAGCCCTCTCTTCAGTCATTTGGCTTAAATAGGCATGAGCCCCAACTTTTCTTCACACATTTAGCTTAAAAAGGCATGGGCTCAACCGTCTCTTTACACAATCGGTTTCAGAGGCATGGGCTAAGCCCTCTCTTTACATTCGATTCAAGAGACATGGGCTCAACCCTCTATTCAGACATTCGGCTTAAATAGGCATAGGCTCTACCCTCTATTTACTTATTCAGTTACAGAGGCATGAGTTCGACCCTCTCTTTACTCATTCAGTTTCAAAGGAATGGGCCCAGCCCTCTCTTGACATTTAACTGCAACCTGTCGTTGCAGTTTTTATAATCATTATAGTGGAGACATCACTCAACAATGATCATATATATAGTCAGCAAAGTAGATTTTGTTACTAGTTTACCTGAGCACGACCCAAATAGACATGGACAAGAAGCTATCGTCATCAGTCATCACTGACTAACCTTACTTGATCAGATTTGGCGATCATCATCCGCGGGGGAAAGGGCGATGATCTCTGGTGAGTCATCGTCATCAGGCATGAGAGTGCTTCTAGACTCCCACTTTCGACGCCATCGACATTCGTGGGCAGCGAACTGGGTGTCGAGGTGAACCAGAAGTTGGCGTCGTCAGTCGAAACTGACTAAGCTTATCTGACTAGATTGGGGCACCACTTATTACGGGCGTGCGAGCCTACTTTCGAAATCGGATTGCATTATGCAGACTAGTTTCCACTAATTTCAATGAAAGTTATTTAAAATAAATAGGTACCTTAAATCAGCTGGTGATACGTAAGTGTGCTCCGTGTGTCAAGAGTGACTAGGGCCTCTACTACTTGCGTCATTGCACGTGGTAGAGTGTCGCCTGGATAGTGGGTTGAGTTGGTGGCTGCATTCTTGGGCCCATATAAGAAAAAACTAGGTCATGCCACAGGATCATGGTGCCATGTGTACGGCGTAGATTGCGAGACGGTAGAATATCGGTTACTCCCCTCGATTAATGGGGTTGCATGCAGGGTCATTAATTGATTGAATGTGGACCAGTGAGGTTGTCATGGGAATTGTCCCCCATTCATTTTCCATATGGTATTCAATGCCAGTATTAAATGCGGACGCGCCCATTTGGTGAGCCATTACATCTATATATGGCGTGTCTTGACCGTTGTAGGTATTATCTTCTTTAGAGTGCACTCTTCAGATGTTTTTCCTCAAAGAACATGTTTTTCGTTTATCAAAGGCTAATAAAGCGTTTATATTCTTTGAGTCTCTGAATGTTTTGACATATGCAGCGATGAGTCTTGAGAAGACTTGTTATTATGTGTGGTCGCCCGCTCTGGGTGAGCACCCGATTGGTTCATTGAGACCTTAGAACTTTTTCTCGTATTGCGAAGAAAAAGTACGAATTTCCTCTCAAGGGACGAGTTTGTCTTTTATTTGTTGGTGTTTCGTCGGCTCTTCGAACCGCATAATTTAACTCCTGCAGCCAACTTTGGAGCGGTTGTTTTCCTCCCTCCTCAGTTAGCCATGACGCGTTGAGCTGGAACTTGGAGTTGCGGGGCAAAGTGCAGTTGGACACGGCCTATCAGAGTGAGCCATTGACTCCCAAACGCCCATTTCATCCCTCAATAGGTGGGTGTATTCGATCTGTTTGAATGTGATTCTTGTCCCAAGCTCGGCTGATTGGGTGGATCAAGCGTGTGAGTTGGTTGTAGCTTTGGCCGGCGTGTTGCGAGGCCTCGGGTTGCTGATTTTGTACCACCTTAGGTCATCTTTGCGAGGTGGTCTGACGGTTTATTGAATTGAGAAATATATTTCTCCTTTTTTTTGTACATTTGCTCTTGCTCGTAAATCATCTTCTCCAGAAGAATTGCATAACGGAATTCCTAGTGGGTACCGTACTCTACCTTGGATACCTCTGCAGTCACTTCTGAGTCCTTTATTGAAGTCGGATTGTTTAAGCGAATATTTACTGTACATCGTATCGGATTTTGATGTTTGTAGTTTGTAATCTTTTGAACCCCCCATCAGGCAAATGTCTTAACATCTTTCCAGTCATCAATAGAATGTATTTGCATAATTCTTATTTTATTTCTCAAATGAGTCCATATCACATAAGTTCTTAAGAATTAAACCTCTAAACTGACTACTGAAAGAAAGCTAAACAACTAGATAGATTGAATCTTGGCGGACAGAGGCTGATCCGACCGTGAAGTAAATTGGAATGGCCCTTGCTTGGATCGTAAGTACCTTCGGAGAATTGTCAAGTTTCGTTGATGCCGTTGAGGTTATTGAAAAGTAAACCTTGCGTGGGAGGGTCTTCCCACACCGGGTGACAGTTGTGGGATTTTGCACCTGTTTGCGATTACTTCTCCGTTTGGCCAGACGTCCTGTCGGGCTTGAGGGCGGACTGCGCCTATATTGTTGGACTGTCCTTCATCACTAAGTTGATCCCTGCTAGTGGGTCTTTGTCACGCCCAAAATCCCAAAATCCACATACGAATATCCGTTTTTCCTCAAAATTCGGGACATGAATTGTCATTCACTAAGAGTAACAGTTGGCATCTACGAGAAATAATTCAATGCACAATTTACCAGAATAGAGGGAAATAAAACAACTGATCTAAAAAAAATTCCATCAAAAGGAAGGAAAATATATTAAATCTCGTAGAACCAACTTTAACAAGTTCAACTAATCAAAGATGTATCTCTCCCAATAAATAATAAATAAATAAAACTTCAAGTTCTATTACAAAAGATTGAACTGTCACCTACAAACAAAATGACCTAAACTCTCGAACAATGTGCAACTCCTCAGCAATGCTCGTCACGTACGAAGCAAAATTCTCTAAGCTCGCCCGAAACTACTAAATCCTGAAACAAACTAGTCGACTATATTCCCAAAGGAATGTACCCAAGAAGCCAAAGCCCACTTGGGTCAGCAATTAAGCGAGTGTGAAATTTCTTTGTTCCCAAAAATCAATAAAAGAAATAGCATGGCATGACAGAAAAATTTAGTACGACAAAATAACCAAAACAAACAGGTAGTTTCTCCACGAGGCAATCATGTCGTCCTAATAAATAAATACGTATTTACTTTTACTTACTCTGTAGATGTTGACAATGACAAGTCTGACATGCAAAAATATTAGTGGATTTGTCATCCTGCATGGGTAGGGTTATAAACAATTATCTTCATACATTATTTGACTTGAGCATATTATTCATTTTTAACGAATTGATCACTTAGACGATACCACATTCGCACCACCTCCGTGCCGAATGTACATGCTCGTATGTCTCTCATATAAAAGAGGACTTCACCGTCATCCATGCCCAAGTGGGGACACATCACATACATGCATGCATTACCGGATACTCCTAACTATATGAGTAACAAAAGCCGCTCTTGGGCTATCAATGCGCATAAAGTCACGTCACATTTTTTACGGGTAAATATCAAGCCTATTTTAGGCATTTCAAAACCACCACCTTTCCGCAAGACTAACCCGAAAGTTATTTTAGTTTCTCTATAAGAAAGGGGTGCCCCACATCCGCAAGACAACCCGCAGGTTATTTAGTTTCTCTATAAGATAGGGAAAGTAATAAAACAAAAGAAGGTGTGGTAGTTCAAGTGATACAATTCCAAAGTTTATCAATATCATTTATTTTTGGTATTTCAGAATTTCTTCACAATGACATTGTCATTTATAAATAAATCTTCACAATGTCAACCCATTCTTTTAAATGTTATTTCAAGGTTCGACATATCTCAGCCATATCAATATTTTGAACCACGGTTATAAGAGGCAAATAATAAAAAAAATTCACAATAGCCCACTCTAGATCAAGAACACGGTGACTAATAAAAACAAGGATTTATCCATGGTTCTTCTTTTCACATTCTTTTTTTTTAACACAATAGTGCAGAAATAAATTGTTTTCACAATGACAGGTTACATATGATGGTCAAACCCCACGCTGTCAAAAGTCAGATGTCCACCTCATATAAATAAACAGAGCATCAATGCATACATCATGTTTGTATATGTTTATCTAGGGAAACGAGATTAAAAAATTTATACATAGATAATGATAGCCATGAATAGAAGCTTATAGAGCCATGAATAGAGCTTATAGTCGTAGCCATGAATAAATGTTGATACACATAGATAGTCATGAATATATAGTGATAGGGATAGCCATGAATAGTTAGTGATAGTGATAGCCATAAATAGTGATAGGGATAGCCATGAATAGTTAGTGATAGTGATAGTCATGCTAGATAAAACAAAACAAAAAGAAACAGGGTTACTCACACTCAAAAAAAAATACACTTCTTTTCTACGGAGTCGCAGGTTTTCTGACACAACACATACACCTCTTCTCCACAAAATTTCAGGAATACTAACACAAAAGCGTGAATAAATAAACAACTCTATCTGTAACAGGACAAATTTTGCATCCCAGTAACACTATGAATCACCCAATTACTCGTCATGATATCTCAACCCATATTCCGAAAAGGCATCCAAAAAAAATAGAAATAAAACAGAAAGACTAATCTAGGGAAACGAGAAACTCACCTTTTACTTTTCTCTTTCTTTTTCTTTTTTTCTCCCTTTTGCTCATTTTCTTCTTCTTCTTCCTTTTTTTTCTACAGATTTTTTTTTACATGCGGCTGGGAAGAACCAAACATCTATTTAACCAACCTAAAGACAAAACCCTACAAGGTTAGGGTTTTCACAGGGTTATGTTGACATCCCCATATTTATTTATTTAGTTATTATATGACTCAACTCCAAATTTAATAAAGCCCTAAAAATTTATAATGTGCATTAATTAGGGTCGTTACATTATACACACCTCAAAAGGAATCTCGTCCCGAGATTCACTGGATGAACAGCTCCGGGTGCAATTGTTTCACCTTGTCCTCTAGCTTCCAAGTTACATCATTCTCCTTTTCACTCCACTGGACTTTCACCAAATTCACTATCCTTCTACGGAGTTGTTTCACATCACGGTCCACAATCTTGATCGGTCGTACTACTTGGCTGAAGTCGTCATTAATCTCAATTTCTGTGGGTTGGACGATGTGAGCAGGATCCTTCACACACTTTCTCAGCATGGAAATGTGAAACACATCATGAACAGCTAATAAGCTCGGTGGCAAAGCGAGTCTATTGGCTAAACTCCCAACTCGAGCAATGATCTCAAATGGTCCCACAAATCTAGGACTTAACTTCTCTTTCTTACCGAACCTCAATACACTGCTCATAGGTGAAACCTTGATAAAGACAAGTCCCCCAACATGAAACTCTACCGCCTTACGCTTTCGATCAGCAAGCGACGAAGGCTCGATTCCTTTCCTGTCCTTAGACGTGGCTTGAAGATGTGCTCCAGATGGAAGTTGTTGATGAGAGTGACCTCTATAGCCTTAATGCTCAGGAAACAATCGTTGGTTGCTTATGAATGTGACTGGTGTCACTGTTGCTCAACATGGTCCTCCTGTTAGCGTTGGTGGTCGGGATGTGTATCTGACCACGAGAAAGATGAGGGATCCAAGGCCCCCTAGTTCTTCCAAAAGGAATGCCTTAAGTGGTTTGGTCAATGTTGGTCGGCTTTCAAAGCGGAAGAGACCTGTTGGGTTGAGTTCTTTTACTAGAATCATTTCTGCCACAATGGATGTTTCGACTACCCGTCCTCTTTTGGTTCCAGATAGAGGAGTGAATCCCGATCGTTCTGCTTTCCAAATATCAGGGAGTAAGGATATGGTTCTTTGAAGAATAACCATGAGGATGACTCCCATTTTGCTGCTCAGGAAGACAAGGAAATGTAGCATGCTTTGGCGAAGAATCGAGAAAAAGTTTATCGTCCTTGTGCTTCGCTTGGTGAATACGAAAAGGACCTTCTTGCTTATGCTGGTGTGACGAACCTCAGCAAGGTGTCAGATGATGATGCTTGTGCTGAAGAAGACTCAGGATCCAAATGCGGAACAGTCTTTCGACGACTTCAAGTATGATTCGGCTTTCGATGAGGTTGTTGCTGATGATCAAGGTCAGAATTCCAAGTCTCTTGCTCATTTCCTGTTGATCCAAGTTTGAAGGAGTTGTCTGACTCTCATCCTTTCCGTCCAGTGTCTTATGTTGTTCCTGACAAAAAGCGAAGGTTGGTGTGTCTGTTATCACCAGTGCTTCGATCAATGCTAGGGTGACCAAGGGTGTTCATAAAGATCGACCCTGAACCTTCTATGCTTCATCCACAAGTCAGTTGGTGGGTTCTCCTAGCATCCGGAGATTGACATGCAGAAGAGTGCATGCAATCATATCAACTCATGTCATCAGTGGTTAATGATTAAAGCCCCCATGCATGTTCTTGTTGTTGGATATCACCTTGACAAAGATATGAAGCATATAATGAAGGTAATTTTTTTGACTTTTTTATTTGTTCTAAGCAGGGGATGTCCCCTTTCACTTATGCTGGGATGATGGGTTTTGAGTATCAAGTTGCCCGTGAACCTGTGTATGCCTTGCAGAAGTGGTACGTGCAGCAGCTGGAGCTTTCTGATGTTCTCACTCATGTGGATAAGTTGAAGGATGGTGTTGCTTATCAAAAGGAGGTGGTTAACGCTTATTGGGATACTTTGAAGGAGGTGGAGGCTGTCAAAGATAAGTATGCTTCCAAAGTGACTTCTGCGGAAAAGGAGATGGACCGCCTTCGTGAGCAGGTTGCATAGCTGCAGTCTTCGTTATCTGCCACGAAAAGTGAGTTGACTGCCACGAAGAAAGCTCGTGATCAGGCAGTGACTTTGGTGGATTCTTAGTCTGCTCTTCGCGAGGCCACTGAGAAGCAAGTGGAACAGATGACTGCGGAGGTCACTTCTATGAAGGAACGGCTAGCTATGGAGAGAAGCCTTAAGGAGCAAGCATTTTAAAAGTTCTCTGGAATTGAAGAGGAGCTTGCTTGGGCCAAACTGGAATTGCCTGTACTTGTTGAGCAGTCGATTGCTAATGCAGCTGAAATGGAGTTCAATAAGGTTGTATCTGGCAGAGTTGACATCCTCGATTATATGGAACCGAAAGAGGGTTGGGACCTTAGCAAGTATCATGTGATAGCTGACCACGTATTTGAAGATATTTCATCTTCTTCCGCGGACAACGAAGATCATGTTCCACTTCCTCCAACTGGCCCCATTGATGACAATAATATTTTTCTACCTCCAGCTGATGTTGCCGACGATGATAATGTTTCCTTACCTCCAATTGTTCCTCTTGTAATCCCTTTGATGATGTAACCAATTAAATCATGAATAAAATTTCTATTTTTTTGGCTCAATTGTACTTGTTTGTCTCTTTGTGTTATGTCTTCCCTTTTTTGTCGGATCATTGTTTTGTTCTGTAGAGTAGTCTGGCATTGAGGTCAAGACTTCGTACATATACTAGTCTAAATTGATAGCTTAGACTAAGAAAATATAACAAATGTAGCTTGACTGAGGTCCGGGCTTATAGATACCTTTCATGGTCAAAATTGACAGTTTAGACTTAGAAGATTTTGAATGAAATTTAAAGGTGAACTTCTTGGTCCTGCCTAACGAAACACGCGTTGTTGTCCGATTTTATTTTTTAAACTTTAGAATAAAATTTCTAATCTGACTTTGTGTTCCTGACTAGTGAAGTATACTTCATTGTCCGACTTGGTGATTGGACAAAAAGGTTTTGAAGTAAATTTCTAGTCTGACTTTGTTGTCATGACTAGCTGAATACACTTCGTTATCCGACTTGTTGATAGGACAAGAAGATTTTTTTAAGTAAATGCCTGGTCCTACATGGTTATCCTGACTAGATGAATATGTTGCGTTGTCGATTTGGTGATCGGCCAAAAAAAATGTCTAGTCTGACTTTGTGGTCCTGACTAGCTACACACACTTCATTGTCCGACTTAGTGTTAGACAAGAAGATTTTTAATGTCTAGTTTGGCTTGGTTGTCCTGACTAGCTGGATACACTTTGTTCTTCGACTTGTTGATTTGAAAAGATGATTTTTTAAGTAAATGTCTAGTCTGACTTGGTTGTCCTGGCTAGCTGAATACACTTCATTTCCCGATTTGGTGATCAGCCAATAAGATTTTTAAATACCTAGTCTGACTTTGTGGTCCTGACTAGCTGCATACACTTCATTGTCCAACTTGGTGGTCGAACAAGAAGATTTTTTAAGTAAATGTCTAGTTTGACTTGGTGATTATGACTAGCTGAATACACTTCGTTGTTTGACTTGGTGATCGGCCAATGAAGATTTTTAAATACCTAGTCTTACTTTGTGGTCCTGACTAGCTATATATATTTCGTTGTCTGACTTGGTGATCAGATAGGAAGATTTTTTAAGTAAATGTCTATTCTGACTTGGTGGTCCTTACTAGTTGAAATTATTGGAATGAGAGATCAAAACTTGCTGGAATGTGATAGTTTATTGATAATACCTTTTCAGGTGTTCTACATTCCATGGCCTTTTGAGTTGTTCTCCGTTTGAATTTTCTAACTATGGTCTATTAATTTTAACCACTTTGTATGGCTCTTTCGAATTTGGATTTAATTTTCCAGTACCTGGTTCTTTCGTATTCAGCTGGATCTTTTTGAGTACCCAGTCACCAATTTTGAATGCACGGGGTTTAACTTTCTTATTGTAATAGTTGGTCATTCTTTGTTGGTAGGCCGCCATTTTGATTGAAACTTTGTCTCTTTTTTCTTCGAACAGATCTAGTTCGACGCGCAGTGCTTCATCATTGTCTTCCAACCAGAACTACTCAGCTTTGAAGGTGGGCATGCCAATCTCAACTGGTACCATTGCCTCGAACCCATAAGTTAGGGCGAATGGTGTTTCTACGGTTGAAATCTTTTTTGTTGTCTTGTATGCCCAGAGGATGCATGGCAGATCAGATACCCATATTCTTTTTGCTACTGCCGGATTTTTTTATTGATGGTCTCAAGGATTGTTCGGTTGGTGACTTTTGCTTGTCAGTTTGCTTGTGGATGACTAAGTGGTGAGAAGTGGTGATTGATGATCAAGTTCTCATATAACTTCTTGACCTTTTTACCTTCGAATTTCACAATTGTTCTAGGGATTTCGAATCTGCATATTATTGTTTTCCACAAGAAGTTTTTTATCTGAGCTTCTCCTATTTTTGCCAGTGGTTCTACTTCTACCCATTTGGTGAAGTAGTCCATCGCTACAAGAAAATATTTCTTCGTACTGGAGAGTGGAAGCAGACCTACAATATCCATTCCCCATGGTGCAAATGGCCACGGGCTACTCATCGAGATCATGTTCTGACCCGGCATGTGTTTGTATGAAGCAAATCGTTGACATATATCACATAACAGGACAAGTTCGCTGGCATACTTTTGCATTGTTGGCCAATAATACCCTAATGTTAGGGCTTTGTGAGCTAGTGTTCTGCCTCCCGAATGATTTTCGCATATGCCGAAATGAATTTCTTGAAGAATGTAGTCGGTGTCACTAGGTGATAGGCATCTTAGCAGCGGACCTGTGGCAGATCTCCTGTACAACCTATCACTTATCAATGTGTATGGTGTTGCTTTGCTTTGTAGCTTGCGAGCCTCCGTCTTGTCTATGGGAAGAGTTTCGTTCTGTATGTACACAATAATTAGAGTCATCCAACTGTCTTCTTGATCTGTTGCACACACTTCATGTGCGTCGTTTTCCAAGATTGAGTTTTCTTGTATTGTGATAAGGGGATTGACGACATCTTTTGTGTGTGATTCTTCTTTCGCCAAGTTGTTTGTTATGTGATTGTCTGCCCTGGCAAAATGTCGAACGATAGAATGCATTGAAGCCTTTGATCAGGTCGTTTGCCTTTTGATGGTATGTTTTCATTCGTTCGTCTTTTACTTGGAATTCGTTGTTCAATTGGTTGACCACCAATTTAGAGTCATTGAAGACATTGATATCTTTTACTCCGAGATGTTTGGCTAGTTGTAGTCTTGTTATTAGCGCTTCATATTCATATTCGTTATTGGAAGCGTTGAAACTAAATTTGATCGCCTTTTCCAAAGTCATCCCATCTGGGGTATAGAATATAATTTCAGCTCCACTTCCCTTCTCGTTAGATGCTCTGTCACAATGCAAGATCCATCATTGATGGTGGGATTCAGCAGTTTCTTATTTCTTATTATTGTATGGCTGACGTTGCCGCCTGTAAATTCGACAATGAAGTCTGCCAGTGTTTCAGCTTTTATTGTTGCTTTTGGAGCATAATTGATGTCAAACTGACCAAGCTCTATTTCTCATCTCACCATTCTGCCTGACAACTATGGTTTGTGCAGTACTGATTGAAATAGATGTTCGGTCATTACGATGATGGAGTGGGACTGGAAGTAGGAGTGTAGCTTTCTAGAAGACACGACCAACGCCAATGCTAATTTTTTCAAGGTAGGATAGTTAGCTTCTGCATTTGCAAATGTTTTGCTGACTTAGTAGACTGGCTTTTGTATTCCTTTTTCTTTATGTATCAGGGCGGAGCTAACTTTGTGTTTCAATGTTGATAGATACAAATATAGCGTTTCGCCCAGCTTTGGCTTTGAAAGTAATTTTGTACTCTCCATATATGCTTTTAGGTTTTGGAAAGCTTGTTCGCATTCCTCATTCAATTTGAATGCTTTATTCCCTTTCAAAATCTTGAAAATGGGAGGCATTTATCTAACGAATTGGAGATGAACCTATTGAGAGTTGTTATCTTGTCGTTAAGGCTTTGTACATCTTTTGATGTTGGTGGGCGATTGCATGCTTAGGACTGCGTGTATATATTTCGAACCAGCTTCAATTCCTCTTAGGTTGACCATGTACCCAAGGAATTTTCTTGACTCTACTCTGAATGTATACTTTTGTGGATTGAGTTTCATCATGTACTTGCAGAGTTGGGAGAAGAAGGCTAGTTGTAGGTATTAGATGTGGTCATCTTTGTGTAATCTTTTTACTAGTGTATCATCGATGTATACTTCCATGGTCTTGCTAATCTGATCTCTGAACATTCTGTTGACCAGGCGTTGGTACGCTGTTCCAGCGCTCATTAATCCGAATGGCATCACCCGGTAGCAATGTGTACATCTTTCTGTTATGAAAGATGTCTTCTCCTGATCTGGTGGATGCATCTGTATTTGGTTGTAGCCAGAATATGCGTCCACGAAGCCGATGAGTCAATGTTCGGAGGCAACGTCCATTATCTAATCTATACGCGAAAGTTGAAACCTGTATTTTGGGCAGGCTTTGTTGAGATCTGTGTAATCCAAACAGACCCACCACTTCACATTTTTCTTTTTAACCAGAATTGTATTGGCTAGCCAGCTAAATAGTGGGACTCCTTAATCATCCAACACTCGACAAGTGGTGCATATCCTCATTGATGGCTTGATTACGCTCTGGGGCGATTGGCATTCTCTTTTGTCATATTGGCTTTTTGTCTGGGTTGACTTGCAGTCTGTATGTGATAATGGAGGGGTCAATACCCACCATATCCTTCATCATCCAGTCGATTACGTCCCGATTGTCTTTCAGCCATTGGGTCAATAGTTTGGTTAGCTCCGGATGGAGTTTTGATCCAATTCTGACATCTTTACTGCCTTTTGGACCATCAAGGTGGACTCGAAGCCCCAAACATGTGCTTTATGAATTAATTAAATTCAATATTTCCCTGCTGATTAGGGATTGTGTTTTGTTTAACTGCTTTATAGAGAATTTTTCTTTATATGTTTGTTAAGGTGACCAACTTAGTAAGCATGCAAGGATTTGATGCTAGAGTATATGAGAGTTTCACTTAATCATTATAATCCTATACTCACAAGTAGTAAATGCCAAGGAATGTTGGTAAGGTTACGTAAAAACCTAAGTTTAGAACAAGATGTTGATCATACTTGTAATTGCTTAGTCAATGTTCTTATTTTCCATAGAATTTAATGATCTTGGATTAATATTTAACTTGTAATTCCTAATTAGATAGCATGAAAAGAATTGTTTGAAAACAATGCTTAGTTTAATTCAACGAATTTGCAAAAATAATAAGGTTAATGCAGTGCGGTCACAATTAATCTTGAGCGTTGTCCTTCACGAGTTAGTATGAGATTTTTTGAGTTTAGTTCATGAGTATATGTTTGGTGTGTGGAGATAAGACTCTTATCTAATTTCTCATCATCTACTTCCCTTAAGTTTTCATTACTCTTACATTAATTTTCTTAGTTAAAATTAGAAGAAGAAAAAAAATAACCAATCTCCCAACATTTTCTTATCTAGTTTGTTAGTTGTCTTTTAGTTGCCCTTAGTGTTAGTTAGCCAACCTTTTATCCCCGATCTAGAACGATCTCTGCTTATTCTTTACTATGACTACAAAACAGAGTATTACGTTCTGTGCTAGTAAAATAGTGCATAATTTTATATAGTGAATCCACCCTAGCTAAAAGAAGGTTTAACTAGACATATTAATCATGTTTAAACAATAGTCCATAATTAAAAATCAAACTTAAAAAATAAGAAAAAAGAAAATAGAACATTGTTGTCGCCTCTTGCGTGGTGGTGGAGAGAAATTATGTGGGTGCAGATAGCGGGGAGAAAGAGATAAACAAATCTATTCCTCATCTTCTTCTTCGATTTGCTGTTTGGGTTTATAACTGAAGTGAAAAGAGACTTGGAGAGAGAAGATCACAGTGTGCTAGATCTGTAGTGTCTGATGTGTGAAGGCGATGGAAGGAAGAGATCAAGCGAGAGAAAGTTGTGATTTGGGTGTTGCGAGGGAGAAGGTTGCTTGACTGTGTGGCGTGAATGGAAAAAAAGATTGAGGGCGACAGAGTGAAGGATTGCAAAATGGGTTGTTGGGCTGTGGACGGTGAGTGTGTTGGTTGTGTGTGAGAGGGGAAGGTGATGAAGGTGACAGAGATGGAGGGGTGCGATGGATGAATGAGGGTTTGTGCTTGGCTGGTGATGATGCCTGTGGAGGGCGATGGGATTGTGAGTTGGGTGTTGTGAAGGAGAAGGGGATCATGTTGATAGCTTGTGCGGAGGTTGCGAGCGAGGAGTGATCTCTCCAAAATCAGGTATTGTCCATTTTATACACGTTCTCTGTAGGTTTCATATTTCCTGTAATTTCCTTTCACCACAAGTATTTCTAAATTGCCAATTTGTATCTTTTAGCTTCTTTCTGGAATTTTGGTATTGGCAACCTACAAAAACACAAAAATGGTAGTAACTACCATAATTAACAATAGCGATATATAAAAACTCTTCACAAACACAAGATTAAATCCACATCATTAGAAAGTTAATACACGTTCATAGCAATGATATAAAAACTCACAATTAAATCAATCTATGCAACAAGTGAAATTCAAACACATGCCAAAAAGAATTAACCAAAAAATCTCACTGGATGCATTTTTTTGTCACTGATTGTTTGGTAAAATCACTCTTTCATTTCTGGTTATATGTGAGAGGATTGATGTAAAAGGGAAATAAATGACTCACATATGATATAACAAGAAAAAAAGCATTTTCTGACATGTTTATATTTTTTTTCCAGATATATGATCTCATGGAAGGAATGCTACTACTTGAATGCAAGAACTAGTGACCCCATATGCTCATACTTCATTCAAATCTCCACATCGTGACATTGCACAACACACTCAATCAAAAGGTTTTAATTCATGTTGTAATGGGGGCAAGGGTTCAAAGGAAGAAAAAGAACGAATAAGGAAATTACAAAGGGTTTAAAGAAATTGTGAAAGGATGCAATAAGATTAAAGACATTAGCAAGGAATCTCATGCTTCAAGATATACAACGTAAATGCAACACCGGTACATCAGCTCATATAGGAAAGGGAAGAGGTGGCCTACTGATAATGAAGAGTTTCAGCCATTATTTTGTATCTACTAAAAATGAAAAGAACTTGATTATTTGTATAGTACTGAAATACTGAATGAATATAGACAAGGGCTTGTGTCCCTTCTATAACTTTGTACCAATTTTTTTTTCCAACTCTTTATTCTTAAACTATCTACCAAAGGGCCTTCGCCCACACTCATTTTTCAACATACCTTGAACCACAATAAAGGCTCTATAAATCAAATTATATTTCACTCTTCTAATTCGGTTGGGTATGGAAAATGAGGGTGACGAAACAAAAAAAAACTTAATAACAAGCTCAATGGGAGTTAACCTAAAGGAAATATATTATGGGTCAGGCTTATTTGGCAATGGTGGAAACTATGTGCCTTCATCATGTCAAGCATGTCGTGCAAGTCAATATAATGCTTTGAACGAAATTAATACAAGTTCTAGTATTTAGTTATAAATTATGAAAACAATCTAAGTAAAAACCAAGGCAAACAAAAATGATATCATGCAACGAATTATTATTGACAAAAGAAATGAAAGATGAACTAACTAAATACCCCACAAAATCCAGGAACAATAGGTTCAAAACTCACATGTGGGTTATACTAAGTTAAATTCAATTAAGCATGTTATGAGTATCAATTACTCAGTTGATTACATGTGAATTCTCATATGATAACCATGAATAAGCATTAACCAAATAATAATGTTAGACCTTAAATCATGCTTATAAATCACTTTATAGTCATGTAATTAAAAATAAAATCTCGTCATCGTGTTAGAACTGTCACTAATACCAACAAAGAAAACAAAAATCGACTTTTTTTTATGGACTAACACTTTTTTTTTAAATCAAAACAAAAACTACGTTGTTCCCCCCCCCCCCCCCCCCCCCCCCACGCACACACACACTTAAACCGAACATTGTCCTCAATGTTGACAGATTAGATATTAAAACACATGCAATGAAAGATTTAAAAGAGGAAAAACAAGCTAATAACAAACAAAAGCAAAAATAATGAAAATGAAGTAAGGGGATAGAAAAAGCAAATCTGGTTGGGTTGCCTTTCAAGAAGCGTTTGTTTTAATGTCATGCAGTCTGATGGTATCTTCAATTAATCCTCAGAATAAGTGGAAACATGGAGTGATACGTTTTCTGCGCCATGCTCCACAAATGACTCATAATAGGGCTCAAGGCGATACTCATTCACCTTGAACTCCTTACCAGTTTTGACATTTTTCACCTGTATAGCACCATGGGGAAAACATTAGAAACAATGAAATGACCAACCTATTTAGAACGTAAGTTACCAGCACTACTACAAATATTAGCTTAGGTAACGCCACTTAGATAGCGCTTTTTTAAAGAGCTATCCAAGTGGGCACTAGGATAGCGCTTATTTGTCTTTAAAAAAAAATCAAAAAAAAAAAAACACTACAATAGCGCTTTTAATTTTTTTTTCAGTTAAGCGCTATCTTAGTTATGTCTTAGATAGCGCTTTAAAAAACGCTATGAGAAAAAACGTTACCAAAGCTACCATAGCGCTTTTAAAGTGCTTGCATAGCGCTTCCGAAGCGCTATGCTACTTACATTTAGGATAGCGCTTCGGAATATCACTACTAAAGCGCATATATAGAAACGGCGCCCCTAAACCACCGAAACAGCCACCGTTCAAGCTGCCTCCAAACCCACCGTTTCGCTTTCACTTCCAAACCTCATTCTCTTCTAACTCAAAAGCTTCCCCTGTTTCGCTCTCACTTCCAAACCTCTCTGTAAGTCAATCGTTCGATGGTTTGAGATGGCTGAAAAAGCAATTGGTTCAGTAGCCTCGAAAAAAACCACATCGAGGAGCAGCAAGGCCGGGCTCCAGTTCCCCGTTGGTAGAATCGCTAGATTACTCAAAGTAGGCAAGTATGCAAGCAAGTTTGTGCTGGCGCCCCTATCTATCTCGCTGCCGTACTCGAATATTTGGCCATAGAGGTACGTTTTTTGATCTGGGGGGCTTTGATTTTGTTGTTTTACGTCATTGTTTTTATCTTGTTTTGAGAGGAGTTCGATTTTTTGGCCCTAATTTGGTGATTTTTTTGGTTATTTTTTTTATCTTGTTTAAATCTGGGTATTTTGTTTCAAGTTTATATCTTTAGAACCGGGTTGGTTAAGCATGCTTTGATTTTGAATGGGTTTTCATTAGTTTGGTTTTGATTTGCCTTTTGTGCCCTAATTTTTTGATTTTCTGAAACGAAATTGAATCATGTTTATGTTTACATGGGGTTTGATTGTTTTGGTTTATTTTTATGAAATTGACAATGGACTTTGATTATGGTGCTTAAATTTGTGATTTTTTGTGAAACAGACTTGAACAATTTTGACCTAATGAATTGGGAATCTAATTTACAATGGGTTTCTTCTTATCAGGTGTTGGAGTTAGCAGGAAAAGCAGCGAGAGACAACAAGCAATCCAGAATAGTGCTACGACACATACAATTGGCAGTGTGAAATGATGAGGAGTTGAGTAAGTTGTTGGGTGCAATCATTGCCAATCTTGCTTCATCGGGCTTTCTTCTTGTCGCTTTTCTTCACTTCACTCAATTTTGTTCACTTCAATCTTCGTCTCTTTCTAAGAATAGTTTTCATTCATATTTTGAAACAGTGAGTTGATTCGCTCAATAAATGATGACTTAGCCCAGGATTTTAACTCGAGATCTCATTCCGTCGTCCTCCTTGGTGGATTTCAAGGGTAAGTTTCAGAAATTATGGTTTTCCACTTTAATTTTTATCAGCTGTTGTTTGCTGATTCATTTTCTTCCACGTTCGAAGGTTATGACATTGTTCACTTTGTTTTGGGAGGATTTGAATAAGTAAACGAAATGTTTTCTTTTACTAACTTCATTCGTTTTGATTCAGAGTGTTTTGTCTTTGTTATTGTTGAATTGAATTCCTTACAAATAATGAAAACAAAGAGACTAATTTCTCTACTTTATTTGTTTTTGTTTAGTCTGTTTTGATTTGTTTAGATGCAGAGACCGCTTTCTATTGTTTTAATTTTTGAATTTTGGAGTTGAATTGATTCTTAAGTTGCCAAATTTCTTTTATATGGAAGCGGGATCAGTTCGAAAACTGATCTGCCAGAGAGATGGAAGGAAAAAGAAGAGGCGATATTACATGTTTATAACAGAGGAAGATTTGAAACACAGTCCTGAAATGGACACACGTACTTCCGGAGAGGATTTGATTGCCAAGGTGCTTTTTAAGTATTATTTTTGTCGATTTTGATCTTAATTTCCAAATATTTGTTCTTTTCTCTATATTATTTTTGGATGATTATTGTCAAGCTTCTAGCCAATTGGTAAACTACTCTAAATCCTTGATACAACCTTAACATTCATCCTAATGGCAAGTTTTGGAGTCAAGGAAGTCACATTCAAAATATAAATACCTTGGTTCTCCCACTTACCCTCTCTAGCAAGAAATCTTGAGATCCTCAATACATTTGGTTGGAAATTCAAAACATTTTCCCACGTCTCCCACCTTCCCCTTTTCCTCTTTCTTCTCAAGAAAAACCTAAACTCGCCTCCACTTCTCAGTTCTTCAACCACCCATCTCCCCCCCCGCCCCCGCAAAGCCTACAAAACTGGTAATGAAACGATATATACCTCGATTGTGTTTGATTTGGCTCAGAGATTTTAATTTGGTTCATTTCGTGGGGCATCTAATTTCGTCGACCATAGATGCAGCCCCGTTAAAGCCATTAATCTGGTGGCTGAATCTAAAGAGTTTGAGCAATGAGGATGAAGATGGGTCAGATGGCTGGAAAAGTGTTTCAGATCTTGAAGGTTTGAAGATGAAAGGTTCCAAATTTGAGGTCTGAATCAATTATGGAGAAGGAGGTATATTTTCTCGATTTATTTTTTATTGGATTTTTTTTACATGAATTTGTATTCTTCTTTGTGAATGGTTAGAATTCAACAAAAAATGGAAATGTGTTCATCACAATGTGTTCATTTTTCTTCAGTTTGGTTTGTTCTGGTTAGTTGTGGTCAATTAATTGATTTTAGGAGATGATTACATTAAGTGTATAAATGTCTGTACTGGAGATTATTGAACCTTTCTCATAGTTAGATGTTTTGTTTAACATTATAAAGAAAATCCACCAAGAGATTGATTGTTCCCATTGTTGTTCTTGTGGATTTAATTGTTACATTCTTTGGAAGATACATTACGTCTATTCTAATCTTTTCTGTGATGCAGTCTTTTTGAACTTAGAGGTTGTGAACTCATCAAACTCCACCTTTTTCCTACTCATAATAACATACAGAGTAACTGATTTCAGTAAATAAAAGTTGAAAATAGAACTTTGATTTCACAAAACTTTTAGAAAGAGCTTCCGATTTTAACTTTTGTTGAGCAGAACTTCATTTCTAATCCTTACTTTGAGGAAGGAACAACAACGATCACAACACCAATTACAGTTAGCAGAGTAATGAATGGATTTATTTAGTAATTTTCTTATTACATTTTGCAGTTTTAATGGTTGATAACTCATCAAAGTTTGTCTCTTCTTTGCAGTTGAATATATTTAGATGGCTGGTGAGCTGTAAGTAGACTAATTGATTGTATATTCTGACTTTGCCAAATCGGTAAGTCATTTTCTTAGCCTCTAATGTGCCTGCTCAAATTAGTGACTGCTGCATTTATAGCTGCTTGACATCAAGTGGAAGCCCAATTTCTCATGTGGGTATGTTTTCACTTGCTACAGCGTTGACGAAAAGATGGTGAAGGTATGTAATTATAGTTCTTAGAGCTGATGATAATGGTGAAGGTGGAACTTTTGCTTTGTATTAGCTGTTATGCCGCCATGCTAGAGTGAGTGTTTTGCCTTGTGGACAATTGGCTGATGAAGATTTTTTTGAGTATAAGAAAGATGGGAATGCATCTTCGAATGCTAAAGATTTAGTTTGATATCAACATTAGAGAAGCACAAATTCTTGCAACAAGTTTTGCTTATTTTGGCTTTGATTGGGACTTGTATGGTAATTGGTGATGGAGTCATCACCCCTGCAATCTCAGGTAGAAGATTTTAGATGTTCTTCTGTGAATCATTGTATGAAGCTATCAAATTTTACATTATCAGTAATCTTTCATGATTGTTGATTTGATTAGTTCTTGTTATGTATTTAGTATTTTCAGCAGTTTCCGGATTAGAGCTTTCCATGTCAAAGCAGCATCATCAATGTAATTTTTTTTTTAATTTTTTCACTTGGATAGCGCTTTTTTAAGTGCTATTTTTTTTTTTTTTTTTTTAACTTAGATAGCGCTTTTTCTAAGCGCTATTTAAGTTAATAATAATATTTTTTTGGACTTGGATAGCGTTTTTTAAGCGCCATCAAAATAAAGCGTTATCTAAGTTTACCACTTAGATAGCGCTTTTAAAAGCGCTATTTAAGTATTTTTTAGCTTGCATAGCGGTAGCTTAGATAGCTCTTAAAAGCGCTATGCAAGCTGAAATCTGTAGTAGTGCAGGTCTAAGAAATTATTGGAAAAGCAAGAATTTCATTCCAACAACAAAATTATTTCCACGGATCATCTGATCATGAAAAACGTTGGTGTTCTCCTTGTAAATGTTTTACTCTCATAGGCCGCTTCTTTGTGTCATATGGAACTTTATTACTCTCATATCCAATGGCAGTAGTGATGGTGGTCTCAAGTTCATCCTCGTTCCTGACGTCTAACAATTTATGGGCCAAATTATCAATCATGTTAATAGAAAAAACAAGAATGATTATTAGTAGGATACCTCATGGCTTAAAAAATATTGAAGGCAATCTCATCACCATCAAACTCTGGGTTAATTTCCCTGCGTACACATCAATTTTTTTTCTTTGCCGTTTTCTTGAAAGGACGACCTAAAATAAGAAGCAGAGGTGTTGAAAATGCCGAATAATCCATCTCGAGAAGATAGAAATCCGCCAGAAAGATTAAATGGTTAACCTGCACCAAAACATCTTCAAACAAACCTCAAGGATATGCATTAAAATGGTCAGCTAATTGTATAGTAACACCATCATTTTTAAGCTCACCGAGATTCATAGAGTGATAAACAGAATATGGCATAACATTAATGAAAGCATCTAAGTCTAACATTACATGTTCAATTTTAGTATTACGATTACATAAGGGATGTGAAACTACTCGGATCCATACACTTAAGTGACAATTTCCTCTGAAGAACTGTAGAAACATTCTCACGCGCCCTTACCAATTCTCCATCTTGAAGTCGTCTCTTTGTGGTGCAAAGCTCCTTTAAAAAAACTTGCATACTTAAGCACTTGCTTAATAGCATCAAGAAGCAGAAGTTAACCTGAACTTTTCAAAAGGTTTCCAAGATTTCCTTCTCATGTTCATCTTTCATCGAGTTGGAAAACCTGCCTGGAAAATGCAGAAAAGACAAAGAATGATCAATAGAAACCGGATTTGAAACACTCACCTTCTTACCTTGGGGTTTTTGTGACTCAACGATGGGTGAAGGACTGCTCGAATTCAACTTTGGTTGGCTTTGTTTGGTTGGATCCTCATCCTCAATTTGCCTACCACTTCTCAGTGATTGCTTTTGCAGTTTCAAACCTTAATTCCTTTCGAATTTTGAATGGTAGAAATAGGAAGTTTGCCTTGTTCACGAATTTGTCACATACACTCAGCTATCTATCCCATCAGTAGTTTTGAATCTGTTATATCATTTGCTTGGTTCTACTGAGAAATAGTTAACGATTTCATAATCTCATCATAATTAAGGGACATGCATGAATTGTGCTGAGATGGTTATGGCAGCCTTTGGAATAAACAAGGGGGTGACCTAGTATAGGCTTGTTGTTGAGGTTGTTCTGAATTATTTATCCAAAGCTGGGATGATTTTTCCAACCTTTATTATAAGTGTTAGAATAAGGATTATTCCTATGTTGATTCTGCCCCTGAAAAACTACTGCATTAACACTCTCCCAGCCGACATTCTCAATCAGTTGAGGGCATTGTACATGGTGTACACACCACAAACTTATGTAACTCCTAACACATTCAGTTTTCCCAGAGCCTGAGACACAAGTGAAGTAAGATTAGCAATTTGAGCTTTTAAATTAGAAGTGGTACTTACTTCGTGGACTTGGCGGGAAGCCTCTCTAGTTCCTTCATACTACTAGGCGTTCAAGGCTCAGTTTGTAATCAAAGTGTTCGTTGTTGCTGGAGTTTTATTAACTAAAGTTATTCCTGCCGCTGCATCTAACATTTGTCGTTCAAGTGTAAGCAATCCTTCATAAAAGTACTGAATCGGGAGCTTCTCCTTCATCTGGTGTTGCGGACATGATGCTATGAGAGTTTTGATACGCTCATAATATGCTGGATATGATTCTCTTGGACTCTGCTGAATACCACTAATTTTCTTCATCAACAAGATGATTTTTGAAGTTGGAAATAATTTCTCTAGAAACACCTTCATGTTATCCCAAGAGTATACTGTTCCGGAAGGTAGTTCATAGAGCCAATCCTTAGCCCTGTCAGCCAAATAAAAGAGAAAAGTTCTCAACTTCATAATGTTCTCATCCACAATGATTGGTGCCATACTAGAGCATACAACCTCAAATTCCTTTAAATGCTTATTCGTATCCTCCATAAAAAAAAACCATGGTACTTCTAAATATGGTGAAGCGGGCTGGATTTTAGCTCGAATGACTATGTCTTACCCTGTGCTACTATTGGATATTGAATGCACAGGGGTAAGGCATTGTCCAAGGTGTATGTTGAAAGTTCCTTAATAAACCTGTTGTTTGCCATGTTCAGCTGTTCTAATTCAGAGCTAGACGTTTGTGATTATTTTGCTTCCCCCATTTGTTTCCTCAATGTTATCTCAGGCTCCAAATCGTATTCTAATAAGTTCCCACCAAATCTTTGTATTGCGCATGAACTAGTACCTAGGATAAAAACAGAAAGGAAAAAAATTAATAAAAAGAAAAAATTAATAAAACAAAAAGCTAATGAAGTAATTAGCAATTTTACTATTCCCCGACAATGGCGCCAAAAATTGATGCACTATTTTACTAGCACACAACTTAATACCTGCTTTGTAGTCGTACTAAAGAATAAGTATGGATCATTCTAGATCGAGGATTAGAGGGTTCGCTAACTAAATATTGGGGGAAAGCATTAACCAAAGTATCCTAACAAACTTAATAAGAAAATATTGGGGGATTGGATTTTCTAATTCTATAAGGAGATTACTATAAAACTAATAAAAACTTGGAAGTAGATGATGCAAAATTAGCTAAGGGTTTTATCTCCACACACATATGCTCATGAACTAAACTTCAAAAATCCCTTACTAACTCGTGAAGAGCAATGCTCAAGATTAACCGTGACCGCACTGCATTAGCCTTATTATTTTTCCAAATTCGTTGAATTAAACTTAGCGTAACTTTCAAACTATTCTTTTCATGTTATCTAATCAGGAATCACAAGTTAGATAACAAGCCAAAATCATTAAGTTTTATGGAATATGAACATTGGCTAGGCCATTACAAGTATGATCAACACCTTGTTCTAAACCTAGGTTTTTACTTAACCTTACCAACGTTCCTTGGTAGGGCTGAAAACCGAACCGACGGTTCGGTTTTTCACCTAAACCGTGAACCGAACCGACTTAGGTCGGTTTTAAAATTTTCAAACCGAAACCGATCCGAAACCGAACCGATTCTAATTTATGCAAACCGTAACCGAACCGAACCGACTAAAATCGAACCAAAACCGAAATAAAACCGAACCGAACCGAATATTTAAACATATTATATTATTTATATATAAAATATATTTTATTTTTATATATAAATAATATAATATATTTAATATTCGGTTCGGTTCGGTTTGGTCGGTTAAAATCACATAGAAACCGAAAACCGAACCGACCACTTCGGTTTTGCATTTTTTAAAACCGAAACCGATCCGAACCGAATTTAAACCGAACCAATCGGTTCGGTCGGTTTGATCGGTTTGATCGGTTTTTTGTTCAGCCCTAGTATTTACTACTTTTGAGTACATCATTATAATGATTAGGTGAAACTCTCTTATGCTCTAGCATCAAATCCTGACATACTTACTAAGTTGGCCACCTTAACAAATATACAAAGAAAAGTTCCCTATAAAGCAGTTAAGCAAAATATAATCACTAATCAGCAGCAAAATATTGAATTCAATTAATTCATAAAGCACATGTTCAAGGTCTCGAATCCACCCCTAGCTAAAAGGGGGTTTAGCTAGACATATAATCATGTTCAAACAATAATCCATAATTAAATATCCAACTAAAAATAAGAAAAAATAATTAGTAAAAGAAATATAACATTGTCGTCGCTTGTGTGGTGGTGATAGTGGATTGATGGGGTGCGATAGTAGAGTGGAGAGAACTAAATCTCTCCTCTTTTTATTCACGATTAGCTTCTGCTGTGTGCGTGATGAGATAGCAAGGGCGACGCCTGATGTTGGCGACGGTGACTGTGGGAAGAAAGGGACCAGGATAGAAGAAGTTTCGAGAGAGAGGTGAAGGTTGTGTGAAGGAGATGAAGATTGTGCGAAGAATAGATGGAAGGCGACAATGGCGATGGGTAGCGAGGCTGTTGGAGATATGGTGTTGGGCGTATGAGAGATCTATGCGTGGTGTGATGGTGGTTGTCGATTGGGCTGTTGGTGGTTGGCTGGAACGATGGGTGTGAAGGCGATGGGGATTGAGGTCGATTTCTATTGGTAGGAGAAGGGATGGGTGTGGCTGGAGCTTTTCCTACGATGGCGATGAAGGGATTCTGTGCGTGACTGTGGATTGAGGCTTGCGGCTACGTGATTGCGAGGAGGGCTCTGATGGAGATGGTGATGGTTTGTGGTGAGAAGGGTTCGTGCGTGACTGTGGATGAAGGTTGAGAATAGGGTTGAACAAAAAATCGATCAAACCGAATAAACCGACCAAACCGATCAATTCGGTTTAAGTTCGGTTCGGTTTTGATTTTAAAAAATTCAAAACTGAAGTGGTCGGTTCAGTTTTCGATTTCTATATGATTTTAACTAGGGGTGGGCACGGGATGGGATGGGATGAGATAGACCTATCCCGTTCATACGGGATCGGGATGGGATCAGCCACTCTTATACTGCAGTATCATATATCTGAGCATATACTGCTCTGCAGTATCATATATCTGAGCAGTTAGAACTATCATATATCAGATTATAGCATAATCAACTAGAAGTCTAGAATACATTCTGAACATAATCAACTAGAAGTCTGAACATAATCAATTAGAATAAAAAAAGTAAGGAGATTTTGCTTACCTGTCTCAATAAATTGGCAAGGGTCCAAGGAAGAGCTTCAATGTTCTTCAATATGATGTAGTATGGAAGGGGAAATGAGTCCAGATACTTTGATAATGTAACCTTGTTGTCCTCAAACGATGCTTCCTAGACAAAATAATACGCGATGGCTCAAAAGGGAGACTAATTATTTGCCTTTCCGATATATAGCCAGCATGAAAAGGAGCTGTAAAATTACCATAAACTCCATGATAGATTCTTGCGGGCTATCTACTAGCAGGAATGCAACCATTCTCTTTTTATTCAAGACATCTCTGACGCAACGCTTCAATTTCTCTTGTGCAAGCGGATGTACTCTCTCAGAAATGATGTAAAAAGTTGATAAACCTAAGGATAGGGAGATCAAAAGATACCTTCTCGTGGAATCGACCATCAGCGGTAATCAAGATTAACTGCTGCAGTGGGTTCTGACCAGAAGGAAGACGCGATTTTGCTTGGGAGTTGGATCCGGTCCGACGAGGCTGAAGGAGATCAGGAGGGCTGCTTGGGAGTTGGATCAAAGAGAAGTTGGACTTGCCGACTTAGATCTGAGCGAGAACAAGCTGGATCGAAGATGAAGACGTCTAAAAGTTGAATCGAACAAGGTGTCTTCGTGGTGTGCCGTGTGCGTCGTCGTCGTGTGCGTCTTCCTGCTGCTCTTGAATCTCTCTTCCTCTTGAATCTCTCGTCGTGTGTGTCTTCTGCTTTTGGATCGAACAAGGTTTTTTGTTGTTTCTCTTTCTCGGTTTCTCCTCTTGAATCTCTCTTCTTCGGCTTCCTTTTGTTGTTTGTTTTTTTGTTGGCTTCAGTAACCCTAAACTGCTAAACCTAAAGGAATGAGAGAACTCAGATAAGTGAATCAAGTGATTACAAATTTACAATCAAATAGATCATTAATCTAGAGATGTGTGTGAGAGACATTGAGAATTTGATATGCTAAAATGTTATATGCATCACGGAATTTGTATGGGCATCCAAATATTGCAATCCTAAAATAAATAAATAAAAATATTAATAATAAATATTGAAAAATTAGCTCGGGACGGGATTGGCGGGATTGAAAATCTTCATCCCATCCCATCTCATTCTAGATCGGGATGGAATTATTCAATCCCATTAAGACCCGAAAAAATCGGGACGGGACGGAAACGGGATCGCGGGATGGGATGCCCACCCCTAATTTTAACCGACTAAACCGAACTGACCGAATATATATAATAAATAATATATATTTTATATAAAAATAATATAATATGTTTTAAATAGTCAGTCGGTTCGACTTTATTTCGATTTTAGTTTGGTTTTAGTCGGTTCGATTACGGTTTGCATAAAGTAGAATCGGTTCGGTTTGAAAATTTTGAAATCGACCAAAGTCGGTTCGGTTTTCAACCCTAGCTGAAAAGGGAATGCGAGTTGGGTGATTGTTGTTGCGACGAGGAGGTGATCGCTCCAAAGCCAGGTATTGTCCCTTTTATACACGTTCTCTATAGGTTTCCTATTTCATGTAATTTCCTTTCACCATAAGTATTTCTTAATTGCTAATTTGCATCTTTTAACTTCTTTCTAGAATTATGGTATTGGCAACCTACAAAAACACAAAAATAATAATTACTACCATAATTATCAAGAAATGACCAAATATATATATAAAAACAATTCAATAAAGTGGCATAGATATGCTCCTATCACCCTGGACAGGTCGGGCCTGCATTGTTGTCTGGGAGATGTTGATCCGTCTGCAGTGGACTTGGTAGCTGGTATGATGGTTGTATTTGTCCGGACTGTGATTTCTATTTGTTGGGAGTCGTCATTGCTGCATAGTGGCATTCGCGTGCAGTTGGATGATCACATCTGATGACCCCAACATTGTCACCGAAGTGATACTTGAAGAATTGGTGCATGGTGGAGGATACTACACCCATATCGTGTAGCCAGGGTCTTCTCAAAAGCATGTTGTATGCAGGAAAAAAAAAGGTTGCTAATAAGACTCGTTGTTTGCCTGGTGTTCCTGCCACTACTGGCAACCGGATTCATCCGAGTGGGTAGCATTGTTTACCGCTAAAGCCAACCATTGGTTGGTTGGTGGCTGTGAGCCCCTCTACGTTATAGTGCATTTTGCGGAACCCTGCTATAGACAAGAGGTTGGCGAAACTCTTGTTATCAATAAATACTCGCTTGACTTCCCATTTTAGTATTGAAATTGGTATTACTAGGGCATCATTGTGGAGTCATCCTCTCTGGACCTAGTATTTGATTTTCTTTTGCAGATTGTGGCAATCCTTGGTATCGTGTCCATGGTCCTGGTGAAAAGAATAATATTTGCTTTTATCTCGTCTTGACAGATATCCCCTTAGTTTGGGTCGCCACTTAACGTCTTCCCAGTTTGTCATAGTCTTCAGAACCTTTGCCATACTTGTTTTTAAAGCAGTGTATGGCTTGTACTTCACGTCGACCGAGTTAGTTGATCATTCGGGCTTTACTCTGCCTAACTATAGCTTTCCGAACTCCTGTTTGCCATAATCAAACCTGTTTTTGGTCCTATACCTTTTAGGATGACCGTTGTTCTCCCACAATATATCATCTCGCCTCTTGTCCTCTATTTTTTCTTCTATTATTTCCCGATTCATTGGGAAGGTTCTACACATGGTAGAGTCTGAGCTTTCTTTCAGCACCATCATATGGTGATAGTGGCGCAGGTGATCTGATGGATCAGTGGAACCATCATAAGGATCGAACTTTGGTGGGGTGAACGTCTTGGGCAAAGGAGTGTTCATGATCCGATCGGGGAAGGGTGGCATGGCAAGTTCATACAGCATGTACGGATCTGTGACTCCAATCCTGAATGGTATTTGTAGGGCAAGTCCATTAGTTCTGGATCCAACATCTTGAGGTTCGTTTATTTCAAGGTTAGATTTTTGGAGTTCTGCAGAAACTTCTTGGTTCTTCTAAAGACGATTGGCAGAGTTCTTATGAGATGGATATCTGGTGTGTTCAACAAGTTGAACGCGTTCTTGAGTGAGTCTCTCAGCCACTTTGGTGAGTTGGATTATGTGGGCCAAAAGATGATCCACACAAAGGTCCATTACCATTCCTCTAAGAGTAGGAGCTTGGGGTTTTAGTCGAATGGTGGGAACCACCAAATCTTGTAGTGGCAACTTACTGTTTTGTGCACCTGGTTCTCCCAATGCTAGATTGGAGATGTTTTCACTTAGCAGCTGAGTTTCGCTAATGGGAGGGTTATCCTATGTATTGCCAGCATGAGAGTTGGTAGGGGGTTCCATTTGCACTATATTTGTCATTGCTGGTTTGTTCTAAGAAAACCACTATAATTTTTTTAAAGGAAATTGTCGTTTCCCACAGACGGCGCCAAACTGATGCATCCAAATATGTTCTCCTCGAGATGTGACCTACAAAACAGGGTTAGATTACCAAAGACCACATTGTTGGTGGCCAAAGGCACTCTGATGCTTAAGTCAGTAAACTGAAGAAGAAGAAGATGAACTTAGACAGAGTATAGTTGTAGGGTTTTTCATATATACTTTCTTCTTTTCTGTTATTTACCTTATATAATAAGAGTAATTAACTTTGTACGTAACTTAAGCATGCATGGCGCAATGAAAGGGGACGCTTATCATAATGTTCTCCTCCTTCATTAAGATACGTCATTGGGGAGAGATTCTCGTCATGACTGTCTCCTTCGTAACGTCTCTGTCCTCTAAGGAGATATTCGTTTGGTCCTGATGTCTCGGCCTTTAACTTGTGTCGTGGTCCCTTACTAATGTCTCTTTAGGCTTTAGTGATTGGATATTTAAATGTCCCTAATGAGAAATGATTTGCGCCATGTGTTCGGTCATGATCGAATGGTTGTTTGATGTATCATCACACATGATCAGCAATGTTGCTAATATGCAATCTCGAGCTCCTTACACTGATAATTAACGCTTTTATCATTCTTGAAAATGGTGAGTTGCTAGGTATAATTGGTTTGGTGGCACTTCTCTTCTTGTTTGGTTGGAGATGAAAAGAAAAATGGAAAACTTTGAAATTGAAAAAAAAAACCTTCTAAGTTGGAGAGCTAATATATTACCCCTAACAATAAAGAAAGAAAATAACAGATGCGAAAAAAATATGACAAGGTCATTTGCAGTATAAGTTAACATTTTCCCCTTTTTTTCCTCTATCGGTTGTTTTCTTTAGATAATCCAAATGTCTATTGTTAATCAACATTTAATTTTCAAACTTGGAGGAAAAATATCAACAACTTATTAACTTGTGGATCTCATTTAGAATTTAAGCAAATTTTATTTAAAGAAAAGCAAAGACTATATGTTCAAAAATATTTTCATAAACTTGTAATTCAAAGAGATCTAATTCACTTCCTCACAGTAACATTTATATTCTATTTGAATTCCTTGATGGTATAAAACAAGTCATATTTCATGCCTCATGGGATCCAACATTAGGAATGCCCAATTTGAACCATTTTTAAAAAGTGTCATAAGTTTTTTGTTGCCGTAAACCTAAAACAATCTCATTTCTCGTGAAATGCAGTATCTCGAGAACCTGAAAAAAAAAGTAATTAGAATGTAGAAAACCCCATATCAAAAGAACAATCATATAAAAAAATAAAAAAAAATTTATTTATCCCATATCAAAAAATAATAAGCTCAACCCTTTTGTTTTCTCTCAAGTTTTTTTCACTCACTCGTTCTACAGATTACTTGGGGACTTCCTTGATGTCCATAAGATTTTCAACACATCATCTTACCAAGCAATTTCGTTATGCCCCCAACAAGCCTTCAAACTCGACTCATTCTTCAAGATCAGAATCTGAGCAAACCCCCAAAATATTTGTTCCTCTGTGACTTTGCAACAACAACTCTTCCATTTTACCTAAGAACCACTCAACTTCTCCAACCCCTTTACTATATATGTCTCTCATCATTTCATCACTTGCTTCATTTTTTTTTCATCATTCCATTCTGTCATTGTTTTTTACTTCAATGACTTCTTTGCTACATTTTATGTCACTTCTTCTTCTTCATTTTTTATGCTATTTCTTTTTGTGCTTTCACTCATTTTCACAAATTGGAAAAGAGACCATGATTGAGACAATGAGAAAGTGTGCAAAAGCTGGTATTCACAAAGAGACAAATAAATAGGGCTGAAAACCGAACCATCGGTTCGGTTTTTCACTTAAACCATGAACCGAACCGACCTAGGTCGGTTTTAAAATTTTCAAACCGAAATCGAACCGACCATTAACAAAACCGATCCGAAACCGAACCGATTCTAATTTATGCAAACCGTAACCGAACCGAACCGACTAAAATTGAATCAAAACCGAAATAAAACCGAACCGAACCGACTATTTTAAATATATTATATTATTTATATATAAAATATATATTATTTATTATATATATTCGGTCGGTTCGGTTTGGTCGGTTAAAATCACATAGAAACCGAAAACCGAACCGACCACTTCGGTTTTGAATTTTTTTAATCCGAACCGAATTTAAACCGAACCAATCGGTTCGGTTTTGATCGATTCGGTCGATTTAGTCGGTTTGATCGGTTTTTTGTTCAGCCCTACAAATAAACCAGAGACAATTTTTTTTCTTCCACAGGTAAAAGTTTTCGTGATAAATTGAATTTATCTTAGAGAATCACATTTGAAGTATGATAAATACAGGAAAATCAACGCATTGCGGGGTGATTAATTGGTAGGGTTTTTTATGATATTTGGAAAGGAAATTAAGAAGATTTCATTTTCAAGATAATATTTGATGTTGTTTCTACATATTTTGGGTAACATCAATGACACAATGGTAATATCACTTGTTACCAAAATAGTTACATTAATCAATATGTTTGAAATATTTATCATATATCTTTAAATTGTTTGAAGATATTAAATTGGTATTGGTTACATCAAAACAAGCATTATCAACGATACTTCATAGTATTTGGTTAAATCCTTTCATTTTAGAGATGTTGATTTATCAATAATTGTATTTTCAAAAGAACTTTTATAAGGAAAACCACTTTTTTAAAGTCCAGTATTATAATTAGATTGATATGCAATAGACATTGCATTTGCATCATCGACTTTTTGTTGAGAAAATGAAATTATCTTGGTATGAAAGACAAAAGATAAGTAGGAAGAGAAAGTCAGAATGTTGCAGAGTGTGCTAAAGTAAGATAGGTGTGATTCATATAGAAGATCAAATGGAGATAGTGGAACAATTACACTACAACAAGAGTAATACTACAGTGCAATGATCTCAGTGCATTGATATCTTGCCTGGTGGCTACCAGGCACCGTAGGATTGCATCGAGATAAGTGTATTGGTCTCAGTGCACTGGTATCTTGCTTGGTGCTACCAGGCACCGTAGGATTGCATCGAGATAAGTGTAATGCAATCCTACAGTGCCTAGTGGCTACCAGGCACTTAAGAAAAAGCGCTACAACAAATACTAGATTCTATGACTCAAATTTATGGATTGAGGGGGGCTCCTGCGCACTGTGGGCAGGAGGGGCTCCTGCGCATCCATCTCAACCGTTGGATCATAATCCAACGGTTCGTATCAAATGGGAGACAGAATTTGAAATCCAAATTTTTTTTTTTAAAATTTTCCCACCAAAAACATCTCTCCTCCCATTCGATACGAACCGTTGGATTCTGATCCAACGGTTGAGATGGATGCGCAGGAGCCCCTCCTGCCCACAGTGCGCAGGAGCCCCCCTCGATCCCAAATTTATGACTTGCGTGATTTGCATGTCATCATATATGCTTTTAAGGACTTATATAACATGCATGTCATTAGACAAGACGTTATTCCCTAATGACGACTTGCTTTTGTTGAACGCCATTATCACGCATCGTGATTTGGCTATTTTTTAGGCAAAGAAAATTTTTGGAGGAACCGAGAGCAAAAAAGGCCCGCGAAGGCTCCCCGCAAAAACAAATCAAAATTTAGTTAAAAATAGAAGTTCTTTAGCCCGCTCGACAGGCAGGCAGTTTAGAAAGAAATGTGAAAGGTTTTAGTAGTGCGAAGCAGAAGAAGAGGAGGCAGAACAGAACGGGAAACCCTTGTTCTCAATTCCATCAATGGTGAGATTTACTCTTCAATCTCATTTTACCTTTCAATTTCTCGATCTACAGTCATGTTAGCCTAGCACTAAGATTTGTAAAATTAAATTTATGATCTATGTTGATGATTGTTAGGGTTTATCTTTCTTTCTAATTCGATAACTTCATATTTTAGCGCTTTTGTTCATGAATCTACTTGGCTTCCACTAAAAACGGATTTTTGCAGTAACAGAGTGACTGATACAACTAAACTATAAATCAATGGGAGATTAAACCAGCTATCCATCTTCTGATAGACTCACCTGCTCTCCTCACAGCGTTTCCTCCACCATTCTCCCCGAAATCGATGATCAGTTTCTGAACCATCTTTTGTATCTCGCTCGCACAGGTACGCTACTCTATTCCCTCCCTCTCTTTTGATTGGATCGTTTTAGGGTCTTTTTTTTTTTAATAATTTTTTGATTCATGGATTTTACAAATCCCTCTGTAATTTATGCATTTTATTGATTGTGTTCTTCAAATTAAGATTTTGGAATTCCAGCGTTTATTGATAGGTTGATGTTTACATTAGCTAAAGGTCATAGGGTTTTCATTCTCTCTGATTTGTGGTATTTGGAAATGGGTTTATTTACTGTGTTTTAGATTATTAACTCGAGATTAGGGGTGATGGGGGTATTAATTTTTTAATGAGGCAAAATGGTCCTCCTCTGGAATATGAATTGTACATGATCTATATAATAAACTAGACATGATATTTCTGGGTTTATTATATAGCTAGTTATTATCAATTGGCTTGAAATGGGTTGCATTTTATGCGATTTCTCAGCTATGTCCGTTTTCTTAAAAATTCTGGTTGTCCATGGTTTTATCACCCCATCAAAACCTTTTTACTAAATCACTACTGGAAGTTATGTTTTATCAGTTATGTTATTCTAGATTTTCCACAGATTCCTTAGAATGGGTCACTTTAAAAAAAATAATAAAATAAAATAAATTAGCACTCATTATGTAGGACTGATTTCAGTAATTTTCAATTAAAAGGCTAACAGGTGTTTTTAATGAATGACATAAAGTAATGAGAAGTTATTCTTTGATGTCTATTGTTTCGAGTTATTTTGGTGGATTTTGCCATCAAATATTTGACTTCATAAGCCCTTTATTAATCACATAAGCTCATATTACAGTAACCTGTGCCACATGAACATTATGTCATTTGAGTTGAATGAACTCAAGTAACGTGCAACATATGTTACAGTTTGACTGTTATAAAAGGGTTTCTTGGCTGAGAATGGAGAGATGTTGTAATGGCGTGGTTAATTAGCATCATCAGGAAATCGGAGCAATTGAACTTCAAATATAGTTATTGTTAGGCTTTTACAATTTATGTTCTTTATATTTTGTGGGTTTTTTGGTTCTTACTAAAGTCAATCTATATGTGCTTTGCTCTATCAGTTTCTACATGTTGATTTTTTGCTTTTTAGGTGCAGACTAAGCACAAATCCAAACTCAAGGATCCCAATTTGCTAATAATGAAGGTAAAATTATTATATGCTATAAATTTTTTTGTTTTATTGATCATTCTTGCTCCTTCACAAAATAGAAAGAAGATTTACTCTTCAAACCTGCTATCATCTAAAAGATTTAGGCCAATTTGCTAATAATTTGATGCATATAATCTCCATGGTGTTTTGAATTTCAGGCGATAATATATGTACTTGAAGATTGAATTTCAGTGGTTTCGAAAATTTAAAAGGTTGCAATGAGATGAGACATAATTTTATTGTGGTATGGTCATGGTGGGCAGGGTTGAAGACTAAATTTTGCAGAAAACCTTGTATGCAATCTACTTAACTTTTACTAGGGCATGGCATTTAAGACCAAAAATCGGACCGAACCGGGAAGTGGAACAAGCAACCTGCTCTCTAGCTAAAGCAAATGTTCCCTGCCCATAAAACATAGCGACCTGCTATGTTTTTCCTTGAAACAAACACAACAGACCTGCTCAGTTTTTCCTTGTAAAAACAGAGCAACTGCAGCCAATTCCTCTGCGCCTGCACCCTGCACCTTCCAGCCGTCGCTGCCCTGTTTCTGAATAGAAACAAAGCAAAACAACTTTGTCCCAAACCAAGACAGCATCTTGCCAGAACTCTTTGCCATTACGCTCCACTTGCAAAACACAATTCGACCTGCAGAATTCAACTTGGCCATAGCTTGTCAGTTTTAAATGAGACCAACTTTTATAATTTTATACTCACTTGTATGCCTGTATGCATATTAGAAATCATTATCATTTGCATGGATTCCTATTTTATATAGTTGATTAGGTTCTGGAGTTTCCATAGGATGGTAATATGATGGTGGGTGGGAAACTTTAATGTTAAATTAAGCAAGCAACAGAGCTAGCGGCTGATCAAAATAGAAAAAGTCTCAGTAGGTTGAATAAAATAACTTTGGCTAATTAAAAGTTAATGTTAACTTTTATTTTAGCCCACTGTGCGAAACCTGTCTTAATAAAAGGTTTCGTCTCAACCTCTTATTTAAGACGGAACCTCTTATTAACCCATCTTAATGAGCAGTTCCATCTTACCCCATTGTGTTTGACTACTTAGTTTTGCATGGTAAAGATCCAGAATGTTAGTGAGATATCCATGAGAGTCGACGATACGAATATGGATACAAATGAATTGTTTACGGCGGCATATATGGACAATAAAGATGACTTGCACGACTCAAGTTGCTGGGTTAAATTTTGGATGGTCAGGTTGCTGGGTTAATTTTTTTGTTAACGCTGCCATTGACAAATGACATTGTGTTTATAGTGAGATGATGAAAGCAATTGGTCATGAATACATGTAATTTTCAGCTGCTGTGATTCAGTGTTAGCCAAAAATGATTTATTTTTTGTTGTACAGGTAATTAAATGTTCTATGACAGAAGAAGTGTTGAGTATTATGGCTTGCACGACTCCATTTGAAAATCATTGTGAATAAACTGTTCAGTATTACCAAGTGCCAATAATTCTTTTCTTTCGTAAACAATTTTATCATGTAGGTTTCTTTTTTCTGTTGACGAGACCCATGTTCACCTTAGCAGTTATAAATTGACGATGAAATTTGATTAGATACTACCTGAATCGAGCCCAACAAATTACTTAACCAAACTACTACTCACAAAGTTATCTATTAGTGGGCTGTTGTTTAGTAACTTGTTATGAGTTCCATTGCAGACTACTTTTGTTTGATTATTGTCTTGATTCTTACTCCACAAAGCCAATAATCTCAGTCGTAACAACAATTGTTTGAATAATGTATGAAGTTCTCTTTTCTGAAAGTTGTTATTTGTCCACCAGTAAAATTCTTGTATTGGGATTTGATGAGAAATTTATTAGGACGTGGGAGTACTATTACTATTCGACAATGAAGTAGAAGCTGCAATGTCCTACTGATCATGAATATCACTCTCCCTTGTATTAAATTACTCATTAAGCACCTTTAATAGGCTTCCGTCCAATACAAGTCTTCATGTTGCTTTTGTTTGAAGCATAATGGAAGGAAAGCAGTCACCAATTTTGAGCCTAGTACATATGAAGGCAAGATAGTTCTGGAGGGTGAAAATAAAGGTAACATTAATATCTTAGTTTTATTTGTTTGACGTTCTAAGATATGATATGTATTTGAGCATAATCTTTAAAATCCAGCCAACAATTTGAAATGATCTCTGATTTCATTTTCAATGCTAATCTTCAGGCTTTGCCTACAATCTTGACCTAAAATTGGGCATTGCTCATCTTTCTTTTCCTGATGTACCAAAGGAGAATGATAGTGCAAAAGGTTTCCAAATCCTATATGACCCTCTGTACATGCCTGATGTCAAGAGAGCAAGGGTAATCTTCAAAGCACTTGTTTTAGTTCTCATTCTTACTTACCAGTCACAAGTCAGGTTACTGGTTATATTTTTCATCAATTTAGAATTGATTATGATTTTTATTTTCTATCATTTGTGGCTTGTGCAAGGTACCTCGCTCTATCTCTCTACAACTATCTTAATCAAAGAGAAAGCGTTCTATGTTTTGCTGCAAGTTTTGATTTATTTTTCCTTGAATAATGTCTTCGGCGTAGTAATATTTACTACATCAATGATAACTTGGTTGATGATTTTATTAAATGTGAAGTTTGGAAGTGTACAATATTGACTCTTGTGTAATTATAATGGTGAGACTCCTTGATATTATTGACTATTTGTTTACTTATTTTTTAGAAGTACCTCAGTATTTGTTAGCTTTTTCATAGTCAAAAGCATAGGTATATAGTTTGAATGGGGTTATAAAAATTGTGGTTTGTGCGGGTGCTAGTGCGTACAGGTTCAAATAGTTTGTATTCAAATAGTGTGAATGGATGTTATAGAGCAAGAGCGAGGTGGAGATAGGTATATTGTGTATGGTTGTTGGGGGAGAAGATTGGGGGTGTAGTAATGGGGTATAGAGATAGGATATGATTTTTGTTTAAATTTAAACAAACTATACTAGGTTTGCACGTCCTCAACGATTAGTTAAGTCGTGGCCAGAACGTCATTATTCATCAATTATGTCTTGCACAATAACATTCAAGGCACGTCATTGCTTTACTTTTTTAACAATTTGCTAACGACGTCATTAAAGACACTTACAATGTGAAACTCAAGTCGTAAACTTATAAGGACATGATTCCATGACTCAAAATGCACGTCGTAGAATGTGTCGCACCTATAATGATCCTTGATTCCTTGACATGCTGATGGACATCATCATAAGCATTAGATGACGTGCAAAGCACGTTGTCATATCCTATATATGTTGTAGTGTTAGTCACATTGGTAGGTTTCTTTCATTTTTTGAAAGAAAAATTATTTGTACTATTGCCAAGGTAGCATTTGATGTTATTTCTCCATTTGGCATGAAACCATAACAATTGGGAAAATAATTTTGGAATGTTGGAAGTATATTAGTTGCACCAAAATTGAACATCATAATAAGTGTATTAAAAACAATGTTATAATCAAAATAAGTTTTAAAAGTGAGAAAATCGATAAAGATAATAAGGATCTTGTGATTTGCTTTGCTAGAGTCGAAGAAATGAATTTGAAACTTTAAAAACTCAAATTGAGGAGTTAAACGTTGAAAAGTGAAAATGTATTTGTGAGTTATGAGCAGAACTGCTATAAAATCTTGTAAAAATACTTTGAAAGTTGTTAAGCCTGCTTTGGAGAGTTATTCAGCCTTCAACTTCTTCATCTCATATTGAGATTGATGATTCAATCACCCAATGGTGAGAGAATGATTGTAAAAGAGCTTAAACCCTCTATCTGACAAAGTACTATAAGAGAGAAATTATAGTTAAACTTGTTTACTCAACTCTACCATTTGGGTGTTTTAAACTCTATTATGAGTTTCAATTTGGCCTTAAGAGGTCGTGGATTGTAGTTTCAAGAAATGTGCTCCCGTTAGAACGAGTTTTGTACTCCATTTTGTGGAGAATACAATAAAAATAACTTGTGGTGTGTTCCTACCATCGATAAACTAACCAACCAAAGCCAATCAAACTTCAGTTTAGGTGAATCTCATCATATTGTGCTCTGTCATGGTTTGTTTTCTTCTCTTTCTTTACTTGCATGCTAGACAGTAGTTTTACTCGTGACATTTGCTTATTCATATAAATCTCACAACCTGCGTACTTCAAGCCTAAATTTTTAGCTACAAGGTAAACTCCAACTTATTTTCTCTAAGTGGTACTTAACTTACCTTCTTTACATAATTTTAGGAGTACCCAGGTAGTAGCCCAAACAACATTTTCAAACAAATATCACGTAACTTACAAGCTAATCGACTTGGCTTTTCCCAAGTCGACTTTGACTCTTCTTTTATAAGTTAACCTTTCAAGTTCTTTTCACTTACCACATTGGCGGATAAGTACGTATAGCCAACCAGGGGCGGATCTAGGATTGCAGACAAAGGGGGGCAAAAAAATTATTGATAATTTAATTCTTAAAAGAAATAGATAAATATGATTAAAATAGAGTTTTAAAAATGTTACAAGAGAAACATACATAATGAGTCAATGTAGATGCGCAGTAGATTTAGGTAAAAGCTCACTGCGGGTTCTCATGTTTCGGTAATGTTTCATAATCACCTCATCATCGATGCCATTAAATATATCTTTCTCAACATATGTAACCAAACTATCTGCCATCCATTAATCTCCCATACGATTACGTAATCGATTCTTGACAATCTTCATAACATAAAAAGTTCTCTCGACACTGGCAGTTGCAACTGGTAATATTAAGGCTTAAGTAATAAGCCAATATTCATATTAAAAAATGTTATCCCAGATTTCCAAATTCTTAAATTATCAAATTTGTAATGTAAATCAATAATTAACACATGAAAGAAAAAGAATCTCACCAAATACTAAGAACTTGAGATAATGACCTTTTCAGCAGATGAAATTAAATACTCACTTAAGCTTCAATGATCAAATACCCATTTTGTGCACTTTGTCAAAGCCTAAACAAATAAACAAATTAAATTAAATTAAAAATCAAATATGAAACTCTCTTGTATAAAGATGATAAATCGGATGCTTAAACAAACGTGAAATACCTCACCAAAGCTTAAAGAAATATGGAACAAAAGAAACGAATTTACCCCCTTGGATTTTTCTATCTCTTTCTTTGATTGATTAGAATAATATTTTGAATAAATTTAATAAAACGAAGTCCTTTCATCTTTGTCTCTTTTTTCTTTTTTATCAAACCCAACCCCATACGGCCAAACCAAACCCACTTCCAGTCTCTGAGAAAATGAGACTCTGATATCTCTGAGTCACTCAGCTCACTCTTCATCTCTGAGAAAGTGAGACTCTGGTATTTCTCTCATTTCTCAATTTGTTTTCATCAGTCTCAGAGAGATCGAGATCGAGTTTGTTCGAGTTTGATTTCATCAGATTCAGAGAGATCGAGAAGTCGAGATCGAGTTTGTTCGAGTTTGCTTTCATCAGATTCGGAGAGATCGAGTTTGTTTTCTTCAGACTGAGATCGAGTTTGTTTTCATCAGACTCAGTGAGATCGAGAGATCGAGTTTTAATCAAAGATTTTGAGTTTGTTTCATCAGACTCTGGGGAAGATCCAGGAGAGATCGAGCTCGGTGAGATCAGAGAGAGATCAAGTTTTTGATCTCTTTCGATTTTCTGATTCCATGATCTCTCTGATCTCTCTTTGAGATCTTTCTTTATCTCTCTCTTATCTCTCTCGAGTTTCTGATCTCTCAAAGTTGATTCGTTGTTTCAATTTTGGATAGCCAAAGAAGGAGACAGAGACCCAAGGTAAGAAGAGATGTTAAAGCTTAATGTGATTTTGTTGTTGTCCACTTGTCCTGTTGATTTCATTTAGAACCCATAATCAAACAAACTCACCTTGTTTTGCAAGGATGGAGAAGAAGCTATTGTTGAGGACCGAAGGCGTGGAGGCGGAGATTAGAGGCAGCGACTCAATTTTTTTTCTTCAATTGTGATATGTGATCTGTGATTGTAATTGTTGGTTTTATAAGAGGGGCAACATAAAATTTCTAAGGGAGGCAAGATTGAAATTGTATAAACTTTGATAGATTTTTTTCAAAACCTAACCCAAGCTGTAGATCCGCCCCTGTAGCCAACTTCTCTAGAGTTGCAATTCCCCACACGTTTAAGGGAGGATTCAAAATTGGATTATCTCGCTAAGATTTTCCATTTCTTGTTCTCTGCTTCTCTTTTTTTCCGACAACTCTCCCAGCACTCATTTTTGCAGATTTTTGGAGTGAGAAATTGTGTGAAGTGTGCATGGTATTTATATATAGAAGAGACATATATGACATGCACGTTGGATTTTATAATATTCTGTACACTAAATCTTAGCTCCTAGAGAGCAAAAGTAGTATATTCTAAGTAGATGGCAAAGGAATGAGTGAAAGAAGGGCAGACGTGGAAGTTACAGAGGTAATGCATGTAAGACAGATGCTATTACTACATACAGTGTAGTGGCTTTCTTCCTAATTATATGTATGTGGCAGGATAGGAAATGGATATGCACAACGTAGATCAAACAGTCAAACCTCGCCCAGTTTGAAAAAATGTCAAAAAAACTAAAGTGTCAATTGCAGTACAGACTTATTAAGAAAGAGATTGATGAAGTTGCACCCAAAATTTCCTTTGTAAAGAACAAATCTCAGAACTAAACGATGGCGCAATTCATTTTCTAGTTTTCCAGATTGTGTGTAGTAGTATTAGTAGTATATAACTTCAGTTATATGAAACCTGTTTCCAATATTGTTATTGAAAAAAAACAAAACATGTTTCTCAACTGAGAGGGACTTTACTATTTGCCAAAAATGCTAAAAGAAATGAATTTTCAAGGTTCGGAGAAGGGGAAATTCCTGAAAGCCTCTTGGAAAATGTGCACTCATGACCAGATTCCCAAACTCATCTAGATCACACCGAATGTCCAGAGGGTGACTGTGGATAGGTTGGATAACACTCTTTGTTCATGTTAGAATATTAAGCCCACTTCAATTATTCGTGGGTCTAAATTTTTCATGTGTTCATCCACAATAGTATCGTGCAGATTTATAGTATAGTTGTTATGTTGGTATCCACTGACGTATGTTGTTATCCCATGCCTCCACTTTAGCTTTCACTTGATGTATGACTGAATTCACCCTCGATACAAGTTCAAACTTTTAAAAAATGACAATTTATCATGGTATCAAATGATTCATTCTTGGAGGTCATGGGTTCAAACTAAGCTAGAGCGGAGGTGTGAGACTACAACATATCTACACTAGGGGTGGGCACGGGATGTGATAGACCTCATACCTATCCAATCTCGTTCATTCGGAATTGAGACGAGATAGACTTCATCCCGACCTCGTCACATCCCAAACGGATTTAGGACAGGACGAGACAGGACGGAATGAGCATATACTAAATAGTCTTCTAATGAAGAATAACAAAAAAAATTCATCTCACCTTTCTCACACACCAATAATCCATAATTTATGTACGTATAACTTTCATCATAACTTTAACAAAAAAAAAAAAAAAAAATTCATCTTAACAATATAAAATGTCATGTAAAATTTCATCTCATATTACTCCTAATATTATCTTGTGAGAATAATATAAATTCTCAAGTTGTCTTAATATAAGTTCAAAATAAATTAAAAAAATATTGCTTATTGACCAAATTTGTAACTACATAACTCATAAAAACCTACCCATCATTTGCCTTTATTTTCAACAAAAATAATTATCCCATAACCAATCTAAAATGTGAAAAAAAAAAACATAAATTTTCATAGGTTCTATTTGACCTAAAATATTCAAACTGAAATTTTTATCTAAACAAAGAGTATCAAATGAAGCAAGTTTTCAAACAATAGATATTTTGATTTAATTTCAACACATCATAAAATTTTCTTTAGAAGAGTAGTTTGATTAAAATTAATAATAATTAATATTAAATAAATAAGTTTGGGATGGGCGGGATTGAAAATCTTCATCCCAATCCCATTCCACTCTAGAACGAGAAGGCACGACGAGATCGAGATGAGTTTGATCAATTCCAAAATGACCCAAAAAATTGAGATGGGATCGGGATCGCAAGATGGGATGCTCACCCCTAATATACACCGTAAACTCACGCGATACTACCATGGAGAAATACATTAAAAAATTATGCCCATGGATAACCGGAGTACACTTAATATTCTAATCAATTCACGGCTCACTAGATATACATTTTTCTTTCTCGTTTCCTTGGAGCCCTAGTCCTACAGCATTGGGCTTTTATAATATGGGCTTGGGCTAATCTTGTAAAGGATTTCTAAAAACAATTAGTGCAAGATACCAATTTCACTGGAGTGAATGGTTGTGAACTTGTGATGTATCTCCCACACAACAATGTAAATTTTTTTGTTGGTGATGAAAGTGGATGATGCAATGGGATTCACTTGGGATTACACCAACTAATTAATTTGGTTATCTTTTGTGCAATGTTGTTAATTGAACAATCTAGGACCTTAGTCACCAGAGAGCGGGAAGCAGGAATGGGACAAGAGCGAGATTGAGAGCACCGGAGTACTTAACTTCAAAACTTGTTAATTTTCGAAACCGTGGGTGAGCATTTATATATGTAATCAACAAAATTAAGATTAACAACAACATAAGACAACTAATTAGATTTCAACAATAAGAAACAAATCTCGAACGAGTCATGGGTCCTCTTTCTAATTATCGCAGTGTTTACAATCAATTAGTATTTGCTTGTGTTGCAAAATCAATCTGACCTTCAGGGACTTTGCATTTCCTTCGTACTCCTCGAATTTGATTCCAGTCTAGTTTAGTTTCCAAAAACATGGACATTCTAAGATATCAATTTTCATATTTGAGGTGAAACTTCAAAATGAAAAAGTTTGTGGTGATTTCTTTTGAGTTTGTGGTGATTCTACGTGACGAGGAAACCAGCGAGGAAAGGGAGGTGGAAGGGGGTGAACCGTTCACCCCCTCGGGATGCGCGCGCCAAAAAAGTGGGCACACATTCCGAGGGGGTGAACGGTTCACCCCCTGCCACCTCCCTTTCCTCGCCCACTTCCTCGACATTTAGAATTTCTGTTGTTTCTATTGTGTAAATCACGACAATAATGGGATGTATTCCAAGTAATCTTAATAGCATATCCTTTGGCTTGTTAAAATATCGTATAGGGTAGATATTTATACTTCCTAAAATCAAAGGAAAAAATATATATATATATATATATCTTATCAACTATCTAAACACTTATAATGAGAGCTCTCTCAAATGTCCAAAATGTCGTAAACCTGATTTTTAGTTGCCCAAAATGCATTTCTAATTTTATCATATTTACAAGGAAAACAAAGAACTGGTAAAAAGTAAAAAAGGGATTTTTATGTCATTACACTATTACTAAACTTTACCATTTTATCATTTCAAACTTAAACTATTTCTAATGAAAACCAACTCCCTATAAACATTCATTATTTATATCTGACCCTAATATAACTTATTTGAAATCCTTTAGTTATTTATAAATTGTAAAAAGACTCTTATATCTAACTTTGAATTTTTCATTTTATCATTCATATTTTATATTTTTACAATAAAAATCAGATTCTCTCAAACATTGATTAATTATACATATGTTTCTAACATAATTTATTTAAAATCCTTTATTTATTTATAAACTATGAGCCTTAAAATTATATATTTATTTTGCTTAAAATTTTAAGAATAAAATTTTGTTATTATTAATAAAAAAAAATATTGAATCTTCACACACGTAGAAAGTTTCGACACCATAATTAAAATATAAAAATAATATCCTAGATATTTGTAAATGAAAAGATATACATCTATTTATAAGCTTTGATTTAGGCAGATAGATGCTTGAGTTATCCTATTATTTAAAGGTAAAGTAGTCAGCTGGTGCCATGCATGAGATTGCAGCCTTTGAGAAATCAGCCAGCCAGAGACCAGAGACCAGAGACCAGAGACCAGAGACCAGAGTGATTCCAAAGGGTGAGGCGGCCTAGCCAAAACAAAACAGAACCTTCTTACCTTATCAAGGTCGTCTATGCACTTCCCACGCAACTTCTAATCACCAAAAGTAAGGTGTCGACCTTGACCCTCGTTCATTACATCAACAAGAGTGTCCATGCACTCTATGTGCGGGTATATTTAGTATTTAAAATAAAAATTATAATAATAAATAAAATTAAAATTTTAAAAGATTTAACTAAAGACATTTAATTTGATTAGTTTAATTAATTTAAAAAGTTAAAGAATATTATGGAGTAAAATATTGTAATTAAATATTACACTATCACCATTTAAGGTCATATTTGTAGTTTATAGATAATTAGGGGGATTATAAATAAATTATCTTAGGAGCTAGATATAATTAATCAATATTTGAGAGAGGCTGGTCTTGATTGTAAAAAAATATGAAATGTATATGGCAAAATGAAAAATTCAAAAGTTAGATATTATGGTCTATTTATAGTTTATAGATAATTAGGAAAAAAATTATCTTAAAGGCTTAAGTATAAATAAGCATGGAATGAGTTTTCGTTTGACGAAATCTCACTGAAATTTTCATTTTTTTAATTACGAAAAGAAAAAAGGCGAAATATAAATTTACATTTTTTCAAGGTTTCTTTGAATTTTTTCAAAACAATTTCAAATTTTTTTCATAAACTTCCGTTTTTTGGCTAAAAAAAAACGTAATTCAGTGACCAAATTTTCAATTTTTTGACAAATTTTGGAGTTTTTTCGTAAAATTCGAGTTTTTTTTTAAATTATCATTTCTTCTAATTATTTATTAATTTTAATGGGATTTTCATTTATAAGACACAAATACCCTTTGTCACTTTATTTTCACCTTTTAATTTTACTTGTAAATATTATAAAGTTGGAACAAGGATTAAGTATTCGTGAAATTTTTTATTTTTTGAAATTATGATAAGAAAAAAAGCGCGAAAGAAAAAAGTACTTTTTCAAAAAACTTTGAGGTTTTTTCGTAAATTTTGTTTTTATAAGAATACAAAAATTACATTTTTTCGAAAATTTTCGGTATTTTTTCATAAATTTCAGAAATTTTTAATAATTATTTATTAATTTTTGAAATCATCATCTGAATTTCTAATTATCATTTCTATTAGTTATATATTGATTTTTGCAAATACTCCCTAATTTTTCTAATTATATATTGATTTCATGTTTTTTTTTATTCATTTATTAGTATTTATACTTAATTTAATATATTTATTAAATTTATTTATTTACTTCTTATTTTTTTCACATATTATATATACCCTCAATATTCATTATATATAATTAGATTGAGAGCTTCTACTCGTCGAGGAAGCCAGCGAGGAAATCAACGAGGGAGGGAGAGAGGGAAGGAGGGGACCGTTCATCCCTCTCAGGATGCGTGCTGTCATTTTTCATGCACACATCCCGAAAAATGGACGGTCCCCTCCTTCCCTCACTCCCTCCCTCGCTGATTTCCTCGCTGGCTTCCTCGACATTTAGAATTCCTGAGTTAGATTAGATTGGTTTCCAACCCCAAATCCGTCAAATAGGCAGAATCAGTTGTTACACCACCATGACCTCCACACGCCTAACTAGACAACCAGACCCATGAATTCAGATCCCATCTTGTAAGTTGTAAAGACAACAACAAGAAGATGCCGGCCCAATAAAATCTGATTTATTATCAGTTTGCTGACAGGTCAAGATTAATAGTATATTTATCTCCATTGCCGACATTAAAGGCTTTTTAACATACAGAGAGCCAATCTCTCTAAATTTATATTTTTATTAAATCAGGTCAGCGACTTTTCGACATTACCAACTTTTGCTAAGTAACACTCCTACAGTCCTACCCATTAGCACACCATCAATATAAATAAGGGTTAATTACAATTTCCTCTCATAATATGTCTTATTCAACACTCCAATTAATATTTATATTGGACTTTTCTTTTAAGACTAACAGTCAACGTGTCTTGATCATTTGTTTTTAAATCAGATTATCAAATTACCCTAAGAAATCAAAGACTGAGATTGAAACTTTCGTATCTCGAACATCTCGTCTTGAGGAAAATTCCAAGGCCTAACTAAAATCGTAATCGTATCTCGAGAAAAATCCAATAATTGATTTTAAAATATTTCATCTTAAAGAAATCATCTCGAGAAAAATCTAACGGTCCAATTTAATTATGCATGCATCTCGAGAGAAAAAAAATTTACCAATTCAATACGCATCTCGAGAAAAATCTAACTGTCCAACTCGCATCTCAACAAAGATCTAACAATTTAGCACATATCTCGAGGAAAATCTAGCAATTGATCCTCATTCCTCCTCTGTTTCACAATCCCTATAATAAATTAGGGCTACATTCCTCATTCCTCCTCCTTTCTCCCCTTTCGTCTCTCAGGTTTGTTTTGTTTCAGAAGGCAAAATTAAATTCAAATTTATTTCGGGGGACAAAATTAAATAAAAAATTATTCAAACTTTAGATTTTCCTCGAGATGCGTGCAAGAATAAATTTGAACCATCTTATTTTCTCATATTCCATGCCGAAGCATTAGATTTTCCTTGAGATGCACGCTGGACCATTTGATTTTTTAGATGTGTGTCGGATTTTCAGATTTGTCTCGAGATGCATGCCGAAGCGTTAGATTTTCTCGAGATGCATGTATAGTTAAATTTGGACAGTTAGATTTACCTAGAGATGTGTGTACAATTAAATTTAAACTGTTAGATTTTCCTCGAGATGAGTCTTTTAGATGAAATATTTTAAAAAATCAAATGTTAGATTTTCCTCGAGATACAATTATGATTTCAATTGGGTCTTAGGATTTTCCTCTAAATGAGATGTTTGATATAGAAAATATTCAATCTCAACCTTTGATTTCTCAGAGGTATTTTGGTAATCTGCGTTGAAAACAGACGGTCAAGACACGTTGACTGTTAGTCTGAGGGGGAAAGTGCAATATGAATGTTACTTAGGGGAAAAGCAGAATATTGCATATATTATAAGGGGGGAATTGCAATTAACCCTATAAATAAAGTTTTTTTTACTCCATTAATCCTCTTCTTATCCTCTCTTCACAGGAACAACAAGCAGCAACACCCCCGCCCCGCCATCGGATGCATCACCCTGCTGTCAACTGTCGACTGCTCCATCCTAACCCGCCAACCTCACTCCTCCAACATCGCCTTGCCCCGCTACCACCTTTTTTTACATCTCTCTTCTTCTCTCTTGCTCGCAGGATCATGCGAATGGATATTTAAGCTCGCATGATCCATTGCATTTGCTTGAAATTCGACATAGTTTTTTCCTCAAACGCAACAATGCCTGCGACCTTAAGGATATCACAGGGTCCATTGCATTTGGGCAAAACCCGACTCTGTGAATTTTTTTATAACTTTTAGCCTATCTTTTTTTAATCTTTTTTTTAAATTTTAACATTTTAAATACACTCTTATCAAAATAAAAATATATTCTCAAAACACTTTTTGCCCATTGGCTTCAAGCATCCATATTTCGAGACGTCAAAAGTCAATTTTTTTTACTCGACATCGTCAAAATGGTGTTTTTGCAATAAAAGCAATTTGTTAAAAGTATATACAAACCATAGAAATTGAGAAAATTTGAAAAAATGGATGGAGTTGGGCTTTCTGTCCAAACACAGGGGATGCTGCAAATTGGGTGATGCAATTCGAAGGGTCTTTTGTGTTTGAACAAAAAACCTAATTCTGTCAATTTCTTAAAAGTTTTTCTTTGACATTTTTTTTCTATTCCTATGGTTTATATAAACTCAAAAAAAATTGCTTCTATTGCGAAAACAAATTTTTGGACTTCTGAAGTTGACTTTTTACTCGACATTGTCGAAATGGTGTTAGTTTGATTTACGATAACTTAAATAGAATTAGGCTTTGTTTTTGTTTTTTCTGGTTCAGTTTGTGTCCATTACCATATTTTGTGAGGTTGAAAATTATCGTATTTTGTAATTTCTATCACTCTAATTATCACGTTTGATTTTTTTTTCACTAACTTCAAATTTGACTGTATCTTGAAATAATAAAGGCAAACCTATTTTCATTAATATTTTTAAATATTACATAAAATACAAAAAAAAACATTAAAATAGCAAAAATCACCTAGGAGGCACTCAACAAAGTCCTTTAGGGGGTGACGTTGGAGAGCCTCTTCTTTGTCGGAGGAGTAATAATCTACCAACGACTTTCCACCATCACCATCATCATCGTCCTTATTAGAGGACGATGATGATTCCTTGTCCTCTTCTGATAGTTCTTCCTCATGGTCATCCTCATCATCTGAACAAGTCCTCTTCCAGATCGTCCATGTCATCCTATTCTTCATCTGAGTTTTCTTCTTCAGACATTGTTATTTTTCTCTTCATTTTTTCTTATTTATCTTGATTTGGTGATGAATATTGATAGATTACTCCCCTTTTGTAATGTTCAACTTAATGACATTTGTCTTCTCAAGCAATTCTATTTGTCTTCTCAAGCAATTATATTTGTCTTCCCTAGCAATTTTCTTGTGATTATGCAACCATTGTGTTTTTCCCATGTTTGCATCATCACTTCCTAAAAGACTAAACGAATCTCATTGGAGGAAAAAAAATTAAAAAATAAAATAGGAGGATAAAAAGAAGACGGAGATGCATGTGGGACGACAAAATTTGGGCCTCGCATAGGCTCCTGCGAATGGGAACCCCCACTCGCACAATCCTCTGCGCGTAAGGGTTCCCTACTCACAGGAATTTGCTCAAGAGCAGAGGAAAAAAAAACAGAAAACAAGAAGAGGAAGAGAGAAGAAGTGAAGAGAAGGTGTCGATTGGTGAAAAGAGATGGCAACGATCTCTGGTTGCGATCGAGTGGGAGCATTGCGTGTGTATGGTCGATGGATGTTGTGGTTGATGTATGTGCTGTGAAAAGAAGATGACGACTGTGTGGTGGTCTGCAACTATTGTGTGGTTGCGTTTGATGAATGCTATGAGAGGTCTCATGGTAAGGAGGAAGACGGTTGGGGCGATGGTGGCCGACACACCCACCATCAACTGCTATGCTTGTTGTGAAGAGAATGAACAGTGATAAATAGAGTTTATATTGGTAATGTGCTTTAGCACATTAAAAAATAGGCAACGACTACACCACACCACAATTTCCTCTTTCTTACACCACCATTGATTTTTTTTTTTAACTTTCTCACACCACCAATAAATATGCATAACAAAGAAATCCAAACTCAAAACAAAAAAAAATGAAAAAAATGGCAACTTTCGACCAATTTAAATTGTCACGCCACGATTTTCGAAGAAAAACGAAAATCCTAAAATCCACGTAGGATTATCTGTTTTCCCAAAACTCGGAACGTGAAAATTCAATAACAACATAAACAATTAGCAGCAACAACTAAAACATAGTTTTGAAAATTTTAAACAAACTAAAAATTATCTAACAAGGAAACTCTGACGTTGCTAGCCCCACTAACGGAACTCCAGTAACGCTACTAAAAAATCTCTAAACCTAAAAGGCTAATCGGCTACATTACAAAGGAATGTACCCAAGAAGCAAAAGCTCACTTGGGTCAGCAATAAAGCTGGTGTGAGTAATCTTCATCCCAAAAAATCAACACATCAGCAAGTGATAACATAAAATTAAACACAAACCATTAACAACCACAGAAACGGGTAGTTCCTTAATGAGGCAAATGTGTCATGCAAGAGAATCACAATTCAAATAATTTAGTTTCTCAACGAGGCAATCATGTCATCCTAATAAGTAAATACGTATTTACTTGTACTTACTTTGTAGATGTTGACTATGATAAGTCTGACCTGCAGAAATATTAGTGGATTTGTCATCCTGCATGAAAAGGGTTAGAAACAATATGAATATGACTTCTAAAATAGTTGGTATTTTATCAGTTAAAATAATAGTGACCATAAATTATTTGACTTGATTATATTATTTATTTTTAACGAATTGATTCATTTTTTTTAACGGATTGGTCATTTTCAACGGATTGATTACTTACATGTTTGTATGCCTCTCTCATATAAAGGAGGACTTCTCCGTCATCTATGCCCAAGTGGGGACACATCACATACAGGCATGCATCACCGGATATCCTTAACTATATCAGTACAATAAAAGTCACTCTTGGACTATCAATGCGCATAAAGTCACGTCATATTTTTTACGGATAATATCAAAGTCTATCTTAGGCATAAAAATCCACCTCATTTTCAAGACTAACCTGAAGGTTATTTTAGTTTCTCTATAAGAAATAGGCGTCCCACATCCGCAAGACAACCCGAAGGTTATTTAGTTTCTCTATAAGATAGGAAAAATCACAAAAAAAAGAGGTGTGGTAGTTCTAAGTGATACAATTTCAGATAATCAAAATTTAAGGAATCATAGTTTATCAATATCATTTATTGTAATATCTCAATTTTCCACCACAGTGACATTTTGTCATTCATAAATCAATTACAACAGTATCCACTCACATTTTTTGGGAAACATATCATTTGACATCTTGTCGATAATAAATAATTTCATCATAGTATTATTCTCCCATTATTTTGGGGCAACCATCATTTTTCTATAAAAACTTTATTTAACAAAATGGGGATCAAAGCCCATGCAATAAAAAGAATTTATACTTTTTACCAAGGCAATTTGTATAACAATCAAAATTCAAGTCACAATATAAATACCAATCCACATAATAATACACATATCCAAATTCATCTCATCAATGATAAATCCTCAAATTTAATCTCAATATACACATTTACATTACCATCATCTAAAATTTCAAATCCCCAACAGTAACTCATAATTTATTTTTCAGAATTTATAAACTCATTCCAAAAACCTAACCCATCGTCTTTTAATACCAAAATTGATAAACCAAATCAAATTATAACTCATTCTATTAACTTCCAAAATTGATCATCCTAATCAGATCATAATTTATCATTTTTAATACCCAAATTTGATAAGCTTAAACCAAATCATAAATCAATCAATCTAAGTCCAGCCCAAATGTAAATTCAACTAAATAGCTTTGGGCCTAACTATTTAGTTCGGCCCGTAATAATACCGAATTTCTGAATTTTTGAACTCAATTCCAATTTAATTCAGGACTCAATTCAAATCGATACCCAATTCCAAATCAAATTAGTACCTAATTCATTATTTTATGGATTCAATTCAAATCAGTACCTAATTCTTTACTTTCTGAACCTATAAGCCCAATTTCATCAGCAACCCATATATTTTATTTTCAGAACTTATAAGCCCAACCTAATCAACAACTCATATTCATTATAAGTCAAATCCACCATCTATATCCAATCCGTAAGTCCAGTCTATATCCTATATCTTATAAGTTCAATTCCATCAACATATTAAAAACCCAATTTAACCAAGATAATTTCATTTCAATATTTAAATCAATTAACAATAAAATAATTATACTCCAATTCTATTCCATCCTTAAATCAGTCATAAATTAATCACCATTTCATAAAATACAACCCTTAATAACAATTTATCAAACTTACTCCACATGTCAAGTCTAACTCATTATCATGTCTAATAAAACAAATAAACTACTAATCAAAACACATTACATAAATCACTCTAAAACACTAACTATTTATACTATTGTGTTTTCCTTTATCTAAATTAATCTAAACTCATAGTTGTACTATTCCACAAACTCCATATTTTTTATCAACTACACTCATAAATATTCATAGATTATTTTAAAATAAATATAAAAAGAATGAAGAAAAACCCACCTATTTGATCACGTAATGAATATCACAAAAGCCGCATTGATCTAAAATCCTGCAAAGTCAAAAATCACAACAAAGATGTGAACACCCAATCAATTTCTCGAGCAAAAACATGTGCACATCACCTACACAAGCACATGTCACATCCCCTTCTCTTTCTTTCTTTTTCTCTTCTTATTTTCTCTTCTTCAATTTATCATTCTCTTTCGTTTTCTTCTTCATCATCTCTATTTTTCTCTCTTTCCTTTTCTTTTCTATTTTTTTTTCACTCCAAGCACCGTACGGTCAAAAAGAATACTTAAACCCAAAGACATCTCACTTAGGGTTTTAAGTAGGTAACCCCTTCTAGCCGCCACTCCAAATTAAGTCCATAGACGAGTATAAACTCATCACAATTAGGGTTTAAGTAAATATTTATATTTACACCCAATTTTTTTTATATAGTTAAACTAATCATATATAACTAATAAAATATTACATGAAATAATAAAAATGCACTATTTAGCCACCAAATATTTGGCTATCACTATAATACTAATTTTGTAAACCATACATTATTAATGTGCAAATAAAGTTTTGGTTAACATCAATAAAAGATGTATTTTATCGAACTTCAAACATTGAGGTAAATATAGTTATAGGAAATGAGGTCATTACATTTTATTTTATTTTTGTACAAAAAATATTTATTAAGGTCATTGAAAAAACACGGGTGTTACATAAACCCTCAATTGAGACTGATTCTCAAGTTTATCAAATCACGAAAGTTGTAGTACTACGATTTATCTAATAAATACAACTTGAATCACTTGAAAATATTTTGAAATGAGCAAGTTATGGTTATTTTATAAAGTCGCTCAAATTTGTCTTGCAATAAAAATGGGATAGTGTTTTTGACTTTCGGCCAACTTATGTGCTCAATCGAGACTGATTCTCAAGTTGATCAAATCACAAAAGTTGTATTACTCTGATTTATCTATTAAATACCACTTGAATCACTTGAAAATGTTTTGAAATGAGCAAGTTATGGTCATTTTACTAAAGTCGCGCAATCTGTACGAAAAAACTTTTGTTCGCAGAGTGCACTGCGGGTACCCCGCATTGTACAATGCGAATAGTAAAACTATCATAACTTGCTCATTTCAAAACATTTTCAAGTGATACAAGTTTTGTTTATTAGATAACTCAAAGTACTACAACTTTTATGTTTTGATCAACTTGAGAATCGGTCTCGATTGAGCACATAAGTTGGCCGAAAGTCAGAAACACTATCCCGTTTTTATTGCGAGACAAATTTGTGCAACTTTAGTAAAATGACCATAACTTACTCATTTTAAAACATTTTCAAGTGATTGAAGTTGTGTGTATTAAATAACTTAGAGTACTACAACTTTTGTGTTTTGATTAAATTGAGAATCGATCTCGATCGAGCACATAAGTTGGCCGAAAGTCAGGAACACTATCCAATTTTCACTGCGAGACAAATTTGCGTGACTTTAGTAAAATGACCATAACTTGCTCATTTCAAAACATTTTCAATTGATTCAAGTTGTGTTTATTAGATAACTAATAGTACTACAATATTTGTGTAGGCTGAGAATCGATCTCAATTGAGGATTTAAATTGGTCGATAATTACCCAGTTTAGCATTTTTTTCGTTTTGAGTTTCTCCGTTTTGTTAAATTATTCATATTTATTGAGTTTGGGTTTAAGGGTTTCGATTTTGAGGGAATTTTGAGAGTTTTCGAGAGAGATGTAGAAAATTTGCAAGAGATTTGAGTGTGGGGAGAGATTTTGAATGAGAGAGAGATGAACCATTGTCAATTTGAATTGTAAGGAAAAAAAATAAAAGACTTTTATTTATATAAATGGTGTGAGAAAGAAAGTAGATGATGTGATAGAGGAAATGATGGTATGGTGTAGTCGCGGCCTAAAAAAATAAAGACAGTGTTGTAAAAAAAAAAAAAAAAAAAAGTCACTACCTTAGTAAATCATGTATGTTTATCCATGCTTTCTTCACTTATGGATGATCCAGCTGTGATTATCATTAAACAATAATACACCCACTAATTACTCATAAAATAACAAAACAAACAAATCTCAACCGAACTTTCACAAGCAAATCAAACAAAACTTCAACCCCATCAACAATAAACCATTAAAGAACTATGTCATACAAGCAACACAAGAAACAATCACAACACGATGGGAGGAGAAGAACCATTTCATGTTTACAAAGTGAAAGTAATTTGGACTTGTAAGAACTAGCACTATATTTACATCAATTGTTTTTTATTTCAGGACGCAAAAATAAAAACCATATTCAAAACGGGGCACAATTTTAACACCCATCCTTAAATTCTCTAAACCATTTACATTACATGATACGACAGACAAAACGACTCTCTCTGGATCTTCTAAACTCACCAAGTTTCTCCTAAAATTCAAGCTCAAATAAGCAGGTCTTCTTTTTTGATTGACTTCACTCCTTATTTTAATCAAACACCTACACTCCTATATACATACAAATATTATTATTTTTTATTTACATACAAAGAGACCAGATGACCTCTTCTTAACTAACACCTCTAAAGCAAAAACAGGCTTTCCCATCAACGTATTTACAATAATTAACACATGTTCAATCTCCCACTCTCACTTCTTCCTCTTCAAAATTCCAACTCTTCTTTGTTTGTGTAAGTTTTTTTGTAGTTGTTTTCTATGTACTTGTTATGGTGACGATGTCTAAGCTACTGCAGGGATGCTGCAACTTCGGCGATCCCTGTCGATTGCTTCAAACCCTTCAATTCTCACTGCGGCGGGTTTGTGCCCGAACTTTGCTCGGACACAACTTCCTCCCTTCCTGGTAGATGATGGGGAAGGAGATGAAGAAAAGCCAGAGTTGGATGCCACTGCAATTGACAGGGGTGATAAAGGGGTTATTTTTTCTTCCCCAAATCGGGCATCTTGAATTAAAGGGTTTGTTGCCCTGCTCGGCGGAGACCCACAGAAAAAAGGGGGCGACGAGGCAGCCTGTGTGGCTGATGATTGTTCACTTCCACCACCATATCCTCCCTGTTTCAACAGAGAACACCCAAAGATCAATAAAATTATTCATAAAAATCACAACTTTATGACAATTTTTCACAATCACAGATCTAATCAATTTAATCAGAAATCAAAACACTACCTTGGATAGGATGATGTCCATGAGCTCAGATCCTGCCTTTGAGTCGCACAGCTCGGATTGGTGACTGTTACATCAAAACAAACACTAAAAAGTTTAGATTTTTATGGTTGATTTGGGAATAAAAAAAATTTCGAGAGAAGAGAACAAAATTTACCTGAGTTGCCATCTCAAAGATTTGATTGGGTCGTTAGCAGCTTGATTCGGGAGGCCAAGTCTTCGAGGTTTGGGACAAACAACAAAATCCCTTCGATCAGAAGAGATGGGAACAGAGGTCTTGACATCCTCACAAGCTGCTGCAGAAGAGGCGTTCAGCTGATAGACGCAATGAGTCATCTTGCTTGCTATCTTCTCAAAATTTCAACGAGAACGCCTGCAAATCAACCCACCAAAACAGAGAAAGCTGATTCAGTTAAAATCCCACAAAAACAACCTAAGATCTGACAGCTATTTGGAGCTGTGTCATAGATGCGAAACTATACACCCCAGATCTGAACATACTCAGAAGGAGATCTTAAAAAAAATAAAAAAAAATAAAAAAAAAATAAAAATACTTTACACCTAAAAACAGGAGAATTTCACTCAACTCCAGCTGAAACCAGAAATCCCAGTTTTCAAACACCCGTTTTTAGGGTAAAGGTCGAAGCTTTTGTGTAAAAGCATAACTTGTAAATAAAACGGAATTTCAGCTTAAGTGAAACTGCAAAACTCGATCAAAATAGAAAAACACAGGTTCTCAAACAGAATATATGAACAAAAAAAATACAGATAAAAATTTCTCTAAATATCTATTAAAAAAAAGGAGATTCACAGATCAGAAACACAGAAAATCCCTAAAATTAGCATAACGAAGTTGAAAGAGGGAGTGAACGATAACGCACCTCAATAGATCTTCTCCTTGAAAGGAAAGGGGAGAGTTGCAAATCAAAGAGAACCCCAAAACGAAAACGAAAAAGAAAAATAAATAAATTAGAAAATGAAAAAAATTAAAATTAAAAAAAAAAAATGGGGAGGAGGGAACGAAAGGTAAGAACTAGGGGAAGGGTGAGACGGAGAAGTTGGACGAAGGAAGATTAGATGGGGTAGGTTTGGTGAGTATATATAGATATTATTATAGAATGAATACAACATACAGCGTTTTCTCCATGTATATTGTTGCATACATATATGCTACTAGACATAGGGATGGCATTGGGACAGATTTCATGGATATCTGTTCCACTCGTTTCATTAGGGACAGATTTGGTTAATGCTATATGGATATTGGGGCGAATACGAATATTCAAACTGTATCCGTTTTTTATTTGGGGCGAATACGGATTTGGCCATATCTATTTCTATAAATATTTTACTAAAATAACCTTAAGCCATTAACAAAACCCTAACCCTAAACAATTTTCACGCACAGATCTTCTTCTTCCACTCTTCTTCTTCTTCTCCACCGAAGAAAGATCTGGCCAGTGACATTGCCATTCTCAGTTCTCACTCTCAGATCTCGAATCTGCCATATTTGTAAGTTTTTTTTCCCCTCTTCTCTCTCCTTTCTCTTGGATCTGCTTATTCTCTATTTTATTGCGAGCGCTCGACCAATTGTCACTCGAATCGGCGGCGGAGGAAAGGAACGCCATCACTTTCGCCATCGTTCCAAGCTTGATGAAAGACAACTTCTTCGTCATGTTGATAAATTGGTTCTTCACCTCTCTTAGGGCTTTCAGTTCGTCGACGCAGATGTAGGAATGCTAGCCAGGAACTGTCGCATGTGGTGTGTATCAGAGTGATGACAACGTGGAGGAGAGAAAAATAAGAGAACTTGGGTTGATTAATTGTAGATGGCAACGTGAATTTGGGGTTGAATACTTCATATTTTTCCTTTTTGAAGTGGATTTGGGGTGAAATTTGGGTTAATTTTGTGAGTCGCCATAGCAACAGCTCGTCTCTTTTCATCTCTGTTGGCTTAGTTTTGCCTTCACACAACCAACTCCACAGCAGCTGATCTCATCAGCCAAACATGCAACCAAACAGACTACTAGAATGGATTTGTTGATTGTATTTTGATGAGGGAAAGTTTGACAATTGTGAATGGATTTGTAGATTGTATTTTGATGTTTTATCTTTGATTAATTTTTTAAAGAAGAAATTATGTTTTTTTATAATATTTTTACGGTTAAACGGGGCGGGGCGAATATCTGCCAATCCGTGCGGATCGGGTATAGTTTTTAAGAAAATGAATAAACGGTTATACGGGGCGGATCCAGAGATCCGCAATCCCTGATAGATCGAAGATGGATTTGTCCAAATCCGCCTCGTTGCCATCCCTACCTGGACCTCCTATTCTTCAACAACAACTCGGATATACTCGTCTGCAAGAGCGTTTTCTGTAAACCTGGTTTCGCAACACGCCACGTGTTCCTTTTTCCAATTCAGAATTGTTTAATCTTTTAAAACATGGCTACTTAAATATCTCTCAAAGAACAACAATTCTAGCTGGCCTGGGTCGAGCGCCTGGGAGACTGCCTCGACCCTCCTGGGCACGTGCGGCTCATTTGGAGGCAAAATAAGCAAATCTTAATATTTTCATTTTCACTTTTGGTTTTTGGCTCCAAACAAGAAACCATAGCTCTCCTCCTCCTCACTTCTCAGATCTCCATCGCACAACAGAAACTCCCTCCCCACCCTCTCCCTATTGTCGACTCCACCAAAAGAGAAGAAGCTCCCCATCGCACATTCCCTCGAAGAAGAAGTTCCCATTCGAAAAACTTCAATCCATCTCTCAACACTACAAAGGTAAGTCTCTATTTGATTTATTGTTGATTTCTTCTTGTGGGTTTCTAGATCTAGGGTTTCTACTGATTTTTCGTGTTGATTTCAAAGGGTGGGGTTCTAGATCTAGATCTAGGGTTCCTGATTTTTACTCCTTTGACAAACAAAAACTGTTTTGAAATGCATCAAAAAATTTTACTCCTTTGATTTTTCTACTCATCTTGATGTCGAAATAGAAAAAGAAAAGATTTCAAAATTGGAAGGGATGGGTTTGGGTTTTGAGTTCACTCATCACTCCCACTGAAAACCCAGTGACAATGGGGTCTTCTTCTTTGCACTGATAATATGGGTCTGGGTATTCTTTGATTAGTTGAAAGGTTGCAACTTTACTAAAAATAAGTGTGGATTCGAACTCATTTTATATATCTGTTGAATGGGGTTCAGGGTTTGGTGCATTTTGTGGGTTGAATTTGCTGAATTTGTATCTTAAAGATTCCAGCTTTATTATAAACAGTCATAGGTTCAAGTCCATGTTGTAGTTTTTTTGTAATTGTTGAATGGGTTCTCGTTTTGATGCCTTTTGTTGCTTGAATTTTCTAAATTTATAGATGAGCTCATAATTTGTGTATATGAGTTGTAATCAAGTATGTGTTCAGTGAGGTTGATTTTAATAGCATATGTTATTCTACCATTCTTTTAATAGCATTCAATTTGTAGGTGGAAGTAGCCTTGTTAATGGGGTAATCAAATGGAATTTTCCATGTGAAAATCATTTAGCAAGGCACTAGAATATGCTTCTCTTTACCATCCCCAAGGTACATGAATATAAATTGTTGTTAAACTCCAGATTCTACTAGGCACCATTTGAGATTGTTGTCGCTCCAAGAGTAAGGTGACATCTAGATTTCTTTTTATTTTTTTTACGTACTATATATATGTGGATCAATGGCTCTATTGGTTTTTTGATGCATTCATGTCAAATTTGACATGAAGAAGAAATTCTTAATGTCATCTGTTGATTTCATGTATTGTTTTTATGGCCAAGGCACCACAACAGAAGATCTGGGTTTCGCCACTTATACTATTTTTTGTGTTTTTGAACATTTGGGATTTTCCTTTTGGATGACACATTTTGCCATATTGCATTAAGTTTTTGTTTTCTATAGTTATTTTTTTATGAATTTTGGATGGTTTTGGGTGAATTTGAAGCAAAGCCGTGAGAATGAATTTTGTGTGATGATTGCTTTTATGAATTTTTTTTTTAAAATGCAGGAATGGCATTCAGAGCATATGTCGTCTATCGTGGTCGTAGACCCGGAGTATATCTGGATTAGCCAACATGTTTATCTGCGGTATCAGGGTACTGCGGTGTTGTTTATAAGGGGTTTATGTTAGCTGCCGAAGCTGAAAGATCATACAAGATGTGGGTTAGCTCAGAAGTGGCGAGAGAAAACCGGGAAGAATTAAACAACAACGAAGATGTCAAAGTTAACGATCAAGCCGCTCAAGTCAATGATCAAAGAAATGACACCCAAGGGAACAATGATCCTTGGGCTTTTACGAGGGACTTAATCAACACTTTAATAATAGTAATTATTATTTTAATTGTACTATTAATTCTTAAGTTCTTGATCGAATGATGTAAAGATGTGTGATGTAATATGTACATAAAGCTATGATGGAACTTAACATTTCTTTGTTCATTTTGTTTTGAATGAAAAGGTGTTTGATGAAATTACGTGTGAATGAAAGGGTCTTACCCGAATGCGCTTGTTTTGTGTGGTTTGTTGTCTTGCTTGTTTATGCCACCAAATCATACTAGTTGCATCTCATTTTTTGCAGAAAATAACAGGGGGACACTCTGAAGTATTTACTGAATTGTAATGCTTCCATTCTGTTAGTTGATCTTATCAGAGGCATACTGAATTGTACACTATTTATCATCCATTCCTTCAGATAAAATTGGACACTATTTATCTGAATTGTAATGCTTCCATTCTGTCAGGTGCTTCCATCCTGCAGAGCATTACAGTTCACACTTGTTTTTTGCAACTAACAGAGCACCGTAACAGCCTGATTTCCAACTTCACGAAATGCTACATCCCAGATTGGAGTTGCAATCTGATTTCTCAACTTCACAAAATGCTACATCCCAGATTTCTCAATCTGAAACTATAAACACATATATAATGACTAAAGTTTCATTTATCCATTGTAACATCAACAAAGTCAGACATACCTAAATTCCATCATTCAACAAACCATAAACACATAAATAGACTCAAATATGTCTATACAGACTTTGAAAGAAGACATCATCACTGATCCAACAACATTTTCAGCAAACATGCATCAGTGCTGCAACATTTTCAGCATCTTCACAGATCCAACAGCATTTTCAGCAAACAGGCATCAGTGCTGCAGCATTTTCAGTATCTTCACATATCCATCCTTAGGTTCCATTTATGACATATCCAACAACATTTTCAGCAACTCAGAAGCAGCATCAGTGATGCAGAATTTTCAGTTGGATATCCTTCAAACAAAAATAAACAAGGCAAATCAATAAAAGTTCCGCTTTTCAAAACCAGAGAATTATTGGAATGAAATGAATCTCAAAATTGAGGTATGTCAATGATGAAACTATTCCAGATGCTCAGTGTTCAAGCAGCCTGACCTCCTATATATATCATAGAAGAAGCAAACCTCTTAGTTCTTTCTGATTGTTTATGGAATGATGAAACTAGCCCTTTAGGGAATGTTTATGTCAGGTTTAAGCATATATTTAAGTTGACTGCCACTAATAAACTTACAATGACTGCCATTGATCTGCAACATTTTGAATTCACAACCACCTATAGTCATTGTTTGAAGGTGGTGGCTGCAAAAATAAATAAATAAAATATAAATAATTGCACTGCAAAAATAACAACAATACTAAGAAATAGTGCGACCCCTTGGTTTATATACCTGTGACATCAACGAAAAATATTGATCCATTCCTGAGATTGGAATGTCAGATTGTGACCCCATTGTTTCATCCTTCAAGTTGACAAATACAAATCATAAGTGATAGTATGCGTCAGTAAATATATTGAAAACAAACCTATGTATTTGGATTTAATGAATGAGGTGTCAAATATTCTGACCCTTCAATTCCAATCTGGGAACAACCCTACAAATGACGTGTACATAAAATTTAATATTCTAGACTTAAAAAATTAAATATTCATAAAACACATATTGCAAAACATACCACATTCTTCTCAAGGGCATGATCTTTATTTGCTTGTTTTTTTTTTTTTTTTTCTGTTGTATCTTTTTACAAATTTTTTCAACTATGGATTGCATCATTGAATTAGAGCGTCGGCCTTTGCTACGAACCGGTAATGGACTATGAATGTAGGATTGCATCCCAGAACTAGTAGTATTGGAGCCAATTTCCAAAAACCCTTGTGAATCAACACCCTCATCACCATCATCAGTTTTGAGTTGCTCCATTTTCAAAGTGATCCATTCATGAACTTGACATGTCTTCTTTTCATCCTCAGCGGCGTAGTCGGCCATTTCATAGAAGTGACTGCACATCTTGTCAAACCTTTGATTTTCAGGTTTCATTCCCCAATCTGAATAAACAATCTTAACCTTTGTATGAGCTCTCTTCACATCTTTCCTCCACCTCCGAAGAACATATTTATCTGGTACAACATGAATATCTCTTTCAAACAACACTTTCAATACATGTCTGCATAAGATCCCCTTGAACTCAAACAATTGGCAATTACACTTGATATTGAAGTCGGCAACGTTAAAATATACTATATAATTGACTGAACGTTGTCTATCTCCTATCACCAAGTCTTGTCTAACAGTGTATACCTTAAAGCCACTCTCATCTATAACTTCACTACGAATTGTACAACATATATTCCCTGCTATCTCTTCTTGGAACTCCTTAAAAAAATTTGTACTATAGGCAGTTTGAAAAGTTTTCTCTATTACATAAGGAGTAATGCAAGGGATCTGTCGGTTATACGATTTAAAGTCCGCTTCAGTTTCCTTTTGAACCTTACTTCGTAGTGCATTCTCATATTGTTCAACGAGTCGCTTCAAAGTGGTCTTCGAATTTACATAACCATAAAAAAAACATTCATGCTTTCACTCATTTGAGTTGAAGACATCCCCGCCCAAAAAGTAGATCTTTGATATGTTGACACCCAACGCATTCTTTCAAGATATAATCCTCTCAACCAATCATTTTCTTGCAGACAATATTTCTCAATGAAACCATGCCAATTTACTTCAAACTCTTCATGAGACAAGGAATCGTAAATTGCTCTTTGCATTGCAAACTTTATTGCCTCATATTGATTGCAACCAGACAACTTTTCATGCAACTTCTTCATAATATGCCACAAGGACCATCTGTGTCGTGTGTTGGGAAATACAATTTCAACGACCCTCTTCATTGCCCTATCTTGATCAGTGATTATAGCCGTCGGAGCATTGCCATTCATACACACAAGACAAGTTTGGAAAAGCCAAACAAACTCTTCAATGGTCTCACCACATATCAATCCACATCCCAAAAGAATTGACTGACTGTGATGGTTTACCCCAACAAAAGGAGCAAATGGCATCTCATACTTATTTGTTAAGTATGTAGTGTCAAAGGTAACAACATCTCCAAACTCCTTGTAAGCTGCTATGCTCCATGCATCAACCCAAAAAACATTTCTCAATCTACCTTTATTGTCCAAATCCAACATATAAAAGAAATCAGCATTGTTAGCTTGCATTTTTTGGAAATAGTTATGAATGGCCTCCACATCCCCCTCCCCAAGCCTCAACCTCCTCATTCTATCCAGATAATTGTAACAATCTTTCTGAGAAAAATGCAGAATATCATGACCACCAGCTTCAACCACACATGAAGAAAAACTCTTATTTGGCCTAATACCCGCCCTATCATTATAATCCAGCTTCATCTTCACATACGAGCTCATAACTCTATTTTTCGGATAAAATCTTGATTTTCCAGGGCTCAATTCATGATTGTGATCAAGTGTTACTCTTGTCACTGACACTGTTCCATCAGAGCGTATTTCACCTCTAATTTTAGCCAAACATCCACATTTAGCTGTACCCCCGCTTTTTTACAACATTTTTTTATTGACTTTTATGCTGCCCAGACTGACCACATGCAAGCGTAATGAATATAGGTTTTTCATTTTCATCTTTTTCCATATTCTTTATTTTCACTGAAAATCCTATTTTATTACCATAATCATGATAATATCGTTGGTACTCATTAATGCTGCTGAACTGCATCCCTTCTGTAGGATCCATTATCTCTTCTAAATTTTCTTTATTTTCCATCAATTCATTATCTTCTACACTATCCATTCCTGAAATATGAGTTATAACATACAACAACTGTTATAACATAAATGCACAACTAATAACCCTAGTAATATTACATTCTATAGTTTATTTTGGGGAACTATGTTGCAACTAAGGATCCACCAGAGTTGTTATACATGTAGTTCCGGCCAAATAGACTACAATAGAAGTACTATACAATACAAGCTAATGACAATGTATCGTTTAGAAACAAACCGACCGTATTAACAATGCACATGGAAATCAAATGAGGTCTAAAAAACGGAGGTCATTAACAAAATTAATTAGCAAACTTTGGTTCAAACATTAATTAGCATAACTGACACCCCCATTAAAAAATTTAGAGAAAATATCAATTTACCTGAGTAGACGAGAGATGTGTTTGTCTTCTAACGCAACAAGCGAGCTTATGATCCTAGAATGTGAGACTCTCTGTTGTCGTCAAAGCCGATTTGGAAACTATGAGAACCAGTTCAGCTTCTTAAGGTTACGAACAACAGTTAAACCTCTCCTGCATATGATAAAAAAATTGATAAAGGATGCATTTTTTTAAATTATGGTCATCCCACCATTCCACTGACCGCTACCACTACATCATGTGCACTTAGCACTAATGAATTTTTAAATTTCTAGAACAAGCAATAATTAAATTTGTGTTCTAACATAATACTTCCAATAAATCAAGACTTTGATGTTAGGACACAAAAACCAATAGTTTCTCAAGTCTTATGACATTTCACTGAACTTTAAACACTCTCATATGTAATGTCTGTTCCAGCTATGATTTCAAGATAAATGTTAGAGCACCCAGATCTTCTGTTGTGGTGCCTTGGCCATAAAAACAATACATGAAATCAATAGATGACATTAAGAATTTCTTCTTCATGTCAAATTTGACATGCATGCATCAAAAAACCAATAGAGCCATTGATCCACATATATATAGTCCGTAAAAAAAATAAAAATAAAATAAAAAATAAAAAAAATCTAGATGTCACCTTACTCTTGGAGCGACAACAATCTCAAATGGTGCCTAGTAGAATCTGGAGTTTAACAACAATTTATATTCATGTACCTTGGGGATGGTAAAGAGAAGCATATTCTAGTCCCTTGCTAAATGATTTTCACATGGCAAATTCCATTTGATTACCCCATTAACAAGGCTACTTCCACCTACAAATTGAATGCTATTAAAAGAATGGTAGAATAACCTATGCTATTAAAATCAACCTCACTGAACACATACTTGATTACAACTCATATACACAAATTATGAATTCATCTATAAATTTAGAAAATTCAAGCAACAAAAGGCATCAAAACGAGAACCCATTCAACAATTACAAAAAAACTACAACAATGACTTGAACCTATGACTGTTTATAATAAAGCTGGAATCTTTAAGATACAAATTCAACCCACAAAATGCACCAAACCCTGAACCCCATTCAACAAATATATAAAATGAGTTCGAATCCACACCTATTTTTAGTAAAGTTGCAACATTTCAACTAATCAAAGAATACCCAGACCCACATTATCAGTGCAAAGAAGAAGACCCCATTGTCACTGGGTTTTCAGTGGGAGTGATGAGTGAACTCAAAACCCAAACCCATCCCTTCCAATTTCGAAATCTTTTCTTTTTCTATTTCGACATCAAGATGAGTAGAAAAATCAAAGGAGTAAAATTTTTTGGTGCATTTCAAAACAATTTTTGTTTGTCAAATGAGTAAAAATCAGGAACCCAAGATCTAGATCTAGATCTAGAACCCCACCCTTTGAAATCAACACGAAAAATCAGTAGAAACCCTAGATCTAGAAACCCACAAGAAGAAATCAATAATAAATCAAAGAGGGACTTACCTTTGTAGTATTGAGAGATGGATTGAAGCTTTTCGAATGGAGACTTCTTCTTCGAGGGAATGTGCGATGGGGAGCTTCTTTTCTTGATTCGGTGGAGTCGACGATGGGGAGAGGGTGGGGAGGGAGTTTCTGTTGTGCGATGGAGATCTGAGCAGTGAGGAGGAGTAGAGCTCTGGTTTCTTGTTTGGAGCCAAAAACCAAAAGTGAAAATGAAAATATTAAGATTTGTTGATTTTGCCTCCAAATTAGGGCTGAAAACCGAACCGACTTAGGTCGGTTTTAAAATTTTCAAACCGAAACCGAACCAACCATTAACAAAACCGAACCGATTCTAATTTATGCAAACCTTAACCGAACCGAACCGACTAAAATCAAATCAAAACCGAAATAAAACCGAACCGAACGACTATTTTAAACATATTGTATTATTTATATATAAAATATATATTATTTATTATATATATTCGGTCGGTTCGGTTTGGTCGGTTAAAATCACATAGAAACCGAAAACCGAACCGACCACTTCGGTTTTGAATTTTTTAAAAGTGAAACCGATCCGAACCGAATTTAAACCTAACCGATTGGTTCGGTTTAGATCGGTTCGGTCGGTTTGATCGGTTTTTTGTTCAGCCCTACTCCAAATGAGCCGCACGTGCCCTCGACCCTCCCAGGCGCACGTGCCCAGGAGGGTCGAGACAGTCTCCCAGGCGCTCGACCCAGGCCAGCTAGAATTGTTGCTCACAGAATTGTTTACACACAAGTTTGGTGTTTTAACAGGTCAGCAAGGTTACAAAGGAAAGCCAGAGAAGATGTTTGTATTGGCACAATTCTAGTGAGCCTTGTTTTTTTTTTTTTTTTTTTTTTTTTTTTTTTTTTTTTTTATAGATGGTGTTTGTGATTGTGTTTTAAAAAAAAAGATAAAAAGTATAAGAACAAAAAAAAAAAAAAAAAAAAAATAAAGCCAACAAACAAGGCTGGCTAGACTTACTCTGGCCAACTTGACTTTGCAGTTGCAACTTGTCTAGAGAGTCAGACTAGGCCTGTGCTTGGCCAGACCCAATACTCTTCACCATCCTAGATATGTTCATAATGCCCTAATCGAATACAATCACACGCACAGAGAGTCATTGGTGTTGTCCTAACGTAGGGGTCTGACTCTCTAGAGTTTTTGTTGCACAACTTGTCTAAAGAGTCGGGTCAGTCCAATACCCTTCACCATCCTAGAGATGTTTGTAATGCTTGAATCAAACACAATCACATGCATAAAAAATTCTAGTTAATATTGTTTGTTGTTTTTTTGGGTTTTTTTACACTTCTACCCCTTATATCAACAGTGTTTGTGGTTGCGTCTTAAAAATAGGAATAAAAAATGTAAAAACATCAAAACAAGACAAAAAAAAATAACTACCAAAAAACGACCGGCTAGAATTACTCCACGTGCATAGAGAAAGTCCCATGACGCTGTGCTGGCCCCAAAGGCCTTGGCTCTCTAGATTTTTTGTTGCACTTGTGATGGATCCATCAAATGGGACAGTGTGCCCGCGCCTGCATGCCCCTTTCCTGGAAAAAAAACAAATTATATTATTCTCTCTCTCTCCTTTTTTTTTTCTTCTAATTTTTGTGAGAGGGAGAGGAAATGATTCGATGCTCCCACGAGGAATTGACTCAAAAAATTGAAATGTGGGGCCCAGTACCTGTACAATACGCTTTATGGATGATCTGTCATCTACTAGGGGAGAGAGAGAGGGAGTGTTGAACAAGAGAATGCCTCCTCCCTATTGTATCGAAAGCAATTGTTTGTGGGGACCCTAAACCAACATGGGTGGGGGTGGGGGTGGGGGTGCTTTTGGCTCAGTTGTTATGTTTATAATATTTTACATGGGGAATTCTAAATGTCGAGGAAACCAGCGAGGAAACGAGCGAGGAGAGGGACGTATTGGTATATGCACCCATGTTAGTTGGCCTTGGCCAGGTCTTCTTCCGTCGGGGTTGAAAATTGAATTGATTGTTTGATTTTTCATTTAAATCGTGAATAATCAATTTTGATTGATTTTATAAATTTTAAATCAAAATCAAATCGATCATTAATAAAATTGATTATAATTTATACAAATCGTAATTGAATCGACTAAAATTAAATCGACTGACTATTTTAAATATATTATATTATTTTTGTATAAAATAATATTATTTATTATATATATTCGGTTTGATCGATTAAAATTACATAAAAACTTAAAACCAAACAGACCACTGTGATTTTGAATTTTTTAAAATCGAAACCAAATCAAATTTAAACCAAATCAATTAATCCGGTTGGGTCGGTTTGATCTTTTTTTCAACCCTAATCAGTTGTGGTGAGCACAAGATAACAGGTCCTCGTTCTCTTCATGCATCTGAACGTGGAGGGAGACTACAATGATCGATCGTGTGGTGGGAGAAGAGAGAGAGAGAGAGAATTGGCTCTTTGGGTTGGTGATAACATAGATAGATCATAATCATAGATGTATGACGGTGGGTGGAGTGATGTGGCCTCGGCTTTTGCTTCCCCAGTTCCCCTCCATTCAAATTTATTTTATTTTATTATTTAATTAATTGTGATTGTATTGATTCACGTGGGAGGGAGGGAGACACTTTCGCCAGACCTGATCAATGGGTCTACCCACCCCGAAAGGACCCATTTGTTGTAGCTCATCTCTAGGAAGTCAGGGAGTCAAAATCAATGGACAAGATTGAGATTTTTGGATGGAAGAGGAATGAGTAGTATTAGTGTAGTGCAGTAGAACAGGAGGTCCATTTAACAGTACTGAAAAAGTGAAAACACAAAAGGAACCCTTCTAGCCGGCCGGAGAAACCGGTCTGATTTGCACACTGGAAGGAAAATTTATATTTTTGTCCAACTCTTTAAACACACACCACACAAACACTTTTTGAAAAAGGAGCAAAAATATAAATTTACCCTCCAGCTGATAAACTAGACCGACCTGAATTTCTGACACAAAAGTAAGAATAATAATGAATGCACATGGGGGTACGAGGGGATGGACAGGACTCGAGACCCCTGTTTTCTCATAGAATTAAGGTCTAGGAAAATTCTAGGGGTCGAGGGAGGGAACGAGGGAGGGAGTGAGGAAAGCCATTTATCCGCCTCGAAATGAGCGTCATTGCACATCTCAAATCTGATGCGCTTATTTTGAGACGGACGCCCCCTTTCCCTTGCTCCCTCCCTCGCTCTGTAGCAAAGCTCTAAGGTCTAAAACTATAGAACCTGTCTAACTGCCGAGGAAAGGGGCGAGGAAATCAGCGAGGGGAGGGTGTGATCAATTTTTTCGAAATTTGTATTTTTACGCATTTTAAAAATAATATCATGCATCTCGAGAAAAATGAGCGATCACACCCACTTCCTCGCTGATTTCCTCGCCATTTAGAATTTATGAAAACTATAACCATTAGAATAAAACAACACCAACCTAATAGAAAATAACAACAGACTAGGAATTGGAATTGATGTGAATATGCTTGATTTTGTCCCATGCCCAAACTCCATTTTGATTTGGTATTCAAATAAAACATGTTCACGGAACTCCAATCTTTTAGTTGCAACAACACAAATTGGAACCGTATAAAATACATATCTGATTAGAGAGATGGTAGTATGGTCCTGGGTGTTAGTTTGATGTCTCCAACAGGAATAGGATGTATGAATTTGTTTGGTGCCCAAGAACATTTACCAATCTTCCAAAATTAGATATACAGTGATTGTGGTGAATGGCTTTTAAAGGGAGTTGTTATGTGTATTCGATTATTTTGCTTAATTACACTAATATTTGTGATGTTTTAACTTTGTTATACTAACCTAAAATATGTAACACCAATTTATTATTTTTATTAATAAGAAATTATTTAGTGGTGAAATTTTATAATCTAAAGAATTTTTCTTTATAAGAGTATTAAACAAAAAAAATCTAACTATTATCAATAAAACTAAAATTCAATTATGCATTCATTAAATTTCAATATGTTGATCAACCGTAGAGGGGTTGACAAACTGAATACATATTAAAAATCAATAAATTAATTAAAAAAATTAATCCAATACATAAATTTCAAAATTATTGCAAAATATTTGAAATCCAAACATCATAAATTCAAAATTTTACATTAAGAATGTTTCATATAAAGTCATCATTCAACAACATGAATAATTTTCTCTAAGTGTTTTATTTTAAAATTAACAAAATGTATTTGGGTGCACCATGCAATTTTCATAAGTTAAAACTAAAATATAAACTTAGAGGCATTGAGTCAAACAGTCGGGTACACGTAGAAACTCTCATTTTGAAAGATTAGATGACTGATCATACCCAATTTAATTGTGAAACCTAAAGGTTCCAATTTTTCTTTTTAACAAAAATCTACAATTTTCAAACTCTAAGCTTCAACCACTTTCATGTGCTATTCAATTTCTTTTGAATTTCATTAGGCTTGGCAATTTTGGCTCTAGCTGACGGGTACCCAAAGCCAAAATTGCCGTGATCCTAATGGTTCAAGTTTAGAACCGATTATTGATTCTCGATTCGGGTTCAAGTCCGGGTCTTGATGGAAGAAACTGTCTCGGGTCTAGTTCTCAATGTTCAGACCCAACCAAATACATATAATTTGTATAAATTTGTAATAAATCACATACCATTTGAATAATTTTTCATATAAAATTTGAATTCTCAATTTTTGTGTGTGACTGAAAGTATAACTTCTTCATCACTAATTTAATATAGAATAAAAATTAAGTTTAAATAAACCATATACTTTAATTAGAATTGGTGAATAAATAGATTAATGCTTAGAGCATATACTATTTCATAAATCAATCATGTGTCATATGTTACAAAATCTTAACTCGAAAAAGAATATAATAATATCACTTAAAAAAAAAACCTTGCGGTTCAATTCAAGGCAAACCCACGAGACTCATGATTTGGGTCTCTACGGACCTCAAGTTACTAGAATTGGTTTTCACGTCGGTTCCGGTTATCTGAAATTGTTTTTGTTTCGATTATGGGTCTGTCTCGCAGACCCAAATTGAACCCAACCCGTTGCCATCCCTAAACATCATCCAGTAAAAAAAGATATGATGAAATATGAGATATATAAAAAATCTTTTTACTCGATATTCTTTGGGATGTAAATCTCGAAGTGTTGACGACCTTGAGTTCTACATGTACCTCGTCTCAAGAGTGAAAGAAAGAAAGAAACACATTTTTTTCCCAATAAATAAGATACGAAGGCACACATACGAAGAAAACAAGTAAGAGATGACTAGAATAAGAAAATGATGCGTTTTGCATAAGGATTCAAAATTTTAAAAGAAGCTAGACTTCGGTTTCAAAATCGCCTTTAGGTCAATAGACAATGTTAAATAAGCACAAAGGTTAGATCCAACAAGGCACTTGGAATAATGTTTCAATTATGAATTACAAGGGTTTTCAAGCTGAGAAATCGTCCCCTCAAAATGAAACTCAATTAAGTCCTAAACTAACAATAAAATTTCAAATTAGTACTTTTAGCCCAATGTCCCTAAAATAATTTGCATAATGTTAACATAATAGTTATCTTGACTCCTTCTCTTCTTTGACCCTCTTTCCAATCTATGTATTTTTATGATTTCACTGGAACATATTCTTTCAATACAAACACGACCTTTAGTTTTATGTTTTGTAAGAGCATGTCCAAGGGATCCCCAAATTTTGGGGTCTCAAGTGGGAAACAACATGCTCCAATGGAACCCCCTGTACATGCCTATATTTAACTTGGCCTCTCCCTTCTCCATATATTGGTAGACCTCCATGTTAGTTGAAATTAATAATAGTATAATTGAAATTAAATTGATATAAAAAGTAGAAGATATATTTAAATAATGGTGAAAAAGTTAAAGTAGAAAATGTGGTTGGAGTGATGAAGAATATGAGATTCATAAAATTAGTTTTTGTTTAAAATAATGTATGATTGATACCCCAATTTAACTTTTACCCTTGGAGATGCTCTTACTGAACAAATATAGCATTAGCCAAGAATATGTTTAAAGCTATTTAGGTTCATACCAACTAAAACAAGTTTTTTTTCTCTCATGATTTGTTTTTCCTCTGGGCATGATTGGCAAAGCGTGAATGGTGAAGGTTTGTAATCAAGGTTGGAAAGTCTTGATGGACATTTTCAAGTCTCAATTTTTTGTTCCAGGGACAAGTGCTCTTTCATAGCGAGTCATTGGGTTCAAAAGGAGACTTCGTTCGTTCCTCCACTACCATCATATTGCATATTTGCAATACAAATTACTTTTTCAACACCTCTTTGAGTCGGAAGCCTATCACAAACCTTAGAAAAAAACAATAACGCTTTACTGCCTTTTTGTCTTGAATCTCCATTTTCTCCAGCATTTCTTCAGAGCATCTTTGATTAATAAAAACAAAAAATAAATATTTGGGTTAGACCGATAAAAACATAATCCCACTCAAAACATACCACCCAAAAGAATGAGGACATCTGTTCGTTTTGAATGGGCGCTTAAGCTTATTTTAGTGTAGTTTTTTTATGAGTGGTCAACAAGTCAAAACTTATTTCTTTCCCTCAAAGCTACACATCATTTGAAGGGTGCCTCTAGTATGGTTGTTCATGGGTAAATTAAACCATATTAATCGATTTGGTAGAAATTCAAACCAAACCAAATCGAATTAAAATGACAAAAACCATGCTAAAATAACATAAAATCCAGCCAAAACGGAAAAAATTAAGTACTATCTATTAATTATATATATAATAAAAAAAAACATATGTATGCACCAGTTCATTCAATTTCCCCTTTTTAATCTAAAAGCAAAAAGCAAAAACTCAAAATTTTACAAGCTGAACCAAAACCAAAACCAAACTAAATTGATCGGTTCGATTTGGTTTGAACTGTTTAATCAATTCATTCGATTTTTTTATTCAGCCCTACTTAATAGACATATGCAGTTGGAGGGTGTATACCTTTGTATCCCCTCTAACATTAGAAGAAACATGAACCTAACAGCTCATCGACTAGTTGCATCAGTGATAGTAGTAGTAATAGTAACAGTAGTAATAATGTTTTAGAGATGGGTTTTATTTTGAACTTGAATGATTTTTCTTTTTAATGCAAGTTTAACTTTTTGATTAAAAAAAGGCTAATTTTAATTATGTAAAATTTACTTGTTAGTAAGTTTATTTATTTTTATATAATTTATTTTATGAAACTAAAGTCTGTATTAATTAATAATACCAAAACCAACAAACAGTATGGCCACATTAAATCATCTTAACACAAAACAACTTTCTTTTTTCTGTTAAATAAACAAAACTGACAATAAAAGGAATAAATTGTTCAAAACTTTAACTGTGTGTTGTGAATATTCTTAATAACAGTGAAAAATATACTATATGTAAGTTACTAGCATATTACTCGCGCCGTTGGCACTCTACATATGTTTATTTATTTTTACTGTCAATTATCATATATTGGACACCCACATCACTATCCCCATCATTGCCCTCAATCAGTTTAATAAAACTATCATATTTTAGAATATTAATTTTTTTAGAGTCCAACTCGGTTAAAAGTATAATCGATTGAATGTTCGAAGTCTTTGTTTGAATGTTCACTAAAATGTTCGTCCGTTTCTTTGAAAAATATTATACTTAGGCATGAAAATTTTAAAAATACTTACATGTTTTAAAATAAAATTTTAAATTTTAAATTTTAAATGTTTGTATTGATCATTGGTTTTGTTTGAAAGATCTTCAAAATTGCATTTCAATAATACAAAGTTTATCAAAATTCGACAATTACGTAAATAGTTGAAAAAAATGAAAAACAATATTTTATCTTTCCGCCACATGTACATTCCACCAACTTTTTCACATTTGTTTTACCCTTCTAGCATATTATCCGTGTCGTTGGCACTTTACATATGTTTATTTATTTTTACTGTTAATTATCATACATTTGACACCCACATCATCATCCCCACCATTATCCTCAATCAGTTTAATAAAAATATCATATTTTAGAATACTAATTTTTTAGAGTAAACTCGATTAAAATTAGAATCAATTGAATGTTCGGAGTCTTTGTTTGAATGTTCAATAAAATATTCGTCATTTTCTTTGAAAAATATTATATATTTAGGCATGAAAATCTTTAACATACTTGCATATTTTAAAAATAAAATACATATTTTAAAAATAAAATACATATTTTAAAGTTTTAAGTGTTTGTATTCATCATTAGTTTTGTTGGAAAAATCTTCAAAAGTGCATTTCAATGATACAAAGTTTATTAAAATCAAACAACTACGAAAATAGTTATGATAGTTTTTATTTTGAAAAAAAAAACACAATAATTTTTCTCTCCGCCATATGTACATTTAACTAACTTTTCCAATTTTTTTTTCTTTCATTTTCTTTACCATTCTACATGTTTTATATTTACAAACATGTCATTGTAAAAAAGAATGAATCTCAACCTTCAACATCTTCCCAACTTTCTCTTTTATCTCCAATTCTCATTTGATGTTTATCTCAGTCAGCAATTAATAGTAAAACTCCTATCGAAATTGTAATATAGATTTTTATGTAAAATAGAATTTCAGTTTGTGGTTAATTATTGGCCTTTGCCAAGTATGATGCATGAACAATACACATGGTAAATTCAAGTTATTAATTGCTAATTGACTGTGTATTTTTTGTAAAACAGTGTATTTTAAAAAAACAATGAAAACGTCTTCCAGACACTAGTCACAGATTTAGCTCCCAGAGGATAACTAAAATGTCAAAACTTTAAATGAATAAAAAAAGGAGTGATTTTGTATCTTAAAATGCATGCATATTTTCATGAGATTTTAGCTCCTTGTCTAAGTTAGGTGCATGATTAAATGTATGATAAGTTGGTTAAGGTTGCACCATCACCACCCCACTACTTTCCTATATCTACTCAAACCATTGATATCACATTAGTCAAATTTGAGAAAACGATACGTGTTTTTTTGTTTAAAACGCGTGCGCATTGAGAAAAATGAAAATATGCATTGTAGATTCGTCAATATGGAACTTGGCTCTAGAGGAGGTAAGGATGCAGGTCTTCATCGTGTGTAGTTGTAGGGTTACATCTACCGAACTAGTTGATTGAAAAGGCATCATCGACACTTGAGGCTTAACCATATGGAAAACACTCTGTCCCCTTTGACACGGAAGAAATTAAAATAATATTCTTATCCTCGTCTTGGGGCGAATTTTGTTTCCTTGATTCCTCATACCCCAAATAAGATCTGGTCGGGTAGGGGAGATTTTTCATTTTTGTGGTAGGGTGTGTTGTTGTATGGATGGACAAACACAGCTCATATACTCCAGATTTTAAGTTCATTTTTCAACCAAACCCACCTCAAATCTGTCCCAAAGAAACTCAGCACATGTGCTCACTGTGTGTATAATAAAATCGATCAGCTCATTATTAGCACTTTCAACTTTCAAGTACAAATTACGTATAATAAAACTCATAAAGACAGTAGGTGGAGTGCACGTGGTTTGCACTTGAAATTCTGATGATATTCCTTTTCGCCACTCTATTATCTTACCATATATTTTATGTTACAATGGAACTAGTTTCAAAAATCCGTTGAAACTATCTTCATCTTCATGTGCTTGAATGAAAACTTCTAGATTTGATAATTTACTCATTTATGTTTTCCAGAGGAGAAAGCAAAATTCTAGATGTCGAGGAAATGAGCGAGGAAACCAGCGAGGGAAGTGAGGTGGAGGAGGGGAAATCATTCACTCCCTTTGGGATGCGCACACAAAAAACAATGGCACACATCCCAAGGGAGGTGAACGGTTCCCCCCCCTCCACCTCACTCCCCTCGCTGGTTTCCTCGCCCATTTCTTCGCCATGTAGAATAACTCGAGGAGAAATAATGTTTAAATTGAAGAACATGTCTTACATGGAAAAGTTTAGGAATCGGTACTTTTTTTTTTCAATTGTCATGTTGCCTTGCCACTACTACAGAATTCACTTTTACACTTCTAAGGAAGACATATCATCTTCTCCCTTCTCTTTCTTTCGACACTGTTGTCTACTTAGATCTATTTTTCTCTAGATAAAACATATCCTCGAGGGAATGCTAAAAGTTACACTGAGTTTTATTGGTCTCAGTTTGTTCAACATAGAAAATACCTTGAATTTTAGTTGGGTCTTCAATTTCAGGAAGATTCCTGCATTAAAGCTTCATTTGGTGCTCAATTGCCTATGTTCTTTAAGAACGCTTGAAATAAAATTTTGAATTAATACACAGACTGCACTGAAATATTTCTCATTCAACAAGTGAGTAGCAAGCAAGAAAAATTCTTTTTTTGAGAATCAAAACATACATTGAGAACACAATAACTTACAGAAACATAAGGCGACCTACTTGACAGTGTTGTCTCATAAGGCGACCTGCTTGCTATGCGAGTTAAGCTGAAGGTATATTCATGTGCTTACTGTTTATAAAAAAAAAACTTCTAGAATTGATAATTTACTCATTTATGTTTTTTTAGAGAAGAAATCATGTTTAAATTGAAGAACATGTCTTACATGGGAAAGTTTAGGAATCGGTAGTTCTTTAAAGAGGTTATTGATATTTTGACTCCGCGTTAACTAAGTTTTACTGTGAAATTGGATACCAATTTGGTGATTAGGGTTGAAAATCGAACTGACAGTTCGGTTTTTCACCTAAACTGTGAACCAAATCAACTTTGGTCGGTTTAAACAATTTCAAACCGAAACGACCATTAACAAAACCGATTCAAAACCGAATCGATTCTAATTTATGAAAACTATAACCGAACCGACTAAAACCAAACCAAAATCGAAATAAAACTGAACCGACCGACTATTTTAAATATATTATATTATTTTTATATAAAATATATATTATTTATTATATCGGTCGGTTCAGTTTGGTCGGTTATAATCACATAGAAACCGAAAACCGAACCGACCACTTCGGTTTTGAATTTTTTAAAATCGAAATCAAACCGAAGCAATCGGTTCGGTCGGTTTAATCGGTTTGGTCGATTTTTCGTTCAGCCCTACTGGTGATGCAAAATTCAAGAGGTCAGGAAGAACCAGAACATATTTATGTATTTCTGAAGCATCTAAGGGAGCTAGGAAAATGCCGGATACAACTGTTTCTGACGATTGACAAAATTATGTTATGGAATGCATGAGGTGTTGGTAACAGGGCTACCCACTGCAAGATTAAAAATCTTGTTAAAGCATAAAATCAAGCTTTTGGCCATTGCAGAATCCATGATAGATGTAGCGAGACATGAAAATTGGAGGTAAAATTAATCTTCATTTATTTGTTTCTAATGAAGATAGAGGGGGAAAATTTTGGGTGTTATGGGATAATGACCTGCGGGTGGACGTGATGAACAATTATGATCAAGTGATACATTGTAAGGTGACTGTAGTCAATACGGATCAAATGTTTTATGCTTCTTCGTGTATGCTAAATGTACATTGCATGAGAGACGTGGCCTCTGGGAGGACTTGGAATATTTTGGAATGGGTTTGGCTGAGCCCTGGTGGCGACTTTAATGTCATCCTTGAAGGAAATGAAAAATTAGGGGGAAGATATCTAGTTTCTTCTCCCATGTCGAAATTTGCTAGTTTTATTCCGACATGTGGCCTTCATGATCTTGGGTTTGTTGGCCCAAAGTTTACCTGTTACCTGGTGTAACAGTCAGCAAGGGGATAGCAGAATGTGGGCCAGACTAGACAGATTTATGGCCAATTCTGAATAGATGACAGCGATGCAGAACACCCGGGTGAAACATTTTCTTAGAACTTGTTCGGATCATGCTCTGTTATTAGAGTTTCCTTTCATATTATACAGAGGGCAGGTCTTTTTAGATTTCAAAGAATGTGGACTACACACCATAATTTTCTGAATTTTGTTGATTGTTACTGGAATTTAGTTTGCCCGCTTTTTGGGAGCTATGGACCGGGTGAGTTTTAAATTTAAGAACTTGAGATTGAAACTCAAGTCCTAGAACCATATGGTTCTTGGTAATATTTTCAGTAACTTGAGGAGGCTTAAAAATGAGATACAACAATTGGAGTTCAGTCTTCTTCAAGGATGGGATGTAAATGACATTGTGAGTTTGAACAGATGTCAGACATAATATAAACTAACTCTGGTAAGAGAAGAAATCTATTGGAATAAAAAATCTAGGGAAAAGGAGTTGAAAGAAGGGGACGCATGTACAAAATTATTTTTCGCCTCAGTTAAAGTCAAACAGAAAAGACGAATAATTACAAAAATCACTGGATTGAATGAGAATTAAGTTTTAGACACTAATGATATCTTATTGGAAGCCAATAAATTTTTCCAGCACTTGATGACTTCAGAAAGGTGCAGAGATGATTCAGATTGACTATATACGAGGTACGTGCTTCATTTTTTAGTATTCCTCAGGACAACGCCCCAGGGCCTGACAAGTTCACCTCGAGGTTTTTTTCAGTCATGTTGGGATATTTTTGACATCGATGTTTGGGAGGTGGCGAAATAATTCTTTGAGTGCCGGTCTTTACCAGGTTATTTTAGGGCGATTTTTGTTGCCCTTATTCCTAAGGTAGAGAAAGCTAAGAGTTTTTTTTTCAGAATTTAGGCCAATCAGTTTGTGTAATGTGATTGATGCAGCCGACTTTTGGTCCATGCTTAACCTTGACTTGCTGACCTGCACAAGGAATGCACGTGAGCCACAGACCACCGTTGTGGTGGCCGATGACACTTTGATGCTAAAATCAGACAGGGATCTGAAGAAGGCGTAATGCTGTAACATGAAATTTTTAGAGTACCTCAGCTTACCAACTTCATTTCTTATTTATAGTGTTAAAGTCTTGATTCGACCAGACCATCGGTGGCGTAGTTTAGGGAAAAAGATCTTCGTGGAGATCTTTATCTAATTAAGAGTTGTGCTGTGAAGGAAAGTTTTCATGTTGGACTTGTGCTCCTAGGAACGCGTGAGATAATTCCGAATCAGAATGTTGTCCATAGATAGAAGTTTTCATGTGTGACGTAAACTCCGGTGTTTGCTTCCTAGTTGGAAGTAAAATGTTGTTGTTTTGCCTAGGGGTGGGCACGGGACGGGATGGGACGAGATATACCCATCCCAATCCCATCCCGTTCAAACGGGTTCGGGACGGGACGGGATCAACATGCTGCCTGTGACTGCTGTGAAGATTATCATCATATAAGAGTGTGAAATTTTTTTTCTTATAATTAGATATAGATGTGGCATGCAAATATAAGGGTAGCCACTAAATCCCCTAACAATGAAGTCGAGCGGACTGACTTTTAGAAAATGACATGATAAATGGGACCCACTAAGAGTATTGTGTCGCTGTGATGACCTCCCAACTGATTTTACAATTTCATTACTGTGGGAAACAAAATTCATGGTTCCTTGACAAAATGAAATTTCATCTTTTGTTAGGGAAGAAATATAGACCTATTGGTGATGCTCTAACATATTCATAATGGTTTACCATCAATACATATATCGTAATTAAAAAAAATTTATTTTTACAGCCTGGGGCATCTCAAATTCTTGGCTCCGCCCCTGAATGTTCCCTTCTGAATATGTATTACTCAGTTAATTGTTATTTTTCATATTCACATGGGTATTATCAATATTTGGAAGTTAAATAATTGGAGCCACTTTTATTGAGAATCCAAACAACATTCTGCTATCTTTCTCTTGCTTAATGAATATTTATTTCTTGAAGTAACATTTCTGTTACCACTGGAAACACCATGAATTTCTGTCAGTCATCTGTAAGTTTATATGAATAAAAATAAATAAATAAATAAAAATATTAATAATAAATATTAAAAAATTAGCTCGGGACGGGATTGGCGGGATTGAAAATCTTCATCCCATCCCATCCCATCCCATTCTAGATCGGGACGGGACGTGATCGGGATGAAATTATTCAATCCCATTAAGACCCGGAAAAATCGGGACGGGACGGGATCGGGATCGCGGGATGGGATGCCCACCCCTAGTTTTGCCTGTTCGAAGCTGATCCCCAAGATACTTGCCTTAATAAGGCTTACAACTATTGGGGATAGTTGGGAGACACGTGGGCTTAGCAGACTGTAGTGATTTGGATCCATCTGGTAGATTGTGTTGTGCAGGTTTGAAACCGCTTGGGTTGGATCAGTGTTGGGCTGATGTTTGGGCCTATTATTCTTCGAGAACATCATGACACGTATACGACATAGGAAAGAGAACGTTTCGATGTATCATCAGTGATATATAAAGTTTTTAGCAAGATTTTGTGTATGAGGTCAGCGAGTCCACTCCCTAATATCATTTCCTTTGAGCAAGGTGCCTTTGTTAAGGGCAGATTGATCACTAAAAACATAGGTTTGGTGTAGGGATTAATGAGATCCAATGGGAAGAAGGTGGTTGGAAGTAATGTCATTTTAAAATTGGACATGGAGAAAGCATATGCCCGCATGGAATGGGAGTATATCCTGTCAGTCCTGCGCAAGTTTGGTTTTGACAACAGGTTATGCTTGTTAATCTCAAATTGTATTGTACATTGTACATTGTACATTGTGACTTCTCTATTTTACTTCAAGGAAAGTTTGATAGGTATTTTCGTTCGTCTCGGGGACTCAAGCAGGGGGATCCTTTATCACCGGTATTATTTATCATCGCTTCAGAAGTGCTTAGCACGGGTCTCACGAGGGCTTTTCACAATGACGAGATAGGTTTCTTCAACAATCCTAGAGTGTGCACTCTCATTACCCATTTATTGTATGCAGATAATTCATTGGTTTTCTTGAATGACAAAAAAAGTCGGTGATGGAATGTATGAAGTTTCTCAATAGGTACTGATGATATATAAAAACGGTCACACCTCTAAGCCATACACGTGTCATGATGATTTCGAGAAAATACGGGCCCCAACATCAACCCAACACTGATCCGGCCCAAGCGGTTCTAAGCCCGCTCAATTCAGTTAACCAGGCAGACCCGAACTCTCACAGCATGCTAGGCCCACACGTCTCACAACTATCCTCAATACCCATAAGTTCTACTAAGGCAAGTATCTCGAGGATCAGCTGCTCTCTGCCTCCAATCAGGAAGCAAATATCAAAGTACATTCCATACAGGGAAACTCCCTTCCACGGATTACTCTCGCATTGGAAACTATCTCCCGCGTATCTAGGAGCACGGGGCTAATAGGGAACTTCCCTCCTACAACACGACTCATAATTAGAAAATGATCTTCACGAAGATCTCCTTCCTAAACTACGCCTACAATGGCCTGGTAGAACCAGGACTCCTTGCACTATAAATAAGACATGAGATTGGTAATCTAAGGTACGTTACAAATTTCCCGTTACAGCATTACACCTTCCTCAGATCCCTGTCCGACTTTAGCATCGGAGTGTCACCGACCACCACAACGGTGGTTCGTGGCTTACGTGCGTTACTTTACAGCTCAGCAGGAACTGGGTCAAAGCAGGGAGCGAAAAACGACTACATCAGTTTGGCGCTGTCCGTGGGGACGAGAGTTTTTAACTTTTCATTAGTGTCGTCTCATTTTAAAAACCCAGAGAGAGTGACTATTAGGTCATGCAACAATGGAGAACAGAGGGACACATCAAATGTTCCAGTTGGCGTAGTACCACCGTTTTCAACAGCTCCAGTCATACATGGGCTACAGACTCAAGCCCCCGCACCGACGTCAGCAATAGCAGACCCTCGAATCGATAGGCTGACATCTCAAATACAATAAATAGCCAAGGCAGTGGAGGCTCTCACGCGACCAAATCCACCACCTGCCAATGGAGACCAGGAGCAGCACGGACCTCCGCCTCCAGAAGATGATAAGAAGCAAGCGCAGGAGAGCCAAGCCCTCGCTAGTTCGTATTGGACTAACGGAGGCTGCGCGACAAACGCTGAGCTCACCGCCAGGACAGAGAGGCTCGACCCTGGGAACCCCCTCCGCACAGGGGCACACGATCCGGACGTACTGTACCGCCTTTCCATCCCGCCATTTTTGGACTGGATCATGAATGAGGCCTTCCGAGAAAGTTCACTCCCCGAAGTTCGACTCCTACGACAGAACCACTGATCCTTTCGACCACCTACGCCGTTACCAGCACGTAATGACCCTTAAAAAAGGATATAATCCATCATGTGCAGAACCTTTTCCAACAGGGTGAAAAACTCAGCATTGACGTGGTTCCACAGCCTTTCGCCGAAGTCGATCGACTCCTTCAAAATGGTGGCAAAAAAAATTCCTGACACGTTTCGTTGGGAGCCAACGTTTTCGAAAAGGCCCGCACTACATACTCTTTCTAAAACAGAGGTCCAGCAAAACACTCCGAGAATATGTCACGCGCTTCAACAACGAACTAAACCTCATCAACGGGTGCAACGACGATACAGCCGTGACGACCTTTACTGCGGGCCTCAAAGAGGGAAAGCTCTACGAGGACCTCACCCTGGAGCCCCCTCTGGACATGACGGAGCTCCTCAAGAGCGTCCAGAGACACATCCCCCTGGAGGAGTCGATGACCGTTAAAAGGGAAGCCGAAGTGAGAAGAAGCCCGCCGCCGCTATGGACAAGAAGGAGGGCAAGAAACGCGAGGATGGGGAACATAGCAAAAGGAAGTGTAGTGACAACAGGCTGGACCCTGGTCGGTTCAGGCCGAAAAAATTATCAAACTACGTTGGATCTAGAGTTGTGGCACCCCTAAATGCTAGCCTGTTAGACGTACTTAAATCCATGAAGAACTCAGAGGAACTGAAGTGGCTCTCGAATTCACGTGGAGACTCCTCCAAGCGTGAAAACAACAAGTACTGCGTGTATCACAAAGAAGGCGGTCACGCCACTAGTGACTGCAAGAGTCTGAGGTATGAGGTCGAATACTGGATTCGTAGAGGCAAATTGAAAGAGCTCCTGAAGTCTGAGAAGAGAACAAAACAAACAAGGGACAGAGGGGAGTTAGTTAAATAAATCGAGAAGAAGACTCCAGTGATAATGTACGTTATTCATGAAGTCGGACCGAATGAAGACCAGTCATACAGGTCTCGCAAGCGGACATGCGGACACAGTCTGCGGATGAGGACAAACCCATTTGCCACTCAAGGATTCAGAAGCCCATTCCCACTTTGGCCTTTACGGACAAAGACCTCGAAGAAGTTCGAGCGCCACATAACGACGCCCTAGTCATCTCGATTTCTATAGCAAGGTGGGAAGTAAATAAAGCTCCGATGGACACAAGAAACTCACTCAACGTTCAGTTCTACAATGCGTTTCGCAACATGGACCTCAAGGAAGAAAACCTGACGTCTTCAAAACACCCGCTGATCGGATTCAGCGGGAAGAAATGCTTCCCTATCGGAAAGATAGGTTAGCTACGGTGGCTGGAGAACCGCAACTAAGAAAGATCCTATTTCTAGACTTCATGGTGGTAGACGTGCCATCATCCTACAATCTCATCCTGGGAAGACCATGACTACACCAGATGGCTCCACCCTTCTTCAGTGTGTTAAGTATACTGCTAACCACTGCGAAAGTACAATACGTACAACCAAATCTACGGTATGAGGATGCCATTACGCCGCACTGAAACATATAGAATGCTCCCAGATTCAGTTACATCCTGCAGAGCAGCCTGACCCAGTGCCAGACCAAACGTCGGCAGGGACCACTTTCGAGCAAAACGAGAGTAATAAGTTCTTCTGCCCAGCAAGACGAAAATGCCACAGCAAGCGGAAACACATCCCCCCGACGTTCCGTCGGCGTGGAGATCCGCCCCTCTACAAGATTTACTCTTCAATAACCTATGTAATGCCATGACAATCCGCTAAATGATCCGCGAGAGCAACCCGAAATTACTTCAAGGTCAGGATCAATTTCTCTCCGTCAACAGTTAGTATGCTTTTAGTTGTTTATTTCCCTTTCCATAATCAATGTAGAGTTTTAGTTCTTAAATGCTTATGTGATTTACAATCATTTAAGAAATAAATGAAGAATTACAGAAACAAACTCTATTGATTATTAGAAAGATGTAACAACAAGCACCTTGAGGCAGATACAAAAGGCAACATATTACGAATGCCCTGAGTCAGATGCAATACTGAAGGCATCTGATCAACATGGAGTGAGGACTTGCTTAAACTATCCGACCACATAAGCAACATTAACCGTCCAAAACAAGCAACTCGCAAGCAAAACAATGTTCTAGCAAACGCGACCCTCAAATATGGTCTGCGAGGGTACAAAATCGACAATTGGGAGTCCCGCAACAAGCCATAACTAGATATGACCAACTCACACGCTCGATTCGGCGAAACGGATGAACTTGGGACAAGTATCAGGTGGACACGGGTACAATGCACCTTCCGACTGCATGGATAAGAGGGGCGTCCAGGAGTTAATGGCCCAATCCATGGACCATGTCCAACTCCTCTTCATATCAAGATTCTGAATTCTAGCACAAGGTGAGGCAACGAGATTAATAGAGAAGCGACAGAGGCAGCCACCACAGAGTTGGACGCTGGTGCTATCTCTGAAATTAAACATTTAGGAACAACGATAAGGCACCAGCACATGAACGCCAGACTCTTCCCTTGGGAGAGAATCAATACTATTTCTTCGCGATGTGAGAAGAAATTACGAGACCTCAGCAGGTCAACTACGCGCCCACCCATAACAGGTGACCATGCATAACAACTATCGTTATGCCTGATCAGTGCAAATGTCAGAACATTCGAAGACTCCAGATACGGAGATCCACCTTCAGCCTTTGGAAAACCATAAACATTTTCTTCAGCCTTCTCAAACGTTTTCTTCAAGCAAGAACATTACAGGAAATAAGCTCTGTGAAATATAGTGCCTACATTGATTGAAAAACATCATTATATAGATATGATGGTTCACCAAACGGGCACTCCAACATTAACTGCCAAGCATTAAATACCGTATGAGAAACGATGAGACAACGATTCCCGAGGAAACTATGCAGACCACGGCGTAGGCATGTAACCCCATCAATTGAGGGGGAGTAACCGATACTCAACCGTCACGCAGCCTACGCCGTACACGTGTTATCGCGCGATCTACGCCGTACACGCAACACACTGTGCAAGAAACCCTAGCCCTTCCTCTGCGAGCCCATTGGCTCAACCTATTATTTAATCAATATTGTCACATGTTTGGCACGAACACGAATAATCCTAATCAACTCTGACATACGGATCGTACCTAAAGATCACTAGCAGATTTAAGGTAACTTTGTCCACACCATGCACCATGCTAATGGACTAGGTCCGCACGTCCCCTAGCAAGCGGAGCCTCCTTTCAAACTAGGCAAGCTTAGTCACTCAAGGCTGATGACAATGGCTTCTGGTTCAACCCAACACCTTGTTCACTTAGCGCGGACATCAACGATTTACGAAGTGGGAGTCTAATCAGCGCTATCACGCCTATTGACGTCGATTTGCCAGGGATCATTGCCCCCCTCGTGGTCAATGATCGCCGAGCCTAATTAGGTAAGCCTAGCTAGTGACTACTAACAACGAAAGCTTCTGATGAAAGCCCAAACCTGTAGCCCCCACTGCGCTGGTGTAGATGGTTTGGAAGGTGGGAGCCTAGTCAGTCCTGAACTGATTTCGACGGTTCGACACGGGACCATCACTTTTTAGCGTGGCTGCCGAATCACCAACCCCAGACCTATAGCCCCACTGCGTGGGTGTAGATGGTTTGGAAGGTGGGAGCCTAGTCAGTCCCAAACTAATTGACGGCTCGCCACGGGACCAATGCTTTTCAGCGTGGCCACCGAATTACCAACCCTGGACTGGTAGCCCCAACTGTGCGGGTGTAGATAGTCTAGAAGGTGGGAGCCTAGTCAGCCATGACCTGATTTCGACGGCTTGCCACAGGACCACTACTTTTCAGCGTGGCCGTCGAAAACTCTCAAATTTGTAGCTTGATGCGCACAGGTGTAGATAATTTGGAAGGTGAGCCTAATTAGTCCCGAACTGATTTCAATGGCTTGTCACGAGACCATTGCTTTTCAGCTTGGTTGCCAAACTCCACTCTCGAATTTGTAGCCCCCACTGCGCTGGGAGGGTGTAATTGGTTTGAAAGGTGAGAGCCTAGTCAGTCCTGAATTGATTTCCGACAACTTGCCACAGAATCACTGCTTTTCAGTCTGGTCGCCAAACTTTTACTCCTCGAATCTGTAGTCCGTTTTGCTCGGTCATAAATGATTCAGAAGGTGAAAGTCTAGTAAGTCCCGAACTGATTCCAATGACTTGCCACGGAACAACTGCTTTTCATCCTAGTCGCCAAATTGTTGTTCCCCGAATCTATAGTATGCTTTGCTCGGTCATAAACAATTCAGAAAGTGAGAGTCTCAAGCAACTCGCCATGTGACATTCGCTTTCCTTTGAAACAACAGTCGCAAACATGAATCTAGCTGAACCAGCATTTTCACGCTCAAACGGATTGACATTCTATTATTAGCGAAGGCCATTCGAGCCGATATAAAGATCGTACGACCAGTGCCAAGATAAAAGCTACTTAGGATGTCAGCCCGAGCTTACGGCGCCTGACTCAACACAAACGCTTTGACACATAACTCGGCCATTGCAACTCACCCATAGCAGCAATTGCAGCCGACCGGTCAGACAAACAGAGTAAGCCTCAAGTAGCTTACCTTGGGGACAAGACACAGCTCGGGCGACTAAACCCCCAGCTAAACTGTCTGCAACATGCCCACCATCGAACATGACTACACAACAATGACCATAAGTCGTTCGCAACATAAAACGGTCAAGCTCTCTATCGCAGACAGACCAGCCAACGTCTTATTAATTCAATCAGCCTATGCCAAAGCAAGACGACAATGCGAAATGAAAAACATGCAATAGAGACGACAAACACAAAACGGATAAAACTGTTTCCATTAATGATCAAAACAAAAATGGGTACAAGCACACCAAGTTCACTCCTTATCAGGAGAAGGTTCAGAAACAGAAGAGCTAAGCTTAGTGAAAAATGGAGCAGAAGTTGCGTCCACGCACGCCACGACCTGAACGTCAGGGCCTAAACTGTTTTCCTTACCCGATTACGCGGAGGTAACAAACAAGTACATACGACATCTTCTAATAGCGGCCAAAATCCCACTCCGGATGCTCCTCTTTCATCAGCGCCAGCAACTCCAGTCGGCCATGTACAACCCAGCGGAACTCACATTTGCCTTGCTCCTGAAGAAGATCTTCCTCTCGCACCTTCGCATCAACAAGTTCACGCTCTAATAGCTCCAACTTGTCAGTCAACACGTCGACTGAGACTGCTCTGTGGCCAGACTGCTCTTCACAACACTAAGCTCATGCCATTCCAATTTGAGCTGGTCCTCTGCCTTCCTCGTCTCTCAAGCATAGAATTCCACATTGGATTCCAAATGTTGCTTTTCAACAACCCAGTCGGCTTCATTCGAAGCACTCTCATCAGCAAGAGACCGCAGTTTAGAACACGCCTTAGCTGCAGCTTCTTGCGCAACCTCGACTTCTCGGCGGATCCGGCTCAACACCTGCTTGAGTTTGTCTCTCTCGGACACCGCCTCTGACAGATCACGCTCAAGGTCCTCCAAACGAGCCCTCTGAGTCTCAGTGATCATGGCTGACTGATCCAGCCTCTGCTCCTCGGCCTACTTCATCTGTTCAATTTCATAGAGCGCGTCAGAATACATCGTCTCCATGTGCGAGAAGACACGCTCCAAGGTAAATACCTTCTCGTGAGCTGCCTTGACTTCCATCCCAGCAACAACCACGTGGCTCAAGTGAGACATACCCAGCATAAGGTACTTAAACCCTTGTCCATACACCCTTCCAGCGTATCCTCCTTGGGCTTCAGAGCACAATTCATCAGCCAGTTATGATGCCTGCTTATATGCTTCATCGAAGCATACTCCACGTCAACTTCTTGGTGCCAAACCTATGAACTCATCTTCACCAAGTCCGATGCAAATAGGCTTATCCGTGCACCCAGATGAAGCTTTGTCGGATCAGGAATCACGCCAGCGCCACCTTTCACAGTTGCCACCGTCCTTATGCTCTCCTTCGTAACCTTCCCTTTGTCACTAGTAGCTGACCCTTTATTGCGAGACAGCTCAATGGGGTCCGGAGGTAAAGGAGGAAGCGAATTATCCAAAGGACCCTCCAACACTTCTAGATGCACTCTTGAATTTGACTCAACCTGCACGTCCCGAAAATGCTTCATCTGAAGTATGTGCTGCATGTTCGAGTCCTGGTAATTCAATAGCTAATTGTGACTTGCAAAACGATTATCTTGCATACTATGCTGAGCAAGTCAACGCTTTTAATGCGATACGGCGACCTGGCAATCATCCGCAACCTAACTATTACCAGTCAGGGTTCGCCAAACATCCAAGTCTCTAATGGGCCCATGGCCCACACCAAGGGGTACCTGTTGTTGTTTCCCAGGCTCCTCAAGCCCCTGGCCCTGTTAGGCCCCACCATAACCAAGTTCATCCATCCAACACATCAAGTTTAGAGGAAACGATTAATCAGCTTTTGCAGCGCTCAGCAAGTATAATGGATCAGAATTCTAAGGACATATCTGAGTTGAAAGACACGACTCAAAGACTTGAGATAATTGTGAGTAAGATTACTCAGTCTTCTTCTGAGAGAGAGCCAGGGAGATTTCCTAGTCAACCTGTTCCAAACCCAAAGGGTCAATTCGCAGTTGGTAGTACATCTGAGTCCTACAATGAAGATGTCAAATCTATTACTACCCTTAGGAGTGGAAAACAGGTTGACAATCAAGTACAAGTGCCCGATTTGAGTGTCGGTGCATCCACGTCTAAGTCAAAGCAGGTTGCATCTCCATCTGACAAGGAGGCTGATAAAACCTCACCTTCTACAGATGCTCCTGTTGACTCTGACCCCACTCAGGCATCTTACTTGCCTAGGGCACCGTTTCCATCACGGTTAGCTCCGGCAAAGAAAGGAACAAGTGTAAACGATGTAATGGAAATTTTTAAGCAGGTTCACATAAATATCCCATTACTCGATGCTATCAAGCAAGTTCCTAACTATGCCAAGTTTTTGAAGGATCTTTGCACACAAAAGCGGAAGCTCCATGTGCAAAAGAGAGCCTTCCTCACCGAGCAAGTGAGCTCAATTATTCAACACATAACCCCGCCTAAGTATAGGGATCCTGGTTGCCCGACTATTTCTTCTATTATCGGTAATCATGTGATAGATAAGGCATTATTGGATTTAGGGGCGAGTGTTAATTTATTGCCATATTCTGTTTATGAGCAATTAGGTCTCGGTGGGTTAAAACCGACTAGAGTAACACTGCAATTGGCAGATCGGTCTGTTAGAGTCCCCCGTGGTGTTATAGAGGATGTGATTATCAAGGTTGAAAAATTTTATTACCCTGTGAACTTTATAGTTCTTGATACATAACCTGTTCACAATCCCTCTAGTCACATTCCTGTCATTTTGGGTCGACCATTCTTGGCCACATTTAATGCCACTATTAATTGCAGGAATGGAATTATGAAATTGTCATTTGGCAACATGACCGTCAAACTCAACGTTTTTAATGTTAGTCAACAACCTCCCGAGCTCGAGGATGTTTGTGAAGTTGACATAATTGAGAGTTCGATGGAGAATTCCTTATTGCAGTCTGTATCAGATGATCCCTTAGCAGCATGCTTGACTCACTTCGGTTTAGACTTTGATGTTGATGATTCCATTAGGCGAGTCAATGATTTGCTTGACTCAGTCCCCATTGTGGATCCTAGTTATAAATGAAAGTCTAAAGTGGAACTCCTTCCACTCAGTGAGTCAAAATTGAACCTTTCTGCTGATACTATTGGACTTTCTGACCCATTCCCTTTTCCGCTTGTTCATGATGACCCATTTGACATATGTCCTCCTTGTGACTTCTACATGAAGTCTGATCCTCAGTATTCCTTGGAGAGACTACATGCCGTAGGTAGTGCTAATTCTAGGTTTGGGGGTGTTGTTGCGTTGTCTAATTCATCATCTTGGTGTAGTTCATTTTGTTATGATGAGCCTGTACCACCTGATATATCTATAGTTACATCTACCTGCATCACATTTCCATTGACTAGGGCTCATTATGTGGATCCCATGTTCCTGAGAGAGGATTTCAATTTTCACCATCCTGATGTGAAAATTATCCAATCTTCTGATTTGGAACTAGACTTAGGAAACTACACCAAAAGGCTTGTTTAGCTACAATGAGGTGGCCATGGCTCTAAACCGTTGGTTTATTTTCCACGGCAAAAAATCGTGGCTATAATGGCCAACGGCCTAAAACCGTGGCTAAAAAATAAAACCGTGGCTATAATCACTACACCAAAAGGCTTGGCCACGGTTAGAAACCGTTGCTTTGTTTGCCACGGCTAAAAACCCTGGCTATAATGTCCAACGGCTTAAAACCGTTGCTATAAAATGGAAATGCATGTTTGTTGCACGTGGAAGTGTGGAGAAGTGGAGTCGATTTCTTGCGGGCGATTCCCGCTCCAAAAATTTTGCGTTCCCACTTTTCAACCCTTTGTTTCAAATCCTAAAATTTGTTCCATCTCCCCACAGATCTCCCGAAAGCACACACTGATCTCGCAAAACCCTAAAAAAAATTTGCGTCCCTTCTCCGGTTCTGGAAGGAGAGTTCGTCGAAGAAGAAGAAGAAGAATGTTTGAACTCTGTTTTTGAAGTTTGGGGTACAGTTTTGAAGTTTGAACTCTGTTTTTACTGCACGAAGAAGAAGGAGATAGAGATAGAGAGATTGTTGCGAGTGAGTTCGCAAGGAAAGAGATTGTCGTGAGTGGGTATATGGAATTGCTTTGATTTCTTTTCTTGATTGGGTTTCTATTTGAGAAATTGCTAATGTTGTTCTCCTTTTTTCATGATTTTGAACCGGTTTGCTTTTGAAGAAGAGGTTTTGATTCGGTGATGTCGACATTGTGGGAAACAATTGAGTTTGTATGTTCATTACAGTTTTGGAGAATGTCTCTCTTATGGACATTCTCCCTTCTCTATTCGTACTTCCAGCTATGGTTTTTGCCTTGCAAATCCCACTCATACCGTCGTTGCTTCCCTTCGAACACCACTGCAACAACTCGTCCTGTATGCATTATCACTGGGGTAAGATTAAAATTGCTCCTTTCGAAAAATTGGACAATTTCTCCATACCATTTTGCATAATTTCATTGCATTGTTACAGGCAACATCAGGGTTAGGTGCAGCAGCTGCATGTGAACTCTCCAGTCTAGGCTTCTATGTTGTTCTAGGTATTCAGTTCTTCAAAATTTTGTTATCATTTTTTCGTCAAATGCTGTGTAGAGATTTGGCTATACATGTGTTAATGATGTGTCCGAATGGAGAACGCCATTTGATGGAAGCCGAATGTTTCTTTGAGACCATAATGGATAGGTTTTCGTTGAAGAGATGACTATTTCTTATCCATTTATCAGTATAGATGTCAACTAATTTATAGAGGAACAAACTATCCCAACTTTGGGGATTATTGGATGGAAATGGCATCAAGATAACTTTTTATCTAGTTGGACATGTATTGTTAGGGACCTGTCTTTCGTAGTGTTTGTGAGGCAGCTATGTTTTTAACAAGAAATAAATTAAAAGGGGAGAAAAAGAAGCACAAACCATATAAAAATGAGATTTAAGTGCTATATCTAGAGACTGAGCACCAGCCATAAAAAATTCATGTCAAGGAATCCTAATTCTTAATTTTAAAGACTGAAATGAACTTGCTTAGAAGGTATTGGTAACACTTTTCTGAAATTACACATATGGCAGTAATCATTATTTGTGTTGTTTTGTGTAGTCGTGTTTCTAACACACTATACCTTTATGTTTTTACTAGACTAACTTCTATAAGATTCTATCAAACCATAGGGTTTTCTCTTATGGTAATGTTTAATACTATGCATTTCAAAGCAAAGATAAGATTTTTCTCCAGGGTCTTTGCTAAGTAAAATGAAATTCATCTCGTCTTTGCAGCTGGACGTTCTGCAGAACATTTATCTAAGGTGAAAGTACAATTTTGAGTTTGGTTGCGTGTGTGGCTCCTTCATTCTATGGGTTTCATGATTCTCCTTAATTGTGAAACAGACAGTTATAGAGATCAAGCAGCAACATCCAGATGCCCATCTTAAGGCATTTCAGGTTGATGTGACATCATTCTCCTCCATGCTCCAGTTAAAAAATAACCTTCAACAATGGCTATTGGATTCAGATATGCATCCATCCATCCAGCTTTTGATAAACAATGCTGGGATACTTGCAACATCACATAGATTGACGGCTGAAGGCTATGACCAGTAATCTTCTGTTTTTCGGATGAACAATATTTTTGCTTATGCTACCATTTTCTAGAGGATGCACCTATGCTAACAAATAACATTTCTGTCCCCAGGATGGCAGGGACCAATTATATGGGTGCATTTGTTCTGACCAGTCTTCTCTTACCACTACTAAAAAGGAGCTACATTCCTTCTCGAATAATTAATGTGACCTCTTTTACTCATCGATGTGGTATGTTTTTCTTGTCAATGCATGATGTAATGAAAAGTGTATCAGGTTATTTTCTTGGGTTCTAGTTGTATGGGGGAGTTTGCTTAAAGCGCTGGTCCCTTATGGTGTTAGTTTTGTGCTTTGTTCTAGCTTTATGCGGAAATTCGAGCACATAGATAATGTATTTCAGTTTGAATGTGGTTGTTGCATTTTTTTTAATCAATCATTTGATGACTGGGGCAGTAGCATGCACAGTAGAATTCACTCAGATATGCCATGGTGTACGTAGGAATATTTGATTAGAGGATTTGATAGACAGATGGATTGTTCGTGAATTTCATAGAAAATATTGGTTGTTTGTGGCTTCTGCAGTAACAAGCATACAAGTTGATGAGGAAACACTGGTTCGGAAGCATTCAGGTGCACCAACACCATATCAATATGCTCAAGTTTATGAATACTCTAAAGGTAAGCTACATCTGGGAGGAAAAAAAATATGAAAAAGAGGAAATCCCTTATTATCTTCTGGTATAAATGATCGTAATTCTGAATTTTGACCCTCGCCTATATTACTCTTTCGACAGTCTGCTTACTTCTGTTCTCATATGAACTTCACCGGCAACTTCACTTGGTTGATACATCCAATCATGTCTCTGTTGTGTACGTATATGTAAACTTCTCCTTCCTTTTCGAAAATATATTAGTTGAAAATGTCATAAGTTATGAATATAAGCAACCAAAGAATCATATCCAGCGAGGATCCTCTGTAAAAGTAATCAGTTGGCAGATGGTGTTGGGCAGTTTCACCAAAATCCACATTGGCAGCACGTCTCTTTGTTAAATAGTAAACCAGAGGTCCTGGCATGTACTAATGGTGTTAAAGCTCATTAAATTGCAAAACATTCCTGCTATCCAGGTCTTGCCAGTTTCATCTCGTGCTCGAATTTAAAGTTTGGTCCTTATAACAGTGACCATACAAAACTGAGTTGCATCTGTTTTGTTGTCTCTCTAAATAAAATGTCACTGTTCATTCTAGTTTGTAAGTTCAAACTATTTGAAACTTGAAATTTAGCTTGTATGTGTTTATCCTTCATTGTGATACTTTCAAAGTTATGCAATAGTAAACCTTTTGCTATTGCTACTCCACGAGCTTCATTATAATTTTTCTTTTGTAGAGATTGTCATCAAAACCCTTTATATAATGTAGTTCCTCAATTTAGTTATGTGAATAAGCATGCTTGGGTGAAGGATTGAGCATGGTTACATGGAGTATGGGTCATGATGGTGCATTGGTGCACTCCAATGTGAGGCCCATTTTTTAGTTGGTTCTTATATTGCAGGATATTCTGAATGCTATCTCTCCCAGTCCAAACTTGAAGTTCTTCAATTTATAGATAATGTTGGAAAGATGCATAATTTCTTAGAATTCTATACAATTGAAACGAATCATTTTTTTTAAAATTTTATTTTATTATTATTTTGTGAGTGTGTGTGTTTATTGTTTATTGTACAATTAGAACACACTTTTTGTTTTTGGGTATTAGGTTCTACTTAAGTCGGGACAGTTTACAGGGGAAGTGAGATTCAGGTAAGGATATGTCTTTAAATATATATTCATTTTCGTTTCTTTGGTTGATACTTTTATACATTACTGATGCTTTCTCATGGCTGTATGACATTTGAAACCTAAGCCAAGTCATGCATATAACAATTTCCTATAAGATTTTTCTACTTTAATTGTGCTGAAAAGTGTATATAGGAAATGGAAAATGTCCATGGAAGGACCTATTTTTGGCTGTTTTTTTTTTCTACTCAGGTTGTTTTGGCTGTTTTTTTTTCCTAATAAATTCCTTTAAATTCTATTGGTCTTGGTTATAGTCTTATAAGCTTATAGTGATGCATGTATACTCCTAAAAGCTCATGACATGATTGATTATATTATCTCTTTTTGTATATTTTTGTTCAGCCTTGGAACTTATTATCGTTTAAAATCATATCAGTAATTTATTTCCTTAAAAAAAAGAAAAGAAGAAGTAGTCACCTTATTGGTCTCTGTGTTGTTGTAGGGCATCACATGGTTTATTTGCGGTTCTAAGGGACTTGGTAGTTCAGGTCTTAGCTCATCAGCTGCTGTAAGTTTCTTGTGACTCTAAGTGGAAGGTGCTCTGATTAATTGATCTTGTAAATAAAGATATGAGTTGTCTCTTCCTGATAACTAAGCCAATTCACCAATTTGTGGCATTTTATAATAGTACTGTGTCATACAAAAGTAAAATTCAAATAAAAAACAACTAATTGTGTGGAAACCTTCTCATACTTCTCTCTATATCAATTAGAGTTTCAGAACTCACGAGTTGTCTCTATATGCATGAAAATGATAACGACACCCAATGTGGAGGTTTTGTGGTGTTGTAGTGTTTTATCTTACAAGGCCTCGGTGTTGATTGCCCTTCACTGTTCTAGCTTGATTGTCTGTATAGGAATTGAAACAAACGAGTGTTTCATTACTGCTTGTCGGGTATGTTCATTATCTCAACACTCACTTCCTGACTGTTCCATCGCAATTGATGCATTGAAAAATCAGACTTTCTACTAAAATCTAGTTAGGACTTCGACCATTCTGGCTTCAGTTATTTTATCAAAATTTTATTTCAGAAAGTATCAGAAAGTTCTCACCGATTTCCAATAGGTTCAAAGCTTATTAAGCTGTGTTTGCTAAACTGATTGATAGGAAATAGAAGTGTCTAGGTTAGGCTTTCAAAATGCATGTTTTCCTTCTTTTCAAGCTTTATGAACTGAACATTGTTTTGGTGTCCACTGACAAAAAGACCATGAAAGAAGTTGATGTTTTATTCTTGTTTTCTCTGTGTCTGTTGATTCTTGTTGTCTGTAGACAATTTATTTAACTTAACATTGTGTGAATTGTGTTTCAGGATACTTTTAGAGGAAGAGTGTGTGAATGCCCTATTGTGCAAGGCGTAAAGTTTGTAGGCAATGGTTATACCCACTGTGAAGGTGAGTCTGGTTTGTGGTTCGATTCCAGTAAAAATCATGCAATAGTAGGCAACACCTCTTAGATATGTTTCAGTTGATATTGAGATTTATTATTATTATACTCATTTGCTATATTAGAAAGTAATTGTAGTTTTAGAATGACTTGTACACTTGCAAACATGAAATAGTGTGCATTTTGGTGATAAATGATGAGAAATGTGTTAATATTACAATTGTAATGAGTTTTAAGAGCTCTTGCAAAAACTTCCTGTTGCTCCATTCTAAATCTTGTCGTCATCATCCTTGAAAATAATTGTGTCACACCAAATGATTGATATTAGTCAGTTGTGTTAACAAACTTATTACTGACAAAGGTCCAGTCCTCTATCCTAAAAACTTGAATTCTGAATACCTATAAATTTTGAAGGTTATAATCCTTGCACCACATCTACAAACAATAGCTCCAGTCTGCTATCCTAAAAACTTGATTCTGAGAACTTATAAATTTTGAAGGTTATAATCCTTGTACTATATCTACTAACAATGAATGCAGGGATATAAACTAATTTCCTTCATGCAAAACTTTGCTTTATTGGCTTACCAAGTCAGCTGTTTGCCTTGATTCAACAGCATCAGGAGCTCTACGATGTGAAATTAACAATGGAGGCTGCTGGAGACAAACACAAGAAGGCAGGACCTACTCTGCTTGCATAGTAAGTGCTTCAAGAGCACAAATAACTTATCTTTTAATGGTTTTGTTCAACTATTAAACATTGTCACTTGAGTTGAATGCCCTTCATGGTAGTTTAACTTTATTGTGGGTTCTTCAGGACCCCTGCCCGTGCGCGCATCTATTATAAAATTATATGACATCATGTTCTCAACAGGTTTTTGCTTGCGCATGGAGTCCAGCGGGTTCACTTTTAGCATCAGGGTAAGTAGAAGTTCACTTGAGCAATGTGCTCAAAGGACACATCTGTTGATTGTTGTATGTGAATTGGAATTCTAGTTATGGCCTATGGGGCTTGAAATCTCTTGGGTTTTTTTTTTTTTTTTTTTTGTAATTCTCTAAAGCTGCCTGTCTGACTCCCTTGCTTTGTTTATTCTTCACTCTTATAAATGTTGGCCTCAAACCTCATTAGCAAATAGTAATATAAACGGTTCTTCATTCTTGTAAAAGCAAAGACGTTACCACCCTCGATTGGAGTGTCAATTGTATGAATATCACGGACATGTTCAATTGCTTTCTATAACATGGATACCTAGTTAAATGGTACTATTTCGCTACCTCTTGTGGTTCTGGAGAAACAAAAATTAGTTGTTATTAGTGGCCTAGGATTATGTTGCAAATTGCAATGAATAAGTGAAATGAAAATTCATTGTTTTTCATGTTTGTTGTCCATTAGAAAATAATAGTCATTTTGTTGATTTATGTCAATTGTTACAGTTCCCTAAGATGAACCCCCCCCTGCCGCCACCACTTTATGTATGCATAGTACTCATTTGAATTATTAATGTTTTGCAGTGTCATATGGAGTGTCCAGTGTCAAAAATCAGCCTACAGGTGCCAGGACTGCACAATGTTCTCAATTCCTTAGCAATAAGTGAATGATCTTTCCAAATCTCCTCTCCATTTCAATTTTTTTTTTAATTATGCATTTTTCTGGATTAAGCAGCCAGATTGGCATTTTTTGCTAATCTAGACAGGCATTAACACTTTCTAATACCTATCAATTCTGTATTTATTCACAGAAACACAAATGCAATATATAGTCTATTTTTTACAACAACCTGTGAAATAGTTAACCTTATAGGATGTTGGGAACTTCTTTATTATGTGAGCTGCAGGTGATAGCTACTATCAGAGCACTGATTGATGATCAAAGAATTACTCATGCTTCAGTTGAAGATGTAAGATTACACTGGAGCAACTTCATTGGTGTGTCTAGACGATTTGAGATGATCGGTCAGTTCTATGGATGTCATATATATGATGATTACGCTCACCATCCGACTGAGGTTCGTGCAGTTATTCAAGCTACCCGACAAAATTTTCCACTCAAAGCTTTATGGGTGGTATTTCAACCTCATACTTTCAGGTAAATTTGAAACAAAACAAAAGATACAAATTTGACTGCAGCTCCTTATTCTGTGTTTTATGGGTTATGATTAACATTGTTAATCTATGTTTAACCATGTTAACAATGTATCGCTTTCAGCCGTCTAGTGGCATTAATGAAGGACTTTGCAGTTGCATTAGGTGCAGCAGATCGGGTTGTAGTTACAGAGGGATACATTCATCTGCCATCTTTCCCACACACTTCTTGTAGTACCATGATTACTAACTTGCTTCCTAACTTCAGATCTATGCTGCTAGATCTGCATTTGGATGATATGCTTGAATTGAAGTTGCTGTAATTGGATCAGCATTTGCATGCTATTTTGAATTAGTAATTGGATCAGCATTGGCATATGGATCACTTGTAGTGCTCAAACCTGTAAACCCTATCATGAGTAACAATCTGACTAGCTGAAACATAGTTTTGATTCAATTTTACGGTATTTTAGAAACAAATTTTTTAAGTATCAGTGAATCTTTGTCTTTAATATTCATTAGAGTGTGATAGGTGCACATGTTTCAAAGCCACTCTAGATGCTTTTTATCTCCTTTTAAGTGTTAATGATGCATTTAACACTTGTGTGTCATGTGCTTGTGCAGGTATTGTCCTTGACTCTGGGGATGGTGTCAGCCACACAGTCCCCATCTATGAAGGATATGCTCTTCCACATGCAATCCTGCGTCTTGACTTGGCAGGTCGTGACCTTACTGATGCCTTGATGAAGATCTTGACTGAACGTGGTTACTCCACCACTACAGCGGAGCGTGAAATTGTCAGGGATATGAAGGAAAAACTGTCCTACATTGCTCTCGACTACGAGCAGGAGCTAGAAATTGCAAAGACCAGCTCTTCTGTGGAGAAGAGCTATGAATTGCCTGACGGACAGGTTATCACTATAGGTGTTGAACGTTTCCGATGCCCAGAAGTACTCTTCCAGCCTTCTATGATTGGTATGGAAGCTGCTGGTATCCATGAGACCACATACAACTCCATCATGAAGTGCGATGTAGATATCAGGAAGGATTTGTATGGAAACATTGTCCTCAGTGGTGGTTCCACCATGTTCCCTGGCATTGCTGACAGGATGAGCAAAGAAATTACAGCTCTAGCACCTAGCAACATGAAAATCAAGGTAGTGGCTCCACCTGAGAGGAAGTACAGTGTGTGGATTGGAGGCTCCATCTTGGCTTCCCTCAGCACTTTCCAGCAGGTACGTTTCTTTGATATGTTGTGTGTGTACACAATGTGCTCGTGGTCATTTGAAAAGTATCTTATAGAAATGTGCTATATTCTGCAAGACAGTAACTACTATTTTTACTCTTACTAATTAAGTCCAATTATTATGATGCTGTAAGACAGTATTTATGGCTCTTTGAAGAGCACAATGTGATGGAGTTTTTGGTTCTTGCTGGAGATCATCTATACCGTATGAACTATGTGAAGTTTATTCAAACTCATAGAGAAACAAATGCTGACATCACTGTTGCTGCGCTGCCAATGGATGAACAACGTGCCATTGCATTTGGTCTGATGAAAATTGACGAAGAAGGGCGCATTATTGAATTTGCTGAAAAAGCAATTGCTGGAATTTGCGGATCAGAGGTTGTGAATGATCTGAATTGATGCACGTGCTGTAATGAATTGTGAATGATCTAAATTTCTGCTGTAATGAATTGTAAATGTTGCTGCTGTAATGAATTGCTTGAAAGTAATTGCTGGAATTTGCTGATCAGAGGTTGTAAATGCTATTTTTAAATTTAATAAAAAGTCATATTAAATTTTACTTACCTGATGCAAGAATTGATGCACGTGTTGAATTATACTTACCTATAAGATGTAATAAAAAGTCATTTAATAGCAAAAAAAAAAAAAAAAAATTTTTTTTTTTTGCCACGGCTTAAAACCGTGGCTAACATTATTGCAACGGCTCAGAACCGTGGCCATGACTTGCCACGGCTTATAACCGTGGTTAGGACTGGCCACGGCTTATAACCGTGGCTAAATCATCAACCGTCCTCGAGTATAAAATCGTTGCTAATATGTTTTGCCACGGTTTGTAGCCGTTAATGGGGATTTAGCGACGCCTCTACAGCCCACGGCTCTAAGCCGTGACAATGGGTTACCCCCACGGTTCAAAACCGTTGCTGATGGGTATTTTTGGTGTAGTGGGATGTTCCATTTTAGGAGTAAGGGATGATCCTTTGTTGCATATCACTACTTGTGACCCATTCATGTTTAAGATCCCTACTGACTTCCAAAGAATGCAAACTTCTTTACAATTTCTATATGATTTTAGATGGTGTCCTAGCAACTTTTAGGATGTGCTAGTATATCTTGTGTCGCATGTGGTTGCTATTTTTGAGTGGACTGATCCTCAACTTTTCAGGTTGTTGGTATACGATTCCTTAACCCTTTTGAGGTGAATGTTCCTTATATTCTTCCTCGTCACTTCGTGATATATCATTCATGAGGGAGAATATATGTCGGGCTGACGACGTTAAACCAAGCGCTCATAGGAGGCAGCCTAGCTTTAGTTGTGTGTCTGTTAATCTGGATTGATTTTCGAGTACCCTATTTAGTTGTGTTTCACTCATACTCGTTAGCTCCATAACAGTTTTGACTTACAACTTGCCTTTTTTGTAGTCTTCTTTGTTAGTGTCGAGTCTGCATTTTATCGATCTCTAATGAAAACTCCATGATTCTTATGTTTGTGAGCCTCATTGATGGATGACTTCTTGGATATAGGCATTTTTTTTCTTTGAACCGTTCTTTGGCCTTTTAGCCTACCTAATGATAAATATACGTTTGCAGCCCTTTGAGCCTTTAAATAGACTTTTTATTTGCTAACCCCATTTCCAGTACCTACTCCAGTTAGAGAGTAATATCCCATATTATTTTTATCCTTACCTAATGTCTCTGAGAATGTCTATGGTTGATGTATTTTTGAAATGGGCAAATAAAAAGAGTTGAAATTAAATATTCCATGAATCCTCGGGACTGAAATGTTTTATTGTGCAGAAAGGGAAAGCATGTCTACAAAAAAAAAAAAAAAGATTTATGAAGAAGAATTTCGAAGGAAGAAAAATTAATGGTGTACAACATTAGTTTATTCTTCAGTGCCCATGTGCTTATTAAAGGGCGTATCCATTTTCAGAGAATTTTCTCGTATCCTTTTCCATTCTTGTTAGCCAAAATCTTAGTCTCATTACAACCTAATAAAGACCTAGTTGATCTTAAGTAAAAGTTTGGTTCATAGACGTGGAGATTAAATAAACAAGAACTATGGCGTGTGATTCAATATTATCAAAGTAATTGATATTATATCCATGAGATCATATTCATTTCATTATTTGAAAAGTCCATTTTTTCATGATTATTATATGCGAGATGTTTGTCTTTCCATAATTTATTCTCTTTCTCACATATAAACTGAGTGATAACTAACCAATCTCTGAGTGTTCATTTCTGAGTGACAAGAGAGATTTGTAGTCGAAGCGTACAATTCAAAGGTTATCTAGTCGTATCTTTGCTGAGAAAAATAAAATTATGTTGATAAGGCAATGCACACACACACACTTCGAGTTGGGAATAATTGATGAAATTTATTTAACCTTTGGGTATTATTAAATTGTTGTGAGACTCTTTGATATATTATTGTGAGACTGTTAGTTGTTTTCAAAAAATTTTGACAATTAGATTCTTACTCTGAGGATAATAGACTGAGTTACCATGTTTTGGAAATTTATGAGTCATAATGTTTGTGGGTAACATTTCTGGAAACCCTCACGAGATTATAACTCGTTCACTAGAGGTAATCTAGGGGTTTAAAGACTTGTTGCACGTTTAAGGTAAGTGCAACCGATGATTCATGCGAAAGTGAGTTAGAATTTTATTTTTATTGTTTTGCTCGAGGACTAGCAAAATATAGGTTTGGGGGTATTTGATATTCACGTAATTAATACATAATATATCCCTTAATTTATATATGTTAGTGTTTTGATTATTATATTTTATAATAATTATTTCGTTTTCATGTTTTTGTAGGAATTTGAGCGTGAACGATGAAATCGTATTAAGGCGACAATTTAAGGAATGACAATTGGTTGATTCTAGCGGTGGTACAAAGTAGAGGGTCACATATCTAAACCTAACCTAAATAAACCTAGGTCCACCTAATTTAACCTAAGCCCAAACCCAAAATGCTAACCTAAAAACTCAAGCCCAACGCCTTTTGGAGAACCCAAGCCCAAGAAAATAGGAGAACCCTATTTAGCTCTCCCCATTTTGGAGAAAGGTTCCTCTCTCTTCTTCCACATTCCTTCTCCCCTCCTCTCTTTTCCAGCCACCACACCAATCAACCCTGCCGGCAATCCTCGCTCGATAGGAGAGCCGGCAGTGCGATAATCCCGCCATCACCCTTCATCTCGTCGTCTCTCTCTCGTTCTCCCAGCCAACAACCACCTCCTACTTCATCCCACTGAAACAGGGGCGTGACAACCCTGTTTCACGTCATCACGCCACACAGCCGCCACCACCACCGAGCTACAACCACCGTCACTAACCACCGTGAAACAAGGGCGTGACAACCCTGTTTCACGTTACAAACCTCACAACGCCACCGAAACAGACCACCACCCTCTCTGTCCAGAACATAGCCGCCACCACCATCTCTTTATCTCTCTCACAGCCACCATCACCCGAGCACCACCACCACCACCGCGCGCACAGTACAGAGGAGAAACAGGGAGCAAATCCCTGTTTTCCTCCCTCGCAGCCGCCCTCTTTCCTGTCTTCCTCTCTTCTCCACAGTCTCTCCTTCCTCCACCTCTCTCTCTGTTCCTGCATCACAACAGACCACGCAACCACACCATCAGCCGCCGTGAAACAGAGCTCGCGACAGAGCACCACGGCTCCTCTCCTTCTCGTCGTTTCGTTATCTCGTTGTTTCCTCACCCTCTCTCTGTCTTCTTGCAGGTACCGGAGCTAGTTAGGGAGAAGAGAACGCTCACGAGGAGCGAAGCAGCAGCGGCGGAGCAGGGGGTGTCGCGCTGGAGACGAAGGCAGAGCCGCGCGATTTCTGGCGGGAGAAAACATTTTTTCATAATAGTTTTGGCTATTGGCACCCCGAGAACCTGTAAGAGCCACCACAATGCCCTTTTCTTGGAATTCGTGTTCGTGCAGAGATGAGTTGCGGCGTACCACACCACGAGGAGATGACCACCGCTACCATGGAGAGCTAAACCCTTCGCCAATGCAAAGATGAAACCGCAGGGTTTCCTAGAGTTTGTTGTATTTAAATTTATTATTTTCTTTATGCTTGAACGTTAAACACATTTGATTTCTGAGTCTCAATAATTTACTTTTATCGATTATATCCTGATTAATTATCTAGACTAGTCGGTAGTTAGAAGTACCCTTTGTTGACATTCAAAGCCTGATTTAATCAATTAATCTGAATCTGTGATTGTGTGTGCCGTAAGAAGACATGCAATGCTATGGGTTTAGAATTAGTTAAAATGAACATGTGATTGTGTGTGCCGTAAGAAGACACGCAATGCTAGGGGTTTATACCTTTGCTGAAATCAAATGCGAACTTAGATTAAACTTTAGGTTAGTTATGTTAATTCTTGAAAACAATAATTTGGATTACACAAATCTCAAAGAACCTGTGGTGGATTCAATGCCTTGGTTTCCCTTCTCATATTCTTAAAGACTTTTTATTTTGCTTTTTAATTTATTTTTAGTTTAGATATTTTAATTGTTGTAACCCCCACTTAAATTAGTTTAAGTCAACTCTGAAACTTAATTGCAACCACAGTCCTTGTGGGATCGACCTGTACTTGTCATTGTCTACTAGTTAGACACTGTGCACTTGCAGTTATTACAAGTGGGTTAAATTAACCTATTTATTTAGGTTAGTTAAATCTGCATCAGGTACCCCGTGGGGGCAACGTGCCAGTTGTCCCCACAGCCTAATACGGATGAAATTGGAAACTCTTATGATATTGACCGCGTTCCTCTTTGGCAAACCACAAAACGTCTCTATGGTGTTTTGCTTCGCTAAGGTAAGAGGAGTAGTAGGAAACCTTCCTGCGAAGAAACACAAACAATGATTAGCCAGTTCGCTATCAAGCATATCAAAGTCACAAAAAGAGGGTTGAACTTACGAAGCGACCTGAACTATCGCTCGAGCGGACGACCCTTGCATCGAAAATACTTCGAATCTGCAGAAGCCAAACGATACTTCTGCCAGAACTTGAAGTCATCAGGCAAATTAACGAAGCAAGTCGGCGACGTCATCTTACAAACAACGTTACTCTTCAGCCGAGGAGAAGTCATCAACTGAATTACCCGCAGAGTCACGTTGACACCGACCTCCTTAGCACTGAGCAGGATCATGAGGATGATCCTATATCCATTAGGCCTCAACTGGACCGGAGGAATCCCTAGAAGATCCAGGAACTCCCAAATCACACCCATAACTGGAAAGCGCACTCCGATTTGAAGCATCCCACGATGGAAGTATATGAAACCGGCCGGAGGCGACATTGGCGTTTGGTCACCCGTCAAGACATACAACGGTAGGTCCTCAGGGACTCCAAACTTCATACGAATTTCAGCAAGGTCGAGCTCGGACAACAATGTGTCTTTGAAAAACTCCAAGCCCTTGGCCAAGATTGCGTTGTTAAGAAGGTTTCGTTGGGCCATGAAGAAGATGAATAATCTTTTTTAATCAGAGCGATATCTTCGAAAGCAAAGAAAGTAGAAGAGTCGGGCTCTACACTGTGGACGACCTAAATAGGGGGTGGGTTCCCGCCTCTTTTCTGCTGAATCAATGCACGTTCAATTAATGCAGCGCACGACTCAAACAACGATTCAGAATCAATCATCATGAGCGGCGCATCCCTTTAAGAGACGACTTAGCGAACCGATGTGACGACCCACTAACTCGGGGGGAGTAGCTGATGATACATAAAAACGGTCACACCTCTAAGCCACACACGTGTCATAATGATCTTGAGGAAATACGGGCTCAAGCATCAGCCCAACGCTGATCCGGCCCAAGCGGTTCTAAGCCCGCTCAATTCAGTCCGTCAGGCGGACCCGGACTCTCACAGCATGCTAGGCCCACACGTCTCATAGCTATCCCCAATGCTCATAAGTCCTACTAAGGCAAATATCTCGAGGACCAACTTTGGACGGGCAACTGCAGCTGTTCTCTACCTCCAACTAGGAAGCAAATATCAGAGTAGACTCCACACAGGGAAACTCTCTTCCACGGATTACTCTCGCATTGAAAACTATCTCTCGCGTATCTAGGAGCACAGGGCTAACAAAAAACTTCCCTCCTACAACACGATTCCTAATTAGAGAAAGATCTTCACGAAAATCTTCTTCCTAAACTACGCTTACGATGGTCTGGTAGAACCATGACTCCTTGTACTATAAATAAGACATGAGGTTGGTAAGCAAAAATACGCTACAAATTCTCCGTTACAACATTACACATTTCTCAGATCCCTGTCTGACTTTAGCATCGGAGTACCATCGGCCACCACAACGATGGTCCGTGGCGCGCGTGCATTACTTGTGCAGGTCATCAGGAACTAGGTCAAAGCAGGGAGCAAAAAATGACTGCATCAGGTATTGTTTGGCTTCAGGTAAAAAAATAAATGTTGAGAAGAGTTCCTTTATGCTGGATGAGAAGGTTCAAGCTGAAAAAATTGTATTAATAAAACAATAGACATGATTTCAGTTTAAACCTTCACCTTTTAGATATCTTGGTGTTCCTATTTATCAAGGCATATGTAAATTTATGTTTTTTGATGATTTGGTTATCAAGATTATCAATAGAGTTCAAGGGTGGAAGACTAGATCATTGTCCCCAGGCGGAAGACTGATTTTGATTAGAATGTCTTGTGCTCTATGCCAGTATACACTATTGCAACGACATATATGCCAATGAAAGTTTCGAAAAATATCTAAAGCATTATTTCTGATTTCTTTTGGGGTGACCATGAGGGTAAATAGAAGAGGAAATGGGTTGCTTGGAGTCGTCTTAGTGCGCCTACAGAGGAAGATGGTTTGAAGGTGAAAGAACTAGATGGTGTAGTCAAAGCCTTCAGAGCAAAAAACATTATGGAACTTGGTAAATACCAATTCCTTGTGGGCAATGGCAATGTTCATGAGGAGGAAATACGTATAGGCAGGGCCCTATCAGGCAACATGTGGTTAAGTAGGTACGTTTCCTTTCATGAAAGAATTATTTGCTTTTAGTAATTTTTTGACTGACCATAGTACTTCTAAGATTGGTTGGGACAATGTTAGCTTCATTAATGAATATTGGGGCTATCGATGAGCAATTTCACAATTCTGGTTGGGCGAAAAATGAAAGTAGGTAGTCATTTTTGAGTTATATGCATAGGGAAGATTTTGTGTCCCTTGGATCTATCCTGAAGCGTAAAGCTCATGTTTTGTACTATGAGAGGTTGAGGGGTGAACTAGATGATCTGGATATTAGAATATGGACACCAACTAATGATGGAAATTTTTTTGTTAGGTCTGTTTGTCATATCTTGAAAAGTAGGGGACTGGCAAGTCAGTTTTGGAGAAGGTTGTGGCACCGTTTATGGCCTTCCAAAATCTCGATTTTTGTTTCAAAAATCATGAAAAGAGCCATTCTTGTTGATGGAGAATTAAGAAGAATAGGTTTTCAACTGGCGTCAAAGTTGAGTTGTTGTTCTAGTCATGGAGATGAACAATGAAACATCTGTTTCTGGATGGAGAAATGGCTTTGAAAGTATGGGCGCACTTTGAGCTGGTGTTTGATGTTCATAAACATAGACCAGTGGAGGTGGACACAATGTTAAGGAGTTGGTTTATGCAAGCAAAGGATGCGACCTTATAGGTATTCTTTTCAGTTTACCCCTCTTTTTATTCTTTGGGAGTTATGGCTGCAGAGGAACAAAAAATCATATGAAGGGAGGGATGTTTCTGCTAACTATGTGATAGTTAAAACATACTTTTGGATTAGATGTGTGTCCAAATTTTTTATGTCGAAAAAAAAAGATGGGAATCAGATTTTATTACACAGGCTGGGCATGAAATCAAAGGAGGTGAGTAGGCAACCAGTTTGTGGGATATTCTGGACACCTCCTTCCCCTATGCTTTGAATGTGGATGGTTCCTCGGTGGAAAATGTGGCGACTGGGGATGTCATCATTAGAAACTCATCAGGTGACTTTGTGACAGCAAGACAGGCTTACTTCGGGCATGGATCTAATAATGTGGCGGAAACTCTAGCCTTATTGGAGGGTTTGAATATTTGTAAACGGAGTGGCCTTCGGAATTGTATGATTCAAACGGAAACAATGGTTTTTTAAAGAAATAAAGGTTCATTGGTTCCTAAATAAGTGGCGGGTAGAGATTTGAGACATTTGTAACTCTTTAGTATGCCATTGTAGGAATACTTTTCGGGAAACAAATGTTGTTGCAAACTTAGCAAGTTTGACACAAGACGAGAGGATGACAAGGAATTATGATTGGGAATCTCTCTCGAACAAACCTAAGTCGTTACTTATTTTAGACAGGAGGAAAACGGGATACATTAGAAAATCTAAATAATTTCGTTTATAGAAGTCTTGTTGTGGTTTTGGACGAAGAATTTACGGGTACAAGGCAGAGATAGTAGCTGATCAGGTTTGTGAAGCAATTCTAGGAGTTAGGGATGCTTCACCTTTGAGGAATACTGCAAAAGAATTGTGGCAGCAAGAAGGGAAGTACGGGGACAGTTTATGTCTCTGTTTAACAGAGCTCTGTTTGTCTTCTGGCGGTTCTGTTGCCAATAGTTATGAGCTTGTTTTGGGGGTGCTCCTGTGGTAAACTCTTTCATCTATACTCTTGGCATCAGTTGGACCGTGTAGAGAGGTTGCAGCTGAGCATACAGATCACGACCTGGTTGCCATTGCACCAGAAATTAGACTCAAATTCAGCATGGTTGCAGTTTCTCAAACGAGCTTGGAACAGATTGGCAGGTGCTTGGGAGCGATCCAGTGGAATCTGGGAGCTCGCTGGCAAGGAGTTTTATCAGATCAGATAAAACAGATCAGTTTTTTATGCTTTGTTTTGGTTCTTTTTGGGCGGGCTTTGGTGTTTAAAGGATGAAATTTGGTTGTATGTTTTTTGGCAAAACAGGGCAGATTGCTCTGTTAAATAGAGCATAACTGCTAGTGTTTTTAATGGACGTTATGGTGATTAAATCGTTAGGTTCTTGGCTGATTCACAGTGTTGGGACCGGATAGACAAGCTGCGATGTTTCTACACAGTACATGTTGTTTAGCTGGATGTTCTTCGTCTGTTTGGATTATGTCATTTTTTGTTTTATTGTTTTATTCGGGCAAAGTCGTAATGCACTCCCAGAGGTGCTCCTCCCCCCCTGGAGGTTTAATCTTTAATAATAAAAAAATAACTATGTTATACTGTACACTTTCCTACAATATCTCCAAGATAGTAATTTCTCAATTTACCATGGAGATATTTTTATAGCGCTTGAAGAAACAAAATTCCTAGGGAAGGGATGTCAATTAAAGATATGCGGAAAGGGTTTGATAGAACCTTTTTTTGTCATATTGCCTTGCCACTGCTACAACTTTTTTTTTTTTTTAAATATTTTTTCCCAAACACTGTTGTCTACTAGATCTATTTTCTCTAGATCAAACATATCCTCGATGGAATGCTAAAAGTTACACTGAGTTTTATTGGTCTCAGTTTGCTCAACGTAGAAAGCACCTCAAATTTTAGTTGGGTCTTCAATTTCAGGAAGATTCCTGCATTAAAGCTTCATTTGGTGCTCAATTGCCTATGGTTTTTTAGAACGATTGAAATAAAATTTTGAACTAATACACATACTGCGCTGAACTATTTCTCATTCAACAAGCGAGTAGCAAGAAAAATTCTTTTTTGAGAATCAAAACATACATTGAGGATACAATAACTTACAGAAACAGATGGCGACCTACTTGAAGGTGTTGTGTCTCAGAAGGTGACCTGCTTGCTATGTGAGTTAAGCTGAAGGTTGCTCAGCTGCTGCAGCTGCCGCTCTTTTCTTAGCAAAGTACTCATCAGCACGGGCAATATTCTTAGCAACTGAAGGTTTTACCCATTTCTTCCTTCCAGGCAATACAGTGAGAGAACAACCTGCAGCCTCAAGCTTGTCCTTAGCTTGTGCAGAGAATGCTCGAGCCTTTACGTTCAGTTTAACAGTTAATTCTCCAGTTCCTAAAATCTGCAACAGTTGATTGTCAACAAGAATGTCACATCACACACTACTAATTTGTTTTTCCCTTAAAGTGGACTTTCACAAACAAATAGCAGCTAGTCACTTTTGCTTGACTATTTAAAAATATTCTGGAAAGGCCAAGGGATAATAGCATGGAGATTTGGCCTCCAAATAGCTTTTCATGTAGTGATGACTCTAACAATGACGCAAGTGCGCATAAATTACTAGCAGAAAATGGGCCCCTTTAGGGCTTTAAATTTAACACGGGTTTAACCAACCGGCGGTGAGCCATACCAATTATGATATTAATGACAGTTCCATATCACCCAGAATGGCCAGATAAATAAGTAAATAAATAATAAATCAAGTGATTCCTCTACAAGAAGCTTTTGTAAGCCTCATTTCAGCCTTGTGGATTTACCCTTTTATAAAGGTTTTGAATAGTTGAGTGAGTGAGAACACTCATTTACCGCTGTAGATATTGCATTCCAGGGGGTCCAAATACAATATCTTATAAATATGTAGTTTTTATACTTATATCACATTATCACCTAACATATGGGTATCTACAATGCAATTTTGGCATTGTTCCCTCGAATCAGATTCTTGAACCTGCTGTTGGATGCATGCAGATAGAGATGATTGACAATGTCTTTAACACTAACATGGTGTTTAGGTTTTACATAGAACAAAACAAAATCACTGATACCTTCAGCCCCAATTTTCTTTCTCTTCCTGATGGATTGATCAAGCCCTTCTTCTTCAAAGATTCAAGTGAGATTTCATCTCCTTCTTGGAATCCTGCTGCTGCAATGTCTTTCAAGTTCACTGGTACATACTTAGGCAATCCCGCATGCATACCTAGCAAGAATAGTTATATAGATGTTAGCATTCGCTAAAAAAAGATTTAGTTATATAGATGTTAGCATTTGCTAAAAAAAAGAATTTGACCAAGGTGTTTCACCTATTGCTTCTGGTGGTGTTTCTGCTTCATAAGGTCAAATCTCAGTGCATTCTATTCAATAGTGGTAAGTGACATAGTGATAACCATGTCTAACGGTCAAATAAATTATGTTCAGATATGCCAGACATTTATGTTTTGATATTGTGCACATGCAAGTGAGCTACGGATACATGCATATCATTCCATTCACTTGGTGCTATTTTTTTTTCAGATTTGTGCTTCTGTGCAGTATCAGTTGTATTTTTCTAATACGTTGTTTCATCATATAGTTAAATAGGTAATATTAAGGAGAAGAGATGAGAAATAAAGTAATATACAGTTCAAAACTGTATATTGAAAACAACCTTATAGAGCAATATTAAAATTTTTAAGAGTTTTGCTCTTCAATATGGCTCCTCATATGAGATGTCTCCACAAGAATGGTCACAATGTTGCCGTACTTTTTCCCCTGTTCCAATAGAAGTTCAGTTGTCACTATCTTTCCACAATGACCAAACATAGTGAGCTTTCATAATAGGCTCTTTCTATGCAAGCCACACTTGTATAAGTCAAGAAGGGTAGTAAAGTGAGAAAAGTCCCAACTATTACAACGAATCTAGTTGTATTTGTTTATTTTTTCATTTTTTAATTTTCAATTTTTTGATAAAAAAAACACCAAGTAATTCATTGAAGTTCAAACCTTGTCACTAAAAACTCACAAGGAAAGCAAGAAAGGAGGCAAAAGTACACCTAGTTGTAATTGTTGGAACACCCAACTTGTTATTTTGTAAGGTCCCTGAAGAAAAAAGATTGGTTACTAGCAGACTTTGTTTTAACATGGAAGAAAGTTCTGCAAGAAAGAGATGTTTGGGTGGGACCAGTAAGAAAATCCAAGTTCGGTACATCCGACCAAAAAACCATCAAAACATCCCTACTTCGAAACAGAGTGGAGATCATACATACCAACCTGGGGTAAAAAAAAAGAGGCTAAAATCCTCTCTCTCTTGGATGTAGCAAGTTCTTTTCAATTTCAACAAAATAAAATTTTCTTGAGGAAGCATCATTAGAGGCAAAGGTTAAAATGTTTTGGTCTAATTTTTCCAAGGTGAATTTTTAGGAGCTACTGTCACGAGTTCAGAAAATTTATTGTCAGTTGAAGATAAGAATGTGCCAACTTCTAGAACAATGTTTGATTGCGAAGAAAGTAGGCTACACTTTCGACTCATCGGAGGATCAAATTAGATAGTATTAATAGACGAAAGGGAAAAGATAGGATGGCAGTGGCTTCTGGATTCAAGTACGTGTCTAGTGATGGAATGGGAGCTCTGATGGCTTCATTTGATTTAGAAGAAGACAAGGAAGTTTGATTTTGTCCAAGATATGGAAAGAGGTAGCTTCTCAAAGGATGATGATGTAGGTTTATAGCCTTTCAGAATCGATGGGAATGCAGAATGACTGGAAGTGGATGTGGAGGAAGAGGTCTGGAAACTATTGGCCTTGGGTCCTAAAGATATTGATACACAAACTGGAATCTGGAGGAGTGGGGAGAAAAACTAAAATTTGTAACTGGATGTATTGTGGGTGGAATGGTGCTCCATGCCTCTTTAAGCTTTGAGCGTGATGTACAGGATGATTGAGGGCCATTTCCATTGCTCTTTTTCTTTTCTTCATCTCTTTTTACAAAGGGAAACCAAAAAAAAGAAGTAATCGACATATGAGAGGATCAGAGTGGATTTCCAAAATTACCATGGCCCCATAGGTGGTGACTGAGTCACTGAGAAAGACATCCCACAAAAGATTTCAGCAAATTGCAAAAATCCTATTGGTAACTTAACACGGAGGCCCTCAGCTCTAATCCTTTCAACAGTAGTACTCGTTCACAAGAAGCTATGTAACAACCACACTCAAGTTTTAGAAAATAAAAGTGTGTCGACACTAACGAATACTCTTTCCGGGCACTCCATGCTTAGATTATCAATGTTTTCAAATAAATTTAAAATATTTCAATTCTATACTAATGTTAAAAGAAAATTATGGCAAGGCAAGTTAGTAGTATGAGTAGCACAAGTGAATGAATATGAGTAATAGTTCAAACCTTATTGTTGCAAACTAAAATGTATATGCGTGTCACCTAGCATATCTTGCATTATGTTTTTTTGGCCAACGCGTTCGACACTTTGTATCCGTGTCAGATACCGATATCCAATCCATGTCGTTGTTACGTAGACCAGAAGGCTTTGCGAGTGACCACTATGGATTGCAATATCAAATATTGCCTCAAGTCTTGAGGCAAAGTAGTCGATCATCCTAATCAACGAAAATCCTTTCGAGGAAAGATTTCAAACAATGTTCTCATTCTCTTGAGAGTTTGCCTCAATAACCAATAAGTCCTTTGTTTAAAATAGAGAAAAGGCTCAAGAAGCCAACCTTGAGAAACTTATTCCCATACCATATGTCATCCAATCAGAAGAAACGTTTTTGTTTTACGTTTGTTGAGGCTAGGCGATTACGACTTAAGGACCAAATCGCAGAAGGGTGTAGGGTGTGAGGGAGCCATTTGTTAACGAAATAAATGCAGACATGGAGCCACAGATGGCATTCACAACACATTATTGTTTTGAGTTAAGACTGAAAACCCATTCAAATAGAATAGAAGAAATACAACAGAAAGAAAGGGCATTCACAACTCTCAGGGTAGCTTGCAAATTACTGAACAGATGCACCGCCCCCTCCCCTCCCCCACCCCAAGAAGAAACTAAGATTACTTATACCATTAACTGTACAAACACGAATACATGAATCAATCATCATTTCCACCAGCATTCTCCTGATCTAACGAGTAGAAATCATTGATCCCACCCTCATCCATAGCTTACATAACACACAGACAACATGCTTGTTGTTTCTCATATACACGCGAGAAGTGTAGCAATTTCTCAATGTAAACACTCATTTCCATCCACACTTGTTTTTTCCTTCTTATATTCCATTTCTTGATTAACTATATATAACCTATAATTATGTTGTGACACACTTGTATCATCATACTTTGTTATTCATTTCAATCATGCAAACTTTTCCTTTTCTAAGTCAATACCACACTCACTAAGAACTTATCCACCACTTAAATCTAAAAAGTAATCTAATTTAAACTTAACAGATTATGAGACAAGCAAATGCTGCATTTCCTGAAACAATTAAAGATGAAAAGAATTGCATGTCAAAAAACAAAAGAATGGGGCAAGAACACCACAGTAATAAATTAGGCAGTGAAATAATTGAAGTGATAGATACCTCCAGCAATTCCTCTCAATTTGGGGAGACGACGATAAAGGGGCATCTGGCCACCCTCGAATCCTCTCCGAATACCCGGACCAGATCGCGATTTCTGACCTCTCATTCCAAACCCACAACTGTTTCCTTGGCCCGCAGCTATACCCCTTCCTTTCCTCTTCTGCCTCTTCCTTGAACCAGGTTGTGGGCCGAGATTGTTCAGCCGAAACCTTGGAGAATCTCCAGAGGCAGAGGAAGCTGTACAACAGACAACAACCAATGGTCTATCTTCTTTTCTTCTGAAATGCGTTTTGACTTTGAGAGATGGCAATTGGGGTGAGTTTGGGTTGAGAGTAGTCACACATCCCTGCAATGTAAAGATAGAAGAAGAAGAGTGGGGTTAGTGAATTTTGAGCTTAAATTGGTGTTTGGGTTTGAGAGAGGGAGCTTACCTTGAATGATGAAGAGAGGTGAGGTGATCTGGTTAGAGTGGTAGAGGAGAGGGAGAGGGAGAGAAGAGAAGCAGCCATGGTTAATGGTGAAGGAAGCAAGTTTTTTTTTTCTGCCGAAACAAGAGCAACAGAGAGTGAGTGTGAGTTGCTGTTGTTCCAATGTTCCTCCTTTGAATGGATAGAAAGATAGAAAGATAGGGTAGTGACTCACTGACTAGTTTTCAATTTTTTGGTTTCCTCGTCAATGAGATGGACATATCCAAAAGCCCCTGCAAAATAATACCACAATTTCTATTTCTATGATCAATTTCTTATTTTTTGAAGAATAATTCTAGGGAGCCCGTGTAGCCTGGGAGACTGTTCGGAGGCCCAAATCTGGGCTCCAACACCTCGGCTCCAAGAGAGCTACAGATTTCGTCCATCTTTTTTCATACCACCAGTAGTTGTTTGGCACGTGAACCCATGCCTAAAGTCATGAAAGCTGGAGAAATTCCTTTACAATAAGGAGTTCATAAAAAGAGTGAACTCAGTACTCTTTCTGGAGTTTGGTCGGGATGAGCCAATCTAACACTGGATCCTCCCTCCCTTTAAACAAAAAGCACTTACAATCTTCCCTCTTTTCTTTCCTTCTAGTTTAATTGAGATCATAACTATTTGATAAATTTGGACTTTTGTGTTATCTAATTACAATTTGTTTTATTACTTGCAGAAGACGCAGAGTTGGATGAACTAGTAACAAGTGTACCTGGTATGGAAGGGTTTGTTCGTCGAAGAGATCTCAATCTGGTCTTAACAGAAACTCAGAATTCAACCAAAGCATCTGCTCACATACTCAACACTTTTGAAGACCATGAAGGTCCGATCCTGTCCCAAATACGACCTTACTTCCCTAAAATTTACACTATCGGTCCTCTCCATGCTCTCCTCGACTCACGTCGTAAAGAGTTTGAATCCATGCCTTCATCTTCTTCCTCTAACAACAGTCTCTTGGAAGTTGACCGAAGCTGTATCACTTGGCTTGACTCCCAACCGTCAAACTCTGTTATATATGTCAGTTTTGGAAGCGTGGGCTTCATTACTCGGAAACAAATGTTGGAATTTTTTTTGTTTTGGTGGTGGCGAAGTGAGGTGGTGTGATTGATGATTGCTTTGGTTCTTCTCTGCCCATCTGACAAGAACAAAGCTGAGAGAGAGAGAATAAAGTGAGGTGGTGTGATTGGGCCTGGGTTCACGTGCCAAACACCTTCCCATGGCACGTGCTCAGGAGGGTCTGGACAGTCTCCCAGGCTACAAGGACAGGCTCTCTAGAATTACTCTTTTTTGAAAGACACCATCACTATTGAATAACCATACTTTTTGAAGGACACTATCAATCTCCTACTTTTTGAAGGACACCACTAACCTATCTTCTCCTCTCTCACTCTTTTCTCCATCAAGAACCATACCACCCGGCCACCATCAACCGTACCACCACTTGTCGCACCACCACATCGCCGGCCTCCTATTCCACCTCATTTCTCCTCTCTTCTCCATCAAGAACCATCACCACCCCGCCACAATCAACTGTACCACCACACCGCCGACCTCCACCTCCCTCATCCTCTTTTCCTTTTTCCTTTTATGTGTTTTTTCTTATTTTCCTCTATTATTTTCTTCTTTTTATTCTCTTATTTTCTTCACAACAAAATGTCATGAATTAACAAACACAAATTGAATTTTAGAAATAAAAAAATATTACAATACAAAATAAACATTAAATATTAATATTTGCATTAATATTTTTAAATATTACAAATCATAATACAAAAAATACATTAATTGTCTTGGAGACGCTCAATAAAGTCCTTCAAGGGGTGACGTTGGCGGCCCTCTTCGCCGGAGGAGTAGTAGTCCACTAACGAATTCCCACCACGATGATGATTCACTTTCTTCTTCCTCCTCTGATTGTTCTTCCACATCATCTGAAGACGGTGACGAGTGGGGGTCCTCATCCTAGAAAGAGTCGTCTACCGGATCGCCTATTTCATCCCATTCTTCTTTGAACATTGGCCTTTTTTTCTTCATCTTTTTCTTATTTCTCTTGAATTGGTGATGAATGCTAATAAATTACTCATATTTTATAATGCTCAACTTAAATGACATTTGTCTTCCCAATTAATTTTCTTGTGATTATGCAACCATGGTGGTTTTCCCATGTATGCATTAGCACTTCCTAAAATACTGCTTGAATCTCAAAACAACGGAAAAAGTGGAAATAATAGAAGGATAATGACCATTCCTTCCCTGAGATACCCAAACGTAGCGGCACATGCGAGCTCAATAATCATAATCGCAGCAAATGGTTACGAATGTGATCTTAACAATCGCAGAAATTTTGCGTTTGTTTGAAAAAAAATTAGGTTTTTGCCCAAACGCAGTGGAACGTGCGAGGCTAAGACACATCTTCGCAGGAGTTTAACAAAGTCTAGTTTTTAACCAAACGTAGCGACTCCTGCGAGGATTGTCTTAGCCTCTTACGTCCCGCTGCGTTTGCGCAAAAACATGATTATGGACAGGGTCGCATGAGCTGTTGCGATTTTATGTATTGTATTCTCATTTTAGTTTGCGAATGTGAGTGTGTAGTTTACATGAAACTGCAAATGGAAGTGTTTTTGTTGTGTGTTTATATACTATGTGATGATACACTGAAACGTCCTATCTTCTACACCGTACAAGTGTCATGATGATCTCGAGAAAAAAACATGCTCAAGCGTCAGTCCAACACTGATCCAGCCCACGCGGTTTCAAACCCTCAAAACACAATCCGCCAGATGGACCCAAATCACTACAACCTGCTAAGCCCACACGTCTCATAGTTATCCCCAATACCCGTAAGTCCTGTTAAGGCAAGTATCTCAGGGATCAACTTTGGACATGCAAGACAGTAGCACTTTGTTTTCAACTAAGAAGCAAATACTAGAGTATAGGTCGCACATGGAAACTTCTATCTATGGATAACACTCTGATTGGGAACTATCTCCCGCGTATCTAGGAGCACAAGTCTAACAGGGAAACTTCCCTTCACAACACAACTCCTAATTAGATAAGGATCTCCATGAAGATCTTATTCCCTAAACTACGCCACCAATGGCCTAGTCGAACCAGGACTCCAACACTATAAATAAGACACGAGGTTGGTAAGCTAAGGTACGCTATAAATTCCCTGTTTATAGCATTACGCCTTCTTCAGATCCCTGTCTGACTTTAGCATCGGAGTGCCATCGGCCACCACAATGTTGGTCCATGGTTCACGTGCGTTCCTTGTGCAGGTCAGCAGGTTAAGGTTAAGCAGGGAGCGAAAATCGACTACATTAGTTTGGCGCCATCCGTGGGGATGACAAAGTTCTTAACCAATCACTAGCATCATCTCTTTTCAGAATACAAGAAGATGGTGACCACTAGATCATGTAATAATGGAGAACAAAGGGACACGTCAAATGCTCAAACCGGCGCTATACCACCGCTCCCAGCAGTGCCAGTGACACAAAGGCAACAGGCTCACACCCCATGCCAACAACAACAATGACAGACCCCAGGATGGATTTGCAGTGGTCACAAATACAACAGATCACTAAAGCAGTGGAGATTCTCATACAACAGAACCTTCTAACTGTCGATGGAGATTAAGAGCAGCACAGACCTTAAACTATAGAGGACAACAAAGAGCAGGCACAGGAGAGTCAAGCCCCTACTAGTTCTCACTAGACTAGAGGTGGTGGCGCAGTCAATGTGGATCCGACCTTCAGAGTAGACAGGCTCGCTCCGCAGAACCCCCTTAGCCGAGGGGCTCACGACCCAGATACGTTGTACCGCCTTTCTGTTCCCCCGTTCATAGACTACATTATGAACAAGGCTCTGCCAAAGAAGTTCAGCCCTCCAAAGCTCGATTTCTATAAAGGGACCAACGAACCGTTCGATCACTTGCGACATTATTAGCATGTAATGGTGCTCAAAGAAGGTTTTGAGTTGGTGATGTGCAGAACGTTCCCTACTAGCCCGAAGAAGTCAGCACTAACATGGTTCCACATCCTCTCGCCAAAGTCAATCGACTCATTCAAGATGCTAGCCAAAGAATTCCTGACACGCTTTATTGGAAGCCACCGGATCAGGAAATACTCGCATTACATGCTCTACCTGAGGCAGAAGTCTAACAAAATGCTAAGGGAGTACGTCACACGCTTCAATGACAGCTGCAGCAACGACAAAGCCGTGATGGCTTTTACCACGGCCTAAGAAAGGGAGAGTTTTATGACTTCCTCACCTTGGAACCTGCTGGATATGGCAGAACTCTTGAAGGGTGCCCAGAGGTACATCACCTTGGAGGATATGAGAACAACAAAGAAGGAAACTGAAGTAGAGAAGAAACCCTCTGTTTCTAGGGACAAAAAAGAGGAAAAAAGGCAAGAAGACAAACAAAGGAACAAGCAAAATCGCAACGACAATAGGTCGGACTCTGGCCGTGCTAGGTAGAGAAATCTTTCAACTACGTTGGATCCAGATCCATGACCCCCCTCAATTCTAGCTTGTCGGATGTCCTTAATTCCATGAAAAACTGAAAAGATCTGAAGTGGACCCCAAAGTAGTGCAGAGACCCTTTCAAACACGACAACAACAAGTATTGCTCATACCATAAGGAGGGTGGTAACGACACCAACGACTGCAAGAATCTAAGGTATGAGATCGAGTACTGGATTCGCAAAGGCAAGCTAAAATAATTCCTGGGTTTAGAGAAACGACAGTACCGAATCAGGGAAAAGGGAGATGCAACCAAAGAAATTGAGGGAGACTCCAGACATAATATATATCCTTCACGAAGTCAGATAAGAAGTAGAACAATCAAATAGATCACACAAACAGACACTACTTGAGATGCGGACACAACCCACAAACGAGGATAGACGCATATATTAGGCGTCCGCATACCGCACAATGACGCCCTTGTCATTTCGGTCTCTATTGCAATGTGGGAAGTGAAGAGGGCCCTAGTTGACATGGGCAGCTCCCTCAACGTCCTGTTCTACAACCCGTTCCGTAGTATGGACCTCAAGGGGGAGAACCTGGCATCCTCCGACTTCCTGCTGATTGGATTTAGCTGAGATAAATGCTTTTTGATTGGGAAGATAAGACTCAGTGGTGGCAGGAGAGCCACAACTAAGAAATGTCATGTTCTTGGACTTCATGGTGGTAGACGCAACATCTACCTATAACCTCATCTTGGGAAGACCTTGGCTTCACCAAATGGAAGCAATAGTCTCCACCCTTCACCAGTGCATTAAGTATATTGCTAACCACTTGGAGAGAACAGTTCACAGTGACCAAACAACAACACAGAGTTGCCACTATGCTGCACTAAAACATATAGAATGTTCCCAGATCCAATTGGAGCCCACAAAACAAGTTGAATAGAAGCCAGACTAAGGAACTGTGGAGAAGTCACTCCACCTAGATGGAGGCAAAATCCCAATAGCAGTGGGCACGGAAGGACCCTCCCACGCAAGGTTTACTCTTCAGTAACCTCAACGGCGTTTGCGAAACTTAGCAATTCATTGAAGGTACTCACGATCCAAGCAAGGGCCATGTGAATCCACTTCAGGGCCGGATTAACTTCTCTTCACCAACATTCAATCTATTAAGTTGCTTAGCTTTCTTTTCATAGCCAATGTAGAGTTTTAATTCTTAGGAGCTTATGTGATATGCAATCATTTAAGAAATAAAAATAAATTACTCAAACACACTCTATTGATTACTGGAAAAATGTAACAACGATCGCCCGGAGGCGGGTACAAAAGACTACAAACTACAAGCATCTGAATCCAATGTGACATACAGTAAATATTCGCTTAAACAATTCGGCTTCTCGAAGGAGGTAAAAGAGGATAGACAAAGGTGCCTGCAAGTGACGAGACCGTTAAGGTCTCACAATGCTGCCAAGCGAGGATGCTTCTCCCATGTGCAATACTCGGGGCGACTCAGAGATACCACCCTAGGAATCAGAGACGCATCTGCCAACACTTCGATCAACCAGAAACTAGCAGCAGGGAGTGTATCCCAACATACAGGATGGCACAAGGTATCATTGAAGCATTGATGAATAAACGACAGACTCATCCCTTGGGAGGAAGTCCGTAACTCTTCTTCACAATACGAGAAGCAATTACAATGTCTTAGCGAACTAATTGGGTGCTCACCCAGAACAGATCACGCATAATTGCAAGTCTTATCATGACTTATCGGCACAAATGTCAGAACATTCTAATAGTCCAACGTTGGAGATCTCCCTTCAGCCTTTGGAAAATCCAAAGCATATTCTTTGAGTAAGAGCATATGAAAAAGTGCACTTTATGAAAGATAATGCTTACAATGTTGAAGAAACACCATTATATAGACATAATAGTTCACCAAACAGGCGTTTCGACATTAAATATCAACATCGAATACTATATGGGAAGCGAAGAGATGACGGTTCCCAAGGAAACCACACATGACCACGTTCATCCAATTAATGATGCTGAACACAACCCCATTAATTGGGGGGAGTAACTGATACTCAACCGTTTCGCGATCTACGCCGTATGTGTGTCACCATGCAATCTACGCTGTACACGTGACGTCTTGATCCCACGACATCACCTAGTTCTTCTTTTATGGGCCCATCATCTCGGCCTACTATTCGGGTGGTATTCTACCACATGCACTAACGTGAGCAGAAGAAACCCTTGTCACTTTTGACACACAGAGCACACTTTCATATCACCAGTTGGTTGAAGGCACTCTTTTCTTTTTGAAATAACTAATCTGCACGATGCACTCCGCCTGCGGAAGTAGGCTCGCGCGCTTGTAACAAGCAGAGCCCCGACTTAACCAGGCAATCTTAGTCAATTTTGATTGATGACGATGACTTTCGGTTCATCCCGACACCTAGTTCACCGCGCACGGATGTTGATGGCTTATGATGTGAGAGTCTAATTAGCGCTTTTACGCCTGACGACGACGACTCGCCAGGGACCGTCACCCCCTTCGTGGACAACAGTCGCCAACCCGGCTCAGGTAAGCCTAGCCAGTGACGATTGACAACGACAACTTCTGATCAAAGCCCAGACCTGTAGCCCGTTCCACGCGAGTGTTGATGATTTGGAAGGTGGGAGCCTAGTCAGTTTCGACTGATGTCAACGGTTCGCCATGGGACCACTATTCTACAGACCATGGTCACCGAATTACCAACTCCTAGACTTGTAGCCCACTCCGCGCGGGTGTAGCTGGTTTGGAAGGTAGGAGCCTAGTCAGTCCCAAACTGATGCCAACGGTTTGCCTCGGGACTACTGCCCTTCTACAGACCATGGTCACTGAAAACTCCCAAATTTGTAGCTCTATGCGCACGTGTATAGATGATTTTGAAGGTGGGAGCCTAGTCAGATCCAACTGATGGCGACGACTTGCCACGAGAACACTGCTCTTCTACAGACCATGGTCGCCAAATTTTTTCATCCCAAACTTGTAGCCCGCCCTGCGCGGGTGTAGATGGTTTGGAAGGTGAGAGTCTAGTCACTCCAACTTATGTTGACGACTTACCACGTGATCATTGTTCTCCAACAGACCATGATGGCCAAATTATCAAATCTCAAACCTGTAACCCACTCCGCACGAATATAGATGGTTTGGAAGGTGGGAGCCCAATCAGCTCCGACTGATGTCAACGGCTCACCACGCGACCACTGCTCTTTCTCAAGACGACGATTGTCGAATTAGATTACAGCTCAAGCAGCGTCTTCATGCCCACACAGGCTGACATCCCATTATCGGCAATGGCCACTCGTGCCAACTCAAAAATCAATCCGCTGACACAAGGACAATGCTACATGGGATGTCAGTCCAAGCTTACGAAACCTGACTCGAGACAAGTGCTCTAGCTCAAATACAACGCATGTGCTTGGCTGCAACAATTCGCTCATGCTAGCAACCGCAACCGATAGTCAGATACATGACTTAAGTCTCCAACGGCTTACCTCAGGGATGAGCTACGACTTGGGTAGTGTAACCTATCGCCAAACCAACCGCGGAACGTCTACTATTGGACGTAACCACGCGATAGCAACTCTGATACCTCATAGAAGAACATGTCAGAATTATTTGCGACATAAATGGTCGAACTCTCAACAGCAAACAAACCACTCGGCTTCCTGCTAACCCAACTGGACCTATGTCAAAGCAAAACGACAAGGCAAAATGGAAAGCGCGCAAAAGAGAGACCGAACAGAATACGGGTACAAAACATACTCAAAATAAAACATGTTTTCATTAATAGTTGAAACAAAAGGTACAATTATACAAATATAGGAGAACTAAGCCTAGAAGGAAAAGAAACATAAGTCGCGTCCGTGCGTGCCTCAGCCTGAGCGCCATGATTTAGATCGCCCTCTTTCTCCGACGGCTCAGAGACCATTCCGAAGTCTGCATAAGACATCTTCTTGTAATAAGAAAGGTCCCATTCTGGATGCTCTTCTTTTATCAGCGTCAGTAGCTCTAACCTCCCATGCACGACCCAACAAAATTCACACTTGCCTTGCGCCTTGAGAAGCTATTCCTCGCGCACCTTTGCTTAAGCAAGTTCACACTCCAATAGCTCCAGCTTGCCTGTCAATGCATCAACCTAAGACCACTCAGTAACCAGGCTACTTTTAAATGCGCTAAGTTCATGTTGCTCCAGGAGAAGTTGATCCCCAGCTTTCCTTGCTTCCTGAGCATTGAATTCCACTTCGGCCTCCAATTGCTGTCTCTGGGCAACCCACTCAGACTTCTTCATGGTGTTTTCCTCAACAAAAGACTGCAATTCAGAGTGCATCTTGGCCGGAGCTTCCTGTGCAACTTCTAGATCACGGCGAACCAGGTTCAACTCTTGTCTGGATCTATCCTTTGCGGACACTGCCTTTGCTAAATCAGACTCAATGGCTTCTAAACAAACCCTCTGAATCTCGATATCAACGGCTGACTATTTCAACCTCTTATCCTCAACCTGCTTTCTCGGCGATTCAATCTCGAAAAGTGCATTAGAATATGGCTTTTGTATAGTTGAGAAAACACGCTTCATGGTGTACACCTTCTCACGAGCTGCCTCAACTTCCGTCCCAGCGATGACCACCTGGATCAATTGGGACATCCCCAACATAAGGTGTTTCAACCCCTTACCATGCACTCCTCCAGCGCATCCTTTTCTGGCTTCGAAGCACAGTTTGCCAACCAACTATAAAAACTGCTTATATGTTTTCTCGAAGCAAAATCAATGTCAATCTCCTGGTGTTAGGCCTAGTTTCTCATTTTCACCACGTCCAGAGCAAACAAACTCATCCGCGCATCCGGATGGAGCTCGCCCGAATGCGGGATCACGCCAGAATCGTCCTTTGTATTCTCCACTGCACCAACGCCCTTGTCCACAGACTTCTCTTTGTCATCAGCAATCGACCCTTTATTGCGAGTTGGCTCAGCGAAATTCGAAGGAAGAGAAATAAGCAAATTGTCCAACAGACCCTCCATTACCTTGATATGCAGTCTGGAACGAGATGGGGGCAATGCGAACTACAAGAGGGACGACCTATACTGCAACGATCACTGTCAGACTATCCACCAGCGGAACAATTGAACTAGGGGAGCACGGGCGAATCCTCATCAGAACCTTCCAGTAAAACAGTTCTAGATTGGTGAACACCAGTAAAAGCCGCCACAACAGCCAACATAAGCTTCTCACTCAAGGCCTCAGCCTGCTTGGTACTTAGCTGCGATGCATCATCAACACCGACTAATCGCAGGTGATTCTTCTCCCAGCCAGATACTACAACCTCCACCCCGGCGAGCCGACCAAGATCACGCTCCTCCCTCACTGGAGCTGGTCGTTTGGGAGCCGGCTCGGCCCCAGCGCGAGACCTCTTCGAGCTTATGAAGGAGGCAAGCATCTCAGAAAGCCCATTTGTGTCGGGCAAGGTAGGAGCCTTAACTTTGGAAGCCTTCCTCTTCCTGGAAGGGGCTTCACCTTCAGACTTAACCTTCGGCGCTCTATAAAGAGTGGGAGCCACGTGTCAGTTGGCCCACAATCCACTGCGACTGAAGTTGGTAGGACAGATAACGTCCTCCACACTCATCCACGGCTTGTCAAGGAATGCCATCATAGTGACTTCTTCCTCCGAAGAAAGAGGAGTAGTGGAGAACCTCCCTACAAAGAAACACACCCGATGATCATCATACAATCAACACGACGGAATCAAAGGGTGAAACTATGCTTACGAAGTGGCTTGAACTCCCGCTCAAGCGGATGACCCTTGAAGTCGAACTACATCAAATCCGAATGAGCCAAAAAGTAGAATTTCTGCCAGAATTTAAAGTCATCTGGCAATTTCCCGAAGCAAGCTGGCGACGTCATTTTACAAACGATGTGATCATTCAGCCGAGGTAAAGTCAACAATTGGATCACCCTCGGAGTCATGCGGACACCAACATCCTTCGCCCTGATCAATATGAGAAGAATAATCCTATACCCATTCGAAACCAATTGGGCCGAAGGCATTCCAAGAAATTTAAGAAATACGTAGATCTCGTCAAGCACAGGAAAACAAACTCAAATTTGAAACATCCCGCGGTGCAAACAAACGAATCCTTTTGGATGAAACATCGGCGTCTGATCATCATTCAAAGTATAGAATGGCAGGTCTTCAATAACCTCGAATGTCTTCCGAATATCGCCGAGGCTCGATTCGGAAGCCGTCCTATCTTCAAAGAACTAGAGGCCCTTGGCAAGAAGCTCATCGTCAATATGATTTTGGCGAACTATGAAAAAGGTGAATAAACTTTCAATCAAAAGATGAACAGAACATAGTCTCTAAAAGTGAAGAAATGGAAGAGTCAATCTCTGCAGAAAAAGGAGATCTAAATAGGGATTGGTTTCCCGCTTCTTCTTCACTGAATCGATGCACACTTAATTAATGAAGCGCGCAATTCAAGTAACGGTTCAGACTCAATCATCATGAGCGGGGTATCTTTTCGAGAAGTGACTTAGTGAACCGATACGATGACCCACTAACTCGGGGGAACAGTTGATGATACACCAAAACATTTTTTTTCTACACCGTACTCGTGTCATGATGATCTAGAGAAATAACAGGCCCAAGCGTCAGCCCAACACTGATCCGGCCCAAGCAGTTTCAAGCCCGCACAACGCAATCGGCCAGACAGACCCAAATCACTACAACCTGCTAAGCCCACACATCTCACAACTATCCCCAATAATCGTAAGCCCTATCAAGGCAAGTATCCCAGGGATCAGCTTCGAACAGGCAAGACAACATCACTTTGTTTCCAATTAGGAAAGAGTATACGTCGCACATGGAAACTTCTATCTATGGACAACACTCTGATTGGGAACTATCTCTCACGTATCTAGGAGCACAAGTCTAACAGGGAAATTTTCCTTCACAGCACAACTCCTAATTAGAGAAGGATCTCCACGAATATTTTCTTCCCTAAACTACGCCACCGATGGCCTGGTCGAACCAGGACTCCAGCACTATAAATAATACATGAGCTTGGTAAGCTAAGGTACGCTACAAATTCCCTGTTTAAAACATTACGCCTTCCTCAGATCCTTGTCTGACTTTAGCATCGGAGTGCCATCGGCCACCACAACGGTGGTCCATGGCTCACGTGCATTTCTTGTGAAGGCAAGTAGGTCAAGGTCAAGCAGGGAGCGAAAATCGACTGCATCACTATGCATGCAAATATTATAAGCATTGAAAATGCATTTTCAAATTCTCACAAAAGGCTTTGACATCTAGTCTAAAGAGAAGGCTAATGGAAGGCTCATTCACAAGTCTGATCAGGCAGGAACCACAAGCTAACTGCATTATATAACCAACACCCCAAAATTCCTATATATATAAACTAAACATATGAGCACTAACTGCATTATATAACCAACATCCCAAAATTCCTATATATACAAACTAAACATATGAGTATCTTGGATCAGACACCATCATTTACAATTGGCTATCAACAAGATCAACATTTACAGTCGAAAATAGTGTTTTCTACATTTTTTTAAAAATTGAGGCATTTACAGTAGAAAATAGTGCTTTCTACATTTTTTTTTACAAACTGAGGCGGTAACTGTGTTCTTGCAGCACCATCGACACATTTCCTATATGAGAAATTTGTTATTGTGCCATATGTTGTGCCAATTATTTGTTGTGTTATTAGTATAAGACCATTTGTTTTCTTTATCGGACAAATTTGAGTAACTTTAGAAGAGATGGGAACCCACACTTGCCCAATTCTCTGTGGGTGTGGGTTCCCCACTCGTTGTAATCGCTGCAAGGGAGAATGAGAGAAAAAAAAGGAAGATAATAAGATAAAAGAAAAAACAGAGAATAAGAAAGAGGTGGGATGATAGGTGGCGGTTGCAAGGTGGTGGTGGTGAAGGGGAGGAGGGGGAAAGGTGGCGTGGTAGTGGTGGTGGTGATTGAAGAATAAGAAAGAGGAGAGGTGACGGAGGCGTGGTGGTGTGATTGAATATGAAGAAGAAGAAGAAGAAGAAGAATAAGAAGAATAAGAATAAAGAAAAGGATGAGAGGTGGTGGTGGTGGTGAAGGGGATGAGGATGAGAGTTGGCGGTGGTGGATGATGGAGAAGAAATGGAGAGATGAGAAGAGGTTAGGGTTAGGTTTTTTGTTTATATAGTGGGGGTGTCCTTTAGTAGATAAAAAAAAGTGAGTGGTGGTGTCCATCAGTAGAAGTGATGGTGTTATTTAGCATGGGCAGATCCAAAACTGAGGTTGTTGCTTATTTGGAGGGACCAATCCAAATAATTTTGTGTAGTGTTGTTTTTTAAGATTTACAAAGTCAAGCTTGTGTACAAAAGGAGGTCATGTCATGAATTGACAAGTTCTAATTCGACCCATACATATCTCCCTCCAATTAAAGGCACCACGAGTACATAGATTTGAGAGGAGGAATTTTGTTTGTGTACTCTCTTATTTGGCGCAAAAAGTAACCTTCACAGTGAAAAAGGAAAGGATGTTTTGCTTCTACATCTAATAATGCTTATATTGTAGGAGTGAAATCGTCTCACAAAAGTAAAGTCTGATGTTCAAAATGGGTAGGATGTGCACGAATAAGGTGTTGTAGAAGATTGAACAACATTTTTAATAAGGAATGGGCATGGTTTCTATTTGATTTTTAGAGTCTTGTTGTTGGGAATAATGGGACAATGATAAAGTGGATGATGAGGGTACTGTGATTGAGGGAGTTGTGAGGGAAATATGTGTGTTGCGGAAAGTGTGAAGGGGATTAAATTGTATATTTGAGTGGGTGTTAGATATATGTTGAGATGTGGAGTGTGTTAGGGTAAGGGTAAGGGGTGGGAGATGAATTGGGATTGGAGAGTTATTTTGTCCAGATTTATCCATAAGCAAAAATTTGTAGCAATGGTGTTTTTGGAAAAGGTATAGAAAGGTTCCAGATGTAGAGGAGGAGATGGCGAGTGTCTGTATAGAATCGTGGAGGGAATGAGATGGGGCTTGGTATGGATTTATAGGGTTGATGGTGGTGGGTAAGGAATTGGAATGATTATTCATATTAATGAGGTAAAAAACTTTGAAAATCAATTGATGGGAGGTCGACGGCTGAGGGATAAGAATTAATGAAAGGGAAGAGGTGGTCGACGGCTAATTAAGGGGGGAAAATATAAAACTAGGAAGAGGAGACGCACTTCGCCCGATACCTGCAAAAAGCACAAAAAAAAACAATAAACCAGCAAACAAAGAAAATTTGCGGGTCACTCTCTGAATGAAAGAAATAAGGTGGTGGAATTAAGAGTGTTCATGAACGGGGATAGCTAGAGAAATAAAGTACTGGGAGCCATGTTATGCAATATGATCCAAGCATTCACGATATTCTTCAACACTTGAAAACCCCAAAAATGTGTTGAGCTACACACAACTACAAAACATGTTCGAAGCACACGGAATGTTCATTTTCCTAATTTTGTGATGGAGTCCGAGCAGCAATAAAACATTTGTGCTTATTTTCTTATGGGCGTGGAATCTTTTTGACAAAGGTTGACCATTGAGGACATGTACAATCAATAGGACATAAAATGGGTTAGATATGGTATGGATACAGAGAAATTATATCTGGATCCAAATCCGGCTGGACCTTAAAATTTCATACCATATCCAAATCCGACTACAAAATGGATAACCATATCCGATCTGAATAGATTTGAATTTTTCTAATCGGTTTGGATAAAATTGGATAGCTTAATGACTTTGTTATAGGACAATATTTATTTATTTATCTTAGGCATGCAAATAAATAAAATGTGGCATCTAAATAAGAAATGCAATGTATATGGATACTGTTAGAATATGTAGGGCTTGCATTTAGCATAGCCAAGCACAAGTCTAACATTGATTCACTTCTATAAGAAGAAAAGTCAAAATATGTTAAAAGAAGGAAAGTCATAATAGAACTCTATTAGAATATTTTCTATACGAAGTTTTAGATTTCCCGTTTTCAGAAGGTTAGGTAAAAGTTAGCTAATATATATACATGTATTGAATCAAAAAATCAATACAATTTTCAAAATATTTTCTTTACATGGTATTAGAGTGACTTTTTCCGGTGAACTAAACCCTAGCTGCCGCGCTATCATATCTTTCATTTACTTTAAGTACATCGAAACATCTCACCACCTTCACAATTGCCTATTTCTTCTTTGCACAGTACATAGCCGCACAAGCCTTCATCCCAATCAAACCTCACCAATCAACAGTGCCTCCCTGCCACAAACATCAAATATAGTCTTCCAAATCGTCACCAAATTGATTCCAATTTGCAAAAACACCAAACCCCCACTTCACACCTATTTCTAAATCAGTCGCCTTCCTAAATCTCAATCCCTCACAGCATCACATCGACCATCTTCATCCTTGTTCATCACGCCTCTCTTTATCATCAGATCTCACTCAAGAAAGATCCACATCTTCACGCCACATACCAGTGACAAACACTCCTATCACTACCTCACATCTCTACCAGAAGATCTCACCACAGCCATCCTTGGTTGCAAGCCTTCTCTTCTCCGTCTGGCCTTTGCAACTATCGCACCATCTCATTGCAGCCTGATCGTTCTCTCTGTTACATCACCCACAAGCCAATGACCAATCCAGCATATCAAAAGGAGAAGAAAACTTATCTCCTGTCTTCAACTATCCGCACCCAAGCAATTCCTCACCTCCACCACGCATCACCCCAGAATTCAATCAGATCCACCGGTACACTCATGCCACCATGGGCGACAATACAAGCAGTGGTTCCAACACCACCACCTCACCATATGACAATCTTCATCACCCATATTTTCTTCATCACTCCGATCAACCTAGAGTGGCTTTTGTTTCACAGCCGCTTACTCCCACCAATTACAACATATGGAGTCGAGTGACCATGGCTCTCAAAGCAAAAAACAAATTGGATTTTATTGATGGATTGATCAGGAAACCCAACAACAAAGCAAAAAACTATGAACTACTACAATGGGATCGTTGCAACAGCTTGGTGAAATCATGACTCATCAACGCCATCTCACCTGACCTCTAGGCAAGTGCCATGTAATGTGAATAGGCTTATAATGTTTGGGCTGATTTGAAAGAAAGGTATTCACAGATTAATTACGTGCAGATCTGTCATATTGAATCTGAAATCCATGGTTGCACTCAAGGGACAATGAATGTAAATGCCTATTTTACCAAATTGAAGGCTCTCTAGGACGAATTGGATGTTGTGATTGGTTTTGCTGAAGACACTAACGACACCATGAACATTGTTTTTGCATATGACCACACTCAACGCTCGATCAAGTTCTTGATGGGGCTAACCGACGCCTACAATTCTATTTGGGGTCAAATTTAGTTGATGGATCATCTTCCTCCACTCAACAAGGTTTACTCCCTTGTGCTTCGTCATGAACGCTAGTAAGAGATCTCTACTGGCAAACCCACCATACCTGATGCTGCAGCCTTTGTCATGCGGAATACTGATCCCAGAGGTGCACGCAAAACTGACAAGCCCTTTAATCTCGACATCAAGTGTGGAACATGTGACAAGGTAGGTCATACTAGTGCTAAATGTTGTTCTCATCTCACTTGTGATTATTGTGGATTGAAGGGCCATACTGTTGACTATTGTCGAAAAATTTAAGAATGTCAATCCCGCTGAACAACGACATTTTCAAAAAGATCGCCCTAGGGGCAACAGTGTGCCTACTTCTTCGGATGTGCAACAATCCAATTCTTTTCCATTCACTTCCGAGCAGTGCAAGCAAATCATGGCCCTGTTGACCAACAACACGTCTAAGGCTCACAATGTTGGTAATGACTCTTCTATTACAGAATTGTCAGGACCTTCATTTGGGGAAAATGATTGGGACAACAACTAAGCTTGTCCACAAAAAAAAAAAAAAAAAAATTCAACCCTCATGTTGAGGGAGAGTATTGAGACTAGAAGTCTACTCTACCCGTTTCATACTAAAATTATCAGAATTTGATAGTCACAATGACTTGAGTCGAACTATTAGCAGCTTCACTCGATAGTCATGATTCATACCAGAATTCAATAATCATGTTGACTCGAGTTGAACCATTAACAGCTTCACTCGACAGTCATGATTCATATCAGAATTCGACAGTCGTGCAGACTCGAGTCGAACCATTAGCAGCTTTACTTGACAGTCATGATTTCGCATTCACTCCTCTTCCCCAAATTGGACTTCAAAGTTTCAAGCTGCACATTTCATCTGCATCTATATGTCCAGCTTGTGGGGGCATGTTAGAATATGTAGGGCTTGTACTCAACATAGCCAAGCCCATGTCCAAGATCGTTTCACCTCTACAAGAAGGAAAGTTATGACTCTATTATAATATTTTGTATAGAAAGTTTTATGTTTTATGTCTTCACAAGATTAGGTAAAAGTTAGCTTATATTTATGCTTGTATTCAATCAAGGAATCAATACAATTCTCAAAATATTTTCTTTACAGATACGGTTCAATTGTTAATGGTAAAATGTATCCGAACCAAATTACATACAACCAAACATTTTCCAATTCGAATATTTTTTTTTTGAATCAATATCTGACTTATGGTTATCAGAGTTTATCCATACCATTTTATGTCCTAACCATTGACTAAACTATAATTCATTATGTTATGATGGTTGATTGAGCCATTTGTAGGAATAACATACCCTTCAACGGTATCTGTAATTTGAAGAAAAGTGTCTAGCACATTGATGTCATTACAATCTTTGTCATCTTCAAGAACTACTGTTGTTGGTTCGAGAACGTGGCAAACATACATTTTTTTCCAAGTAGAGAAATTTTTTTTCACTTCCCATACATACAATCAATGTTTCCTAACATCAAGTCGTGCTTAGTAAATATTCTTTCTTTCTTCTCGTGCTTAGTATTCTAGCAATGTCTTTGGTGTTGGTTGCTTCGTATACTCATATAATCAACTATTGGCTTGAAAAAATTTTCAATTCTAAATATATAGTTGTTTTTTCCACGACCATCAGATGATCTTCCACAAAACCTGGTACAAGTCTAGAAGCAAACATCCTGATTGCTCTAATGAACTTTTGAAAGGAAGACAAACCAAGCACTCTAAGAATTTGTGTTCCAAGACCAAGTAAAGGTAATAAGATTATATTGCAAATTGAATATGAAAAAAGAATAAAAAATCATTCAAATTGTAAATAAATAAAAAAATACATGTAGAGGATACCAAAAAATAAAAAATAAAAATTGATAGTGACCTTAAACACTATCATAATTAACTTTGCGATCTTAAGTCGAGCCACAACTTGGTTTTGCAGATTATTGAAATGGGAAGAGCCCTTCTTTACAGCGAGGGATGGATGTAACCACTTATCCCCCTCGAGATTAGTGATGGTGCGTATCTCAAGGGTTACACCCATCCCTCGCTCTCTTTCCCTCTCCATTTAGAAAAGGCTGAAATGGGAATTTTATGATTACTAGGGAGAAAAAGCTTTCTAATTGAAAAGCAGATTGGGTAGTCTGATACACATAGCAACATCCAGTTTAATATCTATATTTTTCTGATGACATAAATTAAGAACGGTTTAAAAAAAAAAAAAAAAAAAAAGGAGATGATAACTTTCTAGGTGATCCCAACACATTTATAATATTATTTTCTTTCAATATCATAACCGTACTACCCAAAATTGGAATACAATGCGAACATAGTAGCATTTAAACTAGCATTTCCACAAGGGTATATTCCAGCAAAACTAAAAAAAAGAACAAATGCCATGTCATGGGGAATCCACCTCCATTATTTGAAGTCCATGTTTATGATAAACCCAACTAAAGAATTAAAGTTAAAGCTGCCCTTGTCCAAATCTTAATGTTCCTTCCTTTGTCTATGCTCTTTCACTTTCAATGTAAGCATATCAGATCACAAAACAGTCAATCCATCATCTTTATCCCTTTCTATGATTCCATTATTCAAAACAAGTGTTATACACAAGTATTTTTTGTTTCTTGTATGGGTCCCTATTTGCAATTTTCTATAGTATTCACAAACTGGGTATTGGAAGATTCATGATGTACTACTCAAGTAACAAAACCGGTGTCTCAGTGTGGAGGGAAGAAAAGGGGTGTGGAATCTCTTTGTAGCTTTCCTTCCCAAAATCTCACCCTACTCATCTTTTCTTCACACCATTGTATCTGTTCCTCACTGATTTCAGACATTTTCAAAACTCTGGAGACAACTTTAAGATCTATCAGTCCCATTAGAATTTCCACTTCTTCCTCCTTTAGCCTTGGTTTTCTCAAGCATTTTCTACTCCGTCGCATGTCTTTAAGCTTCATCTTCTTCTGCAATGTACAGATATTACAAGAGAGCATTAGCGTTATGTTCATAAAATTTTGTTAGGAAAATCGAAAGAGATAGAGACTCACTTTTTTGTTTGCTTTCCTCAACATTTGTAGACGTGTTGGATCAACTGAGGTGGTTCTGTGCTTTCTTTTAATAAAATCTGTAAATATTTTATGGTGTTTCACCTTGTCTGCCTTGAGAAAATTCATGAAGGTTCGGATGGCGTCTTCCATTATTATGAGGAACTTAACTGATGAAATTCTTCTGTTTAACCCATCTCCCTCTTCATCATTTTCTGAATCTTGGAATAATCAAGAAGACAAATTTAGAACATCTATACATTAAAGATAAAATTATAAAAAAAATATAAAAAGGCAAATTTATAACAAATGCAAGTAAAAGCAATCAAGAAAGACATGGATTATTTCTGAGACAAATATAAATAAATAGAGTGTCTTTAGTAGAAGTTGATTTGTTTCTGCTTCTTGATTGGAAACACATAACAAAAAACACTTGTTCCATGTATACCTTTGAATTCAGGAACTTGAAGTAACTTTGGGGATGAAATCCTAATTCTGGCATAGACTTGAGGTCTCCTTCCACGTTCGTAAGGTTCATTTTCTATGTACCGCTGTAATAGAACCAGAAACTGCTGAAACTGTTGAGCAATATGTGCTGGAAAGCCAGGATCTTCTCCAAGCCGTAAAGCTCTAAGCCGCTTGAAATTCTTGTAATTTAAATTCAAAGCTTCCCATGTCAAGCAAATCTGTGCAACATAAGCTGCCTCGAGTTCGTGATATGGATTCCTTCTAAATTCTGACGATCTTTTGCTTCTCGTTGTTAATTTATGCAAAACTCTTTTTGATAACGACCTTGGAAGTACTTGTGCAGGCTTAAACAGTTCTGAAAATGTGTTATTAAAGTTAAAAATGGAATGGTGAAAAGTAATAACAGTAGTGAACTTGCAAAGTTTACCTGTTTCATCCAGCTTTTGGGCACTGATTCGGTCGTAAAACATCATCTCCTCATCATATTGTTGGAACAATGTACATGATTCCCAAGCTGGACAGCTCCGCCTAGATGAAGAGAAAACGTCTTCATTGACAGAATCCTTATAATTAATGGAGGGTCTCCATTCAGAAGAGCTTTTTGAGGTTGAACCAATTGTAAATGAGTCCCGGAATGTCTCTTCTTCACCAATGATTTGTTGAGAATTCAACTTTCTTTCCGACTTCGAAGGCATGAAAATGAAGAAATCGTTGTCACCTCTGAATTTCTTCTCCATATCTGGTTTTTGAGTTTCTTTATCATTAAGTTCATCTGTGAACAGTATAGGTAATGTCAAGGTTCATAAACATGTATTATATACAACTTTAAAATATTAGTATCGCTACATACCTTTGCAAGTCTCATCTTTACTCGTCGACTTGTGTTCATCTGCATCTTCAGGTGCCGAAGCAGTAAGGCTAATTTCATTTTGATCAACTTGTAATTTTCCTTCAAATACATCAACGCTTTGCCTATATTGAGAAGGTTTGAAACAATGTTGATCCTTGACAACCTTTTCAATTGGGCCTCCTTTCTTTTCAAGATCTTTAGTTTTGGGAGAGGTTGTTGGCAAAAACAAAAGGGCTTCTCCACCATGAATGATGTCAGCCACCAGAAATCCTTTCTCTGAGCACTCAATAGTAATGAATCCAAGATCTTCATTGTAGCATTCCCCTTGTGATCCGTGGTGTGAATCTTCTTTTTTCGAACATTCAATTTCAACAGTGATGAAGCCAACATCTTCTTCCACATCAGAAGCAACATAGTCTTCTACCTCATCAGAAGCAACATCTTCTTCCTCATCAGAAGCAACTTCAAGTTCGTCATCAACACTGTGAAAAAGAAAAAAATATAGTCAGATAATGAGAGTATGATCAGAGACAGAGAGAGGAAGGGAGACTGAACTACACCTTTGGGAAACTGATTTGGAGCAAGGAGAATGGATGAACTTAGTGAGCAAAATGAAAGAGGAGTAGAAGAAGAGGGCCAGAAGATGAAATGAAGTTATTAGATTGAAGAACAACATTACTAAGATTTCTTTTGAACATGGCAATTTGTTGTTAATTGGAAATGGTTAACGACTCTCACCAAATTAGACAAAGCAACTTTGAAAAAGACATGGTATCATCAATATGTTTCTAAATGGCCAAAATGTTCCCATGGCTTTACTAGATTACCTCCAAAACTTAAACATCACTTTTATTTTTTATGAAAAATGAAATCCCGAGAAAATTTTGTTGACAAGGTAAGGTGCCTGTATTTAATTGAATGTTAACTTAACATTACAAAGTATGCATTTCAAGGTTGCATATTTTATTCTCAAATTGGGGTTTTATTATGTCCATTCAAGGCAAAATTGTGTGAGTGGGTATAATATTTTCCACGTCACAACGATTGGTAATTGCAACAAATTTTAGTTTTTTAATTAGGTATATAATATAATTCAATCACAAATTATTTACTCTATTCAACTGGTTTTCATATGAAATTAAAGCTTACTTCAGGAAGAAAACAACAATATGCCTCTTTTTTTTTATTTTTTTATATTAGTTAATATCTTGAGGATCAAGTGAGGTGGGAACATATCCACATTGGAATAAAGGGATTCATTAGAGTTAGGCCCCCTTTGAACTTGTCAGTATGTGATTGTAGGTAACAGATGATGAGGTTAGTCCACCAACATTTTTACCTGATGATTTCCATTGTGCCACGTGGATATTGTCAACATCATGCTTAGAGGATGTCTTCCGTATTGGGTGAAAAGATATCACATGATTCATAAATGAAATCTTCTAGGAGATGTTTTGACTATATCCGATATAAAATAGATAGAGTCTGGGTCAACAAAATCCAAGCCAAATTTTTGGTAGACAAAACAAGAGAACCACTAAAAGAAAAGAACACATGTTTCCCAGAAAAGCACCCCTAGACACTTGACATGTAATGATGTTATAAATTTTTCGAATGGATTCGGGACTGTGCATGTACATCCATCCGTGTACTCCCCCAGGCACCTTAATGAGAAAAGTGGCTGAATTTAGAAAATTTCTTCAGCTTTATTCATCAATCCAAACTTCCAACTTCTTTCTTGGAATCTTCAACAGTTCCATTGCACTCTTCCTCCTACGCATTTGTTTCTTATCCTTCCCTGATATGGTTTGTATTCGGGGACTTACTGGTCATGTTATGAAAATATCTGTATCTTCATTTCTCCCAAAATTCATGTGTGCACATAGATGACATATAACAGAAGCCAATGTGGATGCAGTTAGAAGCTTACAGCTTATGAGACTGCAGCTAGCTCGGACTGTGTCAAGCTCCGACATGTAAACTCATACTTCAGAGATAATGCATCCTTTGAGATAAATATCGCACCAGAAAGTAGAGGTGTGCTGTTAATAATAGGTGGGCAAGAAGCTCCTCCAGAAGCTGAGCCTGAAATTCTCTAATACCATAACAAATATACGAGATCAATACGATATACAGTGGATACGAAGTCAAATTTTAAATCATAGAACTTTAAAATATATCTTTAATCCTCACAGGTATGAACTACATTATTTCAATATTTGCAAAGTGGTTTTGTGTATCTGCCGTTTCAAACACCTCTTAGAGGATGCTGGTCTGAGTTATAATTATGGTAATGGGGAGAATGCTTTTAAACCAAATGTTTGTGTTTGTGAACATGTACCATACACCCATGTTATATCTGATTAGCAAAGTGATACAAGCACCCGGCAATGATAGTATAAAATATAGCAAAAAATGAAAATTTAAAAAAAAAAAAAAAAAAAAAAAAAAACAGCCTGGCCTTATAGCGCTCCTTCCCCTTCGCCAAACAATTTCAATCCCCTTGAATCGAAAATTTACACTCTGGATTTGATGCTTTTCCTATAATATCCACTACAAAAAATGATGTCTAAAACGGCACTTTCACGGCGGCGTTTCAATGAAAGCGCCGGTAAAACATTATCATTAACGGCGTTTAGGATAACAAACGCCGGCATTAAAATGAGTCTCAAGAAATCCCGGCGTTTTACATATGAAGCGCCGGGAATGATAACCCTAAACCGGCGTTGTTTCTCTGAAGCGCCGGTAAAGGTAAAAAAACCCGTCATATTTTCGAAAATTAAATTGTATTTTTTGGAAACGCCGTATTTGATGTATATAGGCGCCGGTAATGATCGACCAATACCGGCATTTGACGTAAAGCGCCGGTAAAGAGTAACCAATACCAGTAGTTTGCTCAAAGCGCCGGGAAAGTATAACCAATACCGGCATTGTGTAACAAGCGCCGGTAACGAGTAACCAATACCGGCGCTTTGGTTTGGAAGCGCCGAGAAAGATAAAAACCCTCCACCCTAGAGGTGGGCATCCCATCCCGCGGTCCCGATCCAGTCCCGTCCCGATTTTTTCGGGTCTTAATGGGATTGAATAATTCCATCCCGTCCCGATCTAGAATGAGATGGGATGGGATATGAGGATTTTCAATCCCGTCCCGTCCCGAGCTAATTTTTCACTCTGGTATTGATGAGTATTTTCTAGAATACGTCCCTCAACTTTCTGCCATTTAAACATTTAGAAATACCTGCAATGTAGGTTTGGTAGCATATTTTTTGCAGTTAGCTATTACATAAATACTACATGAATATTAAACTCTCTCGAAGTTCAATTTGTATCTGATTTTCTTTCTATTACCTTCCTACTAGATCATCAGATGATGGAACATGTCGTATCTGGGATATTAGGAATACCAATGCCAATCCTCGCATTTACATTCCAAAGCCTTCAGATGCTATCACTGGTTTGTTTCAAGTTTACATAGTGTGTTTTGATTGGTTGGTTGGTTGGTTGGCTGGGGTTTTTGGAATTTGGTAACTGAAATCTTAACTTGAAATTAACTGCAGGGAAGAGCAATGGTCCCTCAACTAGCACTGTTCCCTCAACTAGTACTGATCCACCATGCCACCATTGTGTTGTGCATATAATGCTAGTGGAACGGTTTTTGTCACTGGTAGCTCAGATACCTATGCAAGGGTAAAACTGAGTGTTATTCTTTGCATTGTGTACATTATGTTTGTTTAAACTTGTTCTTCTATACTTAGCAAATATATTGTTCAAGATTGAAATGCACTGCTGGATGCATATGAGTTTCTTCTTCAAGAACAAGCAATTTGCAGGTGTGGAATGCTTTGAAGTCTAACACAGATGAGTGCAAGCAACCAAATTATGAGATTGATTAAAGAAAATGAAATGCATATAATCAGAGCACGCTGATCTCGTCCCGTCCCGTCTCGATCCCGTATGAACGGGATGGGATAGGGATGGGTTTATCTCGTCCCATCCCGTCCCGTGTCCACCCCTACTCCAACCCATCCTGCTGATGAAAATAAAATTATGTTTTCCAAAACGCCGCTTTAGATGTTACAAGCGCCGGTAACGAGTAACCAATATCGGCGTGTTTCTTATAAAGCACCGGTAAAAATGACCCTTAACCGGCGTTTGTCTTATAAAGCGTTGCCAAAGAGATAACAATACCGGCGTTGTTATTTAAAAGCGCCGGTAATGAGTAAACCTTAACCGGCGTGTATCTTAGAAAGCGTCGGGAAATAGCACCCTTAACCGGCGTTTTCATTATAAAGCGCCGGTACAGAGCACCCTCAACCGGCGTTTGTGTGTGAAGCGCCGACAGAGATAAAACCCCGCCATGCTATTGAAAATAAAATTGTGTTTTTTTTGAAACGCCGTAGTAGCTGTAAATAAGCGCCGGGGAAAAGCTTACAATACCGGCGCCGTAGTAGCTGTAGTAGCGTTTATTGTAGAAGCGCCAAAAAAGAGCGAAAAAAACCCGCGAATAATTCCCGCTAATAAAAATAAATTTATGTTTTGGAAACGCCGTATTAGAGGTTGAAAATGCCGGATTAGAGGGATAATATAAAAACCCTCCAGCGATAATAGAAAACCCTCGATTTCCCTCCTTCCTGGTGCGCTCGCGATTCCCTCCTTCCTGCTGCGCTCGCGACTTCCCTCCTTCCTCCTTCCCTCTCCTTAGCGCTTCCGGTCCTTCGTGACTTCGCTCATTCCCTCTTCCCTCATTCGCTCTCGGTCTGACCACTCTTCAATCTTTGTTGAAATCTCTCAAACATTGTGGTGGTGGTGGTGGTACTCATTCAAGAACATTCGAATAGCAACCAAAGAGAAGAAACTCAAGGTACAATCGAATCTCTATTTGATGATTTCCAAATATAGGGTTTTTGGTTCATGATCTCTATTACCTATTTATAATATCTGTTTTTGTATGTTTGTTTTCGTTATAATCTCTGTTACCTATTTATAATCTCTATTACTCTCTGTTTTTGGCGTGTTCTTTTTGTTTTCGTGATGTATGTTTGTTTTTGTATGATCTCTGTTACTCTCAAATATATGTATGTTTGTTTTTGTGATGTTCTATTACCTATTTATAATCTCTGCTTTTTTTATATTGGTTTTTGTTTTCGCCGTGAGGACAGAATCATGGATGTAATGGGTTTTCTGTGGTACTTATGCTCCTCTCATTGTGCCTTTGTGGACAGAATCATGGAAAAATGAGTCATCAAATATTCATACTAACTTCTGTACTTATTTAATTAATCATGGAAAAATGACCTATTTATAATCTCTCATTGTGCCTTTGAGGACAAAATCATGGAAAAATGAGTCGTCAAATATTCATACTAACTTCTGTACTTATAACCAAGTCACCCTTATTCGTTCTTATGGATGTAAAATTATAAGCAAGTAATCTTTGTTATTTTATATTGATATTTATCTGTAGTTGTTGTTGTAAGTCTTGTTTTATTTTAACATCAATATTGAATAACGGGTGTTTTACAAATAGTAGTGTTTTTGTGTATGGGATGCTAACAAATAGTATTTGGGCTTATTTAGCTTTTTTATGGCACTTATAGGTTGTCATTGTAGTTTTTGGATTTGAACTTTTTTTCAACTTATTTTATTGTTTTTCTATATTGTATTAACTTGTGGAGATCTCTAGTAAAAATCGATTTTAAGGTAAACACGACTTCTTTCTATGTGTAAACTAAGTTGAGATGGTTTTGGTTTTGGTGTTGCTATTACTTCTAGGGCCATGGAAAGCTTGTAATGCCACTCACAGACTGTCAATGAAATTCTCCTTATAGCGCTTCTGACAATTTTGTCATGGATGATGTGACAGAGGAGCTGAACTATGAGTTCTAGTAATGTAAGGTTTGAAGAATTAATACCAATATGTCTAGTGCTGAACTAACTTGCTAGTCGGAATCTAAACTCAAGAGGGATAAACTTTTAATAATTGGTACTAAATCGACAATTTCAACTGAAATCAGTACATTTTGAATGCTGATTTATTAATAAAATTAGAGGAATGGAAAGTCTGATTGAATGTCTAGGTACCCTTGGCAGGTTTCTTGCCTTGCCTATCGCTCAGACCATAAATCAGCAATGACTTGGGGGGGGGGGGGGGGGGGGGGGGGTGAAAATACGGTCTTGATTCAGGGTTCACAAAGGGATTACTGCTACTGATGATAGTCGTTGATTTCTATCCCATGATTTATTTCTCTTATACCAGCTGGGAAAAAATGGAGTAGAGAGGGAAAATGAAAAGGAGAAAAATAATAGAAGAGAATTGGTCTGGCATGATTTCATAGGCGCTCGTGGGGTTGAATGAATGATTTCCCGGATCATTGATGTGATTCTATGGGTGATTTGGCACGAAAGGAATATCCAGATCTTTTGAGCTCCTTTTTGTATCGTGAGATTGACCATACAATATTATCATGGATGTAATGGGTTTTCTGTGGTACTTATGCTCCTCTCATTGTGCCTTTGAGGACAGAAGCTTGGATGTATCCCATTGAGAGGTACATATATTTTCGTTGTTGCAATTACCCACAAATAGGCCCTGTTTGAGAACTATACTTATACTTTCAAATGTAGGTACTTACACACCTTGAAGTCATATGTCCGGAACAAAAGTCGACCGAAGGGATCAATTGCTGAAGGTTACATTCTAGAAGAGTGCATGAATTTTTGTACAAGGTACTTGCATGATATAGAAACAAAGTTTAATCAAGTTCCTAGGAACTTTGATGGCTCTGGTGACCAACATCAAGGGGGACTTTCTATATTTTCAACAAAGGGACGTGCTTTAGGAAAATCAGTTGTAAAAGAGTTAACTATGGAAGAATGGACTCAGACACATTGGTACATCTTGCAAAATTGTGAAAATGTGACACCTTTTATTGAGTAAGAAATTACTATCTACACTACTCGTTTGTTTTTAAGTCACCAAATTATATAACATATGTTACTTATTTGCAGGGAACATAGAAATATCTTAAAACATACACATTCAAGGAACTTAGACCTTATTCATCGTCGACAATTTCCAAAGTGGTTTGAGTCTCGTGTAAGGAACTTAGACCTTATTCATCGTCAACAATCATATTAAGAATATTTTTCATAACATAATTGGTATTTTTCATTGCTTAGGTGATTGAATTATCCATATTTTAATTTATGTTGCTACCATAAACACCTTATTACAAAATTTCAATCAGCAATTTTGACTCTGGGTTAGAGTTTTTCAAGGTGCCAAATATACTGGCCTTTCCAATTAGAGAATACTTTTGCATTTTAAGATGGCTGATTGTACGACTTTATCCACCTTCACGTTCGTTCTTCTTCTCGCTTTCCTTGCATCTCTATTGAATCAGTAATTAGGTTTTTAAAAAGTGCAGATAATTATATTTTAATTGCAGCTTATTTAGACCTATCTACTTGTTTTCTGATTTCTTCATTTTGAATCTGCTTAGGTTTTAGTACTGACCAATACACCTTATCTATTGAATTTGGATTGTGATCACTACATCAACAACAGTAAGGCTATTAGGGAGGGAATGTGTTTGAGCAGTCTCTGTTTGAGCTAACAGGAATACTGTTTTCTTTGATGTAAGTATATTTGAGCTGTCTCTGTTCTGAATCTGAAGTGTATTTTTCTTACCACTTGGTTTTTGTTGCTTTTAGATCATCATGAAAGGTTTGGATGGGATTCAAGGACCCATTTATGTCGGGACTGGATGTGTTTTCAGAAGGCAATCACTTTATGGTTTTGATGCTCCAAAAACTAAGAAGGCAAGCCCTTTTAGGTTTTCTTGTTGTTAGTGTTTGCGGTCATTACTAATCTTGTATGTCTCTCTCTTTCAAGGTATGGCGCAATTTGTCACTAACTTTGCAGAACCAGGGGACCCTGAATATGCTCCACCTGCCAAAAAGGATGAAACTTCAGTGAGTCAACTTCCATTTCCCTTCCGCAACAATATTAGCCCGTACTCAACATTTAATGTTTTATCAAAAAATACACAAATTATGAAGAATGCACTCGAGCACAATTTTAATATGCCTATTCGAGCGTATATTTCATAATCTGCTTATGTAAATACTTTTATTTGTCGCTGCCTTTGTTAAATATTTACAACTTTTTTATTTGTAAAATTTAATTATGTGTTATATACGAGATTAAGTTGCAATTATTATAATGCACAATGAGTGTGTTTCGCTTCTCGCTATAGGCAGTGAAGGGGTTGTTATATTCTTAATATTGAAGCTATATGTGAGGTATTTTTCTTAATGCAGAACTTTGTTGGCCATGGGGATTCCATAAATGAAATCAGGACACAAGCTTTGAAGCCTTCTCTTGTGGTTTCTGCTAGCAAAGTAAGATTGCTTTCCACAGTTCTTTCCATTTCCTATGATATACTATTTCACCGGTCTCTTCAACAACCCTTTTCATTTTTAGTTGCCTTGACACTCCATATGCTTTTATTCAAAATTGGCAAACAAAAGCAGTTCAAATTGTTAAAGTATATCAAACTCCTCGTATAATTTTTGTATCTTCTGATTTTCTTATAGCATTTTGAGTATTCTTCTGTAGAGTCGCACCTTTTTTTTTTTGCTTAACATGAAGCTGTGGGATTCAAGGGACTTCGAGATGATACAACTTCAGATCCTTCATAATCTTATCTGATCTCTCCTTATTTATATTTAATTTTCAGATGCAAGAAACAGTAGTGATAGTGACTAGCCAAATTACCAGTGCAGCGTCACCATGATCGGGCAATGATCTTGCCACTAACAGATGTTACAACTGACCAGATTCTGATTTCTGGCAGCTAATCTGTCATCCGTTCCACAAGATTCTGATTTCTGGCAGCTAGTTGCATATTGTGCTGGTACTGGTGGATTTCTTTTGGTACTTGCGAAAGGTAAATAGCAGATCACTGCCTTGACATGTAGTCCAAACTGAGTGAGTGGATGCTGAAGTGATTGTTGTTAATATCATGTAAAATGCAGGCAAAATAAGAGCTTCTATCCAGGATAAATGGCTTCTTGTCAACATGCAGCCCGCCATGGAATTCAGTTCAACATGGTAAACATTTGCTTAGATATTGGTATTGACTTTAGTTGTTTTTTGGCTGGAGGATCAGTTTGAAACATTGATATGTTATTTTGTATAGTCGAATCACGATATATGGGCAAATGAAGCTGTAGCACAGACTATCAGTACTTATTTCATCTTTTGGCAGGTATTGTGCTAATTTAATTATGAGCTGGAATATTCATTGATGTTTTGAACTCTTTGTTCAGATGCATAATTTTTGAAATTTGGAAATTTGATAGGACTTCCAATTAGTTGATGCTTTCTTATACTATGTGTGTTCCAAGTATATGTAGAGGCTGTGTTAACCTACCACATCTGTAAGTTCTCACATCTAAGTTCTACATAAATGATTTAAGCATTGTTATCTCTCTTTAGACAATGGTATTTTCTAATCTTGTATATGGAAGATATTTGCTACATCATGATGTACAGGAGATTATGGACGTCCTGTGATTTGTTTGTTTTCACGCCTTATTATGGTATTCTTATAATATTATGGTTTTAATTATGGAATCACAAAGGCTTTCGCCACCTTTCTTCACTTAATGCTCAATGGACTTGGAATTGGTGAATTTTTGGGTTGTATCTGGGATCAAGATTTTGGATTTTACCTTGTTTTGAAATACGAATATATTTGATTGCCGGCTCCTATGTTAATTTGTTTTGCTGTCCATTGCTAAGTCAGTTCTGACGTTATGGTTTCATGATTCAATCTATTGCTGTCAGGCACAAAGAAGAGCAAGAGTACACCAATTACGGTTAGAAAATGGTGCAAATAAGGCTGTTGAGGAGCTTGAGAAATGTAAGTATTTCAAGTTTTTCCATGAAATTTATCAGCTGAAGCATTTTTTTTCTTTTTCTGACTCTACTATCTCGTTTCACAGACGATCCAGCGAATGATCCAAATGTATCAGGAGATCCATACAAGACATTGTTTGTGGCTAGGCTTGTGAGTAATCTCCAGAAACCTCTTTCATTTGTGTTGATACAATGTATCCTTATGGAAATTGACAAAATTTGATGGTTTCTTGCAGAACTATGAGACAAGTGAGCAGACTTAAAAGGGAGTTTGAGACATATGGACCAATTAAAAGGGTAGGTACTTTAGAGCAGACTTGGTCCCTTTTTATAGAAATGTTCCTCTTTATTCTTTAAGAAATCTAAGCAGAAAGTATAAAAAATGGTTTTATGATGGTTTAATTGTTGTTTTTGTCTGAACAACAGGCTATGGTTGATGTAGCTAAAGAAGTTGGAGCTGATGTTGTGTCACATGGGTGCACAGGGAAGGGAAATGATCAAGTATGCCTTGGCTTTCCTGTGTGAATTTGTTTGTAACTTCTTTGTTTAAGCAAGATTGTTACTCATGAATGATGTTTTGCAGGTTCGTTTTGAGCTTGCTTTCTATGCTTTAAACCCTGACCTCAAAGTTGTGGCTCCATGGAGGGAATGGGATATCTCAGGCCGAGAAGATGCTATTGAGTATGCGAAGAAACATAATGTGCATGTCCCCGTGACAAAGAAATCTATCTACAGCAGAGATCGGAATTTATGGAATCTTAGCCATGAGGTAATTCGTCTTTAATATTTCTATGGAAGTAAGCTACTTTCGAGATGCTTAATATCCTTTCAAATGCAAATATACTTTCGAGATGCTTAATATCTACTAGGTTTGTGTCTCACACTTTGTTTAGAACTGGGGTGTTTCGAAACTCTCGGAAGAGAAGATCAACTGATTTGCTTTTCACTGCCTTCATGTTCACTTTGTGCAGGGAGACATTCTAGAAGACCCAGCTAATGAACCAAAAAAAGACATGTACATGATGTCTGTTGACCCACAAGATGCACCTAATGAACCTGAGTAAGTTATCTATTTACTTTTAACAGAATTTATTCACAAGTTACGGACTTGTTTCGTTTGCACAGTATTAATTTCTACAAATGTTTACTCAAGCAGATACTTGACAATTGGAATAGTTTCTGGTGTCCCTGTTTCAATAAATGACAAAAAACTCTCTCCAGCTGCACTCCTCTCGGCTCTCAATGTAGTTGGTGGAAGACATGGCATAGGTCGTATTGACATGGTTGAAAACCGACTTGTTGGAATGAAAAGCCGTGGAGTCTATGAAACCCCGGGTGGTGCAATTCTGTTCGCAGCTGTTCAAGAGCTCGAGTCTACATTATTGTATGTTATTTTCATTTCTAATTTAGTATTGGTGCTGAACCTGATGCATTGAATGGACGACCAGGTTGTAGTACCACTTTCTGTGAACCAAATTCTTGTTTGTGGTTCTCTGAGTTTTCCCACGAAGTTAACCTTTTTAATGTATAACTTTATCATTAGCCTAAAAACATAGAATAAAATTGATTAATTTTTCTTCTCAAGCTGCTTGGACAAAATATGATGTCTCGTAAGTGATGTATTACATTTTTTCTTCTTTAGGGAACTTTATTGATGCTACTGGTGTGATGTGTTGAGTTTTGATAGCAGGTTCTGTGAATTTTAATGATTGATTTTGCTTAATGAACTGTTTCTTACATTCACTGTTTGTTTTTTCATCATAATGACAGGTTTTTATTTTTTATTGATGCAGGTTGAGGTGCCTGAAAATTAAATTTTTTTTCCGGTATATTAACATAACCAAGCGCCGGTTACTATTGGTAAGCACAACTGGTGCTTCAAAAGCGTCGCAAAAGTAATCTATTCCGGCGCTTTCAAGCGCCATTAAAAGATTGTGAAACAAGGTTTTTAACAACACCGACGCTTCTTAAGCGTCGCCAAATATCTGTACCGGCGCTTTATAGCGCCCGTAACAGATTGTAAATACGGCGCTTTTGTTCAACAGGGAATTGACGTACCCATATCTTTGGCGGCGCTTATTTAAGCTTTGCCGGCGCTCCGGAAAGCGCCGTAAATGATCACTTTAACCGGCGCTTCTATAAAAGCGTCGTTAATGTTTTAGCGGCACATACCTTTATCGGCGCTTCTTAAAATGTCGTTAATGATCAAAACCGGCACATGTTGTGCGCCGCTTAAAACAAATCTGTTGTAGTGAATATGACACTTTTGTATGTATGGTGGGATTGGTTGGACTAGCCCAATTTATGCGGGGGTGACATATAGACCAAAGTGTTGTTCAAAAGTGCATATACTCAAGGAAACAAAGGAAGTTTGGCTGAAATTCACATTGAGATAGAAAAGTGTCCGGGTTAGATGTAGCCATTGTTTTAAAAAGAGCCAGAAAAGTGAACCAGAGCGTACGCTTCATTGCTTCAAGAGTGTTACACAAGGCGGACGAGTTTTTTTTATGACTTGTACGAGTCGAGGTGTACGCCTTGACTCGGTCTGAGCAATCCCCCAAAAATGAAACCTAATTACATTTCGCTCGTGCAAGGTGCAGCTCAAATGATCATAAGAAGAGAAGAACTGAAGAAGAAGAAAAAGACAGTCGAGTGTCAACCGTCATTTATCGAATCTATTGACGTCGATCGTTTCACACTTTAGGTTTCAGAGAAAAAAAAATAAATAAAAAAGAGGAAGAAAAGAAGAAGAAAAGAACTGTACTTACTCAAAGTCTTGGATTGTTTGCTCCTCTATTCCTCGGTTGCTCCCCTGTTTCTGCTTGAAGCTCTCTGTAAGTCTTCAACTCTTCAACCCTGTTTCTCTTCAAGTCTTCAACTTTGTTTTTGTTTCTCTTCAAGTCTTCAAATGGCAATCTGCGTACTCTCATATGATTTATTCTCCCTGAGACTACAATTTTTAGTGGTAATAAATGACTAACATTTATCTCAAGAACAACTTTTTAGTTCAAGAACCTCGCAGTTTACATGAAAACATGGCTACATTATCATAAATAAAAATGTCACAATATCAACATGCATGTTGTGTAACTCATTTTGTAAATGGAAAAGAATTTCAGTGTTGATTGGAATGAACTAAGATTGCTTAACAAAGTTTTGGTCGTCTGAATGTAAGAATTTGATGAAACTAAATACACTTTTGGCACCTATTTATGGTAGGGTTAATAAGAGTGTTTAGTTTACTCCAATGTCTTACCTTCATTATAATTACTAGTCGAGATTCATGGTAAAGATTGGGTATGATGATGAGAATTGGATGAAACCAAACATTTTGCCATTTGTGATTAAAGGGTTTGAATTCCTCCAATATCTTATCATCAAAATATCCAATCCCACATTTACAGACTCCATGACTTTTTGATTGCACGTCTATTGACATCTCCATAACGACATGACTTTTTGTATTTGAAGATAACACCACATTAGAAGAATACGAGTGATGGAGGCAAGGACTCGTGTTGGAAGCATGACGTTAAGGTCTCAGGTCCTAGGGAAGAGATTACCTACGTACAATGCAAAAATTGTAGTCAAGCGCTCAAGGGGCGACACATAAGGACGTACGACCTTGTCCTAGTGTACCAGATGAAATCTCTCGAGAAGTGAAGGCTTCGCTTGAGGTTTAAAAGACAAAAGGTAATTAAAAGACAATACACCAAGTTCCTAATTAACAAGGGTACATAATATCAAAGAAACATGAATGAAGAAGTAGCTTTTGTTCTCAGTGTCATCGGTCCTAGAGCCAACCCATACTCTGATGGCATAGGTAGGAGGCCAATGGACATGTTTGTGGTGGGTACTAATAATGACATAGATCTAAGTAGACCTACAAAAAAAATAAAACCACAATCAGCCAATGCAAAAGAGCAAAGAAACTAATTTTGTCTAGACATTGGACGTTTCTTTATTGAGAATGAGATTCCCTTCAATGTTTCAAGTATCACTTCTTTTGCAAGTATGTTTTTATCAGTTTCGAAATATGCAAGTCACAACAATGAACATTGTATGAAATCACCATCGGCCCATGAGCTAAGTACTTGGATCCTCAAGGAGGAAGTAATGTCAACCAATGTGAGAGTCAATGATGTCAAAAAAATGGCCTCAGAGGGGAGTTATAATCATGTCTGATAGTTGGAAAACATGAGGGGCCGCCAACTCATTAATTTTCTCGTGGATATTCCTGAAGGAACTGTGTTCCTTAAGAGTGTAGATGTCCCAGATATTGTAAAGGATGCAATACGTTGTTTGAGCTTCTTAATGATGTTGTTGAGGAGGTAGATGATAATAATGTGATACAAGTCGTCACTGATAACGATGCTAACTACAAAGCTGCCGGAAAAAGTTAATGGAGAAGAAGAAACATTTGTATTGGACATCATATGCAACATATTACATAAATCTGATGCTTGAGGACTTATTTAGCTTGCCTACACTTGCCAATGCCTATAGAAAAGATAAGAGAGTTAGCAATTACAAATACAACCATGGTTGGATACTTGCTTTGATGATGAGTTACACTGGAAGAGATTTGGTTCACCTGACAACTACTAAGTAAATAATAATATATACTTTTGTATTTTATGATATTTGCACCCATTAGATTTTCTTCAATATCTGAAACATAAACAGGTTCGGAAGAGGTCTAAAATCATGATATTTGCACCCATTTTACACCCAAGCTGTGTCCAGACCGAGTCTTGACCAGTCAACTAGCCACATGTTGACCACGTGTCAATACGTGTCAAGCGCATGTCAATGTCCGACAAGTATCCGACTCGGATTCTGAGGTTTTTTCCGAGAGTTCGTGCATCCTTGCTTGTAGGATGTTCCAAACTTGTTCGGACTAGTATTCTTGTACTCGAAACACAATTTTTCTATTAAAGGAACATCATACTTAGGTATTAGATGCAATGTAGTCAAGGCTACTGCCTCGACGCGCCTCAAGGCGTTTCTATAAAATTTGCCTCAAAATGAGGCAAGGTGCGTAGGCATCCGCCTCGAACAAAAAATGGTTGTAGCAGGCCTATTTCAGCCCAATTGCAGCAAAAAGAGGTTGCAACCAACTCTATAATAGGTTTTATGTTTCTTGGTATAATATTTGATAAAAATAAGATAATTTTTTTTTAAGTTTTGATAAATTTGTCACACTTTTTTTTAATTATTTGTTGAAGAAAATATATCATGTTTTGAACAGTCTTTGATCAACATCAATCTTGATTTTTTATAGTATAGTTCAATGATTTTTATGTATTTGGAATACCAACAGTGATCATACTTGTGGATTTTTATTAACCATTCTAACAATTTCTTCTAACAAATGCTCAATATTCTCAAGATTCTATTATTTCAAGATTATTAATTATTAATAATTTAGTGGATGTTTGCAAGTTACTTGACACTTATGTAGTGCATCTTTTTGCTATGTTATACAATTTTATTATATTTTCATTTCGATTCTAGATAGTTGTGTCACTTTTTTAACAGATTTGCTTATGATATTTATCAAAATGATGATGTATACTACTATGCTGATATGTTTCAATTTATTATAAAAAAAATCTTTAAAAAATGTTAAGACCGCTTCACTGAGGCGTCCGCCTTGCCTCACTCCTCAGGTGTTTTCAGACCCATCCGCCCCGCCTCCGCCTCAACACCTTAACTACAATGATTAGATGCACAAAAGAAGAGGAGCACAATGAACTAGAGCTTCTTGGCTTTTTGGTTCCCATTGGACGGCAAGCTCCATATAATTCTCTATACCCTTAAATAAATATTTCAATTTTTTGCTAGCGGATTCTCCCATTTCGAGGTTTTCCATATGAAATCTCTTGTTATTATGGGTTTTTTTTTTATTCCTCTTGTTTTCCCTTTGATTTGTTCCAGATACTTTGTTAGATTTGGCTTCCCTGTGGTGCACAAGAGTTGGAGTTGGAGAAGGCCTTGTTGGAGATGATGTCAAGGTTTAAGAGGTTTCTCTACAAAGTTGGAGAATGAAAAGTTTAATGGTGTCATGAACTTTCGTTTATGGCAAATCCAAGTTTAAGATCAACTACTGATGTTGGATTTGGATGAAACACTAGATGGCCCTAAAGTGGTATTAAGAAATAAAACAAATACATCGAAGGGTGGAGAACAATGTTAGGTGGTAATAGATGATTATTGGCAAAAAAATGGTTGAAAAAAAATTGCTTTAGTGAAACTTGTTGAAGTGGAGTTAAGTGACAAAGATAAAGTTCAAAATTTTCAGTTATATTCCTTATTCTTACAAGCACTTGCCTATTGCAGTGGCGGTAGGGCTGAACAAAAAATCGATCAAACCGATTAAACCGATCGAACCGATCTAAACCGAACCAATCGGTTCGGTTTAAATTCGATTCGGATCGGGATCAGTTTCGGTTTAAAAAATTCAAAACCGAAGTGGTCGGTTCGGTTTTCGGTTTCTATGTGATTTTAACCGATCAAACCGAACCGACCGAATATATATAATAAATAATATATATTTTATATATAAATAATACAATATGTTTAAAATAGTCGGTCGGTTCGGTTTGATTTCGGTTTTGATTTGATTTTAGTCGGTTCGGTTTGCATAAATTAGAATCGGTTCGATTTCGGATCGATTTTGTTAATGGTCGGTTCGGTTTCAGTTTGAAAATTTTAAAACCGACCTAAGTTGGTTCGGTTCACGGTTTAGGTGAAAAACCGAACCGTCGGATCGATTTTCAGCCCTAAGTGGCGGATAAAAGTACGAGTAAAGGGACTAAAAATGAAGGTTATAGTTATTGGAAGGAGAAGATTCATTATTTTTTTACTCAATATTCAAGAAATTAGCGGAACAAACGAAAGAAAAAAGGGATGTTTCTGTGCAACATTTTTAGGAGCTGGTTTGGACCTACGAAATTTTAATTACGAGAAAGTGTTGTTTGATGCAGATTTAACTAATCTAAATTAATAGGCTAATTTAACCCACTTGTAATAACCGCAAGTGCACGGTGTCTAACTGGTAGACAACGGCAAATACGGGTCGATCCCACGAGGAAGGTGGATGCAATTGAATTTTAGAAATTATCTAAACTAATTTGGAGGAAAATGGGGTTACAGTATTTTTAAAACTAAACTAAAAATAAATTAAAAATAAGAAAAATAAAATAAAAGGAAAATGTGGATTTTGTGGGCTTGGACTCACCAATGAGTTAGCAAAAAGATTTAAATCTAAATTACTGAAATTATAAACGAGAAGCTTTAGGGATGCTGATCTCTTGCTTACACCGAAGATGTGATCATTAAAAGTCAATTCTAATCATATTAAGTTTCTTTCAAACATGAACAATTTATTTCAAGCAAATAAACTTTTACCAAGCATTAAGTGTCTTTTTAGGGCACACTTAATCAAAGTTCAAGCCTAATAATTTTTAGCACATGCTTTGAATATTGATAAAATGTTAACCTAACTACCAAACATATCAATTTTTAATCGAACATGAAAGGTGAAAGCAATTTATCAAATTTCTGAAATAAATTGTAATAAACAATTAAGCGTTTAAATCAGTAAAATAAATTAAGATGCATTATGCAACCCTTTTGGTTTGTCGCAAACTCGATATGGTGGTACTCAGCAGATCAGCAGGTGGCCAAACACAAATCCCGAGAAAATGTTCCCAAAACGCTATGTGGTGGTACAGAGTAGATCTGGGGGTGTGAATAGCCAAAAATCAATTGACTCAGTCTCCTGCCAGAGGAATAGTGTCCTTCGTCTCCAGCACGACAGCGCCGCTCACGGTGCTGCGTCTCTGCTCCTCGCGAGCTTCCTCGTCCTCCAACCTGCTACGGAACCTGCAAAAGAGAAAAAGAGATGGAAAATCAGTGAGAGAGGTGTAATGAAAACTCAAAAAAAACAGAGAGCAGAGTGGAGCAACTGCCCTGTTTCAGAGGCAGTCGCAGCGGTGGTTGTGCTCCGCTGACGCGCCGCTCTGTGGTGGTTGGACGGAGAGACGTGAAGGAGGCCGAGACGAATAGAGGACAGAGAGGAGAAGAGCAGGGTCTGTCTGGCTCTGTGGTGAGGCGGAGCAGAGTCGCGGTGATGATGGTGGCTCGCGACGTGCTGTCCGGAGGTGGTGGTGGTGATCAGATGATGGTGGTTGATGGATGATGGACAGGGAGAGGGACAGGAACGGTGGCGGAGTGAAGGTTTCACGCGAAATAGGGTTGTCACGCCCCTGTTTCGTGGTGGTGGCGGTTGTGCTCGGTAGTGGCGATTGTGCTTGTTGGACGGTGGATGAAAGAGTGATAAATGGATAGGTGGTGATGGGTGTGATGAAAATCACTTTGTGAAGGAAGAGGGTTTGATTTTGGCTATTGATGCTTGATTCCCTTCTCCTCCTCCCTTTTTCTCACCATTTTCTCTTGTATTTATAGAGAATGGGCACAATGAATTGAGATGAGAGAAAAGGATGATTCATGTAGTGAATCAAGGTATAATTGAGAGAATATTCTTTGGGTTGGATTGGGCTTGGCATTGGGTTTGGGTTTATTGGTTAGGTTTTGGGTTTAAGTTATGGATTTGGTTTTGGGTTTAAGGGTTTAGATATGTGACCCTCTACTTTGTACCACCGCTAGAATCGACCAATTGTCAATCCTTAAATTGTCGCTTTAATACGATTTCATCATTCACGCTCAAATTCCTATAAAGACATGAAAACGAAATAATTACTATAAAATATAATAATCGAAACACTAACATATATAAATTAAGGGATATATTATGTAATAATCATGTGAATATCAAATACCTCCAAACCTATATTTTGCTAGTCCTCGAGCAAAACAATAAAAATAAAATTCTAACTCACTTTCGCAGGAATCATCGGTTGCACTTACCTTAAACGTGCAACAAGGCTTTGAACCCCTAGATTACCTCTAGTGGACGAGTTATAGTCTCGTGAGGGTTTCCAGAAATGTTACACACAAACATTACTGACTCAACAAAACTTGGTCAAACAGTGTTCATTTTAAAACTTCAAGGAATGCAAGAAACCAACAGTGTCATTTTAGTGTATCAACAAATCTCCAAATAATTTAATATTCTCCAAAGGTTAGAAAAAATTCACAATCATCCTCAACTCAATGTGTGTGTGTGTGAAAAACACTATTAACATAACTTTTCATTTCAAAGTAAAATAATGACTAAATCTCCTGTAGAAAGTTTGTTTTGACTTCAAACCTCTCATGTCACTCACAATAAAACACTCAGAGATTTGGTATTTCACTCAGTTTATATGTGAGGAAAAAGTAAATAATGGAAAACAATCATCTCACATATAGTACTATGAAGAACGGACTTTTCAAGAATGGAATGAACATGATCTCATGGACAGGAGTATCAATTACTTTTGGGAATGTTGAATCAAACACCATAGGTCTTGGTTATTAAATCTCCACATCTACGAAACCAACATTTACCTAAGATCAACTAGGACTTTGTTGGGTTATAACGGGGCTTGGGTAATGGTTAATAAGGAATGTCAAAGGATTCTAACAAAAATTTCTAGGAATTTATACACCCATTCAACGAACAATTAGGGCTATCAAGAATAAACCGATGTTGCGCACCATCAATTTTTTCTTCATTCTCACATCTTTATCCTCATTGAAGAATCAAATTTTTTTTTTTTTTTTTTTTTTTCTTCAACCCTTTTTTTTTTTTTTTTCTCATAGAGGATTTATAAAATATCTCATATTTTGCTCTTTAATGCCCTTTTGACACCAAGTATATCCATCCATACACATTCCCAGAAAAGTTGGGTAAAGGTTAATGGGTTAACAAATAAAAGTTATTCTAAGGCTCAAAATGTTACAAAAAGGTTAATGTTATGGGTAAGTTAAAAGACTACTTAATGGTCTAAAGAAAAAAAATGCCTAGATCATTTCCTAAGTTCGGGTCAGTATTATGACATCTCAATTGAATAGGCCAAGAAGTTCTAGTGTAATAATTCAATTTTGATGTCATTCCCAAATGTCACGGGCTTTCTTTTCACAAGGTACTTCCCGTGCGGCACTAGCAAACTTTGCTCCAAGTTATCAAAGAAAGCTAGTCAGCCTTGCCCACAAAGGACTTACTTAGACTTTGGAAAACTAAGCAAGCTAAGAACACACAAGAGAGCTAAAGAGAACTAGAACTTGTATTGCTTGAATTCTCTGAGGTGATTACAACAAATGAGGCCTTAGCCTATTTATACAACTCCACCTCCTCAATGGACGGTGGTGATCGTTTTAATCTAACGGTCTATATTGAGTTTCTACATACTTCCTAAGAAATATCTAAGGACTAGAATCTTATGGAACTTTATGGGAGGTTCTAGAGAACTCTCTCTAGAACAATGTGGAAAACTCTACATTATGTACACTTGCCAACCTCACTTGGTTAGGCAAGAAAATAGTTGTGACATTCTCCCCCACCTAATCAGGCGACGTCCTCGTTGCCTTCAAATCCTCGTACGCTTTGATTTGTTCCTTGAATTGCCACAAATGTTGGATTGGCTCCCAGCTAGCTTCACTTTCTGGCAATCCCTTCCATTTGACGAGTAACTCATGTGTGGGAGGTTGGTTGGAATGACGCACCACACGATCCGACAAGATAATCTCTGGTTCCTTGTCATGTTGGATCCTCATGCCCATTGGTGCTCTTTGTGAAATTCCTCTGTTTGGATCATCCTGATCTTCCTTATACGGTTTCAGTAGGCTTACATGGAAGACTGGATGAAACTTGATCCTCGGCGGCAACTCGACCTTGTAAGCTTACTTTCCCACTTTCTTGACTATAGGGAAAGGACCCTCATATCTTCTAATAAGGCCACGATGCAGTCCAGAAAGTCTGGCATGAGCATGCATCTTGACAAGCACAAGGTCTCCAACCTGTAACTCTCGAGGCCGTCTCTTCTTGTCGGCCCACTTCTTCATCCTCTTGGAGGCCTTTTCCAGGTAAGCTCGAGCCTCATCAGCTTGATCATTCCATCCTTTGGCAAACTTATAGGCTGATGGACTCACTCCTGTGTAGCCAGTGGCAATAGAACTCGGGGTCATAGGTTGTTGTCCCATGACAATCTTAAATGGACTACGACCCGATGCTTCACTCTTCTGCAAGTTGAAAGAGAATTGGGCAACATCTAGCAACTTAGCCCAATCTCGCTGGTTGGCACTCACATAGTGCCTAAGATATAACTCTAGCAAGGCATTCATCCTTTCCGTTTGACCATCCGTTTGAGGATGAAAGCTAGTAGAGAAATTAAGGTCGGTACCCAATAACTTGAACAACTCAGTCCAAAATTTCCCCGTGAACCGAGTATCCCGATCACTGATGATAGATTTGGGCACACCCCAATACTTCACCACATGTTTGAGGAATAAATGTGCGGCTTGCTCGGCTGTGCACTCCTTTGGTGTGGGAATGAAGGTGGCATACTTCGAAAATCTGTCCACGACCACAAGGATCCAATTGCAACCCTCTGATGCAGGCAACCCAACTATGAAATCTAGGGAAACACTCTCCCAAGGTCTCTCTGGGATGGGGAGGGGTTCAAGTAAGCCGGCAGGTGATTGTTGCTCCACTTTGTCTTGTTGGCATACAAGACAAGTCTTCACATATGCTTCGATATCATCCCTCATATGTGGCCAGTAATAGGAATCTTCAACAAGAGCAAGAGTCCGATGTATACCTGGATGTCCCGCCCACTTGCTATCATGGCATTCTTTCAAGACTTCCTTCCTTAGGTTGTCATGAGGTGGAACATAGATTCGCCTTCCCTTAGAGTATATCAAGCCATTCTCCACCCAAAACCGCCTTGTCTTCCCATCTTTGACAAGAGCTATGATGGTTTGAGCCATGGAATCATGTGCCAATCCTTCCTTTATGCGTTCCTTCAAGTTGCTTTGAGGTTGACTTATGTCAGCAAGTTCTCCTTTTCTACTCAAAGCATCTGCAACAAGATTAGCTTTGCCAGGCTTGTACTCCAAAGTGTAATCGAATTCTGCCAAGAAATCTTGCCACCTAGCTTGTTTTGGTGTGAGCTTCTTCTGTGTCTGGAAGTAACTAGTGGCAACATTGTCGGTCTTGACCACAAATTTTCTCCCAAGCAAGTAGTGTCGCCATGTTCGTAGGCAATGTACAACCGCAGTCATTTCCTTCTCTTGTACTGTGTACCGCCTCTCAGTGTCATTGAGCTTCCTACTTTCAAAGGCAATAGGATGCCCTTCTTGCATCAATACCCCACCAATAGCAAAGTCGGAAGCATCCGTGTGTACCTCAAAAGACATAGAATGGTTGGGAAGTGCCAACACCGGTTCTTCCACAATTGCCTTCTTCAATCCTTCTAAAGCTTGTTGGCATTTTGAACTCCAATCCCAACTTCGTCCCTTCTTGAGCAAGTCCGTCAATGGAACGGCTATGGAGGAGTAGCCTTTGATGAACCTTCTGTAATAGTTCACCAAGCCAAGGAAAGATCTTAACTCGGTGACTTTGGTCGGTGGCTCCCATTCTTGGATGGCTTGTACCTTGGACTTGTCCATACGAAGCTTGCCTTTGCCAATGATATGACCCAAGAATGTCACCTCCTCTTGGGCAAATGAGCACTTCTCCTTTTTGACATAGAGCTCGTTCTCCTTCAAGGTTTGGAACACTTGCCTCAAGTGTTCCACATGTTCCTCCAATGTCTTACTATAGATCACAATGTCATCAAGGTACACAACTACGAACCGATCAAGGTAAGGAGCTAGTACCTTATTCATTAGAGTGCAAAATGTGGCCGGCGCATTAGTTAAACCAAATGGCATGACTAAGAACTCGTAAGACCCGTACCTTGTAACACATGCCGTCTTTGGTTCATCTCCTTCGGCTATGCGGACTTGATAATATCCCGAGCGTAAGTCAAGCTTGGTAAAGTACCTTGCATCACCAAGTTGATCAAAGAGATCTGCAATAAGAGGAATCGGGTACTTGTTCTTGATAGTGACCTTGTTGAGTGCCCGATAGTCAATACAAAGCCGTAGGGATCCATCATGTTTCTTTTGAAATAAAACCGGCGCACCATATGGAGCTTTGGAGGGTCGGATATAACCAGCATCTAGTAAATCCTTTAGTTGTCTTCTTAACTCCTCGAGCTCAGGAGGTGCCATACGATAAGGAGCAAATGCGGGTGGCTTTGCTCCAACTTCCAACTCAATAGCGTGATCCACCTCTCTCCTTGGTGGAAGCTTCTTAGGCAACTCGGCAGGCATAGCATCCTTATACTCCTTGAGAATATCCTGGACGGCCTTAGGTGCATTCACCTCTCCATCCATGGGACCTTCATCTTCCTTGAGGGTAGCCAAGTAAGTAGGTTCATTCCTCTTTACTCCTTTAGAAAGTTGGAGAGCGGACACCATTCTCTCCTTACTTATCTCCCTTACTACGGGCACAACACAAGGTTGTCCCTTCTCCATGATGCACATGATGTTGGCATATGGTACCAGAAAAGCCTTCACCATGTCCAAGAAATCTATACCCAGATAAAATTTGTGATCATCAATTGGGGCAATCGTTATGTCGACTTTACCTCGCCATTGTCCAAGCCGAATATCGGTGCCACGAGCTATTCCTTCAATTGGGAGACTCTTAGCATTGACTCCCTTGATATATCCTTTCTCCTTTGTATATGATAGGCCAATTTCTTCAGCAAGGTCTTTGGCCATGTAGACTGTGTCGGCTCCGGTATCCACCATGGCTTTCAAAATCTTGTCCCCGATCTCGGTCTCCACGTACATCCTTCCACGTGGTTGTTCTTCGATCTTAGCTTGAATGGCACTTAGGAGATTCATTGAGGCGATCCTCCTTTCCTCCTTTGCTTCTTCCTCCATGACAAGCGCGACAAGTTTCCCTCGGTTGGGACACTCAAATGCCCGATGGGGTCCACTACATAAGAAGCAAGACATCTTCTTGGGCGATCCATCTCTTTTCTCCTTCCCCTTGTCTTTGGAGTACTTGTGTTCCTTGGAGGACTTTTCTTTGTCTCCCCCACCTTTGCCATCATTGCTCGACCTTTTCCCTTGTCCCTTGGATGAGTCCTTTCTTTTGAACTCAATCAAGGATTCGGCCGCAGCCATAGCCGTTGCAAGGTCTTGCACACCTCGCCTCTTCAATTCTAATTTGGCCCAACCCGTTAGGCCATCAAGGAAGCTAAACAAAGCATCATTTTCTCCCATGTCAGGAATCTCCAAGAGCAACTCCGAGAACTCCTTCACATACTCCCTTATGTGGCCTTCCTTATGTTGAAGGCGACGAAGCTTGGCCCTAGCTTCGTTTTCGGCATCCTCCGGGTAGAATTGTCTCTTGAGTTCCTTCGTGAACTCTTCCCAAGTGTCGATGGTGCACAATCCTTTCTTGACATCTTCGGACTTTCTGCGCCACCAAACTATAGCAACATCATTTAAATATAAGGAGACACTACGTACCTTTGATGCTTCATCTATTATGCCAACCGCATCAAAGTAGCGCTCCATGTTCCACAAGAAGTTGTCTATCTCCCTTGCACTCCTTGCCCCACCATAGGCCTTTGGTTTGGGAGCTTCGACTCTATGGGTGACTGTCCCTGGCGTAGTCCCACCATTGGCTACCGCAGCCATGCACACCCTGAGTTGAGTTTCAAGTTTCTCAACTCTTTCTTTATAAGCTTCCATCTCCTCTTCTTTAGCAACAACTTTGGCTTCTAGGGACTCGATCTTTTTGGACACCATGTCCACTACTGTGTTTAAGGCTCCTTGCATCTCTTCCCGGAGCTCTTGGTCCTCCCCGTTGGACGTTTGCCCCTCGATGCGTAGGTCCATGTCTTCAACTTTTTCCCTTAAGTCGGACATGGTGGCACACAACTTGGCCAACCTTTCATCCATTGCAGCGATCATGTCCTTAGACTTGTCCTTGCGGACTTTCCCACCTTTGTTAGTGTTGCCAATTGCTGGGTTGTTGACCTCTGACGACATTCTCTTGTGTAGAATGATTTCACCAACCTTGCCAAACCTTGGCTCTGATACCAACTGTCACGGGCTTTCTTTTCACAAGGTACTTCCCGTGCGGCACTAGCAAACTTTGCTCCAAGTTATCAAAGAAAGCTAGTCAGCCTTGCCCACAAAGGACTTACTTAGACTTTGGAAAACTAAGCAAGCTAAGAACACACAAGAGAGCTAAAGAGAACTAGAACTTGTATTGCTTGAATTCTCTGAGGTGATTACAACAAATGAGGCCTTAGCCTATTTATACAACTCCACCTCCTCAATGGACGGTGGTGATCGTTTTAATCTAACGGTCTATATTGAGTTTCTACATACTTCCTAAGAAATATCTAAGGACTAGAATCTTATGGAACTTTATGGGAGGTTCTAGAGAACTCTCTCTAGAACAATGTGGAAAACTCTACATTATGTACACTTGCCAACCTCACTTGGTTAGGCAAGAAAATAGTTGTGACACAAAGCAATTGATCAGAAAAATGAGATCATCAACGAGATAATACGGACTCAAGAAAAATTAGAGTTTATGTATAACTCTCAAAAAAATAGAAATGTTCAAAACTTTCAGGGTTAAGTATCCACTATTATTCTAAGGTTTTCTAGTGCATATTTCACTTATCAACTTCAAGTTATGCTAACATGACTCATGGTGCAAAGATAATCGAGTTGAAAAATCTTATGAACTAGATCTAACTTAAGGCTCATACTAAACTTTTAGTCTTTATCAATATACCAATATGTCAAGTTGGCTTGCATTTTCTTGAGCATAAAACATTTAAAATCCATTTTCATAATCGCAAAAGACCAAGTTTCTTTACAGAAAAGCATTTTTTTAAGCATAAGAAAAGAAAATACTACGAAAAATTCACCGACTCATGAACCCTACCCCCAAACCTAATCCAAACATTGTCCTCAATGTTTAACAAAATAATTCTGACAAATGAATGAAATAAGTACATGAGAGGAGGTTAGAACAGTATTACCGCGGTGAAGATTTTACCAATTTCCAAGAAGTCATCCATCAATGAGGATCACAAACATAAGAATCATGGAGTTTTCATTAGAAATCGATAAAATGCATAATCGACAGTAACAAAGAAAACTAAAAAAAGGCAAGTTGTAAGTCAAAACTGTTATGGAGCTAACGAGTATGAGTGAAACACAACTAAATAGGGTACTCGAAAATCAATCCAGACTAACAGCAAAGACACGCAACTAAAGCTAGGTTGCCTCCTAAGAGCGCTTGGTTTACCATCATCAGCCCGACAAATATTCTTCCTAAAAAATGGTGTATCGAAAAGTGGAGAGGAAGAACATGACAAACACGTCCATGGTCGTATATCAACAACCTGAACAGTTGAGGATCAGTCCACCCAAATATAGCAATCACATGAGGCACCAAATACACTAGGACATCCCAAAAGTGACCAGTAGTCATACACAATAGATGATCCTTGCGTGCTCCAAAAAATGGGAACATCTTATGTCTGGTTCCAAATCAGAAGATTGAATAATTTTCACAACAGGATGGTGAAAACTGAAATCCTCACTACAACACAAGGGATCGGTGAAAATAGCCTTAGTAAATGGGAATGTGATGCAAGTAGATGAGACGGTGGATATATCAGGTGGTACAGGTTCATCACATGAATCACATAGAGATATTGGTCTAGACAACTCAACAATACCCCCAACCCTAGAGTTGACACTACTTATGGATTGCACTCTCTTACTAGATATATCTCCCGACTTCTTTGGGACAACCTGTTTTGAATTCAATATAGATGAAATAATAATAACAGGCAAAGTATCATCAGTATCTGAAAATGCATACCTGAGGGTGTCGGGTAATTGTTTAATGTCAAGCTCAGGTGGCTCAACTGATGGGACTAGTTTTGACTCACTGAGTGGAAGAGGCTTCACTTTAGACTTCCATTTATAACTAGGATCTACAATGGGGACTGAGTCAAGCAAATCATTGACTTCACTAATGGAATCATCAACATCAAAGTCTAAACGAAAATGAGTCAAACAAGCCTCTAAATGGTCATGTGTATCATGAAAACAGTCAAGGGGAGACTCTAAAGAATGTTCACAGTTTGATTCTATGCATGAGTCACTAGAAAGGCATATGTCTAATGAGTCAACATGGGAAGGAGATGTCTGTAGTGTCTCAGAATCTACAGGTTCATCAATAAATGAGGCTTTATCAGCCTTCTTATGAGAGGAGGATGCAACCTGTATAAAATTGGGTGAGGATATAATAACACTTATGTCAGGCATTCCTACCTGATTGTCAACCAATTTTCCATTCCTAAGGGTAGTAATGGATTGGACATCTTCATTGTCCGCCTTAGATGTGCTACTAATTTCAAATTGACCATTTGGGTTGGAAATAGGTTGGCTAGGGAATTTTTCTAACTCTGTCTCAGGAAGTGACTCAGCTATCTGACTCACAGTCATCTCAAGTTTCCGGATAGCTTGAGAGTTTTGTTGATAAATAACTGTTAATTCTGTGATATCCTGAGAATTTTCTCAAGCATTTCTCCTGTTCGCTCTATAAGAAGTTTCAAAATATCCTCTAACCTTGATGTGTTGGATGGAGGAACAACTTGATGAAATTGATACTCATTATCATGAATGAAAGCTTGAGGAGTCTGAGGAGTGTCTAGAGGGCCTTCATGGTACTGACCATGAGCCCATGAGAAGTCAGGATGATAGGCTAGACCTGGGTTGTAATAATCTAAATATGGATCATAATCAGGTCGTCGCATGTCATGAAATGAATTAACTTGCTCGGAAAAATAGGCTGGATAATCCCTTGTGTTCATTTTTTTTTTGAAAGCACTAACTCTAAAAATATACACAGGCTCACACGCAATCAGCAACCAATAAATGCACAAGAAACATGCCTCCCTAAGCAATCAACGTTTTTTAGATCAATTATCTTTTTATCTTTGGGGGACAATTATTTCTTATGTAATCTTTATGACAGAGCAATGGGTGCTACAAGTTGATCCTAAGAGTGTATACTTTACACCACAAAGTTCAAAATCAGTAGGCTAGAGTTTTGTTTCAAAGAAACCGGATTATTGCACAAGAGAAGGAGGTCACAATGGTCCAATTAAGTACTTCCTTGTGTTACCGCTCTGTAAGCCAATAGATGTGAGAACGATGTGATGTTAAATGTACACTTGAGGCTTGTGTTCCTAACCCAAAAATGTTAGTTACACCAATTCTTCTTGTGGATCGTAGCTTACTAATGACTCGGCGTACCAGGTAAATTACCCTTGTGGCAGTGGCCTCTCGGAGTTCATTGAATGATTAAACCCATCGTCACTTTTAGCTTTGGTCAACACAAAAATTATTGGATTCACCTTGGTCTTGGTTGTCCTATGAACACCGTACCTAAAAGATGGCTCTATCTAACTTGCTAATTGATTTTAATTATGTTTGGCTTGGCGAGGTGGAAGTGCAAGCGACACATCGTTCAAAGAGAGTAGACGTAGGGCAACGAGCCAGGTCCAGGTGGAGCGCAGGTCCTCCTGGTGAACGATCCACGGTTAGGCTCCAGATCCACGCCAAATAGGAGTCGTCACTAAGGTTAATAAGGAGTGGTCTACTCCCTAATAGCAACGAGGCTTTTTGGAGAAAACTCTACACCATAAAAGCCCATGACGGGGGCCCAAAATCGTGGTATTTAAGTTAGGGACAATATCGTTGCTATGTATAGTGGACCAATGGGTGTGCGTGATGCCCTACCAAGTGGTATCAGAGTCGATGGTCGGCGGGGACTTGGCGAGAATGAGGTGCATGCGGTATATTGTTCAAGGAGAGTAAGCGTAGGGCAGCGAGCCAGGTTTAGGTGGAGCGCAGGTCCTCCAGAGTGAAGCTCCAGATCTATGCCAAGAGTGAGTGTCCTACAAGTCTGGACGACGAGGAGTCAGTGCAGTGTTACAAATAGGTGGAGCCAACAACGAATAGGTGGAGCTCAGGTCTTCCAAGTGAACGATCCGGGTCCGGGGTTAGGATCCAGACCCTTGCCAAGTAGGTGTCATATAAGTCCAGACAATGTGAAGTTAGTGTGGTGGTTGCGACTAGGTGTTTTGATATTCACGTAATTGATTCATAAATTACCCTATAATTTAGATGTTAGTGTTTTAAATATCGACTAGGTGTTTTCAACAACGCCAAGAATGGTCGAGTCCGTACACCGAGTTCTAGTCTTAGAATCGTGGTTGCGCAAGACATTCAAAGAGGATGTGTACTTCGAGATTTTGTGGACCGGACGAACAAATCGCGCCAAAAGTGGAGACTGTTGGGATAATGTTGGCTTGAATAGTCCAACATCAAGTAAGGAGGAATTGTCACGAAGGTTTCAAAGAAATAGTCCATTCCCTAATACCAATGAGGCCTTTTGGAGAAAACCCTACACAACCAAGGCTCAGGATGGGGGTCCAATATGGTGGTGTTTAAGTTGAGGAAAATATCGTTTCTATGTATAAATTTTGTGGAAGTTCTTAACTTTGTTAATACTTTGTAATCCAAGCATGAGTTTTCTATAAATGGGGAAATTTTCTAGGTTTCAGACATGCAAAAGAAATGCCTTTGAAACGGAGTTGTTAGAGTGATGGGTTTTAAATTCTCATTGTAAGGAGAGTGTGTGAGAGCAGTTATCTGTATTTCTCTCTCCTGAAGAGGTTAATAAAGATCTCATTGTTTTATTTGTGTGTTTTGCCCTTATTGGGTTTTTCCAACTCTTGTCCACATGATTGCGATTGGTTTCTTTCTCTCTTGCTTTTGTATTTGATTTTTTTCTAAATACTTTAATATGACTTCCACACCCCTTTTTATTTTTTGCGAGGTCCTATTGAGTTGTAAACATACCCCATCAATTTATAATGCAAAACTGAAATTGCATCATGGATGGCAAAAAACATGGAAGGGCCCACGAGAATAAATAAGATAGTGAGGTTGAGCAGTAGCGAGAGGTGACAACGAATGCATATGTATATCCAAGAGATTGATCAGTGGGCTACCTTTTTGGGTTGAAGAAAAGAGGAACCTCATCTTATTTAGGGCTGCCTCTTGAAGCTAAATTTAAAAAACAAACGGTAAGAGCACTTGCTAAGGATTGATGGCAGGTTTAGTACGTGGAAGAAAAAGTACATTGCTAAGGCAGGTAAAGCAACATTTATCGAGAGAAATATCTCTAGCATTCCCATCTTTGAAGAGCACTATCTCTAGCAATCCTATCGACCTAATGTCGCTTTGTAAGATTCTAGTTTCAATGGTTGCTCGTATTCAAATGTACATGAGAAATTTCCTTTGGGGCACATCCCCTCATAGAAATATCATCTATTCCTCTCTTAAACTAGTGAAAAAAAGTGTGCCAACAAAAGATTAAGGGGCTTCATTGCGACATTGCTCCAAATGATGTTATGAAGCTTGGGAGAGAGCCTTGGCGGAGTTTCGTATTAATGCTCCACCAACAACATCTATTCTCAGTTTGACAGAACTTTGAGCATCATCCAAAGATGCCACGCTCAACCTCGCCCCAGTAGGGATAGACTCCTTCATACAATGGTCAAATAGGGTTGCATCAACTGCGATTCTGCAAAGACTAACACATTTCTTCCTTTTAGGTACTCAACCTTGTCATGCCCAAACTCGCCACAAGCAAATCATTTCCGATTATCCTTCACACTGCTAGGCCTCATGATGGCAGTAGGAACTAGTTAATGGCTTAAAGCAGGTGTTTTTAAAGTTGCCACAGTTGCAGCGGAGTCTCTGTCCCAATGCAAATCAGTGTATTGCATCAGTAATAGTCGAAATCCACTAAGGGGAGTGTATTGTATTTAGATTTTGTAGGCAATTTAATAAATTTCATGGATTCTGAAAATCCAAGTGTATCCAATTTGGATTTTAAAAAGTCCACAAAAGTCTAGGGGTATTCAATCAGGATTTTAAAAAGTATTTCTGAAAGACACAAAGTCTAGGGGTATTCAATATGGATTTCAGAAAGTCCACAAAAGTTTTAGGGTATTCAAAATATCATTCATATTTATGGATTTGGAAAATCATGGATTCTCATGGACTTTGTAGTGTTAGGTATAAATAACAAAGTTCAATAGTTTGCCAGCCTCCATATCAAAGATTTCAACGTAAAAAAAAGTCTCTCAAAGTTCTTCCTTGTCCCAACTCAAACATACTGACGTTGCTTATACATATTTCTTCAAAAGGTGCATCCTCAATACCATCCGAGACTGGTGCTTTTCCTGTTTCCCTACTGATCACGTTACTTATATAAATACCCTTTACTTTAGGTAGGGCCTTAGGATCCCATCCTTCATCAGGGTGGTCATTAGACCCTCTACTGATTCAATGTAATATTATTTATGGTAATGTTGGTTATATATCCACATCTTCCTATGTCAATCTTCACACGCACCCCAGCAGCAGAACTTTGAACATGCAAATCCTCCACATGAATATTGAATATCCCACCAGACATCTCACTACCGATTCCAACTCCAGACATGGTTGAGTAGTACCAGAGATATTCCTTACTATGACGTTTGAGCTTGGGAGGGCCATTTTGATCCCATAATGATCCCACCCACTCATCACTGCTACTAGATCATCCCCACTCTCAATATAGCAGTCTTTTATGCAAACATTTGTACTCGAATCTGTGAATTGTTACCTAGAAAATTAGTATCTGAAGTTTGATTTGCACTAATATGATGGGTGAGAGAAAAACAGACAAAAGCTCCATACTCGGATCAATACCATCTGTATTAGGAGAGTCGAGAGGAGCGAGTATTGTCATTCCTTTGATTACAACGTTGCTGAAATAAATCGCAGCAATACCATATTACTTGACATTACAACTTTAAACAAAATGATTAAGATTTCATCATATTCATGGACTTTTTTTGAAATTCAAAATTCCATTCATTAATTTAGCAGAGATAAACCTGTTATATATAAGGAGAGAAGTGAAATGTTCAAACCTGCAGTAAACATGATGGATGGTCCAGAAGGGAGAATTGAGGAATGTGAGGTTGGAGATGAGAATGTTGTGGGAGTTCATTAGTTCAACGAGATGGCCCCTTGTATATTCCAGTGTTCTGTTCCACCAAAAGTCCCACCACATTTTCGCCTGACCATCGATTGTGCCATTCTCTTCTATATGTCAATCAAAACAATCTTCAGATTCCCTTTTGAACTTTATGCAATAAAAATATATAAAATTGATCCAAATATCGTCAAGAAAAGAGAAACACCTCCTGATTCAACTCTCTTTGTTTCATTTATGTTGATCTTTGATTTAAATTTGTTTTTTAATCATTAACAACTAAAACACATGGGTGAAGGCAATGCTGTTAACCAAGAATTTGACATCATCAAGAGGCTGTTTATTTCTTCAATCATGCGACCACGGAAAATTCTAGGGGTCGAGGGAAAGGGAGCGAGGGATGGGTGTAACCACCCATCCTCCTCGCGATGAGTGCCCGCGCGCATCTCCAACGGATTGCGCTCATCCCGAGGAGGATGGGTGGTAACACCCATCCCTCGCTCCCTAGCAAAGCTCTGCGACCACATGTGAAGAGATAAAGTCCCCCACCTCCAACAATTTAGATATTTAAGATTGTTTGTCTTTTCGTTTAATACTTTTCATTTAGTCCCATCTAATCAAATGTGGGCAGGCGCTCAAGCAAACGTCAACGTTGCTAACAATGATAATGAAGAAAGTGACCATGATCATGAAGGAGAAGAATGATCATAATACAATTTTATGGACATTTACTTCTTATTTTAAAGATGCTAATTAACGACCTTTTCTTTTTCTAGTTTTTTTAGCACATGTATCTCTCACTTTTGTTAATTATATGCGGACGTTTTTTTTGTTTCATCACTATTTACCAACTTCTTTTTTATTTTGCAAATAATTAGAAATCTGTAAAAGTCATTCATACAAAATTCGTGGATTTTCATAAATCTCTAGAAAGTCTGTAGCAAAAGTCTATGGATTTAAGAAATCAGCAGAAGTCCGTGGACAATTTAAAGAGTCTATGGACAATTTAAGAGTCCGTTGACTTTTCAAATTATTTATCAATTTCATAAGAATCCATATACAATACACCCCCCTAAATAGATTGATTTTTTAAATTTAATTTTATTTCGCTTATTATTATTATTATTTCCATGCAATCCTTTATTTTAACCATGCACTTGAAAGTTTAAACCCCTCTATCAACCATGTTAAGTAGAGTGCATAACAATTTTATTCCAGAAATGAAGCAAGCAAGTGCTGGTCAGGCGCTGGAATGAATCAGGCTTACACATTTTGGGATGACTTTGGCATGGAAAACTTTATTCATTTTGTGCAAAGAGTAGATTGTGAACTTGCCTTTGGAGAGGATTATCTTAAATAGAGGAATCTTAATTATCCAAATCACATGGCACTACAAAAAAATTGAAATCAGCAACGACTAAAAACCGTTGCTAGTTGTCCCAAAACCGTAGCTAAAAGGAATCAGTGACGGCCCAACATCCGTCGCAATACTATAGCTATTTCAATCGTCGTTATTTGAATAAGCAACGACAAACTATCCGTGGCTAATTTGCGACAGCTAAAAATCGTCGCTAATTCGAAAAGTGTTGTCGCTAAAGTTATTTCAAAATTTGACTGAATGAAAACTAGCGACGGTCGCTAATTCGAAAAGTGTTGTGGCTAAATGAAAACTAGCGACGGTATTTTACCGTCGCTAAATTGAACATTAGCGACGGTTTAAAAGCCGTCGCTAATCTTCAAATCAATTTGACAAAACTGTGACAGTTGTTGCCGTCGCTAAAAAAATAAAATTGAAAATTATTTTTTTATAATAAAATTATATTAATTTTCAGATTTGGCATATCCTTTTTTTTGTCATTCAGAATAAACATCTTAAACCTGAACAAAATTATATTAATTTTCGTATAATCAATAAATTGTCCATCACAAAAAAATACAATCCCAAATACTCTGTCAACCTCAAATTGAGATATAACTCACTTAAACTTAAATAACTACATAAATCATAGTGATCGTCTATGGGACATACAAAAAAAAATTATACATACAACAATTCAGGTGATCTTGCACACAATATAGATCATCCCACAAAGCGGAATTCTTACAGTCTCAAATAACTTGATACCATACTCATCAGCAAGTGCTTGACCCTTGGAAGTAGGCACAGCCTGGAAAAGGAGATTTCATTCAAATTACACACTGAATGTGATGGGGGCAATATAATATTCCAAAATGCATAACAGATCATGCAAGTAAGAAGAAACTGCCCAAAAGGAGAATTAGAGACGAAAATCACCCTTTTGCTTTCATCCATGTCAACCTTGTTCCCCACCAATATCTTGTTGACATTATCCGAAGCGTGTTGTTCAATGTTGCGGATCCAATTCCTAATGTTTGTGTTAATATGAGAGAAACATGAGTGATTTGAAACATAGAATAAAGCTGCATTGAAAAAAGGATATACTCCATTCACCAATTGCATTGCAAAAAATAAGATTGGTTGACCTAGAGTCCATTCCTAGTTCGGGATCGGAGAATATTACTGAGTTCATAGTTCTACACAATTTTCTTGACAAACAAAGAATCTCAAAAACAAAAGATGGCCAAAATATATGGATTAAGATGAACCATGTAAAACACATAAATGATTGCTGAGAGAAATAATTATAAAATGATGGCAGAACCTAACCCTGCTAGTTTAATGGCCTGTGGAATGATAGCCTAAGATCAATTGATGGACATAAACATAAAAATCATAGACTCAAAAGAACCTATTAGATAATCCAATGTTTATCCCTATTGTTGACTGTGTTGTTAAACAGCTATATTACTTGCCTGGAAGAATCTGCATTCTGAGAACCCTGTTCAAGTGTAAAGTTTAGGTTGTGAAGAGCCTCTTCAGCTGCCTGTCAAAAGCGATGCGACGTGACTAAGAACAAATATAACAACAAAGATCATGCTAGTAAGAAAGACAAGGGAATCTGCATTTGTGTTTTTCCTTTCTCTTTAATGGATAAAATTCCCTGTTTTGCCAGATCGAAATAAATAATAACAGTTTTATCAGGTCTAAAGCAAGTCATAAACCATTTCCTCCGATAAAGTTCACTAAGCCAGGATATCTAGCAACGAGATGACCAAATCAAATAGCAGATTGTAAAATTTGGCTAACTTATGCAAACAATTTGAGCTCAGAATCTTGCATGTTCTAACCTGCGCATGAACTCCTCCTTCATGGATTAAGTTGGTAGGAAGTGGAGATTGATCTTGAAAAATCAGGGACAGTTCTTCCTTCATGCACTGAAAGATGGATTCTTAGAATGTCAATTATCAATATGCCACAGGCATTAATATTGAGAAAAGCAATGGTAGGAGATTAGGTAGAATTATGAAGATGTAAAAAGTTCTTGAAATCCTACTAGTTCCTTGAGGGCAGAAACTGGACCCTGTACTTTGTTAGCTCCGTCCAGCCTTGAGTCCAGACTCCTGGATGACTCGGTTGAACTTGATAGTGGGACAGGATCCTCCTTGGGGATTGTTTCAGGCCCCAATGAATTTGAGTCACTTGGAAAACCATTCTCCTTTGCAATGACAGCCTTATTGAGGTCCCCATTCGCAGAAGTTGAATCAGACAACGCATCAGACAGATATTTATCTGGTTAAAAACAAAAAACACTGATCAAAATCCTTAATGAAGCTTGATAGAGTAAAATAAAACATCCAGCGGAAGAAAGTCACTTCAAACAAAGAATAACCCTTCATTGATTCCGGGAAGATAGAAGGCAATCAAACAGCCGCATTTACATGAGAATCTCTTTGCTAAACAAAATTATTGAGAAACCATGTTTACATGAGAATCTCTTTCCTTTATAGCTCAGACATGGTTAACCATTAGACATGTTACTAGATTAGAGAAGAACAAGCAAAGTTAGATAAGAACAGACAAGAAAAGAACCAAGCAATGTCACTTATCCCTAGCGTGTCAATTGACTGAAACGAATTAGTCTTTGCTTTTACATAGAAATCATTAAAAAAAAAAGTATTGCTACATCTGTTAGCATTATGACACTACATCCAAGTATAGACATGCTAGTGTTAACTGATGCATGTAAGGCTTCATGTAGAATTTGGATTTTGACAAGTGATGACTGTTCAGAAAAGAGCTTTGTGAAGCAAATAGATAGAATGGCACAGGTAAACAAATATGCACCACTAAAAGCATTAATACAAGTATGCGTTAAATTTATACACATACAAAACGTCAATAAATACATAACAACATGGACAAACAAATTTGATTCTTACTGGCCAAATTCCTAAGAGCATGCTCAGCAGCCTGACATTGAGCTTCTTTTCTTGTTCTACCAATCCCTTCACCCACTATTTCACCACTAAACCAAACCTGCAACAACAAAAAAGGACAATACATAAACTGAGTTACTGTGCCACTTCAAAAAATTTCACTAACAAACTTCCTATGATGCTTTTTTTCCTTTAAAGCTATTTTGATTAGATTGGTAAAAACTTTAACCAGAGCCTATTCTAAATGGAAAAAAAAAAAAATTTAATAAAAACTTCAAACTTACATAGTAATTATATGTATATCCTTCTGAACCCTTGGTGTAGTCCGCTACTGCAATCATAGGAGCATTTACACAAGACCCCTGTAGAAGAAACACACAAGTTAACTTTTGGTGAGTATATAGAAATTCCATGTATCTATTCTTTGATGCAACACTGCCATTTATGATTGTTGCTATGTGCCTATAAATATGGGAGGAAATAATAGCAGCAAAGCTTAGTCATCTTCACGAACAGGATGAAAGGGTCCACGGTTGGTTTGTACGAAGAGGTGGTTTTTGACTAACAAAAGAAGTGACGATGGATAAAAGAGATAAGCCTGCCAATGCAGCAAAGACAAACTTCACTCAAGTGCAGGTACGTAACGTCTAAATTCTAAACAAGTAGTGTCACTGGCAGTCTCATTTAAGTTATTTACTCTCAGGTATGTTGAAGAAAAGAAAAAAAGAAAAAAATAAAAAAAACTAGCATTTTCCCTGTCTTCCAAGATTCACTCTTAGCAGATACAAAGGTAGGAGAAAACTGCTAAGTAAAAGTAGCAGAGCCCGTTGATTCATGACCTATTCATTAGAGGAAAAAAAAGTTATACACCAATCACCATCCCACTAAAATGTAAATCAAATAGAAGAATAAATTGAATTGTTCAACAAGTATGAAGTATGGCATATACATAAATTTCTAACTGATACCTTCGTACGGTTGAACATTGAATAAAATGTTGCAACTTCATAAACACGAATAGGAGCAACTTCAATAACCTTAGCCACCTGGACCACCCATAAACAGTTCACATATATGAGAAAGAGGGTGCAAGATGAAAGTATTGACTGTATGTAACTACAATAACATTTAATAAACTATGACACAACAACTATAACACATAACAAGAATTTTATGGAAAACCAAGTCAATAAGCGACGAAGATCGAAGAGACTAATTTTGATTTATATTCATCTTTTCATAATATACTTTTGTTAGTCTAGGGAAAGTAGAACTAATGTTGCCAATGCTTTATATGTTCAATGAAATCATTTAAAAGATGAGATGCATTTGCAAGGTGCAACAAGATCAAGTTGTTTAAAAAAAAAGACTCCTGAACAACCAACAAAGGTTGTGGCTAGCCAACAGACTCCACCCTCACCATCAAAGCCAACATCTCAGCAACGAGAAACAAAGGCGTCGCCAAAAGCCGAGGATCATCACTCGTTGTAAAGGCAGAGTTGAACCCATCACTAGTGATCAGCTTGAGCACAGGGCTCTCTCTTTTCTTGGGAAGGTTTGTGTTCTTTAGCTTCCAGAGGGAGAATGTTGCGAAACAAGGACTTCCGGAGCAGAATGGGATGACACATTTTGAGGCTGGTGACACCAGAGCCAAGGAGTACGTGAGCTTGCTCAAGTCCAATGATCCAGTTGGGTTCAACCCTAATACCCCTTTAATTGTTTGCTTTTTATCAGACTCAATCAATTCGACCCAAGCTAAAACCGAAGGAGAAGAAAATAAAGACTTGATTTTTATCACCAAATCGAACATAGAAGATGAAAAACAGTGATTTTGTGATGAATTAACAGTGGCTTAGCAACAAATATCAACAAAAGAAACCTCAGGAAACTCCATTGTGAAAATAAACCAAATTAAAGGAAACAAAAAACATTTTGGATAACCAAAGAGTATGAAGAAATAGCATTAATGCTCTGAAACCTAAATAAAACCCACAAACCCCATAACCCTTAGTTGATTTTTTAGCAAAACCAACTGAATCCCCCACTAGAATGCTTTAACCAAAATCTGAATAAACCCATTGTACAGATACCATATTGATTTCACAACAAATGAACCATGAAATGCGATTTCAGTTCTTGTAGCTTTCTAAAACCTAAAATGCAAAACCCCACCATTTTTCCAACAAAAACCAATCAAACCCCACCATTTAACCAGAGAACCATCTTACAAACCCATCTAATCCAACAACAAAAAGGAACCACCTTTGATTCAAACAACAAAAAACTAAAAAGGGTATTTTTACCTGGAAGATCGTCTGGGAGGCAGAGAAGGGCATAAAGGAGATGACTTGGGAGTCTTCCGTTGATACGAAGAGTTCCCACCACCAGGTCTCTTGAGAGGGATGAGTTCAGACTTGAGTTTGCGAGAGAGATCGAGAATCCCAAGCTTCTGCATTGTTTCCATGATCTCTCTGATCCCCTTCTCTGTTGCCTCCTCATACCCAGAAACCTCATCAGCAGGAGTGCTTCCATGGTCTTGGGTTTGCTTCGGGTTCGCTGGGGTCTCTTGGGTTCTACTTCTCTTCCTTAGAGTCACCATTGCCGCTCTCTCTATCTCTTTGTGAGAAGGAAGAGCAGAGGAGGCGAGATCTGAGGAGCAGAGGAGGTTGAGGAGGAGCCGAGGAGCGAGATGAGCAGAGGAGGCGATGCTCAAATTTGGAGCCCAAAGTTGGAGCCAAAACCTGGGTTTCACACGCCAAAGACCCTCTCAGCTCAGCGACGGCTCTTTATCCCGTAGCTAATGTTTTTTTTTATATATTTTTATTTGTAAAGCTTAGCGACAGCTCTTGTGCTGTCGCTAAATGTTTTTTTATATATTATTTTTTTCAAAAAATCCATTAGCTACGGCATTCTACCGTAGCTAATGATTTCGGGGTTTATTTTTTCGAGGTTTATTTTTCGAAAAATTTCGGGGTTTTTTTCATAAATTTCGAGTTTTCTTAATTATCATTTATTCTAATTATTTATTGATTTTTGAAACCATCCCCTAATTTCCTAATTATGACTTCTTCTACTTATATATTGATTTTTAAAACTACCCTCAATTTTCTAATTGTCGGTAATTTGCTTTCATTTAATATGTTTCATACATTTATTTAATTGCATATTTTTTCACATATTTAATATACACTTGAAATTCATTTTTATATTTTTTATGTATACTCAAAATTTTTACGTTTTTTCTTTACACACTGATTTCTTAAAATCAGGAGACCGAAATTAAATCAAAAAACGAAATCACAATCCTTGATGGAGACTCGGCGTCTAAGGCTGACAAGTCCACTTCGCAAAACCCCTTCTGACTTGGGACCACCAATCTGGATGCGTTGTACAACCTCAATGTCCCTCTGTTCACGGATCAAATCATGAACGAGCCACTGTCGAAGAAGTTCAGCCTGCCAAAGCTGGAGTTTTATGACGGGACAACGGACCCATCCAACCACTTGCGCCATTGCCACCATGTGATGGTGCTAAAAGAAAGATCTGAAGCGATAATTTGCCAAACATTCCCCACCAGCCCGAAGAAAGCAGCGCTGACCTGGTTCCACGACCTCCCTCTAAAGTCTATTGACTCGTTTCGGACGCTGGCCAAAACATTTATCATTCGCATTGTCGGCAGCCAACGGATCAGGAAGGGCCCGCATTACTTGCTCAGCCTCAAGTAGAAACCAAACAAAACACAGAGGCAGTGCGTCACCCGCTTCAATGTTGAGTTGACTCTGATTGATGGCTGTAGCAGAGACACCTTAGTCATAGCCTTCACCTCGGGTCTGAGGGGAGGCCGATTCTACAACTTTCGCATCCTGGAGCCTCTGACGGACCTGGCAGACTTGCTAAAGAGCGCTCAGAAATACATCACCCTTGAGGAGATGTGGGCCACCAAAAATGGGGGAGAAATTGATAAGAAACATTTCGTTGGTCCCAGAGATAAAAAGGAGGTAAAAAAACAGGAGGACGAAGACTAAAGCAAAAGGAAACGAAATGATAGTAAGCCAGACTATGGCTGGATGAGGCAAGATAAAGCCTCCAACTTCATCAGATCCAAATCCTACACTCCCCTCAACTCCAATTTGTCCGGCATCCTCAATACCATTAAGAATTGGGGAGAAGTAAAGTGGCCCTCCAAACAACGGGGATATCCTTCCCGACAAAACAACGGCAAGTGTTGCTCCTTTCACAATGACAGCGACCACGACACTGAAACTACAAGAATCTCAAAAATGAGATTGAGTACTAGATTAAGAAGGGAAAACTTAAAGAATTCCTAAGCCCGAAAAAAAAAACAAGGCCAGGCAAAGGAAAGAGAAAGGTCGTCAAAGAGATAAAAGAAAAGGCGGTTGGCGTCATATACATCTTGCACGGGGTATGCTCGGAAGGTGAGCAATCCAATAGAGCCCGAAAGAGGACGCTTCGCAAAATGCAGACTCAATCCACTTATGAAGATCGACAAGTCAATATGCACGTGTTCAGAACCCGATCCCAACGCTGACATTCATGGATAAAGACCTCCAAGGCGTCTACTCTCCTCATAATGGTGCCATATTTATCTCAGTCCTCAATACCAAGTGGGAAGTGAAAAGATCCTTGGTAGACACGGGGAGCTCTTTGAACATCTTGTTCTTCAATGCATTTCGCAACATGCAGATCAAAGAGGAGAGTTTGATGCCTACCCGTCACCCCATGATCGGGTTTAGCTAGGAGAAGTGTTTCCCTATCAAGAAGATTAGGCTGACGGTGGTGGCAAGAGAGACACAACTGCAGAAAGTCCTTTTCTAGGAGTTCATGGTGGTTGATGCCCCATCCACCTACAATATCATCTTGGGAAGACGTTGGCTCCATCAGATGGAGGTGGTAGTTTTCACTTTGCATCAATGCATCAAATACTCTGCCAATCAGGCATAAGAGACCATTCGAGGAAACCATCTGTCACTAAGAAACTGTCATTATGCAACATTAAAACAACTAGATTGTTAGCAATTATAGCCTAGGCCCGCGGGTCAGACATCTCAGAGCCTGGGCACAAAGAAGAGAGAAGAGTATCCCCGCTCGGACGATGAGACCTTAGTCAGTCCGAGGGGAAGACCCAATGTCAGCCAGCCAGATGAGGAGTCAGTCGTGGTCTACCTTGACAACCCCAATAACAACAAAGCTGACTAGATAGGTTCCCGCCTAAGCAAAAAATTGGCGGAACGACTGATAAATCTGTTGAGGGATAATCAAAACATCTCCGCCTGGACGATGCAAAACAATGTGGGAATTGACCCCTTCGTAATCACCCATAGGTTGAAAGTTGACCCTGAGCAAAAAACAATCAGGTAGAAGAGACTTATGGCCCCCGAACGTAACTAGATCATCAACGAAGAGGTACAGAGGTTACTCAATACTGACATGATTAAGGACACACAATACCCAAACTGGCTAGTGAATACCGTCCTGGTAAAATAGAAGAATGAGAAGTGAGAGTCTCTGTCGATTACACAGACTTGAACAAGGCTTATCCGAAAGACATCTTTCCACTTTTTTGCATAAACCAAATCGTGGACACCACGTTCGAACACAACCTTCTAAGCTTCATGGACATTTACTCCAGATACAACCATATACAAAGCACCCCCAGACCATAAAAAGGCCTCATTAATAACTGAAAGAGGGACATATCGGGTGGTCGTTCGGTCCAAGAGCGTGAGAGCAATGCGTCAACGACTGGTATACCGGATGTTCAATGAGCAAGTTGGCAGAATCATGGAGGTCTATATAGACAACTCAACACATCCAATTCGTTCCAGTTCATACGAACCAAGACAAGGCCCTGACAATCAAGGCTCAACTAAATAATGAGTCAAGATCTAGCTTTGAAAAAAAAATATTCGCATGTCACTCTAGTTCTATACAAAGCTAACTAGCAACACTTCGACAAACCAACACCTACTCAGAAAGTGGGAAACCAGCAAGAAGTGACCCGCCCGCATAAAGATCACTTTTCAGTGACTTTGCTACCATCGACGAATTGTGCTATTTCATTGAGGGAACTACACAGTTTAAGTCAGGATCACACGCATCTCCTTCAGGACCAGATTATCATAGTCCCCGCTCAGAGTTAAACTGTCTCATTTTTTTCCACAGTCTAGAAGAATTGTTCGCACAAACCAATATGATACAAAATCATTCAAGGAATAAAAGAAAAGCGAATTCTAAAAAACAAACTTTATTGATTACTAACAAGTTGTTACAAAGCTTTACTGACAGGCTAGTACAAAAGTTTACATGCTACAAGTATCTAAGCTTGGTGCAAAGACAAGCGCGAGTAAGGATCCGCCGGTACACACGTTGATAATTTGCTCCGCCAATCTGCCTTCAGAAAAGGATTTGGAAGTGAAAACAAAAGTACCCAAAGTCGGCTGTTGGGGCGATCGCTAAAAAAAAGGATGCCTGGGTGAAGCAGAATTAGCTCCCCAAGGCCGCAGGCCACGTCCACTAGAGCCCCGCTTTGCCAACCTATCTTCCGGCTGGGGCATCATGCGTAAATCCCAGGAAGAAGCAATGGAAACCGCCACCCAAAGTTGGTTGTGGGTGTTACCCCCAAACTGGATGGCGAGAGGCGTCGTGGGAGCACCCCAGGATTAAGGAAAAACTTGGATCCTAGGGGGAGTCCATATTTCTTCTTCGCCATGTGCAAAGAAATTAGAAGATCCCATGGAACCACTGGATGCTCATTCAAACCAGGTGGCTTCATCCAATAACATGTTTTGTTAAGATTCATCGCTGCAAATGTCAGAACATTCGAAGACTTCACCAACAGAGATCATCCTTAATCATTTGGATAGCCCAAAACACGTTTTCTGGAAATACACATTTAAGAAACATACTCTACAACGTTCATGACAATGCTTGAAACTATGAGAACCAACCTATATATAGGAACGACATTTCACAGAACGAGGTCACCTAAAACTCGCATCATCATTAAATGCTACACAGGGAATAAGGAGGTGGCGGTTCTAATTGCAACTGCATGAGTCCACATTCATCGAATTAATGGAACTGCACCCAGCCCCATTAATTGGGGGAGTAACCGATACCAAACCGTCTCGCAATCTACTTCGTACACATTGCATGATGATCTCGTCAACAAAGTGGAACAAACCCAAATAAGCCCAAAAGACAGGAAATGGTTCAGTACTACAATAAGAAGGTCAAGCCTATAGAGTGACTTAAGTCAACAGGCCAGTGCATACTGGTTAGAAAATATGAATGGTGAAGGCCTTAAGCACCCACGAAATGTAGAACACCTACATAGACATCATAAATAAATTCAAGATATTTATTTTATTAAAGTTCCACTGTTGTTCATTAAGTCTGGTCGAAAATCAATCTGGTCAATTTATTGTAATCTGGCTCAAGTGTCGGACCACTAGGAGAAATAAGTAAGTCAGGACACCCGAGTAAGACTTATAAGCCCAAGGCCATATGATGGCCGAACTCGACCAAAGTTTAGTCAATTCATTAAGACTGGTGAAGACAATTTCTAGTCCGTTCTAAGTCATAACCCGCCAAGGACGAGCAAAAATGGCTTAGAAAGTGAAAGTCTAGTCAAAGCTCATGAAGCCTGATCAAGATGACTTGCTAGGGATCATTATCCGACCATAGATAATGATGGACGAACTTGACCAAAGTTTAGTAGTTTATTAAGACTGATGAAGACAACTTGAGGTCCGCTCTAATTATTAGTCCGCCAAGAACATGCAAATATGCCTTAGAAAGTGGGAGTCTAGTTAGAGTTCACAAATCCTGATCAAAATGACTTGCCAGAGATCATTGTCCAACCATAGACAATGATGGCCGAACTTGACCAAAGTTTAGTTAGTTAGTTAAAACTGATGAAGACAAGTTTTGGTCCGCTCTTAGTCCTAGCCCGCCAAGAACGAGCAAAAATGGCTTAGAAAGTACAAGTCTAGTTAGAGCTCACGAAGCCTAATCAAGATGACTTGCCAGGGATCATTGTCTGACCATAGACAATGATGGCCAAACTTGACGAAAGTTTAGTCAGTTCGTTAAGACTGATGAAGACAACTTGAACTCTGGTCTAATGCCTAGTCCACCAAGAACGGACAAAAATGACTTAGAAGTGGGAGTGTAGTCAGAGCTCACGAAGCCTAGCAAAAATGACTAGCTACGGATCATTGTCCGACTATAGGCAATGATTGCCGAACTTTACCAAGGTTTAGTCATTTCATTAAGGATGATGAAAAGAACTTCTGGTATGCTCTACAGCCTAGCCCGCCAAGAACAGGTCAAGACGACTTGGGAATCGAAAGTACGATTAACTTGGGAACTCGAATAATCTCTCATCTGCCAAGATTAATTTTACTCCACTGTACAAATTTAGCCAACCTACAAGGTTTGGCCAAGATAACTTCTTGATCTCTTAAGAGTCTAGACCATAATTGCTTGACTAGAGGAGCAATCACAAGTTGAGCGGTCAGAACTCTCATTAACAAATAAACTAGACAATTTCCTGACTTAGCATAATTTCTTGTCTAAAGACCAACACATGGCAAGGCAACACAAAAGATATTCAATAGGAAAAGTCCAGAAAGTACAAAGTGTTACTTAACAAATCTTCTTTCATTGATGATTTAGAAAATACATAATTTACTCCTTATCAGCTGGAGGTTCAAATACAGTGGGACTGGGCTTAACAGGAGAAGAAGTAGGGGATGGCTCCACACGCACTACAACTTCAACACCCCAATCTTGGTCATCCTCTTCTTGCGACTGATCAGAAGCTTCTTCGAATTCCCATAGGCTGACTTTCGGTAGTAAGAGAGATCCCAATCAGCATGATCCTCTTCCATCAGCTCCAACAACTCTAGCCTTCCTTTCACCACTCTACTGAATTGGAACGTGTCCTGAGTCTTGAAAAGTCCCTCCTCATGAGCTTTTGACTCCGCGAGCTCTCGTTCTGCCAGCTAAATCCTGGCAGCTAATGCATCAGCTCTAGATTGCTCAGTACTTAGCTTATCCTTGATCTGGCTGAGCTCATTTTGTGTCAAGAGGAGTTGCTTTTTTGCCGTCCTTGCAAGCAACATCGGCCTCCAGCTGCTGACGTCGAGCATCCCATTCAGATTCCCTGTTGCTATTCTTAATGTTCAGAACTTGAATCTTAGACTGCCTCTTGGCCATGGTCTCCCTGGAAAACTTCATCTCGTTGGGCGTGATTCAGTTTTGCCTCCAACCCGTCCTTCACAGATGTCACATTGGCCAAATCAGACTTAAAAGAATCCTCAGAGCCTCTAATTTTGTCTGCAAGGCCTACAGTCGGACATCCCATTCAGCAGGCTTCTAGCTTGAAACAACACCTGCCTGATCAGCCTGGCCTTCAAGTTGCTTTTTCAACAGCTCTATCTTGCGAAGAGCATTTGAATATGACTTCTGCAGATGTGCCAAAACTTGTTCCATGGTGTACACTCTCTCACAAGCGGCTTCCACCTCTGTCCTAGCAATGACAATTTGGTTCAAATACGACATCCCCAACATCAGATGTCTCTGCTCCGTATCCATACACTCGCCCAACGTATCCTCTTCTGGCATTGGAGCATGATTAGCCAGCCAATCGTTCCACCTATTAATATGCTTCCTGGAAGCATAAGAAATGTCTACCTCCTGATGCCAAGCCCGGTTGCTCATCTTTACCCCTGTGCAAGCAAATGTCAAGCGAACGCCAAATTTCCTCGGACTTAATCATCATGATTGTCCAGTTCCCTCCTAACGTGACTTAGTGGACCGACGAGTTGGCCCACTAACTCGGAAGGGGAGTAGCTGATGATACCCAAAATCGTCTTCTAATCTACTCCGAACATGTGGCATGATGATCTCGTCAACATTGTAAAACGGGTCTAGATGAGCGCCCAATTTGGCAAAACCCATATAATTCCAAGACCACTAAGGCGGGTACCAGGAGGTTGGACCAAATCAGCAAGGCCCTATTAAGCCCATAAGTCATATGGTCAAGCCCAACACTTGTAAGACCAAATAGGGCAAGTATCTCGGAGTTTGACCTAAGACGGGCATGCGAGCAACACATTGACTCATATCAGGAAACAAATATTAGAGTATAAGTCGTGCATGGAAACTCTCCTGCATGGACAACTCTCAATAAGGAAAAGATTTTTAGCAAGATATATTTCCCTAATCCATGCCACCAAAGGCATAGCCGAACAAGGACTCTCACATGATAAATATAACACAAAGTTGAGGAACAAAGGTACGCTACATAACCCGATTTCAATCCTTACACCTTTCTCAACCCTTGTCTGACTTAAGCATCGGAATGCCATCAGCTGCCACAACGGTGGTCTTTGGCCTATGTGTGTTCCTTGTGCAGTTCAAGGTCAAGGAAAACAAAATCTGATTCATCAAGGGCCTCATCCGCCACTTTCCCCTCGCTCACTGCGATCTGCTCCTTCTTAACCGTTGTTTCGAAAACAGTTGAAGGGGAGGAAGGAGGGGAATCCCTCCTCGGATTGACAGCCACATTCAGCCGAGGCTGGGAACCGGAGGGAGGACAGTACAAACGACGATAAGGAGACCATTCGCAGTAGGGATGACGGTCAGGCGACCTTTCGGCGGTCTGGAAGGACTCTTGATACAAGAAAGGGTCATATTTGAAATTCTTCAAAGAGAAAAGACGAGTCTGGCCAGCGTCAGATGAAGCGGCCATTCCCGCCTACAGCAGAAAGTTGTTCAGGATCCTCGCCTGCTCAGTGCTCAACTTCGTCAGATCATCCACCCCCACCATTTTCAGATACTCATTTTTCATGTCGGGAAGGGAAATGGGGGATTTAGCCTGATCATCCTGTCTCTTAGACATAACAACTTTCTCCATAGCGGATACATCAAGTTCTTGCTCTGCAATAGTTAGCCCCTTCTTCAAAGGGGCCAATAGCTTGGAAGCAGTCTAAGCCGCAGTTCGAGGCTTCTTCCTAGAAAACAGAAACGAGGGAAGTGCTGCATCCAACTCCTCCCTCCTTGAAGGGCTAAAGATCTTGACTTTTGGGATCTTCTTTTTCTTCGAAGGAGGCCCATCAGCAGACTTCGACTTCGAAGTCCTCAAGAAAGTGTGAGCCTCATGCCAATAATCCCACAATTCGCTGCTCTTGATATTGTTAGGCTGCACAACATCTTCCACCCTTACGAAGGGCACGTCATCAAACTGATCCAAGGCTTCCTTATCTTCTGGAGAAAGGGGAGCTGTCGAAAATTTTCCTACAAAAAGCATGAATAACAGTTCAGTATGTAACCAACACAAATGGGATCAAGAAATGTATTACACTCACTCAGTTGTTTGAATTTCTAATCAATCGAACGACCATCAAGTTCGAGATATTTCGAATCCACGAAGCCATAAAGCAATACTTTTACCAGAACTTGTAATCATCAGACAAAGTACCCAATTAAGCTAATGACCTCACCACACAGACAACATGCTCATTCGATCGATGAGAGGTGAGCAGTTGGATTGCCTTTGGAGACAGTCGAAGGCCAACATCCTTCGCCCTATTTAGAATGGCGATCACGGTTCTATACCCGTTTGGCACCAGCTGAACGGGCGAATGCCATGGTACGCCAAGAAGCGCCAAATTTCCTTGATAACAATAAAATGAACACCCGATTGAATCATACCTCTGTGCAAGCAACTGTCAAGCGAACGCCAAATTTCCTCCAACTTAATCATCACGACTGTCCAGTTCCCTCCTGACGTGACTTAGTGGACCGATGAGCTGGCCTACTAACTTGGGGGGAGTAGCTGATGATACACCAAGCCATTTTCTAATCTACTCCGTACACGTGACATGATGATCTTATCAACAGAGTAAAGCGGCCTAGATGAACACCCAATCTGGCAAAGCCCATATAACTCCAAGCCCACTAAAGCGGGTACCAGAAGGTTGGACCCAATCAACAAGGCCTTGTTAAGCCCATAAGTCATATGGTCATGCCCAATACTCGTGAAACCAAATAAGGCAAGTATCTAGGAGTTTGACCTAAGACGAGCATGCGAGCAACACATTGACTCCTATCAGGAAACAAATATTAGAGTATAAGTAGAATTCTCCTACATGGACAACTCTCAATAAATAAAAGATTTTTAGCAAGATATCTTTCCTTAAACCATGCCACCAAAGGCATAGCCGAACAAAGACTCTCACATGATAAATAGGGCAAAAAGTTGAGGAACAAAGGTACGTTGCAGAACCCGATTTCAAGCATTACACCTTTCTCAAGCCTTGTATGACTTAAGCATCGAAGTGCCATCAGCTGCCACAATGGTGGTCTTTGGCTTACGTGTGTTTCTTGTGCAGGTCAAGGTCAAGGTCAAGGAAAACAAAATCTGAATTATCAAGGGCCTCCTCCACCACTTTCCCCTCGCTCACTGCGATCTGCTCCTTCTCAACCGCTGCTTCGAAAACAGTTGAAGGGGAGGAAGGAAGGGAATCCCTCCTCGGATCGACTGCCACGTTCAGCAGAGGTTGGGAACTGGAGGGAGAACAATACAAACGACGAGAAGGAGACCGTTCGCCGTAGGGATGACGGTCAGGCGACCTTTCAACGGTCTGGAAGGACTCTTGATACAAGGAAGGGTAATATTTGAAATCCTTCAAAGAGAAAAGACGAGTCTGGCCAGCGTCAGATGAAGCGGCCATTCCCGCTTGCAAAAGAAAGTTGTTCAGGATCCTCGCTTGCTCAATGCTCAACCTCGTCACATCATCCACCCCTGCCATTTTCAGATACTCATTCTCCATGTCGGGAAGGGAAACAGGGGCTTTAGCCTGATCATCTTGTTTTTCAGACGTAACAACTTTCGCCATAGCGGATACATCAAGTTATTGCTCCGCAATAGTTAGCCCCTCATCCGAAAGACTCGATAGCCTGGAAGCAGTCCACAATAGTTAGCCCCTCATCCGAAGGAGCTGATAGCCTGGAAGCAGTCTTAGCCGTAGTTCGAGGCTTCTTCTTAGAAAACATAAACGAGGGAAGTGCAACATCCAACTCCGCCCTCCTTGACGGGCTAGGGATCTTTCTTTTCTTTGAAGGAGGTCCACCAGCAGAATTTGACATCGAAGTCCTGAAGAAAGTGGGAGCCTCATGCCAATAATCCCACAGTCCACTGCGCTTGGTGTTGTTAGGTTGCACAACATCTTCCACCTTCATGAAGGGCATGTCATCAAACTAATCTAAGGTTTCCTTATCCTCTTGAGAAAGGGCAGCTGTCAAAAATTTTCCTACAAACAACATGGATTATAGTTCAGTATGTAACCAACACAAGTGGGAACAAGAAATGTATTACACTCACTCAGTTGTTTGAACTTCTGATCGATCGAACGACCGTCAAGTTCGAAATATTTCGAGTCCATAGAGCCATAAAACAATACTTCTACCATAACTTGTAATTATTAGGCAAAGTGCCCAAACAAGCTGTTGTCCTCAACACACAGACAACATGCTCATTCAACCGATAAGAGGTGAGCGATTGGATCTTCGGATATAGTTAAAGGCCAACATCCTTCGCTCTGTTAAGAATGGCGATCACGATTCTATACTCGTTTGGCATCAGCTGAGCAGGCGAAATGCCATGGTACGCCAAGAAGCGCCAAATTTCCTCAATAACAAGAAAACGAACGCCTAATTGAAGCATACCCTTGTGCAAGCAAACAAATCCACTCGGGGGACACAAGGGCGTCTAACCAGCTCCCAAGGTGAAAAGATCGATATCATCAGGGATCCGATAACTCTCACGGAGATTCACCAAATCCACCTTTGAAATTAACATTTTCTCTAAAAATGCATTGCCTTTGGCGACTAGTTTATCAGAAACCTGATTTTGATCCGCCATTGAAGAACGTATGAACCTTCGATTAACACTTGCGAAAGCGGAAGTTGAGCAACCCAAAAACATAGGAGCGATGCAACAAAGCAAGGTCTCTGAAAAATTGCAGAAGTAAAGAAACTCAACTTTGCAGAGATGAAAGCTTATATAGAAGCAAGGATTCCCACTTTTTTTGAATGATCACATACCCAATTAATGATGTGCGCCGCTCGACTAGACGCTTTAGACTTAATCATCACGATTGTCCAGTTCCCTCCTAACATGTCTTAGTGGACCGACGAGCTGGCCCACTAACTCGGGGGGAGTAGCTGATGATACACCAAACCGTCTTCTAATGTACTCCATACACGTGGCCTGATGATCTCGTCAACAGAGTAAAACAGGCCTAGATGAGCACCCAATCTGGCAAAACCCAAATAACTCGAGGCCCACTAAGGCAGGTACCAGGAGGTTGGACCCAATCAGTAAGAACCTATTAAGCCCATAAGTCATATGGTCAAACCCAATACTCGTAACACCAAATAAGACAAGTATCTAAGAGTTTGACCTAAGAAGGGCATGCGAGCAACACATTGACTCCTATCAGGAAACAAATACTAGAGTATAAGTCGTGCATGGAAACTCTCCTGCATGGACAACTCTCAATAAGGAAAAGATTTTTAGCAAGATATATTTTCCTAAACCATGCCACCAAAGGCATAGCCGAACAAAGACTCTCACATGATAAATATGGCACAAAGTTGAGGAACAAAGGTATGCTACAGAACCCGATTTCAAGAATTACACCTTTCTCAAGCCTTGTCTTACTTAAGCATCGGAGTGCCATCAGCCACGACAACGGTGGTTTTTGGTTCGCATGTTCCTTGTGTAGGTCAAGGTCAAGGAAAACAAAATCCGATTCATCAGGGGCCTCCTCCACCACTTTCCTCTCGCTCACTACAACCGACTCCTTTTCACTCGCTGATTCAGAAACAGTTGAAGTGGAGGAAGGAGGGAAATCCCTCATCGGATTGACTGCCACGTTCAGCCGAGGCTAGGAACCAGAAGGAGGACAATACAAACGACGAGGAGGGGACCGTTAGCCGTATGGTCGACGATCAGGCGACCTTTCGGCGGTCCAGAAGGACTCTTGATACAAGTAAGGGTCATATTTGAAATCCTTCAAAAAGAAAAGATGAGTCTGGCCAGCGTCAGATGAAGCGGCCATTCCCGCCTGCAGCAGAAAGTTGTTCAGGATCCTTGCGTACTCAGTGCTCAACTTCGTCACATCATCCACCCCGCCATTTTCAGATACTCATTCTCCATGTCGAGAAGGGAAATGGGGGCTTTAGCCTGATCATCTTGTCTCTCAGACGTAACAACTTTCTCCATAGCGGATACATCAAGTTCTTGCTCTGCAATAGTTAGCCCCTCATCTAAAGGGGACGATAGCTTGGAAGTAGTCTTAGTCGCAGTACGAGGCTTTTTCTTAGAAAACAGAAACGAGGGAAGTGTTGCATCCAACTCCGCTCTCCTTGATGGGCTAGGGATCTTGACCTGTTTTTCGAAGGAGGTCCGCCAACAAACTTTGACTTTGAAGTCCTGAAGAGAGTGGGAGCCTCATGCCAATAATCCCACAATCTGCTGCGCTTGATGTTGTTAGGCTGCACAACATCTTCCACCCTCATGAAGGGCATGTCATCAAACTGATCCAAGGCTTCCTTATCTTCTGGACTAAGGGGAGCTGTCAAAATGTTTCCTACAAAAAGCATGGATAACAGTTTAGTATGTAACCAACACAAGTGGGAGCAAGAAAGGTATTACACTCACTCAGTTGTTTGAACTCTGATCGATCGGACGACTGTCAAGTGTGAAATATTTTGAGTCCACAGAGCCATAAAGCAATACTTCTACCAGAACTTGTAATCATCAGGCAAAGTGCCCAAACAAGCTGGTGACCTCAACACACAGACAACATGCTCGTTCGACCGATGAAAGATGAACAATTGGATCGCCTTCGGAGACAGTCGAAGGCCAACATCCTTTGCCCTGTTTAGAATGACGATCACGGTTCTATACCCATTTGGCACTAGCTGAGCGGGCGGAATGCCATGGTACGCAAAGAAACGCCAATTTTTCTTGATAACGAGAAAGCAAACGCCCTGTTGAAGCATACCCATGTGCAAGCAAATGAATCCACTCAGGGGACACAAGGGCGACTAACTAGCTCCCAAGGTGAAAAGATCCAGAACGTCAGGGATCTGATAACTCTCACGGAGATTCACCAAATCGACCTCTAAAATTAACATTTCCTCAAAAAATGCACTGTCTTATGGCGATTAGTTTACTCTTCGGAATAAAAAAAATTTCGAAAAATTTCATGTATATCCCTTTTACTTTGAAAATACGAACATGGGAATCATTGGAAGTTGATTCCGATCCACCATCGAAGAACGTATGAACCTTCGATTAACACTTGCGAAAGCGAAAGTTGAGCAAAGCAAAAACACAGGAGCGACACAACAAAGCAGGGTTTCTGGAAAATTGCAGAAGTAAATAAACTCAACTCTGCGGAGATGAAAGCTTATATAGAAGCAAGGATTCCTGCCTTTTTTGAGCGATCACATACCCAATTAATGATGTGCGCTCCTCGAAGAGACGCTTCAGACTTAATCATCACGACTGTCTAGTTCCCTCCTAACGTGACTTAGTGGACCGACGAGTTGACCCACTAACTCTAGGGGAGTATTTGATGATACACCAAACTGTTTTCTAATTTACTCCGTACATGTGGCACGATGATCTCGTCAACAGAGTAAAGCGAGCCTAGATGAGCGCCCAATCTGGCAAAGCCCATATAACTCCAAGCCCACTAAGGCGGGTACCAGGAGGTTGGACCCAATCAACAAGGCCCTGTTAAGCCCATAAATCATATGGTCAAGCCCAATACTCGTGAAACCAAATAAGGCAAGTATCTAGGAGTTTGACCTAAGATGGGCATGTGAGCAACACATTGACTCCTATCAGGAAACAAATATTAGAATACATGCCAGTGCATGGAAACTCTCCTGCATGGACAACTCTCAATAAGGAAAGGATTTTTCTTTCCCTAAACCATGCCACCAAAGGCATAGCCGAACAAAGACTCTCGCATGATAATTAGGGCACAAAGTTGAGGAAAAAAGGTACGCTATAGAACCCGATTTCAAGCATTACACCTTTCTTAAGCCTTATCTGACTTAAGTATCGAAGTGCCATCAGCCGCCACAACGATGGTCTTTGGCTCACGTGTGTTCCTTGTGCATGTCAAGGTCAAGGAAAACGAAATTCGATTCATCAGGTAAAATAACTCCCATATTTTATTCAAATAATTTGTTACTACACCCCTCACACACCCCCAACATGTTGATTGCAGTACCGGAGATGTTATTATTAGTTTTTTTTTTAACTCTTGTACCGCATTTTTGTATTTTGCTCTAATTTTGAGAAAAACTGGAAAATTAAAGGGGTGGGGACATGGGATAGAGCTTTGAGACTCCGATGTATAACCAAGCTCGCAAAGTTAGGGGTGGGCATGGGACGAGATGGACCTCATCCCTATCCCATCTCGTTTGTTCGGGATCAGAACGGGATCAATACATGATAGACCTCATCCCGACCTCGTCTCATCCCAAACAGGTTTGGGATGGGACGAGATCAATAGGAAATAAAACATTTTGTTTATATTACATTGATGTTATTCTTTGTTTTCAAATGTAAATAAATGTATCAGCTTTACTAGTACTTATATGAAAGGTTGGATATATATGATTGTATATATGAATATGTTTTGCTATGCATTTTTAGCATGTGAACTTTTATAAGAAAGATTTAGTAAATTGAGCTTTCCGTGAATGAACGTTATTTGGTACACAACTTGTATTTCATCTAAAATAGAATACATGTATTATTATTTTCATGAATAAGATAATAATAGAAAACAATTTCAACTAGAATAGAATCCATGTGTTATTATTTTAATGAATAATATTAAAATTAACAATAAATATTTAAAAAATCAATTCGGGACCGGGCGTGATTGAAAATCTTCATCCCGATCCTGTCCCACTCTAGATCGGGACGATACGAGATTGTGATGAGATTGATCAATCCCAATAAGACCCAAAAAAAATCGTGATGGGATCGGGATCTCGGGATGGGATGCCCACTCCTACGCAAAGTATTCATTTGATTATATCCTAAAAAATAACTTAGTTGGATATTGTGTTTTCAAGTTAGTCGTTATTATGCGAAATCGAGCCTTGTGTATTGTGCTTTTTCACATAGAGGTGTGATATATTTCTTTTCATTTACAAGTGAGAACTACCTACGTACTCATTGCTCCATGGACAAGGATTGTGATTTCATTTTTCGAGGTAATTTCGGTAAGTTGATTTTAAGAAATATTTTGTTGTGTATAAAAAAAAAGTAAAAGTCTCGGTTGTATTTTGAAGTTAACAATATAATCTAAGCATTTTAAACTTCATACATACTACATAAAGAGTCCCACGAGACTCATAATATCGTATAAACTACATATTGCATGAGAATCACTTATATAATATTTCAGATCTCGAAAGAAATCAGTAACTAAATTTTGTTAAGACTAAACTAAGGTTATAACGGGTTAAAATATACAAAAACTGAGATTGACCTAATGAAAGAAATAAATATTTCGGATCTCGAAAGAAATTTCGATAGCTCGAAAAAGAAATATTTCGTGAAATTTTGACATTTTTCGAGAAATCACATTCCTTTTCCATGGACATAGACCTGGGTGCCCATAAGAATCCTGTGTGATAATAGTTACGCTAAGCACAACACATGATTTTGCATGTTTAAGACCAAACATCACTAATGAATCCCAGATATAGGTTTGACATTTCAGGGTTAAGATTAAGACATCTTAACCCATTTGAGTATTAATATCTAGACATTGATAAAACAACAAATTAAACCAATTAAAATATGTTAATAATCCAAATTTTATTTATTTATTTAATTATTAATCTTGGACTAATTATGTTATTTTCAAATCACCAAAGCCATATTAAATAATCTCCTCACCTTAAAACAAAGATTTAGTCAATATGCATGCCTATAAATGAGTAGGGATTCTAGAAGCTCACCTTTTATGATTAGATGTGTCTGATACATAGTTCTTGTTAGGATTGAAAAAGTGGCCATGATATGGTCCAAGAAATGACACTTCAAAGAGAAGATTGTGGTCGTGTGGTTTGGTAAACATTTTTAACCACTCTAGACCAATCCCTGTCGGTATAACATTGTAAACTTTCATTAAAAGTTGATAACCATCGTGGTCAAAATATGAGGTATGAAACTTTCCATGGTTTTAAGTATAGAAAGAAATATTATGCAGTTTTATATCATTTTAATTACAACTCAGTCAAAGAATCCATTGCTATTGGGCTGTAAATATCCAAATGAGTATAAATTTTCTTACTGGGTTGGTAATATTTGGGGTTAACTTGGTCAAAATATGAGGTATGAAACTTTCCATGGTTTTAAGTATAGAAAGAAATATTATACAGTTTTATATCATTTTAATTACAATTCAGTCAAAGAATCCATTGCTATTGGGCTGTAAATATCCAAATGAGTATAAATTTTCTTACTGGGTTGGTAATATTTGGGGTTAACTTTCTTAGAAGTCCGTCTTCATTTTGAACCCTCTAATTAACTTCCATCTTAATTGGCATAGGTTATATGATTTTCTTTCCAAACTGTAATAATACAGGAGGTTTATAATTTTGTTGGACAAACAAATCTATATGGAATGGTAACTATCGTTATGAAAAATATCTAACTGATGAGTATTCCTTGTGTTATCATCTATATGCACTTTTCTACCACATGAACCTCTCACAAACGCATTCACACTCTAAAGATTGATCATGGTTAAAAATCAACCAGATAAATTATCGATATTACAATTTAGAGTAATGTTTTATTATTCATTACTGACTGAGACAAAGTCAAATCGAAATGATTAGAGATAAAAGATGGTTAGGATTGAAAGTTGGAAAATGTATTGAATTTGAGGGTTGAGATTCATTTCCTATGATGACATATCTGTAAAGAGGGTTTGTCTAAACAGCGAGGGAAAGCGGCGAGGAAACCAGCGAGGGAGGGGGTGAAGCCGTTCACCCCCTCGAGATGTGTGAATGCACCTCGAGATACACGCCTTCACGCATCTCGAGGGGGATGAACGGCTTCACCCCCCTCCCTCGCTAATTCCCTCGCCATTTAGAGTTTCCCCTCTAAAAATAAAATATGTAAAAGGGCAAAAATAATTAAAAAAAGTTTGTGGAATGTACATGTGGCGGATAGAGAAAATATTGTGTTTTTCTTTTAGCAAAATGAAAATTATCATAACTATCTACATCGTTGTCGGATTTTGATAAACTTTGTATCGATGAAATTCATTTTTGAAGATCTTTCGAACAAAATCAATGATCAATATAAGGGTATAACGGCCAAAATATTAAAAATATATATTTCATAATTAAAAAAAAAGTATAATGTATTACACGTATTTAATATTTTTCAATATTTTTAAAAGCAATGAGACGGGTCGATCATGCTTCATACCAGAAAAAATGAGTCGGGCATCTTAATGCACATTTTTACAAAAATCTTAAATTTCATGTTTTGGCGAATTCAAAGATTGAGGGAGAACTCATTCTCGGCGTTTAAAATTTCCCCCCAACTGATTCAAATTTAACTGAACCAAGTTTACACTTATAATCGGCTTACACTTCAATATTGATTGAAAGCGAAAATGAGGATAGTGATAGAGATGCTCAGTACAAAATAATTAGCAAAAATAAAATTATGTGGAGTGCCAACGGCACGGGGCATATTATAGTCTATATAAATACAGGGATAAAGAAGAGAAGAAAATTTTATATATACACCATACAAAATGGGCAGTTTTGTAACAAGAACAATACCACTTTTATGATGTAAGAGTTTCAAACAATTTAAAGTCAAAATTAAATTCAGGCAATTTATTGTATCACTTTATTTGTGAAACTGTTTAGTGAACTGTTATAATACAACAATGATATTTTTTTAGATTATTATAAATATGACAAATTGGTGTAGTGACAGTCGTAACAAAGATAATTAATTTATATCCATATCATTTGTTTAAGCTGATGGGCCCTAGCAGTATCCATACGGGAAATTCTTAAGTGCACTGATGGTGTGCCTGGTGGCTATCAGGCACCGTCCATTTGCCTCAAAATATGCATTATTTCATATCTCAAGGCAAATGAACGATGTCTGATAGTCACCCGACATAACACTAAACACACCACCAGGCACTGTAGTAGTGCACCTATCCATACATATTTGGTAGGCACTGCTAGAAACCATAACAGGTGAGGTCTGACCAAGAGAAAGAATGTTGTACTGCAAGTGTGAATGAAATCTAACATATGTCACTCCATGTGATGATATTGCCTGGCAATAGGGAGAGAAAACAAGTGTCAATATAATATTGGTGAGAATGGTGTTAATCCTATTTTGTCCAAGAAGAGGAGTTCTGGGGATTTGGTGGGTAGAAATGGTTAGAGGTGGTTGGACTAAGAAGAATGCTACGTAGCTCTCCTCTTCTCCTAGTGTGAGTGAGACTCAACTTTTGCACGACGCTGTCACCACTTTTCAATGTCACCTCCTAAGTTTACTCACCCAATCATATCTGTAATCATAACATAGACTACATGTCATGTATAACAGCAAATCAATATTAAACCAGTTCATACAAACAACAAATGAAATATATATATATACAAAAAAAAAAAAAAAACCCACCATTGGATGAAGTTGTGTTACAAGTTTACTATGTATATTCAATTTGGTTGTGAAATTGTGAGTGATATTTTTGGTAATGAAAACAGAACATAAATTAACCCTTGATTAAAATATAATATTGTATCAAAGAGTGGCATTTTGGTCAGTTTAACTTCCAATATCCATGCACCATCAATTTGTCAACATGTTAGATGGGATAAACACGAGATCTAGAAGCTCTGGAGCAGCTTCTTCATCAAGGGTGAGCTAGATTGCTAGACATCTAAGAAGATAAATGAAGCATATATATACAAAACTTTATTGCTTTCATAAGCCTCCTTTAAACCATCACTTGTACTTGGGTTTTCTATCACTATCTTTCCAATTCCCCAGAAAATCCAAGTCTTGCTTGGTGTGTTGAATCCAATTTTGATATATGGAAAATCTTCCTCCTGGGTTCAGATTCCATCCAACTGATGAAGAACTCATTACTTATTATCTTACTCACAAGGTTTCGGATTTTCGTTTCATGTCAAGAGCAATTACTGACGTTGATCTCAATAAATGTGAACCTTGGGACCTCCCAGGTATTTTTCATACCCTTAGTTTTTGCTATGATTTTTTTTTTATTTGCTTCTTAGATGATCTAAGATCGATATACGTTTCTTTTGCTAGCTAATTCTTGTCATTAATTGAATGAATTCTCTTATAAATCCACCTTTATTTTGTAAAATTTCTTTAGATCGACCAGAGGTCCCGTAAGTACTAATACCTCTTAAAGTATCAAAAAATAAACATTCATCAGATAATGAACTTCCAACTGAAATTCTCCTAAAATATATTGACCTTCTCTAACCTAAGCATGCTAAGATGGTTCACTTTTTAATATATTTTTGAATTTTTTGTTTTTTTATAGCAGGGATGGTTGTATTAGCTAGGAAGTCGGACATAAAATGTGTAGTCAGGTGGGAAAAAATGTGTGCTTAATTGATTTTGAATATTTTATAGGCAAAGCTATAATGGGGGAGAAAGAATGGTATTTCTTTAGCCTGAGAGACCGAAAGTACCCAACTGGACTTCGAACAAACCGGGCTACAAATGCAGGATACTGGAAAACCACAGGCAAAGACAAAGAGATATTCCACTCTGGAGTATTAGTTGGATTGAAGAAAACCCTAGTATTCTACAAGGGTAGAGCTCCTAAAGGAGAGAAAAGCAACTGGGTGATGCATGAATATAGATTAGAAACCAAGTTCTCTTACAAGGCTACCAAGGTAATTAATAGACAACGTATGATATCTACTTAGTATTTCCTTTGATACTGTGTCACTGATTTTCTTTTCATGTTTGTACTTCAGGAGGAATGGGTGGTTTGTAGGGTTTTCCAAAAGAGTTCCTCATCAGCCAAAAAGCCACAACAAACATCATCACTGGGATCACCATGTGATACAACCACAATGGTGAACGAACTTGGAGAGATCGAACCACCGTATAACAATTGTCTAACAAATGGCTCAAGTGGCTTTAATACCATCCTACAGAACCCTAACAGCAACAATGACAACAATATTGACATGAACTTGAATTGGCTATCAGCAAGAGAAGCAATTACCAATAGCCATGCTTTACTCAATTGGCCATCAAGCTTGCTAAACACAAATGCATCTTCCATGCTTCTGAGGGCATTACAGCTCACTGGTTATAACCCAAGAGATCAAACTTCAAGTATTGATGTGAACTCTTTACTGACACAAGGGGATTATCAGCGCTTGGGTACTGATCTAAATGCGAACTTCTCCGCTTCTTCCTCTACAATTGTGGATTCCGCGCAGCAGCAGATACCATTCAATTTGGATCCTACTTGGCGAAGTTGTTGAAGTGTGAGGTGTAATTAACAGCTGGAATATTTCTCTCTATATTCTGTAGTGGGTAAGATGGGAACCAATAGTCAAAAGTACAGACTATTTTTTCCTAACTACTGGTGGATGAGAATATGCAAATACCCCCATGGGACTACTTAAGTTGTAGTTATTGCACAGATGATGTAAGTAGAAAACAACCAACGAAAAATACCAAAGTAGTTGCTTTCTGCCTTTTATGTTACTTGTACCAGTTAGGTGCTTCTGTTTTACTCTTGTAAATTGTATCAATGTTACATAAAATTTTATCTCCACAAAGGCAAATCCTCTTATTGGGAATTCTCTATTAATTTCTTGGACTTGTTATACATATTTATTTGAGAAACAATGTGTTTGATATGTATTTCACACATTATGTTACTGTCTTATTCATTTTAGGTTAAGGGCTTCATCAAGTGCCAGAGAGTTATGGAGTACCCAAGCATGCAGAGTGACGAATTCAAGGGCACTTGTGTCTCCCGTTGTGGGTTGTCATGTTAGCGTAGCAAGGGCAGACATCTTCATTTCCAGATGTACCCGGGGGAACACAGTTACATCTCTGGCAGCATGTGTTGCATGCTCTTAGGCACATCTTATGTCTTGATGCTTTGCTGCATCTGTAATTGCATGCTGATCTACAATCTGTAAATTCAATTCATCAAAACATGTTAAGTAAAATCATGAAACATCACCGAAAATCCTCATTGTCAGATTGAGCATTAGTTCAACAGCCCATACCTATTCTTTCAACAGCCCCTGGCCCTTCGCTGTGAGCGTGCAACTGAAATCCTCATAAAAAATACATTAATGAAGTGAAATAAAACCAAATGAAATTTGATTTAAAAAGGAAAAATAAAATAGTTTATATGTTAATAGCATGAACTTGTAGTAGTACCAGAGGGATCATTTCACATGTGTATTTTAACTTACAGTGTCAAGTGATTGTTTATATATTCAAACTCTTGGAACGGCTTCGTTGATCAGTGAGGATGATTTTCTCAATGTTTAGATCACCCACAGATTGTTCCGATATTTGTAGCCCAATTAAAACTAGAAATAATCATAGACCAAATTTTACCATTAAATTGAAGAGATTAGATTTCAGCTAGAGCTTGGCTGAGTTCTATTGCTAAGGATCTATACAGTGAGGAGATCATCCTTACTGAGAGAAACAATGTACCTTTCAAATTTCTAGCTATAGGAATGGATAGCCCGACCCGTAAAGGTGAAAAAACACAGTCCTAGTTGTTTGATAAAAAAGATCATTTCAAGCATTACAGTCAGCCTGCCAAAATCTGTTTTATGGTGCAAAAGTCAGCTTATAACAAACATTTTGCTGGGTAATTATAGCTATCAGGCCCAAACCCAAGCAGGATACGAGTGCATACTATGACATACATTCAGCTATATGTGACTGATGACAACTCCGCATAGATGATAAATCCCTGGTGAAAATAACATGCTTAGATGTTTTTATTTTCACTGTTAGATGCCAAGGATATCAAAATTATCATAACTAATCACTTGGATCCAATATCCAACCAGAATAGAGTTTTCAAAACTTTAATGTGTAAGAGTGAGGAAATGTATCATGAACATGGAAAGTAAACAAAATAAAAGTAAGACATGAATTCAAATCGATATCTAAATCAAATTTATGTTGTCAGGCTTTATATCAATTTGAAATCGTAGAAATCTACAATGGCAAACCTCAAAATTAAGGATCGTGAAACAGAGGATCGCCAGCATCAATGTCACCCTGGTGTTAGCCATGCTGAGGTACTGCAGTTCCTAATTCCAGTACATACACCTGAGAGATGAAGAGTGTGAACAATATAAATAGCAGGAGATAGAGTGGTTGATGAAACGTACACGTGATTTTAAGATGAAAACACTAGTTTATATCCTTATTAAGGGTGGTTTCTAATTTTATATATAAATGATATTGTCATGGGCGTGGCAGACCCAGGAATTTTGTCGAAAGAGGGTGAAATGACAAATTATTATTAGTTGATAATAGTAGTTATGAAGGGTGGAGCAAAAAAAAAAAAAATTCCTACCTAAGTTAGTAACTAATAAAAAATACAATTGTCAAAATACATTGCATATACCAAATTGAATTTATTGTAGTCTAATTTTAAGTCATAATATGATTACAATATCAATACCCTTAGCAAGGGGCAAACGAGTGTAATAACTAGAATATATAACTGAAATCACAAAATAATTAAGATAAAGAATTTAGTTGAAGATAAAAAAAAATCTGAAATTTGTGAACATAATATGATCCTAATACAATTTCATAGAAAAAATGGTTTATATAAGGCTCAAATTTTGTACGAGTTTGCTAATGGTATATATTTTCATTGAATTCTATAGTTATTATTTTAGATTTTAATTTCAAATATTTTTTTGTTGGAGGTTTTATACCACTTGTGAACAAGCAATTCATTTCTTTACTATTCGCAATCAAAACAAAAAATTATGGGCATGTCACAATGACAAAAGAAGTAATTGTATATAACCATAAAGTAATCATACGGACCAAGATGACCAAAAATAAGTTTGTATTAAACTAAACAATTTTTAATGTTGCATTAAAAATTAAAAAAAAAAATATTGCGCTCAAAGAGTACCGAACTTAGGTCATTTACTAAAATTAAAAATAAACTTTCAACCACTATACCAATAAAAATATATTTAAATGCTTAAACGAACAATTATGATATTGTATTATATATTATATAATTTTTTTTTTGTAAAACTAATATATTGTAAAAATATTTTGAAAGTTGACGGGAGAGGGGGGGGGGGGGGGGGGGGGGGGGCAGCTGGTCAAGGGGATAGCTCAAAGAGTTGTGTGTTTGGTAAATCTAAAGTTTTCAATCTTGCATGTTAAATTTTCAATCCAAAATTTAATACATGTTCATCCCGTCCCGTCCCGAACCCGTTTGGGATGAGATGGGGTCTATCTCGTTTTGATCCTGAACAAACGAGATAGGATAGGGATTAGGTCCATCCCGTCTCGTGCCCACCCCTAGCTCAGATTGAGGCAGTCGTCCATTTAGAGGACCGCAGTGCAGGCTCCCTTGGCAAAATTAATTAATTAAAATACTCTTGAGACATTGGATATAATTTTAATCAGAAATTCTAGCTGGCCTGGGAAAACCAACCTGGTTGCTGCTCCCTCCTTAAACACACACTCCAAAAAAAGTGTAAAAAGAGGGGCAAAAATGTATTTTCGCCCCCCCGGCAGCAAATCAGGCTGATTTTCCCAGGCCAGCTAGAATTGCTCAATTTTAATTGCAAATCTGTCCAGTATATTGTAATTTATGAGGTCATGTTCTGAAAATATCGTCTGATATATCACCGAAATTCTAGCTGGCCTGGGAAAAACCAGCGAGGTTGCTGCCTGGGGGGCGAATTTACCCTTTTGCCCCCCTCTTTAACAACCTTTTGGAAAAGGTGTTTAAAAGGGGGGGGAGGGGGCAAAAGTGTAAAATCTCCCCCGGCAGCAACCTCGCTGATTTTATCATGATTTTAAGGTTTGATATTGACAGTTCGATGCATGGTTAAAATAGCATTTCCGTGTACCACATCTCCCTAACATTTATAAAGTTGTTAACAAACTTGTAATGTATCATGCATTCGATGCTCATCATTCCAATTAAAAACAGAGAAACAACTTTCGGTTTTCAAGGATTGGCCGCAATTGCGTGTATGGGAATTTCACTCCCACACTCATTTGAAAATCTAGGCTTTGGATGGATGTCATCATCATCATCATCAAAGCCCATTCCCGAGATTTTCGGGGTCGGCTACATGAATTTTGGTTCTCCAAGCAATGCGATCTTCCCACATTTCCTCACCTAATCCAAGCTCAATGATATCTTCATTCACCGTCTTCATCCAAGTTTTCAACGGTCGTCCCCTCCGTCTACACCCTCCATTAACTTGCCAATCTAAACATTTTCTAATTGGCGCCGTGCTCGGTCTCCTCCGCACATGACCAAACCAAGTTAAACGTCTTTCTCTAATTTTTTCCTCTATGGGCGCTACACCTAAGTATCTCCTAATTTGGTAAAATTTATTCCTAAACGTCTAATTTGGATGGATGTAATTTGGTAAAATTTATTAATCAATATTGATTAGTTTCTATATTACATCTCACTCGAAACTCATTGCCCAAAACTCAAAAAATACATTGGGCCTATTTCTTGAACCAGGTCTACTACCCAATTAGACGGAATGACGTATTTATATGGACTCAGTTCAACAAGTTCCAGATCTCTCTCTAGCTAGTCTCCAATTAGGGCACTTTCAGTTCCAAAAACCTAACATCTATCTGTATCTTAAATACATAACGAGAGCTCTTAGGAATAGTGAAAATTGTGTATCAACTCCAATTTTCTATTCCTAAAGTGCCCTCCAAAATTCATCACATTTACAATGAAAACCAACATTCGGGTGAACAGTAACAGGGGGTATTTTGGTACATTCGACAATAAATAATAAAATTTCAAACTATGAACAATACTGTTTTTTTTGTTCCATCAATGCCCTTCGAATTTCATACATTTTACATAAAAGTCATAAAGATCATATAAAAGTCATAAAGATCATGACCAGTAACCGAGGGTATTTGTATACATTCAATGTTTACTTTTGAATATAAAAATTTTAAACATCATTGCGAGGAACAATACTTTGTCTCCCACTTTAAATTTTTCTTCCCATTGACCCAACACATATTTTTATTTTTTACGAGCAAATTCAATATATGGGTGAACAGTGATAAAGGATATTTGTGCTTTTAATTATGAATAAACAGTTTGACACAGTAAACACTATTGCATTATGTTTACTATGTTACCCTTTAAAATGAGAATATTTACAATGCAAGCCAACACCTCATATATATTTATAAATTATAACTGCGCCCCGTAATCTATTTAAAGCCTGCAAATTGCTAGATATTAAAAAAGGCCCTTACATCTATTTTTTTTTCCATTTTACCATTAACATTTCATAATTTTACAATCAAACCAATCCCTCTCTTAGACATTGATTAATTATATTTAAGCCCCTACCATAATTTATTTAAAGTCCTTTAATTATTTAGAAACTATACATATGCTCTTAAAATTGTAAATAATTATTTGATTTAGAAATTCAAAAATAATTTTTACTTATTACTGAACTTTTTGTAGTAAAATAAAAAAAATTATTGAATATCTACGCACGTAGAGCGCATCCACCCCTAGTACTATATAACTAACGATCCTATTATCAACAGACAAAGTGTGTCTTCGTCCTGAATTTCATTTCCAATTTTTCCCTTCCAACTATATGGTACTTACAAAAAAAAGTAAAAAGTTGGTAAAAAGTGACAAGGGTATTTATGGCATTAAAAAATACTATAACATCTAGGGGTAGGCAAGAATAATGGTACTGACCCGGACTGGTATGGTCCCGTCCCATTTCAAATGGGGATCATCCGGTTTGTGTTGATTTTGTCCAACCGGTTCCGGACTGGTTTTCACATATTCGGGCATGGTCTCGTTCAGTTTGTCCTGGTTACTGTAGCAAGCCCAAACCTAAGGCTAAGCCCAACTTATTTTACACCCAAACCAATCCGGTAACCCAAGCCCAAACCCTAATCTTCTTTTAGTTAATTTCTAATCATAATTCCTTCTAAAAAAATGTGAGGGTATAAAATAATCTATATTACAATTCAAAGTGGTATTTTACTATTCATTACTGACCGAGACAAAGTCAAATCGAAAAGATTAGAGATAAAAGATGGTTAGGATTGAAAGTTGGGAAATGTATTGAATTTGAGGGGTTGAGATTCATTTCCTATGATGACATATTTGTAAATATAAAATATGTAGAAGGGCAAAAATAATGAAATTTTTTTTGAAAAAAGTTGGTGGAATGTACATGTGGCGGATAGAGAAAATATTGTGTTTTCCTTTTAGCAAAATGAAAATTATCATAACTATCTACATCGTTGTCGGATTTTGATAAACTTAGTATCGTTGATAGAGAAAATATTGTGTTTTCAATATTTTTAAAAGCAATGAAACGGGTCGATCATACTAGAAAAAATGAGTCGGGCATCTTAATGCACATTTAAACAAAAATCCTAAATTTCATGTTTTGGCGAATTCAAAGATTGAGGGAGAACTCATTCTCGGCGTTTAAAAATTTCCCTCAACTGATTCAAATTTGATTGAACAGACTTACACTTCAATACTGATTGAAAACGAAAATGAAGATAGTGACGGAGATGCTCAGTACAAAATAATTAGTAAAAATAAAATTATGTGGAGTGCCAACGACAAGAGGCATACTCTAGTGTTTGTACAAAGAAAATGTCATTCTTTTTTAGATTTATTTTACTTATCTTATTGGGTAGACCCCACCGCCTTAGCAAGAAAACTTTTGGCTTTACTAGCAGTATTACGGTTTGTTTTTCTCTTTCTCCAAAGTGAGAGTCCAACGCTCCTCGGTTCGGTGTTTCTCATCGTCGTCAAAACACAAAAGAGAAAGATTCAGGGGTGGATGAATGTCCGATTCAGTAGATGATCAAGGTTTTAAGCTATTTGGAAGGAAGATTCCAGTTTTCGAGACTCAGATTTGGGATTCCAGTGGAGGTGGAAATAAACCCAATTTGGTTTCTTAGATTTCGGACGAGTCTAAACTCATGGGGGTTCTTCTTCGGCCTCCGGAAGCTCTTCTTATATGGGGGCTCTGGGAAAACCCATTCTTCAATGCTCGAAGGGATATGCTTGAATGAAGGCGGTTGGATATGTGTTGGTTTAAGATCTAGAAATGGGTTTTAGAGTTAGAGGGGGTTGCACTCCATCTTCTACTGCTGTTGCTGCTTTTTTTCTCAATGGTTTTGTTTTGGTGTTTTGAAATTGGATATGTCTAAAGATGGGGATGGGTTTGGTAGTGGTGATAAAGGCGGTGTGGATGAAGAACCAGTTGTGAATGCGTTTGGTTGGGTTAGTATTTGGTTAATCGTGCTTTGGACTTTTTTTTTTGAACGGGATGGCATGGTCTAGTCGTGGACTGTCCCGATTCAAACCGGTCTGGAACCAACTAGGTTTGCCTAGGAAAATTTGATATTTCGAACTGTTTCGGTCCCGTTTCGCTGGATCGAGACTGGGACAGGGACAAGGCTGATCCCGAATCGTGCCCCACCCCTAAATTAACATTTTTTTTTTTTATCATTTCACTCTCCCAAATTTAAACTATTTACAATTAAAATCAACAAACTGTAAACATTCATTAACTATTCCTAGACACTATATGTCATTTATTTGAGGCCCTCCAATTATATAGAAATTATAAAACAATCCTTACATTTGACTTTTGAATTTTTCATTTTACCCTTCACATTTCATACTTTTACAATCAAAACCACATTTCTAAAATATATATTAATTATACCTATGCCCCTAACATAATTTATTTGAAGCATCTTATTTATTTATAAACTATACATCGGGTCTTAAAATTATATATATTTTAATTAATATTTTTTATTATTAAATTGTTGTAATAAAATAAATATTATTGAATATCCTCACACAGAGTTCGTCGACACCCTAGTTCTTTATAAAAGGGATGTTTAGATGTTGGTCCCTAGTTATAGTGAAATTAGGGTTAAGTTCCAAGGGATCGCTGAAGTTGGTATTAGTTTGAATACATTAATTTCAATTTAACCATTAAATAAGCATGTGCCAACATTAGATACTAAATAATAACACCTTTATGTATCATGCGATTTCACTGTGAATCTGATGTGGAATGAGTTTTTATTTAATTAATTAATTATTTATTTATTTTATAGTTCCTTAGCTATTAGATTTTGTTGAGATTATGTTACTTTGCCACATCAGATTCATAGTAGGTTCAAGAAGCTAAACACATAAGAACATTATTGTCTAAAATGTTGGCACATGTGTTTACTTCACGTATAAATTGTAGTCAACACTAGTCAACTAACGAGTTTGGGAATAAGACAAACTCTAATGTTCAATTGGGACTTGACCATAGTTTCTCCATATAACTAGAAATCAACATCTAAACATTCCTTTATGGAAACATATCTAAAAGTAGGGATCCGAAATCCGATTCGACTTCATCTTTATGGACATTTGCTTAGTAACCAAAGCGTGGAGCGCTAGCAGATACAGGAGTGAGAGCGGGAGCATTTAACTTCAAAATTTGTTAATCACTACAAAAAAAATTGAAATCAACAACGGTTAAAAACTGTTGCTAATTGTCCCAAAACCGTAGCTAAAAGAAATCAGCGACGGCACAACAACCGTCGCAATACCGTAGCTACTACAATCGTCGCTATTTGAATTAGCAACGACAAACTAGCCGTGGCTAATTTGCGACAGCTAAACACCGTCGCTAATTTGAAAAGTGCAGTTGCTAAAGTTATTTCAAAATGTGGCTGAATTTGTGGCTAAATGAAAACTAGCGACGGTATTTTACCGTCGCTAACGTGAACAATAGCAACCGCATTTTACCGTGGCTAGTTAGCGACGGCTTCATGCCATCGCTAAGTTCCAAATCCAAATACATATTAGCGACGACATATTACCGTGGCTAGTTAGCGACGGCTTCGTGCCGTCGCTAAGTTCCAAATCCAAATACACATTAGCGACGACTTCGTGCCGTCGCTAAGTTCCGAATCGAAATAACCATTAGCGACGGCAGATTGTCGTGGCTAGTTAGTCGTCGCTAATCTTCAAATCAATTTGACAAAACTGTGACGGTTGTTGCCGTCGCTAACAAAATAAAATTGAAAAATGAATTTTTTATAATAAAATTATATTAATTTTAAGATTTGGCATATCCTTTTATTTGTCATTCAGAATAAACATCTTAAACCTGAACAAAATTATATTAATTTTCGTATACTCAATAAATTGTCCATCACAAAAAAATACAATCTCAAATACTCTGTCAACCTCAAATTGAGATATAACTCACTTAAACTTAAATAACTACATAAATCATAGTGATTGTCTATGGGACATAAAGCAAAATTTTTACATACAACAATTCAGGTGATCTTGCACACAATATAGATCATCCCACAAAGCGAAATTCTTATAGTCTCAAAGAACTTGATACCATACTCATCAGCAAGTGCTTGACCCTTGGAAGTAGGCACAACCTGGAAAAGGAGATTTAATTCAAATTACACACTGAATGTGATGGGGGCAATATAATATTCCAAAATGCATAACAGAAAAGGCAGGGTTGGTCGTGCACTTGGAGTTGGACAAAAGGCACGAACATGGTATGATTCACCTAGTTACTTCCGTAATTTAATCTTAAATATCTTGAAAATATTTGATTTTATTTAAACTCTCTCCTTATGAATTATGACATGGGCTTAAATTTATACAATTTCGAATGCAAGTTGCAACTAATTAAGAAGTCTCAAGTATTCCAAGACATGCGCGCCACTAACCATCTACATATAGCTCTTGCATTACATTGCGACTGGTTGATAGCCAGTGTGGTAGTTTATGACAACTTCTGATGTCAACATACCTAGACCAAATGTTGTGATTCGAAGATTCTAGATTAATCACTTCCTAAGTAACAAGAAAGGAGTTTCTTCCAACACACCCTACAATCTATATGGCCACTAAATTGCTAACTCTAGGTACCCTTGTTTTGTGCACTTAAAATTCTATAATAGTGATCTAACTTCTCTCAAAAGGGGCCCTAAATTCTTCAGAAGAAAAAAAAAAAAAAAAATGGGCCCTCTAGGTAGTCGCCTAGTTAGCCTACCCTCAGGGTCAGGCCTGAGTAAGACTGCAATAGCAAATTTTCTCCCCTCTCACCCCCATGATATTTCTTTTTACTCAATCCTCCCCACATGCTATCGACCTCCTTATGTATCACCATAACCATTTCCCTAAGAGGGCGATGTTCATTTCTTGAAAGTTTTATGTTGAGAGTCGAGACACATGCCACACAACACAATGGGTTACAATTTTCAGTACTCGTCCTCAAGAAAGCTGATTGAATTGGACATAGAACCTACCAATATAATAAGCATAGTGAAATACTATGTTAAATTTTCATTTATAATACATGCTCGAGTTGGAAGAGGAGGTGTAACCAGAACATTAAGTTGTAGCCCAACAACAAGTTATTTTAATAACTTGCATAAGGTAATAAAATGTGTGTTACTTTAATAACTTGTAGCCCAACAACAAGTTATTTTAATATCTTGCATAAGGTAAATGTACCAGAATGTAGCCCAACAAGAAGTTATTTTACTCAAACCACAGCAACAAATTGCCTAAGGTACTAGAATGTGTGTTCAGTGTACACTAATTCTAATAAACCTGTTTTTAGAATCTTGATCAGAAAGCTCACAAGTTATTTTAGAGTATGACAGCAATGAGTTCAAACCGCCTCCCACATACAAAGAGCCTCGTTGAAGGATAACTCCCGACGGAAGAGCACTAAAAGCATCCGGAAGGCAAAATGCAGACTCTCAGCTTCTATTGATCTAAAATGTGCAAACATTTCCTTATCTACTGTCTCCAATACCTTCCATAGTACTTGCAATTGCTTCATCACACCCATTGGACCTTCCATCTGAAAATTCTCGCGCTGGGTTGTGCAAAAAATGTTAAAGAAATAGGAATAGAGTCAGCTTGCCAGTAAAAATTATTTAGAATGATATGATGTGATCAGAAGTTTGCTAGAGTGAGAGTACCATTTTCCTTAGAAGCATCTCAAAGCACCAAAATGCATCTGCATCATCCTTGTACAGAACAACAAAAGGAGACAGCAAATCGCTCATACCTAACAAACAGATTTTCAGTCACAACATTGTCACAAAGATATATTAGCTGATAAAAGTTCAACACATAGTCATCAACTCAAAAAAAACGGAAGTATTTGAAAAGGAAAGAAAGTTCAAACAAGAAAATAAAATCACACCTTGGCAATAGCCAGTAGCAGGATCCACCCATGCATAAACAACCAGAATATCTGACATCCTAGCCACATTTTTTGTGTCTTCATAAAATTCAAGATGGCTATCCGTTCTCACGACATCAACAACTAAAAAAAGCAAGGGGGAATATACTTCAATGCATATTTCCAAAAAATGGCACTAAATGTCTTTAAGAAAATTTTATGTTGCCACTGTAGTGGAAAACGGAGTAACAGATTTCCCATTATAAAGAATGACCTTGATAACAAGTATACTACAGTGATCATAGTAATAATTGACAATATTTAATTAAGAGATTACCTATTCGGTGAAGAGTCCACAGCCATTCAGAGACTCTGTCATCATTGGCAGTCTCCTCTTGAGATCTTACATTTACTGTGGCTGGATCAGGTACATCTGAGATTCTCAGTCTATCTATTTCAGTTTTATGTTCTAACTTTGGCGAGCCTCTTACTTGGTCGTGAGCCTTAGAGTCCAACAATTTAGTTACAAAGTTCTTTGCACTTGATACATCTTTAGATAGTGAACCATTAGGATGAGTCTATCAAAAGGACAAGGGCCAAGGAACATATTGTAACCAACTCAAAAGAGAAGCCATCCCTAGAAAAATTCCGTTGCATTCTTTCAAACTTTACAGAAAAAAAAAAAACAGAGAATGACATACAGATATGGGGAAAAGGTAACTGCATCTTAGTTGGTATAAGCATCAAGGGGTTGAAATCTAGTGTTATAAGAACACAAGCTCTAGGTGTTTCGGTTGGTACATTCATAGCTCAAGTAGATGGCATGACTTCACCTTTATCTCTACCTAGCTTAAAGAATAAAAATTCTAACTCTTCCTCTATGCCCAACCTCAAACAAATTGAAGCATTAGTAACAACTTATTCACCATTGATTTATTTCTACCTAGATGAACAATACTTTCCTAATTCTGTGAATTATTTTTTCAGCAATGGAGCCCTTTTGTATGAGAATTGTAAGGAATCAAGCCCTGTTCCAATCTACCCAAAATGGTTCTAACCTTCCCCATAAGGGATTAAATGAGGGGACATATTGGTTAGATTTTCCTGGTGAAAAAATATCCAAATAGAAAGTTAAGAAAAGTAACTTGAAAGAAGCAAGTACATATGTTCATGTCAAGAGCATGCTAGGTGAGACGTTCACTGACATAGCAACATGGGTCTTCTACCCATTTAATGGACCAGGAATAGGCAAGGTAGCATTGATAAATCATGTTTCCCTAGGGAAGATTGGACAACATGTTGGTGAGTGGGAACATGTAACATTGCGGATTTGTAACTTCAGCGGGAACTTTGGAATGTGTACTTTTCCCAGCAAGGTGGGGGGACATGGGTAGATGCCTCACAACTTATGTTCCAAGCTGGGAAAATAAGGTTTTATTCTTTGCTTCATTAAATGGTCTTGCATTTTATCCCAAACCTGGATTGGTTCTACAAGGAATGCTTAAACTACGAATTGGAATCCGCAATGACACTGAAAAAGGGTGAAACTAAAAAGGATACAGGGGAAGGTTTTGAACTTGTCTTTGTGGAGTATTTCGGGAATGCAGTTGTTGTCGAGGCACCAAGGCTGAACTTCAAGGGAAAATGGTGTCCTGAACCTCAAGCCTCAAATTTCATGGAAGAGGATCCAACTGGCTGCCCTAATGAACCCAAACCTTAGCAAAAAAAAAAAAGCTTCGATCTCTCCCAGTCTCCCTTAACTATATTCAAGCCAAGCAACAATGAAAGGTTATCTTAATAGTCAGTAAAAATGCTGACTATTTGTAGCAAGCAACAATGAGCAACAAGAACAAACTGACCAACAAACACATATAAAACTTCTGAAAATCTGCTGAGGTTATCTTAACGGTCAGTAAAAATGTTGACTGTTTGTAGCAAGCAACAATGAGCAAGAAGAACAAACTAACCAACAAACACATATAAAACTGCTAAAAATCTGCTGAGGTTATCTTAACAGTCAGTAAAAATTCTGATTGTTTGTAGCAAGCAACAATGAATTCCTTCAGTCAGACAACAAAGTGACCAAAAAGAACAAAGTGACCAACAAACACATCTAAAAACTGATGAAAATCATACTAGTAAAAATGAAGTTCTGATTTTTTTTAAACTACAAGTTGGCATTGAAGTAAGATGTCATCACATATGAAATAAACTCATATGTAAATTCTTACTATTTTGCTAATTCAAAGAAGAACCATCAGTTAAGTTGACCACAGAAGAAAATTTTACTCTTGGAAAATTTTAATCTTATTCTAATTATTTCACTAGACTTTTCATGCATCTAGACAGTAACAGAAAAACCCTATAAAGAATGCCAACTCCACAAAATTTTAGGAGAACTACACATAAAAGACTTCAATAAAAAAAAACAAATTGATAGCAGCCTACATGGAATAAGAAGCGCGATTGATACAAGGGAGGGAGGAACATACTCTGCTGAAAGGCATTGCTGGAATAAAGCTCTAATGAGATCAAGACCCTGCCTAACTCTGCGTAAATTACGAGAAAGGCTCCCCGGTTAAAGTTTAATTACTCATGTATTTAGGTGCGTATGGTTAAAGTTTAATTACTCACCCCGCTTGACTGCGTTGCGGATCCCATTAGAGGTTGGATGTTTGTCATGAATGCTCTAATTTCCTCAATATCAATGGACAACGTGTCTACCTTTCGATTGGTTGTCTCCAGATTTGCTTTGGTTGTTTCCAGATTTGTTTTCGTTGTCTCCAGATTTGCTTTCGTTGTCTCCAGATTTGCTTTCGTTGTCTCTAGATTTGCTTCAGTGGCTGCTAGCTTCTCCTTGGTAGCTGCAAGCTCTTGTGCAGCTGCATCATGAGCTGCAACCAGCTGTTGCTTAGTACGCTCATGTGATTCCACTAGTTCACGTACTTTGGCATTAGCTTCATCCCCCATTCTCTGAACGACCGCATTCATTTGCTCATGATTTTGCCAATCTTCATTGCGGAACATTTTTGGAGTGACGCCAACCCCATACATCTTGGCCCTCCCGTGTCCATCCCCCCCATCACATCTGTAAACGCCTCCTCCCTATTCATTCCCTCTCGGCCATTTGTTGGCTGTGTTAGTTGTTCCATTTGCTCCTGCATCAAAACAGATGCGCATACCCATAAACCATAAATGATCAAATACATTTTATGATGGTTAACAACATTTGAACAACACATTAACTAGGTACATTCATATAATTCCATAGAATATAACGTACATATCTCCTTGCTGCTTCAGGCTGAGGGAATAATCCATCAGATAATGTGTAAGTTGCTTTGAACATTTGCATATGATCTGGTTCTTGTCCATTTGGGTTTTTTTCTCTCTAGAATAATACAAATTACATTAAAAGAATATACATAAGCTACTACATCTTCATGCATTAAGAGGTAATATATGAGCTGCATGTCACATAACATACATTTTATATCGAAATCATTGGGAAAAAAAATGCTACCTCTTCCTCCCATTTACGTGCAAATGACATGGTTCCACATCGATGAATCATCTTCAATCGAGCGCGATTTGCTTTATTTTGTGCACTGACTTTCTGCATACAAACACAAATTCACAGTTACAATTCCTTTCAATCATATGAACTATCGTACTAGTAAAACTACAGTACTTAACATATACACCTTAAAATTTTCGCTCCTCCAATACTCTTCAAGCTTCCGCCACTGGGCCTTATCCACCCCATCATCAGTGTGCTCATATTGTTGCTCAAGTGGTTGATCATACCTATGATATTCCCTGAACAAATAGTGCTTCCATTGTTTCCAACAATCGCAAGCTTTAGTTTGGATCCATCTCTGTCAAATTTTAAAATAAAGTTTTTTTTTTAGTATAATATAATCACATGACGATATATAAAAACACTAATTATCAAATTTTAAACAAAATCACTCCTCAAGATAGACAAAGACCTTAGTTTTCTCCGTACAGTTTTCGAATGAGAACTTTGCCTGTGACAAAAATGTAGAATTCCAATAATTATCAAGCTACGATAAGTAATATAGATATACGTTTTGGGAAAATGTGCTATGTCGTATATTATTAAACTTGCAAGACTATTACCGATATGATCTTCCAAATAGTTTCCTTCACATTTTGTGAAATCTTCGGCCATTTGCAAGGTAAAAGAGGCACCTTACTTCCATCCCGTGCGGTAATACCTATTTCAGTGGATACTTTTGCCGCAGTCTTGCCGATAGGCTGTCCAAAGCATTGCATTTCACCACCATCAATTCTGTATGGTTTGGGACATCATATTGATGAGTACCCCTGCGTTTCTTATAACGTCGTACTGCAGTTCCAATAGCACCAAAGTTAAATAAGCTATATCACATGAATATTACAAAAAAATTCGATTTCCTCAAACTATGTCATATATAGAAAAAAACATTATACACTTGCGATAAGTCAGCAAACATTACCTATACGAACAACTACCTCCCTATGCCTTGTAGATTGGCGTCCATCCGCACTTCTCTCTAGTTGTTGTTCCATTTCATTCATATCATGGTCACCAAGGTCTTGTTGATCATCAGATAGCGGCTGTCCCTCTCCAGCAATAGAGGGAGTAATAGTCTCAGGGACTACACTATCTGTTTGAGATAGTTGAGACACATGCTGTGACCTTTCCTGACTTGATATAGCTTGTGAAGTAGAAGCATGCTGTGAAAAGGTTGCTCTTCGAGAATGCAACTGTCCTCTTTGAGTTAGACGCTTCATCTCTAGATTTTTTTTAACCTTTTATAACATTCAAGATTGCACATATTCATGCATAGAAAAAAATATAAGTTCAAAAAGCAACATCAAATTTATCGCAGCCATAGAGCCAAATAGATTGAACCACATATATTAAACCATTGAATAAAATATAAGTAGCAATCATATACTGTGCATATTGTAAAATAGCATTCAAGTTGAGATGCATAAAATGTGCTCATACTTTAAAATATGAATGACAACTTCATACTTTACTCTATGAACTTAGGAGACCCAACTTGTTAACACTCTATTACAACATCTTCATCACCATCCATATTATCAAACCTTCTAACAAGAAAGGGGTCAGATTCAACAATTTCTTCTTCAGTGGATGTAGACGACCCTCCATTGACATCATAAAATTCTCTAGGCTTTATCTTAACAAGGACGTGCCACTCAGTTTTAACAGGATCTTGTACATAAAAGACTTGTTTCGCTTGTGAAGCGAGAATGTAGGGTTCGTCAGTACATAGTAGTCAATTAAGTTTCACAATTGTGAATCCTAACTCGTCTACCTCAATGCCGAGCCTATCAACCCAATCACATATAAATAGGACTACATGTCGCCCTCCTCCGTAATCCAACTCTGTGATGTCAGTCAACACGCCATAGTACGTCACATCTAACGTTGTGGGGGAACTGTCATTAACCGTTCCATAATTAATGCAACTTGCCGAGAGTACAACTCCACTGTTCTGGGTTTTACTTCTCCTATCTGCACATTGCGTTTGGTACCTACACCCATTAATAAGGTATTTTTTAAACTTGCGAACAACCTTGGAAGGACCCCACGACAAGTGTTGAACATCATTAGGTTCATCAGAACTGCTGACCTGTTCATTAGAAGCCAAAGAATGGACAACCTTAGTATTTGGTTAACATGACTTTACAATTTAGTAGAGGCAAAACTCACAACATCACGAAACCACTGAGGAAACTCAGAGTTATGAATATGATCAATGTCTATTTGTCGTTTGTTCGGGTATCATGCTCGGAGGGCTTCCTTATGTTATCTACAAAAGGTTAAGATGCATTAGAGATACTAAGGGTGCTACAAAGTCGAGATTCAAGTGGAGAGGAGATAGTAGACGTGCATACATTACATGTGTGTATATTTCAGATGTGTTAAATAACACCCATCTATGCATTTGTACCCACGTAACTTCGTCAATATTCATAAACTCTGCCTTCCCAATGCCACGCTCGGGCGGTGAGAAAATGTTGAGGAAGGATCATGTTGCTTGCACATAATTATCATCATTTCGCACTGGCCGGTTAGACCTTGTCTCGACATCGTTCAAATATCTTGAACAAAATGTTAAACATTCTTCTGCCAGGTATCCTTCAGCAATTGATCCCTCTGGACGACTTCGATTGCGCACATATGACTTCAATGTGTGAAGGTACCTAGGAGAAATAATTTGACATGATATATTAGTAGTTATTTTAATACATACTACTTAACATTATGACACATGGTTTGGGGATTTACCTCTCAATAGGATACATCCAGCGATAGTGAACATGTCCTGCCATTTTAGCCTCACTTGCCAAGTGTATGGACAAGTGAACCATTATATCAAAGAAAGCGGGGGGGGGGGGGGGGGGGGGGATCCTCTCAAGATGACAAAGTACTAGAGGTATATGACTTTCTAACTGCTCATAGCAATTAACTGTCTCAGTTTTGGAGCACAATTCACGAAAATACGTACTTAGCTCTATCAAAACTGTACTAACTTCTTTGGGAAGAATTTTGCGAATTGCTATTGGCAGTAGCTGTTGCATTAATATATGGAAATCATGGCTCTTCAATCCTGATATTTTACGTTCTTTCACACGAACACATCGGGATAAGTTACTTGAATAGCCATTTGGCACTTTAACCTTGGAGAGCACTGTGCAGACTAGCTTTTTCTCTTCCGCGGTCAAGGAGTAACACGCCTTAGGCAAATGAACCTTACCAGAAGTAGTTTCTGGATGCAGGGCATGCCTAATGTCCAGTTCTTGCAGGTCCAAGCGGGCATTCAACGTGTCCTTGATTTTCCCTTCCATGTTTAGTAGTGTTCTAACTAAACTCTCGCAAATGTTCTTCTCGATATGCATCACATCAAGGTTATGACGTATTAAGAGATGTTCCCAATAAGGCAATGAAAAGAAAATACTTTTCTTTTTCCACCCTATTACTCCTTCACAATCCCTTTTGCGCTTAGAGCCAACTACTTGTGCATGGTGCTTCCCAAACGTTATTGTCACCTTACTTGCCTCGGCTAGCAATTGTTGCCCAGTCAAGTTAGGGGGAGGAGATCGTAGTTCAATTTTTCCATCAAATGATTCTACTTGACGTTTATATCTATGAGTCTGATCTAGAAAGCGACGATGACTCATATAACAAAACTTTCGAGAGTTTTTCAGATAATGATGTGTTGTCTCCACATTGCAAGTGGGGCATGCATACTTGCCTTTTGTGTTCCACCCAAACAAGTTTGCATATGCAGGAAAGTCATTAATTGTCCATAAGATAGCTGCACGCATTAGGGCTGAAAATTGAACCGACGGTTTGGTTTTTCACCTAAACCGACTACCGAATTGACTTAGGTCGGTTTTAAAATTTTCAAATCGAAACCGAACCGACCATTAACAAAACCGATCCGAAACCGAACCGATTCTAATTTATGCAAACCGTAACCGAACCGAACTGACTAAAATCAAACCAAAACCGAAATAAAACCGAACCGACCGACTATTTTAAACATATTGTATTATTTATATATAAAATATATATTATTTATTATATATATTTGGTCGGTTCGGTTTAGTTGGTTAAAATCACATAGAAACCGAAAACCGAACCGACCACTTCGGTTTTGAGTTTTTTAAAACCGAAACCGATCCGAATTTGAACGAACCAATCGGTTCAGTTTAGATCGGTTCGGTCGGTTTAATCGGTTTGATCGGTTTTTTGTTCAGCCCTAGCACGCATCACAAAAATTTCTTTCCTTGATGCATTGTATGTTAGACGCCCAACGTCCCATAATTCCTTCAACTCATCAATCAATGGTTGTAAATATACATCAATATCATTGCCTGGAGCACGAGGTCGAGGAATAAGCAAAGACTTCATAAAGAAAGTTGCTTCATACACATCCATGGCGGTAGATTATATGGAATTAAGACAACTGGCCACGTGCTGTGTGCAATACTAAGAGTTCCAAATGGGTTAAAGCCATCACTTGCCAATCCTAACCTGACATTTCGACCATCAACAACAAAGTCTGGAAATTGATTATCGAGATGTCGCTAGGCCATAGAATCAGCAGGATGCCGTAGGATATCGTCCCGTGCTCGTGAGTCCGCATGCCAACGCATGCTTGATGCTGTCTTAGATGACATAAATAGCCTCTGTAACCTTGGAATAAGTGGGAAATGCCACATTGTCTTAGCAGCTACCCCACGTCTCTTACTAGTAAGTACATTAGACCCATCATCTGCTTGTTTCCACCTTGATAAGTGGCATATAGAACATGATTCTGCATCCGCAAATTCATTTCGATACAAAATACAGTCATTGGGACAAGCATCAATCTTTTTATAACCGAGGCCAAGATCATTCACAATTTTTTTCGCCTTGTAGAACGAATCAGGCAAGCATTCACCAAGGGGGAACACCTTTTTAAGAAATTTGAGTAGTTGAGTTACAGATTTGTTGGTCCAACCATTTAGACACTTTAGGTGAAACAAGTGGACAAGGCATGACAACTTGTTGAAGTTCTTGCAACCAGGGTATAGCTCTTGCTCAGCTTCCTCAACTAACTTGTAAAATGACCTTGCCTCTTCATTTGGTTCATGGTGAATGTCTTCTTTTTCACCCATAATTGGCGAATGCCCAAATGCGTCATGTAACATGCCTTCCATATCGTCCTCTGAATCTCTTCATCTGCCCATGCATCCAATACTTCCAATTCACCGTGGTGTACCCATATACTTTTGGCATACTGACTATCCCACCCAAAAATGATTAGATGTTCCTGAACAGTGTCACGAACATGGAAATGCCTGTTACGACACCTTTTGCATGGACATTTTATCTTTCCATGAAAAGACGACAAATCAAAAACATCATTAAGGAAGGTGCGGAGCCCTAGTTCATATTCGGTGCTGAGACGATTATGCTCAATCCAATCTTTTTCCATGTTGGAATCTTACTTAGCCTGGATAATAGTATAAAGATGAATTTATTAATTGACATTTATGAAAAGCAAAAATTTATTCTTTTAAAAAGATAAAATAAAACAAGTATATATTATACATTATCTTTTACGGCTATTCAAATTTGAAGCTTGCTCTTGTAAGGTTTTACAAACTCAATATGTTATTTCTGTATGATGCTCTATCCCTAAAAGCCATGCAAATGGGGGATCAACCCAAATATATCAAACGAACCCAAAGTTCAAAATAAACCAAACAAGCAGAATACTGCACGCTTATGGCATATCTACCCATTAGCTAATAATTTATTATTCCACGCTTATGGCATGTCTCTCTCAAAGTAGTTATATATATTCTTTTTCAACTTCACATAAAAAGTAACCAAGCCAAATGCAGAATAATTAGAAGTAAACGACAATTCGAAATCATTAACCCTAAGCGGGCTCGAAGCATGAGCTTTATGTTATGTCTGATAAGTTGTTATTAGAGAACACCTTAGTTTCATGACAAGTTTGCATTGTCATGCAGGCTCCTTTTTATTATTTTGAATGCCCTAGTATGAAAAAAAAAAACAAGAAAAGCAGGGACTAACATGGTCAAGAAAAGCAGGGCACTAACATGGTCAAAGCAAAACCAATCTAATCAAGCATTTCACTATTGGTTGGTACACTTAAAATACATCAAAAGTGTCTACGGTCTGACTTCATTCTACCATCCACTTCTATTGCTATAGATGGTAAGAAGATTTAATAATTCATTAAATTCCACTTGAGCTCCATGAAAAAGTTTTGCTAAATTTGAACATGTAAGGAAAGGCATTTTAAATGAACTCACATGGCTTGGGTTTGAGGATGTTGTAGTATTGTTGCAGTTAGTAGTTTGTAGGTCATGGTTTTTTTTATATGTTTTTCTTAACACTTTCTTGTTGTAGGAAAACATAGTAATGCATGCATGTGGCTTGTGGTCACTTATCCTCAGGCTTAGCAAAGTTTCCAAGCTCCATGCATGAGGTAATGATCACTACTAGCAACTTACCTTAGGCCTTAGGGGAAAGATAAGATTTTGGCAGTGGTAGCATAGCCTTCACAGATTCATTCTGGCCGACAAAGTAAAAGGTGATCGAGTTAATGGAAGTTTATTTATTTCCTTTTTGAGCAATCTATACCTTATACAATGTGACACAAATCAACTATTTTTGTAAGTTTTTGTATAGTTATTTAAGTATTCTTGACAAAGTAGGGCAAATTGGAATTCAGACCAAAAGCAGGGATATAGGGGTTGGTTCTTTTCTTTAGATGAAAGAAAACAACAAAACAAAAGTTAAAACTGTGAATTTTGATTGTATGGTAGGAATGCTAACCTTTAGTCTTGGTCTAGAAAACAAAAGGAAACCTTGTCCATTGAGGAAAGAAACAGGGTAGTCTATCGATGTTTTATTAATGACGTACTCCCCTTCTTTTCCAAATAAATGGTGCAAACAGACCCTATAGAAATTTCGATTAAAATAGGTCGAGTTAAGAATATTGGCATAGTTTTATGTCAGACACAAAATTTTTAAGAGTTGTACAGTTTTACAAATAGCAACTCCCATTTTGTTTATAGTTGAAAATGTCCGAGCATTTTTTCGTTTCGAGTTGCAACTCTTTAACATTTTCAGACCAAAAAAATATTAGAACTCCCTAAAATTTTAGGAGTGGCTCACAAATCTGAGTGGTGTTGGAGGGCCAGTTAGAAGGATAAGCTTTGGTGAAGAAAAACGAAAAGTTGATTACACCTTGAGTTCATGAACGTATTAAGGAACTAAGATGTTGGCAAACAAGCTGCCAAAGTAAGGTTGTGAAGTAACAGGAAGGGAGTCCTATAAATAGACTATGATCAGATTGAGGATTGTGTTTCAAATGAAAGGTTGTTATTCATCTTATAGCAAGCCATATGGATAAGGATGGGGTTCTGTATGAAACATAATGCAAGTTCACATATCACATGGCGTAATTGTTGATTATACCGACATGTTTACAATGCAGATGTAGACCATCTTGAAGTCTTGGACAAGTATATTTTGATTGTATGGAAGAAATTTTACATTCATACTATTACACTGAAAACTAAAGCTTGTGTATGTATATATGAAAACAGACTTGGGAAGGTTTAGATGTCTAGCTTGAATTCCTAGAAGAATTCTACTTCCATCTTTAGACTAAAAGTCTGTGAGTTTGGATTAGTATTAGTTGTTCGCCACTTTTACAGTTCAAAACAATATAAAAAATTTGCATCTTTAGACTAAAATTCGCAAAACAATATAAAGTCTGTGAGTCTGTGAATTCTACTACCATCTTTAGAATAAAAATTGCAAAACAATATAAACCTAAGTGAGAGATTTGATTTTTACTCACCTTGAACCCTTATTAGAGCACAAAAACCCCAAATTTCTCCCACCTTGAAGTTGAAGAAGATGAAGAAAGAGATGATCTTCCTAATTCGCGCCCAATGCTTGGATGCAGAAGGATTCCAGGCCCCTCAGCAGGTGACATGGCGCGGGTTCTTCCTCTCAAAATCGAGGGTTCTTCCTTTCAAAATAGGGTTCTTCCTCTCAGACCTTCTTCCTCTCACAGCTTCTTCCTCTGAAAATCGCGCGTCTTCCTCGCAGAGCTTCTTCCTCTCAAAATACCATGACGCGGGATGTCAAACCTTCGTCCTCTCAAAATCGCTCTTCGAAACCTTCTTCCTTTCAATGATTCTTCCTCTCACTGCTTCGTCCTCTCAAACACTTCTTCTCCAATACGCTCTTCACAAAACTACGCGTGATTCCAAATTTTATTTGCGCCTCAAGGTTTTTATTTTGTGTATTTTTTTAATCGATTAGGGACGGCAAAAACCGTAGCTAAGACAATTTTTCGTCAATATATTATTTTTTTCAAATAAACACTTATGGATGGCATAAAGCGTAGCAAAGTGTTTTTATTTGTAAATCCCAAACAAGTTTATACTCTATCAACCCCAAATTGATATTATATATATATGATTCAGGGGGCTACATAAGCAGAAAACTTACATGGATTTACAATCAAGGACAAACTAAAACTTACCAATTTTGAATCAAGGTTTAACAAATTAAAAACAACAAATACGATTTTGGAAAGACAAATTCGGAGTGTCCATGCCTTTTCAATCAGAATAAAATTTTCTCCCCGTCCAAATTCAAAGCGTCTTCAAGTTGTAAAGAAATTAAACAAACTTTCGGCCTGAAAAAAAAATGAAGGATATGGGTAAAATGCAGGAGATGATCAAAAATAAAATGACATGAGTAAAAAAAGGATATCAGTAAGATGAAGGATATGGGTAAGATGCAGGATATGAGTAAAAAATTGACTTAAAGGCAGTAATAGTATTAAAGAGGATATGGGTAAGATGCAGGAGATGATCCAAAAAAAATATTATAAATCATTCTCATACCTGCAAGTGGCTTTTAACATGGGCAATGCTAAGTCCTCTCACATTTATTAGTTGAAAGACTAATTTGGGAGTTGCTTCTGCAACAATCAAAGGAAAAAAAAATGATAAAGAGTTAGTAATCCTTGATAATTGTTGAAATGCTCCATGAGCTTCTCCTCTGTTGTCTCCCATGAAATCCCTCCGATGAAGAGCGTCTGCAAGTTTTATAAATATCAAACAATCTTTCGCTCTGCATAAAAACAAAGGCACTTCAACTAGTCAAAAAGAGTAAAAAATTGATTGGAAGGCGGTAAGAATATCAAAGAGAATATGGGTAAGATGCAGGGTCGACGGCTTATACCGTATCAAAGAAACTTTAGCTAAAAGAATTACTAAGCCTTTTCTTTCAAAAAAACTGTTACAAAGAACATTTCCCCTCGATGAGCCTCATTTGCTTAAGTCACGCAGTGAATTAACAACCACCATTATATAAGGTAAAGAGAACATTCGACAAATATATGCAGGATATGAGTAAAAAAATGACTGAAAGGCCGTAATAATATCAAAGAGGATATGGGTAAGATGCAGGAGATGATCCAAAAAAAAATTCTAAATCATTCACATACCTGCAAGTGGCTTTTTACATGGGCAATGCTAAGTCCTCTCACATTTATTAGTTGAAAGACAAATTTGGGAGTCTCATTTCCCCTCGATGAGCCTCATTTGCTTAAGTCACGCAGTGAAGTAACAACCACCATTATATAAGGTAAAGAGAACATTCGACAAATGTATGCAATTTTAACATTTGACAAATGTTAGCCTTGTTTATGAATTACTAAACCTTATCTCTCACCTGAAGAAGAAGACGCACACAGGAGATGGCGGGGTTGGAGTGGGAAGAGGCGATAGAAAGTAGAAAATAAGGGACAGATAGTACCACCACGACACCACCGTCGTTCTCTTTATATCAAAGAGAATATCTGAGATCTCTGATCTCTGATCTCTGAGATCTCTTGCATCTAGGGAAAGGCGGCAAGGATGGGTGTCAAGTGAGAGTTTTATCCTGGATTTGGGTTTCTTCTCTGCTGCTGGGGTCTTCTCTGCCACGGCGGACTTCTCCTATGTAAAATTTAAATTTATATAGAGAGAGTTAATTGAAGGGGATTGGTTGAGTTGGTTTCACGCGGATCGGTGATCTGGTTTGTTTTAGTGCGTTGGATTGAGCTAAAGTTTTTAGGTGTTATTGACAGTTGCGATGAGGTTCTATTTTTGTAAAACTTAGCTATTTTTTGGATTGAGCTAAATGTTTAAAATATATATATATATATATATATATTTTTTTAAATATATATTTATATATTTTTAAAAAACCATTAGCTAATGGAATTTATTTTTTACATATTAAAAAAAAAAACCCATTAGCCACGGCACAAGAGCCGTCGCTACATGTTTATATATATATATATATATATATATATATATATATATATATATATATATATATATATATATATATATATATATATATATATATATATATATATATATATATATATATATATATTTTATTTTTTTTTAAATTTAGCTACGATATTCTACCGTGGCTAATCAAATTTATTTGTAAATCATAGCCGTCTCTACATGTTTATATATATATTTTATAAAAAACCATTAGCTACGGTATTCTACCGTGGCTAATGAAATTTATTTATAAAGCTTAGCGACGGCTCTTGTGTCGTCGCTACATGTTTTATATATATATATATTTATAAAAAACCATTAGAAATTTATTTATAAAGCTTAGCGACGACTTTTGTGCCGTCGCTACATGTTTTTTATATTTAAAAAAAAACCATTAGCTACGGTATTCTACCGTGGCTAATGAAATTTATTTATAAAGCTTAGCGACGGCTCTTGTGCCGTCGCTACATGTTTTTATATATCTTTTAAAAAAAAAAACCATTAGCTACGGTAGCCTACCGTGGCTAATGAAATTTATTAGTAGATATTAGCCACGGCGAGGATACTGTTGCTAATACAAGAATTAGCAACAGTTTTATGTCGTCGCAAAATATTTAGCGACGATTTTTTATAATTATGTACCGAAACAGTATCAGAAACAGTAGCAACGGTTTTTTGCCGTCGCATATCGTTAAACCGTCGCTAGTTTTCGTAGCTAGTAATGATTTTTTTTGTTAGTGAATGCTCGAAGCGTGTGAGAGCATACTTTTATAATTTTATTCTTGGTTTCTGTATATTCTAAATATTAACTTGAATTTCACAAATAATATTAATTAATTTTTTTTTGGTCAAACACGAAGATGTTTATTAAGGAAAAAAAAGGAAACATAAAACAAAGAGAAACATTCCTATATCAAGGAATGCCAAGACACCATGAAAGTGTCAAAACCCAAATCCCTAAACAAATTACAAGCCGAACCCATCCTCCACAGCAATTCTCTAATCTCGATAAAGATAGAGTGCTATGATCTGTTGAGTCCTTCAAATACCCTTTTATTTCTTTCTTTCCACACACACCACATGAGAACGTGAGGGACCCTACGCCATAACCACTCCCCCCGACGGGAAGGATTAGCTTGAGACCACCAACTTAGCCAATCTAAAATGGAGCCTTGAAACATCAAACTCAAACCAAATTCTGACAAGAAACTTCTCCAAATGGATTTGGAGAAATTGCAGTGAAGCATCAAATGGTCCAGCATCTCGTCAATTTCATTGCAAAGCACACAAAGACTCCCTGTGTGGATTCCTCTTTTTCACCTATACCAGATTTTTGTGAGAGGAAATGAAGGGGTTGGAGTGAGTCTCATAATGAGATGCAGCCAACATATCCGAAAATTCTTTCACCGAGAAGCCCACACCTTTACCCTTCCACACCAAATTGTCAGATCCCTCTGAGAGCATCTGTCTATCCAACAGATGCATTAGATTAGCGAACTCTTCTAGCTCCCCAGTATTTAGGGGTATTTGAAAGGAAAGATCCCAAGAATTGCCGTTAGACCAAAAATTTCTCACACTCCCATATTGATTGTTGTTAATGATAAACAACATTGGAAACAGATCCTTCAAAGATTGGTTACTACACCAAAAATCATGCCAGAAAGAGATGAGATCACCATTTCCACATTGGAGAGAGGTGTGAGGGTAGAAGCCACTTGCGCACCGGAAGATGGACTTCCACAAAGAGCATCCATAGGAAGTGTACTTAGTTATCTTTTCCCAAACCCATCTATTGCGCCCATATTTGTCCATAATGAGGGATCTCCATAAATTGTCATTTTCTTCTGCAAATCGCCAAAGCCACTTAGAAAGTAATGCAATAATGAATGTGAGCACCTGACGAATGCCTAAACCACCTCGAGATTTAGGACAACAAATTTTCTCCTAGCCCACTAAATGCATCTTTCTAGAGTTTTGAGTAGAACCCCAAAGGAAATCGCGCATGATCTGTTCCATCTTGGCTGCTATTGAACATGGAACCTTAATAAGAGACAGAATAAACACCGGGATAAAAGCTAATGTGGATTGTACAAAGATCACCAAAACTAATTATTAGTTGCTTTTGATTTGCAACGTGAATAACATAAATAATTAGATTTTGAATAATCACAATAGAAATATATTTAAAATCTTGGTTAAGTTTGTGTTAAGATGGAAATTAGGAAATGATTATACACATGAAACACTTTTGGTAATATACATAAAAAAATGTTGATGCGTCCAAATCTAGTATCCTATAAATCCGACATGCAAAACAAATATTAGATTGTCAAAGACCACCTGTTTGGTGGCCGAAGATGCAGATTAATTTGAATAGAACTCAGTTAAACTTGTATACTCATGCAGTTGTTTTCTTCTCCCTGTTTTGACCTAATCCCGCTGACCTGCACAAGTAACACACTTGAGCCACATACCACCGTTGTAGTGGCTGATGACATTCCAATGCCAGACAAGGATCTGATGAAGGCGTAATGCTATAAACAAGGAATTTGTAGCATACCTTAGCTTACCAACCTCATGTCTTATTTGTAGTGCAAGAGTCCTGGTTCTACCAGGCCATCAAAGGTGTAGTTTAGGAATGAGATCTTCGTGGAAATCCTTTTTTAATTAGGAGTTGTGCTGTAGGAGGGAAGTTCCATGTTAACCCTGTGCTCCTAGATACGCGGGAGATAGTTCCCAATCCAAGAACAATCCGTAGAAGGAAGTTTCCCTGTGTGGAACATACTCTAGTATTTGCCTCCTAGTTGGAAGTAGAAAGCTATTGTATTTGCCCGTCCAAAGCTGATCATCGAGATACTTGCCTTAGTAGGACTTATGGGTATTGATGATAACTGTAAGACGTGTGGGCCTAGCACGCTGTAAGAGTTCATGTCAATCTGGCGGACTGGATTAGGCGGGCTTAGAACCGCTTGGGCCGGATCAGTGTTGGGCTGACGCTGGGGCTCGTAATTCCTCGAGATCATCATGACACGTGTATGACTCAGGGATGTGACCATTTTTATGTATCTTTAGTTACTCCCCCTGAGTTAGTGGGGCATTAAGTCGGTCCGATGACTATTTAAAAAGGAAACCGTACCATCGTGATGATTGGACTCGAACTGTTTGACTCTAGCGGCGCACAACATTAAAGGGTACGCGACTGCTCAAGGAAGGAAAATGCGATTTGTCTTCCCTATAAATATCGGCCGCTTTGATGCATATTTTCTTATTCTTATCTGTATTGTTCGTTCGAGCCATAATATTGTTGTAAATTTTGATTTGTTCTTTCTACCGGTGGCTAACAATGTTGAACTTTCTCCCAAGGACCCGTTATCCCTTATTTGCATCCAGCTCTTCAAAGGTAGCTTGGTCGACGAAACTGAGTTGATCAAGCTTCGTAGTTTGTACCGTATCCCAGAAGATTTGGACATTGTTATCGTGTTTGGAGGTTTGGGCCCAACTGAACTTCCTCAAGGGTACGTAGGTTTGCACCGAGGCATGTTTGAGCCTGGGCTTCAGATTCCAGTGCTAAATGATGTCTGGCGCTTCTTCGTTTATTTTTGTATGCCTCCCACTCAAATGGTTTCGAGCGGGTTCAAGATTCTGCTCGCGATTCTCCTGAGGGTTCATGATGCTGGCCTTCGTTTGACTCCGCCGGTGATCCATCACATGACAACTGCTCGATTGGATCCCAGAGGCCTCTGCGTACTGAATTGTCCTCATTGTCTGCGCTTGGCGGCGGACAACACTGGGTCTTGAGAGAAACATTGGTCTGGGTACTTCAAACTTGGGAGTCATAGAGTGTCCCGATAGTTTTAGTTTAATCTTGGTGAGTTTCTTGGTTGTCGGTGTATGCATGTTTTTGTATATCCCTTGTGCGGTGCTGGTTATGATATTATTCTGTTTCAGGGAAGTTTGTCATTCCGTTTCTTAGCGAGGAAGAGAGAAGGATAGAGAGGGAGTTTCTCAAGCTCCTTTGACATCCATTGAGAATGTTATAATGCCAGGCGACAATGTGCGCAACGGGTTGCTGCGATGTTCTCATGGTGCTCGCCCCGTGCCAGGTTCCTGGCTGAGGGGGTGGTCGCTTGTCGTTAGAGGAAGAGAAGTGTGGCTTTGCCTAGCCTATCTAGGCTTGCTAACTTGGAGGCGAATGTGTCTCCTATTGTTGCTCCAAGGAGTAGGCATCCTTCTGACAAGGCGACTTCTCTCTTTGAGATGTCGCGATCTGCCCAAGGGACATCTTTGGGGGGTCGTGGCTTTCCAAATGCTTTCGCTTCCCTTGTTGACCTAGAGGGGGAGAAAGTTGGTCCGCATGTTGATGCTTCGCGTTATCATGGTGTTGAAGTGATCACTCGTGCCCTTGAGTCGTACAGTCCTGTTTCGCTTCATCCCAAGGCTCGTAGGAAGGTTCTTGCATTGGAGAAGGCGTTTGCGACCTGCGGATGTCATATTTCGATGCTCTTTATCAGGTGGATTCCTGATGCCGGGCAGAATAGCGATTATTCTGCAGGCTATTAGCAACAGATAATTGACAGGGAAGAACACAAGAGAATAGCCCAAAACACAGAGAACTAACTCTAATGTTTAATCAAATTACTCAAATCAAAGGTATCTCTAAAATCAGCCCACAAGCCGGGTTGGAAAGAACTCTTCCTCGAGTTCACAATAGCATCATCGGGATCTGCAAAACAAGGACTCGGGTGCTTTACATTAAAGACATCAGAAGTCCTCAAATGACTGGGGAGGCGCAGTCTGTAGGCATTATCATTGATCTTCTAGAAGATCTCACAGGGTCCAATATTCCGCTCCTTAAGGTTATTATACTCTCCAACAGGAAAACGATCACGGGTTAATACTACCCAAACAAAATCACCAACATCAAAAAGTATCTGACGCCGGTGACTGTCGGCTTGAACCTTGTACTTGGAATTACTCTCGTGAATGGCCAGCTTCACCTGCTCATGGATACCCCGAAGATGTTCTGCCATCGCATCTGCCTTGGGACTCAAATGACCCACACGTGGAATAGAGGCTAAGTCGAGCACCCTGAATGGATTCTGGCCATAAACAATCTCAAATGGGCTCATTTCTGTGGTTCTGTTCTTCGACCTGTTATAGGCAAATTTTGCCTGAGGTAACGCCAAATTCCACTATTTTGGCTTAGTGCCTGCCAAACTCCTCAAAAGGTTCCCCAAACTGCGGTTCACCACCTCGGTATGTCCATCCGTCTGGGGGTGGTAGACGCTGCTAAAGTTCAAGTTCGTCTCCAGTTTCTCCCATAAACTCTGCCAGAAATGACTCATGAACTTGGTGTCACGATAAGAAGTAATGGATCGGGGAACACCATGTAAACGCACACTAAAATAAAGATGGGCGATCCGGGTAGCATCCATTGTTTTTATGCAAGCTACAAAATGGGCCATCTTGGAAAACCTGTCAACCACAACCAAAATAGAATCCCAGGCCCGGGTATGGGGTAAGCCCAAAACAAAGTCCATACTGACATCAAACCAAGGGGCCTCAGGTACAGGTAAAGGTGTATACAGGCCTGCATTAGTGAGAACTCCTTTGGACCGCTGACACACATAACAACGCTCCACATAATGAGCCACATCACTGGTCAATTTGGGCCAATAATAGGAAGAAGAGATCAAGGCCAACGTCTTATCTCGCCCAAAGTGACCCTCATTATGAAGTTCACGAATAATCTGTTGCCTTAGTGAACAATCTGGAATGCACAACTGTAATCCACGAAATAGATAACCATTATGCAAAATAAAGTCATGTCGTTGACCATCAGTTACCTCCTGAATTACCCTTCTGAAGGAAGGATTTGCAGCATACATATAAGAGAAAGCCTCAAATTCTGCAACTCTAGTGCTCATGGTGGTGAGGAGTAACGTACGACGGATCAGTGCATCTGCGACACGGTTCAGACTCCTTGCTTGGTGCCTCAGTGCAAATGTGAACTCCTGCAAGTACGCCACCCACTTGGCATGCCGTCGACTCAGCTTGTGTTGCCCATTGATGTACTTCAGGGCCTTATGATCATTGACAAAAATAAACTCTCTCTGTACTAAGTAGTGACGCTAATGCTTCAAGGACTGAACTTTGGCATAAAACTCCAGATCATAGGTGGAATAATTCTTCTTTGATCCTGATAGTTTCTCACTGAGAAAAGCTATTGGGCGCCCTTCCTGACTCAGAACACCACCAATGCCAACCCCAGATGCATCACAATTTACCTCAAACACCTTTTCAAAATCAGGAAGTGCCAAAACTGGTGCTTCTGTCATCTTCTGCTTGACGAGTTGAAAACTGGCCTTTGCCTCCTCGGACCACTGGAAATCACGTCCCTTGAGGCACTCTGTGATAGGAGCAATCAGAGTGCTGAAGTTTCTGATGAAGTGACGGTAGAAGGACGCCAATCCATGGAAACTTCTGACATCGTGTAAGGTATTTGGTTTTGGCCACTCCAAGACCACATCTATTTTCGACTGATCTGCATGAACACCATCAGTAGACACAACAAAACCAAGAAAAGTAACAGAAGTAGTGAAGAAAGAACACTTCTTCTGATTGATGAACAGGCGTTCCATCCTCAACTTAACAAAAACAATACGAAGGTGATCAAAATGTGACGCCCATGTTGGACTATAAATGAGGATGTCGTCGAAGTAAACTACAACGAATTTCCCCATTAATGAGGATTCAGAAGGGAAAACGGTGGAATTTGGCCTCGAAAATATGTGCAACGAGTGTAGCTCATTGACCACGACGTGCGCGTTGAAAAAAGATTTCCGAATTGGGGTCGTTTGCGCGATTCTGATACTCGTAGCCAAAGTTTTGGCCAAAATACTAAAACGCACCAAAAACTGCCAAATTAGAAATAGAATTATGATTTCCTGCCATCCTTGTGCTGATCTACTAATTCAAGATATCTTAATGCTAATAACGTGTTATCTGATAGCTCAGCATCATCTAACTCGGATCCTCCTGCATTAATTCCCTGAACGGCGAGTTGCAAAATTCTGATACTGTCGCAAACCTCGGGGTCGTGGGGGCCGCGACCTCTATTACCGAAGGAGAATTCACCAGTATGGGGTCTCAACTGAGGGCGGCCAAGTCAGATCTGGCATCGACTCGTGCTGAATTGAGGCGAACCAGAGCTGAATTAGAGCACCTGGATGTGGCCGTGGACCGGTGGTCTTTTGATCTGGAGGCCCAGGAAGCCGATAAGAGGAGGACGTAGGCGGAATAGGCTGTTGAACGGTGGCAGTTGGAATCTGCGATTGATGAGGGACTTCGTCGTGTTTGTGAGGCAGAACGATTGTTGGCAGAGGAGCGCTTAAACTATGCTACTCTGGCAGGTGCGGTGGATTTTGACGTATCGGGCAGGAGGTCGTTAGTCTCGTCTGAGGTTATTCAGGGAAAATTGGAGCTTCTGAAAATGATCAGAGGAAAGCATCCTAGCGTCGACCTTGATTTTGTTCGTTATAGGAAGGCTGCTTACGGACCGGTTCATCGAGGGGAGTGTTCTGGCTCCGCAGGACTAGATGCTAAGGAGGATGCTTCTCCTTAGAAATGGTTGTAACGTCCTTTCCTAGATAGACAAATATTCTTCTTTTTGAATGAAAGTGTTGTTTTGTCCTGCATTGTCGTGTTTGTTTTAGATGCTTCGTAGATCAAAAAATTTACACCACTAGGCGGAGTGCTTGTCAGTCAAATTATATTTTTGCTTCTGATTGTTGCGTTGACCTTGTGACAAAAACCATAACTGGTTGAGTGTTGACCAGGCTCCCTTGGTCATTGTCTGTGATGACTTCTTAGTGAGTTGTTAGCGGACAAACGCTGACTAGACTCCCACTTCCTCGGCCGTCTAGCCCGTGCGAAGCGGACTAGACTTTGGCATTAGAAGACGTCGTCCTCAGTCGCGGATTGACTAAGCTTACCTAGTAAGTTCGGCGGTTGTTGTCTGTTGGAGAGCAATGATCCCTTGGTGAGTCGTCATCATCGGAGGACTAGCGCTGATTAGACTTCCACTTCCTTGGCCGTTGTGGTCCGTGCGAAGCAGACTAGGCTTTGGGCACCAGAAACCATCGTCATAAGTTGCGAACTGACTAAGCGTACCTGGTAAGTTCAACGATCATTGTCTGTTGGAGAGCAATGATCCCTTGGCATGTCGTCTTCATCAGTGGACTAGCATTGACTAGACTCCCACTTCCTCGGTCATCGTGGCCCACGTGAAACGGACTAGGCTTTGGGCACCAGAAGCCGTCGTCATCAGTCGTGAACTGTCTAGGCTCACCTGGTAAGTTCGTCAATCATTGTCTGTTGGAGAATAATGATACCTTGGCGAGTCATCATCATCAGTGAACTAGCGCTGACTAGATTCCCACTTCCTCAGCTGTCGTGGCCCACTTGAAGAGGACTAGGCTTTGGGCACCGGAAGCCGTCGTCATCAGTCGTGAACTGACTAAGCTTACCTAGTAAGTTCGGCGATCATTGTCTATTGGAGAGCAATGATCCCTTGGTGAGTCATCGTCATCAGCGGACTAGCGCCGACTAGACTCCCACTTCCTTGGCCGTCGTGGCCCGTGTGAAACAAACTAGGCTTTGGGCAGATATTCGAGTTTGGCCATAATCGGACTTATCAAGGGTCGTAACGGACAACAGTGGATGTTTTTGGTAAAAGCAAATATTTTATTGATAATATTTTTTGAGATGCTCTACATTCCATGGTTGTTTAAGCCCATCACCGACTTTATCTTCCAGCCAATACGTTTTCGGCCTGTTGACCTTAGTGACTATGTAAGGTCCTTCCCAGTTTGGGTTTAGCTTTCCTGCGCCGGCTTCTTTGGTGTTCTATTGGGTCTTCTGGGCACCCAATCTCTCACCTTGAACTCGCGTGGTTTGACCTTCTTGTTATAATATTGTGCCATTTCCTGTTGGTAGGCGGCTATTTTAGGGGAGGCTAGATCCTGCTTCTCGTCAAGGATGTCTAGCCCTACGCGCAAGGCTTCGTCGTTACCGTCTGGTCTGAACTCCTCCGTTCAGAAGGTCAACACCTCGAGTTCTACTAGAACCATGGCTTCTGAACTGTATACTAGGGCGAATGGTGTTTATCCGGTAGGGGCTTTTTTGGTTGTCCGATATGCCCAAAGTATTTCTGGTAGCTTTAGAACCCATTTCCTTTTGGTTGTGTCAAGTTTTCTTTTGATGGCCTTTAGGATCGTCCAGTTGGTAACCTATGCTTGGCTGCTGGCTTGGTGGTGTCCTGGCGAAGAGAAGTGGTGGTCGATATTTAAACTTTCGAACAATTTCTTGAACTTGCTCCCTTCGAACTGGGTTGTTGATCAATACTCTGGGGATGCCAAATCTACAAATGATGGTTGCCCATATGAATTTTTTGATCTGGAACTGCCCTATGTTGGATAGGGGCTCGGCCTTGACCCACTTGGTGAAGTAGTCAACGGCCACAAGAAAGAACTTTTTGCTTGATGATGATGGGAGCGGTCCGACGATGTCCATTCCCCATTGCGCAAATGGCCATGGGCTAGTCATCGGAGTTAGTAGTTGGGCCAGCATATGTGTGTACGGTGTGAATATCTGACATTTGTCGCATTTGCGGACAATATTTTTGGCGTATCGCTGCATGGTTGGCCAGTAGTACCCCAGAGTTAGGGATTTATGGGCAAGGGTTCTCCCGCCCGGGTGATTCCCTCGTATACCACTGTGAATTTTTCTTAGGACTTGGATTGCCTTTGAAGGTGATAGACAACGAAGCAGGGGCCCTGTCACTGATATTTTATATAACTTGTCGTTTAAAAGAGTGTATCTCGCTGCTCTATTTTTTAGTCTCCTTGCTTCGGCTATCTCAGTTAGCAGGGCTTCGATTGCTATGTATTTCAATATCAGAGTCATCCAATTTGGCTACATCTCCGCAGTGCATATATCTTTACGTTCTGCTTCGTCAAGGCTTGATTGTTCTTCATATTCAATTAGGCCGCTGGAGGCTTCATCGGAGGCTGAGGCTTTTTTAGCTATTGTGTCCGCTATTTTGTTGTCATCTCGAGGGCACTGCATGAGTTCGCAGCTCTTGAACCTGCCCATTATGCCAAGTACTTTGTCGCGGTAGGCTATCATGCAAGGGTCCGTACTATTGAAATCTCCTTTGACTAGGTTGACTACTAGTCTCGAGTCGTTGTATACCGCTAGGCGATCTATACCGATCCCTAATGCTAGCTTTAGGCTGGACAAGAGGGCTTCGTATTCTACCTCGTTGTTTGAAGCGGGGAAGTCGAACCTAATTGCCTTTTCAAGGGTAAAGCCGTTGGGGGAGCGGAGTGTGATCCCTGCTCCGCTCGCCTTTCCAGTCGAGAACCCATCGCAGTGCAAGATCCATACTTGGACATCTGAATCCGAGGGCTGGTGGTCTACCTTTTGCTCTTGTCCGCCGGTGAACTCAACAATGAAATTTGCCAGGGCTTGGGCTTTGATGACGATTTTTGGAGTGTAGTTTATGTCAAACTGTCCGAGCTCCACCGACCATTTCACAATCCTACCTGATAGCTCGGGTTTATGCAATACCGAGCGGAGTGGATACTTTGTCAGGATCGTTATGGAGTGGGCTTGAAAGTAGGGCCTTAGTTTCCTAGAGGATACGACCAATGCCAGAGCCAACTTTTTAGGTCCGGATAGTGTGCTTCCGCTTCTGCGAAGGTTTTACTAGTGTAATATATTGGTCCCTAAGTCCCTCGGTCGTCTCGTACGAGGGATGAACTAACAGCGTGCTTGGAAACAGACAAGTATAAGTACAGTGTTTCCCCTACGTAGACTTTGAAAGTAGCTCTGGACTTCCCATGTATGCTTTCAGGCTCTAAAAGGCTTGTTCGCACTCTTCATTCTAGGAGAATCCCTTGCTCCTTAGTATCTTAAAAAATGGGAGGCATTTGTCAAACACTTTGATATGAATCTGTTGAGTGCTGTCACCCTCCCAGTCAGGCTTTGAACGTCTCGGATATTGGCCAAAGCTTTTATGTCGAGAAGGGTCTGAATCTATTTTGGGTCAGCCTCGATTCCCATTTTGTTCACTACGTAGCCTAAAAATTTTCCAGACTCGACTCCGAACGTGTCTTTTTGTGGGTTGAGCTTCATCTGGTATTTTCTGAGTTGGTTGAATGCTTTGGCAAGATCTTGTACGTGGTCGGGGTTGCAGAGGCTCTTGACCAACATGTAGTCTATGTACACTTCTATGTTTTTTCCGATCTATTCTTTGAACATACGTTTAACTAGTCGTCGGTACGAAGCGCCTGCATTCTTTAAGCTGAATGGCATCACCCTGTAGCAGTATGTTCCCTGTTTCCGTCTCAAAAGAGGCCTTCTCTTGATCTGGGGGTGCATCAATATTTGATTGTAGACTAAACAAGCGTCCATGAAGCTGAGTAAGTTGTGCCCGGAAGTGGCATCCACGATCTGATCGATACGGGGGAGTGGAAAGTTGTCCTTTAGGCAGGCTTTGTTTAGGTCAGTATAGTCGACGAATACTATCCATTTCTTATTTTTCTTTTTTACAAGAACAGTGTTTGCCAACCAGTCGGGGTATCGTGCTTCTTTTATCATGCCCGCGTTGAGTAGACGTCGTACCTCTTCGTTTATCATCGCGTTCCTTTTTGGAGCTACGAGCCTCTTCTTTTGCCTAACAGTTTTCTTTAAGGGGTTTCACTTCTAGGTGATGGGTGATTATCGACGGGTCATTCCCCACCATGTCCCGCATGGTCCATGCAAAAATGTCTTGGTTGCATCGTAGCAGCTCTGTGAGTTGTTTCACCAATTCTTTGTCCCTGGAGTCTCCTTCTATATTTCTTTCACTGACTCCCCCCAATCCCTGGTTCGTTCTGGTCGCTTTTCAGAGTTCAGGAATTCTTTTAGTTTGCCCTTGCAGATCCAGTAATCAACCTCAGACTCTTGCAGTCGTTGGTATCGTGGCCACCCTTTTTGTAGTACATGTAGTACTTGTCGTTGCCACACTTGGAGAGGTCTCCGCACTACTTCGGGGCCACTTCAGATCTTCCCAGTTTTTCATGGAGTTTAGTACGTCCGATAGGCTAAAATTGAGGGGTGTCATGGCTCTGGATCCAACAGTTGGAGGCTTTTCTGGCCTCGACCAACTAGGGTCTGACCTGTTCTCACTACGCTTTCTCTTACTCCTTTATTCATCCCCGCGTTTTTCCCTCATTCTTGTCCTTACGAGCGAATGGCTCATTCTCGCCTTCATTTTCCCTCTTCACGGTCCTCAACTCCTCCAAGGTAATGTGTTTCTAGGCGCTCTTGGGGAGATCCATAATTTCCAGAGGGGGCTCTAGGGTGAGGTCTTCGTAGAGCTTTCCCTCCTTGAGATCGTAGTGAAGGCTATCACGGCCGTGTCGTTGCTGCATCCGTCAATGAAAGTCAGCTCGTTATTGAAGCTCGTGACATACTCTCTGAGTGTCTCATTGGACTTCTACTTTAGAGAGAGTATGTAGTGTGGGTCTTTATCGAAAACGCTGGCTCCCAACGAAATGTGTTAGGAACTCCTTTGTCAACGTCTTGAAGGATTCGATCGACCTCGGCGGAAGGTTGTGGAACCATGTTAGTGTTGACTTCTTCAGGCTAGTGGGAAAATTCCTGCACATCACCGACTCGGATCCTTCTTTGAGAGCCATTACATGCTGGTAACGGCGTAGGTGGTCGAATGGGTCGGTGCTTCGTCGTAGAAGTCGAGCTTCAGGGGAGTGCACTTCCTCGAAAAATCCTCATTCATGATTCAATCCAAAAATGGTGGGACAGAGACAATAGAGCACATCCGGGTCGTGTGACCCTCGGTGGAAGGGATTCTGAGGGCCGAGCCTCTCTGCCCTGGCGGCAGGCTCAGCGTTACCCATGCAACCTTCTCTAGTCCAATGAGAGCTAGCAGGGGCTTGGCTCTCATGTGCTTGCTTTTTTCCATCCTCCGGAGACGGTGGCTCGTGCTGCTCCTGGTCTCCATTAGCAGGTAGTGTATTTTCTAGCGTGAGAGCCTCTACCACTATGGCGATGTGCTGTAGTTGAGATGACAACATTTCTATTATGGCGTCCGTCATTGCTGTCGTTGGCGCGGGGGCACGGGGGCGTGAGTATACTATTTGTGCATGACCGGGACCGCTAGAAGCGGCGGTACAACGCCAGCCTGAGCGTTTGACGTATCCCTTTGTTCTCCGTGGTTGCGTGTTCCTTTGTTCTCCGTTGTTGCGTGATTTAGTGGTCACCATCTCTACGAGTTTTGAAGGGAGATAGTGGTAGAGAAAAGTTAGGAACTGTCGTCCCCACGGACGGCGCCAAACTAATGCAGTAGTTTTCCGCTTGTTGCTTTGACCTAGTCCCATTGACCTACACAAGTAACACACGTGACTCACGGACCACCATTGTGATGGCCGATGGCACTACGATGCTAAAGTCAGACAGGGATCTGAGGAAGGTGTAATGTTGTAAACAAGGAATTTGTAGCGTACCTTAGCTTATCAACCTCATGTCTTATTTATAGTGCAGGAGTCCTGGTTTTACCGAGCCATCGAAGGCGTAGTTTATGAAAGAGATCTTCATGGAGATCCTTCTCTAATTAGGAGTTGTAAAGGGAAGTTTCATGTTAGCCTTGTGCTCCTAGATACGCGGGAGATAGTACCCAATCCAAGAGCAGTTCGTAGAAGGAAGTTTTTCTGCGTGGAATGTATTTTGATATTTGCTTCCTAATTGGAAGCAGAAAACTGCTATAATTGTCTGTCCGAAGCTGATCCTCGAGATACTTGCTTTAGTAGGACTTACGGGTATTGAGGATAGTTGTAAGACGTGTGGGCCTAGCATGCTGTAAGAGTTCGGATCCGTCTGGTGAACTGAATTAGGTGCCCTTGGTACCGTTTGGGTTGGATCAATGTTGGACTGACGCTGGGGCTCGTAATTCCTTGAAATCATCATGACCGTGTATGGCTCAGGGATATGACCGTTTTTGTGTATCATCGCCTATTATTTATTAATGGCACGATCTCTTTAGATTTTGGCATAGTGGCCACTTAACAAGCTATTTTGCTTAACATATTATTATTTAAAAGGATGTAACCGAAATTTATAGGTTTGGCGTATGAGCTCGAAATGAGACATGATTTACCTTTTCGGAAAGGGAAATGACGTTACAGGTACAACACACCGCTATGTTGTGATGTATGGTGGATTTTAGGCGTTTGAGGTCGTTTAGGTTTTCAAAGCAGCACTTTATTGTTTTGAAAGATTTTTATTTTTCAATAGAATTTTAGTTTTGTTTTTAATAAGATTATAGTTTTTATTTCCCAATAGGCCTTCGATTTCCAAAGGCTATTAGGACAATCAAAAGTTGAGATAGGTTTTTAAATTGCACTCATGTATTGTTCAAGGAATTATTTCAGTCAAACTATTATTCAGAGAAGTTTTTTCTCATTCCTCTATTTTATTTTCTCTTTTTTCAAGAAATCATTTTTCTACTAAACTTGAATAAAAAGGATTTTGTAAAAAGTATCATAATTATTTTCTATCCGAAAGCATGGATGTTGGTCGATAGTTGACTATCATCATTCAAGCTTGTTTCAAAAATACAATTGGGTGCTTTTACAAGAGACTTTTTGCCTCGCATATAATGCATATGACTCTGGAGCATAGCTAATTATTAGTTTATTTTTTATCTTTGTAAAAGAATTTAATTTAGTACAATTAGTGTTTGAACTTAAAGACCTCAATCAAACAAAATTACTATAATCAAGGTTGTTGTCAATGAAATTTCCTTCATTTGAAAAAAGTACATTTTTCGTTGGAAAAAACTTGTACCAACAAAAAATTTGTCCCTGGATTCCTTGAATTATCCTTGTACAATATTTTGCATCGAAATAAAAATAATTGCCAATAAATAAATTTGTTACCAATAGTACAACAATTTCCAAAGAAACTATAATGAATTAATGAGCTTTATTGAGAAATAGATTTTTATGGAAATGATTACTAGTTTTTTACAAGAAAAAAGTTGTGACCAATAAGGTTGTAATTGGCAACAAATTTTATTTCCTTGTTGTAGAGACGTCATTAAAGTAAATGTTGTTTCTAAAAAAATGTTGCCAATAGTATACCAATTTTCAACGAAATAATGATTTGTCGCTATAAAATAGTTAGTGAACTTCAACAAGAAATAGATTTCCATTAAAATAATTATACTTTTTACCAATGAAAATAATTTGTTACCAACAAATATTTTTCCTTGCTACAGAGATTTCATTATAAAATATATTGCTTTCATCAAATTAAAAAACGTTGCTAATAGTGTAACAATTTTCAACGAAATTACTTTGCTGCTATAAATTAGTAAATAAGCTTTAACAAGAAAAAAAACTAATTGAAAAAATTATCAACGAACTGAATAATTACTAATATTGTGATTATTATCTAGGAAAACATATTTCTTTATTAAAGAGAGATGATAAGTGTTAATATTCCAATAACAAGAAAAACAATTTGTTGTTAAAATTAGTCTTATTTAACAACAAAAATATTTCATTCCCTATAATGCCATAATTTTCACAGAACAAGTATTTTGTGGCCATAAAAATATTTCGATTTTAAATCAATTCGACGGGAAATTAAGTTTGGAGGGAATACTTCCTGCCACCTATTTAACAATGAAAGTTTCCCACAAAATATATTTTGTTGGAAAAAGTAATAAGTTTATGGCTTTTTCAGGGAATTTTTTTTCGTTAACGATGATACCATATTAACAAGGAAATTAATTTTCGTAGAAAATTTTGGTTGGTAAATGACAAATGTCTCATAGTGCTCCTTGCTGATGAAGATGGAGGCGTCTCTAGCACTTGCCAAAAATGGGGGGTGGGGGTTGTAGAGATATGGACTTCCGTCCTTCGTAATCCTGGTGACCTCCCTAGCCACTAACTCGTTGTTGTTGGAAACGATCACTATCTTTTTGCTACTAGAAATTAGAGTAGTCTCCAACACTTGCAAAGGTCAGTGGGAGTGAAGACGAACTTTCGCCTCTCACTGCCCCTTAGTGTTGGGAAATTTCCCAGTCACTAACTTTTTGTTGATGGAGAAGAAACCCATAATTAGCACTTGGCAAAGATGGGAGGAAGGGAGATACATACTTCCGTCCTCCCCCTAGTGTTGGGGATCTCTTGCCACTAACCCCTTCCTGATAGAGATGATCACTAACTCTTTTGCGATGGAGACTGGAGTTGTCGCAATAACTTGCTGAAGTTTGAACAGAGTGAGGATGGACTTTCGCCTCCTACTACTTCTTAATTCAGGGAGCTTTCCCAAGCACTACCTCCACATACTTAAAATTAACTCCATAATATATTAACTTGTATTTACATAAGTTTTGTTGATATCTTTGCCATGTAAGTTCTGAAGAATGTCCAGAAACTAATCCAAAATCAACAGATCATACTCAATCAAGTTATTGTTTTCCAAACCTTCACTGGAACCAAATGCCTCAACTGAATCCACCAAGTATGACATTGCAAACCCAACATCAAGGTTGATTCCTCTCATCTTCATTGACCTCTTCTCCCTTTACTACACTAATTCTAATGTGCTAGTTGAAGTTTTTGATCCCTTTAATTTTCTCGAGTTGAAGCTCAAAGGTCCAATTTCTTGCTTCACATACAATTGGTGAGGATCCTGTTGGAAGAGGAGGCTTCTAAAGGCTTTTAGGAAATTTGAAAGGCGATGATGAGAGAAGAAGAAGGTAGTAAAAATGAGAACTTCTTATTGATTATCAAGTTTTTGCTTGATACAAAATGGGAGAACTCAACCCCTATTTATACTAGTGGCACCTCCTTAAACAATGGCTAAGATTGTGCCAACACATTTCTAATCCAATGGTTACAATCATCTAGAGTTCTCCACCAAAATATCTTCTATCTAGATTTCTCCACTCTTTTCTAATACTAAAATTATCTAGATTTTATCAATGACTCTTCTAGAAATAGCTTTCTAGAAATTGTGATCTAATCTAGCTCCTTCTAGAATTTGGGCTTTGTTATTTTATTCTCTACTCTTAAGCCCAATTGCAATTTAAATAACTAAATCCCAATTACACCATAAGTTAGCCCAAATCAAGTTTATATTCCAACGCCCCCCAACCCCCCTTAAACTTGATTTGTCATCCCAAGCAAACTTCTCAATTTGATAAAGTCTTCAAACTTGAGTGGCTTAGTGAAATGTCTGCTGCTTGATCCTAGGATCTCACATACTCTAGTTGCACTTTCTTTTCTTGTGATACACTCTCTTATGTAGTGATACCGTATATCAATATGTTTGCTTCGACCATGAAAGACCGAATTCTTTGATAAGGCCATTGCTGATTTGTTGTCGACATAGACCTCGGTTGGTTTTTCTTCTGGCATTTCAAGCTCTTTTAGCAGACTTCTTATCCATATTTCCTAACAGACACATGATGTAGTAGCCACATACTCTGCCTCACATGTAGAAATTGTGACAATTGGTTGCATCTTTGACATCCAAGTAAAAGTGGTATCTCCCATGAAGAACCCAAAGCCGATTGTGTTTTGTCGATCATCCACGTCTCCAGCCCAGTCACTATCACTATATCCAACCAGTTTATAATCACTATTATGATTATAGAATAAACCAAAGTTGCTCCAACATTTGATGTAGCGGAGAATTCTTTTTGTTGTTTTTAGATGAGTAGTTGTTGGATATTCCATATACCGACTACTAAGCCGACGACATAAAAAATATCGGGCCTCGTACAAGTAAGGTGGTGCAAGCTTCCAACCAAGCTCTTGAAGTTTGTTGAGTATACTCGTTCTCCTCCATTGTTCTTGAACAATTTGATTCCACATTCGACCGACATACTGATAGGCTTGCAATCTTGCTTCTTGAACTTCTTGAGCAGGTCTTTTGCAAAGCCTTCTTGTGTGATGAAGATACCATCTTCATTTTGTTTTACTTCAATACCAAGATGGTATGACATAAGTCCAATGTCAGTCATCTCAAACTCCTTGATCATTGCTTTCTTGAATTCTTCAAACATACTTGGTTTAATTCCGGTGAATATCAAGTCATCCATGTACATGCACACGATCAAAATGTCTTCATCATTGATTTTGACATATACCGGATGCTCATGAGGGCATCTGGTAAAACCATTTTCTTGAAAATATTTATCGATTCAACTGTTCCATGCCCTTGGTGCTTGCTTTAACCCGTAAAGAGCCTTGTTCAACTTGAGAACTTTGTCTTCATGTTCTTTCACTTCATAGCCTAGAGGTTGTCAATGTAAACTTATTTTCAAGAAGTCCATTCACGTAGGCAGATTTCACATCCATTTGATGAACCATCCATCCATATTTTGAGCAGCTAAAGAGATAATTAATCTGATAGTTTCCATGCGAACAGCAGAAGCAAATACCTCTTCGTAGTCGATGCCAACCAACTCTTTGACTGTAGCCCTTTGTGACCAGTTTTGCCTTGTATCTTTATATTTCTCCTTTAGCATTCTTTTTTGCCTTGTACACCCACCTGACACCTATCGCCTTGTGTCATTTTGGCAGTGAAGTAAGCTCCCATGTATCATTCTTCGTGATAGCTTTGATCTCCTCATCCATAACATCCCTCAACTTTTTGTTCTGAACAACTTCTTTGAAATTCACCGGTTTGCAGTCGGCAAAGAGACAAAAGAGTGTGAGATCCTCGTGCGCGACATGCTTCTTTCAGTTGATAGCGAATCTTCAGTAGTTGTTGTTGGCGAAGTTGCCGGAGTAGTTGATAGTCACATAATTATAACATTTTTTTACCTCTTATTATATTTTTGTTAATCCTTGTTTTATTTTATTTTAAATCAATTATTAAATTTTTGTGTTTTTGTAGAATTCTGAGCAATAACGAAGAAATCAAAGAAAAATGCAATGAATAAATCACAGATGGTGACTTCAGAAGAAGTGGAGGTGAGAATAGCCTAAGCCCCTAACCTAAACTCAAAACCAAACCCAAAACCAAATCCGTAAACCCAAATCCAATCAAACCCAAAGCATATTCTCTTAATTATCCAAGATTCTAGTTTGATTTAAGCCTTAAATCACTCATTGAACCCTCCCCTTAACTTGTCCAAGTTCATTTTCTTAATTCTCTATAAATACAATAGAAATGAATAAGAAAGGGGAAGAAGATAAGGGAAAGAAAAAAAATACAGAATACCAAAACCTCTTCTTCACAATTTGTGATTCTCATCACCATCCCAACCAAGCAAAATCACCACCCACAGCCTATCCATCTCTATTTTCTCTCATTCACTCCACCGAAACAGGGGCGTGACAACCCTATTTCACTTCATCTTCAACCACCGTCACCGGCTACACCACCACTCACCACTCGGTTCTCATCTCTCATTCATTTTCTTCATCACAACGCCCATCAACCACCACCAACATCTCTCTCCGGCAGACCACAGTCACCCACACTCCTCTCTCACCCTCTTTCTGCCACCTTTCACTCCGTCGGAGCAAGCTAACAGAACATCAGCCCACGCACCACCACGCATCACAACAGTGCCATCACGCACGCCGGACAGCCTCCATCTCGGCCTCTCTTTCTCGGACGTCTCCGGACATCATTGTCGGTCGCCGGAAGACCACATAAGCTCTTGTCGCAGTCCCTGCTCACCACCAGACATGAGTAGATCGCCCACATCGTCTTCCCGCCTCTCTCTCTGTTAGAATTGAGGAAGATAGGTTGGGGCACTATTTGCACCCCACCTTATAACTCAGTACCACCACAGAGACTTAAATCAAGTTGACGCTACTGGCACCCAGTGGACCTTGCTGAGAGCACCTCGGCTGAGAAAGATCAGAACTATTTGCACCCACTGGGATCTGCTGAGCCACACTGGACATGTTCCTGTTTGCACCCTGCTGAATGCTCTGTAACACCACAGTGAATTAAGTCTCAAACTCTAGAATTAATTTCATTTCACTTTATTATTCCATGAATAATATTAATTGATTCACGATTTATAATATTTTACTTTCACCTAATATGTCATGCATCTTAGGTTGTTAGAAAAATATTATGTTATAAATCAAGCATGTTTTAATTGAATAATTAAACTTGTGATTAATTGTGCGCTAAAAAGACAATTAATGTTAGGAGTTTATACATTGCTAGAGTCATTCATTTGAAATTGGAATATTAAGAAAAATTGAATATAATTTTAGGAGCTTGAAAAATATTTTGCAAATTGTGGTTTCCCTCCAACTCTTTTCTTTTATTTATTGTTATTTTTATTACTTTTGTTTAACTCGAATTTTTAAACACTGTAACCCCCATTTTCTCCAAATTAGTTTAATTAAATTATTAAATTCAATTTAATCCACCTTCCTCGTGGGATCGACTCGTACTTGCCGTTGTTTACCAGTTAGACACCGTGCACTTGCGGTTATTACAAGTGGGTCAAATTAGCCTGTTTATTTAGGCCGGTTAAACCCGCAACAGTAGTGGACTCACTTGTTTGCTCTAAGCTTTGTTGCTCATATTCTTCAAGATAGGGGACAAAGTTATCATCCTCATCATTTTCCCCAATCCCATTCGCCTTCTTCGTTAAACTTCACATCTCAATTTATCATAGTCTTTCCAATAGTTTAGGTTTTACAGTTTGTAGCCTTCGGAGTTTGAGTCGTACTCGATAAAGATGAACTTCTAGCTTTTGTCATCGAGCTTCGTTCGCGTCTCATCTGGTACATGTGCATATGCTATGCTTCCAAACACTCTTAGATGAGAGATTCCAGGTTTTCTCTCACTCCATGCTTCTTGCGGCATTTTCCGCCACACACTTCTAGTAGGTGAGCGATTGGACAAGTAGACTGCATATGCCACAACTTCAGCCCAAAACACCTTCAGAATTCTATTGCTCTTGAGCATGCTTCGCGCCATGTCGAGGATGGTTCTGCTCTTCCTTTCCGCAACTCCATTTTGCTGGAGGGATCTCGAAACAATTAGAGGATGTCGAATTCCATTTGCTTCACAAAATTCTCGAAACTCGTAAGAGGTAAACTCTCCTCCTCGATCAGATCTCATGGCCCTGATCTCACGTCCAGATTCTTTATCCACAACAGCTTTGAATTTCTTGAAGGCTCCAAAGACTTCAGATTTTTGCTTCAAGAAATATACCCAAGTTTGTCTTGAAAAGTCGTCAATAAATAGAAGGAAATAATTGTTTTTATCGAGGGAGTTTGACTTGATTGGTCCATATACATCAGTGTTTATGAGCTCGAGAGGCTTCTAGGCTCTTGAGTTTGACTCCTTTGGAAAACTCTTTCGGAATTGTTTTGCAAGTAGACATCCTTCGCAAAGTTGGTCTGGGTGATTGATGGAAGGCAATCCTTTCACCATCTCCTTTTTCGATAGCAAATCTAATCCACCAAAATTTAAGTGCACGAACCGAAGATGCCAAAGCCATGATGCATCTTTGTAGCAAGCCTTGAGACATTTTGCCTCATCATTTTGAATATTTAACAAAAATATTCTATTTCTTGACGTTGGCACCTTGGTGATCAAATTACTTTTCTTATATCTTATTGTCAGGCTGCAATTTTTCATGTGAATATCATAGCCTTTCTCTAAGAGTTGGCCCTGACTCAAGATATTATTTTTCATGTTGGGCACATAGTAAACATTTGAAATAAATTGATGCTCTCCATTCTTCAAGCATATTAGGATTTTACCTTTGTCTCTCACCGAAATCTTGAATTCGTCACTAAAGGAAACATTGTCATTCACTGATTGATCAAGCTCCACGAACATGTTTCTTCTTCCACACATATGGTTACTTGCACCAGTGTCAAGATACCATGTGTTGTCTTATCCTCTACGATCTCCTTTATATGCTAGCGGTAGCGTGCCTTCCTCTTGACTCTTATCTTCGACATAGTTAACCTTCTCTTCAACTTTATATTTGGGAGCTCTATATTCTAAATTATAGTGACCGAATTTTTACAATTATAGCATTTGACTTTAGGTTTGTCGTACCTTGAGTTGTTCCCACGATAGAGCTTCCTCTTCTATCTTCATTATTGTCGTAACCTCCTCGTCCACGTCCTCGACCTCGTTCTTGGCCACTACCTCGTCCTTGGTCACGAAATCTTCCACGCTGACCACGTTCATTGCCATAGCTTTCTTCCTTCTCCTTTGAGTGGACTTGCATCTTGAGAAGTTGTTCCACAATCTCTTGTATCTTATTATGTTTTTCTTTGTACACTTGCAATTACCCCATTAGTTGGTCGATAATCATCTCTTCCAAGTCTTTTGTTTCTTCAGTCGTCACCACAGTGTGCTAGAATTTAGGATCTAATGAGCATAGTATTTTCTCCATTATTCTCACATCTTTTAGCTTTTCACCGTTTCTCTTCATTTGATTGGAAATGGTCAAGACTCTTGAGAGAAATAGTCGGAAATGGACTCAGACTCTTTAATGTGTAAAGCTTCAAACTCACCTCTTAGTGTTTGGAGCCGCACCTTTTTCACTTGCTCCGCTCATTTGCAAGAAGTTTCAAGCTTTTCCCATGCCTCCTTTGAAGATGTTGCACTTGAAATCTTTTCAAAGCCATCATCATCTATGGCTTGATAGATGAGGAAGAGAGCTTTCTTGTCTCTCTTTCTTGAATCTTTTAAGTTAACCCTTTGTGCTTAGGATAGTGTTGCCTCATCTTGTGGCTCATTATAGCCTTTCTCCACAATCTCCCAGACATCATGTGCACCAAGGATAACACTCATCTTGATATTCCAATTGTCGTAGTTGCTCTTGTTGAGCATAGGGACTTGGAAGGAAGTCATACCAGTGTTTGCCATGACAATAGGAAGATATCTTTTAGGTGTTTGGAACCTTGCTCCGATACCGCTTTGTTGGAAGAGAAGGGTTCTAAAGGCTTTTAGGAAATTTGGGAGGAGATGACGAGAGAAGGAGAAGGTAGTAGAAATGAGAACTTCTTTTTGATTTTCAAGTTTTTGCTTGATACAAAATGGGAGAACTCAACCCCTATTATACTAGTGGCACCTCCTTAAACAATGTCCAACACATTTCTAATCCAATGGTTACAATCCATAATCTAGAGTTCTCCACCAAAATATTTTCTATCTCGATTTCTTCACTTTTTTCTAATCCTAACAATATCTAGATTTTATCTAATGACTCTTCTAGAATTTTTTTTTTCAAACCACTAAGTTCCTTAATCAGTTCAGTAACACTTGAACATCCAATTCAAGCTATTGTAGAACTACAAATACTCGAAATTGTTCAAACCAACACAAACTAGACTTTTGATCCAAATAAAAAGCTACTTTTCTCATCACCACATTTAGTGGCAACCACTTTGCATGGCATTCATCCTCAAGAATTGAATTTTCGGCTCTAGCTTTTGAATTCTTCTCAACATGGCCCTCTGATTCCATAACATCCTTATCAGGAACTCATGTTCTTCTCTAGGTGTCTCCATGTTATGCTGATGGTCATATGGCCTCCTCCTCTGCTAGTTTGATCTGGCCACAAGTTGCAGGTTCCTAATTCGACATCTTTGTTCCTTGAAGTGTTCAACCAAGCCTCATTGTAGTGAAACAAAATTCCTCCCATATTATGTTGTGGCACTTGAGCCCTATCACGTTCCACATTGGCTCCGGTGGTTTCAACCCTTTGAACTAGCACTGGCCAACTTTTGCAGGGTTCTCTATGATAGGCTCAAGGAGCACCGCATTTGAGAGGAAGGGAAATTAGTTACTTGGATTTGGTACAGGGACGAGTTTTGAAGGTTGGGGTTGGTTGAGGATTCGATGTTGGGTTTTCCTCTTCATCATGTGATGACTCGGAAATAGACATGTTCATGTTGGGAACGTTGGAGGCCATTCAGGAGAGGATGCTTGGGGGATATCTATCCAATTGACAAGCTCCAAAGTCTATACATTGCCCTTTCAAAATTGCTTCATCCTGCAGCCAATTGCTGCTAACCAGTCTTGAGCCCAGCAACATGCCAACTTACCAACCAACCCACTAGTATTCACTTTAAAAACTAGAGCAGACAACAACAGCAGAAGCAGTGTACTCTATTTTTTCAACCGAGTCGTTGCTATAAAAACCTTATCTGGTCCTAAAAGCCAATGACAGCCAAGCCGAATGCTAGCAAGACCATAAAAAAATCAAGAAATACATTGACAGATTAAAAAGAATCCAACCACAGCAAGACGAACATAGGAAGACATACCTATGTCGAGACCACCCTGCCCAACGAGCAAAAAACAGAGCATACATCACCGTAAGTGCTCAATAGACCTCGCCATACAACAGCAGCAAAGCCAAAACGTCTTCACAACGAGTACTCACCAAAAACAGTCTATAAGTATACTCACTGTATCTAACCATCATTGACAACTCATTTAGAAACACGAGCATAAGGAGTTTGTCTCCTATCCAAGAGAACCAGTCCAACAATCCTAGGAGGAAGGTCAGAATCTCCAAATTCCCGGCTCACACCCTCCTTATGAGCTCTATCCGCAAGGGCATCTGCCACCACATTAGCTTCCCTAAAAATATGCACACATCCAACCTCCATATGAGAAACCAAACTTTTAATTTCTCACCAGACTTTCTCCATGAACTAAGGAATTTTAAATTCCTCATAGAACCATCCCCGGACTATCTTCGAACCCGTTTGTAGGATTACCTCCCTATAAGCCAACCTATTACACAATCGAAAGCCCTCATAAACCGCTAGTACCTCCGCATGATTATTTAATCTTGCTCCAAGGGTAACCTGCTGAGCCATAATACAAGCACCCAAATTGTTTCTAATAATGATGCATGCTGGCGCCTTGTTATTTCTCGATGATCCATCCACATTAAGGGCTACAAATTCTTCTGGAGGAAAGATCCAAAAGACAATTCTATTGCCCTTTCTATAAACCGGTGAAATAGGAAGACCTAGAGCCAAGAATGGCTCCTTTCTATCACTAAATTGCTTGGGAATGACAAAGGAATTTGCCAACCGTAATCCCCTCCTAACTAACAAAATAACTACTATCACACTTGGCTTGCCATTGTCATACAAACCCCTACACTGCTGCTTCCAAATCTCCCAAATGATAAACATTGGAGTTAAAAAGTAAAGCATACCAACTTGAGAATTCTTATTGGCCCTCCTAAACCAAACTGTCAAAATAGTAGAAATTTTCGCAAGCCTTCTAATAAGGACATCAAAAATAAATTCAAAATGTTTCCAGACCTCAGTAGGCAGACTTCCATCAAGAAAAAGACGCTTCAAAGTTTCCACATTCGGTGCTTCACAACAAGAACATCTCGAAGCTAAACTGAATATGCACCGATGCATTTCCTTGACAACAGGGACACCCCTTAACAATAACTTCCAAACAAATATCGAGATCCTAGAAGGAAAAATAGACATCCAAATCTTATTAAATAATGAAAATTTTTCTCTCTTATCGCTAAGAAATTCATAGGCCGGGCGAGAACTAAAAATACCATCTGAGTCCGGTGTCCAAATGCAAGCCCTTCACTACCTTGGATTCTGTCATCATACAAAACCCTCATCAAGCCCTTCATCACGGGACTTACCAACTCAAAATCTCCATTCTGCACCTCATAGACCGTTGGCCAAATACCTTGATCTGCCAACTCCCCCGACCTCAAGAAAATCGTGGTTAAGTTCCAGTTTGTTGCAAAAAAACTTGAATTCCCATTGCCAATGCCCCAAACACAGTTGCTAACAAATACCGATTTAAACTTCATAATTTTTTTCATAAGAGGTGACACCAAATTTTTTTCTACCTGATAAATCAAAGGGACCCTTTCCTTATAGTATTTGCATCTTATGAAATTCGCCCACAACGAATTAGCATTAAGAAGATTCCACAACGCTTTGATGTGGAAGGCCCTGGTGACTGTATCAAGGTTTCTAATCCCCAGTCCTCCTTCCTCCCAACAGAAACAAATATTATCCCAAGATATCCATTTCTTTTTCAATCTGCCTTCACAATCTCCCTAGAAAAAGTCAGCCAACAATTTCTGAATTCTCGAAATAGCTTGTTGAGAGACACACATAGCACTTAAGGTATAAACTGGGATAAAACTTAAAACATGCCTGATCAATATCAATCTCCTACCAGGCGATAAAAGCTTCGCCTTCCACCCACTGATTCTCTTCTGAATCTTGCTCACCAGCGCATCAATAAGGATAATTTTGCATCTTCCCTGATAGATATGGACCCCCAAGTACTTCATCGGAGATCCTTTAAACTGGAAACCTGTATATGTCTTAATAGCCACCACTTGTTCAAATGAGGTTTTTCCCTCCACCATAAAGGAACTTTTATTTACATTAATTTTTTGACCCGAGGTACTAGCATATCCTTCCAAAAGTTTCATACAGCCTGTAACCGAGGACTTTCTCCCATTGAGAAAAACCAAATTGTCATTTGCATACAGAAGGTGCGTAATAGGCGTGCAATATCTAGGCGTGTAATAGAAACAAATATCTTCTTTAGTAAAAGAAGCCTTCAACCCTCTGTTAAGAACCTCCGTGGCAATAATAAATAACAAAGAAGAGAGAAGATTGCCCTGCCTCAGCCCTCTAGAAGATTTAAAATAACCATTCTAGACTCCTTGCATCAATACTGAAAAACCACAATTAGCGATACAATTTGTGATAAGATGGCAGACCTTGTTAGAAAAACCAAACCCTCTGAGAACTGACAAATGGAAAGGCCATTCTAAGCAGTCATACGCATTTTCCATGTCAATTTTTAGAACCATATTACCGCCCATGACTTTTTTATTAATGTCTCGCACCAGTTCCTGAGCCAACCCAATGGTTTTCACAATAGACCTACCCCTGACAAAGGCACCATGCTCCAGAGCTACCATCTCTGGTAACAATAAAGCCAGTCTACTGCAAAGTAATTTACTGAAAATTTTATATATGACAATGCAAAGACTAATAGAACGGAAGTCAAATAAAGAACCTGGCGAGTCCACCTTAGGGATCAAAGCAATAAAGTTGGCCGAAAAAGCTAAAGGAAGAGCATCACCCTCAAAGACATGAATGGTCGCTTTCCAGATGTCCAACCCAATAATCTCCCAGCAAGTCTGAAAGAATCCAGCAGTAAACTCGTTTGTTCCTGGAGCACTATTTTTCGAAATGCCGAAGGTAGCCTGTTTCACCTATTCCGAAGACGGACTTTTGACTAACTGATTGCAATCCAAGCTAGAGAAAATTGAGGGAATACAATCTAACAACTCCATATCAGCACCTTGACAAACCTGAGTAGAGAGAAGTCGCTGAAAGAACCCATTAGCTTCACGAATAATTTCCCTTGCCTCAGAGATCTCCCTGCCACACTGCAAAGTAATTGAGGAAATAAATCATTTTTTTTGTTTAGATTTAACCGAAGCAAAGAAATATTTGGTGCAAGCATCTCCCTCCTTAAATTTCTTTTCCCCTGATTTCTGAATCCAATACAATTCCTCTTGCTAAAGTGCTATTCTATACTCAGTCTAACATCAACTCAGATTACAACGCGCATTCACATCCCAATTTGCCTCCACATTGAAACCATTACTACCATTCGCCTCCCAACCAGAAAATAAGATATTCTCCCATTGGCTCATTTCATCTTCCAATGCTCTAATTCTGCAAAAAAACATTTTCGAAAACATCTATGTTCCATTTAATAAGCGCTTTGCGAAGAGATTTAAGTTTAAGGTCCACCAAATAAAGCCCTCATACTATACATCTTTGCTCAACAAACCGAATCAACCAACGCCTCAAAAGACGGATGCATAGCCCACATATTAAGAAACCTGAAAGGAGAGAAACCAACCCTAGGTTATAAAGGCATCGAGGCCATGAATGGAGCGTGATCCAAAAAAGTAAGTTAAAGATGTTCCACCTACATATTTGGCAACTGAGACTGCCATAAGGAGTTCACAAAAACTCTATCCAACCTAGCTCAAATACGATCACTCCCACATCTAATATTACCCCATGTAAACTTCGGGCCAATAAACCCACAGTCGATCAAGCCACATTGTTCAATACAATTCGAAAAAGTTGGACATACTGATAAAAAAAGGGGAGTTCCCGCCTAATTTGTCCCGTTTACTAACAACTGCATTAAAATCTCCACCAACCAACCAAGGAACATCACAATGTAAAGCCAAATACTCCATTTTTGCCCATAAGTCCCTTTTCTCCCCAACGGTGCATTTAGCGTAAACAAAGGAAATGAAGACGGTCTGTGAGTTCAAATCCGTTACCTGACAGTGAATAACCTGATCCGACACATCCATCACTGTGACTACTAGCTCTGAATCTCAAAAAATCAAAATCTTCCTGCCCGTAGCTTTATTAGAAGTAAACTCTGAGCTAATTTTGTTTCCAATCTCCATATAATGGCTAGCCTCAATCATAGGTTTTGCTATCATAATAATTTGAACTTTGAACTCATTAACCAAACTTTTAATTCTATTTCTCGTGGCTCTATTACCCACTCCACGCGCATTCTAGAACATAATGTTCTCAATCATTTTTAAACTGGCCGAATGAAGCATTCGGCCTTGCTAATCGACGTTTACCCGGGGGTATCGCCAACTTGATTTTTTTACTCATTTCTCCTTCCGACACAGCCCCCAAATCCAAATCTCTACTCAATGCCACTTGCGGACAAACCTCAAATTCTGAATCTGCTGCTTCACTATCATTACTGGCACTCTCATGGGTGTTAATGTTCATCTTCTTTCTTTGCAGCCTACGAGTCTCTTTAAACAAAGAAATGGTCTTGTCCAAGGTGTCTCCCAAATTGTGATTTGCAAATTTTAGACTGAGTTTAGTTGCATATTTTCCAGACTTATCCTCGACCAAAACAAAACCCCTATTGTCAGATAGCGGAGTGTTAGTGCCCTGTTCAAGACCGTGTTTTGCTGAATCCTCTTCAACTTGACCCTGCGATGTTACTGCCCGAGCAAGCATCGCAGATTCATTTACCTCCAGGCTGTGCAAGGTTGAAGCAGTAGCAACCTTCGTCCCTACAACCTCATCTACAACGTGTGCATCACCATTTGCAACCTCGCACTCAATAGCAACAGCACCTGCAGCAGCAACCTTCATCCCTGCCTCGTCTACAGCATGAGAATCAACTGCCTCTTCTACAACCTCGCCAATAGCACATGCAACCCCTGTCTCCACGCCTACAGCGTGAAAACCATCTGCATTCTGTTCTGCACTTGTCTGAAATAGCAGTTATTTACCATCTAATACACTATCCTCTGCCAAGGCGAGTGCAACACTTGCCTGCGAGTCCTCCACTTCAGCTCCAAGAATCGCTCTCTCAATTCCATTAGAAGAATACCCTGTAGCTTTGCAATCAGACTTGAAATTGGCAACAAATCTTTCATGCGATTTATTATTAGAATGTCCAATTTCTTCCAAACTTTCTACATTGTCCATGCCTTGGTTTCCTTGAGCCAAGCTCTTTCCCTCTACAAAATTTTCCTGATTATTCACAACTTCTATTTTGACCAAATCGTTCTCTGCCTGCAACTCCTTCTCTAAATCTGCTAAAACTTCGAAAGAGTTCTTTTGAGTCCAAATAACTGCTTCTTTGTGCACGGGCATAAACTTTCTCTGGTTCGACTTTACTGCTAGCACAACCTGGCTAATAATCTCAACTCCTTTGTCATTTTTTGCCCCGTTAGTACCAGCTTGCTCCACTTTATTTCCTGCCTCCTTCATAATTGGTCTATAGACCTTCTTTACCTCCATGCCTCTCGACTGAATCCCTTTTCTTTATTTCATGTTTCATGATTTTTCAGATTCCCCTCAACTTGCTTATTGTTATCCTAAACAACCATCTCGTAGCGGCCTTCCTTATCCTTTTTATTCCCAACACGTCTTCTACATGCCTCGTAGGTATGCCCAATCACGGCACAGTTATCACAATACTTGAAACCCAAATACACAATTTTCTTCCAAAATCCCTTGATCCCGGAAAACTCTAGCCAAATATGATTAGGAAGTTTGCTCGAGAAATCCATCTAAACGCATAACGTAGCATCATTAAGTCTGGTGAAACCGAGAGTACTATCATCAATCCTAAAAATTGAGCCAATTGAATCCTCTACTTCTTTCAAATATAACGGATAAAAAAATTGTAATGGTAGATTCGGAAGATCCACCCGCAGCGGGGCAAGAACCGGATCTTCCCTGAGACTAAAACCCGGAGGCCATCGAAAAGCTTTAAAAGAACACCCTAATCATAAAAGAATCACACGATAAAGCTTTTTTAACTTCCTCTTCCTCTTGAAATCTAACCAGGACGTGCCTTTGATCCAATAAACCCATGGTAAAATCCCCCAAGACTCCCCAAGACTCCCCAAGACCTATGAATAGTTTCTCGGATGGTCTCTAAAGAGGGACAATAACTAGAAAACTTAAGCACAATAACAAAGGATTCTACATACCTTTCACATCTTTTCGCTTTGGAAATATTCATAGATAAAGTTGGACTCCCCTCCTGACGAAAATGATTTCCTTTCATTGGTTTTTCCTCATTAATCACATTCTTAATTAATCCCAAAGCTTGAAGAAAGGATTTGGGAGTGTTAGCAGCCTCAGGATGACCGTCTCCCAGCCTAGACGGTTGGCTTCCCCCTGCGGCGGCTGGAGGAGCCGCCATGGGAATGTTAGAAAAACCCTTCCTCTAACAGTCCAGATTAGAGACTTGCAGCAAAACAATGGACAAGATTTAGATTAGAGAGTTTTTTTACCGAACTGCCCTTAGGACTCTAAAATCGCATTAGAGTGCTTTTAAAATTGCCTTACTCCATACTCTTCTAGAAATAACTTTCTAGAAATTGGGCTCTATTCTAACTCCTTTTAGAATTTGGGCTTTGTTCTTTTATTCTCTACTCTTAAGCCCAATTAAAATTTAAATAACTAAAGCTCAATTACACCATAACTTAGCCCAAATCAAGTTTATTTTCCAACAGATCCCCTGTATTGTATTTCATATTCGATTTGCTCTCTACGTTGGTGTTTGCTGTGACAGTTGAGCCTTTATCTTCGAAAACTTGAATCCGCTGGAAGATCCTTGAATCACTAACCCAACCTAGTTCGAGTCATATCTGCTTTGAAATCCAAACCACGGACGAGGAGGAACCCGAGACTTTATGGGAGGTTTCCCCACAGACGACGCCAATGTGTGGGGATTTTTCCAAGCTCCTACTTTTTTTATCTCATTACTTCTTTCATTTTTTTTCTCTCTTTGGATCTCATCTCTTCCCTTTGTTATTTCTCTGGCGTACTCAAGAAGAGTCTCCCCTTCTTGTTATTCACCTCGTCTGTTGAACCTCTTTGGTCACCTCTTCCCCTCTATCAACCATGTGACAATCCTCTTAACGACTAATATCTTTTATCTTCCGTTTCCAAGCCCAACTATTTCTAAGCCCCTTAACTACCCAAATACCTTGACCTACTGAGTGCACCATCATTCACACACTCTACCACCAAAGGTGTACTTTGTGCACCCACAAGTCTAAAATCCCCTAATCCATCAAGTATATCACACAAATTTTAGTCAAATTCTTCACTTTCGTTTTCTTGTGAGAAACCTCGTGATCTTCCCTAACCTTGGTCTTCTTCAGTCTTCACTTACTTTGAATTTGAATGATTTTTACATGACTTTGACTTGGACCATGCTTTTTGAAATTTCATGGTTGACTTGAGTCTACTTGGATCTTCTTGAATCTTCTAGGGTTGAATAACTCCCTAAGTCACTCTACTTGAATTACCCGTATACTTGACTTTAGCCAAGTAGTTTTACCATTATCTCAAGTTTCACTCTATTTATTTTATTTTATTTTTTAAAATTAACCTCCATGGAGAAGAGCATCTATGGGATGCCAGACCTTTATTACTATAGCAAAAAAGCTTTTACACATCATCAGGGGTACATTACGACTTTACCCGAATAAATGAACAAAGGAAACAATCCTTACTAAACTGAAAACATCAAAACTCTAAAAAGAATAACCAGATCAAAATCACCAAGGCTCTAGAACATATTCACCAAGGAATTGGCCATATTCAAGAGATTAGGCCTTATTCACCAAGAGTTAGGCCTCATTCACAAAAAAAAAACACCAAGAACCAAAACTCTAGATCAAATTCTCAAGGAGAAAATGTCTTATTCAAGATATTAGACCTTATTCACTAAAGAAAATGCCTTATTCATCAAGAGCTAGGCCTTATTCACCAAAGAAAAAACACCAAAAACCAAGTACCAAATAACAAATCATTTGCTGCCAAGAACCATAATAAACTTTTCTTACACTCCAGAGCATCAAGATATCAAAACAAAGAAACTATAATGTTCAAGTAATGCTCCAAACCGTTGCTCCAAATAACCATGCCCAGAAGCAGCATCACCATCCCAAGGCCTACTGATCCACCAAAACTCCACGTCCTCGGCTGCTCCAAGATCATGTCCTTGCAAAAATACGCTACTGTTCCAAGAAACAAAACACGTCCTGCATGCCATGTATTGCCAAAACAACAACCAAATACTCTTCTCCACTATCTCTGCTGGCCTGTCTACTCCACGTTGCTGTCAGGAAAACTCCCAGCCGTTACATTCCCATTTTTTCTGCCAAGCCTCTCTTGCTGCCTGTAAGTTTCCAAAAATATTTCCACTGCCAACAAAAAAGGCTCCATGCTACCAATATACTTTCTGTAGTCCCAATAATCGACAGCCAAAATGCTCCCACAAAAAGCTGCCAGGAAGCAATTAAGACACCCCAAAACTGTGCCTAAAAATGGAGTTACACCTCCCTGTTTGGCGCAGCAATCAAGAACAGATTGAAACCCTTGTTTTATACCCTAACCAATATAATTAAGTTCAAACTGTCCTTCAGGCTATACATACCACCTACACCGAAAACAATGAATAAAAGGCGAGTATATTAAATTCATTTCAGCAATCTTAAATATGCAGACTAATTTTTGTCCAGGAAGATCAAAGATTTTGGCCTATTCGGAAGAGTTGCCCAAGTGTGAAGTCGAGAGACTTGTTCATTTTGGGCTAGACTAACCAAAGCATCCGCCACCGAGTTTGTCTCTCTAAAAACATGACTACAATGATTGGTGGATGTCATTGTTCTACTAAGTTCACCTATCTCCCTCCACCAATCATCAAGGAACCACGGGATCCTTGCCTCCCGATAAAACCATTGTTTAACCAACATAGCATCCGTTTGAATCAAACAATTTTCCTAACCCTTCATTCTATAAAATCTCAAACCCTCCAAGAGGGCCCTAGTTTTTGCACATTGTTTGTTCCTTGACCCAAAAAATTGATTCGCCGCCATGAAATTACTTCATGATCCCTGATCACAAAACCTCCCGCCGCCATGTCACCCCTTGACGAGCCATCTACATTAAGTGCAAACCATAAAATTTCAATAAACCACACGAATTTGAGCCTCCATCACCGTCTTCTCTTAGAGGCCCAATCTTCGCCAAAGTGTCCCATTTTTATCCCTTTTTTTGGAATGAAGTGTTTGTATACACATCTAATCCAATAATAAACTTTTATTATCACTTAATTTGAAGACCATTCCTTTCCCTCATAGAATTTTTTGTTTCTTTGTAGCCAAATTTCCCATAAAATGAAAAGAGGAGTAAGATGGGTAATAATACCTGACATAGTCAAAATGTTTGCTTTATGAAACCATCTGTTGAGCATGGGGAAAACTTCTAAATGTCTATAAACATGGACATCAAAAATCAATTCAAAATGGTTTCAAACCCTCCTGGCAAGTTCACCTTCCAGAAACAAATGTTTGGTCATCTCATCCCCAAATCTTCTACAGCAACTGCACTTGGAAGCCAATTGAAACCCAATTCTACGAATCTCACCATCTAGTGGCAATGCCCTTTTAATAATTTTCCACACAAAAAAAGGAGATCTTTGTGGGAAGTAAAGGGTGCCATATCCACTTCCAAAACCCATCATGATGCCCCTACTACAAAAAATCTCAGAAGCCGAACTTATAGAAAAATTACCATCATTATTAGGGATCCAAATTCTGACGTCTTTTCTCCCACTTTCTCCTCGAAGTATTCTAGTGTAAAGATCTTGGGATTTTCTTTGCAATAAAGGTCCCAAAGACTTGAAGTTCTCCCTGTGCATTTTCCTTAAAGAAGACCACCTATTATTTGTTTCTGTCCAACCCATTCGATGAAAATTTTCTCCTATACTCCAGTTTTCATTGAAGAAACTTACGTTACCCCTTCTAATCTTCCAAGTTGAATGTTCTACCATAAAGTTCTTGACCTCCAATAATTCCTTCATAAAAGGGGATGCTCATGCATGATCAACCTGGATACTGATAGGATTTCAGTTCTTTAAATATTTCTTTCACATAAAAATGGCCCACAAGGAGTCAGTATTCATTAAATTCCATAATGCCTTACCTAAAAAACTTTTATAACACAATCAAAGCTTCTCACATTCAATCCTCCTTCTGTTGGAAAACTGAGCTTATCCCATACAACCCATTTCCTCTTATGTCTGCCTTCATTATCCCTCTAGAAAAAATCAGCAATCATTTTCTGTATAATGTTCAATACTTTCACAGGCACACAAGTCGCTGCAATTGTATATACTGGCATCGAAAGTAATACATGTCTGATCAGGATGAGCCTTCCTCCCGGGGAAAGCAGTTTCGCCTTCCACCCCTGAATTCTTTCTTGTATCTTATTAATCAAAGGCTCAAAAAATATTATTTTGCACTTACCTTGATACATAGGGACCCCCAGATATGTAAAAGGAGATGGTTTGTAACAATAACCTGTCCATTGTTTAGTTAAAACCAATCTTTCCGCCCGCACTTTCTCATCCAACATAAAATAACTCTTTACATCATTTATTTTCTCCCTAGATGTCAGGCAATATCTCTTTAGAAATTTTATGCAACCCATCACCGACTGCTTCCTGCCATTTAAGAATATCAGCGAATCATCAGCATATAATAAATGGGTAACCGGATTACACGCCCTAGGAATGTAATAGTAACCAATATCTCCCCTATAGAAAGCTCGTTTGAGGCCCCAATTTAACACTTCTGCAGCAATCACAAATAATAGTAGGTAAAGGGGCTCTCCTTGTCTGAGTCCTCGTGATGACCGGAATTGCCCATCACATCTGCCTTGGAGAAGTACTGAAAAACCACAATGTGCAATACAATTGGAGACAAGATGACAAACTTTATTATTTAAACCAAATTTGCGCAAGACCGCCAGAAGATAACCCCATTCTATTCTTTCATACGCCTTCTCCATGTCCAATTTGAGAATAACATTATTGCCAGTTACTTTTTTTTTTTCCAAAAACTCGCATTAATTCTTGGGCCAAACCTATATTTTCTATAATCGAACTTCCTTTAACAAAAGCTCCCTGTTCCAAAGATATAATTTTTGGAACTATATTTGCCAGTCTTTCTGAAGAAATTTTTTTTTGCTAAACACCTTGTAAACCATGTTACACAGGCTAAAAGGTTTGATTTATCTACTTTGGGAATAAGCGCCAAAATGTTAGCAGTAAACGAACCTGGCATGGAACAACACTCAAAGAATTCCTTCGCAGCTTCCCAAGTATCCTGGCAAATAATCTCCCAACATGACTAAAAGAAACCTACAGTAAAACCATCCGGGCCTGCTTGCATCCTCTTTAAATTAGAGGCCAATATATGCATCCTCCCAATTCCTTCACAATCTTAGTTCCAGTTTCTATCAACCAAACCAAAAAAATTGACATGAGTAAACCACACTCTTTGAAATCTAAACGGAGACATACCTGCTCTCATTGTAACTGGCAAAGAGACGAGAAGAAGAGCATGATATGAGCATGTGCACAAGAGATGTTCCACCCTGGTGTGCTGCATATCCGCTACCCATTCTGAGTTTGCCATAAATCTGTCCTATCTCGCCCAAGTTTTTTTGTCTCCCTATTGGTTATTACACCAAGTGAATTTCATACTAACAAAACCCATGTCTGAGAGTCCACAAGCTGAAATGCAATCTGAAAATTCAACCAAAGACGATTGCACTAGTGGACGTCCACCCAGTTTTTCTCCACTATCTGTAATGACATTGAAATCCCCATCAATAATCCAGGGTTCAGAAATACCCATGGCAATGTGTTCCAACTCTTCCCACAGGTTTTCCTTTCATGCATTACACATTTAGCATATACAATGGAGATGTAGAAAATTTTGTTTGAAACAATAATCGTTGCTTTACAGTGCATAAACTGATCAGTACTTTTCAGAATCTCCATTTTTAGATCATTGTCCCAGAAACCAAATTTTATCACCACAATCTTCATTTGAAGCAAATAACGGAAGAGCAACCTTACCTCCAATCTCCATATGCCTTGTAGCAACTATCATCGGCTCGGCAATAGCTAAAAGTTTAACATTATTATCTTGCACGAGTTTCTTATTTCTGCAACGGGTAGCCCGATTACCAACTCCCCATGCATTCCAAAACATAATATTATCTATCATCATAACTAACTGGGTTTGTCATGTACCTTGTCACCCTACGATCTCCGACAGGCAATTTCTTCGAACTTTTCATTTTTCTTTTCAGTTTGACCTCTTCTGATTGATAACCAGTGTCCGTCATGGATATAGACATAGTATTAACATCAGACTCATTGTCTGAATGCGTCTCCTTGTCCGCCAATAATTGTTTCGGATGATCCCCAACTATTTCCTTTTCATCTTACCGATCTTTTTTAATAAAAGCTTCCTTCCTGGCAGCTTTAATTCCCTCTAAAAAAATTTTTTTAGCCATTGAATTTGATCGGTCAGGCGATATGTCATCCCCTGTGTTGATGCCTGAACTATTTGATTAGCCAACGTTTCACTTTTTTTGCCACCATGTTGATGCCCATTTGAAACTCCCTTAGCACCCTGTGTTGCTACCAGTTCCGCTGAAGTTGTTTGCTCATGCACTACCTCAGCCCCCTGTGATGCTGTCAATTTCGAATGGGGAACCATCGCCTCCCCTTGTTTTGCCATCATCTCCTTTGTTTTTGCTTATCAGTGTCTCCTTGCTAGTCTTCAATCTGTCGACTGTATTATCTGATGTTCAAAAGTTTTGATCCCCCATAACAGCACTTGTTTCTTCAGCCAAATCAACCACCTTCCTCATCTTTGAGCTCGTGCCTACCCCTTCATCAATATTTACAAATTCAGGTTGAGAATATGAGCTACTTTCTGGAACAAAAGGGACAATCCAAATAAGAGCAGCGGACGAATTCTCAGACCCAGTCATTGACTTGTTGTCGTTGTCCAATTTAATTGCTTTATCCATTTCACTAATGATATATCCCACCCCCATTAGGTCTTCTTTCAAGTTTTCTTTTTTCTATTTTTCTAACTTCTCCCTTTCCAGCTTTCTTCTCAGTATTTTCCATACCAGTCGCAAGCAAGACGTTCGGTTTTGTAGACGAGTTGTTTTCACTTTCAGTTACTTCGTCTTCTGCATCAGAGTCCATTAATGCTGCAAATTTATTTGCTAAATTTAATTGATCATATTCTCCGCCAGAAGACTTTTTTTTCTTCTTCTTGGCCACTAGGAATTTCTACTCCTTTACTGTCATTAGCACCACTCGTACCGATCTCATCTTTTGTTTTTTGGCTACCGGGACATACATCTGTTTCACTGTGTTTTTAGCCTGTTTAGCCTTCTCAGGTTTCCTTTCCTCCTTAGGTTTTTCTCCTTCTAAATTTTGGTTTCCTTTCTTAATACCCAAGAGTTTCCTATACTAATGTTTTTCGTGTCCTATTAAAGAACAATGTGCACAATACTTTAAATCGGGGTATTCCAATTTTTGCCAGTATCCATCGTTTTTAGGACTCTAAATCCAGATCCTTGAAAGTAAGGGTTTGGTAACTTCCATCTCAATGCACATTCGTGCAACCTTTGGTCGAGCAAAATATCTCATACCATCATCAATCCTTAAAAATATTCCAAAAAAGTTTCCTATCACCTTCATGATTGCCGGTAATAATAGCGCAAAAGGGAGATTTGGGAGTTCTACCCAAATCGGAGCCAATTCCGGATCTGCCCGTAGGCTAAAACCAGGGTGCCGACGAAAGATCTTGTACCGTACCCCCGGATTGTAAAAGAATCCTTTGATAGAACTTTTTTAACTTCAACCTCCGATTGTAAATAAACACAAACGTGTCTTTGATCTATGAGTCCCATAATGAACTCACCAGAAATACCCCAAGACCTATGGATAGATCTCTGATGAATCAAAAGAAGGCCGAAAACTTCAACACCACGATGTGGTTAGAGACATGGGATTCCCCCCTTGATACATCCGAGTCTAATAACATTAAGCCGAACTTCCATCCTTTCTGTAACTCGTAGATTCTATAGGTCTATCCTCCATATTGGCTTTCATAGTCTTATCAAGAACCTGCACAAAACTGTGCTTCGTTTGCATGCCATCGTTGCCATCAACAGGGAGATCTCCCTTGGCTGGCATTGCATTCTCCATAAACCCTAGCCGCCTCCCACTTCCACGATTGAGATCTTCTCCCACATAGCAGGGACGGCCACGATTAGATTAGAAAGTCGAAACAAATATTGCCAAGAATGCCCTCTTAAAATCGCTTCCGCATATCTACTTCTACTTGAAGTTTCACTCTATTAGTTTTGTAGATTAATCAATAGTTGTTCATAATTCACAAATACATTGAGCTAGCTTTTGGAGCACACAAGAAAACATCTCAAAGTTAGGCATGCGTTTACACATAATCCTGAAAGAACAATACTACATGGCTCTATAAACATACTTGTGTGAATTGGAAAAGTTGTTGTTGAGGCGGTGAGAGAAGTTAACTATGGATGGTTTTTCTAATGTATGGCTTGCATAGAAAACACACAAGGAAATTCAACCCGAGGCGGAAATTGTTTGGTCGGTAGAACTAACTAGTGCGTGAATCAAATCTTAGTCCTACATGGGCTAAGATATGCATTTGGAAGGTACTTGCAAGATGGGAGTTACTATAGCCTTTAAAAACATGCACCAAAACCCAAGCCCCATCAAAGACTCTACTTGGGTAGTTAAGTTGAGGGCAATATCAGTGTTGTAGTAAATAATGGTTTTGTGCTAGTGCGAGAAGTAAAATGTATATAGGATTCAGAGATGTGAAGTCAAACTTTGGGAACAAGATCAGCTCTTCTTTTGTTTTTGCACTTGATTGTTTATGTTTAAATTCACTTTCAAAATGCGTTCCGAGATCTTAATTTTTGTTAGTTGAGGTTTGGTATGAACATCCCTTACTGATTTATAGATTATACACTTCAACTTAACTAGTGCTTTGGAAGAACAAAACTGAATCAATTAATGTCAATAGTACTCGGTCGCATAGATACAAAACACTTTTAACCTAACTTATGTTAAGTGTGGGATTACTGCTGGAAGATAAATTAAAGATCGAATCTGAGTATATAAGATCCTTGATAAGGATGTATGAATCAATACCGAAAATCAATTGTTGAGGGAGTCTGGAATGGTGTGTGCTGAGAATGTTAAATATCAAAGTAATAGAGGATTAATGAGTTGGTTAGGTGTGAGTTATTGATCCAGCTAATAAATCATGAGTTTGGTGTGGGATGAAAGCAACAGTTGCAAAGGCAAGGGAAGCACAAGGTACTACTGAGCTAGTGAAAAATCACACTTTAAAATGACTATAGGATCAGGGGCGGATCTATGTGTTGGATAAGGGGGTCAATTGCCTCCCTTATAATTTTGAAAAATCACATTAAGTTAATCGTATGTTTTATCTTGCTCCCCTTTAAAATTTTAGATTGCCCATCTTTATATATAATCTTGGCTATTGATTCCAGGTTATTTTAAAACAGAAGGTTTTGTTTTCTATTTTTTAAACTCCACCTTCACTAATTCCAATCCCACTCCATCTCTTTCTCTCTTTTTTCTAATTCCCATATATCCACCCACCATATCTCTCTTTTTCTTTTTTTAATCCCTCTCTATTTTAATTCCCACCATTAATTGAGTTGGAGACCGGAGGAAGGGAAATTATACATTTCAAATTTTTTTTTTTTAATTTCTATCTATTTAATCTCTTTATTTTAGATTAAACAATTATAAATTTTGGATTTTAAAAGTTGTTGTTTGTCTGCTTCGTCCGAGCTAGCCCAAAAGGAAAAAGTTCTCCATCCACTCTAGTCCAGAGAATAGACACTACTTAGGATACTGCTGCTACTACTACTTGGATTTAGATTGTACTGTTATGCTTGCCTCAACGCCAAAAAGTTAGAAAGAAAGCAGAGCTATACTTCTCGCCAACTCTCATCTTATACCACCATGCTTAATTTTGTTTTCTCCAATTCAAAAAGGCGAACTCTTCATTTGCTAACTATAGCTGAATTAATCATGTCATGTATATTTGTCTAATTGAACAGTTGTATAGTAAAATAGTTGTATACTGTTTACTCTCCTTTGTCTGCAGTCCTAGATCCGCCCCAGTATAGGATGCCTTTTTTTAACATGTTAAGCTAGATAGTATGTTTGTAAGACATGGATTTTTGCTGGTCATCTCTTAGTGTTAAGACTTTATAGGACAAAAACATATAGGGATCTATATAGCCTCTCTAGCAGGGCTTCTAAGGCAACGTCTCTCTCATTCCTATCTCATCCCTTCATCAACTCAAAAACATGAAACACTTCCCTCTCTCTCTGTCTCTCTCTCTCAATCTCTTTCACTCTCCCCTTAATGTCACGAGACTCAATGTTCCTTGTCCTTTCAATTAAAAATAAACAAACAAAAAAATAAAAAGTAAAAATAAAATAAAACAATCAAATAGAGGGAGAAAGAAAAGAGTTTGGCAGTGTATAACTGATAGAGAACTTTCAAGCTCCCATCCCAACCTTCACTTAACCCTTTATATTGCCAGCCTTCAAACTGAAGTCTCTCTTATTATAATTTCACAAGCATTCATTATCATCTATCTGAAACCAAACCTTTCTTTTCTTTCTATCCATCCATCCATCCATCCCCACCATTATTATTTTTTTCTCTTTTCTGTTTATAATACTTACCATGTAAGCATCAATACCCTTTACTCTTCTTCATCATCATCTCTAACCCCATTGACCTTTTTTTCATTTAGTTGTGCTGGTGTTTATGTTTGCAGGAGACCTGACCAGAGAAATCCATTAGACCTCAACAACTTGCCTGAGGAGTATGGAAGAGATGGGAAGCTGATCTTTGATGAGAGCTCTAACAATATTCTAGCTGAAGCTTCAGAGACAAGTACTAGTAAGCACAACAACATACTAGGAATCCCTATAATGGTGATTCATTAGTCAAGAAAATGAGAAAACAAGAAAACCCACTCTACAAAATCTTCTTTTCTTTCGCTAGGGTTTTTTTTTTTTTATTTCTTCAAACAAAATTCTAGATGAGTTATTGTGGTTGGTGGGGTTTACTAGCTAATATTTTACTATATTGTATGTTTAGCATTTGAAAAAATAAGATTTAATGAAATTGAAAACAAGTGTAGAGTTATATCGTTTGATCCATGTATGGTCTCATCGAAGTTACTTTATTTGGGTTTATTGCAGGGTGTAGGAAAAAGAAAAGTGGAGGAAAAGATGAGTGTGGGAAGGTTTATGAGTGCAGGTTCTGCTCCCTCAAGTTCTGCAAATCTCAGGCACTTGGCGGCCACATGAATCGCCATCGCCAAGGTAAGTAGACATGTCATTAAATATGTCTACTCTTCTTCAAAACAATTTCTTCAAACACATTAATTAAGTCCAAACATCTGTGTTGTTGTTGTATTATTAATGAGTTTTCAAAGAAACTGCTGTTTGGGGTTCATCTAATTTATGACCTCATTTGATTCAAAATAAGAAAATGTTATTTTTGTTGAAAACAAAATTGGGATAGTGAAGTGATGTGTTAGGGCTCCCTTGCAAAAAAATGTGGAAGACATTTAAGTTAGTCATGTCAAGTTGTTTTTCTCCCCTTTTTCAAGCAAGGCAAAGGGATGAGTCGTTGTTATTGAAATCCTTGTTGGGGATTTTGATTTGATTTGTGTGTTTGGTGGTGGGGTTGTTCAGAGAGGGAGACAGAGACACTGAACCGAGCTCGTCAGCTGGTCTTCAATAACGATAACTTACAACAAGGGAATCCTCATTTAGGGTATATTCTCTCTTCTACTATTAATTATTTCACCCTTTTATTCTTTCTTTCTTTTTCTTCTCTACATTCTTTTAGGGTTTGTCTTGGTCTCATTCTTATGAGAGCTTAAATTTGGTTTGTTAAACAGATTGAGAGAAATGAACATTGGAGGCGCGCAACCGATCCCACCAGGTAATTTTGGAGATCCATCATCTCTACCATATAGATCAGCTTACCCATCAAGGTTACTGTCAACTTCTTCTCCTACAATCTTATCACCAACACAACCATACCTTTACCCTCCGTCGTCCTGCCTTATGTCCTACTCCACACAATATCCTACTCACCCAATGAGTGATTATGTTGTTGGTCATGTCCTTACGGGCAATTCTCATCACCCTGCCGGTGAATCAAGTTACACTTGTATTGGAGCTCCACTAGGCCGTGATTTTCAACCTGAAGATAGAGTAGGCGAAGACGGAAGACAAAATTACGGAGGAACACAACATTTGAACCCTTCATCGATCAATCAGTTTCATGACGGATATTGAAATGAATAAAAGAGTTGTAATGGTTTTCTCAAAGAGACAAACATCATCATGCAAGAAAGAACAAGCGTTTTGTCGTGCGTTTACAAGTAGGTTGACAGCTGTTTGAGCTAGCTAGCTAACATACAGACAGAGATACTCAGGTCAGCTAGTTTGGATTTAAGCTTAGAGAAGGGGTGAGATGGAGAGAGTTGTTGCTGTTGCTGTTGCTGTTGCTGTTGCTGTTGTTGTTCTTGTTTGTTGTTTGTACAAGTGTGAAAGGAGTGGATATGAGACGAGAGGAGAAACTAAGTTATTAAAGAGATGAAGGGACAAGGAGTTAGAAATGAACTGAAAGTTTCCATATCATTCATCCCTTTTTTCCTTTGCATTTTGGTTCCTTCGTTTTGCATGGGGAAAGATTTTTTTAATGCTTTCTTCTCATTCTGTGTCTTTTATGTCTTTTTTGGCCTTGAGTGAGAGGAGCCCATCTAAACGCCTCTTTCAGTATCTCTCTTAGCCTCTCTGGGCCACTTTTGGTTGAAGGAGTTCATTATATCCTTGTACAATTAATAGGAGCACACCCTAGAAGTCATGATTTTTATGCCCTCACTATCTTATTTAAAGTCCAATATATACTTGTGAATATTCAATTTTATGAAACAAATTTATTAGATCCAAGAGATTTCTTTGAAACCCGGTCTAAGATTTTGGTGCCCTAGGTGAACTCTTAAAATGGCGTCTCCGTACAAAAACAGATGGATTGTAGACCATGAGACTTGAGGTTTGTTGGGATGTTGCAGACCGGTGGATGGATTGTAGGATGTGTGACGATTCGCGTCAAAGGTGGAGATTGTTGGGATGGAGTTGGCTTGAATAGTCTCACATCAAGTAAGGAGGAGGAGTCACTAAGGTTTATAAGAAGATGATCTACTCCCTAATAGCAACGAGGCATTTTAAGGGAAAAACCCCACACCACCTAGGCTTGGATGGAAGGCCCGATATAGTAGTGTTTAAGTTGGGGACAATATCGTTGCTATGTATACTGGATCTAGGTGTGCGCACGCACTCAGCACACCAACATAAACTTCTGACCATATAAACAATACGATTTGTTTATTTATTTTTTTGAGCTAGGATGTAATTATCCTGAACTTCTTAGTAAATTTAAAATGAAACTAGAGTTAGGTAGTCGATCACTTTTCACCATTATTTATCTGACGAACCCATCTAATGATTGACTTGATAAGTGTAAATGAATTTTGTTTTATTTCTAATCTGATATGAACATATTAATATTTATATCTCTATGGGTACTTTAACTGAAGCTAGGCCACTCTAAAGGAATGGTGTGATTACTCCTTGTGCTAGTAATGTTAGCTGTGTGAGCTAGTACAAAACAAAACATGTAGATACCCGAAATTCTAGCTGGCCTGGGAAAACCAGCGAGGTTGCTGTCTTGGGGGGCGAATTTACACTTTTGCCCCCTTTCCTCTCTTTAACAACCTTTTTTGGAAAAGGTGTTTAAAAAGGGGGTGGGCAAAAGTGTAAAATCTCCTCCCCAGGCAGCAACCTCGCTGGTTTCCCATGCCAGGAAGAATTACTCTGTAGATACATCATATAAAATGCCAAAATGTAATTTACTATAAAAAAATAGACTAAAAAAATACTTGAGATGATATCTGCCTGAAACACGCTTAGACATTAAAATATGTGTTTGAACACACGTGGAAGACAAAATTCTAGGTGTTCTTGTGTTTGAACTTTGAAGCAACGATACTCTAACACAACATTCTCTTGTTAAGTAAGACTAACTTCAACTTCAATGTATATGTCAAACTAATTCTGCAGTGACTGCCTATTTACACCCAGATTAAAGTGCTTTTCCTCCCTTTTCCTAATAAGTATAGTTTACTGTAAGCACACAGACTCATTGTTACACCCACTTACGTTACAACTTGACGCCAGACAAAATAGCGATTATTCTGCAGGCTAGTTTCAACAGATAATTTATAGGGAAAGAGACGAGAGGATCGCCCAAAAACACAGAGAAACAACTCTGATGTTCAATTCAAAATTATGCCAATCCAAACATGTCCCCAAAGTCAGCCAACAAGCCGGGCTGTATTGCTAAAATTTGTCATTATCAGAATTTTACCAAAAATAGAAAAATCCCAATAATCATGCCAAAATGAAATACGTAATAAAAGAAGTAATCTGCCAAAAATCTGGCCTAAATCGGGTTCAGAATTACTTCCTAAACGATAAATGAAATATTACCATAACAGGAAAAAATAACTAAAATTGTGGATTCGGAAGGGAAAATAGTGGATTTTGACCTAGAAAAAGATATGCACCGAGAAAAGCTTGATGGCCACGACGTGCGCGCCGAAAAGAGCTTTCCGAATTGGGGTCATATGTGCGGTTCTGATACCCGTAGCCAAAGTTATGGCCAAATACCTAAACGCACCCAAAACTGCCCCAATTAGGAAAAGATCACGACTACTTGTCATCTTTGCGCTGATCTGCCAACTCAAGGTATCTCAATGCCAACAACGTGCCATCTGACAATGAAGCATCATCTGACTCGGATCCTCCTGCATCACAACTATTGATGATCACCACTCTAATTTATTGAAAAGAATAAACATGATTTTGGAACCTACACCTGTCCGGGCATCATTAATGGTTGAGATTAGGCGGCTCTTGAACTTCGAAACCGTGGTGGTATTGGTAGAAAGTTCTTCGGAATAAACTAGCATCGTGTTTTAAAACAGATGGATCATAGGTTAAAACACAATGGACATCCCATCTGCATCACTCTAAAAAATGATATCAACCCCACTGAACGGTAAGTACTCTAATGAGTTGAGTATTTTTTTTTTAAATAACCTCTGGGAGGGAGGAGCAGCTATGGGATACCAGAACTTTATTACTATAAAAAACTTTTACATAAAGTCGGAGGTACGTTACGACTTTACCCGAATTAATAACAGCGGAACCAATCCTAGGAAAATGCAAAAACCAAGCAACTTGGCTACAAAACCAATTCTCAATGAGTCAAGGATAACTCAAGAAATAAGGCCTTTTCTCAAAAGATAAGACCTTACTCAAGAGCTCAAGAGATAAGGCCTTAGTAAAAAAACCTTACTCAAGAGTTAAGGCCTTATTCAACAAAAGGAAAGAGCCAAGAAAACTAACCAAATAATCAACACAACAACTTTCAAGCACAACAAAACAAACCAATAGAAAAACACTTGCAAACACCATGCAACACCATAATAACTAGTTCCTTGTTGCCAAAACCGACCGCCCAAATAATCTGCCCAGCAACATCCACTTCACCGAAAAACAACCCCTTAGCACAGCAGCAAAGCACCACCCAGTAGCAGCTGTCTAGCAGCTTACGCAGCACAACAACGCAACAACAACAACACAGCAACTCCCAACCGCTGCAACCATCCAGTTTCTTATCGAAAACAGAGTGTCTGCAGAGTGTCACACCCTGATTTGAGTTAAAATCATTGCCTAATATCTTGAAACAAAGTGTCGACCCCGTGCATGCCCCTTCATCCAATAACAACCATTTCCACTGAGAAAATTCGGGTAAATACCAAGACATGTAATTCATTTCGGGATTCTTAGATATGCAGTATGATTTTTGTCCAAGGATATCAAGGCTTTCGGCCTATTCGGAAGAGAAGACCATGTATAAGATCTAGATATTTGTTCATTTAGGGCAAGAGTAGCCATGGCATCTGCCACCGAATTTGTCTCCCTAAAAACATGACTACAATGACATCTCATTGATCTACCACTACACCAAAAATACCCATCAGCAACGGTTTGGAACCGTGGGGGTAACCGATGGCCACGGCTAAGAGGCGTGGGCTGTAGAGGCGTCGCGAAATCATCCGTGACGGCTATAAACCGTGGCCAAACATTTTAGCAACGATTTTTTGCTCGAGGACGGTTGATGATTTAGCCACGGTTCTAAGCCGTTGCTACAATTTTAGCCACGGTTTTAAGCCGTGGTAAGTACTTGCCACGGCTTAAAACCGTGGCTAAAATTTTAGCAACGGATTTAAGTCGTGGCAAGTATTGGCCACGGTTTAAAACCATTGCTAAAATTTTAGCCACGGTTTTAAGCCGTGGAAATTTATGGCCACAGTTTTGAGTCGTTGCAAAAATTTTAGCCACGGTTTTAAGCCGTGGCAAGTTATAGCCACGGTTTTGAGCCGTGGCAAATGATGGCCACGGCTTTAAGCCGTGGCAAGTATGAATTACCACGGTTTTAAACCGTGGCAAGCATGGATTACCACGGTTTTAAGCCGTGGCCAGTAAAAAGAAAATTCAAAAAAAAAAATCTAATTTGTTGCGAGGGTTTGAAACCGTTAAAGCTCTTTTTTTTTTTTAACCTCCAGTGGGGAGGGGCAACTATGGAATGCCAGACCTTTATTACTTATCAAAAATTGACTTACAAACGCTACGGAGGTACATTACGACGTTACCCGTATTAAAACCAAAACAATAGAAAAAACTTGTCCTTAAAACAATTGCCACGACAAAGACAGAACTTAAAACATCAAAAAGACTTGAGGCCAAAACAAATGTCCCAACCAGAATGAGCGTAAATCTGCCCAAGCAGCCAGCACACGCTGAAACATCAATGCCATCTGAATAATCACCCTGAAAAACAGCCAACGGGACGCTGCATCGTACCCTCGCGAACTGTGTTTCGCAGCAGCATGCAGTAACCATCCCTCGCATCCACCATCTCGACGCTGGGCACAACAACAGCATCTCCTCAACAGGCCGCAACATCTCAGTAGGCCGCAGAAAACCATCAGTCCGCAACATCTCAGCTCCCAGCATACACTATTTTGCAACAGAGTGTTCCAGCCAACAACCTGTTGGATGTGGTACTAGAGTGTAGGTGCGCTGCAAGCCTGCTCGACGCGCATCCTCGCTCCTAAGACAGTAAAACTCTTCAACAGCCTGCAATTCCGGAACACAATACTAACACTTTCAGAAAATGAAGAACTGTGCTATTATCGGAAGAACAAATACTGAAAAGGACACAAAATTATGGAGATCAGATAGTAATTGAACTTCTGGATCTTATAGCTACTCTGTAAGTCATTGGGAATGCCTAGTATAAGCTAAACAAATTTCCAATTTAAGGGTGAAGAACGACACTCTGGAACATTATAATAATTGAAAGTTCCATGGTTCCTAATAGAACTACTCATTGAGCTTCCATCCTTAAAGGTGCCATAAGAATAGGCATGCAAATGCATAACAATATGCATGGTAGGTTCCCAAGTCTCATCTAAGAATTGTATTTATGGGGATATGGATCACACCCCACAACTAATATATTGCTAATATATTGCTAATATGTGTTGAACAAGTCATATATCAATGAAAGTGCTTTGAGGACCTCCTTGCTTGAATAAGTCTTATTTATGTTTTTTAGATACTTATATATATATATTGGTTTTTGCACAATACCTTACGATACAATACGATATGACACAACTATCCTAAATTTAGGTTTTTGATATGCAATACGATAGTCTAAGAGCAAGATGGATAATTTAGGTTTCTGATATGCAATACGATAGTCTTTGGGGCATTTTGCATGTAATTCTCTGATGCCTTTAAAACTATTTTCTAGAAATGTGATCTTAATCATGTCATCAATATGCATGCTTTAAGAAACAATATCAATATGTCAGACTTAAGGAAAGACAAGTAGAGATTTATTGATTAAATTCTTATTACCAAGTAGGATGACAATACTCGAGCATACTAGGTAGGAGAGCAAGAAGTAAAAGATAATAAGTCAGAGTTAAGGCACCCTGATTCATTTTCAGATTTTGTAACAGCGATGAGCTTAACACTATCACTTCAGGCCTTATATGTGGAACTGGCTTGACATGGACTGACACAGATCATAGCATTTCTTAACTGTAAAATTGCAAAATTGGCATGTTATCGATATTCTATGTTTGTCAAAAAAATAAAGATATATTGTACTGAATAAAGATATATTGTATTGATATGATATCAATAACTCGCTACATTATGACCAAAAAAATTGCTTATAGATATACTTGAGCCTATTTCCCTAAATAGGTGGGATAATGAAAGATTGGCTCTTCATAAAGTGGATCCGCTGGGAAGGTTATAATTTCTTTTATTTTTCTCAAGTGAAATTAGTAATTTCATTCAAAAATTGGATAAAGTGGAAAAGAGTTACTTTAGCCTCTCTTGGCATATACAGTACAAACGAGATGTAGAAAAAGCAAAAACTGGATGAGTTGTGAAGCCAGTATACCTGGCGCTGGGCAGGGGCTAAAAGCACCCTTGGTCTAATTGATTTCACATATTTGTATGCAGCATCAGGTGCCATCTGTCTGTATTGGACCAGCCCACCAACTTATGAACTGAAATTTGAATTAAGTGTCAAAGAGTTAGTATTTTTTATGATCGGCTGTAACTTATGAACTGAAAATGTATATTGTGCTAGAATGTTCAAGAATATCATCTGCTGACGATAAGTGATTTTTTCACTATTTCTGTTGTGAAAGCAATTAGAGGCTTGCAAAATGAATGGACTATGCACGTTTGAGGCTCTGGTAGTGGAGGATCTGGGCTGGTAACTTCAGTTTGCTGATCCACAATGCAGATGAATAATAAATACACACAAGCGTGATGAAAAGGAAGAGAGATGAGTGAAATGTTGACAAATAAATATCTTGAACAGTATTCAAGTGCATGTAGTACTGGGGATGTTGGAAAGCAATGGTTAAACTGAGGACATAAAGATCGTCAAAAAGGACAACTTACTTCTTGATCAACCATTTACGTAGCATATCCGGGAAAAAATTACAATCTAAAGCTAAATATAACTTGATCAACCACTTCTTTTCAGAAATTGTAGGGATGGTGCACCATCAAATTTTGGAAATAACTTGCATGGCGAGAACACCGCTACAATTCAGGATCTCAAGTACTTCAATTTGACAAATAAATTATGATATATTTTGCTGAACCATATTAAAAACGAGAACTCCTGTATAAACTAAATAAATTATGATATCAATCCCATACCTCAACCTGCCTTTGAAGCGATTGGACATAATTAATGATCTCATCAAGCGTTACAGCCTTACCGGTTACCTATAAATACAAAACTCTAAAATATTCAAATTACAATTACACCAATAAACGTTGGCGAGATATTAATGTAACAACCTTAATTCACAAAATGAAGAAAATTACCTTGCTACAACCAGGTACTAAGTCTTGAAGAAATTTCATCCTTTCACTGATCTTCTCCCTTCTTACCTGCAAAGAAGAAATCCCCCTTGGTAAAAAAAAAACTCCCAGAAGTAATAACTAAATTGAATAAGATCGATGCTTCACATAGAATACTTACTCGCTCTGCAAGACTGTGGCTGTTTGTTGCCTGACCCCTTCTTGCTCTAACATGAATGTAATCTTCTTTCAGTGCATAACCAATGAGTTCCATAAAAGAAACAAATCAATGGATAACCAATGTACATCATGAAACCAGATGATAAGGTCTGTGTAAGATGTCTTGGGAAAACAGCCAAAAAAAACTCAAGAGGTAGTTGTGGTTCGGTACTTTACAGTTTAGAATTTTTATCTATGTTTTTTCATTTATTTCAGTGTTCTTAATAGAGCTATTTTAAACAAGCAGACATGAAACTTAACATAATGGTAATTATGTTTAGAGGAACTAGTCAATATAGATCTTATTTCAGAAATAAATGTTATCATGTTAAGGAGGCCGCACCGAGAGCTTTCAGTGGTACCATATACATTGTTAATAGAGCAATGGCAAAAGAAGTTATATGCTGGATAAGTTGTTTATATAGATCCCATTTTATACCTTGATAAGTTCTTCCTGCATTTCTAGGAACTCCAATTTCCTCCTCTCTGAAACAGAATTTTCAGATGGCAAAGATGTCACTTGAACAGTATCCACAACCTCAACTGGCAGAAAGGACATAGTATTCATAACAGCCTCCTCTGGTCTCAACTTCCCAGAAACTGTAAAAGATCTGCACCAGAAACAGAGTTTAATGCAGCCCACTTTTCAAACATATTTGAAGAAACCACAATTTATTATACCGAACAAATACATCATGAGTTTTACTATACTTCACAAAAATTGATTCATTTACCATACTACTCTGGATGCTCTTAGTACACACTTTCTAAACGTTAATCACCTAATAGTACTTTTCAATCAATACATCGACCTTAATGAAATTCAAGGATTCGACTTTGTACTCCCCACATCCACCACCAATGTACTCTTCCCCATACAGGGACGAGGATGTATTCAAAATTGATTCCCAAAAGAATTATCTACTTACACTGTAACAGCATGTCCACCAAAGGTGTAGAGAATATTAGTAGCTCCAATGAAGTACAGAACCAGTTTAGTTGGGGCTGAGTGTTGCACCCCATCAACCTGCCATAAATAAAACCCAAAAACTAATTAACACCAGTAATCAAACAAAACTGAAGCATAAATGGGTAACTCTACACCAAAACTCTTACCTGACCATGAACAAGAGCAGCAACTGTCATGTACCAAGTTGTATAAGTGGTCATTCCAAGCCCCAAAAATGACCATATTCGGTAGTTGTGGAACGAAGGTATGAACACAGTAGTCGCACAGCAATCACCGAATATATAAGTCCATGTTCTCTTATCCAGTCGATCGTTAACGTAGTATATGTTACTGTCCAAAATCAAACCAAAACAAAATCCAAGATTAAAATTCAATCCAGTTTTTCAGATCAGAGCTACAACATGAAATAAAAACTTCCTGGCATAGATAAGTTATTTGAACCACCACAAGTATTGGGTGTCGATAAAAAGTATAACTAGTCCAAGCACACACATCTCAGTCTAGTGTAGCCGAATCATCCTAAATACCAAGATTGTAGGTGGTTGACTGACTTAGTCACACCTGGCCGTAGTCCGTTGCACAAAATGCTATAAGAAAATCAGAAGAATACTCAAAATGCTATAAGAAAATCAGAAGATACAAAAATTATACGAGGAGTTTGATGTACTTTAACAATTTGAACAGCGGCAGCATCTGGTGGCATCCCTCTACAACAGTTAAGAACTGCTTCTGAAGACAAAGCATCCCAAACACCATCACTTGAGATGACAAGCCTACCACCAGCGGTAGATAACTGCAACAATCATATTACAGTGCTTAATGCCAAGAATAAAGAAGAAACAAAAAAGGTGGACAAAGTAGGAGCACACCTTCACTTGCTGGTAAAAGGTTGAAACAAAAAAGAAACAAGAAATCACTCCCCCGAAATCATACTGTATGGTAAAAGATCTCCAGAACATTTTCCATATGCTCGTAGCAGTATAATCCACCACAATCCTGAATTTTCAATAGAACAGTCATAAATTCATGTTAGTCACTACCAAATAAATTTTCCAATAGACATTTAGTTGACAATTTATTTACCAGAATCAACTGGTGCAACACGCCCAATCGCTGCCTCCCCAAAGTCAGGATCCAAAACCTCTTCGGTTGCAAAGTCATCACCATCAAGTGGAACTGTGCGCACCTTAAAACCAAACACACTCATTATAACCCAACCATGGTACATCGACGAATGCAAATACAAGCGATAAATGATCATAACAACCCTGAGGAAAGAACATAAAAATACAAAACTTGACTCAGGCGCCTTAAAGAAAATATTTCAAATGCGCAAATATAGGTTGGATGGACAATAAGAATAACTCTAAAATGAACATCTTTAAATCAAATCAGATGGAGTGTCAACAGAAATATAAATTTAAGAGTGGTTTACTGGAGTAGAATGGAACTACCTTGGCAACTGTTGTTCCTGATCCCATTGGAACAACAAATAACGGTACTATTAGGTTAGACATTATTAATGCCTGACCAAAAATATCAACAAAATCAACAGAATGCAAAACTCTTTCAAATTTTGTCCAAAATATGTCCTAGAACTATGCATCAACCAATTTGAAATCCTAAAGAGGGAAAATCAAAAAAGGGAAAAGTCTAATACATCTTAAATAGTCATCTTAAAGCAAGAATATTCCATAAAGAAGAATCAAAACATGCAAAGACACAAAGATGTATTTATTGCATTGTCATTGGCTGAAACTGCCAATAAGGTTCCATCATTAGTGCCCATGATTTTAATTGCATTATCATTGGCTGAAACTGCCAATAAGGTTCCTTTTTGAGATTTCTACCCATGATTTCTGCCCATGTAAGAAAATAGATGTATTTATTCATAATAATTAAAACTTTTTGAGATTTCTCTGAAAGACTTTTAATTTTATGCAGGTAAGCCACTCTCTCAAACTACAAAATAAAGAGCAGAGAGATGGCGAAGATAACTCAAATATAAAAAACTAATGGAATACGTAATTGCGGCTTCTTTGACTGGTACACAGGATAAATTCATTGTGTTATGATGTTAACCCTGTCACTACACAGATCAGAGCAACTCGGGTTGAGTAGACAACATGATCTCTTATATACATGGCAGGTGTAGCTTCTCTTTGGTTACTTGAATTAGAATAATAAGTAGCCATTTCTTTTATTTTCTTCAAACATAGAAATGAATTTCTTATTAAGGCGAAGGAACTTGAGGAAAAACCTTCTATGCGAATGAATTTTATAGCTTCAGAAACAGTTTCTGTCCAAAAACAATGTTGATTAGCCATCAAATCTCACAGAAAACACTTCAATGAAACTAAGATGCATATTATTGAGCCAAAATTTTTGTTACACCTTTTTAACATAAAAGATTATCTAAATTCATAAGGTTAGGAATCATAGTTCATTTCATGAACCACGACATGGTAATGGACGGCTATCGAAAATTTGATATAATTGACAAAAAGTAAGACTAAACCAAGTATTGCCAAGAGAGGCACCTTAGTGAGCCCCTTCTTGAATTGCAAAACTAAAGAATCACAAAAACCCCCCTAGATGAACAAAGATTGAGAAGACAAACCCAGATTCTACAACAATCACCCTTCCCTGCTCCAACATTTAATTTATTCTTTTATTAGCGAAACAAACAGGCCAATATATTGATCATGCTCATAACAATACAAACACACAGACATGGCTAAAGAAGACTATTGAGTAAATCATGTTGATAGTCTATACATAGTAGCAGACTCAAATCCCTCCAATTGAAATGCCCCCTTGTACATAATAAACACTAGTGCTTAACAAAAGTCTTAAAAAATTAAAGAAGACCCAATACTCACCAAGTAGTTCTTCTACCGCTTCTTCAATAGCAAAGGACCAACATTATATCCAGTGTCTTTGTTGTGTTTCACATGAGTTCCATCACATAGAGGAAATGTACCTGACCTCCAACACCTGCCAAACACCCCAACACCCCAATTAGATCTCACCCATATGTTGTTCACAATCCAATGAGGCAATGAACAAAGACAGGAAATGAGAGAATGTTGAATAGCTTACCTGTTGTTTTGAGTGGTTCTCTTAGTCTTCTTCTTCTCCTCTTCAGAAATCGAGCTAGAGAAAAGAAGAAAGTGAGTTCTAGGGTTTCTGAGAGATGGAGAAAAGAAGAAATTGGTGAAGGGTTTGATGTTCTAGGGTTTCAATGAAGTAAATCTCAGATCAAGGCAATAGAACCTTTCAATGAAGTAAATATCTCTCTGGAAGTTGAATAAAACCTTCAATAAACCTTCAGAAACCTTCAGGGAATCTATAAAATGTGAAGATCCGAGGACAATGTTGAGAAAGGTGGACTGAAATTGAGGGGAGAGGGAGAGGGAGAGAAATCGAGCGAAGTGTTTAATGGAGGAAAATCGAGCGAGTGAAAAAGAGCTTCTTCTTCTCCTCTTTGAAAGTTTGGCTTCAATGGAGTTTCTTCTTCTCACCTTGTTTGATGAAAGGAGGTGAGAAGCAGAGTATTCTCAGGCCTATGAGGAGATGGCGAGATGAGGAACCAGAGGGAGATGACGAGATTGAGGGGAGGGTGAAGGAGTTCTACGTCGAGCGCCAAGTAAAATGAGGGGGGAAATAATCGAGCGCCAAAAAGCCCGCCCGTTTTTTTTCAGCGTGTGTTGTAGTGTAGCCACAGTTTTGAGCCGTTGGCAGTATAGCCACGGTTTTTAGCCGTGGCCATTTTTTTTTAGCCACGGTTTTAAGTCGTTGGTCATTATAGCCACGGTTTTTGCCGTGGCAAAACCAACGGTTTTGAGCCGTGACCATTGTTTTAGTCACGGTTTTAGGCCGTTGGTCATTAAAGCCACGATTTCTAACCGTGAAAAATAAACCAACGGTTTTGAGTCGTGGCCAGTTTTTTTTAGCCACGGTTTTAGGTCGTTGGTCATTATAGCCACGGTTCTTAGCCGTGGCAAATAAACCAACGGTTTAGAACCGTGGCCATCTCCGCGTAGCTAAATAGGCCTTTTGGTGTAGTGTACACAGTTCACCTATCTCCCTCCACAATCATCAAGGAACCACAGAATCCTTGCTTCCCAATAAAATCATAATTTAACTAACATAGCATCTGTTTGAATCAAACAATTCACATATCCCTTCAACCTACATAATCTCAAACCCTCCAAGAGGACCCTAGTTTCCGCCACATTGTTTGACCCTTGTCCAAAAAAACAATGTTTGGGTGCCATAAAACTACCTTCATGATCCCTAATCACGAAACCATCCGCCGCCATCCTTTGCCGAACCATCTATATTAAGTGCCACCCATCCATCCGGAGGAAAATTCCAAAAAACTACACGGACCTGAGCCTCACTCACCGTCTTCTCTTGGAGGCCCAATCTATGCAATAGGATCCCATTTTTATCCTTTCTCTTAGGATTGAAGTGCTTGAATACACATCTAATCCAGTAATACACTTTAATTATCACATAGTTTGAAGACCATTCCTTTCTTTCATACAGATTCTTGTTTCTTTGTAGCCAGATTTTCCATAGAATAAAAAGAGGAGTAAGATGGGTGATAATACCTGACATCGTCGACATGTTGACTTTAAGAAACCATATGTTGAGCATGGAAAGCACTTCTATTGGCTTATAGACATGAATATCAAAAATTAACTCGAAATGATTCCAAACCCTCCCGACAAGTTCACCTTCCAAAAACAAGTGTTTAGTCGTCTCCTCCCCAAAACTTCTACAGCAAATGCATTTTGAGGCCAATTTATAACCAATTCTACGGATCTCACCATCTACCGGCAAGGCCCTTTTAATAATTTTCCATACAAAAATGAAAATCTTTGTGGGAAGTAAAGGATGCCATAGCCATTTCCAAAACCCATCATGATGTTCCCTACTCCGAAGAATCTCAGAAGCCAAACTTATAGAAAAATTGCCATCATTATTATGGCTCAAAATTTTAATATCTTTTTCACCATCTTCTCCTCATAATCTTGTAAAATAAAGGTCTTGGGCTTTTCTTTGCAGCAAAGGTCCTAGACTCCTAAAATTGTCTCTTTGCATTTGCCTTAAAAAAGGTCACCTATTTTATGTTTCTGCCCAACCCACGCGATGAAAAATCTCACCTGGACTCAAATTTTCATTGAAAAAGTTTTTTTTTTTTTACTAAGCCCAAGATTTTTATCAAGTCTAAGCCCAAATGACTTTATCAAGTCCAAACCAATTTTTCATCCCTAACATATCAAGACTCCCACCTCAGCCACACAATATATATATCTCAATGAAGAAGATTTGTGAATGAAGACTCTCTCTCTCAATGAAGAAGATCTTTGAATAAAGAACTCTCTCTGATTTTCATCACTTAGGCGTTCTCCTTCTCCTTGATCTTCTTCCGCCTTCCTAATCTTCAAACACCAAACAACAATGGGTCGAATGTAGCTTCAATCAATCAAGTGTAAGTCATACCACACTACTACAAATATTAGCTTAGGTAACGCCACTTAGATAGCGCTTTTTTAAAGAGCTATCCAAGTGGGCACTAGGATAGCGCTTATTTGTCTTTAAAAAAAAAAAATCAAAAAAAAAAAAAAAACACTACAATAGCGCTTTTAATTTTTTTTTCAGTTAAGCGCTATCTTAGTTATGTCTTAGATAGCGCTTTAAAAAACGCTATGAGAAAAAACGTTACCAAAGCTACCATAGCGCTTTTAAAGTGCTTGCATAGCGCTTCCGAAGCGCTATGCTACTTACATTTAGGATAGCGCTTCGGAAGCGCTATCCTATATATCACTACTAAAGCGCTTATATAGCGCTATCTTAGTCTAGCAATTAAAAAAAAAAAAATTTAATTATCACTACTATAGCGCTTATATAGCGCTATCTTATATAGAGCACGTCCACCTCCTAAAGTTGTATAAAATCCAAACCCTAACCCCCTAAATATCTCTCTTTCGTTCTCTTCTCTTCTCTGCTAAACTGCAACTCAGAGCCGCATCTCTCCTTAGCAGTAGAAGTAGAATTAGAGGAACGAACAACAACTTAGAAACCCTAATATCTTCCCCAACCCTAATTTTATCATTCCAATGCCTTCAATCCCAATCACTGATTCAATGATCTTCGAAGAGCAACCCAAAGACAAGAAGAAATCTTCGAAAGACAAGAAGCAGACAAGCGACGCCGCCGCCATGGAGATAACAACATCGACGGACAAGAAGAAGAACAAGGAGAAGAAGAGCCCCAAAGTGGAGGAACCAAGCAGCGATGACTCTGCGCAGCTGAAGAAGTCGAAGAAGAAGAAGAGCGCTGAGGAGACTGAGACTGAGACTGAGTTGGTGGGGGAGTCTGTCAAGAAGCAGAAGTTGCTGGAGAATGGAGAGGTGGTTGCTGCTCCTGCTGTAAAAGAGGATCCGAATGCGACTTCGAGGTTTAGGATTTCTAAGCCTTTGAGGGAAAAGTTGAAGGCTAATGGGATTGAGGCTTTGTTTCCCATTCAAGCTATGACCTTTGATACCATTCTGATGGGTCTGATTTGGTCGGCAGAGCTCGTACTGGTCAGGTATATTGTACATACATCTGTTTTGTTGCTGTGATGATGAAGATTTCATGTGTGTTTTGTCTGTTTAGTTTGTTTTGTTGATAGTTTCATTTCAAGTTCTAATTTTTATTTCAAGTGTTTCTTAAATTGGTTGGATTTGATGGATAAGTATAGGCAATATCTTTGGGGGAAGTAGCTATGGTCTACTCTAGATTAAGTGTGCGTGGGTGGGTGTCACATAAATCCAAATTTCAATTTGTTTTTGTTGCTCGACTGTATGGAGAATTGTGTGTTTGACAATTACAAAGTCACCTTGTGCGTTTGTAAGAGTCCAATACATTTATAAATTATTTCATATTTTTATGAACTTATGTGATTAGTCGGTTGATGAAACATTCAAATTCAGTGGTTTTGTATATGAGTGACACTTCTCTAGTGTACACTGTCTAAGATATTTGATCCCCTATTTAGCCATAGCATTAGCACTCACTAGATGGGGATGATGTGGTGTTGGTTCATTAACTTGATTTTATCAACCTTCACTTGTATAGGGAAAAACATTGGCATTTGTTCTACCCATTCTGGAGTCGTTAACCAATGGTCCTGCAAAGTCAAAACGAAAGACAGGATTTGGAAGATCACCTAGCGTTCTGGTGCTTCTACCAACAAGGGAGTTAGCCAACCAGGTGATTGTTGTGAACTTTATGACTTTCTTCATGTATCTTTATAAAGGGCAGTGTATATGGAATTCATTTTCTTATTATTTTCAGGTGTTTGCGGACTTTGAAGTTTATGGTGGAGCTGTGGGATTGTCTGCATGTTGTTTGTATGGAGGATCTCCTTACCGCCCTCAAGAGACAGCTTTGAGAAGGGGTGTTGATATAGTTATTGGTACACCTGGAAGGGTCAAGGTAATTCATAGTAAATGTGAAAAATTTGTTAAACTGATTCACTTGGATGCTAACTCATGCAAATCTCTATGTAGGATCACATAGAAAGAGAAAATATTGACTTGAGCTCTTTACAATTTCGGGTCCTTGACGAGGCTGATGATGTTGAACTTATTCTAGGTACTTCCATATAAAATAGTTTACTTGAATTGATTATTGTGGAGCATTCTTGAAAGTAATTATTACCAACTTGGCTTGTTTCTGAAAGGAAAACTTTCCTTAGCTAGCAATGTCTCAAATCTGAGGTTGACTTGTACTAGAATAGGTCACTGAAAGCTTGTCCAGAACACTTTGTTTCCAGTTAACTGATACCACTATGACCAATACAACTGTTATAGTATGTCCACCCTCAGGGTGATATCCAGCAGTTGAGTATGTGTGGTGGGGAAGTTGTGTAATTAAAAGGGTTTGACTGCTCCACGTGACCATGCTCCAGTTGAACGCAGTCTTTACACCTGACCATTGTATGACATGCTAGTAGCACATTTCTATTACATAAGTAAGTCAGTCGTTTTAAAATTTGCTAATGTTTACTGTTTTCTTGGATTTTTGAATAAATCATGCAAAATCTCTAAGTGTCTTTATAGCAGCTGTTGATGTTGAAATCTTGATTTAGTAGGATTATAATTAGCAATTTCCTCCTGCAGGCAAAGTTGCGGATGTAACAAAAGTCCAAACTCTTCTGTTCAGTGCTACTTTGCCTCCCTGGGTGAAGAATGTATGTTTCCAAATCATCCATATTTTATAGTCATATATCTATATTTTAACTACTTTATCTAATTAGTATTTCTTTTCTTTAATCTATTGGCAGATCTCTTCTAGGTTTCTTAAATCTGATAAGAAAACAGCCGATCTTGTTGGTAACGAGAAAATGAAGGCTAGTACTAATGTCAGACATATTGTTCTTCCCTGCTCTAGTGCAGCCATATCGAAACTTATCCCTGATATCATTCATTGTTATAGCAGGTTTGTTATTTTTGGATTGTTCTTTTTTATTGATTTGAATCCTCCAGCACACACACACACAAACCTATGTTTTCATATTTGAAAGTAAATTGCCAAACCTTCGCATACTTGACATGCTATGTTGGTGGCACATAGCATGTCATTGGCAATACAGGTGCCATGCATCCTGGAAACGATAACATGCATGCGACAAGCTGTTCTTGTGTACAAAATTTGGCATGCCTCGACACGGTTTCTGAAATTATATTCTAATTTTAGTATCCATTGCTATTCTTGGGAAAATTTATCCAAAATTCAAAGTTATGTAAAGGATAGAAATGGTCAATGTGACAGATCCTTTCTCTACTGCATTTTTGTTTTGCTCGCTTGAAATAATATTTTTTGGGCTCTTCATAGTTTGCCTTTGCACACTATTTTTCGGTATATGTGTAACAGTGTTTATAAACAATATCTTTTGCATCATTTGTATAATCTTCGGTGACCTAATGGTGTATTATTTTTGGTCTTAATTTTATAAAGTGGTGGGCGAACAATTATTTTCACAGAAACAAAGGATTTTGCTTCTGTGCTTTCGGGCCTATTGCCTGGTGCACGTGCTTTACATGGAGATATACAACAGGCAACACGTGAAGTAAGTTTACTAGCTACATGGTAGTATGCCCTTTTTTGTTATTCCTTAAATTTGGTTGCAAAGTTTGCACTTCGATTAAGATCTTCAAAATATGTACTTCCAATTTCTGAGAAAGTTCTCTTTCTTTGTTACACTTTTTTTTTTCGAAAGGCAAGCGTGCCGCCGGTGTTACTTGCTCCTTTTGGATTGTGTTCTTATTTTTATTTAACACATGTAGCACTCAATCTTTTTCTTCTTAATAATTGGGTGATTCTTTGTAGGTCACACTTTCTGGGTTTAGGTCTGGAAAGTTCATGACATTGGTGGCCACAAATGTGGCAGCTAGGGGTTTGGACATCAATGATGTGCAGTTGATCATTTAGGTGTGTACGATCGTGTTATATATTGACTGGTAGATGGGAATTTGAGAAACAGCTAGGGGTCCCGTTACCTGCTGCACTTTGTATGAATGCTTAAATTATATTTTGAATGAATGAGAAACAGTTAGTTATCATGTTGTATCTTTATTGATTGATTGAACGTTGTCATTATTATATTAAATATTATATTTAGCCCAGAAAATCGGTATCGGAAAAATAGAAAAAACAAATCAAATAACTTAGATAGCGCTCAAATAAGCGCTATCTAAGTTTAACATATATACTACAATAGCGCTTCTTTTAGCGCTATCTAAGAACAATCTAATTACTTCCATAGCGCTTATTTACGCGTTATCTTAGCAGATAAACAAATCTAATTTAAAAAATTCATTTAAATTAAATAGCGCTTAAAAGCGCTATGGTAGTTAATAAAAAAAATTCACCGAAATTAAATAGCGCTTTAGAAAGCGCTATTGAAGCTAATTAAAAAAAAATCAACAAAATTAAATAGCGCTCATCAAAGCGCTATTCAAGCTAATTTAAAAAAAAAAAATTAGCGCTTACATAGCGCTTTCTAAGGCGCTATTGAAGTTAATTAAAAAAAAAAAATCAACGCTTAGATAGCGCTTAATAAAGCGCTATCTAACGAAGCGCTATTCAAGTACGCGCCTTGCATAGCGCTAAAAAGCGCTATCTAAGCCTATTTTTAAGCGCTATGCAAGCCTATATTTGTAGTAGTGCCATATACATACATTTTTTTTAAATAAACCTCCAGTGAGGAGGGGCAGCTATGGGATGTCAAACCTTTATTACTTGGTAAAAATCTTTTACAACCTGTCGGGGGTACATGACGATTTTACCTGAGAAATAAAACCAATTGGACAAACATCATAAAACAAAAAATAAAAACCGTCCATGCAAGAACACTTTCCTAACTCACTTGACCTTAAAAAGGGGAAATTGAGAAACATACCTATTTCACCAAGGATAAGGCCTAGTAAGGCCTAAACCAAAGAAATGTTAAGGCCTTAAAAGACCTTATTCTAGGACTAGGCCAAAACTTCACCTAGACTTTATAAACATATAAATAGGTAAGCAAGACCTTAACCAAATAACCATTTGGAGTTTCTGCCCAAGAACCATTTGCAAGCTTACAACTTGCTCAACTTGATCCAACCTGCAACTTGCACGCATAACAACTTGCATTACTAACAAACTTGCCAAATCTTACAACTTGCAAAAAGCTAACTTGCAAGAAAACAACTTGCATTCACAATTGCAAGCTGTCCTCAAAACAACTTGCAACCCAATTCGCAACTTGCAATCTTGATCTTGCAAGCACAAAACCACACCAATCAATGGCCGGCACTAGCTCAATCCTCATGCCTATTTGAACACGCGCAAAACATATTCGATTTGCCAACAATAAGCAGCCTATATAAGCTGTCTAAACAGCTGCAGAAACAGGTCCCAGGTCGCCAACAAAGTGCACAAAACAGAGTGCAAAAACAGGCCCCAGAGTTGCAACAAAGTGCAAAAACAGAGTAACAACAGAGTGCAAGAACCCTCGGCTCGCCACAGAGTGCTAAAACAGAGCACTCTACCCAGAAAACAGAGAAACTGTCCAATACCGTGCAACACCACACTCTGTCCCGAAATGCAGGGACAGTAAAATTGCAACATCGCAATGCCTTGCCACAGCCTGCAAGCACACATAGCTGTTGTTCCGTATCTTCGGCATGCCAAACCAATGACAGAATCCTGCATAACCAGCCTATTGTCACAAGTCTACTCATCACCATGACGAACATACGTCGTATGAAAGCTGTCGAGCAACACCAACCTTGCCAAGCGCCGAGGTAGGTCATTGGCTCCAAATGTGACAGTTCTAAGATCTTTTTGAGTTCTATCAGCTAATGCATCCGCCACCACATTTGTCTCTCTATAGATATGCATACAATCAATCGAAATTTTTTCCCCCAGCAATTTAATTTCTCTAAAAATGTTCTTCAAATGCCAAAGAATTTTAAAGGTCTCTCTAGACCAACCACAAATTAGTTCCGAATCCGATTGGACAACCACTTTACTAAAACCCAATGAAAAACAAAGACGCAAACCTTCCACAAGGGCCAAAGCTTCCGCTTTATTGTTTGATCCTTCCCCGAAAAACAATTGTTTTCCCACAACACAAAGACCCCTTGGGTCTCTAATAATCACACCTCCTGATGCCTTGTTTCTGCGGGAAGATCCAACAACATTAAGCGCCACACAATCTTCAAGAGGGGGGTCCAATAAACAAATCTAACAAATTTTCTTCTAACCGGAATCTCATGTAACGCCAACGCCCTTAAAGGGGCCTTATTCCGACTGATTTGTTTCAGAATGATAAAAGTGTTTGCCAACTTCAAAAAGCGCCTAATGTTTAAAATCACAAAAGCATAATTTGTAAACGCATCTTCATAGACACACTTACATCTTTGCTTCCAAATTTCCCACAAGATAAACATAGGAGTAAGAAAATATAACACACATGTTTGAGAGTTCATCTTGGCTCTTTTGAACCAAATCAAAAGCATTGTAGAAATCTCTGCTGGTTTCCTTATATGCACGTCAAAAACCCCATCAAAATGACCCCACACCTTTACCGCCAAATCACCCTCCAGGAATAAGTGATTCAAAGATTCCATCCTAGGATTAGCGCATCACCTACATCTCGAGGCAAGGCTAAAACCGTATCTATACAGCTCCTCGTCCACTAGCACACCTCTACGCAATAATTTCCAAACAAAAACTGAAATTCTGGACGGAATAATGTTTTGCCATATTTTTTTATTAAGTTCATCTTTCACCCCTTGATTTCGTAACAATTCATAAGCAGAATGAATGGAGAAAAGTCCATCCGGATTCGGAACCCAAACACACCCATTATCGCCGTACTTCTTACCACACAACCTATCTGCGAAAAGATTACGTGCTAACTATCTAAGGTCTGGGTTGACCAACTCAAAATCACCCAAAATTACTTCTCTAACCGTTGGCCTGACCCCACGACTGATTAAATCCTCCGACCTTCTGAACGAAGCCACAAGGTTCCAGTTTTCCTCGAAGAAACTAATATTGCCCATGCCAATACGCCTGAAAGAATTGCTCAAAGTTACTGATTTACCAAGCATAATCTCCTTGAAAAACGGGGAAGCCCCACATTTTACAACTTGGGCACTCAATGAAACTCTAGGCATCCAGTATTTATTTCTCATAAAAGTAGCCCATAAAGAATCTGAAAACATAAGGTTCCAAAGAGCCTTAACTCGAAAAGCCTTCATCACTACTGCCAAATTTATAACACCCAACCCTTTTTCCTCCTGTGGAAAACAAATATTTTTCCATGACACCCATTTTTTCTTCAACCTGCCTTCACAATCCCCCCAAAAGAAATCTGCTAACAAACCGTTGATTCTTGATAAAACTTTATTGGGAACACACATGGCGCTTAGTATGTAAACTGAGATTGAGCTAAGGACATGCTTAATCAAGATCAGTCTCCCCCCCCCCTCGGCGATAACAGTTTTGTTTTCCATCCTTGGATACGTCATTAGATTTTATCAATCATTTCTTCGAAATATGAGATATTTGATTTCCCTTGAAAATTTGAGCCTCCCAAATATGTCAAAGGAGAATTTTTATACTGGAACCCTGTAAACCTCTTCAAAGCCACAATTTTTTCCACTGCCACCTTATCCTCCAGCATAAAAGAGCTTTTCCTTCATTTATTTTCTGTTCTGAAGCATTACAGTATCTTTTCATAAATTCCATGCACCCCATAACTAAAGATTTTCTCCCATTTAAAAAAATTAGAGTATCATCTGCATAAAGAAGATGTGAAATAGGACTGCAGGCCCTAGGCGTATAGTAATACCCTATTTTTCCTCTGCTGAAAGCCTGACGCCGGGCAGAATAGCGATTATCCTGCAGGCTAGTTCTAACAGATAATTCACAAGGAAGAATACAAAATAATCGCCCAAAACACAGAAAAATATCTCTAATGTCAATTCAAAATTATGCAAATAAGAAACTGTCTCTAAATTAGCCCACAAGTCGGGCTTTATAGCTAAAACTCATTATTAGAATTTTACCAAAAAAATGGCAATTTCTAATAAACATACTAAAATGAAATACGTAATAAAATAAGTAATCTGGCCCAAATTGGGTTCAGAATCTCTTCCTAAACAATAAAAGAAATATTATCTAAAAGAAAAAAGTAAATCCTAAAAAGAAACTGCCTATTTCTAAAAAAAAAATAAAATAAAACACTAAAATAACAAGCAGTCTATTTCTAAAAAAAAATAATGCCTAATCCTAAAAGGAAACTAAAAATACTCTTAATTAAATTGAAAGATCTCTCAAAGTTATTTAGTAAATAACTTTGAAAGCAAATTAGGAACCCTAGAAACCAAATTAGGAACCCTAGAAATTCTCCTGCATTAGTCACCCCGGGTTCGAAAGAACTCACCCTCGAGTTCACAACAGTGTCATCGAAATCCTTTGGCGACAGTCCAGGAGGAAGATCCTCTGGTATCAGGTCAGAAAACTCTGCTAGTTGTTGTACCTCTGCTGGTAAATCTGAATTCACTCCTGTAGGGGCTAGAAAATCATGGTGGACGACGGCACAACACTGGTGTAGGTGTAATCCATCAATTCCCGCACGAACACGAGACGCGAAGGGCTGCAAGTGCATTGTGGTGGTACAAAAAACAAGTGTTCGGGGTGCAAATAGCCGAACTAATTTGTAAATCAGTTTTCTCCCGCCAGAAACTCGTGGTCTTCATCTCCAGCGAGCCGCGTCCTGTGTCTCGCGAGTTGCTCGTTGGTCTTCTTCTTTGTTTGGCTCCAATACCTTCACGAGATAGGGAAACGAGGGGGAGGGACCAGAGAGTGGGTGGTTGCGACGGCTGGCTAGACGATGGCGTGGAAGCGAAGCGGAGCAGGGACTGCTCTGTTTTCGTGGTGTTGTGACTCGGCCGCGAGACAAAGTGGGGGAGAGGGAGGTGGTGAATGGAAGAAGGAGAAGCACAGGGTTCGAGAGAGAAAGGAAAACAGGAAGGAGGAGGTGGTGGCGGCTGTGTCGCGAGATGGAACAGGGGCGGTGGCGGTGGCGGAAAGAGAGGGAAACAGGAAGGAAAGAAAGAGATGGGTAAGGGAGGTAGGCGAGGTGGTGGCTGATGGTGGTGCTCGACAGATACAACATTGAAGAGGATCTCAAGCTTCTGAGCATGAGTCTTAGCAACCTTCGTCAAGACAGTTAGTTGCTCAACCTGTTCAACTCTTTTAGTTCCCTTGCGACCACGTGCAGCTACAATGACCTTGAGCTTCTTATCGAGTGATCCCCATGTTATCTCACTGGGTCCTTCATGAACTTTTTTTCCATGAGCTTATCTGTCTTGCTCATCATCTTCTCCCAATCTCCAACACCATCAGAAGTTTCTTGATCTTTATCATCTCCCACACCTTCCGATTCAATCTTCGAGGGATCCTCCTCGAACTCAGAATCTTCATCCTCCTCTTCATCAGTGTCATATACAGGCTCTCCAAACTCTTTAGTTTCGTCTACCAAGTCTTCCTCAAGCTCCTCATGGTCATACACAAGTTTTCCATGCTCCCATAATCGAGCATGATTGGGATACGGGTTTTCGAAACTGGAATCAGAATCGTGATCTTCCATCTCACAATTATCGAAATCCTGCATCGTTAGACGCCTGGTTAACTTTGCAACTTGCCTTTGTAAATCTTCAATCATCATATTCTTAATGTTACGATCACGGTGAGGGACTTCCTCCTTCGAAACCTGCCCGCGACGACCATGACCACGACCACCAGTCATAAAAACTAATGAAATCTCACCCCAAGAAGATGTTGAAGCTCTGATACCAACTGACACCGGGCAGAATAGCGATTATCCTACGGGCTAGTTCTAACAGATAATTCACCAGGAAGAATACAAAATAATCGCTCAAAACACAGAGAAATATCTCTAATGTCAATTCAAAATTATGCAAATAAAAAATTGTCTCTAAATTAGCCCACAAGCTGGGCTTTATAGCTAAAACTCATTATTAGAATTTTACCAAAAAAATGAAAATTTTCAATAATCATACTAAAACGAAATACGTAATAAAATAAGTAATCTGCCAAAAATCTGGCCCAAGTTGGGTCCAAAATCTCTTCCTAAACGATAAAAGAAATATTACCTAAAAGAAAAATGTAAATCCTAAAAAGAAACTGCCTATTTCTAAAAGAAAAAATAAAATAAAATACTAAAATAACAAGCAGTTTATTCCTAAAAAAAATGATACATAATCCTAAAAAGAAACTAAAAATGCTCCTAATTAAATTGAAAGATCTCTTAAAGTTATTTAGTAAATAACTTTGAGAGCAAATTAGGAAGCCTAGAAACCAAATTAGGAACCCTAGAAATCCAATTTAGGAACCTTAGAAATTTTCCTGCATCAAAGCCACATGCAATCCCCTACTCAAAACCTCGGAGGCAATGATAAATAATAACGGAGAAAGGGGATCCCCTTGCCTTAAACCTCTGGTAGATTTGAAAATCCTTTGTAGGCTCCCTGTAGCAAAACTTAGAAACCACAAGAAGCTATACAATTGAAAATAATATGACAAAATCTACTATTGAAACCAAATCTCTTGAGTACTGCGAACAGAAAATTTCATTCAAGTCGATCATAAGCTTTCTCCATGTCAGTCTTCAACACAACGTTGCCTCCAAAAACCTTTTTATGGATATCCCTTACCAATTTCTGTGCTAGGCCAATATTTTCACCAATAAATCTTCCTCTAACAAAAGCCCCCTACTCCAAAGAGATCATGTTTGGCAAAATCAATGCCAATCTATTGCAAAGCATTTTACTGAATATTTTATAAATCACATTGCAAAGGCTAATGGAGCGAACGTCAGAAAAAAAAAAATCCTAGATTCTCCTTTTTCGGGATCAAAGCCATAAAATTTGCAGAAAAAAGCCGCCGGAATAGCCTCTCCCTCATAAACCTGTATAGCAGCTTCCCAAATATCAATACTCACCAAATCCTAGCATGTCTAAAAAAAACCAGCAGTGAATCCATCCGGTCTAGGGGAACTATTTTGGGGAATATCAAACACCGTTTCTTTGACTTCCTCCAAAGAAGGCCTTTTAACCAAAGCCTCACACCTAACATCAGTAATGGCCCTCGGAATGCAATCTAAAAGTTTTGTATCCACCACACAATTTCCTTGGGAAGACAAAAGGCTATGGAAGAACTCATTTGCTTCTACAAAAATTTCTCTCGGGTCTGAAGTGGTCCTTCCACCTGCTAGAGTGATCTGAGAGATGGCCCTTCTTTTTTGTTTAGACTTAGTGGAAGCAAAAAAATATTTGGTACAAGCATCCCCCTCTTTGTATTCCTTTTCACCCGACTTCTGGATCCAGTAAAGCTCCTCTTGTTTGAGAGCTAGTCTGTATTCCGCCTGGCATCGACTCAGATTACAACAAGCATTAACGTCCCAATTTGCATCAACATTAAGACCATTATTGCCAATATTTTCCCAGCCAGTCAAAAGAATAGTTTCCTACTATTGCATCTTATCCTCTAAAGATCTCATTCTACTAAACACATTACCAAAAACCGTCTTATTCAATTGGAAAAGGGTTTTTCTCACCATTTTAAGTTTAACATCCATTTTATCTATAGGTCTCATACTACCCATGTCAGACAACCAAATATCTTTTATCAGCGTTAGAAACCCAGGATGTGTCATCCACATATTAAGGAAGCGAAATGGAGCAAAACCTGTTCTCGACTGAGTTGGCATGGATGCCAGCAGCGGAGAGTGATCAGAAAAAGTTCTACTGAGATGTTCCACTTTCGGACTAGCCAATAATGTCAACCAATCCGAGTTAACAAATATTTTGTCAAGTCTGGCCCAAATACGGTCTCTACCTCTCCTATTATTGCACCATGTAAGTCTAGGTCCCATGAAACCACAGTCCAGTAAACCACAATTTTCGATACAATCTGTGAAATGAGACATGCTGGCCAAAGACGACTCTACTTCCCCAATTTTCTCTTGCGAATGTAAATAAGTATTAAAATCCCCGCCAACCATCCATGGTAGATCATGATTAGAAGCAAAAGTAACCATATTTGACCAAGTTCCCTTTTCTCTTCAACGAAGCATTTAGCATAAACAAAAGAAATTAAAAAAAAAAACTCTTGAAGCAGAATCTGTTACCTGACAATGAATGATTTGATCCGACATATCCATAATCGAGAGGTCTAGAGCGTCATCCCAAAAGATCCAAATCTTTCCTCCGGCCGTGTCATTAGAGGCAAAACCTAAAAGCTTAAGTTTATTGCCAATCTCCATGTGTCTGCTAGAGTCAATCATAGGTTAAGCTATCATGAGAATTCTCACATTGTTTTCCGCAACCAAGTTTTTTAACCGCCTTCTCATGGCTCTATTTCCAACCCCACGAGCATTCCAAAATAAAAAGTTTCAATCATCCTAAACGAGGAGGGAAGAAACACCCTTCTTTGTCTTACAACGCGTACCCGGGGGCACCGCCAATTTGACTTTTTGTTTCTTAAGTTATTCATCTGATAACACCCCCATAAATCCTTGATAGTTATAGACTCCAGCCCTACCTCCGAAACTGACTTTGTCTCGTCACTATCTTCTGTGGCGTTTTCAAAAGTATTAATATTCCTTTTTTTTTCTTTTTCCGCAAAGCGCGCCCTTCCTTAACCAAGCTAATAGCTTTATCTAGTAACAAGTTCACATCATCATTGCTACCTGACAACCCCGGTTCCAACTGATCTGCAGCATTCGAATCACCATTCTCGGGTACAAATTGGTCGTTCAGACTATCGCCCACAATGGGAGCTCGAATTTCCATAACCGCAGGCATTGCATTATCCTATGTTTGTTCTTTCTGTGGCCTGGAATTACTACCTGAAACCTCAACAAATTCTTGGTCAATGGTCTCATTTTTATTAGGGGTAGACTTCCCTGTTTCATCGCCTAAAACCTGGGTCCTTGTAATCAAAACTTCCTGAGTCGCATTGGCTGAAACAGAGTGTGAGTGCTCTGTTTTGAGAGCACCAACCTGCACCTGCATCTACCCTGTTTTGGGTGAATCAGAGTGCGTATGCACTGATTCACTGTCGTGACATCCTGCTGCAGATTGAAGACGCTATGATGTATCACAATTCTTAATGTTCGTCGCCTTGTCAGCTTCACTAATGGTATAACCAGCCCCCATTAAAATGTCTTGGGTATTCTCATTAGAATGTTGCATTGTTTCCTTGTCGTCTTCTACAAAGTCCTCTTCCAAATTTTCATCACCTAAAACACCAAACTTGTTGGCCAAACTGATTTTATCGACTTCCCCATCCTGTGATTTCACTTTATCTCTTTTTTCTTGTTCAATTATGATTTTAGCTCCTTGAGAATCTTTCGCCCCACTAGTCCCTATTTTCTCCTTTGTTTCCATCAATTTTTTAGTAACCGGGACATACATTTGCTTTTGCACGTTTTGTCCTTGAGTCTCCTTGTATTGTTTTTGAATTTGCTTGGCCTTTTCTGAATTCTTGTCTTCCTTATGATATTCTCCATCATCATTAGATTGTTCCTTATTCTTTCCCATAAGTTTCCTACAATAATCCTTCTCATGCCCAATTAACGAACAATGACCACAGTATAGGGTATTCTAGTTTCTTCCAATATCCGCCATACTTTGGACTTTCAAGCTAAATCTTATGAGGTAAAGGTTTAGTTACCTCCATCTCGACGCACATACGTGCAACTTTTGGTCGAGCAAAATATCTAGTACCATCATCGATCCTTAGAAAATTACCAACCGAATTCCCAATCGCCTCCATAATTACTAGGAAAAAAAAGCGAAAGGTAGGTTAGGGAGTTCGATCCATTTGGGGCTAATTTTGGATCCGCCCGAAGGCTAAAACCAGGGTGCCAACGAAAGATTTTATATCTAACGCCCCGAATAATGAAGGAATCTTTTGAAAACACTTTCTTAACTTCATCTTCAGATTGTAAGTAAACCACAACATGCCTTTTATCAATAAGACCCATAATGAACTCGCCGGATATTCCCCAAGATTTGTGAATGGAGTCCCTTATCGAATCAAGCGAATGCCGAAAACTTGAAAACTTCAATACCACAACGTGATTACACACATGGGACTCTCCCCTTGAGACATCCGAATCGGATAGTAATAAGGTCGGGCTGCCCTCTTTTCTAAAGCTTGTTGAATCCGTCGGTTTGTCATCAAGGTCATCCTTCATTGCTTTGCCGAGGACCTGCGCAAAGGAACGCTTCGAAACCCCCTCATCCTCCCGGCCAGCCGCAGGGGAGTCCCTCTTGGCTGGTTGTGTCGCTGCCATGAACCCTAGCTGCCTCTATGAATCGACGTTAGAGATTATCTCCAAAATACTTGGAACGACCCTGATTAAAAGAAAGTAAACCGAAACAAAAAATCCAAGTTTTACCCCTGAAATCCAAGTTTTACCCCTGAAAACGCCTAAAAATACAGGGGTTTACATGTGGTATATTTGATTCCCATATACATACATAGTACAACCCAAAAAAAAATCTTGAAATATGATGCTAAATCCAATATATAATTCCATGAAACTTACCATAATTGAGGTAATTGCTAGTAGAAACAAACTGATATAAAGAAAAGAATTAATTGAGTTTTAAGAAAAGTTTGGAGTACTGTGTTATTGAACTATCGAAAAAAGAAAAAAATGTTGGAAAAAAAAAGGAAGAAGAAGAGAACCTTTGAAGAATTAGAGCGGAGAAGAAGAAGAAGCTGAGATTGTTATTAAGGAATTTCATTGCTGGCCTACTCAATTAGTTAGTTGTTTGAGGGAGTGACTGAGTATTCAAGAAATCACTCACTCTCTATCTATTGTATATTTAATTTGCAACTCAAATCTCATATATCAGATCTAGAAACTCCATCTCTCTTATTTTAAGACCCTCCTTTTTGTTCTCTGCCCAACCTGTTTTCACTCTGCAACGAAGAAGAAGAAAGAACACAAGAAGCAAGATTGCAATTCTCAGGGAAGAAAAAAAGGAACCGGAATGGCATGGTCCCGACCCGGACTGTCCCGGTTCAAAACAGTTTGTACGTACCAACCAGGTCGACCCAAAAAAATTGGCTTTCTCGACCCGTACCGTTCCCGTTTCACTGTATCGGGACCAGGATTAGGTCAAACCCGGACCGTGCCCACCCCTATGGGATCATTTTGAGTTGATTTTTGGCATTCACGTTCATAGACCGGTGGAAGTTTATACCATGCTTAACGTTTGGTTCAGATATGCAAATCCGGTGACACATTCAGGTATCCTTATACATCTCACCCCTCTTTTTATTTTATGGGAAATTTAGATTCAAAGAAACAAGAAACTGTATGAAGGCAAGGATTTTTTTGCAAATAATGTGATCATTAAAGTCTATCATTGGATTAGATGTGTCTCAAAAAAATTTGTTCCCAAGAAAAAGGAAGGAAATTCTTCGTTATAGATGAAAGAAGCTAAGATGGGAGTGGGGGTTGCTATCCGGGTTGTTTATTAGTCTCTTCCCCCTGCTGGGTGGGTTGGGCTTAATATAGATGGTTCGTTCGTTTAGAAGATAACATTTGGTGGATATGTGATTAGGAATGATGAAGGAGGGTTTGTGAATGCCGGGCAATGCTATTTTGGTCCAGGTTAAAATAATGCGGCGGAAACAAGACCTTTATTGGAGGATTTGAAATATTGCAAATTGAAGGGATTCGACAATTACATGATTCAAACTGATTCTATGTGAGTTAAACAGTGGTTTTATCGGGAAGCAAGGATTCCGTGGTTCCTTAACGATTGGTGGAGGGAGATAGGAGAAATAAGTAGATCTATGGTGTGCCAGGGAGATGAATTAAGTGGCGGATGCTTTGGCTAGGATAGCTCAAGAGGAACAGGTTTCAAGACATTATTCATGAGATTTGTTTCCAAATAGGCCGAAAGCATTTCTTATTCTTGATAAAAACAAGACTGCTTATTTGAGGAAATCATAATGGAATGCTATATATGGGGATTGGCAACTGTTAGACGTTTGGCAGCTAAGCGGTGAACAAATAATGATGGTAAAACTGTATATAGGCAGAAAATTGGGGGAGCTCTATACAGGCTGGTTTTGTTTCAGCTGCAGGTGAACTTATTTGATGCTATGAACAGTTTGGTTGGGATGTTGCTAGGCAATGAACGTGTCACAGAAATGCTTAGCATGGTACGTAGTAGGCTGGCTGCATTGGAGAGGTATTTGAAGCCTGTTAATTTTCAAGAGCAGATCATTACAGTGAGAAAAAAAAAAAAAAAAAAAAACAGAGAGCCTGGCTCTGTTTCTTGCTTGCTGCCAGGCAAGTTGCTGCAGGGGACGTAGCACGGCTGAGCAGTGGAGTTTGCAGGACTGGGTGGAAGTTGCAGGGTTTTTAATTGGCAGCAGGGAGTTTATATTAGTGAGTCTTGGGCGTTGGCAACTGGAGCTTGACGCAGCAGGGGATTGAGAGTTCTTGTAGCTGTTGTTTTGAAGTTCATTTGATGCTGCAGGTTTGGATGACCAGTTGGCAGCAAACAAGGGGAAATTGCTTGCCCAGGTTGCTTTGCTTTTGTTTGCTTCGATTTCTTTGGTAAAGATCAAGGATTTGTTATCCTGGTAGTTAAATATAAACCTTGTCATTTTATTTGCTTATTTATTTGGTGAATAAGGCCTAATCCTTGGTGAATTTTTTTTTTTTTATGGAATGCCAGACTTTTATTACTTATCAAAAATTGACTTACATACGCTACGGGGGTACATTACGACGTTACCCGTATAAAAACCAAAACAAAACAAAATAAAAACCAAAAACAAAAACTATCTTTCAAACAGTTGCAAAGACAAAACGTTGCATCCTGAAAAGAAGCAAATTGCAAATAGTCCCAACCAGATTTAGCGCAGCACGCTGAAACGTAGCAGCACGAATTTTGTGTCGCAGCAACGTGTTCGCAGCCACCATCCCGACACTGGACAGCACCCAGCACCTCGGCATCATCTCAGCAGGCCGCAGCATCGCAGCAGGCCACATCAACACAGCAGTCCGCCTAGCTCAACACCCAGCATAGCACAACAACCTAGCTCAGCACCCAGCACAACACAAAACAGGGTACAGTCTATTTTGCAACAGAGTGCCCAACATAACCCTCGCATCCTGTTCCAGCTCCGAACTCTGCCCAGCAATAAAAACAGAAAATTGCTTCTACTCTTCCCCATGACGTATGCACGCCGTAGGCTAGTGGACAAGCACCAATCCACTTTAATCTTCCACTTGAGCTCATATCTAGCAAACTCCAAACACCAAAAACCATAGCACAAAATAAGTTCCTCGCAACAAATCCACTCCCAATCCATGTGATATTTTTTGACACTACCTTTAAGCATCCGAGAGCCGAATATACGCCGTCTTATTCTTGTCAAGAATAATTAAGGACCTTATTCTTTTAGGCAACATTGCCCAAGAATAAGTTCTAGACTGTAGCTCCACTTGCGCCAATCTAGCCAAAGCATCCGCCACTGAGTTAGTCTCCCTGAACACGTGTATACAGAACCACGTCAATGCCTTACTCATAGTCCTAATCTCCCTCCACCAATTGCTAAGAAACCAGGGAATACTAGCTTCTTGGTAAATCCATCGTTTAACCAACATTGAATCCGTTTGAATCACACAATTTCGAATTCCCAGGTTAATGCAAAATTGTAGACCCTCCAACAAGGCCCTCGTCTCGGCAGAGTTATTGGATCCTGCACCAAAACAACACTGACTAGCTGCTACAAATTTGCCCTCGTCATTTCTGATAACAAATCCGCCAGTAGTAGAATTATCCACACAAGACCCATCCACGTTTAGCACATACCATCCTGTAGGAGGGAAGGCCCAATATAGAACCCGAGGAGGAGACGTTTTTAATTTTTGGTGAATAAGGTCTAGGCTTTTGGTGAAAAAGGTCTATCCTCTAGGTAAATCTAGATTTTAATTTTTGTTTTCATTGTTTTGTAAGGGCTAACCCCCTAGTTTCTTTTATTCGAGTAAAGTCGTAATGTATCTCCGAAAGGTGTAAATTCTTTTGATAAAGTAATAAAGGTATGACATCCCATAGCTGCCCCTCCCCCTGGAGGTTTAATTAAAAAAAATAAATTTAATGCAATGTGGGAAGAACTTAAACAGTGATTTGTTCTTGAACGTGTCATTTACTTTATCTTTGCCTCATTTCCCCACAAAAAAAATATATAGTTAGAGCTAGCATCCATGGTAGGCACCCCGAAATATTGTTTTTTAAGGAAGTCTCTAGAAAAAGAATAAGAAAAAAAGGGTCTAGTGTGTTAGCTATTTGCCAAATACATAAATCACATTGGCTGGCCAATCCGAAATGCATCACATGAAGTATGTATAAAACAAAATACAACAAGATTAATAATAATAATAATAATAATAATAATAATAATAATAGTTTTTTTTTAATTTAAATGTCAGACCTTTATTACTTCTAAAAAAGAGTTACATCTAGTGGGAGTACATTATGACTTTGCCCAGAAAACCAAAACGAAAATATTACAAAAATCGCGCACCACTTCCATGAGACCATAAGACCACAGCCTACAGCCATTTCCACTGTCAAAGGGGCTCACCGAAAACTCACTGGTAGCCTTCCAAAATCAGCTTATCAACTACAAATTTCCTGCTCAATGACAACTGCACAAAACCTGTCCAAAAACAACACTATGGCAACACAATTGCAACTCTTCCCAATGCCCAATATTAGAACCCACCAAAAACAGAGAGCAAACAACTTCTCTGTTTGGGTTAAGCCATGAATTTAGGGTTTGCATGCTTTGTTCACGTAGATCTTCGAGGAGCGTTTCCATTGGGCAACTGAGTTGTGGCAGCCCAACCTTCATTTCCAATGTTCTTTTGACCCAACCTAGTTAATTCCACTTCCATCATATCTTTTAGTTGTAAAACTTTGCTTCACCCTATCCCCGCCATATTTCTCTATTGCCCCCTTTGTTGCATTGTTGGTTTCAATTCCATTTTCATGATCTTCTAATGTTTTCAAAAAAAAAAAAAATTTAACCTTAGACAAGGTTAATGGACTTTCCATATTTTCAATGTCGAACCCCATACCTCCAACCTCAAACCTTGTTTCAGTTAAATTTTCCATGGAAGTAGAGACAACATCCTTTGGGGTTTTGGGAGAATTCCTTTGCATAGCCTCTTCATTATCTACTGTCTTATCTTGATTTATCGTATCTCTTTCATTCCCATCCTTCGTCAAAGTCACTGGAGTACCTTGTGGTGTGTGCGCTGTAGCACTGGAGCACCCTGTGGTGTGTGCGCTGAAGCACCCTGTGGTGTGTGCACTGAATTCATTGTAACACCCTGTGGAGCACCCTGTGGTACGTGCACTGGAGTCACTGGAGTACCCTGTGGTGTGTGCGCTAAAGCACCCAGCGCAGTCGCTGCAACACCCTGAAGTTGCGGCTCAGTTTTGGGTGAAACAGCAAACGTAGCCCCTGAATTTACAACATCATCCTGCTTTAAAGTCAGTTTCTGGTTCCCCATAACATTTTCAATCGCCGAAACTGTGTACCCCACCTCCAAAAGGCATTCCTCCGTGGATTCTGGAACAACTACGGCATTGTCATGAGCCGTGTGAAAAATATGTTCCTCCATCTTGAGATCTTCATGCTTTTCCTCAATTCCTTCCCCACAACCTTCCGAATTTTCCTCATCTAAAACTCCAAATTTGTTAACCAAAATAACATTTTCGAATTCCTTTTCCCATGCTTTTACCTTGTTTTCTTCTACTTGTGCACTAACAATCTCGACTCCTTGAGAGTTTTTTGCTCCACTGACTCCTATTTTCTCATCATTTTCCATAGTTTTTTGGCAACCGGAACATACATTTGTTCGTAAACGTTTTGACCTTGTTTCTCCCCTACTTGGTTTTGCTTTTGCTTGGTCTTGTCGGAAGCCTTAATTTCCCTATGACTTTCTCCATCAACATTAGATTGATCCTTCTTCTTGCCAACCAGTTTTCGACAATAGTCCTTCTCATGCCCAATTAGCGAACAATGGTCGCAATATTTGAATCCGGGATATTCAAGTTTCTGCCAGAATCCTCCATATTTTGAACTTTCAAGCCAAATCCTATGTGGGAGAGGTTTAGTGACATCTATCTCGACACACATATGTGCCACCTTTGGATGGGCGAAGAATCTAGTTCCATCATCAATCCGAAGGAAACTATCGAAGGAATCCCCAATCGCCTTCATGATGGCGGGAAGAAAGAAAGCGAAAGGAAGATTTGGGAGTTCAATCCATAATGGTGCCAACTCCGGATCCGCACGTAGGCTAAAACCTGGATGCCAACGAAAAATTTTATATCGAACTCCCCGAATCATAAATGAATCATTTGGTAGCACTTTCTTCACTTCATCTTCCGATTGTAAATAAACCACTACATGCCTTGGATCAATAAGACCCATTATAAATTCACCCGATATTCCCCAAAATCTATGAATGGAATCCCTTATTGAATCAAGAGACGGCCTAAAGCTTGAAAACTTTAAAACGACAACATGATTAGAGATATGAGACTCACCTCATGAAACATCCGAATCGGATAACCTCAAGGCCGGACTTCCTTCTTTTCGAAACGTGGTTGAATCCGTCGGCTTATCCTCAAGATCATCCCTCGTCGCCTTTCCTAGAACCTCCGCAAAACTCCGCTTAGGAGATCCATCGCCCTCCCTGCCAGCCGCATGGGGAAGCCCCCTTGGCTGGCTATTTCGCCTCCATGAAACCTAGCCGCCCCTTTCTTTATCTCATCTCACGAATCAGCAGCTACTTAGATGAAGCAGCGGCGAGATCTGGGATGGCGAGGACTGGGTTGACGGCGAGATCTGGGGTAAAGCCCCTCTTCCTCGCTGGATCTGAAATCTCCGCGGATGAAATCTTGGGGTTAGTGGTACACTAATCCCTAAATTTTATTGGCAATAGTTATTGTCTTTCTCTCTAGCTCCTATAATAATAATAATAATAATAATAAAAATAATAATAATAAATAAATAAATAGATGCATAAACTTAAAATATAAATCTAACAAAATAATCTATTTTACATGTGAATCACCTTAAAACGTATATGTCACGAGCTGAATGTCCAATTTCATTAAGAAAATTGGTCTTCAAGACTCTGCCACTATACAAACCATATACATAATATAGAAGTTTCATATCTAATCCCTATTTAATTTGGATGATCTTAGACATTTACAGAGTAAGTCTTGATAAAGTCCATTCACTACAAGAAAACGGGTGTTTAGCGACGGTTTTCAAAAGTGTTTAGCGACGGTTTTAACCGTCGTTACATAATACAGCGACGGTTGGCCAAGAATTGACGTTTTATAATATTCTGCAATGGTTCTTAACCGCCGCTATAGTCCATGGCGCTTACAACGGTTTATACCCGCCGCCAAATTCAAATTGGTAATTCTTTTAGTGACGGTTAAAACCGCCGCTAATGCCTGTCATTATTATCATGATAATTCTATTATGCGCACTAGAAATATGTAAACAATCTGTAGTCACATTTTAACCTGTAATCACATTTTTCAACCTGTAAACAATCTGTAAACAACCCACAATTTTACACAACTATTTTATATCGAAATCATTAAAGAAAACTTGACTTCAACTATATTGTCATCAACTTTAACAAAAAAAAACTTATATTATCATCAAAGTTAACAATATATCAAAGCTAGTACATGTAGAATTTCTTGAAGTTTGATAGTTAAAATCAAATTTACTACAGCTGAAATTGTACCACGTTCTTGAAAGAAATTAGACAATGTTATGGAGAGTGGAGCCGATGAAGATCCTCATTATTATTTTGACAAGGTGATGAGGGCCTTGCAGTTGCTGGTGAAGCTTGCCCACTTTCTTCGTCTTGTGCCTGAAAATGATGAGTCAACAATATTACTCTAAACTTGAACCAAATTACAATAATTAATTGATTTTTATTTAGTAAGTAACCAATATCATTGTTAACTAATATATATTAAAATAATGTAAAGGCAAAGAAACATACGGGTGTAGTAAATAATCTTGCAAACTCAGCAGGCACATTTCCATCCAACTTCTGAAAAATGTATGTAAATGCTCCCTCATATCCCTTCCTCTTTAATTTCTCTGTCTCTAACTGTGACTCCAGCTGGTGAATTTTCTGTTGCACTTGAAGATCAGTGTTTTGCGTTGGTTGTGAGGACATCATCCCACTAAACCTACTATTGGTGTTGCCAAAGATTTGAGATGGACATGGCCCAGATCCCAAAGCTCGAACTCGGCCTGAATGTTCTTTTCCTAACACCTTAGCAAGTGAATCTTGCTGTGATATAGATCGTGATGTGGAATCTTCTTTCTCAATCTCTAAAATTTTCTCCTACATTAATGAGGCAAGCCATCAAACTTTGAATTCAAAATTTATCTAAACATTAATTAATATAGTTCGATAAAAAAAATAGTTTAATTACTTACACTTATCTGTCTCGCTTCGTCAGTTACATAAGACCCGTCCTTTTTTGTGTGTGTTGCAATATACACCTCTCCCCTACTCACAGATCTCCCAAGTTCATATTCCTACACCGATATTATGAAGTCATATAACTTTAAATAATATTGTTGAGAATGATAACTTAAAGTATGGTAGGATGTAAAATATTAATTACCATCTCAGCCTTTAACCTGGAATTGCTTTTTGATCATCCTGTGTGTGGATCGGTGAGTTTCTTCCGAATTTCAATGTTTTTTTTGCATTTTTCCTATCAATGTATAGATAAAAACATATTGTTAGCATATTCCTAGTTATCTAAATGAATAATGTAAATATTGTGTTACCTTTGTCCTTTCATCCAAGCGGTAGTCAATAAAAGGTGCCCAATCATTACGATCAATGCCTTTGGGATGTTTTGCAATATTAGCATCTCTGGACAGTGTAGGATCATAAAATTCATGGAACAATTTATGCCTATTGTCCTTCCATTTCTTCCCAATGTTTTGCAAGATATAATGGTCTGCCATTGGATCTTCCACATGTAGTTTATTCTTCAAAAATAATTGTCATTAGTATTCAAATCGTTATCAATAATCTTACAAATAAGGTAAGTGACAAGCATAAATTAAGCCATACCTGTATAATAGTAGTATACACGCCATCCTTGTAAGTTTTTGGCACATCCTTTCAAGAGTTGTATCCAACTGGAAAAGCCTTAAAATCGGATCCCAATTCTCCTAAAAAACTTCCTAAGAGACCAGCTGCATCTCCAATGGGTTGATGCTCAGTGTTAAATGGAATCATCACTTTTGTGCCTCTAGGAAGTGACCAAACATCATGTGCCCTCATATGAGATTCTTTTATTAGCCCTTGCTCATCTAGGACAAGTTGATATTCGTTATACTTCATTCAAAATTAGCGACTAACATATTATTTTCTTGAATAAGTCTAAATAACATACCAATTGTATTCACTGTCCAATATTTTCTGGATTTGCGTTCATGAACACTTGACCGTGACTCAGGTGTAGCAACTGGATGAGACTCAATATCATTAGGTGGATGAGAGACTGATGTAGCAGGTGGCTGAGAGATCCATGTAGCAGCTGGATGAGACTCAGAGGTAGCAGTTGGATGAGAGACAGATGTAGCAGCTGGATGAGAAACAGATGTAGCAACTGGATGAGACTCAGATGTAGCAGTTGGATGAGATCGAGCACTAGATTCAAAGGATCGAGATTTTGTCGGTCGCTCTATAGGATCCGATTCAACTTGGAAACGTTTAGGCCTAGGCATCACTGAAACTTCAAACAAAAGTCAAATTGTGAAATAATAAATTATATAATGAATAGGAGAAGACAACATGTTTGTAACCAATAAGCAAAATTGTCATAGTAATGTATTATAACAAACATAATTTTTCATACAAAATCTTCTTCTATAATATTGTCATTATTAGCATTGATTGCAGGTTCATCATCTATATCATCCCTTGCCAATGGCAAATCTACATTATCATCTTGAAACCACTCATCTAAGTCTTGTTGTTGATAAGGCGTATTCTCATAGAATGAGTCTTCAGTTTCATTCTCGCCCATGTCATACAAGTCTCTTGGCTTTAAATGAACAACAACACTCCATTCTTTATCCACCTCATCCTCCACATAATACACAAGTTGTGCCTCTGAAGCTTGAATATATGGCTCATGATCTTCATGATCACCAATATGTATCAACCGAGAAAAATTGATGGAAGTGAAGCCCAATTCATCTATTCTAATCCCTCTATCAGTAGTGGTATTTGCCCACTGACATTTGAACATGGTAACCATGAAACGACCATGATAGTTTAACTCAATGATATCTATCAATTTTCCATAATAAGGAACACTTCCTTCCCTGATATTATTATCACGACTGCTTGCATAGCTTCTAGTTTCAAATGAACCAAATACTCCACTATTCTGAGTTTTCAAGCCATCTTCTCGTGCTAATGTTCGAAATTTGAAGCCATTAACATTATATGCAGTAAACATTCTTGCTTGAATAAGTGGTCCTCGTGCAAGAAATATAATGTCATTTGAATGTGATCCGTTTACATCATTCACAACCTAACATCAAAATGATATCATATTAGTCATATGCATGATTATATTACTTAAATGAATAATTGATATAATATATACTTACGCGTCTCCTAAACCAATCTACAAATCCTTTATGAACCACCTTATCTATCTCAACTTGTGATCGTGTACGACTCCTTAGCCTTCTCTTTGTTTCTGTCCTATATTCCCTAAATGTTACATCATAAAAAATAAGTATGAGCCATTACAAAGTTTTTTGAAGAATCATATTAAGTGTTAGAATTTACTCACTGAAGAAACGAGTTGACTTTTGTGCAGTTGATCAACACGTGACGATGGGCTTGCATATATTCTAAAGGTGTTAAATTAAAATATGAAGAACCCCCCACTGGTCTGCCTACCAACGGAAACAAAGTAGCCACTTCAGAAGATCCAACACCAATTACCCCATCATCAACACGGGGTGTTCGATTGAATCTTGTTTCCACATCATCTAAATATCTTGAACAAAAGATAAGAATTTCATCGGCTAGGTATCCTTCAGCTATACAACCTTCCGGTTGTGCCCTATTACGTACATAGGACTTCAAACGACCTAAGTACCTTCAGGATTATAAAAGTAAATGTATTAGAATAAGAAAATCAAGTGATAATTCATAAGGTTTAATTTATGATATTTACCTCTCTATAGGATACATCCATCGATAATGTACCGGGCCTCCACGTTTGACTTCATCAACCAAATGAACTACTAAATGAACCATGACCGTAAAAAATGAAGGAGGGAATATGATTTCCATGTGGCAAAGTGTGAGCACAATTCGATGTTGTAGATTGTCCAAGTCTTGAGGATTCAACACTTTACCACATATTTGTCGAAAAAATGAGCACATATCAACCAAAATTGCGGACACTGGAGTAGGCAATGCATTTCTTATTGCAATTGGCAGCAGTTGTTCCATAAGAATATGACAATCATGGCTTTTCAACCCAAACAACTTACGTTGTTTCAAATCAACACATCTGGATATGTTACTTGAGTAACCATCTGGCACAATGAGATGTTTCAAAGTCCTAAGAAATATGTCCTTCTTTGCATTAGTCATTGTAAAAAGACTAGGAAGGTATTTCCCATTCTCATTTGGCCAGAGATCTTCTCTTATACCCATTGATTGAAGATCTTTTCGGGCATTAAGATGATCTTTAGTCTTCCCACTTTCATTAAGCAAGGTGTATATCACATTGTCACACACATTTTTCTCAATATGCATCACATCAAGATTGTGAAGGATCAAGTTATGCTCCCAATATGGAAGATCAAAAAATATGTTTTTCTTCCTCCATTGTTGCGCCTCACCAACTCTAGTATTTTGCCCACGAGCTCTTTTACCAATAACTTCAACCTCGGGTGTCTTTCTAAATGTAACATTAATATTCTCTACTTGTTTCAAAATATCTGTTCCTGATAGTTGTATTGGTGGATTCCTTTTTTCTTGCTTGCCATTAAAGCGAACTCGGTTCAATCTAAACTTGTGACCAGCATTTAGAAAACGCCGATGACCCATGAAACACCATTTTTTACTATGTGGAAGGCGGCAAGACTCCGCATCAAAGTTACATGAAGGACAAGCTAGTTTAGCATATGTATTCCACCCTGATAGGGTCCCTAACCCTGGAAAATCACTTATTGTCCATATTAAAGTTGCTCGCATTGTGAAACTTTCATTCAACGAAGCATCATATGCTTCTACACCAACCCACAACTCCTTCAATTCATCAATAAGAGGTTGTAAGTAAATGTCTATATCATTGCCTGGCATCCGTTTACCAGGAATAATCATTGAAAGAATGAAGGAAGTTTGTTTCACACATTTCCAAGGAGGAGTGTTGTACGGAACTAGAACCACTGGCCAAATGCTATAACTAGTACTCATATTCCTGAAAGGATTAAACCCTTCGCTAGCCAAGCCGAGGCGTACATTACGTGCATCCAAAGCAAATTCAAGAAATGTTAAACTAAATTTTTTCCATGCATCAGAATCTCTCGGATGTCGCATCAGACCATCTTTGCTATCCTCATTAGCATGCCACCTCATATCAACAGCAGTCTTAGAAGACATAAACAAGCGTTGCAACCGCGGTATCAATGGAAAATAACAAAGAACCTTTGCAGGTTGCCTTTTTCTTTTCTTACCATTTATAGGCACATTATTTGCATTTCCCTTGGTATTTGGCTTCCATCTAGATGTGCCACATTGCTTGCATGTTTGTCTATCTTTATCCAATCCTCGGTACAACATGCAATCATTCGGACATGCATGTATCTTAGTATAATTAAGACCAAGTTTATTAATGGTTTTCTTGGCCTCATAGAAAGTTTCAGGGATCCTTGCATGTTGGAATGCATCATGCATCAACTCTACTATCATCGACATTGCTTTGTCACTCATCCCACAAATACACTTAATGTGATACAGTTTAACCAAAAAAGAAAATTTTGAGTACTTTGAACACCCTTCATATAGCTCTTGCCCTCCATCCTCTAGCAACTCAAAAAACTGTTTAACTTCATCATTCAACCCACTGCTTATACCCCCCATCCTTCCATCCTTTTCATGTGGTCCATGTGATGTGGAAGATTCTTCATGGGCATAGTGCCTAGAAAATGCAAAAGCATCATGGATCATGTCTTGCATTGGATCTTGAATAGGCTGACTATCTTGCACTACATGCATGCCAGTAGAACTTTGACTTGTACCCAACTCCCCATGTTGTAACCAAACAGTGTACCCTTTCGGAAATGGTCTACAAATCAAGTGATCATATACCACTTCTCTAGTCTCCCATTTTCTAAAAGCACAACGAGAACAAGGACACTTTATTCTATTATCAGATGACTTGTTTGCAAATGCAAAATCCAGAAACTGATTCAATCCTTCCGCATATTCAAGTGTATTCCTCGGCATAGAAATCCAAGTTTTGTCCATTTCAAAATATCTGAATTCAATCAAAACAAAACAACTAATAAATTCAATCCTACTAATCAAACATTAATAATTTGAGAATGGCTATGTTCATATTGCAAACATTTCCTGCTGCCAGCAGAAAATCTATTACATGTTGTTTTGTTTATTGTTAGATACATAATAACATGCTTATGCTGTTTTGTTTATTGTTAAATACATGCTATTTTGTTCATATTGCAAACATGTTCTGCTGCCAGCAGGAAATCTAGAATTAAGAACATGCAGTTTTGTTTATTGCTAAATACATGATAACATGCTGCCAGTAAGAAATCTATAAATGTTGTTTTGTTTATTGCCAGTAAGAAATCTAAAACATGCCAATAAGAAATCTAAAACATGTTGTTTTATTTGCAAACATGCCAGTAAGAAATCTAAAACATGTTGTTTTGTTTATTGCTAAATACATGATAACATGCTTATGAGAAAGATACAAAAGTTAGACATACCGTGAGGGATATGGAAGAACTAAGATGATGGACGAATCGAACGAGCGCGAGAGACCACCAACAGTCACTTCTTCTTCCTCCTTCTAATGTTCCTCCTTCTTCTTCCTAGTCTAAGTTAAATAATCAAGTTAACTGAATATTACGTGAAAAAAAAATAGGAAGTGAAAATAAATTAGAAAGTTAAAATAAATTAGTTAGGTTTGGGATTGCTCTTTGTGAAATCAATACTTGCTATGAGATTTGAAGATTCTAAATCAGCTAGATAAAGAGCCTCCCTAGCTATGAAACTCTCTAAACCTTTCTTAGTCTCAACCCAACTACATCCAAGAATTTTCTTCAAGCCAGTATGTATGACATTGTGACTTGTTTTGGAGTTATGATTAGTTTAATTTGAATATCTTAGTTGCTAGGCCTTCAACTTATGAAGCATGTGTTCTTTTGGTTTTATAGGTTCAGGAAGAGATATAGCTTTTTATATGAGACTGAACTTCCTGCTGAGAAAGAGGTGATACTTCTCAAACTCATGGAAAGAGCATCGTCAAAATTTTCTATAATACTTTTAGTTTTCTTTCCATTTGTTTATTGAATCAAACTAAACTAAACATATAATGCATGTACACTAACGGTCCAAGTAAATAAGGGCCTAAACCTACCTGACATAACTCAACCAATCCAAGCAAAAGGAACAAACCTTTTACATTGCTAAGAACTTGAACCCAATAACTATCAAGGTGAAAGAACAATCACAAGAACAACTGATGTAAACAAAGTTTCATTAGGGATCCTCAGCTCCGGCATGGTAGATAAAAATCAACTGAGAATATTGAAGTTTCTATGCTCGAGTCAAATCCATAAAGCTGAAATCGCTTATCTATCTCCTTACAGATAAGTGGGTTTTGAGATCAAAATTAACTCCCTGCCTCTTGTTTCTAACCCATCCATATTCTAAAAACACTCATCTTCACTGCAAGGTGAGCCATGACCTATGATGAGGCTTTGGAATTAGGTAACTAGATGGTTGGTTTCAGCATTGCACTTAAAACTTTTCAAACTAGAAATACAGTAATATGCATTACAGTCAAAACTGCTGAAAATAAGACCACCAGGAACTCAATGCTTCATGTTGCTCTGTTTTAAAAACAGAGACTCATTCACCAAGCAACAACAAGATTGCTCTTATGAAGCATGTGTTCTTTTGGTTTTATAGGTTCAGGAAGAGATCTAGCTTTTTATATGAGATTGAACTTCCTGCTGAGAAAGAGGTGATACTTCTCAAACTCATGGAAATAGCAAAATTTTCTATAATACTTTTAGTTTTCTTTCCATTTTTTCATTGAATCAAACTAAACTAAACATATAATGCATGCACATCAACAACATATAATGCATGTACACTAACAGTCCAAGTAAATAAGGGCCTAAACCTACCTGACATAACTCAACCAATCCAAGCAAAAGGAACAAACCTTTTACATTGCTAAGAACTTGAACCCAATAACTATCAAGGTGAAAGAACAATCACAATCACTCATTGATGTAAACAAAGTTTCATTAGAGATCCTCAGCTCCGGCATGATAGATAAAAATCAACTGAGAATATTGAAGTTTCTATGCTCGAGTCAAATCCATAAAGCTGAAATCGCTTATCTATCTCCTTACAGATAAGTGGGTTTTGAGATCAAAATTAACTCCCTGCCTCTTGTTTCTAACCCATCCATATTCTAAAAACACTCATCTTCACTGCAAGGTGAGCCATGACCTATGATGAGGCTTTGGAATTAGGTAACTAGATGGTTGGTTTCAGCATTGCACTTAAAACTTTTCAAACTAGAAATACAGTAATATGCATTACAGTCAAAACTGCTGAAAATAAGACCAGCAGGAACTCAATGCTTCATGCTGCTCTGTTTTAAAAATAGAGACTCATTCACCAAGCAACAACAAAAACATGAATACCAATGCCATTACTAAACAATGAATACCAGTACAAAACAGAGTCTCAAAGCATATTATATATTTTTCAAGCCTGTCACCAATGCCATTACTGAACAATGAACAACCAGTAGGACTGACAATTTGAATACCAATACTATCATGAATACCAGTGAAATTTTTGTATGGAGTGAAAGAGGCATCTAAGCAGTGGCATGAATACATTGGTAATCTCTAACGGCTTTAGAATCAATGAGTGATAAATGCATATGCTATAAGATTGTTGATAATATATGCATTAAGATTTGTTTGTATCACTGTTCTAAAAATCGGCCTAGGCGGCCGCCTAGGCGCTAGAAGGTGGAAAACTGCCCAGATTAATGGCTGGGCGGGCGGTTCTGGGCAGTATGGGTGGTTCTGGGCAGTCTGGGCGGGTCTGGGCGGGGTCTAGGCGGTCTGGGCGATTTTTATTTTTTTTATTTTTTAATAAGGCTGATTGTGTTCTTATTTTATTTTCTTTCCTATTTTTTAGAAATAAATTATTTAATTGTTTTTTATTCAGTATATGTCTAAATGTAGCAAATGATGATTACTTAATGGAATTCTCAAAGGATCTGCCGGTACCAATTTTACTAATGTAGATTTTATCAAACATAACTGAGGTAATTCATGCAATTTGAAGAAAAATAAAAGAGTACACAAATTCAAATTTATATAAAGTACCCATCATGATCAACTTCAGTCATTTGAGTTTTAATAAATTTTGTTCACGATTGTTAATTTTTCATGTTTTTAAATTTTGCATATGTATATTGGCATTAAATTGGATGTAATTGATAAGGTATTATGCTTAACTTTTGTAAATTATTAAAGTAATAATACAAAACCTAAGACCGCCTAGGCCCCTGGGCGCTAGGCACCTGCTCGCCGCCCGCCCAGCGCCTAGCGATTTTTAGAACACTAGTTTGTATGTAAATGACTTGTTAATATATGCATTAAGGTTTGCTGTAAAGATCCTAACATATGATGGTAATGATATGGCATTTGCTCCTTATGGTGATCATTGGAGAAACATGCGAAAAATTACCATGACTGAGCTCTTAAGTGCTAAGCGTGTCCAGTCATTCCAATCACAACAGGAAGAAGAGGTATGGATCCTCATCCAAAGTATTTCCTCAATCAATGGATCTATATTCAATCTAAGTGAGATGATTTCAACATCATCAAAATGATATAGTTTCAAAGGCAGCTTTTGGTGAGAAATACAAACACAAGAAGGTATTTACATCATTGATTCAGGAAGCAACACAGTTGGCGGCATATGTCACTGTCGCTAACTTGTTTCAATTGTTTCCTTCACTAAAGTTCCTTTAAGAGGACAGTGACCTTGAATTTCTCATCACCACTTAAAACATCAAATCCGTAGTCGAGGTGAGTAGATTTATACAAAAACAGAACAGATTATACAAACAGAATATACAAAAACAGATTATACAAACAGTTTTTAAGAAAAACAGAGCATGATATCATCAGTGCAGGTTTTAGGAATCTACTTACAATGAGAGGAATCCAACAAGATTGGAAGAATAGGGTTGCTCGACAAAGGGAGGGAAGGGAGGAGGAGGGGAGGAGCTATAGGGGAGGTGGAGAGGTAGAGGTGGAGAGGTATAGGGGAGGTGGAGAGGTGGGGATGATGGAGAGTAAAATAAATATAAAATTAGGTATAGGGTTTAAGGTTCGGTTATAAAATCTGATTTTACATATAGCGATGGCTACAACCGTCGCCATTTAAAGGAACCGCCATTAAATACTATTAATCCGCGGCGGTCGACCAACCGTCGTTATATATAGTATGCAGCGGCGGTTTTACTTAAACGTCACTACAAAACCGCCGCTAACATCCTGTTTTCTTGTAGTGATTTTTTTAATTATTTAAATCTGCATCGGGGAGAGGCAACTGTGAGCTGCCAGAACTTCATTAACTTGTCAAAAGATAAGATACACTGGGGGTATATTACGTACTTTACCTGTAAAAATACTAATTTTTTTTTCCAAAAAACTCACCCTGACTTTTAGACATATGTTGTGTGCGCTTTGTTTAGCCTTACTAACGCCTTCGGTCTTCTGGGGAGGGATAGACTATCATGCGTCCTGAACTGGGTCTTCGCTTATGCTAAACATACCAACGCGCCCGCCACTGCATTAACCTCCCTAAATACATGCACACATGCCACCTACATCTCCCTAAGCAAAACCCGAATCTCCTTCCATGCATTCTCTAAGAAATATGGACTTTTGTATTCGCCAAGAAACCAACATAGAGTCCGTTTGAATGACGTTTTTTTATTCCCATGTGAATTCATTTGATATCTCTTTGCTATAATCATTGCCACAAATTTTCATGTATAAACAATTTACAAGAACCTTTACGTTGTGTTTGTTAGAAAAGGTTCTTGTGAAAATTTATAAATATTATTAGAATGCAAATGCAAACCCTAATGAAGTTACTGAAGTGTGCAAAAATATCAATCCTTCTAAAAACTATACTGATACAGGAGTTGAAGTGTGAATTTTCCATGTAATTGAGATAAGGATTATTCATTTTCACATACGTTAATGACTAGGATTTGCATATCCAATCTACTAATTTATGTCTTTTCCTATAAATTTTCCGCATTGACACAACGCTTATATAAAAAAAAATTAATAGAATTACAACCTTTATAGCTTTTTTTTTTTTTTGTGTCTGACGATGATGATCTAATCGTTGTCATAGAATTATTCAAAAACTATCTACCTGCATAGTGATTCGATAAGTAAGCACCTAAATAACCTCTCAAACTTAAACGGACATTTAACCTAATGAACCACAAAGTATTAATTATTTCAGTCATTTAACCTAATAACCTCTCAAACTTAAACGGACATTTGAAAAGAACAGTCATTGCGATCAATCAACGGACATGTCATAGTCATACAGTAGCTCTGCTTGTTTCATCAAATTTGGAGAGTTAATTATATGCTAATGAACCACAAAGTATTGGACCCGGGGGGGCTCCTGCGCACAAAGTGCAGGACCTCCTCAAGTGCATCAAGGGTAACCGTTAGATTAAAGTAAAAGTTCATGTGTATCAATCTGAGCCGTTAGATTAATTGGACGGCTCAGATTCACGGATTTGAAATTTTTTTTTTTTTCATCTCGTCACACAACAACATTAGCATGAGCAATCTAAATCAAAAGCAACTGAAAGATCTATATAAACTGTATCAGCTCAATTTACTGAATCAAAATAAAATATGTAAAAACAAAGCCACATCCCCACTTCGTTTGCAAAATGTTTGCACATTCAACGAAACTAAAGATTAAGACTATTAATCAATCGATGAGTGCCCAGGACTTACAAGCAAAACAATGGTTGAAACATCAAAGATTCACATAATTTAAAGATTCTAAGCGACACAAGATAGTTTGAAGATCATAACCAAAAGCAAAACAATGGTTGAAACATCAATCACTACTTGATTTTGCCAACATTTCTTGAAATTTTCAAAAGTACATTAGAGAGTCCTGGGATCAAGAACCGAATCTAAAATGGAACAATGGAACAAGAAACTGAGATCAAGAACTACAACCCTAACCACCGAACCCATAGAGAGTCCTGCCCTGCCTTTTGAGAGCATAAACAACATCCATGGCAGTGACAGTCTTCCTCCTCGCGTGCTCAGTGTACGTAACAGCGTCACGAATCACGTTCTCAAGAAAGATCTTGAGAACTCCTCGGGTCTCTTCGTAGATCAGACCACTAATCCTCTTCACTCCGCCTCTCCTGGCAAGTCGTCGAATCGCAGGCTTCGTGATGCCTTGAATGTTGTCTCGCAACACCTTTCTGTGTCGCTTCGCTCCGCCTTTGCCCAACCCCTTGCCTCCCTTCCCTCTTCCCGACATTCTTGATGTGAATTTCTAGGGTTTCGTTTTGAAATGGAAAGACAAAAATGAGACGTGTTGAAATTTTGGGAGTCGATGAGGGACCCGGGGGGGCTCCTGCACAACGTGCACCGAAGAACAGAAACACAGAGAGAGAGCGAGCGAGCGAGAGAGAGAAGAGAAGTCGATCGGTGTGGTCTCTGCCCTTCAAAAGCAGAGAAGAGAAAAAAAAAATGGGAGAAAAAAAGATTGAAGAAAGAGAGAGAGAGTTTGGTGTTTAGTTTTAGTTGAGAGTTTGGGTCTCCACTACGATAACATGTTGTTCGCTCAGAGTGAAATGAGAGAGAGAGAGACGAGATGAAAAAAAAAAAAAATTCAAATCCATGAATCTGAGTCGTCTAATTAATCTAACGATTCAGATTGGTACACATGAATTTCTACTTTAATCTAATGGTTACCCTTGATGCATATGAGGAGGTCCTGCGCTTTGTGCACAAGAGCCCCCCGGGTCCCAAAGTATTACCATAGTGATCAGTGAGTAGTCCCTCAATGTTTCTAGTGGAGTGGAGGGAAAGCAGACGAGATAAAGGATTGATCGCAATAGGCCGCCAAGTATACTGAAAGTTGTGGCAAGCAGAAAACAAGGGTATCTAATCTATCTGTAAATACAACACAACATAACATAGACTCTACTACTGAAAACTGGGAGACGAATGAGAGAGAGAGAGAGAGAGAGAGAGAGAGTTTTACATAAACATAACCAGCTGCCACTGCTCTTGCCGCTGTAAAAAGTTGACGGCTAGCTATTAATCAAGTAGGGATGTATTGTTTCTGCATTGCATGTTTAAAGCTGTAACCCTAGCTATGCTTTCACAGTTCAATGTAGTAGTGTAGACTTCTTTATTACATATAGTGACCACTCTATGATAAGTTGATATAATATAATATAATATATACTACATTATCATTCATGCAATCTTTCAAAAAAGCTTTAACGCAACTTTTACAGCACTCCACTACTATTAAGTATTAACATTTACTCTATCTTCTGTCTTTTTGATATCTTTGTCTGAGAGAGACAGATGTTGGGCTTGGTGGAGAGACTCTTTGAAATGCATGGTTTTGTTGTTTCTAGTACTGAGGTAGGATTAGTTGTCAAGGAATGGTATTAGTGTTGTTAATAAATGAGTCATGGAGGCATCTTTTGGGAAACAAAGCAATCCAATAGAGAGAATGCACGTGGTGAGATGAAGACAGACCCTCTAAAGTCACCATCACTTAGATTGTGGGTGTATGTTGAAATCTCTATCTGTGTTTTGCTTTCACACAAAAAACGTATACATTGCTAATTCAAGTAGTTTATGGCAATTACAAGGACAGGGATATATAAAGAGAAATGGGGAAGGTATCATGAATCATGATCACTACTCTTTGCTTTTATTGGTCTATTATCAAAGAAAGTTGATGCTGGATGATTTTTAGGGTTATTAATTTGGGTTTTTAGAATTTTTAATTTGAATTTTTAAGGTTCTTAACTTGTTTTATCTTTTAATTTAATTAGAAATTTTTTAGTTTTCTTTTAGGGTTAAGCATTATTTTTTTTTAGGAATATACTGCTTGTTAATTTTAGTAGTTTATTTTCCTTTATAGTAATATTTCAATTATTGTTTGGAAAGTGATTCTGAACCCAATTTGGGTCAGATTTCTGGCAGTTTATTTCTTTTATTACATATTTTGTTTTAGCATGATTATTGGGGTATTGCCATTTTTGGTAAAATTCCAATATTGATGAGCTTTAGCTATAAAGCCCGGCTTGTGGGCTGATTTTAGAAATACATTTTGATTTAAGTAATTTGATTAAACATTAGAGCTATTTCTCTGTGTTTTGAGCTATCATCTTGTGTTATTCCCTGTCAATTATCTGTTGCTATTAGCCTGCAGAATAATCGTTATTCTGCCCGGCGTCAGTTGGTATCTAAGCTTCAACATCTTCTTCGGGTGGGATTTCATCAGTTTTCATGGCTGGTGGTCATCGCGGGCAAGTTTCGAACGAGAAAGCCCCAAACCGTGATCGTAGCGTTCAGGATGTGATGATTGAGAATTTACAAAGGCAAATTGCAGAGTTAACCCGGCGTCTAACGGCGCAGGATTTCGGTAATCGTGAGATGGAAGATCACGATTCTGATTCCAGTTTCAAAAACTCGTATCACAATCATGCTCGACTCTGGGAGCGCCGTGTTCGGGAGAATCGTCATGGAAATCTAGGTTTCAAAGTGAATCTACCTGAGTTTTCTGATACGTTACAGGCCGAAGGATTCGTGGATTGGTTGAATAAAGTAGAACGTATTTTTGAATATAAGGAAGTCCCAGATCGTGTCAAGGTGAAATTGGTTGCCAAAAAACTCAAAGGTAGAGCATCTGCGTGGTGGGAGCAGTTGAAGCGAGCACGAGACAGACAGGGCAATGCCAAGATCACTAATTGGGAGAAGATGAAGGGTCACTTCCTTCCTTTCGGCTACACTCAACCCTTATTTCAGTGACTTTACTCGTTGATGACCGTTTCTGAAGTATACCAACGTGCACTTGCTGTGGAAAAACAACAGAGCAGGAGGCCAATAATCAGTAGTGATCAAAGCGACTGGCCAGTTCGCCCTCAAGAATTTTGTCCTATACAGTAGTTACCATGAGGTAATTCTAACTCAAATATTATATGTTTTAGATGTGGTGAATAGGGACATAGAGCATCTGAGTGCAGGAAGCCTGCTATTCATAAGGGTAACAATCTCCTAATTGATGAAGACGTGGTAGACGAAACTGAAGAGCTTGGAGAGCCTGTGTATGACACTGATGAAGAATTGGATATTGTTGATGCAGATGGTTTGCAGAATGGGGATGTTAGAATTGTTATTGAAGACAGCGAAGTGCACGAAGAAACTGATGGGGAAGGAGGTTGGGACCTTGAGGACTTAGAGATGCCCAACCAGAATCAAAATTCCATATAAACCAATATATAGCTCCAAGTTCTCGAATCAAGATCTCTAGAAGAAGCTTTGAGGCAAGTAGGGACAAATTTTAAGTATTATTATGTTCATACATGGTTCAGGCAGATGGATGAGTTCATTCTTTATGTCAATATGGATGGGCGCGTGAATGCCCTTTACTCCACCCCATCGATATATACTGATGCAAAACATGCAGTAAATGAGACATGACCATTTCACACTGATGATTTATTCCCATATGCAGCCCGTGCAAATGCGTATTGGCCAGGTTATTTCACCAATAGGCTAGCCAGCAAACGATATGTTAGGATGATGAGTGGTTACTATTTGGTAGCAGATGTGAATCCATATTTGCCAGCGGAGGTGCAACAGCTAACAGAGTTTTCTGGCCTGATACTAGAGGATCTTCCTCCTGGACTGCCGCCAGAGGATTCTGATGACACTGTTGTGAACTCGAGGACGAGTTCTTTCCAACCCGGGGTGACTGATGCAGAAGGGTTTCTAGGGTTCCTAATTTGGGCTCCTAGAGTTCATAATTTGGGTTTCTAGGGTTCCTAATTTGCTCTCAAAGTTATTTAGTAAATAACTTTGAGTAATCTTTCAATTTAATTAGGAATCTTTTAGTTCCTTTTAGGATTAAACATTATTTTCTTTTAGGAATATACTGTTTGTTAATTTTAGTAGTTTATTTTCCTTTATAGTAATATTTCAATTATTGTTTAGGAAGTGATTTTGAACCCAATTTGGGCCAGATTTCTGGCAGTTTATTTCTTATATTACGTATTTTGTTTTAGACTGATTATTGGGGTGTTGCCATTTTTGGTAAAATTTCAATATTGATAAGCTTTAGCTATAAAGCCCGGCTTGTGGGCTGATTTTAAAGATATCTTTTGATTTGAGTAATTTAATTAAACATTAGAGTTATTTCTCTGTATTTTGGACTATCGTCTTGTGTTCTTCCCTGTCAATTATCTGTTGCTATTAGCCTGCAGAATAATTCTGCCCGACATCATAATTGTTGTACATGCTTTTCTTCAATATCAAGTTGACTTACCTTCTTCAACAATTGATTTTTTAATAACACATTTCAATGTAATTAGTGTTTTTTTTGTGTCTTAAAACCAGTTCTTCCTTAGGGTTTATTGTGGGCTATAGTTCCTTCGGAGTGACGACATGTATATCCAAGTTGGCCCAATCGAGCCCAATCCAACGGATTAACATTTCATGGTGATTCATTCCCTCTATTTCCTCCATCTCTCTTAGATGAAAATAATTACGTAATATTTGACTTGTACCCTTCTAAATGACTAATAAAATGTGGTTACGATAAACAAGAGTTTCACCGATTCATCAGCTCTAGAGCCGCCCCAACCATGTCTGCTCAAACTCAAACATCTCCCCACCTTGTTTGCTATTTTCCATCATTTTACCCCTGGCTCTACCTATCTCTAAAAAGTTAGCAAAGCAACCAATTAAGTTGTCTTTCCAATAGAAGAGATAAATATATACTTCTTATCTAAAAGCTGATATGTGATGTGAGTCGACGACAGTATTGTAGTAGCTAGTTTTAAATTATGACTGAGCACAATAATGAATAGTAGTTTCAATATGAAAACGACCATACTTGCCAACAAAATTTAAGTGGGAGTGCGGGGTGTGAAATTTGAGAACAAAATCCAAGTGGGTTTGTGTGGAGAGAAAGAGACATTTTATTGGTATTTTACTCTTTTTCTTTTCTCTCATTATGAAATTGTACATCTTTTTCATGCTTGGCTTTTTCCATTAAGAAATGGATGTGTCCATGAGAGTGGTATTTGTTATGTTATAGGCTTTTTGTAGCTCAAGTTCAAATCTATATATGTTTTTATCTTTGTCAATTGGGGTTGAAGGTGATGTTTTTGACATAATATTGTTTTACCATTGTCCATACAACGTACCTTTACTAGTAAAGCTTTCATAGCATCATTACTACCTTATGCATGTATGTTGCTCCTTTGTCTTTAATGTGGTTTCTCCGAAGCTTAAATCACAATTGTGCTTCCTTAGATATGGATAACATAGCATATATTGGTTAGACTTTACTCGAGGTTTTATCAAATTTAGACATGAGGAGATTGCTTGCAATGGTTATAAATTATTAGCAGAAGCAGCTCAAGAAACCTTTAATTGCTCTTAATAATAATGTAAGCTACTAGACAGTTCATACCTAAATGAACCAAACTTGCTCAGAATTTAATTATCTGTTAAGAAAAACATATAAAATAAGTATTAGCAGGGTCTTGATGCTGAATTGAAATTTCTAACATGAATCTAGCTGATCCCCCGAAAACCCAATCCCACATTACATGAAGCAATTAGCAACTTTTTCGCTAAGAAGTTGTAAAGCAACAAAATAAAAAATAAAGTGCATTTACAGAAATGGATCTTGAAAACTGAATTAGGACCAATGTAGCTTTTTTTCATCAAGTCCCACCACACCCCTACTTCAATAGGTTTACAACTAATGGTGTCAGGAAAAAACAATGTTAATTAAATAGATTAATTGTTTTGTGCTCAATCTGTACAATGTAATCCTTGATTCCTTTACTACATGTTTTATGGGCCTGGATAAAACTTCACTAGAGACAAAACATCTGCATTTGTATGTAACTTGAAGGTGTAAAAGAAGTAGAGAATTCACCTTGGGAATGATGGATATCTTGAATCCATCCCCCAAAGGCCCAAGCCCAGTCAAAGCCCATCTTTTTTATTTTCCATATCTTTTTCTTCTTCACCTATTCGCATTAAGCAATGCGAGGATTGGGCAAAACTTCACCCATACTTATGCGAGAATTGGGTGAAACTTCAAATATATCTGGGCAAATAGGTGAAAATAGATTTTTTTTTTTTATAGATTTGCATGACTTTAGTAAAATGGTCATAACTTTCTCATTTCAAAACATTTTCAAGTAATTTAAATTGTGTTTATTATATAACTACAATTTTCGTGTTTTTTTATGAGCTTAAGAATTGATCTCAATTGAACTTATAAGTTGGCCGAAAGTTAGGGACACTACCCCATTTTCATTGTGAGACAGATTTGTGCGACTTTAGTAAAATGATCATAACTTGTTCATTTTAAAACATTTTTAAGTGATTCAAATTGTGTTTATTAGATAACTCAGAGTACTACAATTGTCATGCTTTGATGAGCTTGCGAATCGGGCTTGATCGAGCATATAAGTTGGCTGAAAGTCAAAATACTACATTGATTTCATTGCAAGACGAATTTGCGCGACTTTAGTAAAATGACTATAACTTTCTCATTTCAAAACATTTTTAAATAATTAAAATTGTGTTTATTAGATAACTCAGAGTACTACAATTTTTATGTTTTGATGAGCTTGAGAATCAGTTTCGATCGAGCATATAAGTTTAACCAAAATTGTTTTCAGAGACAAAGAGGGTGACAGAGGTGATAGGTTGGTGGTGGTGATTGATGGAGAAAATATGGAGAAATGTGGAGGTGGCGGGAGGGAGAGAAGTGGCAGTGGTGGGGGTGGTGGTGGTGATGGTGGGGTGATGGCGGTGTCTGATGGAGAAGAGAGTGAGGGATGAAAAGACGGGATGAAAAGAAGATGAAGAGATGGGAGGAGAGAGAAAATTTTAAATTTTGAGTTTTATTAGTGGTGTGGGAAATAAAGTAGATAGTGTGGGAGAGAAAATGTTGATATAGTGGTGTGGGACATTACTTTAGGTGGTGTGGAGTAGTCGCTGCCTTTGAAAGTTGAAAGAGGCAGTTGCCCCCTCGCCCCTTGGTAGGTCCGGCCCAGATCCCATCCATCAAAACAACAATTGATCTGATCATGGATGGAACAGTGGAGGTAGAGCTGATGGAGGAACTTGGAAGGCAGTTGATGCAGGAGGATCCGAGTCAGATGATGCTGAGTTGTCAGATAACACGTTGATGGCACTGAGATACATTGAGTTGGCAGATCAGCGCAAAGATGGCAGGTAATCGTGATCTTTGCCTAATTGGGGCAATTTTGGGTATTTTGGCCGCGTTTCAGTATTTTAGCCATAACTTTGGCTACGGGTATCAGAACCGCACATATGACCCCAATTCGGAAAGTTCTTTTCGGCGCGCACGTCATGCCCAAGCTCGGTGTACATCTTTTCCGATGTCAAAATTCACTGTTTTCCCTTCTGAATCCACAATTTTAGTAATTTTTTTCCTTTTATGATAATATTTCATTTATCGTTTAGGAAGTGATTTTGAACCCGATTTGGGCCAGATTTTTGGCAGATTACTTCTATTATTACGTATTTTATTTTAGCATGATTATTGAGATTTTGTTATTTTTGGTAAAATTATGATAATGACGAATTTTAGCTATAAAGCCAGGCTTGTGGGTTGACTTTCAAAGTACTTTTGATTTGCATAATTTGAATTGAACATAAGAGGTGTTTCTCTATGTTTTTGAGTGATTATCTTGTGTTTTCTCGGTTGAAACTAGCCTGCAGAATAATCGTTATTCTGCCTGGCGTCAGCAGTGATGGAGAAGAAGAACACTTATAGTGCGCTTAGAATGACTGAGTTGGAGGAGTATTTGGTGGAGAGAGGGATTGGTGAGGTTATAGTGTGTGGGATGATGACCAATTTGTGTGTTGTGCCACTGCAAGTGAAGCGTTTGTTAGAGGGTTTAGGGTCTTCTTCTTCACTGATGCAACTGTGACTTCTTCGACGGAGTTGCATGAAGCAAACTTGAAGAATTTGGGTTATGGGTTTGCTTATTTGGTTGATTGTAAGAGGCTTGAAATGGGTTTGTCTGGCAAGTGAAGTGATCAAATCAATATGATCAAGGCAAAGGGATCAAGCTTTCATCTTTATTTTTGCTGTGTATGAATAAGAGAAGGATGTTCTTGTTATGTTTATTATGGCAGTCTGTTACAAATCAACCAATTGTAGAACTTCCATTGTAGCTTACAATGATGATTGACACAATGTGTATCTCAACATTCATCATGAATATCGTTAATGTATGTGACATTTTGATAGACCATAGACCACATTATCTATCGCATCTCTCGCTGCCAAGTATTAGAGCGACTCTTACAAATGTAAAGTACACAACGCTTCATTAGCATTATCACACAGAAAAATAGAACAATTAAATGGTAGAACAATGACTACAGTTTAAGGTACTGTGTTGAATAAAGAAAGCAATGGTTCAATTCTACTCGATCAGTTTCACTTTACACCAATGCTTGCAGCAGATTACAGGGGTAAAAAGTAGACAAGTCTAATAGCACACAATGTATTTGTGGATTTGTGGCGCTCTTAAATAAACAATTATTGAATGTCACTTCGGTTTTATCATGACTGGTAGCAGCTTCAACACGTTGGCTTTGTTGATTCCGAGCCTTCACTATCACAGGTGGTTTGAGAAGATACAGCTTTGCTTGATCCATCCAACAATTAACATTGCCACAATAAGGAGAGAATTGTATAAAAAATTCAAATAAAAAGGAGTAGGTATCACTTGGGTCCTTTAGGGATTGTCCCTAAAATTGCAAATTCTTTTTCATTTTACCATTTAATAACTCAGATCTTGGTAAATAAATATTTGCTATTTTAAAACAAACTTTTCAAATTCAAATACTTAAATATTATTTAATGGATGAAAATGAACTCCCCGCAAAATTAAAAAATGACGAAGATACTGAATACAGTATGCACTCTAAAGAAAATTATGTTGCTTGGATAAATATTACCATAAACTTTAAAAATAATAACAGAAAATACCTTCATATTTTTCTTCACGAAATGAAACTTGTTATCAATTTACTGCTCAATTTTATGTTGCAGCAATAAGGTCGAGTTGTTATGATAAAAGCATAATTACAATGAGATGAATTTTGAAATACTCCCTATTTTTATTTTTCTATTAGAATAAAATGACATCCCCTTAATATCTTTCTTATAAATTTTTTTTTTTGACAGTGTTGCATTGCTTATTTGTGGTTCCTATCTAATTTTACAAAATGACTAAAGTTTTTACCTTAATAATGGTCTTTTAAACAACCCCCTATTGCCAATTCGAAATTTTAAATCCCTTCCCCAGGCATACCCTCTCAGAGTGAGAGTTTTACTGCATTAGTTTTTTTTAGGACCAAAATGCCCTCACATGCTTTCCACATTGCCTTTCATCTCACACATATTCCAAAACCCTTGAAATCTCCTCGAGATAATAAAACATATCTTGAGGGGTATCTTGTTGACCTAATTTTTTATTTTTATTAAAGAAAGTAAAACTTCAACTTCCCCAATCATTTCCACTTGAAAATCCAAACCACCGCAACCATCACAAGAACGTAGGGTTGGCAATGGGTCGTGTCTTTTCATTTCCCAATCCTGTGTCAAATTCTCAAACCCAAAATTGATTCCAGGAATATTCAAAGCTAGGGTTCATAATCTAAACAAACATAACAGATCAGAGAGAGAAGAAGCAGGAAGATAAACAGATAAGGCAGAGACTACAGAGATATAAGAATTAAAACTTAAAGTTCTTAATGCATAAATCTTTTAAAGATTTAACTTTGATCTACCCAATCGATCGATACAGCTCTAAGACAGTTTCATGTTTACACTCAGAGATTAACTGTAAGATCTTATCAAAGTTTAGATCTTAGTTAAGTTTTAAGAAAAGACCAGAGATAAAAATATGCTTATATATTGAAAATAAAGAGAAAAGATTACAGATGAGACTTATTAGTTAAGGATGTACAAGAGAAGGATAGAGGAGGAGGTAGAAGATTACAGAATAGATACTTAAGGGGTACAAGCAGGAGATGGGGTTCTAATGCGTCTGAGTCTTTACTCTCAGCTCTGGCTCTTATTTATGGAGGATACAAGATAAGAAGAGAGAAGGTTTATCCCTTCTCGAAACATGAGTGGAGGATGAGCTGGATGCTTATCCTTTTGATTGAGTGGAGGAGAACTGTTGAAGATGCTTCGACTGTTCACCTTTTGACTGTTGGCAGATACTGTGACTGTATCTGCATGCTTTAAATTGTAGCTTCACATGGATGCTTTTGGTAAAGAAGAGATGCTTGTCAGGCTGTCGGAAGACTGTGGCCGAAAGCACTTTTGTTTGCTAATGGAGCTGGCAGATGCTGCCTTTGATGATGGACATGGGTCCAAATTACAAATCTCTAGGATCGAAGATGTTGAAACAATCATCTTCGTTGAGATCAACTGCTGGATCGTCTTCTTCATCTGCTTCATCTGAGCAGATCTGTGACAGAGTTTCCATAAGTTGAGCTTTTGTTGGTTTGGCGAGAATATGCTTCAGAATCTGTTGCTTCAGAAGCTTTGCATTGGATGATGATTCTGGCGATTGGCCAATTGATAATTGTGGTGTGGGTGTTGCAGACACCTCTCTTTTGGAGAAGAAGGCAAGAACACCTTCTTTGGTAACTTTGGAGTGGTCAAATCTTTGCCACCATTTAACTTTGAAGCGACGACAAAACCATTGAGGTTTCGTCTTTGAAAGGGTGAGCGAGAAGTCAAGTTGAGAACATACATAATCCCAACACATGATCCAAGCTAAATTGAATCGAATAAAGAACCAGACAGATAAAACCTGCTCATTTACAGGCATGGGAGGCTGGTACCTTTATTTGAAGACATTTCATCCGTCTTTGACAGATGGAGGGAGAATGTCAAGGACTGGACCAAAGGAACTCCACCATACATGTTGGAACCAAAATGGAAGAGTTTTCTGATTGAATTTTTTGCAAAATAAAAAAAACCAAGAATGGCCACTTTGATGAGGACTAACTAGAAAAGCTCTCGACCATGCAAGTTTGTAGTCAAGATAATTGTAAGATGGGGGAGAGAAATCATGAGAGAACTTCTTATGATAACGAGGAACTTGTCCCCAATCTGCTTCGGTCAAAACTTTGAAGATCTGACATTTGGAGAAAGTGATTCTTGAATTGGAGTCATCAAAATGGTGAGTGATGGCTACAGAATCAGAATCAATAAGAATGAATTCATAGAATTCTCTTGTTTTTGAAAGATCTGTCTCTTCAAATTGTTGATCAGACGAGAACAGAGATTTGGCGATGCTTTGAGGATCAGGAATCAAAGCATGAAGACATGGTTCTATCATTCCTATAAAGTCAACATTTGACTTATTAATATAGGGCAGAGGTGCCTGATTAGGCTTTGGAAAACTTGTCATGGATGAACAAGACTCTGTGGGTTTACCTAAAGGAGAAAACCTTTGGGATAATTGAAGGGCATAAGAAAGAGGAGCTGGAGGCGGAGAAGCAGGAGGCTTCTTTGCATAACTGGCTTTGGTTTGGGGTTTTGCAGGATGAGCCTGCTTTGGAGAGGAGTTTTGAGAAGAACTCATTTTTGAAGAAACTCTCGAGAGAGGAAATCTGCAAGAGAGTTGTCTGCTCCTTTTATATACTTAATCTCGAAATCGAATGCAGAAATCAAGCCTTGCCATCTGGGGAAGATCTGTTTGGAAACCAAATTTAAAACATCTTTGGTTAAAATATCTTTTGCAGATTGACAATCAACTTGTAAAAGAAATCTTTGATTTGTTAAATCATCTTGAAATTTCATGATGCATAAAACAATTGCTAAAACCTCTTTTTTTTACAGTTGAATAATTACTCTGTGTGGGATTCCAAATACCTGAATGGTATCGGACTAATTGGATTGTAGAAGACTCAGGAAGACGTTGTTTCAGGATACCACCATACCCTAGGTTGGACGCATCAGTTTCTACAATCTTAAAAGCCTTGGGATCTGAGATTCCTAGACAAGGAAGACTCTTGACTTGGGCTTTTACTTGACGGACTATTTGAGAATGGGTCTCAGTCCATGGGCTTGGGTTTTTCCTAAGACGACCATATAAGGGCTTAAGTAAAACTCGGAGGCCTTTATAAAAATTTGCAACATAATTTAAAGATCCAAGGAATCTTTGCAATTGGGTTTTATCCCGGATTTCATCTGGAAATTTATCTGCAAATTCAATTGATCTGGAAATGTGAGTGACCATTCCATTGAAAATCTTATGTCCTAAGAAACGAACATTTGGTTGAAATAAATTGATTTTAGTGGGAGATAAAACCAATCCATTTTTCTTTATACAATGTTCAAATTGATATAAGTGTTTCCAGTGAGCTGGAATTGATTCAGAAAAGACAAGTGTATCATCGATATACACAATTGTAAATTGGGAAAATGGGGAAATAATATCATTCATGATATTCTGAAACTCACTTGGAGAATTCTTGAGACCAAAGGGCATTACATTCCATTTGTAATGTCCAAAGAGTACATTGAAGACAGTTTTGTACCTGTCCTTGGGATGGACTTGGATTTGCCAAAATCCAGATTTAAGATCAAATTTAGAAAAGACACAAGCATTGTGAAGTCTTTTCAAAAGATCTCTTTGGTGAGGAATTGGGTATCTAATCCATTGTAAAACCTGGTTTAGAGGTTTATAATTGATAACTAAACGAGGACTGCCTCGTTCAAGTTCAGCAGCTTTTCTGACATAGAAAGCAGCACAACTCCAAGGATATTTAGAAGGCCTAATGAGGCGTTTTTCTAATAATCCTTGAATTTCTTGTTTGCAATATTCCATGAGCTCACTATTCATTTGAATAGGGCGAGCTTTGGTAGAAATTTTGCGTTCATCAAAATCTGGTTCGTAGGGAAGACGAACAACATGCTGGGATCTGTACCAGAATGCATTAGGAAGATTGGAACAGAGTTCCTTTTGAAGATGATTTTGATATTGGATAATTTGGGACTGTATTTTAGGATCTAGGATTTGATCTGCAATTATTTTATATTCAATTTCTTGTTTTAAGAAATTTAATTGATGTTGCTTACAAATTAAACGATGCAGAAATACCTTTTTTGTAACCTGATTTAATTCATAAATCTCAGGTTTGAATAAGAAAGGAAATTCAAGTTTTGTTCCTAAATAGGAAGTTTGAATGCCATCTTTTGATACTGTAAAGGGTGATATAGAATTGATAAAAGGTGTTCCTAATATCATTGTTTGATCCATATTTCTGACAAGGAGAAAATGTTGCTTAATGCAAATTTTATCTTTACAGATATGGGCATTGGAAAGTTTATGGAATATTTCCAAACGAGAATTATCAGTAGTGTATAACTTCTGAGTTGTCTTCTGGAAATATTGAGAAGGAACAACTCCTTCTTTAATACAGTTCATGTCAGCACCGGAGTCTATTAAGGCTATGGCTGATATGAGTGTTTGTCCTTGAATGAACAAATCAATGGCCACATACCATTTTTGGATGGTAACCTGATGTGGAATGACTTGTTTTTTATTTATATTATGTAAAAATCCATCATCAATATCTTTAGAAGATGGTTCACCTTGTTCTTCTTCTTTTTCTGAGAATTGAGTAAATTGATTATCTTGGAGTGTTTGAATTTGGAGGTTAACTAGGTTTTGATTTTGTTTTAAGATATTTATATCTTTTTTAAGATTATTCACTTCAAATTGAAGGTCAGATAAACTGACCGGAGAGGAAGTTAATTTGGATTGATGAAATCTGCTTATGATTTCTTTATGATCATAAAAAGGAGTGATGACATCTGGTATGGGTTTAGGTTGAGAAATGGATTTCTTAATGTGTTGAAGATATTCAGTCTTCAGATTGGGATCATCAATTTTATCCTCGAAGTCTAACAATATCTGGGATTGTTTAGAGTTGGATAACATATTGATTTTTGGTTTAGAATGTTGACAATGGCAAGCACCTGCTGCACAATTGTCAGATTGATCTGGTGAAGTAGAAGAGTCTGAAGAATAGTTGAGATTTCCTATTTGAAACTCATCTTCAGAAGTCTTGACTTCAGAATCAACAAGGGTATTAAGAAACATATGTTTCACTTTGTCTGGAATGTCCAAGGCTTGGACCTTTTGGGCTGTTCTGCAGTTCTTTGCATAATGGCCCGGTTGTCCACATTTAAAGCAGATGGGCTTTGATGTGGGTTTCTTGAAAGCTGGTTTGGGCTTATGAGTCCCATGTCTTTTGGGCTTGCTATAGTATTTTTCGATATCTTTAGCAGGCTTTGGACCATAAGGCTTTTTGGATTTAAATTGTCTAGCAGGATGAGACCTGTATTTTTGTTTTGAAGTTATCGGGCCTGGGGCTCGAAATTCTTCAAATCCATACTGTTGACAAAAATCACTTAATTCTTTAGGCCCATTAATATGTTGTTTCTTAAGTTGTCTTTTTAACCTAAGATCATTACATATATGAAGAGCACATTTATTGATAAAGGCTATTAAGTCTCCAAAGGTTAACTGATCGTATTGAATGTCTCCATTGAATTGCTCTTGGAGTTTTCCACGGACAGTTTCAGCAAATATTTCAGGAAGTCCTGAAATAAACTTGCATTTCCAAAAAGGATTTGCTGCATCGGTTTGGAGCATGACCTTTATCATAAATAAATCCTTATACCATCTAAAATGGCTAAGGGTTGGACATTTATGGGTCATAAGCAAATCTTTTGCTTTTCCTTGGTATTCATTGGGATTTCCAATGAAGTGTCTAAGAATTGTTTGCACTAAAGTAGGCACACAGTCAGGAATAACATGACCTTGGTCTGTTTTCATAGGCTGACCATCTGGGCCAATTTTCATTGCAAACATGATTTCTCGTTTTTCTGCAGAGGATAGATAGTTATCCCACCACCCTTTGAGGAGGCCTGAAAATCCTGTAATAATGACAGTAGCTATGGTATTGTCATCTTTATTTTCAGATCGGTGAGTGGAGGCCATCATAATCATTTCTTGAGTGACTTCAAGAATTGCTTCCTCTGACAGTCCATCAATATTCCAGATATAGAGTTCTTTCGTAGAGAAAGGGCCAAAAGTTTGAAGAGATCTTTCTTCAAATTGCATATCTGGGTATGAGGGTCTTGGATAAAAGTTTCTAGTGGTTGGCATAGGGTTTCGCCATTTTGAATGTTTAGAGGCTGTTTTAGCATGCCTAATTGGATTAGCCTGGTATGGAATAAAATTTAATTTATCCAACTCAGACATTGGGTCAAAATCAGCACTTATATCAGAATCCTGATCTGTATTATACGGATTTGATAAGGTATTGATCTTGAGTCTAGAATCCAATTTTAATGCTTCTAACTTTGCATCTATTTCTTTTAATAATTGACTGGAAGAAGTAAAAGTATGAGGGGCAATAGGTTCAAGAGGTTGGAAGAAAACATTCTTCGCTTTTGATTCTTTCTCCTGAATTGCTTCTTTACTTTGTTTCTCAGCCATTTGGTTTTTCTTTAATTCATTAGTCATCAGTTGATCTTGGACTAATTTTTCACCTAATTCTGAGAGCAGAATATTTGTATAGTTATTTTGCTGAATAATCTTATTGACTTCATTGCTTTCATTCATATGGGATTGAAACGGAGAAGCATGGTAAGTTTGATCAGAAACTGTGAATTTTAAATCTGCTAAGGGAGGCAGAATTGCATTAAACTTTTTATCATTTGGAGTTTTCCATGTTTTAGGTGAAACATTTAAAACATGAATTTTGGGGAGATGAACATTGAAATACCAGTCTAAGAATGGTAAATTTTCTTTCAAAGCTTCACAACATGCATAGAATTTTTTACTAAGTTCAAGTCTTTCAGCATGGGTTGTCTGAGCTTGAAGTTTAGTTATTCTATCAATGTTTGCTGAAGACATAAAGTCTTTCCTTATGCGTTCTTTGTCTAAAATAAAAGGTTTATTTAGACATTGAACTCTTGGCAGAAAATTCATTTCTGATTGAGTTGGTGATTGGTTATCTTCTAATTGTTCAGAAGCTTGATCCTCTGGAGGATTATAAATTGGTTGAGGGATTTGTGGAAAATTAGGATTATTCCTAATATTTGTTAAATTGAGATGAGGAAGAGTTTCAGGGGTTGGAACTCTTGGAAGTTGGGTTGGAGCAGTTATGAATGAAGATTCAGATCTACGTCCTGATTGGAATTTGGATGGATCAAGACTAGTAATTCGTAAATCACTGAATCTTAATTCAATCGTCCCATCTGGGCGAGAATATATATTATCTATCTGACTTGGAGGGAGAGACTTAGGAACAGAGGCTCCTTCTATGATCCAAGTTTCTGGAAGTGTGACCTGATTCCAATGAATTGTTCTGGGTACAATTACATTAGTTTTCTGGTCATTGATCTCAAAGAGAATAGTTTGTCCTTTCTCATCAGTGTGAAGAGCTTTGGGACAAAGTTGTGTTTTCATTGCTCTATAAGTGATCTTGTAGATCAGAGCAAGAGGTTCAGAACCTTCAGCCATGTCAAAGCCGCTGGTCTGAATATTGAGAGTTAGTGTATCTAGGATATGTGGATCCCAAAGAGACACTGAGAAGTTAGGGTAACAGTTAAAATAAACTGGACCCGTTGAGAGAGATGATTCTGCAATTCCAAGCAGAGAATCACCAAATTTGTTGTGTCTGCAGTCGCGGAGAGCAACTAAGGCACAAGTGTCAAGTCCTAACCTGGTTAAAGGTTTCAGGGCTACTTGGATTAATCCTAAATGGATATATTTATATTTTTCTTTAATTAAAGAATTGATTGTTTGAAATGAAAGAAGTTGTTTTGAATCTAAAGATTTATTGATTGGTATTGTTTGCTCGACAATACTAATTAAATCTTCAGTTTTTGGAGAAAAGATTGATTAGGAAATTTTATAAATTTCTTTTTGAGGGATTACTGGTATAGACCAGTTTTGCAAATCTTGTTCAACTTCAGGAATTCTTCCTTCCATTCTATTTTGTAAATTTGGATTATTTGACCTAGAACTGGATGTTCTGGAAAGCCTTGAAAACAAAGACGTCATATTTCAAATTTCTTTTGGAAGATGGCGGAACACTGTGCCTGGAACACCTACAGCTGGAACACCTAAGTGGGACCACCTAACCCTGATCTCGTACTGTGCACACCATGACGACTTACAATTATCAGTGGCTCTACGGCTGACCAACACTCTAAACAGCTTACCAACGCTATCAACGGTTTACCAACGACACCTAGGACTCACAACCATTCCCGGGAGAAAAGAGAAAAAGATGGAATAACGGATCCCCAAATCCGCCCCGCCAATCCGTTTATAAATTTATTTAAAAATCGCCTCCGTCTCGTACGGATTGGCGGATATCCGCCCCACCCAAATATCCGTTAAAAAAATTATAAAACCACAAGAATTTTTGCACATAATTTGTATGGATTATACAATCCTAAAACCATACAAATAATTATGACAAAAATTATAACAAAATTACAGAAAACCATACAAATAATTACAAAAAAAAAAAAAATGATCTAAAGATACAACAATTATAACAAAAAATTACAAAAAAAATAATATAAATTTCAATCTAAAGAGACATAGATCAGATCAGAGACAGAGACAGAGAACAGATCAAAGATCAGATCTGAGATCTTTCTTGCAGCTAGGGGGGAGAGGAAGGTCGGAGAGCTTCGAGTCATCGAGTGTCGAGTCTGTCGCTGTGGGAGGCTTCGAGCCTTCGAACAGCCTTCGCTGTGACTGTGAGAGGCTTCGACCACCTGCACCCTTCGCTGACGCCGTGAGAGGCTTCGAAGGCTTTGACACCGGCACCCTTCCCTGAGGCCATGAGAGGTTTCGACCACCGTCAGCGAAGCTTCGACACCCTTCGTTGAGCTGTGACTCTTGAATGCAATTGTGAGAACTCTTGAATGCAATTGTGAGAAAAAGACTCGAGTATGGATTGGAAGATGAGGGTTGGTTTAATCCCTTTATATAGTTCGAGAGTAATTTTGTAATTTTACCGGTTAAACGGATATCTGTGGGGCGGATATGGCCAAATCCGTATCCGCCCCGATTAATAAACGGATACAGATTGAAAATCCGTGTCCGCCCCAAGATCCAGGGGCCCTTTACCAAATCCGCCCCAAACGGAGCGAGTGGGGCGGATATCCGTAAAAATCCGCCTCACTGCCATCCCTACGAACCAAAGATCTAAATTGTTGAAGCACATTATCAATCCGTAATTTTAGCATAAAATTGCGATATTGTGGATATTTCGTCAAATATCCGACATATGCATTTTCACCGGATTTTTAGGATAAGGATTGTGATATATTGCAAAATTTTGAACATTGGTATGAACTAAAGAAAGCCAGAATCCTTATCGAGAAAGAGGCATTGGTGGGTGGGTAAAATTGATTCTCCCACGGATCCTTCCTGCCCCCCCTGACAAATTTTACTTCACTATCTTAAAACTTCAGATTCACTGTCACAGAAGACAAACCTTCTTGATATCACTAATGAAAGTCCCTTTCAAACAATGTTTTTGATAAAAAATTCAGAAATTCTAAGTGTCGAGGAAATGAGCGAGGAAACCAGCGAGGGAAATGAGGTGGAGGGGGTGGAGACCGTTCACCCCCCTTGAGATGTGTGCATTGACTTTTCGCGCGCACATCCCGAAGAGGGTGAACGGTTTCCACCCCCTCCACCTCATTTCCCTCGCTGGTTTCCTCGCTCGTTTCCACGACAGCTAGCAAAGCTCTAAAAAATTTGTTGACACTCTCTCGTGACAATGGCCCTGCTGAGGTTTGGCCATGACAATACATTTGTCATAAAAATCTTGATTAATCTTGCAGCAGTGGCCCACTGTCAAGCATGGACCTGTGATGAGGAGATTGGATGGATTACTAGAGACAGAAAAGATGGAAATTTTTTTGGTAGGAATAGTTAATGGAAAAAATGAAGCTCAGTCTCTAGACTTTAAGGACCTTTTCAGCCGAGCAGGGCTCAGTAAGCTACATACAATTTATTCTTCTTCACTCTTTCTGCTCTGTTGTTCAATTCTTTAAGTGGTGATTTATATCTGTCATATAAAAAACAAGGAGAGGAAGGTGAGGGGCTATGTAATAGAATTTTATTTTGTTCATTATTGGTAATCCAATCTAATGGAAGTCGAGCAAATGAACTGTGCTAAGCAAGACCAAGTACTTCAGGACACTGTTAATAATTTAGAGGATATATCATGAAGTTTTGGATTTAGATGAAACTGAATTCTTGGGAAACCATTTCATTAGGGTATTTTGTTGTACTCTTTAGAATTGTGTTTGTTATCCTGAAAGCTGATAAGAGAATTTGTAATTGAAATATGCCCTCTCTTATTACTCCAAAAGTTCTTCCATCAATGTTTGTTTCCCACTTTCACCCATCGAGATTTAGAGGGTGTTTGTTTTTGTTTCTGAATGAGAGTCAAAAGTCTTGATAAGAAGTGAACCACTTTATTTAGAGTATTTGTTTTTAGTTTTGATTGGAGTAAGCAACAGGGAGGTGCTGATCATTTAGCACTGAGTGCTTAGTTAAAAATTATTCCACTAATAATCTTAACATAACTTTGTAATGACAATTGTTGCCCCCATCTTCTTAAAAATAAGTAGGGCTAAATTTTGACGGCACACCTTCATTCTCTTCACTAAGCATTGTGGTTCTTCATATTTGTTTTCTTTATCTGTATTTTCAAGTTTTTCTTCATCTCTCCAACTCTCTCTCTCATGTATATTTTCAACTCTCTTTCATCTTTGATCATATTTCGATATTCTTGTAATGAAAGGTATAATAACATTCACTAGTTTTTGAATAATTATTGGGTATGATTTTAAGCACAATATTTATGTCATAAATTTTTTCAGCTCAGTGGGACAAAATTGTCAAACAGTTCTCATTCAACACCTTAAAACAAACACCATTTAATTTTACAGTTTCTAATCATTAGCTCATTTAGAAGGAAAACAAACAATTCATTCAGAAGCTTGTTCAGAACTTCTAACTCCAGTTAGAAGTTAATTTCTAAGCACTTAAAAAAAAGCTCTCTTAGTTAACTACAATTGTTTTCTTCCCTTAGATGGCAATTTCGGTGAAATTATGACTTATGCACATAAAGTTTGTAATTTTGTTTTTGGGTCTGCTTGATAGCCCGGAAAATTTGGCTGGGAAATCATTTTTCAGATAAAATTTTATTTTCCGATTTTTTATTAGCCACAAGTAGGAAGAAAAGTTTTCCAGATCCCCTTGATTTAACTTCATTTTCCTGGAAAAAAAAAATTTGTGTTCCTGAGCTCCCCCTCTCCCTAAGATAACTGTTTTCTGAACATGGAAAATATTATTAAAAAACACTCTCAAACTCCTATATAACAATACCGTATACAAGACTATGTTTTGTAACAATGAAAATACCAATACACCCATGAAAATAGGTGCAATCAAATACTAGAAAATCATTTTTCTAATAAAGTAGTTTTCTTAGATTTTTTTCTCAGAAAAATCGTTTGAAGTCATTTTATCTAGGAAAACGATTTTCTGAACTATCAAACACACCCTTCATGTGTAAAAGTTGACAACCACCAATCATTTCTTTCACTGTGATCTGGTGTCTAATCTTTTCTTGTTCCAGTGACACAATATTGCTTTTTTTTAAGGGTCAGTCAATTTGGAGATTTACACCTTAGCGATGATTTGAAGCATTTTGCAACAAGGAAAGCAAGCAGTAAATCAAGAGAAAATTGGACAATTCTCAGCTTATTGCAATTAACATACAACTGCTCATATTTTTAGTCTAGGTTTCAGTGATAAAGCTTATCTTTTACTTAAGTTGTAGGCTAATGTAATTCACACCCTTTAGCTTCTTCTGGTTATCCTCTTCTAGAAAATGGGAAAGGATCTTTTGAGGCTTTTCGCACATGAACTCTAGGTATCATTTATTCAAGAGATGGATAACAGCTTCTGTAAAAGGATCCAAGAAAGGAGACAAACATACCAACATGGAAAACAAGCAGAACATCTAAGAGTAATACCAGAAGATCTTCATGATTTTTACTGAATTATGCTTTGGTGCTAGAAGCATCCCATTCTAGATTGTGTTATTGAGCAATATCCTTCAAAAGCTCGAGCTTCACTTCAGCAGAGGGCGGTTTAACTGAAAATTTCTCAATTATCTGCAGAGAAACAGTTATGGGCGTTATTTAAGTTAGAAGTTGAGATACACTCATCCTAACAAAATGCTGGAAAGACAAGATCCAATTACAGCACGATTCACGCTAGTATCAGGGCGAAGTTCTGCAGCTGCTGAAGCAAATTCTTTTCCATATTTCGCAGTAAATAAATTAATGACTTGCAATAGTTCCGGTAGATCTGAACATCTAGGAGAAGCAAAAACTATGCTTGAAATAGCTTCTTGCAGCTCCCGAGGACACTTCCTGTAATGTAATTGAGAAAAAAAAATCTAGTAAAGATGAGTTATCAAAAAGTCAGTGCAGTGCTGACTGTTAATGTAAACAAACACAAACAGCTAGTCAATACCGTTAGCTAGTTTGTTAGTATGATAAGCTAGTCAACATTGTTAGTAAGTTTGTTAACAGTTTGTTAGTTTGTTAATCAGAAGGCTATATATAAGTGCCTCTTCATGTACACTTTTACAATGTAATGAAATAGAGAATTGTTCAGAGTCATTTCTGTTTCAGATCTTAACATGGTATCAGAGCCATAAAAGAGTCATTTGATTTTTCTATTTTCTTTAGAAGTTAAACATGTTCTTTCTTTTTCAATCGTCTTCATCATTGATGAGTTCAACATTCCGTAGCAATATCAATGGCAGATTCAGCTTCATCTTCTAGTGCTGCTTCCCTTGCAAATCCAAGAATGACAGAGTCCAAACCAGTTGTGTTTACGCATGTTCTATCTGTAAAACTTGATGAACACAACTATTTGTTGTGGAAGCAGCAAGTGTTGGCCACCATCAAAGGTCATAAACTTCAGAGATTCATCGAAAAGGATTCATTTCCACCAAGGTTTCTATCGACTGAAGATCAATAAAATGGATTTGTCAACACAGAGTTCATCAACTGGGAACAACAAGATCAACTGTTGTTTTCATGGCTTCTTTCTTCTATGTCTCAACCTTTACTCACAAGGTTAGTTGGCTGTAACACTTCTGAACAGGTTTGGCAAACTCTTGAAACTTATTTCAACTCTCAAACCATAGCCAAAGTCTCCCAGTTCAGAACTCAGTTGCAGAATTTCAAGAAAAGAGATCTTTCAATCAACGATTATCTACTAAAATTAAAATCCATCATCGATCAACTAGCTTCTGTAGGATATCCACTTTCGTCAAGAGATCATATCAATGCAATCTTTGATGGATTACCACAAGCTTATGAAACTTTTATAATCTCAGTCAGTTCCAGATCTGATGTCTATAGCATTGCAGAGGTTGAATCCTTGTTACTAGCTCACACTACACCAAAAGGCTTGTTTAGCTACGGGGAGGTGGCCACGGCTCTAAGCCGTTGGTTTATTTGCCACGGCTAAAAACCGTGGCTATAACGGCCAACGGTGTAAAACTGTGGCTAAAAAATAAAACTGTGGCCAAAAAACACTACACCAAAAGGGTTGCCACGGTTTAAAACCGTGGCAAAAACTGCCAACTGTTTAAAACCGTGGCTAAAACTGCCAACAGTTAAAAACCGTAGCTTAAAAAATTTTCACTTTCGCGATTTGGCGAAAAAAATTGATGAAAAACAGATTCTCACAAGGGAAGAAGAAGGACGAAAGAAGGAGAGGACGATAGAAGAAGAAGCAGGGACGAAACAGATTCTTGAAGCAGGGAAGAAGAAGGACGAAAGAAGGAGAGGGCGATAGAAGAAGAAGAAGAAGAAGAAGGAGAAGAAGAAAAAGAAGAAAGTTTGAGAAGGTAAGATCTCCTTCTTCTTCTTTAGATCTCCTTATTCTTTAGATCTCTTTGTTGATCTCTTCTTCTTATTTTTTTTTCTTCTTTCAGCAAAGCAAACCCTAGAACTCACTTTCTTCTTTTCTCCAGCTCGATTTCTGAAGAGGAGAAGAAGAAGATTTCTCCGAATGGATCAATTTCCCCCGAATGGATCAATTTCTCCGCTCCCGAAGAAGATTGTTGATGATGAAGCCTGGTTTTGCAAGCTTGATATGATTTCCCAACAACCCATTGAATAAATTTTTGATTTTAATGTTAAATGTTAGATGAACTTCTTTGTTTTTCCTGTTGAAGACTGTCGGCATCCCAAGACTATGGAGGATTTCATCAGATCTACACCCCCATTGAAGGTTTTACTTTGAATCTCAATCGATTAGGGAGAAAGTTTAAATTGGGTTTTTTGCTTGATAAAAATCGGATTGTTATTGTTTGGTCTTGTCATCAGTGAAGAAACTTCACTATTGTCTATAAGTTATTTAGATGTTAAAATTGATAAGGAATGATCTGTGTTTTGTATTTCAGGTTCGGTTTTCTCTGCACATACAAAACTTTCCATGTGAATCATCATCCAAAGTGTGCTTCAACACCTGACATGCTTTCAGTATTTCTCTACCACTTATGTCAGGTACTTTTTAGTGTCATAACCTTCTTGTTTAGTGCTTATATCCTTGATATATTTAGATAACAATGACTACCAAGCATCAATCTGCTAGTGCAATTGTACTCTAGCACTTCTGCGCGCCATGTTTGGGTACTAGATTTAATTATTTGAGTTTCTACTGTACCATAATTGCAATTGTTTATATGCTTTAAAATGTGTTTGACATCTCACTTTTCTTATGCCTTATGTTGAGCTTACGTTTCTATGCTTTAAACTGTGTTTGACATCTCCTTTTTTATATGCCTCATGTTGAACCAATGTGAAACCTTAGGAAGAAGGGAGTATGGAGAAGTTTTTGTATGTGCAATTGAATACCTTGCCCTTTTACCAGTGGATAGGACAATGAAGAAGTTTTTGCATGTAAGTATTCTAGGCAGCAACTGTGCGCACATGGTTTGTTTCCACTTAACAATTAGAATCACTCATCAGTTTAAGGCTTTAAGCAAATGCATGCATTAGACAATTATGCCATATTTTAAAGTCAATCCATCAACCCACTCCTTCATTTATTGTTTGGGAATTGTTTTTGATTTATCCCTATATTTATGATTTATGTTTTTTACTTTGTTAAAGTTTGCTTCTTCAACTCCACTGATTTTTTTGGGTACTTTGCAATATGTTTGATTCACTAAAAATCTTAACTTAACTCTTTGTTTTCCCTGCAAAAGGTTTGATTTAATGGGGGTTCGATTGAGGAATAAATATTTCTCAGAGTTGACTACTTTATGCAGGCTTTTTGGCCTTCAATAGTAATGAAGAAATGGCTAAACATTAAGCCCAAGGTGAACGAATTCAGTGAAGATGAAACCGACACAGAAACTGAGAGTGAGGATGATGGTATGTTGTTTAAATATCTCTACCAAGATTAGAGTAATGGCAATATTCTGTATGTTTGATATTATCTTCTCCGACTTTTGTCCTGCATGCTCCCTTAACGATGCAAAAACAGTTATTTGCAAGGATCAAGTTCCAACAACTGGAGGGAGTCGGTTCACAACTCCATATCAAACTTCAGGCAATAAGAATTCTCATCAAACTTAGATATTTAATTCATCAAACTTCTATGAGTTTTCTTGCTGGCATGGATTTTCGAATAATTAAAATGTCTTCTTGACCTTCTTGATGATATATGAACTGACATGATTTCTTTCTTTCTTTCTTCTTCTTCTTATTTTTTTTTCATTGTACACGTATATTATAACTTGAGTAGTTCAAGACTGTTTGGAGTAATACTCGTACTTGGTCTGTCCAGGAATACCATTAAAACATAGAAGACGAAAATCAGAAACCATACGTGCTCAGTACATAAACACAAAGGAAGTGAATTCTGGGTGCTAAGTATTGTTATTATACTTCCTTTTTTCTTTTTTTGGAATATTAGAATTTGGTTTTGATTTAGCTCATCGCCCTTATTATGCTGTTCTGTAAATTTGGTTTTCAAGAAGCCAAAGTCTGTTCAATCGAAATCCACAAATTTTCCAAAGAAGGGATTGACGAAACCCTTTAATAAGTCCCCCTCCAAGCATAAAGATCAATCAGAGAAGGCGAATGAGCCGAAATCTAAGCGAGAAGCTCGTCTTCAGAGCAAGGTCAGTCACTTTTCAGATTGTTGCTGTTATCATTAAATATTTTGGAAATGGAAGTTTGTTTCATTTTTATCGCCAACATCCATATTTTATAATAATTATCATTTTTGGAACTAGTGTTGGTGTGTTTTCATTGATGGTCTTCAGTCTAAAAATAGCCTGTACTTCTCATTTACCAGATTGTTAGTGGTTTCTTTCGCAATTATATCTTTAACTCCTGCACAAGCTGCAAAGCATAAATATTAACTATGAAGGGAAATATCTCTCTGTTCATGGGAGTTCATGTGGTATTTTATTTTAGTTTTTTCGTGGATCAGCGTCCTAGTCTTCATAAAAATATCCTATAGGAGATTATGATATTTCTTGGTAATGTAGATTCGTGTAATGTCAGTGCTACATCAAGTCAAAAATACATCATCTTTTTGGTTTTAACTTATTGTAGGCAAAAACAGAGGCAAAGAAGAAGAAGAGGAAGAAAAACTATGATCTTCAACATGTAAGCACCAAGTTCTTTTAGGGGTTATGGATTTTTTTGATTGGTCAAAGGATTATTTTTAAAAAATAAAATTCTTTGTTACATTTCATATTTGGTTTGTATAGGAGCTTGCAGTCCTATGGGAAAAAAATGAGGCGGCGCAATATTGCTAAAGAAGACAGATCGAAGTAAGAAGTTCATTTTTATTTGTCTTGTTTTTTCAGGTTGGTAGATGTAATTTCTAAATTGGGTCTAAGTAAAGCTTCAGTTCTTAGGCACATGTATTCAGTAATTCAACCAATTTTAGAAAAAGGAATAGTGGACCATTCTATCATACTCACTGCATTATTGGAGTACCTGACAATTGCTGACAAGGTAAGCAGAATATATATATATATTTTTTTTCTCTCTTTTTTTCATATGCATTTCTATTTAGTTCAAACTTCTAAACCGAGTAAGTTGAAAGTCCTCTGCCACAGATGTGATTGAGCAGTTGTCAGGCCCGCTGCTTGTTCGAATGATCCATACCAGAGATGGTTCAAAGCTTGGTATTCTCTGTATAAAAAACGGAGGCGCTAAGGTTTGTTGCAAATGACTTAAGGGGGATCCTTTGCAATTTTAGATTTATTCGAGATGGTTATTTCTGAATTTTTTTGTTGGTTTCAGGCAAGGAAGAAAATTGTCAAAGGCATGAAGGGTCATATAGGAAAGATAGCTCAAGATCAATATGGGAACATGGTAATGATGGCCTTCAGATTTTTTTTCCCACTACCTATTCTGCTGTATGCTCTTCTCTAATATATTTGTTGGTTCTGAATTTTTATGTATTGATGCTTTAGTCGCTGTGACCTTTGTGTTTCGTTATCTAATTAATAGTACCTAGCCTTCCAAAAAAAAAATTTGCATACACCTAATGCGTGCAAATTTTGGAGATGTTTTTCAAATGATATTTGGTCGTGATCAGCCTAGTTGACTGCACGCTGATGAATAAGAGATTATGTTATTGATTGAACATCTGATTAATTCAAGTAGCCTGCTCCTTTATTCCATGAGCTCTTAACATTGCTATTAGGCTCAGGTAATGGAAAGTGAAATCCTTATTAATAATTTTTTTTTATTTCATAGGTTGGCAGTTTGGGAGATGTTGTGTCTGGACTTGGCAAAGCACTGCAGAAGAAGGGACACCTTGTTGAGATAGTTATTCCTAAATATGACTGCATGCAATATGACCGCATTGTTGACCTGAGGGTATGTCAATGGTAGATTCTAAAGAAGTTCTTGGACCAATATGTTTTCTTACATAGATTAACTGTTCATGCAGGCTTTAGATGTCACGTTAGAGTCTTACTTTGATGGAAAGCTATTCAAAAATAAAGTCTGGGTTGGAACGGTTGAAGGTATTGAGCACACAATACAAACACACATACACTAGACTATACATGGTTGAAATAGCTCATTTTGGAATGGTATTTTTATGATGCAGGCCTTCCTGTTTACTTCATTGAGCCTCACCATCCAGATAAATTCTTTTGGAGGGGAAAGTTTTATGGGGAGCATGACGATTTCAAACGCTTCTCATTTTTCAGTCGTGCAGCACTTGAGTTGCTTCTTCAAGCTGGCAAGAAACCGGATATAATTCATTGCCATGATTGGCAGACATCTTTTGTTGTAGGGTCAAATAACTTTGAAAATATTTTGCTTATAGTTGTTGATTTTATCTCAATTGGATAGTCTTAGTAAATTCTGTTCTTGCTTTCTAGGCACCACTTTACTGGGATCTGTATGCAACCAAGGGTCTTAATTCAGCTCGAATTTGCTTTACTTGCCACAACTTTGAATATCAAGGGACAACACATGCTTCAGAGTTGGGATCTTGTGGCCTTGATGTTTACCGGTTAAATAGACCAGATAGAATGCAACACCATTCAGCACGTGACAGAGTCAATCCTGTAAAGGTAGATAATATTTTGCCCTTCATTCAGGGATTTGTCTGAAAATTCCCTTTACGGGGATATTCCATTTAGTGTGATAATAAGGTTTATTGATCCATTTGTATTCAGGTTTTTGAAGAGCAATCAGTTGACAGGTCCCATTCCTTCGACATTGTCACAAATTCCTAACCTTAAGACATTGTATGTATATTCACTATTCCATTGCATAACTTTTAGATGTTATGCACTTCTATTTATTGAAGCTTTAGCCTATCTTCTCAAATATGTCCAATTAGATGTGGGAAACAAATTTTCAATTTTATGCTTGTATTTACTGCAGTGACCTTGCTCAGAATCAACTCACTGGTGAGATTCCAAGGCTAATCTATTGGAATGAAGTTCTTCAGTATCTGTGAGTATTCATCCATCACTTCTAGTAGCTCTTAAACTATGTTTTCTGTTTAACTGAAATATTACTGTTAAGTTTGATCTTTAGTAGTCTTTTTATGCTAAAAGATAACGTATTTGTATTCTTATACACTACACCAAAAGGCCTATTTAGCTACTAATACTACCAAGGCGTTCACTGGCCTTTAATATTACTGTTTTTGGTTTTCTGTATGGGGAAGCCAAGGCATTCACTGGCCTAAAAGATTTCTCTTTTGATGCAAGTCAATAAAGAAGTGATCAAAGTCACAAATAAACATGCCTTGATCTAGTAAACAGGCCTGCTTGGTACAAGGAGAAAGTCTACCCTGCAAATAAGGTGATATTGGTAAACCAAAATCGTCTTACACCATAACGTGTTCTTTGAAAACACATTCTCAATCTATTTGATTGTCCACTTATACAAAAATTCCATTTTTACAGGTACCTGCATTGGAACATAATAATGAAATCAGAGGAGAGAGTATTGATTTGATGAAGTATATCGATAGGCACTTTGAAGGACCTGCCCTTCTCCCTGAGGTAAAGATGCCTAACTTATGTTTCTATGCTTAATAGCAAATTCATGCTATAGGCCTTGCATTCTCACTAGTTCATGTTTATTCTGCACAATTTAGGATCCCATCAAAAGGGAGTTTGCGGAAGAGTTGTTGTCCTACACAGACACCTTCACTACCGTCGTGATGGCTGGACTAAAACAGAATGCAAATGCTGGTAAGACTAAACACTTTATTTTATAAATTTAGTCTGAAATATACTTCAAGTATATACATGATCAAGGACTGATTTGCATCACTTACCTGCGTCAGATCCTACCTTCGATCACCTGGAAACTGCTATCACCAAATTCGATGACGGGCCTTTCTTCCTTGGCCAGTTCAGCCTGGTAACTTATATATCTTTTCCTCCGCGTTAGATATTTTCTGTTTTATCTTTTTCAGTTCATCCTTATTGCGTCTAATGATTGAGTTAACATTTGTATGTGACCTTCAGGTGGATATTGCCTACATACCATTCTTTCAGCGATACGCTCGCTTATTGTTGGATGTAAAGAATTATGAAATCACAATAGGAAGGCCTAAGCTGACATTATGGCTTGAGGTGTGCCATCAATTCCTTTACATATTTTTTTAGGTCTATTAAGGGATAAACTTATAAGATCGATATTTTACCAATTGCTGAATCTATTATGTAGGAGATGGAGAAGGTCGAGGCATATACACAAACAAGAGTAGATCATGAGGAGATCATTGCAATCTTAAAGATGCGCCTTTTGGTACACAGTCTCTCTCTACATATACTTAAAGTTCATTACAGAATGATACAAATTTGACAGTCTGAATACTAAGCTTCTCCTGTTTTTTTTCTCTTGCAGAAAACAAGCTGATGATTTGGCTGCACCAAGCTGTTGATTTTACTTAATTTTAATGTGTTTGTACGTAATACGGCTAGTGAGGATGATATTGTTGTGCAATGTAATAAATCCGAGGTGGATGGTTTAATTTGTATTTCCTGATTTGTACATGATGTTTGTCATCAATAAACTGTATCGAAAATCAAAATTACTCCAGTTGATGGTCAATGGAACCAAATTGATATTGATTCACTCTTCTCTTATTCACACCCAGAAGTACCAAAATATTTAGTCCCATGGTATGAAGTGGGATCAATATATTTGTTCCATGTGACCCGACTTTGATCACTTCTTTATTGGCTTATAGTGGGTCAAAATGTCAGTAGAACTGCATTGGCTTAACACCGTGACCAAAAAAAAAAAAAAAAAAAAACAATTTGCCACGGCTTAAAACCGTGGCTAACTATTGCAACAGCTAAGAACCGTGGCCATACCTTGCCACGGTTTTAAGCTGTGGCTATTCCTGGCCACGGCTTAAAACCGTGGCTAACGTTTTTGCAACGGTTTAGAACCGTGGCTAAATCATCAACCGTCCTCGAGTATAAAACCGTTGCTAATATTTTTGCCACGGTTTTTAGCCGTTACTAGGGATTTAGCGACGCCTCTACAGCCCACGGCTCTAAGCCGTGACAATGGGTTACCCCCACGGTTCAAAACCGTTGCTAATGGGCATTTTTGGTGTAGTGTCAAGAGACAAGGATTGAAAGATATTTGAAGGATCTTGACATTTCTAGCTTTATAAATGTTGCTCAGACTTCGTACAGGCCATCATCCAGATCGTTTGTCTCCAATTCATCTAGAGGAGCAAGGTTTCCATCAAGAGGAGGAGGAAGGTTTGGTTCTGGGAGAGGTTTTAAGCAATTTGGTTATCAGGCTAGTTATCAGTCTGGAAATAAACCACAATGCCAAATCTGTGGCAAGCTAGGCCATCTAGCTATAAAGTGTTATCACAGGTTTGATACAAATGTGTCAAACTACTGGAACTCATCATCTAGTACATCCTCTCAGACAAGTTCAGCTCCTCACCAGGCTCCTCACCAAGCTTATTCTGTTTCTAGTCAAGCTTGCCCATCTGCATATGGTCAGCATATTCCTCATTCTTGGGGTTCTACATCTCAGTTGCCACTACAATCACATGGTGTATCTTCATCAGTAGATCATAGATGGTATCCGGATTCTGGAGCAACTGATCATTGCACACCGTTTGCTCAGAATTTGTCAACATCAATGCCATATCAGGGTAATGAACAAATACATGTTGGCGATGGACCAGCTCTGCAAATATAGAATGTTGGTCAGTCTCTTGTACACTCTTCAAATTCCTCTAGACCATTGCTTCTTAAAAACATATTTCAAGTACCAAAATTAACTATAAACCTACTTAGTGTTTCAAGATTTGCTAGAGATAATAGAGTCTTCTTTGAATTCCATCCTGACTTCTGTTTTGTCAAGGACTAGGACACCAGACAAGTCCTCTTGGAAGGGAGGCTTAACAAAGGTCTTTATGTTTTCCCATCTATGACATTTGATACCCGTAATCCAGTGTCTTCTTCCAGTTCTTGTAATACAGTGTCATCTTCAAGTTCTTGCAGTACAATGTCTTCTTCAAGTTCAAGTTCTACTGGTGATACTTCATCACATTCAGTTCAAACAATCACATCTGATTCTACTGGTGATACTTCTTTGTTGCATCTCTGGCATGCTCGCCTTGGGCATCCTTCTTTTTCACTTGTGCAAAAGTTACTTGCTAAGTGTAACATTTCTGTTTCTCACAATAATAAAGAACTGTGTACTTCATGCTGTTTAGGAAAGATACACGAGTTTCAATTTTCGTCTTCTTCTACTGTATTCAATAAGCCATTAGAACTTATACATACTAATCTTTGGGGTCCTGCTTCTACTATATCTTCCAATGGTTATCGATATTACATTCATTTCATCGATGCTTTTAGTCGGTTTACTTGGGTATACTTGTTAAGAAACAAATCTGATGCGTATTCTACTTTTATCAAATTTAAGTCTCAAGTTGAATTAGAATTTGGTCTCCCAATCAAATGTATTCAGTCTGATTGGGGAGGTGAGTATAGATCTTTCTCAACTTTTCTATCTCAGCATGGCATCAGTCATAGGTTGGCATGTCCTACCACTCATCAACAAAATGGTATTGCTGAGAGAAAACACAGACACATCATTGAGTCTGCGTTAACCCTTATTGCTCATGCCTCTCTTCCTATGAAATTTTGGGATGAGGCAGTTCGGACGTCAGTTTACCTACTCAATCGAGTTCCTTCTACTGTGTTGAATGGATTATCTCCATTTGAGAAGTTATATAAAAAGCTTCCTGATTATACTTCTCTAAAAGTTTTTGGTTGTTCTTGCTTTCCAAACACAAGACCTTACAATGCACACAAGCTTCAATTCAGGTCAGTGGAGTGCACTTTTCTTGGGTATAGCCTACAACACAAAGGATATAAGTGTTTGCCTCCAAATGGTAGGGTCTTTATTTCCAGAGATGTCATCTTCAATGAATTCTTTTTCCCATATTCTAAACAGCAGTCTCAGTCCTCATTACCTCTTTTCTCTTCCCCTGTTTCTACTCCTGCAAGTATATCTAGAGTGTCTACTGGTGGTCCTATGAATACTATTAGTCGTGATCCTATATGTCCAACTAATGGTCAAACTATTGGTTCCCCAAATAGTCATACTGGTGACAATGCATTGTCTCCTGGATTTACTGGTGGTCAGCACAGAGGCATGTCTGATGCTCAGCAAAATCATGCTCAACATATTCTTCAGCAAAATGGTCTTCCTGATGGGCATTTAACTGGTCATACTGAGGACAATACTGATCTTACTAGTGGTCAGTACAGAGGTCTTACTAATGCTCAGAAAAGTGGTCTACATAATGGTCAGAACAATGTTCAGAATACTCATCAGCAACAAAGTCTACATGATGTTTCTACTTCTAATCCGAGAGTGGTAACTAGGTCCAATGTTCAGCATCTTCATCAGCAACAAGGTCTACATGATGTCTCTACTCCTACTCTTAGTCATCCAATGGTAACTAGGTCCAAAGATGGTATCTATAAACCTAAAGTGTATATGGCATCTGCTGAACCATCGAGTTTGAATGAAGCTCTGGACACACCTCATTGGTGTGAGGCGAAATAACACATGGTCACTAGTAGACCTTCCTTCACATAGATCAGTCGTTGGCTGTAAGTGGATATTCAAAGTCAAGGAGAATTCTGATGGCACCGTCCATAAATATAAAGCTCGCTTAGTGGCTCGAGGCTTTCAACAGGTAGAAGGTTTTGATTTTGATGAAACATTCAGTCTGGTGGTTAAACCACCTACCATTAGAGTGGTTCTTTCAGCAGCTCTCACGTTTGGATGGAAAGTTGTTCAGTTAGATGTCAACAATGCTTTCTTAAATGGTGAGTTGTTAGAGGAGGTCTACATGATGCAACCTCCTGGATTTGTTGATCCATCACGACCCAGAGCTGTGTGCAAACTTGTCAAGGCGTTATATGGTTTGAAACAAGCGCCTCGAGCATGGTTTGATAAACTTCAACATACTCTATTTCAGTTTGGCTTTATTTCTGCTAAGTTAGATTCTTCTCTATTCATTAGACATGCTCATTCTCCCATCTTTCTTCTAGTCTATGTGGATGATATCCTAGTTACTGGTGCAAACTCGTCTGATGTAACTCAGTTAATTAAACAACTTAATGCTCAGTTTTCATTGAAGGATCTCGGCCTTGTTAATTACTTTCTTGGCATCCAAGTTCAACACTTTGAAAATGGAATGTTTCTATCTCAGACAAAGTATATTCATGATCTTCTCTGCCGTGCTAAGATGCAGTTTCCTACACCCAAGAGTGGTGGTGAGAAGTTATTTGCAAAGGGCAGTGATCCTGTTCAAGATGTACACTTGTATAGAAGTATTGTGGGTGCATTGCAATATGTAACTATCACAAGACCAGAACTTTCATATTCTGTAAATCGAGTGTGTCAGTTCATGCAAGCTCCCCTGGAATCTCATTGGCGAGTAGTAAAAAGGATTTTGAGGTATCTTCAAGCCACATCCAATTTTGGTCTTCAGCTTGCTCCTACCCCCTCGTTTAAATTGACTGGGTTTTGTGATGCTGATTGGGCATCTGACCCCAATGACAGAAGGTCTACCTCAGGGTATTGTGTTTACTTAGGAACTAATCTCATCTCCTGGTCTTCAAAGAAACAAAGTGTTATCTCCAGGAGCAGTACTGAGGCAGAGTATAGGAGTCTGGCCTCAGTTACAGCAGAGCTTTCCTGGTTTCATTCACTATTCTCTGAACTTAAGCTTCCTTGTGCGCCTCCTACAGTTTGGTGTGATAATAAAAGCACAGTCTTATTGAGTGCCAATCCTGTTCTTCATGCCAGAACAAAGCACATTGAGTTGGATATATTCTTTGTACGTGAGAAAGTTGCTCGTAAACTACTTCATGTTCTTCACATTTCTGCTTCAGATCAGATTGCTGATGTTTTGACCAAAGCACTTGGAGTTTCTAGATTTCTGTTCTTGCGTGCCAAACTGGGTGTTGTTGATCGATCCACACTCAGTTTGAGGGGGGATGTTAATGTAAACAAACACAAACAGCTAGTCAATACTGTTAGCTAGTTTGTTAGTATGATAAGCTAGTCAACATTGTTAGTAAGTTTGTTAAGAGTTTGTTAGTTTGTTAATCAGAAGGCTATATATAAGTGCCTCTTCATGTACACCTTTACAAGGTAATGAAATAGAGAATTGTTCAGAGTCATTTCTGTTTCAGATCTTAACACTGACATATCTTTAAAACTAAAAGCGACAAAATTCTGTTAACCTCTCTTTGAATCTCAAATTCCGAAAACTTTTTAACTCAATCTTAAACATAAAAGGCCTCAGCCAATGAGAAAGGACAAAGTAGCCGATGTTCTCAGCGATTATGTACGCTTGCTTACCCTTCAAGCTTCACTTTTCAGGTTTGAAAAAAATACCGGAGTTGGATTCTACTGGTTCTTAGTTTAGTGCCATTGATTTGTACTTTATAACTATTTGATTTATGGTGGATTTTATTCAGGGGCAGTGAGTTGTGCTTGTACATACCACTTTCTTCTAGTCTTAATAAAACTATGAAAGAGTTGCACTAAGGAAACCTTTTTGGGCACATTGCTCATAATCTTGAAGCCATTCACAAGTGATGTTTTTGGCGCACCACGAGGCTTAATGTGAGCGGTATTATTCAGTAGAGGTTTCCACCCACTGTCAAATGACCATCAAATTGTTCTTTGAGATCATAATCTACGAAGAGGATATTCGAAGAGATTCATTTTCAAGTAAACGGAATGAGAGATTAGATGATGGAGGTTAATGGAGAGGTGGCAGTAGATTCTGAGTTAGAAGTTGGGAGAATCTTCGTGTACACCTGCCTTTCTGGATGGCTGATAAGTTCCCCACATTGGAATTGGTGGCTTTCATGGAGTTTGCAAATAGAGGAGAAGCCATAAGATGTTTGATGCTTGGAGATATATTGTTCTTTAGCAATTGTTCCAACATAAGGTGGTATCTGTGGGATAGCTTTAAGGAATGGGAGAAGAAACATGGATGCTCTGAGACTGTATTAGTTTTATCAAGAGAATACTTTCATTGAGATTCGTATCAAAGCTTAAGATGGAGATTAGCATGCGAGTTCTTGAGTTTTCAATTAGTAGGTGCACACATGATATCAAAGCTATCGGATGTACGTGCCATTTTCTTTGTTTTCGATTCCTTTTCTATGTAGTAAATGCAGATAACAGAATCCGTCCAGGACCGATTTAAGATCAAGCGGATTAATCGAGGATTAATTGGTCTACTTTTTCGAAGTATACATTTTTATAAATCATATTATAGAGCAAATTATGTAATCATGTCAAAAAATCATACATTATAAAGCAACAACCACCACCAACCAACAGGACAACAACCACCATCTAACATAACAATCTCGATTTATCACCAATTTTTTGGTGACTCACCGATTAATTGGTGACCACTAAATCCAACCACTAAATACATAGTTCGAATCGGTCTACCCCGATTTACACTAAATTGCCAATTAATCACCGGCTCTTCGCATAAATAACCCAACTTCTTTCAATTGTTTCATTAGCTTGTTTTGTGTTCTATTTGTACGTGGTTATGAGTCCCTCAGTTGTCTTCTTTATTAATGATATCTTATTGTTGTTTTACTGATATATAAAAAAAAAGGCGTAAACATGAGTGGCAAAATGGTCCCTAAAATATGCATGTGTTGATTAAATATGTGAAAAGGTGAGAAATACAAATCTGATGGGAGAGTAGAGATGGAAACGGGACAGGGCTGGGCGGGGTTTTGCAATCCCATTTCCGGCCCTGCCAACTATATGCACCCTCTTACACCGATTTCCAATATGCCCCGCTAACATTCAAGTATCTTCGCCCCACCCCATCAATTCTAACTCAAGGGGCTTTCTTTGTGACAAGAAATGAGCACTTATGTGGGTTTACTTTCTACAAGAAGCTTCACCACAATACTTACGTATAACTTGCAAGCATGCATGTCTTATTTTAGGGTCCCTATTGTTGTTTTCAACAGTGGGGTTGCATGTAGAGAGGAAGGAGGAATTTCTAGTGAGAGGTGAGAGATTTTCGGTGGAGTTTTCAGTGTTGGCTCTGTGATTAATAGAGTTTTTTCGAGTTTCGTTTATCAGCAAACTCGAACCAATCTCGATCTTTCTATCACACTTTCATCATGCAACCATTGGGTCTTTTTCTGCATTGGGTCTTTTTCTCCAGATTCCTCATATTCTCACACCTCTCTCCATCTTTTACCCTTTCCTCCATGGTGCAAGCTACCTGAATTTTATTTTGCTGATCTTTACTGTTTCTCTTGTTTGTTTCGCAGGTTTCCGGCGTTGTGCGATTCCATTTTTAGTTTCTCGCCCCATACCCCGACTATCCGCTTTCCACTACCATCCTCCTTCACCATGATTAGTCACTCCTACACACACACACACCAGTAACAACAACATCCCTACACCCACCTCATTCTTACACCTCCCTCATCTTCAACACCCACTACACCATTGCAATCTTCAAATATGGTATATGCTCTTATATTTATCAAGAACATCATTGTCATTTCTCATTATTAATGGCTTCCTTCGGTCTCAATAGTAACCCCACCCCCACCCCCCAAATCGAAATTTTATCAGATCAGTGTGCCATATCTTCCTCGACGGACACTTATCATCTCTCGGACTTCATTCCGGCCACAAGAAAGAGGGTCTAATTTACACCTACAAAAATAGATGTAGTGTGATTCAGTCGGAGATTGGATATTAAGCTCATAATCAGTTGCCATGTTAACCAGAGATGATAAAATAACAAACACAAAAGAATTGATTTTGTGTGAATCACGTTCTGTATTTCTCATTCTATTCTCCTGTTTATATACAAACTAATCAAGAGAATATTGTGAGAATATTCACAATATAATCTGCTAACTTCCTTAAATCTATTATACAATCTTGACTCAATAAGCAATCTTCCTAATACAAATATTCTAGTTCCTATACAATCAATCAGAATATTCTCAATATATTCTCAATACCCCCCCTCAAGTTGGTGCATGGAGATCCCGTATGCCCAACTTGCGAAGTAGATACTCATATTGTCGCTTGCCCAACGCTTTTGTGAAAATGTCAGCGAGTTGCTCATTGGACGGGACAAATGTGGGATTGATATGTCCAGCAACAATGTCATCACGGACAAAGTGACAATCGACCTCAATATGTTTTGTCCGTTCATGAAATACGGGATTTTGAGATATATGGAGAGCCGTCTGACTATCACAATGAAGAGACATAGGACATGTGTGAGGCATCCCGAGGCTAGCTAGAATAGCTTTTAGCCATTTCAACTCACATGTAGTCATAGCCATAGACCGGTATTCCGCCTCTGCGGAGGAGCGGGATACTGTATGTTGTTTCTTTGTCTTCCAAGAGACCGGCGAGTTCCCAAGGAACACCAACCAACCAGTGAGGGACCTCCGAGTCAAAGGGCATCCGGCCCAGTCAGCGTCACACCACCCATGTAACTGCATGTCACACTTACTACTCAAATGTATACCTTGACCCGGATTACCTTTTAAGTACCGAACCACCCGCAAAGCAGCTTCCCATTGGTCCGCCCGAGGATGTTGCATAAATTGAGATAAAACATGAACACTGTAAGATAACTCGGGTCGAGTGAAACACAAATAAATTAGTCGTCCCACCAAGCGACGGTAAGGCCTCGGGTCAGCGAGCTCTGGACTCTTGGACAAGGCGAGTCGATGATTCTGTTCCAATGGCACCGCCGCGAGCCTTGCCCCTAGCAAGCCGGCCTCAGAGATGATATCAAGCGCGTATTTGCGTTGACAAAGCACAAACCCATCTGGTCCGCGTGCCACTTCGACCCCCAAGAAATACTTTAAAGGACCCAGATCTTTCATGTGGAAACAAACACTGAGGTAACCCTTGAATTTCTGTATATCCCCCGGATTACGCCCAGAGATGATAAGATCGTCGACATAGACAAGAACACTGAGCTGAACCGCACCTCTTTGTAGAGTAAACAAAGAATAATCTGAATAAGATTGCCGAAAACCATAATTCTTCAAAGCAGTTGACAGTTTAGCGAACCAGCATCGGGGTGCCTGCTTCAGCCCATATAATGATTTCCTAAGCTTGCACACCTTTCCTGAAGTCCCCACCTGAAAATCGGGTGGTAATTTCATGTAGACCTCCTCCGTAAGGTCACCATGTAGAAATGCATTATGAACATCCATCTGATGGACTTCCCAATTCATGGCAGCCGCAACGGCAAGAAAGACCCTTACTGTAACCATCTTAGCTACTAGAGCAAATGTCTCTGTATAATCAACTCCTTCAATTTGATGATTCCCAAGAATAACCAGCCGAGCCTTCAATCGTTCAATGGTACCATTAGAGTTATACTTGATCTTGTATACCCACTTGCATCCGAGAGCTTTCTTTCTTGGTGGCAATTCTGTTACAACCCAGGTTTCATTCATCTCAAGAGCCTCAATTTCTCGTCGCATGGCATCCCTCCAGCGGCTGTCTTTCACGGCCTCAGAATAGAACACAGGTTCCCGATTTGCTGTCAAGTGATTACGCCCAAACAATACACGCGGTCAATTGCAGTAAAGAATGGGGTGTCGATCCCACGAGGAAAAACGATCTACAAAATAAGGTTAAGGAAAACAAACTATGCGAAACTAAAGTTAATAAATTCTAACAAATTTAAAATACGAAATTTAATTTAATTTAATGAAAATTAAGTTTGGAAAAAAATCACAAGGTTCCAAGAATCCCTCCTAGACTTCACACGCCAACTAGTATTGATTCGCTATGATAACTCAACTACGTGTTTCACATCCCAAACGACGTAATCGGAAAAATAATCTTTTAATCATTAATATACCCTAATGTAAATGAATTTAAGATTTCACTTTTTCTAAGAAAACACAAAGGTTTGTCATATGTGATATCTTAAAGTTACGATATATCCGGAGACAATACCGTAATAAATGACGATCACATATAACTAACCTACCGGAATCAATTAATCCTTAAACATTCCACACATAAGAAAAGCGTGACTAAGCTTATATGGAGAAGAAAAGATAATCACCGGAGTAATAAAAATCTACGAAGAAATCTATGAAATCTCTGTCACTAAAATAACATAAATTTCTATATTAAATAAAAGTGAGAATCATTAAACATCATTATTCATCGTGAACACTTAAAGCGAATCAATTACTAATTTAGTGCGTTACATCTAGGAGTTCACCTCTTCACCTTGCGTGGGATTTAGTGACTCATGGTGGTGGTGGTCACAGCATCAATCGAGGAGGAATCCATCACTTCCTGTCCGCGCACGAATCCCGAGAAGAACAGCTAAATTTACAATGTGGTGGCTCTTACAGATTCTCGGGGTGTCAATAGCCTCAACTGTTTTTCAGAAATGAAAAACAGTTTCTCCCGCGCGATTTCGCGCTGCTGCTTCCTTCGTCTTCTCCAGCGAGACGCGACCAGCTCCGCCGCTGTTCTCCGCTCCTCGCGAGCTTCCTCACCTCTGGTTGGGTTCCTGTACCTGCAAGAAGACAGAGAGAGGTTGAGGAAGCAGTGAAATCAACTCAAACGCAAAGGAGGACGAGGAACAGGGACTCCCTGTTGCGGGGTGGTGGCGACTCTGTCGCGGATGTTGTGTGCCGGCTGACGCGCCGCTGGCGGCGGTGGTCGTGAGAGGGCGATGCAGGAAGGAGCTCGAGATGAAGAGAAGGAACAGTGGCGGCAGCGAGGGGGAGAGAAACAGGGAGGTGCTCCCTGTTTCGCGGCAGTGCCGTGCGCGCAGTGGTGGCGATGGTGCTCGGGTGATGGTTGCTGTGGGAGAGAGAGAAGGAGATGGTGGTGGCGGCTGTGTTATGGACAGGGATGACGGTGGCGAGGACGGTGATGAGGTCGACGTTTGTACCGTGAACAGGGTGGTTAGTGACGGTGGCGAGGACGGTGGCGAGATGGTGGTTGGTTAGTGGCGAGAGACACAGGGGTCTATGTCTCTGCCCGGATGGAGGTAGTGATGGCGACAGGAAAGAAAAGAGATTGGAAAAGAGAGGAGTCCGCAGAGATGTGGACGAGACCCCTTTTTATAGAAAAAGGAAGAGAATACCTAAATAGGGTTTCCCTATTGTTGGGCTTAGGATTCTAACTTCCTGGGCTTGGACTTGGATGTGTGAACCACTCTTTTATACCACCGTTAGAATCAACAGATTAATAATTTCCTCAAATTGCCGCCTTAATGCGATCTTATCGTTCACGCGCGCAAATTCCTACAAAAACATAAAAATGAAATAATTAGAATAAAATATATTAATTGAAGCACTAACATATATAAATTAAGGGATATATTTTGTAATAATTACGTGTATATCAAATACCCCCAAACCTATATTTTGCTAGTCCTCGAGCAAAACAAAATAAAGAATAAAAATCCTAACTCACTTTCGTAGGAATCACGGTTCACTTACCTTAACGTGCAACAAGGCTTTAAACCTCTAGATTACCTCTAGAGGACGAGTTATAGTCTCGTGAGGGTTTTCAGAAATGCTACCCCCAAACATTACTGACTCAATAAAACAAAATCTATTTTCTAAAAACATAATGCAAAAACGTGAGCATTCTTCTTTATTTTCCTTAGAGTAATTTTCTAATTGCTTAGCATTCGAGAAAAACAACAAACTAAAACTGTCACAAAAGTATATCAATAGAGTACAATAATCTAATAGTATCTAAAGGTTAAATGAATTTCATAATCATTCTCAACTCGAAGTGTGTGTGTGAGGAGCCTTATCAACATAACTCTTCATCTCATAGTAAAGATGTGACAAGAAAACCTTTAGAAAAGACGTTTCGACTACAATTCTCTCATGTCGCTCAGAAATGAAACGCTCAGAGATTAGACACTCAATTTATATGTGAGGAAAAGAATATATTATGGAAAATGCAAACGTCTCACATATAATTATCATGAAAAACGGAATTTTCAAAGAGTGAAATGAATATGATCTCATGGACCGGAATATTGATTACTTTTGATAATGTTGAACCAAACACCATAGTTCTTGCCTATTCAATTTCCACATCTATTAAGCTAACCTTCACTTAAGATCAATCAGGTCTTTACTAGGTTGTATTGAGGCTTGGATTATGGCAAACAATAATGGACAAAAAGGATACAAAGATTTTCTGAGAATGGATACACCCTTGAATAAAACATAGGGCATTGAAGAGCAAATCAATGTTGTACACTATTAACTTTTTCTTCATTATTTTCTTCTTCAATCGCATTTTTTTTTTTTTAACATACTTTTCCCCATTGATACAATCCAACACTTTTACTTCGAGGGTGCATGAAATATCTTTTTTTTTTTTTTTTTTTTTTTTTTTGCCCATTCCATAAATATATCTCACCGTATCCATTCTTAGAAAATTGGGTAAGGATAAAATAATAAAGGTATTACTCCTTGGTTGGAGTAGGTATTGGGAATGAGGATAACAAAGAAAAGGCTATCTAAAGGCTCAAAGGGCTGCAAATGGATATTTATTATTGGGTAGGCTAAAAGGCTAAAAATGGTCTAAAGAAAGAAATGCCTGTATCACTTCATAAGTTTTAGTTAGTACTAGGACATCTCAACTAAATAAAGCAAGAAGTTCTAGTGGAAAGATTCAATTTTTATGTCATTCTTAAAGCAATCAATAAGAAAATCAAGAATAATGAGATCATCAACGAAATAATGCGGACTCAGGAAAAATCAGAGTGTAATTAATAACCCTCAAGAAATAAAGAATGGCTCAAAACTCACAAGGGTTAAGTCTCTACTATTATTCTAAGGTTTTCTAGTTCAATACTTCACTAATCAACTTCAAATCATGTTGACTTGGCTCATAGTGCGCGAAAAGTCGAGTTGAAAAGTCTCGCGAAATACATCTAACATAAGGATAATATCAAATACCATGTTTTCCACTAATATAACTATGTGACACGTGTTAGTATATGTTTTCTCAAAATTAAAGGCAACAAAATTATTCTCTAAAATTGAAAAGAACTCAATTTTTATTTTTTTATTTTTTTTATTCACCAAGAGTTCGGATTTCAAATGCATTTTCAAGAAGATTTTACACAATTACCATAATCATCTAAGTATTCAATGGAGATTGAGTAGAACACAAAAAATGACTCGGTTTAATTGTAAAATACGTTTTAAACTCAAAGATTTTTGAAAATTGCATAAAAAATCTAATAAACCACCACACCCCCAAACCTAAACCAAACATTGTCCTCAATGTATAAAATAATAATCATGACAAATCAAGGCAAAAGAAAAGAGGAGGGTTATAGTGATATTACCATGGTGAAGTTTTTTACCAATTTCGATGAAATCTTCCACCAGTGAACGCTCAGAAATATAAGAATCATGGAGTTTTCATTAGAAATCGATAAAATGCAGACTCGACATTAACAAAGAAAACAAAAAAAAAGCAAGTTGTAAGTCAAAACTGTTATGGAGCTAACGAGTATGAGTGAAACACAACTAAATAGGGTACTCGAAAATCAATCCAAACTAACAGCAAAGACACACAACTAAGGCTAGGCTGCCTCCTAGGAGCGCTTGGTTTAACGTCTTCAGCCCGACATATATTCTCCCTCATAAAAGATATACCATGAAGTGATGAGGAAGAACATAGGGAACATTCACCTCCAAACCTAGTCTATGATATAAATGAGTCAAAAGGGTTAAGGAATCGTATACCAGCAACCTGAAAAGTTGAGGATCAGTCCACTCAAAAATAGCAACCACCTGATGTTTCCTCTTGATAGTGCATAGATCCTTAATGACCCTCGCATAAGTTGGTACCTGTTTAATCACATGCAGCAAAGGTAAGTTAATTTTAACCTGTTTCAATGGTTCTAGAATCTCACCATGCATTTCCGATTTCTTTCCAGTAAGTCGTAGTGCTTGAGGAAAAGGAACTGAAACTGGAATGTTCTTGTTGGGCTCATCCTCAGGGATGCTCTCCTTTGCACATGGGGAGGTGCTTATAGTTGTGAACGAGCTTAACCCATCTAAAGTCTTACCACTCCGAGTAGCGATGGCATTAACCTCTTTGGCATTCTGAGAGTCTGAAGTAGAGGTTTGTGCCATAAGTTGGCCCTTCGGATTTGCTTGAGGCTGTGACGGAAATTGGCCCCGAGCTTGTACTGTTAATGAACTTGTCAGCTTAGCAGCATTTGCCCCATCCTCGGCACACACCGACTGCCCAGCAGTCCTATCCGGCTGTACAAACTCCTCGGCACATGCCGACTGCCCAGCAGTCCTATTCGGCTGTACAAACTGATCGGCACCCCCCTCAAAACAGGCATAGATGTCTCCTCAAAGTCTTCTTGAACCACCTCGATATTAGGCAGACCATCGTGGTCTAAATTAAAATTATCTGCAAAGGGAAAAACTCATTCCGAGAATACAACATTACGAGAAACAAAGAAATCTCGTTTCTCCAAGTCATACAAACGCCACCCCTTTTTTCCATAAGGATACCCAACAAAGACGCACCTTCGACTTCTACTGGCAAACTTATCCCCCGTCTGCACATGCGCATAACACAAGGACCCCAAAATGCGCAAGTGATCGTAAGTGGGTGTGCTGCCATACAAGACACTATAAGGTGTTTTCCCATTCAAGACCAAGGAGGGAGTCCTATTTATCAAGTATCCAGCCGTCAACACACATTCTCCCCAAAATTTAATAGGAAGAGAGCCCTAAAAACGCAGCGCCCGAGCTACGTTCAAAATATGTTGGTGTTTCCGTTCAACCCGCCCATTTTGTTGAGGTGTTCCCACACAGGTCGTTTGAAAAACAATCCCATGATCAAGAAAATATTGTCGCAGGCAAGTGAATTCAGTGCCGTTATCACTCCTCAAAATTTTTACCTCTTTATCAAATTGTCTCTTAACCATCGAGAAAAACATTTGAAGAGTATGGGAGACCTCTTTCTTATCAACAAGTAAATAAATCCATACAGCACGGGAAAAATCATCAACAATGGTCAAAAAATAAGAAGCACCACAAGAAGAAGTTGTTCGATAAGGTCCCCATAAATCAGTATGAATAAGTTCAAAAATAGTCGAAGCTTTATGTTCACTAACAGGAAACTTATCTCTACTTTGCTTTGCCCTCTGGCAGACGTCACAGTTTTTATTCAAGCGATTTTTCTTTTCACTAAAACTTACTTCGGGAACTAACTTTGTTACCTGTAGAGATGGATGACCCAGTCGCTGGTGCCATAGATCAAGAGACACCACACTATTGGCCTTTATTGCGTGAACCTGTGGCAGCCTCCGGAAGTAATAGAGTCCATCGCGTCGTTCACCCGCACCAATCAGCATCCTCGAAGTGCGGTCCTGTATAACACACAGATCATTAGTGAATTGGACAAAACAGTTATAGTGATCAGTCAATTGCGACACAGAAATTAAATTGCAAGTTAGCCCTGGCACATAAAGAACATTTTGCAAACAGAAATTTCTGTCAAGAAGGATCGTCCCCTCTTTAGTGGCAATAACGCTACTCCCATCTGGCAATCCCACGGGACATTGAGCAATCTCCCTTAAGTCACGGAGATCCTCGATCGTGCTAGTCATGTGATTCGAAGCTCCCGTGTCAATAATCCAAGGCTTACCAATCATCTTATCGGTCGTTGCGGATTTTGACCCGCCCAGCATTTGGAGAAGTGTCTGCCACTGGGTGGTATTCAGCCCGGGCAGTGGAGATGCATTTGTCTCAGTCACTCCTGCCCCAGAAGAACCTGTCTGAGCAGCGTTGGCACCGCCAGCCATGAGCGGTGTTCAAAGAGAAATCTCAAACCGCCGCAGAAAGAAGAATCAAAGCTGCAGCTCTGACTGCTCGCGCAGAGAAACAGATTTTTTTTTTTTTTTTTTTTTTACATATTCATTTCACAAACATAAACAGAGAAACAGAGGTTCTTAACCAAACCAGAGAGGAGGAGATTTCTTCTTCGATCAGTGTTCAACCCTGAGGTTCAGAACTTCTTCGATCAGTGTTCAAATCGCAAGGGTTCAAATCACACACCCACCTGTTTCGTCTTCTTCGATCAGAACTTCTCCAGAATAGATTTCTTCTTCGATCAGTGTTCAACCCTGAGGTTCAGAACTTCTTCGATCAGTGTTCAAATCGCAAGGGTTCAAATCACACACCCACCTGCTTCGTCTTCTTCGATCAGAACTTCTCCAGAATCTCCACACTTCTTACACAATATCTTCGATCAGGGGTTCAATCAGATGGTTCCTTCTTCGATCAGGGTTTCAATCAGAGGGTTCCTTCTTATTCGATCAGAGGTTCAATCAGAGGGTTCCTTCTTCGATCAGGGGTTCAATCAGAGGGTTCCTTCTTATTCGATCAGAGGTTCAATCAGAGGGTTCCTTCTTATTCGATCAGAGGTTCAATCAGAGGGTTTCTTCTTATTCAATCAGAGGATTCCTTCTTCGATCAGAGTTCCTTCTTATTCGATCGGGTCAGAGGTTAAATCAGAGGGTCGATCGGGTTCGATCAGCGGTTCGATCAGGTTCAATCAGAGGTTCGATCAGCCGATCTTTCTTCTTCGTTCCTTCTTATTCGAAGAAGGATCCCTGATGCTCTTTGAGACTGCACTCCAAGATTACAAGGCCCAGTTAGAGGAAGATCCAATCGTACAAAGGTACATTTCCTCCCTTTATGATATTGTTATGATTAGCTCTGATACCATGATAAAATAACAAACACAAAAGAATTGATTTTGTGTGAATCACGTTCTGTATTTCTCATTCTATTCTTCTGTTTATATACAAACTAATCAAGAGAATATTGTAAAAATATTCACAATATAATCTGTTGCCTTCCTTAAAACTATTATACAATCTTGACTCAATAAGCAAAATTCCTAATACAAATATTCTAGTTCCTATACAATCAATCAGAATATTCTCAATATATCCTCAATAAGAGATTCATTCAAGCCAGGCAGTCCCCTCTTACTGAACGCTGGGTGGCTGGATTTTCTTCCTTCAGATGGTACACAGCTCCAAGTTCATTTTCCTTGTTGGATGCTTATGGTACCAGAGATTCATTCTCCTTGTTGGATGCTCAGATGAAAGCATCATCTGCTGGCTCTTTTCATACAGTTGACCGGAGGTACTGGCCAGAGTTACAGGATCCTATTCAACACGCATTGATGAAGTCTAACTTCATGGCCTTACCTCGAGCATCACACCCTCGAAAAAATTCAAAGCACCTAAAGTCAAAAGCTCTATTTACGGTAACGGCAGTTATGACGTCAATACAGAAAGTGGTTAAAAAAGTAACGGTTCAGCAGTTCCTCTTATTAACGGCCGTTATGATGTTCTTGGTTACTAAAGCAACGAACGTTTTAGCGGACGTTATAACGGTTCAGCAGTTCCGCTTAGTAACGGTTCAGCAGTTACGTTTCTATGTAACGAACGTTATAACGTCAAGGCAGAACTCAGTCAATTACCTACAAACGGTTATGACGGCACGTTAGTTTCTCATTAAACAGTTAATGGTTGCTCTAACGGCTGTTTGAATAGCTATTAAACCACCTACTGTGAACATCACATCAAAACAGCCTCTCCCTTCATTTCAATAGAGTCCAGCTAGGCAAATAGCCTTTTGACAGAGATGATTTTTTATTGATAGGAATTTATGACGCCAAGTTTGAGGGAAAATTCTAGGGGTCGAGGGAGGGAGCGAGGGCGACCCATTCTCCTCGCGATGAGCGCTCGTGCGCATCTCCAACACGATGCGCTCATCCCGAGGAGGATGGGTGTCCATCCCTCGCCCTTTCCCTCGCTCCCTCCCTCGCTCTGTAGCAAAGCTCTGTAGCAAAGCTCAAGTTTGAGATAGGCCTAAATTCAAAACAGAAATTCTAAGTGTCGAGGAAATGAGCGAGGGAAGTGAGGTGGCGGGGGTGGGAGCCGTTCATTCCGTTCGAGATGCGTGCGTGAAGGGGTGAACGGCTCCCACCCCCGCCACCTCACTCCCCTCGCCCATTTCCTCGCTGTGTAGAATCATTGGGTTTTTTCAATCTCCTACTCGGAATACGGGCAACGATGCTTGGATAGTTATGCTAAAAGGACGCAACCCTAATGCTGAATTTTGTTCTCCGAATTGGGCATTACAATGCTGAAAAATCGCGATGATAACTTTTTATCTGCCGGCTCTCTTCATAGTAGTTGATTTCAACGAACCAACAAAGGGCGCACAAGAAATATAACTGCTACAAATGATGAAACCCAGGAGTGAGTGGTCGTCAGTTCTATCAGAGGAGTGCATAACTTTTATTCCTATTACAAAGCCATCAGATCACTACACCAAGTTGCTCAACATTTCTTCTGAGGATGTTAAGGTATTGGCGATCGTCGTAGAAGGGTCGCCCTAGTTCTCATGATTCTCTCTTGGAATGCCAGGGGCATCGGGTCTGCCAAAGCGATTCAGAATCTAAAGACCTTGTCCCATAAGTCCAATTCAAATATCCTCTTTTGTCTGAAACCAAAGCCACCTCTTCTTCCATGGATCGCATACGTCGGAGATTAGGCTTTAGACACGGAGTCTCAGTTGCAACTTATGGACTTTCAGGTGGCATTGCACTGTTTTGGAAAGAAGGTATTCATCTTACCATCATCTCGTCGTGTAAATACTATTTTAATTGCACTATTACTAATTATCTTGCCCATGATACTTGGTCTGCTTGTTTGTTTATAGGGAACCAAATCCTTTTCTTAGAAATACTTTCTAGAATAACTTGACTCAATTGTATGATCTTAAACCCCTTCTTGGACTCATTATTGGTGATCTCAATGTGCTCCTGAACCCTGAAGATAAATTAGGTGGTAGAAAACTTAGAAACTCCAATTTCAGTCACCTTCGCGCTTTCATGGAAAAGTAGCGCGAAAAGTTTTATCTTATGGACTTCCCTCTTATTGGCTCTAACTTTACCTAGAAAAATAAACGTAAGGATATGAACAAAATTAAAGCCAAATTAGATAGAGTGTTAGTTTCAACTAACTGGATGCAACTTTTTCCTTCGGCTTTAGCTTGGACTATTCATACATCCTTCTTGGATCATAGAGTTATTTCCTTACAACCGATTTCTCGAGTGAACAATGGGCCTAAACCATTCAAATTCTTTCAAATGTGGGCTAAGGACCCTAGATGTCCTGAGGTCATTGCTTCGTTTTGGGCCCCTAGACAACATGCTCAGCCACAACATAATTTTCACATTAAAAAAAAAAAAAACTTAGTTATCACCTTTCTAGATGGAATAAATCTGAATTCAAGAATATTCAGCTGAATATCAATGAAACCATGTCAACCCTAGACAGGCTTTAGAATGCTCCTCCTTCTGCGGCTAATGCTAATGCTATCTCTGTCCTTGAAGATAGGCTTTAAGAATTATATCACCAGGAGGAACTCTTCTGGAGAAACAAGTCAGGCTCCTCCTGGCTCAGAGATGGCGATAGGAACACCGAGTTTTTTCATCTCTCAACTCTGTTGCGCCATAAACGAAATATTATCCTTTGTCTGAAGGATGATAGAAATGTTTGGCATTCGAAACACCAGGGGATTGGTAACACTCTCAATACCTACTTCAAGAACATTTTCTAATCTTTCGCTCCTGTTCATCGCTCAGATATCATTTCCCTCTTTCCCCCTATGATCAGAAGAAAATAATTTTTTCCTCACCATCCCTACGAAAGAAGAAATAATAAAATGTTTTTTTCGACATACACTACTAAAAAAATCTCCTTTTGCGACGACTCTTAGCGCGACGAGGGAAGTTTTGTCGCTCAACATTATCCTAGCGCGACGACATATTTAATTTCGTCACGCAATTACAAAAAATAGCTAACTACTTAACGCGATGACCTGTTTCGTCGCGTCAAAACCTCTTTCGCGACGAAGTTAAAGCCTTCGTCGCATACCTAATATGCGACAATGTGTCGTCGCTTAAAACCACATATTTTGTCACCCTAAAATACCTAGGGCTACGTGTCAACCACTTTGAACGACCAACTTGAATATCCTCGGGTGACACACTGTTTGGTCGCATAAAATATCTTACGCGACGACCTGGAAACCTTCGTCGCATCAAATATCTTACGCGACGAACATGAAACCTTCGTCTACCAATATCTTACGCGACGAACAGGAAGCCTTCGTCGCCTATCCGAAATATTTTGTCACCCTAAAATACCTAGGGCTACGTGTCGACCACTTTGAACGACCAACTTGAATATCCTCGGGCGACACATTGTTTGGTCGCATAAAATATCTTACACGACGACCTGGAAACCTTCGTCTCATCAAATATCTTACGCGACGAACATGAAACCTTCGTCTACCAATATCTGACGCGACGAACAGGAAGCCTATGTCGCCTAAAATATAAGCGACAAAGTATTGTCGCTTAAACCGAAATATTTCGTCGCCCTAAAATACCTAGGGCTATGTGTCGGCCACTTTGAACGACCAACTTGAACATCCTAGGGTGACAAACGTTGTCGTCGCCTAAAAATATCTTACGCGACGAACTGGAAACCTCCGTCGCATAAAGTATTCACAACCAAGATTCATCGCGTAAAGTGAGCAGGTTCATCACCTAAAACATCCCGGGGCGACGAACGGTGTCGTCGCACAAGCTCTGACCTGTTCATCTTTTCCACGAATTAGAATAATCAGATCTGCGTTTTTCACTATTTTCTCCTCTCATTTTATTCTTTTTCTCTGCTCGATTAATTTCTCTCACTATATACTCCAAGCTTCCAGCACTTAATTAGGCTTCGTCTTCTCTTTGCATTGCCGGCGCCGGCCACACCTCCAATCGTCTATCTCTTTCACTTGGAAAACGGTGAGGAAATTACTAATTTTTTTTTATTTTTTGAAATTTCATGAAATTAGGTTGCTATCATGTGGATTTTTGGGAGTGTCTCACATTGTTTTTCGAGTGCATACTAGATATTTATTAATTAATAATATCTACATCGTCCACTTGAAGAATTGTAATTGAGATGCTGCTGAAAATTTTCCACATTGAAACCTAATCGCATTAGTGTCGTTAACTCTCTTGAATTCTCATGTTTTGTTTATAAACTGAAAACAGGCGTAATGGAAAGACAGTGGATACAAAATCAGGACAAATGTTGTGATGAATATTTAAATGGGATCGAGAGCTTCATTAAGTTTGCAAGGGCACATGTCACTGGTACGACGAATCATATCAAGTGTCTGTGTCAATGTTGTAACAATTGTTTGTGGTAGACATTCAATATGGTTCGATATCATTTGGCGAGGTATGGGATGATTCAGAATTATACGAGGTGGATTTATCATGGGGAGCAACGAGAATTTGGTTCGACTTCATCGACTTCCCATCCACTTGTGTCGCACATTGAAGAAACGTCCATGAATGATAATGACCAAGTTATGGGTATAATAAATGACGCTTATCCATATGCATCGATGAACGAAGATGGCATTGATGATATGGTAGGAGATACCGTACCTCCCACTATGCTGCAAAGTGAAGAGTTAGAAAACTATGAAAGACTGTTGAAACAAGCCCAACAAGCATTATACCCCGGTTGCACAGAGTTCTCCCTGCTTACTGCCATTGTGAAGTTGATGCATTGCAAAGTGAAACATCATATGTCGAATAAGTGTTTTTCTCATTTAATGGGAATTATGAAGCGGATGCTTCCGAAGGAAAACGTTTTGCCTGAGGATTATCGTAACGCGCAGAAATTGTTGAATGATCTTGGTTTGGGGTATCAAAAGATTCATGCTTGCAAATACAACTGTGCATTATTTTATAAGGAAATTGAAGGGATGGATGCATGCCCTGTGTGCAATAAGCCAAGATATAAGCCTAATTCTGGTAATAAAACGAAGAAAATTCCACAAAAGATTTTGCGTTATCTTCCACTGAAGCTCAGATTGCAGCGACTGTACATGTCGACGCACACTGCGAGTCATATGAGATGGCACAAGGAAGGAAGGAAGGGTTGATGATGATTTTTTGAGACATCCTGTTGATGGAGAGGCTTGGAAATCATTCGATACTATGTATCCCGATTTTGCAGAAGACCCGCGCAATGTCAGATTGGGGCTTGCAACTGATGGATTTAATCCGTTCGGGAATATGAGCTCTACTCACAGCACCTGGCCTGTCGTTGTTGTTCCTTATAACTTGCCCCCTTGGATGAGTATGAAAAAAGAATTTACAATGATGACTTTATTAATTCCCGGTCATCCCGGAAAGGACATTGATGTTTATTTGCGGCCGTTGGTTGATGAGTTAAAAGACTTATGGGAAAATGGTGTACGTACATTTGATAAGTCTACCAACACAATGTTTATGTTGAGAGCAGCAGTGATGTGGACTATACATGATTTTTCCGCTTATGAAAATATTTCAGGTTGGAGTACTCAGGGCTATAAGGCATGTCCGATATGCAACGATGATGTAACGTCTGATTGGCACGCGGGAAAGGTTTGTTATATGGGTCACCGTAGATGGTTGCCCCAGGATCACGAGTGGCGATCAAATAAGGTGGACTTTGATGGAAAAATGGAGAACGACACTAGACCTAGAGAATGGTCGGGGGATGAAATTTTGGCTAAGTTGAATAGATTGAAATTTGGTCAGATTGGCAAACATCCCAATAATCGTGATACTAATTTGCATAGGTCAGCTACACATCTAAACTAGACGAAGAAGAGTATATTCTTCGAGCTTCCGTACTGGTCGAAATTAAAGATCAGGCACAACCTAGATGTGATGCATATTGAAAAGAATGTGTGTGATAGTGTGGTTGAGACAATTATTGGCATCGAAGGAAAATCGAAGGACATTGTGAAAGCGAGGGAAGATTGTATGAACATGGGTATAAAGAAACGGTTATGGCTTAAGAAAGTCGGTGACAAATGGGTAAAGGGACATCCATATTTTGCAGTTAAACCGCCAGTAAAGATAAAAAAATTTAAGTTTTTTTCTTCTGTGAAATTTCCAGATGGGTACACATCTAATATTGCCCGTTGTATGAAAATGAGTGATGGAAAAATGTCGGGATTGAAGAGCCATGACTGTCATGTACTACTGCAACGTCTTCTTCCGGTCGCTATTCGAGGATTTTTGCCATCGAGTGTTGTTGGCCCTATTACAGAATTGTCGAGATTCTTCCAGAAGCTATGCGCAAAGTCTGCGCAAATCGGATATAGAAAGGTTGCAACACGATATTATTAACATCTTATGCAAATTCGAACAGATATTTCCTCCGGCATTTTTTACTTGCATGATTCACTTGATGATACATTTATCGGGTGAGGCAAAGCTTGGTGGGCCGGTCAATTATCGGTGGATGTACCCAATAGAAAGGTAACTCATATGCTTGTTTTCTAACTATTCTTCATTTATTGTAACAAGTCTGACATCTTTTATATTTTGTAGAATACTAGGCACATACAAAAGGTACATACAGAACAGGGCAAGACCCGAAGGATCCATAGTGGAGGCATATATTGCAAATGAATCACTTACTTATTGTGCAATGTATATCCATAATGTTGAGACGTCCTTCAACCGAACTCAACGAAATAATGACGGTGGTACTAGAAGTGAGACACTTTCTGTTTTTGCGCAACTCGCACGACTGTTTGGCGAGCCACCAACAAATGATCAGTTTAGCGATAACGACATGAAAGTTGCGCATTGGTTCATACTCAACAATTGTGACGAGGCCTTGCCATTTTTGGAGAAGCATAAAGAACTAATTAGGCGTAAGTATCCTGCACATTTACGGGTCGAGAAGCACCGTCAATTGTTTCCTGAATGGTTTCGCAAACACATAAGTTGATAACTATAAGAAAATTTGATAATATTGCATTTTTTTATAATTGGTATTCAACATATTCTGAATATATATAATTTTTCTTTTAATAGATGTTACAATTGAAGGAAGTAAATTCGGCTCTTTACGATGATGAATTATCAAAACTGGCGAGAGGTCCTATTCGATCTGAAACATTTTCGGGTTGTTATGTGAATGGTGTTAAGTTTCTGATTATCGAGCGAGACAACAATTTGAACACTCAAAATAGCGGCGTATCGGTACCTGGCGGGGACGACGACACCGCCGATGTTGATTTCTATGGTAAACTGACATCTATAATTCAATTACTGTACAAAGACCGTTGCCAGGCGATTTTATTCAAGTGTCGTTGGTTTGATACAAACCCACATAAAGTCGGGAGTATTAAACGAGAATATGGTCTAGTAAGTGCGAACACAAACACACTTTGGTACGAGCACGATCCTTTTATTTTGGCAACTATGGCAAAACAAATTTTTTATCTAGATGATCCTAAAGCCGGTGGTGGATGGAAAGTAGTCCAGACGATCCAACACAGAAGTATATGGGATATTCCTGAAAAGGCTTCTGATGACCACAGTGATGACGACACCGCTGATCAAGAGAATTCATCTTCAAGCATTCCCATTATTCAACAGCCATTTGAGTTATTTGTCGAACTTCCTCCGATTGATGACGAATATGATGTTGAGGTATCACCTGCAAAAGATGGAGTTTTTGGAGAATCTGAGGCAACCATGTCAGATGAATTTGAAGAAGAAGTCGAAAGTGATTACTCTACTGATTCAGATTAAATACATTTGAAGGAATATAATTTGTTAGGTCATTTCCAAGATGTTAATAATATTATGTATTTTGTTAGTTCATTTAATTAAATTTTTTAATGTACTATGAATTTTTTACCATAAATTTGTTAAATGAATGTCGAAGTTCAATTAATTAATTAAATAATGATATAAAAATTTTCTCTAAAATAAACAAATGTGATGTTTGTGCGACGAAATTAGAATATTTCGTCACACAAAATACTCCCCCCTTAAAATATTTCTGGCGGCAAAAAAATTGGGGTGAAATATTTAGCACGAAATTAAAATATTTCGCACGAAATTAAAATATTTCGCACGAAATTAAAATATTTCGCACGAAATTAAAATATTTCGCACGAAATTAGAATATTTCTGGCGGCAAAAAAATTGGGGGTGAAAATTTGAATACTGGTGCGACGAATTCTCTGATATATAGCGATGAAGGCTTCGTCGCGCAAACTCAAACCCATTTTATCAAAACTCAAACCCACGTCTCCTCTCACTCTGTCGTCCCCAAATCACAGCAATGCAACATCTTTGAGCTCAATTGAACCAGTGATTGCTTCTCTGAGTTCACCGCCCCACCAATGGATGCATCTCCCTTCCCCTTCCTCTCTCTTGCCACCACAAGCTGCCCACCACCGCCTTCCTCTCTCGGCCGAATAGCCCCCAATTATGTTCTCTGCAACTCTCTTCGTCTAGATCTCACTTTAAATCAAAATCGAAGGTAAGGATCTTCTCTGCAACTTCCATCCTTTTTCTTTCTTTAGATTTCAAAATCTATCGATTTCAATTACAATTGCACGTATTTGATTGGTGTTGTTGGTAACAATCTCTATTCAATTCAAGACAGGAGCTGCCCTATCATTGTTTGATGAAATTCCTCATTGTTTAGTTCCCTTAATGTTCTTTTGATCCCTGAAAACCCACTCCAACAAGTTGTTGGTGTCACATTGCTCAACTCTGCTTAAGTGTTTTTATACATTTGAGTTCAGCAGATGCATCTTGTGACCTGTTTAAGTGTTTTTTACAAGTTAGATCTTGAAATTGTTGGTTGTGGTTATTTTCAGTCTTGGGGGATTTACTGCATTGGTTTCAGCTGCAGACTTGCCTGAGCAAGTTGTTGGTGTCACATTGCTCAACTCTACTGGAAAGTTTGGGAGTCCAATTGGACAAACAGAAAGCAAAACTAAAGAAAATGTATTAGAGAAGTTTCTCTTAAAGCCACTGAAAGAAGATTTTCAGCGTATAGTTCTTGGGTTTTTGTTTTGGCAAGCAAAACAGCTTGCTCAGATTGAATCAGTCTTAAAAAGTGTAAGCCACTTCAAACTCTATGCAAAGCTCAATAATCGTGAATAAATATTGCACTAGTAACAATTAACTAGATTTCCTTCCTGAATTGAGAATGGTTTCAACAGTTTTGCTTGCTTTCATCCCTGTTCTTGTTCAAGAAATCATGGTCACTGATCTTTCCTCCACATACTTTTGTAGTCTGCATTCTGAGTTGCTGTAAAAGTTCTAGTTCTGTAATTTGTATAAGGACTAGACTTTGGTAGATGGCGAACTCGTCATTTTTTGGTAACGGTGAATTATTTGATATACTAAATGTCATGTTTCTGATGATATACTATGTCTCTTGTTTCATAGATCTCATTTGGTGGTGGAGTGAGTGGTTTGGTTCTTGATACCGTTGGTCATACTCTGAGTCAAAAGTATCATCGCAGAGTCATCCAGGTAAGACTAGCCTCCCCTTATTCTTTTTGATTTAAAGATATCTAATACATACATCTCACTTTCTTGTCTTAAATTTGTTTTTTTATTAAAGTTGCAGTGCTCTTTCCTATCTACTATCTAATGGTAGATATTCTGATTTCTAAGTAAAGGGAGATTATTGGATTACTTTTGTTGGGGTTTTGAATTTCTTTATGTAAACATAAATTGAAACATGTGCTACTGTGTTGTGTTGTATGCATTTTTATTTTTCTTGCATATTGGGTGTCAAGTCGGGTTTTCTATGTTAATCTGAGTTGGCTGTCATTGGTCCAGTTCAGAAAATACAAGCTAACTTGGAAATTTTGTACATATATTGCTATTGTGGACAAGGCTGATCAGGAAACTACCTTGAACAGTGGGACTTTAAATTGCTAAGTGAGGTTTGATTTGGCTAATTATTCATAATCCTTTTACTATCATAATCATGTCACCAGAATGATAATTTGACATGTTAACAATAATGTTCCTCACGCCTTAGTGGAGCTGAGCATTGGGCTGCAGTCGAGCAGTGGAGTTAGTTTTGATCTAGGTTGTCTGGGTCTCGGGGTGGGACGAGTTGGTTTTGATCTAGGTTGCATTGGTTTCAGCTGCAGACTTGCCTGAGCAAGTTGTTGGTGTCACATTGCTATCAGTTAGTCCTGGTCCACCTGTAGGAGATTAAATATATCAAAACATTATATTTTCTCTAGAGAGAGGAATCATAAACTGGGCATTTGGTTTAAGAGTTCATTCATTTCCACTCACCAGTCCTTTTTAAGTTTCTCTATAGATGCATCTGCATCAACATCTAGGAGGTTTCCTTTTCGATCAGTTAATAGCACGGAGCTTGATCTCTGAAAATTTCTCGGCTCCTTGTGCACACCATCCTATAATAAATGCAAATAGTCATTTCTGTTTCGACTTTAATTATGTTCCTGTAAATTTTATTTAAGGGCTAGCAAGGGTTTTGGTTTTGCAAAATTTTGAATAGACTAGCTAGAACCTGGAAGATTTTGTTTGTCAGGTGAAATACATAGCTTTGAGATTGGAAAACTCCAACCTGGTTCTTGATGTGGCAATTGGAATGCCTTTGAGGATAATATAACTTAGAAAGTTTTGAATACAGTATAGATAAAAATAAGTTTCTATTGCTTATATGGGCAGTGTGTCTGGAACTTGGTCCTACTGCATAGCCTTGGATGTATGACTAACTTCGCCCTGGAAAGGGACAAGGTATATGTTAAACTGAGGATGTAGGTTACAGGAATCGGCAGCAATGGAGACATTCATACTGCCATGCGCAAACGCTTATGTCCTCACTTGGCATCTTTTCCATTCGAAACATTTGGTTCTCATGTCTGAGCTTTTCAGTAATCAACCAAGTCTCTGAACTTTGAGAGAGATAATTACCTGGATACTCTCAGGTGAAGTTGAAATTACTTTCAAATGCTTTTCCTCCTCTGTCCCCTTTTTTTTATCTCCAATAAGCTTTGATTTCTGTTTTAGTATAGGATTTGTTCCTCTGAAATATCACTGCAAAATGCCAGTCATAATCAAATGGAGTCTAATACAGGAAATAAAAGAAATACTACCTACAATATGCCTTTTCATAAACCAATAGAGCAGAGTGAAGTTACCAGTTTTTGGATCTGGGGAATGAGATCCCCAACCTGCCATTAGAGAACCCATGACTCTAAAACATTCAGTTATATTGGATCACTAACAACAATATCTTCCTTCAGTTAAGTATAAAAGGAATCCGCTATTGAGCTAATAGCCTACTTCAGTTGTTCTTATCTTCAAAAAATCTAGAAGGTGACAGGCTTAAGTGTTTGTACTAGGATGCTCCTTGAAATCACCCCATCGATATATTTTTTGCATGAGCTAATAGCCTACTTCAGTTGTTCTTAAGTATAATGTTATGATTCCATGATCAGTTTTGGTTGTTCCCCATTGATTCAATCTTTCTAAATTTCCCCCTCTTTTGATCTAATTTTGAATGAGTTTTCTGATAGTAAAGCTCCAATCTCTCTTATTGATTATTGTACCATAGTGATTTACATTTGCATATAAATTCTAGACATGTACATTTATATCTCCTCTACATTTGCTGTTGAAATTCAAATTTTTTTTGTTCTTCTTCCCCATTTATCCAGTTTTCTTCCTGAACCTTATGAAATTCAAGTTTTCTCCTTCATTATACATTGTATAGTTAATGTATTGTTTTATACGATCTTCCACTGATTGCATCTATTTACTTTGTCTTCATGTTACTTTGTAATTGTTGTGTTGTGTTTTTATTATTTTGGTTCAGATGGCTTCTTTGATTACAAGAAAACGTAGGTCCGTAATTGTTGCTGATAGTAGTTCGATCGCCGCTCCTCCGCCCAACGTAGCTCATTCCACCATTAATGCTCCCGCTACAAGGGCTGCTTCTATCAGTACTCCACCAGCACATGGATCAAATGTTCTGGTAGCGACAAGGATTTATTTGCGTCGCGCTAAGACTTGCGAGACAGAGCTGTGGTGTCGTCGCGCAAAAAGGATTTTGTAGCGACGAAGAACGAAGATTAATTTTCGTCGTGCAAAGGCTTGCGAGACAGAGCTGTGGCGACAACCTTTACGCGACTAATATTTTGTCGCCCAATATTTATGGCGACGAAATGTTGTCTATAGCGACAATTTTGACTACGTCCCTAAAGGCTTTTTTTTTGTAGTGATAGGTAGCCACAAAGCTTCGGGCCCTGATGACTTTCATGCCTTCTTCAAACATTACTAGGAGGTGATCAGACAAGATACCATCGAGGTGGTTCAAACCTTTTTTAGCACCAGGCTTATGGATTTCAAGCTTAATGAAACCTTCATCACCCTTATTCCCAAGATCCAAAACCCTGTCACCCCTAACAAATTCAGGCCGATAGGTTTATGCAACGTGATTTACAAGGTTATATTTAAGATTCTTGCAAACCGCTTGAAACCTCTCCTTGATCAAATAATTTCTCCCAATCAAGGGGTTTTTCTCAAGGTTCGGTCCATCACGGATAATATAAGTTTGGCGCATGAAACATTTTTTCCAAACAAAACACAGTCGCCGAAAAAAACAAGGTTGGATGGCCATCAAAATTGACATGACCAAAGCTTATGATAGAGTCGAATGGTCCTCCTCCTTCAAATCCTTGATCAACTTGGCTTCACTGAAGGATGGATCGGGATGATTGAGCAATTTGTCTCGACAACATCGCTCAGAGTCCTTCTCAACGGGATTCCTTTAGATACTATTATCCCGATCAGAGGCCTCAGACAAGGCGATCATTTGTCACCATATCTCTTTATTTTGGTCGCGGAAACTCTTTTGCGTTTACTAGCTAAAGCAGATAGCGAGGGCACTATCAAAGGTATTCGGATCCGCCAGAATTCTTCCTCTAATCAGCTATCTGTTCTATGCGGATGACTTGATGATTTTTTGTAGAGCCTCTTTGGAAGAAGCATATTCCATCAAGGACATTCTTCTCAATTATACCACGGCTTCAGGGCAAGATGTCAACTATGACATCGTCAATTTACTTTAGTTCCAATGTGCACAATAGACATACTAAGATGATTCTTAGAATTCTGGGATCCAAAAAGTATAACCCCAAGGATAAATATCTAGGCTCCCCTCTTCTTCTTTCTAAGAAGAAAGCAACTGATTTTCAGTTCTTGATCGATAAAGTTCACTCCACGCTTTTTAGTTGGAAAGCTAAAGTCCTGTCACAAACTGGCAGAATGGTTCTTATCAAAGTGGTTTTGAATTCTATTCCTATTTACACCATGCAAACTTTTTTGCTTCCAGTCTCAATCACAACTAAATTGGACAACCTTGCCCGAGATTTTTGGTGGAATGGTGCAAATGATAGCAAGTCTAAACATACTTGCACCTGGCAAAGGATTACATTACCGCAGGCTCTTGGTGGCCTCAATATCCAACTTGCCAGAACAAAAAACCTACTCTCATGGCTAAAAATATATGGAATATGCTTTCAGCACCTGCAGCTTGCAAATGAAAGCAATTTATTTCTCGAATAAAGTTTAACTCAAGTTGCTAAGCGGGCATCTGTAGCCTCTTTTGTTTGGAAAGGCATAATCACCCCTCTAGCTGGAATTAAAAAAATTTGTTTTGGTAGACTCTCAGAGAACAATATCGATATTTGGACTGATTGCTGGGTTAGACCTAACCTAATCCTGGAAGGCTGTGTCTTTCGCCCCATTCCCGCGGTCATGCTGCAATATATGTCCGATATATGGATTGGTAATACAGATCAACATGGTACTTGGAATGTTCCTCTTCTTCAATCCTTGTTTCCTGATCCGATCATCAATGATATTCTGAATATCCAGGTCAGACATACTTCAGATCCTGATAAACTTATTTGGTTATCCGACAAGAATGGCAAGTTTTCGGTCAGAAGTGCTGCCAAGGCATTTTTTAAAGACCTCAACGACAGCTCCACATGCCCTAGTTAGAGATACCTGGCGCATCAAAGCCCCGCCAAATGCTCTATAGCTTCTTTGGAAAATTAGCCATGACATCCTGCCAACCAGGACTAAGCTAGTCAAACTTCATATTCCTCTTGAGAATGTTTGTTGCTTCTGCCAGTAATTCTTAAATTTTGGCACCTCACCACCATTCCCAACAATTGGGAACGAGTTACCCATGACACTCCACCAATCATTCAGCATATGTTAGATTTCATGTGGAACACAGTCAATAGACACAAATATGAAAATGCAGAATTACTTGCATTATTTGCGGCTATTTTCATACCATTTGGCAAGAACGTAATCATACGATGTTCGATCATCAGACTGTAACTTCTCAATCATTCCTCACGAGGTTCCACAATACTTGGAATGCCAGGAATTGCCATTGGTTCACTTGTCCATCTCGTACTTCATTCTTGGGACACAAGATCATTAAGATTAATTCGGTCGCCTCCATTCTGAATTTTCCAACTCCTCAGATGGTGCCAACAGACACTAATCATTCTTCTCCTAATCTGATCTATGGACCATGCCCTGAGTTAGAAACTAAACTCCAGAATATAATTCAACTATAACTCCAGTCAGTAAAAACTCATCATATCAATGCTAGATCTAATTGGATTTTTGCAGTCACAATCTTGGGCCATGTTCTAGCTAGAGTAGTCTGTCATCTACCAGGGAGGATCCATGACAGCATGTTGGCAGAGTGTTTTGCAGCGAAAGCTGCTCTTTTGTTGATCCAGGAACAACAGTGGAAGAAAGGCTTTCTTTTGGGTGATTCGGGTTTGCTTAACACCATTTTGCATGAAGACAAGCAAGATCACAGGACGACCATGAATTGGATGTGGTCTCCTATTATTAGTAATATTATACGCCTTTTATCGTCCAATGGTAATTTGTATTGTACTTATATTCCCAGAGCACTTAATGTTGAAGCTCACTTGCTTGCAGCAACAGTAAAACTTAATATTTGTGATAGAGTTAATTAAAATATATATGCAATATGCTTTTATCAAAAACAAAAAAAAAAAACTTGCAAGCATGCATGAAAGGAAAATGTATAACCACTCAAGAAGAATCACGCATCATCCACATAACATACATGGGAAACATTGCCCTACCTCCGAGTTTTTGGAACATATTCAATTTTATCGGCATTGAACTCGCGTCGAGGCTCCTACTAAGGTCCTTTGCCACCAAAATGAATAAGAATGGAGGCATTGGCCCCCTTTGCCTTAACCTTCACTGGATTTCAAGACTTCTTGGTTGCTTCCTAGAAAAGTCTATCATGATCTCCATACACAACTTATACAGATAGACGGAGCTACTATGTAGTAGAGTAGGGCAAGTGCCCTACCCAAATTTTGTGTTTTTGTTAGATAGGTAGGAGTATTTAGACATCTGTGGGGACACTAAATGGATGGCTATCATGCCTAATGGGGCACCGCCACTTATTAGCAAAGAAAATATACTCTGTTTTATTCTTAGCTTCTAACTACAGGCCTACAACACTATTATTCATTCTCTTTAAAACACAACCAAAAAATTAACTATAGAAGGGGTAGAAGTGTAAAAAAAAACCCAAAAAATGCTAGCAAATATGGTTGGTTAGAATTTTTGTTTGACCTAATACGCAAAACCTAATTTAGTTTATTAAAAATTGATAAAAGCGTAAGAATGATTTGCACAAGAAAAATGTTATAAATGTTTGTTGCGTGGGTAAAATTTTTCTGAAATTTAAAGTAGATAGAAAGAGAGATTTTTCTATTTTGACTTCTCACTTAGGACCCATTTATTTTTCATTACAGTTAAGGACTACATGAAAACTATATAATTTGAGCTACGATTGAGCTGAAATTTATGAATTTTAGTGAATTTTTATTTTTTCTCAATGAAATTGGTTTAGTTTTACTGTAAAATTTTACTTGTTACTTGTTAAGTGAAAAAAATGAATAACATCAAAATTTTATTATTTATCATGACTTGAAAAAATATGTTTTTTTTAATTATTATTATTATTATTTATCCAACTAAAGGTATTGGCTTCGTCCTTGCAAACTGTAGCACCCCATAATTTTTGTACTTACTGATTTTTTTTTTTTTTTTATATTTTTGTGTGATTGTCTTCATTAAGTTATGGGCATACGTATGAGCTATTTGTTTGTCCATGTGATGTGTAGTTTGTTTATTTAAGAATTAATTTCCTACTTACCTTCCTCTACCGAATCTCGGGACGAGATTCTTTTGAGTTGTATATATTGTAATACCCGCCTAACTAAATAAATATAAAAATTTCTTATTTATTAAATGGGGCATATATTGTAATCTCATTTATTGGGAAAAAGATTTGTTTTGTTTGCCATGGCTAAATAGGATAAAGTGTGTGTGTGTATTTAGCCAAAAAAAAAAAAAATTGTAAACCCTAATGTTGATGGATTGTTACTCAATTGTATTTGAGCTTGGTTTTGGGATTTTATTTAACTAATGATTAGGTTTTTATTTTGTTAAAGAGGGTGGGTGCATTCGAAAGTTCGGTGGGGACGAATAGCCACCCACCTTATAAAGAGAATAACCCTATTCTTTTTTTTTTTTTTCTTGTCTCCTTCCTTCTCCTTTTTTTCCCCTTCTTCACGAATTCTTCTCCTTGGTGGCGAGCACAGTCTATGACCGCACGTTGCAGCCGATCCCACCACCCCAAACTGGCTTTTCCTTCTCAAACTGTCTCTTCTTCGTCTTCGCATCTTCCTGCAGTGAGCCAGAGAAGGGACAGTGGGTCTCGATCGTCGAAGTGGAGGAGAAAGCATCGCCACTCTTCTTCTTCATCTGAGAGTTTCTCATATTCGTCTGATGATTTCAGTTCTACTGACGTGGACGAGTATGCAAGTGTTGAACTGCCTGGACGGTGCTGCTTGGACGGTGCAATGGACGGGGATTTGCAATTGGACGGTGTTTGCATTCGGGCGGTGCTTGCGAGGCTTTGGTTATGAAATTCAAGGGTTCATAAGAGCTAAAGCTTTGGGATTCTTGATGCTTCTTGGACGGCGCTGGATGGTGTATCTGGGCAGTGTCTTGGACGGTGCTTGAAATTGTGTGATGATCATCTCGGCCAGAGCGTGACGTGCGAGGTTAGCTGGTGGTGGTGATGGCTTGATGAGCAAGAGGAATGGGATGATGGCGTTGACTATGAAGGGTTATTGCGTGGATCCGTTGTGCAATCCTTTACGGTTTGCGATCTCTCCGGTGAGTTCTCTTTTACCCCTTTCAGTTTGTTTTATGTGATGGTTTTGATAGTTATGTGTAGTGTGGTTAATCTACTTTGATTAAACCCCCATTTTCTTTCTTCCTGATTTTGCCCTTAATTTGGTAGATTACATTTATGGGGTTTGATTACTTTGATTAATTGATTTAAATGAATGAATGGATACCCATTGTAGTTCACATTGATTTTAGGCAATTGTCAAGGCATTTGGGGTTTTCCAGGTCATCATCATCATTAGAAAAACATGTGATTGAGTAGGGTTTGTGTAAGACTAAGGAACACCTGAGTGTTATCATGAAGAAAATTTGGGCAAAATGTATCTCATAGGTTAGATCAGATGTTACCACATTTAGCTAGTAGGTGTATGTGCGTTTTGGATTGTCAAATCCCATCGGGTTGAAATTGAAATTCATCATATGTGTCCATATGGTTTATTAAAGTTGGTTGTCAAAGTGTTGTGCCACTATCAAGAATATTTTCTCGTTAATTGTCAAAGGTTATAGATACATTGCTCCTTTGTTTGATGAAATTCCTTAATGAAATAGAAGATGGATTTGGGAAAGTTTTACAAGAATGAAATGAGTCAATTTTGCTTAATTCCTAATGTATCTCATTGTCATATGCTCTTTTGATCATAACCTGCAAGATATTATCTTTGGACCTATTTACATAGGAAAGTATAGGTGAGTTTATATTCAGGTGGTTTGTGACTAGTACTTGCTTGAATGTATCCATTACTAAGGGGAAATAGTTTATGACTGCAAGTTCATTTTTGATTGGGGTTGAGATAGGCTATCACTTTGCATGTTGTGGATACATACATTTTTCCCTTGTTTAGAATTCATAGTTGTATTGAGAAATCTTAGTTGAGAACTTGCTTAAGAAAGGTGTTTGAAGTTGTAGGCTATGACAAATCTAACTAGTGTGCCTTTATTGTTTACTCTTGGGTGTAACTTGGTTGTATCTAGTGGTGTAGTTTTGAAGTCGCGTCAGATTTGAACCGTTTGATAAAGGAATTGTTAAACTCCTGGTGCATATGAAGCATGCTAGTGTGTCTAATAGTTGTCGAATGATTGTTGAGATACTTTTTACCAAACTAGGATACATGTGTTTATCCCTAAAATCACATTCATATGGAGAGTACTATGTGTAGTAGTGTTTGATTTTGCACTATGGTTTGTTTCGTTTTGATGCCTCGTTGATTCTATTGATGTAGGACCATTTAAGATTAATGATGTTCCTCTGTATGTATGCATCTTGAAATGGTTATGTTCTTCCAAAGGAAGGGGTGGATTTCATTATGAATGACAAAATGTCAATTGATCACCGTGTTATTTTAAAGCATGATTTATGAATATGCTATGCTTCCCCGAAAGAACGGTGGATATTGTGGTTGATTTACTTATGGTTGACAAAGTGTCACCATAAAAGAGTTTTGAGTTTTAGTTGATATTTTTTTTATGCTCTTTTCCACAACTCCGAAGAAAAAAAAATGTGAAAAGAAAAGAAATTTTTGTATACAGACTTGCTTGTATACGTGTGATATTATTATGGGTATGCAGACTTGCTTGCATATCGGTGCACCGTTCCATGTGAGTTCGGTTGTACGTGTAGATTTAGGAAGAATACTTGCCAGTGATCGAACTTCGGGTGAGATGACATGTTCCTCGAGGTGGCACCCCACTTGGAACATGTACGTTCCGAGTGGTTTCGAAGGCAAGGGAGGCACACTTGGGTGGGGTGTGTTCGGCACAAGGAGGATAGTGCGATTGTGGAAAAGAAGTGAGATTTTTTTTGTGTATGTGCATGATTACCTTAAAGGAAGAAACTAAATGCTCATTCAATTATTGAATGAGAACTACATGTCTTCCTAAAGGTAGAAAAAATGTGTTTTGTTAATATTTCAATAATAGTCTAATATGATTATGAATTGTATTGTTGTTGCATTTATGAGAATTGATAACTCATGAATTTTATTTATTAGTAATAAATAATGCATATTTATTTATTAGGATAATGACACATTTGCCTCATTGAGAAACTACCTGATGTGTGGTTGTTTATTGTTTTTTTTTTTTGTTTATTTTGCTATTGTCACGTGTGGATTTATTGATTTTTTTGGATGAAGATTTCTCACACCAGCTTTATTGCTGACCCAAGTGAGCTTTTGCTTCTTGGGTACATTCCTTTTGGAATGTAGCCGATTAGCCTTTTAGGTTTAGAGATTTTGAGCTGCATTACTGGAGTTCCGCTAGTGAGCTAGCCACGCCAGTCCTTTCCGGGTTAGAGTTTTATTTGTTTCAGTAATTTAATCATGTTTAGTTGTTGCTGCTATTTGTTTATGTTGTTATTGAATTTTCACATCCCGAATTTTGGGGGAAACGGATAATCCTACGTGAATTTTTGGGATTTTCGTTTTCTTCGAAAATCAGGGCGTGACACAAACATTCCTCATGTAAGATCACTTTCACCACCTGAACTCTTGAGTCATGCTCCACAACCCTCACATTTTTCCTTAAAAGCCTTTTTCAATGACAAAGGGACTTTTATTTTGTCTTCAACTCCATAATTCTCACAAAGATTACTAATCTTGAATTCAGCAACCATGACACTTAAAACAGCAAACAGAGACACCCACCCCCGTAATGCCCCTTCTACCTACCATCAAGTATTAAGATCTCCTGACTCTCCCCTATTTAAACTACCTCTTGCCCGATTCTTCTCAAACACCTACCATGACTCCTAACCAATGCTCTACCACAAGCAACCAACTACCATCCATTCAAGCCACTTTCCTCCAATTATAGCATACACCCACCTCACTCTTGCCAAATCCAGCACATTTAGTTAAATTACTATTTACTGCACAAAATCTCCAGTAAAAACTCTGCCATATCTCCCGACTCCCGTCGACAACTCACAAGTCAAGAAGTGTCAACTTTTGTTCCTCATACTTATGCATCCGAAACTGGGATCACCCCTTTCGCATAGGCGTTTGATTTTCCTATCCAGCGTCTCTTGGTAGATGCAGAATCTTAATCAGTCTACCAAGAACTTCAGAAAGTAGTTGTTCCCTAGACAATCCTTGGGATGATTTGATCAAACTATCGATTCGCAACTTGATGTTCTCCTCGAGAATTCAATAAAAGATCGAGATTTTGCATAGATGTTTGACAAAGAACATAATGCCATCATCAGACTCTTGTAAAAAAACTCCCCACACTTTCTCCCATGTTAGAATTTACACGAGTGGTGTGAATGTACAGTCAATGTTGACATGTTACACAGTTAATGGTTTGTATTACTATTTTTTTTTCTTCTTTTTTATAAGAAAAACAAGAAGTATTGGATTCATATAATCAAAATGCAGAAAGAATACATCAGAATCTAAGTATTTGTGTCCCTCAGGATTTCCCAATCAAATATACAAGAGAAATGAGTATCTCCTAAAGTGTGACCCCACACCCAAAGGGCGATCTTAATCTCTACCAAATACTATGTACATCTTTGGACACACCCTTGAAAATCCTATTATTTCTCTCTCCAAATGACCAAAAAAAAAGCATGAAGCAACCTTGGCCACACCCATTTCCCAATTGGTGAGAGGTTGAAAACTTCCACATCTGTAGAAGAACAGATTTCTGCCAAACATTGTTGTTTGCATCCTGTAACTCACTGAGACATTCTTGCCAAACATTCTGAGTGAATGAGCAAGAAAGTAGTGGGTGGTCCATGCTTTCTGTGTCAAGGCTGCACATGAAGCATTAGTTAGGGATGATTAAACCCCTCCTGTTGACATTATGTAGTGTGAGATACGGATACCTACCATGGAGAAAAGTCCACAGTAGGAAGCATGTTGTTGGAGGAATCTCGTTCAACCAAATAAGCTGGTATAGAACTGAAGCTGGGGACTAATTTTGTTATAACAGTTTTGACCATAAAGCATTTCTCTTTTCCCGCCCACAGCGAGATATCAGGTTCACCATCCAGCTGGATGTTGTCAGTCACTTGTAGAAGATTGGCCTTTTGGGGAACTTCCCAATCGAGGCTTCTTCTTAGGTGAAAGTCTCAAGAGGGTTGTTCTTCTTCATTAGAATTGGATGAGTAGAATTCATTGATTTTGCTTGCTTCCTCCTGCATGCATTATAGATAGCTGGGAATTGTCTGTCAGTGCCTGATCACCTTTCCAGGGGCTACATACCACTTGAGTGCATTCATGGCTTGCTAGTAGTTCTGTTTATGTTTGCTTGAAGCTGATTTTAACTTCATGTGTTATCTAGGGAACTGAAGACCATCAAGGGTGGGCCTCCTAGATGTAGGATCAGTATAAAGTGTTTTGTAAAATTGGTTGATATGGCCAGCTATAGAGTCATGATCAATAGTAACCATACTTGGCTAATTAGAAAGGATATACAGTTGACACCCTTCTATAATTTGTTAACTTGTGAAACAGTTTGGAGCAATATTCCCCATTTCTACCTCATTTCACCCTTGCCTTTCTTTTCCAGGAGATATGGTCTCTCTTGAGCAATTGCAATAGTTCAATTCTGTTTTTGGCTCTTTGACCCCATTCCTCATCATTAAGCTCTCCATCTTCTTCAATAAGATCAAGAGTGTTGAAGGCTTGACTTTTATCAATCATGGAATGAAGCAAAAACATTTTGGTTCCACCCTTTCAGAAAGCTTTTAAGTTGCTTGAGCTTACTCCAAAGTTTGACACCTGCATCGCCAATTATGGTTCTCAAGTAGCTCTCAATATGATTAGATAGAGAAGGGTGCTCAAACCACATCCTTTCAAATCTGAAAGGTTTAGGGCCTCAAAGGGTAATATTAGGTTGGAGGATCACTACATTATGGTTTGAACCAAATTTCTACAGTAAAAGTTCATTTGTATCTGTGAAGTGATCACCCCAGGAATTTGAGCAACGAAATCTATCAAGTTTAGGCATGGATGGGTGCCTTCGGTTATTAGACCAAGTGTATCTGCCTCCCTTAAGGATGAAGACCCTTAGATTGTAGTTAATGAAATCTCTGAAGGTTCCTCTCCTGCTAGCCCTTTGGACCGTGCATCTTCTCTCATCATTGTTCATGACAGTGTTAAAGTCTCCCCCAATAGGCCAGAGATCATAATACCCCAGCAATGTATTTTAATTCCTCCCAAAATTGGTTAAAATAGTTGTTATCAACTGGACCAGAAACATTGGTTAATACCCAGACAAAGTCATCCTGGTTGCACTTGAATCTGATGAAAAGAGAAAAAATCCCCTTTGAGAACCTCAATAAATGTCTAGCAGACAGTAAGTAACCCCTATCTCCCTTGAGCTTCCCCAGACTATCTATCAGTTGAGAGTATTCCTTTCCCAAATATAATTGATAAGGCCTGCTTCAATAATTTCTTTCTTGGTCTCCTGGACGAGGATGATGGATGGATGGATGGGATTTGTTAACAAGAGCCTATAGACCTGCCACTCTTTCCATGCTACCCAACCCTCTGCAATTCCATGTTAAAACTTTAATCTCCATTAGGAGTGACAATCCCATCTGCTTTTTGAGTAATTTGCCTCAAACGAGTTGGAGAGTTAGCTGCGCCTGCATCAGATAAGAGCTTAACTACCAAATCTGCAATCAGTAGCAAGTGTCCAATAGAAGGTGAAGCAGGCGGTAGAGTGCAATTCGAGAGGGGAAAGTTTCTAATTGGAAGGCAAGGATGTTCCACCTGAATGGCCATGGCAAAGCTGTGAGTATTGTTGGCCATGACTCGTGGTGAACTGCACTCACCATTATCAACTCTTTGGCAAGAAACCCTACCAAGTTCATCGACAGAATCTGTTGGAACATATGTGGGTTTTTAAAATAAAAATTCTTTTTTTAAACGCTGTAGTGGACAGGGCGGCTCCTTGTTTTCTGGCGTAAAACACTCCCTGTTTTCATAATGGCTCAGCCATTACTGCTCCTAGTGGTGCTCCCTGTTTTCAGCCATTATTGCTCCTCGTTATATACCCTCTTGTATCAAAGCAACAAATAGGAGGAAAACAGTTTAGAGGATGAAACGAAATCACAGAGTTTTGTTATCTTCTTCTTCTTCCAGTTTTTGAACCTGTAAAACAGAGCACAGAGTTTTCGTTTTCTGTTTTTGAGAGGATGATGAAAACAGTTCATCCAATTGAAAGCTTGAGAGAATAAAGAGCAACAGAGTGTTTTGCTTCTTTAAAAACAGAAAAACAGAGCAGCAGTTTGGGATTCTTCAAAACGAGAAAAACAGTGTCTTGAAATCTTCTTCTTCATCCAGTTTTTTGCAACTGCTTAATCCAGATTTTGCCATTGCTTCATACAGAAACAGTTCTTGAATGAGCATCTGAAACAGTTCTAAGTCAGAGTGTTCTAATTCGAAATCTGAAACAGTTCATTTGTGAGCATCCAGTTCATCGAAATCCAGTCTTGCATCCAGGCTTCCAGTTTTTGCATCTTCTGAAACTGAGTGATTTAGTCATGCTTCTTCCAGATCTTTCTAAATCATAGTTTGCAAAACAGTTATTCGAAATCAGGAAGTGATTGCAAAAACAGAGTTTGTAAAACAGAATTCGAAATGGAGTTTTTTGCTTCAACGAAATACAGAAACTGTTCTTGCGTTTTTTGCAAAACAGTAGTGCATCCAGAACATGTTTTGAAAACAGTGTTTCTGTTTATGCCAATTATTGATTCCGAGCAAATGATGAGAGGGTGAATAGTATACCGTTCAATTACTGTGCATAGTTGAACGAGACAGAGAAGATTCTGGGCTGTTTTATCCTGGGGACGGCGGGGCTATGAAACTGCTAGCACAATCTTGGGCAGAGCCGCGAAACGTCTTAAAGAGAGCGACCTAGTCCGCGACTCAACCCAAGAACAAAATGGTACATTTTTATCTAACTGTTTATTTGAATTGTTACAGCAGTAGAATCTTATACGGAAGTTACACAATCAGGTATGAATTTATTTCATAGATTGAATTTGTGTTTCAAAGAATGTTTGCCTACATTAGAATGTTTATATGCATGTGCTATTGTTCGTATGCTCAATAATTCCATGGAATTTATGCTTTATATTTGCATATAGGAATTTGCTTGAGTAGGACATCATATACAATAAACTAGCAAACATAGTCAGTATATGAGAAATGTCTTATTGTGACATATTTTGTGCTGATCCATGTAATGTGCCCCAACAATTTTAAGACGTGGTTCTTTCTGCCATGATTACAAATACTGAATTTGCCAAACAAATTTTGCATATATTTGTAATACAAGAATGCACACATGTGATCACACATACGATTTGAGTTAATCATATATAGTTGGATATATATAGATTAGCGATGAACAGTTAATATACTGAACTCAATGCTTTTCGTAAGCATAAATTTCTGAGTCAGGAACTTAGGCTTCCTTTAGAAATTGATCCAACTGTTGGTAACAAAAATATGTCTTTGATCTATAAGCTTATGGACATACTGTTTTGTTATGCAAGGATGATTATATGTATTTTGATTTTGACTCTTATTCATGGTTATAGAATAAGTTATATCCTCATGATTCTCATGTATTAGTTATACGCTCGTTGATTGGAAAAATCCTTCAATTGAGTTTGAGAATCTTTCCTTGTTATGTAACAAACATAATAATGGAGTAGCAACCATGTTTATGAAGGCCATATAAGTCTAAAAGTAATAAATGAGGATATGTATGTTTATATGAAAGCTTTGAAATATTGCTTTTGAAGAGTCAAACAAAATACATGAATGGTGACTTTACTACCATATTGAAATCATATTAATTATGATTAACGTAGTTAGAGATTGACATACATATACACATGATGACATGTAAAATGTAGTCTATACTCTAAACCTTGGATGATTCAGTCTATTTTGTTGAGAACAATAATTGATCTATTGTGAAAATTAGAATGCCTCTAATTATCAATACTATTGATGGAAAGAAAAACCATGTGTTTAATGTAATAGTTGATGTTTGATGTTAAGCTGACATAAGGAGGCTATAAGGAATCATTTATATAAAGATTGACTTGTGGATTTTGTTCTTGATGTCAATACATAAATGATTTTGCTCAGACCATAAGTTGGTCGGACTTCCACATGAGGACATGTATTCTTATGGAAAGGATATGTTCTCATGATGATGATGTTGATGACAATATAGATCAATTGAAGCTATTGCTTGATTTTGTTGCGGAACTTTGTTATCAAAGTTTGCAACTAAATTCCCAGAGGCTGAACAAATATAGCTTGATGTTTACATCAAAGTTTGAAAAATTCAGAAGCTGAATTTAAGGTACGTGTTCTAATGATATTCTTAGTTGATCCTTGAACTTAAAAGAAAAAATGAGAATAGTGAGATGAATAGAATGGGTATTTTATTCGATATTCTCATTTTATGGGTTCTTAAGAGTTGAATGCATGGTCATCTTCAGATAGCAAGAAGACCGTCATTTAATATGCATTCAAAAAAGGTAGCTAAACCTGTTTTTGACAATAGTTAGAAGGACCGAAGTTCAAAAGTCCCTTAATGGGAAGCTTACGTATATTTTTATACATGCTAAAAATAATTTTGTGGATTCTGATTCTTTGTGAAAAGATTTTTTGTGTTTCTCAAAGAATTTTTCATGAAAAGATAAATTGCATTTATAGTGGGGGTTATTTCGAGGAATAGTGGGGGTATATCCTCAAATAACGTGCCTATGATAAGAATGCATGAAACTGATAAAGTCATAGAATCTGAGCCTAGGAGAAGTAAACGGATATGAACTTCTTGGCCCCGATTATTATGTATTTTCAGTAAAGAAGGTTTTCCTTAGATTTCAAGGAGCCTAATAGATGCAATTGAAAAGGTCATGAGGTACCTTAAGAGGACTACGATCCTCGGCTTACAGAAGTTTACCGCTGTCCTTGAAGGATATAGCGATGCTGATTGGAACACCCTTTCAGATGACTCCAAAACCACCAGTGGCTATATTTTTAATATAGTTGTTGGAGCTGTTTCTTGGAAGTCAAAGAAACAGACCATTATGGCACAGTCCACGATGGAGTCAGAGATTAGAGCATTAGCTATGGCTAGTGAAGAAGCAGGTTGGTTGAGAACCCTGCTAGCAAAGATCCCTGTATGGGAAAGATTGATTCCAGTTGTCTTGATCCAATGCGATAGTTCCGCGGCTATTGCAAAAATACAGAACCGTTATTATAACGGCAAGAAACGACAAGTACGTCGTAAGCACAGTACGGTTAGAGAATTCTATCTACTGGTGCTATGAGATCGGATCAAGTACGAACTGATGAGAACTCGGCTAATTCTTTGACGAAAGAATTAGTTAGAGAAAAGGTTTTCAAAAACCTCGAAAGGAATGGGACTAAAGCCCTTAGATTGATGAGTTATTCATGACAGTAACCCAACCTATAGACTGGAGATCCCAAGAAATAGGTTCAAAGGGTAATAACAAGTCGTGAATGATATGATGTGAATCATGCTGACAAAATAACAATCTCATTCCTAGATGAAAGCATGAATTCCTGAAGCGATAGTAGGATGAGTTAAAAAACTCTTAATGATGTCTATACTCTATGTGGAGTGGAGTACCTAGCTACAGGAGTACTCCTGATAGACTCACCTAAGTGATTGTGGAAGTTTGGCCGCTTCCTATGGAATTTGTGGGCAAAATTCCTAGAGCCTTCACTTACTGGGATATACGTGCATGGCCGTAAAAGCACGGGCTTTTTAGACTTCACCCAGGAAAAGGTTGTGCGTGTAATGTCTGTTAGAGATAGAGTTCAAAACTACGAGTTACTCTAGTATATTCTAAAGCATGAACACTACGCAAGAGTTCAAGTCGAAAGACACTTTTGCTTATGCACAATCTTATATGTTACAGATTGCTCGATGAAAATTGTTTTTTCAATCCAAGTGGGGATTGTAAATTTGTTTTAAAAATCCAAGTGGGGGATTGTTGGAACATATGTGGGTTTTTAAAATAAAAATTCTTTTTTTAAACGCTGTAGTGGACAGGGCGGCTCCTTGTTTTCTGGCGTAAAACACTCCCTGTTTTCATAATGGCTCAGCCATTACTGCTCCTAGTGGTGCTCCCTGTTTTCAGCCATTATTGCTCCTCGTTATATACCCTCTTGTATCAAAGCAACAAATAGGAGGAAAACAGTTTAGAGGATGAAACGAAATCACAGAGTTTTGTTATCTTCTTCTTCTTCCAGTTTTTGAACCTGCAAAACAGAGCACAGAGTTTTCGTTTTCTGTTTTTGAGAGGATGATGAAAACAGTTCATCCAATTGAAAGCTTGAGAGAATAAAGAGCAACAGAGTGTTTTGCTTCTTTAAAAACAGAAAAACAGAGCAGCAGTTTGGGATTCTTCAAAACGAGAAAAACAGTGTCTTGAAATCTTCTTCTTCATCCAGTTTTTTGCAACTGCTTAATCCAGATTTTGCCATTGCTTCATACAGAAACAGTTCTTGAATGAGCATCTGAAACAGTTCTAAGTCAGAGTGTTCTAATTCGAAATCTGAAACAGTTCATTTGTGAGCATCCAGTTCATCGAAATCCAGTCTTGCATCCAGGCTTCCAGTTTTTGCATCTTCTGAAACTGAGTGATTTAGTCATGCTTCTTCCAGATCTTTCTAAATCATAGTTTGCAAAACAGTTATTCGAAATCAGGAAGTGATTGCAAAAACAGAGTTTGTAAAACAGAATTCGAAATGGAGTTTTTTGCTTCAACGAAATACAGAAACTGTTCTTGCGTTTTTTGCAAAACAGTAGTGCATCCAGAACATGTTTTGAAAACAGTGTTTCTGTTTATGCCAATTATTGATTCCGAGCAAATGATGAGAGGGTGAATAGTATACCGTTCAATTACTGTGCATAGTTGAACGAGACAGAGAAGATTCTGGGCTGTTTTATCCTGGGGACGGCGGGGCTATGAAACTGCTAGCACAATCTTGGGCAGAGCCGCGAAACGTCTTAAAGAGAGCGACCTAGTCCGCGACTCAACCCAAGAACAAAATGGTACATTTTTATCTAACTGTTTATTTGAATTGTTACAGCAGTAGAATCTTATACGGAAGTTACACAATCAGGTATGAATTTATTTCATAGATTGAATTTGTGTTTCAAAGAATGTTTGCCTACATTAGAATGTTTATATGCATGTGCTATTGTTCGTATGCTCAATAATTCCATGGAATTTATGCTTTATATTTGCATATAGGAATTTGCTTGAGTAGGACATCATATACAATAAACTAGCAAACATAGTCAGTATATGAGAAATGTCTTATTGTGACATATTTTGTGCTGATCCATGTAATGTGCCCCAACAGAATCCTGATCGGAGTGACGAGAAGCCACTGGGGAAGGGTTTGCAGCGATGGGACTTTTGAGTTTTGGGGGAGTGGAGTTGCGTGGAAGATATGGAGTGTGTTGAATAGACACGTGTGCATTGGTGGATCCAAGGGGAGCATATGGGGTCCCGGGACCACAAGCTTTTCAAAGTCACCCATTAGAAAGAAAAAAAGTCATCATAAAAAAACAAAAAACAAAAAACAAAAAAGCAATTATACACAAACTCTTGTTTCTTTTCCTATTCAAAAGAAGAATAAAATTTTCTCTTCTACCAAATACATTCAAAACCCTAACCTTCAACCCCAAAAACTCCGGATCCGGGACGTCCAGTGCACAAAGCACAGCCGTCGGATCAGATCCGACGGCTCAGATAGATGAATTTCAAAATTATTATTATTTTTTTCTTTTGAAATCCATTTTTTTTAAATTCCTTTGATCCGACGGCTCCACCCTACATGTTGTTGTTGGTTCCCCTGTTTCCATTGAGCATCTTTTTACAATTTAGACTTTGAGTTCTTGAAAATAGACATTGTAAGTTCATTTTCTTCCTTCCCCTCATTTATTGAGAAAGATTTTTTTTTTTTTTTTATTGAAAATGAAACTATAATGTGACATTATCACAATACGAGACCACGCCTTGAACAATTGGATAGTTTGTAATGGCCTTTTATTTTCGTGCATTATGAATCATGGGAGTTTCATTTAATTTTTTTCCAAGCATATTTTTTTGGGGGAATTTTTTAAGTGACTTGTAGATAATGAATTTTGGATCCGCCATTGCATACGTGCACCATTACACGTGTGAGTTGAAAGTGGGTTGGGTTGGGAAAGGTGGTTGGGCCCAGGCTTTGGGTGATTGTGCTTCCTTTTAGAACCTGGTTTAGAACAAGGTTTCTTGGCAAGCTTGGGAGGATGCAAGTATGGTTTGTCACAATTAGTCCGACCCATGAAGTGGTTTTGTCTTGGCTGCTGGATTGGGTTTGGTCCCTTATTTGGCCCGATGTCTCTATCGAACTGCCGAAATTCTTCCTGGCCTGGGAAAACCAGCAAGGTTGCTGCCTGTGCCCCCCCTCTTTAACAACCTTTTTGGAAAAGGTGTTTAAAGAGGGGGGGCAAAAGTGTATTTTTGCCCCCCAGGCAGCAAACCAGGTAGGGGGGACCCTGGCCCTGTAGAATTACTCATCGAACTGTTGATCTAGTAGGGAGAACCTATTAAAGAAGCTCACTGAGTAGCCGATTTCAAGGGTCTATCATGAAGGGGACCTCTCAATCCATTGTTTTTACTGTTTCCGACAACACTTGATTTTGAATTTGCATGTTGTTCTTGGTTGACGCGGCAGGACCTACTCCATTGGATCTCTCCTTGGGGTGGTGTTGAAGCTTATTAGCATTGTTCAAGGGGAATTTTCACATTTATCCCTGCTATCAGTACTATAAAGTTGATGTTGTTTAACCATGGAACCGTAGAAAGAAATACTTCAATTTGTGTGTCTTTTGATTCATCCCACAACAGGGGTATATATACAATAGGGTTTCTTATCTTACAAGAAACAATCTTACAGAATATATTCTAGATTACCTAAATATGAAATTAGAATATCCTGAGTATATACATGTTTCTATAATTAGAATATATACAACTTTCTATACTCCCCCTCAAGTTGGTGCATAGATGTCTATCATGCCCAACTTGTCAACTGAGCTGTCAAACACTTTCTGAGATACCCTTTTAGTAAGAACATCAGCTAATTGCTCATCTGAGGTTACAAATGGAAAACGAATAATTTTCCTGTCAAGATTCTCTTTAATAAAATGGCGGTCAACCTCCACATGATTTGTTCGATCATGCTGAACTGGATTATGTGCAATATGAATGACAGTTGTATTATCACAGTGTAAATCCATAGGCCTTTGTAGCTTGAAACCCAATTCCTTCAGTACATTACGGATCCACAACATTTCACAAACTCCACGTGCCATACCTCGAAATTCAGCTTCTGCACTTGATCTAGCAACAACTTTTTGTTTTTTACTACGCCAAGTTACAAGGTTCCCACCAACAAAAGTGAACTACCCTGACGTAGAACGTCTATCAGTTTTATCACCAGCCCAATCCGCATTTGTGTATCCAACAACTTCCAATTCATTTTTTTTCAAACAATAATCCCTTACCAGGCGCCATCTTCAGATATTTCAAGATACGAAAGACTGCATTCATATGCTCTTCACTAGGACAATGCATAAACTGACTAACAACACTCACAGCATAAGCAATGTCAGGTCTAGTATGAGAAAGATAAATTAACCTTCCTACAAGACGTTGATACCTCCCTTTATCAGTAGGGACTTGATCAGGAAGAATAGCAAGTCCATGATTCATCTCAATGGGTGTCTCTATTGGTTTGTAGTCCAACATCCCTGTTTCAGCAAGCAAATCAAGAACATACTTCCTTTGTGAAAGTGAAATCCCTTTCTTCGACCTTGCAACTTCAATACCCAGAAAATACTTCAGTTGCCCGAGATCCTTCATTTCAAATTCCTTCGACAGATACTTTTGCAAATCATTTATTTCTTTCAGATCATCTCCTGTAACGATCATGTCATCAACATACACAATTAGAGTTGTAATCTTACCATTCTTGTGCTTGATAAACAAGGTATGGTAAGAGTTGCTTTGTTTGTACCCAAAAGCTCTCATGGACTTCGAAAATCTTCCAAACCAAGCTCTTGGAGATTGTTTCAGGCCATACAAAGACTTCTTCAATTTACACACCTTACCAGCGTCTCTTGGGTTATTCTTCACGCCTGGAGGCATATCCATGTACACTTCTTCCTCCAAATTTCCATTGAGAAATGCATTCTTCACATCAAGCTGGTGCAAGGGCCAATCTTTATTTGCTGCAAGTGAAATTAAAATTCGGACAATATTAATCTTCGCCACAGGTGCGAAAGTATCCTCATAATCAATTCCATGGCACTGTGTATATCCCTTGGCAACTAATCTTGCCTTGTATCTATCAATAGTTCCATCTGAATTAAGCTTCACATTAAACACCCAACGACATCCTACAGTCTTCTTTCCAACAGGCTTGTCTACTACCTCCCATGTGACATTCTTCTGAAGAGCTTCCAATTCTTTATTCATTGCTGTTGTCCATTTTGGATTCTTTAATGCATCCTGCACGTTATTAGGAATAGATACAGTAGATAATTGATTAATAACAAGTGCATGTGACTCAGAAAGCCTATGGTTAGACATAAAGTTAGCTATAAGGTATTTAGCTTGGGCTTTGATGTCTGGTTCATATTGTTTTTTAGGAACTCCCTTAGTAACCCTTTGTGATTTCCTAGGTTCAACACTTTCTAACACAGAAGACTCATTAGGGGTTAAAGGTACCTGAGGTGGATCATTCTGAGCGAGATCTTCAGTTGCTGATGTAGAAGGGGGAATGTCGTGTGTGTGTGAGTTTCAGATACATTTTGATCATTCGCTTCTGTCTCATGAGGGAATTAATCGCTAGGAACCAAGTGGTCAATTGTCTGCCCATTGGAAGTGTCTATCTCTCGAAACAAATCATTTTCTGCTGCTGCGGGAACAGTTTTTGCTGCTACAGGAACTTCAAATTGTTCCTCCTAGTGTTCCAATTCTTCAAAGACATCAATATTAGCAATAGAACGAGGATTCCCTTCACTATCGCTCTCCCCCTGAAGGGAAGACTGGGAAACTCCCCCTGAGTAATATGGCTCAGATTTTTGGAATGAGACATCAAGAGATTTATGCATTCTGTCAGTGAGCGGGTCATAAAATCTGTACCCTTTTTGGAGCTCTGCATAACCCACAAAAATACATTTCTTTGCACGGGGATCAAGCTTGCTCCGTTGTGGTTTTGGTATGTGGACATAAGCTGTGCACCCAAACACTCGGGGCTCCAAATTAGGCATAGATGGGATGGACAAAAGTGTATGAAGCTTCTGATGAGGATTCTTGAACTCAATTACTCATGAGGGAGAACGGTTGATAACATATGTTGTAGATTTCACTGCTTCACCCCAATAGGATCGAGGTACATTCATGCCAAACAGGGAAGCACAAACAACTTTCAACAACTGCTTGTTCTTTCGTTATGCTAAACCATTTTGTTGAGGAGTACTAGAATTGGAGGTTTGATGACGAATTTCATTTGACCGGCAAAACTCAGACATAAGGCCATTTACAAACTCTCCACCATTGTCAGATTGAAACACTCTGATGGATTGTTGGTACTGTGTCGCCACCATTTTGTAAAAATCAGTAAACATTCCAAATACACCACTCTTACTTTTCAGTAATGACACCCAGGTCATCCGAGTGCAATCATCAATAAAAGTTACATAATATCGAGCTCCAGAAAATGAAAGAATTTTTGCAGGACCCCAAACATTGGAGTGAATTTTGCATAAATGGAACATGACATCTATTAATACTTGGCGAATATGAAATACGGTGGCTCTTGGCCAGTTCACAAATGTCACAATGAAATTCTGAATCACTAACAACCGAAAACAAATGAGGCTGCAACTTCTTAAGATAACTAAAAGACAGATGTCCTAAACGACGATGCCATAACCATACAACTTCCTTCGCATTATCGACCCTTATGACCTGATTAGCTTGCCCCAAAAGATTCTTGCGTTTCTCTCCAGTCTCTGTCAAATCCAAGTAGTACAATTTCCCCCCTTCTAACACCATAACCAATAATCTGCCGAGTCAGAATGTCCTTAAATACACAGAAAGATGGATAGAACGTCAAATGAGTTGGAGTACCATCAGCAGTAGAGACAACATTTTGAGGGGAAGCTCTAAGATTTTCCACAAGGTTAGGGTCATTTTTCATATGATCAGATGCACCTGAATCAATTATCCATGTACTATTCGAAATAACTTTATCATTCATACGTGATTGTGCTACATTAGCAGAAGCATTGTCTAGATGATCATTTCCAGCAGTAGCAATGGTAGCCTTGCTTATATTCTTTTGTGGCTTCTTGGTGAAGTCCCACCAATCAGGATAATCAATCACTTCATAACATCTCTCCTTGCTATGGCCTAATTCTCCACAAAAATTACACTTCTTATTTGCATATGGATTTGATTTACCTGTAGGACGACGAGAAAGAGGACCGGAGAAGCCTGGAGGAGTAACTTCCCTGCTCTTAACAGCCAAAACAGAGGATTCAGTAGATAAAAAAATGCCCCATAGCCTGTTTATCAGATTGCACCTTGCGGATGTAAGCATAGCTCTGTTCCAAGGAGAATTTAGGTTCCTTGCGCAGGATCTCTCCACGTACCTGATCATACTCTGAATCTAGTCCACTCAAAAACATATGAACACGCAATCGTGACATCATTGAAGTCTCATGGACTACACCTGCAACATTATTATTCTGAGAGGTCACCCTTTGATCAATCTCCTGGAACATGGCCACCAATTCGTTGTAGTAGGTAGGAATAGGTCGACCATTCTGCTTTGCTTCAAAACACTTTTTGTTTAATTCAAAGATTCGAGTTTCGTCAAAGTCGTCATAAATTTTTTTCTCCACAGCTTCCCAAATATCTTTTGCAGTAGGAAGACGAATGTATCGGTTCATAAGAGAGGTCTCCATGGAATCAATAAGCCAACTTTTTACCTTTTCATTGTCTGTGGCCCAAACTTCATATCCTGGAGAATTCATATGGGGTTCAGCCTTTGCGCCAGTCAAATAACCAATCTTTCCTCGTGCTCCAATGCGCATCCGCATGAGGGGAGCCCATATGGTGTAGTTGGATTAATTCAATAAAATAGTTTTTGGAAACGCAGAGTTGTCTTGTTGGGTGTAGTGGTGATGAATGACTTGTGATGATGATTGAGTTTCTGGCATAATTTAATTTTTGGGATTTGACTGATTGTCATCAATTACAGATCCGGCCATTGAGGAATTCAGGTTTGATATTCAAGGATTCGGGGATGGTTTGATTTCACTGGTTGTAGTACGCAGCGGTTTTGTGGTGTTTTTCGAGATTCGGGATTCAAAAAAAGAGAAAAAATATGCAAAACAAGTTCAATGGATTGAACCTGCTCTGATACCATGTAGAAAGAAATACTTCAATTTGTGTGTCTTTTGATTCATCCCACAACAAGGGTATATATACAATAGGATTTCTTGTCTTACAAGAAACATCTTACATAATATATTCTAGATTACCTAAATATGAAATTAGAATATCCTGAATATATACATGTTTCTATAATTAGAATATATACAGCTTTCTATAGGAACAAGTCGAAGTAGAGCCTTGAATGGGCTCAGAGTTGGAGAAGATAAGGACACTGTTCTCTAGCTGGTCATTGTAGTGGTTGCCACCAGAAACTTTTGTTGAAGCACAATGGATCACCTCGTCCCTTTGAAGTGCACTCGGAGGAGAGGCCAGTAGAGGTGCAAACTCTGGTCACTGTAGAGCGTTTAGAGGAGAGGGCAAGCGCCAAGCTTTTGCCTATGAGTGGGAGGAGTGACGAAATAGATTGTGCGTAAAACCCTTTCCACCAAATCAATGAACTTAACTCAACCACAATTGTACTTTCTAAAAGGGATGGCAATAACTTTTGATGAACCACCTGTGTACATTGCAAATAGTTTTCAAATAGAGCTAACCAAAGCCACAACGCCAAACATAAGGGTTTAGTGAAGTGAACTATTATTGGTTCGCTTGACTCCTTGAACCAAACCAGTCACATTATGGCTATCAATGGATCGGATTGTTAAAAATCCAAACCCAATCCAATAAAAAATTAACCGAATCCAAATCCAATCCGAAAAATTATCCAATATAGCAATCCAAATTCAAATCCATTTTATATGCTCAAATCTGAAATCCACCTGAATCTGATTCAAAATAACTTAATTTTACAATTTTAATACTAAAATAATAATAAAAAAAACTCTATTAAGCTATTTTTCCTTTATAATAAACTAAATAAAAATACAAAATTTGGATGACCAATAGCCCATACTTTGCTGAAATGACCAAGCTCCTCATTTTCTAAATAATACATGCAACATTTATAAAATTACTAATTTCATAATACTCGTACAATTCGAATTATGATCGGTTTGGATTTACCCAAATCGAAATCGAAATCCAATCCAATAAGAATTTCGAATCGTGTTTTGACATCCAAATCCAATCAAATTCGAGAAAATGGAATTCGAATCCAGTTTTTTCGGATCGGATGGATTTTCTAATAAAACCCAATCAATTGACAACCATAAGTCACATTGTTTAGGACCCAAAGAAACAACCACCTTTCTGTTTCTAAACCATTCTATCAGTTTAGAAACTCGATTACCAATTCATTTTAAATCAACATACTTTTTTTGCTCAAGATTTAGTAACTCCATGGTTTTGCAGGCAAATCAGTGGAGGAATGGTGTCACGCCCCGATTTTCGAAGAGAACGAAAATCCCAATATCCACGTAGGATTATCCGTTTTCCCCAAAACTCAGGACGTGAAATTCAATAACAACAGAAACATTTAGCAGCAATGACAAAAATATAGTTTAAAAAATAGGAACAAACTAAAATTTATACAAAACTCTAACCAGGAAAAACTGACGTCGCTAGCCCCACTAGCGGAACTCCCGTAACGCTGCTCAAAAGTCTCTAAACCTGAAAAGCTAATCGGCTACATTCTCAAAGGAATGTACCCAAGAAGCAAAAGCTCACTTGGGTCAGCAATAAAGCTGGTGTGAGAAATCTTCATCCTAAAATCAATAAAATCGCACGTGATAAACATCAAGCTAAATACAAACAATACACAACACACCAACAAGTAGTTCCTCAACGAGGCAAAAGTGTGATGCAAGAAAACACAGTTCCAAGAATTTAGTTCCTCATCGAGGCCATCATATCATCATCTCAATTAAGTAAAAATGCATTTACTTATACTTACCCTATAGGAGTCGACTATGGCAAGTCTGACCTGCAGAAAAATTAGTGGACTTGCCATCCTGCATGAAAAGGATTATAACCCAATATAAACGTAATCTATTCATTTTTATTTGAATTTGATTCATTTTTTTAACAGAATGATCACTTAGACGATACCACATTCGCACCACATTCGTGCCGAACATACATGCCCGTATGCCTATCTCATATAAAGGAGGACTACTCCGTCATCCATGCCCAAGTGGGGACATCACATACAGGCATGCATCGCGGATACTCCTAACTATATGAGTACCAAAAGCCACCCTTGGGCTATCAATGCGCATAAACTCACGTCACATTTTTTACGGATAAATATCAAAGCCTATCTTAGGCATAACAATTCACCTCATTTTCGCAAGACTAACCCGAAGGTTATTTTAGTTTCTCTAGTAAGAAATGGGCGCCCCAACTCCGCAAGATGACCCGCTGGTCATTTAGTTTATCTAGTAAGATAAGGGAAATAATAAACAAAAGAGGTGTGGTAGTTCTAAGTAATACAAGTCCAAGTGGTTTATGTTTTCAGAAATCAAGGTTTACCAATATCATTTATTTTTGATAATTCAGAATTCCTCCAAAATGACATTTTGTCATACATAAGTCGATTCACAATCGTATCCACCCACATTTTTGGGGAAAACATAGCATTTTCATTAATCATGTTCTATAACAACATGGCAATCAAGTGACATTTTGTCATTTATAAGTAAATCAATCCATCCATTATTTTGGAGAAAAGTAATCATTTTAAGATGCATACATACAGAGGAACACCATTAATCTTAGATGGTCCTACATCAATAGAATCAACGAGACATCAAAACAAAACAACCCATAGTGCACAATCAAACACTACTACACATAGTACTCTCCATATGAATGGGATTTTAGGGATAAACACATACATCCTAGTTTGGAAGAAAATATCTCAAATGCTGAATCCAACCTAGCCACTACATGCAATCTCCGAAAAGACAATTTCAACACAAACATGAAAGTGCATGACAATCATGGGTGAACACTAACTTACACCAAAGCAACCATCCAAATCCCAGTACAGCACACATAACTTAAGTTGTTTGAAAACACCCACAAATTCCTAGTTAGCACCAAATTTGATTCAATCTATATTTTATGAACTCACACTTAACACCGAGAAAGGGCTTTTGCACACAAAACTGCAGATAAGAGAGATTATGAAGCACACCTACCCATCCATATATTCCAAAATCTTGACTGCCTCACATATAGTCCCCTTGGCATTCCTAATCAATATTTCAAGATAGATCTTCCCCACTGCTTAGTGATTCCTGCCCTGAACTACACCTATTTGACTAAGAGGGCTTGACTGATTGACTCCTAGACTAATTTATTTTTACCTTTGAGTCTCTCTAGATGAAAATGCAGGGGCTTCTCTAAATAAAGCCCAAAATAGCAATCAAGTAAGAAAAACGACAAGGAGGTGGCATCAAAGAACAAGATTTCAACTTTAGTTCAGTAATCTAAGTTTATCTTTTCTCACAGTCCCCATTTAAACAAGCCAATGTAAATGGCATGCATTCCTAGCAATCCCAACATTCAAACTTCACCCACTTGATAAAATGCTTAGAAATTGGCTTTTGCCTTGCTAATCAGTCACATTCCACATCAAGCTAATTGTGTCCAATATATTTTCCTTATTACCTTTGTTGCCTAAATCCATGATGAATCAAGTAGGCGTACTCGCTTTTTTTTAACAAAATCGACTTTTACCAAGTACATTCATCAGAGCATAATTGTCTAAACCTTAGTCAACGAACATAACGTTAATCAAAACAGTAGAACAAACAAAAGGGATTAAAAGTTTCTTAATTTACCACCATCCCCTCAAAATTCAAGATTCCAATCTAAGTAAATTCAACTTATTAAACCCCAGTTTAACTCTACAGAGCAGAAACATTCAGCACTGAAAGTCCTTTCTAGTCCAAAGGTATCCTGGTAGGCAAACTTCCACTAGACACCGAATTCCCAATGGATACAAACAAGCCATAAACAGATTTAGAAATACTAAAATTAATACTTCATGAACAAAGAAAACAAACCCATTCTCACAGACAAAACCCGCTTTTTTTTGTAAATTGGGGATATTCTATTTTCAAGAACAACATGAACCAGCCACCCAATCAACAAATCAAACAATCCAACAAACCCCATAAACCCAAATCATCCCAACATCAATATATTTGCAAATACGCAAACACACCCAAAATTCAAAAAGAACAAGAAGAAGGAAGAACTCACAGTAAAAGAGAAAGAAATGAAGAAAACTCACTGATTTTAAATCTTATGGGGTCCACACCATTCAACAAAGCCGCCAACACCTCTCCATCGCCATCGGACCACCACGTAATCCTCCATTTCTAATAGAGTACCACCAGCACCAAACCCAATCGAATCGAACTTATCTAAACTTTTCATCATCACTGGACACAACATCATGAATCACAAATTTCATCCATCCTAGCAGAAGCCTGTTTAGCCCACTCCACTATCTTTTCTGCCTCTCTAGTAACCTTTTCTTCCTCCTTCATTTAGATCAATCACCCCTATAATCCACCAACAGAATCTACGCCAATCGCTGCACCATTCGTCCTTCATTCTCGCAGCAGCAAGCTGCCAAAGTCACGCACAAGCCTTTTTCATCCTACTCGCAAGCCCCCATTTCTTCAACAATGCCTGTGAAAAGGGATCGAACTGTGTTTCGGCGGAGGAGGAGTTGAGGAAGAGATTGTATAGTGGGGTTTTGAGATTGGTGTTGAAACTGATGTGCGTTTTGGCGGGATTGGAGTAGCGGTTGGTTGAAGGGAAGGTTTTTAGGGCTTTGGAGACAGTGAAGCGAGGGGCTGAAATCGCCATTTTTGTTGTGAGAGACATCAGATGGTCTGCGAAAGGTGAAAAAGACGAGAAGCACCACTCCTCCTCCTCCTCCTTCGATTGCCTCCCTGCTACCAAGCAGACCAAACAACACCACCATTCCCAGCGCCGCCATCGAAGAAGAAAACACAAGGAAGGGAAGGAGAAAGGAGAAAAAGAGGAAAGGGAAAATGTTTTTTTCCTCTTTATAGGGTGGGTGGTTATTCGCCCCCACTGGACTTCTGAAAGCACCCACCTTCTAAACTCACCAAATAAAATCCTAAATTTCGAAATTCACATTCAATTAAAAGTAACCCTATTTTATTTAATTCAAAATAAAATAAATTAGTTTTATGAAATTCAGGGGTGTTACATTATACACACGTTAAATGGAATCTCGTCCCGAGATTCGGATGGTAAGACAGTTAAATGAATTTCGAAAAATACGAGTTGTCAAACAAAAGAAGATTTTAAAACACAAATTTCAATTGAATTTTAGAAACATAAATATTTATTGTCATTGAAAAAGTAGGAGTGTTACAAATGGTGTGACTGTCTGCCATTCTTAAAGAATGTAACTTCCATGAGACTTGAGCATTGTAAGAATTAGAAGTTGTGAACATATCATTTGTTATTCTCTACTCTGTAATACTCTCTAACATAAAAAAATACGAATTTATCATTGTCTTACGCGCCTCTCTCCCATAAATTTGATTCTCTCGGAGATTTTCACCACATTTTCACAAGACTAATATGCTCTAGATTTGATTGACCAAAAACACATTGAATATATCTTCTTGCAAAGATGGTTTTTTTTTTTAGTAAATTTGGTTCTCACTATAGTTAACTTTTGTTGCAACATAATAGAGGTTGTATTGCTATATGTAATGAAAAAATATATATATACCTAATCCATAGAATATATAAATTTATTTTATATAATTTATTAGAAAATAAGAAAATGTCCTAATTTATATAATCTCCATTGAGGTGATTAAAAGACTGTTGTTCTATGACGTTTTTTTACTTGCAATTAGCAGTTATGATGTTATGTAATGTTGTTAATTGATTAGTTGGTTTTGCAATAGCAGTCTATTACATACAATATATATCATAAAAAACAAAAAAATGTTATTGTTTACTTATTTAGCTTGAAAACATTGTTAATGTTAAAAATATTGCTAATATTGTTAACAAAAAAAGCACCTTATTTGGCAAAAAGAAAAAAATAATGAATGCCAGAGCTGACTACTCTAAGTAGAAAATGACCTTGAATTGCATTTTACACGTGTCAAAACAGGTTATGATTATATCTTGGTCCATTGCAACTGCGCACTTTGATGCCAAAAAAAATCACAAACCCGTTCCTCTCTTTTGCATTTTGTATTCTCTAAAGTGTGTTGATGGAACAACAGATGGAGGTTGTGTGTATATAAGATAAATGGTAGAAAGATGACAGTTTCTTTCCACACATTATTATCGAATTAGAGTGCAGAAGAGAGAAAGCAATTTCCACTAATTCATAATCTTCAGCATCAAAATGTGTCATGATATCAATGTAACCTATTTCGATTTGAGTGAAGTTACATCAATTCAAGATCCTCAATGATAAATTACAAAATGAGATATTGAGGTGGAAGCTATTGAATATCGGTTACTTAGGTCACGGATAAACCAATCTATATAAAGAAATCACTTTCTTAAGGAAGTCATCCAGCTCATGGTAGAATTCCATCGGGTATGAGGAATCATAAGTTTCCTGAAATTGTCCAATCTATATAAAGAAATCACTTTCTTAAGGAAGTCATCCAGCTCATGGTAGAATTCCATCGGGTATGAGGAATCATAAGTTTCCTGAAATTGTCCTACCTTTTAGAGGAAGTAGATGCTATTAATTAAAATAGGACATTGTCATCTCTCTCCCTCTTTTTTATAAACACACATACCCATGTGTATGTTACTCCATCAACACATTTTTCATAATTATCAAATAAGACTTGTGAGTGCGGGATAGATAAATCATTTTCAATAAATTTCATGATTTTCAACATCAAATCGACTTGTGATGTACATTGTAGTCAAGGCGTTGAGGCGGACATACCTGAAAATGCCTCAGGCGTGAGGCGAAGCGGACGACTCACTTCACTAAGGTGGCCTTAACTTTTTAAAAGATTTTATTTTATAATATATTAGTATAGTATTGTACATTATCATTTTGATAAGTATCATAAGCATATATGTACAAAAAGTGACACAACTACCTAGAATAAATATTTTTTAAAGATTTTTTATAATAAGTTGAAACACATGTAGTGTACATCATCATTTTGATAAGTATCATAAACAAATATGTACAAAAAATGACACAACTATCTAAAATCAAAATGAAAATATAATAAAGTTACATAACATAGCGAAAAGATGAACTACATAAGTGTCAAGTAACTTGCAAACATCCAATAAATCATTAAAAATCAATAGTCTTAAAAGAATAGAACTTGAGAATATTGAACATTTGTTAGAAGAAATTGTTGGTAAAAATCCACAAGTATAATCACTATTGGTACTCCAAAAACATAAAAATCATTTAACTAAGCTATGAAAAATCAAGATTGGTGTTGATCACATATTGATCGAAACATGGTATGTTTTCTCCAAAAAATAATATAAAAAATGTGACAAATTAACAAAACTTAAAAACGTTTTATCTTGTTTTTTTCAAATTGATCCAATATTACACCAATAAACATAAAACCTTATTATAGAGTGGGTTGCAACATCTTTTTGCTACAATTAGACTGCAAATGGGCTAAAAATGAGTTGCAATTGGGCTGGCTACAACCAATTTTTGGGCTGAGGTGGTCTGAGACGGACACCTCATTTCACCGCATCGCATTGCCTCACTTTGAGGCAAAATTTTGTAAAAATGCCTCAAGCGTGCCTAGAAGGTCGCTTTGACTACACTGGTGATGTATCAAGCTATCATAGCATCACATCGACATGTGTGTAAATTACATGTGATTCAAGATTCTTAATAATGATTTACAACTATAGGATAGGTATTGAGGTGGAAGCTATGCGAACCAATCAGTATAAAGAAAGAACTTACTTTTGGCTCTCAAGGATAGTTCCTCTCATATTACATGTTCATTTCGCATAATTCATTTCTCAAATGACATGTTCCATCTAACAAAAATGACCATTAATATTATAAGTAAAAGTAGAAAGTCCCAGCCAAACAAAGTAACTTTCGAACATGTACTCGAATTCGGGCTATTGCCTCTTGACCGGTCTGAAGGAATTGAGCTATCTCCTTGCGCATCCGACACAAGTGCACCAGTCTCTTGTTCTGTAAGAGTTTGATGCGAGCAATTGCCAAGTTCCAGCAAGTTTTGCTGCATACAAAATTAGGACAAATTATTCTGGTCTTGGAAACTAAATTATACTTCCCTTGAACTAATGACTATTTACCTCATATAGACACCATGATACCTATAGTCAACAATGAAATTTCATTTTTTCTGTAGAAATTGATAATTAAAAGATGTCCATTTCCCGAAAATCTATATATGGTAATGGGTTATTTCTAGAAAACAATTGGGGATAAGAATTAACTCTTTTGCAGATGTATTTGATATTTGGTGGGTTTAATGTTGAACATACACACATTTCTAAATAAGTTACCAAAAAGGAGAATCTTTTGAGTACTATTACGGGGAATAGATTGATCAAATCAATATAATGAGTCGTTCTAGGCGGCGAGGAAACGGGCGAGGGAGGGTGTAACGACCCGATGCGCACAGTAAGATATTGTCCGCTTTGGGTCCAACCGGCCCGTACGGCTTTAAAAGGCCTCTTACTATGGGGATTCAACCTCGCACATATATAGCACATCACCATCCTGAACCCAGGCGATGTGAGACTATGATCTCCCCTTGGTAGCTAGTCCAACCCCTCTTGGGATCCATAGGCATGTTGGGTTTATTGGGCTCCAACCCTCACCCTCACCCTCCCCCTCAGGTCCGCCCACACAAGGGTCTCACAGTCCACCCCCCTTAGGGCCCAACGTCCTCGTTGGCCACACAGGCCCAACGTCCACGTCGGCACACTTTCGGCTGGGTCAGGCTCTGATACCATTCTGTAACGACCTGATCCGCACAGTAAGATATTGTCCGCTTTGGGCCCAACCGGCCCGCACGGCTTTAAAATACCTCTTACTATGGGGATCCAACCTCGCACATATATAACACATCACCATCCCGCACCCAGGCGATGTGGAACTATGATCTCCCCTTGGTAGCTAGTCCAACCCTTCTTGGGATCCACAGGACTGTTGGGCCTATTGGGCTCCAACCCTCACCCTCAGGTTCGCCCACACAAGGGTCTCACAGAGGGGGGTTTGATCCCCCATCTCTCACGAGATTCACACGGACACGCATCTCGAGGGGGATGGAGGGTGACACCCCCTCCCTCGCCCGTTTCCTCGCTCGTTTCCTCGCCATTTAGAATCACCGCAATATAATAGCTTATATTTGAAAATAAAATAGTGATCAATAAAAATAAAGAGATGAAGAAGAATCTCAAACTAACCATTTTGGTCCAAGAAGCCCTCTATTGAAGAGTTGATTTAAGACCGACATCGCCCGAGTTAGGACTGCAAAACCTCATCCGAGCTGCTTTCAGAGACTGAAAAGGAATTAAAAGGATGGTTCTCTCTCCCATTCTCGTCTGATCTCACACACGCACACTCTCTCTATTCGATTGCTTGTGCTTCTAAGGCAGGAGAAGATAAAAGAAAACAGTTAGAAGTGGAGATTTTTCTCTTGGTGTGAGTTTTTGTACATCAATTCAAGCCATCGTTGTTTGCTAGCATTTTTTTTTTGGGGTTTTTTTTTTTAGGTTTTTTACACTTTTAACCCTTATATAGTCCGTCTTTGTGATTGTATTTAAAAAAATGTAAAAACACAAAAAAAAAAAAAAAATCCAAAAAAGCTAGCAAATATAGCTAGTTAGACTTCCACACTGGTTCCAAGTTTGCACTTTTCATTACCATCATCCCTAACTGTCATTACATACCAAAAAACCACCATTTTTGCTCCATTTTGAGCTAGATGAAGATTGATTCTCGTACCTCTCTCGACTAGCAACATTTCTTTCAGCCTCTCCGAACTCTCTTTTGCTTTATTCAGCCTCGTTTTCTTCTCTCTCCTTCTTCAAACATCAACATGGTTAACTCATGCATATCTTTTTTTTTTTTTTTTTTTTTTTAAATTTATTTATCGTTGGGGTTAGGACTTTGAAATTTGAAACATATAAGGATGATTTAGAGATAAAAGAGACTATTAGAGGACCCGTGACATATCCCCTCGGACATGTGCATGAGCGACCTACAAGTTGTGCCCTTGAATGCCATCCTTGACCATGAGCATGTTGCTCAAGGTCTAGCATGCTATACCATGCAGGGAAACTAAACGGGCAGGTATTCCTTTCTATAGTTTAATGTCAAGCATTTGGACCATTTTTAAAAGGTAACACTACAAGAAATTTGGGCTTTGGTAACTAACATTGTTCTTTACGGAAACATGTTTATTAGTCACCGTTCAGCAATGGTGACGAATTTCAGTCGTCACAACGTCCCTCACAGAAAGGGCGTCAAATAAAGTATTAGATGACGAATTCACAACTTGTCACGGAAAGTCCACTTATGTGGCACGTGATTCCTCACATAAACTTAGTGCGTGAATATACAATTACAACATGGGTGACGAAAATTTCGTCACAGTAGAGTATTATGCATGACGAAAATCTGGCGTCACGTATGGTGACATTCTGTGATGAATCGTTCTCCACTTATGTGATTTATATGTGATGAACAGTTTGTCACGATAGTGATTTAAATATCTACTATGAACTTTCTGTGAGGAATCTTTTCTCACTTATACAATTTATACGTTAGGAACAGTTTGTCACGGTAGTGATTTCATACATTAAAATTATCTATCTGTGACGAATTTTTCGTCACACTTTCATTATATTTGTGACAACTCATTCTTCACTCATTTATTGTAGTTGTCTACTGGCACATAATCTTAAATAACACCACCTTTTTTTTTTTTTTTTTATGTAATGCACAATCTAAAATTAAAATAGTAAAATTTTCATTCATAAAAAAATATTGCGTTCTTTCATTGCATATGCAAAGTCACATAACTGAATACAATAATGATATCAAGTTACAACATGTTGATGTCCAAAAAATAACTAAGTCCACTCTAATAACACTAAGTTCCCTATTCGTACCCACAACCTCTTTGAATCATTCTTCAACACCATCATAGTCACCAAACTCGTCAAAATAAGGATCATTTGGATGTACATCACTACCATTAGAATTGTTTGGATCGCGGCGGGAGGAAACATTGTTGATACAACATGATTGCATTGTAGCTGTCAAAAAAGCCTGCATTCGACATTAACAAGTATAAATGTTAGTAAAATTTAATTTTTGAAAAATAGGCCTACTTTAACAACAAAATATTAATAATGCAGGAGAGTGTATGCACGTGAAATTAAATTCAATGAAGTAATAAGTTGAAGCTGACAAGGTGCAACACAAGGCAAAAGAACGTAATCATGGGCATAAAATACCTCAGAACGATTGTAGACATAGAACTTGCGACCTAAGTTTGGACCTTCTTTCTTCACTAAGCGAGAAACACAAGGTTCACCATGTTTGCAGAGAGGAACACTATTACGCTTAAGCATCAGCTGTTGAATTCTCTGCCACTCAAGCAGTGCGACACTATTCTTCCCCTTTTCAGAATAGGAGGCTTGCATGTCACTTGTATCCTTGGTAGGTGGACTCCTATTAAAGTCATTCTCCTAACAATTAGTGTGCTCATTACCAGCAATAAGTCCTTCGGGAGAATTCAGCCCTTGGGTTTAAAGAGGAAACTTTGCCTCTTGTTTTTTGATTTCTTCTCAACTCGATTGTCCATTAGCACTAGCTTGGTCAATATCAGGCTTTTTTTTCTGGAAATATGATCCAATTGTGCGTTGGGTAGAACTACTGCATTTCACCTTTTTATTAGTAGTTGTACACTGTGTAGGCTTAGCATAAAAAATTCTAGATATAGGAGATAAATATAGAAGATAACACATATATGGCCCGATCAATCTCCTAACAGGCGACTTAGACTGATTAAAAAATTGTCAAAAAGGGGAAAAAAACTTGGTAGGAACATACCAAGCGAAATTAGAAATCAAGAAAACAAACGTAGATAGAGTGAATAATAAATAAATTTTTTAAAAAATAACCTAGCTAAACATATAGCACACCTCTAGTTGATGCATCATGGTATGTTTTAGCAAAGAAAACTATTTGCTAGCATATAGATTGCAAAGTTATTTAATCCAACTTGGGGTGGTGTGATTATGTCAATTAAATATGTTGAAATTCATCCAAAGATAGTTCCATGATAATCATGTTTATTATCAATATTATCAAATTTTATTGATCTCACCATAAACTGAATAACTATCTAAGAAATTATCATTGATGGAGTACATTATTCTCTTCAATTGACTACCTATTTTCTCAAATATAATGCCATCACTTTTTTTTGGGAAATTTAAATATAAAAAATATAATGCCATCACTATATGAACATCTAGGAAACAATTGATTTGTTCAAGCCGATAAAACATAAATCAAGGTAAAACGATGTAAATTACACGTTGAGTTATAGAAATAAACAAAAAAATATATGCCCAAGAGATTAACAATGTATCTTGTACCTCTTCTCATACAAAGCGTCCAGTCATTGTTCCAAGGTTTCATTTTCACCCAAGTGTTCTTAGCAATTGTAAGTCTGACATTGTCGTTGACGAGAAGCTCACACTATCATCATCACTGTCAAATGCAGCAAAATTTTTACATTGATTATTACCTACAAATATAAGCAACAAGATAACCATCATGAATTGCATGCAAAAAGTATCCAAAGTGTTCCATCATCTTAATTACCACCCTTTCTAGCCATCACAAAGACCCATCCTTAAGGGCTACACAATAAACTAATCTAGCTAAAACCCATAACTTCAACCCACAACATGTTTAACTACTCCTAACTTTTTCCAATTTCATCCACACATTTCCAGCTATCCTCAACCCATTTTCAAGGGCATTAATTCAGGCAGAAATCATTGGGCTTTAGGGAGCTCATCTTCTAGTTTGACTTCCAAAACCACAATCAACAACTGGAACCCCGAAATTCAAATAACACCATAAACAAATTTCATTCAATTATGACCAAATTTCACAAACCCAATTCAAACAATCTAGGGTTTGCCAACTCTATGTATAGAACTCAAATTCATAGACCCCCAAACCCAAAAAATGTCCCAATTCCTTCTTTTCACCATAAAGACCCAAATTTTACACAAAATCAAGCATACCCAAACTACAAAAACAACACAAAACCAAAAAATGGTTCAAGAACTTACGTTTCCCCATCGCTTTTTCTTCTTCTCGTCTTTCTTTCCCTAGCCTAGCTTGATTGTTGAACTAGTATTAAAAAGACCTAGAACGATGGAAACTACAATTGGGGGTGCAATCAGCTTTAACAAAAGATGAAGATTGTAAGTAGGAAAGAATAACAGATTGATCGGTTTGCTAAGGCGACTTGAAAAATAGAAAGATTGGCTGATTGGGTATGTTTTGCAAATCAAAATATCCATGAAGAAGATTGAAAACAAAGGGTGTTCGGGAGTTTTGTTGATCGAACAGAAAAAACCGAACGAATAAGAATCTAATTCAAGTGGGGATGAGAGGTTCTGAACCTTATAGAGAAGGTCTTTCTTTTGGAAGAGAAAGTTTGTGTTGGCGTTTGGTTTATGCGTAGATTTGGAACAAGTATATGTTGGGGAAGAAGTAGATGTAGGTTGTGTTCTTACGCTCATGCCCTTAACAAGTATTAGTGAGGAATGTTTTTTCGCTCTTGGGTTGGGATTTGGATGAAATGTGACGAGATGTTACGTTTCCTCACCAAATGTATTTCATTTAGGTGCCAGTTTTCTCCCTCTCTCTTGTGTGACAATTATGAGATGTTTATGTGTGGAATTGAGAACTAAAATTTCTCTTGCACAAATATGTGACAACTCATAAAATTTCCTCACAGAAACTAAACATCGGTGACAATTTTTGAAGTCACATATAATTGTGCCACCTAATGCCGGATTTCCTGTAGTGTAACATTGAGTTCTAAGACCATCAGAAGTCATTAGAATTGTTGAGTTATTCTCATGATCCGCAAGGCTAGAGCCCAATAGCTCAAGTTCACCATTGTGATAGCTCAACTAATCTCGAGGCATACACGAGCATCCTACATGCATCCTCCATAAGCACAACATCAGGCTTGGTCAGGGACTAATCATTCACTAAGGTCAGTCCCTAACAAGCTCCCCCGCTTACTTTACTAGATGTTCTCATCCAGTAATGGAATCCCACCAACTAACCCCATGATAGCGAGAGATAGAGGAACAAGAGTTGTGGCAATTACTTCACAAAGACAAAATAGACAAGCAGGTGAGATGGAGAGAAGGCGAGCAAGATAAAGTTAATGTGGTGTCATCAACAGTAAAGAATAACTCAATGGGCCATAATAAGCCAATAAAAATGTAATTGTGTCCCTATTATGCCAATGCTTCATACAGATTTGATAAAAACTCAGGAGCCCATCTCAACCAAAACTGGATATCCAACAAAACATTTGGAAATTGGATAAAGAAGAAATTTGTAAGTTTGTGTGGTGACTCTACCAAATTTGGTGAATAACAAACTTTGACCATATATTGGTTGGATTAAGTTTCGTTTACCTATGAAACAAAACTTCCAATTAATTAGCAATGCGAGTTAGAAAGAAATTAGTGTGGGCTCTAGGTTTCTATTCTCATACTTGGAAATTTTTTTTGAACTAATGTAGGATTCCTCAAAATACACTAACCTTTGAATACACGCTTTTTGTACATTAAGTTGTTTTTTTTTAATTTTAAATTTATGATAGATATTAAACTAACATAACTTTGATGTGCATTTCAGGGAAATTTCTTATATATATGATTTGTAGTACAAACACCATCTTTCAATAATTTTACAGAAGATATTGTACAACATATCATTATTCGTGCAATTGGCACATGATATACGAATCCAAAGTTATGTTTGTAACACTTACCATCACAATGGTTGTCTATTTTTTGGAGGCTCACAGAGACAATATCTTACATAATGAGGATGGTGGAACACCTTACGCATTGAGATTTATGTCACGAAAGGAAGTAGTTGAGACAACGGTCCATTAATGACTCTAAGAACGAGAACATTAGTACTTTTAATGCTATAACAAACACTTAAGATACAAAATACTTGAGTTATTTTTGTGAGGTAAAAACTTGAGTGAACGTGTGAGATTTTTTTTTTTTCATTTTTGGATTTGTTTTATTAAATGTGAGAGAGTTGATTTATGAGAATAGGTAGTTCTCTCAAGAGAAAAAATGTGAGAGTTGTGATAATAGGTAGTCGAATTATTTAATTACAAGTCAAAAGTAAAATGATGTTGTCAAAAATATTTGTATAGTGGTTCAACAATGATCGGATTTGAAAATTGCCTAGTATAATGGAATCATTTCAACATGCTAAGTATAGTTGTTTAAAAAATCGTTACATGTTTGTACATGAAACAATAATGGTGTCCTATGAGGGAGCAAAATGGAATTATTTCTTTTATATAAGCTGGTATCTACAGATGGATGATGATCAAGTTCATAAGAAACTTAATGAGATTGAAAATGAAATTGCACCATGTGCCTGGCAAACCATCTTAGGGAAAATCTCTATCTCCAATGTCGATAAAACTTGACTTTGGAAACATGTTAGAAAATAAATAATAAAGAACATTTGAAGATTTCGTTGAAGAACTTCTAGAAAAAACAAATGACTTGGTTTAATCCCCACTCTCTCGAGTCCCTTGTACCCTATTATGTTAGGGAGTATTCCTGCTAGTCTAGAAAACCAATGTTCCCTTTTGAAAGGTGCCCAAATGCTTAGCATCAGCTAGCTAGAGGGAATTGTTAGGCTTTGGACTGGAGAACATGTGGTCTCCCTTGCATGTCTGACCTGACTTGACCTTTTTGCATAGTAGTTTTAGATCATGATCATTGTCTAGTTAGGTTTCATATGTATTAGTAATATTTCCTCCTAACTTATACACTAAATGAATCATTCCTCCTGACATAATCTTGATGAATATTAATGAAAACTATCATTTGACTAATTTTATTTCATTGTTATAGATCATTACTACTCTTACTCAAGTTGTGTTCTAACTAAGTTTAAGTTGCATAGTTCCAATTTTACCTTAGGCCTGCTAGCGGATCTTAGTGTTAATGTTAGACGGACTTGTTATTTCATGACAATTGGTATCAGAACCAGTGGCAGAGCCGGATTTTCACCAAGCGGAGCCAGGATATAATTCAATTATATATATATAAATTTTTTTGTCGATTACACGTAAAGCAAAAATTATCATAAATTAAGTAAAACACATATAAACTTTTTACAAATGACATGTACATAATTAACTTTTATCAAAATAAAACAAAAAAGCGCATTTTCATATATCCCAAAATAAGAATGGTTTTTAGTGACATAAACACATTGTTACCAACAAACTATATAATATCTCAAACATAAGAAATGAAAGTTTATAGTTGGCCTATTCGCTTTCCCATCTTCTGGAAGTGTTGCATAATCACCTCATTATCAATGCTATTGAAAATATCATTTTCAATGTATGTGATTAGGCAATTATTCATCCAATCATCTCCCATTCTATTTTGCAGACGGGTCTTCACTATATGCATGACATATAACGTTTTCTCAACTATAGCAGTGGCAATTGGGAGAAGTAATGCTGACTTTATTAGCAAGTAAACTAATGGATATATGATATTATTTTTTGTTTCAACCATTTTCTTGGCAAGTCCGCTAATTCCATTTTATATTGCAAAGTCATCGTTCGTGCGCATATCAATAATATAAGTCTCCAATTGATCATTGAGCACCACAAGATCTATTTCAGATAAATCAACCGGATAAAATCCAGTTAGACGAACCAATTTTTGTTTTTTGAAAGCTGCAAATGAGTTACTTGGGTTCAAACAAGTTATACAAAGTAGCAATTTTGTATTTACTTCATCAAAATGGTTGTTAAGCTCTTGAAGTTGCATATCTATGCAAATACAAAACAACTCCACTTAACAGTGATGTAAATTCGTGAACCCTTCAGATATTCGCCTCGACTTCCCTCGTGCAACAAATAGATCTTCCATGCGAGGAATTACGATATTGTGCTTAACACAAAATGAAGAAATCACATTAAGAAGCGAATCCCATCCATTTTCTCTCATCGTTTATAGACATTGTTTTGATATTTTCACTAAGTTCATAGCATTCACTATATCTTGATCTTTGTGCTGCAACGCATTTGATGAAGAATTGGTAATTGGAATTAAATTCCTCATTAGATGTAAGTTTAGCACAAAATCAAAAGATTGCGTCGAGTCCAATAAAGAATACGTTTCACCCTTTTGTTTAGAGCTTGAGCCATCTCCAACCACAATTTCCAGCACATCAATCACAGATGAAAACATCAAAATCAAACTTATTAGTGTACCGTAATGTCAACCCCAACGCGTATCCTTTGAACACTTAATGTTTGTCTCCTGATTCAAACCATGCCCACTTAGAAGTTCACCACTCTTGAGTTTTTCAATAACTTTAGCAGATTGTTTGTTGCGAAGAATATCACGACGCTTGCAAGAGACCCCAACAACATTCACTGCATTGGTGACTAAATTGAAAAGCAGCCGAATTTGGCATGATTTTTTGCAACACGAATTAGTACCAACTGCAACTGATGGGCAAAACAATGAACATAGAACACATATTTGTTCTCTTTCAGAATAAGTGTTTTTAGTCCATTAAACTCACCTTGCATATTACTAGGACCGTCATATCCTTGACTTCGCAACCTCGAAATACTCAATTGACGGTCGGTAAGAAACTTCATGAGGGCAACTTTAAGTGAAGCTGCTGTGGCTTATTCAACATGCCTAATGCCAATAAATCTTTCAATCACACACCCTTCCTTGTCCACAAAGCGTATGACAACAACCATCTGCTACTTGATTGATATATTGTGAAATTAATCAACAAAAATAGGAAAAAGTTCTTCCCCAAGATCTTTAAGAATAACATTGATGGTCTCTTCAGCAGCTGCATTTGAATGTCTTTTTGAATCTCAGGAGCGGTAAATTTATGATTTTCTGGAGCATTTTGGAGGACAACATTTTTAATACTTTCATTGTGGTTAGCGATAAACCGTAATAGCTCAAGAAAGTTACCTTGATTGTTTGGCTCTTCTGATTCATCATGGCCACGAAACGCTAAGCCTTGGTGTAGAAGAAAACGAACGCAATCAATGGATGTATTTAGACGAATGCGATACTCATTTCTTGTTCGATCTGAATGCCTAGTAAAACATGTTTGAATTTGTTGATCGTGCTTTAATAAATCTTGACTCTTCATATAAGCTAGATTGTGAGTACTTTTGGGCCCTCCAACACGAGCTTGAAGTTTCTCACTATTTTTCCAAGTACTAAAGCCTTCATCTACGAAAGCGTTAGCACTACCTTGCTCCCCAATGTTTGGTTTGAAAAGATAACAACACAAACAAAATGCAACATCTTTTACTATGCTATACTCCAACCAACTCCCATAGTCATCATACCAACATGGGTTAAACGGTCATAACACACTTCCTATTTTCTTTTGAGGAAAAATATGATTACGAGGCTCACACAATCCCTTTAGCAAGTAAGCTCTTCGGACTTTATCTCGAGCATTAAAACTATAATATGAAATTTGAGTTCTTAATCCGGGGTTTGTTGGAAGATCTAATAAGTCAGGTTTTATTCGACTTATCTTTGAGGTGGACTTCATTTGAGGATGGTCATCATTCTCTTGGATAGGAAGAACTTGAGGCGTTTGTTTTCTTTTAAGATACTTATCCATAGCTAAAAATAAAAGAAAAAAAATCACTATCAATGTTAATCTTTATATACAAAATTTATTATTATGGACATGAAAATGAATAATTAAAGATATATAGTAATAAAAGAACACTTTAAAATCACCTAATATTACATAACAATTGCAAAGGTAAGTAAATAATGTTTAATTGAACAAGTAGAATACCTGAAATTCTCTACTTGATTTGTATAGAAATCACAAAAGTCGAAGCATAATAGAGCTTCCATAAAAAAAAACGCAAATCACAAATGTCCACTCCTCAGTCTTCACAATCCTCCCTTCAATATCCATTATATGGTCACATAGTTAAGAACTCTATAAACAATAAACATGTGTAAGGAGACAAATATTTTTTGGCAAAACTTTGATAGATTACATGTGCTCATGTTGAAGGATTAAGACTATTATTAATAAAGTTATATATGGTTGGCATGTTTGAAGGTCATAAGCATTGCTTCATGGATTGGAAATAAAGGGTGGAGGTCTCATTCTATTGTCCAAATCAAGGGATCCATCACTACAAGAAATCTGGCATTAGGTGGCGAAATTATATGTGACGCTTTGAAAATTGTCACTATTTTTTAGTTTACATGAGGAATTATGACGAGTCGTCACATATTTGTTCAAGCGAAATTTTGGTTCTTAGTTCCTCACATAAAGATTTCCATTCGTCACACAACAGAGAGCGGGAAAATGTGCACCTAAATGAAATACATTTTGTGCGGAAAAGTAACACCTTGTCACATTTCATCAAAAGTCCAAACCAAGAGCGAGAAAACTTTCGTGAAATTTTTTCTAATTTGGTTTAAAATTTTAAGTTTTTGTTTGGTTTAAGTTTTTAAGTTTTTGTTTGGCAGAAAAATGAAAAATAATATCGGAAAAACCCATAACTTTCCTTCTTCACGTCTCTCTATCTCTTCATCTCTGCGAAGAAAAACTTCAGATCCTTCACAAATGCTCATCAAGGTAAGTGTTTCAAAACTTTCAATAAACATCTCTCACGATGGGGCTCTATCTGGTAGGGTTTTCATCAGTCTTTCTCTCAAGCTTGACGGCTTATCTATCTTAGATTTCTCCCTCAATCACTCCTTTATCTCTACATTTCCCCTTTGTTCATCAATTGGTTCCTCAAACCCTCCCTTCTCCTTAGGCATTATCTCAGGTTCATCTTTTTAGGTCGAAGAACAACTCAATTTAGGATTTTAGATTTGGGGATTTTGCTATGAATCTTTGATCCCTCTAACAGTACCAAAATGTTTGCAGATCTGCCTTTTTTTTTTTATGTTATTCTATGAAATCCTATTACCATTTTTCAGATTTAGTGGTTCAGAAGTTTGTAAATTTTTTTTTTAATTTAATGATATGTTAGTATTAATTTTAGTGAATTATGCATACCTTGATAAATTTTATATTTACTATGTTTTCAAATATGCTCTTTGCAGGTACAATGACAAAGCTCGTATTGTTCTTTGCTAACAAGGTCCCATGTGCAACAGATCCAAAACTCTTAATCAAGTTATCTGGTAAAAACTCGTTAATTGGTTTCTATCAAATCTTCTATGTATGTCATGAAAAACACAAATAGAGGATTAATCAAGATCCTACTGTGGTTGTCAAGTCAGAATATACCCCCCAATTCAACTACTATAAATTTTTTGTAACTGATTTTTATAATTATGATACTCAGCTCGATCTGTATTTCCAGCTAGGTTGTTGCAATTCTCAATTGACGATAAGGTGTATATGGGTTAGTTGTTTTAATTCAGCATAATAATATGATCATGTATGTATGCAAAAAATACACAACTATGGATCACGGTGATTACTTGGTGATTGTAACCATTCTTAGTTTTCATAATTAAGATGTTTATGTAGCCATCAATTACTACAACAAAAATGTGTTGTCATAGCAATTTTAGATAGCATCCATTGGGGACTGCTATAGATCTTTAATCAAATTAAACTTTGTTTAAGAAAGGTCCAAGAATGTCACTATTAAAGTGTTTAAAATGCTATTTTGGCATAAAAAAATTAAATGCTATTGTGTGGTAAACACCTTGTGTTGAAAAATTTGTCATTGTGAATCGATCAGCAAGGTTTTAGACAAGTATGTCATTGTGAATATTGCTGAAAAGTAAGTTTGGTTGCAAAATGTGTGTTTTTGATTATCAAGTCTGGACCTTGCTGAATGTGAAGACCATACAATTTGATTAGTTGCTTTACTTAATTCCCTTTTTAACAAATTATATGTTTTGATGCACCCATTGAATATTGGATTAATTTCATTGATGGACTTCTTGTAGATCCTTTGATGAAGTGTGTTCTCAAATGAGGACTTCAATGGAGAGCTTGCAGTCACTAGTTTCAGACAATGGTGTTTCGACAGTGGATACACTTGTTCACAAGTGTTTTGCTGGGGTTCTAGTTGTTAATTCTGTAAGAAGTTGGATGAATTTTTTAGGCTCTTGTGCTCTTCATGAAGTGCTTTAACATTTGGTTGTATGTTTGAGGTTAGTTACTTAGCTATGCTATGTCATTTAGGTTGTTTACAATGCAAACACACTTTCTGATTTGGTTGAGGAAAAGAAAAATATGCAGAATTGGCTTGATTACTCTCAGCTTAAGTATTCTAGAAACAAATCTAGAAGGCCAACGACAAAGGTATTACTTGTTTGTGATCCTATTTTTATTTCATAGCCTACTTTTTTACTAGTGACTCGCATTCGTTAACCCTTGCAACTTGCTTGACCGTTGATCTCCTCATATGCATGTCATTAAGCAGACTGGTTTCCTAGGCCTTTGGGGAGAAAGAGTGGATTCGATCATTTTCTACACATCTGAGATTCAAGTTTAGCTTCTAATGTGATTTTTCAATTGGTTTGGACTCTACCAGGTGTACGGTTCTATGAACTCGAAACAAAAAGAACAAAACAATGACGTTTTCTCAAGGGTCTTTCTGCGACCATTCCCTTTTTGCTGAAAAAGATCAATGCCATAAGTATTGTTACTTATTTTGGTTTGTCTTGTGTTGGTTTGTAGATTGCTTTCTCATTTAAAGAACCAATATCCTGTTTTTATTCTCTCTAGAACAGATGAAAGAGGTGTGTCTTCAATATTCATATTAATAATTTATTATGGGAAAATTTATTTTGATGATAGATTAATTTAGCTTTGGTATTTCTTGATTATCACAGATAGACTATTGTAGGTTCTTTGGAAAATCAATCTCTTTCTTCAAATGTTGAGGACATGGAAGATGTACAGAGATACTTGTATGCATAGAGATGCAAAAGTCAGTAACTTGATTAGGAATGGTGAATGGTTTTTACCTCAGCGTATACAACCATTAATTTCAGAAATTACAAGTTACCTCAGTGAAATGGAAATTGATTTTGAGTAGGAAGTTGAGATACTTTGGGGCATTGACTTACTTTGGAGCATAAGCACAGATGTGAAGTATAGTCTGAAGTGCACGTATGAAACACTTAGACATTGTGCACCATCAGTTCTGTAGGAAGGGCTCATATGGTTTAAAAGTAACAATCCTAGGCATGGTTTCATCACTTGGTGACGCCGGGCAGAATAGAGATTATCTTGCGGGCTAGTTCAACAGACAATTCACAAGGAAGGATACAAGAGATTCGCCCAAGAACACAGAGAAATAACTCTAATGTCAATTAAATTACTAAAATCAAAAGTATCTCTAAAATCAGTCCACAAGCCGGGCTTTATAGCTAAAACTCGTGATTATTAGAATTTTACCAAAATTAGCAAAATCACAATAATCATGCTAAAACAAAATACGTAATACAAGAAATATACTGCCAGAAATCTGGCCAAAATTGGGTTCAGAATCACTTCCTAAACAATAATTGAAATATTACTAAAAAGGGAAAAAAAACTACTAACTTTGTGGATTCGAAAGAAGAAATGGTGGATTTTGGCCTTGAAAAGATGTGCAATGAGTGTAGCTAGTTGACCACAACGTGCGCGTTGAAAAAAGCTTTCCGAATTGGGATCGTTTACGCGATTCTGATACTAGTAGCCAAAGTTATGACCAAAATACTAAAACGCACCTAAAACTGCCAAATTAGAAAAAAAAAAGAAGATATGATTTCCTGCCATCCTTGCGTTGATATGCTAATTCAAGATATCTTAGTGCTAATAACGTGCTATCTGACAACTCAGCATCATCTGACTCAGATCCTCTTGCATCAGTCGCCCCGGGTTGGAAAGAACTCGTCCTCGAGTTCACAATAGCATCATCGGAATCTGCAAAACAAGGACTCAGGTGTTTTACATTAAAGACATCAAAAGTCCTCAAATGACTGGGGAGACGCAGTCTGTAGGCATTATCATTGATCTTCTGCAAGATCTCACAGGGTCCAATCTTTCGCTTCTTAAGCTTATTATACTGTCCAACAGGAAAATGATCACGGGTTAATATAGCCCAAACAAAATCACCAACATCAAAAAGTACATGACGACGGTGACTGTCAGTTTGTACCTTGTACTTGGAATTACTCTCGTGAATGGCCAGCTTCACCTGCTCATGGATACCCCAAAGATGTTCTGCCATCGCATCTGTCTTGGGACTCAAACGACCCACACGTGGAATAGAGGCTAAATCAAGCACCCCGGATGGATTCTGGCCATAGACAATCTCAAATGGGCTCATTCCTGTGGTTCTGCTCTTCGACCTGTTATAGGCAAATTTTGCCTGAGGTAACGCCAAATCCCATTGTTTCAGTTTAGTGCCTGCCAAACTCCTTAAAAGGTTCCCCAAACTATGGTTCACCACTTCGGTCTGTCCATCCGTCTGGGGGTGGTAGGCGCTGCTAAAATTCAAGTTTGTCCCCAATTTCTCCCATAAACTCCACCAGAAATGACTCATAAACTTGATGTCATGATCTAAAGTAATGGATTGGGGAACACCATGTAAATGCACAATCTCCTTGAAATAAAAATGGGCGATCTGGATAGCATCCATTGTTTTTCTGCAAGCTACAAAATGGGCCATCTTGGAAAACCTGTCAACCACAACTAAAATAGAATCCCAGGCCCGTTGGGTACGGGGTGAGCCCAACACAAAGTCCATACTGACATCAAACCAAGGGGCCTCAGGTATAGGTAAAGGTGTGTACAGGTCCGCATTAGTGAGAACTGCTTTGGACCGCTGATACACATAACAATGCTCCACATAATGAGCCACATCACTGGTCAATTTGGGCCAATAATAAGAAGAAGAGATCAAGGCCAACGTCTTATCTCGCCCAAAGTGACCCTCATTATGAAGTTCACGAATAATCTGCTGTCTTAGTAAACAATCTAGAATGAACAACTGTAATCCACGAAACAGATAACCATTATGCAAAATAAAGTCATGTCGTTGACCATCAGTTACCTACTGAATTATCCTCCCGAAGGAAGGATCCGCAGCATACATATCAGAGAAAGCCTCAAATCCTGCAACTCTAGTGCTCATGGTGGTGAGGAGTAACGTACGACGGTTCAGTGCATCTGCGACACGGTTTAGACTCCTTGCTTGGTGCCTCTGCGCAAACGTGAACTCCTGCAAGTACGCCACCCACTTGGTATGCCGTCGACTCAGCTTGTGTTGGCTATTGATGTACTTCAGGGCCTCATCATTAGTGACAAGAATAAACGCCCTCTATACTAGGTAGTGACGCCAATGCTTCAGGGACTGAACTATGGCATAAAACTCCACATCATAGGTGGAATAATTATTCTTTGATCCTGATAGCTTCTCACTGAAAAAGCTATTTGGCGCCCTTCCTGACTCAGAACACCACCAATGCCAACCCCAGATGCATTACAATTTACCTCAAACACCTTTTCAAAATTAGGAAGTGCCAAAACTGGTGCTTCTGTCATATTCTACTTGACCAGTTGAAAATTGGTCTCCGCCTCCTCGGACCACTGGAAATCACGCCCTTTGAGGCACTTTGTGAAAGGAGCAATAAGAGTGCTGAAGTTTCTGATGAATCGACGGTAGAAGGACGCCAATCCATGGAAACTTCTGACATCGTGTAAGGTCTTTGGTTTGGGCCACTCCAAGACCGCATCTATTTTCGACTGATCTACATGAACACCATCAGTAGACACAACAAAACCAAGAAAAGTAACAGAAGTAGTGAGGAAAGAACACTTCTTCTGATTGACGAACAGGCACTCCGTCCTCAACTTATCAAAAATAGCACGAAGGTGATCAAAATGTGATGCCCATGTCGTACTATAAATGAGGATGTCTTCGAAGTAAACTACAACGAATTTCCCCATGAAAGGCCGTAAAACCTGATGCATAAATCTCATAAATGTACTGGGCGCATTGGACAGGCCAAAAGGCATGACCATCCACTCATACAACCCATGATGCGTCTTAAACGCTGTCTTCCACTCATCTCCAGGCCTTATTCTGATCTGGTGGTATTCGCTTTTAAGGTCAATTTTGTAGAAAACCTTAGATCCGGACAGCTAGTCTAACATATCATTCAGGCGAGGAATTGGAAACCTGTATTTCACTGTAATCCTGTTGATTGCCCTACTATCAACACACATACGCCACAAGCCTTCTTTTTTGGCACTAACAGAGCAGGTACTGCACATGAGCTCATACTCTCACGGATGTAGCCCCTCTCCAATAACTCTACCACCTGTCGCTGCAACTCTTCAGATTCCTTAGGACTGAGGCGATAAGCCGTCCGATTAAGCAAACTGGACCCCGAAACAAGGTCGATCTGATGCTGAATATCCCGCATAGGTGGCAGCCCAAGAGGAAGATCCTCCGGCATCAGATCAGAAAACTCTGCAAGAAGCTGCTGCACTTCTGTTGGCAAATCTGAATTCACATTGGCTGAACTATTACCACAAGGTAGCAAAGCATAGACCACATCCCCACGATCAATCTCAACTAAAAACCTGAACCTAGAAAGCAGGTTAGTATTATTGGCTACCGGGGTAGGAGTGTTTCCTTCCCGACGAGGTGCCAACACAATCTTCTTTCCTTTAATGCTAAGGGAATATGTATTTTTTCGCTCATCATGAATAACACTACGATCATACTGCAAAGGTCGGCCTAACAATACATGACAAGCATCCATAGATACAACATCACACCAAGCATTATCAAAGTATTTCCTACCAATCGAAAAAGACATTAGGCATCGCCTATCTACTGTTACTTCACTGCCTTTATTCATCCATGATAATTTGTACGGCTTGGGATGACTATCTGTCTTCAACTGCAATTTCTGGACAACCTCTTCAGACACGATGTTCTCACAACTGCCACTGTCAATAATCATCTTGCAGACTTTATCTGCAACTGTGCAGGTCGTGTGGAAAATATTGGTTCTTAACCAATCGTCCCCTGAATCATCCTTGGGAGTCAGTAGACTTTTACGAACGACCAGAGTCTCATGGACATCTCCATACAACACATCTCCATCTTCATCATCGTCATACACATGCTCTCCAAGTTTCTCAGTTTCGTCTACCACGTCTTCTTCAATCAGGAGATTGTTGCCCTTCTGAATAACAGCAGGCTTCCTGCACTCAGTCGCTCTATGTCCCTATTCACCACATCTAAAACATCTAATATTTGAGTTAGAATTACCCTGTGGTGGCTACTGAGCAGGATGGAATTCTTGAGGGCGAACTGGCCAACTGCTTTGATCACTGCTGATTATTTGCCTTCTGCTCTGTTGTTTTTCCACATCAAGTGCATGCTGGTATGCTTCAGAAACGGTCCTCAATAAGTAAAGTCGCTGAAATAAGGGTTGAGTGTAGCCGAAAGGAAGTGACCCTTCATCTTCTCCCAATCTGAGCCTTTCCTTGCCTGTCTCGTGCTCGCTTCAACTGCTCCCACCACGCAGATGCTCTGCCTTTGAGTTTTTTGGCGACCAATTTCACCTTGACATGATCTGGGACTTCCTTATACTAAAAAATACGCTATACTTCATTCAACCAATCCAAGAATCCTTCAACCTGTAACGTACTAGAACACTCAGGTACATCCACTTTGAAATTGGGATTTCCATGACAATCCTCCCGACCACGGCGCTCCCAGATTCGAGCACGATGGTGATACAGGTTTTTGAAACTGGAATCAGAATCGTGATGATCTTCCATCTCACGATCACCAAAATCCTGCGCCGTTAGACGCTAGGTTAACTCTGCAACTTGCCTCTGTAAATCCTTAATCATCACATCCTTAATGTTACGATCATGGTTTGGGGCTTCCTCGTTCGAAATCTGCCCGCGACAACCACAACCACGACCACCAGCCATAGAAACTGATGAAATCTCACCCTAAGAAGATGTTGATGCTTTGATACTAACTGACGCCGGGCAGAATAGAGATTATCCCGCGGGCTAGTTCAACAGACAATTCACAAGGAAGGATACAAGAGATTCGCCCAAGAACACAGAGAAATAACTCTAACATCAATTAAATTACTTAAATCAAAGGTCTTTCTAAAATCAACCCACAAGCCGGGCTTTATAGCTAAAACTCGTGATTATTAGAATTTTACCAAAATTAGCAAAACCCCAATAATCATTCTAAAACAAAATACGTAATAAAAGAAATACTATGATTTCCTGCCATCCTTGCGCTGATATGCTAATTCAAAATATCTTAGTGCTAATAACGTGCTATCTGGCAGCTCAGCATCATCTGACTCGGATCCTCCTGCATCACTTGGCTAACAGCTCAATCAGCTCTCAAAACCATGTTGAAATTGAAAAAATGGGGGTACAGTGGGCAATGATTTATGCCCGTTATGTGTAGCTGAAACATAGATGGAAAGACATTGATTTTTTAGTTTTTTTTCCAGGTTTGTGTGGAAATTTATGCTGCATTACCTGGGTTACAACGGACTTTACTGGTGACAAAAAAATGATCTTGTTAAATATTCTTGCTCAATCGTTGGTGTTGCATCTCTCTGAATCTTTTTTCTTTTGATATTTTATTTTATTTGCATATTGATCTTCTTTTACCGTATAGTAGAAAAGCATGATCCAGTTAAATATTCATCTCATTTAGGTACCCAGGTTTTTAAAGTACTCACAATTTTCTCATGGTTGGATGTGAAGAAAGAGTTGAAAACACTTGGATTATCAGAAGACGTTATTGTGCAACTGTTGCAAGTTCTCTGTTAAATCATTGTCCAAGCTGAAAGGTTTGTATATTCATTCTTTTACTCTCATTTTCTCGCGATATTTTCTAGATTTCCAATTATATTTTCTAGGTTTCTTCTGTTTGTTGTGGGGTCGTGATCTCTTGTCGCTTTCATTTGTAGTTAACTAAAAGTAGTAAGCCCAAGTTACGAGAGTATAACTAATTATTTTGAGTTTAGATATATAATAATTCTTTTACTTGATATCGTTTCTTGGATCCTACCCTTTTTGTTCAACATAGGGTAATAATATTTGTAGTTTCCTTTTACATCTTTAGCTTATTCTTAGAAAATTAAATTTTACTAACATTTATACTTGTTAATGTCGAATGCATGTTTTTTTTTGGCAACTACAATGCAATCAGGTCGTATCAACATTGTTTCTTCCTGCCACGATCCAAACAATTCTAATGGTAGTGATGTACATTCAAATGATCCTTATTTTGATGAGCTCGGTGACCATGATGGTGATGAAGAATGATTCAAGGAGGTTGTGGGTATGAATAGATGTTGATGAGTTAAGGAGCTTAGTGTTAGTTATTTTTTAGACATCAACATGGTGTAACTTGATATCATTATTGTATTTGGTTTTTTGACTTTGCATATGCAATGAAAGAATGCAATATTTTTTTATGAATGAAAATTCTACTATTTTAATTTTAGACTGTGCATTACAAAAAAATAGGTGGTGTTGTTTAAGATATGTGCTAATAGGCAGCTACAATAAATTGGTGAAGAATGAGTTGTCACAAATATAATTAAAGTGTGTGGAAATATTCGTCACATGTAAATAATTTTAATGTATGAAATCACTACCGTGACAAACTGTTCTTAAGGTATAAATTATATAAGTAAGGAAAGATTCCTCACAGAAAGTTTATAGTAGATATTTAAATCACTATTGTGACAAACTGTTCCTCACATATAAATAACAAATCACATAAGTTAAGAACGATTTGTCACAGAAAGTCACCACACATGACGCTAGATTTTCACCACGCATAACACTCTACAGTGACGAAATTTTCGTCACCCATGTTGTAATTGTATATTCATGTGCTAAGTTTATGTGAGGAACCACTCGCCACGTAAGTGAAATTTTTGTGATGACTATGGAATTCATCATCTAATACTTTCCTTAATGCCCCTTATGTGAGGGACGCTGTGACGACTGAAATTCGTCACCGTTGTTGAATGGTGACGAATTAACATGTTTCAGTGAGAAACAACGTTCTTTACCAAAAGCCCAAATTTGTTGTAGTGCATTTACATTACCATTACAATGTTATTGGTCACATCTCACATACATCCATATCATATCAACAAGACAACAACACCCCCTCCCCCCTTTTAAGATTGAATTTTACTGTTAGTGATAAAGGCAAGCTTAAACAAATATTAAAAGTAGAAAAGAAACAATGGAGATGGAGGAATACAATGTTGGTATTTCTGTCTTCTCCTTCTCTTCCATTCCTACATGCTACAGCCACCAGGCCCACCATGTACTACTACCCAATTGCAATGCATTATACTTCATAGTAGCTCATTGTATGTTCTTGTGTATTCAAAGTTCTGTATATTAGTAGCTCATCTCACCTAACCCACAAGGTATAAGCCATGAAACCTGGCAGCTGTTACATTATTTTCATACAAAACTCCTTTGTCTGCTTCTAGCCAGGGTCTCAAGGAGATAACATGAAGTAACCACAGTCAAACAGAAGACCACTATCATTGTTTTCTCTTTAGAGTTTGTAACTTCACCTAGAAAACACCTCAGTAAACACTGATTGTGTTAAGGCGTAGTCTAAACAAGAGGACTCGGTTAATAAACATTAATTGTGTAAGGTTGAAAGAATGGTTGAACTTTGCAGGGCAGGGGTTGATTCAAACCTAGGATGGATTCAAGGCTAAGATGTTGCTCTTAGGGATAAAAAGCTTCTCAATCTTGACACTAATAAGATGGACAAACTGTCTATTATAGAACCAACCCTTTAAAGATAAAATAAACAAACAAAACAATAGATTGCATGAGAGAAAAGATAAAGCAATTGATTATAGAGATTAGAGAACCTTTGGTTTTGGTACATTTGGAGAATGAAATTAGTGGTACCAGATGCAGAAAAATAGATTGGCTAAACCCTAGTAGGTGAGAAGATAAAAACAAAGATCCGAGAAGTTGAGTATTGAGAAGAAGAGATGGTGAGAAGGCGTGTATAGTCAGTAATCAGTATTGGTCTCTTCAGGGATAAATATTAAATATCAAGAAAATGGGGGCAAGAAATTAATAAAAAAATTGTGTGTGGGGGGGGGGGGGATTACTTAAGTGTATAAGTGGGACCCACTAAATTCAGTATATTACAATTAAAATTTGAAAATTTTAGTGGGGGTACTGCCCCCAAGTCTTGTATGTGGCTTCACCACTGGGCAAGGCACATGATGGCTTTCCCATATGATTTTTTCAAAAGGTGTTGGCACTTTGTGGGTCAAGACATAATGGAAGTAGTTAAAGATTTATATTGTTATTCATTTTTTAGATTGGAGGCTAAACAACGTACATCACTCTCATTCCCAAAAATGATGTAGCTTTCTTCAAGGATTTTAGACCAATTAGTCTTATGGTGGGGTTTACAAAATTATTGCAAAGGCTAAAACACATTGGTTGAAAAGATGCATGAGCTTCATCATCTTTGAATATCAATGAGCTTTGGTGGAAGATAGGCAAATCCTAGATGTGGTTCTATTTGGAAATGAGCTTATTGCTTATAAGATTGCTGAGGGTGGCTTAGGGATTGTTTGCAAGATAAATTTTCAGAAAGCTTACGATCACGAGTCATGGGATTTTTTATTTTATTGCTTGCAATGATGGGTTTTGGCGAAAACTGGATTTGATGGGTCCGGGTTTGTGTGTCCATGACACACTTATCAATGTTGATAAATGGGGGAGCCTCCTAGCTTCATCAAAAGTGGCAAAACATATTTAGCAAGGAGATCCATTGTCACCCTTTCACTTTGCGGTGATAGTGGAATCTTCTTAGCATGTTCCTGAAATGGTGGGTTTTCTCATTACATGTCCTTCACCTCGTATCCACATTGCATACTGATACACATACTAGTATACATGTTGCTAATAGTAGAAAGATTGGCATATAAAAAGAATGGAAGAGAAACACCAGATAAATTAAATCTACGATGGAAATGTTGTAATCTAATCTATTATAATTTTTATTATCATTGGATGTCGGAAACCCGATCCAAATCTTAGTGCACTTCTAACCCATTACTATTATAGTTCTTATTATCATGGTAAACATTCTTCAAAATTTTCTGATTATTTTTGGGGGTTTATAGTACTTGCATTTTCTTATTTGGTTGTAGCGATAAACCTAATATATTATGAAATAAATGTACTTCTAACCCAAAAGTGGAAGTTGATGTGTCCAAATTTGTTCTACTCGAGATCTGACATGCAAAACAAGGTTAGATTGTCAAATACCACATATTTGGTGGCTGAAGGCACTCCGATGCTTGAGTCAGTTACTGTAGGAGAAAATGAACTTGGACAAAATATAGTTGTAATGTGTTTTCGTACCTCGTGCCTTTTCTCCCTCATTTATCTTATATAGTAAGAGTAATTAACTTTGTACGTGAATTAAGCATGCATGGCTCAATGAAGGGGGACATTTCTCACAACTCTCCTCTCCTTCATTGAGATGTGTCCCTGTAGGAGAGATTTCCGCCATGATTTGTCTCATTTGTAACGTCTCTGTCCTCTGAGTGGATAGGTTTGTTTGGCCTGAGATTTGGGTCTTTAACTTTGGTCGTGGTCTATTACTAAATGCCTCTTTGGGCTTTAGTGACTAAACCTGTTAAATCTTTGAATTGTACCATATATCCTTAACGAAGGATAATGTGTGCCACACATACAACCACGATCGAAGGACTATTTGATGTATCATTGTCCATATCTTTAACTTTTCAGTTAACTCTGCTAAAAAACTTTCACTTCACTTCTAGTTGCTATCAGTAGAGCATCATGTTTGTTCTATGCAGTGATAATTTTTCTCTGTTATACTCAGCTTTATGAGACAAACTCTAAAGGAATGTAGATTTTCTCTAAAAGTTGGCTTCCAGAAACTTCTCCACCAAAACCAATGGTTTGTTTCTGTCATAGCTACGAAGATACCTGCAGTTTTTTCTTCGAAGGCATGAAACTCTTGCAATTTATATCCAGCTGAAGATATGTAATGCTTTTTTCATTTCTAAGGTTCGGGGATCCTAAATAACCCCGCTCGCTTTCCAAAAAAAAAACAAAAAAGATAACTAAAACTTGCTTGTAGGGGCTGCTAAGAAGTTGGCATCATGTGGATGTGGAGTTTTTGCATTGGATGACCCTGGTTTTGGTCTTTCGGATGGTCTTCATGGGCACATTCCCAAATTTGATGCTCTTGTTGATTGTGTGATCGAGCATTTTTGCAAATCAAAGGTATTTTACCACCCCTCTTTATATTGGGAAACTTTTGCATGTGAAATGCCTTTCAGGCACATAGTAATGGCTTCTAGTTTCCAACCTGAACTTCAAGACCAAGGAATGAGATTTCACGAAATCTCGCGAAATTTTGCCGATAGTTTTTGTTTTTTTTTTTAATTCCTAAAAGAAATGGAAAAATGTAATGTTACATTTTTTGAAGGTTTTTCGAAAAATTTTGAGGTTTTTTTCAGTAAATTTCTGGGGTTTTTTTTCGTAAAGTTACAAAAAACAACTACCAAAAATTACATTTTTCATGTTTTTTATTAAAAATTTTTAGAGCTTTTTGTAAATTTCGAGGTTTTTCCTAATTATGATTTATTCTAATTATTTATTGATGTTTGAAACCAACCCATTGATTTTATTATTATCATTTCTTCTACTTGAATAATGATTTTTGAAACCATCCCCTGATTTTTCTAATTTTATATAAATTTCATGTTTCTTTCATTTCTTGGTAGTTAGACTTCATTTAATGTGTTTAATAGATTTATTTACTTGCATCTTATATTTTTCACATATTTCATATAACCTCAAAAATCATTATACATATTTTTCATGTATCCTTGAAATTTTTACGTTTTTTCTTAATTTACACACCAAAATATTTCTTAAAATCAAGAGACCAAAATTAACTCAAAAAACGAAATCAAAATCCTTGCTCAAGACTATGACCTTGATAATTAGGATCGATTACCTGATGGAATGATCTTTGGGTAGTATGGTTTTTCTATATCGACCACAACAATAGAAAGTGTCATTTTGATTATTCACATAATATAAGTTGCTTTATAATTTGTTGCATCCATTTTTCATTGTACTATTGTTGTTGTTGTTTTTTTTTTTATTTTTTTATTTTATAAGTTTGGGGAGGGGGTGATCTGTACAAAAAAAATCTCATTCACCAAAAAATGTTGTTGTAAAGTCATTCACAGTGAGTTCTATGTTGGCAATTTGAAGTTGTTGGTCAACGTATCACTACATGTAACCATATCGTGTATCAGAAATCTAAGCTTAAGATACGTGTATCGTAACATACAGTGTATCCTAAGATGAAGTGCAAAAATAAATCTATACGTATAAAATTATTTGTTATATGTTTATGCATAAAAACATCAATAAAACATGATCAAGCAAGAAGGTCCCAACTTCCTTGACATATGACTTTTGTAAACACATATAAGCAATCTATTTTCTATCATTCATCCATTCATTCACGTCATGACGACACATCCCTGCATCATCCTATGTATGTGTATTGTAAGATATTATGTACTGTGTTGATGGGGCTTAGATATGATACATATCGTGTATTGTGCATATTATAAGTTATTGATAACTATGCTAAGGGTCACATAATGTGTGTATTGCACAAATGTATGTTAATATTTGACTTGGATATTAGGACTCGCTTTTATAATTGATGTAGACTATATACTGAAAATATATATAAATATGGGTGATGATCTATCATCTAGTGATTCACTTTTGTATGTACACTGACATTGTTTGATGGGATTATAGATCATCCTCACAAAAACCTACTTATCATGATATGCCCTATCATTTATTAGAAGAGAGTATATCCTTTGCCCTAGGCTAAATTGGATATAACACTGAAATGAGCTGAGTTTATTTATTTATTTAATTTTTATTTAATTTAATTTTTTTTATTTTTTTACAAATGATGATCAACTTTCTGTCACAAAATAAAGAAATCACAACTCCTCACTTTTCCATTTGGCATCCAGCGAAAGGTTGTTAAATGAATGTAACAAAGGTGAGTGGCATAATATCCCCACACTCCACCCATTCGTCAATTTTTATAAGGCAGTGACTAAATGACACCACCACTTCTGCTGAAGAACATCACAACCCCACTTTTTTTTATCTGCTGAAGGACATTACCACCTTCACTTTCTTTTCTCTCTTCACTAGAGCAACATCACCCCGCCCGCCTCACCACCACCTAACCCCGCCACCCCCTGCTACTGCCGACAGACAATGGTGGTGGTGTTTTGGAGAAAAGAGAGATAGAAGAAGAGGAAGATAGATGAGAAAAAAGAAGAAGAAGAAGAAGAAGAAGAATAAGAGGTGAGGGGTAGGAGGAGGAGGAGGAGAGGTGGCAAGGTGGTGGTGGTGATTGATGGAGAAGAAGACGAACAAAAAGATGAAGAAGAAGAATAAGGAAGGATAGGTGGCGGGGTGGTAGTGATGAAGAGGAAAAGAGGTGGTGGTGATTGATGGAGAACAAAGGGAAAGAGGAGATGAGAGGGAGGATAATAAGAGAAGTGGTATAATTTTTTTTTTTTGTTTATATTGCTGGTGTCCTTCAGCACGTGGTGGCATCATTCAACATAAATGATGGTGTCATTTAGCAAATGATTCCATCACATCCACTCTCTCTACAAAGACTTCCTTCATCTTACAAAATTGATGTCAATAAATAGGCAAGAGAAAGCATTTAAGTCATGACACATGTTCCTAACAATAGCTAACATCACACCACCTCATAGAATGAGATGGCTATTTAGGTACCTTGTAGGGGTGGGTGTTTCAGACCGAAATAGATCCTAAGCCAATTTTTTTTTTTTGCTAATTCGATATTAGAACCTAACCGTACCAATCTAATTCAGCACGGTTCCGATTCTAGGTTTTGGAAACTCTGAAAATACCAAATAGTAATTTTATATTTGTTAATTTATTACTAATAAGTAATTTTTTGGCATAGTTATAAATGATAGCTAGGTTGCATGGATACGGATGCGAGTATTGGTACGTGTATGGAACTAGTACGGGAATATGACAAATTTCCAAAATTGAGGATACGGCTATGGGTAGGATATGGCATTACAATTATAATAATTATATATTTTTATAACAAAAAATATGTTAATATATAATCATTAATTAGTGAACAATATTCATAAACCATAAACATAAATGGACCTAATTCATACAATCATCATTTCATTAATTTTTTAAATATGAAAAATCTATCATAACTCATCAATATATCATCAATAAATGCATCATAAACATGCACATCCCACAAAAAATGTTCATATCCCATCCTAGTCTCATAATTTACAAAAACAAATTAGGGAAAAGAAATTTGTTTGGCCATATCAGGGTGTATCCATTGTCCATTAGATACATCCATTGACATTATTCGGTGTGTATCCGAGGTGTATCAGCGATGTATCGGTATTGGGGGTGTATCCAAGACGGTTACGTTGGATTTTTTGGTGTATTAGTGCTTCCTACAGTAATACTTACATTAAGAAAATTTAGACTTGTTAATTTGGTGTGTTTTGGCTTAGTTATAAATGATACTGATGAAAAATAAATTGTCCAGGGAACTTACAGTTTTGTGGAATCCTCAATATCGTGGATGCGATCAAGAAGAAATTGGAGATCGTTTATTGTTCACAGCCTAAGTACCAATTGTTTGCAATGTTGGGTTTTTTTTTTGGAGAAAAGAAAGAACTAAGAAGACAAATATCTTTCTCATTAAAAAAACTCCATCTTCTTCTATCTCTCTTATGGTTATGTTCTCGGCGGTTAACCAAACCATCGAGTAGTTTCTAATCAAGTGCATATTTTGGAAAGTCACTACAAGAAATTTATCTTTTACCAACAAAATTATTGCTACGAAAATTGATTTCCTTGTTAATATTGTAGCATTGTCAAGGAATAAAAAATTTCCTTGAAAAAGCCATAAACTTGTTACTGTTTTCCAACAAAATATATTTTGTTGGAAACATTCCTTGTTAAATAGGTGGCGGGAAACATTCCCTCCAAACCCAATTTTTAGCTAAATTGATTTAACAATGAAATTATTTTTATGGCCACAAAATACTTGTTCCTTGGTAATTATGGCATCATCTGAAATGAAATATTTTGTTACTAAAGAAGACTAATTTTAAGAACAACTAACTTTCCTTGTTAACGAATATTAAATCTTATTCATCCCTCTTTAGTAAGGAAATATGTTTTCCTAGACAATAATCACATTATTAGTAATGATTCGGTTCGTTGATAATGATTGATAATTTTTTTCATTAGGTTTTTTCTTGTTAAAACTCATTTATTAATTTATAGCAACAAAGTAATATTTCGTTGAGAATTGTCACACTATTGGCAACGTTTTTTATTTTGTTGGAAACAATATATTTTTTAATGAAATCTTTGTAGCTATGAAATAAGATTTTGTTGGTAATTATAACATTGTTCGTAACAAATTTTTTTCTAGGTAAAAACTGATAATTATTTTCATGAAAATTTGTTTCTCATTAAAGTTCACTAACTATTTTATAGCGACAAGTCATTATTTTGTTGGAAATTGGTATACTCACTACAAAAAATGTTTTAGTTACTAACAAATTTTATTTTCCTTGTTAATATGTTACTATTTCTAACAAAAATAAATTTCATTTAAAAAACCATAGAGTTGTCACTTTTTGTAACAAAATCTATTTTGTTGGCAACTTTTATTTGTAAAGAGATGGCGAAAAATATTTATTCCAAAATCAATTTCCCACCAACATTATTTAGCAACAAAATATTTCTTTTTCAACGAAATTTTAGTTTCTTAGTTATAATGACGTCATTTACAATAAATTATTTCATTGCTAATAAATATTAATATTATTGACAAACATTTTCTTTGTAAATGCACTATAACACTTGTTCGTGTCTCTTCAACAATGAAACTAAATTTTTTCTAGTTAATTACCACGTTATTGCAACGATTTATTTGGTTACTTATAATGAATTTTTTTTCATGAAATTTTTTTATATTTAAAGCTCCTAGCTTCTTTATAGTGGAAAAATATCAATTCGTTGAAATTTTTTATTAGTAGCATTGATATAATTTCATCTGAAAAATCAAATAAAATTTATTTAACAATACAACATTATTTTGCTGTTAATTATAATATTAATGGTAACAATTTATTTCGTTGCTAAATATTGATAAAATTTCCATGAACATTTTTCTTATTAAGGCACATTTTCTTATTTACAACAATTTAATTTTATTTCATTGAGGATGTAACCAATTTCAATAACATATAGCATTGAAATGCTATTACTATTTTGTTGCTAATTATAATGGTGTTACTGTGAAATTTTTTTTCATTACTAAAAGTGGTAGATATTTAACATAAATATTATAATCGTGAAAATATTTAGTTTTAATTTATAGTGACGAAATATTATATATTGGTCTCTATTATATACGTAGCAATGGTTTTTTTTATTGCAAAAAATGAGTAATTTGATTTAATAAGCTATAAAGTTGTTTCACACAACACAATTATTCAAATAGCTCAATTGGTAAATATTGCAACAGATTTTACTATAGGTCAGGAGTTCGATTCTCGTTAAGCCTAAAAATAAATATATTATATATGGAATTCCATAATGGGGTCTTATCATCAAGAGTGGTGTCCTTAGAGTTTGGGAGGTAGTGGGTGATGTCCTTAGAGTTTGGGACCTAGATTAGGTCGTCTCTTAGACAACTTTAATATATCATTTTTTTATTGAAAATAATTTCCTTGGTAATTGGTAACGATACCGATGACAACTTTCGTTGATATTTATGCATTTTACCAACGAAAAAATTCTATGATAAATGTTGTTACCATTGCCAACGACAATTTTCCTTGATGATTTTAAGATTTTTCGAGAAATTTTTGTAGGTAAATAAAATAGTTCTTGCAACAAACAATTTGTTGGTAACGATATTCGATTTTTACCAACGAATTTCCTTGGTAGTTGTCAATATTACCAACAAAATATTTTCTTGACTTAGCATCCCTTTTACCAACAAAAACTGTAATTCCTTGGCAAATACCTTTAGCTACGGGGATGCCTCCAGGAACCCACCAACGAATTTTTTTCCTTGTTAAAAGTAGTTTTCAACAAAATTTTGAGTTTTGTCAAGGATATTTTTTCTTGAAAAATGCCTTAATTGTTGTAGTGAGTGCATATTTTGGAAACTTACAGATACTTTAGATGTTATGGGATCTTTCTTGTTGAGATTGACTTCCATAGGTTCTTGTTAAGTGATTAATGTTGTACATTTATTTGCTTGATTGCTTGCCTTTTGATCTTCGTACTTAGAAATAAAAACAAGTGTTGCTTTTTTATACAGAAAACAACAATAGTTTGGATCTAATATTTTGGTTACTAGTCTATGAAATCCATGTGTAACTCTATATAACTTCGTCACTCTGTTTATGATCAATTTGTGAGGATGTTTAGTAGTAGCTTCATCAACCATATAAAACGGTCATCATAGTAATAGTTTTCAAACTAATCTGAAATTTGAATCATGGCAACTGGAAGGAGAAGATCAAAATTTAGTCCAGTACCTGATTGGTAGCGTCTCGTACCGATGCCAACTCGTACGGTATGGGTGTTAGGGCGTCGCGCACCCCTTGGTCCACTATATATAGCAATAGTATTCTCTCCAACTTAAACACCACCATATTGGGCCTTCCATCTGGGCCTAGGTGGTGTGAGATTTTTTTCAAAAGGCCTTGTTGCTATTAGGGAGTGGACTACTTCCTTATAAACCTTTGTGACAACTCGTCCTTACTTGACGTGGGACTATTCAAGCCAACACTATTCCAACAATCTCCACATTTGGCGCGAATCTTCACACATCCTACAATACATCCACCAATCCACAACATCTCGAAGTACACCTCCTCCTCGAGTCTCTTGCGCAACCATGATCTTGTGGGTAGCACTCGGTGTACGGACTCGACTATTCTCAGTGTTGTTGGCTCCACCTAGTCGCAACCACTGCACTAACTCCACCTTTGTCTGGACTTGTAGGACACCTTCGGACACCACCTCGGCAAGGATCTGGAGCCTAATCTGGATTATTCATTTGTCAGGGCTACAAAGGGGTTAAAAAACAACAATTTTTGGTTTACAGCAGGCAGCAGGGGTCAATGGCATCTGACAATAATTATGTGCAACCAGCAATCCCTCGCTTTGATGGTCACTATGATCATTGGAGCATGTTGATGGAAAATTTTCTACGATCCAAAAAATATTGGACTATCGTGAAAACAGGAGTGACTGAACCAGACCATGAAAATGTGTTGACTGAAGCTCAACAAAAGAAACTGGAAGAACGGAGACTAAAGGATCACAAGGCAAACAATTTTCTGTTTCAAGCAAATTATCGTGCCATTTTGGAAACGATTCTCCAAAAAGATACTTGCAAACAAATATGGGATTCCATGAAGAAAAAGTATCAGGGCACAATGAGGGTGAAACGATAGCAGCTACAAGCTCTTCGCAAAGAATTTGAGATGTTTCACATGAAGCAAGGAGAGTTTGTTGATGAATATTTCTCAAGAACACTGGCAATAGTAAACAAGATGCGTATTCATGGTGAAAAAAATTAAAGACGTGGCTGTGGTGGAGAAATTTCTTCGATCAATGGCTTCAAAGTTTTCTTATGTGGTATGTTCTATTGAGAGTCAAAAGACCTTGATGAGCTTTCAATTGATGAATTGCAAAGTTCACTGCTGGTACACGAGCAGAGAATGACAACAGGTCCAACCGAGGAGCAAGATTTAAAGGCTTCAACTTGTGGTGAAGTTTCCATAGGGAGAAGATTAAGTAGAGGTCGAGGCCGTGGGTGTTGGTGTGGACGAGGAGGAGGCAGCAATACTTACACGTCAGTTTTCGAGGCAGATGTAGAGGATATGATACCACGATAGAGAAATGTTTGACAAGTCCAACATTGAATGCTAACGCTGTCACAAGTTTGGACATTACAAGTCCGAATACACTCCAAACTTCTATTTTAGCAAAGAGGAGCAATCCAACTTTGTAGAGAAAAAGGAGCAAGAAACACTCTTGATGGCTTTCCACATCAAGGAGGATGAGCTTGAACCAAACATTTGGTATCTAGACACAGGATGCAACAATCATATGTGTGGCAGTAAGTAATTTTTCTCTTATTTAAATGAAGATTTTCATACTACTGTGAGTTTTGGTGATCATTCCAAAGTAAATGTTATGGGAAAGGACAATGTTCAAATCGGGACTAATTAATAAGACAATATTGAAACTATATCAAATGTCTTTTATATTCCTGACTTGAAAAACAATTTGTTAGTGTGGGACAGCTGCAAGAGAAGGGCTATGTGGTTACAATCAAAGGAGGCGCTTGTGAGATCTATAATCCTAGAAGGGGTTTAATTGCTCATGTTAAGATGACTCCAAACATGTTATTTCCACTGCGAATCAAGACCATCCATACTTGCTTTATGGCCAAGATGAAAGTTCCAATGTGGCTTTGGCATTTTCGTTATGGCCACTTGAATTTCAATGGATTGAATACTTTTTCTCAAAAGAACATGGTGACTGGTTTTCCTCAGATTACTCCTCCCTCCAAAGCATGTGAAGAGTGTGTTGTTGGCAAACAACATCGTGCACAGTTCCTAAAAGGCAAGGCATGGAGAGCGCATAAGCCATTGGAGTTTATCCATTCTGATATATGTGAACCAATAAACCCGGTATCAAATGGAAAAAAAGAAATATTTTATTTCTTTTATTGATGATTTTTGTCGAAAAACATGGATCTATTTTTTGCAGGAGAAATCTGAAGCTTTCACAGCTTCAAAAGCTTCAAAGCCTAGATGGAAAATGAAGTTGGGAAAGCCATTAAAACTCTCCGGACTGATTTGCAAATTTTTGTGATGAGCATGGAATTAGAAGGCAATTGACAGCAGCCTACACACCTCAGCAAAATGGTGTATCAGAGAAGAAAATCGGACTATTCTAAACATGGTGGCAAATGGAAGAATTTCGAAGAGTTTTGGCCAAAAGCAGTAAATTGGAGTACTCATGTTTTGTATCGGAGTCGTACATTTTCTGTTCAAAACATGACTCCAGAAGAAGCTTGGAGAGGACGAAAACCAGCCATTGATCACTTCAAAGTCTTTGGGTGCATTGCATATGCACATATTCCAGATGAGAAGAGGAAGAAGCTAGGTGACAACAGTGAAAATGTGTTTTTCTTGGAATCAATGAATAATCAAAAGCCTACAAACTGTACAATCCCATCTTAGGGAAGATTGTCATCTGCTAGATGTTGTCTTTGATGAAGAAAATACATGGAATTGGACTGGAAATGATGCAGGGCAACAACAAATACCTGTGAATTTTGAAGAAAAAGAAGCAGAAATGCAGGGGCATGCAACTCTTTCTATTGTTCCTCTGTTGTTGCAATCAGACCAGCAACCGCAACAGCCAATTGATGACAGTGAAGCCCAGGCAGTAGGTGAAAGCTCTCAATTTTGACGAATCAGGAAGAGACCAGCATGGATAGAGGGTTATGAGGTTAGTTGTGATCAATCTGACGATACCCAACCTTGCTCATTATGTTTTATTATTAGATTGTGATCCAATAATATTCCAAGTCGTTGTCAAAGAGTCAAAATGGCAAAAAGCCATGGATGAGGAGATCATGTCTATTGAGAAAAACAACACATGGGAGCTGTCAGAACTTTCGAATGGGCAAAAATCCATTGATGTTAAATGGGCTTATAAAACTAAGTTGAACAAATATGGCGGAGTTGACAAGTACAAACCACGACTTTTAGCAAAGGGATAGTGTTGGCTTGAATAGCCCCACATCAAGAAGGAGGAATTGTCACTAAGGTTTATAAGGAGATGGTCCACTTCCTAATAGGCCTTTTGGATAAAACACCACACCACATAGCCCATGATTAGGGTGGTGTTTAAGTTGGGGACAATATCGTTGCTAAGTATAGTGAACCAAGGGGTGTGCGACGACTGATGCGCTATTTTAGTAGCACACAACTTAATATCCTGCTTTGTGATTGTAGTATAGAATAAGTAGGGATCGTTCTAGACCGGGGATTAGAGGGCTTGTCAATTAAAACTAATAATAACTAAAAGACAACTAACAACCTAATTAATTAAATAATGGGGGATTGGATTTTCTAAATTAAACTATGAAATAACTACGAAAATTATTATAAAGAAAATAAAACTAAAGGGATAGCAAATATGAGAAATTAGCTAAGGGTTTATCTCCACACACCAAACATATGCTTATAAATCAATCTTCAATAATCACTTGCTAACTCGTGAGAGACAATGCTCAAGATTAACCGTGATAAACACTGCATTAATCTTATTATTTTCCCAAGTTCGTTGAATTAAACTAAGCGTCGCTTTCAAACTATTCTTATCATGTTATCTAAACAGAAATCGCAAATTAAATAACAATCTAAGATCATTAGGTTTTGTGGAAAATATGAACACTGACTAGGCAATTACAAGTATGATCAACATCTTGTTCTTACCTAGGTTTTTACTTAACCTTACCAACGTTCCTTGGTATTTACTACTTGTGAGTACAAGATTATAACAATTAGGTGAAACTCTCCTATACTCTAGCCCCATATCCTAGCATGCTTACTAAGTTGGCCACCTTAACAAACATACGAAGAAAAGTTCTCTATAAAGCAATTAAGCAAAACACAATCACTAATAGCAAGGAAGATCAAATTCAATTAATTTATAAAACACATGTTCGGGGCTTTGAATCCACCCCTAACTAAGAGAAGTTTAGTTGGACATATTAATTATGTTCAAACAATAATTCATAATCAACAATAAAACTAAAATAAATAAAAGAGTTAAGAGATGAAACAAAACATCGTCGCTTGATCCGTGGTGGTACTGAGTAGAAGCTGGGTGCAAATAGCGTGAAGGAAGATATCCTTCCTCTCGATCTCCGTTTCTTTGGTCTTCCTTCCTTGCGATCTCTGCTTCTTCAATCTTTGCTCTAGTGAGAAGAGGATGCGAGGGGGATGGTGATGAAGGCTTTGGTTGAGAACGAGAAGGGACGAAGAGGGAAGGAAGAGGGACTAAGACGGTGGCTAGGGTTTGGCGAGGTGGCGATGGGTGGCGACAATCAGGGACAACGAGAGAGAGAGAGACTGAGACGAGGGTTTATCGATGATAGTGGAGGCGATCGGCTGAGAGAGAGATTAAGGTGAGAAGGAGAGACTGTGACGATGTCTTTGTGGCTATGATGTGAGCGAAACAGGGAGAGGGCTGTTGTTGCTGATGGATTGTTGCGATGATGGGTTACGGCTTGTTGTGGAGGCTATCGATGGGGAGGCTATTGCTGGATGGATCGATTCCCTATCAAGGCAAGGTATCGTCCCCTTTTTATACTCGTTTTCTACTTTGTGTGGTTTCCTTGTTAGTGTGGATTCCTTGTTTCCTTGTTTGTGTGATTTCCTTGTGCAACTAGTAGCTAATTTGCTTCACTTAACTTCTATTTTAGAATCTTGTAATTGGAAAACACCAACACGAAAATAGCAATTAGTATCATAATTAACAAGTAATAGCTAAATATATATATAGAAATATGGTACTAAAAATAGCCTAATTATGCCCCTATCAAATTCCCCCACACTTATCTTTTGCTAGTCCTCGAGCAAATTCAAGAAAGACTCAAATGACTCAATCTATACTTTCCAACATTTGTCTCAGAGATTTTCAATGGATCATGACATGTTAAGATTCTTTGTAAACACAAGATTAAATCCACACCATTCGAAAATTAATACACGTTCATAGCAATGATATAGAAATTCACAATTAAATCAATCCAAGTGACTGTGTAAAACTCAAGCGCGTGCCAAGAAGAATTAACCCAAAAATCTCACTGGATGCACTCTTTTCTTTTTCACTGATTGTTTGGTAGAATCACTCTTCCTATTCTAGTTATATGTGAGAGAATTGATGTAAAAGGGAAACAAATAACTCACATATGATATAACAAGAAATAAAGACATTTTCTTACCCTTTTTTTTTCCAAATATATGATCTCATGGAAGGAATGTTACTACTTGAATGCAAGAACTAGTGACACCATATGCTCATACCTCATTCGAATCTCCACATCGTGACATTGCAAGACACACTCAATCAAAAGGTCTTAATTCAGGTTGTAATAGGGTCAGGGGTCAAGGGAAGAGAAAGAACGGTATGAAATTTTCAAAGGGCTTGAAGAAATGGTGAAAGCATGCAATAAGATTAGAGACATTAGCAAATAATCATATGGTTCAAGACATAAGTGGGAAAATGAAGAGGTGACCCACTGATAATGAAGAGTTTCAGCAATTATTTTGTATCTACTGAATGAAAAGAATTGAACTATCTGTATGGTACTGAAATACTGAATGGATTAGATAAGGACTTGTATCCCTTCTGAAACTTTGTAATAAATATTTTTTTTTTTTTTTTTTTTGCAACTCTTTCTTCTTGAACTGTCTACCATAAGGGTCTTCTCCTACACTTGTTTTTCAACGTACCTTGAACCACAATAAAGTCTCTGCAAATCAAATTATACTCCACTCTTTTGATTAGGTTAGGGATAGAAAATGAGGGTAATGAAACAAAAGGCTTAATAACAGGCTCAATGGGGTTAACCTAAAGGAAATATATTATGGATCAGGCTTATTTGGCAATGGTGAAAACTAGGTGCCTTTATCATGTCAAGCATGTCATGCAATTCAATATGATGTTTTGAACGAAATTAATACAAGTTCTAGTGTTTTATTCTTAATTACGAAAGCAATCCAAGTAGCAACCAAAGCAAACAAAATTGAGATCATGCAACGAATTATTATTGACAAAATAATAAAAGATGACCTAACTAAAAACTCTCAAAATCAAAGGAACGATAGGCTCAAAACTCACATATAGGTTATAATGAGTTAAATTCAATTAAACATGCTATGAGTACCAATTACTAAGTTGATTACATGTGAATTTGCATATGATGACCATAAATAAGCATTAACTAAAGAATAATATTAGATCTTAACTCATGCTTATAAATCACCTTAAAGTCGTGCAATTAAAAACCAAATCTCATCATTGTGTTGGAAAGTATCATAAGACTCAAAACAACTATGAAATTTTTTTTTTCAATTTTTTATATTTTATTTTTATGACACTAATACCAACAAAGAAAATAAAAACCAACATTTTTTTAAGGGACTGACACTTTTTTTTTTCATAATAAAACAACGTTTTGTTCCCCCCACACTTAAACCTAACATTGTCTTCAATGTAAATAGATTATAGCACATGTAATGAAAGATTTAAAAAACGGAAAAACAAACTACTAACAAACAAAAGAAAAAATAACGAAAAGAAAATAAAGGGATAAAGAAAGCAAATCTGATTGGGTTGCATCCCAAGAAGCGCTTGTTTTAACGTCGTGCAGCCTGACAAAAAGAAAAAAAATAAAAAAAATAAAAAATTTAATTAATAAAAAAAACTATTAAGTAATTAACAATTTTACTAATCCCTAGCAACGGCGCCAAAAATTGATGCACTATTTTAGTAGCACACAACTTAGTACACTGCTTTGTGATTGTAGTATAGAATAAGTAGGGATCGTTCTAGACCGGGGATTAGAGGGCTTGTCAATTAACACTAATCATAACTAAAAGACAACTAACAACCTGATTAATTAAATAATAGGGGATTGGATTTTCTAAATTAAACTATGAAAATAACTACGAAAATTATTATAAAGATAATAAAACTAAAGGGAAGGCAAATATGAGTAATTAGCTAAGGGTTTATCTCCACACACCAAACATATGCTTATAAATCAATCTTCAATAATCGCTTGCTAACTCATGAGAGACAATGCTCAAGATTAACCGCGATAAGCACTGCATTAATCTTATTATTTTCCCAAGTTCGTTGAATTAAACTAAGCGTCGCTTTCAAACTATTCTTATCATGCTATCTAAACAGGAATCGCAAGTTAAATAACAATCTAAGATCATTAATTTTTGTGAAAAATATGAACACTGACTAGGCAATTACAAGTATGATCAGCATCTTGTTCTTACCTAGGTTTTTACTTAACCTTACCAACGTTTCTTGTTATTTACTACTTGTGAGTACAAGATTATAACAATTAGGTGAAACTCTCCTATACTCTAGCCCCATATTCTAGCATGCTTACTAAGTTGGACACCTTAACAAACATACGAAGAAAAGTTCTCTATAAAGCAGTTAAGCAAAACACAATCACTAATAGCAAGGAAGATCAAATTCAATTAATTTATAAAACACATGTTCGGGGCTTCGAATCCACCCCTAACTAAGAGAAGTTGAGCTGGACATATTAATTATGTTCAAACAATAATTCATAATCAATAATCAAACTAAAATAAGTAAAAGAGTTAAGAGATGAAACAAAACACCGTTGCCTGATCTGTGGTGGTACTGAGTAGAAGCTGGGTGCAAATAGCGTGAAGGAAGATATCCCTTCCTCCCGATCTCTGCTTCTTCGGTCTTCCTTCCTTTGCGATCTCTGCTTCTTCGGTCTCTGCTCTAGTGAGAAGAGGATGCGAGGGGATGGTGATGAAGGCTTTGGCTGAGAACGAGAAGGGACGAAGAGGGAAGGAAGAGGGACTGAGACGGTGGCTAGGGTTTGGCGAGGTGGCGATGGGTGGCGACAATCAGGGACAGCAAGAGAGAGAGAGGGACTGAGACGAGGGTTTATCGATGATAGTGGAGGCGATCGGCTGAGTGAGAGATCAAGGTGAGAAGGAGAGACTATGACCAGGGACGAACCCATGATTTTAGACGTGGGGGGGGGGGGGGGGGGCGAAATGAAAAATACTTATTAATTGATAATAGTAGTTATCAATGATAAAGCCAATTTTTTTTTCTACCTGAGCTAGTAACTAATAAAAAAAATACAATTATCAAAAATACATAGCATATACCAAATTGAATTACACTTAATTCAATTTTAAGCCAAAATAAGGTCATTATCGATAACCTTAGCAAGGAGCAAATGAGCATAATAACTAGAATATAAAACATCACATTAGGATACGTATCTAGGTGAAGCTAAATACTTTTTGAAATTTGCGAACCTAATATGATCATAATACAATTTCATAGAAAAAATAGTTTATATGAGTCTCAAATTTTGTACGAGTTAGCTAATGGTATATATTTTCATTGAATTCAATAGTTTTTATTTTAGATATTAATTTTAAATATTTTTTGTTGAAGGTTTTATACCACTTGTGAAAAACAATTCATTTATTTAATGTTAATAAGTTTTTATTAAACTAAACATTTTTTAATGTGTGCAATTACTAATAAAATTGCATTGAAAATAAAATAAAAATGCACTCAAAGAGTATCGAACTCGGGTCTTTTACAAAAAATGATCAACCTCCAACCACTACAACAACAAGGACATATTCAAATATATGTATAAACAATTTTTATATTGTATTTTACATTATATAATCGACTTTTTCTAAAACTAAAGTATATATACTAAAAATATTTTAAAAATTGAGGGGGCGGGGCAACTGCCCCCCTCGCCCCTTAGTAGGTCCGCCCATGACTGTGACGATGTCTGTGTGGCTGTGATGGGAGTGAAACAGGGAGAGGGTTGTTCTTGCTGATGGACTATTGCGATGATGGGTTAGGGCTTGTTGTGGAGGCTATCGATGGGGAGGCTATTGCTGGATGGATCGATTCCCTCTCAAGGCAAGGTATCGTCCCCTTTTATACTCGTTTTCTACTTTGTGTGGTTTCCTTGTTGGTGTGGATTCCTTGTTTCCTTGTTTGTGTGATTTCCTTGTGCAACTAGTAGCTAATTTGCTTCACTTAATTTCTATTTTAGAATCTTGTAATTGGAAACCTACACAAACACGAAAATAACAATTAGTATCATAATTAACAAGTAATAGCTAAATATATATATAGAAATATGGTACTAAAAATAGCCTAATTATGCCCCTATCAACGCCCCAACAAGTGGTATCAGAACCGACGGTTTGGTTGGGATTCGACGAGGTGGAGGTGCAGGCAGCACATTGTTCAGAGGATAGGTGCAGGATAGCGAGCCAGGTGGAGCATCGCAGGTGCGCAGTATGCCAGATGAATAATCCAGATTAGGCTTCGGATCCTTGCCGAGGTGGTGTCCGGAGGTATCCTACAAGTCTGAACTAGTTGGAGTTAGTGTGGTGGTTGCGACTAGGTGGAGCCAACAAATAAAAAATAGTCGAGCCCGTGCACCGAGTGTTTCCAACAAAATTGTGATTGCACATGACATTTGAGGAGGAGGTGTACTTCAAGATGTTGCAGACCGGGTGGATGGATTGTAGGATTTATGACAATTCGCGCCAAAAGGTGGAGATTGTTGGGATAGTGTTGGCTTGAATAGTCCCACATCAAGTAAGGAAAAGTTGTCACGAAAGTTTATAAGAAATGGTCCACTCCCTAATGGCAACGAGGCCTTTAGGGGAAAAACCTAGGGATGGGCACGGTCCGGGTTGAGGCCTATCCCGGTCTCGGTTCAGTTAATTGGGAACAGTCCGGGTCAGGAAAGCCACTTTTTTTGGGATGGCCCGGTTGGACCCGGATTGTTTGGAACCGGGAGAGTCCGGGTCGGGACCATACCTACCCGGTTTGTTCATTTTCCAAAGTCAAACTTCTTCTCTGGTGGTCTGCCTGCAAGTATATCCAAGGGCAAAGTTGGGGTTGAGAATGCCTCTTTGCGCAGATCCTTGGTTGTAGATGTCGATCGAGACGGAGACTTGCTCGGATCTAGATTTGAGTTTGTTCAGTGTGACCTTCTTGTGCGCCATCACGAAAGGCGAGTCTGAGATCGCCAAAGTTGATGAAACGAAAACGAAATAAACAACGAAAGATGCGAGAGCGTTCATTTTCACATTCGCCATAGCTGATTTCGAGTTCGACGATCTCTCGATGATCGTCATAGCTGATTTCAGATTCACCATAGCTGATTTCAGATTCACCATAGCTGATTTCGAGTTCGCCATAGCTGATTCGATGATCTCTCGATGATCGCCATAGTTGATTTCAGATTCGATGATCTCTCGATGATCACCATAGCTGATTTCAGATTTGATAATCTCTGATTCGCCATCCATACAAGAATTGAACCTTCACCCTTAAATTTTTGTTGGAATCGAACTGTAGGGGACGAAGGTTATGAGAAGGTGGGTTCTCTGATTAGAGAATTAGATGAGAAGGTGGGTTCTCTGATTAGATGAGAATTAAATGAGAATGTGTGGGTTGGGCTTTAGAGGAGATTAGATCAGAAGGTGTGGGTTGGGTTGGGCTTTAGATGAGAATTAGAGGAGATTGAATGAATGTTGTTGTTGTTGTTGGGCTTTGGTTATGTTTTGGGTTGGGATTTGTAAATGTTATAGTAATCGGGACGAACTGAAACAGTCTGGGACTGAATTTGTGAAAACCGGTTCCGTCCCGATTTCAACCGGTTCGGGACCGGGACTGGGATCGGGATGAAAACACTAGGAACTGATTGGTCCCGATTTGAATCGGTTCGGGACCATACCGGTACGGGTCGGGATCGGTATTCATGCCCATCCTTAGAAAAACCCCACACCACCTAGGCCCAGATGGAAGACCCGACATGTGGTGTTTAAGTTGGGGACAATATCGTTGCTATGTATAGCGGACCAGGAGTGTGCGCAGTATGCACATCCACCTCGCTAGTCCTAGCCGAACCGTCAGCTCTAATACCACTTATTAGCACCACACACCTGCGATGCTTCACCTGGCTCGCTACCCTGTGCCGCCTGCACCTCCACCTCGCTGAGTCCTAGCTGAATTGTCGGCTTTTATACCACTAATTAGCACTGTGCACGTGCGTAAACTCGAGTTTACTATATATAGCAACAATATTATCCCTAACTTAAACACCACCTATCGGGCTTTCCGTCTGTGGCTCGTTTATAGTTGAGACTAGGATGGTATCTGATCGTCTTCGAGCCCCAAACTTTCGGAAATAGTCGAGCCCGTGTTACCAACATGGTCGTGGTTGCGCATGATACTCGAGGAGGAGGTGTACTTCGAGATGTTGCAGACCAGGTGGATGGATTGTAGGATGTGTGGAGATTGTTGGGATAACAATGATATTGTCCCCAACTTAAACACCACCATATTGGGCCTTCCATCTGGGCCTATGTGGTGTGGGGTTTTCTCCAAAAGGCCTCGTTGCTATTAGGGAGTGGATTACATCCTTATAAACCTGAGTGATGACTTGTCCTTACTTGATGTGAGACTATTCAAGCCAACACTATCCCAACAATCTCCACTTTGGCACGAATCTTCACACATCCTACAATACAACGGGACGGTGTCAACTTAAAAAAAACTCCAATATTGAACTTAATCACCTCAAAAAAAATTTATCGGAAAAGTATCGGTAAGACCACCATACCGGATCGTTCTGAACCATGCCCAACCTAATTTCACGAAGGAAACCCCTGGTTACACGAAAATCTTCATTCTTCAGTGTCCATAACTGTAAAATCAATATGCACTCTGTCTGAATGTTACGGAAAGTGCAGCTTGTACAAAAAGACAAGTCATCATCCAAGTGTATTAATAATTTCATGAGTATACAACTAAAACACATCAAAAGATATACTATATAATTTGTTATTTACTAATCACAAAGAGCAAATCCTTGTTCATTTTCAAACTACACTGCTGTAGCACCCCGTAATTTTTGTACTTACTGAATTTTTTATATTTTTGTGTGATTGTCTTCATTAAGTTATGGGCATACGTATGAGCTATTTGTTTGTCCATGTGATGTGTAGTTTGTTTATTTAAGAATTAATTTCCTACTTACCTTCCTCTACCGAATCTCGGGACGAGATTTTTTTGAGTTGTATATATTGTAATACCCGCCTAATTAAATAAATATAAAAATTTCTTTTGTAAACCCTAATGTTGATGGGTTGCTACTAAATTGTATTTGGGCTTGGTTTTGGGCTTTCATAAACTAAGGATTTGGATTTTTTTTTGTGAAGATTAAGGGCGGACTGCCTTTAGAATTTTAGTGGGGGCGAATAGCCACCCACCATATATAAAAAAAAAAAACAAAACCTTTTTCGAAATTAAGCTTTTCTTTTCTCTTTCTCGTTTCCTTCTTCTTAATGGCAGCTGACATTGGCGGGGTGATGAAGATGGGAAGAAGATGGAGGCCGGTGGAGGAAGAGATGTTCTTTCTCTTACCATTTTCGGCGGCGACGGAGGTTGAGATCGGTGTGACGAGGAGAGGCGGTTAGATCTGAGCGGAAGCGGAGGCGGCGATGGTTGTGGTGGTGGAGGAGAGGCATCCGCCGCCGTGCTCGCTGTTTCCTCATCTGATGGTTTGGCAGATCTCGTTTCGGATCGGAGATCTGATGATGATGGACGGTTAGGATTTGACCACGCAACAGGATGTTGTGACTCTCGATATTATCGAAGAAGACATGACTCGGTCTAAATCGATTTACTGTGACCAGTGCCGAGTCATTGGATGGAGTGGTCATCCAGTGTGTCGTAAGCGATACCATTTCTTGGTTAAAAAAAAAATGGTAACTCACCAGATGTGCCTTCACTTCCAGTCTATAATAGAGAGGATGTATCAGTTCCTGGTCCAAGTAATCATGTGGAAGAAAATAGTCAGATTGCTGAAAATCAGTCCACTCAAGTGTTACTTGATGTTGAATCAACTCCAGTGATACGAGAGTGGTTGGTTCAGTGATGGTGGCGAGATGGTTGTTGGTAGGTGGAGGCGATGTGAAGTTGTTGCAGTGGCGTAGATTCTGTTAGTGAGTTTCTCCATCCCCTTCATCTTTACAGTGAGTTTCTTCTCTCGATTTCTTGTTCATGTTTGGTTGTTAGTAGTATGCTTTGTTCCTAGTAAAGTCCATTTTTTTATTTGTGTTTTTAACCTAATTTTGTTATACTGTTAGGTTGAGGTTTTTGAAAAAATTGGTTCTGTTAGTAATATGTGAATTGAATGTGTAATGTTATTGTTGGGTGAATTGTATGTTGCTTGCAATAGTATAGATTGAGAGAAGCAAGTGAGAATATGGTTTGTTCCTACCCAAACTGTGGGGATTGAGAGAACATGTTTAGCTTTAGGACAAAGGGTTGTCATTGTTTTTTTTTGAAAGCAGGGTTGTCATTGTTAAGTCTTGAAGAAATCGAAATATATGCAGGCTTCATTTGACACCATTGAATCATATGAAAAGGTATCCTGGAACATTTTACGCGATAGTAAACCTAGAGACCGGCTGACCCACTCTTGAAACGATAGTCAACAATGAACTCTGTGCTTGATGTAATTAGGATTTTTTTTTTTTTACTCATTCATAACATTGAAACCCAATTGAGCTCCCAGTTCACAAGGTACATGTAACCAACTAGGGTACGATATAAAAATAGTTGTTGTTGTTTTCTCATTTGATTATGTAGTAGGAAATATCTACAAAAACTTTGATATGGCTATCTGAACTTCAACTTGACATTGTAAGCAATGTTTTACCCTTTTGGGTAGCGCTTGTAAACTCAATATTTCATTTTAGAAAGCGTCTGTTGCCCCTGTCATTCTTTGCAACTTGTTAGAAGTGGTAGCTTAAGGGATAATGTCTTGTCTGTATTAGTTTTATGTATGATTAAACCTTTATTTAGTTTAGGGCTAGAAGAAAATTTCTAGTAATAGATATTGGCTGGAATTTAACTGAGCACTTGTTTTAGCTTGAGTATTTGTATTTTTATGTGAATTGGAATGCATAATGTTTTTCATATGATGCAAAGAGATGAGATGTGTGAATTGGCAATGTGTCAAATATTACTTGTTCCCCAAAAGAATGGTGGATACTGTGGTTGATTTACTTATGGTTGACAAAGTGTCACCATAAAAGAGTTTTGAGTTTTAGTTGATATTTTTTTTATGCTCTTTTCCACAACTCCGAAGAAAAAAAAAAGTGAAAAGAAAAGAAATTTTTGTATACAGACTTGCTTGTATACGTGTGATATTATTATGGGTATGCAGACTTGCTTGCATATCGGTGCACCGTTCCATGTGAGTTCGGTTGTATGTGTAGATTTAGGAAGAATACTTGCCTGTGATCGAATTTCGGGTGAGATGACATGTTCCTCGAGGTGGCACCCCACTTGGAACATGTACGCTCCGAGTGGTTTCGATGGCAAGGGAGGCACACTTGGGTGAGGTGTGTTCGGCACATGGAGGATAGTGCGATTGTGGAAAAGAAGCAAGATTTCTTTTTGTGTATGTGTATAGTTACCTTAAAGGAAGAAACTAAAATGCTCATTCAACCATTGAATGAGAACTACATGTCTTCCTAAAGGTAGAAAAAATGTGTTTTGTTAATATTTCAATAATAATCTAATATGATTATGAATTGTATTGTTGTTGCATTTATGAGGATTGATAACTCATAAATTTTATTTATTAGTAATAAATTGTGCATATTTATTTATTAGGATGATGACACCTTTGTCTCATTGAGGAACTACCTGATGTGTGGTTGTTTATTGTTTTGTTTATTTTGATGTTGTCATGTGCAGATTTATTGATTTTGGGATGAAGATTTCTCACACCAGCTTTATTGCTGACCCAAGTGAGCTTTTGCTTCTTGGGTACATTCCTTTTGGAATGTAGCCGATAAGCCTTTCAGATTTTTTTTTTTTTTTTTTTATAAATTAACCTCCAGTGGGGAGGGGCAACTATGGAATGCCAGACCGTTATTACTTATCAAAAAATTGACTCACAAACGCTACGGGGGTACATTACGACGTTACCCGTATTAATAAGCAAAAACAGAAGTAAAAAACCTGTTCTAAAAACATATGCCCGAAGCAAGACAGAAGTTAATACATCAAAAAGAATTTTGACCAAAATAAAGAACCAAAAACAGCGTGCGTGCAATTACGCCACAGCACGCTAAAACTGCTGCGCAAATGCGTCCATTTATCCTCTCGCGCGACCACCATCTCGACACTGCGTCACCATCAAGCCGCACCAAATCCAGTCCGCAGCAGCTCCAGGCCGCAGCAACCAGATCACGCTCAGGCCGCAGCAGCTCCAGGCCTCAGTTAGTCCAGGCAGAGTGCATGTTTGCGCCCCAAACAGCACTGAAACCATCCCGCACTGCTGCGTAACAATATGCATTACTGCGCAACAGCAGCCATCGCCACAGTCCGCAGCAAATCCAGGCCACGGCAAAACCAGTCCGCACACTCTCCCTGCCCCGAGAAAATAGGGGACACTCTGTTTTACAGCAGAGTGCCCTGCCAGCACTCTGTTCCAGCACCTATCTCTGCCCAACTTTGCTGCGTCTATTCTTCCCCGTGACGTATGTATGCCGTATGCCAGCGATCAAGCACTGATAAACCTGCCACTCTCCTAGGAAGATCATTCGCATCGAAAGAGACAGTCCTATGATCTCGTTGTGCTCTATCGGCTAACGCATCCACCACCGCATTGGCTTCTCTATAAATATGGGAGCAATCTAACGTCATTTGTTCCGCCAAACGCTTGATATCTTTCAAAATATTCTCCAAATGCCACGGAATTTTAAAATTGCCCTTAAACCACCCACAAACAATTTTTGAATCCGACTGAACAATCACCTATTTAAAACCTCATGAGAGACAAAGGTGGAGGCCCTCAGCTAGAGCCAAAATTTCCGCTTTATTATTTGATCCTGCACCAAAAAATATTTGCTTTCCCACAACACAAAGACCCCTAGAGTCTCTAATGATCACACCTCCAGCAGCCATGTTCTTACGGGAGGACCCATCCACATTCAGAGCAACAAAACCTGGCGGAGGGGGATGCCAAAAAAAATTCTACTTAGCTTTCTCAAAACTGGAATCTCTTTTATCCCCAAAGTCCATAATGGAGCCTTATGCCCGCTGACTTGCTTAGGAATAATAAAATTGTTTGTTCAAATTGCGCCGAATATTCAAAATCACAAAAGCAGGATTTGGAGCAGCATTTTCATATACACATTTGCACCGTTGTTTCCATATTTCCCATAAAATGAACATGGGAGTGAGAAGGGATAACACACCTGATTGTGTGCTCATTTTGGCGCGCCTGAACCAAATGACAAGTGTCGTGATGATTTCTGATGTGCACATAAAAAATCAACTCAAAATGGCGCCACACCTGCATCGCCAGTTCTCCATCCAAAAACAAATGATTCAGAGATTCTTGCTGTGGTATATTACAACATCTACATCTAGCAGACTAAATCCGCATCTGTACAGCTCCCCATCCACTGGTACCCCTCTACGTAGTAATTTCCACACAAAAACTGAGATTATAGAAGGAAGAATGTTATGCCAAATCATTTTATAGAGGCCATTTACCGTCCCTTTTCTTCGTACCATTTCATATGCCGACTGAAGGGAGAAAATCCCATTTGGGTTTGGTACCCATACACATTCATCCTCTCCATATTCCTCGCCATATAATCTATCATAAAAAATTCTCCTTGCTAGATGTCTGATATCTGGGTTAACCAATTCAAAATTGGTTGAAATCACCTCATTTACCGAAGGCCACACACCTTGATCAACCAAAGCCGCCGATCTTCTGAAGGATGCCACCGTATTCCAATTTTCCTCAAAAAAATTGATATTTCCCTTACCAATGCGCCATAGCGAATTGCTCAGAATAAGGGATTTGCCAAGCATGATTTCCTTGAAAAACGGAGAAGACCCAATTTTCACCAACTGACTTTGCAAAGGCACCCCGTGCACCCAGTATTTGCTTCTCATGAAATTAGCCCAAAGAGAATCTGAAGTAAGTAGTCGCCAAAGTGCCTTGAGGCGAAAAGCCCTCATCACCATCGTCAAGTCTCTCACACCCAGACCTTCTTCATCCTGTGGAAAACAAATATTAGGCCATGACACCCACTTTTTCTTCATTCTGCCTTCACAATCCCCCCAGAAGAAATCTGCCAACAAACTGTTAATCCGGGATATAACTTTCATAGGAACACACATGGTACTGAGAATATAAATTGGAATCGAGCTAAGAACATGTTTAATCAAGATTAAACGGCCTCCCGGGGATAACAATTTCGCCTTCCATCCCTGAATCCGCGACTGAATTTTTGCAATCAAATCTTCAAAATATGAAACTTTTACTCTTCCTTGGAAAACTGGCCCTCCCAAATATTTCAAAGGAGCGTCGCGAAACCGGAATCCTGTGTAGGTTTGGAATCCTACAATTTTCTCTGCAACTGCCTTATCATCCAAAATAAAAGAGCTTTTACTTGTATTTATTTTCTGTCCCGAAGTCTGACAATACCGTTTCAAAAATTCCATGCATCCCAGAATGGAAGACTTTCTGCCATTTAAGAAAATTAGAGTATCATCTGCATATAGCAGATGTGATATAGGACTGCATGCCCTAGGAGTGTAAAAATAACCAATTTTCCTCTATCAAAAGCCTCTTTTAATCCCCTACTCAACACTTCAGAGGCAATAATAAATAAAAACGGAGACAAAGGGTCGCCTTGCCTTAAACCCCTGGTAGATCGGAAAAATCCTTTGTAGGCTCTTTGAAGCAACACTGAAAAACCACAAGAATCGATACAGTTTGAGATAATATGACAAAATCTACCATTAAAGCCAAATTTTGTAAGCACCGCGAACAAAAAATTCCATTCCATTCTATCATAGGATTTTTCCATGTCAATTTTCAAAACCACATTACCGCCGAAAACCTTCCGGTTAATGTCCCTAATCAATTCCTGCGCAAGGCCAATATTCTCACCAATAAACCTTCCTTTTACAAAAGCCCCCTGCTCCGGAGAGATAAGTACGGGCAAAAAATCTGCCAGTCTAGTACAAAGGATTTTACTGAAAATCTTATAAATCACGTTGCATAAACTGATTGGGCGAAATTCAGAAAAAGAACCTGGATTCTCAGTTTTAGGAATCAAAACCATGAAATTAGCCGAGAAAGAAGCCGACATTGCCTCCCCTTCAAAAAATTGAATAGCTGCCTCCCAAATATCCTTACTCAGAATCTCCCAACAGGACTGGAAAAATCCAGCAGTAAATCCATCCGGTCCCGGAGCACTATTTTTGGAGATGTCAAAAACATCATTTTTCACTTCTTCCAGAGAAGGACGTTTGACGAATATGTCACAATGACCAGAACTCATCAGTGTCGGAATACAATTCAACAAATCTGCATCCATCGTACATGAACCTTGGGAAGATAACAAGTTGGCAAAGAAATCAGTGGCATTATTAAGAATCACCAGGGTCCGAAATAGGCCTATCGCATGGTAAAGTAATCTGATTAATAGCCCTCCGTTTTTGTTTAGATTTGGTGGAAACGAAAAAATATTTGGTGCAGGCATCCCCCTCCTTAAACTCTTTTTTACCTGATTTTTGAATCCAATAAAGCTCCTCCTGTTTGAGAGCTAACCTGTACTCCGCCTGACAACGATTTAAATTGCAGCAAGCATTAGTATCCCAGTTGGCATCAACATTTAGACCATTATTGCTTCCATTAGCAAAACCCGCCAATAAAATAGTTTCCCATTGTTGCATTTCGTCTTCTAGAGCGCGGATCCTGCTAAACACATTCCCAAATACCATACGGTTCCACTGTATAAGAGCTCGACGGGTCGATTTAAGTTTAGCATCCACTCTATCAATAAGTCTGGTGATAGCCATCTCAGTCAACTAGATTCCCTTAACCAAATCAAAGAAACCCGGATGTGTAGTCAACATGTCTAAGAATCTAAAAGGTGCAAATCCACTCCTAGGTTGAGTGGGCATGGATGCCAGCAGAGGGGAATGATCAAAAAATGTGCGGCTAAGATGTTCAACTTTAGGATTAGCCAAAACTGTCAGCCAAGCCGAGTTGACAAAAATTCGGTCAAGTCTGGCCCAAATACGCTCACTTCCTCGCCTATTATTACACCAGGTAAGTCAAGGACCCGAATAGCCACAATCAATTAAGCCACAGGTTTCAGTACAATCGGAGAATTGAGCCATGCTTGCCAGGGATGGTGCAACTCCCTCTACTTTTTCCCCCGAGTGTAAATAAGTATTGAAATCCCCACCGACCATCCATAGAGAATCGTGATTAGCCGCAAAATTAACCATATTTAGCCATAATTCCTTTCGTTCATCCACAAAGCATTTAGCATAAACAAAAGAAATTAAAAAAGCTTGTGAAGAAGAATCCGTTACCTGGCAGTGAATGATCTGGTCCGACATGTCCACCACCGAACAAACAAGAGAAGTATCCCACATAATCCAAATCTTGCCACCAACCATGTCATTAGAAGCAAAACCGCCAAGTTTTAGTTTGTTTCCAATTTCCATGTATCTACTAGCATCAATCATAGGCTCCGCAATCATAAGAATTCTGATATTATGTTCCACAACCATCTTTTGTAACCTCCTTCTCATGGCCCTATTACCAACACCACGAGCATTCCAAAACATAAAGTTTTCCATCATCTTAAACGCGAGAGGAAGACAAACCCTTCTTAGTCTTACGACGAGTGCCCGAAGGAACCGTTGCTTTGACGTTAGTGAGCTAGCCACGTCAGTCTTCTCGGGTTAGAATTTTATTTGTTTCAGTAATTTAAATCATGTTTAGTTGTTGCTGCTATTTTCTTTCTGTTGTTATTGAATTTTCACGTCCCGAGTTTTGGGGGGAAACGGATAATCCTACGTGGATTTTGGGATTTTCGTTTTCTTCGAAAATTGGGGCGTGACAATTGCCTTAATAATTGTCATCTATATTGCTTTCCGATCCGTTGTTCTTTAGTTTTTTCCTTACCAAAAACTTTTCTTCATCAACGTTTTTACCAAATCTCTTTCCCTTTCATCAAATAGCTCACATGCTGTATTCCTCTTTTTTTTCTTGTCAACTTTTGGCCTTTAGAATGAGTATAAAGGATCAAAGGGAGTGCTATTAGGGTAGAAGAGGTTTGAGAGATATGTGGATCCTATAAAATCATTTAAGAGTAATACTGGCATCATGCCGATTCCATTGGCGTGGGAGAGTTCCATTGGTGTATGCCATTCCATTGGAATGGGAGACGTTTTCAAAGAACCTCTATTGTGGTGCAAAAGGTTGTGAGTTACGCTATAACCTAGTCTTATATATATATATACACACACACATACAGGTGGGATCTTGGGGCAAAGTTTTGACAAAAAAAGTTACAGGCGCCTGCTTCACCCACCCAGAAATTTCATAATAAGTTGATTTTTTGTGGGGATGATCTCTTAACCATTAAGATCTGAAGTTCCAAAACACGCTACACTAGGTAGAGATTTTTAACCGTTCATTTCTCCGTGAACTTGATGACCGCATCTGATGGAGTTAGAAGTTTTACAACTTACAAATTTTTTGCGAGGATGGCCTACAAGGAAAATAGATCATCCCCACAAAAACTCAACTCATTGTAAAATTTCTAGGTAGTTGAAGTAGAGATGTGACATGACTGCATCTGAAGTATATATGTTTCAAGGTTTTTTAAACACAAAGATGTGAAATGAGGTGTTTTAAAGGCTTGCGTACGACGTGATTAGTGTACGTGAGGCTTTGTATGTGAGTGTTTTAACTAAAAAAATACAATATATAGTGGGCAAAATAAATAATAAAATAAAATAAATGGAACCTATAATTTTGCATCCTTAATCTAGTCTTAGGTAGTTTAGACACTACTAGGTAACAGCTTAGTCATGGAGCGAGTAGCGAGTTTTGTCGAGACAATTAATCCCAATAAAAGTTATTACATATTTACACTTAGGAACACTTAATTAACTCAAGGATTATTAAGAAATAAAATATTTAAATTCTTAATATAATATTAATGAACATCATCATTGTCAAATAAAATCATGCTAGCTAAAAAGTAGGACAAGTATCTCAAATTTTCAAATGTAATTAGCTTGCTACATAACACAACCTAAGGAAAAAAAAATGGTGCAAAAAGAGAGAAAAATGACCCAACCGAGTTTAACCTGATTACTCGGCCAATATCGAGTTAAACCCAATTACTTGGTGAGTAATGCAAACCGAGTAAACAGGGACGAGTCTTTTTTTTTTTAAGCCCATGGGATCGTTATCGAGTACTCGGCTAGTAAAGTACCCAGATCCAATCACATATTTGCATGCTATTGCGCTAGCAAATTTTGAAATTTATATCAATGATATAAACATTTTTTGTGTGGCGCAAGACATTTAAGTGAAATATTGCACATCAAAAACTTGTTGCAATGCTATTAAACCTTTTGAATGAGACAAGAAGGTGATAATCCTATTTATCTTCGGGTCTTCTAGCCTCTTTGAATGGTATTATTAGTTTAGCATTGTAAGTTAACACATTGTTTGCAATTGAAACAATTAAAAAAGTTAAACGTATAAACAAAACTACGATGCGTAGGAAAGGCGTGAAGGCATAAACCTAGAGGCATGAGGTAGAACACTAAGCCTTCGATCGAATTAATGATATCAGACTCTCAAGCATTGCGACTCAGCCTGGCCTTGAGGCATAAGCCTCACGTTTTTTTATGACATTGTATAGAAAGGATCTATGCAGTTGCTATTTAGGACGCTCTAATCAATACAAATCTTGCATACATATTTGGCTCAAAATATAAAGTGTAATCTAGAAACCAAGATTTTTGTATATTGTCCTAGAGAATTTTAGAGAAAGCCAACATATGGTTCTAATTATCTCTCTAGAGTTTTCTTTAGAAAATATCTAGAACTATCATTTCTCTAGAACTTTCCTAGGTCAATGTATAAATGGTCATAGGTTCTTTGTGTTTAAGGCATCCAAGTGAATGAAGTCTTGGCTTGAGTCATTGTATGAATTGTGAGTGTGTGAGATTGTGAGAAGTTGTATGCGTAATTTGGTGTTCCAATTAATAAATTGAGTGTTTGTAATTGATCCTTGGGTCGGGAATTTCTAACAATTTGGTATTAGAGCCATGGTTGGTGATTGTAGGCAACTTAGGCAACAACAAAGGATCGCGCAGTCACGAGGTGTCAGGAGAACAAAGTTAGTGTGGAGTTATTGTTGTGGTGGTGTCGAAATTATGGTGAACATGGCAGGCATACATAATGGGATTGAGAAGCTGACAACAATAATTACAATTATTGGAAGTCGTATTTGGAATCGTATTTCCAGGAACAAGACTTGTGGGAGATTGTTGGTGGCGATGATGTTTTTCCATCGAAAAATACTCCAGCAGATGCGGAGAATTTGCATAAATGGAAGGTACGGGTCGGCCGAAAGGCAATGTTCGCGATCAAGGCTTTGATCCAGAAGGATTTAATAGAGCATATTCGTGATATGAAGACTTCGAAAGAAGCATGGGACACACTTGCTGCATTATTCTCAAGAGATAACGATGCTCAAATGCAGTTGCTGGAGAACGAGATTGGCACTATTGCACAAGATAATATGTCTATCTTTGACTACTTTATAAAAGTTAAAAATATATGTCATGAGATTTCACAGTTAGATGCGGAGTTAACAATTAGTGGAGCCCTTATGAGGAGAATTTTTATTTGGGGGCTGCGACCCAAGTACAATGGGTTTATTGTGGCAGTTCAAGGGTGGCCCACACAACCCTTACTGTTGGAGTTGGAAAATCTCTTGATAAATCAAGAGACAACGAAGCAATAGGTCACATAGCACCCTATTGAAGAAAAAATATCATAGATGAGTATGAAAATGGCAAACATTTCAGTCAAGGATGAAAATGAGTATGCCCTCTACTCTAGTAAAATGAAGGGCTGAAGGTTCAGAGACTTCCGACAAGATAACTTCAAGGGGGCGACCAAATAATAATAGAGATAAAAAAAAAATAAGGACATGTTACAGATGTGAAAAAATAGGTCACATAGCACTCTATTCAAGAAAAAATATCATAGAAGAATGCACTGCCTGTGGTAAGAAAGGTCACCTTGCAAAAGACTGATGTACGAGGAAGAAGATTGCTTAAGGTAACTTGGTGACATCTGACAATCACGAAGATAGTTAAGATGAATTGGATTTTGTAGCATCTGCGATAACAGAGTTGGAAGATTTCGTTGAGGAAGAGATGGACTTGACGATATACGAAGACATTGATGAAGAATGGGAGGAGCTAGAAGATCACATAGCTCTACTGATTGAAGAAGATATTGGTTATGAAAGTGACTGGGAAATTCGCTCTAATTGGGAGGTCGATTTTGAATATGTGAACGAAGACAAGCAATGTCAAGATGAGGCCGTGGAGGAACCAATTGATGTGAAGCCACTTCCGAGACGATGGAGTTTGTTGAAGCTGAGGAAGAAGAAATTGAAGAGGTACAACAGGAGGATGTTGACTCTACTATGAAATGAAGCCAAAGACAAGTGTTGGAGACGAAGATTGCACCAAGGAGCTGAACATCACTGGTGAGGACGTGAACTACTTCAAGGATATCCCAGGAAGAAACGTGAAGGATAAATTGCCAAGCTATAAAAGGAAAAAGAAAGCTGCATCGAAGAAGGCGAACGTGACATCAAAGCTCGCGTTGTTAGCAGGAGAAACAAAAGTACTTGACATGACGTGGAACATTGAGAGTAATGTTTCAATGAAGAAATATAAGGCACCACCTTGGAATCACGACGAGTTGGTGTTGAGGGGGGATGTTGAGAAGTTGACTACACCAACTCTTTAGACATTTCTAAAATATAGAGAGTAATCTAGAAACCAAGATTTTTGTATATTGTCCTAGAGAATTATAGAGAAAGCCAACATGTGGCTCTAATTATCTCTCTAGAGTTTTCTTTAGAAAATGTCTAAAACTATCGTTTCTCTAGAGCTTTCCTAGCTCAATCTATAAATAGCCATAGATTCTTTGTGTTTAAGGCATCCAAGTGAGTAAATTGAAGTCTTGGCTTGGGTCATTGTATGAGTTGTGAGTGTGTGAGATTGTGAGAAGTTGTATGCGTAATTTGTGAGTTGTAATTTGTGAATGTTGTTGTTCCAATTAATAAATTGAGTGTTTGTAATTGATCATTGGGACGAGAATTTCTAACACCGTTCTTGTTGCACCCATGTGCAAAGTAGTCTCCTGAACCTGGATTATATTTTTAGAAGTTATATTTTAGTACTTGACGAAAAACACTGAATTTTCGCTACTTTTTTTAGCATCAATTTAAACTGATTAAATTTTATTAGATTGCAGATGATATGGTTCCACCTAAGATGTTGGTAAAGCTTCTAATGGGCATGTCTAACGTCGTTCCCCAGTCAAAGATAATCCCATAAAGGGATATAGCAGGAATGGGATTCAGAGACAAAGAAAAGAGGAAGCTGCAAGTTTTTATTGAACTACGTCAGAGACCAAAGTCTCAGGCTGCCTCACTTTGACTATGACGATATTTATGAAGGCCTGTTGCGAGTTGATTAGAATTTATTGGATTATAGTGTATTTCCATGAATTCATATTCTGTAAGATGATTATTTGATGAATGCAGGCATTCTATAATGTCATTGCATATATGAATAAGCCACGGTTGATAACCGGTGCTGAGTTGCATAGAACCATCCAATAAATAGAAAATCGATTAGGAGAGGTAAGACACTTCTTCACTTTTTTGTAATTATAAACCATTTAGGATCCCTTTAAGTTTCATTTACTTAAAGGGACCCTAGTAAATGAAATTAGTGTTTATTAATTTGTTTGGGCTACAATTTTGAGGCAAATTAAAAACCAACATCAGAAACAAGGAAAATTCTAAATGGCGAGGAAATGGGCGAGGAAACGAGCGAAGGGGTGAGTGTGACTGCTCATCCCCCTTGAGATGTGCGCCTGTGCCCTCGAAATGCACAGCCTCACGAATCTCAAGGAGGATGAGTGGTAATACCCACCCCTCGCCCATTTCCTCGACGGCTAGAAGGGCTCAAGAAACAATGTGTCAAAATTGCAACTCGTTTTGACATGTATGCCTCGAGATCCACACAAAGTGGGATAAAAAGATTTCTATATTAATATCACGAAGCAAGCGAAGGCCTGCCACCTTGGGCGTGACAAAGACCGGCCAGTCAACACCCATTGTCCAAGACCACTCGCTTGCAGGTGGTCCTTAAAAATTCATAAAGAACGTTATCAAGATATTTAATGAAGGGGGCCTAAATACGTATCTCGAGAAATGGTATCAAAATGGGAGGGAATTTTAACACGATGTTTCTAGTTTAATACATAATTTTCCTTTAAATTTCCGCTCAAATGGAGCTCAAACGAATGAAACGTTAATTTTTTGAACTTAATAGGTGCTTAATGTACAGTGAAAACTAAATGGTCCTCCTGAGTTAGTGAAAACCAACTTTGGTCCCTAAACTCCCAAATGACCTTTTTTTTTTTCAAATTAGTGGAGATATTTCCTCAAACATATGGGCGTCTTCACCTTTTCCTTTTTTTGTGCCTATATCTTCTCGTGTTTTAGTAGCTCTTCCCTTGGAAAGTTGTTTTGTTTGAAAGAAACAACCTTATAGTATGAAAAGAATATGCATATTCCTAACAAGGACACTCCATTTTAAGGGCATAGCCCTGTCGAATGCATTGATCAGATACATCAAGATAGTTGTAGTGTCAGTGTATAACCCTGTTAATGTTGAAAAAGGATTTTTGTAATCAATATCATTGTTTTTGTTAAAAGTGACTGATGATACACTGAACCGTCCAGTAATCTGCATCGTACACGTGGTATGATGATCTTGTCTACAGAGTAAAGCATGCCTAGATGAGCGCCCAATCTGACAAAGCCCAGATTACTCCAAGCCCACTGAGGCAGTTACTAGAAGACTAGACCCAATCAGCAAGACCCTATTAAGCCCATGAGTCATATGGTCAAGCCTAGTACTCGTAAGACCAGATAAGGCAAGTATCTACGATTCGAACTAAGACAGGCAGGCCAGCAATACATTGACTCCTGTCAGGAAACAAATACTAGAGTATAAATCGTGCATGGAAACTCTCCTGCATGTACAACTCTCAACAAGGAAAGGATCTCTAGCAAGATATTTTTCCCTAAACCATGCCACCAAAGGCATAACTGAACGAAGACTCTCGCATGATAAATATGGCACAAGGTAGAGGAACAAAGGTACGCTACAGAGCCAAATTACAAGCATTACACCTTTCTCAAGCCTTGTTTGACTTAAGCATCGGAGTGTCATCGACCGCCACAACGGTGGTCTTTAGCTCACGTGTGTTCCTTGTGCAGGTCAAGGTCAAGGAGAACAGAAACTGATTCATCAGTTTGGTGTCGTCCGTGGGGACCGACAAAGTTTCTAAGAAAACAAAGATAACACCCCAACATTACAGTTCAGAAATATGGTAACCACAAGATCTCGTAAAAACGGTGAAATCGTCGAGCCTTCAAATACTCGAACCAGCGTAGTACTGCCAGCTCCGGTGGTACCAGCCACGTGGGGAGAACAACTCCAAGTCCATGCGCCAGCTACAGCCATGACAGAATCTAGGGTGGATCAACTGTTTATCCAAATGCAGCAGATCGCTCGAGTGGTGGAAATACTTGTTCATCATAACCCATCACCCGCAGGCAGTGATGGTGAGGCAGAAATGACTATGTTTCTGCAGAAGAATAGAGAACACATTCAGGAGAGCCACAAAGTGCCTGTTGGTTCTTAGAGGACCAAGAAATGCGAAAATCATGGGACCGAAGTGGTACATGGATACCAGAAATCTAAGGCAGACAAGCCCAATACAAAAAATCCCCCCCCCCCCCCCCGTCTTGGGGTCACCAACTTGGATGTGCTGTACAATCTTACCGTTCCCCCCATTCATTAATCAAATCATGAACGCACCACTGCCAAAGAAGTTTAGCCTCCCAAAGCCGGAGTTCTACGACAGGACAGCAAACATGTGCGACCACCTGTGCCATTATCATCATGTGATGATGCTAAAATAAGGATCTGAAGCACTGATGTGCCTGACATTTTCCACCAGCTTGAAGTAAGTGGTGCTGACTTGGTTCCACAGTCTTTCTCCAAGGTCTATCGACTCGTTCCAGACGCTAGCAAAGCGTTTATCACTCGCTTTGTCGGCAACCAATGGATCAGAAAAGACCCACATTACTTGCTCAGCCTCAAGCAGAAGCCAATTTAAACGCTGAGGGAGTATGTCACTCCCTTCAATGATGAGTTGACTCTGATTGATGGCTACAACGATGACACCTCAGCCACAGCCTTTACATCGAGTTTGAGGGGAGGCCAATTCCACAACCTTCTCACCTTGGAGGCTCTGACGGACATGGCAGACTTGCTAAAGTGTGCTAAGAAGTACATCACCCTTGAAGAGATGTTGGCCACCCAAAAGAGGGGAGAACTGACAAGAAATACTCCCCTAGTCCCAGAGATAAAAAGGAGGTAAGAAAACAGGAGGACGATGACAAAAGTAAAAGGAAGCGAAATGACAATAAGCAGGACTTTGGCCGGACGAGGCAAGATAAAACCTCCAACTTCATCGGGTCAAAATCCATTACTCTCCTCAACTCCAACCTGTTCGACGTCCTCAATACCATTAAAAATTGGGGAGAAATGAAGTGGCCCTCCAAACTCTGGGGAGATCTTTCCCGGCGGAACAATGGCAAATATTGCTCATTTCACAAGGACAGTGACCACGATACTGAGGACTGCAAGAATCTCATAGGTGAGATTGAGTACTGGATCAAGAAGAAAAACTCAAAGAGTTCCTAAGCTAGGATAGGAGACAAGACCGGGCAAAAGAAAGAGAAGAAGCCGTCAAAGAAATTGAATAAAAGGCGGCGAACATTATATATGTCCTACACGGGGTGTGCTCGTAAAGTGAGCAGTCCAACAGGTCTCAAAAAAGGATGTTCCGCATTTCACATATGAAGACCGACAAGTTGCAATACGCGCGTGTTCAGAACTCTATCCCATCATTGACATTTACGGATAAGGACCTCTAAGGCATCCACTATCCTCACAATGATGCCTTGGTTATCTCAGTCCTCAAAGAGAAGTGGGAAGTGAAGAGGTCCTTGGTAGACATAGGGAGCCCTCTCAACTTTTTGTTCCTCAATGCGTTCCGCAACATGCAGCTAAAAGAGGAGAACTTAATGCCCGCTAGTCACCCTATGATAGGGCTTAGCGGGGAGAAGTGCTTCTCTGTCGGGAAGGTCAACCTAACGATAGTGGCGGGAGAGCCATAATTGCAGAAAGTCCTGTTCCAAGAGTTTATGGTGGTTGATGCCCCGTTCACTTACAAAATCATTTTGGGAAGGCCTTGGCTCCACCAAATGGAGGCAGTAGTTTCCACTTTGCATCAATGCATCAAGTACCCTGCCAATCAGGAAGTAGGGACCATTCAAGGAAGCCATCCGTCAACAAGAGACTACCATTATGCAGTATTGAAGCAACTTGATAGTTAGCAATCACATTTTGGGCCTGCGGCTCAGACATTTCAGAGCCCAGTTTCAGAGAAGAAATAAGAGTATCCTCGTTCGGATGATGAAACTCCAGTCAGTCCGAGGGGAAGACCTAATGTTGGCCAGCCAGAGGAAGAGTCGATCACGGTCTACCTTGACAGCCCCAATAACAACAGAGTCTTCCAGATAGGTTTCCACCTGAGCAAAGAATTGGCGGAACGGTTGACAAAGCTGTTGTGGGATAATCAAGATATCTTCATCTGTATGATGCGGGACATGGTGGGCATTGACCCCTCTGTAATCACCTATCGATTGGAAGTTGATCCTGAGCGGAAAATAGTCAGGCAAAAGAAGAGACCTATGGCCCCCGATTGAAACCAGATCATCAATGAAGAGGTGCAAAAGCTACTTAACACTGATATGATTAAGGAAACATGGTACCCAGACTGGCTAGCTAACACCGTCTTGGTGAGAAAGAAACACATGAAGTGGAGAGTATGTGTCGATTACACGGACCTGAACAAGGCTTTCTTAAAGACAACTTTCGACTCCCCGCATTGATCAAATCGTGGACGCCACGTCCGGTCACAACTTTCTAAGCTTCATGGACGCCTACTCCGGATATAACCAGATGCAAATGCAGGATGTTGTTTGGTTTAAAAAAAGTGGGAGCAACGTATCAACGATTGATAAATCGGATGTTTAAATAACAAATGGGCAGGACCATGGAGGTGTATATAGACGACATGCTTATCAAAAGTGTTTGCAGTCCAGATCACATCACTGACCTTGCTGAAGCTTTCAGTTAGCTCCGCAAGTATCAGATGAAGCTCAACCCACATAAATGCTCCTTTGAGGTTGAGTCAGATAAGTTCATGGGTTACATAGTGAACCAAAGAGGGATAGAAGTCGATGTGAAGCAGATTCAAGGTCTTCTCAATATGAAGTCTCCGACCACCGTTAAGGAAGTTCAAAGCCTGACTGGGACGGTGGCAGCACTCAATAGGTTTACTTCCAAAACATCCAATAAATGCCTCCCTTTTTTAAAAATTCTAAGAGGAAGCAAATGACTCAAATGGGATGAAGAATGAGAGCAAGCCTTTCAGAGCCTGAAAGCGTACATGGGAAATATGAAGTTACTTTCGAAACCAATACCAGGAGAGAAATTTTACCTGTATCTATCTGTCTTAAAGCATGCCGTCAGTTTAACCCTTGTGTGAAATGATAAAGGAGTACAAAGACCAGTATACTACGCCAGCAAAACCTTTGTGGAAGCGGAGGTAAGCTACCCATACCTAAAAAAGTTAGCCTTAGTATTGGTCGTCTCTTCCAGGAAACTGCGGGCTTACTTCCAGGCACACTCCATAATCTCCTAACTAAACATGCACTCCGCACAGTATTGCACAAGCCGAAATTATCAGACGGGATGGTTAAATGGCCAGTTGAATTAGGGCTGTTTGATATTGATTACGCCCTAAGAACAACCATCGAAGCTCAAGCGTTGGCGGATTTCATCCTCGACTTACTGGCGATGGAAACATGAATTAGACAACCAGGAACAAAGGTAAGATGACCATTGTTGGATCTTGGGTTGTGACGGGTCATCCACAGTCAATGGAAATGGAGCTGGAGTCACTCTCCACGCTCCAAGCGGGGTGACCTTAGAAAAGGCTATCAGGTTCGACTTCCCTGCCTCAAACAATGAAGTAGAGTACAAGGCCTTCTTGTTCGGCCTAAAACTCGCCAAGGGGATCAAAATAGATCAGCTGACCTCGTACAACGACTCATGTCTAGTAATCAACAAGGTCAAAGGGGAGTTCAGCAGCAAATATCCTAGAATGTTGGCTTACAGCGAAAAAATTATCAACACATTAGCCGATTCAAAAGGTTAGAGCTCCAGCAATGTCCCAGAGACGACAACGACAGGGTTGATGCACTGGCCAAAAAGGCCTCAGCTATGGTTGAGATCTCAAACGGGCTCATTGAGTTCTAAGAAAGATCAAGTATGGAAGAAGAAGAATCCAATGATGCTTGCGCGATTGAGGAAGAGTCAAACTGGATAAATCCAATCATTGAGTACATCAAGAACGGAGTCCTCCCAGCCGAGAAGCCAGAAGCCAGAATGCTGAAAAATTGGGCAGCGTGATATACTCTCCTAATGACAAGCTATATAGAAGGTCAGCCACGGGACCCCTAATCAGACGCATGACCCCCCGGAGGTGAACTATGTTCTTAGATAAATTCATAATGGCATTTGTGGGAACCACCCAGGCGGGAGAACTCTAGCCCACAAAGCCCTGACCTTAGGGTACTATTGGCCGAGGATGCAACAGGACGCCAAGGACATAGTTCGAAAATGCGACAAGTGTCAGAGGTTTGCGCCACATGTGCACATGCCTGCTCAGCCCTTGACTCCGATGACCAGCCCATTGCCCTTCACACAGTGCGGAATTGATATCGTTGGGCTACGCCCCATGTCCGCCAAAAAAGGTTTCTCCTCGTAGCTGTAGATTACTTCACCAAATGGGTTGAAGTAGAGCCTCTGGCCAAGATAGGCAAAAATCAAATTGAGAATTTCATATGGGCATCCATCATTTGCAGATTTGGCATCCCAAGGACACTAGTCAGTGACAATGGGACTTAGTTTGAGGGCAAAAAGGTTAGAAAACTATATGAAAATCTTAGCATCAACCACCACTTCTCCTTACCAGGGCACCCCAAGTCAATGGACAGGCGGAAGTCACCAACATGACCATATTAGAAGCGCCCAAAAGAAAACTTGATGCGGCCAAGGGCCTGTGGGTCTCAGAATTACCAGGAATCATCTGAGCATATCGGACCACCAAAAGAATCCCCACTGGAGAAACACCGTTCCCCCTAGCTTACGGGTCAAAAGCAATGATCCCAGTAGAACTTGGGATGACGACCTTCAGAACGGAAAAATTTAGGTCGGATGACAATGATGAAGCCCTACGCGTCAGACTAGACCTCCTCGAGAAAAAAGAGACGAGGCTTCCGTCAAAATAGATGCCTACCAACAGAGAATGGCTCAGTACTATAATAAGATGGTCAAGCCACGGGAGTTTAAAGTTGGAGACTAGGTACTCAGCAAAACACTAAAGAGCCAGGCGCAGGCAAGCTAAACTCAAACTAGGAAGGGCCCTACAAATTGACTATGGTCAATAGGCCAGGAACATACTGGTTAGAAAACATGAACGGTGAAGCCCTTAAGCGGCATGGAATGTAGAGCACCTAAAAAAATATTATCAATAAAAGGTATTTGCTTTTACTAAAATTCCACCATTGTTCATCAAATCTAGCTGAGTATCCAGTCAATCTGATTTACGCATCATACTCGCTAATCCGACCTCCACGTCGAGCCTCTAGGTGAGTTAAATAAGTTAGGATACCCAAGTTAGGCTTATACACCCAAGGCCATTGGAACATTGTCTGACCATAGACAATGGTGGCCAAACTTGACCAAAGTTTAGTCAGCTCGCGAAAACTGATGAATATAACTTTTGGTCCGCTCTAACGCCTAGTCCGCCAAGACCAGATAAAGATGGCTTAGAAAATGAGAGTCTAGTTAGAGCTCATGGAGCCTGATCCAGATGGCTTGCCAGGGATCATTGTCCAACCATAGACGACGGTGGCCGAACTTGACCCAAGTTTAGTCAGCTCTAAAGACTAATGAAGACAACTTTTGGTTTGTTCTAAAGCCTAGTCCGCCAAGACCAGATAAAGATGGCTTAGAAAGTGGGAGTCTAGTTAGAGTTCATGGAGTCTGATCAAGATAGTTTGTCAGAGATCATTGTCCAACCAAAGACAATGGTGGCCAAACTTGACCAAAGTTTAGTCAGCTCACGAAGACTGATAAAGATAACTTCTGATCCGCTCTAACACCTAGTCCGCCAATAACGTATAAAGATGACTTAGAAAGTGGAATTTAATCAGATCTCATGGAGCCTGATCAAGATGACTTGCCAGGGATCATTGTCTGACCATAGACAATGGTCGCCGAACTTGACCAAAGTTTAGTCAGCTCGTGAGAGCTGATAAAGACAATTTCTGGTCCGACCTATAGCCAAGTCCGCCAAAAGCAAATAAGATGGCCGAAGAAATCAGAAGTGTGATAACTTATGGATCTCCTACAATCTCCAGACTTAGCGAAAATTGCTTAACTAAAGACCGACGCCGCAGCAACAAAGAGATAACTCAACAGTTAAATTCTATAAAGTACAAATATGAAAAACTATTTAACAAACTTTCTTTCATCAAACATGTTCAGAGCAGTACAAATTTCTTAGGCCACTTGCTTCGTATGAAATTGAAATTTACTACTTCGAGTACAAATACACACCCTAAAACTCACTTGCACAACCCCCAAGCATCTCTATAGCATAAAAAAGCATTTTCATCACTCTACATTATATCATCCACCAAAGAAAACCCAATTTTGCAATCTTAAAAATACAGAAATTTCATCATTGAAGAAAAAAAATGAAAGAAGATTGCATGTATTTCATACCGTTGGAATTGCAGTAGCAACACACGCAATGGAACCCGCTTTTAGTCCTGCCCAAACCGCATCTGCAATTCAACAAAACCAAATTTATGAATCATGAATCGAAAATAAAGAACAACACAAAATGAATAAAAAATCAATACACCAAATAAGAAATTGGGTTTGTTTGTTACCTTGGCTTCGTTGTTTAGCGATGAGAAGTCAATGATCTTCGGCAAGTGTGGCGATGAATAAATATCTCCTCTTGTTATCCAAAAGTCTCTAATTTTTGTTGGAATCCCCATTTTCTTCATATTCTCTTATCTGTGTGTCAGTGTGTGTAAAATTGAGTGCTCATCGTCTTTACAACAAACATCTTGAAGTTCTTTTAAACCCCAGAGAGAAATCAATCAAACAATCAAGAAAGAAAAGGGATTATAGCTTCTCTTGGGAAGATGCTACATGGGTGAAGAAGAAGAAGAAAAAGGGTTTGGGTTGTTAATAAATTACAAGGGGGAAGTGAAGAGAAAATGAGGTTTTTTGGTTTATGGTGGTTTTGGGGTTTTCTTAAAAAAAGAATATGAGTTGGATTTGTTGAGGGAGAAGAAGAAGGACTCAGTATAGAGCACCATTGATTTCGTTCATGGTGCTTTAGAGTGAGAGAGATAGAAATTTGTCTAACAAACAACATATATAGAGAGAACAATCGCAAGGATTTATGTAAACTTCAAAATTGGGTTCCTCTTTTCCAACCAAATCGATGCAAGGTTTTCTCCTCTATCAAAATCAAAGCCCACGCCAAAAGGAGGAGGAGGATCGCCTCCTCTAACTATTGTTGCAATCTCAATGATCAAGACGAGAGAATCATGAAAAGAAGATTCGGTGGGCTTTAGGTTTGTGGGATAAAAAAGTTTTTTGTACATACAAGGAAGACATACACAACCGATTTTTATTTTATCTCTCTTGGGTTTTTTATTTCCTTGCCCTTGGATTGTGTTTTGGATGAAATGTGTCGAGGTGTTAATTTTCCTCACAAAATGTATTTCATTTAGGCGCCAATTTTCCCTTTCTCTGTTGTGTGACGATTGTGAAATGTTTACGTTAGGAATTGGAAACCAAAATTTCACTTGAACAAATATCTGATGATTAATCAAAATTCCGCACATAAACACTAAAACAATGACAACTTTCAAAGTGTCACATATAAGTTTGTCACTTGATGCCAGATTTCTAGTGATCTGACACCATCAATGCACCCGACAACATTAATGTGTCAGCCGCCCAATCTCAGTCAACTAATCCAAACGTCAACAACTCACTGCGCAACATTGTTGATTATGCTTCAACATCCCACCACGTGCAGTCAACTCCAGCAATCAATGCAGCCCAATTTGTCTTTAACGCAAATGTTTTTCCTTTCTTTCACAACACGTCAGCAAAAACGCTCTTAAATGATGTTTTAACATCTACTGAGAAAGGAATTTTAACTACGGGTCCTGATGGGGACAATCCAGAATGTTGGACGCATACTTTGATGGACACCGAGTGTTGATCCTCTGGTTTGGGAATTACTCAAGGCACAACAAGATTCTAAATGGGGCTTCATCTTGATCAATGCAATGAACCACAACTCACTCTTCAACCATTCATGGCCTGGTCACCACTCACATTCATAGCACAACCATCACTCCCAGTAACAGAGCCATAATTTTTGTTAAGGGGGGGGGGGGGGGGGGGGAGTGATTTCATAATTAATTAAATATAATACAAAAATTAGTTACTTTAACATGAAATTTTTTTAAATACAGCAAAAAGGGAGTACAACAAAGACAGTCATTGAAGATGATTACTACTATATTCATTGAAGATTATTACTACTTCTAGAAACACAACACAAGATAAGGGTTTGAATCGTTGATTACTACTACATGAAGAAAAGGAGGAGGAGATTGAGTTGCTTATGATATTTTTGTGGAGATGATCAACACAGTGATTAATGAAGGCACCTGGTACCTAAAAGAAGAAGGATAAGGTGGTTTGGACCCTGCTGGATCTTGTGAATATGAACTCAAATAACTCAATAGTTATAGATCTTTGAAAATGATGAAATATGGGGGTTTCCCTCATCTTATCCAATTGATGGAGTGTGAAGAAGAAACTGTGAATTTTGGTTTCTTGGAAAAATTTGAGGGATTTAACCTCTATCTCTAACTCTAAAAGTAGAGTTTTGATTTGATATGTACATGATTTGAAGGATGAAATCCTAATTGAAGTGAAAAGTGAGAATAGAGGAGCAAATAAAAAAACTAATTGAGGGACAAAATAAAAAATAAAAAATTCTCAAAAGTCAGTGGGTCACTCCTCCGTCCTGGTCACTCCTCCGTCCCACTGTGTTATCCACGTTGTTCTGGTCAGTTCATACCACCACCTTCACCCTCTATCACCACCACCAATGCATCAATCCTTAGTGGCTCAATCCACTCAACAGCCACCCCAGACTAATGTCTTTCACCTCTCCCACTCCACCTCCTTCATTCTCACTTCATCCTTTCCGACACCTTTGGGTTTTCCTCATCGACATGCAGTCCTCACTCCTATTGAGGAATCATCTTGGGAGCCCTCACACAACTCACCGGAATTGACACTTGAGCAAGATACAGTCGAGACAGTTCAAACCCAGCTCTCCTGGAAACAATGCAACGCTCATGTTGCTATGTTCCAAACCAACATCCCATTGTTCTTATCTCCACCTACCCAATCAAGAAGAATTCAGATCACCAGGCACAATACGGCTCAGTCAATCATTGGCAACTCTAAGTTCTGGAAAGAGAAAGCTACAATTTGATATCTCTGAACCTGTCCCAAGTACAAATCTCATAGGGTCGGCCTCTATTCAGTTAGCTAAAAACGACATCAATTAGCTTTATCCATTTGAGCAGATTCTGACCACACTCATACGTGGGCCATTACACACAAGAACCATCTGACCCATGCTGATACTTGCACTCCTACCACTACAGCAAAATCCGACTCAGAGGACACCTCAGACCAATCTACCACAACTACTTCCCCTCCTTCCTATGCAGCGACGACTGCCAAATTGGGGTTGCCTCAGTTACCATGATCCTAGCTTGGAACATGAGAGGCATAGGATCTGCCAAAGCGTTCCGGCATATAAAGGTCTTCTCCCAAAAGTCCAATTACGATACCATCTTTTTGTCTGAAACAAAAGCCACTGCTGCTCTCATGGACCACACTCGTCGGAGGCTCGATTTTAAGCATGAAGCATATATAACAACCGTAGGTCAATCTGGAGGGTTAGCACTTTTTTGGAAGGAAGATATTCATTTTATCATTCTTTCGTCCTGTAAATATTTTTTTAACTGTATTATTGATAACTATTTTTCCCAAGTTACTTGGTCTGCTTTATTTGTGGATGGGGAACCAAATCCCTTGCTTAGAAATCAATTTTGGCACAATGTATCCAATACCCTTATACTCAAAACCTTTCTGGCCTTATAATGGGAGACCTAAACTCTTTATTACTTCCGTCTGAAAAATTGGGCGACAAGAAACCTACTCGAGCCAACTGTCGTCACCTTCGTTATTTTATAGACAAATTTAATCTTACCTCCCTCTCAACGGCTCCCAATTCGTGGAACAACAAACAGAAAGATAAGAATGAGATAAAAGCTAAACTTGATAGGATTCTTGTGAATACTGAGTGGATGACCCAGTTCCCCGCCAATGCAAAAACAATTCATACCTCAACTTCTCATCACAGAGCTCTATCCATTCAGTTAATCTCCAAAGCTCATCACAGCCCAAAACCTTTTAAGTTTTTCCATATGTGGGCTAGGAATCCAAGATGTTGTCACGTGGTTAAATCCTCCTGGCTTCTTCGCCACCATCCCCTTCCCCTTCAAAACTTTTATCGGAAAACCAGAAATCTTAGTCATAGCCTCACGGGATGGAACAAAAACATATTTTTAAAATATTCAACATAGCATTTCGGAAAACCTTAGGATTTTCGACAAACTTCTAAATAATCCCCCGACCCATGACAATGCGATAGTCATCTTGGCTTTGGAGGACCGACTCTCTGAACTTTATCTCATAGAGGAACTTTTATAGCGTAATAAATCAGGGAAATCCTGACTCATTGAAGGTGACAACAATACCAAATTCTTCCATCTTGCTTTTCTGCTCCACCATTAGAGGAATCTCATTACCTGCCTGAAAGACTCCGGGAACTAGTGGCACACCGATCACAAGTCGGTTGGCAAAGTCCTTGATGACTACTTTATGGAGATTTTTAAGTCCTCCAATCCCTCACTTAATTCGGACAGCCTATTTCTTCCTACTATATCCTTAGATGATAATGATTATCTACTGAGAATCCCTGAGGAGGAGGAAATTCATTGTACTATCTTTGGGATGGGCAGTCATAAGACTCCAGACCTAGATGGGCCATGCTTTCTTTTTTCAACATTATTGGGAAATCATAACACACGATGTGATTAAAGTGGTTCAAAACTTCTTCATTACAAGAACTCTTGATCAAAAGCTCAATGAAACCTTCATAACTCTGATCCCAAAAGTCACAAATCCTACCACTCCAGACAAATTTCGCCTCATTAGTCTTTGCGATGTCATCTTAAAGTCATTTCAAAAGTCTTAGTTACTCGTATGAAACCTCTACTGGACACCATCATCTCCCTCAACCAAGGAGCATGTCTTAAAGGTTGATCTATTGCGAACAATATTACCTGAACCATAAAACTTTCTTTCAAATGAAACATTGCCGCTTCAAAAAAATGTGGATGGCAGTAAAAATTGACATGGACAAAGCTTATGATAAAATTGAATGGCCTTTTTTTTATTCAAATTCTTCGTTAGCTTAGTTTTGATGGGCGACGGACCCAAATGATCTCCAGATTTTACTCAATGGTGCCCCTCTAGCCACTCTCAACCCCACTAGAGGCATCCATCAAGGTGATCCACCCCCGCCTTACCTGGTGGCGGAAGCCTTATCCCGCCTTTTAGCACGAGTTGAGCAAGATAATATTATCAAAGGCATCTATCAGTCACCTTTTGTATGCCAATGATCTTATGATTTTATGTCAGGCCTCGCTTGTAGAAGCTGACTCCATCAAAGATATTCTCAATCATTACTGCTCGGTGTCGGGCCAAGCAGTCAATTATGAAAAATCTTCTGTCTACTATAGCTCAAATGTTCACCCCCGACATGCCAAAATGATTAACAAAAATCTTGGGATCAAAATTTTATAACCCAAAAGATAAATATCTCGGCTCCTCCTTGCTTTTGTCCAATAAGAAAGCCAAGGACTTTGAATTTCTAATCGACAAAGTAAATTCTAAACTATCAAGTTGGAAATCGAAAGTCTTGTCCCAAGCTGGTAGAACGATGACGATCAAGGTATCTCTTAACTCTATCCCGGTCTACACTATACAAACCTTCGTTCTTCCCTGCTCAACCTCGAAAAACTTAGATAAATTGACCCGAAACTTCTGGTGGAATGGAGCAGAGGATAGCAAAGTTAGGCACATCTGTATGTGGGATCATATCACCTTACCTAGACATCTAGGTGGGCTCAACATCCTCTCGACTCGCCAAAAGAATTTTGGCATGATGGCCAAAAGTGTGTGGCAGGCCTTGGCTTCACTTGAAAATCAAAGAGTTATCACAAGAAGAACATCTTCTAGCTTAAGGGGTCCCCCAATATTGCCTCTTTTGCTTGGAGAGGCAATTTGACCACCTTAGCCAAAATGAAACATTATCTTATTTGCCAGGTCCTTTCGGGTAATCAAATCAACCTTTGGCAAGATTGTTGGGTAAGGCATGGCTTTACTCTCTGAATGTCGCCCTCTTCTCACCCCAGAAATCACCTCCACCTCAGATCTCTGGTTTCAGTCTCCTAATACCACACCTCAATGGAACACACCATTAATCATGTCCATTTTCCCTACCCAAGTGGCCAGAGATATTTTGGAAATCTCGATCAAACCAACTGAACATCATGATAAACTCGTCTGGTTGTTTGATAGACGGGGAACTTTTTCAGACAAAAGTGCTTATCGGGCTTTCAATTCAGATCAACTCCAAAGCTCTACTTCTAATTTCCTCATTCCTTCTCCCCCGCTCATTTTATTTCAGGAACTTCAAGAAGGATATCACACACCTCTTTTCTATGCCCAGTCATCAAAAGACTTTGGCTCTTCTCCTTTGTGTCCATTGATTGGAGCCAAGTTAATCTAGATCCCCCCTCAATCTTAGGGTTTTTGTGTTCTTTTGGGCTACGACTAAAGCCCACCCCCAAGCTAGAGTTGAAATGCTGGCACAATTCACAGTTGTGCTATGCACTATATGGAAAACCAGCAATGCAAATGTTTTCAACAAAACCAAGTTCTACACAAAATCTTTCCTATCCACTCTCAATAGCACCTGGGCTCTCTAACACAAACAATGGTTTACCACCCCCAAATCCCTTTCTTCTGCAATAGGCACATGACTTGAAGAAGTTTTGTTGAACATTGATTCCATCCCTTAGATCCTAGAAACAGCAAAGACGGATATTCAGGAAATGAAACCAAACCAGGAACTTGAACCAAGTCAACATACAGGGCCTCAATCCTGAGATTATGACCACCCGCTTTGCAATGATCCATAACCAGATTCTAGCTGCCAGACATCATAGACTTAACTCTCGATCAAACCTTCGACGCCCTCTCCCTTTAACCTTAGATCCGGATATGACTATTGTCAGTTTTGATGCTAGTTTCTTTGTATCTTCAAAACAATGATCGCTGGAGTGTTTGCCATCAACTAACAAGGACGAGATCTTACGAAGGTGGGTTATCCTATTCCAGGCAAAATTTAGAATAGCACCATGGAAGAGTGCTATCTAGCGGAGGCAAGCCTTCTCCTGATCCTAGCGCACCTACTGGGTGATTCAGCAAATATCATCAGTCTCATTCATGTTGAAGAAACGGGACATGATGTGAGCATGCAATGGGCTTGGCAGCCTATCATTACTACTATTAGGCGTCTTTTTTTGTTGCTTCCATCTTGGTTTTGTAATTATACGAGCGAGACCTTAGTTTAGAGGCCTATAATTTGGCTGTGACTGCAGCTGCAAGTCATAATCCTATATAATCGTACTTATTTATTAATACTATGCATAATGCTTTAATAAAAAAAAAATCAAGAAATTAGAATTAACTCGACCGTAAAAGTTAACTCAAGCGTAAATTTTACATTTCAATATACACCCTAAAACTCGAAATTATGCACTAACCAACTGGTAATATACAGGTTAGGATCTGTAAATTTGCACATCATAGAGAACTGAAGTAACATACTGTGCACATCAGACTTGTTCTGCCAAGTCAAGATAGCTTATGGGATAGGAATACCAATTTCCACCTATCATATTCCTCAGACAATATACAATGCCCATTCCCAAATTAGTATTTAGATATATCACACTTAGTAGGGTTTAGAAGATTCAACAACCGTTGTCTTTCTTGCACGGGGATAACGGAGATTGACAGATTTCCTGGGCTAGTTCATGTATCTTGTTAAGCAGCATTGTCTCCTCAGTCTCTAACTGTGTCATGTATTCCTCTTGTGCATCTTCAACACTTTCCATCTCACTAAACGCAACTGACAGACCTTCAAGATCTCCGTCTTCAATTAAGGCTTGAAACTTTGACATGACTTGTCTCATCTGTTCATTTTCATTTTGAATAAAAATATATTAGGAATAAATTTAATGGAATCATAAGCTTATTTGTAATACATGACCACTTGGAAAAGGTTTAATGAAGGTAAACCACCATGGGCTGGGAATTCTTAAAAAACATAACTTTCATGTATGTTCATGGCATCTCATTTAGGAATGGTAATCCCTTCCCTAAACCAGCTTATGGAATATATTGTTGATCATGCACTCTTTTCCATCCATCCACATAAAAAACAGTGCAATACGTCAATACCTAAGAAGTTCCCAGCCTTACTATCAAGCCAATTTCAAAGGAAGATAACATGCTCGAACAGGAATTGCACTTGAATAACTCATCAGTAAGTTGCAGTTCTATCATGTGCTGAGTTGGCTGGGCAGCACACAACTAGAGCTGAAACTTGGGTAGGTTAAAGCTGATAAGCCATGTCATATTGAAAATAAACTAGATTAGGGCAGAGATATTCAAACCCAAATTAGGTTTGTATTAGGAATTGCTTAAACCTATATAAACTTGGGTGGGTTCAGGTTGTAATTCTAGTTCTTTTATTAGATCATATCCATGATATTTAAACAGTCTTTATCATAATGCTTTTTCTTTGAAGATTTTGAAAATTTATTTGTTGCTTGAGCAGTTGTGCTTAACCTTTTTGTTCCGAAAAACTGAAAATGTTTTTAAGGTGTAGCTACCACATAACTAAAAAATTAAAGAAATATATTAGTTAATTAAAATACAAATGAAAACCAAAGCATTAAAATAAATAGACTGGCGCAGTAAAAACTATACTAACTGAATGACCAGTCTTGTGAGTTGGACTTGGGTAAAATATTCTTAACTGAGCATCGTTTATAACTGTGGTTTGTCGAAACCCCTCCAAAAAAAAACCATGGCTAAATTACTTTGCAAGTTACTTGCTTTAATGGGAATCTCTCATGATTGTGTGTAAATCTTCTTCCTAATGGACAATTCAGTCTGGGAATGTAAGCAGGCATGTCGCTGAACCATAGAAGCCGTGTATCCTCAGATTGTTGCATTCTTCGCTTTCTATTGTTCTCAAAGATCTATATGTGGGACATATGGTGAACTAACCCCTACCCTCAAAAAAAATAAAAATAAATAACTCCTTACCGAAAATCTTTTTCTTTTGAGAGAAACCATCAAACACGTAACCAGTCATGCATTGTCACACATAATGCTGATGGTGAAGAACCATATAATCAAATGAAAAGAATCATACTATTATGTTACCTGGCGTGATATATTTTGGGCTTTGCTTAAGTGCGTCATACCGTGCTCACTGGATTTCTTCTTTGTGAGTTCTGGAACTTTTCTTGTTATTTGTACGTGGATCTCTCCCTTCTTCACTCCTTGAAGAGGTATCCACTTGTCCGCCATCTCGTTTGGTGGTAATCGATGGTATTCAACAATGCAATCACCTATACTTGATGTTGGCAGGACAGAATTGTAGTCCTTCACATGCAACTCCAGTGTGCTTCCATCGTCAGGAAACTCTAAAGTTTGGTTCCATTGAGGATTGAGAGTCTTATACATAACCTGCATGATAGGATTCATTGGGGTGATTCAATTACTAATGAATGGATAGAAAAGCATAGGATACATGATGAATTAAAGTTATATTCTTCTTTCAAGGTTGTAGACAAGAAGGCCACCTATCATTTGCTACTGAAATTTGAAAAAGAGCAACATGGTAAGACCATCGCCAACCATCATGGATAACTCCGAAAATGTCTTTTATCCATTTTCACAATCCAAGGGGATGGATAAATTTATCCATCATCTAAAAATGGATACAGTTATAAATCTCGCTATCCATGGATAATGCTTAGGCATGTGGTTTTTCGCTATTCATGAATAGCACTTGGGCATGCAGTTTTTGAAAAACCACAGGTTTGTTTAATAAATACATATACACAAAAGTTATGGTTTGGTGGTAACTAAGGAAGCACAGACTCTTCAAAAACTTGCCGTATCCGTGTCCGACATGTATCCAACACCGACACTTGCTCGACACACCTCTGACATGCATCGGACACTTGGTCAACGTGTCGGCAGGTGTCAGACACATGGTTAATGTGGTCAACGTGTTGGACCCGCCTCTGATACACTCGAAACATGGTCAGGATTCAGTCAAGATTTAAAAATCAACTTTGTTTTATTTTTTTTTACTTTTAGATGTTTGCAAATAACCACCTAACTTAATGGTTGTTGATCCATTTGAAGTGAATTATTCTTTCAATTGTGATTTCAGAAAAATAAGGCAAAAAACCACTAAAGCATAGAGGTAGTCTATGTTTCTTAATCTTTGTTTCTTCTTCTTCTTCTTCTCTACTTTGCTTCTTGTCTCATCTACTTCTTCTCTACTACATTTTTTATTTACTTGATTTTTTTTTCTAGGAAGACACTTTATTAGATCATTATTTGTTTATATGACTTACTAAAAAATAGTATGACGTGTCGACGTGTCCTCGAGTCCTGTTTTTGCAAAATTGTCGAGTCGGCGTGTCATGTCCGTGTCCGTGTCCATGCATCCTTGGTGGTAACACACCTTTAGTGTATGTAGTTGGAGGTCATGAATCCAAATCCTATTTGAGGCTTTTTTTTATATTATTTTTCATATAAATTTAAACATTTTCAAATATGTATAATAAAAAAAATCAAAGAGCTATCAAATTGGGCTTGAATCTATAACCACTTACTCAAAGCATACTTAAAGTATTCATTGCTGCAATGGACCAAATCTTTTTTTAGGTTTTATTTCCCTGCATCGCACATCCCAATTTTATCTATTTGGTGTGCCTCATCGTATTAGAATTTTGGGTGGAGAGGATTAGGGATGGATAAAATTTGGTTTTGTCCATCCTATCCATCCTCTATGGTTGGAGATGCTCTAACAAGTGGAGGCCACTACCATTTTTCAGTTAAAAGTGTTTGAAACTTTGAGCATTCAGAAGAAAGGAAAAGAAAACTGAGATAACAATGAAAAACAATAGAACATTAAATGGTCAAATGCAGAATAAAATAAGTCAAACATACGTAAACACATATGGATGTCATAACTGTAACCAATGTTCTAAAAATCCTCCTAGGCAGCCGCCTGGGTGGGTTTTTGATATTCTATTTTATTTTTTATTTTCAGTTCGAAAAATTAAGACTATTTTTTTAGCACATTTTGCATATGCATCTTAGCATTGAATTGGAAGAGATTTAAATATAGTATGCTTACTTTTATAAATTATAATTAATAATACAGAAAAAAAACTGCCAAGTCCCCCGCCTAGGCCTCTGGGCGCTAGTGCTCTACATGCCGCCCGCTTACCACCTAGTGATTTTTAGAACATTGACTGTAGTTGCTATGTCACAAGTAACACCCAATATGATGATTTACAAGAACTTTCATGTATTGACTAAGAAAAAGTGAAGTCTGAAGTTCTGAACCAAGTGAATATGAAGTGATTCATATAGTAATACAGAGAATTTTTAAAAAAATGTACAACAGCAAATCTCACCTTTGTTCGTTTCTTCATGTTTCCATATTGTACCCTGACATAAGGATCACTTGTCCCTCTTATATCAGCAGCAATAAGATCTCTTGCCCCAACGAGGGTGAGTTCAATCCAACCATTTTCTGGTCGCCCATTTCTACTCTGCATATAATTGAAAAACTTGGCATGGTGTAACTTTAAATAACAATCCATAGATTAAACAATGTTAACTATGATATATTAAGAATTAAGAATCATAAGAACTCCAAACAATATTTTAAAAGTGGAGGTGACACTCATTCTAGATTATATAACAACGACACTGATACGGGTGTTGGTGTTAAACAAAGATACAAGGTATCAGACACGTCGATTACAAAAATACAATATGGGAACAAGCCTGTACAGTATAATATTATTGATTTTTTTCATCATTTATTCCTTCACTTTAAGATCAATACTGTAACATATGTTAATATGCTTATAATATTTGAACGGAATTAAATTTTTTTACAGATATGTGAAGAAGATGATGATTTAAGAATGGAGTCTCCAACGAGTGACCAGGTGTCAGAATCCAATCTGCCTTTGGCACGGGGAATGTTTTGAAAATGAAGTGTGGTTACATAGACCACTGATTTGTAGATAGACTTCACACCACATTTATTATTGTCCAGAGATGTTAAAATGAGCTTGTCATTCGTGAGGATGATCCACAAGGTGAGGACATGATCATCACGAAAATCAGAACTTAAACTCATTTATATATGTACCCCCCTTGAAGATTGCCGCAATGATTGTGAAAAATGAATTAGTATTTCCTATGCAAACGTAAGTGTTCAGTAAGTATTGTTTTGAAGAGTTTTCATGCAATCATCTTGATCTCTGAATCTTGATTAGTAATTTTCATGACTTGAGAGCATACCGCTGATCCTTCATTGGCGTCATTTCTCTCTACTTCAATTTGAAGCCTCAGTTCTCCTGTATTCACTTTTTCGAGTGGTACCCATATGTCCCTCAAGGAACCTTCTACAAGTCCTTCCAAGTTTATTCGTGCACTTCCAATATTGTCATCTGAAAAAGTGTCTTCAGAGCAGCACTTTATCATAAGGTATTCACCACCACCTATTTCATCAAATTCAAACTTTTGATTCCACACAGGACTGGAGACATTTGTGACAGTCTTAGTTTTAAAGAGTGCCTGCAAAACCTTTTAGCTGTCAATTACTACAAACTAGAATCTCTATATCCACATAAACCATAGTCGAAGTATTATTCACACATAACTCAATATATGTATCCCTCTAATAGAAATTCAAAGTAGATTGTCAGAGAAGAGAAAATATACCTTCCCATACTGTAATTTTACATATGGATCACATTTTCCACCCTTATCTTTCCCAACCAGATCCCTTCCTTCTATGACAGTTATCTTGAGTTTCCTTCCTGTTCCTTGACGAACGCTTGATAGACCAAGCACAGATCGTGGAGATGCAGCACGGAGAGAGTTATCTAAGCTAACTGAACCATCAGCAAACAGCCACTCTCTTAACACAAGCTTCACGGTTAACTGTGAAATAAAAACAACAGAAAGCACACACAAGCGTACATAACTGAGTTTTGTCAGATTTCTTTTCCAACTACAGAGATTGCATTAAACAGAAGTGAGAACAACAAATTGCACCAAGTGATAGTGTGAGATGAAAATATTGGAAGGATAGTTTGGTTTCTTTATGCTCAAGAAATAAAACTTGAAAAAGAAGTAACCACCTAAGAAACTACCATAAGGATTCTTAATAACTATAGGCTAAAAGTAGGTTACTAATTCTGGAACCAAACAATAGTGACACCTATAAACTAATTTAGGGACTATGTGGTAGTCCCAAAAATCTAGAATACAGGCAGGTTGCAGTTCAAAATTCAATCGGCTTAGATTCATGCAGCGATTCATTTTTAAGTAGCACAGACAATGGAATATAGCCTGGTCCTAGAGCAAATTTGTGAAACAAGTCTCAATCAAATTTGGTTCTTAATTTTCATAATTTATCGAGAAAGATTATATCTGATTTTGCAACTTACATTTTTTGAAACATCAAAACATATGTAGTAGATATATGGAACACCAAACCCACTATCCATTAGGTATATCATACCCATTTCACATTCATCAATCATGCCATTCAATTTTACCAAATTCACCAATCAAACAAATATCCTACATCTTGCTGCTGTCACTTTTCACATAACAACACTGATAATTATGGACACGTTCAGATTCGGAGATGAATTTACAGAACAAGGAGATAAAAAATTAGTGCAAACAAAAATGAGAACTGGGCAGCAAGATCTTTATAAGGTGGATTGTTCTTCTGGATAGACATTTTATTCTTTAACAATCATCAGATTGAGCCACAAATCAAATCACTTGTTCTTCAAGTTCAATTCCACTTAGTTTCATGTTTCTTCCTCATTTTCTCCATTTCTGGACCTAATCCTACAGCTACAGTAATTACTTTCATTTTCAAAACCTCACCATGTAGGAAATGATGTATACACATATTTCTAACACAGGATTTATTTTACTATTATAATGGCCAAAGGCCTTAGGAACAACAAATTGTCTTTCGCGAACATTTTGAAACTTCCAAAGACGCCCCTCCCATTTCACAGAATTTTACACACTTGTGTTATTTCATCCCGAAGATCATTAATTATCTTCTCTCTCTCTCTCTTTTTTTTTTTTTTTTTTGCACACGTGGTATCGTAAGCCCATTTCCAGCCACACTCTATCCACCTCAGTGCAGACTCCTATACGCGGCAAGAATCTTACTGTTACAGCTACAAACAACATGCGCACTCGAGCATCAAGTGCACACCTCTAGCTAGTCAATGCTTATTATTTTCTCGCCTGAGGTTGACTTGAGATTTGGATCCCCTCCAATAGGCGACATTTCTCATGTCCGACTTGGAGGGATAAGAACCTTTGTTTTATTGGTTAATGAATATATCAACCACGAATATGTAGATCAGATAAAACCCCAAAGGTTAATGGATATTATGGCTGTGTTATGGCATTTGAGGTTGGAAAATTCAATTTCCAGTTATGATCCATTGCGTAGATTGTATCTGTAGCTGGATTTTTAGTTTATGATCCATTGTATAGATTGTAAAAATTAACATTAGTCTCTCATACATGTATCTTCTCAAAAGCATAGAACGTGACAAGCAAGGTTTAAAAAATGAAGAATAAGTAAAGATACAGCTACCTCTCCCGAATTTATTCCCTCAAATGGCAGAACCATTTCAACTCCTTGTCCAACACTCTCGGCACGTTTGGCTATTACACCAGATGCAGGTCCCACTGCCCAGAATATTGTAGAGTCATCTGCAACATATTTCATCTGTGCAAAAAGTGAAAGTTGTAGAGATATTGATTCGAAGAGATATTTCAAGGAAACAGATGGGTATTTTGAGATATCATCTTAGATTATACATTTATGATACAAGTACGCTGATCTGCACAGTTAATTAAAAAATATTGATTGCATCCACTATGCACTTTACCTTTATTTCACAACTACTAATGTAGTTAAACTTCACATTCTCTGGAACTGATTCATAGAGATGAAATCTAATCATTCCACTGTTCGCGTGCAAAACCATATTGAAGGTTGCATCCCATCTGGGGCTTAGATCTTGACTTGGAAATGTTTTCCTAGTTAAATCCCCAAGTTCCACTTCAACAAATGTTCGTGTATCTTTATTGTCTCGGTTGCCTTCTGACTTACTTTTTGTGAAGCCTTGTTGTCTTCCTGAATTGTTGCTTTTCGGGCTATCCCTATTCAGTTCGTTCGCTGAGATAACTGTCACAGAAAGTACACCTCCAACAGCCTTCTTCCTTAAATCTACTGGCGGTAAAGAATAACACTGGCGATGGGGCTCAACCATTGTCCTAACTAAGGTATCTGTCAACAGCTTATCCTGCGTGAGAAAGATAACATTCTATATAACTAATATTAAATAACTTAAACTTGTGCAAATGATCCATTGGAAGGTCTTAATTGGATTAGCACAGGCCATGCTCTTGGTATGCTTTTGCAAATCTGTGTAACTAGTAAAGAAACCAACCAGCCAAGATGAAACTCCAGGAATTTCTGTAGCAGAAAGTGTTGGGCTTCCACCACTTCCGAAGGCGATACCTAATCTCACTTCTGGAGGTGATTCAAATGAGTATAGAACAGCTTGTCCATCAAGAACTGGCATCAACAAAAGCTGTAGAAGTTCAAATTAAAGGAAAATAAATACACTTAACACTATTTCATTCATCACCAAAGTCTGAAAATAGCCACCTTATCGGGTGCATAGAATAACATTCTGAGCACGGAGAGAAACTATGAGTTCACAGATGCGCATACTTCAATTTAAAGAGCAAAGAAGAACCTAAGTACAAAATGAATAACTAAATTCATTATTAATAAAAAAAATTCATCTGAGACCAAATGAAAGGCAACAGTGTGGAAGAACAAAAAAAAAACACTAAGGGGAAATAGATTTAAAGTTTTGAGCTCTCTTGCTGACCTGCAGTTGTTATTTTGATAAAATTAAGTTCTTATGGAGAATAATGAAGTTAGGTTTTTTATAAATAGGTGATCTATGGATTTGGGTTTATTTCCTTTCATGTTTTTGCATATCCACGAGTATGGGGTGTCGCACATATCGACCAAACCTATGAATCTTGGGAGCATGCTAGAACATTGAAATAATTTTTTTTCTGCTTTAACTTTATTTTATTGATCATATTTTTCACTATTGTTACATGTGTACCACTAACTTTCAATTACATTTAAAGGAATTGAATCCGCAAAAGATGTGTCAAAAAGTTGACGAACTAAACATGGTGATCACTGAAATGTCCAATACTTGTTTGACACCCTTTTTTTAAAGGGAGTGTCCTCATTACATAGCTCTGGGCCAATTAATAATCCAAAGTGATGGTTTGGTTGAACCTATATCCTAAGGTTTTCATTGTCTTTGATTGCATTTCTTGAGTATACCTTTATTCAGTCTTTCATGTTTCTTTCTTGCTTTCTTTGCCTCGGGGCCTGCTTTGTATCAACAAGTCTCTGGTGTGGCCTTCATATTACCAGGGACACGGATCCAATACAGTGCAATCCAGCACAGTACTCTATTTTAAAATCTTTATTTCAGTTTATAAATTGTTATTGGTTAGGTGGTTTTATGTAATGAGTTTGCTCGTCCTCAAACATACAAAAAAAATCATATCATAAATAAGATGTATAGGGCTGTTTCAAGTCAAATCAAGATCAATAAATAATAGCTTTCTTATTTCAAGTCATTAAAATTTAGTGTTTTGTGAGACCATCCAACTAGCTATAAATAAGGCCATTCTTTAGGTTTTTATCTGGTAGTTATTTGAGTTGTTAAGAGAATTTTCTCTCCAAGTTATTAGTGAAGAATTAGGGCTATTTTCTCCAAATTCTTGTTGCATCAGTTTGACCTAAACTGACTTTTCTTTCCCTTCCACAAACAAATGCCATCACATCTAATTAGGTATGGTCACGACTCCTCTAATGATGAACTATGAACTATATGAAATGGTTGATGCCTGATACGCTTCTAGGAGAGCAATATCCATGTGGATGCTAAGATTAATGTCCCCATTTTTAAATAAATAATGGATGGGGATGCTTTAGTAGATTGGTTGGAGACAGACAAGTTTTAAAAACAAGAACTACATGGGCGGCAAGTGTGTCCATTTGATGTGACCAGATTGCAGAAGTATGCAAATCCTGGTAGAATGATTTATAAAGAGTTGTGAAGTTCTAGAAAAGCTCCCAACTGTCTATTTGAAAAAAAATGAAGAAGTATTCGAAATATTTTCTTATTCCTAAAAGAGTTCAAACTTCTATGCACTTTAGCTAATCTTTCGGAACAAAGGAGAAAACATAAGTAGATATATTGGGGATTTGGATGCTCGCATTTGGACTGATATGTGAGATATCAATTATTTGGACAAAGCTATTGAGTATGATCACAAGGTGGAAGCCCACTGTAAGACTACAACATTCCAGTTCTGTTCAACACCGTACAGTCTTACCGCCTCTTCTAAGAATGTTAAGCTTGCATCCAATTCCATTTCTGCTTTTCAATGTTTCAGGTGTTAGCGTTTGAGCACCACGCGAATGCCCAGAGAGAAATAATTGACCAATGACTATGGAGATGGAGACCCCAATTGAGGATACTCCTGTGCACACTGATCCATTCTTTAGGGTTTTTTGGATGAATTTGAACCTATTGCAGGTGACGGGGATGGTCCCATGCTTCCGACTCAGGTCGAGTTCCAAGGAGGGGAGTATGATGTGGTCATCATCAACAGAGGGACACACCTCCTATACAGTCTGGCCCACTGTGTATATATTTCTTCTAGTTAGTTGAAGATCAACAATTGATTTGCACTCTTATTTTGAGCTGTTGCAAAGAACTCTAGGTCGTGCTTGAGAGTTCTAATGCTTAGCATCCATTGTTTTACGTCAGTCTGAAGCAATAGTATCCCTCTAAGTTGATGAGACCAAGAGTCTAAATTCCTTTTTCTTTTGGTTTTCAAGGTTAGTGTTGTTAACCAATGATAAATTTTAGCTAATCAGATTCCATATGTGCCCATCATTGTCCTATTTTCTGCTACAAACTCACTCACAACAAGACATCCAGTCCAGCAGATTATCTTTCTGTTCATGATCTTACAGTGTATAATATGATTTATCAAATTAAAATTTGTATATTTTTCCTATATCCAACATAACTAAAGGCAAAATAGTCCAGTGGAAAAAGCATAGTCATGTAAGTTACGTACATCTCCCTTAATGCGCAAGCTGTTGATTACAATCCGTGCAGTTCCAAGTAACGGCTTCGCCAACTTCGCCAGCAATATAATATTTATGTCATTGGAGCTCCATTCAAAACCCATATGCAAAATTTGCTGTCAGGATACACAATGTGATGAACGTAAGTAAAGCAAGTCAACAGAAACATACTAAAGAAGTCACTGAAAACAATGCATATGAAGCTATAACTATAAGTACTCGCTATCCCAATCATAATTGGACACTATGTCATGCCAGATCTCACATCAGTATTGACACTCATAAATTCACACAAACATATTTTTTTCAAGACAAATAATTTGCTAAACAAGGTTTTGATTTAAAAATTAAAAAACAAAGATAGGTATTCTTATTGTTATACGCTTATACCAGCAATTTACCTATGCTTACAGCACTTCCATCAATACCACATACACCAAAAAAATCTCAATGCATGCAGACTCATTTAAGCAAGGAGGTCCCATAAAACCTGTGTAGTTAAAACAACGTTATAACGCCGATATACCTCTTAATGTGGGTGAGCCGTTACGTTATGACACTATCACGTTATGGTATCACAACTCCGATATAACAGCGTTATGTGGCCGTTATTGAGATAACGTTTTTTTTCAATAACACCGTTTTAACGTTTTGTTCTAATACATTAAAAAAATCATTCATTTCATTCTCGATCGAACCAGAACCCTAGACTCATAGGATAGAAGAACTAGACCTCGCCGTTTGACAAAGAATGAGATAAGAAAGAAGGAAGAAGACGAAGAGTTGATCGCACTCTCTCTTGCGATCTCACTCTCATACTAAGGGAAGATGTTTTTTATTAAAATTTTTTGTTTTTGAATTTAATGTTATGAACACGATTTACTTTTTCACTATAATACATTAATATTTTGTGGGGGTATTAAAATATATATTTAAAAAACTATTCTGTTATATATCGTTATATCTCAGTATATCCCCTTATAACCTATAACGTTCTTAAACCGTTATGGGTCCGTTATCCGTTTTAACTGCATAGCATAAAACACTTCCAGTGATATATGACTCGTGTAACATATACAAGTAAGCCATTGCCTATGATCATATCCATTCATGTCACTTATACAGGGATGATGCCTGCCTGCATCGTCCTTGTATCAATATCTCATTCAGATACGAATCAATGTGGCTTAGATACGATACATATTGAGTAGCATATCATGCATATTATAAGATTGATAACAGAAGAGATAATCAATTGACACAACAAGACATACATCTCCACACATAATCAAGCTAAAATACTCGTATTCAATATTCAAAAATTAAATTTTCTTTTAATAAGGAGCCTATATCAAAGGCTAATAAGACTCTTAGACAAAAGTAAATACTTGTATAAACTTCCTAACTTATACCTACTACTAAATATCACTCAAAACCAGTGTTCTAAAAAGCGCAAGGTGGTGGAAGGGCGATGAGCGGGTGCCTAGCGCCCAGGGGCCTAGGTGGGCGCCTAGGCAGTTTTAGGTTTTGTATTATAACTTTAATAATTTACAAAAGTTAAGCATAATACCTTATCAATAACATTCAATTTAATGCCAAGATGCATATGCAAAATTTATAAAAATAAAAAATAATAGTCGTGAACAAAATTTATTAAAACTCGACTGAAGTTGGTCATGATGGGTATTTTATACAAAGTTGAATTTGTGGAAAAATATCCAAACCTACTCTTTTATTTTTCTTCAAATTGCATAAAAGACTTCAGTCATGTTTGATAAAATCTACATTACTAAAATTGGTACCGGCAGATCATTTGAGAATTCCATTAAGTAATCATCATTTGCTACATTCAGACATATACTGAATAAAAAACAATTAAATTGTATCTTTCCAAAAAAGGGGAAAGAAAAATAAAATAAAACACAATCAGCCTTATTCAAATTAGTGCATCCTCTTTTGTTGGCCTGAGAACAATCAATCTCAACTCCTTGTTCACATAAATTTTGGCAACCAGGAAAAACAAAACCCGCCCAAACCGCCTAGACCCCGCCCAGAACCCGCCTAAGCGCCTACCAGATTTTTCACCCCGCCCAGCAATTAATCTGGGCGTTTCTCTAACGCCTATCGCCTAGCGCCTAGGCCGTTTTTTAGAACATTGCTCAAAACTATCCTAAAACGCTTAAAATAAGCTTTTGAAACCTAAAAAACTCACCAACTACTTAAAAAAAATGAAATTACATAAAATACTTGATAAAAAAACTATAACTTTTGCTCTATTCTCCTAGGCTTGAGAGAATAGAAAAAACTTGTTCAAGTTTTACCATAAAGTTGTTTGTGCTTCAATATCTACATCATACTCGCTGGTTTGTAAGATAATTTGTCTTCGTATCTGATCTTTGTAATTACTTTCAAGATCAAAGTAAAATGCCAAAACATGCTAAACTACAAGGTGAATTTTTCATAGTCAATACATGCAGATTGCAAAATGTTTATTGGCTTCCCACTTTTCTCAGAACCTGCCATAAGGTATCTTCATACCAATGAGTTGGAATATATTCATGGCAATGGCAATCATCATGAGGTAAGTCAAAATCAATAAACATTAATTTTTTTCGCTCTTTGGAAGAGAAATACACCATCAATTTTGCTTTCTTTCACCAATATGGATTTTCTTCCTCACAATGAATGGTTGAATGTTTGCCTTCTTTAGCATAACCATCAAAAGTAGGAAAACCTAAATCAATAAATTCATCTTCATCCTCCAAGTATTCATCATAAACTGGAGGCAAATTAAAATCAAATAACACATCTTCAACCAAATACAAAAGAAATTAGTGGAGATATAACATCGATCAATGCATCTGCAGTTCTTGTGATACGGAAATTTTAGAAAGAACATTAAAAAAATCACCTTGTTGTCTTTTCAATTTGATGGCATAGAAGAAACACAAGACTTCACTTTCACATTCTCATAAAGTCAACATTTGACTTAGACTTTGAAAGCGACCATTTGTTTATCCCATTTAGTTTGCGCAAAGGCCTCGCAATTGTAATTCAACTTTACCATTATGCACTCGAATTGTACTTTCCTCATGGAGGCATGAATTTTTTTTCGAAAATAAAATGGTTATATGTTTGGATTTCCTACAAACTTGGTGGAATCTACTTTGTCACAAAAAAATCCAAGATGATGGCAAACCGATTGTTCGCTCTCCAAATGATATCTTGCAATTTGACGATGACGACAGCTCGAAGATACCCTAAGGCCATGTTTGGTTGCACAATGAAATGGGTTTCACCATTGTAATGGTAATGACCATTACAATGGTTTAAGCCATTTCTGTGTTTGGTTTGGCATAAAATGGCGCAATGGGAATGACCATTACAAATTTCATTGTAATGGAAATTCCTTCTCAAAACCCTATGAATGCCCATTACAATGCCCATTGTAATGGTCAACACTCCATTTGTCTTTTTTGCCCTCCTTACCTAACATAAATGTCTCCTTACCCACCATAGATTCAAAATCCATGGTTAATAATTGAGGGCATAACGGTAAACACACAAATCATTCTCATTCTCATTCCCATTCTCATTCCCATTCTCATTCCCATTTCCATTCTCATTCTCATTCCCATTCTCATTCCATCGAGTAACCAAACATAGTAATGTTCCCATTTCCATTCTCATTACCATTACCATTCCAATTGTCATTCCATTGAGTAACCAAACATGGCCTAAGTTCTTTTCATGAGAACATTCCTCCCAATAATTGGGAGGGCTATAATACCAAATGATGCCAGTAGATCGCGATAGAAAGAAACGACTGAAGCACCAAGGGTAAAATCTCCACACAAGATAAGACGAGTTATTCAGGTTTAATCAATTTCATTCAATATTCAAAAACTAAACTCACAAAAGGGGACAATATTAATAGCCTTCTAAGACTCCAAAACATAACCAAATACTTGTAGAAACTACTCACTCAAAGCAATCCTAAAACACTTAAATTTCTTTTATTTTCAGTTATTCAATTTACTTGCTTTACAATTATCCTTCATATAAGTAAGGCTTGGAGCTCTTTTTTATTTTGAGAAGAAAGCACTTCTGATTTCTAGAGAAAGAACTAGAAATTTGAATCCTACAACTTTTTGTTTTTTGTGTGGGTGTTTGGTGGTGGGGGGAGGGGGTTATTTCTGCCACAAGCTACATAATCACCATTCTCAAATTGTACGAGTAGACAAACCAAAGCCTAAGCTGATTCAGTATATATTATCAGTCCTTGTTACCGTTAAGAAATAATAAGATTGATAAAGTGGCGTATGAGTGATTCTCAGACTCAGAATGTGTTTTCACATTAATAAACAATATACTTATAATTTGAAGATTCTGAAAACTTGAGATCTAAATAAATACCTTTGTGATCACAAACTTCAAACATTTAGAAGGGGTTTGGTTGCATGGAATCCTATTCCATGGGCATTCATGAGAGGACCACCTACATTTAAGGCTAAGGCTAAGTGGAGGTAGCATTCATATCCACCGTTAGAATTTGTGATCAATGGTGGCAATGAAAATCTCAAGGACACGGAAATCACACTACATATTTCAAACATTTGTTTGCAAAGAAATGTAATCACGCCAATAGGCACTTAGTCGTTTACAGGCTTGCATCTCAACTTTACTTATTCTATCCATATAATCTGTTCATTTTATGAAATCTCACAGCAAAAATCAAAAGCAAATCCAGAAATCAAACCTGATCAGTTGAGGTTGACCAGCGTGTGCCGTGCATCCCTAAACTGGGAGGGCATGAACCTAGTGAGAACTCCAGCAGTTCAATCTTTTCCTACAAAAGAATCACTATACCAGTAAATATATATGGTATGATTGATCATCATACAGAGACATTAAAGAGTATAAAGAGGTTTTAAGGACTTACAATAAGCCTTGGTTTCCGGTGTTTCAGGCGTTTCTGCACGAAAAATTTATACAGGTAGAGAAATAAGTGATACCCTTGAAAGAGTAACAGTCATATTGTACAACGAACACAATAAGAAAATATCCAGTCCTGATACAGAGTTCGTGCCTAATGATGGTGATAAAATCAAATCATTCAACAGGTTTGTCCATCAACATTAGGAAAAACTCATGGCAGAAAGTGCCATATACTCGAGGGAATCCCAGGACTAATGCAATAGATACGGCAAACTACAACAAGTATGTTTTACAACTCTCACAATGAATGTCTATTTAACTTTTAATAATTTGGTATGTCACAGTTTTCAGGTAATTATGAGCATCAGAATGGAAGGAAATGTATGCTTAAGTCTTAACATGGAAAGGTCTTGCATAGAAAGTTCCATAACATGTCTTGATAGAACTGCAAAGGCCATTCAGCAGTGTATGGTGTCCTTCAGACGGACATATGTTGTCCAGAATCTCCAAAGTTGTTTTAACAATACCTCAAGCCATCTGAAATGGGGGCTTCATAGGAAGTATATATGCAGAGAGAGTCAATGTGAGAGAGTGAGTCTAAAGGAGACCTTTTCTAAGCTTAACTGAAAACAAGTCACCAAACTAGACACATAGATTCCCTCCCTGGGTTGATGTGGTTTAGTTTCTTTTCTTTATAAACATTTTGCTTGTTATGGTTATTCAATTCCATTTGTTGATAAAAAAAAAAACGTGATAGTGATTCAAATCAATCGCCAGAAATATGTAAAGGAAGTGTAGTTTTACATTAAGGAAGCAAAGAGCAAAGAGATTGTCGTTGTTTCGTTGACACAAAAGTGGAAAGCCCAGTGACAGAGCTTCTTATTGTGTTTTATCTTTTTCTAACCGTTTAGATTCACATGTGCAATCAAGCCAATTATGAAATGCAACCAACACAGCCTGATAATTTTGTGGTCTATCCAAAAAGAAAATAAATAGTTTTATACTCACAAAATAAATAGTAAGCTACTAAAAAACATAGCAACCGTTAGGAACAAGTACAGGATGCTCACCTCAACGATTGATGAAAACTTGTTCGAAAGTTTTGGGTTAAGAAAGTTTGGCCAAACTTCCATCAAAAATTTGTTCAGCCACTCACACTGCTCTAGTGGTGTTACTTTCTGTAATAAGCAAAAGCATATTATCCACATTAGGAAAAAATTAAGAGGAGAAACCTACAATCATTAACACGTGTATAAGATCTCCAATTAAATAGAAATACCGATGTGTACAAAATGACTTGCTTCCATCTTTTGTTCAAGTCTTCGATAAGAAGTTGGCGCTTAAACCTACCATACTGCAGGAAAAAGTTTAAATCCAATTATTAATGTCTAGTGACTGTCTGATTGACATATAAGATACAAATTTTAGAACCTATACCATGTGAAATATTCAACATGTTCAAAAATCAAATTAAAAAAAAAAAAAAACAAGTTTGTTATAAACATCGTATATGAAGGGTGGAACCTCTTGAAGTTTCCATCACATGTTTGGATGTTGTCCTTGAGAGCATGGAGACTTGCATAAAATGAAGCCTCAACTCATAAATCCTTAGCTCCCAAGAATTTATATAGATCACAAACTTCATATACTTGCAAGAATACAGCGTTTAAAAACCATCCTAGGAAATGATGAAATCCATCTTTGTTTAATTTCACAGTTTTTTCTTCTGTTATCTTTTTCATTGAAAACATCATGTTGGATTTGCATCACAAGAACCAGCATTAGTGATATTAAATCAAACTAGATGGCTTGAAAACCAACTTGCCTTAAACTAAAAAAAATCATCTTTTATCGTTTGGGATCACATAGCACTTCCTCCACAATTTCATCAATGAGTTAATTACACCCATGTCTTGAAATCGCACATTAGTGATGGAATGAAATAGTTTCCATGACATACAAATGAAACATGGATGTTTATGGTAGACAAACAAACAGAGTCATGCCAAATACCCATCCAAATTGCAACCAGAACAACCCAAAATATACAATACCCATCATGTATCAATAAGAATTTGTTACAAACAATACAATCAAGAGGCACCGGACCTAGTTAGATTTTGAAATCTTTGCATACCCATCTGTCCTAAATATCAGATAAAAGCATAAAAAAAACAAAGTAAGAAATAAAAATAAAAACCTGAATTGTTGCCCAAACAGAGACAGCGAGAGGGACCCAATTGGAGAATGGAACAAGCCATCTCTCAATAACCCAAGCCAGCAAAACCAAAGGAATCAGAAATGTTAACAGAGGTTTATCATCCCTAACATGGTTTAAAAACTCGGTTGCTTCTTTGATGTAGTAATCGATCTTTGCCTTTCGAGCCATTTTCTTTTCTTTTCTTTTCCTCTCTTCTCTGTATTCAGAGACCACCTTCTTCTTCAAATTCCATGGGGCTGGGCGGTTTTGAAGATTTCAAAGTGAAATTAGGGATATATGCGAAACAGAGGAGAAGACAAATGGGTATGGGTGTGGTTATTTGAAGAATGGGACTTGTAATTTGTCGCTTTAAAAGTGCTGGGTTGATGAGAGAGTGGGGTATCATCAGTTACGAAAGAAGAGAAGATTAAAAGAGAAGAAGAAAATTGGTGGAATGAACAGAGAAAGAAAAGAATAGCTTAGAAGAGGAGACCATACGATTAGAAAAGTCAATGAACAGACCGCAGGAATTAACATCAGTTTTAGGTTTAGTGAGAGTGGAATAATAGTATATCAATTATCAACAGCCACATTTTTGTACTTAGACAAACACTCAATTCAATTATTCAAATTATATAATGTTTATTTTTTTTTCATTATAAATGTCTTCAATAATTATTTCAAAACCTAACAACAAGTTGATCCCAGTAGAAACATTATGATCTTCAAACACCCTTTTAATCTATCTAACACTTGCAACGATTTTGACCCAAAAATACAATGCCATAGTAATCGTAATTACGTGAATGTATTTACCTCCAAGATAACTTTGTTTTTACCAAATCTCTTGATTACACAATGGACTCGTACTAAACCCTGGTTAAAGAGATGAATGCCATGTTTGCAACACATGGGCCTTTAAGTTACAACTAAGGAACTTCTAATAAGAAATCAAAAATTATTTTTCTCTACTAAAAACATGAAACACATGGATCTAACTGTATATATTCTTGATTGTTTTGCATCAAAGCCCCAATATGCTAAAGCAAACTTAGTGATGAAAGTCATTGTCAAAATTTCTATTTCATAATCACAAAGTGATTATATTTTTCTGGCAAGCATAGAATCTCACCAAGTCAGTTAAGTGCGTGGAGCCACCCCACTACCAAAAGTATTTTCATCATTTGACAATTGAATGACACGAACAAATGGATGAGATTGAGGACGAAAAAAAAAAAAAACTATTTGATAATGCATGTATATACACATCATGTAACCTCTAAATAAGAAATGAAGACCTTAATGTACATAGCAATGAAAACGTTTGCTTGCTTCTCTTATGATCTGATTTTGATCCATCCACTTAATGATAACATGGCACATAACTTTGTGACATTTCATGCTCGTGTAATTGCTCTACCTTGGATCAAGATTAATGCAACCTCTTTCACGACATCAACTGTCCTTTAATTCAATACATCAAGATGGGAGAAGAAACCAAGAACGAAATCAGGACCACTCTTTTAATTTCTTCTTGTTAATTTTAAAACCACTAATACATATCTACTTGTCTACCCTTTTTACATGGGAATAGAATATAAAATAATGTGAAGAGGACCACTGTCCATTCTTGTAATGGGGTTTGTAATTTGATGTTTCACTCAATTCTGAGTTCTTGACAACTGTTAAAAGAATGTTCACCATATATAGTGATTTCATGTTCACATTGTATCAGCCTATCAGGTGGGATTAGGCACTTTATTTGGATTGTTGGGGAGGGCTTTCTTCCCTTCTTCTATATCTCCATTTATTAAACTCTTAGATTCCTCTCTCGTCTACTTTTTAGTTGGCAGTTACTAAATGACACTACCAGTCTTGTTGAAGGACATTATTATTGTCCTACTTTCTAAAAGACACCACTATCTTTTTGAAAAATACCACCTACAAAAAGACATCACTAATATAAACCTTGAACCTATCATAATCCAATTATTTTCTCCATTTGTCCCACGAAATAGTCTCATTCCTATCTCAAATTTTGAATCTCTGCACCCTCTTTTCTCGCCATCGCTCTCCATCTACTATCTACTCTCTACTTTATCCCTTTACTCTCATTGCGCGATACAAAACTAGGGCTTTTGTGTACAATTTGGGTGTGTTGGTGCAAGGCGGTTGCTGCTATTTGGAGCTGTGTTGGTGTTCGATTTTCTGCGATTTGCTACGTCATCATCTTTTTTGCTTCTTTCTATTCAATTATTGTTGTGGGGATTCATCTGTGCATTCAACCAAACCCATTCATTCAGGTAAACTCTAAATCTCCATGACTCATTTTTGTTTTAATTGTATCAATTTGTTTTAAATGTTTGTTAAGGTAAAGGCAAACAAAGATGTTGCGTCTTCTTTGGTTGTTGGTGTTGGTGTTGGTGGTGGTAATGGTGGTAGCAGTAAGTGATGATATACTGAAACGTCATCTCTTCTATACCGTACACATATCATGATGATCTCAATGAATAACAGTCCACAGCGTCAATCTAACATTGATCCGGCCCAAACAACATCAAGCCCACGTAGCGCAGTCTGTCAAATGGACCCAAATTACTACAGCCTGCTAAGTCCACACATCTCAAAGTCATCCCCAATACCCGTGAGACCTATTAAGGCAAGTATCTCGAGGATCAGCTTTGGACAGGCAAGCCAACAACACTTTGTCTCCAACTAGGAAGCAAATACCAGAGTATATGTCATACATGGAAACTTTCATCTATGGACAACACTCCAATTGGAAACTATCTCCCGCGTATCTAGGAGCACAGATCTAACAGAGAAACTTCCCTTCTCAAGACGACTTCTAATTAGAGAATGATCTCCAATAAGATCTCATTCCCTAAACTACGCCACCGATGGTCTGGTCGAACCAAGACTTCAGCACTATAAATAAGACATGAGGTTGGTAAACAAATGTACGCTACAAATTCTCTATTTACGGCATTAAACCTTCCTTTTCCTGTCTGATTTTAGCATCGGAGTGTCATCGACCACCACAACGATGATCTGTGGCTCACGTGCGTTCCTTGTGCAGGTCATCATGTCAGCAGGTCAAGGTCAAACAGGGTGCGAAAATCGACTGTATCATTTTGGCATCGTCTGTGGGGACAACAGAGTTCCTAGCAAAACACTAACATCATCTCTCTTCAGAATTCAAGAAGATGGTGACCACCAGATCCCGAAACAATGGAGACCAAGGGGACACATCAAACACTCAGACTAGCGATATACCACTGCTTTCAGCGGTGCCGGCGACACAAGGGCAACAGGCTCACACCCTCGCACCAGCAGCAACAGTGATGGACCCTAGGGTGGATCTGTTATCATTACAGTAGATCGCTAAAGCAGTGAAGATTCCCACACAGCAGAACCCTCCACCTGTGGATAGAGATCAGGAGCAACACAGACCTCAATCTCCAGATGACAACAGAAAGGAAGCACAGGAGAGTAGAGCCCCCGCCAGTTCTCACTAGACTAGAGGTGGCGCGGTCAACGTAGATCAAACTTTCAGGGCAGATAGACCTGCCACGCAGAACCCTCTCCGCTGAGAGGCTCATGACCCAGACGTGTTGTACTGCCTTTCTATTCCCTTTTCGTGGACCGTATCATGAATGGGCACTGCTAAAGAAATTCAGCCTTTTGAAACTTGAGTTTTATGACGGGACCGGTGACCCGTTCGGTCACTTGTGTCACTATCAACATATAATGACGCTCAAAGAAGGTTCTGAATCATTGATGTGCAGAACGTTCCCTACAAGCCTGAAGAAGTCAGCTCTGACATAGTTCCATAGCCTCCTGCCAAAATCAATCGACTAATTCAAGACACTAGCCAAAGAATTCCTGACACGCTTTTTCTGCAGCCAACGGATCAGGAAGGGTCCGCACTATATACTCTCCCTAAGGCAGAAGTAACATGAAACGCTAAGAGAATATGTCACACACTTCAATGATGAGTTGACGCTCATTAATGACTGCAGCGACTATACCGCCGTTACGACTTTTACTACGGGTTTAAGAGAAGGAAAGTTTTACAACTTCCTCACCTAGGAACCCCTCTGGATATGGCAGAACTCTTGAAAAGCGCCCAAAGGTACATCACTTTGGAGGAAATGAGAACAACAAAGAAGGAAACTGAAGTAGAGAAGAAACCCTTCATTTCTAAAGACAGAAATGAAGGAAAAAATGAAAAAACAAAGATAGAAGCAAACAGAAGCACAACGACAGCAGCCCGACCTCAGGCCAGAGAAATCTTCCAACTATGTCAGATCAAGAACCATGACCCCCCTCAACTCTAGCTTGTCGGACGTCCTTAATTCCATGAAGAACTGGGAGAATCTAAAATGGCCCCTGAAGTAGCGCGGAGACCCCTCCAAGCGTGACAACATCAGGTATTGCTCATACAACAAGAAGGGTGGCCACGACATCAACGACTGTAAGAGTCTAAGTTATGAGATCGAGTATTGGATCCAAAAGGGAAAGTTGAAGGAGTTCCTGTGTTCAAAAAAAATGCAAGACCAGACCAGGGAAAAGGGAAAGGAGGTCAAAAAATTGAGAAGGAGGCTCCGAGCATTATATATATCCTTCACGGAGTCGGATCGGAAGAAGAACAATCAAACAAGTCCCGAAATCGGACACTCCTTGAGATGCAAACATAACCCACTAGTAAAGACAAACACGTGTATTACTTGCGAGTGCAGAGCCCTATCCCGACCTTGACTTTCAAAGATAAGGACCTCGAAGGCGTTCGCGCACCGTACAATGACGTTCTTGTCATTTCGATCTCTATTGCATGGTGGGAAGTAAAGAGGGCCCTGGTGGACGTGGGAAGCTCTCCCAACGTCGTATTCTACAACGCATTCCGTAAAGTATGGACCTCAAGGAAGATAACTTGACACTCTCCGGCTACCCGCAGATCGGTTTTAGGGGAAAAAATGCTTCCCAATCGGGAAGATAAGGCTAGCAGTGGTGGCATGAGAGCCACAATTGAGGAAGGTCATGTTCCTGGACTTCATGGTAGTAGACGCCTCGTCTACCTATAACCTCATCTTGGGGAGACCCTGGCTTCATCAGATAGAAGTAGTAGTCTCCACCTTTCATCAGTGTGTCAAGTATAATGCCAACCAATTGGAGGGTACAATTCGCGGGGACCAACCAACGGCACAGGGTTGCCCCTATGCTGCGCTAAAACATATAGAATATTCTCAGATTCAACTGGAGCCTGCCAACCAAGTTGAATAGAAGCCAGACTCAAAAACTGGGGAAGAGTCACTCCTCCCAGATGGGGACAAAGACCCAACAACAGTGGCTCAACTTAACAACGAATGACAGTCCAACATTACAGAAGCAGCTCGCCCTCTAGCCCGATAGGATGTCTGGCCTAGTGGAGAGGTCGGTGCAAATGCGATCACAAACCCACAACTGTCAGTGAGTGTGTAAGAACCATCCCACGCAAGGTTCACTTTTCAATGACCTCAACGCGTCGGCGGAACTTGACAATTCGGCGAAGGTACTTACAATCCAAGCAAAGGCCATACAAATTTACTTCAGGGCCGGATCAACCTCTCTCTGCCAATAGTCAATTTATCCAATTATTTAGCTTTCTTTTAGTAGTCAGTTTAGAGTTTCAATTCTTAGGAACTTATATGATTTGCACTCATTTGAGAAATAAAAGAGAATTACACAAACACACTATATTGATTACTGGAAAGATGTAACAACGATCGCCTAGATGGCGGGTATAAAAGATTACAAACTACAAGCATCCAAGTCTGATGCGATGTACAATAAAGATTCGCTTAAAAAGTCTGACTTCAGAAGAGGACTCAGAAGTGACAGCAAAGGTACCCAAGGTAAACTGTGATGCCTCCTAAGAGTTTCGCTCTGCGATTTCTTCGAAAAAGATGAAAGAACGCTATCAATTAAATGCTTCGCCGAATCATCCCAAAATAACGGTCCGAAAACAACGACATGAGCCTCGCGACGAGCTATAGACATCTTCTCTCCGGCATCCAACCTCCGGAAGGAGGTTAAAGAGGACAGACAAGGTTATCCACGAGCGACGAGACATCTGAGGTCTCACAGTGCTGCCAAGCGGTGACACTTCTTCCATGTGTGATACTCGAGGTGACTCAGAAATACCATCCTCAAAAGCAACACCGCATCTGCCAATGCTCCGACAAACCATAAACTAGGGGCAGGGAGTGTCTCTCAACAGACAAGATGGCACGAGACACCACCAAAGCACCGGCGAATTAAAGACAGACTCGTCCCTTGAAAGGAAGTCTATAACTCTTCTTCGCAATGCGAGAAAAAATTACAGGGTCTCAACGAAACCAATCAGGTGCTCACCCAGAGCAGGTGACCACGCATAATAGCAAGTCTTATCAAGACTCTAGTGGAGAAGATGTACCTTCAGCCTTTGGAAAGCCCAATGCATATCCTTTGATTAAGAGCATCTGAAGAGTGCACTATGTAAAAGATAATGCCTACAACGGTGAAGAAACGTCATTATATAGACATAGTGGTTCACCAAACAGGCGTGTCGGCATTAAATATCAGCATTGAAAATCGTATGGAAAATGAGGAAGTGAAGGTTCCCAAGGAAATTGCACAGGTCCACGTTCAATCAATTAATGATGTTGCACACAACCCCATTAATTGGGAGGGAGTAACCGATTCTCCACCGTCTCACAATCTACGTCGTACGCGTGACACCATGCAATCTACAATGTACACTTGGCACCATGATCCTGCGACAGGACCTACTTTTTCTTATATGGGCCCATCGGCTCAGCCCACTATCCGAGCGACACTCTACCACGTGTGCTAATGCAAACAGTAGAGACCCTAGTCACTCTTGACACGCGGAACACACCTACATATCACCAACTGATTTAAGGTACATCTTTTAAAAACTTTCATTCAAATTAGTGAAAACTAATCCACATAATGCAATCCGAATTCGGAAGTAGGCTCGCACGCTCGTAACAGGTGGAGCCTCAACCTAGCCAAGAAAGCTTAGTAAGTTTTGACTGATGATGACAGCTTCTGGTTCACCCCGACGCCTTGTTCGCTGCGTGCAAATGTTGATGGCTTAGGAAATTAGTCAGAGCTCTCACACATGATGATGATGATGATTCGCTAGGGACCGTTGCCGCCTCTGCAGACGACGACCACCGAACCCGATCAGGTAAGCCTAGTCAGTGACGACTAACGATGACAGGTTTTGGTCAACTACCAAACCTATAGCTCGTTGTGCATGGGTGTAGATGGTTTGAAAGGTGGGAGCCTAGTCAATTTCGAATCATGTCGACGGTTTGCCATGAGACTACTGCACTTCTACAAACCATGGTTGCCGAATTTCCAACTCCCAAACCTGTAGCTCGCTCATCGAGGGTGTAGATGGCTTGGAAGGTGGGAGTCTAGTCAGTTTTGACTGATTCCAACGACTTTCCATGGGACCACTGCTCTTCTACAGACTATGGTCGCCGAATATCAAACTCCCAAATCTGTAACTCGATGCGCACGGGTGTAGATGATATGGAAGGTGGGAGCCTAGTCAGTTCCGACTAATGCCAATGGTTTGATATGGGGCCACTGCTCTTCTACAGACCATAGTCGCAAAATTTTCTCATCGCGAACCTGTAGCTCGCTCCACGTGAGTGTAGAGGTTTGGAAAGTAGGAGCCTAGTTAGCTCCGACTGATGTCAACGGCTCGCCACGAGACCATTGTTCTTCTACAGACCATGGTCGCTGAATATTCTCATCCTGAACCTATGGCCCGCTCCGCGGGTGTAGATGGTTTGGAAAGTTGGAGCCTGGTCAACTCCGATTGGTCAACGGCTCGCCACAGGATCACTGCTCTTTCTCAGGATAGTGGTGCCGAATCAGATTACAGTTCAAGTAGCGACTTCACGCTCACATAGGTTGACATCCCATTATCAGCAATGGCCTTTTAAGCCGACTTGAAAACTAATCCGCTAAGTGTGGATGAATGCTACACGGAAGGCCAGCCCGAGCTTACGAAACTTGATTCGAGGTAAGCGTTCTTGCTAAACTACAAACGATGACGCATGTGCTTGACTACAACAGTTCACTCACGCAAATGACCGCAATTGACGGTCAAATATATAACTTGAGCCTCCAATGGCTTACCTAAAAGATGAGTTGCAGCCTGGGTAAAGTAACTCGCTGCCAAACCATCCGTAGAATGTTCACTATTGAACATAACCATGTGATAGCAACTTTGAGACCTCACGAAAGTATAGGTTATTACTCGCGACATGAACGGTCAAGCTCTCAACAGGGGACAGACCACTCGACTCCTTGCTAACCCAACAGGGCCTACGTCAAAATGAAATGGCAAGGCAAAATGGAAAACATGCAATATGGGGACCAGATAGAACACGGGCACAAAACGTACTCGAAAAGAACCTGTTTTCATCAACAGTTGAAACAAAAGGTACAAATACACGAAATTTACTCCTCATCAGGAGCAGGTACAATTACAGGGGAACTAAGCTTAATAAGCAGGAGTTGCGGCCGTGCGTGCCTCAACTTGAGTGTCATGATCTGGATCACCCTCTTCCTCTAACAGCTTAGAGATCACTCCGAAGTCTGCAAATGACATCTTCTGTAATAAGAAAGTTCCCAGTCGAGATGCTTTTTTTTCATCAGCGCCAACAGTTCTAGCCTCCCATGCACGATCCTACGAAATTCAAACGTGTCTTGCTCCTTGAGAAACCCTTCCTCGCGTGCCTTTACTTTAGCAAGCTCATGCTTCAGCAGCTCCAGTTTGCCTGTCAGTGCATTAGTCTGAGACTACTCAGTAATCAGGCTACTTTTAACTATGCAAAGTTCGTGTTGCTCCAAGAAAATTTGGTCCCCAACTTTCCTTGCTTCCCGAGCGTTGAATTCCACATCGGCATGTAACTGTTGTCTTTAGACAACCCACTCAGATTCTTTCCTTGTATTCTCTTCAGCAAGAAACTGCAATTCAGAGCGCATCTTAGTCGCAACTTCTTGTGCAAGTTCTAAATCTTGGAGGATCAGGTTCAACTCTTCTCTGGATCTGCCCCTTGTGGACACCGCCTCTGCTATATCAGACTCATGGGCTTCCAAACGAACCCTCTGGGTCTCCGCATCAATGGCTGATTGTTCCAGCCTCCTCTATTCATTCTGTTTTCTCAGCAAGTCAATCTCAAATAGTGCATCAGAATACGACTTCTGCATATTTGAGAAGACGCACTCAATGGTGTACACCCTCTCACGAGCCGCCTCAACTTTCGTCCCAGTGACAGCTACTTGGCTCAGATGCGACATCCCCAACATAAGATGTTTCAACCCCTTATCCATATGCTCTTCCAGCGCATCTTCCTTGGGCTTCAGAGCACAGTTTGCCAGCCAGCTATAACGTATGCTTATATGCTTCCTCGAAGCATAATCAATGTTAACCTCCTGGTGCTAGGCCTAGTTGCTCATTTTCACTACGTCCGGAGCAAACAAACTCATTCGCGTGACCGGATGAAGCATTTACAACCTTTCCTTTGTCACCAGCAGCCAACCCTTTGTTGCGAGCCTGCTCAGTAGAATCCGAAGGGAGAGAAGGATGTGAATTGTCAATCAGACCCTCCATTATCTCAATATATGGCCTGGAGCGAGATGCAGGGCAATATAGACTGCAAGAAGGATGGTCAACGATGCAACAACCACTGTCAAACGATCTTCCAGCAGTACGATTGTCCTCTGGGACCATAGACAAATCTTTATCAAGACCTTCCAGCAGAACAAGTCTGGATTAGTTAGCAATAGTAGAAGCTGCCACAGCAGCCAACATCAGCTTCTTATTCAATGTTTCAGCCTACTCGGTACTCAGTTTCGACGCATCATCAACCCCTGCTCGCCGCAGGTGGTCTTTTTCAAAATCAGATGGTATAACCTCTGCTTCTGCGGACAGGTCAGAATCACGTTCCTCGATCAACGGAGTGGACCATTTGGAAGCAGACTCAGCCCCAGTACGAGACCTCTTCGAGTCTATGAAGGAAGCAAGCGTCTCGAAAAGGCCTTCCATGTCTAACAGGCTAAGAGCCTTAACTTTAGAAGTCTTCCTCTTCTTGGAAGGAGCTCCACCTTCGGACTTAATATTCAACACTCTGAAAAAAGTGGGAGCCACATGCCAATGGGCCCATAACCCACTGCAACTGAAACTGGAAGGGAAAATAACATCCTCCACACTCACTTGAGGCATGTCACAGAATGCCTTCATAGCGGCTTCCTCCTCCTAGAAAAGAGGAGTAGTGGGGAACCTCCCTACAAAGAACACACACAACGTTCAGTATACAATCAACACACCGAAAGCAAAAAATGAAATTATACTTATGAAGTGGCCTAAACTCTCGCTGAAGCGGACGACCCTTGAACTCAAAGTATTTCGAATCCGAATGAGGCAGAAAGCAAAATTTCTGCCAGAACTCAAAGTCATTCGATAGTTTCCCAAAGGAAGTCGGTGACTTCATCTTACACATGTTGTGATAGTTTAGTCGAGGATAAGTCAGTAACTAAATCACCCTCAGTGTCATGCGGACACCAACGACTTTTGCCTTGATCAATATGAAATTTAATAATCTTGTACCCAATCGGTACCAATTGGGCAAGAGGGATACCAAGGAATTCCATAAAGCCCCAGATCTAGTCGATCACAGGAAAACAGATGCCTGATTGAAGCATGCCGTGGTGTAAACAGACGAATCCCTTCGGAGGAAACATTGGCATCTGATCGTCACTCAAAGTGTAGAATGGCAGGTCTTCAAGGACCCCATATGTCTTTCGAATCTTAGCCAGACTCAATTCAGAGGTCGACCTATCTTCAAAGATCTGGAGGCCCTTGGCAAAAAACTCATCGTCAAAATGATTTTGGCGAGCCATGAAAAAAGTGAATAAGCTTTTAATTAAAAGCTAAACAGAGCGTAGTCTCTAAAAATGAAGAAATGGAAGAGTCAATCTCTGCAGAAAAGGAAATCTAAATAGGGATTGATTTCCCGCCTTTTCTTCACTGAATCGACGCATGCTTAATTAATAGAGCGCGCTGCTCAAGTAACGGTTAAGACTCAATCATCATGAGCAGTGTATCTTTTCAAGAAGTGACTTAGTGGACTGACACGATGGCCCACTAACTCAAGGGGGAGCAGCTGATGATACACCAAAACGTTTTCTCTTCTACACCGTACACGTGTCATGATGATCTCAAGGAATAACAGGTCTGAGCATCAGTCTAACACTGATCCGACCTAAGTGGCATCAAGCCCACGTAGCACAATCCGCCAGGCGGACCCAAATTGCTACTGCCAGATAAGCCCACACGTCTCATAGTCATCCCCAATACCCGTAAGACCTATTAAGTCAAGTATCTCGGGGATCAGTTTCGGACGGGCAAGCCAGCAACAATTTGTCTCCAACTAGGAAGCGAATACCAGAATATACGTCGTACATGAAAACTTCCATCTATGGACAATACTCCAATTGAGAACTATCTCCCCCGTATCTAGGCACAAATCTAACAGGGAAACTTCCGTCCTCAAGAGGACTCCTAATTAGATAAGGGTCTCCAAAAATATATCCTTCCCTAATTACGCCACCGATGGCCTGGTCGAACCAAGATTCCAGCACTATAAATAAGACATAAGGATGGTAAACAAAGGTATGCTACAAATTCTTGTTTACAACATTAAGCCTTCCTCATATCCATATCTAACTTTAGCATCGGAATGTCATTGGCTACCACAATGGTGGTCTGTGGCTCACATGCGTTCCTTGTGCATGTTAGCAGGTCAAGGTCAAGCAGGGAGCAAAAATCGACTGCATCAGTAAGGATCATCCAGCTCAAAGACGATCAATCACAGCGTCTTTGAGAAAGGTCATTGCAATAAAAAAAAATATAGAAAATATAAAAAGAGAAAAAAGCAAAAAATGCAAGAACAGAGGGAGATGAAGATGAGAGCGAATGAAATGGGAAATATTTTGATTGACTCAGATGAAACGGTGGCACCCCTAATGCTATCGCAAAATCAACGTGGTGTGGTTGGTGAAGGTGTTGTACTTGACGTTGAAGAATCAGAAGAGGGTGAGGGAAATGGAGACGCAGAGGGTAAAAATGAAGAGGGTGAGGGAGATGAGGAGGTACAAAATCAAAAGGAACCAGTTATTTCTATAGAACTTGGTTATGATGAAGATGAAGAATATGACAAAGTTTTGTATCCTGGTGGTCCCAAAAATGGCTCTTATTATGATGGCCATGTTTATCGGTCCTTTTGGGCTAGTGAGGAGGTAATTATAATATTTTTAAGTTCTTAAAATATGCAATACTTATTGTTTTTATATTATTTGGAGACTGACTAGTTTTATTATTGCTTGTTGTACTTAGAAACGAAGCGAGTTGAGATGTGGGTATCAATATAAGAATTTTATAGTTTGGAAGTTGAGTGAGGAGCCGAGAGAAGTAGATTCAGTGGTCTATAAGAGTGGTCTACAACACTTGATCGACCATTCTAAGGATCATATCAATAGAGTGACCATTTGTGTTTTTGTTGAGCGTTGGTAACTTGAGACCAACACATTTTACCTCCCTTTTGGAGATATGACCATCACCATCGATGACCTCTATCATATTACTCAGTTGGCAATCGCTGGAAAGCCAGTTATTGTGAACAAAAAATTAAATGAAGACAGAGAAAAGTGTGGAACTTTTGGTGAATGGTTTGAGGATTCAAAAGAGTGAAACACAAATGAATGTTAGTTTTGTGGAAATGAAATTTATTAAGGACAATTGTTATGGGAAAGTGAGTAGCACTTTTTCTCTTCAAAATAAACAAGTTACTTGTTATTTCTTCTGGGCATATCTTTGCTGATAAGATTGGAACAAAGTATCGCCTGAATATTTGAAGTTGCTGATGAAGGTGGATGATGTTGGGAAGTTCGCATAGAACTTAGATACTTTGGCTTTCTTGTATCGTTAATTGGGTTGTGTTAGCAGGGAATGTACCAAACAAATATCTGGATATCTCTGCCGCTTTTGGAGGTATATTTAGACTTTGTTGTTCAATTAATTACTTTTTTTTTTTATTATTGTTTTAGACATTGAACTAATTAATTTGATGTGTGTTTTATTTTTATTTTTTAATATTGGATATACAATCACTTTAGGCTTTGTGTTATCACCTGAGCCTCGTGGAATGATCGTCTCCCCACCATGGCTAAGTGAGATTGCCCTCAACTTAGCGGGATCATGACTAAAGAAATCCTAACTCTTAAGGAGTATCTTGATGACATATCTCCTAAAGAGGTAAAATTTAGTCATTTAAGTTCATGTTTCATCTCATGTAATTGTTTTCATTTTTCTTCCATAATTTAATAACTTCATGTTTGTATTATCAGGTCATTTGGGACCTTTATGTGAAATCCAAGCGAAGAACTTCACTTCATAGCATCACACGGTTCCAAGGCTGTTTATTATGCCCCAATGCCAATGAACCTTATCACCAGATAGAGTGATGAGACAAATGGGAAGGGTAGAGGTCTTTCCAAATCTCCCCATTCAAGCCAAAATGAATAATAGAGGTCGATCTAGCCATACCTAACTGGTGAAGCACGAGATACTATAATCGTTTTCTGCAACTTGGCAGAATCATCTCGTGTCAATTGACAACCAAGGTGCACCAGTAAAGCTTCCAAGTGATTGCAGCAAGGACTACTTAGAGTGGTTTCATAACATTAGTCATCATTTTATCCAACCACCGAGGACTAGGAGGACACATCCCTTAAGAAATCAATTGTTCATATAGCACAATCTGGTAATTGATTTATATTTTAACAAATTTGAAAACATTTAAAATACAAAATTTAATTGTTTTTACTAAGATCAATGTTTTTCATGCATAACAAGCTGGTTGATGAGGCTCTTGAGTTGGTAGACGCCTCTATTGAACAAGACAGAAATGTCGATAAAGTTGTGTTGCTCACAAAGCAAAAGAAAGTAGGCGACTTGCTAAGACAAATGTTTGTACATGTCACCTTCAGAGATAGAGGAAGAACAACATAGTGGTCCAAGTGGTGATGATGATGGTGCTCCAAGTGGTTGTGGTGCTGCTACTGCAGGTGGTGGTAGAGGTAGGTGTGATGGTGGTAGTGGTGCTGGTGCTTCGGGGGGTGGTAGAGGAAGGTGTGAAAGTCTAAAATCCGTAATTAATCCAATCGTCTCTCTCGAGCACTATTAAAATTACCTACACATATTAACCCAATCATGTCTGAATGAATTTAAACACATGCAAGCACATTACGAGTTATGGATTCTCAGGAAAAGACTACATTGGCCATGCAATATCTCTATAACATGTAGGCTATGGTATTTTATCACTAGAAGCTCACATTGTACATCTCCCCTCAGTCTCAATACAATCAACAAATAAAATAAATGGTGATCAAGCATTTAAAAGCATTAACAACGGTGATGAAATACTTCATAATCTTGGCTACATCTTAGCTCTAACTAATGGATTTTAGCCTAGCATAGATGAAGTATAATCCATAAAATCAATTGAATACATGAAGAAAGAATAAAAACAAGAGAAAAGAAGAAAATTAACATTGTGTTGGCTGGATTCTTCCCATTTGTTTCCACCCTATGTTGGCTATATCCTTTGTTGCTTCTTTTCCTCAAGCTTATTCTCCTTCATGTCTTTCTTTCCCAACTTTTCACCCCTCTTTAATGATACAATTCTCTCACTTCCTCAAGGATAAAACTCACCTCAGTATTTTCTAAAACAAACTCTTTTCCCCCAAGTTTTCATTCTTACTCTTTCCAAAAAGACTGATTTTTCTGTCCTGACTTGTCTCATATTTTTCTACTTACAAACGACTCATTAGGGTAAAGTGGTCAACATATGAATTGAAGCCATATCTCTTAGTTTTAATTAGCAACAAGAATCACCCTAATTGGATTTGTCTAACAAAAGGTATCCTTAATTAACTTAGACCTGCTCTGGAAATTTCTGAAATTCTAATTAGAAAATGAATCCTGGAATTCTTATTAGAAAAGAAATCTTATTAGAAAAGAAATCCAGGAATTCTAGTTTAAAAGAAAACAACTTATTTTCCTTTTAGTCACCCCTTTCTTCCAATCCTAGCACCGCGATGTTGTGGCTTGTTTGCTAGTTTTTTGATTTTTCAGCTCCAAAGCTCTAATTGTCACAACTTTATTAGATCCTACATCAAATAAACAAAACTAAAATGAAATGAACTAATATTAATCAAATAAAGAGATTGTAACATGAAATGAAGCACAAAAGTTATGAATAAAATGACTAAAATTAAGGATATTTGGATTCACAACTTTGCTTGTAGAAAATTCACAAAATCTACATTCCAAAGAGTTTTGGTCAATGTACAAGCAAATAGTTGCTCATCAGGGAATACCTCATTGATTGGTACAAGTGTCGCATATCCATTGTTTCTTGCTCAATCTGTGATAGATGATCAATCACTTGATTCTTGATTCCTTTCTTGTCCCTGATTTCCAAGTCGGAATTTTTGCAATAAAAGATTCCATCGAAGCAACCTCGATTTTGACTCTTTCTTAGCTAGTGCAAATTTGATAGCAGAATGGTCAGTGTAAACAATAAATTTAGAACCAATAGGATCTAAACTTATCAAAAGTGAAAATCGTTGCCAATAGCTCTTTCTCAGTGATTGCATAGTTGAAATGTGCATCTGTTAATGCTCGACTTGTATAGTAAATAACATGCAACACTTTGATCTTTCGCTGCCCTAAAACAGCTCCTATGGCATAATCGCTAGCAACACACATCATTTCAAAGGGCAGCACCCAGTCCGGTGCACAAATGATTGGGGCTGAAGTGAGCTTCTCCTTCAAAAGCTCAAAAAGCCTGCAAACAATCATTAGAGAAGTTATATGGTGCATCTTTAACTAACAAGCTGCAAAGAGGTTTAGTTTTCTTAGAAACATTGTTGTAACTGTTGTAAAAATTCAAATTAAAAGATAGGAACGAAGGTACCAATTGTTCTTGGGTTGAGTCGCGGACTAGGTCGCTCTCTTTAAGACGTTTCGCGGCTCTGCCCAAAAGTGCGCAAGCAGTCTAGTACCCCGCCGTCCCCGGGATAAAACAACCCAGAATCTTTTCTGTCTCGTTCAAACAATTGCACTGTTGATGAACGGAATACTATCCACCCTTAATCTCTTGTTTGCTCGGAATCACCAATACAAAGCATATAATTCAACAAAACGAAAAACACTTCTTTGATTGAAATACCAAACGAAAAAACTGATTGCAAACTAGAAAAAGTATTGTTTTCTCTGATTGGAAAATGCTTTGTTTATTTTTTCTTGTATTTGTAAACTCTGAAATTGTATTGGATTTATAGGGAGAAAACCGTACAATCGAAATACAAAATACAGGGTAGATTCATTGACATAAATCTCGTGGAGAATGCAATTCAAAACGTGGAAAATGTGGAGAAAAAATCTCGGCGCAACTCATAGAAAACGTGTGATTTAGGAAGACGTCTAGATACATGGACAAAATCTCGTCTAGATTCAGTCCCTCTTTAGAAATACAAAATTTATTTTCATTTAAATAAATTTTCAGCAAAAAGAATGGGTTGCTTTCTAAATGACCCGACCCGACCCGACGGCGGCGGGCGCGAGAGTCTATCTCTCCCTTCCTCACAAAAGTGTGGTACCCCCAAGGGGTCCAAACCCAAGTCCAAACGATCTCCTTATAAACTCTACCACAATGAGTTGTATAGAAGATGTAGGACTAAAATTAGAGAGAGATCCAGAGATCGAAACCTGATACACACCCATTTTCTTTTATTTTAAAAAGCCATATTTCCAACAATCCCCCACTTGGATGTTTAAAAACAATTTTCATCGAGCAATCTAAAAAATATAAGATTGTGCATAAACAAAAGTGTCTTTCGACTTGAACTCTTGCGTAGTGTTCATGCTTTAGATTATACTAGAGTAACTCGTAGTTTTGAACTCTATCTCTAACAGACATTACACGCACAACCTTACCAGGGTGAAGTCTAAAAAGCCCGTGCTTTACGGCCATGCACGTATATCCCAGTATAGTGAAGGCTCTAGGAATTTTTCCCACAAATTCCATAGGAAGCGGCCAAACTTCCACAATCATTTAGGTGAGTCTATCAAGAGTACTCCTGTAGCTAGGTACTCCACTCCACATAGAGTATAAATCTCATTAAGAGATTTTAACTCATCCTACTATCGCTTCAAAAACTCATGCTTTAATCTAGGAATGAGATTGCTATTTTGTCAGCATGATTCACTTCATATTATTCACGACTTGTTATTACCCATTGAACCTATTTCTTGGGATCTCTAGTCTATAGGTTGGGTTACCAGCATTAGTCCCATTCCTTTCGAGATTTTGAAAACCTTCTCTCTAGCTAATCCTTTCGTCAAAGGATCAGCCAAGTTCGCATCAGTTCGTACATGATCCACTCTTACAGCACCAGTAGACAGAAACTCTCTAACTGTACTGTGCTTACAACGTATTTTTCATTTCTTGCCGTTATAATAACGGTTCTGTATTTTTGCAATAACCGCGGTACTATCGCAATGGATCAAGACAGCTGGAATCGGTCTTTCCCATAAAGGGATCTATGCTAGCAGGTTTCTTAGCCAACCTGCTTCTTCACTAGCCGTGGCTAGTGCTATCATCTCTGACTCCATCGTGGACTGTGCCAGAATGGTCTGTTTATTTGATTTCCAAGAAACAGCTCCACCAGCTATACTGAAAATATAACCACTGGTGGCTTTGGAGTCATCTGAGAAGGTGTTCCAATCAGCATCGCTATATCCTTCAAGGACAGCGGGAAACTTCTGATAATGTAATCCGAGGTTCTTAGTCCTCTTCAGGTACCTCATGACCCTTTCAATTGCATGCCAATGCTGTATACTAGGTCTACTGGTAAATCTGCATAGTAATCCCACGACATAAGCTATGTCGGGTCTAGTGCAATCGGTAGCATATCTAAGACTACCAATGATGCTCGCATAATCAGATTGTCTAACACCGTTACCGGTATTCTTGAACAACTTTACACTAGAATCATAAGGAGTACATGCAGGTTTACAGTCAGAGTAATTATATTTATTTAGGATCTTCTCTATATAGTGTGATTGATCCAAAGAAATTCCCTTTTCAGACCTAGTAATCTTGATACCAAGGATTACACTTGCTTCTCCAAGGTCTTTCATATCAAAGTTCGCACACAATAAAGCTTTCACTTTATTCACGACATGGATATTAGAACCAAAGATAAGCAAGTCATCCACATATAGACATATAATAGTGCAAATGTCATTTTCAGCTTTATAGTAAATGCATTTGTCACTTTCGTTCACTTTAAAGTCATGTGCGATAACAAGATTATCAAATTTTTCATGCCATTGTTTTGGAGCTTGTTTCAAACCGTAAAGTGATTTATCTAGTTTTCAAACTTTATGTTCTTTCCCTGGAATAACAAAACCTTCAGGTTGGTCCATGTAAATTTCTTGTTCCAAATCGCCATTAAGAAACGCAGTCTTAACGTCCATTTGGTGCAATACTAGATTATGTATTGCAGTAAGAGAAATTAACACTCAAATAGATGTAATCCTGGTAACAGGAGAATATGTGTCAAACAAGTCAACATTTTCTCTCTGTCTAAACCTTTTGGCTACGAGACGAGCCTTGAACTTATCAACATTACCATCGGGTTTCAATTTCTTCTTAAATACCCATTTACATCCTATTGTCTTGCAACCTGGTGGCAAATCGACTAAATGTCAGGTTCTATTAGACTCAAGAGAGTACATTTCATCATCAATAGCCTCTTCCCAAAAATTGGCATCTATAGAGGATAAGGCTTCTTGAAAGCTAAGTGGATCCTCCTCGACTGAAAAGACATAGTAATCGGGGCCAAAGTTTTTAGAAGTTTGTTTCCGTTTACTTCTCCTAGGCTCAGATTCTATGGCTTTATCGGTTTCATTCATCCTGATCAAAGGCACGTTATTTGAGGTTGTACCCCCACTATTCCTCGAAATAAAAGGAAATTTATCTTCATAGAAATCAACGTCGTTTGATTCTATAATAACGTGATCTTTAAGATTATAGAATCTATAAGCTTTGCTATTCATGGAATATCCTATGAATACACATTCATATGCCCTACTGGCAAGCTTATTCCTTTTAGGATCAGGAATTCTAACATAAGCTAAACAACCCCAAGTTTTCAAATATGACAAGTTTGGTTGTCTATTTTTCAAAATCTCATAAGGAGAGGTTTTGCTTTTCGATTTGGGGACTCTATTTAGCACGTAACAGACCGTCAAAATAATTTCTCCCCACCAGTGCGATGCAGCACCGGAGTTAAGTAGAATAGAAACTACTAACTCAGTAAGAGTTCTATTTTTCCTTTCAGCTTTGCCATTCATCTCAGGAGAATACGGTGCAGTTGTTTCATGAATAATTCCTTGAGAATTATAGAACTCTATGAAAGTACTGCTGTCATATTCAGTGCCTTTATCACTCCTAAGTCTCTTAATCTTTCTATTATATTGATTTTCAACTTCAGTCAAAAATAATTTAAACATGTCAAAGGCTTTACTCTTATTTTTCATTAAGTAGACGAAGGTATAATCAGAACAATCATCAATAAATGTAATAAAATAACGTTTTCCATTTCTAGTCAAAACACCATCAATTTCACATATATCTGAGTGCATCAAATCTAGGGGTTCAGATTATCTAACAACAGATTTATGTGGTGTTTTGGTTATCTTAGCTTGGCTACAATAGTTGCACTTTTCAAAATCATTTAAGGACAATTTTGGAATTAGTCCCAAGTTACTCATGTTTTTAATAATGCGCTTATTAACATGACAGAGTCTAGCATGCCAAATATTAAAAGTACACAACATGTAAGCAGAACTAGAAATTTTATTAGCTTCAACATTTAACTTAAACATTCCATCAGTGGCATACCCTTTCCCCACAAATACATTAATCTTTGTGATAGTATATAAATCAGCCCCTATAATTTGAGTAAACCCAGCCTTGTTCAAAAGGTAACCAGATACTAAGTTCTTCTTTATCTCCGGAGTATGCAGAACATCCTTCAGGATAACAGTCTTTCCAGAGGAAAACTTCAGTTCTACTACTCCAGTTCCAGCAACGATAGTGGAATGGGAATCACCCAACAACACTTTCTTGTCCTCAGCTTCAGAATAGGACTTGAACATTTCTCGATCATAGCAGACATGTCGAGAAGCACCAGTGTCAACCCACCATCCCTCGGATCCACCAACAAAGTTGATCTCAGAGATCATGGCAATAAGTTGGTCTTCGGTTAGGTTCGCCTTAGGTGCATGACGAGATCCGTTCCGGCAGTTCCTGGCCATGTGCCCTGGCCTACCACAGGTGTAGCAAAGGAACTGTGCTGATTCAATCCTTGAGGGGTGTTTTTGTCCATTCTGATTCCGCGGAGGATTCTGATTCTTTTGGTTGCGGTTCTGGTTGTTCCAGTTCTGATGGTTCCGATTTTTATTTTGACTCTGATTTTTCATAGTCTTTCCACTGGGTTTCAGAGCCACAGGAGTAGATTTCTTTGGGTTTGAAATAATCAGAATTTCATCTTTCTGATCTTGTTTTCTGGCTTCCTCCTCAATACGAAGTCGGGTAATCAGGCTTTCCAGAGAAAATTCTTTGGTTTTATGCCTAAGGACATTCTTAAAATCTTTCCAGCTAGGGGGCAATTTGTCTATCACAACAGCTACTTGAAATTGCTCATCTAAAGTCATCCCCTCAGATATAACTTCATGAGCAATCTTTTGAAGCTCGTGTGATTGGGTTTCCACAGACTTATCATCAGTCATTTGGAATTTCAGATAACGATTGACAACATATTTCTTTGTGCCAGCCTCCTCAGTGTCATATTTTTTCCTAAGGGCTTCCCAAATATCCTTAGCGGTTTTCTCATAACAATAATAATCATATAGATCACCAGAAAGACCATTCAAGATAAAAAATTTACACAAAAAATCATCTTCAATCCAATGATCTAATTCTTTAGTATGGGTTTCATCAGGTTCAACAGGCAATTTAGGTTTTTCAGTATTACAAACATATGCAACCTTTTGTGTTGTTAGGAAAAACAACATCTTTTGTCTCCATCTTTTAAAATGTTGGCCCTCAAAACGAAAGGGCATGTTTTGGTCTTTTGCAGCAAGTTCAATAATTGTAGTCATGGCAGAAATAGAACTCGTTTTAAAATTGTTGTAACTGTTGTAAAAATTCAAATTAAAAGATAGGAACGAAGGTACCAATTGTTCTTGGGTTGAGTCGCGGACTAGGTCGCTCTCTTTAAGACGTTTTGCGGCTCTGCCCAAAAGTGTGCAAGCAGTCTAGTAGCCCCGCCGTCCCCAGGATAAAATAGCCCAGAATCTTCTCTGTCTCGTTCAAACAATTGCACTGTTGATGAACGGAATACTATCCACCCTTAATCTCTTGTTTGCTCGGAATCACCAATACAAAGCATATAATTCAACAAAACGAAAAACACTTCTTTGATTGAAATACCAAACGAAAAAACTGATTGCAAACAAGAAAAAGTATTGTTTTCTTTGATTGCAAAATGTTTTGTTTATTTTTTCTTGTATTTGTAAACTCTGAAATTGTATTGTATTTATAGGGAGAAAACCGTACAGTTGAAATAAAAAATACAGGGTAGATTCATTGACATAAATCGCGTGGAGAACGCAATTCTAAACGTGGAAAATGTGGAGAAAAAATCCCGGCGCAACTCATGGAAAACGTGTGATTTAGGAAGACGTCTACATACATGGACAGAATCCCGTCTAGATTCAGTCCCTCTTCAGAAATTCAAAATTTATTTTCATTTAAATAAATTTTCAGCAAAAAGAATGGGTTGCTCTCTAAATGACCTGACGGACGGCGGCGGCGACGGGCGCGAAAGTCTATCTCTCCCTTCCTCACAAAAGTGTGGTACCCCCAAGGGGTCCAAACCCAAGTCCAAACAATCTACTTATAAACTCTACCACAATGAGTTGTATAGAAGATGTGGGACTAAAATTAGAGAGAGATCCAGAGATCGAAACCTGATACACACCCATTTTATTTTATTTAAAAAAGGCATATTTCCAACAAAAATCTTTGATAAAATGTCTATAGAACCCAACATGTCCTAAGAAACTCCTCAGGCTTTTCATGGTGGTTGGAGGCGGCAATTTTTCATTCACTGCTATCTTTGTTGGATTCTATGGCCAAACACTATGCCTTATTATACCAAGAAGTGGCACTTCTCCCAATAGAGCACTAAATTGGTCTCTTGACAATGCTACCAAACTAAATTGAGGTTATCTAAACAATCATAAAAAAAGACCAAAAACAGAAAAATCATCCATGAAAATTTCAGTGAACTTTTCGACCATATTGGAGAAGATAGCCATCATGCAAAAGTGGTTAGTGTGTTGCATAGGCCAAACGACACCCTTCTATAAGCAAATGTGCCATAGGGACATGTAAATGTTATCTTATAGAAGCAGTAGTAAGCATGACCAGTTATTCTCTCCAACATTTGATCAATAAATTGCAAAGGGAAGTGATCTTTTCGGGTGGTATCATTAAGCTTTCGACAATCCATGCACACTCTCCATCCCTTTACTGTTCTTGTTGGAATGAGCTTATTGCTATCGTTTTTCACAACCGTCATCCCTCCTTTCTTTGGCACACATTGCACTGGACTCACCCAAGCACTATCCGAAATTGGATAGATGATTCCATCATCTAGAAGCCTTAAACCTCCACCTTGATGGTCTCATTCATTAGTATTTTATGCATGAAAAAAAGAGTTGATTCCTTAATATCAATTGTCCAATCCAAAGCAGTTTTGTGTTCTCTAAGCACCCTCAGTAATTTCTCCTCTTTCAAGACATTTAAAGATGAAATAATTAATTACCAGAAGAGAGGAAACATCTTCAAGAAAAGTGTACCTTAGATGAGATGGAAATTGTTTGAGCTCAAGTTCAGGTGGTTGTTGAATTGATGGCTTAGGAAGGGTATTACTTTTTCGAGAGCTTCAAATTGTGGCCACCTTTGATATATAGTGGATTTGCTTCTAAATATTGAGCAAACTTTCCCCCTTCTTCTTCCTCTACTGTAATAGTCTTTGAATGGACTATGCATGACTCAAGTGGTTCTTTTGGATGGGCTTCATGCAAAGTAACAACAACTAAGTTGTTGATGGTGTCAATTTGGAGGCATGAATCGGTATTGGATGGATATTTCATTGCTTCGAAGACATTGAAAGTGGCTTGTTCATCTTGGGCTCTTAGAATGAGTTTGTCTTGTTGCACATCAATCAAAGTCCTTCCCTTAGCCAGGAAGGGCCGTGATCTTCCTCAATGTCCAAAACAATAAAATCAAATGGGAAAATGAATTCGTCTACTTTCACTAAAACATTTTTGATAACTCCTCTTGGATGTTTTATAGACCCGATGATACATAAAAACGGTCACATCTCTGAGTCGTACACGTCTCATGATAATCTCGAGGAACTACGGGTTCAAGCAACAATTCAATACGAATCCAGCCCGAGCGGTTCTCAGCCCGCTCAACTTCAGCCCTCTAGACAAACCCAGACTCTCACAGCATGCTAGACCCACACGTCTCACAGCTATCCTTATACCCATAAGCCCTTTTCAGGCAAGTATCTCGAATATCTACTTCGGACGGGCAACCACATCTGCTCTTTGTTCTCAACCAGGAAGCAAACACCAGAATATCTTCTACACAGGAAAACTCCCTTCCACGGAATGCTCTCGGATTGGGAACTATCTCCCACGTATCTAAGAGCACGAAGCTAACAGGGAACTTCCCTCCTACAGCACGAATCCTAATTAAAAAGGGGTCTCCACGAATATCTCCTCCCTAATATACGCCTACGATGGCCTGGTTAAACCATAACTCCTTGCACTATAAATAAGACATGAGGTTGGTAAGCTAAGGTACACTATAAATTCCGTGTTACAGCATTACACCTTCCTCAGATCTTTGTCTAACTTTTGCATCGGAGTGCCATCGGCCACCCCATGGTGGTCTGTGGCTCACGTGTGCTACTTGTGCAAGTCAAACAAGTCAGTGGGACTAGGTCAGAGCATCAGTTTGGCGCCGTCCGTGGGGACAACATAGTTCTTAACTTTACACTAAGCGTTGTCTCCTACCAAATCCCAGAGAGACAGTGACTACTAGGTCACACAACAACGAACTGGGGGACATGTCCAATGCTTCGACTGCCCCTATACTAGTTCCTGCCATGCACGGGCAATGATATACACGTAATTATTACAAAATATAGCCCTTAATTTATATATGTTAGTGTTTCGATTCATATATTTTATTCTAATTATTTCATTTTTATGTCTCTTTAGGAATCGGCGCGCGTAAACGATAAAACCGCATTAAGGCGACTATTTGATATGGTGGTACAAAAGAGTGGTTCACAGGGAAACCCTAAGCCCAACACTAGGGAAACCTAAGCCCAAGCCCATTAGAATCCTAAGCCCAAGGAAACCCTAATTAGGTTTTCTCTCATTTTTCTATAAAAGGGAGGGGTATCGACGAAACAGGGGATCTCTCATCTCTCTTTTAGTCTCTCTTTTGCTATCTCTTCCAGCCGCCTGCCATCGCTCCATCCAGGCAGAGACACAGATCTGTGTCTCTCGCCACTAACCACCAGCTGACCACCATCTAACCACCTCGCACCACCACTTCGCACCACAACCGCCGCCGAACAGCACCACAACAGATCACGAACCGCCGTCCTCGCCTCACCTTGCAAACAGAGGTTGCTCCTCCCCTCTTTGGGCTTCAAATAATCTGGAGATCCTTCTCTCACAACCACTGTCACGACCCGGCCAATCACCGCAACCACCACCTTCGGCAAAGTCGCGAAACAGCGACGAAACAGGGAGTTTTCCTCCCTGTTTTCTCGATCTGTTTTTCTATTTCTTCGATCTCGTTCTTCACTCTAATTATTCTTTTCAGGATATACCATCACGAGGGAGCCGGGGGAAACCGCGAGGAGCGACGGAAGGCCGTCGGTCGGCCGCGACAGCGAGTCGAAAACAGGGAGCTCACTCCCTGTTTCGATCTGATTTTGTTGTTTTCTCGATAATTGCTTCTCCATTTCTTGTCCTTGCAGGTTCTAGGATCAAGGGGGATTCGAAGGAGGCCGAGAGGAGCGAAGAACCACCACAGAGCGGCCGCGACAGTGCCGTTTCTCGCCTGAAACAGGGAGTTTTTTTTCTCCCGAGTTTCGTCGATTCATTTCGCTGTTTTTCGGTGTTTAATTCACTGTTTTTCATCCTTTGCAGGTGTTGAGTCACGAGGGAGGCCGAGAGGAGCGAAATCGAACGAGAACCAGGCCGGAAAAGCCGCTGTCGCGACGAGGAAGATGACCGGCGCGTGCAGGGCGCGAAATTTGAATTGAAAGCTTATTTGGCTATTTCCACCCCTGCCAGAACTGCTTTGTTCCACCACAGAGGGTTTTGGGTCTCATTTCCTCGGGATTCGTGTTCGGACCAACTGCTGTTTGACATCCTATCGAGCTTGTGACAAGCCGAAGGAGTTCTGTAATTTTTATTTTAAATTTATTTCACTGAATTATGTGCTAAACTACTAAGTACACGTTATTTCTGAAACTGATAATTTGCTTTAACCTTGCATGTTCAAGTAGTTAAATTTGATATGCGTGGTAGTTAGAAGTACTCTTTGTCAAGCTTGAAATAATTTGTTAAGGTTTAAAAGAACATGTTCTAATTTAAATTGGATTTTCACGATCATATTTTCGGTGTAAGCAAGGGATTCTCATCCCTAAGCTTCTCGTCTTTAAATTCAGTAATCTAGATTTAGATAATTTTGCAAACTCATTGGTGAGTTCAAGCCCACCAAACCCATTTCATTCCATCCATCTCATCTTATCATTCTATCTTTTATTGTTTTTAATTTATTTTTAGTTTAGTTTTAAAAATGCTGTAATCCCTTTTTCTATAAATTAGTGTAGATAAATTCTTAAATATCAATTGCATTCACCTTCTTCGTGGGATCGACCCGTACTTGCCGTTGTCTACCAGTTAGACACCGTGCACTTGCGGTATTACAAGTTGGTTTAATTAACCTATTAATTTGGGTTAGTTAAATCTGCATCAAGTTTTTGGCGCCGTTGCCGGGGAAGGTAGCAATTGTAATTGAATTAAGATTTATTTTCACTAATTATAAACTTAAAAAAAAAAAAAATTTATTTTGTTCTTTTTACACTAATTTTGTGTTTGATTTTGCAGATTACACGCTTCTCGAGGATATTGGACGATCCTGCGAACATCAAGCAAATTTTTTTTTTATTTTATTTTTGTGAAGAGAATTGTAATTTTATTTTCACCTCGTTTTACGAGTGTGTGGTGTAATAATTTTTTAGAACTTTACTAATTTTTTTATTTTGTTTAATCACAAAAAAAAAAAAAAAAAAAAAAAATCAAAAAAAAAATTTTTTTTTAAGTCAAAAGAAATTATAGGGAAACAATTTTAATTGTTACCCAATAATTTTTATGATTTAAAAATCCGACTTCTAATACCAAGACCAGTAAATTTATTTGCATATGCTTGTGTGTTGAGTGAAACGGATAAAAAGAAGTCGGACCTTTTGTTTTAATTGCGCTAACTTTTTGTGCAGATTGGAATACGCACACTGTAAGTATTTCTATCATACGCAATGTATTAGCGACCAGAGTGCTTGGTGTAATTGTTTGAAATTGTGTGATTGGTTGTTAAATTTCTGTAATTGTGGATGCTAAACTTTAGTAATTCATAATAAGCAGACCCAGCTTCTAAATAGAAACTGGTGGGACTTAATATCCCCACCTCATCACTCCAGCTGTGTGCAACCAATATCATAACATAATTAAAATCAATTAGCAAGTTAGATAGAGCTTCTCTTAGGTACGGTGTTCATAAGACAACCAAGACCAAGGTGAATCCAGTAATTTTTGTGTTGACCGCTGCTAAAAGTGACGTTGGGTTTAATCATTCAATGAACTCCGAGAGGCCACTGCCACAAGGGTAATTTACCCGGTATGCCAAGTCATAAGTAAGCCACGATCCATAAGAAGAATTGGTGTAACCAACAGTTTTTGGTTAGGAACACAAGCCTCAAGTGTGCATTTAACATCACATCGTTCTCACATCTATTGGCTTACAGAGCGGTAGCACAAGGAAGTACTTAATTGGACCATTGTGACCTCCTTCTCTTGTGCAATAATCCGGTTTCTTTGAAACAAAACTCTAGCCTACTGATTTTGAACTTTGTGGTACCCTATTTAGTTGTGTTTCATTCATACTCGTTAGCTCCGTAACAGTTTTGTCTTACAACTTGTTTTCTTTTTAGTTTTCTTTGTTAGTGTTGAGTCTGCATTTTATCAATTTCTAATGAAAACTCCATGATTCTTATGTTTGTGAGCCTCATTGATGGATGACTTCTTGGAACTTGGTAAAATCTTCACCGTGGTAATATTGTTCTAACCTCCTCTCATGTACTTATTTCATTCATTTGTCCGAATTATTTTGTTAAACATTGAAGACAATGTTTAGATTAGGTTTGGGGGTAGGGTTCATGAGGCGGTGAATTTTTCGTAGTGTTTTCTTTTCTTATAAAAAAAAAAATAAAAAAAAAAAGTTTTTCTTGTTTTTCTATCAAGAAAACTTGGTCTTTTGTGATTTTAAATGTTTTATGCTCAAGAAAATGCAAGCCGATATTGATAAAGACTTAAAGTTTAGTATGGTCCTTATGTTAGATCTAGTTCATAAGATTTTTCAATTCAATTATCTTTGCACCATGAGCCATGTTAGCATAACTTGAAGTTGATGAGTGAGATATGCACTAGAAAACCTTAGAATAATAGTGGAGACTTAACCCCGAAAGCTTTGAGCCTTTCTATTTTTCTGAGGGTTATACATAAACTCTGATTTTTCTTGAGTCCGTATTATCTCGTTGATGATCTCATTATTCTCATTTTTCTGGTCAATTGCTATGGGAATGATATCAAAATTGAATTATTACACTAGAACTTCTTGGCTTATTCAATTGAGATGTCATAAAACTGACCCAAACTTAGGAAATGATCTAGGCATTTTTTTTCTTTAGACCATTAACTAGCCTTTTAACTTACCCATAACATTAACCTTTTTGTAGCCTTTTGAGCCTTAGAATAACTTTTATTTTGTTAACCCATTAACCTTGACCCAATTTTCTCTGGGAATGTATACGGATGAATATACTTGGTGTAAAAAGGGCATGAAAGAGCAAAATATGAAATATTTCATAAATCCTCTAAGAAAGAAAGAAAGAAAAAGAAAAAGAAAGAAAAAAGAAAGAAAGTTGAAGAAAAGAAAAATAGCTATAAAAAATGATTATGAAGATTCTTCAATGAGGATAAAGATGTGAGAATGAAGAAAAAAAATTGATGATGCGCAACATTGGTTTATTCTTGATAGCCCTAATTGTTCGTTGAGTGGGTGTATACATTCCTAGAAACTTTTCTTAGAATCATTTGACATTCCTTATTAACCATTACCCAAACCCCGTTACAACCCAACAAAGTCCTAGTTGATCTTAGGTAAAGGTTGGTTCCGTAGATGTGGAGATTTAATAACCAAGACCTATGGTGTTTGATTCAACATTTCCAAAAGCAATTGATATTCCTGTCCATGAGATCATGTTCATTCCATTCTTGAAAATTCCGTTCTTCATAATACTATATGTGAGATGATTGCTTTCCATTATTTACTCTTTCCTCACATATAAATTGAGTGAATTGCCAAATCTCTGAGTGCTTTATTGTGAATGACATGAGAGATTTGAAGTCAAAACAAACTTTCTACAGGAGATTTAGTCATTGTTTTGCTCTGAAATAAAAAGTTATGTTGATAGTGCTATCCACACACACACATTGAGTTGAGAATGATTGTGAATTTTTTCTAACTTTTGGAAAATATTAAAATTTTTGGAAAATTGTTGGTTCCTTGCATTTATTGAAGTTTTAAAATAAGCTTTTTGTGACCAAGTTTTGTTGAGTCAGTAATGTTTGTGGGTAACATTTCTGGAAACCCTCACGAGACTATAACTCGTCCACTAGAGGTAATCTAGCGGTTTAAAGCCTTGTTGCACGTTTAAGGTAAGTGCAACCGTGATTCCTACGAAAGTGAGTTAGGATTTTATTCTTTATTTTGTTTTGCTCGAGGACTAGCAAAATATAGGTTTGGGGGTATTTGATATACACGTAATTATTACAAAATATAGCCCTTAATTTATATATGTTAGTGTTTCGATTCATATATTTTATTCTAATTATTTCATTTTTATGTCTCTTTAGGAATCGGCGCGCGTGAACGATAAAACCGCATTAAGGCGACTATTTGATATGGTGGTACAAAAGAGTGGTTCACAGGGAAACCCTAAGCCCAACACTAGGGAAACCTAAGCCCAAGCCCATTAGAATCCTAAGCCCAAGGAAACCCTAATTAGGTTTTCTCTCATTTTTCTATAAAAGGGAGGGGTATCGACGAAACAGGGGATCTCTCATCTCTCTTTTAGTCTCTCTTTTGCTATCTCTTCCAGCCGCCTGCCATCGCTCCATCCAGGCAGAGACACAGATCTGTGTCTCTCGCCACTAACCACCAGCTGACCACCATCTAACCACCTCGCACCACCACTTCGCACCACAACCGCCGCCGAACAGCACCACAACAGATCACGAACCGCCGTCCTCGCCTCACCTTGCAAACAGAGGTTGCTCCTCCCCTCTTTGGGCTTCAAATAATCTGGAGATCCTTCTCTCACAACCACTGTCACGACCCGGCCAATCACCGCAACCACCACCTTCGGCAAAGTCGCGAAACAGCGACGAAACAGGGAGTTTTCCTCCCTGTTTTCTCGATCTGTTTTTCTATTTCTTCGATCTCGTTCTTCACTCTAATTATTCTTTTCAGGATATACCATCACGAGGGAGCCGGGGGAAACCGCGAGGAGCGACGGAAGGCCGTCGGTCGGCCGCGACAGCGAGTCGAAAACAGGGAGCTCACTCCCTGTTTCGATCTGATTTTGTTGTTTTCTCGATAATTGCTTCTCCATTTCTTGTCCTTGCAGGTTCTAGGATCAAGGGGGATTCGAAGGAGGCCGAGAGGAGCGAAGAACCACCACAGAGCGGCCGCGACAGTGCCGTTTCTCGCCTGAAACAGGGAGTTTTTTTTCTCCCGAGTTTCGTCGATTCATTTCGCTGTTTTTCGGTGTTTAATTCACTGTTTTTCATCCTTTGCAGGTGTTGAGTCACGAGGGAGGCCGAGAGGAGCGAAATCGAACGAGAACCAGGCCGGAAAAGCCGCTGTCGCGACGAGGAAGATGACCGGCGCGTGCAGGGCGCGAAATTTGAATTGAAAGCTTATTTGGCTATTTCCACCCCTGCCAGAACTGCTTTGTTCCACCACAGAGGGTTTTGGGTCTCATTTCCTCGGGATTCGTGTTCGGACCAACTGCTGTTTGACATCCTATCGAGCTTGTGACAAGCCGAAGGAGTTCTGTAATTTTTATTTTAAATTTATTTCACTGAATTATGTGCTAAACTACTAAGTACACGTTATTTCTGAAACTGATAATTTGCTTTAACCTTGCATGTTCAAGTAGTTAAATTTGATATGCGTGGTAGTTAGAAGTACTCTTTGTCAAGCTTGAAATAATTTGTTAAGGTTTAAAAGAACATGTTCTAATTTAAATTGGATTTTCACGATCATATTTTCGGTGTAAGCAAGGGATTCTCATCCCTAAGCTTCTCGTCTTTAAATTCAGTAATCTAGATTTAGATAATTTTGCAAACTCATTGGTGAGTTCAAGCCCACCAAACCCATTTCATTCCATCCATCTCATCTTATCATTCTATCTTTTATTGTTTTTAATTTATTTTTAGTTTAGTTTTAAAAATGCTGTAATCCCTTTTTCTATAAATTAGTGTAGATAAATTCTTAAATATCAATTGCATTCACCTTCTTCGTGGGATCGACCCGTACTTGCCGTTGTCTACCAGTTAGACACCGTGCACTTGCGGTATTACAAGTTGGTTTAATTAACCTATTAATTTGGGTTAGTTAAATCTGCATCAGGCAACCTACTCACGCCTCTGCACCAACGATAGGAACGACAGACCCCAAAATTGTGGCATCCCAAATACAGCAGGTTATCAAGGCGGTGGAGACACTCACAAGACAGAATCCACCTGCAGCTGATGGAGACCGGAACAACTCGGACCTCCACTTTCAGTGGACGTTAGGGAGCAAGTACAGAAGAGCCAGGCCCCCGCCAGTTCCTATTAGACTAAGGGAGGCTATGCGGATAATGTTGATCCAACTGCCAGGACATAGGGGCTCGGCCCAGGAATCCCCTTCAAAGAGGAGCGCATGATTCTGACGTTCTATATCGCCTCTCCGTCCCTCCATTCGTAGACCGGATAATGAACGAAGCCTTCCCAAGGAAGTTCACTCCTTCAAAGCTAGATTCCTACTAGCACATGATGGCTCTCAAGGAGGGATCTGAATCCGTCATGTGCAGAACCTTTTCTACCAGTCTCAATGGCCCTACATTGATGTGGTTCCACAGCCTCCCACCGAAGTCAATTGATTCTTTCAAAACACTGGCGAAAGAATTCCTGTCCCCCTTCGTCGGAAGCCAGCTTTCAGAAAATGCCCACACTACATACTCTCTCTAAGGCAGAGGTCTGGCGAGACGCTCCGAGAGTATGTCACGCACTTCAACAACAAGTTGACCCTCATCGACGGGTGCAGTGACGATACAGCCGTGACGACCTTCACTGCGGGCCTCAGAAAAACTCTTCGAGGACCTCACCTTAGGGCCCCTTCTGGACATGGCGGAGCTCCACAAGAGCATCCAGAGACACATCACCCTGGACATCCAAGAGGGAAATTGAAGGCGGCAGAAAGCCTTCTGCTTCGAGGGATAAGAAGGAAGGAAAGAGACACGAGGAAGAGGAGCGGAGCAAGAGGACGTGCACTTACAACATACTGGATCCTGATCGTCCCAGACCAGAGAAGTCATCCAACTATGTTGGATCCAGAGCCATGACACCCTTGAATGCTAGTCTATCAGATGTACTCAACTCCATGAAAAATTGGGAGGAATTGAAGTGGCCCCCGAAAACATGCCGAGACTCTGCCAGAAGGGATAATGGTAAGTATTGTGCGTACCACAACGAAGGTGGCCACAACACCAATGACTGCAAAAGTCAAAGGTATGAAGTAGAACACTAGGTTCGCAAGGGAAAATTGAAAGACTTTCTGAAGTCTGAGAAGCAGCCAGAACAGACTAGGGACATGGGGAGTCAGTCAAAGAGGTAGGAATGAGACTCCTGAGATAACATACGTCTTCCATGGAGTCGGACGAATGAAGACCAGTTGCAAGCGAACTCTGTTGGATATGTGGACACAACCCGCGGACGAGGAAAAACATGTTTGCTATTCAAGAATTTAGAACCCCATTACCACTTTGACCTTCACGGATAGGGACTTAGACGGAGTCCGAGCGCCACATAATGACGCCTTGATCATATCTGTGTCCATCATAAAGTGGGAAGTGAAGAGAGCCCTCATTGACACAGGAAGCTCGCTCAACGTTCTATTCTACAATGCTTTCTGCAGCATGGACCTCAAGGAGGAAAGCCTAACGCCATCAGAGCACCCGCTGATCGGGTTCAGCGGGGAGAAGTGCCATAGCTAAGGAAGGTCCTATTTCTGGACTTCATGGTGGTAGACGTACCATCGTCCTACAACCTCATATTGGGAAAACCATGGCTACAACAAATGGAAGCAGTGGTCTCCACCCTTCACCAGTGTGTTAAGTATACTGCTAACAACTCAGAAGGGACAATATGTGGAGACCATTTTCGAGCGGTACAGGAGCAGTTAACTTAGTGCAGAGCAGCTGGACTTAGTGCAAAGCCTAAAGACGGAAGGGGCACCATTTTCCAGCGGTACATGAGTAGTTAACTCTCTCGCCCAGCGAGTCGTAACGACAATGGCAAACGGGAACACATCCCCCAAAATTTTGTCAGTGCAGTGATCTGCACCTCTGCAAGGCTTGCTCTTCAGTGACCTATGTAACGCCTCGACAGTCTGCTAAATGATCCGCAAAAGCTATCCTAATTTGCTTCGAGGCCAAGATCATTTTATCTCCATCAACAGTTAGTTTGCTTTAAGTTGTTTGTTTCCCTTTCCGTAGTCAATATTGAGTTTAGAGTTCTTAAGAAAATTATGTCATTCACAATTATTTAAGAAATAAAACAAGAATTTCAGAAACAAACTATATTGATTATTGGAAAGATGTAACTTCAAACACCTTAAGGCGGATACAAAAAACTGCATAATGCGAACGCCTTGAGTAGGATACAAAAGATTACATACTACGAATGGTCTACAAGTGAGAGGAAAGATAAAAAATGCTCGACCCCTTCCGAAGACGACAGCAGAGTCAAGAGAGTGGGAGACGCTCGACCCCTTCCCAAGATAAAGACAAAGTGTAAGAGGGGATTGAAAGGACTGGGCATATGGATTGCTCTGTGACATCACCCCATGGAGACACCCTGGTTGCGGCGTTGAACACCTCCCAAAAAGCTCTGATCTCCTTCAGGAACATCTCACCCCTTCTCACTTCCACGAACGGCTTCGAAACGGGTAGATAGGATGGTCGCAAGAGGTCTCACAATGCTGCCAAGGGAGGTCGATTTTCACACATGCGATACTCGATGTGGATGAGCGATACCACACCCGGAGACATCGCACATCAACCAACACTTCGATCAGCCACTGGTCAGCCGCGGGATCCGAGCGCACGAGAATACAAGTGGTACGGTGTAACACTAGGGCATTTCCTTTGGTAATAAATTCGTACTGCTTATCCGCGATATGAGAAGGAATTATGAGACCTCAGCGGATCAACTACGTGCCCACCCATATCAGGTGACCATGCACAACGACAACTTTTTCCACGCCTGAATGGCATAAATATCAGAATACTCGGAGACTCCAGACATAGAGATACAACTTCAGCCTTTGGAAAACCCAAAACATCTTTTTCAGCCTTTGGAAATCCAAAGCGTGGATTAGCAACGAAAGCTTCTGATCAAACCCTGGACTAGTAGCCCCCAATGCGAGGGTGTAGATAATGCAGAAGGTGGGAGCTCAGTCAGTCCCGAACTGATTTCGACGGCTTGCCACGGGACCACCGCTCTTTAGTATGGCTGCCGAATCACCAACCCTAGACTTGTAGCCTCAGCACAAGGGTCTAGATAGTCTAGAAGGTGGGAGCCCAGTGAGTCTCGAACTGATCTCGACGGTTTGCCAAGGGACCGCTACTTTTCAGCGCGGCCGCCGAAACACTCCCAAATTTGTAGCCTGGTGCACTCAGGTGTAGATAATTTGGATGGTGGAAGCCTAGTCAGTCCTGAACTGATTCTGAAAACTTGTCACAGGACCACTATTTTTCAGCGTGATCGCCAAACCCTCTCGAATTCGTAGCCCCCACCGCGCGGAGAGGGCATCGACGGTTTGAAAGGTGGGAGCCTAGTCAGTCTCGAACTGATTTCGACGGCTTACCACATGACCACTACTCTTCAGCCTGGTTGTTGAACCCTTACTCCCCGAATCTGTCGTCCGCCTTGATCAGTCATAAATGATTTGGATGGTGGGAGTTTCAAGCAGCTCGCCACACGGCCGCTGCTATTCCTTTCAACCAGCGGATGCAAATATGAATCTAGCCAAGTCAGCACCTTTACGCTCAAACGGATTGGCATCCTAACATTGGAAAAGTCCACTCGTGCCAATACAAAGACAGTACAACCGATGCACACATAAAAGTTGATTAGGATGTCGACGTGAGCTTACGGCGCCTGACTCAGCATGAACGCTCTGACACGAACACTCTGCCACCACAGCTCACCCAAGGCAACAGCTGCAGCCGACTAGTCAAACAAACAAGCAATGACCCAAGTCATTCACAATACAAAGAGGTCAAGCACTCTACCACAGACAGACCAGTCAACGTTCTATTGATTCAACTAGCCTATGCCAAAGCAAGACGATAAGGCAAACCACAAAAGCATGCAATAGAGACAAAAGGCGTAAAATAGATAACACTATTTTCATTGATGGTCAAGACAAAAAGAGTACAAGCACACAAAATCGCTCCTAATTAGGAGAAAGCACGAAAAGGGAAGAGTTAAGCCTAGTAGAAACAGGGGCGGAAGTTGTATACATATGCACTTCAACCTGGACGCCAGGGACCGAATCATCCTCCTCATCTGACAGACAAGTCTACATATGACATCTTCTTATAACGATCAAGGTCCCACTCTAGATTCTCCTCCTTCATCAGCGACAACAGCTACAGCCAGCCATGTACGACCCAACGGATCTCACATTTGCCTTGTTCCTAGAGAAGCTCTTCCTCTCGCACCCTTGCATCAATAAGTTTGCGCTCCAGCAGCTCCAACTTACCAGTCAGGGCATCAACCTGAGACTGCTCTGTGGCCAGACTGTTCTTCACAGCATTGAGTTCATGACACCTCAGCTTCAGCTGGTCTTTGACCTTCCTAGCTTATTGAGCATAAAAATCCACATCGGATTCCTAGCTTCCCTTGAAGCACTCTCTTCAGCAAAGGATTGCAGCTCAGAACGTGTTTTATCCGCAGCTTCCTGCGTAACCTTGACTTCTCGACGTATCCGACTCAGCTCCTGCCTGAGTCCGTCCTTCTCGGACACTGCCTCTGCCAGTTTGTGCTCAAGGTTCTCTAGACGAGCCCTCTGAGCCTCAGCGCCACAATTGATTGATCCAACTGCATCTTTTCGGCCCGCTTCTTAAGCCACTCAATTTCATGGAGCGCATCAATATACTGCGTTTGCACATGCGAGAAAACACGCTCCAAGATGTATACTCTCTCACGAGCCACCTCGACGTCCATTCCAGTAACGACCGCGTGGCTCATATGAGACATACCCAACATAAAGTACTTCAAACCCTTATCCATACACCATTCAAGCGAATCCTCATTGGGTTTCGGAGCGTGGTCCATCAGCCAGCTGTGACACCTGCTTATATGCTTCATCGAAACATATTCTATATCCACCTCTCGGTGCCAGACCTGCGAGCTCATCTTCACCAAGTCCAATGCAAACGGGTTCAAGCAACAACCCAATACAAATCCAGCCCGAATGATTCTTAGCCCGCTCAACTTCGACTCGCCAGACAGGCCTGGACTCTCACAGCATGCTAGGCCCACACGTCTCACAGTTATCCTCGATACTCGTAAACCCTTTTCAGGCAAGTATCTCGATGATCTGCTTCGGACGGGCAACCACATCTGCTATTTGCTCCCAACTAGGAAGCAAACACCAGAATATCTGCCACACAAGGAAACTCCCTTCCACGGAATGCTATCAGATTGGGAACTATTTCTCACGTATCTAAGAGCACGAAGCTAACAAGGAACTTCCCTCCTACAACACAACTTCTAATTAGAGAGGGATCTCCATAAAGATCTCCTTTCTAATCTACACCTATGATGTCTTGGTTAAACCAGGACTCCTTGCACTATAAATAAGACATGAGGTTGGTAAGCTAAGGTACGCTACAAATATCCTGTTACAACATTACACCTTCAAATCTTTGTTTGACTTAAGAGTAGGGATTATTTTGATGCCTTAGTTGGAAGTTGGAGACACAATTGCTTGCTCCAATGAAGGAGGGCGGGGGGGGGGGGGGGGGGTGCAAAAGGACTACCTACTTGACAGTCCACACTAGCATGAGGACCCCCACAAGGATCGAAGGGGGCTCTTGCGCACAAAGCACAGGACCCCCTCATGTGCATCTATTATAGCCGTAGGATCTGATCCGATGGCTCAGATTGATGGAATTTAAAAGACAAATTTCATTAAAAATTTTGGCATGGAACGAATCTATTACAGCCGTCGGATTTGGTGGATGGCTGAGATTTATGGATTGGAAAAGAAATATTTTAACAAATGTTTTGGCAGGGATTTGGGAAGGGAGAGTGGCGGGAAATAGACTGAAAGATAGGTCCTCTTCCATCAATCTTGCTTGAGTTTCGGTGAGTTTCAGCGTCGAATCAGGCTGCAAACACCGATGTAAACTCACCCCCTTCTCTTCCTCCTTCTTGCTCGAGATTCGGCGTCGAAACTGGTTGCAAACACCGATCTGAAAAAGGCCATGTAGTCTGCAGGTTGAATGTAGGATTCGTGCTTTGGACCAAAGAAGGGCTTAGCACACTCAACTCATGGATATTGGTAAACTTCCGTTGCCATTTGCTAAATGTCATTTTATCTATTAAGAAGTTGCCATTTTCTCATCTGTATCACTCTTAAAACAGGATTCGATGGGTAAGGATGGGACTCAGCTTTTGCGTCATTGTGTTCGTCTTCTTGTTCTTGTGTCGACGAATTTGCTTGCAGTCCGCTTATCAGGTAGCCATATCTATTTTTTCATTATAATACGTGCATAAACAACCATATTGTGTTGCTCTAGATCAATTTATGTTTTTCTTTACATTTTTTTCAATTTGGCTCTCATCCTTATTACGTGAATCGATGCAGACAGAGTCAAATGTTAAAAGAAAGAAATCAATCTTCATTGATGTTTGGTTTTCAACACAAACCCTCAACTGACTAATCCTAAATGCCAATGGCCACAGAGAGCAAATAGTTGTTTTCAAGCAATCCTAGCTATTAGGAAACTACTGACTAGTTGGAAAATAAAATAAAGCATCAGAATATTCTTGGCTTGTGGGTGTGTGAACGAGTTTTTCTTAATTTTTTTTACAAAATGGGTTTTTCTTACTTCAAAACTTCAATGAAAAAAAATTATGAACTCGTAAAGAACAATGCAAGCAGAACAAAGAAACGAGTTCATAATTTTTTTTTCATTGAAGTTTTGTATGTGTTCTTCAGGTTTTGTTAAAACTTGGAACCCTCATGATAGATTTTCCTGATTGTTTGCAGTGATGATAGAGTTTGAAGTGGTAAGGCTTGTTTTCCGTGGTGATAGATTTTCCTGATTGTTTGCAGTGATGATAGAATTTGAATGTGATAAGAGTTTGCAATGGTAAGGCTTGTTATCTAATTTGTGATGTTTTGATTATATGTGTAACAATTTATCATTGATGAGAGAAATTTTGCAAAATGCAGAATATTTGTGTTAGTTGGCATGGATGCTATGGATGTTGATGATCCAAGTGTGGGCATGATGTTTGATTCATTAGAATGTGGTTGGGAATACTGGAAAAGTTATGGGGAAAAAATGGGCTTTGGAGTTAGGAAGGAGTACTCGAATAAGAGTAGAATAGATAAGATAATTATCAATGCAGTGTATGTTTGTTGTAAGCATGGTATCAAGAGAGAAAAACACCCAAAAAAAGATATTGTCACTCAACAAAGATGGGATGTTAGAACTGACTGCAAAGTAATGTTCAAACTGGGTTTGGATAGAGTGACTGGCAAATATAGAGGTAATCTTGGGAAGCAGGAGGTAGAGGTAATCTTGGGTTTCTATTAGAAGATAAAAAAAACTTACCTTAGATCAATGAGACAGAAGGAGATGGTCAATGGAGAGCTTGGAGGTATTCTGCGGTATTTTGAGCAACAAAACTCAATAAATGCTTCATTTTATTATTCATTTCAGCTGGATAGTGATGATTTAGTTACTAATATATTTTGTGCAGATTCTAAAATGCTTGCAGATTATGCGGATTTTGGTGATGTGGTAACATTTGATACCACTTTTGGAACTAATAGATGATTCAGACCTTTGGGAGTGTTCACTGGATTTAATAATCATAGAAAAATTGTGATTCTTGGTGCAACACTTTTATATGATGAGACCATTGAGTCATTTCTGTGGCTTTTTGAAACTTTTGTGAAGGCACATGGTGGTAAGAGACCACGTACCATCTTCACTGACCAAGATGCTGCAATAGGAAATGCTTTAGCTACAGGATGGCCAGATACATATCATGGGTTGTGCACTTGGCACATAATGCAAAATGGAATCAAGCATTTGGGAGGCCACATGAAGAACAAGAATGTTGGTTTTTTGAAGGAGTTTAAAAGGTGGATGTTTGAGTACTTGGATGAAGTTGAATTTGAAGTCAATTGGCAAAAGATGCTTCATGATTTTAACTTAAAAGAGAATAAATGGTTGGGTCGCATATATGCTTTAAAGGAGAAATGAGCTAAGTGTTATATGAAAAACACAATGACCTTAGGGATGCGAAGTACACAACTAAGTGAATCATTCAATAGTGACTTCAAAGATCACTTGAAATCCTACTTGAACATTTCATGTTTTTTCAAACATTTTGATAGGGTATTAGAGCAAAAGAGGAATAATGAGTTGGAGGTTGAATTTTTTGCAAGGCAAAAAGTGCCTACATTGGGATTATCTAGATCCCCTTTGTTGAAACAAGCCTCACAAATCTACACACCTTCAACTTTCAAATTTTTTCATGAAGAATTTGATCTTGCATCAATGGCTTTGATAAAAAGGGAAGATCAAAATAAACACGAGTACATTGTTGTTTTTCATGATACAAAAGAGAATGAATTTAAGGTGTTTTGTGACCCTGGCTTGAATGTGGAAAATTGTAATTGCATGAAATTTGAGACAATGGGAATATTGTGTTGTCATGTTTTGAAAGTGTTTGGCCGACTTGATATCATGGAAATTTTGAAAATGTACATATTGGATAGATGGACAAGGAGAGTGAAAGGTAAGCGTGTATCAAATGAAGTGAGTTCAAGTACGGAAGAAAATGTAAGTGATTGGGTTCGTAGGATCCAATCATATCTTCTACGAATGACATTTCGAGCTTCGTTGAATAAGGACACACCGGCCAACATGGAGAGGTTTATAGATGAATATACAAGGTTGCATCAAGAGGTCGTCATGAACAATGACAGTGCACCCCAAGAAGCTTTGAAGCAAAATAGTGTGCTCCAAATGGGAAACATGAAAGGTTTGAAGAAAAAAGAAGGCCGAAAAGGTTCAAAACGAATGAAACCCCTACATGAGATACGTATAGGAAAGGCTAAGAGAACAAATACCTCGTCCTCCAAGGTAATCTTGCTTTAATTCATACTAACTAAATGTATATTTCTAATTGTGATACTTATATAATTATGTGTATATTTTCTTGTAGGGTGATAACACAAGCTTTAATGTTGATGGAGAAGGTGTATGCAATGTCAATGTACCCTTTCAACCTAATAAACAAGCACACCCGGGTGAGGGTTTGAGCTTGAGTTTGAGTTTGAGTTTGGGAAGTAACGACTCTGTAGAAGGAACGACTCTACCTTTTGGTTTGATGTAAAATGCTTTTCCTATATTAATTGCTGTAATTTTTTGTTAAGCTCTGTATAGCTCTGCAGTGAATTTTTTGTTCAGCTCTGTATTGCTACCATCTCCATTTTGGGTTATAGACAGATATGGAATAAATACAGTAGGCTTTGGAATGTAATAGTTTTCGGTTCAGCTCTGAATTTTTTATTCAGCATTCAACTCTGAATTTTTTGCTCATCTGTAGAGAATTTGAATGTAATATTGAAGATTTTTTGTTCAACTTTGACATGTAGTGAAATCTGACAGTAATAGCAGATGCTGAGTTTTTGTTTATGCTCTTAATTTGGTTTGGCTTCTGCATAAACTACTGAGCTGAATTTGGTTTTGCTTCTGCTCTGACAATTTTTTGCTGACAAATTTCTGCATAAATTTGCTGAGTTTTCAGCTGTGACAAATTTGTGCTTAAATTTACTGAGTTTTCAGCTCTGAATTTGGTTGACATATTTGTGTTTTCTATATTCTGTGAAAAAAGATAAAGAGGTTTCCACTGCACTCAAGTTCATTTCCTTTATCAACCATCATGTTAACATGTTCAGAGCAAAACATATATAGTTGAAGTAATTAACACTCCAAGAAATATATCAAGTCTGTGTTTGATTAGGAAAGAACAAGCCCACTAGAAAATGTGCAAGGAAGGAGAATTTAATGTTTCCTTTCAAAGTCACGGAAATACAATTTAAAGAAAAACATTTGCCATCTTCAAAGTGCTCCATTGTTCTCAGTTTCTCATTACATTTCACAACTGTTTTCTTGTAATAGAGAGAACAATTTTACAAAAACAGAACAGTTTTGTAAAATTGTTCTTAATACTCACTGATAATTATCATTATACATCTTCCCCCATAAATAACACAAAAAAAGTTCATTTGTGATCAATGTCATCAAGACATCCTGACTGACAGAAAGTAATTGAACATTTCCCGGTGTGCATTTTCCAATAAAAGCCACCTTCTTTTCTACTCTTCCTTTTCTAGAATATCAATCCAACAGGTTGCTGCAAAGTGCAAACATTATTCATCCCTTGGCCAATTGATTTGTAGGATTAATAAAAGATCAATTTTCTCCCACTCCTATCAAGAAATGAATGGTCATGATGATGATGCCAATACTGGTGGTCATACTGCTCCCACAAATACCTAGTTTGCTTATAGTTGTTAACTACATTCCTGCCAAACAAAGGAGTCGAGATGAATTCAACATCAAGAAGTTCCTTATGTTAGCAGTATAAAGTAGAGTAAACTACCTTATCAAATTCTCCCGTAATTCCTTGTAGATGGTTCCAGCTATCACAGCATATGGTCCATTCTCTGTGGAGACAGCCACATTCATTGAAAAACAATAAAAATAATGTTCGATGTATTTCCTTCAACATAAACATTTTTCGAAGTACCTTGGGAATAATGGTGCAGTGCTGAAAGAATCAAGTAATTCATGTTCATCCAAATAGAGCCTCTCCAATACGGGGGATCGTGTTCTGTGTTACGTTTCATGTACAATGAACTGCAGCAAGGATGACAGCATTTGGTACTTATGATATTCCAATTCATGCTTCAAGACCATCAAGATTAAAAGTGAGATGGCAAACCAAATGTAACAATTAAGTTGAATCCTACCTTGTTTTAGTAAGAGAACGCGGTCCATAATTTGTCCACAAAGTGCTCCTATTGGAAATAAGTTCAAGCTGCTTTTCCAAGATCTGAGATTCCTGTAATGTGATAAAAAGGCATGAAAAAAAACCCACAAGAGTTGGGGAAAATAGGATAAAAAGCAAAAAAAACCATGATTGGAAAACATAGAATAGGATACATAAGCACAGGAGAATACTTTGTGTGAAAAAAAAAATCCAACTGAGGATTCCAGATGGCTAGTTCCATACAACTTATAGGTGGAATGATCCTCATCATAAATGGAAAAAGGCTGACATAACCAACACGAGGAATCAATCTCAGCTTCAGTGTTTCTAAAACCTCCCGGACAAGTTCTCAGCCTGCATAATAGCTGCCTGATGTTTTGATTTCATGCCACCTCAAGCGAACCTAGAAAAATTCAGTTGAAGTTTTAATACTTAGGAAATTGCTTGCACAAACATTTATTTCACTTTATGCAGCCTGCTTTTGCTGGGGGATCAGAAAAAGTGAACTAGAAGCTGCTACTAGTTTCCCTAGCATGTCATAAAATTTCTACAAATCTTGAGGTAAGAAATCAAATCCATAAGCATATTGATGCATCCTGCATACCTTTTCAGTGTGATTCCCAAAATCAAGGAGTGGCGTCCTTGGAAATTTCTTTGTCGCGAAGAGAGTAGAAACCATAGCTTTAAGGGAGAGAGCTTGAAGGGAGAGTAGATCTGAGAGTAGATTTCTTCGTCGCGAAGAGAGTGGCTTGAAGGGAGAGTAGATCTCAGAGCAGATCGAGGGGGGCTCATGCAAAGGGAAACCCTAGATCTGAGCTCATGCCTTTGAAACAAAATTTTTCATGAAGTTCACATTGAAGGGAAACCATGCCAAAACAAAGGAAGATATCGAAGGGGGGTGGGTGTAGCTTGTGTTTGCAGCCTGGATCGACGCCGAAGGAAGAAACTCTCTTCTTCTTCAGGTCCTGTTTCCCGCCAAAAACTCCCCTCCTTTGTTTCCAAACTTTTCATTTCCCTTTTGTTAAAAACTTTGAAATAAAACCCTTTTCACATCCATCTAATCAGAGCCGTCCATTAGATCCGACGGCCCAGATAAGTGCGCAGGAGCCCCTCCTGCCCTTTGTGAGCATGAGCCCCCCCGGGTCCTCCCCCCCCCCCCCCCCCCCCAACAAATATAACAAGAAAAAATAGGATAATGAATGGCAGCCGCACGGGTAGTCTCCATTATTTGCTTGCAAAAATTCCTCATTTCATTTGTCAAGGAAGCTAATACATCAACCTGATTAACTTCAACTACCTTCTTTGGTAAAAATCTTTCAATAGGCAATTGATAGTTGTTAGAAGTCTATCTCCTCAAGTAATTCATAGGCCTCTTTATGTGTTTTTCCCAGGAGAGCACCTCCAGTTGTTGTATCAACAATCGTTCGAGTATTGGGACTCAATCCATTGTAAAAGGTTTGAACTTGAAGCCAAGTCAAAATATCATGATGCGGGCATTTTTCTCAACAAATTTTGTAATGCTCCCAAGCCTTGCATATCAAATTGACCCAAGGTTGTGATGTCATTTCACAACTTAGCTGTTTTGGCGTGAGGAAAGAATTTAGCGAGAAATTTATGAGCAAGTGAGTTCAACCAATCTTTGGCCTTGGTCTTGGAGAGAAAATGGAAAACAGTCAGAGCTTAATTAGCATCTTCTGGGGCCCATTGTGTTTGAAAGTATCACAATCTCAAAGAAATTTGTAATATGAGAGCCCTAAATCTACGCTGCCTGGTCCAAGGTGCCTGGTGGTACCAGGCACCGTAGTCGTGCTCATATGAGAGTTGAGATCATCATTAGGCAAACCCCCAAATTGCACAGAATTTTGAATCATCTGAACAGTTGCTGGTATGATTTTTAAATTATTGGCTTGAATTGTTGGACGCCTAATGCTCGAATGAGTTCCATCAACTAAAGGTACAACACACTCCCTCAAAGCTCTCAGTTGCTTTCTTATTCTTCTTCATTTAGGGTTGTTTGGTGGTTGGTAGAGATGTAAAATTTCTCTGCTTTTCCTTTTCAAGATTCCTCAACCTCAAAATCCAAAGGTATTAGATCACAGCTTGTCAAATGTCTCATAAACCTACAAACAAAAACCTAAGAGCGAAAAAGAAAAGGAAAAATGTCAAACTACAATTGAATTATCTAAAAATCAATATTAATAAAAATTAACTCAATCCTCGGCAACGACTCCAAAATTTGACATGTCACTTAGCAAGTGTTCTAAATCGTATCAAGTAATAAAGTGATAAGTTATTGTCTCCACAGGGATTGATGAACCTTATTAACTACCGAAATTGGATTAAATTCAACCATATTCAACTAATGGATTGTTGGAGTGAGTGAACGGAGGAAAAATAAATATAAAGAACAACAAACTAATACTTGGGAAAGAATCAAATTAGGGCTATTGATTTCTCCGCAATTAGTCTGAATTGATTCTTTAACCATGTTATTTAAAGTTTGATAATTCATGTTGAAAGTCTAAAATCCCTAATTTATCCAATGGTCTATCTCAAACACCATTGAACTTACCTACACATATTAACCCAATCATATCTTAATGAATTTAAACACATGCAAGCACATTTTGAGTTATGAATTTTTAGGAAAAGACTACATAGGCCATGCAATATCTCTATTAACATGTAGGCTATGGTATTTTATCACTGAAGCTCACATTGTACAGCTCCTCTTGGTCTCAATAAATCGACAAATCAAATAAATGGTGATCAAGCATTAAAAAAGTATTAAAAACGATAATGAAATACACAACTTGTAAAAATCTAAGCTTTAAAAACAAATCATCAAAATCAATCCTTCATAATCTTTGCTACATCTTAGCCTAACTAATGGAGTCTAGCATAGCTGAAGTGTAATCCATATAATCAATTGAATACATGATGAAGAATGAATGAAAACAAAAGAAACGCAGAAAACACTGTGTTGGTTGGATTCCTCCCATTTGTTTCCATGATACGTTGGCTTTTTGCTTTGTTCTTCTTTTCCCCAAGCTTCTTCTCCTCCGTATCTTTCTTTCTCAAGGTTTCAACCCTTTTTAAGGATAGGCTCTCCCACTTCTTGAAGGATACAACTCTCTTAAGTATTTTAAACAAACTCTTTTCCCCCAAGTTTCCATTCTTATCTCTCTTTCCAAAAAGACTGATTTTTCTGTCCTGACTTGTTTCATGTTTTTCTCCTTACAAATGACTCATTGGGGTAAAGTGGTCAGCATATGAATTGAACCCTATCTCTCAACTTGAATTAGAAACAAGCACCATTGTCATTGGATTTGTGCAGCGAAAGTTATCCCTAATTAGCTGAGACATGCTCTGAAAATTACTGAAATTCTAATTAGAAAAGGAATTTTGGAATTTTAATTAGAAAAGAAATCTTTGAATTCTAATTTAAAAAGAAAACAACTTTTCCTTTTATGTACCCCTTTCTTCCAATGCTAGCACCGCGGTGTTGAGGCTTGTTTGCTAAACTTTTTTTTATTTTTCAACTCCAAAGTTCTGATTGTAACAAATGTTTTAGCTCCTACACCAAATAAACAAAGCTAAAATGAAATGAACTAAAACTAACCAAGTAAAGAGACTCTAGCATGAAATGAGGCACAAAAGGTATGAATAAAATGACTTACAATTTAGCACATCAACAAGCTATACAAGGAAAGAATCAAGACATATCAAGATAAGAACCTCATCAAGAAGGATTTTCAAGTGGGATAGAAGGTGTTGGTCTACAATTCAAAATTGAAACTTTTTCTTGAAAGCTCAAGTCTAGGTGGTGTGGTCTTTATTTTGTGACCAAGGTTTTTCCTCATGGAGTTGTGGAGGTTCATAGAATAGAGAAAAATCTAACATTCAAGGTGAATGGACATAAAGTGAAACCCTACATTGAGATGAGCTTTGAGCCTAGAGATGAGGACTTGATTTTCCACTCCGTCCAGTACATGGCATGAGAGTCACACAGTCTGGTTGAAGACTATAAACTTAGCATTACTTGGGAGGTAACCTAAAGAGCAGATGATAACTTTATGATAAGGCGCTAGCGAGTTATAGAAATCCAGCTAAGTCCCTCCCTTGCTTCCTTTTTAATTATTTCCGTATTATGTTTGGCTAGGTTGTTAGATCATTTTCTTTCTTCCCTTCACCCTTACATTAGATTGATTCAACATTGAGAACAATGTCAAATTTAAGTTGTAGGTGTAGAAAGGTTGTTTTTCTTGTGTTTATGTTGCGATTAATTGTTAGTAGAAGTGTAGAACTGAATTAAAAAAAAAAGTAATAAAATAAAATATTTAATAATGATGTCCTGGTATGGTTATGTTGAACTCAATGACGGATTAAGTTGTTTTTTAGAGTGATGTTGAACTTTATTTTTTATTCAAATTTCATTAGCGAGTTTAAAACGTTGAACACATTATCATATGTCTAGGAAATCTGATTTTGTACTACTCATTTTTTGTTAGTGAGTTGTTCATTTGTTTCACTTTGAATTTAGCACAAGCACATTGGCATATGGTGTGGGGTATGAAAAGATGAAACAAAATATGCATGTTTATATCTTGGGTTCAATTGTTAGATTTGTTAGATGAGTAACCTTAGCATGGTGTTAATATATACATAAACTAGTTTAGCTTTGTAGTCTTTTCACTCGAGTTAGTAAACTCGTAGGGGTGTTTCTACACCTAATGCCCTAAAGTAATCTGGTTTGGGAGTCGTTGGTCTAAAGCTCGATAAATGGGTCAATTAGAAAGCTTAAAAGAGCTAAACTTTTCGCCTTTTGACCTAGATGTTAAAGATGTTGAAATTGATTTATGGCTAGTTTAGGTTCGTAGTCTTTTTCTCGAGTTTGTAAACCTATAGGGGTGTTTTTACTCATAATTCCCTAAAGCAATCTGCTTTGAGAGTCATTGGTTGAAAGCTCGATAAATGGGTCAATTAGAAAACTTAAGGGAACTAAACATTGCATAGTCCACACATGCATGCTACAAAAAAAAAGTCTTAATTTGTGTTAGTATCCATTGCCTTGGTTGTTTCATCAAATGGAAATTCCAATGAACTTTTAGGTAGTAAGTCATGTATATAGGAATTACTTTGAAGCTTTGTGGTTATGTATTGCCTCACTTTACACCAAAGGGAACTTGTGGCTTTTCACTAGTCATTTATAAGTGATGTAACCTATTTTGAAGTTCCTAAAAACTATGAAGATAGAGTTCATTATTTGAGGTTTGCTAATGAATGATAGCCATTTTTTTGTGATAATTTACTCTCATTGACAATTTTGGTATTTGTTGAATTGGAAGTCAAGACTGAGAAATTTATTGGAAATAACACAGTGTTCTCACGAGACTATAACTCATCAACTAGGGACACCTAGGGATTTAAAGGCTTATTGCATTTGCTAAATGTAATCAAAAGTGCCAGCGAAAGTGGTATAGATAAGAGTTGTATTTCAATTATTTTCTTGTCTAGAGTTTTTGTTTTTCTAGTTAAGTTCGATCGCTTGAATTGCTAGAGACTAGCAATAAGCTGGTTGGCGGGATTGATGAGAGCATAAAATGCACTCTTAACATTGGTTTTCTAAGTTTAATAGTTAGATTATGTGGTTATTTCAAGTGTTTTTATATCTACTTAGCTACATGATGTGCATTTTGATGTTTGGCAGGTATTTAATGGTATGCTAAGGAGAAAAGAATGAAGTAATGTCACGCGAATACCTGAAATATTAATGAAGCAAGGCACAGTCGTTGAAGATGGATGTCCGGTTTAGCAAAGGGTTTTAGGTCAAAGCCTATTAGAGATCAAAGGGCATTAAAAAGAAAGGAGGATAATAGCTTGTTGTTGTGTTAAATAAAGAGTTGTAGAGGTTGCATTGCAAAAGAAAGAAGGCCACTCTACATTACAAACAAAAGGACAAAGAAGGTTGTTGCGTTAAACAAGGGAGATTGCTCTGAATTATCGAAAAGAAAGATGATAGAGAGGTTGTTCTATTATGCGAGGAATTTGATGTTGCATTCAAGTTGTGTTATAAAGAGAAGAGAAAGAAGTTGTTGTTGTGTTTGGACCAGAGCTGCTACTACGTTTGGACCAAAGGAATCAGTTGCGTTTAGAAGAGAGGAAACAACTGCTTTAGCTGCTGTGTAAGATCTTGGCGCTCTTGAGTTGCTGCATTGGGAAAATGAAGTTGTTGGTAAGTGAATATAGAAGAAATGGTTGTTTTATTCTGTCGCGAGTTTGTTATGTCATTGAGCTGTAGATGATGTTTTGTCATTGTGTTGTTTGGTCGCTGAGTTGCAGTGTTGTTCTCTTGCTGAGTTGATGTTGTTGCTGATATGTGTGTTATTGTTGCTGATATGTGCATTATTGTTGTTTATTTGTGCGTTGTTGTTGATTTGTTACAGTTGGTTTCTGCTGTTGTTGCTATTGGTTGAGGAAAGCTAGAACGCCAATTGATCAACACTTTAATAATCAAAGAGTCTACTTATTGTCTCAGCCATCCAATGTTTTATTTGTATAATATTTTTGCTTGCATTATGTGTAACTAAATAATTTAGTTTGGGCTAGACTGAAGCACTAGTTATGACTCATTAAAGATTTTGACATGCCTTGTTACAACTATTGTATGATGCTTAATTAATTAATTTCTTATTTTATCCCACCCTTTACATGGGCTATGTTTATGCTTGATCATCATATACATGATTTGTATGGATTTTATTAAATGGGTAAATTTAGAAAACCGAGTCTTGTGCCTATGCTAAGTGACGAAAAGAGCCAAGTAAGATTGGTTCTTTAAATTAATCAACATGAATGACCAAAATAGATATCATGTTCTGGGTTTTGTGTTTATGTCGATTTCCATCGATTTATGCATTCTTGAAGTCCAACTTAGTAAATACCTTAAGAATGAAAAGAGTTATAGTAGACACTCATACCTAATTCGTTGTGAGTAGATACACATACCCTTAGGTTGGAAAAATTTGAGCATTGGAATTTAGTTTTTATCATTGAAATGTCATTGTTTAAAGGAAGATCGAATCCCTAACTTATTTTCTTATTATTGGAATTCTAGTGTTATATTTATTAGATTCCATTGAATGATCTCGTTCTTACTATTTATACTATTTGTTTGATCTTATACACTAGCAAGTTAAAACATACATTTAGAATCTTATTAATTAGGTTAATATTTTTACAACAGATTTCCTCGAGATCTATATATTGTGGTGTTTTGTAGGCTTGACTCCATGTGTCTTGGACTTGAAAATCTTTGGTCTTTCACAATGCATATGTGAATTTCCATTGAGCTATCTAGTTGTTGAACTTAGTTTTATTGTGCCATTTTGGAGATGATTTGAGATTAGTGCTTTAATTTCTATAAAATACATGTAATAAGATATTTTTATTAGATAATTGAACTTAGCAATTGAATATTTTGGGGCATAAAATGTCTCATTTATATGTTGATCACCTACAAGAAATTCCCGATTCCATTCCTTGGTTTGACCTTGAATACTTTGTTGATAATATTATAAGATGGTGATGCCACAATAATTCCCTATATATGGTTCAGAAGTAGGTACAAGGTAGACCTCACTCCAATGTAGTTTGCAACCTTCAATTCAAGGTCAAAGTTGATGATATTAATTGTTGGTGTTTCCTATTTTAGTCGTTTTAATTGGCTCGCAAGTACCCTCAAGCAAGACATGACTTCATTCCTTGGCTTGACCTTGAATTTGTGGTTGACAATATTAAAATACGTTATTGCCTCATTAAGTTATGTTATTGTGTTCAAAAGTGGGTACTAGGTAGATTTGACTCCATTGTATTGCTCAATCTTCAATTCATGGTAAAGGGCAATGATATTAATTGATAGTGATTCCTAAATTAGTCACATTAATTGGCCCGAAAATGCCTACGAGCAAGACCTGACTACATTTCTAACTTGTCCTTGAATTCATGGTTGACAATATTAAAAGACGATTTTGCTTCAGCAACTCCCTATATTTGGTTCAGAAGTGGGTACGAGATAAACCTGACTCCGTCATATTGCTCAACCGTCAATTCATGGTCAAGGTCACTGATATTCATTGATGGCGTTTCTTAGATTACCACTTTAAATAGCTCTAAGTGTTTCTTAGATTAGTCACTTTAATCGGTTTGGAAGTGCCTACGGGAATCCATTCCTTAGCTTGAGCTTGAATTCATGGTTGACAATATTAGCCTTCTGGATTGCCTAACACCACCTCAAGTTACTTAGTGCTTGAGTAGCCTGATCAATTCATCAATACAGAGAAGTAGAAAGAGTTTCCCTTGTGCTCCATCTGGTCTAACAGCAAAAGGGAAAATCAGGAATATTATTAAGGAGAGCGATAAAGGCATAGATGGGTCAAAATCTCTATAAACTTCCAGGGAGGCGGGATTGTGGTTCAGTAATTCTCTATAATTGACTCAACCTTTAATTCAAGGTCAAGGTCGATTATCTTAAGCAATCATGTTTCCTAAATAAGAATTTAATTGACGCGAAAGTGCCTATGGGCAAGACTCGAATCAGTTTCATGGTCTGGCCTTGAATATGTTGTTGGCAATATTAAAAATGGCATTGCCTTATTAAGTCCAATTATTCGGTTCAAAACTAGGTAAGGGGTAGACCTGACTCCATTGCAATTCTCAACCTTCAATTCATGGTCAAGGTCAGTGATATTAATTGATGGTGTTTCCTATATTAGTCGTTTTAATTAGCCCGAAAGTGTTTCATAGATTAGTCAATTTAATTGGCTCAAAATTGCCTACAAGTAACACCCGACTGCATTCCTTGTTTTTTGCTTTGAATTTATGGTGGACAATATTAAAAGACGGCGTTGCCTCAGTAAATGGGTACGAGATACACCTGAATCATTTGTATTTCTCAACCTTCAATTTGAGGTCAAGGTCGATCACATTAGTTGATGGTGTTTTCAAAATTAGAACTTAAATTGGCTCGAAAATGCCTACGGGCAAGATGCAACTCCATTCCTTAGCTTAACCTTGAATTCATGGTTGACAAAAACAAAAATAAAAGGTGTTGCCTAAGGTAGTGTCATTATACGGTTTAGAAGTGGGTATGAGATACACTACACCAAAAATACCCATCAGCAACGGTTTGGGACCGTGGGGGTAACCAGTTGTCACGGCTTAGAGGCGTGGGCAGTAGAGGCGTCGCGAAATCATCATTTACGGCTATAAATCGTGGCAACACATATTAGCAACGGTTTTATGCTCGAGGACGGTTGATGATTTAGCCACGGTTCTAAGCCATTGCAATAATTTTAGCCACGGTTCTAAGTCGTTGCAATAATTTTAGCAACGGTTTTAAGCCGTGACAAGTACTGGCCACGGTTGTAAACTATGGCAAGTTATGGCCACGGTTTTAAGCCGTGGCAAGAATAAATTACCACGGTTTTAAACCGTGGCAAGCATGAATTACCACGGTTTTAAGCCGTGGCCAGTCAAAATAAAATTCAAAAAGAAGAAATCTGGTTTGTTGCGAGGGTTTGAAACCGTTGCAAAATAATATAATACAAAAAAATATTAAAATTTTTTTTGCTACTGCAGCAAAATCACAGCCACACACCTTTTTTTTTGTTTTTTAGTTAAACCTCCAATGGGGAGGGGCAACTATGGGATGCCAGACCTTTATTACTTATCAAAAAAATTGATTTACAATCAAAACGGGGGTACATTACGACTTTACCCGTATAAAAATCAAACAAAAATGGACAAAAAACCTTGCCCAATCTAAATTACCGCAACCCCAGCCACAAGCTGGCTAATAAAACATGAAGACTAAAAGCCCACTAACAATCACTTAAAACAAGCACATAAGCATAAAGAAGTACCAAAAATAAAAACAGAGTTAGCAACTCTGTTGTGGAGTTAGTGCACCTCCCTACTCAATCCGCAGCCTCGCTCCTGCAGCACCAACCAACACTCGCATTCCCACACCAAGCAGCACACCACACCCTGCAGTACCCAGGCAGCATGTACACGTCTGGCTGCATCTTGCCTCGCAGCAGATCCGCCAGCAACAGTGCCTGGAACCATTCATGCCACCTGCAAAAAGAACAATTTAGTAGAGTGGACTTCAGAAGCATAAATCAACATATTGGTGTAAAATATGGACGATTTAGAATGGTTCTACAATTATATGAACAACAACAGTACTGGATTGAAATCACTTGCTATCATATCATATGAATTGACATTAGCAAACTAAAAAGATACAAATGGATGAAGTTACTCCTGCTTTGAGGAAACAAAATGTATTAAGTTACTCCTGCTTAATACATTTTGCTTTGAAGAATTATTGGGACACAAGCATAGAAAGGAAAGGAAAGAAAAGGACAAAAAAACCAATAATCAATGAGAAGTATGAAATATATGAGATAATGTGCTTCAGAAAACTCTTATGTATGTCAGAGCAATCAGCCCACTTACATTGTGTTGTGAAGTGATCTTTGTTTTTTAATCAATACAAAACCCACAAAAATCAAAAAATCAAAACAGAACCTCACATTTCTCAGCACAGCCTACAAGAACAACATCATCATCCAAACATAAGAGTTGTTTATTTTTTATGAAATGTATTGAATCATAGACTTTGAAATCAGTGCAGATAGGATTGGCAAACAACCACCCATCTGACTGATCTTTCCAAAGTCTCATACTTAAACTAATGAGAGAATAGGAGTTACTATTTCACCCACAAGTTTCACTTTCATCCTCCTCCAGAGAGAAAGTATGTATATGTGTGTGAGTGGAGAGAAGGGATGACTATCAACTAGGCTCAGAATCTCCTTTTTTCAGAAATCGAAAAAGACGCCCAACACCACCATGGGACAGATAATGGTTGTCTATGCAAAGGGGTTGAAGTACAAAAGAAACCCCAACAACCCTTTTGACACAGACCTTCCAAACTGCCTGCATGTACCCAAACCAAAATAAAGCAAAGCAAAGAAAAGAGGCCCAGAGTGTACCCTCGTACCCCAGAGGAGAGGAAAATTTTCCCACCCATGGCTGCAGCAACAAGCTGTCTTGCCAAGAAATGTAATGAAATTTAACCCTTCACTCCGAAGCTGCCAATGTAGTGAGAGATACCTCATCACAGCCTACAAGAGCAACAGCAGCAACAAAAAATATCACAACAACAACAACAACAATGAAACCCAACTACTCTAATGAAAAAGGGCCAGAACAAATTATATTATATTATAGCACAAATTATGAACATCACAAAAGGGTCAGTAAATGGCCTATCCTTACCAGTGCAACCCGTACCCTCATGTGCTTCTCCAAAACAAGATTCAGCTGAATAAAGAAGTAAACATCTACATATTCACAATAAATTCTCAAAACAAAGGAAAAAATAGCTACACTATATCAGTCTTACTTGTTTCAGTATTCCCAAGTAAAAGCTCAACCAGTCCCTTAACAGCTTTAACCTGATAATCCAATCCTTTCAACTCATTGCCTTCTGGACTGGTTTTCAAAGTTGAAAAACTTTATCTGCAAATTTGGATAGGGTAGCATCCTGTTTAAAGGACAAAAACTTTCAAATAAATACTAATTTTTACCAAACACCCATTAATCAAAATGAGAAGTTCAACACCAACCCTGCCCAATTTCCAAGTTGAGTCCAACAAAACCCTCCAAAGCAGCAACTGTCACACACAAATGCTCAAAGCTTCAATCCACATAACCAATACCCATCATTCTATCGAAGCTAAAAAAAACAAACCTTTCATTTAATATTGGGTACTAACATTTCAACAAAAACTCACCTCTAACAATATACATGCTTATCAGGAAGATGCAAAGGAACAAAAACTTACGTCATTCATACTGAACATCTTCTGGTATTGTTTACGGTACCCAAAGCATTCTTGGGCTCCCTCATGACCTATGGAACAAAATTTCAAATGAGAAGATATAACATAAGCCACTACATCCATAAATAAATTCTTTAAGTCATCTAAAAACACCATAGAAGATAGCACCTGCTCCTTCTCTGCAAGTGAAGTGTTGGTTGTAGCATGAGGGGCCTCCAAAAATTCAATCAGCTTGGCCACAATATCCTCCTGCACAATCAGATTTACTTATACAAGTAAAAGGCATAGAGAAACAAAACAGTGAATGGGGAGCAATCTGTTGATTGCTCTGTCAGTGAAGGGTGAGTGCCATATTTGTCATCCCAGTACATTGTGCTAATCCTATACAATTGTTGTATGCTGAGTACCTGAAAAGGCAGGGGATAAAGAGGAAAGGTTATGGAAGAAGGCCCTTGCACCACAGAGTATAACGAGGTGTTCATCCAAGAATTGTTCTTAGAATTGTTTTGAGAAAACAAATAGAAATAAAGATATGCTTTTATTGACACTACCCCCATCTTTTCAATCAGTTTCAGTTCATCTGATACCAATTTTGCACCCAGGACTACTAGGTTTCAGAAAGCAAACTAAACTTACAGTCTAGAACATATAGTTGAACACAGGAGAAAGAACATACAAAAATAGTAAAACACACAGATAAAAATAGACAAGAATAACAATAATCATTTGAAGATAATTCTTTGAACAGTTCAAGAGAACGGTGCCGATACTAGGTTACCGCTAGTATACACTACACCAAAAGGCCAGTTTAGCTACGCTGACATGGCCACGGTTCTAAACCGTTGGTTTATTTGCCACGGAAAAAAACCGTAGCTATAATGACCAACAGCTTAAAATCGTGGGTAAAAAAAACTGGCCACGGCTGAAAACCGTTGGTTTATTGGCCACGGCTAAAAACCGTGGCTATAACTAGCAACGGCCTATAACCGTGGCTAAAACAATTGCCACGGCTCAGAACCGTTGGTGTATTTGCCACGGCTAAAAACCGTGGCTATAAGTAGCAACGGCTCAAAACCGTGGCTATTAGTAGCAACGGGTCAAAACCGTTGCAAAAAAAAAAATTTGGCCACGGTTCAAAACCGTGGCTATTAGTAGCAACGGCTCAAAACCGTGGCTATACTAAAAAATTGGAAAAAAAAATTGGGCGGGCTATTTTGGCGCTCGACTTCCACCTTCCCCCCACTCGACTTCCACCTTCCCTCCACTCGCCTGCTCCCTCCACTTGACATCGACCCTCTCTGCTCCCCTCCACTCCACTCGAAGCTCTTCCTTCCTTGCTCCCTCCCTCGACTCTACTCCACTCGCCTGCTCACTCCCCTCGACTTCCCTCCTCCCCTCCTTTCCTCCTCCCTCGACTTCCCTGCTCCTCCCTCGACTTCCCTCCTCCTCTCCTTCCCTGGTCTTCCCTCATTACTCGGCGTCTTCAACCTCCAAACCATTTGCAAAATCGATCAGCGACTGCAACCTCCAAACCATTCTCTCGTACAGGTACTCTCTCTCTCTCTGCTTTCTTTTTGATGAAATTAGGGTTCCTGAATCTAGAGTTTTCTTATTTAGAGGTTTTGAATCTCTAGGGTTCCTGAATTGTTTTTTGAATCTGTAGGTTTTATTTAGAGGTTTTTTGAAATTAGGGTTTGAATCTCTAGGGCTCAAAACCGTATGCCTGATAAATTCCTGATATAATTTAATTTTTTGAATCTTTAATTTTTGTATGAAATTCCTGATATAATTTGAAACCAGGAAATATTCGTGTTCCCTGTTCACTTGTATTATAATCATAGTGGCTGTAATGTGCAGTGTCGTTAGGTAAATGATCCCCTATTAGATGAAGAGTGAGTCTGAGTTTGCTATGGTGTTTGGATCCCCAATACAAAACACCAACTCAAAAGGGTCCCCTCCCTTGGCAGTTTGCTGAAGAGAAGAGGAGTTTCTCTTCTCATCACATATATCAGCCTTTACAATATGCAGGACTTTACCACACAGAGATAAGACATTGAACTAACTACTAGAGCTACCTAAGTCACTGTCTCCCCTAGTATGTCTAGGTAATTATTCCCTCTCTTCTATTATTCTAGGTAGGTTTTTCAAAGGGAGGGCCAGTCCTTCATCCTAGTTAAACCCAATCTGAAACTCAAGTTTAGGGTTCAACTTGTGATGAGTAACATTTTTGGATCTAGCACAACACTTGGTCTGATAAGAATCTAATCTGATGTTGATATTGTGAAAGAAATATGTATGTGACATGCTGTAGTGGAAAAAATGTAGTAGGTAGATATTTTTTATTTGAAGTGTGTACTTTTGTTTACTCATTGATCAAAGTTCTCATATTTATCAAAGTCGGATGCAAGTATAACTTTTGGAACAAAATCATGGCTATTAAAACAAAAGATGAATTATAGTATGCCCCATTGTAAACATAAATGAATTTCCTTAAAAACTCTGGAGATAGCCCTGAGACATTCAAGCTAAGATCAAAATGAGTTTCTACCATGATGCCCATGCTTGCTTTGCTCGTAGGCAACAATTCAGTTGTTTAATCATCTTTATAACTAGGTCATACACTTAAGATGTTTTTCTTCCAATAGATGGAAAAGAGGTCGGAGCAGGTTTCGTGATACACATGTACTCCAACTACTGATTAGTAGTTAAATATGTACTAGCATTGTAAACTCTAGTGACTTAGAGGTTCGCTTCCTATCCTTAATTTGTGAGTGGCAAATGCAAAATTTGGAATAAAAATGTATTTAATATTCCAAGAATTCCATAGGTTGAAGCCAAGCTTCACATGTATATAAAGTCTCTATTTTCTTTAAAAACATAATCATCATCTATATATAAACCTGGCTTTGACCTTCTTGAATATAAGAATCTTATCTAATAACGTGTTACCAAAATTTGAGCCAAACATATGGATATACGATTTGAATCCGATCAATTGACAACCCTAAAAGTTAGGTATTTTCATCAAGGTAATGTGCCATGTGGGCTTCACATGAAGTCTTATAGCTCAAAGATGCTTGGGGAACAAATAAAAACATCTGCATGGTCTTTGAAACCATGTGAGAGCAGGGCAAAGAGAAAAATATAATAGGGGAGGGGGGATAATATAATAGTGACTCCTCCTGCTATGTGTTCCATTTTACAAGTAACTTGGTATGCCCCCCTCCTTTGGGGTTTCCTCACATCAATTCTAGGGACATGATTGAAGATGCAAAAGTTTTATGTAACACTAGACCCCCACTTAAAGCACTTCCCATGCCAAAACATGTATTTCTGATGTAACCAGTGGTATTCAAAGTTGGATGATTGATGTTGGGATTTTTTAAGGTGATTGTAAACACCTCCGGCATATGGAATTCATGATGATGACTTTGAAAAATGAGTTCTAAAAAAGGTTGGTTTTACTATTGGTGCGAGGTGAGTGATAATTCTCAAAAGACCACCATGAAAATGCTACGTGTTCTTGCGATGATGATGATGGTAAAAGGTTGTATGTCAGATAGATAATGGAAAGGTTTCTTCTCATTGGGTGTGATTAGAGACTGCAAAAAGAATTCTCCAAACATGATTGTTGCTGTTGAGATATAATTGATGAAGCTAGAAGAAGAAGAAAAAGAACCAATGAAATTGTTCTACCAAAGCAATCATTATGCTTCTAGTTTGCGAGTCCTAATAACCTCTATTGGTGGCATAGAAGATGTCAGAAAGAAAGAGAGATTGGTTCATACTAAGTGTTGTACTACTTATGTTAGGTGTCAGTTCATCAATTATATAAGTCGTTCTTGAATGATTTGGCAACAGTGGTTAACTTTGTAAAATGCAAAAGTTTCAAGTGCTAAATAAGATGGAGGTAGTGTCAATAAAAGCATTTCTTTATTTCTATTTGTTTTCTCAAAACAATTCTAAGAACAATTCTTGGATGAACACCTCGTTATACTAGCGGTAACCTAGTATCGGCACCATTCTCTTGAGCTGTTCAAAGAATTATCTTATTTCTTATCGACCTCGTTATAAATGTGGTGTATATAGTTGTTTCTTATTTCTTTTTGTTTGATAATGGTTAATATCTATAATATCATTGATAGAAATGGATAGTACTCGCGGCAATCTCTCCACCAATGATGTCACTACATCTACAAATGATGACAGTGAAGTTAAAAAGACCATACAGTTCAACCTCCATGGTTTAGTAGTTGGACCTGGTGCTAGAAATTTCAATAAAAACATTGGAAAGCTTGTTGAAACCCTTGTGCCCATCAAATTCAAGGGTTGACACCATGTTACTGACAACTACAAAGAGGATGTGTGGAATGGCCTCAAGGTGAGATTTTACATCATTGATTTTCATAATGTCTTATTTTATTGTCAACTTATATCTCAATGGCTTATTTGCAGCGTGAATACGACATCCCAAATTATGTGAAAAGGAGTGTGCATTTGAAAATGCCTGAATATTATAGAAGGTTCAAGGCAGATCTTAGGAAGAATTATTTGGATAAGTATCCTACCATTGAGGAACAAGAGAAGCATGTTCCAAATGGTGTAAGAGAGGAGGATTGGAAGGAGTTTTTTCGCTATGAGAGCACCCCTGAAGCGAAGGCAATTAGAGCCCAAAATGCAAAAAACAAAAAGGCTTCAAAGTATGTATGGGGGGGGGGGGGGGTGGCCAAAAGAGTGCTGCAGAAGTAGAGTATGAAATGGTAATTGAGTTTCTAGCTACTAGTACAATAATAACCATTTAACTATATAGGCTGAGACTAATCTTTCAAGTATATAGGTTGAGAAGAACCCTGATGGGGAACCAGTCACACGCACTGACATATGGATTGCTTGTCACACGGGAAAGGATGGAAAACCTACGCATGGTGCTGAACTATATATGGTATGTGCCCAATGATGTCTTTTATACACAATTCTTAATTTACTTTGTAGTTGTTTGAATATTATTTGTGTCCTGATTTATTTTATTTTTTCATTCTTTTGAAGGAACAAGTTAAAGAAAAAAAAACCGCCTTGCAAGAATCTTCAACCCAGGGTACCACTGACCTCACTATTGATGATGATCCTCTAAGCCAAGTGTTTGGCCAAGAAGCGAGGGGACGTACTCGTTGTGTTGGAACCACCGTCTCTAAAAGGAAGTATGATGCTGCACTTCCCGCTCGTTCATTGCTTTTGGATAAAACATTGGAAGTAAAAAATTTAGCGAAAAATATGATAGATTAGAAGAAAATGTTAGATGGATACGAGAGAGACTTGAAAATGGAACTTATGTGAGACCATCAACAAGTGAGGAAACACAAGGAGGGGCACAAAGAACTGAAGATACACTTTCATCCCGTGCACAATCGACAAGGCAACCAGAAAATCCATTACCTCCATCTCCATTACCACCATCTTCTCAAGGTGTTGCGAGGTTTCCTTCTCCAAGCAATCCTGTTCCTTCAGTGTCAAGGACTTACAAAGTTTGTGATTGGGAAAAGAATGTCATTGCGATAGCAATAGAGGTTGTAGATCCTATCCATCGATTCTCTTGCGATTGTCATGGATCATTGAACCCTGCAACAGAGATCAGACTTTCCTTATGCTTCAAATATAAGACTGAGGTGAAACTTTACAAGAGTGATCCAAAAGGAGACATGATGGGGGATTTGGACGTTGGTGATTTCTTCGTATGGTGTAAAAATCATGTGGAAGTTGAGGATTGATAGTTACAACTATGTTGGAAGCAATGTAATGGTGGCAGCAAAAGAGGAGCTGAGTAAAATACACTACAGGCACGTGATTGTTCATTTTAAGGTAACTAGCTGATGCTTAAGTGCAAGTATCTATAGACTTAAATTATGTTTGGGAACATTTTTCCATTCTAAATCAACTACTTTGTTGTAAAATTTGCAAGCTTTTTATGAAGGTTATTGCATTTTGCATCTTTTTATTTATCTTATATGCAGTTAATGAGAAAATAATACAAAGTTTATTTGCATTGTTCAATTTTATTCCTTGAAGTCCCATTCTTATGTAATTCTCATTCAATTCGCCATGAAGACATGCAATTCTCATTCTTATGTAATTTTGCCAACAGTTGTTCAATTTTATTCCTTGAAGTCCCATTCTTATGTACATTCCCTGAAGTTCAAATCTGCTGTTTATGCAGTAAGATCGAGTCCTCGAGTTGTAGCCATTTGTCAAGCAGCTCAGGTATGCATATGTTCACTCATGTCATTAATAGATCTTGTTTAATCAGAGAATGATAGTGTATTTTTCTGCTATGGTTTTATGGCAGATACATTGTTTTGATGCTTTGACGTTGGAGAGAGAATATACTATCCTTACATCCCCTATCATTTCTGGTAGTCTTAGCCTTGGAGGTATAGGCTATGGACCTCTTGTTAAGAATGTCAAGATGAGGCAGGCTCCATTCGGATGTCAAATGCCAACTTATCTTAACTCTAATGATTTTGCTATATACACCCTCAAGCTCAAATGTCCTTGTTTAGATGGTATTAATTAATAATTGTATGTCTTCAATAAAAGATATGGTTTGGTTATTGATTCTGTAGTTTTCTTGTGGAAGATTGAAAGTTAATTAATTTCGTGGTTGTGTTTCAATAGTTTCTACATTATGGTGAAAAATGGAAGAGTAACTAATTAAGATATTTTTTTTTCTTTTCTCTGACCAGATCAGCCAAAGGGTTTTTGATGTGATGAAGAGAAAATACCCTGGTGATGCTTTGCATCTTGTAAGATTGAAAGCTTCTGAGCTGAATGTCCCAAAAGAAGATTGTACAAAGGAAAAGGTTCAAACGGGAAAAGAAGAGGGTGAAAGTATTTGGTTTCGGCAGAAGATGACAAGAGTGACAGTAGAACGTTCGAGTTCTACAAAATACGCACAACTGTCATTGTTAAAAGAGAGACGTTCTTAGATGTTGTTTGTGATGCTCTATCTGATTACAAGTATGTAAGCCCAAATCAGAGGGTTGACTTGATTCTGGCATGCAGGTATATTATCTTATATCCTGAAACCATTTGATATGGCATAATTTCTCTTAAAGACTATCTATTTGTCGGCATTAGCTTCCTGCATGTATAGAGACTTTAGTGACACTCCCTTTTATGTTCTGTTCATTTTACTCCCTTTTGCAAATCATGAAACCATTCTAATGGCTTTATTTGTTTCCTATTTGCTTCTGAAATACTTTATTTCCTCATTTTTAGAATCCAAGAAAAGAAGGAATCTGTGACAGTGTTGTTGTGCGGTACAAGCGGGTGCGGCAAGTCTACATTGTCAGCTCTACTGGTACGTTCACTATAGAAGATTTCTCTTTCAGGACTATAAATACAAAAGGGTTGATATTTTCCGCCTTTTCTTTGCTCATGTTAATTCAATATACACTGAGAGGTATTATTCAATATACAAAAGGGTCTTTGAATTTACTTATACGCGCGCGTATAGCCGAGACATCAAGTGGAAAATATGCTGCAGATAGAAATGCTTGGGTGTTATTGTTATTATCAAATGATTTGCTGTGTGTCCTGTGGTGAAAGTAGATAGGGGATTAATATTTCATCAGTTTGGAAAGGTTATTGCTACAAAATAAGTATTGCATGATAATATGTTGAAGTGGAGAGAAGTCATCTAATACATTATGTTTATGTGTATATTTTGCAGGGACGAGTGATGTCACTCATTTCCCAGGCGGGATCGTCTTGCTACATTAACTCGGATATAGTACGGTGTAAGATAGAGCAGAGTATGACTTCTACCATAACAAATACGGTGGACAATAGCCTTATTTGGAGGACTAAAGCATCCAAAACAAGGGACAATTCTGTTGTAGTTCTTTGTTATCATTTAATTCCAAGAGAAGTCCATGGGGATCACATTTAGATGTTGTAGGGTGCCAACGTGGTCAACGACTAGTTGTTGCTGCTAGTCCCCCCATAGGGGATGCTGTAGTCGATCTGGAACCATTGACGAAAGAGGATTTGGTCCAATATCTGGCCTCAGGATGTAAGCCAAAAGAAAAATGGAGGTAAAAATTTCGCTTTTGTTGTTCAGTTTGAAAATAATTTTAATGAACAAATTGCTGCTCTCCTATCTGCTAATGCTATCCAGAACTTATTAGTCACAATCACACAATCAATTTTGTTCATTTTAGTTCCTCTATGGTAAATGTATTATTGTCTTTTAGCACATGTTTTCTTTGTCCAACCAATTTGTTCAGATGTTCTGGAAAACCGTTACATTGTGCAATTCTTGTATTGGCAGAATAGGTACTGAACACGAAAAATTTGGTTTTGAGTTTGGAAGTTTACGTCCTATGAAGTATGAGCAGATTTCGGACTTGCTTAATGGTCTTGCTGAGAGATTTGATTGGGATAAAATAATGGAAGGCAACCACATTATTGGACTCCAACAGGTAAGCTTAAACTGCTATGTTGTTCCTATTGAATTTATCCTCCTAACCTGCTCTCCCTTTTAGATCGCTATAGTTGACTTGATGTGAAATTATGAAAATCTAGGCAAAAGCAAAAATAGAATCGAACATGCCAGAGTAGAAGTAATCAAGTACAATCTTTATTAAATAACCGTTTTTCAACAAGGCCTATATGAAAAATAAATCCAAACATGTATATAATGGCCACTTTGACTTTTTAAGCAAAACATTAACTTTCTTAGGTTAAGCAACTAAAATTAACTACTTGGAAAATTAAATAAAACCATAAAGCAAAAGATATAGCATGTACTGACCTTACTTTTGTTTTACTACTCTCTTTATTCTTAGCGATAGAATAAAATTTGATCTAAATATAACTAATATGTGGTGTTACAATAGATGATCTTTTTATGATCATCAAGGACACTGTTACAGAATGAATCGTATATTTGTTCTTTAAGTCAGAGATAAAAACAGACATGAAAAAACAACTTTAAGTCACATTTCTTATTTCATATAGTTGACAACTTGACAAAAGCATTGCCAAAATAACCTTTCTTAGTAGGTGAGAGTTGGAATTAGTCAGAGTTCAACATTTGTATTAAGTGCCTTTGGAAGGAAATAGATTCTTTGATCCTTCTATGTATGCTCAATTCTGATGTTGTATGCTTGATCCAAAATTTAGAGTTGCAGATAATAATTAGGCTATACTCTTTTTGGATCATCAATGACGAGATATATTTCCTTATAATGTGTTGCCCATGACATGTTGCTGTATTAATTTGTTGACATAAAAGAGTGAGCAAACATTATTCGTTCTAGTGAGGACCTCATAATTACCTTACAAAGGAAACGAGCGGTGCCTGATGTGAGTTCGCAAAAAGCACTCTACCTTAGCTTATCATGACTACAAGAGTAAAATATAACCAAAGGATGTAAGATAATAAGATTAATTACTTGTCAATTCTTTCTTTTTTCTCCCTTGTTGATTTTTCTTTTAAGGTTTTCAGTTTGACTTGTGCAACCTTTTTCAGGTGTTTTGTTGTTGCATAACAACCAAGTTAAACTTTATCAGAACTTAAATTCTGATATGTACGGCTATAAAACTGAAACAGTGAAGAAGCAAAACAGCGAACTCCATCAGTCCATATCTAAGTTCAACAACCGGAGGTGAGGAGGAGAGTACTGACTAAGGATCAGCTCTGAATCCTCAATTGGAACCAGAATCTCCTATAAGTAAAAAGGCATCAAATCAACCTCTTGACCAAAAACCTCTGTAAGTCCCTCACATTCCATCTTTTTGTTTTAGCTTTATATTTGATATTCAAAGGGTAAGTGTGATAATAAGGTTTATTGATCCATTTGTATTCAGGTTTTTGAAGAGCAATCAATTTCTAACGAAGTATGTTTCTTTGCTCATCATAGGACTTCCACTCTATCTATTTACTTCAGGGTAATGCTGGTCTAATCTAAACTGATCTACATAATCATTTATTTGAGTGCAGTTATCAGAATCCTGAAGGACAAATGAGACTTTGTGTCACTACAGTTACAAGAAAATGGATTGATAGTGCTGCGAACTCAGAGGTTAGTTGCAATAGGCAGTGCCTTGACAGATGTTTGTTTTAATGCATTTTGGATTCATGAAGCTCCTACTTGACAAGGCTCAAATGGTCTATAAAATGTGCTTTTCCTATTCTAGTGGTTTTTCATTGCCATTATAAGATTAAAAGTGTTTGGAGGCCCTTGGTATGGTGAAATTTCTTACAATCAAATCCAAGTGATAACCATATATTACAAGTTATAATATCACATAGGTTTGATTAGAACTATATGAAAAAGGGTCTAGTTGTGGGTGCAATTACTGAACATTGTAGGCTATTTCATTGACTTTTATTTGCTTGCTGACCATTAGTATTCAATGGTTTCATTATTTGGAAGAACTTGCAATAATGATTTGCAAGAATTAATCAGCTTATATCTTGATGTGGAAAGTGTAGAAAGTGTGGTTGTAGTGCAAGGAAGTTGTTGTGATATGTGAAGGAAGGAAGTTTCCATGTGCGTGGGCATATCACATATCCTCCTTGGTCTATATAAATCCATCTTGTTTGAGTTGGCTTCCAATTTATTATTCCCTGTTAAGTCTTCTGCTTGACCACTTTGTTATTCTCCAAAGTTCAAACAGCTAATGTAAGTGAATGTTATTCTTTCTTGTGAAGTTGAGTTTCCTAATTTCTAAAATTGATGAGTTGTATACTTGTTTTGCTAATTTCGGACTCTTCAGGCTGATGGGTACTTAACTGAGAGCCTATTGAGGAGGTGCTGTTGTTGTGCCCAGCATCGAGATGGTGGATGCTAGGGATGGTTACTGCATGCTGCTGCGAAACACAGTTCGCGAGGGTACGATGCAGCGTCTTGTTGGCTGTTTTTCAGGGTGATTATTCAGATGGCGTTGGTGTTTCAGCGTGTGCTGGCTACTTGGGCAGATTTACGCGCATTCTGGTTGGGTCATTTGTTTTGGCCTCAAGTCTTTTTGATGTTTTAAGTTCTGTCTTTGTCGTGGCAATTGTTTTAAGGACAGGTTTTTTCTATTGTTTTTGTTTTAATACGGGTAACGTCGTAATGTACCCCCGTAGCGTTTGTAAGTCAATTTTTGATAAGTAATAAAGGTCTGGCATTCCATAGTTACCCCTCCCCACTGGAGGTTAATTTAAAAAAAAAAAAAAAAAGAGCTTTAACGATTTCAAACCCTCGCAACAAATTAGATTTTTTTTTTGAATTTAGTTTTTACTAGCCACGGCTTAAAACCGTGGCTAAAATTTTAGCAACGGTTTTACGCCGTGGCAAGTCTGGCCACGGTTTTAGGCCGTGGCTAGTACTTTCCACGGCTTAAAACCGTTGCTAACATTTTAGCAACGGTATAGAACCGTGGCTAAATCATCGACCGTCCTGAACATAAAACCGTTGCTAAAATTTTAGCCACGGTTTATAACCGTCACAGATGATTTTGCGACGCCTCTACAGCCCACGCCTCTTAGCCGTGGCCATCGGTTACCCCCACGGTTCCAAACCGTTGCTGATGGGGAAATTTGGTGTAGTGATAACGAGGTGTTCATCCAAGAATTGTTCTTAGAATTGTTTTGAGAAAACAAATAGAAATAAAGATATGCTTTTATTGACTCTACCTCCATCTTTCCAATCAGTTTCAGTTCATCTGATACCAATTTTGCACCCAAGACTACTAGGTTTCAGAAAGCAAAATAAACTTACAGTCTAGAACAGATAGTTGAACACAGGAGAAAGAACATAGAGAAATAGTAAAACACACAGATAAAAATATACAAGAATAACAATAATTATTTGAAGATAATTCTTTGAACAGTTCAAGAGAACAGTGCCGATACTAGGTTACCGCTAGTATAATGACGTGTTCATCAAATAATTGTTCTTAGAATTGTTTTGAGAAAACAAATAGAAATAAATATATGCTTTTATTGACACTACATCCATCTTTCCAATCAGTTTCAGTTCATCTGATACCAATTTTGCACCCAAGACTACTAGGTTTCAGAAAGCAAACTAAAATTACAGTCTAGAACAAATAGTTGAACACAGGAGAAAGAACATACATAAATAGTAAAACACACAGATAAAAATAGACAAGAATAACAATAATTCTTTGAACAGTTCAAGAGAACGGTGCCGATACTAGGTTACCGCTAGTATAACGAGGTGTTCATCCAAAAATTGTTCTTAGAATTGTTTTGAGAAAACAAATAGAAATAAAGATATGCTTTTATTGACACTACCTCCATCTTTCCAATCAGTTTCAGTTCATCTGATACCAATTTTGCACCCAAGACTACTAGGTTTCAGAAAGCAAAATAAACTTACAGTCTAGAACAGATAGTTGAACACAGGAGAAAGAACATAGAGAAATAGTGAAACACACAGATAAAAATATACAAGAATAACAATAATCATTTGAAGATAATTCTTTGAACAATTCAAGAGAACGGTGCCGATACTAGGTTACCACTAGTATAATGACGTGTTCATCAAATAATTGTTCTTAGAATTGTTTTGAGAAAACAAATAGAAATAAATATATGCTTTTATTGACACTACATCCATCTTTCCAATCAGTTTCAGTTCATCTGATACCAATTTTGCACCCAAGACTACTAGGTTTCAGAAAGCAAACTAAAATTACAGTCTAGAACAAATAGTTGAACACAGGAGAAAGAACATACAGAAATAGTAAAACACACAGATAAAAATAGACAAGAATAACAATAATCATTTGAAGATAATTCTTTGAACAGTTCAAGAGAACGGTGCCGATACTAGGTTACCGCTAGTATAACGAGGTGTTCATCCAAAAATTGTTCTTAGAATTGTTTTGAGAAAACAAATAGAAATAAAGATATGCTTTTATTGACACTACCTCCATCTTTCCAATCAGTTTCAGTTCATCTGATACCAATTTTGCACCCAAGACTACTAGGTTTCAGAAAGCAAAATAAACTTACAGTCTAGAACAGATAGTTGAACACAGGAGAAAGAACATAGAGAAATAGTGAAACACACAGATAAAAATATACAAGAATAACAATAATCATTTGAAGATAATTCTTTGAACAGTTCAAGAGAACGGTGCCGATACTAGGTTACCACTAGTATAATGACGTGTTCATCAAATAATTGTTCTTAGAATTGTTTTGAGAAAACAAATAGAAATAAATATATGCTTTTATTGACACTACATCCATCTTTCCAATCAGTTTCAGTTCATCTGATACCAATTTTGCACCCAAGACTACTAGGTTTCAGAAAGCAAACTAAAATTACAGTCTAGAACAAATAGTTGAACACAGGAGAAAGAACATACAGAAATAGTAAAACACACAGATAAAAATAGACAAGAATAACAATAATCATTTGAAGATAATTCTTTGAACAGTTCAAGAGAACGGTGCCGATACTAGGTTACCGCTAGTATAACGAGGTGTTCATCCAAAAATTGTTCTTAGAATTGTTTTGAGAAAACAAATAGAAATAAAGATATGCTTTTATTGACACTACCTCCATCTTTCCAATCAGTTTCAGTTCATCTGATACCAATTTTGCACCCAGGACTACTAGGTTTCAGAAAACAAACTAAACTTACAGTCTAGAACAAATAGTTGAACACAGGAGAAAGAACATACAGAAATAGTAAAACACACAGATAAAAATAGACAAGAATAACAATAATCAATTGAAGATAATTCTTTGAACAGTTCAAGAGAACGGTGCCGATACTAGGTTACCGCTAGTATAACGAGGTGTTCATCCAAGAATTGTTCTTAGAATTGTTTGGAGAAAACAAATAGAAATAAAGATATGCTTTTATTGACACTACATCCATCTTTTCCAATCAGTTTCAGTTCATCAGAGATTTAATATCCTGAGGAGTCCAGCTGTGTAATTGCAATTTTTGCTCCTTGAAGATTGCGTGAGATTGGTTCGACAAGTTAGGTTTCAATATTACAGGGCAATGTTCAAAGGGTTACATGCTTCATAGCTTAATTTTTTCTAGGATTTAAGCTTAATGTAAAGTTGCTTACTATTTTAGCAGACCAATCTCAAGGGAGTTTTTGAAAAACAGAAAAATTGTCATTTATAAGGTCTACTATACAGTCCATACTAGATATATGCTCAAGTAAAAGAAGGCCACCCAAAATAATAATGATAATAATAATATTAGTAATAACAATAATAAGAATTCAACATAAAATAAGAATTCTCAGCCTCATTAAATGTGTTTATGAAGTATGAACTTAAACAAATTATTCTTCAATCATACCTCAATAAAAGATAAGTTGAGAATTCAACATATACCTTATCCTCTTCGAGTTTCTGATGGATCTTCTCCCTTGCTTTTCTCTCTTCCTCATTCTCTGCTTTCCGCAAGGCAATTATCCTACAACAGGAAAATGAATCTATTTTAGTTTTAGGGGGCAAACAAATAAATTGAACAGAAATGGGTGAAGTGAAACAAGATAATGGTGAAGACTGAAGACAATAAAACATTTTCCAACCAAAAAGATTTTTCGTATCAAGACAAACCGTTTTCTTTCTTTATCTTCCTCAATCCGCTTTGCTTCAAGAAGTTCCTTACCTATACGAATTCTCTCCTACAAATAACGGTACTATTAGGTTAGACATTATTAATGCCTGACCAAAAATATCAACAAAATCAACAGAATGCAAAACTCTTTCAAATTTTGTCCAAATAATGTCCTAGAACTATGCATCAACCAAGTTGAAATCCTAAAGAGGGAAAATCAAAAAAGGGAAAAGTCTAATACATCTTAAATAGTCAGTAGGTTATAGTGATTACTCAAAAGCATTAGCTGTAAAGCCATTAACCTACTAATATTTACATCCTCTTCCATTATGTTTGCTTTTTTTTTTTTCAATCATTTTTTAAATGGCCTTATATAATATACATCAAGTAACTACATTAAAGTTGCCATAGATCAATAGAGCTTATATAAACACACCTAATGAATGAGTGAGACAATCAAACTTGGGAAGTCGACTTACAATGTGAAAAAGAAAGTGCAAGTAAGAAGAGAAAATGTCAATATATTCTGTCAAATGCATTAAATCCATAACTATGCAACTTCCCAATCCCATAATAAAATTTTGAATCGGAAAGAAAAAGACAAGTCATTGGTGAACCATAAAATGTCAATGCTCGAAACACCAACAATTAAAGCCATTTTTATATTAAAAACACGCTTCGTTTTGTTACTATCCAAATGATCGACCCAAAAAAAAAAACTTGCAAAGTGTATCTCAATTTCTATCACTAGTGTGTATTACTTTCAAATAGTTGTTTGAGAAGAGCTGCTCAGCCGTAGCTATTCATATTTCTATTAGGAAATATTAAGCAGATCAAAACTAAACAAATTCAACAAATTTCTGTGTGTTTGTTTGATGAACTATTAAGCAGGAAACTAAACAGATTCACTTCTTCTTCTTTCTCTTCACACTCTCCTCTGCTCCTCTCTCTCACTCTGATTTTCTAACAAACCCTAAAATGAAAGCATCAACAAAGGTTTATCAAACAATCAACAGAATCATGCATCAACAAAGGGCTAAAACATTACTTCAATCTAACATGTCTTGAAAAAATTCAAAAAAAAATTCAACAACCGAAGAAGTAAAAAACAAATTCATTACCAGACCAAGCCGTTCCCCGGCCCGAAAGATCCTCCACTGATTGATTATGGTTCACTTCTTCTTCTTTCTCTTCACACTCTCCTCTGCTCCTCTCTCTGACTCTGATTTTCTAAGGAACCCTAAAATGAAAATGGAAGGAGGCGAAACCAAACCGTGAAATTTTCAAGCTCTCTCTAACTCTGATTTTCAAGCTCTTTCTGACTCTGATTTTCAAGCTCCTCGATCTCTCCTCTGTGCCAAACCTCTCTCTGACTCAAGCTCCTCGATCTCTCCTCTACGCCAAACCTCTCTCTGACTCAAGCTCCTCGATCTCTCCTCTGCGCCAAACCTCTCTCTGATTTTCAAGCTCCTCGATCTCTCCTCTGTGACCGCACAAACTGTTTTATTTTCCCCAATTTGTTTTGCCAAAGCGTGAAACTTCTCTCTCCACACAGGCGGCACGTGCAAAACACTCTTATTTAGCAACGGTTTTTGGTTGTTGCCCATTATAGCCACGGTTTTTTGCCGTGGCAAATGAACTCACGGTTTAGAGCCGTGGCCAGCTTTTGGGCAGTGATTATAGCCACGGTTTGTTATTTTTATAGTCACGGTTTTAGGCTGTTGGCCACGATATCCACGGTTTTTGGCCGTGGCAAATAAACCAACGGTTTAGAGCTGTGGCCATCTCCGTGTAGCTAAACAAGCTTTTTGGTGTAGTGATAGCTCGACTCTATTGTATTGCTCAACCTTTCAATTCAACGTCAAGGCTGATGATCATCAGTCAAAGTTATTCCTATATTAGTCACTTTAATTGGCTTTAAAGTCGCTACGGGCAAGAAATTGACTCGATTTCTTGCATTGACCCTGAATTCATGATGGACAATATTAAAAGGTGTTGCTACAATTAGTTTATCTGTTCGGTTTACTAGTGGGTACGAGATAGACCCGACTTCATTGTATTGTTCTACCTTCAATGCAAAGTCAAGGTCGATGATATTAATTTATGGTGTTTCATGATGAAGTCGTTTTCCGCTCCCTGCTTTGACATAGTCCTGCTGACCTACTGACATGCACAAGTAACGCACGTGAGCCACGGACCACCGTTGTGGTGGCTGATGACACTCTGATGCTAAAGTTAGATAGGGATCTGAGGAATGTGTAATGTTGTAAATAGGGAATTTGTAGAGTACCTTAGGTTACAAACCTCATGTCTTATTTATAGTGCAGGAGTCCTAGTTCTACCAAGCCATTGAAGCGTAGTTTAGAAAGGAGATCTTCATGGAGATCCTTATCTAATTAGGAGTCTTGCTGTAGGCGGGAACTTCCCTGTTAGCCCTGTACTCCTAGAATTATCCGTTTTTCCTGAAATTTGGGACATGAATGTCATTCGCTAAAAGTAACAGTTGGCGTCCACGAGAAATAATCAAATGCACAATTTACCAGTTTATAGGAAAATACAACAATTGCTCTAAAAAGCCAAACGAAAAGAAAGAAAGAAAATAACATTTAAATCTCGTAGAGCCAACTCTAACAAATTCAACTAAACATAGGCATAACTCTCCCAACAAAAATGCAACTCCTAGTTCTACTACAAAAGAATAAACTGGCACCTAACAAACAAAAGGACCTAGACTCTCGAACAACGTGCAACTCCCCAACAATGCTCGTCAAGTACGAAACGAACTTCTCTAAGCTTTCCCGAAACTATTAAATCCTGAAACAAGCTAGTCGGCTACATTCTCAAAAGAATGTACCTAAAAAGCTAAAACCCACTTGAGTTAGCAATTAAGCTGGTGTGAAATTCTTCATCCCAACATTAACACATTAGCAAGTGATAACATAAAAAAAAATTTAACACAAAAACAATAAATCACACAAACAGGTAGTTCCTCAATGAGACAAATGTGTCATGCAAGAAAATCACAGTTCAAGAATTTAGGTTCTCAACGAGGCAATCATGTCATCCTAATAAGTAAATATGTATTTACTTGTACTTACTCTGAAATGGTTAACTATGGCAAGTCTGACCTGCAGTAATGTCAGTAGACTTGCTATCCTACATGAAAAGGGTTAGAAACGATACAAATATGACTTCTCAAATAGTTGACATTTTATCAATTAAAACAGTAGTGACCATAAATTATTTGACTTGATTATATTATCCATCTTTAACGAATTGATTCATTTTTTTTAACGAATTGATCACTTAGGCTATACCACATTCGCACCACCTCCGTGCCGAACATACATGCTCGTATGCCTCTCTCATATAAAGGATGACTTCTCCGTCATCCATGCCATCACATACAGGCATACATCACTGAATACCCCTAACTATATGAATACAATAAAAGCCACTCTTGGGCTAACAATGCGCATAGATCACGTCACACTTTTGAAGGATAAATAATAAGCCTATTTTAGGCATTTCAAAATCACCACCTTTTCGCAAGACTAACCCGAAAGTTATTTTAGTTTCTCTATAGGAAAGGGGTGCCCCACATCCGTAAGACAACCCGAATGTTATTTAGTTTCTCTATAAGAGAGAGAAAATCAAAAACAAAAAGAGGTGTGATAGTTCTAAGTGATATAATTCGATGTTATTTAAATCTTATAACTCTGATATTTGTATTGCTTATCGTGCATTCCAAATTTTTTACACAATGACACGTTCCCTCATAATCCAACCCACAAAATCATTTGGGGAAGCATAACTATTCTCATGAATAAATAATCCACACAAAGTAGCACTCAAACTCATAATGAACAAAAGCGCATGCAATATCAATCTCAATCACATATTTGAAAATCAAATGTAATTAACAAATATTCAATATTCACAAATATTAAATGCCCAATAGTCAACATCCTTCCAATATTGCATGTCAAAACATAAAGGACAATATTGAGTATGGTCAATATTCATAATGAAATCCCAATAGTCAATATTGACCAATGACAAGATTTACCACTGTGCAATACTAAACATGTAATATTCAAGCAATATTCAACATGCCATATTCGTACAGGACGTTTTCCTTTCATTCTTTTTTTTTCAACTACCAATACCCAATATGCAATATTCAATACCCAACATGCAATAGTCATAAAAGTACAATTTTCACAACTACCAATACCCAACATCCAATATTTACAAAGGAAAATTTTCAATCATGTTTCAAAAAAGAAAACAATTAATGATGTAACCCTTATCAAAATTTACAGAAATTGTTTTGATGGACTAAAAGAATGACATGATGGCTTTTTACCAAGTTCACCAATATGGGTAGAACTTTATTATCAAATAGGTAGAATAACATGACATGATGTACTTGCAAAATTTTAACATCAAAAGAAAAACATGATGTACTTGCAGAACTTTAACCTCAAAAGAAAAAAAACATGACATGATGTACTTGCAGAACTTTAACCTCAACTATAGGTAAATTAACTTTATGGGGAACATAAGATATAAACCGTATTAAGACTAAAGAAAGAAGAACTCACCCTTTTTTTTTTCTCTTACTTTTTCCCTTCTCCTTCTTCGTTTGTTCCTTCTCTTCTTCTCCTATTTTTTTTTCCAGATTTTCTATGCGGCTGGAAAGGATCAAAACCCTATTTAACCAACCCAAAGTTTAATCCCTACAAAAATTAGGGTTTGCACAAAATGATATTGACACCCTTTTTTTTTAAAAAAAAATTATAGTAATTAGAAAATTTTATTAGGAAAGGTGCTAAAAAAAATTTCCGGTCGTTACAAATTCGTAAGAAGGAGGTTTCCCTATGTGGAATGTACTCTGGTATATGCTTGCAAGTTGGAAATGGAGAGCTGTTGTAGTTGCCTGTCCGAAGCTGATCCTCGAGATACTTACCTTAGCAGTACTTATGAGTATTGAGGATCACTGTGAGACGTGTGGGCTTAGCAATCTGTAAGAGTTCGGGTCCGTCTAGCGAACTGCATTGGGCGGGTTTAGAACCGCTTGGGCCAGATCAATTTTGGGCTGACGCTGGGGCCAGTAATTCCTCGAGATCATCATGACACGTGTATGGCTCAGGGATGTGACCGTTTTGGTGTATTATCAGCTACCCCCCCCCCCCCGAGTTAGTGGGGCGTTTAGTCGGTCCACTGACTTTTTGAAAAAACAATTGTACTGTCATGATGATTGAACTCAAAGCGTTTGTCTCGAGCAGTGCATAACATTAATGGATACGTGACTGCTCAAGGAGGGAATGTGCGATTTGTTTTCCCTATAAATATTTACTACGTCAATGAAGATTTTCTTATTCTCATTTGCGTTGTTCTTTCAAACAATATTTTCGTTGTGAAGTTTTGACTCATTTTTCTACTGATGGCAAAAAATGTTGAACTTTCTTCCAAGGATAGGTTGTCCTTCATTTGCCTCAAGCTCTTCAAGGGTAGCTTAGTTGATGAAAGCGAGTTACTCAGGCTTCGTAGTTTGTACTGTATTCCAAGGGATTTGGAAATCGTTCCAGCAAAATTTGGAGATTTTGCTCTGACTACACCCCCTCAGGGGTATATAAGTTTGCACCGGGGCATGTTCGAGTCAGGGCTCCGATTCTTAGTGCCAGACGACGTTTGGCGATTCTTTCTTTATTTCCACATACCTCTCGCTCAAATGGTCCCGAGCGGTTTTAAGATTCTGTTTGCGATTCTTCTGAGGGCACATGATGCAGGCCTTCGTTTGACCCCGGCAATGATTCATCACATGACCACTGCTCGGTTGGACCCCAGGGGTCTCTGCATATTGAACTGCCTTGCTTGTCTTCATTTAGTGGTGGATGGAACTGAACCCTGGGAGAAGTATTGGTTCTTGAATTTGGTGAATTCTTCATACTTCAAGCTCAGAAGTTGTAGAGTTTCCCGATACTTTCAGTTTGATATCTTTAATTTTCTTTGCCGCTGGCTTTGTATATATTTTTTTTATATCTCCCTGATGTGAAGTTATTTATGATGTTACTTCTCTGTTTCAGGGAAGTTTGTTATTCCGCCTCTCATTAAGGAGGAAAGTCAGATAGAGAGGGAGTTCGTCAAGCTTTCTTTGATATCCGACGAGGAGGTTATAATGTTTCGCAATGTTGTGCGCAGCGGGTTGCTGCGGTGTTCTCATTATGTCCATGTCGTGCCAACTTCACCGACTGAAGGGGTTGTCGTCGTTCGAGGAAGAGAAGTCTGGCCTTGCCTAGCCCGACTAGGCTTTCCAAATTGGAGGCGAACGTGCCTCCTGTCGTTGTCCCGAGTAGGAGGCAACCCTCTATCCGTGCGACTTCTCCCTAGGAAACAACCTTGGGGGATCGTCGCTTCCCTCTTGATGAGGCCACTTCCCCTGTTGACTTAGAGGGGGAGAATGTCAGACCATGTGTTGATTCTTCATGTCACCATGATCCTGAGATAGTCGTCCGTGCTCCTGAGTCGCACAACTCTATAGCGTTGACCCCAAAGCCCGCGGGCAAGTCCTTGCTTGGAGAAGGCTTTTGTGGACCTGCGAATGTCATATTCAGATGCTCCCTACTGGGTGGACTCCTGGGCCGATCAGCTGCAAAGTTCTGGTAATGCCGCAAACTTGGGAGCCACGAGGGTCGCGGTTTCTGCCACTGAAAGCGGAGTTTGCAGGCTTGAGATCTCAACTGAGGGTGGCCAAATCAGATTTGGCATCAACTCGTGCTGAACTGGGCGGACTACGGATGAAATGGAGCACCTAGATGTGGTTGTGGACATATGGTCGTCCGATCTGGAGGCCCAAGAGAACGAAAGGAGGCGGGCAGAAGCGGAATGGGTTGTCGAACGACGACAACTAGAGTTTGCATTTGACAAGGGGTTTTGCCGCATTCCTGAGGCGGAACGCTTATTGACGGAGGAGCATTTGCATTATGCTGCTTTGGTAGGTGCAGTGGATTTTCACATGTCGGGAAGGAGGTCGTCAATCTCATCAGAGGTCATTTTGGGCCGGTTGGAGCTTCTAGAGCTTATGAGAGGAGAGCATCCTGGTGTCAACCTTGATTTTGCCCGTTATAAGAGGGTTGCTTTCAGACCAATTTCTCGAGGGGAGGGTTCTAGTTCCGCAGGACTAGCTGCAGAGGAGGCTGTCTCTCCTTAAAATAATTGTAAAGTCCTACCCAGGAGAGAAAAACAATTTTTACCTTTTTAATGAAGGTATTATTTTGCTCTGTAGCCAATGGTGTTATGGTCGAGTGGTTAGGGCTGTGTGGGTTTATCCCCCACGTCCTAGGTTCGAGACCCGCCGGCGGCATGGTTACTTTCCTATGGTGTTGACCTGTAGGTCACACCTTGTTGATAGGTTATGGGATCCTATAAAAACCCAGTTCACTTTCCAAAAAAAAAATTATTTTGCTCTGTAATGTCGAGTTTTCTTTAGATGCTTTGTAAATCGTAGAATTTGTACTACTGGGTAGAGCGACTGTATTTGTCAATCAAAGTGTATTGGCTGCCTTCGGCTGCTGTCATCTGTTGATGAGCCGTTGCCGATGCGTGCCGACTGTGTTGAGGTGCCCTAAAAAGTGTTATCTTTCGAGGAGCGTTGATCGTTTGGCAGGTTGCCGCCGCCATATGTTGGCCTTGTGTTTGCCCTTGTGTGATCGATTAGGTGTTTGGGCAACGGAAGCCATCGTCGTCAGTCGAAGACTGACTAAGCTTTCTTGGTGAGTCCGGCGATCATCATCTATTGGAGAGCAATGATCTCTTGGTGATTTGCCGTTGTGAGCAGGCAAACACTGATCATTGCCTGTTTGAGAGTAACGATCACTTGGAGAGTTGTCGTCATCAGCGGACAAGCGCTATCTAGACTCTTGCTTCCTCGACTGTTGTGGTCTGCGCGCGGCAGGCTAGGCGCCAGATGCCAGAAGCCATCATCATCAATAGCGAACTAACTAAACATAGCTGGCACGTTCGACGATCATTGTCTGTTGGAGGGCAATGATCCCTTGGCGCATGTTTCAATCTAACATTACTACCCATCCACTTTAACCAAACTCACTTCGACTCGTCATCAGTGCGCTGACTAGACTCCCAATTCCTCTGCCATCGTGGTTTGCATGTAGCAGACTAGGTGTTGGGCACCAAAAGCCATCGTCATCAGTCGCGAACTAACTAAGCTTGCCTGTTAAGTTCGGTGATCATTGTCTGTTGGAGAGCAATGATCCCTTGGCGAGTCGTCGTCATTAGCAAACAAGCGCTGACTAGACTCCCACTTCTTCGGCCCTCGTGGTCTGCGCACAACGGACTAGGCGTTGGGCACCAGAATCCATCGTCATCAGTAGCGAATTGACTAAGCTTGCCTGGCAAGTTTGGCGATCATTGTCTATTGTACAACAATGATCCCTTGGCAATTCATCGTCATCAGCGGACGAGCACTTAGTAGACTCCCACATCCTCGGCCATCGTGGTTCACGCGCAATGGACTAGGCGTTGGGCACCAGAAGCCATCGTCATCAGTCGCGAACTGACTAAGCTTGCCTGGTAAGTTCGGCGGTCATTGTTTGTTGGACAACAATGATCCATTGGCGAGTCATCGTCATCAGCGGACAAGCGCTGACTAGACTCCCACTTCCTCGGCCGTCATGGTTCGTGCACAGCGGACTAGGCATTGGGTAGATATTAGAGTCTGGACATAGCCGAGTTTGTCGAGGGCTGTAACGGATAACAATGGAAGTTTTAGTAAAAGCAAATATTTTATTGATAATATTTTTTAAGATGTTCTACATTCCATGGTCATTTAAGCCCGTCTCCGTCAGCGTCTTCTAGCCAGTACGTTCCCGGCTTGTTGACCTTGGCAACTCTTTGTGGTCATTATCAGTTTAGATTTAGCTTTCCCAAGTCGGCTTCTTTGGTGTTTTGCTTGGTATTTCTAAGTACCCAATCCTCCATCTTGAATTCGCGTGGCTTGACCTTCTTATTGTAGTATTGCGTCATTCGTTGTTGGTAGGCGACTATCTTGGCGTTGGCTAGATCATGCTTCTCTTCGAGGAGGTCTAGTCCAACGCGCAAGGCTTCGTCATTGCCGTCTGGTCTGAAGTTTTCCACTCAGAAGGTTGGCACCTCAAGTTCTACCGGAACCATAGCTTCTGACCCATATGCCAGGGCAAAAGGTGTCTCTTCGGTAGGAACTCTCTTGGTTGTCTGATACGCCCATAATATTCCTAGTAGCTCTGAAACCCATTTTCCCTTGGCCGCATCAAGCTTCATTTTGATCGCCTCGAGGATTGTTTGTTTGATAACCTCTGCTTGGTTATTGGCTTGGGGTGCCCTGGCGATGAGAAGTGGTGATCAATATTCAAACTTTTGAACAGTTTTTAAACCTTGATACCTTCAAACTGAGTTTCGTTGTCGCTGACCAATACTCTGGGGATGCCAAATTTACAGACGATGGTGGCCCATATGAATTTTTAGATTTGGACCAGACCTATTTTGCATAGGATCTCGTCCTCGACCCACTTGGTGAAGTAGTCGACAACCACAAGAAAAAACTTTTTACCAACTAATGCTGGGAACAGGCCGACGATGTCCATTCCCCAATGTGCGAATGGCCATGGACTAGTCATCAGAGTGAGTGACTGGGCATGCATATGTGTGTATGGTGCGAACCTCTGAATTTGTCGCACTTGCGAACAATATATTTGGCATCCTGCACTAGAGTTAAAGTTTTGTAGGCGAGGGTTCTTCCCCCCGGATGATTTTTGCATATACTGTTGTGGATCCTTCATAGGACCTGACTCGCCTCTGAAGGTGACAGACATCGAAGCAGGGGCCCTCCCACAAATCTCTTGCATTATTTATCATTTAGGAGAGTGTACCTTACTGCACTGTTTTTTTGTCTTATGGATTCGACCTTCTCGGTTGCCAGGGCTCCAGTTATAATGTATTCAAGTATCAGAGTCATCCAATTTGGTTGCGCGTCTGCAACGCAAATATCTCTAGGCTCTTCTTTGTCGAGGCTTGATTGCTCTTGGTAATCGATAAGGTCGCTTGAGACTTCGTCGGAGGCTGAGGCTTCTCTGGCTAGCGCGTCAGCTTTTTTTTATTGTCGTCTCGAGGGCACTATATGAGTTCGCACCTCTTGAAATTTCCCATCACGCCAAGTACCTTGTCGTGGTAGGCTATTATGCGGGGGTCTTTGCTGGTGAAATCCCTCTGACCTGGTTGACTACCAGCCTTGAGTCGTTGTATGCTGTTAGGCGACTTATACCAATCCCTAATGCTAGCTTTAGGTCGGACATGAGGGTTTCGTACTCGGTCTCGTTGTTTAAAGCGAGGAAGCCGAATCTGACTGTATTTTCAAGGGTGAAGCCGTTGGGGGAGCAGAGCATGATCTCGGCTGCGCTTGCCTTCCCAGTCGAGGACCCATCGCAGCGCAAGATCCACGCTTGGGCATTCGAATCCGAGGGCTGGTGGTCTGTCTTCGACTCTTCTCCACTGGCAAACTCAGCAATGAAATCTGACAGCGCTTGGGCTTTGATGGCGGTTCTTAGAGTGTAGTTTATGTCAAACTGTCTGAGCTCCATTAACCATTTTACCATCCTACCAAATAGCTCGGGTTTATGTAATGCTGAGCGGAGTGGATGCTTGGTTAGGATCGTTATAGAATGGACCTAAAAATAGGGCCTAGTTTCCTGGAGGATACGACCAGTACCAGAGCCAGCTTCTCCAAGTCCGGATAGTGGGCCTCCGCTTCCATGAAGGTTTTACTGGTGTAATTCACTGGTCATGAATGAGGGCTGAGCTGACAACATGCTTGGAAAAAGACAAGTACAAGTAGAGTTTCCCCTGTCATAGGTTTTGAGAGTAGCTCCGGACTCCTCATGTATGCTTTCAGACTTTGAAAGGCTTGTTCGCACTTTTCGTTCCAAGAGAATCCTTTGCTCCCTCTTAGTATCTTAAAGAAAGGGAGGCGTTTGTTGGACAACTTTGATATAGATCTGTTGAGTGCTGCTACCCTCCCAATCAGGGTCTGAACACCTCTGATGTTGGCCGGGGCTTTCATGTCAAGAAGGGCCTGAATCTGTTTTGGGTCAGCTTTGATTCCCTTCTTGTTCACTATATAACTTAGGAATTTTCCAGACTCAACTCCGAACGTGCATTTTTGTTGGTTGAGCTTCATCTAGTATTTCATGAGTTGGTTGAACGTTTCGGAGAGGTCGTGTATGTGGTCGGGGCTACGGAAGCTCTTGACCAGCATATTGTCTATGTAAACCTCCATGTTCTTGCCAATATGTTCTTTGAACATTCGGTTGGCCAGTTGTTGATATGTAGCACTTGCATTCTTTAAGCCGAATGACATTACCCTTTCCGTTACGAAAGAGGTTTTCTCTTGATATGGGGGTGCATTAATATTTGATTGTAGCCTAAATAGGCGTCCATGAAGTGTAGTAAGCTGTGCCCGGATGTGGCGTCCACGATCTGATTGATGCGAGGGAGTGGGAAGTTGTCCTTCGGGCAGGCTTTGTTCAGGTCTGTGTATTCCACACATACTTACCATTTTCCGTTTTACTTTTTTACAAGAACGGTTTTCGCCAGCCAGTTGGGGTATCATGCTTCCTTAATCATGTCCGAGTTGAGCAAATGTTGTACCTCATCGTTTATGATCGCGTTACTCTCGGGCGCCACGGGCCTATTCTTTTGCCTAACGGGTTTTCCGCATGGGATCCACCTCTAGGCGATGGGTGATTGTTGATGGGTAGATCCCCACCATGTCTCGCATGGTCCAGGCGAAGATGTCCTGGTTACGTTGTAGCAGCTTCATGAGTTGCTTTACAAATTCTTTGCTCAAGCAGGAACCGATCTAGATAGCCTTGCTATTAAGAGGGCTGTCAAGGTATACCGTGATGGTTTCTTCCTCCAGTTGACCGGCATTGGACCTGCCCCGAGGGCTTACTGAAGCCTCATCATCTGGGATCAGTTGTTCTCCTCCTATGTCTCGGGTGGAGCAGAGAGTCATCTTACTCGCAGGGCTAGCCGCCGACTAAGAATCACCAGGTTACAGTGCTATCATGTACTAGCATTCCCTGGCAATTGTCTGATCGCCCTTTAGAATGTCGACCACTTGGTTTGTTGGATACTTAATACATTGGTGCAGAGTGGAGACCGTCGTTCCCATTTGATGTATCCAGGGCCTCCCTAGAACTGCATTATATGCCGAAGGTGCATCGATCACTACAAACTTTTGAAACAGAGTATTTTGAGTTGATTTTTCTCCCGCTGTTACCGTCAGTTGTATCTTTCCCACGGGAGTCACTTTTTGCCACTAAAGTCAATCATTGGACGGTTATCCGGGGTTAATGCTTTCTCCTTTAATTGCATGCTATGAAACGTGCAGATAAACATGACATTCAGTGAGCTCCCGGTATCAACCAAAGACCTCCTTTGTTCCCAGCTTGCCAGAAAGATGGTCACCACCAGGGCATCATTGTGCGAGAGTTGTATGCCCTGGAGGTCTTTCTCCGTAAATACTAGCTGTACGGAACGGTCACGCTTCTGAGCATAAGGTACCAACTGTTCACCGTGTATCACTTAAATCTTCATACCTCGGAGAACTTCTTCCTGGATCTGTTCGACAGTTCGGACTCGGAGTGGGGCTCCATGAAGTAAGCATATCCCGTCGGCCGATTTCTCCCTGGGCCTGGTTTTGCTCCTGGCTACTCGTTCCTCTTCTAGGGCGATGTAGCTTTGCGCTTCCCTTGCCAAGTCTGCCATACTGGCTGGTGGGTCTAGAGTTAGAAAGTTGTAGAACTTTCCCTTCCCCAGACCATCAATAAAGGCTAAGAGATCGTTGTGTCGTCGCATACATTGACGGTGATTAGTTCACTACTAAAATGGGTTAGGTATGCCTTCAGTGTTTTGTTGGGCTTTTGTTTCATCGATCTGAGCATTTTTATCATTGATAAAGCTTGACGTATAAACTGTTATCTTAGACCTGATTCGAGGTCCGTCGGTGCTGCCGATGTTCCAGGAGCGTCAGTTTGATGCATGCGCTTTATTTACTACGTCGAGGGTGGTGAAACAGCACCAGGATGAGCGCTCGACGTTTCCCCTTGGTCTCCATCATTGCGTGATCTAGTAGTAACCATCTCTCTGTATTTCGAAGGGAGATGATGTTAGTGAAAGGTTAGGAACTTTGTCGTTCCCACAGACGGCGCAAAACTGATGCAGTCATTTTTCGCTCCTTGCTTGGACCTGGTCATGCTGACCTGCACAAGTAATGCACATGAACCGCAGACCACTGTTGTGGTGGCCGATGGCACTCCGATGCTAAAGTTAGACGGGGATTTGAAGAAGGTGTAATGTTGTAAACAAAGAATTTGTAGCATACCTTAGCTTACCAACTTCATGTCTTATTTATAGTGCAAGAGTCCTAGTTCTACCTAGCCATCGAAGGCATAGTTTAGCAAGGAGATTTTCATGGAGATCCTTCTCTAATTAGGAGTCGTGCTGTAGGAGTGAACTTCAATGTTAGTTTTGTGCTCCTAGATACACGGGAGATAGTTCACAATCCGATATCAATCCGTAGAAGGAGGTTTCCCTTTGTGGAATGTACTCTGGTATTTGCTTCCTAGTTAGAGTGGAAAGCTGCTGTAGTTGCCTGTCCGAAGCTGATCCTCGAGATACTTGCCTTAGCAGGACTTATGGGTATTGAGGATTGTTGTGAGACGTGTGGGCTTAGCAAGCTATAAGAGTTCGGGTCCGTTTGATAGACTGCATTGGGCGGATTTAGAACCGTTCGGGCCGGATCAGTATTGGACTGATGCTGGGGCCTGTAATTCCTCGAGATCATCATGACACGTGTATGACTCAAGGATGTGACCGTTTTGGTGTATCATTATTTCATAAATAAGAATTTAATTCGCTTGAAAGTGTATCAGTATTGGTGTGACCGTTTTGGTGTATCAGTATTGGACTGATGCAGGCAAGACACGACTCTATTCCTTGGTTTGACCTTGAATGTGGTTGGCAATATTAAATAGATGATGTTGTCGTAGTACCTATATTTTGTTCACAAGTGGGTACAGGGTAGACCCAAGACCATTGTATTGCTCAACCTTTAATTCAAGGTCAAGATCGATGATATTAATTGTTGGTGTTTCCTATATTCGACACTTTAATTGGCTCGATAGTCCCTACGAGCAAAACCCGACTCCATTTCTTGGTTTAACCTTCAATATATATGTTTATGGCAATATTAAAGGACAATGTTGCATCGATAAATTCTTATATTTAGTTCAGAAGTAGGTGCGGGATAGACCTAATTCCATTGTATTGCTCAACCTTCAATTCAAGGTAAAAGTGGATTATTTTAATTAATGCTTTGTTAGAGAATTATTTAATTGGCTCGAAAGTGCCTACCGGCAAGAGTCAACTCCATTCCTTGGCTTGACCACTAATTCTTGGAGGATAAAATTAAAAAACGATGTTGCCTAGTATTACCCAATATTCGGATAAGAAATGGGTAGAAGGTAGACTCAACTACTTTGTATTGTTCAACCTGCAATTCAACATCAAGGTCGATGATAATAACTGATAGTGTTTCTTAGAATAGTCACTTTAATTAGCTCGAAAGTGTTTCTTACCTGGTCAAAGATTGATGGTGTTACCTGGCAGCTGAGAATGTTGGCTAAGCTCAAGGAACATTTGAACACTCTGAAAAAAGAGGCAGAATGTTATAATTTTTTGAAATGGGAAGAAGAGGTACTTGAAGAGAAACTTCAAATTTTACTTGGAAGAAATAGCCGATTTTCAGGCTGAAATATTAAGGCTCGAGAGAAAAAAATAAAGATCATAAGATTGTTGTGGGGGAGTGGAATTTCGAGATTGGTTTGCTGAAGAAAGCTAGGGCTGATGCCATTGATGCATTTGCAGTAACAGCCAAAAGAAGTGCCTTGAAGTGAAGTTCAATACCTTCGTTTGGTCACATGCAGCCAGGTGCACTATCTATCCATCTGGTTATCTATTGCAAGCAGCATTATCTTTTCCACCATTGGTATTTTGTTTGAAAGCTTTGAATGGGTGGAATGCTTGTATTATGTAGGTTATATACATATACGTAATTCAACTTCAATGTTCTGTGTGTCTCATTGTGTCAGTTTCCATTTACTTAACTCACTGGCTTGGCTTTCACTTGGTCGTGAGATTCAAAATTTACAGATCATGGAGTCACCTCAAAGCATGTCCGCTTTTGGTGCCGTTGAGGCCAAGTTGATACATTGATGTCCCTAAACATAATGTAACTTTTAAGTTTGATTCTACCCAGCCACCTTGTAAGCATAATATTAGAAGTTATAGTTTTGTTGTTCTTCATTTGTTTACTACTATATTTTCTTATTTAGTTTTTCAAACGAGAAAATTTCAATCTTTGAAAGTAGAGGTTGTAGTTGCAAAGATAAACCATCGTATAAAAATATAAAATTAAATAAAAGAATAACGAGAAAGCAAGGGTAAGAGAGTCTAGTAATGGCAGATTAGTGTGTGTTTTTCGATTGCAAACACTGTATTGAATTCTGTGACTTAAAAGTAATCAATAAAGAATTCGGCATAAAAATGTTTGCAATGAGACAACGGGGTCAAAGCTGAATCGTCTTTCTTAAGGATGTTGATGCTAAGGCGGATAGATATGAAGTGAAAGAATGGGTGGGAGTTTGTAACATAGTTAAAGCTGAATCGTCTTTGTTAACCGATTGATATCAACAAAATATGAAGTCTGACATTCTTTGTAGTGTAAAGGAAGGTTGGTTTAAGCAAGATGACTTTTGGGAAGAAAGTGTTGACAACCATATTTTAATGAAACTCTTTTGGTTGCTCTTGGATTATAGTATCTAAGACCCTTGATGAAACATTGAACCAGAAATTCTTCCCTTGGTGAGGAGTTTTGTTGATGCATCCCTGGAAAGTCAAACCAAAGCATTCTCTGTGGTCGCTACATGTAATTGGATTGGAGGGGTTCGAGAATGAGATGTCACCTTAAGAGTGCCGCCTGACTCAGCAAGCGCCATGCTGATGACATCAAGGGATTCGTAAGGTTGATCCTAATAACTTCTGGAACCTATAGCTATAGGAACTGCTGTCAGACAGGAGAAATCACTGTTCGAGGGACACCTTTTCCCTCATCTTACCGAGCAACTTCCTCTCCATCCGCAAAAGGGTATGTCCCTCTTCTTGCGCCTATTAATTCTTCCCTGCCCATCCACCCCTATCTCCCTTTTTTGAGATTTCGTCTGACTTGTGCTTCGACAATGTTGTCGGATGCCATGCCAAGGCTCTAAACGGTTCAGTTTCTATAAAGCGCCTCTCCCTAATTTTATTAGTGTTGCGGGACCGTACATTAGTCAAAGTGACAGTGACCACACTGAAATCTCTTCTCTTAAAAAAAGTTATGCCAAGGCAGTGCCTCACTTCACCAAGGCTCTAGTGGCGGATCTTGGCGCTTCACGTCCCTCCTCGTCCCTGACAACATAGTTCTTCAATTCATTCAAACCTGACTCTTCTTCTCTCTCTCTACACTTCCCACTTCTATTGTACCAACAACCTTGTTTTGACAAAACCTTATAAAGAAAGTACTCAGTGAAGAGAAAAAACATCGATGAAATATGAACTGAAGGACCTGGAGGCAACCGAGTTGAAAAAAGATGCTACATAGTCAGCTATGAGGACAGAGGTATGTTGTTGTCATTAACGATATATGGAAGTTAGTCACGTTAAATGGTTTCAAAATTGCATTTCTCGATGATCTCGGATGTGGTGGTATGGTAACAGTGAGGTATTCACTACATTCCACCCCTCACAAAAGATGCTTTCAAGCTCTTTTGCAATGTGGTGTTTCCATCAGATGATATGTTTCCCTGAAGATAATTGTTAGGAAAGTTTAAGGGTCTACCACTTGTACATCCCACCTTAAATCACGTTTCTTATCGTTATCTATACTCCCTGAGGATTCATCAAAAGAAAGCCTGGCATGTATAATGACATGGTAATGGAAGTTACAGCCATGTTAATGAGCTCCCGTTACAAAAATGCTACCAAAATCCACTATCTTGGTGCAAGTTGAAGTTCTAGGCTATTTAACTTGGTAGGTGAAGGGATTTCCTGTGAGTGCATCATCAATTCATCACGAAGGTTCATGAAAGAGTATTGAAGCTCAGTTATAATAACTGTTCTTTTACTTTCTGGTATACAAACTGGTGTGTTTAATTGTAACTAACTAGCCCACGTTTCATGTAACTGGTGACCACATTTTCTGTGGTATATTTGTTGTAACTGCTCTGGGTGTTTATGATATATAAACCCCATGCAATGTGTTTAATAAAATGAATATAATTCAGCAATTACTTCTCTCAAAAACTGTCATGGTATCAGAGCAGTAACGACTCCAGCGAGTTTTTTTTTTCTCTTCTCTTGATCCATAACCTCTCTTGAAAATATTCTGCATCATGGCCGAAAACACAGCCAACAAAACCAATGTTTCACTCATTTCTTCTACTCCTTGCTTTGATGGAATTATCGCCATTAATGCTACTGCCCAACTACCTATCAAATTGAACAGCAACAACTTTCCCTCTTGGAAAGCACAATTTGACGCCCTACTATATGGTTATAACCTCATGGGATTTCTTGATGGGAATAAGACATGCCCATCCAAGGAAATTATTGCCGACGATGGAACATCTTTTACAAATCCAGATTTTGCTATTTGGACTAGGCAAGATAAATTGCTCCTTCATGCAATCCTTGCATCTCTTTTAGAAGGAGTTGTGCCTTTAATCGCTGCTGCTACTTCTTCCCGTGATGCTTGGGTAAAGCTCCACAAGCTTTATGCTAACAAATCCAGATCACGGGTAATGAATCTCAAGGAGAAACTTACCAACATCACTTGCAATACCAGTTCTGTTGCAGAGTATCTTCAAACCATCAAAGGAATTGCTGATGAGCTAGCTCTCATTGATACTCATTTAAGTGATGATGATCTGACTATTTTTGCTCTCAATGGCCTTGGCAGCAGCTTTAAGGAAATTTCTGCTGCAATAAGAGCCCGAGACACTCCTGTTTCGTTTGAAGAACTTCATGACAAGCTGGTAGAACATGAAGCTTTCTTGAAAAGAGAAGAGTCACGTGGTGGCTTAAATGTAACTGTGAATAGTACTCGCACAAGTTTTGGCAACCATCAATCTCGATATGGCAATGGACAGAATGGAAATGGACAAAGTAATAATGGGAAGAGGTTCTTTAACAACCGAAATCACCAAGGAAGGAAGTTCAACAATAATGGTAACAATCAGTTTCAATCCAATGTTGTCTGTCAATTTTGTCAGAAAAAGGGGCACACTGCTAGACAATGCTATACAGCTAAGAGGCTCCTGCAACAACAGCCAGAGGTTCATCACACCTCTTTTGGGAACTCGTCTTCTTCAAATTGGATTGTGGACTCTGGCGCCTCCCATCATGTTACTGGGGATCTAACTAATCTTCCTCACCACCAGCCTTATGAAGGTCCTGACGACATTATCTTGGGTGATGGTTCAGGCCTCAACATTACTCACACTGGTTCTTCTAAACTCCCTACTACTTCTAAGTCCTTTTGTTTGTCTAATGTGTTATGTGTTCCTTCAATTAAGCACAACTTAATTTCTGTTTCTAAGTTTTGTAAAACCAACAATGCTTCTATTGAGTTTTTCCCTTCTTCTTTTGTTGTCAAGGATCTCAAAACGGGGGCGCATCTCACTCAAGGGCGGAGCAAGAATGATGTGTATGAGTGGCCTTGGCCTAACAAGAGAAACACAGCGGATACCTCTCCAAAACAAGCATGTGTTAGTGTCAAGACATCACTTGCCAATTGGCATCATCGTTTAGGACATCCATCATCTCGTATTTTTCAGTTTTTAATTCGCAAACATAATCTTCCAATTTATCCTACTGAGTCATTCCACAGTTTCTTTTGTGAGTCATGTTTATGTAATAAAAGCCATAAGTTGCCTTTTGGAGTTTCTTCACTTCAAAGTCGTGGTCCTCTTGATTTAGTTTATTCTGATGTATGGGGGCCTTCCCCGATTGAATCAATTGATGGTTTTCGGTACTATCTTATTTTCATTGATTATTTTACAAAATATGTCTGGTTATTTCCTATGGCTTACAAGTCTGATGTTTACACAATTTTTCCCAAGTACAAGTCTATGGTTGAAAAATATTTTAAAACATCATTGATAACTCTTTACACAGATGGGGGCACCGAATATAAAAGTCTTAAATCCTACTTTGTCTCACAAGGTATTCAACATCAAGTATCTCCCCCTTACACACCTGAACATGTAGGCTCTGCTGAAAGGAAACATCGACATGTTGTTGAGACAGGGTTGGCCATGCTCCACAAAGCTTCTCTACCTTTAAAATATTGGTGTCATGCTTTCCTTGCTGCTGCATACCTAATAAATCGTTTGCCAACTCCAGTTCTTCAACATCAGACACCTTTTGAGTCTCTCTTTCAACAGATGCCAAACTACGATAAGTTACGAGCCTTTGGATGCTTATGTTTTCCTTGGTTGCGTCCTTATTCTGACCATAAACTTGATAAACGCTCCAAACCTTGTGTCTTTATAGGATATTCAAACACTCACAATGCTTATAAGTGTTTAGACTTGACTTCCAACCGTGTTTACATCTCTCGTCATGTCAAATTCATTGAACAGCAATTTCCTCTTGCCTCAAATAATTTGCCTACAGATCTTGCCAAAACTGTCTCCACTTGGTCTTCATGTTCCCCAGCTCTTGCTGCTATCCAACCTTCTTTTTTTGCGATTCCTACTTCCTCTAATTTTTTGCCACACCAAACACCTTCTTGCACTAACACACGGCCTAATCAGAATCTGCTATCATCACCTTCTCTTGCTGGTTCAAGTCCATCTCCTACTACTTCAGCTCCTCTCTCGGTGTGTGATGCTACTCCAAGATATGATTTCTCCCCTCCCTCTCCCCCTTTATCTTCTGACTCCTCTCATACTTCCTCTCCATCTCTGTCCTTGTCACCACCTACCCAAACACATGAGTCACATCCTCTACCCGAGCCTTCTCCTCGAATTGTAACTCGATCTCAAAATAATATCCATCGTCCTAAACAATTTCCTGACTTTAAAACAAACTTTCATGTCACAAAACATCCACTTCCTACATCCCTTGAGCCTACTACCGCCTCTCAAGCTCTTACAGATCCCAAATGGTGTGCTGCCATAGATGCTGAGCTTGCTGCTCTTGCTCACAATCGTACATGGGTTCTTGTACCTCCTCCTTCCAACCATAACATTGTGGGGTGTAAATGGGTGTTTCGTATCAAAAGAAATCCAGATGGTTCCATTTCCAGGTACAAAGCTCGTTTGGTTGCTAAAGGATTCCATCAACGTCCAGGGGTTGATTATCATGACACCTTTAGCCCCGTTATTAAGCCAACCACCATTCGATTTGTTCTATCCATTGCCTTGAGTAACGGTTGGCCTATTTCACAGCTTGATGTCAATAATGCTTTTCTTCATGGAAATTTAACTGAGGCTGTTTACATGGTTCAACCACCTGGGTATGTTGATCAGGATAATCCAACTCATGTTTGCCGCTTGCAAAAGGCTCTTTACAGTTTGAAACAAGCCCCTCAAGCTTGGTACACGGAGTTAAAGACATTTCTTCTCAACTTTGGGTTTATCAATTCTAAATCCGATTCTTCATTATTCATCTATCAATGTCGATCAGTCACCATTTATTTTCTAGTGTATGTGGATGATTTACTTGTAACAGGAAATTGTTCTCAGTCCATTCGGCAGTTTTTTGAAGCTCTTGCTCATCGTTTTTCTCTAAAGGATCTTGGTTCCTTGAGCTACTTCTTGGGTGTTGAAGCCATTTCTACTTCTGATGGCATGTTTTTATCTCAACATAAGTATGTTCGTGACTTGTTGGCAAAGTTTCATTTGGAAGGCATAAAGGCATCTTCCACCCCAATGTCTTCAACTGGCCATTTAACTCTCAATGATGGTTCTCCTCCAACTAATGCAACTCATTTTCGAAGCTTGATTGGTGGACTTCAATATCTCCAGCTCACTCGTCCAGATATTGCCTTCGCCGTCAACAAACTTGCTCAATTCATGCATGCCCCGACTCAAACACACTGGACTGCAGCTAAGAGGTTGCTTCGTTACCTCAAACATACAATACATCTTGGTCTCACTTTCCGACGTCAACAACCTCTCCATCTTCAAGCTTATTCCGATGCCGATTGGGCTGGTGACCAGGACTCTTACAAGTCTACCACTGCCTTTGTTCTTTTTCTTTGTGACAATCCAATCTCTTGGTGTTCAAAGAAACAGAGGACGGTGGCTCGTTCTTCAACGGAGGCAGAGTATCGTGCTGTCGCTTCAACCGCTGCTGAAGTCACTTGGGTTTCTCATCTTCTTTCTGAGCTTGGTATCATTCTTCGACAATGTCCTACCATATTTTGTGATAATTTGAGTGCCACATATTTGTGTGTTAATCCGCTCTTCCACAGTCGAATGAAGCATGTCGCGTTGGATTATCATTTTGTTAGGGAAAAAGTTGCTGATGGGTCTCTTAAAGTTTCTCACGTTAATACTCACTCCCAGCTGGCAGATGTGCTTACTAAACCCCTCTCCAAAAGTCGGTTCCTTTTTCTTCGATCCAAGATTGGCATTTCAGATGGAATTGCCATCTTGCAGGGGCGTATTGAAGCTCAGTTATAATAACTGTTCTTTTGCTTTCTGGTATACAAACTGGTGTGTTTCATTGTAACTAACTAGCCCACGTTTCATGTAACTGGTGACCACGTTTTCTGTGGTATATTTGTTGTAACTGCTCTGGGTGTTTATGATATATAAACCCCATGCAATGTGTTTAATAAAATGAATATAATTCAGCAATTACTTCTCTCAAAAACTGTCAAAGAGACTATTAAATGAACGAAGGACTGGTGATAACAAACCACTCTTCTCGTTTGGGGGGGGAGTAGTAAAGTGATTTCTCAACGAAACTATCTCATTTGATGTTATCTGTGTTACTTATAAGAGCATCTCCAAGGGAGACCCTAAATTGGCCAAAAAGCTAATTGTGGTCTCCTATGGAAAAAAAAAAATGCTCCAATGGAATACCCTATACATACCATCATTTTAGCTTGGTCTCTCCATTCCCCCTGTATTTTGGGGGCATCCATGCCATTTCCCAAATACTAAACAATATTTAAAAACTCTCTTTTGTTCCATTTCTCTTCTCCAATTAAAATTTAAACAGGAAATTCATAAAATTAGGGGCAGATGTATTTAAATAACGATGAAAAATTTTAAGTGGGGAATGTGGTTGGAGTGATGAAGAAATAGGGAATCCCGAATATTAGCTTTTAATTAAAAGGGATATGGTTGATACCTCAATTTTAACTTTTACCCCATGGAGATGCTCTTGGTTATACGGGTAAGCAGCTAAGAAATTTGGTTTGCCACTTATATATGGCTACAAAAGGTGACAATAAGTGGCATGTGTTTGTTCATGGATGAATTGGTGCTCTAGCATGAAATGAAGTGAACTTTAGATAACTTACGATGCCTTTCAGATTATGGCAAAATTGGCCCGAATCAAGACCGATGTTCCTTGCTAAAGTTGCAGCCATTGTTGCTTTTATCAGGAGATAAATGACATAGCGTTTGATTACAAGAAGCAACTCCAGAAACCTTTAAGGTCTAGGCTTGAACTAAATTGTTTTGACATTGTGGCATTGTCAAAGGGGACGAGTACAGTTGTATCTGAAACAGGTATTACTCAGATAGGATCCCAAATCCTGTGCAGCACTTGCATTTCCTTTTGATGCAGATAGTGGAGCTTTGTTGGGCCTAGGGTAAACATTCTTAGATGTCAGAATGGCAGAGCCTATCAACTGTCTAAGGCACAGACCTGAAACAATTCTCAGGATGTTATTCCAATAGTTTCCTGATAAATAAATAGTCATTTGAAAAAAAGAAAAAAAAAATACATATATTGCATTCCTTCATCAATGTCTATAGAAAAATGTATTCTCTATTTAGTTTCCTGGTTCTGAAAATTGTGAAAGTGATGGCCTGATTGTGATTCAGGTCATGGAAAATCCGAAATCTGAACTGCTCAAGTATACCACAGAACTGCAGATCTCAAGATTACATTCCAAGCCCATCAGATCCATTGGGCCTGTAATGTCAATTCACATTTTTTGTCTTCAGATGAGATAATATTGAGAATATTCTCATGATCATGCTATTGAATATAGTATTGAGAATATTCTCATGATTATGCTCTCAAATTATGCTATTGTGAAGATTGTCTTTAGGATGATTGCTTTGTATAAGGAAGTTAGCAGATTGTTAGGGTGATTAGGAGTTGCCTATATTGGCAGAATAGCTTGTATATAAACAGCAATAAAACAATGAAAAGGGCAGAGCATCATTCTCACTGTTTTCTGTCATGCTATCAGAGCCATTAGGCGTTGAAGGAGAGGGAGTTGGGAGGCGACTGTTTCATCATTGAAAGAGGAAACAGATGAAGCTGGTGGAGAATTCCGAGGGTTTTGTCGATGGAATCGATCACTCGGTCCAGACTCTTCTTCTGTTTTGATGAAGATTCATCCTGTTGTTGTTGTTCGTTCGCTGCTGCTTGATTACTAATCATCTCAACTCCATTGGCGGTAGTAGCTCCTGCTGCTGCAGTGAGGGCCAAGACGTAATCGAGCTTATTCTAGCTCTCATCAAGGAGCCCATACCTATTCATCCTTCGAAGGAAAGCACCACCTTCGAAGATCCTGCGAGAATTCTTCTCGTCAAGAGTCAGAAGATGCCTTCCTCTGGAGAGTAGCATTCCTTCCTCTAAGAGGAGTCTTAGAATTCTCTAACTGATCAGAGGCATTCCTTCCTCTAAGAGGAGTCTTCTTCCTTTCAGGAACAGAAAAAGTATCCGCCTGGAACGAGACACAGAGACTCCGCATTGTTGAGGAGGGCCACAATCCTTCCGACCAACCACACGGTACTCTTCTGGGAGCACTTTGCATGTGTGCAGATACATCTTGAGCAGGCGTTGAAGGGCTTGGGGGAGAAGGTGGTGTAGAGGGGCGTTTCCTCTCAGTTGAAATAGACCTTTTCGATTTTGTGAACGAGGGTATAGGTGTTGTCCGTGAAACATTGGGAGACGGAAATCTCTTGCTGTCTTGTACCTGTTAGCAGACTTGTACCTCGAAACGAGGGTGTAGGTGTTGACCTGTTAGCAGACTTGTACCTCGAAGGAACATCCCTTGTTGTCCTAGGCCTTTGAACTATAGCATTATTCTTTTCTGATAAACCAAGAGGTGGTCTTGTAGTCTCCTCAGTTGTGCCCTTCCGCACCACTCCCTCTGCTTCATAAACATCCATCAAAACCATAGCCATTAAACACCGATCATGGCTGGCGGTGCCAACGCTGCTCAGACAGGTTCTGCTGGGGCAGGAGTGACCGAGACAGATGCATCTCCACTGCCCGGGCTGAATACCGATCAGTGGCACGATTATTGACACAGGAGCTTCAAATCACATGACTGGCACGATCGGGGATCTCCGTGACTTAAGGGAGATTTCTCAATGTCCTGTGGGATTGCCAGATGGGAGTAGCGCTATCGCCACTAAAGATGGGACGGTCCTTCTTGACAGAAATTTCTGTTTGAAAAATGTTCTTTATGTGCCAGGGCTAACTTGCAATTTAATTTCTGTGTCGCAATTGACTGATCACTATAACTGTTTTGTCTAATTCACTAATGATCTGTGTGTTATACAGGACCGTACTTCGAGGATGCTGATTGGTGCGGGTGAACGACGTGATGGACTCTATTACTTCCGGGGGCTGCCACAGGTTCACGCAATAAAGGCCAATAGTGTGGTGTCTTTTGATCTATGGCACCGGCGACTGGGTCATCCATCTCTACAAGTAACAAAGTTAGTTCCCGAAGTAAGTTTTAGTGAAACGAAAAATCACTTGAATAAAAATTGTGATGTCTGCCAGAGGGCAAAGCAAAGTAGAGATAAGTTTCCTGTTAGTGAACATAAAGCTTCGACTATTTTTGAACTTATTCACACTGATTTATGGAGACCTTATAGAACAACTTCTTCTTGTGGTGCTTCTTATTTTTTGACCATTGTTGATGATTTTTCCCGTGCTGTATGGATTTATTTAATTGTTGATAAGAAAGAGGTCTCCCATACTCTTCAAATGTTTTTCTCGATGGTTAAGAGACAATTTGATAAAGAGGTAAAAATTTTGAGGAGTGATAACGACACTGAATTCACTTGCCTCCGACAATATTTTCTTGATCATGGGATTGTTTTTCAAACGTCTTGTGTGGGAACACCTCAACAAAATGGGCGGGTTGAACGAAAACACCAACATATTTTGAACGTAGCTCGGGCGCTGCATTTTCAGGGCTCTCTTCCTATTGAGTTTTGGGGAGAATGTGTGTTGACGGCTGGATACTTGATAAATAGGACTCTCTCCTTGGTCTTGAATGGGAAAACACCTTATAGTGTCTTATATGGCAGCACACCCACTTACGATCACTTGCGCATTTTGGGGTCCTTGTGTTATGCGCATGTGCAGACGGGGGATAAGTTTGCTAGTAGAAGTCGAAGGTGCATCTTTGTTGGGTACCCTTATGGAAAAAAAAGGGTGGCGTTTGTATGACTTGGAGAAACGAGATTTCTTTGTTTCTCGTAATGTTGTATTCTCGAAAGGAGTTTTTCCCTTTGCAGATAATTTTAATTTAGACCACGATGGTCTGCCTAATATCGAGGCGGTTCACGAGGACTTTGAGGAGACATCTACGCCTGTTTTGAAGGGGGTGTCGAGGAGTTTGTACAGCCGGATGGGGTTGCTGGGCAGTCGGCATGTGCCGAGGAGTTTGTTCAGCCAAATAGGGCTGCTGGGCAGTCGGCGTGTGTCGAGGATGGGGCAAATGCTGGTGCCGAGGCGTTTGTACAGCCGGATGAGGCTGCTGGGCAGCCGGTTTGTGCGAACCAGGAGGACAACCCGGAAGCAAGTCAGGAAGATGCGTTGGGCAGGGGTCAACGCAGAAGGCAAGCCTCGGTACGACTCCGTGATTATGTTACTCATACCATTTGAAAAATGAGTCCATTCGTACCAGCATCACCCGTACCACGACATTCCTCAGGTACACCCTATCCTATAGCACATTATGTGAATTGTGATAATTTTTCTATGCGACATAGTCATTTTCCTGCAACCTTGACTGTGAATCGGGAACCTGTGTGCTATTCTGAGGTCGTGAAAGACAGCCACTGGAGGGATGCCATGCGCCGAGAAATTGAGGCTCTTGAGATTAATGAAACCTTGGTTGTAGAAAAATTGCCACCAGGAAATAAAGCTCTAGGATGCAAGTGGGTATACAAGATCAAGTATAATTCTGATGGTACCATTAAGCGATTAAAGGCTCGGCTGGTTATTCTTGGGAATCATCAAATTGAAGGAATTGATTACACAAAGACATTTTCTCCAGTAGCTAAGATGGTTACAGTGAGGGTCTTTCTTGCCGTTGCGGCTGCCATGAATTGGGAAGTTCATCAGATGGATGTTCATAATGCATTTCTACATGGTGACCTTACGGAGGAGGTATACATGAAATTACCACTCGGTTTTCAGGTGGGGACTTCCGGGAAGGTGTGCAAGCTTAGGAAATCATTATATGGGCTGAATCAGGCACCCCGGTGCTAGTTCGCTAAACTGTCAACTGCTTTGAAGAATTATGATTTTCAGCAATCTTATTCAGATTATTCTTTGTTTACTCTACAGAGAGGTGCGGTTCAACTCATTGTTCTTGTTTATGTCGACGACCTTATCATCTCTGGGCGTAATTCGGTTGATATACAGAAATTCAAGGGTTACCTCAGTGCTTGTTTCCACATGAAAGATCTGGGTCCTTTAAAGTATTTCTTGGGGGTAGAAGTGGCACGCGGACTAGATGGGTTTGTACTTTGTCAACACAAATAGGTGCTTGACATCATTTCTGAGGCCGAATTGCTAGGGGCAAGGCCCGCGGCGGTGCCACTGGAACAGAATCACCGACTCGCCTTGTCTACGAGTCAAGAGCTTGCTGATCCGGAGCCTTACCGTCGCTTGGTGGGGCGGCTAATTTGTTTGTGTTTTACTCGACCCGAATTATCTTATAGTGTTCATGTTTTATCTCAATTTATGCAACGTCCTCGGGCAGACCACTGGGCAGCTGCTTTGCGGGTGGTCTGGTACTTAAAAGGTAATCTGGGTCAAGGTATACATTTGAGTAGTAAGTGTGACATGCAGTTACATGGGTGGTGTGACGGTGACTGGGTCGGATGCCCATTGACTAGGCGATCCCTCACTGGGTGGTTAGTGTTTCTTGGGAACTCACCGGTATCTTGGAAGACGAAGAAGCAACATACAGTCTCACGTTCCTCCGCAGAGGCGGAATACCGGTCTATGGCTATGACTACATGTGAGTTGAAATGGCTAAAAGCTATTTTAGCTAGCCTCGGGATGCCCCATACACGTCCTATGTCTCTTCATTGTGATAGTCAGGCGGCTCTCCATATATCTCAAAATCCTGTATTTCATGAACGGACAAAACACATTGAGGTCGATTGTCACTTTGTCCGTAATGACATTGTTGCCGGAAATATCAATCCCACCTTTGTCCCGTCCAATGCGCAACTCGCTGACATTTTCACAAAAGCGTTGGGCAAACGACAATATGAGTATCTACTTCCCAAGTTGGGCATACGGGATCTCCATGCACCAACTTGAGGGGGGGTATTGAGAATATTCTCATGATCATGCTATTGAATATGGTATTGAGAATATTCTCATGATTATGCTCTCAAATTATGCTATTGTGAAGATTGTCTTTAGGATGATTGCTTTGTATAAGGAAGTTAGCAGATTATTAGGGTGATTAGGAGTTGCCTATATTGGCAGAATAGCTTGTATATAAACAACAATAGAACAATGAAAAGGGCAGAGCATCATTCTCACTGTTTTCTGTCAGATAATCCTACAATCCTACTTCGATGTGTAGCCAGTAGCCCTGGGTGCTTATGAACCAATCCGAATTTTATCTCTAATAAATCCCATAGCATTATGGGATATTGAATGATGACATCTTCCATCTATTAAGTGTATAATAAAAGAAATAAGATTGAAATAAAAAAATAAAAAAAAACGTAATATTTTGAATAAAATGATAGGCATATAGTTTATTCATGGAAGTTGTCATCTTAAGTAGAATGTTATAAAATCATCTAGAGTTTGCCATGCTACAGTATATTGCACGAGGCATTCAATTCTTGTCAAATTTGACCATAAAAGGTAGTAAGCTTCCATGAAATGTAGTAAGCTTCGAATTAGTGCGGGAAAAAATATTGTAGTAGGAGGAAACATAAAATCTTTGAAACTTTGAATTGAACGTATATAAGTCATGGCCAAAGATGGCTTTTCCGTTAAATGGCCATTACAGTGACCATTACTAACTATGCTCTCACACTTTTTAGAACACACATACCCTAATCGCTCTCGTCACTTTAATGGTATTATTACTATATATTTATGTATTGATTACCAACTCACCCAAATATATGGTTTATCGAGATTATACGACCTCTATTTTATATATACATACGTACTTAACATTATTTAGATTAGATATATTAAAATGCCAGATGGCAGTTTAAAGTTGAGAGTTGCAGTTAAACAGAGAACATAGGGTTGGCAGTACTATTTACTTAACCTAACCCTCTTACCTAACTCTTTATAATAACACTTTGTCTTCTGTCTGTATTATCTTGACGCAATATCACTTAATCAAATTACTAGAACTTTGGCATTAACAAAATAAGGGACACATCAATGTGACTCTGATTGTCGAACACGACGAAATTTACGTATAATAAAATTACGCTCTAACTCAGATGTTGTGGATAATTATGGTCGATCTCTTTTCATGTCGTAATCTCTTAATTTAAGTGTCATTTTCAAACAGGTGTTAGTACTATAATATTATGTTTAGGTCAATAAACTCCTCCTAACCGAACAACGGCCACAAGTTTATATAATGAACCATCCGTGGTATGGTTCGTATTCAACTATTCATGGTAGGTATGTTAACACTAATTAGTAGAGTCAACTGATGAGTTGACACAACTCGGACTATATATAGCTAGTTTGTCTTGTTTGATATTTGTTTTTGTTTCATTAGTGGAGACTTAACCAATATGCCGTCCTTAATATTTGTTTTCGATCAACACCTCTAGCTACGTTACGTTATATCAACATAAAATGTACAAACTTTGATCAAGTAGATAGATTATGTTTAATGGGTAAATAAAACACGATATGATATTGCAAGTAAACATGCAAGATGGATATCCAATCTTCAGTAGTGGTCATAATCAGTCTTATAGCTAGTCAGGGTTTTAGAGACCGGGGAGCACAAACAATGCCCTGACCATTCTATAGAGCATGCTTCTACTATATTTTATATTGGATTGTTAATGCAGAGAATGCAATAGTTTCGAATTTGAGCATCAATATTAGATTTGACCCTTGTCATAGCTGAAGGAGTAGGATGAGGGGTTGATATCTTGTTTTCTCCCATATATATAATATATATATAGTTGGTTTGTAACCTTCCTTTTTATGGTTTTTCCAGTGTTAATCAAATCTAATGTCTTCATCACTTTCATGTGCATTGCACATAAACAGAGTTAATATTATGTGTTAAGAATTGACTAACATTTGTTTAGCTCTATCCTAATTTAATTAGTCATGTTTTGAAAGAGTTAATAGACAGACACCCATAGAGTTTCGCTCAGAATACGACCTAGAGAAACCTATTTTAACCAGAAAAATAAAAATAAAATAGCCACTATGATTACTACGTACCGACCACACTTGGTGATTCTAAAACCCTTAATAAACTTCTCATCGTATTTATATAAATATGTATCTTTGTACTTGTTATCCATCACTATGCACTCAAAATTGTATTCTTTACATGCATTGATTCTAATTGTACGTATTGAATAAATGCAATAAATCTAATAATTGTCCACACAACTGAATTATTCTTATTTTAAAGAGGTATATAGAGTCTCAAGACTGGACACCAGTTTAGACAATCTGGATTCAATGAATTCAACTCTTCTTTGAGTAGAGTTTTTTTATTTTTATTTTTATTTTTTTGTATGGAAAAAGAAAAAGAAGAATTCATAGTAGAAATATTTCTTGGAAGCAAGAGTTGGCTTTTTGAATTCCTCTAGTATCATTTTCACAATAATAGTAATACGTAGTATTTTAACCAATAAAATTTAATGTACATAGAATATTTTTAAGAGTCAGTAAGCTCCATCGATTCTCAATGCAGGTAATGTCTTAGTCAGACAGTCTTCTTGTGTCATATATATATATATATCAAAATAATTTTGGACTCGCTGAATATATTATATGCTTGTAAACACTGCAATGTGATGTATTGGATACATTTCAGTTGTGCTTGAAAATTAAAATATAAGACTTGTTTGACATCTCCTATTTTACTTGAGATACCTCGGATTATTGTGGGGGCAGAGAGTATGCATTGTTTCATAACTCCTCATAAAAAAGTTATTCATAAAGATTAAGATTGAACAAGCAAGCATGCTGTAGCCGATTAATTCTTATTTTGAATGAAACACGTGTGTGGAAAAAAATGTCTTTCAAAAAAAGATTGCATGTTGTGCGATGATAGGAATATTGTGCGCATGTTTGCGATCATGGAATCTAAGTACGTATCCAAAGATCTATTAGGAACCCACCAAATGAAGAAAACCTCAATTTGCAAATGATTACAAACTATAGTTTTTAGGATAAATGGCAAAAGGGATTGACTAGAAGCACCTATATACCATAGATGGGGATTTGCACAATATAATTATAGGACTTTTTAAGAGTGAAAGAAAGCAAAGTATCTTTAACAAAAAAAAAAAAAAAAAAAAAAAAAAAAAAAAAAAAAAAAAAAAGAGGAAAGAAGAAGAACACTGGAGCTCAGTATGAGATAGGGGTGGGCACGGGACGGGATGGGACAAGATATGCCCATTCCTATCCCATCCCGTTCATACGGGATCGGGACGGGACGGGATGGAAAAAATCTCATCCCGACCTCGTCGCATCCCAAACAGGTTCGGGACGGGACGGGACGGGATCAGCGTGCTAAATGCAGATTTTGTAGTTCTTAAACAACATACTAAAAAATATCTGCCCATCACGCCGCGTTAGCTGTGCACTGATTTGTAGCCCTTGACCAGTTGATGATGGTAGCACAACAGGCAGAGGAGGGCTGCATGACAAGGATATTAGAGTCACTGCCATTCAAATGAACAAAATAAATCAAAATCAGTTATGATTTCGGTACACTCGGAAAAGTGCAAAGCCTCACCCAGTGGGTGTTGCTGGTGTGTCAACTGGGACAATAGAATTATCCAGGCCCATTAGATCACCAAGTAAGTCAGGCACTGGAGCTGGAGGTGCAACAGCAGCAGGTGCTGGCTGCTTTGTTGCAGCATATTGAACAGGGCTCGAACCAGATGGTGCTGAAGTACTGCTTTCAGCAGCATGAGAAGGTGACTCAGAATATCCGGTTTCACTCCCATCTGGATACTCATCGTCTTCTGGTCTCTGTGCTGCGGTCTTCACTCGGCTTACAAATGATTCAGCTGAATATCATGTCATCTCAATCATTCTTCATTTAGTTTGCTTCAAGGTCATTGAATAAATTGAATGTGTCTTATGTGTTTATGGTTATGTATTTCAATAAATACAAGGAATAATGATAGACTTTCTTGAGATGAAATCGTTCAGGTAGGTGCATCGTGATGAATATTTTGAAGCAAGACCAATTTCATTCCTTTTATTCATTAGATAGATTTTTAAACTTATTTGAAATATTAGTAATCAAATAAGAAACATATGGAGAAATAATTAGTAATCTAAAATAAATAATTAAATAAAAATATTAATAATTAATATTAATAAATTAGTTCGGGACGGGACGGGATTGACGGGATTGAAAATCTTCATCCCATCCCATCCCATTCTAGATCGGGACGGGACGGGATCGGGATGAAATTATTCAATCCCATTAAGACCCGAAAAAATCGGGACGGGACGAAACGGGACGGGATCGGGACGGGAACGGGATCGCGGGATGGGATGCCCACCCCTAGTATGAGATGCTTATGATATGAACCCCTATTTAGTACAATATAATAACGATTCAATCGAAAATTTATGTGTTGGATTTTTATGTTCAATATTCCATAGTTTGAACGTTGAAATTGGAGCAACTTTGCCAAATGTAAAGGGAGAGTTCGTATTAGTTTAGTATGGGGATAAAATGAAGGCATGATTAATTATGGTTTAAAAGTTGTACTACTTTGAAACTTTATTGTAAACCCAATTTTATCAATATACAACTTTATGATTTAAAGCTACTGCATTAAGAATCCATGACAAAGGATAATTAGAGTTATAAGCAAAGATTCAAATGAACTGATACAAATCAAATTACCACTTGATGCAAATTCATGGGATAAAATGTATGAAACTAGCATATATTATTTGAAAAGGAATTCTAGCATATACTAATAAACTTAAGGGCGAGTTGGCTTGGGGATAATTACATACGAGATTTTAAACCCAAACTAGTCTAGTTTTTGGACATTAGTAATACAGGTATGGCATCCTCTCTCTCTCTATATATATATGAATTGTAAGAAGTACTTCGAAAGAAGGCTTCATTAGTTAAATAGATAATGATTTTGATTCGAAAAATAAATTATTTCTATGTTTTTTAGGATTTTTTCGATGAAAAACATAATCGAAATCTAATGATGTTTTAGAAATAAAACAAAGAATTTTTCTCATTTGAAGACTCTCTCTTATAATACAATCCCCTTTGGATAGTCAAGGAAATCTAAAAATAGAATATATATATATATATATATATATAAACCACCATTTGAGTTTTGGCAAACTTTAGTGCAAATCCAATCTTGTTGACAACCCTAAACATTGATAGGATCAACTATTATTCGACCATTAATGTAGTGCTTCTGAAGATCTTAGAGATGGATATAGTCTTTAAGAAAACAAATACACATTAAAAGATCATCCTTGTTGTGCGCCAATTGGCCCCGAATTTTTACACATGGCATGTTAGGATGATCCACATTCCACCATTGACCAATTCAATCTAAAATCAAGATCAATAAAACATGAGTGAGGCTAGGGAACCAGGTTTTGCAACCATGTTTTATAATCAGGATGATGTGGTATCGCTAGAAGAGGTTTTTTACAACCTCGAGATACACATAAACACTTTAGGGATTTCATCATTCTTTCAAGATCACGCTACGTCACCATGGTTACAAAACCTGGTTGCAAAAACATGGTTTCCTAGCATTTTCGAAATAATGATGAAATCCCCAAAGTGTTTATGTATATCTCGAGGTTGTAAAAAACCTCTTCTAGCGATGCCACATCATCCTGGTTATAAAACATAGTTGCAAAACCTGATTCTCTAGCCTCACTCTAAAACATTACTTATACAAATACATAATTAGATTACAACTATCCATGGTTGCACAGGAGGACTTAAAAAAGCAGAAATATGGCGCTTTGTTTTGGGAGATTTCTTTGGTGCACACAGAAGAGAAACAGAGAACTCCAACAACATGAAAAACATTATAACAAAATTGAATTAATGGGAGCATGTGATGAATCCTCCTCCCACTTATTATATATAGAATGAAAATGGGTGCTTTGCTTTGTATGAACCTCACCCAATCTCTCTTTTCCCACGTGTTGAGTAGTCTAGATTGCCATCATAATGTGCCCTAAACTTGATCCACTGTCAAAACATTTTTAAGCATGAGGTCATGGGAGGGAACATCAATTCAACAATGGCATTCAAGGTTTTTCTTCCAAAATCAAGAAATTTTGTTATTGTAATCTCCCATGAAATGTGGGATGCCATGCATTGTTCATCATCATCTCAAAGATTCATTGTCTAACACAATGTGTTACAAAAGAACAACATTCACGATTCACAATGGTAGCAAATGTTGGATTTTAATTGGAAATTTGTAAAATCCATCTTTAATGGGAAAAAAGGCACTTTCCTAGTATTGCATAACTCAGTATATAAAGCAATAGAACTGATGAGTCGGATAGCGTTCAGTGTTCAACTGATCAGGACTGAGTATGGCCAATCCATTGACAACCCTAATTTCAAAAGGGCGTGCAATCTCTATAGTACCTTTGAAAGTGCATATGAATCGATTCTTTTGTTCATGGCTTCATATGATGTGTTAAGAATACAAAATGTCTTGACCAAAGCATGCAATATGCTATGAATGCTACTACTATATGTTAGAATTCAGTTGCAATGTAGCTAAACATCTCTATTAGTTAGTTAGACATCTCTGTTAGTTAAGAGGCTTATGAGTTGTTGATAGCTATGAGACAGCTAGTTAGGTAATTGTATATAAAGACCAACCTACATTGTAAGATTCAGTCAATGACAATACGAAAGAAATTCATTTAGTTTTCTTCTTCATACAGTCTGTATTCCAACATTGTATCAGAGCGGGTAAAGTCATCTCTACCTGCTTCATTTGTGTTCTTCTTTCAGATCAACATTGAAGTTTCTTGTTCATCACATTCATCTTCATTGGTTCTGTTTTTTCATCTTAATTTCTTCTCATCGATTGAAACCAAAACCACATCAACCACTCATCTCTCCTGAACAACAATGGCAGAAGAAGAATCACAAATCAATCAATCCATTGCTGGATCAACATCCATTGACTTCAATCATTCCCTGTTTCTACACCCATCTGACACACCAGAAACCACTTTAGTCTCACAATCATTAACTGGAATAGAGAATTACTCACTTTGGAGCAGAGCAATGTTCATTGCACTTCTTGCAAAAAATAAAATAGGATTCATTGATGGTTTTTGCGTCAAGGAACAATTTGGTTTGCATCTTCATCATCAGTGGGAGAGATGTAATGCGATAGTTCTATCTTGGATCATGAATTCAGTCTCAATAGACCTTCTTGGAGGTATTGTATACTCTTCTAATGCTTTCCTTGTTTGGGAAGACCTCAAGGAACGATTTGACAAGGTAAATGGTTCCAAAAAATTTCATTTACACAGAGAGATTTCCACATTGATTCAAGGGTCTTCAACAGTATCAGTTTATTATACCAAATTGAGTTTGTTGTGGGATGAGTATGGTTCAATGGTTCCTATACCCACCTGTGAGCGTGAGAAATCAAAATTGTATGTACAACATGTGCAAAACTAGAGGCTTTTTCAATTCCTTATACCTAAATGAGGTTTTTCATCAAGCAAGGGGGCAAATATTAATGATGCAACCACTACCATCTATTAATCAAGCGTACTCAATGATCATCCAAGATGAAAGCCAGAGGAACTTATCTTTTAACAATGGTCATACTTCTTCCTCATTCACTGAATCCACAGCTCTATATACCTCTAATGGTTTTTACAAAGGAAGGAAGAATAGCACAGATCAGTGTGAACATTGTCACATGAAGGGCTACAAGAAAGATGAGTGTTATAAGCTTGTTGGATATCCACCTAGTAGTGATAAGTGTGAGTATTGTCACATAAGGGGTCATAAGAAAGATGAATGTTATAGGCATGTTGGGTTTCCATCTACCTACAAGTTTAACAAGATAGCTCCTAGAAAGAAATTTGCTCACAATGTAGTCAGAACTGATAATGTGAATGGTTCAATTGCACAAGGGGAATCTTCTGCAAATGCTGCAACATCTTCTAATCAAGGCAACTAAGTTATAACTCAAGAGCAATACCAACAGATTTTAAAGTTGTTGCACAAGGAGTCTCCCATGGAGCCTAAAGCAAATATGGCAGGTATGGCTACTTGTTTATCATCTTCACTCAATGAAACCTGGATCTTGGACACAGGAGTGACAAACCACATGACAAAAAATCTTTCCTGGTTACATTCTCCCAAACCATGCTCTTCTTCTTTTGGACATGTTAAACAACCAAATGGTCAAGTGTCTAATGTTCATCATGTTGGTTCACACATTATCTCTGATGGAAATCACTTATTTAATGTCCTACACATTCCTGATTTTCAATACAACTTAATCTCCATTTCAAAGCTCACTAGGGACCTTCATTGCACTTTCTATCCTAATTTTTGTGTATTACAGGACCTGTCACATGGACTGGTGAATGGGATTGGTAAAGCAGAACATGGCCTGTATCACTTACTCTCAAACACCTCTACTGTTTTTCATCAAAGCTCAATACATCTAGCACCTTTAAGGACAACACATCAGTATTTCCTCATACATGTAATGCTTCTATTTCTGGCAATATTCCAAATAGCACTTTACTTTGGCACAAGAGATTAGGACATGCACCTCACTCAGTTTTGAATAAAATTCAATCTATTAAACCTTTTTGTTCTAAAGCTACTGCTGTTAATGAATGCATTGTTTGTCCACTTGCCAAGCAAACTAGGTTGCCTTTTCCTACCAGACATTCAAAAGCGTTACTTCCTTTTGACTTGATCCATGCTGACATTTGGGGACCTTATCACACCCCTACATATAACCATTTCAGGTATTTTCTTACACTTGTAAGTGATCATACTAGGATCACTTGGGTATTTCTAATGAAACAAAAGAGTGAAGTTTTTTTTCTTATTCAAAATTTTTTTTCTCTTGTTCAAAATCAGTTCTCCTTCACTGTCAAAGTATTCAGATCAGACAATTGTTCTGAATTTTTTTTCAGCTTGTTCAAACATTTTCAAAACTTTGGGCATTATACATCAAAGTAGTTGTGTTTATACCCCTCAACAAAATGGGGTTGCTGATAGGAAACATAGACACCTTCTTGAGTTAGCAAGCGCATTGAGATTTCAATCCTCACTTCCTTTGAAATATTGGGGAGAATGCATCTTGACAATTGCTTATTTGATAAACAGACTTCCCACTAAGGTCCTAAATGGTTGTTCACCTTTTGAAATGTTACATCCTAAGGTACCTTCTTTAGATCATCTTTGAGTCCTAGGATGTCTGTGTTATGCAACTGATCCTAATGTGCATGACAAGTTTGCTCCTAGAGCTACCCCTGCTGTCCTCATTGGATATTCTGAACTTCAAAAGGGATACAAGCTCTTGAACCTTCATAATCATCATGTTTTCATCAATAGGGATGTTCAATTTCATGAACATATTTTCCATTTTTCTTCATCTTCCACTCAGCCTATCACCAAGCTTGGTACTGTTCCACTATATGGTCCTCAGGTCAATCATTTTACTGATAATCTTGATATACCTCTTGTTGCACCTACGCCCAACCATACCATGCCTCTTCCTCATGTTGTTGTTACATCTCTATTAGACAATTTTGTCACTGATAATGATATTCAATCTCATCATTCTGATCATCTTAATAATCTTCCAAATCCTTCCAACACACCTTCTTTTCCCGATCCATCAACCTTCATCCATAAACATGTCAGCAGGCCCCCTACTTGGACCAAGGATTACATCATGTCTTCAAAGGAAAGAGCTAATATTGTTGATAACTCTTCTACATGTCCATACTCTATTTCCAGACATATTTCTTATGCTAATCTTAGCTCTCAATACCTTGCCTTTCTATCTTTTATTTCTACTATCATTGAACCATCTTCTTACTCACAAGCTGTTCAAGATCCCCATTGGGTTGAAGCCATGCAACTTGAGCTTCAAGCTCTTCATGAAAATAAAACCTGGGAACTTACAGCACTACCTCATGGCAAGATGGCTATTGGATGTAAATGGGTTTACAAAGTCAAGTATGATTCTAATGGACAAGTAAACAGATATAAAGCCAGATTAGTTGCAAAAGGGTGTACCCAACAAGTTGGCATAGACTACTTGGATACATTTTCACCAGTAGTCAATATGGTTACCATAAGGTCTGTCCTTGCTCTTGCTGCTATTAATGGTTGGCTTATCTTTCACATGGATGTTAGCAATGCTTTCCTTCACGGTGACTTATATGAGGATGTCTACATGGAGATTCCACCTGGTCTTCCAGTTGAGGGGGAGTCTCAAGTCTGCAAATTGAAGAAATCTCTGTATGGACTAAAACAGGCTTCCAGACAATGGAATATCAAACTTACTGATGCTTTACTTACATATGGTTTTCACCAAAGTAAATATGATTATTCCCACTTCATAAAGTAGTCAGATGATAGAATAGTCATTGTGTTAGTGTATGTTGATGACCTTTTCATTGTTGGTAATGATCTTGAGTTCATCAACAATGTCAAAAGCTCTTTACATCATGACTTCAAGATTAAAGACCTTGGTGATCTCAAATATTTCCTTGGAATTGAAGTAGCAAAGTCCACAAAAGGAATTGTTTTGATTCAAAGGAAGTACACCCTTGATTTGGTCACTTCCACAGGACTTGTTAATGCCAAATCATCCAAGACACCATTGGATAAGAATATCAGATTCACAACCCAAGAGTTTGTTGACTTGTTTTGTTCTTCTAAAGATGATTCAGTATTGACTGACCATGCTTCATATAGAAAAATCATTGGTAGACTACTATATCTAACTACTATAAGACCAGACATCACATATGCAGTACAAACTCTCAGCCAATTCATGAAAGTGCCAAAGAAGTCTCATTATGATGCAACCCTTCAAGTTATCAGATATGTGAAGAACAATCCTGGCATGGGGATTTTCTTACCTTCTCAAAACACAACCAATGTTACTGCCTATTGTGACTCTGATTGGGCAACTTGTCCAAATACCAGAAGGAGTGTAACAGGGTATTGTGTTAAATTGGGGACTGCTTTTATATCTTGGAAAACATAAAAGCAAGCTACTGTTTCTAGATCATCAGCAGAGGCAGAGTATAGGAGCATGGCAACTACTACTTCAGAAGTTTATTGGATCACTAGTCTGCTTGGTGAACTTGGTTTTATATCACAACAACCAGTCACTCTCTATTGTGATAACAAAGCTGCTATTCAAGTTGTAGCCAGTCCAATTTATCATGAAAGGACAAAACACATTGAAATTGACTACCATTTCATCAGGGAAAAGATTCAACAAGGCCTCGTTGCAACTCAGCATGTTTCATCTTCAGAGCAGCAAGTAGATATCTTTACTAAGAGTTTAAGTCATGTTCAACACCAATACTTACTTTCCAAGTTGGGAGTTCAAGATATTTTTACTCCACAACTTGAGAGGGAGTGTTAGAATTTAGTTGTAATGTAGCTAAACATCTCTATTAGTTAGTTAGACATCTATGTTAGTTAAGAAGCTTATGAGCTGTTGATAGCTAATAGACAGCTAGTTAGGTAATTGTACATAAAGACCAACCTACATTGTAAGATTCATTCAATGACAATACGAAAGTAATTCATTTAGTTTTCTTTTTCATACAGTCTGTATTCCTCCACTATATGACACAGCCTCTCACATTAATATATATATACACACACACATAGTTTTCTCACTATGAAAGTGTGTGAAATTGGACCCATGATCCCAACAATAACATGTAGATGATCACGCTTGATAGTTAATCAGTTTGTAGGGTTTGGTTTAAGACTTTCATCGAATATATCATGTATCCACCAAAAAGTGGTCAAAATGAACGAAATGTCTGACTTTTTTTATATCCAAAAGTCTAACAGTTACTTCTGCTGCTCGAGCTCAAACCCTAAAAGATTTCAATTTGTTCAATGATTTTATCTACCTTTTGTTTAATAACACTTTTGACAATATACAGTTTAAGAAAAGTAAGACCAACTTTTAACCTACTTAAGTTTAGCAAAAATGACCCTATATCCAATAATGCAAGAAAATGGCCCCATGTACCTATATCAATCTGTACTTATCTCAAAATAAATAAGGAGTGTTGAAATAACGAGCTCTAAATCCGTAAGCTTAAGAGGAGAGTTGTTGGATGTGATCTCCAGATTATCCTTATTGATACAGTTAATCATTCCCCCAAAATAAGGAAAAATAAAATTAAGAAAAAATTTTCTCTCTTCTTTTCTTCCCAAAACTATCATTATTCTTCTCTTCTCATACAAAATAACACATGTCTCTGCTTGGTACATCGTAAAGTAATGCTTTTGCATTTTTTTTACGGGTGGTTACACAAATATAAGCGCTTGGTACGATTTGCAAAAGACAGTTTATGGAATTCAAATTCCACGCCTCCGTGTCTTGTAGTTAAGTGGTCCCGTAAAACTTTGCAAGTCTTACTCTTTCCTTCAACGTCTACACAATCCAACTTTATAAGGAAACACGATTTTTAGAACTCTTTTTAATAAAATAATTAGAATTCTTTTAGAACTCTTTATAAGGAAACAACTTTTATTATTATTATTATTATTATTATTATTATTATTATTAAAGAACCCTTTTTATAAAAATAATGAATAATAGTAGGGGGAAAGAATGAATAAATTAGAATTGTCTTTCAAATTTTATGAAGTTGGTGTTTTTGCATAAATGCAATATCCAGGTGATGCAGGAGGGTTTCTAGGGTTCATAATTTGGGTTCCTAGAGTTCCTAATTTGGGTTTCTAGGGATCCTAATTTGCTCTCAAAGTTATTTACTAAATAACTTTGAGTAATATTTTAATTTAATTAGGAATCTTTTAGTTTCCTTTTAGGATTAGACATTATTTTATTTTTAGGAATAGACTGCTTGTTAATTTTAGTAGTTTTTTTTCCTTTATAGTAATATTTCAATTATAGTTTAGGAAGTGATTCTGGACCCGATTTGGGCCAGATTCTTGGCAGATTACTTATTTCATTACGTATTTCGTTTTAGTATGATTATTGGAAATTTTCATTTTTTTTGGTAAAATTCTAATAATTAGTTTTAGCTATAAAGCCCAGCTTGTGGGCTAATTTAGAGACAGTTTTTTATTTGCATAATTTTGAATTGACATTATAGATATTTCTCTGTGTTTTGGGCGATTATTTTGTATTCTTCCTTGTGAATTATCTATTAGAACTAGCCCGCAGGATAAATGTTATTCTGCCCGACGCCAGTTAGTATCAGAGTTTCAGCATCTTCTTGGGGTGAGATTTCATCAGTTTCTATGACTGGTGGTCGTGATCGTGGTCGTCGCGGGAAGGTCCCGAACGAGGAAGCCCAAACCGGGATCGTAACTTTAAGAATATGATGATTGAAGATTTACAGAGGCAAGTTGCAGAGTTAACTCAGCGTCTAATGACGCAGGATTTCGGTAATCGTGAGATGGAAGATCACGATTTTGATTCCAGTTTCAAAAATCCGTATCACAACAATGCTCCATTATGGGAGCATGGAGAGTCTGTGTATGACGATGAGGAGCTTGGAGAGCCTGTGTATGACACTGATGAGGAGCTTGAGGAAGACGTGATAGACGATATTGAGGAGCTTGGAGAGCTTGTGTATGACACTGATGAAGAGTTGGATATATATTGTGGATGTAGATGGCTTGCAGAACAATGTCACCGACAGCGGTAGCTCACCGGGGTCCAAGCCTCAAAAGTATGCATCACATACTGCAATGGATCTGATGATCTATGCAACTGCAGATGGTGCATGTTACGCCTCGTTTCGGTTACGCCCAATTGAAGAATTGGAACCTTCCTACCTGTGTTTCCTCATCTCTTTTCTAGCCACCACACCGTCCAACACCACCACCATCACCGGAACCTCCTTCCTCTCTCTCTTGCACCGTGTTCTTCTTATTCTTCCATTCATCACCTCCTCGCCCTGTTTCGCACAACCACCGCCTCTAATGCATCGCGCCCAACAGCCCCCACCACCTTGTTCCATCTCGCGACAGAACCAAAACAGAGCTCACGCTCTCTGGTCTCCCTCTGTTTCCCTTCCTCTCCCTCTTTTTGTTCCTCCATCACGCCAAACAGCCCACGCACAACCACCGTCCAACCAATTTCCACCTCGCCTTCCTTCTGCATCCGTCCTCTCTCTCGCGGCCAACAAATCACCTCCGACCACCACGACAGTTCATCATTTCCCCCTCACCATCTCTGTCTCTTGCAGGTTCAGTGACGAAAAAGAAGGACCCAAGCAATGCAGGGATCATCTCCTCTCACGAAGAAGTAAACAGGTTTCGAAGCCGTTCGAAGAAAGAATATGCTTGCGAGGAGTGCAGAGTGACTCTTGCTGGAGACGAAGGTGCAGACAATCTGGCGGGAGAAAACAGTTTTTCAAATCGATTTGGCTATTCGCACCCCAGTCCATTACTCTGAGCCACCACAGTCCACCAGCAGTCTTTTCTTGGGATTCGTGTCCGTGCAGAGATGAATTCCGCCTACACCAGTCCTGTGACATCATCCACCTTGATTTTCTAGCCCCTGCAGACGTGAATTCAGATTTACCAGCAGAGGTGCAGCAGCTAGCAGAGTTTTCTGTTTTGATACCAGAGGATCTCCCTCCTGGACTGCCGCCAGAGGATTCCAATGACACTGTTGTGAACTCGAGGACGATTTCTTTCCAACCCGGGGTGACTGATGCAGGAGGGTTTCTAGGGTTCCTAATTTGCTCTCAAAGTTATTTACTAAATAACTTTGACTAATATTTCAATTTAATTAGGAATCTTTTAGTTTCTTTTTAGGATTAGGAATTATTTTATTTTAGGAATAGACTCCTTGTTAATTTTAGTAGTTTTTTTTTTCCTTTATAGTAATATTTCAATTATAGTTTAGGAAGTGATTCTGAACCCGATTTGGGCCAGATTCTTGGCAGATTACTTATTTTATTACGTATTTCGTTTTAGTATGATTATTGGAAATCGCCATTTTTTTGGTAAAATTCTAATAATGAGTTTTAGCTATAAAGCTCGGCTTGTGGGCTAATTTAGAGACAGTTTTTTATTTGCATAATTTTGAATTGACATTATAGATATTTCTCTGTGTTTTGGGCGATTATTTTGTATTCTTCCTTGTGAATTATCTGTTAGAACTAGCCTGCAGGATAATCGTTATTATGCCCGGCGTCATCAGGCCAACCAAGCAAACATTGGGTTGTGTATGCACTACAAATTAGTGCATATGCAAACTAATGCAAATGCAAAATTTTGCAGAATGCAAAGTTTTACGATATACCAAGCGAGGCCGTAGTGTTTTTGAAATTTGAATCAATCAATCCGTGGATAAACTCTCTACTTTATTCAATATCGATGATTGAGAGATTGCTCTTTCTTAAAACAAAAAAGTTCTTCCTAAATGGCAAATATTGTTAGACTGGTTTCACTGGCTTCGTAACATTTGCGTGAGGAAGATTTTCCACCATAAATAAGTAATCTACAGAGGAAGAAGATGGAGATATTTATATCTAAGCACTAGCGCCTAATAAGATGGGTGTTTTAGAACTCAAATAACCCTTTTTTCTTGCTATTGATATTTTTATTTTTTTGTTTGGGGAAGAAGGGACAAGGTATGTTTTAGAAAAAAAAAAATGGAGAAAGAGTTTGGAGAAAAATAATAACGGTTTTAGGAAGAAGGGATTAAAGAAGAAAGAGATTTTTTTTTTTTTTAGGTATTGATGAGGTTTTCTTAAAAAAAAATTTTAGAGGGATTGATTAAATGTAGGTTTTTTTTTTTTTAGTTTGAGGCTCATTAATTTATACCTAATAGAGTTTGGCGCTCATTTAAAATTTTAATTGAGTATAACCCTCATATTTTTTAACAGACATGTTAGGTCAACTACATTAACTAACTAATATTGATTTATTGACCAAAATACCCTGATGCGTCCAAATCTCGTCCTCCTGAAAATTTGACCTGCAAAACAGATGTTAGACAGCCAAGGACCACCTTTTTGGTGGCTGAAGGCACTTCGATGCTTAAATCAGCAACTCTGTTGGAGAAGGAAGTAAATCTAGACAAAACTCAGTTAAAATTGCATACCATTGTCGATTGTTTCATTTACCTTATATAATAGTCGCGGTTAATTCTCTACGTGACTTAAGCATGTGATGCGCAACGGGGGAAACGTTCTTTGTAACCGTCTCCTCCTTTATGAAGGCGCATTCGTAGAGGCTAACTCCCTCGACGACTCTGTTCTTATGCGATGCTTCTATTTTTTTATGAGAGAACTCGCTCTAGCCTAGATTTGAGCCTTAGTCGTGACTTCTTCTGATGGGCCATATTTAGGCTTTTATGATTGATTTTGCCCTCTTTGGGCTTTATGAGCTGGCCCGATTTTGGGATACCTGATCTTTGTGATGGACAATTTCTGCTACGTGTACGACAGTGATGATGGTCTATTTTGATGTATCATCAGCTATTTTTTCCCTTAGTTAGTGGGTACATTGACGTGGCCACTAACTTTGTGACGGTTGGACTTTCGATTTCATCAGTGCCTCGCATTTAATGTTGTCAACAACTTTTGGAGAGTTGGTGTTTCGATCTCTTGCTTATCCATTCATTTTCACGCACATTTTTGGGATTTCGCGTAGCCATCATATCCCGCACATCGTCCCATGATCAGTCCCTTCGCTGTTTGGCTCTATAAAGAGGGACGTGACGAATTTGTTTCTTTTTTTACGCTATCTTTGAAATTAAGGTTATTTCTTCTTTCCTTCTTCGTTTGTCTTGTGTTTCTTATTCCTCAGCGATGCATGTCAGCGATTTACTGGACAATTAGTAGCTTGCTGCTTGCAAAGCTTACTTCTCTCCCAAGAAGGTTTCTCAGGCGATGTTGGACAATGTTTGCTCCGACTACTCTTTGCCTTCCGACCTTGAGATCATTTTGCCTCAGCAAAACGATAGTCCTTATTTTTGTATGATCAAGAATGTACAGTGAGAATTTTTCTTTGTTAGGAGCTGTCTTAGAAGCGAAAGCCTTGTTTTTGTATGATCAACGAGTCTGAGCAGACTGTGATGATCCGGATAGTCGTATCTGGACTCTCACAAATGGTGTAGCTTTCACAATCAGTTCTGCAATTGCCCTATTAAAAAAAAAAGGGTGCTCCTGATCGAGGTTGCAGGTTGTTGTGGCATCCCTTGTTGTGAACGAAAATGTCGACTTTGGTGTGGAAAATCTTGAAGCAAGCACTGCTAATTGAAGGAGAGTTGCGACGAATTGGATTTAGCTTGGCGACGAAGTGCTCTTGCTATCTAAGGGCAGGGGATGAGACCACCAAGCACCTGTTCATAAAAAAGTGAAATGGCGGTTCGGGTTTGTCTCATTTTGAAAGCATCTTCAAGGTACATGCTCATCACCTTCAAGTTTACTCTTTGTTGGTTGGTTGGTCCATAACATCAATTTATTTTGGCGGTTTACCCTAGTAGGATGTCATACCCTGAACATAAATGGGTTTTCAATCAACAATAAATTGACAAGTGGAGTTATTATGAGAGATAACTCGGGCTCTTGTGTGGTGGCAAAGCAAATTATATTTTTGTGATAGATTGAATAATCTGGCAGAAACTAGTGAAATTGGAGTGTTTGAAACTCTGCAGAATACGAGGTATTAGTCGGGTATGCATTCAAACGAATTCAAATTTGGTCAGATAGTGGTTCTAAAGAGAAATCAAAATTCCATGGTTTCTAGGAAACTGGTGGAAAGATATTTGAGAGATTAGTGTCTCTTTGTATTGTTTTTGTTGTCAGGGAAACTAATACTGTAGCAGACGCACTAGCAAGATTAGCTCACGAGGAACAAGCCTAAAAAAAGTATGATAGGGATTCTCTCTCGAATAGGCCTAGGTCGCTTCTAAGGCTATATAAGGGAAAAACTGCATATGTTCGCAAAAACAACTGTAAGATTATTGAGTTTTCCATGGGTAAAATCGAAATGTACCCCCATTTTTATTTATATTTTTTTTAAAAAAAAGTTATAAAGGTATGACATCTCATAGTTGCCCTTCCACAGTGAAGATTTAAATAATTATAGAAACAAATTGTTAAGGGAGGAGAATGGTTCCAACGAGACATCCTAAAATAAGAATAACAAAACTTGGATAACACGCTCCATTTGAAAATCAGTACATTTTTTATTTATAATAAATGCATGTTAAATTAGTGATAGGGGGAGCATCCTATTTTGGGAACTTGAGTAAGAAGTGTTTAATGGAGATTCACTTATAAAATAAATAAGATTAGCGTCAACCACTTCAAAAAGCAAAAGGCGTTTAGGGTCTGTTTGATTGCATAGAAAACAAACACGGAAATTGAAACTGTTTTTGTGAATTCGATTCTGAGGCCTCTCCCTCAGACTTGGATTTCAATGAGTAGTGAAAAAATAGTCTCATGAAGAATTTATTTCCTATCAATATATACACAACCAAACACATAAATTTGCATAATAGGGGAAATTGATTCCATTTCCCTTGAAAAGTGCTAACCAAATAGACCCTTAGAAAAAAAAAAAAACTCACAACATCTTCTTAATGTACCTATCCATTTAAAAAATCTCCAATGCATAGACTTGTACCATAATGTTTATCAAAATGAACTGAAACTTCAACAAAATATTTCTGAAATCTACACATTCCCTAGAAAATCAAATTAGAGTGAGAAAGAAAATGCATAGTTCAAGGCGGTCAATGAAATGTTGTTTTAATACGTATCTCGAAAAATAATTTTCGAATCTCGCTGAAACTTAAACATGTTATTTAGGATGTAAATCCACACAATTGACCACATAGTACATGTGCAATTTGGTCATTGAAATTATATATATAGCCCAATTCCCTATAAATTATTTGGAGTCTGGTCTTAAAAATTTTATGAAAACTTAGCTTTTTCAGCTAATTTATTAAGAAAAATGACTTTTAAGGCCTACTTTTTTCACAAAATAGATCATTTAGATATCGTAGTTGATGTAATGGCTAATTTGTGCCTACTTTTATACTTTTATTACCAACAATGACTTTTTTATTAACTCGGGTTAAGTCATAAAGTTATATGACATCTTTACCCTTCCTAAACAAATAGAAAACCTAATTTTATACTTTTATGACCAATAAGGACTCTTTTAATAATAATTCTAATTTTTTTTACCCTTAATACCACCTACCCCATGCCGTTGATAGGTATCGATATTAATGACTCTAATTATGAGCAACCAATTATAAATTTTTATAAGTTTTCATTGACTAATAAGTTAATCAAATTATTATGCTAAGGTTTAATTGGTAAAGTTTTCATAATTTAGTTAATGATGATTAGAAATTTGGTTTTAATTATTTACTAAAATCAATTTGATTAACTTATCATAAATTTGATTAGAAAAGTTTACAGGTACTCGTGCATTAAATTTTTTTAATAATAATTATAAATTTGATTTTAATTATTATTCCTTTTTATTCCATAATGTAGTTAATAAAATCAATTTTTCTACTATCGAAATTTGATTTCTTATTCTTCAATGCATTGGTACCTGTAAAGTAATATATTTTATTCTCTGTCGCTATTTAGTCACAAGCTATCTACCACATAGCATAATCATAGCCCCAAAGGTAAAATGAGAACCAATATTGAATAAGATAATTTAATGTAAACTAAATACAAATTGAAGCAACCATTAATTAAAAAAAATTTGCTCTTTAAACTCAGATATACATTCACAACCAGTCAAATCAAACACATTCAGAGTGACAAAACATTCAAGAATAAAAAATGCTAGCATGAAAATATTAATGTAGCCATTTGTAGTTAACAAATGTCATAAAATAATTGCTCAAACTGCAATTAAAGAACAAGATAACATAAAAAAAAAATTTAACAAACAAACAATAATGATTAATGGGGTGGGAGGGGTTAGGGGTTAACAAAAAGTAAAAATAACAAAAAAATAAAAAATTAGAATCACTAATAAAATAGTCTTTGTTGGTCACAAAAGTATAAAAATATGTTTTCTATTTATTCAGGAAGGGTAAATATATCCTATAAGTTTATGAGTTAATGTGGGTTAATGAAATAGTGCTTGTTAGTCTTAAAAGTATAAAAGTATGCACAAATTAGTCATTACATCAACTATGGTATCTAAATTGTCCATTTTGTGAAAAAATAGGCCTTAAAAGTCATTTTTTGAATTTATTATGACATAAAAAAAATATTTGTAGATTCGATACAATGAGAAAAATGTTATGCAATAAACCTTACATTGGCATTTTAACTCTAATTAACTCGTTTTGCTACGTCAATTATTAACGGAATTCAAAAAAATGCTCGATGCTTTACCCCTTCCCGCCCCACCACAAAAAAAAAATTTTAATTTTAAAATTTAAAAAAATATATATAAAAAAAAACTACCATAAAAACTCCAATTAGCCCATGAAAATAGGACAATAGGAAAACACTATCATCAAGTTTGTTTGTTGTGTAGTCACACTAAACTAGGAAAATAATTGAACCTTCTCGTCTAGTGTATCTACAAGTCTAGAAGTCGAGCAAATCTCTCGCCTTGGTGCTCAAGGTGGCTCCTGAAATTCTTTCGGTACCTATCGATATTGAAGAGTAGTTTTCGAATCTAGGTGAAACTTTAACGCATTATTTATTATGTAAATTCACACACCTCCTCAAAATTCGCACAATTTCTTTCTCAAAACTTCAGCTCAAACAGATTAGCCCAAAGCATAGTACAAGTGAAGCTCACTAAAATAGGGAATTAATCGAAGCCACATGTCATTTTCCCATTGAACAATGACACAAGAGAAAATTCTCAAGAAGCAACAAATTTCTCTCAAGTGAAGCTTGATAAAATAGGAAAATAACTATATATATATATATATATTTCTTTTTTTTAAATTGGGTTGTTGACCATTTTTATTTATTTATTAATCCATACCCGAAGGCTACAATATTGTTGCCACTTAATAACATTGTCGCCTCCATATCGGCATAGAGACTTGCTTTCGCTCCGGTCCATCGCCTCCACCTTGCATGAAGACTCGCTTTCGCTTCGCTCCGGTCTAGTCCATCTAAGCAGCTGCATTAAATACCCGAAGGCTTGTCAACGGCGGAGCACATGTGCTCCTAATAATTGAGCGAAAACTCACAAAATCCTAACTGGTAAGTCTTGAACCCGCGACCTCTCACAAGGAGAGTGTATGTCCGACCAATTGAGTTACACTTGGTGGGAAAATAACTGAATATTCACGATTAGTGTATCTACAAGTCAAGCAAATATCTACAATTAAAATAAATAAATAAATAAAAGGTAACTAATTGATAGACTAGATATTTTTGTGCTTAATTTCCTATTTTAATGGGATCACAACGACCAATTTAATTTTTGAATGGGTCGCTACCGCTTAAAATTTGGGTTTATCCAGTGAGTTGTGGGGGTTGTTCCTTATGAATAGGGTTTTTTTTTTTCTTTGGTAAAACATGAAATTTTTTCAAATATTCCCTTATTTAATAGTCAATAACCCGGCCTTCAAAATTATGTATTAACACATAAGAAATTTAGAATAAGGGGAACTTTGTAGATGCTGATATCGATGCAATTAGATGATTCCAATTACTATTGAAATTTGATAACAATTTAATTTCAGTACTAGATTGACAACTATAATTGATGGTGTTAGAAATTTCAAAATAGTTAGCATAATAATGCAGACATTAAGTAGATCATCTCATAACTATAATTGATGGCCCGGTGTTATTATTTAGTTTTATTCCTTGGAAGACAATCTTCTTAACACGGCTAAAATTTAATGGCCAAGTTATAATGTTTTTTTAATTTTAATATTTAATTAAATTATGTGGGGTGTTAAGACTGAGATTATTGATATTTCATAATTATTTTTTTCCTGGTAACCACTTAGTTGAAAAGTTTTTCAACAATTATATAAAAAGCAGGCATGGCAGTGTTGTGTTGTGTTGTGTGAGCAGCGTGTGAGAGAGAAACCAAACAACCAACAACAACACAGTGAGAAAGAAAGAAAGAAAGAAAGAGAGAGAGATCAAAACAAATGGTATTCTCTTCTCTTTCATTGTAATGTAGTGTGAGTAGTTTTCATGCTTTTATGGCCTGAAACCTTCTTTCAGACTTTTTCTTTCTCCTATCAAAACATTTTTTTTTCAAGGTCCTAGGATTCAACTAAGTTGAAAAAAAAAAAAAAAAAAAAAAAAAACCTCGGTTTTTCGTTCCATCTATGAAACTTGGTTATTATCATCATTGTAGCACACTTCAACAGTCCAACCTCACTATTTCACCCAGCACCATTAGACTACCAAGGAGCTGTGTTGGAACGGACTCGTCTACAGCAGCCAATCAAGCCAAGATCATCGTGATCGTGGGGGCAACTGGTTCTGGCAAGTCGCGTCTTTCGGTCGATCTCGCCACTCGGTTTTTTCCAGCTGAAATCATCAACTCCGACAAAATGCAACTCTACCGAGGCCTTGACATAACTACTAACAAGATCCCAGTGCAAGACCGGCGTGGCATACCGCACCACTTACTCGGTGAGTTTGACTCGGAACTCGGTGAGTTATCCCCTTCTGATTATCGTTCCATTGGCGCGTCCACTATCCAAGACATAGTGTCTCGTGGCAGGGTGCCTGTTGTGGTTGGAGGGTCTAATTCATTGGTCCACGCACTCGTCACCAATCAATTTGATCCCAAGTTGGATGTTTTCGACAACCCAAACTTAATCTCACCTGAATTAAGATATAACTGTTGTTTCATCTGGGTTGATGTAGCTATGCCTGTGCTTTACGAATACTTATTGAGGCGAGTTGATGACATGTTTGATGTTGGGATGTTGGATGAGTTGGCTGAATTTTTTGAGTCAGAAACTGAGTCAACTGACTCAGTGGATCCACCCGTTGGTATAAGGAAGGCGATCGGGGTGCCGGAGTTTAAGAAATACTTTCGGTATATCCCACCTAATAGTAATGGTAATGGTAATGGTAATGGTGGTGGTGGTGGTTGCGGAGTGACTATGGACACAAAACTCAAGATGGATGTGGCCAAGAGGGTAATTTTGAAGGAGGCCGTAGATGCTATCAAGTATAACACTTGTCAACTAGCTAAAAGACAAGTTGGAAAAATTTTACAACTCGAATCTGCAGGATGGAATTTACAACGATTAGATGCAACGGAGGTATTTCGGGCAGTGCTCTCGTCAAGACGCGCCAAATTTTGGAAGGAGGAGATGTTGGATCCAAGCATAAAGATTGTGCACAAGTTTTTGGAACTCTAGATATTATAAACATCTTTTTTATACCTACTTTGAACATAATGTGGTTTTTAATTCGCACCAAAATGATCAAGTCGTTCGAATCAAGGCCACAAAATTTTTGTAACATTGGGGGGACATTTTGATATGATATGATATGGCCTGGTGTTAGATTTGGGAGAGAGTAAATTTTCAACTCAGAAAAAGAGCTTCTTTTTTTTTTGTTCCAATTCCTTCTCTTATTGGTTTTGTTTTGAAAGGGAAAATCATGTTTTAGGTGTGGAAGGAAACAGATCATGCAAGAAACAACACCACACTTTTTCTGCAACAAACGGAAGTGAAATGAAAAATAATAAGATCATCCAAAAGGGACCTTTTTTGGGGTTGGTTGGTTTTGGTCCCAACTCTACAATCTCTCTTTCTTCTTTTTTTCTCTCTCTCTCAAACATATGCGTATACTATAAGAAAGAATCAAAATGAAGCAAGAGCATTTTGACTGCTAGAGTCGAGTAGTCTGTTAGGATTTGATTTTATTAGGATCACTACTCTCTCTACTTTAAGTTCTGCTCTTCAAAGTTGGTTCCTCAAAAGTATTTATAATTGTACAAAAACCAAAAAAGGATCACGACAAGTAATCCACATTGAAACGGAAATTGATTATAACATATATGTAAAACAATCAAAATTGTAAACTAGATTGCCTAATATGGTTACAAAATGTTGTTGATCATTTCCATAATGAGCACTATTTTACCTACTACGGCGTGTGTTCCAATAGTTGTATGATCAATTTCCTTAATAGCAAAAAGGAGCTAAAAGATTTTCTAGGAGAATTTTGACTCTTATCTGAAGGAAATGATGTTAAAGAGTAAGTTGATTTTTGGAAAGTCTTATAAGCATTTGATCTATTTGAGATTTTTGGAATCCAAATGCACAAATGTACAAACAAACAGAGAATAATAGAATACAATTGAACGGATGGTTTCATGTCATGTGGAGTGAATGTTAATAAGGAAGAGAATCTAGGTGTTGACTGAGGTGGTGTGTTTGAAAGAGTTGTGTGGCGAAGACAAGAACCTCTCCAGAACTTGAATGAATGTGCTATGCTCTTCTCTCCGAGTCTGCGCTTTTCTCTTCTTTCTCATTCAATTTAATGTCAATATATATATGCAAAATTTATAAATAATGAAAAATTAACAATCATGAACAAAATTTATTAAAACTCAAATGACTGAAGTTGGTCACGATGGGCATTTTATACAAAGTTTAATTTGTGGACAAATATCCAAACATACTATTTTATTTTTCTTCAAATTGCATGAATGACCTCAGTTATGTTTGATAAAATCTACATTACTAAAATTGGTACCGACAAATCCTTTGAGAATTCCATTAAGTAATCATCATTTGCTATATTCAGACATATACTGAATAAAAAACAATTAAATTGTTTCTTTTAAAAAAATGGGAAATAAAAATAAAATAAGAACACAATCAACCTTATTCAAATTAGTCTCAACATCCTCTTTAGTCAACCTGAGAACAACCAATCTCAACTCCTTGTTCACATAAATTTTTGCAACTAGGAAAAAAAAACCCGGCTCAGACTGCCTAGACCCCGGCTAGGCGTCTACTCGATTTTTTACCCCACCTAACCATTAATCTGAACGTTTCTCTGATGCCTAGCGCCTAAACCGTTTTGTAGAATACTGTAACAACAAAGAGAGGCCTTCCTTTTCCATCTATGACATTGATTTGAGCCTTCCTCGTATTGATAGAAATTAGCTCTAACTGGTCCTCTCTCTTCAAGTAGACACCGAGTTATCATCAACACTTTTAAGCCATTATTATTCTAGTACTTGAATATATGCATGAGATGAAAGACCAGAGTCTCATTGTGTTTAGATTTTGGGGAAGCTGGTAGTTGTCAGTTGCAATCCAATCAGACAATCAGAGCATCCATTATGGGATATTAATGCGGCAAAGTACTAGCCTGACCCTGATCACCTCCCTCTCTATTATGTAAATTCTAAATGGCGAGGGAACCAGCTGAGTGTGGGAAATTGATGTGAGTTTGGACCCAAACCCAAATTCAATAGTCAACAGACAATCGAAAGGGTACGTAGTATTAAGAGGAATGAGTCAAGTTTAGCAGCTATCATTTAATCTGAACAGTGGGGTTATGGACCCATAACCCATGCTGTTGTTCTTGTTGGTGTTGGTAGGGGGATAGCATGTGTAGAGACCCTGTTATGTTTTAGTCCCTATAGCACATATATGCATGAACCAAGACATGTTTGAGTTAAGCAAGGCTGTCTGAAGAATGTTTGGTTTGGAGGAATGATAAATTAAGAAAACCCATGGAGTGTTTTTCTTGGAAAAATGAACTAATGATGAATGGGCATGGGAGAGGGAGATCCAAGGATAGAGCCCCAACAAAGAAGAGGGGAAGGAGTGAAAGACAAAGGCATTGAGAAGAGAGTGTATTGGGAAGCATATTTATATACCCAAATATGTCTTGTTGGTGTACATCTGGGTACAGCAGAGAAGCTCTTAGTGGAGAATGGTCTCTGCATATTCCATGCGTGTGCTGTTACTACTCATCATCCTATGCCTTATTTTATGCATTTCAACCTGCACGTTCTAAGCAATACTACACTCTTCTCTCTCAGCTCTTTTTGTTTATATGGTTGAGTAGATGTTTAGCAAGCAATTATAATTGGCTAGCTATGACAATATTATGAAGTCGAGGAGATGACATGGGATGGCCGGGACATACTCTCCAAAGAGATTCTTGGTTCAATATGGCCTCTACTAATAGATTATGATCAATCAAATGATCCATCTGAATGTCTTGGGATCACTGACATGTTAATAATCTCAATGGAATGGGAATGGAAATGTTACTATGTTTGATTACTCGATGGAATAGGAATGGGAATGAGAATAGCAATAGCATTGATTTGTGTCTTTACCATTATGCCCTTAATTATCAACAATGGATTTTGGATCTATGGTGTGTAAGGAGGCATCTATATTAGGTCAGGAGGGCAAATAAGATAATAGAGGGTTGACGATTACAATGGGCATTGTAATATGCATTTTTAGGGTGTTGAGAATGAATGCCCATTACAATGAAATTTGTAAAAGTCATTCCCATTATACCATTTTTATGTCAAACCAAACACATGAATGCCTTAAACCAGTGTAATGGACATTACCATTACAATTGTCAACCCCATTCCATTGAGCGATCAAACATGCCCTTATCGCTTATTTTTAGAATAAAATAAATAATAAAATAAAGTGATAAAATTGTGTTTTCTATATTTACTTGTGCCTATGTTTTAATACTCGTTGCATTTAGCTATTTAAGAAAATATTAGCTTGGCCACTGTACTATCTTATGGTTTTGCCATATGATCTACTCTTAACTAGAAATCTGGGTGGGTTGACTGGATTTGAGATGAATGTCGAGTTCAACCCAAGTTTTATCCTGATCAATCCAACCCAACGAAGAAGTTGCTTAAGCCCAACCCGCTAAGTTTGGTCGTCTTAATAATCAGGTTGTACAATCTTTATGTTTTTAGCCATTAATATTAACAATCACGTTCTATGGTTTAGTTGTTTTTTTTGAAGTATGTTGTATAACATTAAAAAAAAAAAAAAATAGAAAGAGACAAACATCCAACATATTGTTCCTGATGTTAACATAACTCCTTAAGGCTGTGTGATTGAAGGATGTAGCATGTGGTGAAACCATACTTCCTTGAACCCAATTCTTAGGGTGGTGCAAACACTACAAAAAAAACCAATATTAGCTACGGAAATTAGCGACAGTTTTAAAAAATCGTCGCTATTTAAACGGTTTGCGACGGCATTAAATCGTCGCTATAATTTCTGCTACGGTTTTGGTACATAAATTAAAATAACCGTCGCTAACCGTTTTGCGACGGTTTAAAACTGTCGCTAATACGAGCATTGGCGACGGCATTCGGACCGTAGCTAATGTTTAGAAATGTTTTTGTTAGCTACGGTCAAAATACTGTAGCTAATGTGATTTTTTTTTAAAAAAAATATAACAAAACAACTTAGTGACGGCACTTTGGCCGTAGCTAAGGTTTAGAAAAAAAATTTGTTAGCTACGGTCCACATACCGTCGCTAATGTGATTTTTTTTTTTTAAATATAACAAAACAACTTAGCGACGGCAATACAGCCGTAGCTAATGTTTAGAAATGTTTTTGTGATTTTTTTTAAAAAATAATTATAGGAAAACACCTTAGCGATGGCAGGAGGGCCGTAGCTAATGTGATTTTTATTTAAAAAAAATATAACAAAACAACTTAGCCACGGCAATACAGCCGTAGCTAATGTTTAGAAATGTTTTTGTGATTTTTTAAAAACAAAATATAGGAAAACACCTTAGCGACGGCACGCAGGGCGTAGCTAATGTGATTTTTTTTTTTTAAAATATAACAAAACAACTTAGCGACGGCACTTTGGCCGTAGCTAAGGTTTAGAAAAAAAATTTGTTAGCTACGGTCCACATACCGTTGCTAATGTCATTTTTTTTAAAAAAAATATAACAAAACAACTTAGCGACGGCAATACAGCCGTAGCTAATGTTTAGAAATGTTTTTGTGATTTTTAAAAAAAAAATTATAAGAAAACAATATAGCGACGGCACTAGGGCCGTAGCTAATGTTTACAAATTTTTTTTTTTGTTAGCCACGGTCCAAATACCGTAGCTAATGTCATTTTAAAAAAAAAAAATTTAAGAAAACAATATAGCGACGGCACTAGGGCCGTAGCTAATGTTTACAAAAAAAAAATTTGTTAGCTACGGTCAAAATACTGTAGCTAAATGTGAATTTTTTAAAAAAAAATTATATAAAGCAAAATCGCTATATTTTAGCAAAACTGGATAAAATCACCAATAACACATTGTCGTCTAGCCCGGTAGAAGACCTAGTTTTCACCTAGGCGACCCGGGTTCGAATCCCGCCAATTAAATTTTTTTTTTTATATTAAAACTTTTATAGGGCCGTAGCTAATGTTTACAAAAAAAAAATTTGTTAGCTACGGTCAAAATACCGTAGCTAAATGTGAATTTTTTTTTTTTCAAATTATATAAAGCAAAATCGCGATATATTTATAAACTGGATAAAATCACCAATTACACATTTCCGTCCAGCCCGATTAGGAGACCTAGTTTTCACGTAGGCGACCCGGGTTCGAATCCCGCCAATGAAATTTTTTTTTTATATTAAAATTTTTATATTAGCGACAGCACTAAGGCCATAGCTAATGTTTACAAATTTTTTTTTTGTTAGCCACGGTACAAATACCGTAACTAATGTCATTTTTAAAATAAAAAAAAAATTTAAGAAAACAATATAGCGACGGCACTAGGGCCGTAGCTAATGTTTACAAATTATTTTTTTGTTAGCTACGGTCAAAATACCGTAGCTAAATGTGAATTTTTTTTTTTAAATTATATAAAGCAAAATCGCGATATATTTATAAACTGGATAAATCACCAATTACACATTTCCATCCCGCTCGGTTAGGAGACCTAATTTTCACGTAGGCGACCCGGGTTCGAATCCCGCCAATGCATCGTTTTTTTTATATTAAAATTTTTATATTAGCGACGGGACTAAGGCCGTAGCTAATGTTTACAAATTTTTTTTTTGTTAGCCACGGTCCAAATACCGTAGCTAATGTCATTTTTAAAATTAAAAAAAATTTAAGAAAACAATATAGCGACGGCGCCGTAGCTAATGTTTACAAATTATTTTTTTGTTAGCTACGGTCAAAATACTGTAGCTAAATGTGAATTTTTTTTTTAAATTATATAAAGCAAAATCGTGATATATTTATAAACTGGATAAATCACCAATTACACATTTCCGTCCCGCTCGGTTAGAAGACCTAATTTTCACCTAAGCGACTCGGGTTCGAATCCCGCCAATGAAACTTTATTTTTATATTAAAATTTTTATATTAGCGACGGCACTAGGGGCGTAGCTAATGTTTACAAATTTTTTTTTTTTGTTAGCTACGGTCAAAATACCGTAGCTAAATGTGATTTTTTTTTAAATTATATAAAGCCAAAATCGCGATATATTTATAAACTGGATAAAATCACCAATAACACATTTCTGTCTAGCCCGATTAGGAGATCAAAGAAGATCAAAGAAGTTAAAAGTAGATCAAAGAAGATCAGATAAGATCAAAGAAGATCAAAGAAGTTAAAAGTAGATCAAAGAAGTTAAAAGTAGATCAAATAGATTAGATTAAATCAGATCAGATCATATCAAAGAAGATCAAAGAAGTTAAAAGTAGATCAAAGAAGATTAGATCAAAGAAGATCAGATCAAATAAGATCAGATCAGATCAAAGAAGATCAAAGAATATCAGAGCAAATAAGATCAAAGAAGACCAAAGAAGATCAGATAAAAAAAGATCAGATCAGATCATATCAGATCAAAGAAGATCAGAGAAGTTCAAAGAAGATCAAATCAGATCATAGAAAATCAAAGAAACCCAGATAAGATCAAAGAAGATCAGATCAGATCAAAGAAGATTAAAGAAAATCCAAGAAGTTCAAAGAATATCAAAGAAGATCAGAGAAGATCAGATCAAAGAATATCAAATAAGATCAAAGAAGATCAGATAAAAAAAGATCAAAGAAAATCAAAGAAGATCAAAGAAGTTCAAAGAAGATCAAAGAAGATCAGAGAAGATCAGAGAAGATCAGATCAAAGAATATCTAATAAGATCAAAGAATATCAAATAAGATCAAAGAAGATCAGATTAGATCAAAGAAGATCAGATCAGATCAGATCAAAGAAGATCAGATCAGATCAAAGAAGATCAGATCAGATAAAAAAAGATCAAAGAAGATCAGAGAAATTCAAAGAAGATCAGATAAAAAAAGATCAAAGAAGATCAAAGAAGTTCAAAGAAGATCAAAGAAGATCAGAGAAGATCAGATCAAAGAATATCAAATAAGATCAAAGAAGATCAGAGAAGATCATAGAAGATCAGATCAGATCAAAGAAGATCATATTAGATCAAATCAAAGAAGATCAGATCAAATAAGATCAAAGAAGATCAGATCAAAGAATATCAAATACGATCAAAGAAAATCAAAGAAGATCAAAGAAGATCAAAGAAGATCAGAGAAGATCAAAGAATATCAAAGAAGATCGAAGAAGTTCAAAGAAGATCACAAAATATCAAATAAGATCAGATCAGATCAAAGAGGTTAGCGACGGCCTACTTGCCGTCGCTAATTGGTTTAAAAAAAAAAAAAAACACTAAAGAGGTTAGCGACGGCCTAATTGCCGTCGCTAATTGGTTTAAAAAAAAAAAAAAAACACTAAAGAGGTTAGCGACGGCAAGTAGGCCGTCGCTAATTGGTTTAAAAAAAAACACTAAAGAGATTAGCAACGACAAGTTTGCCGTCGCTAATTGGTTTTAAAAAATAAAAAAAAACACTAAAGAGGTTAGCGACGCCAAGTAGGCCGTCGCTAATTGGTTTAAAAAAAAAACACTAAAGAGGTTAGCGACGGCAAACATGCCGTCGCTAATTGGTTTTAAAAAAAAAAAAAAAAACTAAAAAGGTTAGCGACGACACATTGGCCGTCGCTAATTGGTTTTTAAAAAAAATATCACCGATCCGCGTGAAATCTCATCTCAACCGTTAATAACACCAAAAAATTTAGCTCAATCCAACGCACTAAACCAAACCACGTCATCGATCCGCGTGAAACTAACACAACCAATCCCCTTCAATTACCTTTCTCTATATAAATTTCAATTTTTTCTATAAACCAACTTAAACAAAAATTTTCTCTCAATTTTTTTTTTCTCTCATCTTCCAGAGAAGAAACCCACTGAGGAGAAGTCCGTCGCTTCCTCGACACCGATCCCGGCCGCCTCCCTCGACACCGATCCCGACCGCCTCTCTCTCCCCTCCCTTCATCCTCCGCCTCTCTCTCGGAGATCTGAGATCTCTCATCTCGGAGATCTGAGACCTGAGATCTGAGACCTGAGATCTCGGAGATCTTGGAGATCTGAGATCTCTGATATCTCTGATCTCGGAGATCTGAGACCTGAGATCTCAGAAATCTGAGATCTTGGAGATCTGAGATCTCTGATCTCGGAGATCTCGGAGAATCTCAAAGATCTGAGTTCTCGAGATCTGAAATCTCAGATCTCGGAGAGATCTCCGATATTTTTTTAAATATATATATATATTTTAAAAATCTCAGAGAACTCGGAGATATCTCAGATCTCGGAGAAATCTGATCTTTTAAAATATATATATATATATATATATATATATATATATATATATATATATATATATATTTTTTTTAAAGATCTCCGGAGAAATCGAAAATATATATACATACATACATATATATATATATATATATATATATATATATATATATATATATATATATATATATATATATATATATATATATATATAAACCATTTAGCGACGGCAATTGTGCCGTCGCTAATATAAAATAACGTAATTTTTTTTAAAAAAAAACCATTTAGCCACGGCAAAATGCCCGTCGCTAAAATAAAAAATAATATTAAATTTTTTAAAAAAAAATCAGTTAGCTACGGCTAAAATGCCGTCGCTAATATAAAAATAATGTTAAATTTTTTTTTAAAAAATCAGTTAGCCACGGCAAATTGCCTCGCTAATATAAAAATAATGTTAAATTTTTTTTTAAAAAATCTGTTAGCCACGTCCAAATTGCCGTCGCTAATATAAAAAAATATTAAATTTTAAAAAAAAAATCAGTTAGCCACGGATGTTTTACACTTTAGCGACGGTTTTATCCCGTTGCTAATTAGCCACAGCTATTTTGCCGTCGCTGAATCAAATAGCGACGATAAATGTGGCTACGGGATAGCGACGGTTGTTGTGCCGTCGCTGATGCCTTTTAGCTACGGTTTTAGCTCAATCAACGACGGTTTTTAGCCGTTGCTGATTTCAATTTTTTTTGTAGTGAAAGGATCATATCTTGGGGAATTTGACGAAGTGTGTGTTAAGTGATTGTTTTAATCAAATACTTGAATGCCTACCAAACCCACTAAACAAAATTAATTGGGCCTTGGATTTTATTCAATTTTTCCTTTGAAAAAAAAAAACGATTAAAAAAAGGAACATAATTAGATGCACATATCAGGGCTTGTTAAGAACCCAAGTTTTGTTTTCTGAAGCCTAGCATCAAAATTTGATAGCCCAAACCCAAAAGTAAAGGTGAATTGTGTGAACTAGCTAGCCAGTTGGGCTTGAAATGATTTACATTCTCAGTAGCTTTTCATCATTTTTAGGGTATGTTTGGTTGCATGGAATCCTAAGATGGGAATTGAAATTCTGTGTCATGGCATCCTAGGGCTGGGCAAGTTCGGGTAACCGGCCCGAAAACCTAAAACCGAAGCCTGGACCGAATTTTTTAAAACTGAAATTTGAAAACCGAGACCGGACCGAATAAGGCCGGTTAACCGAATTCTCGGTTAGGGTCGGGCCGGTCTCGGTCCAATCAACTAGATATATATATATATATATATATATATATATATATATATATATATATATATATATATATATATATATATTTATTTATTTTTTTCTCTTCCCTCTCCCTTCTCCTTCTCCATCAGACAAGAAAGTGAAAATTCTAGGGGTCAAGCATCCTGTTGATTTCGCCCTGCTCTCGCATGTGGACAACCATTTTATGAAAGGAAGTCATTTTCTTCACATGGTTTAGTGGATTTGTTTAGTGGGAAGTTGTAGTTTTAAATTAGTTTTGTGACTGATGAAAGGTGGTGAAGATTAGACTGGTGTTTTGGATGTTTGTTGCTAATTAATGAGTTGATGACAACTAAGAGTGTTGTGTGTTTATCAATTGAGTAAAAGATGGTGGGTGAGATCATACTTCAAGTTCAAAGTGACATCCACTTGAATACTAATCCATGATTTTGAAACAACAAAAATATCTTCGGGCCGGGCCGGTTACTCGACGGGCTTTAGAAATGGAAACCGATGCCCGGACCAGAAACCTCGGACCGGGCTTTTACAATCGAAACATTTATAATTAATAAAAACCGATCCGAACCGACCCGATCGGTCCGGTTGTCGGTTTGGTCCGGGCTTTCGGTCCTAAATGCCCACCCCTATGGCATCCTATGCTATGGACTTGGCCAACTTTGTTGTTTGTTGTCCATGGAAATTGAATTCTAATTCCTATTGTAAGTGTTTGACTGCCTAAAACTAATTATGAGATTTTTTTTTTCTATTGGAAACCTAAAGAGATATTATTACAAACATCAAGAAGTATAGTATTTCGTTCTACAAGCTAGACATCACAACTATGAGACACTCCTCGACCTCATTCCATTTACGTTTAACTAAATCAACGAAGTCGATATTAGTCGAACACCCCCACTGCCGAGAAAAAGGAAAAGGGTTATTCAGACCAGGTTGTCACGTGCTGACCTTTTTCCCTTGGCTAACACGTTGCCCACTAGCGTCACACTCCCGTCGGACTAACTAGTTAAGGCACTTCGATGCTTGGCTAATGCTAAGTGATGCTACGGAAGCTTAAGTAGGGAAAATGCTAAGGCACAAGTGTTTAGGCTTTTTGAAAGAATGCTTTGTATTGCTTGAGAGAGTTGTACAAGTGTTTTTTTTTATGATCTGTACAAATGAATGCCAAGGCCTATTTATAGGCCCTTAAAGTCCTAGAGGCTTCTAGCCTAGAACCTTCTACAATCCTCCTTCAAAGGAGTATTCTCTATGCATCTAGAAAGTTCCCACCTCCAAAGGAACCAGAAAATACAAGGAGGCTTCTAGAAAATACTATACAAATCTGTACAAGGGTGTTCTAGACTCATCCATGCTAGAACACTCTAGAGAAAGCTAAGCTAGAATGTCCAAGAGCACTCTAGAACTTTCCGGAGGCATCTCGAAAAGCTTGCTGCTCCATCGAGCCTTTGCGGGCCTACTGCCAGCGCCCATACGATGCCTTGGATGCCTTGTTGCCTTGGTGAGGGATATTTTGAGAGATGGCTCGTGACATTCTCCCCCACCCAAGTCCTTGACGACCCCGTCAAGACCGTGCCTTGAACTCTGCGATCTTGCCCTGAAATTGCCATAGGTCGTCCTCTTTCTCCCATGAGGCCTCACTGTTCGGTAGTCCCTTCCATCGAATGAGATACTAATTATAGCTTGGCACACCCCTCTGTCGGATGAGCCTCTTTGCCTCGATGCTCTCGATCTTTCGATCAAAGGAAGCCACGACCGCGGTTGGTGCCCGATGTGATTCGCCCCTCGTTGGATCTTCTTTATCACCATGGTAGGGCTTGAGCATGCTCACATGGAACACCGGATGAATCTTGAGTTTGGGCGGCAACTCAAGCTTGTAAGAAACTCTCCCGACCTTCCGTAGGACGGGAAATGGCCCCTCGTACTTTCACACTAGTCCCTTGTGCACCGAGCGGAAGACCTTGAACTGTTGTGGCAGCAACTTGACCATGACCATCTCGCCCACTTGGAACTCGAGAGGGCGTCTATGCTTGTCTGCCCACTTCTTCATCTTCTTAGACGCCTTGTCCAAGTACGCCTTCGTTATATCAAGCTGCTCATGCCACCCTCGTGCAAGCTTGTACGCAGCGGGGCTGCTACCCGTGTAGCCCGACGCAACGGCTTGTGGAGTCAAGGGCTGCTGGCCCATGACGATCTCGAACGGACTTTGTTGCGTCGATTCGGACCGCTGCAAGTTGAATGAGAATTGAGCCACATCCATCAACTTGGCCCAATCCTTCTGGTTGGCACCCACAAAGTGCCTCAAGTATAACTCCAACAAGGCATTCACCCTCTCTGTTTGCCCATCGCTTTGCGGGTGAAAGCTTGTTGAGAAGTGTAGACCCGAACCCAAGAGCTTGAATAACTCCGTCCAGAATTTTGCTGTGAACCTTGGGTCCCGATCACTTATGATGCTGAAAGAACAACTTGGCAGCTTGCTCGGCCGTGCAATCGCGTGGGGCAGGTATGAAAGTTCCATACTTGGAAAAGCGATCGACCACCACCATAATAGAGCCATACCCATCAGACGTGGGCAAGGCCGATATGAAATCCATTGATACACTCTCCCATGGCCTTTCCGGAATCGGCAAAGGCTGCAATAGTCCTGCCGGTACACGTTGCTCTATCTTGTCTTGTTGGCACACAAGACAAGTCTTCACATAGGCCTCGATATCGTCCCGCATATGAGGCCAATAGTAGTCCACCTCCAAGAGTGCCAATGTCCGCTGCATCCCCGGATGGCCAGCCCACATTGAGTCGTGGCACTCCTTCATGATGTCTCGCCTAAGATTATCCCACTTAGGCACATAAATGCGACGACCGACGGTGTAGAGCACCCCATCCTCTACCCAAAACCGTCGAGTCTTCCCCTCCTTGGCCATCTCCATGAGTCCCTTGGCTAAGGGGTCTTGAGAAGTCCCCTCCTTGATCCGATCAAGAAGGTTGCTAGCGGCGCTGCTTGCGCTAGCGAGCATGGCCTTTCGGCTGAGAGCATCAGCAACAACATTAACTTTGCCCGGCTTGTACTCCATGACATAATCGAACTCCGCTAAGAAATCTTGCCACCGAGCTTGCTTGGGGCTGATCTTCTTCTGATTTTGAAAATAACTCGTAGCCACATTGTCGGTCATGATGGTAAACCGTCTCCCAAGCAAATAGTGCCTCCAAGTCCGCAAGCAATGAATGATGGCTGTCATCTCCTTGTCATGCACCGGATACCGTCTCTCGGTATCATTGAGCTTGCGAGACTCATAGGCTATGGGATGCCCCTCTTGCATAAGCACCCCTCCGATGGCAAAGTCTGATGCATCGGTGTGAAGTTCGAACGACTTAGCATAATCGGGCAAGGCCAAGACAAGTTCTTTGGTGACTGCCTTCTTCAAATCATCGAACGCTTCTTGGCATTTCTCACTCCAATGCCACTGCACCTTCTTCTTCAGCAAGTCGGTCAGTGGGGCTGCTCTCGCCGAGTAGCTCAAAATGAATCTCCGATAATAATTGGCCAGCCCAAGGAAAGAACGTAGCTCCGAAACGTTCTTGGGTGGCTCCCATTCATTGATGGCCTGCACTTTGTCCCGTTCCATCATGATCTTTTCAGCCTTGATGCGGTGCCCCAAGAAAGACACCTCGTCTTGGGCGAACGAGCACTTCTCCAATTTCACGTACAGCTCGCTCTCCCGTAATGCTTGGAAAACCTGTCGCAAGTGATGCACATGTTCTTCCAAGTTGTCGCTATACACGACGATATCGTCGAGATAGACGACTACAAATTTATCCAAGAAAGGCTGAAAGATTCTGTTCATTAAAGTGCAGAAAGTAGCCGGGGCATTGGTGAGACCAAAAGGCATCACCAAGAACTCATAAGACCCATAGCGAGTGACGCATGCCGTCTTTGGCTCATCTCCTTTGGCTATGCGCACTTGCCAATACCCTGATCGGAGATCCAATTTAGAAAAGTACCTGGCTTTACCGAGCCTATCGAAAAGATCGGCAACCAAAGGAATTGGATACTTGTTCTTGATGGTTACTTTGTTAAGTGCTCGGTAATCGATGCACATACGCAAGGACCCGTCGTGCTTGCATTGGAACAATACTGGTGCACCGAATGGGGCCTTGGATGGCCGAATGAACCCTGCGTCCAGCAGCTCCTTGAGTTGCTTGCATAGCTCTTCCAACTCTGGCGGTGCCATCCGATAAGGCGCCATGGCTGGAGGCCTAGCCCCTGGCTCCAGCTCGATCATATGATCGACTTCCCTTCTTGGAGGAAGTCTCTTGGGTAGCTCTGGAGGCATGACATCTTTGTACTTTTTCAAAACCGCAGCTACCTCCTTCGGAACCTCGTTGGGTTGAGGCCCATCTTCGATCAACGTGGCCACAAATGTTGCTTGCCCCTTTTGCACCCCTTTCTTCACTTGAATGGCTGACAACATCTTGGCCTTCACGATCTCCCGAGTGACAGGGACAGAGCATGCTTCTCGATCCTTTGCAATATTCATCGACCCGTCCCTTTCTAATGTCCATGGCTTCACCGTATCCATGAACTCCATGCCCAACACCAATGAGAAGTCGTCCATCGCGACGACAGTCAGGTCCACCGTCCCCTTCCATTCGCCCAAATGAAGGGAGACGCCTCGTGCTACACCATGGATAGGCACCGGTGCTGTGTTGACGGTCTTCAAGGTGCCTGGCTCCTTGGTGTACTGCACGCCCAGCCTTGTTGCCTCCTTCAAAGCAACAAAGTTGTGCGTTGCACCCGTGTCAACGAGTGCCTTTGAAGCCTTGCCATTTACCTTGGCTTCCACAAACATGAGAGCGGATTTCTTCGAACAGGGCAGCGTCCTTTCCTTAGCCACGTTGCTTTGCTTCACTATAGCTTTGACGCTGCTTAGCAAGCGCAAAGTCCCCATTTGCGCCTCGTCCCCCGATGATTCCCCGGACGATCCACTCTTGCCAGCGATCATCGCATGGAGCTTCTGTCGCTGTGGGCACTCCCTAGCCCAGTGCGGCCCTCCGCACAAGAAGCAGTCGCGGTTTTTCACCTTGCTATCCGAAAAGGACTGCTTGGCTTTGTCCTTCCTCTCCAACTGTTTGCCGCCGCTGCTATTGCTGCTTCTTTCGGTGGGTTTTGCTCCCCCACCTTTTCCCTTGTTACCGCCGCCACTCTTGCTGCCGCCCTTGTGGCTTTTCGAATCAGCCTTGTATTTGAACAAGGATTCGGCAACTGCGATGGCCTCCGCAAGTGATTGAACGTTGCGTCTCTTTAACTCTTGCTCAGCCCATCGTTGTAGTCCATCCATGAAGTACACGAGCTGAGTCTTCTCCGGCATGTCCGAGACTTCAAGCATAAGAGAAGTGAACTGCTTGACGTACTCTTTGATCGACCCCGTATGCTTCAGTCCACGCAGCCTCTTCATAGCAACTTCCTCCGCATTCTCCGGATAGAATTGCCACTTAAAATCCGCCTTGAACTCGTCCCAAGTCTTAAGCGAGCAAATACCCTTCTTGATATCCGACTCACGCCTCCTCCACCAAAGGATGGCATCATCACCCAAGTACATGGCGACGGTGGTGATCTTGGACTCATCGTCGTCCAAGCGCATCGCGTCGAAATATTTTTCAACACTCCATAGGAAGTTGTCGAGCTCTCTAGCATCGCGCTTCCCATGGTACCTTGGCGGCTCGGGCACCTTCATCCTTGGTCCCTCTCGTACAGTAGCACTACCTGCCACAGCCGCCTTGCATAGGATGACGTCCGATTGCAAGGAATCAACCTGCTCCCGGATGGCTTGGAGCTGCCCCATCAGCGTGTCCTTGAGCTGGCCCATCTCGTTGCGCATAGCATCCGCAACTTGGTTGACGAGAAGTTGAGTCTCGTCCTTGGCTTCCACAGTGCCAAGCTCAAGGTCATGGACGCGGCTATCGAGTTGCTCGATATCCATAGTGACGCTAGCCAACGTCCCATTGAAGGACTCAACCTTCTGTTCCATCTCCCCGACGCTGTCCTGGAGATCGCCCACGGTCAGCTCCACCTTGGCCATACGATCCTCAAGCATGCTGGTCCGACTAGTCTTTCTTCCAGTCTCCTCGATCACGGACCCTCCAACAGCACTCTCTTTGTTTCCCGACATGATCAGATTGCTCCTCACCTAACCTTCGTACACACAGCAGCTAGCACAACGAAACTTCAGCAAGACCGCCCCTACGATCGTCGCTGCTCTGATACCACGTGTCACGTGCTGACCTTTTTCCCTTGGCTAACACGTTGCCCACTAGCGTCACACTCCCGTCGGACTAACTAGTCAAGGCACTTCGATGCTTGGCTAATGCTAAGTGATGCTACGGAAGCTTAAGTGGGGAAAATGCTAAGGCACAAGTGTTTAGGCTTTTTGAAAGAATGCTTTGTATTGCTTGAGAGAGTTGTACAAGTGTTTTTTTTATGATCTATACAAATGAATGCCAAGGCCTATTTATAGGCCCTTAAAGTCCTAGAGGCTTCTAGCCTAGAACCTTCTACAATCCTCCTTCAAAGGAGTATTCTCTATGCATCTAGAAAGTTTCCACCTCCAAAGGAACCAGAAAATACAAGGAGGCTTCTAGAAAATACTATACAAATCTGTACAAGGGTGTTCTAAACTCATCCATGCTAGAACACTCTAGAGAAAGCTAAGCTAGAATGTCCAAGAGCACTCTAGAACTTTTCGGAGGCATCTCGAAAAGCTTGCTGCTCCATCGGGCCTTTGTGGGCCTATTGCCAGCGCCCATACGATGCCTTGGATGCCTTGTTGCCTTGGTGAGGGATATTTTGAGAGATGGCTCGTGACAAGGTGCTCATTTATCACATAATGAACTTGGTTCAATTGTTCCTCAATCTGCCCTCTCTCTCTCCAACTTGAGGATTCAAAGTGTTTTTCAACTTTTTTATTTTATTTTTTATTTTATTTTTTATTTTGATTTTTTTTTATGATTTCCTTATGCAATTCATCCTGTCGAAAGCATGAATTGTTGTGGACCTTGTATCTTCTCATTTCCCTACCACCTGATGGGTTTTTTTTCATCATGCAGAAAGCACGAATTGTAGTCGTTGTATCTGGAGCGTCAAAACTCAATAAAAAAAAAGTCTAGAGAGCCAAGCCCTAGCGTCAGGACGTGCTCTCCAGCACGTGTTTAGAAGAGAGAGTGATTAAAAAGAAAGTCTTCCCCAAAAAAAAAGTTTGTCTACCTTTCCCCAAAAACAAAAAGTCTTCTCATCTCCCCTCCCCAAAACAACACTTCTCTAGGCATCATTTGAAGGGGTGGGCATCCCATCCCGATTTGTTCGGGTCTTAATGGGATTGAATAATTTCATCCTGATCCCGTCCCTATCTAGAATGGGATGGGATGGGATGAAAATTTTCAATCCTGCCCATCCCGTCCTGAGCTAATTTTTTAATATTTATTATTAATATTTATTATTTATTTATTTATTTTTATTCATGGTGTTTGCAGTGGTAACAGAAATGTTACTTGAAGAAATAAATATTCATTAAGCAAGAGAAAGATAGCATACTGTTACTTGGATTCCGAATAAAAGTGGCTCCAATTATTTAACTTCCAAATATTGATAATACCCAGGTGAAGATGAAAAATAACAATTAATTGAGTAATACATATTCAGAAGGGAACATTCAGGGGTGGAGCCAAGAATTTGAGATGCCCCGGGCTGTAAGAATATATTTTTTTAATTACAATATCTGTATTGATAGTAAACCATTATGAATATGTTAGAGCATCACCAATAGGTCTATATTTCTTTCCTAACAAAAGATGAAATGTCATTTTGTCAAGGAACCATGAATTTTGTTTCACAAAGTAATGAAATTGTAAAATCAGTAGGGAGATTATCACAGCGACACAATACTCTTAGTGGGTCCCATTTATCATGTCATTTTCTAAAAGTCAGCCCACTCGACTTCATTGTTAGGGGATTTAGTGGCTACCCTTATATTTGCATGCCACATCTATATCTAATTATAAGAAAGTTATTTTTCACGCTCTTATATGATGATAATCTCCGCAGCAGTCACAGGCAGCACGCTGATCCCGTCCCGAACCTGTTTAATTTAATTACTTTAGATTCATTGGAACATATAGTAGGCTAAGCTAGTTCAACATAGTATTTTAATACAATTCTCAAACTAATAAAGTTCCAACGTTTACCAAAATCTGAACTGATTTTTTAAAACAACATGAGCCTACCTTTTCATTAGTTTCCTTAAGACGACCGATGCATCAAACTACAATTTCTATGTCCTGCCTTGTGTAAACTTTGTCTCAACTCTTTCATTTTTGGTGAACTGCCAAATGAAGCAATGCTACAATTCAAATTGTTTAGTAAAAAAAGTATAACACCTTTGTTTTTTAGCGAAAAAACAAGCCTTTTACTTGATCACGTACCACGAATTTACTGGCTCATAACGATATTCCATCAGAGACAACCTTAACCATAAATTGCCACATCATGCACTGGAGAATTGCAGCAACCTTCACTAATCTACCAGACTAAACCAATAACTAATTCACATAGCTAAAAACTTTGATCCACACTTCCTCAACGTTTTACCATAACAGAAGAATGATAACAAGAATAGTCTATTCGAGCGGATGTATGGTTTTAATCATCGTTATGACAAAAGCAACAACTGATTCCAATGCAAACATTGCTCATCAATGTTAACAAATCATACTTGCAAAATTCAGAAAACTCTTCGGTGACATGGTAACACTTCAAAAAAAAACCATTTTGAGTACCAGTGTGTGTTTTAATCAGATAGACTACTCCATCCCCATCTAAACCAGTGGAATACCATTATACCTAGACCTTTGACAACAAAATACGAAATACCATAATGTATTAGAACATAATATGTGCCTACATGCAAAGACATGTCTAAGAAAGAAACCCCACCTGACTATAGCAACCACATTACTAGCTACCCCACCTGTAAATGGGGATGATCAAACCCGTAAACACTAGAATATGAGTTCTGTAAGTTGGCGTAATCCTCTAATATAAATGATATTTTACTCGAGGTAGTTACACAATATACAATTTTCACACTGATGGCAAGAAGAAACTGGGAACCAAGCTGCCATTAAATTCCAATAAGGATTTTTTGCAAGTGTTGTGAACATCAGATTCCTCTTTCTCTAAGGGTATTACTTTGTTTACCTTATAAACACGCCCAAAACCTTCTTGTCCAAGCAGGCTTATATTAGAGAAGTTGTATGTTTCCTTTACAATTGTATCCATATCAAAGAGATTTAGGTCAAGATCGCCATTCTTCTCTCCTTGATAGTTTCTTTTTCCATGTATTAAGAGCCAAGAATGCTCTACATCAGGCACACAATTTTGCTAGGCAGTGACTAACCCACACCATCATATATACTGTCTCACACCGTCGTTCAATATTTTTTTTTTCTTACTTACCCAAACCACCCAAATAATTTGGAAAACCAAAACGTCCAAAATTGCAAAAATCCCAAAATGCAAAACGCAAACCCTCGCTCTCCTCGCTGCGTCTCGTCCAAAGCTCTTCTTCTTAATAGCTTCCTCGTCCTCCTCGCTCTCCCCTATTTCTTCCTCTTCGGTTGCATTTCCCTATCTTTCCCTCCTCGCACCGTCCCCTCCAAGGTTGCATCATGAACGACTTCCACTTTTTTGTCTCTGATGAATTTGGTCTCTCCTAGTCCTCAAGTTAGTTTGGAGGAACTTAGATTGATTTTATTAGATGAAAATGAATGGGTTTAGTGAAGTTGATGATGTTAGAATTGAAGATTTTAAGGGTGAACATGAGGGTGAAGAAGATGATCAATTTAAAGAACAAGAACAATCCATTCCAATTGAGGTAGCACTGTCAATTTGGATCGCATTTTTTATTTATTTTTATTGTATTTTACAAGATAATTGTTTGATGCATTGGTTAGAACATCATAACCAACATTGGTGAGAAAGAGGAATGTGATGTTCACAACACTTGCAAAAAATCCTTATTGGAATTTAGTATAGAGAAGTCTAGAGAGCCAAGCCCTAGCGTCAGGACGTGCTCTCCAGCACGTGTTTAGGAGAGAGAGTGATTAAAAAGAAAGTCTTCCCCCCAAAAAAAGTTTGTCTACCTTTCCCAAAAAACAAAAAGTCTTCTCATCTCCCCTCCCCAAAACAACACTTCTCTAGGCATCATTTGAAGGGGTGGGCATCCCATCCCGTCTCGTCCCGATTTTTCCGGGTCTTAATGGGATTGAATAATTTCATCATGATCCCGTCCCGTCCTGATCTAGAATGGGATGGGATGGGATGAAAATTTTCAATCCTGCCAATCCCGTCCCGTCCCGAGCTAATTTTTTAATATTTATTATTAATATTTTTATTTATTTATTTTTATTCATATAAACTTACATATGAATGACAGAAACTCATGGTGTTTGCAGTGGTAACAGAAATGTTACTTCAAGAAATAAATATTCATTAAGCAAGAAAAAGATAGCAGACTGTTGCTTGGATTCCCAATAAAAGTGGTTCCAATTATTTAACTTCCAAATATTGATAATACCCAGGTGAAGATGAAAAATAACAATTAATTGAGTAATACATATTCAGAAGGGAAGATTCAGGGGCGGAGCCAAGAATTTGAGATGCCCCGGGCTGTAAAAATATATTTTTTTAATTACAATATATGTATTGATAGTAAACCATTATGAATATGTTAGAGCATCACCAATAGGTCTATATTTCTTCCCTGACAAAAGATGAAATGTCATTTTGTCAAGGAACCATGAATTTTGTTTCACACAGTAATGAAATTGTAAAATCAGTTGGGAGGTTATCACAGCGACACAATACTCTTAGTGGGTCCCATTTATCATGTCATTTTCTAAAAGTCAGCCCACTCGACTTCATTGTTAGGGGATTTAGTAGCTACCCTTATATTTGCATGCCACATCTATATCTAATTATAAGAAAGTTATTTTTCACGCTCTTATATGATGATAATCTCCACAGCAGTCACAGGCAGCACGCTGATCCCGTCCCGAACCTGTTTGGGATGGGAGGAGGTCGGGATGGAGTTTTTCCCATCCCGTATGAATGGGATGGGATAGGGATGGGTATATCCCGTCCTGTGCCCACCCCTAATCATTTGTAAACAACACAGAGGAAGAGAAAAACTTGAAGCAAGTGAATGGTTTGGATTTATTGTTATGATGGAGATAATTCTTGGTGGGTAAAAATAAAGATGATGAATGGCTGAAAATGATTATAGGTTTTTTCTTCTTCTGATGATAATGATCAGTAGTTGCTGTTGTTGGGATCATTGAAGAGATTGAAAATGCTTTCAAGGCTTTCAAGGCTTCCATGATTTCCTTCCTTAATTACTCTCTATATGTAATATATTATTTGGGATCTCAGTTTGTCGGACAGATTTTAACAAGCCTCCATGAGTAGTTGCCATTATGATTCATTTGCAAGAGTTCTGTGGTAAAAATCGCTTCATGTTTGATCAAAACTTTGAGACATTTGGATCAAATCAGTCCCTCATCACATGAATTGGACTCCATGTTTCTGTATTTTGAGATGATTTTTTTTACCAAATCATTAGGTATAGACCTTTGTGTTCAAACAGGCTGGCTGTAATGTCTGTAACTCCGATCCTATACGTCCAGCGTTACAAGCATCATGGTGTTCAATGAAACTCTCTACTCTTATCACATTTTTCAAACAAAAAAAAAACATAACATAAGGAAGCCATTTGTGTTCATTTGAATAAGAGATTCATATACATAAAGTATTGTGAATTACAAGACAACAAAAGAAGAAGAAGAAGAACATGAAGATTAGCAATTTTTCGATCTGTTTTGGGAAAGGGAGATGAGATCTGTTTTTGTTTTTGGGGAAGGGAAAACACAAAGTTTGTTTTGATTTTTTTTAATCACTCTTCCTCTCCTAAACAAGTACTAGAGAGCATGGCCTAACACTCTCCTGGCGCTAGGGCCTAGCTCTCTTGACTGGTTCAAATTTAATTACTTTAGATTTATTGGAACATATAGTAGGCTAAGCTAGTTCAACATAGTATTTTAATACAATTCTCGAACTAATAAAGTTCCAACGTTTACCAAAATCTGAACTGATTTTTTAAAACAACATGAGCCTACCTTTTCATTAGTTTCCTTAAGACGACCGATGCAACAAATTACACTTTCTATCTCCTGCCTTGTGTAAACTTTGTCTCAACTCTTTCATTTTTGGTGAACTGCCAAATGAAGCAATGCGACAATTCAAATTGTTTAGTAAAAAAAGTATAACACCTTTGTTCTTTAGCAAAAAAACAAGCCTTTTACTTGATCACGTACCACGAATTTACTGGCTCATAACGATATTCCATCAGAGACAACCTTAACCATAAATTGCCACATCATGCACTGGAGAATTGCAGCAACCTTCACTAATCTACCATACTTAACCAATAACTAATTCACATAGCTAAAAACTTTGATCCACACTTCCTCAACGTTTTACCATAATAGAAGAATGATAACAAGAATAGTCTATTCGAGCGGATGTATGGTTTTAATTATCGTTATGACAAAAGCAACAATTGATTCCAATGCAAACATTGCTCATCAATGTTAACAAATCATACTGGCAAAATTCATTAAACTCTTCGGTGACATGATAACACTTAAAAAAAAACCATTTTGAGTACCAGTGTGTGTTTTAATCAGATAGACTACTCCATCCCCATCTAAACCAGTGGAATACCATTATACCTAGACCTTTGACAACAAAATACGAAATACCATAATCTATTAGAACATAATATGTGCCTACATGCAAAGACATGTCTAAGAAAGAAACCCCACCTGACTATAGCAACCACATTACTAGCAACCCTACCTGAAAATGGGGATGATCAAACCCGTAAACACTAGAATATGAGTTCTGTAAGTTGGCGTAATCCTCTAATATAAATGTTATTTTACTCGAGGTAGTTACACAATATACAATTTTCACACTGATGGCAAGAAGAAACTGGGAACCAAGCTGCCATTAAATTCCAATAAGGATTTTTTGCAAGTGTTGTGAACATCAGATTCCTCTTTCTCTAAGGGTATTACTTTGTTTACCTTATAAACACGCCCAAAACCTTCTTGTCCAAGCAGGCTTATATCAGAGAAGTTGTATGTTTCCTTTACAATTGTATCCATATCAAAGAGATTTAGGTCAAGAATGCCATTCTTCTCTCCTTGATAGTTTCTTTTTCCATGTATTAAGAGCCAAGAATGCTCTACATCAGGCACACAATTTTGCTAGGCAGTGACTAACCCACACCATCATATATACTGTCTCACACCGTCGTTCAATATTTTTTTTTCTTACTTACCCAAACCACCCAAATAATTTGGAAAACCAAAACGTCCAAAATTGCAAAACGCAAACCCTCGCTCTCCTCGCTGCGTCTCGTCCAAAGCTCTTCTTCTTAATAGCTTCCTCGTCCTCCTCATTCTCCCCTATTTCTTCCTCTTCGGTTGCATTTCCCTATCTTTCCCTCCTCGCACCGTCCCCTCCAAGGTTGCATCATGAACGACTTCCACTTTTTTGTCTCTGATGAATTTGGTCTCTCCTAGTCCTCAAGTTAGTTTGGAGGAACTTAGATTGATTTTATTAGATGAAAATGAATGGGTTTAGTGAAGTTGATGATGTTAGAATTGAAGATTTTAAGGGTGAACATGAGGGTGAAGAAGATGATCAATTTAAAGAACAAGAACAATTCATTCCTATTGAGGTAGCACTGTCAATTTGGATCGCATTTTTTATTTATTTTTATTGTATTTTACAAGATAATTGTTTGATGCATTGGTTAGAACATCATAACCAACATTGGTGAGAAAGAGGAATGTGATGTTCACAACACTTGCAAAAAATCCTTATTGGAATTTAGTCTAGAGAAGTCTAGAGAGCCAAGCCCTAGCGTCAGGACGTGCTCTCCAGCACGTGTTTAGGAGAGAGAGTGATTAAAAAGAAAGTCTTCCCCCCAAAAAAAGTTTGTCTACCTTTCCCCAAAAACAAAAAGTCTTCTCATTTCCCCTCCCCAAAACAACACTTCTCTAGGCATCATTTGAAGGGGTGGGCATCCCATCCCGCGATCCCGATCCTGTCCCGTCTCGTCCCGATTTTTCCGGGTCTTAATGGGATTGAATAATTTCATCCTGATCCCGTCCCGATCTAGAATGGGATGGGATGAAAATTTTCAATCCTGCCAATCCCGAGCTAATTTTTTAATATTTATTATTAATATTTTTATTTATTTATTTTTATTCATATAAACTTACATATGAATGACAGAAACTCATGGTGTTTGCAGTGGTAACAGAAATGTTACTTCAAGAAATAAATATTCATTAAGCAAGAAAAAGATAGCAGACTGTTGCTTGGATTCCCAATAAAAGTGGTTCCAATTATTTAACTTCCAAATATTGATAATACCCAGGTGAAGATGAAAAATAACAATTAATTGAGTAATACATATTCAGAAGGGAAGATTCAGGGGCGGAGCCAAAAATTTGAGATGCCCCGGGCTGTAAAAATATATTTTTTTAATTACAATATATGTATTGATAGTAAACCATTATGAATATGTTAGAGCATCACCAATAGGTCTATATTTCTTCCCTGACAAAAGATGAAATGAAATTTTGTCAAGGAACCATGAATTTTGTTTCACACAGTAATGTAATTGTAACATCAGTTGGGAGGTTATCACAGCGACACAATACTCTTAGTGGGTCCCATTTATCATGTCATTTTCTAAAAGTCAGCCCACTCGACTTCATTGTTAGGGGATTTAGAAGCTACCCTTATATTTGCATGCCACATATATATCTAATTATAAGAAAGTTATTTTTCACGCTCTTATATGATGATAATCTCCGCAGCAGTCACAGGCAGCACGCTGATCCCGTCCCGAACCTGTTTGGGATGGGACGAGGTCGGGATGGTGTTTTTCCCATCCCGTATGAATGGGATGGGATAGGGATGGGTATATCCCGTCCTGTGCCCACCCCTAATCATTTGTAGACAACACAGAGGAAGAGAAAAACTTGAAGGAAGTGAATGGTTTGGATTTATTGTTATGATGGAGATAATTCTTGGTGGGTAAAAATAAAGATGATGAATGGCTGAAAATGATTATAGGTTTTTTCTTCTTCTGATGATAATGATCAGTAGTTGCTGTTGTTGGGATCATTGAAGAGATTGAAAATGCTTTCAAGGCTTCCATGATTTCCTTCCTTAATTACTCTCTATATGTAATATATTATTTGGGATCTCAGTTTGTCGGACAGATTTTAACAAGCCTCCATGAGTAGTTGCCATTATTGTTCATTTGCAAGAGTTCTGTGGTAAAAATCGCTTCATGTTTGATCAAAACTTTGAGACATTTGGATCAAATCAGTCCCTCATCACATGAATTGGACTCCATGTTTCTGTATTTTGAGATGATTTTTTTTACCAAATCATTAGGTATAGACCTTTGTGTTCAAACAGGCTGGCTGTAATGTCTGTAACTCCGATCCTATACGTCCAGCGTTACAAGCATCTTGGTGTTCAATGAAACTCTCTACTCTTATCACATTTTTCAAACAAAAAAAAAACATCACATAAGGAACCCATTTGTGTTCATTTGAATGAGAGATTCATATACATAAAGTATTGTGAATTACAAGACAACAAAAGAAGAAGAAGAAGAACATGAAGATTAGCAATTTTTCGATCTGTTTTGGGGAAGGGAGATGAGATCTGTTTTTGTTTTTTGGTAAGGGAAAACACAAAGTTTGTTTTGATTTTTTTTAATCACTCTTCCTCTCCTAAACAAGTGCTAGAGAGCATGGCCTAACACTCTCCTGGCGCTAGGGCCTAGCTCTCTAGACTGGTTCAAATTTAATTACTTTAGATTCATTGGAACATATAGTAGGCTAAGCTAGTTCAACATAGTATTTTAATACAATTCTCAAACTAATAAAGTTCCAACGTTTACCAAAATCTGAACTGATTTTTTAAAACAACATGAGCCTACCTTTTCATTAGTTTCCTTAAGACGACTGATGCATCAAACTACACTTTCTATGTCCTGCCTTGTGTAAACTTTGTCTCAACTCTTTCATTTTTGGTGAACTGCCAAATGAAGCAATGTTACAATTCAAATTGTTTAGTAAACACAGTATAACACCTTTGTTCTTTAGCGAAAAAACAAGCCTTTTACTTGATCACGTACCACGAATTTACTGGCTCATAACGATATTCCATCAGAGACAACCTTAACCATAAATTGCCACATCATGCACTGGAGAATTGCAGCAACCTTCACTAATCTACCATACTTAACCAATAACTAATTCACATAGCTAAAAACTTTGATCCACACTTCCTCAACGTTTTACCATAATAGAAGAATGATAACAAGAATAGTCTATTCGAGCGGATGTATGGTTTTAATTATCGTTATGACAAAAGCAACAATTGATTCCAATGCAAACATTGCTCATCAATGTTAACAAATCATACTGGTAAAATTCATTAAACTCTTCGGTGACATGATAACACTTAAAAAAAAACCATTTTGAGTACCAGTGTGTGTTTTAATCAGATAGACTACTCCATCCCCATCTAAACCAGTGGAATACCATTATACCAAGACCTTTGACAACAAAATACGAAATACCATAATCTATTAGAACATAATATGTGCCTACATGCAAAGACATGTCTAAGAAAGAAACCCCACCTGACTATAGCAACCACATTACTAGCAACCCTACCTGAAAATGGGGATGATCAAACCCGTAAACACTAGAATATGAGTTCTGTAAGTTGGCGTAATCCTCTAATATAAATGTTATTTTACTCGAGGTAGTTACACAATATACAATTTTCACACTGATGGCAAGAAGGAACTGGGAACCAAGCTGCCATTAAATTCCAATAAGGATTTTTTGCAAGTGTTGTGAACATCAGATTCCTCTTTCTCTAAGGGTATTACTTTGTTTACCTTATAGACACGCCCAAAACCTTCTTGTCCAAGCAGGCTTATATCGGAGAAGTTGTATGTTTCCTTTACAATTTTATCCATATCAAAGAGATTTAGGTCAAGAATGCCGTTCTTCTCTCCTTGATAGTTTCTTTTTCCATGTATTAAGAGCCAAGAATGCTCTACATCAGGCACACAATTTTGCTAGGCAGTGACTAACCCACACCATCATATATACTGTCTCACACCGGCGTTCAATATTTTTTTTTCTTACTTACCCAAACCACCCAAATAATTTGGAAAACCAAAACGTCCAAAATTGCAAAACGCAAACCCTCGCTCTCCTCGCTGCGTCTCGTCCAAAGCTCTTCTTCTTAATAGCTTCCTCGTCCTCCTCGCTCTCCCCTATTTCTTCCTCTTCGGTTGCATTTCCCTATCTTTCCCTCCTCGCACCGTGCCCTCCAAGGTTGCATCATGAACGACTTCCACTTTTTTGTCTCTGATGAATTTGGTCTCTCCTAGTCCTCAAGTTAGTTTGGAGGAACTTAGATTGATTTTATTAGATGAAAATGAATGGGTTTAGTGAAGTTGATGATGTTAGAATTGAAGATTTTAAGGGTGAACATGAGGGTGAAGAAGATGATCAATTTAAAGAACAAGAACAATCCATTCCTATTGAGGTAGCACTGTCAATTTGGATCGCATTTTTTATTTATTTTTATTGTATTTTACAAGATAATTGTTTGATGCATTGGTTAGAACATCATAACCAACATTGGTGAGAAAGATGAATGTGATGTTCACAACACTTGCAAAAAATCCTTATTGGAATTTAGTCTAGAGAAGTCTAGAGAGCCAAGCCCTAGCGTCAGGACGTGCTCTCCAGCACGTGTTTAGGAGAGAGAGTGATTAAAAAGAAAGTCTTCCCCCCAAAAAAAGTTTGTCTACCTTTCCCCAAAAACAAAAAGTCTTCTCATCTCCCCTCCCCAAAACAACACTTCTCTAGGCATCATTTGAAGGGGTGGGCATCCCATCCCGCGATCCCGATCCTGTCCCGTCTCGTCCCGATTTTTCCGGGTCTTAATGGGATTGAATAATTTCATCCTGATCCCGTCCCGATCTAGAATGGGATGGGATGAAAATTTTCAATCCTGCCAATCCCGAGCTAATTTTTTAATATTTATTATTAATATTTTTATTTATTTATTTTTATTCATATAAACTTACATATGACTGACAGAAACTCATGGTGTTTGCAGTGGTAACAGAAATGTTACTTCAAGAAATAAATATTCATTAAGCAAGAAAAAGATAGCAGACTGTTGCTTGGATTCCCAATAAAAGTGGTTCCAATTATTTAACTTCCAAATATTGATAATACCCAGGTGAAGATGAAAAATAACAATTAATTGAGTAATACATATTCAGAAGGGAAGATTCAGGGGCGGAGCCAAGAATTTGAGATGCCCCGGGCTGTAAAAATATATTTTTTTAATTACAATATATGTATTGATAGTAAACCATTATGAATATGTTAGAGCATCACCAATAGGTCTATATTTCTTCCCTGACAAAAGATGAAATGAAATTTTGTCAAGGAACCATGAATTTTGTTTCACACAGTAATGTAATTGTAAAATCAGTTGGGAGGTTATCACAGCGACACAATACTCTTAGTGGGTCCCATTTATCATGTCATTTTCTAAAAGTCAGCCCACTCGACTTCATTGTTAGGGGATTTAGTAGCTACCCTTATATTTGCATGCCACATATATATCTAATTATAAGAAAGTTATTTTTCACGCTCTTATATGATGATAATCTCCGCAGCAGTCACAGGCAGCACGCTGATCCCGTCCCGAACCTGTTTGGGATGGGACGAGGTCGGGATGGTGTTTTTCCCATCCCGTATGAATGGGATGGGATAGGGATGGGTATATCCCGTCCTGTGCCCACCCCTAATCATTTGTAGACAACACAGAGGAAGAGAAAAACTTGAAGGAAGTGAATGGTTTGGATTTATTGTTATGATGGAGATAATTCTTGGTGGGTAAAAATAAAGATGATGAATGGCTGAAAATGATTATAGGTTTTTTCTTCTTCTGATGATAATGATCAGTAGTTGCTGTTGTTGGGATCATTGAAGAGATTGAAAATGCTTTCAAGGCTTCCATGATTTCCTTCCTTAATTACTCTCTATATGTAATATATTATTTGGGATCTCAGTTTGTCGGACAGATTTTAACAAGCCTCCATGAGTAGTTGCCATTATTGTTCATTTGCAAGAGTTCTGTGGTAAAAATCGCTTCATGTTTGATCAAAACTTTGAGACATTTGGATCAAATCAGTCCCTCATCACATGAATTGGACTCCATGTTTCTGTATTTTGAGATGATTTTTTTTACCAAATCATTAGGTATAGACCTTTGTGTTCAAACAGGCTGGCTGTAATGTCTGTAACTCCGATCCTATACGTCCAGCGTTACAAGCATCTTGGTGTTCAATGAAACTCTCTACTATTATCACATTTTTCAAACAAAAAAAAACATAACATAAGGAAGCCATTTGTGTTCATTTGAATGAGAGATTCATATACATAAAGTATTGTGAATTACAAGACAACAAAAGAAGAAGAAGAAGAACATGAAGATTAGCAATTTTTCGATCTGTTTTGGGGAAGGGAGATGAGATCTGTTTTTGTTTTTTGGTAAGGGAAAACACAAAGTTTGTTTTGATTTTTTTTAATCACTCTTCCTCTCCTAAACAAGTGCTAGAGAGCATGGCCTAACACTCTCCTGGCGCTAGGGCCTAGCTCTCTAGACTGGTTCAAATTTAATTACTTTAGATTCATTGGAACATATAGTAGGCTAAGCTAGTTCAACATAGTATTTTAATACAATTCTCAAACTAATAAAGTTCCAACGTTTACCAAAATCTGAACTGATTTTTTAAAACAACATGAGCCTACCTTTTCATTAGTTTCCTTAAGACGACTGATGCATCAAACTACACTTTCTATGTCCTGCCTTGTGTAAACTTTGTCTCAACTCTTTCATTTTTGGTGAACTGCCAAATGAAGCAATGTTACAATTCAAATTGTTTAGTAAACACAGTATAACACCTTTGTTCTTTAGCGAAAAAACAAGCCTTTTACTTGATCACGTACCACGAATTTACTGGCTCATAACGATATTCCATCAGAGACAACCTTAACCATAAATTGCCACATCATGCACTGGAGAATTGCAGCAACCTTCACTAATCTACCATACTTAACCAATAACTAATTCACATAGCTAAAAACTTTGATCCACACTTCCTCAACGTTTTACCATAATAGAAGAATGATAACAAGAATAGTCTATTCGAGCGGATGTATGGTTTTAATTATCGTTATGACAAAAGCAACAATTGATTCCAATGCAAACATTGCTCATCAATGTTAACAAATCATACTGGTAAAATTCATTAAACTCTTCGGTGACATGATAACACTTAAAAAAAAACCATTTTGAGTACCAGTGTGTGTTTTAATCAGATAGACTACTCCATCCCCATCTAAACCAGTGGAATACCATTATACCAAGACCTTTGACAACAAAATACGAAATACCATAATCTATTAGAACATAATATGTGCCTACATGCAAAGACATGTCTAAGAAAGAAACCCCACCTGACTATAGCAACCACATTACTAGCAACCCTACCTGAAAATGGGGATGATCAAACCCGTAAACACTAGAATATGAGTTCTGTAAGTTGGCGTAATCCTCTAATATAAATGTTATTTTACTCGAGGTAGTTACACAATATACAATTTTCACACTGATGGCAAGAAGAAACTGGGAACCAAGCTGCCATTAAATTCCAATAAGGATTTTTTGCAAGTGTTGTGAACATCAGATTCCTCTTTCTCTAAGGGTATTACTTTGTTTACCTTATAAACACGCCCAAAACCTTCTTGTCCAAGCAGGCTTATATCAGAGAAGTTGTATGTTTCCTTTACAATTGTATCCATATCAAAGAGATTTAGGTCAAGAATGCCATTCTTCTCTCCTTGATAGTTTCTTTTTCCATGTATTAAGAGCCAAGAATGCTCTACATCAGGCACACAATTTTGCTAGGCAGTGACTAACCCACACCATCATATATACTGTCTCACACCGTCGTTCAATATTTTTTTTTCTTACTTACCCAAACCACCCAAATAATTTGGAAAACCAAAACGTCCAAAATTGCAAAACGCAAACCCTCGCTCTCCTCGCTGCGTCTCGTCCAAAGCTCTTCTTCTTAATAGCTTCCTCGTCCTCCTCGCTCTCCCCTATTTCTTCCTCTTCGGTTGCATTTCCCTATCTTTCCCTCCTCGCACCGTCCCCTCCAAGGTTGCATCATGAACGACTTCCACTTTTTTGTCTCTGATGAATTTGGTCTCTCCTAGTCCTCAAGTTAGTTTGGAGGAACTTAGATTGATTTTATTAGATGAAAATGAATGGGTTTAGTGAAGTTGATGATGTTAGAATTGAAGATTTTAAGGGTGAACATGAGGGTGAAGAAGATGATCAATTTAAAGAACAAGAACAATCCATTCCTATTGAGGTAGCACTGTCAATTTGGATCGCATTTTTTATTTATTTTTATTGTATTTTACAAGATAATTGTTTGATGCATTGGTTAGAACATCATAACCAACATTGGTGAGAAAGAGGAATGTGATGTTCACAACACTTGCAAAAAATCCTTATTGGAATTTAGTCTAGAGAAGTCTAGAGAGCCAAGCCCTAGCGTCAGGACGTGCTCTCCAGCACGTGTTTAGGAGAGAGAGTGATTAAAAAGAAAGTCTTCCCCCCAAAAAAAGTTTGTCTACCTTTCCCCAAAAACAAAAAGTCTTCTCATCTCCCCTCCCCAAAACAACACTTCTCTAGGCATCATTTGAAGGGGTGGGCATCCCATTCCGCGATCCCGATCCTGTCCCGTCTCGTCCCGATTTTTCCGGGTCTTAATGGGATTGAATAATTTCATCCTGATCCCGTCCCGATCTAGAATGGGATGGGATGAAAATTTTCAATCCTGCCAATCCCGAGCTAATTTTTTAATATTTATTATTGATATTTTTATTTATTTATTTTTATTCATATAAACTTACATATGACTGACAGAAACTCATGGTGTTTGCAGTGGTAACAGAAATGTTACTTCAAGAAATAAATATTCATTAAGCAAGAAAAAGATAGCAGACTGTTGCTTGGATTCCCAATAAAAGTGGTTCCAATTATTTAACTTCCAAATATTGATAATACCCAGGTGAAGATGAAAAATAACAATTAATTGAGTAATACATATTCAGAAGGGAAGATTCAGGGGCGGAGCCAAGAATTTGAGATGCCCCGGGCTGTAAAAATATATTTTTTTAATTACAATATATGTATTGATAGTAAACCATTATGAATATGTTAGAGCATCACCAATAGGTCTATATTTCTTCCCTGACAAAAGATGAAATGTCATTTTGTCAAGGAACCATGAATTTTGTTTCACACAGTAATGAAATTGTAAAATCAGTTGGGAGGTTATCACAGCGACACAATACTCTTAGTGGGTCCCATTTATCATGTCATTTTCTAAAAGTCAGCCCACTCGACTTCATTGTTAGGGGATTTAGTAGCTACCCTTATATTTGCATGCCACATCTATATCTAATTATAAGAAAGTTATTTTTCACGCTCTTATATGATGATAATCTCCGCAGCAGTCACAGGCAGCACGCTGATCCCGTCCCGAACCTGTTTGGGATGGGACGAGGTCGGGATGGGGTTTTTACCATCCCGTATGAATGGGATGGGATAGGGATGGGTATATCCCGTCCTGTGCCCACCCCTAATCATTTGTAGACAACACAGAGGAAGAGAAAAACTTGAAGGAAGTGAATGGTTTGGATTTATTGTTATGATGGAGATAATTCTTGGTGGGTAAAAATAAAGATGATGAATGGCTGAAAATGATTATAGGTTTTTTCTTCTTCTGATGATAATGATCAGTAGTTGCTGTTGTTGGGATCATTGAAGAGATTGAAAATGCTTTCAAGGCTTCCATGATTTCCTTCCTTAATTACTCTCTATATGTAATATATTATTTGGGATCTCAGTTTGTCGGACAGATTTTAACAAGCCTCCATGAGTAGTTGCCATTATTGTTCATTTGCAAGAGTTCTGTGGTAAAAATCGCTTCATGTTTGATCAAAACTTTGAGACATTTGGATCAAATCAGTCCCTCATCACATGAATTGGACTCCATGTTTCTGTATTTTGAGATGATTTTTTTTACCAAATCATTAGGTATAGACCTTTGTGTTCAAACAGGCTGGCTGTAATGTGTGTAACTCCGATCCTATACATCCAGCGTTACAAGCATCTTGGTGTTCAATGAAACTCTCTACTCTTATCACATTTTTCAAACAAAAAAAAAAACATAACATAAGGAAGCCATTTGTGTTCATTTGAATGAGAGATTCATATACATAAAGTATTGTGAATTACAAGACAACAAAAGAAGAAGAAGAAGAACATGAAGATTAGCAATTTTTCGATCTGTTTTGGGGAAGGGAGATGAGATCTTTTTTTGTTTTTTGGTAAGGGAAAACACAAAGTTTGTTTTGATTTTTTTTAATCACTCTTCCTCTCCTAAACAAGTGCTAGAGAGCATGGCCTAACACTCTCCTGGCGCTAGGGCCTAGCTCTCTAGACTGGTTCAAATTTAATTACTTTAGATTCATTGGAACATATAGTAGGCTAAGCTAGTTCAACATAGTATTTTAATACAATTCTCAAACTAATAAAGTTCCAACGTTTACCAAAATCTGAACTGATTTTTTAAAACAACATGAGCCTACCTTTTCATTAGTTTCCTTAAGACGACTGATGCATCAAACTACACTTTCTATGTCCTGCCTTGTGTAAACTTTGTCTCAACTCTTTCATTTTTGGTGAACTGCCAAATGAAGCAATGTTACAATTCAAATTGTTTAGTAAACACAGTATAACACCTTTGTTCTTTAGCGAAAAAACAAGCCTTTTACTTGATCACGTACCACGAATTTACTGGCTCATAACGATATTCCATCAGAGACAACCTTAACCATAAATTGCCACATCATGCACTGGAGAATTGCAGCAACCTTCACTAATCTACCAGACTGAACCAATAACTAATTCACATAGCTAAAAACTTTGATCCACACTTCCTCAACGTTTTACCATAACAGAAGAATGATAACAAGAATAGTCTATTCGAGCGGATGTATGGTTTTAATCATCGTTATGACAAAAGCAACAACTGATTCCAATGCAAACATTGCTCATCAATGTTAACAAATCATACTGGCAAAATTCATAAAACTCTTCGGTGACATGATAACACTTAAAAAAAAACCATTTTGAGTACCAGTGTGTGTTTTAATCAGATAGACTACTCCATCCCCATCTAAACCAGTGGAATACCATTATACCTAGACCTTTGACAACAAAATACGAAATACCATAATGTATTAGAACATCATATGTGCCTACATGCAAAGATATATCTAAGAAAGAAACCCCACCTGACTATAGCAACCACATTACTAGCAACCCCACCTGAAAATGGGGATGATCAAACCCGTAAACACTAGAATATGAGTTCTGTAAGTTCGCGTAATCCTCTAATATAAATGTTATTTTACTCGAGGTAATTACACAATATACAATTTTCACAGTGATGGCAAGAAGAATTTGGGAACCAAGCTGCCATTAAATTCTAATAAGGATTTTTTGCAAGTGTTGTGAACATCAGATTCCTCTTTCTCTAAGGGTATTACTTTGTTTACCTTATAAACACGCCCAAAACCTTCTTGTCCAAGCAGGCTTATATCAGAGAAGTTGTATGTTTCCTTTACAATTGTATCCATATCAAAGAGATTTAGGTCAAGATCGTCATTCTTCTCTCCTTGATAGTTTCTTTTTCCATGTATTAAGAGCCAAGAATGCTCTACATCAGGCACACAATTTTGCTAGGCAGTGACTAACCCACACCATCATATATACTGTCTCACACCGTCGTTCAATATTTTTTTTTTCTTACTTACCCAAACCACCCAAATAATTTGGAAAACCAAAACGTCCAAAATTGCAAAAATCCCAAAATGCAAAACGCAAACCCTCGCTCTCCTCGCTGCGTCTCGTCCAAAGCTTTTCTTCTTCATAGCTTCCTTGTCCTCGTCCTCCTCGCTCTCCCCTATTTCTTCCTCTTCGGTTGCATTTCCCTATCTTTCCCTCCTCGCACCGTCCCCTCCAAGGTTGCATCATGAACGACTTCCACTTTTTTTGTCTCTGATGAATTTGGTCTCTCCTAGTCCTCAAGTTAGTTTGGAGGAACTTAGATTGATTTTATTAGATGAAAATGAATGGGTTTAGCGAAGTTGATGATGTTAGAATTGAAGATTTTAAGAGTGAACATGAGGGTGAAGAAGATGATCAATTTAAAGAACAAGAACAATCCATTCCAATTGAGGTAGCACTGTCAATTTGGATCGCATTTTTTATTTATTTTATTGTATTTTACAAGATAATTGTTTGATGCATTGGTTAGAACATCATAACCAACATTGGTGAGAAAGAGGAATGCGATGTTCACAACACTTGCAAAAAATCCTTATTGGAATTTAGTGGCAGCTTGGTTCCTAGTTTCTTCTTGCCATTAGTGTGAAAAATGTTTAGATGGGCAAGGAATAGTCTTTCTGATTAAAACACACACACTGGTACTCAAAACGGTTCTTTTTTAAAGTGTAATCATGTCAGCGAAGAGTTTTATGAATTTTGCCCGTATGAGATGTTAACATTGTTGAGCAATGTTTGCATTGGAATCAATTGTTGCTTTTGTCATAACGATGATTAAAACCATATATCCACTCGAACATACTATTCTTGTTATCATTCTTCTGTTATGGTAAAACGTTGAGGAAGTGTGGATCAAAGTTTTCAGCTATGTTAATTACTTATTGGTTCAGTCCGATAGATCAGTGAAAGCTGTTGTAATTCTCCAGTGCATGATGTGGCACTTTATGGTTCAGGTTGTCTCTGATGGAATATCGTTATGAGCCAGTAAATCCGTGGTACGCGATCAAGCCAAAGGTTTTTTTTTCGCTAAAGAACAAAGGTGTTATACTTTGTTCATTAAAAAATTTGAACTGTAACATTGCTTCATTTGGCAGTTCACCAAAATATGAAAGAGTTGAGACAAAGTTTACTTAAGGCATGACATAGAAAGTGCAGTTTGATGCATTGGTCATCTCAAGGCAAGTAATGAAAAGGTAGGGCTCATGTTGTTTTAAGAAATCAGTTCAGATTTTGGTAAACGTTGGAACTTTATTAGTTTGAGAATTGTATTAAAATACTCTGTTGAACTAGCTCAGCCTACTATATGTTCATGTAAAGTAATTAAGTTTTGACCGTTCCAGATACAACGTCTACAGTTCGTGCTTTTTGCAGGATGAAAAAAACCCATCAAAAGGCAGGGAAATGAGCAGATACAAAGTCCACAACAGTTCATGCTTTCAGCATGATGAATTGCAGAAGAAAATGATAAAAATAAAAATAATAATAATAATAATAATAATAATAATAATAATAATAATAATAATAATAATAAGCATTGGTATTTGACAATCTAACATTGTTTTGCAGGCCAAATCTCTAGGAGACAAGATTTGGACGCATCAGACAAAAAGAAAAAAATTTAAAAAGAAAAATCATGCATTTTGTGGGTACATATGGAGAGCCACTTTGCTTCTGTCGACTCTCAGTGGACCAAGGGCGGAGGAGCAACCAATGGAGATCCGATGTCTAAGGCCAACAAACTTGCCTTGCAAACCCCCCAGCTTGGGACCACCAATCAAGACGTGTTGTTCAACCTCACCATCCCTCGTTCATGGATCACATCATGAACGAGTCGCTACTGAAGAAATTCAGCTCGCCAAAGCTGAAGTTTTATTACGGGATAGCAGACCCGTCCGACCACTTATGCCACTTCCAGCATGTAATGTCGCTCAAATAAGGATCTGAAACAATAATGTGCCGTTCATTCCCCACCAGCCTGAAGAAGTCGGTGTTGACCTCGTTCCACAACCTCTCTACGAAGTCCATTGTTGGCAAAAACATTGCTCACCCATTTTGTCGACAGCCAACAAATTAGGAAAGGCCCGCATTGCTTGCTCACCCTCAAACAAAAGTCGAACGAGACATTGAGGGAGTACGTCACACGTTTCAATGATGTGTTAACTCTCATCGACAACTGCAGTGATGACACCTCGATCATAGTCTTCACCTCGGATTTGAGAAGAGGCAAGTTCTAAGACATTCTAACTCTGGAGCCTTCAACTGACATGGCGGATTCGCTGAAGAGCGCCCAGAAATACATCACTCTCGATGAGATGTTGGCCGGTTAAATGGAGGCGGAAGCTGAAAATAAACCCTCTGGTCCTAGAGACAAAAATAAGGGAAAGAAATAGGAGGACGATGATAGAAAAAGAAAACGCAATGACAACAAGTCTGACTCTGGCCGCACAAGGCAATATAAAACCTCCAACTTCGCCGGGTCTAAATCCGTCACTTTCCTCAACTCCAGTCTGTCTAACGTCCTCAACTCCATTAAGAATTGGGGAGAATTGAAGTGGCCTGCCAAATAGCGAGTTGATCCTTCTTAGCGTGATAACAGTAAATACTGCTCATTTCACAACGAGGGCGGCTACGACACCGATGACTGCAAAAGTCTCAGAAGTGAGATTGAGTACTGGATCAAGAAGGGCAAGCTCAAGGAATTCTTGGGCCCGGAAAAAAGACATGACCGGGCAAAGGAAAGGGAAGATGTCGTCAAAGTTATGGAGAAAGAAGTTCCTGGCATCATATATGTCCTTCATGGGGGTCGGCTCGGAAGGTGAGCAGTCCAACAGCTTTCGAAAAAGGATGCTCCTCGAGATGTAGACACAACCCACCTGCGAGGGCCGACTAGTGTAATATGCACGCATTCAAGCCCGATCCCACCACTGACATTTACAGACAAGGACCTCCAAGGCATCCATTCTTCTCACATTGACACCCTGGTCATCTCAGTCCTCATTGCAAAGTGAGAAGTGAAAAGGACCTTGGTGGACACATGAAGCTCTCTAAACTTCCTGTTTCTCTTTGCATTCCACATTATGTAACTCAAGGAGGAGAACCTAACACCCGCCAGTCACCCAATGATCGGGTTTAATGGGGATAAGTACTTCCCTGCCGGGAAGATTAGATTAACAATAGTGGCAGGACAGCCACAACTACATAAATTCTTTTTTCCAAGAGTTTATGGAGGTCGATGCTCCATCCACCTACAACATCATCTTTGGGAGGCCCTGGCTCCATCAGATCGAGGCAGTAATTTCCACTCTTCACCAATGCATCAAGTACACTGCCTTTCAGGCAGAAGGAACAATTAGTGGAAACCAACCTTCACTGAGAGACTGCCACTATACAGTGCTGAAGCTGTAGGATTATTAGCAATTACAACTCAGCCCGCAGGACAGACATATCAGATACCGAGCCAAAATGAGAGGGAAGAACCACCCGCACGGACAAAGACAAAGATTTGACAACCAAGGCTCAACTATGCGACGAGCCAGAATCAAACACTGGAGACACCATTCGTTTGTCACTCCAGTCCAGTACAAAGCTAAGTAACAACACTTCAACAAACAGGCGCCTACTCCAAAAGTTGGCAACCAGCAAAGAACGACCCACCCGCACGCAGTTCACTTGTTAGTGACGTTGTTAACACTAGCGAAACATGACACTTCACCAAGGGAGCTACACAGTCTGAGCCAGGACTATGCGCATCTCCTTCAGGGCCAGATTAGCTTAGTCCCCACTCAGAGTCAAACTATCTTATTATTTTGATTTCTTTAATTTTCCAGTCTAGAAAATTTGTTCGCAAAGCCTATATGATACAGATTCATGCAAGGAATAAAACGTGAATTATAGATAACATACTTTATTGATTACTAAGAAAGTTGTTACAAAAGCTTGCCCGATTGACTAGTACAAAAATTCATACACTACAAGTATCTAAGTCCGGCGCGAGTATGGATCCACTGAAATGCACGTCAAGAGTTCTTTCTGTCAATTTGCAAGTACTTGTTTAGTTACTTGCTCTGCCAATCTGCCTCGCAAGGATGATTTGAAAGTGGCGATGAAGATACTCGAAACAGATTGCAGACACCTTGCTCCGCCAATCTGCTTTGCAAACATGATTTGGAATTGAATGCAGAAGAAGGCAGAAGAGGATGTCTATCAAATGAGGGATGCCTAGGGTGATGCAGAGTTACCACCCCAGGACCACAAACCGCGTCCACTAGAGCTCCGCTCCGCCAACCTGCCTTCCAACTGTGGTATCATGCGTGAAGCCCAATATTACAGTAGGAACAACCACCTAAAGTTGGTTGCTGGTGTTATCTCTGAAATTGAAAGGCGCAAGACGCCCTGGGAGCTCCGAAAGATGGAAGACAAACTTGAGCCCTGAGGGTGAGTTCACAACTGTTCTTCGCAATATAAAAAGAAATTACAAGGTACCATGGAACCAATTGGATGTTCACCTGAACCATGTGGCACCACATAATAGCAGGTCTTGTCAAGACTCATCGCTGCAAATGTCAGAACATTCGAAGACTCAAACAACAAATATCTTCTTATAGCCTTTGGAGAACCCAAAACATATTTTCATAAAGATGCATTCGAAGGACATGCTCTACAAAATTCATGGCAATGCTCTAAATGGTGAAGACCAGCCTACATATAGGCGTGACGGTTCATGAAACGAAGTCACCCAACATTTACGTCAGCATTAAATGTCGTATAAGGAAAATAAGGAGGCTACGGTTCCAATTGCAACTTTACGAGTCCATATTCATTGAATTAATGGCACTGCACGCAGCCCCATTAACAGGGGGAGTAATCGATACGAAACTGTCTCGCAATTTACATCATACACGTGGCACAATGATCTCTCTAATAGGGCCCAACCAACTAGTGGGCCCAAGCGAGAACCCTGTCAGATCAGGCCAAAAAAATGGATAATGGCCCAGCGCATGCAAAGATATAAACGGCGAAGGCCTTATGTGCCCATGGAACGCATAACACATCTACAATGATATTATCAACAAATCCAATGTATCCGCTCTATTAAAATTTTGCTACTGTTCATTAAATCTAGACAAATTTATGCCGATCTGACTCCAGAATCAAACTTACTGATCTGACCCCCTCGCCGGACTATTAGGCGAGTTACGTAAGTCAGGACACCCAAGTCAGACTTATGTGCCCAAGGCCAAGTGGTGGTCTAACCCTACCAAAGTTTAGTTTGTTCTGACTGATGACAATAACTTTTGGTCCATTCTAAGAACGTAGTTCTCCAAGCGTGAATGAAGATGGCTTAGAAAGTGGGAGCTTCGTTAGCATTCTTAACGCTTGACCATGATGGCTTGCCAGGGATCATTGTTCAACTACAGACAGTGGTCTCCAAACCTAATCAAAGCTTAGTTAATTCCAACTGATGATGATAGCTTCTGGTCTGCTCTAAGACCGTAGTTTGCCAAACGCGGATAAAGATGGCTTAGAAAGTGAGAGTATAGTAAGAGCTCATCGAGCCTGACCACGATGAATTTTCAGGGATCATTGTCCAACTACAGACAATGGTCGCCGAACCTGATCAAAGCTTACTCAGTTCCGACTGATAATGATAGTTTCTGGTCCACTCTAAGACCGTAGTTCGCCGAGCATGAATGAAGATGGCTTAGAAAGTGGAGCTCAGTCAGCGCTCTTGACGCCTGACCACGATAGCTTGCCATGGATTATTGTCCAACTACAGACAATGATCGCCAAACTCGACCAAAATTTAGTTAGTGACGACTGATGACAATAACTTCTGGTCCACTCTAACGCCTAGTCCGCCAAGTGCGGATGACAATGGCTTAGAAAGTGGGAGTCTAGTCAACGCTCTTGACGCTTGATCACGATGACTTACCAGGGATCATTGTCCAACTACAGACAATAATTGCCTACATACAATAATCGCCGAACTCGACAAAGCTTAGTCAGTTCTGACTAATGAAGACAACTTATGGTCTACTCTAGGACCGTAGTTTGCCGAGCGCGGATGAAGATGGCTTAGAAAGTGGGAGTCTAATCATTGCTCCCGACTCTTGATCACGAGGACTTTCCAGGGATCATTGGCCAACTACAGACAATGATCGCTGAACTCGACCAAAGCTTAATCAGTTCCGACTGATTACGACAACTTCTGGTCCGCTCTAGGATCGTAGTTTGCCGAGCTCGGATGAATATGGCTTAGAAAGTGAGAGTCATGCTAGCACTCTCAACGCCTTATTGCGATGAATTGCAAATGATCATTGTCCAACAACATACAATGGTCGTTGAACCTGAACCAAGTTTAGTTAGTTGTGACTGATGACAACAACTTTTAGTCCGACTTGAAACCTAGTCCGCCAAAAGCGAATAAAGACGGTCTAAGAGTCCAATTAGAGCTTATGAAGGTTAACTCGGATGACTCATAAGGATCAATGCTTGACCACTTACAGTGATGAACATACTTGACCACAGTCTGGCCAATTCGCTTATCCTAACAACGACAACTATCGGTCCACTCTACAGCTTGGCCCGCCAAGAGTGGATTATGGCTTGGTCTGAATGATCTATCACCAGCCAAGACTATCCCCTCACAAAAAGTTAAGCCAACTTACAAGATTTGGCCGAGACAACTTCTCAATCTCTAGAGAATACAAGCCGGGATTGCTTGAATTACCACAACATAAGCGGTCAAAATTCTCGTTAGAAGATCAACCCTGCAGTTTCCTAACTCCACGAAATCTCTTGTCTAAAGACTAATACCAAGATAAGACAAAACAAAAAATAGCCAACAAGAAAAGTTAAAGACTACACAAGTACAAGGTGTTACTTAACATATCATCTTTTATTCATAATCCAAAAAATACAGAGTTCACTCCTCATCAGGAGGATGTTAAGATATAGTGGAATCTGACTTGGCAGGCAAAAGAGCAGGGGATACATCTGCATGCGCTGTCGCTCGGGCACCTTGATCCAGATCATCCTCTTCTTATAATTTATTGGAGGCTTCTCGAAACTCAGCAAAGGTCGTCTATCTATAGTAAGAGAGGTCCCAGTCAACATGCTCCTCTTTCATCAGCTGCTGCAGCTCCAGTCTTCCTTGCACAACTCTGCTGAACTTGAACATGCCCTTGGCCTTAAGGAGCTTATCCTCGCGTATTCTCGACTCGGTGAGCTCTCGCTCCAACAACTTTATTTGCTCCACAGTGCATAAGTTTTGGACTGCTTGACACCCAAGTTGTCCTTGACTGCACTAAGTTCATTTTGCGCCAGAAGGAGCTATTCTTTTGTTGTCCTCATTATCTTAGCATTGAAATCAACATCAGCCTCCAGCTGTTGACATCGGACAATCCACTCAAACTCCTTATTGGCATTCTCCGTATCAGAACCTGTCCCTCGCGAACACTGCCTCTGCCAAATCGGACTCGAGCGTTTCCAAGCAAACCTTCTGAGCATCCTATCTTGTCTGCCAGGCTTCGAATCAACAACTAATTGGGCAAGCTTCCGATCTTCAAGCTGCCTTTTCAATGATTCAATTTTGTGAAGAGCATTAGAATACGACTTCTGCAAATTCGCAAAGACTTGTTTCATGGTATACACTCTCTCACGAGCGGCCTCAACTTCCATCCTAGCGATAGCAACTTGGTTCAGATATGACATCTCTAGCACGAGATGTTTCTGCCCTTTATCCATATGCTCTCCCAGCGTATCACCTTCTGGGTTTGGAGCACAATTCACCAGTCAGTCATTCCAATTACTAATATGTTTCCTGGAGGCATAAGAGATATCAAACTCTTGGTGCCAGACTTGGTTGCTCATCTTCACCACATTGGGGCGAATAAACTAATCCGCGCATCTGGATGAAAGTCATTTGGGACCAGAATCATTCCAGCACCACCTTTCGTTGACTTCACCGCATCAGGGCCCTGCTCCACCATTTTCCCCTTACATCAATTGGATCTCTCTCATGAGTCGATTCGGAAGCAGTTGACAGGGAAAAAGGAAGTGAGTTATCTCTCGTACCCGTCGTCACCTCAAAATGATATCAAGATCAGGATGGAGGATAGTACGAGCAACATGGAGAAGACCTTTCATATAAGGACAACAGTCAAACGACTCTTCATCGGGTTGAGGAGACTCACTGTCCAAGAAAGGGTTATACATGAAATCCTCCAATAAAAGGATGAGTCTGACCCGCATTAGATGAAGCTGCCATACCCGTGTGTAGCAACAAGTTGTTCAAAACCTTTGCTTGCTCAGTGCACAACTTCGTTGAATCTTCAACTCCCACCATTTGCAGATAAGCCTTCTCCAAACCGGGGAGGGAAATAGGGGCCTTTGCCCGAGCACCATGCCCCTCAGACACAACAGCTTCAGCCCCAACCCAGCGGACGAATTAAGATCTTGCCCCAGAACTCTGCATCCCCCTTCTATAGGGGTTGGACGCTCAGGAGTAGGCTTAGTCGCAGCGTGAGGCTTCTTTGAACGGACAGAAGAAGAAAGTGGCTCATTCAACTTCGCTCTCCTTGACGAACTAAGAATCTTAACCGCTGGAAGTTTCCTCTTCTTCGAAGAGGATTCACTTTCAGACTTAGGTTTCAAAAGTTTTAAAAATGTAGGAGCCTCATGCCAGTAAGCCCACAGTCCGTTGCGCTTGATATTAGAGGGATGGACGACATCCTCCACCCGCATTCGAGGCATGTCACAAAATTTATCCATGGCTGCTTCATCCACAGAAGAAAGAGGTGTAGTTGGGAATTTCCAGAAAGCATAGAGAACAATTCAATAAGAAATCAACACTAGCGGGATCGAGAACGAAATTAATCTTACTCAGTTGCCGGAACTCCCACTCGATCGAACCAACATCAAGTTTGAAATACTTCGAGTCTGTAGAAGCCATGAAGTAATACTTTTGCCAGAATTTGAAATCGTCAGGCAACTTACCAAAACAAGTCGGCGACATCATGCGCAGAACATGTTTGTTTATTCAAAGAATGGTAAACAATTGGATCGCCTTCAGAGACACTCGGACACCAGCGTCCTTTGCCCTAATCAGAATGGAAATCGCCGTCCTATACTCATTTGGCACCATCTGAACAGGCGGAATGCCGAGATACACCAAAAATCTCCAAATTTCCTTGATGACAGGAAAACGGATGCCCGATTGAAGCATACCTCGGTACAAACAAATATATCTCTCCGCAGGAAATAATGGCGTCTGACCAATGCCCAATGTGAAGAGCGTCAGATCATCAGGGATCCCATACTTCTCATGAAGTCCCTCCAAATTCGACTCGGAGATCAACCTCTCCTCGAAAAACTTAAGGCCTTTAGCGAACAACTCATCAAGAAACTGATTCTATCCCGCCATGGAAGAACGTACAAACTTTCGATTACGGAAGTTGGACAAAGTCAAAAGCGAAACGACAAAGTAGAGTCTCTGAGATAAAAAAAAAGTAAAGGAACTATACTCTGCAGAAAAGGGGATTCATATAAAAAGCTGAATTCCCATTTTTTTGAGCAGTCGCACGCCTAATTAATGGTGCACACCGCTTGAGGAGATGATTCAGAGTCAATCATCATGACTGCCCAACTCCTTCATGACATGACTTAATGGATCGATGAGTTGGCCCACTAACTCGGGGGGAGTGGCTGATGATACACCAAATCATCCATTAATCCGCGCCGTACACGTGTCATGACAATCTCGTCAACAGAGCATAGCGGGCCTGATTGCCCGCCAAATCTAGCAAATCCCAGACAACACTAAGCCCATCTTGGCAGGGTCCAAGATAAGACCAAATAAGGAAGTATCTGGGGGATCGACCTAAGACGAGCCAGACAACATGACATTGATTTCGACTACAAAACAAATACCGAAATATAAGTCATGCATGGAAATTCCCCTGCATAGACAACACTCCACAAGGGAATAATCCTCCGCAGATCTAGGAACAAAAGTCGCGTAAGGAAACTCTCCTACATGGGTGACTCCTAAAAAGGAAAGGATCTCCAGAAATATATATTTCCCTAAACTATGCCACCAAAGGCCTAGCCGAACGAGGACTCTTGCATTATAAATAAGACACAGGGTTGATGAACAAAGGTACGATACATAACCTACTTTACAGCATTACACCTTTTTCAAGCCTTGTCTCGCTTTAGCATCGGAGTGCCATTGACCTCTAGAACGGTAGTTGTTGGATCATGTGTGCTCCCTGTGCAGGTCAAGGTCAATGGAAACAAGATTCGACTACATCACAAGCCATCCATGCAAATATTATTCTTCTTTCACATCTAGTAGATTAGCTTCTCTCCATCATGTATGCACCACCCAACCCATCTATCATCAACTCTTCTAGGATGAGTTTCAACCAATACGTTAACAGACTACTCCCCCATGCCTTATTACAAAAAACCACAATGTTCCTATATCCGAATAAAAAACCCGCAGAGGTAACCCTATTTCTTCCCCTCAACATGGGAGAAGTTTGATGTGTTTGGAGGTACCTACCTACAAGTAATGGGGTTCCCTTAGCCTTAAAAGATAACCAATACTTGCTGATGTAGTCGATTATTTCTCTCATTCCTCTCCTTTACCTAGACTTGCACAAGTAGCACACGTGAGCCAAAAACCACCGTGTGGCGGCCGATGACATTCGGATGCTTAAGTTAGATAAGGCTTAGGAAAAGCTTAAAGTTGTAAATTAGGTTTCTGTAGCGTACCTTAGTTCATCGACCTTATCTCCCTTTTATAGTGTTGGAGTCCTTGTTCGGCTAGGTCTGCGATGGCGTAGTTTAGGGAAGGAGATATTGCTAGAGATCATTTTCTAGTTGGGAGTTGTCCATGTGGAGTAGTTTCCCTACATGACTTGTGCTCCTGGATCTGGGGGAAAAGTTTCCCTATCTGAGTGTTGTCCATGGAAGGAAGTTTTCTTCCCCGACTTATACTATAGTATTTGTTTCCTAGTCGAAACCAATGTACTGCTAGCCTGCCTGTCTTGGGTTGATTCCCCAGATACTTGCCTTATTAGGGTTTACTCTTGCCTTAATAGGACTTACGAGTAATGGGCATGACCGCGTGACATGTGGGCTTAGTAGTGCATTCCAATTTGGATCCGACCTTCTGGAACCTGCCAATAATGGGCTTAATGCTATCTGGGCCTTGCTAGATTGGGCGAGCAATCAGACCTACTTTGCTCTGTTGATGAGATTATCATGACACGTGTATGATGCAGATCAGACGACGGTTTGATGTATCATCAGTCACTCCCCCGAGTGAGTGAGCCATTTCATCGGTCCACCAAGTCATTACATGAAGCAGTTGTGCAGTCATGATGATTGAGTCTGAGTTGTTTTCTCAAGTGGCGAGTTTCATTAATTGGGCTTGCGTCAACTCGAAAGAAAGAAAGGCGGGAGTTTTGTTTTCTATATAGATCTCCTTTCTGTGGAGTTTTGCTTCTTTATTCTTTCGACTTCAGAGACTACTTTTTCGTATGACATTCTGTGCTTTTGACTTTGCTCAACGTCTGTATTCGAAAGCTTCTACTATTTTTCGTGGCAGGCCAGAATCAGCTTTCTGATGAACTGTCCGCTAAGAGCCGCAAGTTTTTTTTAGGAAAGGTTGCTCTCCAAATCGGATCCGAAAGTCCTTCACAAAACGTACAGGATTTCTGATGATATGGTGCTCTACACTCTGGGCGCCGATCTAATGCCATTGTCCCATCCTGAAGGGTTTATCTGTCTTCATTGAGGTATGCTTCAATCGAGCGTCTGCTTTAATGTTATCAAGGAGATTTGAGAGTTCCTGGTGTACCTTGGCATTGCACCCGCTCAACTAGTGTCGAACGGGTATAGGACCGTGACTGCCATTCTGATTAGAGCCAAGGACGCTGGCGTCCGAGTATCTTCGAGGGCGATCCAACTACTTACTTCCCCTCGGATAAATGAGCATGTTGTGTGTGCTGACTTCGCCGGACTGCTTTGGCAATCTGCCTGACAATTTTAAATCCTGGCAAAAGTTTTGTTTCATGGCTCCTACGAACTCAAAAGTATTTTGAGTTTGCTGGTCATCCGGTCGAGCGTGAATTTAGACAATTGAGTAAGTTCAATTTTTTTTTTCTGGTCTTGCTTCTGTTAACTGCATATCAGATTGACCTTGGCACTTTTCGTAGGGAAATTTCCAACTTCACTGCTTTCTGTTGAGGATAAAGCAACTCTAAATGCGTTTTGCGACATGCCTCGTCTGCGGATAGAGGGTGTCATTTAGTCTTTTACTATCGAGTGCAGCGGACTGTGGGCTTATTAGCATGGGGCTCCCACTCTTTTTAGGGTTTCAAAACCAAAGCCTGAAGGTGTGTCTGCTTCGAAGAAAAGAAAACTTCCCAAGATTAAGGTTCCAAGCCCTTCAAGGAGGGCAAACATAGATGAAGCGCTTCCTTTTCCTGTGCATTTGAATAGGCCGCATGCTTTGTATAAACCTGCCCGCAGGGGCTTGGCTTCGTCTGAGGGACATGATGTTGTCGAGCAAGTGCTTGATTCGTTTGCTAGGGTGAGACTGCAAATTTTTAGGGGCGTGGTGCTCAAGCCAAGGCCCCTATCTCCCTTCTTGACTTGGAGAGGGAGTATCTGTAAACTGTGGGCGTGGAGGATTTAACCAAATTGAGTACAAAGTAGGCAAATATTCAGAACAAAATGCTGCTGCAGGCGGGCATGGAAGCTTCATATGGTCGTCCCTTTTCAATGGACTTTGAGTTTCTCCTTTCTCTGGATCACAAACCTGTTGAAGAGTCGTCCAATCTTCGCCCTTATGGTGAGGGGTCCCCTCCGTGATACCCGTACTGTCTTCCATTTTTTTCCTGTCCCCACATTGAATTAACGACGGGTCCAAGGCGCTTCCATTTTCTTCGTCAACTGATGATGAATCGGCGCATGAAAGAGAGCCGATTGTTGCGGGCAAAGGGAAAGTTGTGGATGAGGGCAGTGAAGACAGTCAAGGGCAGTGAAGACAGTCAAGGGCAGTGCTGGGGTGATTTTGGTCTCGAAGGATCTTCATCCGGATGCGTGGATCGGTCTGTTTGATCTAGACGCAGTAAGGATGAGCAACCAGGCTTGGCATTAAGAGACTGATATTTCTTACACTTCGAGGAAGCATATTAGCAGGTGGAATGACTGGCTAGTGAACTGTGCTCCAAAGCCAACAGGAGAGACGCTTTCAGAGCGTATGGATAATGGGCAGAAACATCTCGTGTTGGGGATGTCATACTTGAATCAAGGGCCGTACCTGGAACTGAAATTGAGGCCGCTCGTGAGAGAGTGTATACTATGGAGCGATTATTTGCAAACTTGTAGAAGTCATACTCTGATGCTCTCTACGAGGTTGAGGAAGCAACTTGAAGCTTACTTAGATACTGGAACGGAGTACTAGTGCGCAAGATCGAAAGCTAAGAAAGTTCGCTTGGAAGCGTTATAGTCCGACCTGACAAGGGCGGTGTCTGCGAGGAACCAGTTCGAGAATGAATTGAACCTTGTCTGTCATGACTATTTTTTGAAAGGCAAACGTGCCGCCGGTGGGTATAGAACCCAAGACGTGGGGTTAAACCACCACCGCCTTAACCATCCAACCATACTACGATTGGCTTATCCGTCGTGACTTGCAGCTTACCCGCGAGAATGTGGTTGGAGTGTAGGCCGAACTGCAGGCTATGCACGCTAAGAGGGTCAAGAAGGAGTCCAAATGGATTGCCCGAAGACAGCAGTTGGAGGCTGACGTTAAGTTTAATGCCAAGAGTGTGTGGACCGCTAAAGAACAACTCCTTCTAGCATTGAATGAGCTCAGTATTGTGAACGATAAGCTAGGTGTCGAACAATCCACGACTTACATACTGTCGGGCAAACTGGAGCGGCTAGAGCAGAGTTTGCTGAATCAAGGGTGCGCGAGGAAAAGCTTTTTAAGGTCCAAGGCACATTTGAGTTTAGCAGAGTCGCGTATGGAGGGTTGGAGTTGTTGCATCTGATGAATAAGGATCATCCCAACTGGGATCTCTCTTATAATAAAAAAAGTTGCATACGCAGAGTTTGGAGTGGCCTCCATCCGTCCAAAGAAGAAGGCGACCCTGATGAGGGTGATCGAGAAACAACACATATAGACGTGTCTCCTGCTTATTCTTCTGTTAAGTCTGGCTCTGCTGTATCTAACTCTCCTCCTGATGAGGAGTGAACCATGTATTTTCTTTTTGGCTTGCAAATGAATAGTACTATGTACATGTTCGTTTTTCCTTTGTTTTACTGCTAGCTTTTACATGCTTTGTCTTATTTCGACATTAATTGTCAGACGAAAGGCTCTGCTAGGCCAGAAAGCTTTATGATTGATCTTCTGGTGAGAGTTCTGATTGCTTATGCTGCGATAGTTCGTGCAATTCTGGTTAGAATCCTTTTAGAGATTGAGGAGTGTAATTCACTCTTTGTCTGGCGGCTTGGTTGTATGTTGAACCAACAGTTGTTGCTATTATAAGTGAATTAGTCAGACTGTGGTCCCAGCACGTGCATCGTTGTAGATGATCAGGCAATAGTCCTCGCGAGCCATCTGAGTCGAGCTTCCATAGCTCTGATCGGGCTTTCGACTTGTCCCTACCTGCTATTTATGGAATAGGCTTAGTTGGACTAGAGGTTGTTATCGCCAGTTATAAATGACTAAGTCAAGGTCAGGTTTGGTGACCATGGTGGTCTCTGGCAAGTCATATTGATCGGGCATCAAGGGCGCTAACTAGACTTCCACTTTCAAACCCATCTTGATCTATTCTTGACGGTTTAGGAATTGCAGTGAGCCGGAAGTTATCATCATCAGTTGTTCAGACTAAACTTTGGCAGGGTTCGGCGATCATTGTCTGTAGATGGCCAAATGATCCCTGGCAAGCCATTGCGGTCAGGCATCGTCACGTTGACTAAGCTCCCATTTTCTAGGCCGTAGGAATCCGCGCGCAGCGAACTAGGCTTCGAGCAGACCAGAAGCTGTCATCATCAGCGACCACTGACTAAGCTTTGGTCGGGTTCGGTGATCAATGCCTGCGTATGAGTAGTGATCCCTGGCAAGCCATCTCAATTAGACTTCGAGAACGCTGACTAGACTCCCACTTTCTAAGCCATCAAAATTCGTTATTAGCGGACTAGGATTCGAGCATACTAGAAGCCATTATCATCGATCGTCACCAACTACGCTTTGGTCGGGTTCAATCACTATTTCCCATGTTTGGACAATGATCCCAGGCAAGCCATCTCAATCAGGCATCAAAACGCTGACTAAGCTGCCACTCTCTAAACCGTTGACACCCGTTTAACGAAATTGGCATTAGAGTGTACCAGAAGCTATCGTCATATGTCGAAATCAACGAAGCTTTGGTTAGGTTTGGCGACCATTATCTATAGTTGGACAATGCTCCCTATCAAGCCATCGTGGTCAGGTATTAAAAACGCTGACTAAGCTCCCACTTTCTAACCCATTGTTATTCGCTTTTGGCGGGCTAGGTGTTAGAAAGGACCAGAAGCTATTGTAATCAGTCGAAGCTGACTAAGCTTTGGTCAGAACAAGATTTTTGTGTAAGTCTGACTTGGGTGTTTTGACTTATTTAATTCGCCTAGTAGTCTTATTCCAGAGTTGGATCAATTGATCGGACAAATAATAGCTTGACCTGATGCCTTGGATTTACTGATATTACTCTGTAGTGGCGCTCCTTATTTCATGGGTTCTCAAGGCCTTTGTTGTTTGTACCTTTGCATGTGCTAGGCCGGATTTGGCAAGGCATAAGCTTGGGGCCATTAGTAGAGGGGTCCAATTAGAAAGTCTTTGTAGATTAGCGTGCCAGGTGTACGGCTCATATTGCAAGACGGTTCGGTATCAGTTACTCCCCCAAGTTAATGGAGTTGCCTATAGGGCCATTAATTTGAAGTATGTGGACTTGTGCAATTGCAATTGAAACCGTCATTTCTCGATTTCCCATACAACATTTAATGCTGAAGTAACTGTGTGCTGACGCTACTTCGTAAACCATCACGCCTGTATATAAGCTGGTCGTTCTGTGTTCAAGCACTGCAATGAGAATAGTAGAGCATGTTAATCAAATGCATCTCACCAGAGGATATGCTTTGGGTTTTCCAATGGCTGAAGGAAGATCTCCCTCGCTGGAGTCTTTGAATGTTCTGACATTTGCAATGATGAGTCTTAATAAGACTTGTTATTATGTGATGCCACCTGATCTGGGTGGGCATCTGATTGATCCCATGAGATCTTGTAATATTTTCTTATATTGAGAAGAAGAGTTTTGGACTTCCCCTTAGGGGTTAGGTCTGTCTTCCATCTTTCGGCACTCCCAGGTCCTCTCGCACCACCTAGTATTCAAAATTATGTTCGCAACTAGTTTTAGAGTGGTCGTTCCCACTGTATCTACTGGGCTTCACGCGTGACGTTACATTTAGGAGGCAGGTCGGTGGAGCTCTAATGAATGCGACCTTATTTCCATGGACGTTAACTCAGCAATGCCCTAGATGCTCTCTTTTTGAGGGTCATCATCCTCTACCTTCTTCTTTTCTAGTTTGTGTTGCTACCTTCAAATCATCCTGCGAGGAGATTCGACGGAGCAATTAATTGAACGCGCTTTTTCAGACACTACTTTCACGACCTTTTCTTCTAGAGGCAGATTGGCAGAGCAAAATCTTTACGCTTGTTTCAACGGATATATACTTGCGTCAGACTTAGATACTTATAGTGTATAAACTTTTGTACTAGTTGGTCGGCAAGCTTTGTAATAACTTTATTGCAAAAAATAAAATATGTTTTAGTTGTGGAATGTGTCTAGTACGAACAATTCTTCTAAACTGAAATAAAAACATAAAACAAAATATGAAATCAAAGCAACAAAATAATTTAACTACGAGCAGGGACTAAGCTAATCTGACCCTGAAGGGGGCGCATATTGTCCTTGCTCGGATTGCATAATCCCTCTAGCGAAGTATCTTGTTTTGCCAAAACTAGCGAAGTTACTGAATACTGGGCTTCGTGCTAGCGGGCAGCTCCTTGCTGATTATCAGCTCTTGAAGTAAGTGGTTGTTTGCTGAAGTATCATTACTTAACTCTTTATTGGTCTGGATTGCGCCGCCAACTTTAAATTCTGGCTCTCTGCATAGATGCACTTTGGTTGTCGGGGCTTCTCTACCCTCGCAGAGTGATTCTCCTATTTTGTCTAACATCGGTGCCTGACATGTTTGTTCCACGGGCCCAAGCTGAAATTAGCAACATTTCAGCTGTTTCAGGGCTGTATATTGGCAGTATCTTGCTGCAGGTTGATCTCATCGGATAGTTCCTTGGGCCTGGTTGGTTGTATATTTTGTAAATTGGTGCAAAGTGGAAACTAATGCTTCCATATTATGAAGTCACGACCTTCCTAGAATAATGTTGTAGGTGGACCGAGCGTCAACCACCATAAATTCTTGAACAAGGTAATTCTGCAATTGTGGTTCTACTACCTCCACCATTGGATTGATCTTCCCGATGGGGAAACACATTTCTCCGCTGAATCCGACCATGGGGTGGGTAGCGGGGTTAAGTCTTTCTCATATAGTTGCATGTTACGAAATACGCTGAGAAACAGGACATTGAGCGAGCTTCATGTGTCCACCAATGCCCTCTTTACTTCCCACTTAGCAATGATGTTGGAAATGACCAGGGCCTCATTGTGAGAAGAATGTACCCCCTGGAGATCCCTTTCCGTTAACGTTAGTGGTGGGATTGGGCTGTGAACTCATGCATGCTACACCTGTTGGTCCTTACACTGAGATGATGTCTGCATCAGGGTCAGCGTCCTTTTGCGGGACTTGTTAGATTGATCCCCTTGACCGACCCCGTGGAGGATATAAATGATGTCAGGAGCTTCTTTTTCAATCTCCTTGACACACTCTGCTATTTCCTTTGCCCATCCATGCCTCATGTCCAAGCCTAGGAACTCCTTAAGCTTACCTTTCATTATCCAGTACTCGACTTCTCTTTTGAGGTTTTTGCAATCCTCAGTATTGTGTCTGATTTCCTTGTGGTAGGCGTAATATTTGTTGTTGTCACGCCGCATGAAGTTTCCTCGCTGCTTAGGCGGCCACTTCAGTTCTTCTCAATCCTTGATTGAATCAAGGACGTCAGACAGATTGGTGTTGAGAAGGGTGACAAATTTGGACCTGACATAATAAGATACCGTGTCCTGCTTTGTGTGACTCGAGTCGGTCTTGCTGTCAGTACACTTTTTCTTGTTCCCATCATCTTTTTCTTTCTTCTTCCCCTCTTTCTTGTCCCCGATCTCTGATTTCGCTTCCTTCTTGACTGTCAGCATCTTGTCTAGACTGATATATCTCTGGGCATCCCTTAGTAGGTCTACCATATTGGTTGGGGGTCCAGCGTAAGGAAGTCATAGAAATTGCCTCATCTCAAACCCAAAGTGAAAGCTATGACGAAAGTGTTATTACTACAGTCGTCGATAAGGGTCAACTCATATTTGAAGCGAGTGATCTACTCCCTCAACGTCTCGTTCTGCTTTTGCTTTAGGGTCAACAGATAATGCGGGCCTTTCCTGCTTCATTGGTTGCCCACAAAGTGTGTGAGGAATGTCGTCGCCAATGTCCGGAATGAATCGATAGACCTCAAAGGGAGTCTGTGGAACCAGGTCAATGCTAAAGTCTTCAAGCTGGCAGGGAATGATCTGCACTTTATCGCATCAGAGCCTTCCTTGAGTACTATAACGTGCTAGAAGTGGTGCAAGTGATCTAACGAGTCTCATGTCCTGTCGTAAAACTCAAGCTTCGGTGGTATGTACTTCTTCAGCAGCGGTTCATCCAGGATATGATCCATGAATGGAGGGACTGTGAGATTAAACATTACGTTTGGGTTTGTGGCCCCGTTCCAGATAAGGTTGTGCAAGATGTGCTTGTTGGCTCAGGACGTTGGGTCTTTGTTGATCACTCCTCCACCTCTGGTCCATTGAGAAGCTGTTAGGGCAACACAGTCTTTGGAGCTCTTTAGGGACTGGGCTCTTCGCTACTCATGGTCTCCTTCTGAGTGTGGAGGATTCCACTAATTCACATAATAAATAATTGTCTCCCTTCCATGAGAATTCTGGCTCCACCCTTGCATATGGGGAAATGCACTAAGAAGCTCCAAATCGATCCCACTATTTTTGCAATCTTTGATTGACAAAGCTTTCCAATAACACCTAACCCAATCCATCGCAATGTTATGTAATAAATACCTAAAACAATCAACTCAAAGCCAGTTGCTGCAAGTAAACTAAACACAAGGCTAAGACCTAGTTGGTGAAAGTGAATGACTGCAAACGCTATGCGAGTAATAAGCAAACAACAAACAATACGTAATATGCAGAATAATAAAGATTACCCCATGATTTATGTGGTTCAGCTTTGCCTACTCCACGGAATACGACTCTGTAACTATCTTATTGATATGGAAACACTTACTTGAAGATTACAACGTTGTCAAACAACGATCCTTGAGATTACCCAATCTCAAGCAAACAATACCACCAAGTAACAAGAGTTTCTTCTCAATCTTTCTCCCTTCACTCCTTCCTACAATGAAAGTATAACCCAAAAAGGAACCCCAAATATTTGACGAAACTAGGCAAACGAAGAACACCCAAAATCACCCGATTTTAATCCTTCTTACTTGGCCACTGTTTCATGCTGCACACACACCGAATCACGCCGTACTCGTAGTCTATTTCATGTCGTTCTTGCAGCCTGTTTCACGCTGCTCACGTTGTGTTGCTTCTGCTCACTTTGTGTTCTGCTGTTCACGTTATGTTTCTGCTCATGTGTGTTTCCTGATGTATAAAAGAGAGAAGGGGACTTGAAGTCCTTGTTTGTGAAGAACTTTATGTCCTTTGATTTTTCCCAATAAATTGGTAGCCAACCACTATTCTACAACTACATAAGCATCTCCACCTTGGCATGAAAAACCGCCAAGACCCATTTCTCAGTCATGAGAATCGTCGTCATGCCCCTAAGGGCCCTGCTCCCTTGGGGTGTCAACACTGAGAGAGCCTGATCAAGTTGAGACAATGCTCAAACTTGATCCCTGTAACCACTTTTGTCAACATATTAGGTGGATTGTCTTGAGTACCCATCTTTTCTAAGAGAACCTTGCCATCCTTGATGACATCCCTCATAAAATGATACCGCGCATCAATGTGTTTCGTTCGGGCATGATGAACCTGGTTCTTTGCCAAATGTATAACACTCTGACTGCCACATCATCCTAAATAACACCCAAATCGCTAAACAAGCCCCGAAGCCAAATGGTTTTCTTCACCATTTCTGATAGAGTCATGTACTCTACTTCAGTAGTAGATAAAACAACTGTAGACTGTAATTGAGCCAACTCACCGGATCCATCATCCCAAATGTATAACACTCTGACTGTCACATCATCCTAAATAACACCCAAATCGCTAAACAAGCCCCGAAGCCAAATGGCTTCCTTCACCGTTTCTGATAGAGTCATGTACTCTACTTCAGTAGTAGATAAAACAACTGTAGACTGTAATTGAGACTTCCAATTCACCGGATCCATCGCCAATGTAAAACAATAACCTGTAGTCGATCGACTCCTATCAATATCACCAGCACAATCCAAATCAACATAACCTCGGATCATATTTGACACATCTCCTCTCTCATATACCAAACCAACATCCAGCGTATCCCGAAGATATCTCAATATCCACTTTACTGCCTGCCAATGTTGTTTTCCCGGGTTTGACATAAACCTACTAACCAGACTGCACGAGCGATATCCGAACGTCTGCAAATCATGGCATACATAAGACTACCAACTGCACTAGCATAGGGAACCTATGACATGTATTCCCTCTCATCCTCTGTGCTAGGAGACAACTTACTCGAGTGCTTAAAGTGAGCAGCCAAATGAGTATTTACAGGCTTGGACATATCCATGTCAAAACGATGAATAACCTTATCTAAGTATTGTCTCTGTGACAATGTCAATCTGCTCTTATTCTTATCTCTCACTATCTCCATCCCAAGTATCTTATTCGCTGAACCAAGATCTTTCATTTCAAACTCCATGCTAAGTTTCAATTTCAATTTATCAATTTCTTTCATGCACTTCGCAGCAATGAACATGTCATCAACATAAAGTAAGATAAACACGAAAGACCCATTCTGGAGCTTTTTTGTGAATACACAAGGATCATACTGACTCCTTGCATATCCCTGCTCAATCATAAAAGTATCAAACCTCTTGTACCACTGCCTCGAAGAATGCTTCAACCCATACAGTGACTTTTTCAGTTTGCATACATTTTCTTTCTTACCAACAACAACATATCCGTCGGGCTGAGACATGTATATGTCCTCCTCCAAATCTCCATGCAAGAAAAAAGTCTTGACATCAATTTGCTCAAGCTCTAAGTCAAGCTGTGTTGCTAAAGCCAAAAGGACTCGAATAGAAATGTGTTTTACCACCGGAGAGAATACTTCATTGTAGTCCACACCTTCATTATTAATTGTGCATATCCTTTAGCCACCAATCTTGCCTTGTATCGTATACCTGTACAAATACCCCTGGAATCTGGAATCTCGTCTTTCACTGTGAAAACCCACTTACACCCAATAGGCCTCTTCCCTTTAGGGAGTGTCACAAGCTCCCATATATGATTCTTCTGAAGAGATAACATTTCCTCATCCAAAGCCTCCTTCCACTCCTTTTTGTGAACACTTCGCAAAGTTTGCGTATTTGTGGTAGGAACATCATCATCCTCGTCAAGAACTGAGAACGTGCAAGCTGCGCCATCCTCATAGCCAAATCTAAGTGGTGCACGTCTGACTCTAGGTTCTCTGCCTACTGCTAAAGACGGTGTTTGTAACTATTGAACCTGTTGTTGTGTTGGATCCATGCCCCCATCAGTAGGAACCTCATATTATGCCACTGTCTCATCGGGCATCATATCTATATCGCCTCTTTCCTAAGTAGAAGAAACATCATGCTCTATACGAGATCTAGGAGCTCCAAGCTCTACCTGCAGAGAATCTCTAGCATCCTCATCGTCGTCATAGCTATCACCCCTCCAAATAGGGGAACCATATTTGCATCTCTCACACTTTGCCTTTAACAAAGCCTCCTCATAGTACTTTACATCTCGACTGATCACAAACTTCTGCAAATCAAGGCATGCACCATAATCTATACCCTTTCACAGTATCAAGATAACCGAGAAAATTAGTTTTCCTGGCCCTTACCCCAATTTTATCCTCCTTAACATGAAAATATGTTGGAAAACCAAATACTTTCAAGTTAGAATAATCTGAAAAAATACCACACCATACCTCCATAGGAATTTGAGACTCAATAGCTGATGAAGGAAAACGATTAATGAGATGGCATGCCTTTTGTTTACTACTTCAGTCCACCATATTCTGCCCAAACCTACATTGGACAACATGTACCGTGCTCTTTCCAACAGGGTACTTTCATGTGCTCTGTTACGCCCTTTTGTTGTGGTGTCGACTTCACTATGAAGTGTTTTTTAATGTTCCAAACAAAACTTCTTCAAGGGATCCTTGGTATACTCACTTCCATTGTCAGAACTCACTACTTTGATCACCCTTCCAGTTTGTTTCTCAATCATAGCTTTCCACTTCTTGAATATATCAGTGACTTCATTTTTATGTTTCATGGTATACATCCATACTCTCCAGTTGAAGTCGTCGATAAAAGACACAAAATACCTTGAACCCCCCTTGGATGCTACTCTAGAGGGTCCCTAAACATCAGTGTGGATGTAATCCACAATCTCCACGGTGCTATGAGTAACATCACTAAAACTGACTCTGCACTACTTCCCATAGATGCAATGTTCACAGAAATCCAGCTTTGCCATTTTATCACCTCCAAGCAAGCCCCGTTTGCTTAAAGTTCTTAGTCCACTCTCACCTACACACCCTAATCACATGTGACATAACTATGTGCGCGCCAAGCTTTTCTCATCAACAACTGTAGAAACCATAGCTCCACCTTCAACTATACTGCCTTGAAGGAAATACAAATTGGCATGCCTAATTGCTATCATAAGCAACCTATCACCAAAGTAAACACTGCAATACCCATTCTCACCAATATACTTGTAGCTCTGAGCTTCAAGCACCCCAAGAGAAATCAACCTCTTTGAAAGAGCTGAAACATGACGTACATCGGTAAGTTGTCTACATAACCCAACTGCCAACTGGAATTTGACTATACCAATACCCTTTGTCTTGTAAGGCCGAGAGTCACCCATTTTAATTGAACTGCCCTTAACCTCGCAATAACTGCTAAACCACTCCCTTACGGGACACATATGATAAGAAGCTCCTATATCCAACATTCAATCGTCATACAAATGGTCATAAGACTTTGACATCAGTGCATGTGCTAAGTCACCCCCGATTAGAATATCCTCTACCACATTTGGCGTCTCAACAACATTCACCACGCCCTTACTCTCATTCTCTTACTTATTGTGATTATCCTTCCACTTTGGACAATCCCTCCTGTAATGGTCTTTGCGTTGACATTTGTGACATTCAACCTTAGACATATCTCTGCCTTTTGATTTAGACCGGTTCCTTCTATAGCTGTTCCTCTTGTAATTTCTTCTCATTATCACCGAAAAACCATGTGCTTGAACCTCATCATTCGAAGCACTCTTTCTAAAATCCTTTGCAAGTACAGCTTGAACAATATCACTATACACAAATATTTCTTTCTTCAAAGTTGTCATCTGATCAACAGATGGTTCCCATTCAGGTAACAAAGAAATTAACAAGAATAATGTTTTCTGACTATCTTCAAATTTAGCTCCCAAGCTAACACAATCTAAGTATAAACATTCAAATTCATTTATGTGATTAGTCATGAGTTACCTGGTTGCAACCTGAAAGTGAAGAGCTTCTTCTGTAGGTACATCACACTCATCTGATCATTCTGAAGGTACATAGCTAGAAGCTTATTCTAAATACCCTGAGCTGTCATCTCATCAGTGAAGTTGTAAGCCACATTGCAAGAAAGACACAAACGAATCATATTGCATGCCTTCTGATCCATTTTACTCCACTTCTTAATAACCTCAACCGTCGCCTTATCTGATGATGGTTTCTTTTTCTCATCTAGTGCATGCAATCTAATCCAAACTAACCAGAATCTTTTTATAATCCATCTACCAAGCTTTAAAATTATTCCTACCATTGAATCGAACAATGTCGAACCCATGGACTTTCACATAGCCATCATCACGCGATGAAGAAGACCTTTCAGCCATTTTATTTAACACCTTCAAAGCACAAACACCAACCAATTGGCGTTCTGATATCATGATTGGGGCATCGCACACCCCTTGGTGCACTATACATAGCAACAATATTGTCCTCACTTAAACACCACATATCGGGTATTCCATCTGGGCCTGGGTGGTGTGGGGTTTTCCCTAAAAGGTCTCGTTGCTATTAGGGAGTGGACCATTCCTTATAAACCTTCATGACAACTCCACCTTAGTTGATGTGGGACTATTCAAGCCAACTCTATCCCAATAATCTCCACCTTGGCGCGAATAGTCACACATCATACGATCTATCCACCCGGTCTACAACATCTCGAAGTACACCTCCTCTTAAAGTATCATTCGCAACCACGATCCTGTGGGTAGCACTCGGTGTACGGGCTCGACTATTCCCGGCGGTGTTGGCTCCACTTTGTCGCAGCCACCGCATTAACTCCACCTCGTCCGTACTTATATGATACCTCTGGACACCACCTCAGCAAGGATCTGGAGCCTAATCTGAATTATTCATCTGGCGGACCACGCACCTGTGATGCTCCAACTGGCTCGCTACCTTGTGCCTATCCCCTGAACAATGTGCCGTCTGCACCTCCACCTCGTCGAGTCTCAACTGAACCATTGGCTCTGATACCACTGTTGGCGCACTAGGCACGTGTGTGCACCTTGATTTACTATACATAGCAACGATATTGTCCATAACTTAAATACCACCATAATATATAGTTGCTAAAATGCCTCGTTGCTATTAGGGAGTAGATCAATCCTTATAAACCTTCATGACAACTCCACCTTAGTTGATATAGGACTATTCAAGCCAACTCTATCCCAACATATTCTTCATATGTAACTATATGAGAGCAACGTGAGCACTATAAGTTTATGAATTTTTGATGTAATTTCTTTACCAGAACCACAGACCATTAATGTTTGTTTGGTGGACACAAAGTTAAACAATGAATGCTCCCACCACAACATTCCATTCCTAGGTTGCCAATATGTGGTTGAGCCGAAGGCATAACATGTGGCCCATGTCTTCTTTGGCATCCTGAAGTTGCTATGTTTCTCTTGTATATTACAACTACCAAACCATCCATGCAAATACTACTCTTCCTTCACATCCAGTAGATTAGCTACTCTCCATCATGTATGCACCACCAACCCTCTTTCTGTTACACGGGGTGAATTTCAGCACTTTCTTCTCCTCAACATGGAAGAAGTTCGATGTGTTTGGAGGTAGTTGAAAATGGGGTTTCCTTAGCATTACAAGATGACCAATACTTGCAAAGGTAGTGAAGAGGCCGGTGAACTTTCTCCCAATATTTGACAACAGAGTTAGAGTTAGACCAACGATGGCCCAAACTCTAACACCACCGACGCCATATTTTATGTCAGCAACTATTGAGCCCATATTGACAACCCAACGTAGCGTTTGCGTTTCCAACCAACCTCACTACTATGACCACCCAATTTGCAAAGCTGTTCAAGTCAACCTAGCCAATTCGATGTCACACCCTTAAATTCAAGTCTCCCTTTTTCGACCCTGGACATTAAGAGTTATGGAGACTTACACATGTTTAACGTGTAGCTGTAGCACAAATGCCCATAGCATGACAACTCAACGGTTAGAGCTTGGCGGATGGTATCACTAGGTCATGAGTTCAAACCCAGCTTGCGGCATCTTTATGGGTTATGTGATCCTATAAAAACCATACTTGCTTTTCAAAAAAAAAAAAAGCTAGAGCACAAACTCAACTCTTTTCTAGGAGTACAGTTTTGGTGTCCGCGGAGTGATTATCACACGTGCTCTTATTATATATATATATATATTTATGGGAAGGAAAGAAAAGTAAGAATACGAATTTATCTTTACAATTTTAAATTTTGGGTTTTAAATAATATACAAGCTAAATAGATGATAAACCCATTCGTTATTTCCTTCCCCAACCAAATCTATGCGATTTAAGCAACTTGTGGATCTTTCCTATTATAAGTTTTCCATTTTAAAATTATTATTTGTGCGTTTATCTGCATAAAAAGGTTCATTTACTTTAATTATTGTTTTACTCAAATTATTCAAAATAATTTAATATACTAGTAACATAGATACCACATTTTCCCTCTTATCTAACAAGTACGAAGACAAAATTTCTCTTTGACGATTTGCTTTCTTTGATTGTTAGTGATTAACGACTTCCCGGCTTAGGGCAATCACTGTGAATTTTCCAAGCACACGCATATCACTTTTGGTGTGTTATGAGATTGTATTCCCTTAAAAGTAGGTTTTATCTGATCTAAAAAAAATTTCTAGTTTTCTTTTAGATTTTAACTTTTATTTTATTTTATTTGTAATATGTTAAAAATGATCACTTAAAGTAAAGAGAAAAAAAATAGTGAAGCCCAATGCATGAATTTCGGACTGTTGCACAACAACTTTTCCGGAGAAGGCTAAAATTCGAACACCAAAGCAAAAAGTTAACAAAATCCAGCTTCAATCCAAAACAACCTCCTTATATATCTGTTTTACACCCCACATCACAATTTCAAACTAGATCTCATCTCTCTTTCATTCTTCTTCAGAGAACATCAACAACAAAACCCCATAATATATATGAGTCCATCAAGGTTTTATGATGATCAACAACAACCACAAATGGTGAAGAAGGAGATGATGAATGGATCTACGACAATGCGCCCATCCCCACTGAAGATCAACAAGGAATCCCATCTCATTCACAAGTCATCATCATCATCTTCTTCATCTTCCAATTCATTTTCAGGTATTGCAGCTGCAGCATCAAGAAAACAGCACCATCATCATCATCATCAGCAGCAGCAGCATCGCTCTCCTGTGATAATTTATACTCATTCACCAAAAATCATACACACAAAAGCGCGTGATTTCATGGCGTTGGTTCAGAAGCTAACCGGCTTATCTCATTCCCAAGAGGAAGCCAATCAACCCCAATCACAAAACAATGTTTCCTCATCCGACGGAGATAATAACAATAAGAAAATGGTAAAGGCCAGTCCTAATAATGTTGGGTTGCAGGATGATGCTGCATCATCATCAGTTATTACTGATGAGAATTGCGGTGGTGGTGCGGTGGATGTGCAGGTGAACTCATCACCATTCGATCCACCTAATTCTTATTTGTCAGACATTCCTTGGTTCACGCCGAATACGTCAGATTTCTTTTGTTCTGCAAGGCCTAATTATAGATATCCGGAGCCGGTATTTACCTCTACAAACCTGAATAACTCCATTTCGCATTCAGTTCTTGAGGTTTTGAAAGGGTATCCAGATTATTGCGATTAAGGTCTGGTTTAATCAGTGATGATGACGATGATAAGGTTTTTTTTTTTTTTTTGGCAAATAATAGGGAGAGTCATCTGTTGGGTTGGATCAGGTTTTTCATTTCGTTAGTTTGTATAAATTTTCATTCTTTTGGTTGGTTGGAACAATTCTCCAGGAAAATGAAATTCATTTCTGACTGCAAGATTTTGCTGATTGATTCGTGTAGCATTTTTTGTGCGTATATTCTACAATGGGGCTGGTGTGATTTAATTTGATGCATGAGATCGAGTTTCTTTTGATATTTTATATTACCTAAGAACTTATTTTGACTTACATTTGCGATCACTACACCAAATTGACATATTTATAACAACTCCCAAATCAGTAACACTTTTGAGCTGTTACAATGCACCAAACAATTTTAAGTCAAAACTAAATTTAGTCTAAAAAATGAAAAACAGTTACACAAAAAAAGTGATATAATAAATTAGATCGTCATAAATAATATCACTTATAGGACCATACTATTCATGGTGATACAATTATTGTATCACTTTGTTTGTGAAAATGTATAAAATTGCTTTGTGGATTGTTATAGTTCAAAAGTGGTACTGTTATGGGAGTTGTTACAAAAATGCAAATTTGGTATGGTGGACTATTGTTAAAATTGAACTTCACAAATATTCAATCCTACAAACAATAAGAGTGATGTATGTCCTCATTACAGCAGTGGTTTAACCTTGATTGATGGTTTAGATCTGTAGTACAATGTTGATCTACTTGCTCATTCCAAGTTGAAAGGGAGCTTAGTGTCGGGCAAAGGCTTGGGTGCATGGCTTACTAGAGAGAAGGAAATTTTGTAAGGTTTGTTCATTGAGCAAGGTTTACTGCATCATTGAAACTATTTTGGGTACATCAGTTTCAATGTTTCTTCTCAACAGAAATGGAGCAACGATTTTATTTGAGCGGGCGGGGGGGGGGGGGGGGGGGGGGGGGGGGGGGGTTGAATAGTTAGTTAGAAAAAATGTAAAATTCCTTTCTTTTATTCAATAGCAATTCTTGCACGCGCGCACACATACACACCTTGCTCTCTGTCAATTAATATAATGAGATAGAACATTGAAACTTTTTAACTAAAGTGTTAAAAAAAATTTAGTGTTTGTTGGGTGATATTGTGTTATGAAAGTTCTTATTAGAAAGGTATACATATATTTGCTTTAATCAATGTAACTTGTCTAATGGATGTTGTACTATTACTGAAAATTCTAAGATGTAAATAACTCATATTACTTTAACTGGTGAACACATTTCAACATAGAAAAGACAACAACTAAAAAAAATAAAAGAAAAAAAATTATTTTGTAAATTAAAAACATAACCAATTATACAAAATCTAAAATCTAAAACTTAGCCTTACAAAAATGTTGCATTATGTTGCTTTTGGTTTAATTGTTTCAATGTCTATGTCTTTTCATTTAGAAAAGAACATTCCTAAAAAAAATGTGGAAGTAAAAGATCAACAAACTGAAACTTATTATATCACTTTCCATTTATGAGCTTTATGATGTTTCTCTATCAATTGGTAATAAATGTTATGAACTCGATCGAGGAAGAGCAAACTGTAATTCATGTTACGTTATATGCAATCCTATCGTGTTTTATACACAACTATTGCCTTCAGTCCTGCATCTCGTCATCTGTGTCTTATTGAATTCTTGGAGATGAATCCAAAAAAGACCTAGGATGGGCATGGGCAACAACTTTGAAACATTCAACACATAGGAAATTATTCACTTCAACTTTGTCATGGGGACACTACAAAAAAAAGCCCAATAGCTACAAATACTAGAGACAGTAGTCTGATTCCGTTTCTAATGAAAAGATTTGCAACGGCAAATTCTTTTGGTAGTTGTCCAAGACCATAATCATAAAAACTGTGCTTGTGACGGAAAAACCATGGCTAACTTCATAATAAACCGTAGTTAATTAAATCATTTTCGACGGCATATTAGTTGTCACTAAGTTTTACAAATAAAAATTGGTTGCTACGGTATAAGCCGTCCCCACTACATAAAAACTGTGCTTGTGACGGGAAATTTATGACTAAATTCAGAACAAATCGAAGCTAATTAAAACATTTGCGACGATATATTAGCTGTCGTTAAGTTTTACAAATAAAACCGGTTGCTACGGTATAAGCCGTCCCCACTACATAAAAATTGTGCATGTGACGGAAAAACCGTGGTTAAATTCAGAACAAACCATAGCTAAATAAAATATTTGCGATGGCATATTAGCTGTCGCTAAGTTTTACAAATAAAAACTTGTTGCTACGGTATAAGCCGTCCCTAATTGATTTTTTTGAAAAAAATATATATATATACAAAAAAAAAAAAAAAGCTTCGGGCGCGAATAGATTTGGGAAGCCCGCGTCACCTGCTGAGAGGAAGAGCATCTCCTTCTTCATCCAAGCTGAGAGGTATTAGGGCCAGAGAGGAAATATTTTGTCTGAGAAGAAGGAACATCTCCCAAATCCAAGCTGATAGGAAGAGTATCTCCTAAATCCAAGCTGAGAAGGAGAAACATCTCCCAAATCCAAGCTGAGAGGAAGAGCATCTCCCAAGCTGAGAGGGAGGAACATCTCCCAAGCTAAGACGGTGAGGATCGTCACCCGCTGAGACGGTGAGGAGCGTCAGCCGCTGAGAGAGAAGAAGAACCTCGCCTTCTTCATCTTCTTCAACTTCAAGGTGGGGGAAATTTGGGGTTTTTGTGCTCTATTCAGGGTTCAAGGTGAGTAAAAATCAAATCTCTCACTTACCCATCTATTGTTGTGCAAATTTTGTTCAAATCTTGAATACCCATTTCGATTAGCTATGAATACTCAGTTCAAATCTTGGATACATGTCATGCGTTCTTTTATTTGTTGGTTTTGTCATTAGTAATATATGTACAGTTAGCTAGAATCAATGAGCTTGGAAGGTGCAGAGCCCATGTGAAGTAGTGGTTATGGCTAGAATCAATGAGCTTGGAAGAGTTTCACGAGGGAATTAGGGCTAGAATTCTGATCCGATTTCGAGTCGATTTTTTGTCAGAAAATCCGACTATTTTAGTGATTGGTGAATCTATTTTTGTCCATGGAGATCTCCTTTTTGGTCATGTTTCCTACGATTTACAGCGAATTAATGAGGAGGTTAGGGATTGGATTAATGGACTAAGTGGGTGGCGGTCACCGGACTTTGCTCGGGGGAGAAATGTCGTTGTTTGGTTGAGGAAATATTCAAAAGAATCTACTAAGAATTGTGATTGTAAGACTCTTGAACATGTTTTAGCAACCATTCCTGGTGCTAAAAGAATGATAATGGGACACACAATTCAGAGTGTTGGAATTAATGGTGTTTGTGAATCAGGCAATTCGTATAGATGTTGGTTTGTCTAAGAGGTGTGAAGATGGTGTGCCCGAGGTTTTGGAGATCAATAGGAACTCAGACTTGAAGGTATTGGTATCAAGCCCTTTGCATAGCAGTAGCAGGTATAATTCTTCTTTGAGAGTTAATCGGAAAGAAGGGCTCGGTTCGTTGGTGCCTGAACAAGGACCTAAACAAATACAAGTGGAAGCGTAGGCGATTCATGCCATAGAGAATTGATTTGTAAGTTATCGAGAGTAGCAAAGGGAAGTAATAACCAGGGGAAAAATAGAGTATTGTAATGTATGGGTGTGTCAGTGTTTGTGGCAGGCAAGAACACCTGCCTATATATGTTGTTGTTACATAGCATTTACCCTTGTAGTGTTGATCATCCAATGTGTGCTTGAGAGGTTGGGATTTAAATATTATTAATTGACCAAACAGTTGGAAATCCTCAACTTGTAAATCTTACTTTTTATCATGGTTATCTTCTGCTTAGCTAGTTGAAGATCATAGCATCGTATCATCCATAAATAAATAATTCCATTGGCCTTTGACCATGCCAACAAGCCGTAGGGTTTAGCTTTGAGCCTTTCTCATCCAGCTAAGCATATCTAATGGTGATATGTTGAAGCAACATAACTACTTGAGAGATCTGATCTGACCTATTTCGCCTATAATCTGTTACATTTGGGAATGTCAAGGAAGGGTGTCACATTTCCTCTGGTATTCTTTTCTATCTTGGTTGTTGAAATGCATTTATATACAGCTTAAATAACTGACCAAAAAAGAAAGAATCCAACAAGTTTTGTTCCTAAAAATTGTGCTTGCAAACAATAGGTAGTCTGTACCCATTTTTCCCCAACTAAAAAGGCACTAACATAAACATATATGCATATAGAGTATAAGTTTCATAGTCAACCTAATATAGTTTGTGCTTCTAAAATGATGTTACAAGTAACCACCCTGAGAAAGCATTGTTGCATCTTACAGAGTTGTCAAGTCATGTCTAGATGGATAATGACAAACCAACTAGAGTCCTTAACATCAATTCACTTGTAATTTCAAATAACCGGCTTGAGACTTGGTCCACGATCCAACGATTCTCTGAGCTTTATCCTCGGCTGGAACTTCTCAAGCAATGTCCAGGAACAACTCATTAATAAAGCAATTTGATAAGCTGGCTTGAATGTCTTTGTTAGTGTCACTGTAATACGAGAACTGGCCTATCTCATCTTTCATTTGTTATTGTGAAGTAACTCTAGTAAACAAACCCCACCTTGGATCACTTTCGTTTAGTTCTTAGGAGAGCAACTGAAAACCAACATTCTAAGTAACACATACGGTTTTTCTCATTCAGATTGAGATTCTATAATGATTGCTTTGTAGGCCAACTTTTTAGTTTAATCATTATCCTTGTAGCGCATTGTTAGCATTAAATGTGAAATTCCAGGTTACGCTTTTTCGAGAGAATCATTTTCTTGGCAAACCTTCATTACCCACACAATTATTTTTTTGATAGGTGAAAAGTCGTCATTCCTTGTATTTGCACATGTGGTTAAGAAAAACAGGACCATTTACTGAGGAAAATTACTCTCTTTCCAATAATTTTTCCAACAAGACAATCTGAACAATAACTTTCTTAAAACATTTCTTGATGAATGTTTTCTCGACCCTTTTGCATCAATATAGGAATATATTCTTTAGAAAAGCTACAATCACCAACCACAAATCATGTTCAATTCAGAAATACAGTAACTTGTTTCCTAAGAGTTTATGTTAATTCCCTCTATGCAAATATATCGTAACAAGAAGGTTTTGATTGATTATACATATCGGTGTTATCTTGTATTCTCCAAACTTGTAAGATCGGGAGTGTTTTTCTACCTTTACAATGAAGTTTTGCATAACCATAACCATGTTGTCGATGACTAAATTATGCTAAGGCTCTCTCTACAGATTGCACGTCAAATATATCAGGACAAAATCAAATTAAGTCTCAACTAATGAATTGGCTAGCTACCTATTCTTGGCCGAGATTGAGTTATTATTTTCATGTCAGTTAATATTTTTTTGTCATCTATACTCGATAATTCCTCTCACCTACTTATTTTATTGTTGAAGGAAATAGTAAGTAGATTATGATGCTTGACCGCTCATTTTGTTCTATGCAGGTCATTCTTTCACTTCTCTCTCACAACGTAAAACTACTAGAAACCCGTACGAACCGTTTCATCAGCAGGTAATATTAATCAAGGCTTAATATGTATCAGTTCTCAGTGGAACTCCTTTTGTATTGTCATTTATCATCTCACTCAACTTCCTGTGAAATAATAACATAACTTTCCTATCTTTCTTTGCTCAACTTGGTTGAACATTCTGCCATAATTCTGATATGCAATATAATTACTTTCTTTGCTCAACTTGAATGATGCTAATATGCTAGTATGCTTGAATGCTGCTAGTATGCTTGAATGTCAGTATGCTGCTAGTAGGTATGTTAGTATGCTAGTAGTATGCCAGTATGCTGCTAGTATGCTGCTAGTATGCTGCCAGTATGCTGCTAGTATGCTTGAATGGCAGTATGCTGCTAGTAGGAATGCTAGTTTGAATGCTAATTTGAATGCTGCTTGAATGCCAGTATGCTGTTTGAATTTATTTCAGCGTTTCAGCATTTATTTCAGTGTTTATTTCAGCGTTTTAGCATTTATTTTAGCATTTCAGCGTTTAAATTTCAGCATTGTAGCGTTTAAATTTCTTTATTTCAGCATTTATTTCAGGGTTTATTTAAGCATTTATTTGAGCTTTTCAGCATTTATTTCAGCATTCCAGCGTTTATTTCAACGTTTCAGCATTTTAGCGTTTATTTCAACAATTTTTTTTTTTGGAAAGAGAGCTGGGGTTTGTTTTGGATCCCCTAAACGTAAAATGGGAGAAGAGTTGTTACATTCGTGGGTACATTTTGCCTATAGCATCTTCATAAACTATTTTTTTTAGGTCCTTCGCAAAGGAACTAGGAGTTATTTCAAAGAACTCTACATTCGGACATAAGCTCGCTAAGTGGTTTGCCACTCTGTTTGTTTCCCTGTAATGGTATTGGATTTTGAAGTCAGTTAGGGTGCTCAGTTCTCTTTTGATCTTGGTGATAATATGTGGCAGGTCCCATGGTGGGTCTTTATCCTTCTCCAAGTACGCTTTGAGTGATAGGGAGTCAGTACTAAAGACGAGTTGTTGAATGTTATGATTCTGTCATAGGGTCAAGGCTGCTTCAAAACCTTGTAATTCATGCTTGATCATTGAGTGTCCCAGGGTCGAGCCAGTGCACGCAACCAGAACCTCTCCCCTGTCAGCTTTGATCATAGCACCATAACCTCCTATTGCTCCGATAAGTGACCCATCAGAGTTTGTTTTGTGCCAGTCCTTCGGTGGCTTTTCCCAGCAATAATATGCAACTGTCTTGTGTTGGTAACTCATCGTTCGAAGTGTAGTTTCCATTTCATGACAGCACCAAGAAATTTCATCCCCACCTTCTTAGTTTAGCCAGTGTCTTGAGCCTATTGTTCACTGCAATCCAAGTGATGAAACTGTGTCGAGGAATGTTGTCTTTGTACCACAGTAATCTGCTCTATTCAACATCTCTGTTTCTATGATGTATAGCTTCATATGAGTATTTGAGTAAAAAAACTGCCAGTAAGTCGAGAAGTGATCAGTGGCAGCCCTAGGTATTTCACTGGCAAGTTAGCTATAAAGAACGAAAGATGTTTGTTGATCAAGGGCAGCTCATTTACAGAGATGCCAGCACAGAAGAGGGCTGAGGGGCACTCTTGTTTTTGTTAACACCCAATCCAGTGCAGGTTTTGAATACATCTAGGACATGTTGTAGACCAATCGTTGAATGCTCATTGCCTTTGAAGAATGCAATGAAGTCATCTACAAAACATAGGTGCATTATCATTGGGCTTTAACATCTGTAGTAAAAATTGTATGCACCTCCTTTAACATGCTTTCTGAGTAGAAAGTTCATTTCAGCATTTATTTTAGCGTTTATTTCAGCATTTCAGCGTTTATGTAAGCATTTATTTCAGCGTTTCAGCGTTCATTTCAGCATTTAAATTTCAGCATTTCCCATTTCAGCGTTTAAATTTCGGCATTTCAGCGTTTAAACTTCAGCATTTCAGTGTTTAAATTTCAGCATTTCAGCGTTTGTTCAATTAGCAATAGCAAGTTTGTTTAAAGTCAATTGGCAGCAAGTTTAAATGCTAGTATTAGCAGCGTTTAAATGTTGAAGTTTGTTTAAATTCAGTTGGCAAGCACAGTAAATTGACTAGTATACTTTCTTGGTTAGTTTGTTTTTGTTTTATTAGAGGTTCCTGCATCCAACCTTGCACTTATCCTTGTCGATTTGATAATATGTTCCGCTTACCTTTGTCGATCCTTCAAATGCGCCAACTCAAAATAGAAAAGAATATTTTATTCTATCTAATAAGATGTTGATTAGTAATGTAAAAATGCATCTTAGTTGTAACTTAGAGTCTCCATTTGAATGTGCAACTTTATGAGATTTTTATTACATAGCTTAAGCATTCAAATCTGTATGCTATTGAACAATACGTTTCTCATGCACTGCTCTTTCAAATTTTACAGGTTTAGGTGTTGCTGAATTGATATTGGTTTTGAAGTGGAAGATATGAAATTTTGAACACATTTTGTTGGATGATCGATATGGTGTGCAAGATCACATGAACTGTTGTATGTCTCATTTTTGTTGTATGTCTCATAGACGATCAATATGATTTATGTAGTTATTTAAGTTTAAGTGAGTTATCATCTCAAATTGAAATTGTATATATAATTTCAATTTGAGGTTGATAGAGTATAAAGTTGTTTGGGATTGTATTTTTGTGATGGACAAGTTATTGATTATACGAACAAGGTTAGTGTATTAGTCATCATTTACGGTGAAAATTAATATAATTGTGTTCAGGTCTGAAATGTTTCTTCTGAATGACAAAAAAATGCAATGAGAAATCTGAAAATAAATAGAAAGAACTAATTTCATTATAAAAAATGAATTTCCATTAGTAATATTTTTAGCTACAGCAAGTTAGTGTTAGCAACGGCAAATGCCGTCTCTATTTTGGCTAACTTAGCGACGGTCAGAAACTGTTGCAAGATAGCAACGGCAAATGTCGTATCTATTTTGTCAATTTGATACAGCTGCAACCGTCTCAGAAGTTGCAATTTAGCAACAGTTTGAAGCCGTCGCCAAATAGCCATGGCAAATGTCGTCTCAGAATTTGCAACTTAGCAACGGTTTGAAGCCGTCGCCAAATAACCACGGCAAATACCGTATCTATTTTGTCAATTTGTGACGGCCTTAGCCATCTCAAACATTTTAAAAACCGTCGCCATTGTTGTTGTCTTAAATAAAACATTGGAATTCAAATATGTTAAGCGACAGAGTTTTTTTACAACTTAGCGATGGTTATAAATCGTTGCCAATTAGCTACGGAATAGTACACCGTTGTTGTTACATTGGAGCGACGATTCAGATAGCTACGGTATTGCGACGGTCGTTGAGCTGTTGCTGATTCATTTTAGCTACGCTTTCTTTATACTTAGCAACGGTAAAACGCTGTTGCTAAATTTACTTTTTTGTAATGGAAGGTTATCACTTATTTCCTACAAAAGCTTAGACAAAACCAACTCTCACGGTAGGAATTGCATTCTAGGATAAAGATGTTTCCAAGAAACTACAAAAAGGGGTTCCAAGATGTCTGCAGCTTTCTAGGCAGCCAGGGCTATCAGTCATTTTTTAGTCAGGGTTGGGCTCTTTTACATTTTTACCCCTTCTCTTTAAAACACAATCACAAATATCATTTTTAGAATAGGTAAAAGTGTAAAGAACCCAACCCTGACCAAAAAATTGTTGGTAGCCCTGACTGCATAGAATTATTGTCCAATAACTTGTACATTTAGAAGATATGACTGACAGCCAATACTTGTACAATCAAAGTTTCACATTACATATAACTAGAAACTTGTATGATCAAAGTTTCACCTATTTAACCAGAATTTGTGAAGTAAGGAACATATACAAATTCGGCACATGCATTTTAGAGTAACAATCTCCATAAAGGTGAGTGGGAATGAAATTGTGACCTTAATAATGTAGAGAAGAAATGTATCAATCCATCTTGAAACAATAGGCCGGGCCTCCCCTACTTTGCTAAGACTTTGATATCTAATTTCAATCAAAGCTTTGACAATTACAAATGGTTGACTGTGTATGTTCGGGGAAGCATAAAACTTTGACATTGTGTTCGTCAATGCTTAAAACTGCGGTTAGATTGCAATATCAGCTGAGGAAAAGGAAGGGGTTAGACTGCTCTAAATTATTTTTGGAGTACAACCCAGGCTCTAAAATTCTGCGTTTGACCTTTCTGGAAAAAATTTACAGCTGTATTCCTAACAAGCTAATGTTCTGACATTTGCGATAACAAATGCAAATATCTTTATCTACAGAAGAATATGACACATGTCCAACCTCACTAAAACCATTTCAGATCATATCCAAATGAGCCCTTCTAGGGAGCGAGGGTAAGGGGCGAGGGATGGGTGTAACCACCCATCCTCCTCGAGATAAGTGACATCGCGCATCTTGAGGCGATTCTCTTATCTCGAGGGGGGTGGGTGTAACCACCCATCTCTCGCTCCCTAGAATTTTTGTATCCAAATTGATAAGGTTGCAGCCAATTTAGAGTGGCTACTAAGGAGTATATTGCTATAATCTGCCTCAAGGCAGATTACCTTATAGGGCATCAAGGATGCTGGCATCATAGAGACGTAAAAGTTTATCAATTGAGAATAAAAAGTATTTTGAAAAGAGGACAACAACAAAGAATGGTAAGAAAAGGACAAGGAATTGATGATGTAAAGGAAAAGAGATACATAGTCTTGATGCAGTTTTTTTTCGCTCCTTGTTTAAACTTAGTCAAACTTAGTCCTGTTGACCTGTACAAGTAATGCACGTGAGCCACAGACCATCATGGGATGGCCGAGGACACTCCAATGCTAAAGTCAGAAATACCTTTAAGGAATATGTAATGTTGTAACAGAAAATTTGTAGTGTACCTTAGCTTACCAACCTCATGTCTTATTTACAGTGCAAGGAGTTCTGGTTCTACCAAACTATCGTAGGCATAGTTTAGGAATAAGATCTTTGTGGAGATCATTCCCTAATTAGGAGTCGTGTTGTAGAAGGGAGTTTCCATGTGTGAAAGATACTTTAGTGTTTGTTTCCTAATTGGAAACAGATAGCAGATGTAGTTGCTCATCCGAAGTTGATCCTCGAGATACTTGCCTGAAGAGGGCTTACGGGTATTGAGGATAGTTGTGAGATGTGTGGGCCTAGCATGCTGTGAGCATTTGGGTCCGCCTGGCAGGCCGCAGTTGGGTGGGCTTAGAACCGCTTGGGCCGGATCAGTGTAAGGTTGATGCTTGAGGCCATAATTCCTCGAGATTATCATGACACGTGTACAACTCCGGGGTGTGACCATTTTTATGTATCATCAGTTACTCCCCTCGAGTTAGTGGGCCGTCAAATCGGTTCGCTAAGTCATCTCTTGAAGGGATGCGCCGCTCATGATGATTGAGTCTGAATCGGTTTGCTGCATTTATTGAACGTGCGTTGGTTCAGCGAAAAAGAGGCAGGAAGCCAACCTCTATTTAGGTCATCCACTGTGTAGAATCCGATTCTTCTACTTTCCTTGCTTTCGAATTTACCGCTCTGATTAGAAAAGATTGTTCGTCTTCTTCATGGCTCAAGAAAACCTTCTTGATGACGTTGTCTTGGCCGAGGGCCTGGAGTTTTTCGAAGACAAATTGTTGTCCGAACCTGGTCTCGCCAAAATCCGTACAAAGCTTGGGGTCCCTGAGGACCTGCCGTTGTATCTCCTAAATGGCGACCAGACGTCGATATCACCTCCGACTAGTTTTATATGTTTGCACAGCGGGATGCTTCAAATTGAAGTGCATTTCTGGTTCTGGATGTGATTTGGGAGTTCTTGGACTTCTTAGGAATTCCTCCGGCTCAGTTGGGGCCTAATGGATATAAGATCATCCTCGATTTTGCTCAGTGCTAAGGAGGCCAGTGTTAACGTGACTACGTGGGTGATTCAGTTGTTGACCTCTCTTCAGCTAAAGAGTAACGTTGCTTGTAAGATGAAGTCACTGAATTGCTTTGTTAAGTTACCTGATGATTTCAAGTTCTGACGAAAGTACTGCTTCTTGGCCCCTGCGGATTCGAAGTACTTTCAATGCAAGGGACATCCACTTGAGTGACAGTTCAGGTTGCATCGTAAGTTCATCTCTTTTCTTGTGTCTTTGATGTGCTTGATAGTGGGTCGTGTAACCATCGCTTGCGTTTTTCTGTAGGAAGGTTTTCCACTACTTATCTTACCTTAGAGGAACAAAACACCATGGAAAATTTTCATGTTTTGCCAAAAAGAAAGGCAGTTGATGTCATAAGGGTTTCCAACTTCATCCGTAGAGGGTTGCGGGACAACTGGCATGTGGCCCCCATTCTGTATCGAGAGTCATCTGAGACTCTTGCCTCCTTCGTGAGGAAGAGGTCTCGCGTTAGCACCGGTTCATCTTTGGCTCGACCTGCTCCGGTAAAGGGGGAACACGAGTCTGCTAGACCTATTGAGGCGAAAACTGATGTTTTCGACTTGGAGAAGGATTACCTGCGATTTGCAAGAGTTGTAGACAAGTCAAACCTTAGTGATGCGCAGGTCGAGGCTTTGAATAACTGTCTTGTGCGGGTTGCAATGCCTGTTTCGCTGGTCCTGATTCGCGTGAGGCCGCTCGGACAGAAGGCTCTTGTGAGGATTTGCCTGAGGTGGTAGAATATGATTGCCCCATAGTTGCTTCGCCTGATAAGGGTCGTGGTACCGACCGTGTCTCTTGCAGTCTGCATTGCTCACCGTCTCGCTCTAGGTCTCATTTAAAGGTGTTGGAGGGTCCTTTGAATACTTCGCTTCCTTTCTCCCTCCGAATTCCATTGAGCCGTCTCGCAAAAAAGGGGTTGTTGTTGTTGACAAGGGAAAGGCCACAGAGGAAAGCTTGAGGACGGTGGGATCGTGAAGGGCGGTGTCGGCGTAGTTCCCAATCAGGGAAAGCTTCATCCGGGCGCACAGATAAGCTTGTTTGCACTGAATTTGGTGAAGCTGAGTTCATCAGTCTGGCACCAAGTATGTTTCGAGGAAGCATATAAGCAGGCGTCACAGCTGGCTAATGGATCACGCTCCAAAACCCGAGCAGGATTCATTGGAAGGTTGTATGGATAAGGACTTGAAGTACCTTATGATGGGTATGTCTCATTTGAGCCATGCGGTTGTTGCTGAGACGGAAGTAGAGACGACTCGTGAGATAGTATACACCTTGGAGCGTGTCTTCTTGCATATGCACACGCTGTATTCTGATGCGCTCCATGAAATTGAGCAACTTAAGAAGCAGGTCGAAGAAAAGCAGTTGTATCAGTCAATCGTGGCCGCTGAGACTCAGAGGGCTCGTCTAGAGAACCTTGAGCTTGATCTGACAAAGGCGATGTTCGAAAGGGACAGACCTAGGCATGAGTTGAGCCGTATCTGTCGAGAAGTCAAGGTTGCACAGAAAGCTGCGATTAAAGCGAGTTCTGAACTGCTGTCTTTCGCTGAAGAGAATGCTTCGAAAGAAGCCTGGGCTGCTGAGAAGAAATCCGATGTGGAGTTATATGCTCGAGAAACGAGGAAGGTCGAAGACCAGCTAGAATAGGGGCAGCGGGAACTTACTGTCGTGAAGAGCAGTCTGGCCACAGAGAAGTCTGGCCACAAGGCAGTCTCAGGTCGACGCGCTGACTGGAAAGTTGGAGCTACTGGAGAGTGACTTTTTTATGCAAAGGTGCGGGCGGAAAAACTTCTCCAGGAACGAGACAAATGTGAGTTCCGATGGGTTGTACATGGATGGTTGGAGCTGCTGGCGCTAATGAAGGAAGAGCATTCGGAGTGGGATCTCAGCCGTTATAAGAAGATGTTGTATGTGGACCTGTCTGTTACCTCGACGTCATCGAGCGAAGAAGACAGTTTGAGCCTGGATGTCCAGGCTGCGACAAGTGTTGACGCAACTTTTGCTCCTTTTTCACTAGACTTAACTCTTCCATTTTTGTACCCTCTCTTGATAAGGAGTAAACTTTGTGTGCTTGTACTCTTTTTGTCTTTGACCAATTTTATCCGTTCCGTACTTGTTGTCTCTATTGCATGTTTTTTGTTTTGCCTTGTCGTCTTGCTTTGGCATAGGATAGTTGAATCAATAAGATGTTGACTGGTCTGACTGCGGTAGAGAGCTTGACCGCTTTGTGAGCTGAATAACTCGGGGTCATCGCGGTGTAGTCATGTCTGGTAGTGGGCATGTTATGAACGGTTTAGCTGGGGTTGAGTCATCCGAGTTGTGCCCTGTCCCCAAGGTAAGCTGCTTGAGAGTTACCTTTCTTGTGTGACCGGTCGGCTGTAGCTGCTGCTGTGAGCGAGTTGGGATGGCCGAGAGTGCGTATCAGAGTGTTCGTGCGGAGTCAGGCGTCGTAAGCTCGGGTTGGCATCCTAAGTAGCTTTTATCTGGGCACTGGTCGGCCGATCTTTGTTTCAACGCAAGTGGCCTTTGCTTAACATTAGAATGTCAGTCCGTTTGAGCGTGAAGACGCTGACTCAGCTAGATTCCGTTTGGTGACCAGGCTGAAAAGCGGTGGTCTCGTGGCAAGTATCGAAATCAGTTCGGGACTGAATAGGCTCCCACCTTCCAAATCGATTATGTTCGAGCAGGGTGGACTATAATTCGGGGAGTAAATGTTTGGCGACCAGGCTGAAAAACAGTGGTCCAGTGGCAAGCCATCGGAATCAGTTCAGGACAGACTAGGCTCCCACCGTTCGAACCATCTATACCCCTCCCCCGAGCGGTGGGGGCTACGACTTCGAGAGAGGTTTGGAGACTAGGCTGAAAAGCAGTGGTCTCATGGAAAGCCACTAAAATCAGTTCAGGACCAACTAGACTCCCACCATCCAAATTATCTGTACCTGAGTGCACCAAGCTACAAATTTGGGAGGATTTGGCGACCATGCTGAAAAGCAGTGGTCCCGTGGCAAACCGTCAAAATCAGGTCGTGGTTGACTGGGTTACCACCTTCTAGACTATCTACACCCTCGCAGCACGAGCTACAAGTTTAGGTTTGGTGATTTGGCGACCACGCTGAAAAGCAGTAGTCTCGTAGCGAGCCATCGAAATCAGTTCGGGATTGACTAGGCTCTCACCTTCTAGACTATTTACACCCTCGCAGTGGGGGATACAGTCCAGGTTTTGATCAGAAGATATTATTGTTAGTCATCACCAGCTAGGCTTACCTGATTAGGTTCGGCGATCATTGACCGTGAAGGGGGCATGATCCCTGGGGATTCGTCGTCACCATGCATGATAGCGATGATTAGACTCCCACTTCCTAAACCGCCGATGCCCGCGCTAAGTAGATTAGGTATCAGGATGAACCGAAAGCCATCGTAATCAATCTTGGCTGACTAAGCTTGCTTGGTTTAAATAGAAGTTTTGCCTGCTAGGGGGCGTGCGAACCTAATCCATCAGCATGTTGCATGGAGAGGATGAAATTACCTTAAATCAGCTGGTGATCTAAAGGTATAATCCGTATGTCAGGGTTGACTAGGATCTTTAGTGCTCGTGCCAAGCACGTGATAGAGTGTTGTTTGAATAATATGCTGAGCCCATGGGCCTGCAAAGGAAGGGTTATGGTTTTCTACACAGTGCGTTGCGTGTACAGCGTAGACTGCGAGACGATTGAGTATTGGTTACTCCCCTTCAATTGGTGGGGTTGCATGCAGCACCATTAATTGATTGATGTGGTCTACACAATTTCCTTGGGAACTGTCGTCTTCCAGCTTCCCGTACGGTATTCAATGCTTGACAGTTAATGCTTGAGTGTCCGCTTGGTGAACCATCATGTCTATATAATGGTGTTTTCCAATCGTTGTAGGAAATATCTTTCGCAGAGCTTATCCTCTGCAATGTCCTTGCTTGAAAAGGATGTTTTGGGTTTTCCAAAGGATGGAGTTGATTCTCCGTCTCTGGAGTCTTCGAATGTTCTGACATTTGCGTCGATCAGGCATAGAGATAGTTGTTGTTATGCGTGGTCACCCAATATGGGTGGGCACGTAGTTGATCCGCTGAGGTCTTATAATCTTTTCTCATATTTCGGAGAAATAGTACGGATTTTCTACCAAGGGAAGAGTTTGTCCCTTATGTGCAGGTGCCTTATCGTTGTTTCTGAATGTTTGACTTAGATATAGCATCTGCATCCTACTCCATGGTAGCCGCCTCCGCCACTTCTCGATTAACTCCGTCGTCCGGCTTTGCGCTGGAATTCGGGATCTCGAGATGAAGAGTAGTTGGACATGGTCCATGGATTGGGCCATTGACCTCTGGATGTCCCTCTCATCCCCGCAACCGGAAAGTGCACCCTACCTGTGTCGACCTGATACTTGTCCCAGGTTTACTGTTTCAATGGACAAGCGTGTGAGCTGTGGCTGGTCGTGGGACTCCCAGTTGCCGATTTTGTACTCCCGTATACCATATTTGATGGAGCCTTATTTCGCTTTTGGGTAGCTTGCCCCAGACTATTCGTGTTGCTTAAGTGGTCAGCAGTTTAAGCAAGTCCTTACTCCATGTTGATCAGATGCCTACAGTATGTAGTCTTCTGTATCTGCCTCAGGGCGTTCATAATATGTAGCCTTTTGTATCTGCCTTAAGGTTCTTGTTGTTACATCTTTCCAATAATCAATAGAGTTTTTTTTCTGTAATTTTTCCTTTATTTCTTAAATGATTGAAAATCCACATAAGTCTTCTAAGACCTAAAACTCAATATTGACTATGGAAAGGGAAACAAACAACTGAAACCAAACTAACTGTTGAGGGAGAGAAATTGATCCTGGCCTTGAAGTGGATTCAGGTTTCTCTCTCGGATCATTCGGCAGACAGTCGAGGCGTTACATAGATTACTGAAGAGTAAACCTTGCAAAGGGGCGGATCTCCGCGCCGATGAAATGTCAGGGGATGTGTTCCTGCTTGCCATTGCCTTTTTTACTCGCTGGGTGGAAGAGCGTGTTACTCCTATACTGCTTGAAGGTGATGTCTCTACCATCTTTTGAACTTGCATTGGGTCAGGCTATTTTGCTGATGTAGCTGAATCTGAGAGCACTCAATCTATTTCAGTGTGGCGTAATGGCAGCCTCGTGCAGTAGGTTGGTCTCCACGTATGGTTCTTTCGGGGTGATTAGCAGTATACTTAACACACTGGTGAAGGGTGGAGACCACTGCTTCCATCTGGTGGAGCCAAGGTCTTCCCATGATGAGATTGTAGGATGACGATGTGTCTACCACCATGAAGTCCAAAATCAGGACTTTCTTAAGCTGCAACTCTCCTGCTATCGTAGCCAACCTTATCTTTCTGATGGGGAAACACTTCTCTCCGCTGAATCCGATCAGCGGGTGTTGTAAAGACGCCAAGTATTCTTCCTTGAGGTCCATGCTGCGAAATGCATTGTAGAACAGAACGTTAAGTGAACTTCCCATGTCGACCAGAACTCTCTTTACTTCCCACTTTGCGATGCAAACAGAGATGAGCAAGGCGTCGTTGTGCGGCTCTCGGACTACATCGAGGTCCCTGTCCGTGAAAGTCAAAGTGGGAATGGGTTTCTGAACCTGTGAGTGGCATATGTGCCTGTCCTTACCCGCAGATTGTGTTCGCATATCCATTAGTGTCCGCTTGCGGGACCTATATGAACCGTCTTCATTTGGTCTGACTCCATAAAGGATGTAGATTATCCCTGGAGTCGCCTTCTCTATTTATTTAACTGACTCCCCTTTGTCCTTTGTGTGTTCCGTAGGTTTCTCAAACTCAAGAACTCTTTCAGTTTGTCGTTGCAGATCCAATACTCAACTTATTACCTCAGACTCTTGCAGTCGTTAGTTTTGTGGTCACCCTCTTTGTGGTACGCGCAGTATTTGCCGTTGTCGCGCTTGGAGGGGTCTCCATGTGTCTTTGTGACCCACTTCAGTTTCTCCCAACCTTTCATAGAATTAAGTACGTCTGACAGACTAGCGATTAAGGGTGTCACGGCTCTGGATCCAACATAGTTGGATGATTTCTCTGGCCTGGGACGACCAGGGTCCAGCCTGTTGTCATTGCGCTTCCTTTTGCTCTGTTTCTTGTCCTCGCGACTTTTTCCCTCCTTCTTGTGCCTAAGAGAGGAGGGCTTCTTATCACCTGCGGTTTCCTTTTTAGTGGTCCTTGACTCCTCCAGGGTGATTTGTCTTTGGACGCTCTTGAAGAGTTCCGCCATGTCCAGAGGTGGTTTCAAGGTGAGGTCCTCGAAAAGTTTTCCCTCTCTGAGGCCCGCAGTGAAGGTCGTCACGGCTGTATTGTCGATGCACCCGTCGATGAGGGTCAACTCGTTGTTGAAGCGCGTGACATACACTCAGAGCGTCTCGCCAGACCTCTGCCTTAGAGAGAGTATGTAGTGCGGGCCTTTTCTGAAATGGTGGCTTCCGACGAAATGTGTCAGGTATTCCTTCGCCAGTGTTTTGAAGGAGTCGATTGACTTCGGTGGAAGGCTTTGGAACCATGTCAGCGCATGACCTTTTAGATTGGTGGGAAAGGTTTTGCACATGACGGACTCGGATCCTTCTTTGAGGGCAATTACGTGTTGGTAATGGCGCAGATGATCGAAAGGATCGGTGGTTCCGACGTAGGAGTTGAGCTTCGGGGGAGTGAACTTCCTCGGAAGAGCTCGTTCATTATCTGGTCTACAAATGGTGGGACGGAGAGGCGATATAGTATGTCTGGATCATGCGCCCCTTTGCGGAGGGGGTTCCAGGGCTGAACCTCTCTATCCTAGCGGTGAGCACAACGTTAGCCGTGCAGGCTTCCTTAGTCCAATGAAAACTAGTGGGGGTCTGGCTCTCCTGCTCTTGCTCCCTATCATCTTCCAAAGGTGAAGGTCTGTGCTGCTCCTAGTCTCCATTAACAGGTGGTGGATTCCGTCGCGAAAGAGTCTCCACCGCCTTGGCGATCTGCTATATCTGAGATGCCAGCATGTCGATTATGGGGTTTATGGTTACTGCCGTTGGTGTGGGAGTGTGAGTTGGCTGCCCATGGATGACAAGAACTGATAAATGAGGCGGTATAGAGACAGCCTGAGCGTTGGATGTGTCCCTTGGTTCTCCGTTGTTGCGTGACCTGGTGGTCACCATATCTCTGGGTTTTGATAGGAACTATGTCATCCCCACGGATGACGCCAAACTGACGATTAGTGTAAAGTTATGAACTATGTCATCCCCACGGATGACGCCAAACTGATACAGTCTTTTTTCGTTCCCTGTTTTGACCTAGTCATGCAGACCTGCTGACCTGCACAAGTAACGCACGTGAGCCACAAACCACCGTGGGGTAGCCGATGGCACTCCGATGCTAAAGTCAGACAGGGCTTTGAGGAAGGTGTAATGATGTAATAGGAAATTTGTAGTATACCTTAGCTTACCAACCTCATGTATTATTTATAGTGCAAGGAGTTCTGGTTCTACCAGGCCATCGTAGACGTAGTTTAGGAAAGAGATCTTCGTGGAGATCCTTCCCAAATTAGAAGTCGTGTTGTAGAAGGGAAGTTTCATGTTATCTCCGTGCTCCTAAATATGCGGGGGATAATTCCTAATCCAAAAGCAATCCGTAGAAGGGAGTTTCCCTGTGTGGAAGATACTCTGGTGTTTGCTTCCTAGTTGAAAGTAAGGAGCAGTTGTAGTTACCCGTCCAAAGCTGATCCTCGAGATACTTGCCTAAAGAGAACTTACGGGTATTGAGGATAGATGTGAGTCGAGTGGGCCTAGCATGCTGAGAGCGTTCGAGTCCGCCTGACGGACCGTAGTTGGGCGGGCTTAGAACCTCTTGGGCGGGATCAATGTCGGACTGATGTTTGATACCATAATTCCTCGAAGTTATCATGACACGTATACAACTCCAGGGTATGACCGATTTTATCTATTATCAATAGTCATAGATCTTAATCCATCATTACCCATTCACTTGCACACCACAAAAAGTGTATAAGATATATATCCTGTAGAAATTAAAAGCTTACTTGATGTGATGATCAAGCCCATCGAGAATAATGGTCGAATAAGTTAGGAAATGTACTATCAGGGGCACAAGCAATAGACTCTGAAAGCACAATTGATTTTATTTTCTCTGGTTGTAACTAGCTAACATATGATTTGCACGTGAAGCGTACTGTTTGTAATGAGGTTTCGAAATCCCATAAGACATCCAGGGATTTTTCTGTATCCGTTCATCTAACACTCCATATGCATACGAATAGAGCAAACAAGATAGTCCACCCAACTAGAGTTTAATCATCCTTCAGAGTCCAGACTCTAGATAAAATAAAATGGTTGATGTAAGAAATTCAATCAATCAGTATATAGTTCAATCCATTAAATCAATTAAACCATTATATGCACTTTCAATGTGATAAAAGGCATCTCTTCTGATGTTAGTAGTGGGGCTTCTATCAGATGAAGGGATTTGCTACTAATCCTCGAATCCACAACATATATTTTTGGGTTTCATATACTTTCACTAGTAGATCCACTGGAAAGAAAACAAAGATTTTAAGAAAAAAAAATTTTTGTTTCTTACCCTAAATAACTAGAGGGAAAGCATGCAATCATCACTAAAATGAGAAGACTTTGATACCTCCCTCAACTGAGTGGGATAAGTCAAGGGCACACTTAGCAGTGATGGTAAGAATTATATCCTCATTGGATAGGAGACTAGTGGATTAATATTAGATCCAAGCAAGACCTCATGTCAGTAATTAATGAAAAATAATTTAACTAGTATATACCTAAAATCATTGATGAAGAGTACGCACACAACAATCCTCACGAACCAAGTAATACTTAGCAGAGAAATCTTTTATCTTGAGAACATTTCTCATATGTCTCTCAAACCGGATAGAAAAGTAAGAGGTAGAGAAATTGGTTTGGAGTGGGGACCTCAGTCGTATATATATAGAGCAATAATTCTATCATTAGTTCATCATCAATAATAGAATTATAATGAGACTTAAATTGGTATCTACACATAAATAACCTTCATACTCAATTTAGTAATATATGTCAAGACATACAACATATAGTTAGAACCGTGTTTATGACCCTATTCTTGTTTCTTAATGATCACAATTAATCTGGTATAATCAAACACTACTCACCTATAGTTCGACAGTCTACAATGTATAATAATATGAACTATGCAGATCAACCTTAAGGGAATATTCTAACAATCTCCCACTTGAACTACATAGATCGTCCATAGATTATACATTGTAAAACTTTATGAGCTCAAAATTTAATTGTAGAGAGTTGCGAGTGTTGTCTCAAAATAATCCGGTCCATTTAAAATATCAATATATGATCATAGCGGCCTTCACAACATTTATCGTGGTTGGACCCATCCATGGTCACAAATATGAATACAATCAACAAAATAGATCAAATTATCGACGTGTACCATGAAAATGACATGTAATGTGATCCCTAATCATGTCCATTTTCAACCGGCCGGACCTTATGATTCAAAAATTAAATCACCTTATTCTACTTAATCAAATTGTATATGTGCAACCATAATTGAAAAAGTAGAAAACTTTATTTCAAGATCATCAATCAAATGTAATGATAACTGGTGCACTCAAAATCCAATCTCCTGTAAGTCTAACCTGCAAAACAAATGTTAGATTGCCAAATATCATTTTTTTTGGTGGCCGAAGGCACTCCGATGCTTAAGTCAGTAACTCAGTTGGAGATGGAGATAAATTTGGACAGAACTCAGTTAAAATTGCATACCTTTGTCGAATGTTCCTTTTACCTTATATAATGGACATTATTAATTCTTTGTGTGACCTAAGCATGTGAGGCGCAACGAGGGGAGAAGTTCTTTGTCGAATATCTCCATAAAGATACGTCTTCGAAGGCGTAACTCCCTTCACGACTCTTTTTCTTTGTAACGTTCCTCCTCTTTAAGGGAAAACTCTATTAAGCTTGGATTTGTGCCTCTGACTATGGATTATTCTGATGGGCCATGTTTGGGCTTTTACGACTGGATCCACCCTTTCTAGGCTTTGTGAATTGTCTTAGTCTTGAGATATTTGATCCTCGTGATGGACGTTCTTTGCAACTTGTATGGTTGTAATGACAATCTTATTTGATGTATCATCAGCTACTCCGCCCTTAGTTAGTGGGTATGCTGATGTAACCACTAACTGTACGACGGTTGGATTTTTGATTTCACCATCACGGTGCATTTAATGTTGTTAGCAGCTGTTGTTGTGTTTGTTTTTTCGATGTCTCATCCGCCTGTTCGTTTCGGTGTGATTTTTGGGTTTTCGCGCGACCATCGTGTCCTGCACATTTTCCTATGAGTAGTTTTTTCATTGTTCAACCCTATAAAAATGAAGAAATGGATACAACATTTTCTTCTTTACGTTCTCTTCATCGTCCAAGGCCCGGCTACCTTGCGTTGTACCCTGGCATGTTTCAAGCGAGTCTTAGGCTTTCGGCTCTAGAAATCTTCTAGGAGTATCTAGATTTCTTGGGCATCACTCCCACGCAAATGGTTCCTAATGGATGGAGGGTAATGATCGCGACCTTAGCGAGAGTCATTTTATATGGGATTCCAATGAACATCAAAGTTTTTTACTCCATGGCGGGTTTTAATGTAAACGTAAAGCGCACTTGCTATCTCCGTGGTCCATCCTGTTTTGAAAATCTTAGGGACAAGTTGAGTATAAGGGGATGTCGAGGCCCTAGTTTTACGCGTTCATCTCTTCAGATTATTTCAAGTTTCGCAATGTACATATTCTGCGACCGTTTCGAAGACCAAAAGGAATGAACTGTTTTTGTCTGTGGAAAAGAAAGAATTACGTGATCGATTTAATAAGCTGTCCCAGTCCTCAGTAGAAGCTTTCCTCACTATGAATATCATCAATCACAATAGTCGGTACACTATGAGCGAGGCAGATCGTGAAGCCCTTACGACGGCTTGTGCTTTGGAAGTTATTGTTGCGCGTGCCGGTAGTGTCGTCATTTCTTACGAGGGGCAGGAGAGTACTCCCACGTCTGTCGTTGGGGATGCGAGCATTGATTGGGAAGTGAGCTCTGTTAATAAGCCTATGGATCGCAATGCTTCTATCATTGCTAGAGGTGTCGTTGATGCTGGCTCGAGCATTAGAAAGAGGAAAGTTCCCAAACTCGCTAGTCCATCTAAGCTATTGGCGATCAGTCCTGGTCACGTCCCGAAGAAGAAGAAGCTCGCTACCTCGGTTCATGGTATTACCAAGGCACCCCCTCCTCCAGTATCTTTTGGGAAGGGTGGTGGTGATGATGTTGATCCTACTGCTCGAGAGGTTGATGAGATAAATCAAACTCTTGAAATGGGCAAGAAAGAGGTTTATCGTCATTTAAACAATCGTAAGGAGAATCTTGTCTCCTCGTATGGCGTGCTCAATTTCACCAATTTGTCTTATGATGATTCATGTGTTTTCGACAACATGATGTTCTAGCTTGGTGTTGAAATGTCTAAGAATCCGAACAACACGAAGACTTTGATTGATTTCGAGTTTGATTCCTCATTGGAGGATCAAGTCGTTGCTCATGGTCGGAGTTCTAAGATTCATGTTTCTTCTGTCCTCGTGGGTACCTCGAAGTTGCCTGCTACTCTCCCTGCTACCAGTCCTACTGTTGTTGCTTTTAAGAAGTTCAATTGGTCTTTAGAGCCTGACGTGCAAGATAGCGCTAATAATCTCATCGTCGATTGTCATGGGTGGTTGGTCGAGAGGGCTCCTATGCTCGTGCATCCGCCATGTAATCACCTCGATGAAGGTCTCAAGCATCTCATGGAGAGGATGAGTCACCTTGTTTATGCTGGCGTTATGGGGTCAGATTATGAGGTCGTGCGCGATCAGGTGGCGCTCATTGAACAAAAAATGGCGGGGCAGGCCTTGGTTCTTTCTCATGTTCTCCGTAAATTTGATCCGCTGAGAGCGCAGTGTACAGAGTATGTGAAGGCTGTTGAAGTTGCTCGGACTTCGTTGAAGGAAGTTGAGGCTATTCGGAATAAGTTTGTTTCCGAATTTGAGACCTTCGAGACGAACTTGAATAAATTATTTTCTCAATTGAGTATCACTGAAAAGGAGTTGTTTGAAGGAAGGGTTGATCGTTACAAGGCCAAGCGTTATGCTGCAGAGTACCCCGTCAGTCTGAAAGCTTCTATGGTGCGAGTTGCTCAGTTGAATATTGAATTTGCTACTGCCAATCAGTGGCTTCTACTAGGTTTACTGTTGTTGAGAGCGAACTCACTTCAACTCAGGCTGAGCTTGTATTAGTTACTGATAAGCTAAAAAATGTAAAAGTAGCGGACTGGAAAAGAGTAGTCGACGGTTGTCATGACTTCCTAGACTTTATCGAGTCGCAAGGTTTGGATTTATCGAAGTATCGTTGTTTTGCTGAGTAGGTATTCGGGGACGAAGATACCCGTTCCAGATTCACTTAGTGTTCCCATTGATGAGGATTAATCATCTATTCATCCGTCTGAACCTGTGCCATCGAGTGATATTGTTGCTGACACAAATGTTCAACTTCCTCCATATGCCTACTGACCCTCCTCGAATTCATGTAACCTTTTCTGATGTAATGAATTAGAAAATCAATGAGAATCTCATTCTATTTATCGTTATCGTATGTACACAGTATGTCTTTCCGTCTAACTTGTTAGACTTAGCCTTTTGCTTTTGACATTCCTGGTTGAATTTTGACTTGTTTGTCCGAAATTTTACATGTGTGTTTCGATTTTTGACATATTAGTTGTGTAGAATCTTTTTATGAATTTACATGTCTGGATTTTGATGTCGTACATTATAGTTGACAAAAGAAAAAAGTTTGGCTCATGTGTCCAGGTACTTTATTACTTGATGGTTGATTACACCAAAAGTTTTTTTGTTTATGTCCGATTTGCTTGTCTTGATACATATATTTAGACTTTACACGTAGCCCGATACCTTGGTCGTGCTGTGTATTTCCTCGAGTAAAATCTTTAGTCTGACTTTTTGTCCCGACTAGACTTTATCGCTTGAACGTGAGATAGAGGGTGTAAAGGAGCTTTATTGATAACATTTTTTTCAAATGCTCTACATTAATTCCACGGTCGTGGTAGTTGTTCGCTCTACATATTTTCTAACCAGTATGTCCCTAGTTTGTTGATTTTTATCACTTTGTATGGTCCTTCCCAATTCGGATTCAACTTGCCTGCGCCTGGTTCCTTTGTGTTGAGTTGAATTTTTCAAAGTACCCAATCACCAACACTGAATGTGTGAGGCTTTTTTTTATAGTTGTTGGTCATCTGTTGTTGGTAAGTTGTTCTAATAGAAACTTTTTCTCGTTTTTATTCGAGGACATCCAATCTGACTCTCAGTGCTTCATTGTTGTCCTCTACTCGAAACTCTTCAGTTTTGAATGTTGGCATGCCAATTTCTATGGGTATCATCGCTTCAGACCCATATGCTAGGGCAAAAGGACTCTCCCTTGTTGGAGTCCTTTTTTGTTGCTTTGTAAGCCCAAATGATGCTAGGCAGTTCGGATGTCCACAATCCCTTCGATGCTTCGAGCTTCCTTTTGATCGCCTCTAGGATTGTCCTGTTGGCGACTTCGACTTGCCCATTTGCCAGTGGATGGGTGCTGAGAAGTGTTCTTGGATGCTCAAAATTTCACATAACTTCTAAACCTTCTTGCCTTCGAATTGCTTCCCGCCGTCTGTGACAATCACTCTTTGCTAACGGCTCCACTTCTACCCACTAAGTGAAGTAATATACCGCTAAAAGGAGGAATTTCTTTTTGTCAGACATTGGGAGCGGCCCAACGATGTCCATCCCCATTGTGCAAATGGCTATGGACTGCTCATCGGGATTAGATTTTGGCCTGGCATGTGAGTATATGAGGCAAATCTCTGGCATTTGTCACAAGTGCAAATGAGTTTATTTGCATTCACTTGCATTGTCGGCCAATAGTATCCCAGTGTCAGTGCTTTGTGGGCTAGTGTTCTTCCTCCTAGATGGTTTCTGCATGTATCATGATAAATCTCTTGCAGAACATACTCAACATCGTCGGGTGAGAGGCAACTTAATAGCGGGTTGATGACGAACTGTCCGAGTTCTATTGCCCATTTTGCCATTCTTCCGGATAGCTTTGGTTTGTACGATATTGTCCTAAGTGGTTGTTAGGTCATGACAATGATTGGGTGAGCTTGGAAGTATGGTTGTAGATTTCTTGAAGATACGATCAAAGCGAACGCTAATTTCTCCAAAGCCGGGTAATTGATCTCCGCATCTACAAATGTTTTGCTGATGTAATATACTAGCTTTTGTGCGCCATTCTCCTCTCGTATCAGTGTTGAGCTTACCGTATGGTTGGACACAGACAAGTATAAATACACTGTTTCCCCCGTGCTCGGTTTTGATAGCAGTTTTTTGTTCCCCATGTATGCCTTCAATATTTGGAAAACCTTCTCGTAGTCTTCGTTCCACTTGAATGTCTTGTTTCCTTTCAAAATGTCGAAGAAAGGTAGACATTTTTTCGAGGACATGGAAATGAATTTGTTCAAAGCCACTATCCTGCCATTGATATTTTGCACGCCCTTTATGTTCGTTGGTGACTACATGTTGAGAAGTGTTTGTATCTATTTCGGATTAGCTTCGATTCCTCTTTGGTTGACCATGTATCAAAGGAATTTCCCTGATTCTACTCCAAATGTGCATTTCTCCGAATTCAGCTTCATTTTGTATCTTGGAGCTGGGAGAAGACCTATTCGAGGTCTTTGATATGGTTTGTTCGGCGTAAACCTTTGACCAACATGTCATCGATGTACACCTCCATTGTCTTACCGATCTGGTCTCTGAACATTTTGTTGACCAATCACTGGTACATGGCTCTCGCATTCTTAGTCCGAATTGCATCACTCGATAACAGTATGTATCTCTTTCTATTATGAAAGATGTATTTTTCTTTGTCAGGAGGGTACATTTATATCTAATTGTAGCTAGAGTACACACCCATGAAGCTCAAGAGTCTGTGTTCGACAGTGGCATCCATTATTTGGTCTATGCGCGGGAGTGGAAAATTGTCTTTCGGGTAGGCTTTGTTTAGGTCATTATAATCTACACATACTCTCCATTTTCCGTTCTTCTTCTTTACCAACACCGTGTTAGCTAACCGGTCCGGATAGTGAGATTATCTGATCATTCTTGCAGTTATCAGACGGTGCACTTCCTCGTTTATTGCTTGGGTAAGTTCTGGGGCAACCAACCTTCTTTTTTGTCAGGCTGGCTTCTTGTCCGAATTGACTTGTAGTTTGTGAGTGATGATAGACGAGTCTATTCTCACCATATCTTTCATTGTCCAGGCAAAAAATCATGATTATCCTTCAGTAGTTAGACTAGTTTCATGGCGAGTTCCAAGTGGATTTTCGTGCCAATCCGAACTGCTTTATCTCCTCCATCATCCAAGTATACTACTGTCATTTCTTCTTCTGGTTGTCCATTGTTTGGTCGACCTCTTAGACTGGTTGGGGTCGTATTGTCATCCGAAAATTTAAGGTTTGTTTGACCAGGTTACTGTAGTGGCTTCTATGGTCGTTGCAGTAATTGTTATCTGTGCGGGGCTTTCATCGTTGCATAGTGGCCTTCGCATGCAGCTACCTAATCTCCTTTGATTATCTCGACGCCATCATTGGTATGGTACTTCAGGCATTGATGCATGGTGGAGGATACTGCACCCATCTTGTGTATCCAAGGCCTTTTGAGAAGCATGTTGTATGCAGATAAAACAGGACAACAAGGAAATCTGTCAACATATCTCGTTGTCTCCCTGGTCCTCCCGCTTCGACTGGCAGTTGGATCATTCCAAGAGGATGACACTATTTTTCGCTGAAACCTACCATTGGTTGATCATTGGGCAAGAGCATTTCCTTAGTAAATTGCATCTTTCGGAACGATGTTAGGTAAAAAGATTGGTCGAGCTGTTCGTGTCGATTAGTACTCTTTTGATCTCCCACTTGGCTATCAATACTAAAATTATGAAGGAAATGGATTCCCTTCGCGTCCTTGTTGAAGAAGATCAGAGTTTGTTGCATCATTCTGGTGCGTTGTGCAGAAGGCTCTAGGTATCTGATCATTGTTCATAAATCTCGGATTGATCGCTTCCGAGATCGATTGGATAACTTCTTTTCTCCGATTACGCAGTGTAAGACGTATATCAGTTCCCTCGATTGCTTCTCTGATCTGGCTTCTTTTCCTTTGGACTCTCTCTGCCTATTGAACTTTCCAAGTCATCCTTTTTTGATATGGCGTTTGATCTCGTCCTTTAAGTTGTAGCAGTCCTCGGTGTCGAGCCCGTGGTCCTCGTGGAAAGAGCAATATTTGTTTTTACTTCGCCCATCCGGATCTCCTTTCATTTTGGGTGGTCACTTAACGTCCTCCCACTTCACCATATTCTTCAGGACCTCAGCTCGACTTGTTTTCAAAGTCGTGAATGGTTTCCTTGTCGATCATTCGTATTTGGATCTTCCGGGTTGCAGCCTTCCAGGTTCTTGTTGGTTGAACTCGGATCTACCACTGATTCGATGTTTTTTTTTACTAGCCTTCCCTTCCGAGGCCTGTTGTTCCCTCTTCCTTCTTCTCCCATTTCTTTGTTAGCTGAAGTGTGTTTCTTTTCGAATTCATTCTTCTTCATAGCAGCCACCATCTCCTCGAGAGTGATGTGTTTTTAAGTGGTCTTCAATAGAGTCATCATGTTCTTTGGGGGGTCTAGATTCAAAGAATCATAGAATGGTCCCCTCTTTAGTCCGGAGGTAAAGATGGCAATGGTCGTGTCGTCGCTGCAGCCGTCAATCATGGTCAACTCATTAGTAAAAAGGGTGACGTATTCCCTTATGGTCTCATCGGGCTTCTGTCTGATGTGAAGCAGATAGTGTGGGCCCTTTCTCATTCGTTGGCTATTGATGAACCTCATGATGAAGGCAATGGCTAGCGCTTGGAAGGAGTCTATCGACCTCAGTGGCAAACTGTTGAACCAACTCATCGCTATGGAAGTGAGACTGGTTGGAAATGTTCGGCATATGACGGACTATTTGCAATCCTTCAACGCCATCAAGTAATGGAAGTGTCATAGATGGTATGTGGGATCGGTGGTGCCATCGTATGCCTCAAACTTTGGTGGAGTGAACTTTTTGGTAGAGGAGATAAATCTGAACAGAACTCAGTTAAAATTGCATACATTTGTCGAATGTTCCATTTACCTTATATAATGGTCGTTATTAATTATTTGTGTGACTTAAGCATGTGAGGCGCAACGAGGGGAGACATTCTTTGTAACAGTCTTCTTCTTTATGAAGATACATACTCGGAGGCATAACTCCCTCCACGATTTTTTTCTCTATAATGTTCCTCCTCTTTTAGGGAGATTTCTATTGAACCTGAATTTGGGCCTCTGACTATGGTTTATTCTGACATGCCTTGTTTGGGATTTTACGACTAGATCCACCCTGTCTAGGCTTTGTGAATTGATCTGGTCTTGAGATATTTGATCCTCATGATGGACGTTCTCTGTCACGTGTATGATTGGGATGACAGTCTTATTTGATGTATCATCAATAACTATAAGTTCATCAAACATGACAAAATATTACAAACTCTCATTCATTAGGTACATCACAAGGACTAACCACTCCCATACTAGTAACATGCTTTTTGAAAACTTTAGATGGTAATCCATTAGTAAGTGTATCCACAATCATGAGAGTTCTAATAATGTGCTCAACTGCAATTTGATAATTTCCAATTCTTTTTTTAACTACAAGATATATAATGTCATGTACTTTGATGCTCCGGAAGTCTTGTCATTATTGGAATAAAGAACAACAACTTTATTATTACAATAGATCTTCAATGGTTTCTCAATGAAACTAGTTACGTGAAGCCCTGAAATAAAGTTATGTAACTGCAGTGCATGATTTGATGCTATGTGACAAGCAACGAACTCGACTTCCATCGTGGATAAAGCAATGAGTTGTTGTTTGACATTTTTCTAAGAAATGACACCACCAACTAGCAGGAAAATGTATTCTGATGTGGATTGTTTAGTATCAAGGCAATCCACAAAGTCTGAATCTGAATACCCAACCACTTCTAAGTGATCAGATTTCTTGTATATGAGCATAAATTCTTTTTGTTCTTCATTGCAAATACCGCATTACTCTTTTAGCCGTTTTCCAATGATCCATGTCTGTATTTTTAAAATATCGGCCAAGCATTCCAATTGCGTACGTAATATCTTAACGCATACAAAAATGAGCATACATACGACTCCCCACAACAGATGCATAAGGGATATCTTTCATTTGTGTCTTTTCTAACTCATTATTTGGACTTTGGAGCAAACTTAACTTATCACCAGTAGCAATTGGTGCATATCTCCCAGTTTACAACTGTGCATGTCAAATCTACTTAGCACCCTTTCGACATAAGCCTGTTGTAATAAGCCAACCATACCATGTGATCTATCATGATGAATCTCTATGCCTAACACAAAAGATGTTTCACCAAGATCTTTTATTTCGAAACTCTTTGAAGGAAATCTCTTAGTCTCATGCAACAAGCCTATGTCACTACTGGCTAGTAGGATGTCATCAACATATAATACCAGAAAAAATATTATCCCACTAATCTTACGATGAACACACTGATCAATCAGATTTTCCACAAAACCAAATGAGGAAATTACTTGATCAATCTTTTTATACCATTGACGAGATGCATGCTTTAAGCCATACATGGATTTCTTTAATTTGCAAAATTTATGTTTCGAGTTTTTAATCTCAAAACCCTGTGGTTGCTTCATATAAATAGTTTCTTCAATATTTTCATTCAGAAATGCAGTCTTAACATCCATCTAATGGAGCTCTAAGTCATGATAAACTACAAGGGCCATAATAATTCTAAAAGAGTCTTTCGTAGAAAATGGAGAGAAAGTCTCTTTATAATCAATGTTTTCCTTTTGAGTAAAGCCTTTAGCAAAAAAATGTGTCTTATATCTTTCGATGTTTCCTTTGGAATCTAGTTTGGTTTTAAAAACCCATTGGCATCATATTGGTTTTACACCCTTAGGTAACTCGACAAGATCCAAAACGTCGTTAGTTTTCATAGGCTTTAACTCATCTAACGTAGTATTCATCCAATCTGAAGAATGACCGTTTTGTTTGGCTTGAAGAAAAATGATAGGATCATTTTTCATTCCTATGTCAAACTCACGCTCATCAAGATAAACTACATAATCATCCGAAATAGCAGATCTTCATTTCCTATTCTATTTCCTTATTGGTTGTAATTGGGTAGGTTGAGTTGTTTCTGGATTAGCAGAAGGCAATACAGTAATATTTTCGTGATTTGCATCCGTATCCTGTTCTAAAACAGGCATGATCACGTAAACAGGTTGAATATCCATCATAGGAATTTCAATGTTCTTATTCAAAACTAATGTTTATGGATGGTGTACTCTCACTATTGTCAACATCCTCAATAAACATGGCATTATCCATCTCAAGTATGGTATTAGTAGATGGGCAATAAAACTTGAATCCTCTTGATCTTTCTGAATATCCAATAAAGTGGTAACTAACAATTCTGGAGTCCAATTTTTCTTCATGAGGCCTGTAAGGCTAGCCACAGCTGGACACCCCTAAATATGTAAGTGTGAATGCTCAGACATTTACCAGTCCATAGCTCATATGAGGTTTTGTTGACTGCTTTACGGAGTACTCTATTAAGGATATAAACTGTAGTCTTTAAGGCCTCTCCTCAAAGAGACTGACAAGGTGGAATGACAAATCATACTCCTAACCATGTCTTTTAGTGTCCAATTTTCTCTCAGATACACCATTTTGGCGTGATACCCCTGGCATGAAGTACTGAAGGACAATGCCACATTCCTATAAGTACCTCGCAAATGGACCTGAACATTGGCCTGACTGTCAAATCTAACATAATATTACCACCATGGTCAGATCTAACGACCTTAATTTTCTTATTATGTTGATTTTCAACCTCAACTTTATAGGTCTTGAACACATCCAACGATTATGATTTTTCATGTATTAAGTATAGATACCAATATCAAGAATAATCATTTGTAAAATTAATAAACATTGTTTATCATTCCAAGAAGTCGTAAGGAATGGACCACAAATATCAGTATGTATCAAATCTAAGACACCTGAGCTCCTATGATCATCTAACTTCCTAGTGTTTGTTTGTTTCCTCTTTATACGTTCAATACAAATCGTAAAATCTCTAAAATCAATTGTACCAAGAACCCCAGTTGACACAAGCCTTTCAATCATCGGTCGAGAGATATAACTTAGGCGCTTATGCACTACAAGAAAACAGTAATTTAGTGACGGTGGCCAAAGGTATTTAGCGACGGTTCTGACCGTCGCTAAATAATACAGCGACGCTTGGCCAACCGCCGCTAATAAAGGCGTCACTAGGTCATTCAGCGACGGTTTTAAGCAACCGCTGGCATAACCGTCGCTAAATACTATATAGCGACGGTTTAATGTAGCGATGTTTAATTTAGCGACGGTTATAAACCGTCGACAAAATTCGATGAACAATCCAACTTTTTGCCTTTTAGCGACGATTTGCAACCGCCGCTAAATTCCCTTTGATAATTCAAATTTTTTTTACCATATAAAAATCACATTTTTCAACCTGTAGTGTTTTCTTTTCATTGGGTGCAGATAATCTATCCAACATATGCACTACAACTTTTAGACTCAAATCAAAAATCAAATATAAATGACACTAAACTAAACTCATATGATACCATCATCATACATTAAGGGAAACTTTAATTTCATTTCAAAATCAATATTATACATGGTCCAAAAGAAAAATACAAATTAAAATTGTTACAAATTGTCAATGTTTACATCTAACAACCAAAACCGAATTCGGGATCTTACGAAGACCAATAGCATTCATCTCTACAAAAAAAAAAAAGCTTTAAAAGGTCTTGTCCAACTGCTCTATATGCTTCCCGTAGCTCAGACATCCGAGAAAGATCAGGATGCTGTATCAGTTCGGCATGTTGTTCCCCAAGCTAATTAGCTATCCTGCTTGCAAGAAGCCCTTGTTGTTCCAAAAGGAAGAGAACTATTTTTTTGATCTGAAATTTAAAGTGGTCAATGGAACAAATAAATTTGTATAGTTTCACTAAATAACATATAATAGACAATGCATTTACAATTCAATGCAAGGAATAAAATTATAGTCATCGAATTCTCAATGCAACGCGAATAAAAAATTTAAGAAGCGAAAGAGAATGTTCGTACTGAGGCCTAAATATTACATCTAGCTTTACACCATTATGTCCAAGTAATTATATACAGGGTGCTAATAAAACTAACAAGTTTTCAAGTAATAATAGCAGCCATGGCATTTCTAGGGAAAATGAATGACAGATCTCACCAGCAAAGAAATGTTTCCCAAGACTATGGCCCTAATGATGACTTTGCATTGATACGAGTATGATTGTATGAATGATAGAACTCACCAGCAAAGGAATGTTTCCCAAGAGTCAGGCCCTAATGATGACTTGCATTGATAGGAGTTAAGATACCTGGAAAAAAAAATCAATTTCCAGGCACAGGTTATGTTAACATACCTAGAAAAAAAATCAATTTCCAAACACCTCAACCTGCATCAATAAAAATAAAAACATGTCATTGAGACGGAAAAACAAACAGTGAATGTAAGAATAGTTCATTAAGCAAAATCAATCATTAAAATTTCCAGCTCAAAACATTTTGAAATATTGATTCTTAAGACACCAAAAAGCTATTAAGTGAAATCAGGAACCCACAACTTACTGTGTTCAAAACATGGTTTCTTTGGTAGGCATTTCATCAATGTTCCCTAGAAGATCAAGCAATCTGGACTGTCCCATTCATTTCATGTGCATGGATAGTTGAAAACAGCCTCAATGACCATTGATCTCAAAACTGCTACTGCACATGACTCGTCACAAGGGACACACAAACACTACAAAAACTCACTGCAACAGTGCAATTTGTAAAGCCTACTTCTCCAACCCAACCAACCTATGCCACAACAGGTGCACATCTAGGTTTACTGCACTGCTTGGAGATGCTAAATTGTCTAATGTACTCTCTATAAAACAACAGTCCATCTCAGTTCCCACTTATACACATACCAACAAACTAGTCTCTGCATACTGAAGAGACTAGAAGAAAATCCCTTAGAAGAACCCGAGCAAGCAAAAACAAAGCTACTATTAACATTACATGAAGCACCAGCACCCACCATCTAGGTATTACAAGGCTGTCAAATCTAAAAATCCAAGTGATAAGAAAATAAGAGCTGCAACAGCCCAATAAACAACTAATATATACCCTGCTAGCCAAAATTTGCAGATTCACTCCTTTGACCACCTTTTCTCATCCCCTTCATTAAAATCCACCAAAACACTAATGCTAAGCAACAGAGACAGAATAACCAAAGAAAATTATGTCATAAATTGCTTCATTGTCTAAAAGCACAGAAACATCTATGTGTTCAAGCAGAGAATAAGTGGATAGCACACTGTTGTAAGGCTCAACAACTGCAGTAGACACCTGCAATGGAGAAGACAAAAAGAAAGGTTGAGGAGAGAATAAAAACACAAGGATTCACAATTTCACGTAAAAGATGAAAAGGGGAGGAGTCTCAGCTTTTTAAGAGATGGTTAACATATACAGATTAAGAAGATAAATCCTGCAATCACTATCTGGCATGGTATAATGAGTGGAAACACATTCAGGAATTTGAAAAGAAAATTTGTCGAAATGAACTCACCTATTTGCTTAAATTTGTCAAATAAACTAGGATTGACAAATAAACTCACCTATTTGCTGAAAAGAAAACACATTCAGGAATTGGAAACACATCCTAGGATTGACAAATAAACTCACCTATTTGCTGAAATTTGTCGAAATGAAGAAGAAAATGAACCAATCTCCTCTCAAATCCAAGTGTAGCATGAAAAAATATGAAGGGGCAAGCATATAAATAAAAATCAAGTTGAATAAAAGCCCAAATCATGGTGAATCAACTAAAAAAGCTTATACATGAGGACTTACATATAGGATTGAAAGTGATCTTGTAAACAAATTGTATTAGAAAAAAGTAATGTAAACTAATGAAAGCAGCCTTCATGTGTAAAGAACATCAAGGATTAATATCTTGTGTCTATTAATAAATAAAAGACTGATAAAAAGAATGGTGTCAAAACATTCTTATATGTTTGATGTGTGGTATATACATTATCTGGGTAAAAGACAAATAGTTGCAAGAAATTGAATTGGTTGGAAAGTCATGAAAAATGATTCCATTTTAGAAAGTGAGATTGCTCCAAAATGACTGAATCCTAGCACTGACATGAAGAGATTTCCAAAACATACATTGACCCTTATCATCTACACATAGCAAATACAGAGATGTGAGACCAAGCAAGGTCATTCCACTTGAAACCAAGCATATCTTTCAAACCGAGGCAACCCAAAATTGTCAAAAGAGGTAATAAGAGACAATATAATTAGACAATGTAATAGACAAAAATTTTTAAAAATATATCAATAGTTGCCAATAAAGAAATTATAGAATCACGTACTGTTACTAGGAAACCAAGTCAATCTTTCTTCTGGAGGTGAAACAGCAGGAGACTCAACAAAAATGAAGGTTAGCAGCCCTACACCACAAAATCAAATTGTAGATTTAGTAACAGTAATGACAATATATATTTTATATTTTTATCAAGCAAAACAATAAGAATATTTTTTTTATCAGTCATGACAACAATAATAAAGGAACTACGAACATGGCTTGTGTCATTACCCTGCAAGCTTTCTGGCAAGACCCAAGATAGATGAAAGCCTTCTCAAAATTGTAATTGCTCTTTGCTGATATCTCATAGTATGGAGATTCTTCTTCCTGTGGAATGTGACTTGTTTTGCTTTCACTTGCCTATTCTTGACATCAACCTTGTTCCCACAAAGAACAATAGGGATATTCTCACAAACCCTACATTTTTCATTATTGGAAGAAATGAGAAACCATCCAATGATATCACAACAGAAATAATAAATGCAAACAGAGTATTCCGTGTCTGTGAATCTTCCATATAGGATTGTTGGTTTGATCCGTTTGGACAAGGTTCATACTACGTATAAACCATCCAATGATATCACAACAGAAATAATAAATGCAAACAGAGTATTCCGTGTCTGTGAATCTTCCATATAGGATTGTTGGTCTGGTCCGTTTGGACAAGGTTCATACTACGTATATTCGTGTTCCTAAATGAGGTGTCTTTCCGTGCGAAGATGTGTCACAAGAGGCTGCAGGTTTTTCAATTTTGTTTACGGGCTGTTTTTTGGTGTTGGATGCTGCTGCTGCGTTGTTTGGTTGTCTTGTGCGGACGGTGGCCAGCATTTGCAGCTGGCAACAGGAGGTGGTTATAGTTTTTGGTTGGATCGGTTTAGAGAGGCTCTGATGGGTTATGGCAGCCGAGTAGCTGGCTGCGAGGACAGTTGTTGGTGCTGTGCACAAAACAGAGTTGCACACTCTGTTTTCAGTTTGGGTTGCGATGCGGCTATACTCTGTGGAGAATGCGAGCTGCTGCAGTTTCAGTTTGCGAGGGGCTGGAAACCTGGATGCTGCTGGGCGACTTTGCTGCAGGTGGTGGGTGATTTATTTCGCGGAGGCGGGAAGGCTGGGCTGGAGCTGCTGATCTAGGTGGCGGCCTTGGCTGCTGCGCTGAGGAAGAAGTGCTGATATGTTCGCTGAGGGCTGCTTGGTGTGGCGTCTTGGGCAGAGATTGTATATGCTTTTGGGTCGATGTTTGCAATCGCGTCGTCGACATCTCTTAAGGTTGGATTCTATCATTCGACATGTCCATCTGCAGAACTTATAGTGAGAAAAGCAGTAAACAAAGCAGTAGCGCGTAATCCAGGCATTGCAGCTGGTTTAATTAGGATGCACTTCCATGATTGTTTCGTCAGGGGTTGTGATGCATCAGTACTACTAGACTCAACGCCAGGAAATCCCACAGAGAAAGAAAGTGTAACTAATAACCCGAGTTTGCGAGGATTCGAGGTGATTGATGAGGCTAAAGCTAAAAATGAAGCTGCTACTCGAGACCCTACTGTGCCACTTGAGATTGTGATGCCAAATAGGCTAGACAATATGTACTATAAAGAGTTGATGAACCGAAGAGGCTTGTTAACTTCAGATCAAACACTTCATGATAGTCCTTTGACATCTAGGATTGTAAGGAACAATGCAAGACACTCTTCGATGTGGGCTAAAAAGTTTGCATCTGCAATGGTACGTATGGGATATATCGATGTTGTTACAGGCAGAAAAGAGAGATTAGGAAGAACTTCAGGCTTGTGAACTAGCTAGGCCTTCATTCTTGATTGATTACATGTTGAGAAAATTGAAATTATTTCATTCATTTGTTAAAACCAAGTGTGAATTACAATAAAAAAAATGCAAACAGAGTTATGCAAAACAACAGAGATATGGGTCGTTGGGATAGAAATGCAAATAGGAATTGAAAGTTATCTTGTAAACAAATTGTATTAGAAAAAAGTAGCAGAAAGGTAGTGTCTAAATGGTACCGCTGAGATTGGTAATGGCATTAGATATGGCCAATGCAGTGGAAACACCTTTGCCACTGCCAGACATCCAAGCAACAATTTTGAAGATATTTCTTTCATCCTCTCAATCTCTATAAGAAAAGCAAAGCAGGCCACACCCACAAAAACATAGAAGAAAACACAAGATAATAAAAATAATTAATAATTGGGGATGGGGCAAAAAAGAAATGTTTGAAGAGTTAAGTGAAGCATTTGTTCAAATATGCGGAGTTCAATAATGAGCTACACACACATACGAGAAATTTGTGAGATGATGTTCTTGCCTTGCAAATGGGAATGGAATTTGTCTTCATCTTTAGTGATGGTCTTGTCTTGCAGTTGAATCGGCCAACCCAACGGTAGGGGTTGTTGGGAATTTTCATCCTTGGTGGTGCAATGTCAATCTTCATTCCTGATGGTGGTGGTGTCATCAACATCATAATAAGAAGTTGAAGTGAAACTAATAGACTAACCAAATGCGAGGAAATCAGTCACCTTTCATGCTGAATTGGCGTAATCCCCGACTTTTATCGCCAGCTACGGCTTGTTGTCTACTTTTCTTCTTTGGCCCACTATATAGACACCAATTATAAGTTAACATTTGTTACAAAACTAGGTTTAAAAATCAAATTGGTCATAAAGAATTATTCCACTAAATCTAATGAGATGAACCCCAAAACTGAGTGTTTAATTCTCACTTAAATTGAGTTTTCTTGCATTTCACAGTTGATAACATTGCAATCTAAATGAAATTCAAACGAATTGTAAGAAGCATTCAAAACCCTCAAGTTTAAAGAAGAATCAAATCAAACCAAGAAATGTAAACTGAATAAAAAAAAGACACAAAATTAGAGACTGACACACCTCATCCTCTCCCTGAGAAAAATTGAGCGGAGAATGTGGTCTCCAGAGACCTCATAACGCCTCCCCTCGAAATGCTGGACGATTTTTTCCATTCTTCGTCTTCTTGGCTTTCCCTAACCCCATTTGGAAATCGACGAAGAGGGGTCTAACGAGGAGCTGGAGCTGCCCTCACGACAAGAAGAAGCGTCGTCATCCCATTCCCCTTGGATGATAGACATAGAAGAAGAATAAGAAGAAACAAGGTAGTATGGGTATCTATATGTGAAAGAGGAGGTTTATCTTGATGAAACTCATCGTTTCTCTAGGGCATACGAAGGGAAGAAGAACAAGAGATTTGAAAAGGAAATCCAAAGGAGAGGCAATAAAAAGTTGTTTCTTTAAAAAAAAAAAAAAAAAAAAAAAAAAAGTGATGTTTTATTTATAACGACGGTTAAAACAGTCGCAATTAATTATACCCGCCGTTAAACAATATTAACCTGCGACAGTTTAATAACCGTCGTTAAGTAAGGTATTTAGCGACGGTGTTTTTAAACCGTCACTACATAACCGCCGCTATTTTGTCAATTTCTTGTAGTGATGCTATAACATAGAAGAATTCTCATTAATTAATCTTCGCTTAGTACCATAATTATTAACATGCAAGGTTCCATTTGTCTGTAAGAAGGAAACATCTAAGTCTAACTCATATAAGTATTAATGAGGCATAGTAGCCTAATAACTCTCGGTTCTACTCCCTACTTCCTCTTAGTTATTCTTGATGGTAACTAATATAACATTTTAGATGCTCTTTTCACGTAGCTTCACAAACAGCAACTACGAGTTACAGTAGTCTCCCTTCTTTTATACTTCAGATTGTCACATGCACTGTCCATTCTCACCTAATTGAGTCACTCCCAAGCAAACTACGATATTATACAACCCAGCTATCATTAGCTAAAATTACAAGCTGGTTCTTACCTAGGATTGGCCTGTGGCTGTGCTGATTCAGCTTGGATCAGATGACCAACACAAACCTTTTTTTAGCAACAATTAACAATCTGTGACGCATTAATTATTGAGTCCATGCCCATTATCACCCCCCCCCCCCCCCCCTACAAATTTCCCAAGCCAAAGAGCCATTTACAAATAAAGGACTCTCGATAAAATATTTCCTCCAATAGTGTGAAGAAATCGAGTGAACAAAATCCACTGAGTAACTGAAATTACAGTAAGCCAATAATGATTCAATTAACAAAAGGTAAAGTGAACAACATTATATGTTCTTTTAGTGTTTCCTAAGATTTGGAGGCTTCGGCCTCCTAAATTTTGGTGTACTATATGATCTGAGCAGTGTCAGTGCTTATTTAGGCCTGAAACAATTCTACCTGATAAGAGTTTATGGCACATGTTTTTAGAAGACTCCTGCCATCAGTTCAAGTAGAAGCGAAATCATCATCTGTGGCTTAATCAAACTCTCTTTTCCTAATTTAGTATGTCAATATTTGACTATCCATGATTAAATATGATGATACATCAAATAGTCCTTCAATTACGGTTGTATATGTGGCAAAGATCATCCATCACAAGGAACAGACACTTCAGACTAAACATGGATAACGAGTCCAGCCACTAAAGCCCAAATAGGCATTTAGCGACGGACCGCGACCAAAGTTAAAGACCCAATGAATCTCTCCTATCAAAGAATAGAGATGTGATGAAGGAGACTAGTCATGGTGAGAAACTCTTCCCCAAGGATGTATCTCAATTAATGAAGAGACTATTGTGAGTAACGTCTCTCTTCATTGCCCCATGCATGCTTAAGCCATGCACAAAGTTAGTTACTCCCATTATATAAGGTAAAAGAGATAGATTGATCAAAGGTATTCAAACATGGCACAACTATGCTCTGTCTAAGTTCATTCTCTCATACAGTTAACTGACTTAAGCATCGGAATACCTTCGACCACCAAACAGATTATCTTTGGCAATCTAACCTTGTTTTACTGGTTAGATCTCCAGGAGAACAAATTTGGTCGCATCAATTTGGCATCGTCTGTGGGAAATGACAATTTCCTTTCAAAAAAAATGAGTTGGTAATTTCCTTAGAACGAAACAACAATAAAATACACGGTGTAAATGGAACTCCCTACAAACTCAGCTCTGCAACAATCAAGATAATCCTTCCATTGGCGAAACTCAATTGCCAAGTAAATACATCCCTAATCCAGCATTGTAGGGACCAGTTGTGCAAAGCAGTAAATTACCACCACAATATATGGTGGCCTATGCCACTAACTAAAATCACAACAAGCCCCTGCTCTCAGGGGAATGATAATGAACCCTCGTGTGGATAAGCTTTTGGCCACTATGACCCAACTCATCAAAGTTGTCGAAAGGCTTACATAAGAACGCGCTCCACCTGTCAACCACGTCAGAGATCTACCTCAACAGAACTCTACCAATCGTCTTCAGGAGAATTAAGAAGCTTCTGCAAAGCTCTGCCAAGTAAACCCTTGAAAGGAACAAACTTCAAAATGATGGATCCAGAACTAGTTGACTTTCTCCACTTGTCCCATTCAGGATTGGGGCCACGAATCCAATAATGTTGTATGAACTTGCCATGCCGCCCTTCTCCGACAAAATCATGAGCACCCTTCTGCCCAAGAAATTCCTCTGGCCAAAGTTCGAGTCTTACGATGGCACTACTAACCCATATGATCACCTGCGCCACTTTCACCATATGATAGCGTTGAAAGAGAGCTCAGATTCTACCATGTGTAGGACCTTCCCAACAAGCCTCGCGTCCACGGAGTTAAATTGGTTTAACAACCTTCTGCCATGATCGATAGACTCCTTCCACGTGCTGGCCACAGTCTTCAACACAAGATTTATTGGAAGTCGGCCGATCAAAAAGGGTCATCACTATTTGCTTCATATCAAACAAAGGCCTAACAAGACTATCAGATAATATATTACATGTTTCATTGACGGGCTGACCACGATTGATGGAGGCAATGATGACACGGTTGGGACCACCTTCACCTCCAGACTCAAGGGAGGCCAGTACAACTTCCTAACTCTTGATTCCCCAAAGTGCATGGTAGCATTGTAGAAGAGTGTACAAAAATATATCACTCTTGAAGAGATGTGGGATGCTAAGAAAAACAACGAGTCGGACAGAAGGTTTTTCCCAACGAACTGGGAAAAAAGGGAAGACAATAGGCGAGAAGACAAACCGCGGGAGGACAACGGTTAACCCAAAAGGCATTGGACCAACAACAGGTCCGAAATGGCAGTCAGGAGTTCGGCAAGTTACAATCACGTAGAGTAAAGTCGAATGATCGGCTCACTCAGTTGACACGAAGTTTAAGCCGTACACCGCTTTAAAAGTGGAAGTGGAAATGGTTATGAAGTCTATGATAAGCCGGGAAAATGTCAAGTGCCCACCCAAACTGAGGGGAAATCCGTCCAGATGGAATAAGAATAAATATTGTTCTTTCCACGAGGATCATGGACATGACACCGAGGATTGCCACAATCTAAGGAATGAAATCGAGTACTGGGTCTAGAGAAGATGACTTGGTGAGTTCATTGGACTGAAAGAAAAACAATCCAAGGGAAAAGAAAAAGGCGAACTCTGCCGCAGGACAAGATGAACAAGTTGGACAATTGATATATGTCTTGCATGGCATGACCAGAAATCGGGAATAGTCCAACCGATCACAGAAATAATCTGTCAGAAATTTGCGAAAAAGAATACGTCATCCAGACCTTCCTGCTCAGCGCACCAGAATAGACCGCCCAACTCTGATTTTTTTCATAAAAAAGATGTGCGGGGTGTTCATTTCCCCCATAATGACTACCTAATGATATCAATGTCAGTAGCCAAATGGGAAGTCATAAGAGTGTTCATTGACATGGGTATCTCCACCAACCTCTTATACTTGACAGTGTTCCGCAAAATGCAGTTCAATGAGGAATGACTCACACCCACCGATCAGCCTATGGTGGGTTTCAGTGGTGAACAATGCTACCCACTCGGAAGAGACCGATTGCCAGTAGTAGCAGGAGCACTAGGCAAGCAACGAATCTAGTCAACAAACTTTTGTGCCGTCAACGCCCCGTCAGCATACAACATGCTTCTAGGGAGACCCTGGCTACATGAGATAGGCGCAATGTCCTCCACCATGCATCAATGCCTCAACTATTACATTGATGATGACGTCGGGGTCATCAAAGGGGATCAACCAGTTGCACGTCAATGCCATTATGCGGCAATAAAGACTCCCAACAAATAGCAATCACAGTCAGGACCAAGGGAACCGTCACAACAGCGGCCCAGTCAACTGCGGATGGATCAGTTCCTCCTAGACGACAACGCAACTTCAATCAGTCCAAGAGGACAACAAAGCACTAGCCAACAAAAGGAAGAGACGATACCAATCCACCTTGACGATTTAGAAGGCAACAAAACTATTCGGTTCGGGACAAAACTGCATTCAGAACTGACTAAAAAACTGATCCAGCTGCTAAATGACAACCAGGACGTATGCCTGAACAATGAAGGACATGGTGGGCATTGACCCCATCAATCACACACAGATTGCAGGTCAATCTAGACAAAAAAAAACCAGCTTGACAGAAAAGAATGTCAGTTGCTCTATAACGCAATCAGACCATCAATGATGAGGTGCACCACTTACTGAATGCAGGGATGATCAAAGAGTCCCACTACCCAGACTAGTTGGCAAATATAGTTTTGGTAAAAAGGAAAAACGGAAAGTGGAGGGTGTGCGTGGATTACACGGACCTTAACAAAGTCTCTCCAAATGATAGTTTTCCACCTTCGCCTATAGATCAGATAGTGGACACTACCCTCGGACATGGACTCCTCAGCTTCATGGGTGCATATTCTGGCTACAACCAAACACAAATGCATCCACACGACCAGGAGAAAACGTCCTTCATAACATAAAGATGTACGTACTACTACGGAGTGATGTCGTTCGGATTAAAGAACCAGAGAGCAGCGTACCAACGCCTGGTCAACAGAATGTTCAGAGATTAGATTGGCAAGACCATAAAGGTATACATTGATGGCATGCTAGTCAAAAACCTACACAAAGAGGACCACATCAAGGACCTACAACAAGTCTTCTCCCGACTCCGCAAGTACAAAATGAAGCTCAATCCAAAAAAGTGTACATTCGGAGTAGAATCAAGAAAATTCCTCGGGTACATGGTCAACCAAAGAGGAATCGAAGCTTATCCGAAACAGAAACAAACACTTCTAAATATGCAATCGCCCACCAACATCAGAGGTATACAGATCCTTAACGATAGGGTAGCAGCCTTGAACAGATTCATCTCCAAATCATCAGACAAATGTTTACCCTTTTTCAAGATTTTGAAAGGGAATAAAATGTTCAAATGGAGTGAGGAATGCGAGCAAGCTTTCCAAAACCTGAAGACGTACATGGGGAGTACAAAACTACTATCAAAACTAAAATTAGGAGAAATGTTCTACTTGTATCTGTCAAATGTCGGAACACGCAGTCAGCTCCGTTATGATACGCGGGGAGAATGAAATACAAAAGCCAATCTACTACATCAACTAGACATTTGCGAACGCAGAAGCCAACTATCCAGCCTTGGAGAAATTAGCACTAGCATTGGTCGTATCTTCCAGAAAGTCGCGCCCCTTCTTCCAATCCCACTTTATCACCATAATGACCGGACATCCACTTCGGTTAGTACTACACAAATCGGAGTTGTTCGGCAGAATGTGAAGTGGGAAATATAGCTCAGTCAGTTCGAAATCAACTATGCTCCTAAGACTGTAATAAAAGCTCAAGCACTGGCGAACTTCATCGCCGGATTTCCAAGCGGTAGTAAGTATAAGCTGAACAATGATAAGGAGCTAGAAACCACTGAACCCAACACTCAAGAATGGATTTTGCGATGTGGCGGAGCATCCAACGAGAAGGAAAGCGGAGCTGGAATAACTTTGCACAATTCAGAGGGGGTGACTTTGGAAAAGGCCATCAAATTCAGTTTCAATGACTCCAACAACGAAGTTGAGTATGAAACACTAATAGTTGGACTACAACTGGCTAAACACCTCGGAATAAAAGAAGTCAATGTTTTCATTGACTCCAAATTGTTGGCCAATCAATTGAATGGCGAATTCCAAGTAAAGGACGCACGAATGAAAGCATGTCATCAAAAGACAATCGACCTGATTGAAAGCTTCAATAAAATCACCGTTCACTGATGTACATGAATCACTAGTTTTCATCATTTGTTCACTCGCAAGCTAACGGACAAGCAGAAGCAGCCAACATAACAATCCTGGAGACCATTGAGAAAAAACTTGAAGCAGCAAAAGGATTACGGGTATTTGAATCTTCAGGTGTTCTCTGAGCTTACATGACAACAAAAAGAACTCCAACTGGAGAAACACCATTCGCCCTATCCTCCAGATCCAAGGCAATGTTTCCAATCGAGATTGGCATGCCAACCTTCAGAACTGAAAAGTTCCGAATAGAAAACAACAATGAATCACTACGCATTGGACTAGATCGTCTCAAAAAAAATGAGACAGAGCTTCAATCAAAGTGACGGCCTACCAACATAAAATGCAACAACCAGGTATAATAAAATAAAATCAAATCAAATCAAACCTCGCATCTTCAAAATAGGTGATTGGGTACTCAAAAAGATCCAACTGAATACAAAAGAACCAGGTAAAGGGAAGTTAAACCAAAATTGGGAAGGGGCCATACAAGGTGGTGAAAATCAATAGACTGAGAACATACTAGTTAGAAAATTCAGAGGGAGAGCAACTCAAGAGGCCATGAATGTAGTATAATTGAAAAGGTTATCGGTAAACTATCACGTTCCAATAAACTTATGTCTCTCACTCTAATAATCTCAGCTAGTCAGGACAACTAAGTCGAACTAGACATAGAATCTTTTGGTCTGATCACCATGTCAGACAACTAAGTGTATTAAGCTAGTTAGGATATCTGAGTCCGACTAGAAGATTATTTATAAATCTTCTGGTCTAATTGCCATGTTAGACAATAAAGTGTATAAGCAAGTCAGGACATCCGAGTCAAACTAGAAATTTGTTTATCTTCTGGTCCAATCACCATGTCGGACAATGAAGTGTATTAAGCTAGTCAGAACATCTGAGTCAGACTAGAAAATTATTTATAAATCTTTTGGTCTGATCACCATGTCGGACAACGAAGTGTCTTAAGCTAGTTAGGATAACCGAGTCAGACTAGAAATCTTCTTGTTCGATCACCAAGTCGAACAACAAAATGCATAAAAATAGTCGGGACTACAAAGTCAGACTAAATGTTTAAGTTAAAAATCTTTTTGTCCGACCACCAAGTCAGACAACGAAGTGTATTTGGCTATTCAGGACCACAAAGTCGGACTAGATATTCTTGTTTTACAGTTCAAGAACTAAGTCAAATGATGGTGTATATTCTACCGGGCAGGAGTATCAAGTCTGCCCTTGCAAAATTTTCTAGGTCTAAACTACCAAGTTAGACAAGAACATCCATGAAGCCCGGACATCAAAGTCAGGTTATGTTTATTATATTTTCTAACTCTACACTATCGTGTTAGACTACAATATCTATGAAGCCTGAATATCAAAGTCAGGCTAAGTCTATTATATCTTCTAACTCTAAGCTACCAAGTTAGACTAGAGTATTTATGAAAACAGAACTCCAAGTTAGACAACACTTATTACGAGTGAGGAAGACAAAACAACAAGAGACATACAAATTCAGAAAATAAAATCTTCTTTGATAATTTAGTCAATTACATCGGGGGAAGAGGTTACAGGGGAACAGTTGGGGAAGAAGAAGCCTTATCAGTGATAGTAGGATCAGCCGGAGGCGATGAAGCTTTGCCTTCTTAAGTATGATCAGTCGGAAGAGATGAAGCTTTGCCTTCGTTAGTATGATCAGCCGAATGAGACGAAGTTTTGTCTTCATTGGTAGGATCATTCAGAGGAGAAGAAGTTTTGTCTTCATTAACAGGGTCACTCGGAGGAGTTGGAAAAGGATTTTCATCATCATCGAAAGGAGTGGAAACATCATCAAAGACGTTGGTTGTTATAGCTCAATACTTGGACATGTGCCAACCCTCATTCGTTTCATTGTAGTCAATGATTTCAATTCGGCTAGCAACAATCTTACTAAACTCTATTGCATCTGCAGTGGACTTAGCCTGCTATGCAAGTACAGACAGTTCATGCTTGGTATGAACGAGCGCTTCTTCAACATCAAAAAGCTTCTGAGATGCTTGCTCCTTACCGCTTCTCTCCTCAACTAGTTGTTCCTTAACAGAAGCGAGCTCCACAAAAAGTTATTCCACTCGCTCATCAAGGATCTCACGAAGAACAGATTTCGAATCAACAACACTCAATGCCTGGTCAAGAGTTGGCTTCTCCGTGGACAATTCACTCTCAGTGGCAGATAATCGCTTAACTAGGCAATCCATCTCCTTCTCCGCAAAACCCACCTCAAAAGCATACTGAGTATTGATAGCCCCAGCTTCTTTCAGAGCAGTCCGAGAAGCTTTAATCCCCTTCTCCTGATCAGCGAACGCCTCCTTAAGCTTATACAACTGAGACAAAGCATCAAAAAGTTGCAACAGTTGCTATGCATGCTTCTTCTCCAAGGCATACACATAATCATGAGCAGCCTGATAATCGGACCCCATCATCCCTGCATAAGTTACATGGGACATCCCCTGCTCGAAGTAAAAAAAAAGTTAAAAAAAAGGGTGAACTCTTTACCTCCATTATTTTCTTTACACCTTTGTCAAGGTGTTCTCCAGTAGAGCGAACATGCATTAGGACTTTATCCATCAACCATTTATGCCATGAGCAGGGGCGGACCCAGGATTTCACTCCAGGGGGGGCGAAATGACAAAGTAATATTTGTTAATAATAATAATTTACTAAAATAACCTTTTTCAAAAAAAAAATTTGAAGTGAGAAATTTAAATACTACTATTTACTTTCTTATGTTAAGTCATAAAATAAGATATTGTATTACTTACAAAAGATGGGAGAGGTGAGAGGAATTCACCTCACCAATTTACAAAAAATATTATCTATAAATTGCAACTATGCAACTCATACGTACAAAAAATATTATCTATAAAGGAATGTCCTTATAAGGACCCTTCAAAACACCTACTATTTCTTTCTAACTATATCATTTAACCACATTTTTACAAATCTACACGTCGCGATCTCATGTTCTGAAATTGTTGCATGATGGCTTCATTTTCAATGCTATCCAAAACATCCCTTTCAATGTATGCCACCAAACAATCATTCATCCAATCATCTCCCATTCGATTCCTTAGGCGACTCTTCACAATATGCATAGCTGAAAATGCCCTTTCAACTGTAGCAGTGGCAACAGGTAGAATCAATGATAATGTGATGAGTAAATAAACCATAGGATATACGACATCCTTTTTTGTTTCAACCATCTTCTTAGCAAGACCACCTATACCGATTATATTTGAAAATTCACTATTTGATCGCACATCCATAATATAAGTTTTCAATTGATCTTGAAGCACCATCAAATCAAAATCTGAGAAATCCATTGGATAAAATTGAGCAAGACGGATCAACTTCTGGTGGTCAAATGCTGAAAATGAATTGTTTGGACTTAAGCATGTCATACACAAAAGTAACTCTGTATTCACCTCGTCAAAACGATTATTGAGCTCTTGAAGCTGCATATCTATGCACGTATAAAATAATTCAGCTCGATAGTGATAGAGATTTGTAACTACTTCTTGTCTACGCCAAAAACTTTCTTTTCAAAGAAATTTGTTACACAGACTTTCTTTTCAAAAATTTGTAACTACTTCTTGTCTACGCCAAAAATAATTCAGCTCGATAGTGATAGAGATTTGTTACACAGACTTTCTTTTCAAAAACTTGTCCATAGCTGAAAAAATAAATAATATATTAAATAAGTAGATAAAATATTAATTAAGTAAATAAATATATAATATTTACTTTCAAACATTGTTATCATGGAAAATTTGTTAAGTAACTTAGAAAAATTTACTAGTGTCTCTAATGTACTGAGCCAATCAATAGATTGACCCTTCGTAAACAAGAGACGTCTCTCAACCAACGAGGTGATTTGTTCAATAAGGATGGAAATATTGTCGTATAACATGTAATTGGTACCCTACATCCTGGCATATGTCAACCCAAAAATTCAAAATGGGGGGTTTGGATACTTTCTAGAAAGGTTATTGCTAGTCAATAACTTCATCATAAGAGTATAAGTTTCAAATACCAGCAAAAACCAATATGTAACTGTAAGGAAGACGACACAGTTATTAAAGAAAGACGATTCAAATTTCATGCCTGCATAGATATCGAGAATGGTATATTTATACTTCAATCAGAAGAATGTTTAGAAAAAGACTAGAACTCTTACCTGGGAAATGTTTTGAAAAGAAGAGCCTCAATACAACTACAATGAAAGCAATCCAGCTCCCAATTTGTGCGATCCAAGATCAACAAGTAGCTGCAGTAAATGTATGGAGAAAAGTTAGAACAAAGCAAAAGCCAAATTATGACAAAGTGATAAACAAAGCAAGAGCAGCCAGCAGGAAACCAATCTAATAAAAGGTAGATCACATGAAACGCAATCCTTTAATCATCCATAACCCTCATAGTTTGAAGTGGCGTCTTTTACTTGTTTTATCAAAAGTTATGAGTTGGTTTCTTTCCAGAAAATATAAGAGTGGTAATAACCTATCCCAAATCCAATCCTCTTTGGCTAAGAAAGGGCAATTATCTGTCTCAAGCTTCATCATACATTAGTAAGAGTGGTAATAACCTATCCCAAATCCATTTCCCATGCACATATTTGCGTGCATGCATGTTAGTTTGAGGTTAATGGCCCCTTGCCTTGCTTGCTGGCCTTCCTTATTGGGTTGGGTGAGTAGTTGCACTTTAATTTCACCAAAGATCTTCTACTCAACTTGTTACTTTTAACTTCCATCTCCATCTGTGCTAAATTTATGATATTGTAGCAACTACCAAGTGCTGTCAAGCTTTTTAACCAAAAATCAAATAAATTCAATCCTCTGTAGTAGTAGTAGTAGTAGACTAGTAGTAGTTTGCAAGTGCATGTATCACTCAGCTTTGACATGGTCCAGATGGGCATTTACTTGATATTCTAAAATTGATAATAAACTTAACAGTGTATGTGGTGTGTTTTCTGTAAATCATATTGCTAGTTTAGGTAATTGTATTTAGATGTACGTGCATCAGAAACTACTAGCTACATAGTTCATATTCCAGAACCATTTCAAATTTTCATTCTGCAGCAGTATTACAACTTTCATTAGCTAGCCTCACCCATGTTAGCTCATTTAGGAGTGCATCATTCCATGTTTGTCACTGAAGACCTGAAGAAAAATTATAATGGCGATGCATGCAAGTGGTTTATATGATTAATACATATATTGATGATTATCAATATGATGCCAATTGCTGAAACAATATAAATTGCCAAAGTTGGATCATATGCATCTCTTTATCTCATATTTATGCACAACAACACAAAATGTTTCAATTTTTTGATATGCACAGGCCAAAACACCCACCAAACCTTGAATTTAAACAAACAAAAATGGTACTAAACATTAAACATCTCACAGAGAAATTCAACCCAATCAAAAACCCATCAAAAACCCAATCACCAAACACAAACCAAAACTAAAAAAATTCAACAAGGAACAATGAACAGAAACTCGATCTTAGCATCTTCAAATAACTAAGGAGTGGGTTTCAATCAGGTTCAAAATATCACTACAACATTGTTCACACTTCACAGTATTCATCCCCACCAACCTTCTTAATCAAATTAACACCAAATGCAAGTCACTTGTGTACTCAATCAAAAAAAAATCTGATTATATTTCACCATTTTCCATCTATTTATCACTTAATTTCCAGTTCTAGGTAAATTTACAATATGTTTATCTCAAAATGATTTCCTTTTCAAACAATTGGGAAAATTAACTCATCCACCAACAATCAAACACAAAACCCTTAATTCTGGAAAAAAAAAAAAAAGGGGGGGAAATTTTTGCTGCAAATAAGAGTACAAATTTCAAGTATCAAGAAGTGGACCTGAATGAAGAGAGCAGAAGCAGGCAAGCAGCAGCTCCTATTGTGCAGCTGTGTCAGTGTGCGGCTGTGAGGAAGCCCTTGCGCTTTGTGCGGCTGTGAGGAGGAGAGACTCGAAGAGGAAGAAGGAGGGGAAGCCCAGACTCGAAGAAGGAGGGGAAGCCCTTGCGCTTTGTGCGGCTGTGAGGAGGAGAGACTCGAAGAAGGGGAAGAGACTGGAAGAAGAGGAAGATGTAATGTAAAAGTCTAATTTTTTTTTTTTTTTATATGAACCAAAATTTTTTTTAAAATTTTTTCAAAAGTTCAGGGGGGGCAACTGCCCCCCCCTGGTCCCTGCATAGGTCCGCCCCTGGCCATGAGTTGATGTGATTAAGTGCACTCTCCCACAACATCAACCTCCAAGTACCAGTTGAACCCACCATCCATATTGATATGGATTGCCCCAGGAACAGGCTCCTTCCAACTAAGTTGTGGATGGAGCATAAAGGGGTCAGGAATGACTGAAGCTACACCCTTGGTAGCATGTTTAACAACCAGAAAACTAGTGATGATGGAGACACCACCCTTCCTCTTTTTGTTCGGAACAACATAAGAAGACTTCGGACGGACAGGAGGAGAATTAGACAATTCCTTCAAACTCGGATCAGCCGAATGAGGAAGAGAATACTTGGAGCTTTGACCCCGCTCAACAACAACCTCATCAAAAGCAAGATTGTAATCAAAAGTCGTCCAAAGACAGCTCCACATTTGGATTCCGAGATTGCTCCATTGCAAACTGTCATCTTATTTGAAATGACACGAGTTTCCTCTTTTGAAACCTTGATGAGGTCGGTTACCCTAGCAGTAGCAAGGAGGTCCTTCTCATACTCACTCAATGGAGGATGAGGACAGGAAACTTCAACTTTACTCCTCTCATAGCCTACTCTAGTTCCTCATCTTCCATAGCAGCAAGGGAGAATCAACCTCATGACTCTTCCCAGAAACAGTAAGAGAATAACATTCAGAATAGTCCTCGCAACAGAACCCGATCCAACAAGACTCCTCCATTTTAAGGACGATCAGAATCAACCAAACTACTCACGACCTACCTCTTGGAAGGGCTAGCAGGCCTCGGAGCTCTCCACTTCTTCGTGGTAGGACCAACACCACTAATGCTAATAGGAGTCATCTTCTTGTTGGTAAGATGAGCATCACCAATGCCACCAGGAGCATCGAGATCCGTAATTTTCTCGGAGGAGCTCATTCTCCCCTCAATTCTAACACCACCAATGCTAGCAGGAACAATACTATTCTTTGTACCACCAAAACCGACAGGAGGAGCAGTGTAGGCAACAGTGACATCAGAATCACAGACATAAAGAATCAATGATCGCTATTGAGAATTAAGGCTGCAATGACATCCCACTTAAGTACTTTTTCAAGAATCGACCAAGGAAGGGCAGGGAATCAATGTTTTGTCTCCTAATCTTCTGAAGACAACCACAAGTTGTTCAGACTTCTAGGGGGTTGAACAACCTCAAAATCGGTTTCCAGTCAAGGTTGAAAAACCCAGACTCCATAGAAGCATAGAACAAAGTCATATTCCAGAATCAAAAATAATCTTTCGGCGCGTCCAGCCAACCAGGCGAAAGTAGATAGCAGACACCATTCTTATTGAACTTCAACGTCACCAGAGAATGCAACACATTCTCATTCAGGTGAATACCAGCCCGCAAACCCTTCACCAAAGCCTCAATCAAAAGCCTCCAACTGTTGGGACCTATTTGGGAAGGAGGAATATCGATCATATCTAAATAACCCCAGAGCACCTCAGGAACAGGAAAATGGATATCAACTATGAACATTTCAGGGTAAAGAGCTACATACCTGCCTTTGACTAGATAGGGTTGTCACCTTCTATTAGCAACACAAGTTTAAACTCGGACAAAATAGAAAACGTCTTACGGAGGGAGTCCGAAGTGCCCTGAGTTGCTTGCATACAGTAAAAAAATGGCCACACTGCGGGCAAAACGGTCATCACCCAGAGACCTCTTGGAAGACATGACGATGAGTTTTGATAACTTAGAAAATTAAAAGAACAAGATCAAAACAAGCTATGAAAATGGAGATAGCATAAAGAAGAAAACACAAATCCCCAACACCGTTTTATAGGGTTGAGGCAACAAAAAAACAACCAATGGGAGATCGTGCAGAAAATGATGGTTACACAAAACTTTAAAATCACGCCAAATGAGCTGATTGATGGTGTAGTGGAATAGTAACCGAATAGTGGCAACTAAATTGACAACTATTAACGACATTTAATGTTGCGTAGAGAAGTAATGATGAACCCATAGAGCCAACCGTCGGACATTTAGTGGCCACGCAAGCAAGCCAACTAACTAGGGGAGTAGATGATGATACATCAAATAGTCCTTCGATCACGATCGTACACTTGGCAAAGATCATCCATCACGAGGAATAGACACTTCACACTAAACATGGATAACGTGTCCTGTCACTAAAGCCCAAAGAGGCATATATCAACGAACCATGATCAAAGTTAATGGCCCAATTAATCTCTCGTCTCAGAGGATAGAGACGTTAAGAAATAGGCAAGTCATGGCGGGAATTTCTCCTCCTATGATGTATCTCAATGAAAGAGGAGATCATTGTGAATAACGTCCCCCTTCATAGCCATGCATGCTTAAGTCTCGCATAAAGTTAACTACTCCTATTATATAAGGTCAAGGAGATAGATTGATCAAAGGTATGCAAACACAACACAACTATACTCTGTCTAAGTTCATTCTCTTTTATAGTTAATTGACTTAAGCACCAGAGTGTCTTCGACCACCAAACAGGTGATCTTTGGCAATATAACCTTGTATATGCATTATGAAATCTATTATGTCCCGTATATGCATTATGAAATGATAGTAATTGATAATATATAAAAATGGTCACGCCCATGAGTCGTACACGTGTCGTGATAATCTCGAGGAAATACGAACCCCAACATCAGCCCAATACTGAACAAGCCCAAGCGGTTCTAAGCCCGCTCAATTCAGTCCAACAGGCGGACCCGGACTCACATAGCACGCTAAGCCCACACATCTCACAACTCTCCTCAATACCCGTAAGCCCTCCTTAGGCAAGTATCTTGAGGATTTTCTTTGGACGGGCAACTGAAGCTGTTATTTGCTCCCAACTAGGAAGCAAACACCGGAGTATCTTCCACACAGGGAAACTCCCTTTTATGGAATGCTCTTGGATTGGAAACTATCTCCCGCGTATCTAGGAGCGCAGAGTTAACAAGGAACTTCCCTTCTACAGCACGACTCCTAATTAGAGAAGGATCTCCACGAAGATCTCCCCTCTAATCTACGCCTACGATGGCCTGGTTAAACCAGGACTCTTGCATTATAAATAAGACATGAGGTTGGTAAGCTAAGGTACGCTCCAAATTCCTTGTTACAGCATTACACCTTCCTCAGATCCCTGTCTGATTTTAGCATCAGAGTGCAATCGGCCACCCCACGGTGGTCTGTGGCTCATGTGCCTTGCTTGTGCATGTCAAGAGGTCAGCATGAACCGGGTCAAAACAGAGGGCAAAAAATGATTGCATCATTTTGGCGCCGTCCGTGGGGATGACATAGCTCATAACTTTACACTAAGCATCGTCTATTTTCATAACACAAAGAGATGGTGACCACCAAGTCACGCAGCAACGAGGAACCAGGGGACGTATCCAACACTCAGGCCATCCCTATGCTGCCTCTTTCAATGGTTCGTGTCATGTGCGGGCATCCATCTCATGTTCCCACGCCGTCGATAACACCGTCGAACCCCAAATCGGATGAACAATTTCTTTTCGTGAACCACGCTCTGTCAACAATGAGGGCGCTCACATCAATGAAGCAAAGGCCTGATGAGACACTAGAAACGTATCTAACCCGCTTTAACAGTGAGTTAACCACCATCTGCACGTTCAACAACGCAACGGCTATTTCGGCCTTCATTAACAAATTGCAAAGGGGAAAGTTTTACAACTTTCTGACGCTAGACCCTCCAGTGAACATGACCGACCAGACAAAGCAAGCGCGAAACTTCATCGCTTAAGAGTGGAACAAAGAAGAACCGAACATAGGGAGCCATCGAGCAACAAAATATATGTGTTTCACTGAGCACATTCAGAGTCAGAACTATCCAACAGGTCTAGAAAAAAGCCTTTACGAGGTATGAGGATCCAAGTGATATGTGGCGAACAACCGACACAACACGGTGAGAGGCGAAGTCCATCTGCACTGCTGGTATTTACGGAGAAGGATCTCTGGGGCATACAACTCTTGCATGACTACGCCTTGGTGGTGACAATTTCCATAGCAGGCTGGGAGGTAAGAAGGTCCCTGGTTGATACTGGGAGCTCGATGAACATCCATTTCCTCTGTACGCTCTGCAACATGCAGCTAGATGAAACAAGATTGAGTCCGGATGATCGTCCAGTGATCGACTTCAGTGGCGAAAAACGGTTCCCCGTGGGAAGGATACAGCTGACAGAAATCGCAGGAGAACAACCAACTCATAAGACCCTATTTCAGAAGTTTGTAATAATCGACACGCTTTTGGCGTACAATGAAGTTTTGAAAAGACCCTGGAGACACCAGATCGGAGCAGCGGTTTCCACCCTGCACTAGTGCGTCAAACACCCAATAGATCAAATGGTCAGTACCTTAAGAGGGGATCAGTCAGCGGCCAGATAATGCCAATACATGACAACTTTGCCACCCGACCATCCTCAGCAAGCCGTCAATCAGGTGATGAGGAACCAGTAAGCCCTCGAGGCGAACCCAATGTTGGACAACTAGAGGAAGAGACCATTACGGCCTACCTCGACAGCCCTCAGAACCGCAAAGCCATTCAGATCGGTTCCCGCCTGAGCAAGGTAGTGGCATATCAACTTACGGAGCTGCTACAATGCAACCAGGACATCTTCGGCTGGACCATGTGCAATATGGTAGGGATCGATCCGTCGATAATCACTCATCTTCGCTTGGGAGTCTAGTCAGCGCTGGTCCGCTGATGACGACGACTCACCAAGGGATCATTTCTCTCAATACAGACAATGATCGTCGAACTTGCCAGGTAAGCTCAGTCTGTTCGCGACTGATGACGATGGCTTCTGGTGCCCAAAGCTTAATCCGCTTCATGCGAATCACGATGGTGGAGGAAGTGGGAGTCTAGTCTGCATTGTTCCGCTAGTGAGGACAACTCGCCAAGGGATCATTGCTCTCAATACAGACAATGATCATCGAACTTGCTAGGTAAGCTCAGATAGTTCGCGATTTATGACGACGACTTCTGGTGTCCAAAGCCTAATCCGCTTTGTGCGGATCACGACGGCGGAGGAAGTGGGAGTCTAGTTAGCGTTGGTCCACTTATGACGACGAATCGCCAAGGAATCATTGCTCTCAATACAGACAATGATCGCTGAACTTGTCAGGTAAGCTCAGTCAGTTCGCAACTGATGACGACAGCTTCTGGTGCCCAAAGCATAATCGACTTCGCGCGTTTCACGACGGCGGAGGAAGTTGTAGTCTAGTCAGCACTAGTCCGCTGATGACGATGACTCGCCAAGGAATCATTGTTCTCAATACAGATAATGATCGACGAACTTGCCAGGTAGTCTCAGTCAGCTCGCAACTGATGATGACAGCTTCTGGTGCCCAAAGCCTAATCCGCTTCGCAAAAGAAATAAAGGGGAATTACAAAAAACAAACTCTATTGATTATTGGAAAGATGTAACAACAAACACCTTGAGGTAGATACAAAAGACTACATATTACGAATGCCCTGAGGTGGATACAAAAGATTGAGCATCTGAATACAGTGTGAACTAAAGTAAAAGACTCGCTTAGACAATTCTACTACGTACAGCGTCCGACGAAAACTTGCAAACCCTCCAATGCGAGTAATTTGCCGGTGATAACAGATATAAAAGTTGCTAGACCACTTCCAAAGACAACAATGAAGTGTAAGAGGGGATTAAAAGGACTGAGCAATAAGGTTGCTCCGTCAAATCACTCCAGGAAAGTGCTCGTACAATGGCATTGTAGACCTCACGACTAGCTGCTGATTTCCTCAAGAGACGCCCTACCATCTATCCAACCTCCTCAAAGGGCTTAGAAGAAGGAAGATGGCCACAAGCAGCGACGCAGTCACGAACTCACAACATCGTCAAAAGAGACCATTTTTCACATGCGATGGCAGGTGTGACTGAGAGCTACCACACCCGGAGTAAACGCACATCAACCAACACTTCGATCAGCCATCGGTCAGCAGCGGGATCCGAGCACACGAAGACACAAGTGGTACGGTTTAATACCAAGGCATCTCCCTTGGTAGGAAATCTGTACTACTTCTTCGCGAAATGAAAATAAATTATCAGATCTCAGCAGATCAACTACATGCTCACCCATAGTAGGTGACCACGCAAAACGACAACTATTACTGTGCTTGGCCTTTGCAAATGTCGGAACATTCGGAGACTCTAAAGACGGAAATCCATCTTCAGCCTTTGGAAAACCCAAAGCACTCTCTTCAGAAGATAAGCTCTGCGAAAGATAGTGCCTACAACGATTGGAAAACACCATTACATAGACATGATGGTTCACCAAGCGGGCACTCCAGCATTAATTGTCAAGCATTGAATACGGTATGGGAAACGAGGAGACGACGGTTCCGAAGGAAACTGCACAGACCACGTCATTCAAATTAATGGCACTGCATGCAACCCCAACAATTCAGGGGGAGTAACCGATACTCAACCGTCACACAGCCTATGTCGTACACGTGTTACCACACGATTTTACGTTGTACACGCAGCACACTACGCACTAGCCCCTCCTCTGCAGATCCATGGGCTCGACCCATTATTCAAACAACATTTTTCGCATGTTTGGCACGAGCATTAAGAGATCTTAGCCGATCCTGACTTATGGATTGTACCTACAGATATCCTACTGATTCAAGGTAACTTCGTCCACACTATGCTACCACTAAATTCGCACGCCCCCACCAGGCAAAACTTCTTTTCAAACCATTCAAGCTTAGTCAGCCCAAGCTGATTACAACAGCTTCTGGTTCAACCCACACCTAGTCCGCTTAGCGTGGGCACCAACAGTTTAGGAAGTGGGAGTCTAATCAACGCTATCATGCATGGTAATGACGACTCGCCAGGGATTGCGGCCAATGATCGCCGAACCTAACCAGGTAAGCCTAGCTGGTGACGACTAGCAACGAAAGCTTCTGATCAAAACCGGAACTTGTAGCTCCCACTGCGAGGGTGTAGATAGTCTGGAAGGTGGGAACCTACTCAGTCTCGAACTGATTCTGATGGCTCACCATGGGACCACTGCTTTTCAGCGTAGCCGCCAAATCACCAAACCTAGACTTGTAGTCCGCATTGCGAGGGTGTAGATAGTCTAGAAGGTGGGAACCCAGTCAACCACGACCTGATTCCGATGGCTTGCCGCGGGACCACTACTCTTCAGCCTGGTCGCCAAACTTTTACTCCCCGAATCCGTAGCCTACTTTGCTTGGTCATACATGATTCGGAATGTGGGAACCTAGTCAACCCTGAACTGATTCTGACGGCTTGCCAAGGGACCACTGCTCTTCAGCCTGGTCGCCAAATTTTTACTCCCTGAATTCGTAGCCCACTTTGCTTGGTCATGCACGAATCGGAAGGTGGGTGCCTAGTAAGCCCTGAACTGATTCTGAAGGCTTGCCACGGGACCACTGCACTTCAGCCTGGTCGCCAAACTTTAAACCCCCGAATCCGTAGCCCACTTTGCTTGGTTATACACGATTCGGAAGGTGGGAGCCTAGTAAGTCCCACATTAATCCCAACGGCTTGCCACGAGACCAAAGCTCTTCAGCCTGGTCGCCAAACATGAATCTATCTGAATCAGCGTTTTCACGCTCAAATGGACTGACATTCTAATATTCGTGAAGGCCATTTGCGCCGATACAAAAATCGTACGGCTAGTTCCCAGATAAAAGCTAATTAGGATGCTAGTCAAGCTTACGACGCCTGTCTCGGCACGAACGCTATGACACGTGCGCTCAGCCATTGCAAATCGCTCTTAGCAGCTACCGCGATCGACCAGTCGGACAAACAGAATAAGCCTCAAGCAGCTTACCTCGGGAACAAAACACAGCGCGGGCAACCCCTTAGCTAAATTATGCGCAACATGCTCACTATCAAACATGGCTATGCAACAACGACCCCGAGTTGTTCACAATACAAAGCAATCAAGCTCTATATCGCAGACAGACTAGACAAGCATCTTATTGACTCAACCAACGTAAGGATGACGACAAAGCAAAAGAAAAAAACATACAATAGAGACAACAAGCACATTACTTATAAAATTGTTTTCATTAACGGTCAAAATTAAAAGGGGTACAATCATACCAAGGTCACTCCCTACTAGGAGAAGGTACAAAAACAAAAGAACTAAGCCTAGTGGAAGATGAAGCAGGGATAGCATCCACGAGTGCCGCGGTCTGTTTATCAGGGCTTACATTAACTTCCTCATCTGACGATGCAAAGGCAATAGACAAATCAACATATGACATCTTCTTATACAGGCAAAAATCCCACTCCGGATGTTCCTCCTTCATCAATGCCAACAGCTCCAGTCGGCCATGTACAACCCAACGGAACTCACACTTGCCCTGCTCCTGAAAAAGCTTTTTCTCTCGCACCTTTGCTTCGACAAGTTCACGCTCCAGTAGCTCCAACTTGCCAGTCAGCGTGTCAACCTGAGACTACTCTGTAGCCAGAATGCTCTTCACAGCATTAAGCTCATGCCACCCTAATTAGAGCTGGTCCTCAGCCTCTCGCCTCACAGGCGTAGAACTCCACATCATATTCCAACTGTTGCTTCTCAGCAGCTTAGTCAGCTTCCTTCTAAACACTATCTTTAGCAAAAGACTATAGCTCAGAACACGCCTTAGCCGCAGCATCCTGCGCAACCTCGACTTATCGGCGGACTCGGCTCAACTCCTACCTGAGTCTGTCCCTTTCGGACACCGCCTCCGTCAGACTACACTCGAGGTCCTCCAAACAAGCCCCTTGAGCCTCAACATCCACGGTTGGTTGATCCAATCGCTTCTCCTCAGCCTACTTCTTAAGTCGCTCAATTTCATGGTGCGCATCATAATGCAACAACTGCATGTGAGAGAAGACACAATCCAAGGTATATACTCTTTCACGAGCTGCCTCGACTTCCGTTCCAGCAACGGAGGTGTGGTTCATATGAGACATACCCAGCATAAGGTACTTCAAACCCTTATCCATGCATCCTTCTAACGTATCCTCTTCGGGTTTTGGAGCATGATCCTTCAACCAGCTGCGGCGCTTGCTTATGTGCTTCCTCGAAGCATACTCTACATCCACCTCTTGATGCCAGACTTGTGAGCTCATCTTTACCAAGTCAGGTGCAAACAAGTTTATCCGTGTGTCTGGGTAAAGTCTTCCCTGATCGTGAACTACGCCAACGCCGCCCTTCACGGTTGCCACCTTTCTCAAACTCTCCTATGTGGCCTTTCCTTTGTCAAGAACAGCCGACCCTTTATTGTAAGACGTCTCAATAGGATCCCGAGGGAGCGAATTATCCAAAGAACCCTCCAATACTTTCAATTGTGGCCTAGAACGAGATGATGAGCAATGCGAACTACAAGAGACACGGTCGGTACCGCGACCACCTTCAGGCGAATCAACAGTAGGGCAATCAGATTCTACCACCTCAGGAGAATCTTCACAGGAACCTCCAACAACAATGATCCCATGCAAATCAGCACCAGTGGAAGCTGTCATTGCGACCCGCACCAAACAGTCATTCAGAGCCTCTACCTGCACGACACTAAGGTTCGACCTGCCCATGTCTCTTGCCAACCGCAGGTAATCTTTCTCCAAGACGAAAACATTAGTCTCCACCTCAACAGGCCCAGCAGGCTCACGCTTCTCGCTCACTCGAGCGGCTCGTGCCGAAGATGGCCCAACTCTAATGCCAGCCCTCTTCCTCACGAAGGAAGCAAGCATCTCAGACAGCTCATCCACATCGAATAGAATAGGAACTTTGGCCCTAGCAGCCTTCATCTTCCTAAAAGGGGCCCCATATTCCAACTTAATGCTTGACTCATGATACAGAGTGGGGGCAACATGCCAGTTGTCCCACAGCCCACTACGGATGAAGTTGGAAACTCTTATCACATCGACCGCCTTCCTTTACAGCATGACATGAAACGTCTATATGGTGTTTTGCTCTTCTAAGGTGAGAGGAGTGGTAGGAAACCTTCCTGCAAGGGAACACAAGTAATGAGCAGTCGGCTCGCTATCAAGCATATCAAAATCGCGAGAAAGGGATTGAACTTACGGAGCAGTCTGAACTGTCGCTCGAGCGGACGACCCCTACATTGAAAATACTTCAAATTTGCAGGGGCCAGAAAGCAGTACTTCTGCCATAACTTGAAGTCAGTAGGCAGGTTAACGAAGCTATTCGACAACTTCATCTTGTAAACAACATTGCTCTACAGTCTTGGAGCGGTCAGCAACTGAATCACCCGCAGATCCCAACTAAGCCGAAAGAATCCTTAACACTAAGCAGAATCATGAGGATAATCTTGTATCCATTGGGTTCCAACTAAGCCGAAAGAATCCCTAAGAGATCTAAGAACTCCCAAATCACGTCCAGAATCGGGAAACGCACCCTAGTTTGTAGCATCCCCCGATGTAAACAGATATAACCAGCCGGAGGCAACATTGGCGTTTGGTCGCCTGTTAGGAGATACAATGGCAGGTCCTCAGGAACCCCAAACTTTGTAAGAATTTCAGCAAGATCAGGCTCAGACAATAACCTGTCTTCAAAAAATTCCAGGGCCTCAGCCAAAACAACATCATGAAGAAAGTTTTCTTGAGCCATGAAGAAGACGAACAATCTTTTGAGAACAATATCTTCGAAAGCAAACAAAGTAGAAGAATCAGACTCTGTAGTGCAAATTACCTAAATAGAGGATGGTTTCCTACGTGCCATTAATGCGGCTTGCGGCTCAAGCAACGATTCAGGCTCAATCATCATGAGCGTCGCATTCCTTCAAGAGATGACTTAGCAAACCGATGTGACAATCCACTAACTCGGGGGGAGTAGCTGATGATACATAAAAATTGTCACGCCCATGAGTTGTACACGTGTCGTGATAATCTCTAGGAAATACGAACCCCAGTATCAACCCAACACTTAACAAACCCAAGCGATTCTAAGCCCGCTCAAATTACATCATTCACTACAAATTACATCTCATTTAAGCATTTAATTGCAAATCACATAACTTTTAACAATTGTATTACAAGAATCTACAATCTTCTGCCTTTCGGGGTAACAGATGGATAACAATTTCTAACTTTGACAGGAACTTTCAATAGTAGTTCTCAAGAATCCATGCCCTAATCCGAAAAACCTCATAATTGCATTCCTTTTTCTTTTTTTTTCTTGTTAATTTGATTAATCATTTTTCTTCCTCGAAATTTTTTTTTTTTTAAAAAGTCCCGAAGAAAACAATATAAAGATTGGCACCAAATTACTAGTTAAATTTCTCTCATTTGTACATACAACTATACTGACATCCATAAAATATGTTAAGAGAGCCCTTCTAGCCGTCGAGGAAAGGGGTGAGGAAATGGGCGAGGGGGGTGGGTGTGACCACTCATCTCCCTCGAGATTCGTGTGTGAGGTTGTGCATCTCAAGGGCACGGGCGTGCATCTCGAGGGGGTGAGTGGTACCCATTTCCTCGCCATTTAGAATTTTCCATGTTAAGAAGAAAGAGACGATTATTTGTTTATTTATTTACTTTTGAACAAAAACAGACACAATTATTTGAAAATATAAAGTTGCAGTGCTTCAGTTGTGCTCCACCGTGTCCATTTTGTAATTAAGATTCCTTCTAACCACTAAATTATCCTCTTCAATCCATCAAACTAATATATAAAAAGTTGTTTGTCTTGTGTCACATTAATTAGCGAGATTTCATGTCTAGTTGAGATGATACTGCCGTGTCTAAAGAGAATCATTAAACCAAGCACAATCCAACATAACTAGCCAAATCATTGATAACATTGTCCCAGTCATTATTCAATTTGCTTATTAAAAAGATGCACATGTTACCCAAGGGAGCTAACATAATAAGAATGCAGTCGCCAAATTTGACTAGATTGTCTTACAGCACGCACTGAAATGGAGGCTATTCCTTAATAATGCATTAATTGCATAACATAATAGCTTATTTATCCCAGCAAATGTCTAATAAGAGGAATTAATCTTCTGGCTCACAAGCAAGGCAATAATGATAGCTTTAGTTGTTCTCATTGAATACATTCTGAATTCACTCATAGACGACAATTCGTGTGATTTATTCAACATGACCAAGCACAACCTTAGTCAAAAGTAATCAACAATGCAAAAACAAATTTTATTATTATTATTATTATTATTATTATTTTTTTCCCTTTAGAATGAATTTAGGATAGAAAACTGAGGTAGAAAAAAATACAAAGGTTTGTTGGCTGGCTGCATTGCAAACACGCAACCACAAAATGCAGAGGAGGATTCAACAACAAATCTATGTACACATGACAACCAAAACAAAGTGTCCTCAAATGTAATTCCCCACCTTGTCAAGGGTAAAACAGGACAAAACTGCGTTACGGCACCGTGACACGACCGAACCGCAATCTTTCCAATCCAAACCACACAACTTACGGTCGCCGTCAAGTATAACGGCGTCAGAATCCCACCAAGTCGCCTTACCCTCAGATTCCATTAAATCCTCCAACGGCGACGTCAGTTTCCTCACATCGCCAACCATGACTGGCCCTCCGGTGACACTCCGCCAGCAAGGCTGCCACTCGGCGAATAACTCTGGAATCTGACGCCCGGCACGGGTGTCCCAAATCCTGAAGGCGACGTTCTTGCTGTTCTCGAACCCGGCAGAGACGATCACCGACGGCGACTGCATTGACACAACCGGAGACTGAAACTTCCCTCCGCCGCTGTTCCCAAAATCCCAAAGCGAGAGCAAATTATTCCCCGACGAGCCCCCGAACCCTAACCCTAATCCGTCCCACGACTTCACGACGCCTTTTCCGTTCACGAAATCCGTCCACGAGAAGCTGTTCGAAAGCTTCTCCGAACCACCTTTAACTCTCAAGTCCTGTTCGTCGAGTGATGACGTGGCGTCTTCCTCTCCATCGGATGATGATGAGACAGAACACGTATCGTCATCTTCGTAATCGGATTCGTACTCGTCGTCGGTTTCGGTTGTGGTGATGGAGGAGACAAGTACATCGGAATTTACGATATTGCCCTTGCGGAAACTGAAAATGACGAGCCTTGTCCGTCGTCTGATGAGACTGCTGAAGGTGGCGAGGAAGGCGAGAATCAGAGCTCCAAGAGTCCACACGCCGTAAACTTGAAATATTTCACCAATTCCAGAAGAGAGATTGATAAGGCGGGAAATGAAAGAAGGGTGGTTTTGTAAGCGGTTTAGCTCAGACTCGAAACCGCTTATTCGGCTGATTACCGGGATTTCCATTACTGATGTAACAGTGGTCTGCTTTAGACGAAACACTAACTAACGTACGGCAGGAGAAGGAGAAGGAGAAGAGAGAGAAATTGAATATGTTATGTGAGAGAGATAGAGAAGAGGAAGAAGAAAGCCGAGGAAAAGGTGGAGGGGGGCGCGGATGATGACGTGGGGGATTATTATTGAAGACACGTCAGCTAAAGTGAAGGACTTTGGGGCCCTTTTCGAGATGAGATGTGAAGAAGAGAGAGAGGAGAATCGTTTTCTGAGCTTCCTAAAGAAAGAAAAGAAACAAGCGCACATTTCTTCAGTGTCGTTTTTTTTTTTTGTTTTTTGGCATCTACTAGTGGCTCTGAAGAGAAACCTCTGATTGTACCATTAGGATGCCGACGCGTGTCCTTGTTCTAGTTGTTTCGTTTTTTATGTATTGAATGATTGCTTTGCTTCCGTTTTAGTGGTAGGTAATAGGCATGGGTCGGTCCACTAGACATTTCTGGAGGTCTTTTTGGGTATTATTTGGCGCGTCTTCGGGACAATAAGGGTGGGTGGAGCTGAGCTATCACTTGGAGTGGAGGCTCTGTTTCATTGCTAATAATGCTCCTTCCTAATCTTGATTTTAATTAAATTAATTGTGAGATTATGAGATTAGAATGCCAATTAGATGCCTGCTCATTCAAAATGGGAACTAAGTACCTGTGTTGCACTACCCATTAATTTAAAAAAAAAAATTAACAAATCTCTAATTAATAGTACCGCCAAAGCATTCTCAAGCACACGTATGTTTTTTCTGGTTACGAAATGCAAGTTACTTAAAACTTAAGTCCTTGATTTGGATAACTAATCGGATAGATTATAAGATGACACGCTTATTTAAAAGGACAATTTCAATATGGTCTTGATACCCAGCAGAGTAAGGTTTGTTAAAAATGTGTGCTGCTAGTGCTAGCTATGAGAGGAGGATGAGCCATTTTGAGTTAGTTGTGAATGAGAGAGTTACTTAACTTGTGAATTTCCCTATTACTTAAGCTAAGATACGTTTTCAGGTGGTTTTAAACCTACAAGCATGGGAATGTTATAAAACTTGAAGACTTTGCTAACCTGTATATATATGAAGAGAAACAGAAAATGGTGAGTATCACAAGTTAAACAGTACTAATTGAAAGCTATATCTTACCGTTTGTATTCCTCTACTGCATCTCTATATTATTCAAAATAAATAAATATAAATATAAATATAAAAAAAAAAAAAAAAAAAAAAGAGAGGCCTCTGCATGTTAATTTATGTGTGTACATTATACATTTCGTATCATATTAGTAAGTACACATCTAATTTCCAGTTAGGCCTTTAAATAGAATGTGTTTATTATATGGAGTATTATAAAGTGTAGTATGGAAGGAAATTTTGGTAGGTAAAGAATGGAATAAGTTTTGATTAATCATTTTAGGACATTGACGTTTGAATTTTCATATTCAAAATGTGTTAATATTATTATATTGTCTTATGCCTCAGCGTCGTTTTTTTCTTTAGTTTCCTAACCATATTTTAAATGTCCAAAATGACGGTTCTAAAGCAATTAGATGGATCTCCAAGTTGTAGGGTGTTTCCAAGTAAATTCAATTTTGAAACAACAGCAAAGGCTTGAGTGCATTTTATTTGATTTGGATTCTATTTTATGAGAGAAATGTCAATGCATGGCGGATAAGAATTCAGACAAGGACCATTGCATGGTTTGTTTCTTTATGACTAGTATGCACGTCTATCTTATGTTGGATAAACTATTGGAATATCCACCTTGACCTTGCGTGTCGCACTTGTGTCATTTATTATTGTTATTATTATTTCTTCTCCAGCTTAAAACACCACATGTTTGGTTTCTTTCTTTCCCTCTTCAACACAACACTAGAAGCTCGCTCAAATCAAACCCACAACTTCAGCTTAAATCATCATGTATCTATGTGATTACCTATTTTAGTAGAGACTAAATTCACGTCAAAGATGACTTTTTCTTCCCCTCCCCTGGAATTTGTTCTCCAGAAGCTTAGCATTAAAGTGTCCCTTTAAACACCCTATATATAAATCATTCCAGCTTTTTACTATTCTTTGCATTCATTTCAAACCTTTCTACCATATCAAAAACGACAAGTACTTATGTTTATACCGATTTGTCCCCGACTATTATTCAGAAATCTAACAGTGTTATGCCATAAAAAGGGTATAGTACTTTGTTTAGAATTACATTTTAACGATGGTAGAATATGTAACATTAACAAGCACCCAATATGGTGACCAAAACCAGGAAGTTGGATGAAAGTGAAAATGGTTTAACTCGCAAAGATTCTCCAACAACCCCAAAAGATTGTTGTATGCAAAATTTGCGTGACTAAATTTTCTAAAGAAATGAGAATTCTACAACAGGGAATAAGAACATCCAAGGAGACTTAGATTACCATTCAACCAGAAGAGCTGAAGTTGTGATTCACAGGTTATCAGAAATAAGTAGTTGAAAACGAAAAGCATCAAATGAAAGTTGAGGTATTTATTGGAAAGCAGACAAACAAAATTACTCAACATGTAGTCTTGCAATGTGTTAATGAGAAACCATGTTTATAATTAAGCCATCGATCAGTTGAATTATATAAACAGTGGCAATATGCATGTATCTCCTCTCACATGTATTTCTGATCAGATTTCAGTTCTCAACACCAACTGTTATGCCAATGCATGCTTGCTAATGAAAATTGCTGAGTTCAACAGAAAGTACACTTATCAAATGACTAACACGGGTATACAAATCAAGTTTCATTGAACAACTTCAAAGAAGCCTCAGATACAACAAAAATCTCAGCAGTTCAAGCTAAAGACGTATTCATTCATTCTGTTAATTTTCTACTACTTGGTGTGTATGGTGGGTGGAAGTTGGTAGTTTTGCCTTTCTAGAACTCTTTCTTGCTTTTAGCATTTACTGGCATTACACAAATAAATAGAAAAAACAAAATGAAAAATTCGGTACATATACACAATACATTATTTAGTTAAGTTTGGTTAATTCTTCTTTTTTTGTTCTTGTACTTTATCAAGCAAAACCGGAGCAGCCGGTATACTGAACCACCACTCTCTCAACCTCCGTGTGCATCTCTCGGTACTTGGTCTCCTTGGGGGTGAATTCCTTGTAAATGTGTCCAAAAAGAGTACAAGGATTATGTACTTGCTTGGTAAGAAGGCCAGAATCAGGGCCATGATCAGCAGGCATAATGCAAATTTCTCACTTGCCTGAAACTCACAAAAACAACTAAGAGCTTTCAGTTCACCAAAAACAACTAAGAGCTTTAAGTTTCATTTCAGTGAGACTAGTAGATAAAATTGAAAACATTGTCCAACAAAGGTCTGCTTAGGATTTAAACTTGTGTACATCATTGTCAAATTCAGATTTATCTTCAGTCTCGTGTTTACAAGTCTCTGATACAAGCAATGCTTATGCCAAAAAATAGTAACAATACCTAGATATGCTAACAAAGGTTAAGGTAGAGAAGAAAACCTGAGGGAAAGCTGACAAGAACAAGGCTCGCAACTTGAGAAGAACAATGTTTCCATCCTGCACGAGCTCTTCAACTTGAGAAATGGCATTCTGAACAGCCAAAAGCTGCTCCATCGCGTTCATTGGTGGAGGGGCAGTGATTTTGATACCATCAACTGCCCTCCCCCAATTGAAAAGTCTTGTAAGCAGCATAAAGGTTGAGATGGACAGAAGTAGAAAAGCAAGTGCAAAGCCAATCCATCCCCTTCATGAAAGCCATTAATATAGCAAATTCCATCATACAATTGCAAGGCATAGATTAATATGAAACAGGAAAATGACTAAAAAGCAATTAAAATTATAACCAAAAAATAAAAAAGATACAGTGAACACGCTTTATTCTTATTAGCAAAGTCAAACCAAAAAATAAAAAAAGGCATTTGGCACACAATAATGAGAAAGAAAAGAACTCTTCGTAATGAAACATTCATGGTACACCCAACTGCTCGAGAGCTGTTCATAAGATAATGCAGTTGGATATTGATATGTTCGATCTCGGCAGGCATGCTGCTGAGATATGCACATTCTTGAAAGGTACTTGAGAAATATCTACTAGGGTTAACTGTTGTAACTTAAGAATTCTGTCTAGGATTTGTTGCCATCAATTTGAATGCCCAATCCAATTTCGAAACCTTGCATCAAGAGAAACACTCTTGAAGGTCCCTTGCACCCTCCATTTTCAACAACATCAACGTGACAGGTTTTTCTGATTCTCCGAGAAATGTACAGGGACTAACAGTCAAAGATGTTCACACACACACACACACCCACATATATATACATTTATTATCATAATTAAAATTTCATTTTACAGCCTGGGCCGTGTCAATTTCCTGGCTTGACCCTATCTATTTGTGTTCTCATTTATCTGAACACCAGATGATGAAAGTATTCGACAAGATGTTTGGATCAGAAGGAAGTAGTTCAACTCCTAGTGTCATAGTCTGGTATTGTGAACAATAACAATAGCAGTGATTTTCACCATGGCCATTAATCAACATTGTTGAATGAGAGTAGCTATAGGGAGTGTTCTCAATCCGATCGAATGAATATTACTAGCTGAGCAAAGACAACCCATATTGAAGGATTTTCACATATCCAACACCAATAGACCTACATACACTGTGAGGGAAAATATATGTTATAGTTATATATCATTGTTATTGCAGTCAATGAGTCCTCAAATCAGTAACGGGGTGGAATATTATTTTTTTAGCACTAAAACAACAATGCATTAGAGTGAAGGGAGGGAGAGGAGGCTATGTGAATGAGGGATCAGGGGATCACTTAGAACCATGGATTGTGATTTCGCGAGATTGACTTTACGAAAAGAAAACTAGCGAAATTGAAATCTCCTTTTTTAAACGTAACATTTCGAAAATTTCGTCCAGAATTTCAATTTTTTGGTCGAAAAATTTCGACGCATTGACCTCTATGCTCAATTTCACTAACCTAAATTTTTTTTTATCCTCTGTCAATCTTTCAGATAGTTGCTCGATCACTACTAGTGCTCGCCCTTGCCCAGGACTCTCAGATTGTGTGCCTCCTCCAGTATCCCCATTTTTTTCTTCTCTTCTTTGCCTTCTCCTCTGACTCTTTGGAGTGTTGAGTTGTTTAGGGTTTGTGGCTACCCAGTGGTCTACAAGTTGTTGCTAGTTGTTGTTGTTGTGAGGAGCTAGATAAAGAAGACATAGATGAGAGGTGGATACAACAGAAAGAGGAGCGGCAAAATCGCAGAGCGGAATCAATCTGAGTTGAGCTACGAATCCCTTTTGTGTATAGTGTGTTTAATGGATTCGAAATTGAGACCTATTATACACTTGAGCACATGATGAGATGGGTTTAGGGTTTTATGGTCCATGGACCTCAGACTGTAGTCCAACTGAAAGTTTGAAACTAAGAATTTTTAGTCCAACTCAAATTCCAAATGAGCTCAAGGGCTGAGACTGGCCCATGTGATCACTCAATAGCCTTAGCCATTTCTAAAGTATTATCGACAGTGTTCTAAAAAACGCTAGGCGGTAGACGAGTGGCAAGGGACCATCGCCCAGAGAACTAGGCGGGGGCGTAAGCGATTATTTATTTATTTATTACAATTTATAGCTTATAAAAGTTAAACATAATAGCAAATTAATTAATTTAAATTCAATGACAAGATACATACGTAAAATGTATAAAATTAAATTAAAAAATAAAAACTGTCTTAATTTTATATTTTTCGAACTGGATATAAAAAAAAAATTAATTCAAAAACCTGCTCAATAGGTCGCCTAGTCCACCCAGTCAGCCTGGGCGGCTCCCAACCGCCTAGACCAATTTTTTAAACACTGATTATCGGTATGTACCATCCTAATTTTACCAATTACTCACCAAGTAATTAGTTGACACGAAACTCAGTCCTCAACCTAGTCGTTACCGAGTATCGAGTAAATTACTCGGGATACGACCCATTGCTACCCCTAACATTATTTAGAACTAGAAAAATAGAGATCGAATCGATGGTGAGGGGACGAGGGTCATTGAACCATGCTCTATAAGAATTTGATCAATTAAATTATTTTTTTATTTAACTATTATGATATAAACTTTTTAATGAATTTTGTTCACTTGTGAACATCTTAAATAATGAGAATATTTTGTAATAGATTCTTGATATTTAGGCTTCATTTAATGTGTTTAATAGGTTTATATATTATTTTTTTACATATTTCATATATCCTCATAATTTATTATATATGTTTTATGTATTCTCGAAATTTTTATGTTTTTCCTTTACAAACCGAAATATTTCTCGAAATATATATTAAAGTCGGTAAATCGAAATTAACTAAAAAAACTAAATCACAATCCTTGCTTAGAACCTTCGAACGCCAAATACATCATAAGTCGAACTATTGGTGTGTACAATGAAAAACCCCAATCAAACATACAACCAGAAGAGGGGATGTCCCTAAATCTACCCCAAGATTGGCTCCATAACCAAAGACTGACCTTCACATCAGTCCACAGCTATCTGCCTTTTTTTTGGTTGTTACTTGTTGCTAAAAATTATGTTATTACTCTCCCTCCAGATTACCCAACCCGCTCCATGGACCATTCTGTCTTGAGCCAAATGCCATCTTCAAAAAGATTCAACCAATTAATATCAATGGAGCACCAAAGCTCAGCATCTCAGTGAAGATTACCCCATTGGGCACTAATATAAAATTTTGCTAACCCTTTCCTCCACAGCTCTTTGGCTAAGACTCAATGAAGCATAACATGATCTATTGATACCTCACATAGCCAACATCACACATTTGATAGTGTTATTGATAAATTGCCAATCCCTCTAAAAGCTCAAACATGTAGAGATGGCGAATCTAATCATATATCAAGCGGAAACGTGTACGGCATACATCAGTGGATACCAATAGTAATACTGCACTGTAAACTCACACGGTACTACTATTGTGGATAACACATGGGGAAGTGGGCTTTATAATATTTCAACAGTTCTCAACAGTCAAGATGCTCCCATGAAGGCGGGTTCAAATAAGATAACCAACTCTTAGAAGGATATATTTTATCCAAATGACCATAAGGAGCTGGTGTATGCGCTGATCCAGAGTAGAGGGAGGCAGGCGAGGAGCTAGAGATTCATAACAGCCTTAGCCAATAATCTTGTTGTCCTTCCCATCTAGGATGCACGGACTCGGATATGCGTGTCGTATCGGATACGGATACGACACGGCGACTCGACAATTTTCAAAAAACTATGACTCGGGGACTTGGCGACACGTCAATCAAACCTTATTTTTATTTTTATAATTTGTTAAAAAACTATTAACATCATGTCATAACTCATAAAAAATAATTAATAATCTTTGAACTTCTATGCCTTGTATACCAAGAACAATCTTTGAACTTCTATGCCTTGTTAGCAATGTTATTAGAGAGCCAATCAAGCCCCTCATACAACCCCTCACCAGATGGGCTTTTAATTAATACCCAAACCGCATAACAGAAGAAATGAAGGAATGCAATGCACTGTAATGAGCTGAGTTTCATCTTTTTCAACAAAGTTGAAGGAACTGGTGGTAACTTTTGCAAAAAAAATCGTGACCTCTAGAGATGAGTGTGATTCGAGATAAAAATCTCACCAAACAGCCAAAATGTGAAGAGATCTCTGAGTAAAAGAACAAATATGAAAAAGATAGCAATAACAATTCATAGATAGATAGGGATCTTTTCCCTAGTTGGTCTATATATGTGTCTATATATATGTGTCTATGGGTGTCTGTTTTTTCATGACTTATTGACTTAAATAGTGTACATGGGTGTTTGTTTATTCTTATTTCAAACAATGTAGAATTTGTTGTTCTTGCTATGGATCACCAGAAATCAAGATAGTAATGAATAAAGTCACAAAGTAGTGATGTTTGATTTCTGTATCTAAGAAGTGAAGAGCTGAAGGACAGAGGATCTCAGATCTGTAAAGAATAGCAGAAGGACAGAGACTCAGAGAGTGACTGAGTGAGAGACGAACCTGAGATCTGTAAAGAAGAGCTTCAATCGGTGTCTTCTTCACGCGTCCGACGGAGACTCCTTCTTTCTTCTTCTTCCCTTCCTTTTTTCTCTTCTTCCTCTTCCTTCTTTTCTTTTTCTTCCTCGGTTCCTCCTCTCTGTTGGTTAGGTATGTGTATGTGGTTTGAGAAAGACGAAATCAGGAGATTAGGTTTTATATTAGGGCTTTACATCTCGTCTGCCCGATCTTATCAAGATCTGAAAAAAAAATATTATTAGCAACCGAATCCGGACCGTGTCCGGACCAAGTCAAGTTGACTGACATGTTGACCGCGTGTCGGATACGTGTCGGCCGCGAATCGCACGCGTATCCGTATCCGACACGCGTTTTACTAGAATTCGGAGGGTTTTTCCGAGAATCTGTGCTTCCCAGCTTCCCATAGCATTTTGTCTTGGGATTTATCAAGATTAACACAGCTAGTAATGTTGAGAAGGTCCATCATTTGATTCATCTCCCAATTGTTAAGGTTCTTCTAAGATGGAAGTTCCAACCATGTTGCATCTCGTCAGCAGACCAGAAATCTCTAACCATCCCTCGCTATCTACTAGACACTATAGATGTGCAGGAAAGAGTGTGAAAGGTATCTTCTCCAACCAATTTGTGATTCCAAAATTGAACTCTCGCACTGTTATGGATTTCAAAAGAGATTGAGTGCTCTTCAGCCTCTCCTAGAGAGACCAACCACACAAATTTTTGTTCTTGAGTAAACCAATCTCTAGTATTGGCACCCTACGGCACCCTACGCCACAGGGCCTGCTCCTCATTTCCAAATCTCCATATCCATTTGATGAGTAAAGCCTTGTTGAATTCTTAGATTCTTCTTTTCCCTAACCCACATTTGTTTCTAGGTTGGCATGTGATATTTCTGGGAGGGAAACATTCCCCAAATGAAATTAACCCACAAAAGAATAGTTTCTATGGCTATAACTCTCTCCTCTTTGGCATCAATAAAGGCCACAATATCATCCGCCTATTGAAGGATAAGGATTGAAGAAGAAGAGTTTGACACTCTAAAACCATGGATCAGAGGCTTTAAGGATCATGTAGGTGAGGCCTTCTGCCACAATAAAGGAGCAAAGGAGACGGGGTCCTCAGTCTCAGACCACACTTAATTTGAAGTGACTATTGGATGACCATTAAAAGAGATAGAAAAAGGAAGTTTTTGACAAAGATGTTTGGATCTAGTTCCTCCATTTGGCTCCAAAACCCATTTTCCAAATCATGACCTACAAGCACCCCCAAGAAACCGATTCAAACACTTTATAAAAGTTGAGTGGTTGACCTTGATCATAATACTTGCTAAAGAAGTGGAATGTTATTGCGAAGACAGATTCTTCGACTAGTAACTTTTCTAAATTGTATGAACTCCAGCGGTTGTTGGGAGACCTTATGTTGGCTACCTATTATCACACCAAGTGTGCAACAGTTTGCAACTTTTGTGTTATGGGTGGGAGGAATCCAATATATGAGTTATTGCCATGTCTGAGCATGCTAAAGTGCAAGTATTAGAAAAGCACCCACCTTTTACCTCACAAGTGAGTACCTTGTTTAATTAAGTGTTCTCTTATACCCAAACCAAGGATAGTAGGAAAATGACCATGTGTTCTAAGAAGTTTGCTCTTGACACAGAAAAATGGCATAAATTTGCTCTTGACACGGAAAATGGCACAAAGGCAATCCCCCAGGATAGTCAAGGCAAAGGCAAATTGAGGACCCCTTACAGCTTTAAGCGAAAAGCACAACAAGGGCTTTACGTAACAATCCTAACATAAATTATGAAATCTATACAATACAAATAAAATGATTTTTGCTCAACTCTAAGCTATGGTGATAAATGGGCCATGTAATTCCATATATAATCATATGAAAAAGGAAAATAAAATGCATTAATCCTAATTATCATATAAATAATTAAAGATAATAAGAAATTTACGACAATGCAAAAGCGGTAGTGATCTAAAAATGCCCTTTGCAATGTGAAATGAATAACTACTTCCCATTGAACCCTATTTTCTTGCCCCAAATAGGGAGTCGAGTTGGGTGATTGACTTTTTGTAATAACGGATAAGAAAAAAAAAGTTTGACTTGTATTTTTCACAAGGTTGTGGTTGCACAAGCCTTACACTTTAGCAAAAAAAAAATACTTTTAAGCTCCGCTTGTTTCATGGAAATTTATTTTCCGGAATTTTTATTTTCCTAATTTAAATTTTCCACTATTTGTCCCACAGAAAATTATAGCCTCATGGATGGAAAATCAACATACCAATTTTTTTAATGGATGTTGATTTTCCAGAATTTTCTTTAGTTTTTTTTATCCACACCATTTCAACTCCATAACAAACCAGTAACCACCATGCCACAACCAACACAAACACCACCACCGTAACACAACCACCACAGTACCATGATGGACCACCACCACCATTGTCACCACCAACTCCATCACTATAATACAACCACAACCATAACGCAACCACCACCATTACCACAACCATAATGCAACCACCACCACCACCATAGCACAATGACAACCACTATCATACAACCATCACCACCATCGCACAACCACTGCTAGCACCGTCATGCCACAATTACTCCCCTTTAGCATCAAGGCCGCTACAACCACAACCGCTACCATTTCTACACCACATCAACTACAAAAACAACCACCCTCCCCTATTGCCACCGCAATCAACCCAATTGATATCACATAAGACAAATATGTATCATTTGAAAATTAATTTCCAGGAAACAACCATACAACATGAAAAGTTTTGGGGAAAATAAAAATTCGTGAAATTTTTTTTCAGAAATTTGTTTTCCTTGAACATGTATTTTCTGTGAAACATACAGAGCCTTACTTTTAGTTTCCATTTTTGCCTTCAGTCAAATATAGGCAAACATACATCGATTCGCTTCTTGTTTTAATTAATCAATTTGGCTCTCTTCAACTAAACTAATATACTCGGAGAGAAGCTAAACCAAATGATAAAGAAGATCTATAGTACAAGATATAGGAGCACAAGCGACCCACCAAGGAACTTGTTGGAATATACATAGGCATTCACCTCTTCCCAAAGCCTATTCCATTCAAGGAACTCCTTTTATCACACAATGCATCTCAGAGTCCCATGTGGATTAATAGCTCCACTTTTACTACTCAGATAGCTCCACTTTTATTACTCAAGAGTCCCATATGCAGATTAATGTTGATTGCTTCTGTCAACTGTTAGCCCATCTTAGGAGTTAAGATACCTCCTGATGCCTCCACCTTGACATCCACGGACTAGGTGTTGCTACAAATCAGTGTTATTTCATATTTCTACCCTTTCGGGTGACATTCCTGAATCAAATATTAAGGAGCTTACGATCACATACTAGGTATTTTCTTATTCCTCCTACTATTTGTGTTCTATTAGGAACAAATTTCACGTCATAATGGTATCTTCTCTTCTATTTTCGGGAACAATTTCAACCTCCCCATATTAATTTTCATTTGTCATTCGTGTTCCTAAGTTTCAATAACCTTTTAGTTATGTTACTCACATTACAAAAGGTTTCAAAGGTTTGAATTATAGTGTAATTTTCTTCCATCTCACCATGTTTTTTAGTCTGGAAACAAAAGAAGGTGATAGGCGCAAACGTGAAAGAAAATGGATTATGCATGTTGGACCCGAATCTATCTTCTCATTTGTTGGAAGCAAGGTATTTAAACGGAAAGACGTGACGCGGAGGCGTTCCAATGGATAAACTAAGGCGTGAGCCTTTTATAATTGTATATTTAAGAAAATGAAATATACAAATAGTATTTAGAATTATGAAAGATGATAGATAACTCTTAATCCACAAATAAAAGTAGGGGTGGGCACGGGATGGACCTCATCCTGACCTCATCCATCCCAAACGGGTTCGGGACGAGACGAGACGAGACAGAATGAACATGTACTAATGAAGAATAACAAAAACAATTCATCTAATATTGTTCACACACCAATAATGTCTAATTTATGTACATATTGTATCTTGTTAGTTCTCATTTGTCTTAATATATGTTCAAAAATGAAAAACATTGCTCATTAACCAAATTTCCAACTACATAACTCATAGTGCAAAACTGAACCAAACCATCATTTTCATTTATTTTTAACAAGAATAATTGTCCTATAACTAATCTAAAATGTGAAAAAACATAAATTTTCATGAGTTCTATTTGACATAAAATATAAAAACTAAAGTTTCTATCTAAAAAAATAGTATCAAATCAAGCAAGTTTTCAAACAATAGAATCTATGCAGTTAAATCGGAAAGCGGTCGCAGTGCGGTCTAGGACCGAATTACGATTAAGCGGGATTAATCGAATTTAATCGGTCAATTTTTTCAAAGCATATATTTTTAAAATTTAATCATAGTCATAGATTACAAAAATAATTAATTAATCAAAATAGTGTAAATTTGTAATTATATAACTTTACTAATTAATCATAGTCATATATTACTTTACTAGTTAATCAAATGAATGTAATTTTGCAGGTTGCATCACTTATATCACTACAAACAACCTTTCCAACATAGCAATAAATCGGCGAGTCGGCTAGGCCGATTAATCAGTGACAGCTAAACCCCAACCGATTTCATCCAGTTCGGTTCGGTCAAACCCCGAATTGCGATTAATCAACAATTTTCGCCGCATTAATAACTTAGCAATAGATGTTTTGATTTCATTTCAACACATCATAAATTTTCTTTAAAAGAATAGTTTGATTAAAATTAATAATAATAATAATAATAATAATAATAATAATAATAATAATAATAAACATTAAATAATTAAGTTTGGGACGGAACGGGCGGGATTGAAAATCTTCATCCCGATCTCATTCCACTCTAGATCGGGAGGGGATGAGATCAAGATGAGTTTGATCAATCCCAAAATGACCCGAAAAAATTGGGACGAGATCGGGATTGCGAGATGGGATGCCCACCTCTAAATAAAAGCGACATAAAATATCCATTTTACATCATATCCAAAGGATTTCTTGGTTCAGCCAAAAAAAAGCAAGGTCACTCGATCATTATCAAACTGACTGTAATTGTTTTTTTGTCCGCGAATCTTTTTATCGACAGATAAGAAAAACCTAGATCCGGTGCGAGAATTCTTTGGAAGATCCAAAACCAAAAAGAGAAGTATTTGCTATCAACGACATCAATCAATATAGATTGATCCAAATCTTTTTCGAATCCTATATAGTATCCATGGGTTATGTCCATTCTCATTACCGAAGTCAATATATTTTGTAAGTTAAGACATTACCGAAGTCATTAAAATTGTCAAACTATAATTGGCCATGAAGCGTACGAAAGGCGTAAAAGTGTAAGCCTCAAAGCGTAAGGCATAAACCTTTGATGTACTAAGCCCTAAGTTATTAATGCGACGAAAATTCGGCGATTAATTGCAATTCAGGGTTTGACCGAACCGAATTGGGTGAAATTAGTTGGGATTTAGCGGACACCGATTAATCGACCCAGCCGACTCGCCGATTTATCGCTATGTATAAATAAATAAATAAAACCTAAACTCAAGAAGAAAAAAGAAGGTGAAGATCTTTGGATGGCAATGACGACTAGATCTCTGGCTGTGGAAGGCGACGATGATCTTTGTCTCTCTCATTCTCTCTTTTCCTCACTTCCATCAAACCAAATCGGAAAGGTATGTACCACTTCAACCCTAATTTCCCTCTTCCCTCTCCTACCAGTCTTCATCCCCCTCGGCCTCCCCTCTTCTCCTCCCTCCTGTGTAGAATTCATATGTACTAGGGGAGCTTGTTGATTGAGATTGTTTGTAGTGATATGAATTTTGGTGAATCAAGTGATTGTTATCGGAGCAAATAGATTTAGCTTGTTGCTGATGTTAAACTCTCATCTTTCTGTGTATTTGATATTTTTGGCCTTATGACTGAGAGTACTAATAACTGAACTTCACAATTTCTTTGGAAGTTTGTAATTATGCGTGACAAATCCTCACAATTTTCATGCACTTCAGTCATGAATTCCTTTATAGTTTGGTCTAGAATATATTGGTATAATCCTCTGGATGTGGAGTATTTTTGTTTGCATAAAGTGGCTTTTCTAGAAATATCTTCGGTGCAAAGTAATACAGTTTACCTTCATGGGTTAGTGGAATAGGTAGGTTGGTTCTTCCTATTAAGTCTAACATCTATTTTGCTTCTGAATGTTTGTCTTGGTAGTTTGGCAGTTAAAACAATCTACAATTTTCTTTTACTTTCTTTTTAAGTAGTTTGACAGATAATTAGTAAAGTTATATAATTACAAATTTAGACCATTTTGATTATTATTTATTTTTGTAATCTATGACTATGATTAAATTTTATAAATATATACTTTGAAAAATTGACTGATTAAATTCAATTAATCCCGACTAATCCTGCTTAATCGTAATACGATCCTGGACCGCGCTGCAACCGTTTTTCGATTTAACTGCATAGACTAAGCCTTTGATGTATTTTGACTAAGTCTCTCCTTGAGGCTCACCACAAGGCGTAAGCCTCACACGTTTTTTAAAACAATAGTTGGAAGTAGTAATGTCAAACTGTCAATAAGGATTTGTTGCATTTCACTACATAGCAACGCCAAATTTGACCTTTGAGACCCAGATTTCAGTAAGTTTTAGTAAAATGTATAATTCTCACTACCCAAGCAATCCATGACTACCATGAACTTCATTATAGAAGGTAGGTCAGGGACTCAATAGTAGTTATAGGTCATTTGCCTCATAATTTGCATGTGATGTAAGCTTGTTGCTCCCATGTCTTGGTTAGTCTATGGCATCAGTGTTCACCAAAGACCACTCTTGATCAACTTTTGTTGAGCCTCATGCCATAGATTAACCCTAGACACTACCTGAGACATGGGGGCGACAAGTTTATATCACATTACATGCATACATAAAAGGCAAAATACCTAGAACTACTATCATATATACCATATGAGTCCCTGTGGATCAGTATGGTTCCAACATAAAGTGTAATCAAGCATGTTACCTGTAGATGATGAAGGAAGAAAGAGTGCAGAAAACCGCTGACTTAATAGGATCATCCCATGATGCTAGAAAAAGAACGTACTTCCCAAGTTCCATAAAAGGGTACATTAGCTCCTGCAAAATACAAGGAACATTAAATATTTGTAGAGAAGACTGGCAATATATGGTAAGGGAGTCATTTACAAAAGCATGTACCAACATGAGACCAAAGACATCAACACCAGAAAGTCCCCTGCCGAACAGACATTGTGGAGCTCTAGAAGATTGATTTGCCAAGCTTTTGGTTAGGGCTCAGTTCAAGGCGTCCGGAAGAGTTCGAATGTCTATTATTCAGTAAAACGTCGATAATCTTTTACTAGGCTGTAATTAGCATAGGCATCTGTTACCCCACTTACTTTGACACACTTTTAGGGGATCCACACTCCACTTGGAGCAGACTCATGCCTTTCATAAGCAAATTTTCAAAGTGTCCCCCCCCACACACACAAAAACAAAAGAGAGTTGAAAAAATGATTGCACGATGAATTAGCATAAGTTTAAGAGGCCAATGGCATGACAGCTCAACGGTTAGAGCTTGGCGGATTGTACCACTAGGTCATGGGTTCAAACCCAGCTTGCGGCATCTTTATGGATTCTGGGATCCTATAAAAACCCTGCTTGCCTTTCAAAAAAAAAAAAAAAGCATAAGTTTAAGAGAGTGAAAATAAAAGCTACCTTCATTACAGCCAAGTTAGTATCCAGACCCTCCACTTTCACTCCATCTACTGTTGATTGAGCTAGCTCTACCTTTTTGAAATTGCTTCTAGACTCCTTGATAGATTTTTCCAAGGCCGTCATCTCTCCCACCACAATATCACCAACAAAAAGTCCTGCTTCATTAGGGACAGATGCACTCGTACCAAAGGTTAGCCCCAAGTTGGACATCATCACAGAAGCAGAAACTGACGATTTTAAATTTCCAGTAGGTGAATTCTTTGGCTTGTCCAACTCCGGTGAGGTTAATGTCTCAGCAAGTGTTTCCAAAATCAGATCACCTCCAGGAAGTTGATCACAAAGATTGAACATGAGAAGACCTTCATTGCGTATGGGCTTTACATTAGACATGTCTTGAATAGCTTGCAATCGCAAGATCCCAAGTACAGCCTTTGTTAGTGCTTCATCATGTTTACCATTCTTTATTTGAAATTTTCGGATAAACCTATGTGCATATAAGATTTCTCGGATAATGGCCAACCAATAATCACGGCGGGAGTGCCCTTTAAGCTCAGGAAACTCCATTACGACGGGTTCAGATCTAAAAATGCAATCCAAAAGAAGGTTAGTTACTGCAAACACTTAACATTATCATTGAAATTCAAAAAACATTTATGAATGCAGGTGATCATAAAAACTGGATTGGAACATTACATGAAGATAAAATTTTGAACATATTATAATAGGTACTCAGAAACTTACAAGGAAATGGATTTATACATGACTGCCTTGTCAAAAAGTCGAGTTCCCCAAGGTCCTGTTAAATCAGGTTTAACAACCTGTTTTAAATCACCTGATAAGTCATAGATTTTCGCTTTATCATAAGAAACCACTCGTAGAGCTTCAAAGTAAAGCGCATGATCAGTCAGAATTAATCGACCTGCACTTACAAAACAGCATGAAATTCATAATAAGCAAAACTAAAGAGTTAAACAATTAAATAAATACAACATAATGGCAACTTGGTATTTAATTATAAATATGAAAAGACGGAAACAAAGTGGAGTCAGAACTCACCAGGCCAAGTAGAAACTCCTACATGTTCCAGTACCGGTTGGGTGGTCATGGTGCCATCCACTTCAAGGATCTTTTCTCCTGAAGGCGATCGGATAACAGAAAGAAGAGATGATTTTGATTGTGTCTTCAATTTTTTAATAGCTCTGTACAAAATATTTCAATATTTTAGGAATGAAACTGGCATCACTCACCCCAATGACACACTTCTACAAGAATAGTACATGGACTTTAAGACCATAGTTTGCACAGAACATGTGTCAAACATTTAGATCTAATGTGAGAAACTTCTACTGAAAAGGGCCAGGATGTGTTTGGCAGGGATTAGTTGCATCTAAAATTTTAAAAAAGCAAGAAATTTAATTTCAACCACTGAAGAGTAAATATAAAGCATTGCTTAAATATGATAACGATAATAAAAATTTACACTGTAGTGGTTGTCATTACAGTTCAAATTACAAAAAATGAAGGTGCATGAGTTCAATAGTTATTGGCAGGATTTGAGAAGAAATAAAAACAAACTTTTCAGGTTCATATTTCAATTCTTTCGTTGAAGCATACAGTATTATCAAGAAAAATACATAGTTATACAAACGGTCTCCAAAGAGCAATTAGAGAACCATATACCCCAATATACAATTAAATCTTCAAAGAGAAGCCTTATGACTTCCTCCAAGAGAGCTTCTGCAACACCTTTTGACTTCCATATGTAGAAGCCCTCACAACTCCAAGAGCTTAATAACTCCAAACAAGAGCTAGGCATGACCCTTGAGAGAAGATGATCTTGATCGATCCCCCACTGTCCACTTCCATCACTACCTAACCAAGTCATGCTGCATAGGATCCGATTCCACCTCAAACCCTTATGAAGAAATTAATTTAGCCATCCACCATAGGATCCCACTAGAAGATTTTGAAATATTAAATTATGAAAGGAAACTGACTAAAATGGTGATGAGAGTAAAACAACGCATACGAGTTCAAAGTCGGTTCACATGGTGTTTCACTCCCCATTCAGAAATACACAGATGACACAGTTCTTTTTTCTTGACCCCTTTATCCCAGATACCAGGTTCACTAATTCCATTTACTTTGGTACGAAGCCACTTCAGTTTTAAGAGTTCATTTTTCAAAAGCCATGCCATTCTGTATTGGTAACGTTCTGATTCTTGATAATCTCTCATATTTGCTTCATTCAACCACAGCTTCTCTTCGATTCAAATACCTCGGTCTTTCTACTCAATCATAAATATGGAAGTGTAGGTAATCTCCAAACCAGGAAGAGACATACTCATAAAAGGTAGCTTGTCAAGCATTCTCGTGGTTCTTACGTCCACCATCACAATCCTTCTCTCAATAGAAAATGAAATTGAAAGGTTGTTCAAAGACTTTCTACGGAGAAACTCAACCTCCTCACACAAACAACATCTTATCAGTTCAAGCATGGTATGTAGACTGAAAGAGAAAGGGGTACTTCGCATAAGAAGGGTCAAGGAGTTCAACTAGGTGTTACTCTCCATATTGCTTTGGATGCTTTGGAGGTTCAGGACAGGAAAATACAGGATGTAACAGTTTGGTTGGTTGTCAAAGAAAATCTCCTCACCTTATGGATATTCAAGATGCCAACAGGTAATGAACCTGAAAGATAAATTCCACTCTCGCATATCTTTTGGCGTCACCGTCAACAATGGCAAGAAAGTCAACTTTTGGAGGGATACAAGGCTGTCAGGTAAACCACTCCAACAACTCTTTGGGGATATATTTAGAACATCTTGCATCATCAGCATCATTCACCAGAATCGACAATGGTTGGGTAGCATGGACCTAGCACAATGTAATACCCGTCTATTAAAATAAATATAACCAATACTTATTTATTATTGTGGTAATATATTATAATTTTATATATTGTGTAAGACCTAGTTTTATTTGCAATGGTTAAAGAAAGTAAAAAATGTGTGTGTATGAGTGTGTTTGCCAAAATTAGGAAACCCTAAATTAGAACCTTATAAAATAGTTTGATTAGGGTAAAATATCTAGCCACCTACTCTTATACAAAAAAAAGGAGAAAACTCTGCGTAGAAGAATAGGGGAAAGAGGTGAAAAAAATAGGAAGCCTTCAACCTTAGGTTTTATGTAAAAGGTGAGTGAAACTCTATTGATCTCGATCTCTCTATTTTTATTGTTTTTGTTTTTTGGTTATACAATCCTTGATACTAAGTGGTTTAGCTAACTACCTCTCTGGGTACTTTATATCACGTCTTTGTGTACGGTTCAAGAAAGCAATTTCACACATATATTTCATTTTTTTTTATCATATTAGCTTTAGAGGTTAAGAAATATATTATTGGCATACTGCTATCTTGCCCACACATTCGAAACATATTTTAAATGGTGAAGTCTGAAGTTACTAACCTAAGCAGGGAGCAGTCATTGTAGATCCTCACACCAACAAGTGTTTGGGTATCCAAAACAAATAGACACAAGAATGTTTTGAAAGAAGTGTCCTTATTACTAGGTAGATGGAAATTGATGGAAGCCATTCAATTGGGGGAATAATATTTTTTTAGAAAAGCACTTGTCACAAGATGACAATGATGACCAGTTTAAAAAGAGTATTGAGGAAACCATTGTAGACTGTAGGTTCTGACAATACAATAACTTTTCTTAAAAGAGTATTGAAGAGACCATGATACTCCTTAGTTGTTGGTTTTTATCCTTAATTGTTCTTGCAGTGATTTAAGTTTAATTGCTCAAATCCCACACGACACTGTAAAGGGTAAACAATGATCACTTTGGGCAATGTATAATTTAGTGCATGTTCGGATTTATAACGGAATATACAAACATCAACATCCTTACCCAGGTTTGTATATTACAAAATAATACTAATAATTATTATTATTTTTATTATTATTATTTCGCTAGGATCATTACCTAATTGTTGGAGTTTCAATATTATAGTCATAGGATAGAAATGCCCTAACGAACCTTTTGAAAATCATCACGTCATGCTTTAGTTCTAAGATTAGTAATGCTCTTTTCCACAATTCTGAAAAAAAAAAAAATGTGAAAAGAAAGGGAAAAACTAATGAAAAGTATGATTTTAGTATACAGACTTGTTTGTATACTTGGTATATATTTTAGTATGCAGACTTGCTTGCATATTGGGTACACCGTTCCATGTGAATTCGGATGTGTGTATAATGATAAACTTGTATCAAACTTTGGGTGAGATGGCATGACTCTTGATGTGGCACCCCACTTGGGACATGGAAGCTCCAAGTGGCTTTGAAGGTAAGAAAGGCACACTTGAGTGAAGTGTGTTCGACACAAGAGAAGAGTGCGATTGTAAAAAAAAACGAAAAACTAGTACAATAACGAAAACTTTGATCTTATCATAACACAAAAATTTGTAATAATTACTTTGTTAGTATGTATGTATGATTGTCTTGATGGAATAAACTAAATACTCATTTGATCATTGGAGAACTACATGTCTTCCTTAAGGTAAAATGCTTATTTGTTGTATTTTCATAATCGTGTAACGTTACCTTGATGTGTATTTGGTTAAAAAGTATGTTTGCTCACACCAGTATTGAAATATTGTTTTACAAATTTGGGTGTGTTCACAATGAGCGCAACCCAAGAGACGCACCAGGTTAGCTAGAATGTGGAGACGAGTGATTCTAGCTTTATGGCGTTAGTTGTGGTCTCGACACTTTCCGTTAATTTTTTGTTTTATCTATTGCATATGTAATAGATTGTAGTACTCAGTTATTACTTTCATATTTGGATCAAAGATTATGGATTGATTGATGTAATATGTTTAAATTGGTTTGACTTATATTTATTTTGAGGGATTATGTGGTAATATTGATCCTAGATATGATATAAAGACTTTGGAAGGTTGGTTTTTATTTATTATGTGATTCATGCCTGTACCATTTAAATTGTTCCTTTCATGCCTGAATTTTTAGATAATCTACTAATGTAGATTGTTAAAAAAAATCGGAGCATGACACGCAAGGAGGCTCAATGATTAAGAACAACAAACTTGTTTCCTTTAATCCACCTGCTGCAATCCAAACAAATCCAACCCTTACCAAACTCGTGGATATGGGAGCACGAATCTAAAGCCTTTAACGAGGAATGCTGATATAACCAAGGTATATCTCTCTAACCAAAGGCTGATGTGCTGACTACTAACAACATCCAAAACCGATTTGTTAACACTCAGGATGAATCAGAAGAGAACAAGCAAACAATTGCAAGTTTTCTTATTGAATTGGATAAAAAGAACATGATCAACCGCTTATCCTTGCACAGAAACGTCACGACATCTTTTCCATTTTTTTAAGATAATAAATAGATAAAATAGAAATAAAAGCAGTACACAGTATGCCAAAGCTATTTCTGTGAGCTGTAAAACGTATGTAGGAGAAGCTGGATAAGTTGATTGGGTTAACAATAAAGTAGAGTTGAATAAAAAAGATAGGAGAAAGAAAAATATGGACTAGACTGCAGAAGCCTATTATAAAACAAATCCAATGGCACTCCAGCAACAAGAAAAGATAGAAACCTATAAGTGATAAATAAAATCAAGTCATGGATTTGGCCACCAAATGGTTCAGATTTCTTTGACATGCTATCTTTCAGCTATGAAACATTTTGATCACTGCTAGCCAATCTTATTGGACCCTACGAATTCTTCAACCCTGCTTAGATACACACTTGCAAAGGCAACGTGATTGTATATTCCCTCATCTCAAATATAATCATTGTCATGATAGCAGATTTCATCTAAGAATCCGAATTAATAAAAATTAAAAAAATTAAAAAAAATAAAAAATAAAACCTTACGCTTTTAGAATGTTAATCAATTTTGTTAGCGAGGCTATTCTACTCTCGGTGTTTCCAACTGCGATCAGGTGAAAAATCCCCTCCATCTCACAATTTCCAGTTTCCACACATCATGACACAAGTTTTCTCCCAGTTTTGCCAAAATTGGTTGTTTGTAACAAGGCTCGCTACTTCAAATGTTCATACATAAGTTTAAATAAAGTGCACATGCAAATTAAATTCCTTATAATTAGGAAGCCATCGTATCCTAAACCTAATTCAACCTTAACTGATTTCACTTTTGTTCTTCCAAACTGATTTCCTCCTTTCAGCCACTGAATAAAACTTATTACACTGGCAGTAATCTGTTTAATTATAGTGGCAATCATACGAGGTCACCTTCGACAACACAACCTCTTGAATGGAAAGGGAGAGGGGTGTCTTCAGTCCACATCAAGTTTATACAATTTCACAACCCTAAAACTTTGTCAGTCTTGCAGAATTGGGAGGATGAGGCAATGTTCTACTTCTCATCCTTAAGCACATTCATATACTTAATACTTGTAACAAACACGTAACTTCAGAATCTCCTCAAATATAAGTGACTATGATATGAAACAAAAAACGAACCTTTCCAAGCAACCAAGGTATTTTTCATAGACAGAAAAGCGAAGCCGGCCTTCAGTTGATGTCACAAGTACATTGAAAAGATTTTCACAGGTAATAACATCAGCAATGGTAGGAATTGCTGGTGCTATTCGAGAAAATGCCTCTTCCCCAACCGTACTATCGTCGTCCACCTGCACAAAGCAAAGGGTAATAAACTCCCATATCATTTGCAAACAATATTCAAATTCCATGACAAACACGAACAGATTCGTATTCCAATGATAAATACCAAGCCTAGCAGCGTCATTACAAAGAATATAGCATGCAACCGTGGAACAATGACACTCCACTGTCTAAGAATTTTCCAAGTCAAAATGGTTAGCATACACCTTGTGTTGGACAAACATTCTAACACTTCACATTAAGCACCCAAATCAAACACAAAAATACATCGCCACGGACTTATTACATCAAGTATGCAACTACGTGACACTTGCAGATGACATGTGTACTCATCCTTTGCTACATAGTAAGCATATCTGTCCTTGTTCCATTCTATATATATTTAAACACTTACCCTTTCTAGACAGGATGTCACACAATCATGGATAGAATACATCAAATAAATCCATACCTTCATCAATGGCTCGCTCGAAGAATCAGGACTTTCCCATGCTAACATCATGTCATATGTTATGCGCCGGAACTCTTTATCAGAAAGATGACCTATCACTTGGGTAGACAATGCAAGTGCACGGAAACAACAGTATTCTAAGAAGTTTTTAGCGAACCTTGATGAATGCTTTATAGAATCAGAAGCCTCTACATCGAAGTTTTCTTGGAGCTCAAGAATTGGAACTCCAAGGATTCTGCATTGTTTTATATTTGACAAAATTAGAAGACAATATAGATGCATCATGGAAAATGAAACCCATATAAGCTTTGCAAAATTTCAACACAACAATAAGCTAATTAAAATCTTGAAAAGGGCTTTCGGAAGCAAAAACAAACCTTGAGCACCGTCTAACAACTATATTTGCAATGGGGGAGAGCTCATGCATCCAGTTCTTTCGTGAACTAGGGGAGCTCCCCAAATCTTCAAAATCCTCATCAAAGGAACTCCTGCTGGGGAGCAACCACTTAAAAAGATCCATCTTTTACTATACCCTCCAGCAAATTTCTTGTTTTGCTCACCATTGCTGCTCTGCTCTGCTCTCTCCAAACACTATTTTGCAAACCCAAATCCCACAAATTTTTTATTTCACCAATAATTTTCTAAATCACTGAGAAAAACCAAAAGAGATATAGCATAAACTACACACCAAATAGTCTACCTTACTAAACCCAAATCTCAGTTAATCAAACAATTTCCCAATCTATTAAAATTTACAATAGAACACAAACCCAAAATCCAAACTTACATGAAAATTTCACTGATACAGCAACTTCTCCAAAACCCCCACTTCAGATTCCCTTCACTTGAACCTTCTCTACAACCCCTTTCGACGAATTGAAGAAAGTAATGCAGTGGATTCGTCTATCATATGACACTAGAACGAAAGGGCGAAAGTTGATAAAATGATGGTCAGATTGTAAGCAATTGCAGTGAGAGAAAGCTAGAACGAAAACGGAGAAGTCTCAATCGATCAGGGTCAGGGAGATCTTTATTGTATTTGATAAGAACCGAATTGGACAGAAATCGATGACGCCAAGAGAGAGTGAGGTTTTAACTCTTTTTCGCCATTAAATTATTAAAACAAATTTGTTTTGGTGGGGAAAAGCAGGAAATCTCTCCTCGAATTTTTTTTGTGCATTTTAATTCTAAATGTCGAGGGAAAGGGCGAGGAAACCAGCGAGGAAACGGAGGTGGCGGGGGGTGAACCGTTCACCCCCCTCGAGATGTGTGCCCATTTTTTGGCGCGTGCATCTCGAGGGGGGTGAACGGTTCACCCCCCACCACCGCCTTTTCCTCGCTGGTTTCCTCGCCCTTTCCCTCGACACATAGAATCACTCATTTTAGATTATGATTTCGAATTTAACAATATATGTTATGAATACATAAGAATTACTCACATGATACTAAAATAATATTATAGAATGTTAAAATATATAGAGATTAATATCTTTATTTCTTTTTTCAAAGAAATTTTGATGTATTTTGGATTTCGAAAGAGATTTCGATAACTTCAAAATATAAAATATTAATATTAATATTTCATGAAATTTCAATATATTTCGATAAATCACATTCCTTGATTTTTAGAGCAAATTGTTGACTCGTTGTTCATTGCAAATAAGTATTTAACGTACTTGTCATGCTAAGTGTAGACACGTATATTGACTTGTTTTACTTGAAAAAAAAATAATGTTAAATATGAATGATATTACAAAAACTTTGGATTATTAGATAACTAGCATCAAGTAGGGGAAATAAATAATGTTTCAAAATATTTTAATCGTTGTGTGGGAGAAATATATTACAAATGGATCTAGAGACCAAACCAATTTTGTACAACCAAAAAAAACAAATCACCTTAATATGTTTGAATGGAATATATTCGATCAGACAAAATAGACAAATTATGTACCAATAATTGATTAGATTTGCTCTTGATATGCACGCTTAAAAGTGTAATTGTTTTATTAGTTATGTCTCTGTTTAAATAAATAGATGGTTAATCACATCTTTGGAAGACCACAATGTCTCCATCCATCATGATTAACATAAGGCCGGGGTCCAAGGAAATTAAGTTAATACTATGCACTGGATTGAACATATGTTACTAATTTACTATGCTAAAAATCAATATATGTAATCGAAAAAAAAAAACAAATGACTCAAGGATACAAACAAATTTTAAATTTAATTTTACAATTCTCCAAGAAATCATCCCTCACAATTATGGGAACAAGTTATTTGTATAATTATATAATTGTCTCATGTAAAGCAAACCATTTGTTGGGATGGGAAGGGGATTGTTAGCTTTTATTCTAGTAAATACAATAATCGTTATTAAAAAGTTGTTTCTTTCTCGCTCTTGTTTCTTAAGAAGATTATATTATACTCCATAATACAACATGGTGATTTAAATTTTGCATCCATAAGTTGATAGAAATTAATAAAAATATATTGGATGATGAAACGTGGGAGGAGAGGTAATTGTGAGCAACAACATAAAGTCTCAACTTCAACTAAGATCACATTGCCACGGGCAGTTCAAGTTGAAAGTTGAAACTGAGGATTGGATAAAGATACCTTATCAATGTGCTACTTCACCACGTCTTCTTTGTCCATTAAATGATGTCGATTCCTGTTTTTTTTTAGTGCAAATTGATATCAAATTTGTTGTTCCCATGCAAACTTCACTTGTCAAAGAAACAAACAAACTTAATCCCAACACCGACCACAATTTAAGGCCACCTCAACTTGTACAACAAGTTTCACTCACTAGCACCATCATTCCTATTTTAGTGAATTTATTATTACATTCAAAATCTACATGTACTTTGAGATTCTGATGTAGCAACTGATGTGGTGTCCTTTTATTGACTCATATTTATTGACTATTTTTTTTCATGTTGTGTATGTGAGTTTTGTAAAACTTAACAAATACAAGTCACTTTAAGCACATCATGTCAACTGCTACATCAGAATGTCAAAATGAATTGTATTGATCTAGATTCAATCCAACTAGACGTTAAAATGTCGTATTCGGATCATACTACAAAACAAATAAACGACATCTGATCTAAATAGATTTGAATAACTCTATATGGTTCATATTTGATTTTTCAAGTTGGATATAATCCGAATAGGTATAATATTTTTGTTATATTTAGACAATATTTACATTTTTAGACACACGCATAAAATAAAAGTGGAATATAATGTCAAAAAATGTCGTACATTCGGATATAGTTGGATTTTAAAGGAAAATTGTATCTGGCGCATATCCGAACCGGATAATCTGCAATCAAACTATATCTTTTTTATTTCAGATATTTTTATAATTCAAATCCACTTATTAAAATATGGTTCGGTTATCAAATTATATCTACAAGATTTTATGCCCTAATTACCACCACCATACCTGAAGAGTACTCATTTGTGCTGGATTTCGTACGAGAAGCAGCGGTGTCATCTCAAAAAAAATTGAGTTCCACTCTTTCGATGCAAAAGTTTGTCTCTCATGTTTAATACCGTTACCCCCTTTCTTGATGTCTCTCCCGCATCTCTCTCTCTCCTAAAAAAATCTCTTATCCATTCCAGACTTTTTGGCGTTAGGATATTTCATTTTGGAAGTGTGATGGATGAGTTTGGAGGTGGTGATGAAGGTGAAAACTAAGACATAAGCCAAATAAATTAATAAAATTGAAAACTTTATCTTCAAATGCACCCTGGTTATACTTCAGCATCTAGGCTGGAAGATTAAAACCCAAAATCGCAAGCAAAATGTGTGTTTGCATTTTTATTTCCTCAAGCACAACCTAGCTAGACGTGCAAGATTAACACCCAAATTCGCAAGTCTCGGTCAAGTGTGAGAGCAATAATAGTTAAATTTTGAATTTCGTGAACTTGAATTTCTTTTTCCATTATTTTGTGTGTTAGTCGCAGTGAGATAGCACCACAATGAAGAGAGTAACCACAACTCATACAAGCAACACGCAACGTCAAAACCCTTGGTTTGCGTTTAAATAAACCTATTTTTGGTGAGTAAATAGTTTTGAATTGTTATTTTATGTGAAATCCTTTTGGGATCAACACTTGTTTTCGCACACTTTGATTATTGCATATATTTGTGAGCTTACGAGTAACACATTGAATTTTACATCATGAAGTTAACAAGTAGTATGACTCAGACGTAGAAAACTAACTGATGTTATGGGTGCACATAGCTTCTATCATTCTTATACTAGAAAGAACTATGAAATGGGTCATATTGGGTTTACATTTGGAATGAAATTGGCCCAAGCTCAACCCATTTAGTATCATGTTTGACAACTAATTGTGTGAAAATATTTCATTTTGATGAGATGTTTGACTGACTTAATTGTCATATTTGTCAGATCAGTACGTTTTACAATTCAAATACGAAGCAAAATCCAAATCTTCTAACCTTGTTTTATATTTACAGTATAATATCTACTTTCCCTTTCTCAAATAACACGATAGGCTTCTAAGGTTTGCACGACTAATTGGTAACGAAAACCATATAATCATTTTAGGAACTTGTTTGTATTGAAAAAATGTTGAACATCTCAACTCCCAATAGATAAGAACATGTGAGGGTTTGATATATGTTGATATGATATAAATAATTAAATACTTCTCATCGGGCCAATTAGCTCAGTTGGTTAGAGCATCGTGCTAAGAACACGAAGGTCACACATGGGCTGCTAAATGAATGATTGTGTTTTTTTTGTTTTTTTTTTGTTTTATAAAGTTCAATACAATAACAAAAATCATCCAGTCAATATGTATTATTGGATGTTTTGCTTCTTATCCTCTTGTTGCATAGGTCAATGAATAATTGTGTTTTTTTTTTTTTTTTGCTTTATAAAGTTCAATACAATAACAAAAATCCTCCAGTAATTATGTATTATTGGATGCTTTATTTTTACATCTTGCTACGTTTTTACTAAACACCACCAAATATAATACTCGGGCTTATTTTTTGCAGTTGAAACAGTGACCACCATACCACATCACGGTGGCCAACACAGAACTCAAAAAGCATTTGTTGAATTCAACTAAAACTTAACTACATTATTCTTTTAGGGTATATTTAATGCACACATTTCCCATGGAAAAAAGAAATATGTTCCATCTCGAATGTGTGTTCAAGCTGTTTGATAGCCCAATATTTTCCATGGCTAATTTTCTCTTTAAATAAAACTTGTTGACCAAGCTTGACTATTGACCATGGTTACTCTTGACTGTTGATATGAGTTGACTGTGCTCAATTTTGACTGTTGACCTGAGTTGACCAAACCATTGCTAAGCTTTGATTTATTTTGACCAGGCTTTGACCAAGTCTAAAGTGTACACCATAACTCCGATTTTGACACAAGTTTTGTTGTTGTGATCCTTGCGTCAAGATCTATTAAATGAAATTGTTATTTTGCAATTTTCAAAAAATTATATTCGTTTCCTTCAAAGTTAAAATGTCCTGATATGTGTCTTTTTTATCTGTGATTAATGAAAAAAATATAATTCAAGTGTAATAAAGAAAATTACCTTATAAATATTTGTTTTGTTTTATTATTATTATTATTCAACTTTTCATGGAAAATTATTGGTTGTTCAAACAACAATTAACAGTTTCATGACAATTCTCAAACATTCCCTTAGTATTAATTCACATTGATGAGTCCAAAATTTGCTTTCCTGTAATTGTGACCTGCAAAACAAATGTTAGATGGAGATAAATCTGGACAGAAGTCAGTTGGTGGCCGAAGGCACTCCGATGCTTAAGTCAGTAACCCAATTGGAGATGAAGATAAATCTAGACAAAACTCGGTTAAAGTTGCATACCTTTGTTGAATGTTCCATTTTATCTTATATAATGATCTTGTTAATTCCTTGCGTGACTTAGGCATGTGAGGCACAACGAGAGGAAGCGTTCTTCATACAATCTCCTTCTTTATGAAAATGCGGCCTCGGAGGTGTAACTCCCTCTACGACTCTTTTTTCTATAACGTTCCCCCTCTTTAAGGGAGAACTTTATCAGGTCTGAATTTGGGCCTTTAACTAAGGTTTATTCTGACGGGTCATGTTTGGGCTTTTATGACTGAATTTGCCCTTTTTGGCCTTTATGAATTGGCCTGGTTTTGCTCCTGCTACGTGTATGACCTCAATATCAATCTTATTTGATGTATCATCAACTACTCCCCTTTTTAGTTAGGGGGGATGCTGACGTGGCCAACTTGATGACGGTTGGACTTTCAATTTCATCATGGCCTCGCATTTAATGCTATTAGCAGCTTTTGGCGAGTTGGTATCTTGATCTCTTGTTCATCCGTTCGTTTTCTGTGCGTATTTTGGGATTTCGTGCAGTCATCATATCTCGCACGTCGTCCTATGAGCAGTCTATTCGTTGCTCGGCTATATAAAAGAAGGTGTGATTGATTTGTTTATCTCTTTACGCTATCATTGAAATTAGGGCTTATTCTTCTTTCTTCATTTTCGTTTTCCTTGCTTTTCCATTCCTTTATGATGTCTGGCAGCGATATACTAGATGGTGAGGCGCTTGTTGCTTGTGAAGCTTATTTCTCGCCCAAGAAGGCTTCTCAGGCGACGTTGGACAATGTTCGTTCCGATTATGATTTGTCATTCGACCTCGAGATCGTTCTACCTAGGCAGAACAATAAGTCCTTGTCGTCCAAGGTCTGGGTATATTGCACTCTATCCATGCATGTTCTTGTCCGACCTTCGATTCCCAGTTCCAGAGTTGTTTTGGGAATATCTAGATTTTTTTGGCATTCCTCCTGCTCAAATGGGTCCTAATGGTTGGAGGGTTATGGCTTCTACTTATGCGAGAGCCATTCTCTCTAACATTCCCTTGATTGTTAGGGTTTTGTTTTCGGTGGTTGGTCTGCTGGTGACCAAGGACATTTGTTTCTTTCGTTCTATTGTTTGTTTTGGGAAGCTCAATGATGACATCAAAGACTGGTCGAGATTCTAGTTGTAGGCTTCTATCAGCTCTGGCTACTTCAAATTGTGAGGTCGTCAGATTGTGCGATCATTCCGAGTCCCTAACAAACGGAAGGATCTACAATTAACTGCCGAAGAACAGATGATCAGTGACCGTTTCTTGAGGCTTCATGTGTTTCCCGTGGAGGAATTTCTCTCTGAGGACATCTTGGAGCATAGTGCCTTATACACTATGATCGAGGCGGAACATCCTTTGCTTATGGAATCTTGAGCTGAGGAGATTGCTGCTCCTGTTGGTGTTAGTGATGTTATCATTCATAGGGAAGTGACGTCGAGCAAGGATGTTGCAAATCTCAATGCTCATATTAGCATTGGTGTTGTTGGCCCAACTTCCAGGAAGAGGAAGCTTCTGAGGCCTGCTAGCCCATCAAAACAACAGTTGATAAGTCGGATGTGTTCCGAAGAAGAAACAATTTTCTGGTTTTACTCGTGGTACTGCTCGGATCGCACCTCATCCGAGTTCTTCTAATAAGGAGGTTGTGAAAGAGGATCGTTTATCCATCAAGGAGGTCGAGGAGATGAAATTGGCGTTGGAGAGGAGCAAAAAGGAAATTACTCGTCCGTTGGACGATAATGAAAATAGGCTTATTTTCGCCTATGGTGTGCCCGACGTTGTTGAATGGTTTAACGATGACCCTCAAGTTATCGATGACAAGATGCTCCAGCTGGTGATGAAGCATTCTAAGGAGGTCGCTGACCATGGTCAGAGTTTTGAGGTTCTTCTTCATCGATCTCCTTCCATTCATGTCGATGATGTGGCGAGGTTATTAGTTTCTTTTCCCGCTCAGTTGGATTCTTCTATTCCTGCCGCCACTACTACTTGTTTTATTCCTTTTATGATCACTCCGCATAGAGAAAGGCAAAAATGGTTTTTCTATTGTCAATGTTGTTCCGCCTGCTCTTCTGGTCGTTGGGGGTGGTTCCTCTGTGCTTCCGAATCCACATGTCCATCCATGGATTAGTTGGAGGAACCCAACCCGAAAGACATCCGTATCAAATCGGATGGGAAGTTTTGTTGGTTTACTCAACTTGACGTACAAGATGGTGCATGTAGGTTGATCAATGAATGGCATAGTCGGGCGGTGGAATGGCCTTCGATGCCTGTGTTGGATCCTAGCACTCATCTTGATTATGGTCTTAAGCATATAGTGGACGGGATGAATCACCTTACTTATGTTGAGGTAGTGGGGCCAGAGTACAGGGTTGGTCGTGGCCAGGTGGCTGCTCTTGAGAGGAAGTTGTCGTTGTCGTTGTTGGTGTTTTCTCATGTCTTTCATCAGTTTGACGTGGTGAAAGCGCAGTGTGCAGAGCAAGAGAGGGCAACTGGGGCTGCTATGGTCTCTCTGAGGGAAGTTAAAGTTGCACGAGATCGGTCTGTTGCGGAACTTGAGTCTTCGACAGCTGCTTTGGACGGGGTTCGCAAACGACTGGACGAGTTGGAAAAGGAGTTGTCTATCGAGAAAGCTGACCATGATGAGGCTTTTCATTCTATGATTGAGCTATCTGCCAGCCGTAGAATTGTTGAAGGGTGGGTGGAGCAATTAGTAATTGCGCTTGATGAAGTTAATTCGGATATCTTTGCCATACTGACCACCTCCGAAGGGCAACTTATTTTCACTAAGAATGAGCTTGCTGCAACGAAAGACAAACTGAAGATTGTGGAGGCAGAGGATTAAAAGAGAGTTGTTGACGAACGGGTCGAGCTTCTCAACTATATCGAGGGGTTTGGCGATGATTTGTCCGATTATCGTTATTTGGTCAATCAAGTCTTCAAGGAAGAAGATGGTGAGGACAATATTCTGGATCCCCCAAACGATCCTGTAGATAAAAAACATTCATTCCCTCACCCTTCCGTCCTAGTTCCATCATCTACTCTCGCTATTGAAGGGGGAGCCTCGTCTCCTTCTGCTACTAGCGTTGTTGCCTCTCTTCCATCATATACTTTTGCACTTCTACTGTATCTTCTCCGAGTTTTCTATTTTCTTCTCCGGATGTTCCATCTTTTTCCTCGGATGTACTACCTTCTTCTCCGAATGTAACAAAGTGATTTTATGATGAAAAACTTTTCCTTTTGACAATGTTGTATTTCCTTTTATAATATTTTTCGCTTTGCATGTTTTCTCTTTGAAGTCGTGATTCGTCTTGGATCATTTGTCGTGTCTCATTGTATATGGATCATGCTTTTTGGGGGTTTTAGGTTTAGAGCATAAAAAAGGGTCATCTTTTCAATCCAGCAGTGAAAGTAGCGATGGCCCTGTCGATGCTGCATCTGTTGATCATTGTCAATTCATTAGTAAAACAATGGCGTACTCCCTTATTATCTCCTCGGGTTTCTGTTTGATATGAAGCAAGTAGTGTGACCCCTTCCTTATCTGTCGACTGCTGATGAACCTCGTGATGAAGGCAGTAGCTAGCGCCTGGAATGAGTCTATTGACTTTAGTGGTAGGCTGTTGAACCAATTTATCGTTGTGGAGGTGAGACTGGTTGGGAACGTTCTGCACAAGATGGATCCTGTGTTCTCCTTCAACGCCATCATGTGGTGAAAGTGTCGCAGATGGTCTGTCGGATCGGTGGTGCCATCATATGCTTCAAACTTTGGTGGGATGAACTTCTTTGGCATAGAAGTCACCATGAGTGCTTCGGAAAATGGTGGTTTGGCTAGTTCATATAGTACATTAGGATTTGTGACTCCGATCTTGAATGAGATTTCAACAGAGGTTCGTCGCTTTGGGGGTCCCATCTTGAAGTGGTTCGCTGCTTTTCGAGATTCACCTGTTGAAGTTCTGTAGGAACTTTGTTGGCAGAGTTTTGTTGAGGCAGCGCTTGGACGGGGTCAGCGTACTAAGCACGCTCTTGGGTGAATTTTTCTACCATTTTGATAATACGGTCCATCTGGGTCATGAGTACGTCTACACGAAGGTCCGTGGCAGTATCGCTAGACGTCTGTGATGTTTGGGCTATTGCATGTTGCGGTTCTCCGTTGTCGGGCATGATCAGTCCAGCGTTTGTCGCTGGGTTTGAAGTGTGCATTTTTGGCAGCGCAGCTTCGCCGGTGGGAAGATTGTTTTGATTGTTATCGAGCTGAGGGTCTGTAGAGTGTTCCATCTGTTCTAAGGGTTTCTCAATCGTTGATTAGAATTGAGGAAATTTGCTACTGCAGATTCACTTCTTGAAAGGAAAACTTCTCGTTCCCCATGGATGATGCCAAACTGATGCGTCCAAAATCTGTTATCCTGTAAGTGTGACCTGCAAAACAAATGTTATATTGCCAAATACCACCTTTTTGGTGGCCGAAAGCACTTCGATGCTTAAGTCAATAACTCAGTTGGAGATGGAGATAAATCTGGATAGAACTTGGTTAAAGTTGCATACCTTTGTCAAATGTTCCCTTTACCTTATATAATGATCGTTGTTATTTCCCCGTGTGACTTAAGCATGTGAGGCGCAACGAGAGGAGATGTTCTTCGTAACAGTCTCCTTCTTTATGAAGATATGTCCTCGGAGGCGTAACTCCCTCCACAACTCTTTTTCTCTGTAACGTTCCTCCTCTTTAAGTTTCAACTCAAATGGAATAACAAAAAAGCACAACTCATGTGCAAATTGTCCTTCAAATGCATGAGAAATAAAAGAAAAAAACATTAAAGTATAGGTTCTAAGACCACGTTGATTTGTTTATTAAATGTTTAACTTCTCTAACAAATGGACAAAAATTTTTTATGGTCAAAACTACATTTGATAACGTCTAAGTGAGTCAAGGGACAATTTTACTTGTTTAACGAAGTTAGATGGACAAACAAGTCATCATGGTATTGGGACGTAAATGCTAATTTGGACAGACTGGTGAAAATCTTCAGACCCATTTGCAAATTAATCCTCTATTCATTTATTTAGGGGCCTTGCCTTATAAGTTACCGATGATACATAAAAACGGTTACACCCCTGAGCTGTACACGTGTTATGATGATCTCGAGGAACTACAGGCCCCAGCATCAGCTCAACACTGATCCGGCCCAAGTGGTCTAAGCCCACTCGACTTCAGTCTGTCAAGCGGACCCAGACTCTCACAACATGCTAGCCCCACATGTCTCATAGTTGTCCTCAATACTCGTAAGCCCTCCTTAGTCAAGTATCTCGAGGATCAGCTTCAGACGGGCAACTACAATTGCTCTCTGCTTCCAACTAGGAAGCAAACACCAGAGTATCTTCCACATAGAGAAACTCTCTTCTACAGATTGCTCTTGGATTGGGAACTATTTCCCGCGTATCTAGAAGCACAGAGCTAACAAGGAACTTCCCTCCTACAACACGACTCTTAATTAGAGAGGGATCTCTAAGAACGGTGACCACCAGATCACGTAACAACGGAGAACCTAAGGACACATCGAACGTTCTGGCTATCCCTATACCGCCTCCTTCAACAGCTCCTATCTTGCACGCGCAACTGACTCATGTTCCCGTACCGACAGCAGCAACAACAGATCCTAGAGTCGATATGCTAGCATCCCAAATACAACGAATCACCAAAGCAGTGGAGGCTCTCATGTGACATAATCCACCACCCGCTAATAGAGACCAAGAGCAGCACATACCTCCGCCTCCAGCAGATGATAGGGAGCAAGCGCAGGAAAGCCAAGCACCCGCCAGTTCTTCTTGAACTAAATGAGGTTGCGCGGCTGACATTAAGTTCAACGCCAGGACATGAAGGCTCGGCCCTGGGAACCCTCTTCGCAGAGGGGCGCATGACCCAGACATACTATACCGCCTCTTCGTCCCACCATTTGTGGATCAAATCATAAACGAGACTCTTCCAAGAAAGTTCACTCCCTCGAAGCTCGACTCCTACGACAGGACCACCGATCTTTTCGATCATCTGCGCCGTTACCAGCACGTAAGGATCTGAGTCCATCATGTGCAGAACCTTTCCCACCAGTCTAAAAGGCCCTGCGCTGACATGGTTCCACAGCCTTCCACCGAAGTCAGTAGACTCCTTCAAAACTCTGGCAAAGGAATTCCTGACATGTTTCATCGGAAGCCAACGTTTCAGAAAAGGCCTGCACTACATACTTTCTCTAAGGCAGAGGTCCGATGAGATGCTTCGAGAGTATGTCACACGCTTCAACAATGAGCTGACCCTCATCGACGGGTGCAGTGACGATACAGCCGTGACGACCTTCACTGCGAGCCTCAGAGAGGGAAAGCTTTTCGAGGATTTCACCTTAGAGCCACTTCTGGACATGGCGGAACTCCTCAAAAGCGTCCAGGGACACATCACCCTAGAAGAGTCAAGAACAGCTAAAAGGGAAACCGAAGGCGACAGGAAGCCTTCCTATCTTTGGGACAAGAAGGAGGGAAAGAATCGCGAGGATGAAGAACGGAGCAAAAGGAAGCGCAACGACAATAGGCCGAACCCTGGTAGTTCAGGCCGGAGATATCATCCAACTACGTTGGATCCAGAGCCGTGACACCCCTAAGCGCTAGCCTGTCGGACGTACTTAACTCCATGAAAGGCTGGGAGGAACTGAAGTGGCCCCCAAAAACACGTGGAGACCTCTCCAAACGCGATAACAACAAATACTGCGCGTACCACAAGGAGGGCGGCCATAACACCAACGACTGCAAGTGTTTGAGGTATGAAGTTGAGAACTGGATCCACAACTTGTGGAGGGAGTAGGTTCGCACGCCCCCTAGCAAGTGGAACCTCTATTCAAACCAGACAAGCTTAGTCAGCCTAGACTGATGACGATAGCTTCTGGTTCATCCCGACGCCTAGTCCGCTTAGCACGGGCATTGAAGGTTTAGGAAGTGGAAGTCTAATCAGCGCTTTCATGCCTGGTGATGACGACTCTCCGGTGATCATTTCCCCCTTCGCAGTCAATGATCGTCGAACCTAATCAGGTAAGCCTAGTTGATGACGACTAGCAACGAAAGCTTCTGATCAAACCTGGACTTGTAGCTCCCACTGCGAGGGTGTAGATCATAGTCTAGAAGGTGGGAGCTTAGTCAATCCCGAACCGATTCTGATGGCTCGCCAAAGGACTACTGCTTTTCAGCATGGCCGCCAAATCACCAAACTTGGACTTGTAGCCCGCGCTACGAGGGTGTAGATAGTCTAGAAGGTGGGAACCCAGTCAGCCACAACCTGATTCCGATGGTTTGCCACGGGACCACTGCTTTTTAGCGTGGCCACCGAACCCTCCCAAATTTGTAGCTTGGTGCACTCAAGTATAGATAATTTGGATGGTGGGAGCCTAGTCAGTCCTGAACTGATTCCGATGGCTTGTCACGGGACCACTGCTTTTCAGCCTGGTCGCTAAACATCTCTCAAATTCGTAGCCCCCACCACGTGGAGAGGGTGTAGATGGCTTGAAAGGTGGGAGCCTAGTCAGTCCTGAACTGATTCCGACAGCTTGCCACGGGACCACTGCTTTTCAGCCTGGTCGCCAAACCTTTACTCCTCGGATATGTAGTCCGTTCTGCTCGGACATTAATGATTTGGAAGGTTGGAACCTAGTCAGACCCGAACTGATTCCGATGGTTTGCCACGAGACCACCGCTTTTCAGCCTGGTCGTTAAACGGGAATCTAGCTGAGTCAGCATCTTCACGGTCAAACGGACTAACAATCTAATGCCAAACAAAGGCCACTCGCGCCGATACAAGGATCGTACGGCCAATGCCCAGATAAAAGCTACTTAGGATGCCAACCCAAGCTTACGACGTCTGACTCGGCACGAACGCTCGGACACGAGCGCTCGACCATCACAACTCGCTCATAGTAACAACTACAACCGACCGGTCAGACAAGCAAAGTAACTGTCAAATAGCTTACCTTGGGGACAGGGCACAGCTCAGATGACTCAACCCCCAGCTAAACTGTTCATAACATGCCCACTATCGGACATGACTACACCGTGATGACCCCGAGTCATTCACAACACAAAACGGTCAAACTCTTTACTTCATACAGACCAGTCAGTGTCCTATTGATTCAACCAGCCTATGCCAAAGCAAGATGACAAGGCGAAACAAAAAAAATGCAATAAAGACAACAAGTACGGAACAGATAAAACTGTTCTCATAAATGATCAAAGACAAAAAAATGTACAAGCACACAACTTTCACTCCTTGTCAAGGGAATGTTAGAAACGGAAGAGTTAAGCCTAGCGGAAGAAGGAGTAGAAGTTGTGTCCACACACGCCGCAGCCTGGACACCAGACCTCAAACTATCTTCCTCGCTCGATGACGTCAAGGTAATAGACAGGTCCACGTATGACATCTTTTTATAACGACTGAGATCCCACTCCGGGTGCTCCTCTTTCATCAGTGCCAACAACTCCAGCTGTCCATTACAACCTAGCGGAACTCACACTTGCCTTGCTTCTGAAGAAGCTCTTCCTCCAGCACCTTTACATCAACAAGTTCACGCTCCAGTAGCCCAACTTGCCAATCAGCGCGTCGACTTGAGACTACTCTGTGGCCAGACTGCATTTCACGACACTAAGTTCATGCTGCCCCAATTCGAGCTAGTCCACGACCTTCCTCGCTTTTCGAGCATAGAACTCCACATCGAATTCCAACTGTTGCTTCTCAGCAGCCTAGTCAGCTTCCTTCAAAGCACTCTCATTAGTGAAAGATAGCAGTTCAGAACTCGCCTTAGCCGCAACTTCATGTGCAACCTCGACTTCTCGATAGATACGACTCAACTTCTGCCTAAGTTCGTCCCTTTTAAACACCGCCTCTATCAGATCATGCTCGAGGTCCTCCATACGAGCCCTCTGAGCCTCAACATCCACGGTTGGCTGATCCAACCGCTTCTCCTCGGCATGTTTCTTAACCCGCTCAATTTCATACAGCGCATCAGAATACAACAGCTGCATGTGCAAGAAGACACGCTCCAAGGTATATACTTTCTCACGAGTCGCCTCGACTTTCGTTCAAACAAAGGTTGTGTGGCTCATGTGAGACATACCCAACATAAGGTACTTTAGACCCTTATCCATACATCCCTTCAATGTATCCTCTTCGGGTTTAGGAGCATGATCCATCAACCAGCTGTGACGCCTGCTTATATGTTTTCTCAAAGCATAATTTATGTCCACCTCTTGGTGCCTAATTTGTGAGCTCATCTTTACCAAGTCAGGTGCGAACAGGTCTATCTGTGCACCCGGATGAAGCTTTCATGGATCAGGGATTACGCCAGAGCCGCCCTTCGCGGCCGCCACCATCCTCAGACTTTCCTCCGTGACCTTCCCTTTGTCGTTAACAACCGGCCCTTCATTGCAAGGTGACTCAATGGGATCCGGAGGAAGATGAGGGAGCGAATTATCGAAAGGACCCTCCAATACTTCTAGATGTGGCCTAGAACGATACGGTGAGTAATGCAGACTATAAGAGACGTGGCCGGTACCGCGGCCACCTTCAGGGGAATCAACAGTAGGGCGATAAGATTCTACCACCTCTGGCAAATCTTCATAGGAGCCTCCTAAAGAAATGGTCCCACGCGAATCAGCACCAACGGAAACTGCCATTGCAAATCGCACCAAATGGTCATTCAGAGCCTCGACCTGTGCGTCACTAAGGTTTAACCTGTCCATGACTCCTGCCTACTGCATGTAATCTTTCTCTAAGACGGAAACGTCAGTCTCCACCTTAACAGGCCTGACAGATTCGCGTTCTTCTCTCATTGGAGAGACTCTTCCCGAAGACGGCCCAACTCTAAGGTGAGACATCTTCCTCACAAAGGAAGCAAGTGTCTCGGACGGCTCTTCGGCATCGGACGTAACGAGAACTTTGGCTCCAACAGCCTTTCTCTAGAAGAGGCCCCATCTTCCAACTTAATACGCGACTCTCGATACAGAGTAGGGCGATGTGCCAGTTGTCCCACATCCCACAATGGATGAAGTTGGAAACTCTTATGATATCGATCGCCTTCCTTTGCGGCAAGACATGGAACGCCTCCATGGTGTTTTTCTCCTCTAAGGTGAAAGGAGTTGTAGGAAACCTTCCTACAAGGGAACACAAGTAATGAGTAGTCAACCCGCTACCAAGCATATCAAAATCGCAAGAAAAAGGTTGAACTTACGGAGCGGCCTGAACTGTCGCTCGAGCGGACGAAATCTGCATCGAAAATACTTCGAATCTGCGAGAGCCAAGAAGCAGTACTTTTGCCAGAACTTGAAATCATCAAGTTGTTTACCAAAGCACTTTGGTGACTTCATCTTACAGACATCATTACTTTTCAGTCGAGGAGAGGTCATCAGCTGGATGACCCGCGGAGTCACGCTAACACCGACCTCCTTAGCACTGAGTAGAATCATGAGAAGGATCTTATATCCATTAGGCCCCAATTGAGCCGAAGGAATCCCTAAGAGACCCAAGAACTCCCAAATCACATCCAGGATTGGAAATTGCATTCCAGTTTGAAGCATCCCACTATGTAAACAGATGAAATCGGTAGGAGGTGACACAAACGTTTGGTCGCCCGTTAGTAGATACAATGGAAGGTCCTCAGGAACTCCAAACTTCGTACGGATTCGGCAAGACCAGGCTGGACAACAAACCGTCTTCAAAAAACTCCAGGGCCTCAGCCAAAACAACATCATCAAGAAGGTTTTCTTGAGCCATGAAGAATATGAACGATCTTTTTAGAACTATATCTTCAAAAGCGAACAAAGTAGAAAAATCTGACTCAGCATTGTGGATGACCTAAATAGAGGATGATTTCCTGCTTTTTTTCCGTCAAACCAATGCACATGCCATTAATGCGGCGTGCGGCTCAAGCAACGATTCAGACTCAATCATCATGAACGGTGCATCCCTTCAAGATATGACTTAGCGAACTGATGTGTCGACCCACTAACTTGAGAGGAGTAGTTGATGATACATAAAAATGGTCACACCCCTGAGTTGTACACGTGTCATGATGATCTCAAGGAACTACAGGCCCCAGCATCAGCCCAACACTGATCCTAAAACCCGTTTCTTCCTCCTCGGCTATCTTCCATCACAATAACAAACCACCAGCCACCACACCACCATCATCCATGCCTTCTATATTCTTTCTCACGCCAACAACCACTGATCCTCTTATTCCTTTTTCTCATTTACAACCACAGACCCATCTCTCATCGTTCTTCTTCACCTTGCAGCCATCACCTCCCTCTTTTTCCTCTCCATCTCAATTCCCCCTCTCTTTCTTCCTCTCTATCTCGCCATTTCCATGCAGAGTCCATTCCCCATCTTCCCATACAAGCCAGCACCTATGATCACCAATAGAGATCTCACCCTTTGCAGATCCATCACACACAACAACTCATGATGCCACAAACCACCATCACTTTGCCACCTCCCTCTCACCATCACCTCTTGCCTGCCCTCTCCTCTCCACTAATTGTCTATTTTTTAAACCTTATAGGGGCTGCTCACATACTGTTTTCTTATAGTTTGGAGCTCTCTTTCTCTGTTGCGATACTTGAGCTGAATTAAAAATCAAAGGATGAGGGTGACGAACAAAGTCGTTGTCACAATCATTTATGCCATAAGTTTTAAATCTCGCGCCGAAGCGAAGATGAAACCATGGGTTTCTAGAGTTTGTTTAATTTAACTTGTTTTATTTGTTCTTAATTGTTAAATACAATCAATTTCTAAATATTGATGAATTGTTTTCACCGATTATATCAGATTGATATTTAGACTAGTTGGTAGTTAGAATACTCTTTATTAATAGTCGAATCATGTTTTACTTGATTATGTTAAACCTGTGATTGTTTGTGTTGTTGCAAGACAACCAATGCTAGGGTTTTATACTTTTGCTAAATTGATTGTGAAATTAGAAAAATCCTAAGGTTATTAACGATCACATCATCAATGCAAGCAATGGATTGTTCATCCCTATTATTTCTCGCTTTATGAAAACAATAATTTAAGTTTAAACAATTCTCAAAGAACCTATGGTAGATTCAATCACTTGGTTAATTTTCCAATTGCCTTTATTAATTCTATTTTTAGTTGTTTAATTTTACACCTTTAGCTTAGACATTTCACTCGCATTATCCCCCACTTTAAGTTAGTTTAAACAAATTTTAGTTTTTTATTGTGTTTTCAGTCCTCAGGGATGGACCCGTATTTGCCATTGTCTACTAATTACACAATCATGCATTTGTGGTATAACAGTTAGGGTTATTAGCCTATTAATTTAGGTTAGTAAAATATAATCAAGTTTTTTGGCACCATTTTTGGGGATTGCAACGGTGCAATCGAAGTCTAGGGTCAATTTTCACTAGTTTGTAGTTTAGGTTTAATTTTTTTTATTTAGGAACAGTGTTAGGAATTGCTTGATTCTTTGTTATTAGTTTGAGTTTTAATTTGTTGCATTTGTTTTATATACAATCATACACAAGTATTCATATGAGTTTTTATGGGAACAAAGTGAAAATTAGGGACCGTGAAAATCAAGCGAAAGGAAAGAAAATAGCAAACAAATAAAAAAAGGTATAGATTGCTTTGTAATTTTTATTTTCAGGTAGCGATTCACGTGGACACTTTCAGAACTCGGTAAGCTGTCAGGTGGACAATGCTTCTGATTGACGACAACTTGACTTCTAGTCAACGTCACAAGTAACCCAAAAGAGGTTCGTGTCGGAGGTAACTTCTACCCACCGTACCGGCACACAATTTCTATTTTGATTACTTGGTGTTTTGGTTATTTTTTTAGTTAGTATTTCATGCAATTTTGAATAGTGGCAGGATTCGTCTGCAAATTCTGTGCCATCTCCCACCATTTATTTTAAAGTAAGGAACCTAAGCCTTCACTTTTTAAAATTTTTAGCAAGATAATTGTTTATGACAGGTTTCAAGCTCAAAGGACCCCTATTTGGAAATTTGAAAGCGTAAAGTAGTCAAGTGAAGGAACATAACTTATCTTGGAACAATTGTGAAACCAGCATTACACTTTGAGCTGAAAAGTGGAAAAAGAGATATGAACAATTTTGTAGCGACAAATTGATAGGAAATTATCGTGCCTCTCTCACAATTAGGTAAATTGAATTTCAGTCATTAATTAGTAGAGTTGAATTTCAGTCATTCATTAGTAGCAAAACTCTAGGTATTAATGAGTTTTGTTAGGTGTTTATCTAGGGTTGTTTGTTATACATCTTGTTTGCACATTATTTAAGTTTCGTTTAGGGTTCCTTTTTTAGAGTTAAATCATCTTCATATAGAGGTTAGGCTTGCATTAAAAAACAAACTTGAACCCTTTTAAGGAGTGTTAACTTTGAAGATTTCGTGTCCATTAGTTTATACGCACCTAGGTGCGTGATTCTAAGAATATGCTAGATCAAAAAGACTCGGATGAGTTATTTAAAGTTCCCGTTACCTTTTTAGGTTCCCGCTCCTTGTCTACCGAGACCAAGGAGGTGGCTGAGGAGAAGACCATTAAGGATTACTTCTCCCCTCTTTCCAGCAACGCTCCATTTTGCATTGTCTTACCTGAGACAACTGCAAATAGCTTTGAACTCAAACCATCCATCATCGATCTTTTGCCTTCCTTCTACGGTTTTGAGAAGGAAAATCCATATCTCCATGTCAAATAATTTATTGAAATTTGAGCTACACTTAAGTACCCAAACTTTTCAGATGATTCGGTCGATCTTAGTTGCTCCCCTTTTCTCTGAAAGATAAGACAAAGACGTGGTTAAATTCTTTAAAGATAAGAACCATCACAACTTGGGATGCTTTGTCAAGAAAGTTTTTGTCAAAATATTTACCCAATCACAATAAGAATGCTCTCCGAAGAAATATTTCTGATTTTCAACAAAAAGATGATGAATATGTTTATGAATGTTGGGAAAGGTTCAATGAACTCATTATTAAGTGTCCATGTCAAGGATTTGAGAAGTGGTGTCTAGTTCAATATTTTCAATCTGCGTTAACCTCTCAAAATCGTCGTATGATTGATGCCACTAACAGTGGATCACTTATGAAGATGAGTGTTAATGAGATTTGGGACTTATTTGAAACTCTTTCTAAAAATTCTCAGCAATGGGATTGTTCGGGTAAGGATTTTGATAGGCGTAATACAATCGTTCGTTCCCCTTCTTCCTCACATTTAGAAGTTGTGGCTTAGAAAATTGATGCAATTTTGGATAGGACTCAATCCCCATCTCCCACGAATGTTTCATTTGAGGGTTGTGCTGCATGTTCGAGTCTTAGTCATTCCACATTTGATTGTCATCTGCAAAATGATTATCCTGCATACTTTGTTGAGCAAATCAATGCTTTTAATGCTATTAGGCAACCTGGTAATAATCTTTAGTCCAACTATTACAACCCAGGTTTAGCCAAGCATCCAAATCTCTCCTGAGCCCATGGCCCACACCAAGGGGAGCTTGTTGTTTCCCAAGCTTCTCAAGCCCCTAGCCCTGTTAGGCCTCAATTTAACAAAGTTTCTCCATCCAGTTTAGAAGAAACTGTTAATCATTTTATGCAACACACAGAAAGAATGCTTGAGCAGAATTCTCATGCTATATCAAAGTTAACAACCATGACTAACACCAATCTCAAACCATAAATAAACTTGAGATAGCTTTGAGTCAGATTGCTCAGGCATTCCCTGAGAGAGAGTCAGGATGATTTCCTAGTCAACCTGTTCAAAACCAAACGGTCAATTCATAATTGGTAGCACATTCGACTTTGCAATGAAGATGTCAAATCTATTACTACCCTTAGAAGTGGAAAACAAGTTGACAATTAGGTACGAATGCCCGATTTGAGTGTTGTTGCATCCCCGTCTAAGTCAAAGCATGTTGCATCTCCATCTGACAATGAGGATGATAAAGCCTCACCTTCAAAAAATGATCGATCATCTTGACTCTAACCCCACTTAGACATCTTCTTTGCCTAAGACACCTTTCCATCACAGCTAGCTACGACAAAGAAAGGAACAAATTTCAACGATGTAATGAAAATTTTAGACAAGTTCACATTAATATTTCATTGCTCGATGCTATCAAGCAAGTTCCTACCTATGCCAAGTTTTTTAAGGATTTTTTTCACATAGAAGCGAAAGCTAAATGTGTAAAAGAGAGCCATCCTCGGCGAGAAAGTAAGCTCAATTATTCAACACAACCCCACTGAAGTATAGGGATCCTAGGTGCCCGATCATTTATTGTGTTGTTAGTGATCATATAATTGATAAGGCATTGTTGGATTTAGGGGCGAGTGTTAATTTATTGCCATATTCCATTTATGAGCAATTAGGTTTCGGCGAGTTAAAATCGACTAAAGTAACACTGCAATTGGCAGATATGTCAGTCAGAGTCCCCCATGGTGTTATAGAAGATGTGATCATTAAGGTTGAAAAAAATTCTATTTTCCAGTGGACTATAGTTCTTGACACACAACATGTTCACAATCCCTCCAGTTATATTCCAGTTATTTTGGGTCGTCCATTTTTTTTCACATCCAATGTCATTATTAACTGTATGAATGAAATCATGAAATTGTCATTTGGTAACATGACAGTCAAACTCAATGTTTTTAATGTAACTCAACAACCTTCTGAGTCCGAGGATATCTGTGAAGTTAACATGATTGAAGGTTTGGCGGAGAATTCCTTTTTGCGGTCTGCATTAGATGGCCCCTTAGTGGCATGTTTGACTCATTTTGGTTTAGACTTTGATATCTATAATTCCATTAGGGAAGTGAATACTTTGCTTGATTCAACCCATATTATGGATCTTAGTAAGACATAGAAGCCTAAAGTGGAACCCCTCCCACTCAGTGAGTCAAAACCGACCTCTTTTGTTGAGAAGCCACCCAAGCTTGACCTAAACCATTACCTGACACCCTTAAGTATATGTTTTTAAGTTCTGATGATACTTTACCAGTTATTATTTCGTCTGCATTAATTTTAGAATATGAAAGTAAGTTGTTAAATGTTTTGAAAAAACACAAGACAACACTTGGGTGGACTATACCGGATATTAAAGGAATAAGTCAAACTATTTGCATGCATCACATTCATATGGAAGATAATGCAAAAGCTTCACGTGAAATGCAATGTAGACTTAATCCTAATTTTAAGGAGGTTGTCTGAGCCGAGATACTCAAATTGTTTGATGTGAGTATTATTTACCTAATTTTGGATAGCTATTGGGTCAGTCCAGTTCAGGTTGTTCCAAAGAATTCGTGGGTGTCAGTAGTTACAAATGATAAAAAATGAGTTAGTGCCCACTCGCATGACCACCAGGTGACTAGTTTGCATATACTACAATAAGTTGAACTTAGACACTTCCCTTTATCGATCAGATGTTTGAGAGGTTAGCCGGACATGATTACTATCGTTTTCTTGATGGTATTCCAGTTATAACCAAATCACCATTGCACCCAAGGATCAAGAAAAAACACATTAACTTGCCTCTTTAGGACTTTTGCATATTGAAAAATGCATTTTGGGTTGCGTAACGCCCCCCTCCCCACTATTCGGAGGTGCATGCTTAGTATTTTCTCGGATACGGTAGAAAGGTTTCTTGGGGTGTTTATGAATGACTTTTCAGTATTTTGGGATTTGTTTGGTGTTTGCATCATTTAACCTTAGTGTTAAATAGGTGTGAAGAGAAAAATCTTGTCTTAAATTGGGAGAAATGTCATTTTATGGTTATGCAAAATATAGTTCTTGGCCATATAATTTCTCAAAAGGGCATCGAAGTTGAAAAAACCAAAATTGATTTATTTCTTAGTCTTCCATCATCTAATACGGTGAAAGAAATTAGATATTTTCTAGGCCATGCTAGTTTTTATCGTAGATTCATTAAGAAATTTAGTAAGATTACTCGTCCTCTATGCAATTTACTTGCTATGGAATTTATTTTTGTCTTTGATGAAGACTGCTTGAAACTTTTTAGAATTTTAAGCAATTGGTGACTTCAGCTCCAATAATCCAACTTCCTAATTGGAATTTGACTTTTGAGCTTATGAGTGATGCTTCTCATTTTGCGTTGGGAGTTGTCTTAGGATAGCGAGTGGACAAAAAGCCCCATGTTATTTATTATGCTAGTCGATCTCTACAAGATGGCCCAACTTAATTACTCCACCACGGAGGAGTTGCTCGCTATTGTCTTTGCTTTAAACAAATTCAGATCATACCATATAGGATTCGAAGTTAATATTTTTACTGATCATGCCGACATTGAAGTATTTTTTTTAAAAGGATGCTAACTCGTGCTTAATTCGCTGGGTTGTATTGCTACAAGAGTTTGATATTGAGATTCGAGACAAGAAGGTTTCGAAAATGTTGTAGCTGACCATTTGTCTAGACTTCTTTTAGAATCATCTAGTACAGATGTGCCCTTGAATGAGTCATTTCTTGATGAGAAATTATTTTTTATCTCCTAGTTACCTTGGTATGCCGATATTGTGAACTACATTAATACGGTTAAATTTCCTTTTAAGTGGTCTAAACTAGATAAAACTAAGTTTCTTGCTGAGGTCACACATTTCTTCTGGGGTGATTTTTACTTATTTAAGTATTGTCCCTATTAGGTCATTAGTAGATGAGTTCCAGAGAGTGAATTTCATAGTATCATTTCCTTTTGTCGTGTCAGGCGTGTGGAGATCACTTTAGTTCTAAAAAGTTTTACAATGTGTCTTTATTGGCCAACTATTTTTCGTGACACTCGTGCATTTTGTGTTACATGTAATAGATGTCAACAAATGAGTTCCATTTTTCGTAGGAATATGATGCCTTTTACTTATATTCGCATTGTGGAATTTTTTTATGTTTAAGTTATTGACTTCATGGGACCTTTCCCTCCATCATTTGGTTATCTTTACATCATTCTCGTTGTTGATTATATTACCAAATGGGTAAAAACAATATCTTGTAAAATGAATGGCCACAAGGTTGTGGTCAAAATTTTGAAATATAATATTTTTTTTCTAATTTTTGTACTCCGCATGCTGTTATAAGTAATGGTGGTTCTCATTTTTGTAATAGACCATTTGAACTGTTAGTTAAAAATACTCCATCACTCGTAAAGTAGGTACTCCCTATCATCCACAAACAAATTGAAATTTCCAACCGAGAGATTAAACACATTTTAGATAAGATAGTTCGACTAGACCGTCAAGATTGGTCACAACATTTGAATGACGATCTTTGTGCTTATAGGACATTGTTTAAAACCCCGCTTGAAATGTCTCCGTGTAAACTTGTTTTTGGTAAGGTTGTTATTTGCATGTGGAATTGGAACATCATGCTTATTGAGATATCAAATCTTTAATTTTGATATAGATAAGGCTGGATCACATTGTAAGCTTCAACTTAATGACTTAGACGAAATTAGGAATGATGCATACTAAAGTGTTAAAATTTACAAAGAACGAATGAAGGTGTTTCATGATAAAAACATTCTTCTCAAGTCCTTTAACCCTTTTCAAAAGGTTTTGTTATTTAATTCTTGGTTTCTTCTCTTTCCTTGACAAATTACGAGTGATGGTCTAGTCCTTATATAGTGAAAATAGTGTTTACGCATGGAGTTGTTGATCCTAAGAATGGTCGTATTTTTATAGTCAATGATAAGTGTCTTAAACCATTCTTAGAGTTGCCTACATTTGAAGTCGAGATTGATGTGATGTTAATAGAGGATCTTGTGTAGCAGGATTGAAGACTTATTTATCTGCAATCCATGGTCATATTGGTAATCTATATCTTTCGTCGGGCTGACGATGTTAAACCAAGCGTTCTTGGGAGGCAGCCTAGCTTCAGTTGTGTCATTATGGTTAGTCTAAATTGATTTTTCGAGTTTTTTAGTTGCATTCCACTTATACTCATTAATTCCGTAATGACTTTGACTTAGAACTGGGGCATTTTTTTTTCATTTGTGCATTTGTTTTTATTTTCATGTCATGTGTGTGTTTAATCGGTTTCTCATGATAAGTCCACAATTCTTATTTTTGAGTTTTAATCGGTGGATGATCCCTTCGTAATTGGTAAAAACTTAACCATTGTAATATCACTCTAACCCTTATTTATTATGATTATTCATTTTATACATTGATGACAATGTTTAGTTTAGATTTAGGGTTGGGGTTTACAAGTTTTTGTGTAGTTTTAAAAATTTTGAGCTTAAATGTATTTCACAAATAAACAAATTAATTATTGTAGTCTACTCAATCTCCATTGAATACTTAGAAGATTATAAATATAGTAATTGTGAAAAGTCTATTGTATTTGATATGAAAATGCAATCAAAATCCAAAATTTTGGTGAGTTAATAAAAAAATTGAGTCTTTTATGGGTTTGTAGCATGTTCATTTCCAATGAAGAGAAGATGCATTCAAGTGCTAGATGCTTTTAAATTTGAGGAAATACATGCTAGCATATTACCTTTGCGGTTGGCACTCCACATTTTTTTACTACTAATTATTAGGGGTGGGCATTTAGGACCGAAAACCCGGACCGAACCGACAACCGGACCGATCGGGTCGGTTCGGATCGGTTTTAATTAAATAAAAAAATTCGGTTGTAAAAGCCCGGCCCGGCCCGAAATTTCTGATCCGGGCCTTGGTTTCCATTTCTGAAGCCCGTTGGGTAACCGACTCGGCCCGACTCCTCGACTCCCTATATATAAAGTAAACCGCCTCGGTTTCCATTTCTTTGCCATTCTTCTTCGAACCAAAGGACATAAAGCAGGGCGAGAGCTGGGAGACGATAGGGACAGAGATGGAGAGAGCAGGGAGACGAGAGCTAATTGTCAACACCTCACCCAGAATCTTACTGATCACTTGATTTCTCGGGCTGTAATACTTTCCACAAGCTGTACCCAAGTCCACATTGTTTCTGTTGAAGTGATGAACTCCAACCTTGGTCAACATGGCCTTCTTCTCCTTCTCTCCAAGAACTTCTCTGAACGTTTGTTTTTCATTTGTAAACCTGTTGAGAGAAGAGGAGTCGCGTGGTCCGTGTTGAAAGAATGTCGGTTGTACCAGGCTCATCAGCGCTTCAACTACGAAGCAATTCTGTTCTTCTTACAAACCGTTCATCAGCCGTGACGAGTGTTGAATCGTTGAACATCATCTGTTCTTCTTCCCCGCCTTTCCCTAGATCAGATCTGATCTCAGATCTTGATCAGATCTGATTTCAGATCTTTGATCATTTTTCACTGAGATCAGATCTGAGATCTGGACATTTTTCCATTTTGTGTGTTACAACTTGTTGTCTGTTTGTTGGATTTGATTGTTTTGAGTATTTTGTGTGTTACAGTCTTTCTATCTCTCTTCTTCTAAAAGATGAATAAATAAATAGATATATGAAAGAAGAAAAGTGGAAGCAGGAATACCCGGAACACACGGAGTTTGGCCAATTTGATTGTTGCTCTTAGGACCGAGACCGGCCCGAAACCGGCCGGTATTTCGGTTAATCGGGACCTCGGTTAACCGGTCAATCCGGTCCGGTTTCGATTCTCCTAAACACGGGCCGAAATTTCTCGGGTCGGTTTTCGATTTTTAGATTTTGGGCCGGTTACCCGTACTTGCCCAGCCCTACTAATTATCATGCACTAGACATCGTCACCACCATTCCTACCATTGTCTTCAATCAGTTCGATAAAAAATCATATTTTAGAATATAAACTAATTTTTTTGAGGTGCAAGCTTAGTTTACGGTAAAAAAATCAATTTTTTTAAGTCAAACTTGGTTAAAATTAGAACTGATTGAATGTTCGAGGTCTTTGTTTGAATGTTCATTCAAATGTCCGTCTATTTCATTGAAACATATTATACTTAGGTTATGCAGTCGTTTTCTGTTCCGTACTTTGACCTGCTGACCTGCACAAGGAACACACGTAAGTCACGGACCACCGTTGTGGTAGATGATGGCACTCCAATGCTAAAGTCAGACAAGGATCTGAGGAAAGTGTAATGTTGTGAACATGGAATTTGTAGCATACCTTAGCTTACCAACCTCATGTCTTATTTATAATGTTGGAGTCCTGGTTCGACTAGGCCATCGATGGCATAATTTAGGGAAAATGATCTTCGTGGAGATCCTTATCTAATTAGGAGTCGTGTTGTAAAGGAAAGTTTCACTGTTAGCCATATGTTCCTAGATACGAGGGAAATAGTTCCCGTTACGAGATTAGTCTATAGGTAGAAGTCTCCATATGTGATACATACTCTGGAATCTGTTTCCTAGTTAGAAGCAAAGAGTTGTTGTACCTACCCGTCCGAAGTCGATCCTTGAGATACTTGCCTTAATAGGGTTTACGGGTATTGAGGATAGCTATGAGACATGTGGGCTTAGCATGTTGTAAGAATCCAAGTCCGTTTGGCGGATTGCATTGGAAAAGACTAAAATCGCTTAGGCCGAATCAGTGTTGGGCTGACGCTAGGGCCCGTTATTCGTCGAGATCATCATGACACGTGTACAACGTAGAGTTGGGACCGCTTTGGTGTATTATCAGCTACTCCCCCTGAGTAAGTGGGGTGTTTAGTTGGTTCATTGACTCTCTGAAAAGCAACTGTATCGTCGTAGTGATTGAACCCGAAGCGTTGTCTCGAGCTGTGCATAACATTAATGTGGTACACGACTGCTCAAGGAGGAAAGATACGACTTGTTTTCTCTATTAATATCCGTCGTATCGAGGAAGATTTCTTTCATTTTTATCTGTGTATTTCTTCAAGCAATCGTGTTGCTGTAAAGTTCGATTTGTCCTTCTTATCAATGACAGATAATGTTGAACTTTCTTCTAAGGATCTGTTGTCCTTCACTTGCCTCAAGCTCTTCGAGGATAGTCTGGTCGATGAAACCGAATTAATCATGCTTCGAAGTCTATACCGTATTCCAGGGGATCTGGAAATCGTTCCCGCATTTGGAGATTTGGCTCCAACTACACCCCTCAGGAGTATATAAGTTTGCATCAGGGCATGTTTTAGTCGGGGCTCCGATTCCCATGTTAGATGACATCTGGCATTTTTTCCTCTTTTTCCGCATGCCTCTAGCTCAAATGGTTCCGAGCGGGTTCAAGGTTCTGTTTGCGATTCTTTTAAGGGCGCATGATGATAGCCTTCGTTTGACTCCAGCGGTAATCCATCATATGACCACCGCTCGGTTGGATTCTAGGGGCCTATGCATAATGAATTCCTTTGCTTGTTTGCATTCAGTAGCTGATGACACTGAGCCCTAGGAGAGGTTTGGTTCCTAGCTTCGGTGAATTCTTCGTACTTCAAGCTTGGGGGTCATAGAGTCCCAAGATACTTCCAGTTCGACCTTCCTAAGTTTCTTAGTTGTTGGCTTATTTTTCTAATCCTAGATGCGATGCTAGTTTGATGTCATTTCTTTTTTTCAGGGAAGTTTACAGTTCCGACTCTTACTGAGGAGGAAAGGTGGATAGAGATGGAGTTGATCAAATTCCCACTGACGTCCGTCGATGAGGTTATAATGCCAGGAAATGTTGTGCGTAGCGGGTTGCTACAGTGTTCTCATGATGTTCTCGCTGCACCAAGTTCACTGGCTGAAGGGGTTGTCAGTCGTCATTCGAGGAAGAGAAGTCTGGCTATGCCTAGCCCAACTAGGTTAGCAAAATTGGAGGCGAGCATGCCTCCTTTTGTTGTTCTTAAAAGAAGGCAGTCCCCTAATTGTGTGACTTCTACCCTTGGGCTATCACGTTCAGCTCAGGCGGCAATTTTAGGCAGACGTTCACGCCCTTGAATCACGTAGTCCTGTTGCACTGCATCCCGAAGCTCGCGAGTGAGTTCTTGCCTTGGAGAAGGATTTCACGGACCTACGGATGTCGTACTTGGATGCTCTCTACTGGGTGGATTCCTTGACTGGTCAGCTGCAGAATTCTGATACTGCCGCCAACTTGGGGGTCGTGAAGGCCGCAGTTTCTTCCTCTGAAACGGAGTTTGCGGGCATAAGATCATGACTGAGGTTGGCCAAATCGGATATGGTGTCAAATCAGACAAGGGTCGAGTTGGAGCGCTTGGGTGCGGCTGTGGACAAATGGCCATCCGATCTGCAGGCTTAAGATGCTGAGAGGAAGCAGGTGGAGACAAAATGGGTCTTCATACGAGGACAGCTGGAGTCGGAAGTCGATGAGGGGCTTCGCCGTGTTCACGAGGCGAAACGCATACTGTCAGAGGAGCATTCACACTATGGTGCCTTGGTAGGTGCGGTAGATTTTGACATCTCGGGTTAGAGGTCGCTATTCTCGTCAGAGGTCATTTGGGGCATATTAGAGCTTTTGGAGCTTATCAGAGAAGAACATCCTGGCATCGACCTTGAATTTGCCTGTTATAGGAGGGCTGCTTTCAGACCTATCTCTCAAGAAGAAGACCCTAGTTTCGCAGGACGGGCTGCTGAGGATGATGTTTCCCCTTGAAATAGTTGTGATGTCCTTTCTGGGACAGACCAAACTTTTAATGAAAGTATTGTTTTGTCTTGTATTATTGTGTTTTCTTTAGAAGCTTCGTAGATCATAGAATTAGCACTATCTAGTTTGGCTGCTGGCAGGATGCTCATTTTTGTCAGTTGAGTTGTATCAAAACTGATTGGTTTTGTCTGTTGTTGTTTATGGGTAGTCGTTCTTGTCCGCATACTGCAGATCATGAGCTGTGACGCTCCAAGAGCTGTTATCCTTCGAAGAGCATTGATCGCTCATTAGGTCGTCATGTTGTGCGCGAGGATGTTGACGAGACATTGGTTCCGTCGATCGCCGTCATCATGTGCGGCAGACTGAACGTTGGGCACCAGAAGCCATCATCATCGTTGTTTGTTTAGAGAGTAATGATTTCTTGGTGAGTTGTCGTCATCAGGTGGGCAAGCACTAACTAGATTCCCATTGACGTTCGTCGTCGTCTGCATGCATCGGAAGAGGCATTGAGCGCCAAAAGCTATTGTCGTCAGTTGTGAATAGACTAAGCTCACCTGGTAAGCTCGGTGATCACTGTCTGTTAGAAAGCAATGATCCCTTGGCAAGTCGTCAACAAGCAGGCGAGCGCTGACTAGACTCTCACTTCCTTGGCTATCGTAGTCTGTGCGCAACAGACTAGGCGTTGGGCACCAGAAGCCATCGTCATCAGTCGCAGACTGACTAAGTTTACCTGGTAAGTTCGGCGATCATTGTCTGTTAGAAAACAATGACCCCTTGGCGAGTCATCGTCTCAAGCGAGTGAGCGCTAGCTAGACTCCCACTTCCTCGACTGTCGTAGTTCGCGTTCAGTAGACTAGGCGTTGGGCAGCATAAGCCATCGTCGTCAGTTGCGAACTAACTAAGCTTACCTGGTAAGTTCGGCGATCATTGTCTGTTAGAGTGCAATGATCCCTTAGCGAGTCGTCGTTATCAAGCGGGCGAGCGCTAATTAGACTCCCACTTCCTCGGGCGTCGTAGTCTGCGCGCAGCGGACTAGGCGTTGGGCATCATAAGCCATCGTCATCAGTCGCGAACTGACTAAGCATACCTGGTAAGTTTGGTGATCATTGTCTGTTAGAGAGCAATGATCCCTTGGTGAGTCATCGTCATCAAGTGGACGAGCGTTGACTAGACTCCCACTTTCCTCGGCCGACGTAATCCGCGCGCAGCGGACTAGGCGTTTGGCACCATAAGCCATCATCATCAGTCGCGAACTGACTAAGCTTACCTGGTAAGTTTGGTGATCATTGTCTGTTAGAGAGCAATGATCCCTTGGCGAGTCGTCGTCATCAAGTGGGCGAGCGCTGACTAGACTCCCACTTCCACGGTTGTCGCAGTCTGCGCACAGCGAACTAGGCATTGGGCACTAGAAGCCATCATCATCGGTCACGAACTGACTAAGCTTACCTGGTAAGTTCGGAGATCATTGTCTGTTAGAGAGCAATGATCCCTTGGCGATTTGTCGACATCAAGCAAACGAGTGCTGACTAGACTCCCACTTCCTCGGCCGTCGTAGTCTGCACGCAGCGCCCTAGGCGTTGGGCACCAGAAGCCATCGCCATCTGTCTCAAATTGACTAAGCTTACCTGGTAAGTTTGAAGATCATTGTCTGTTAGAGAGCAATGATCCCTTAGCGAGTCATCGTCATCAAACGGGCGAGTGCTGACTAGACTCCCACTTCCTCGACCGTCGTAGTCCGAACGCAACGGACTAGGCGTTGGGCTGATATTTGAGTATGGCCATAGCTAGGATGATTGGGGCTTGTAACAGACAACAATGGAAGTTTTAGTAAAAGCAAATATTTTTATTTATAATATTTTATGAGATGTTCTACATTCCATGGTCGTTTAAGTCCATCGCCGTCTACGTCTTCCAACCAGTACGCCCTCGGCCTGTTGACCTTGGTTACTCTGTAGGGTCCTTCCCAATTTGGGTTTAGCTTTCCTGCGCTAGCTTCTTTGGTGTTTTGCTGGGTCTTCTTGAGTATCCAATCTCCCACCTTGAATTCGTGTGGCTTGACCTTCTTGTTGTAGTATTGCGCTATCCGTGTTGGTAGGCAACTATCTTGGTGAAGGCTAGATCCTGCTTTTCTGCGAGGATGTCTAGTTCGACGTGTAAGGCTTCGTCATTACGGTCCGATCTGAACTCTTTCGCTCAGAAAGCAGGCACTTCGAGTTCTACCAAAACCATAGCTTCTGACCTGTATGCCAGGGCGAAAAGTGTTTCTCCAGTAGAGATTCTTTTAGTTGTCCGATATGCCAAAAGTATTCCTGGTAGCTCTGGGGATGCCAAATCTGCAAACGATGGTGGCCCATATGAATTTTTCTATTTGAACCTGCCCTATCTTGGATAGGGGCTCGGCTTCGACCCATTTGGTGAAGTAGTCGACAGCCACAAGAAGGAACCTTTTTTCGGACGAAGTTGGGAGCGGTCCTACGATGTCCATCCCCCACTGCGCGAATGGCCACAGACTTGTCATTGGTGTCAGTGGCTGAGCAGGCATGTGTGTGTATGGCGCGAACCTCTGGCATTTTTCGCACTTGCGGACAATATCTTTGGCATCTCGTTGCATTGTCAGCCAATAGTATCCTAGGGTTAAAGCTTTATGGGCGAGGGTTCTCCCGCCCGGATGATTTTCACATATGTCGTCGTGGATTTTTCCTAGGACCTGAATTGCCTCTAAAGTGAATTGCCTCTAAAGGTGAAAGGCATCAGAGCAAGGGTCCCATCACTGATATCCTGTATAACTTGTCGTTTAGGTTAATGTACCTCGTTGCTCTATTTTTATGTCTCCTGGCGGTAGGGCTCCGGTTGTGATGTATTCGAGGATCGGAGTCATCCAATTTAGTGATGTGTCTACAGCGCAAACATCTCTAGGTTTTTCTTCGGATCACTCTTGGTATTCAATGAGACTGCTTGAGACTTCGGCAGGGGCTGAGGCTTCTCTGGCTAGCGCGCCAGCTCTTTTATTGTCGTCCTGATGGTATTGTACGAGCTCGCACCTCTTGAACCCATTCATTGCGCAAAGTACCTTTTCGCCGTAGGCTATCATGCAGGGGTCCTTGCTGTTGAAATCTCATTTGACTTGGTTGACTACCAGTCTTGAGTCACTGTATGCCGTTAGGTGATCTATCCTAATCCCCAAGGCTAGCTTCAGGCCAGATAGGAAGGCCTTGTTGTTCGAAGCGGGAAAGCCAAATCTGACTGCTTTTTCCAGTACGAAGCCGTTGGGAGAGCGGAGTGTGATCCCTGCTCCTCTCATTTTTCTCGTTGATGGCCCATTGCAGCGCAAGGTCCATTTTTGGATGTTTGAATCCGAGGTCTGGTGATCTGCTTTTGGCTCTTCTCCACCGGTGAACTCGACGATGAAGTCCGTTAGTGCCTAGGCTTTGATGGCGGTTCTCAAGGCATAGCTTATGTCAAACTGCCCGAGTTCTACTGACCATTTCACCATCTTGCCAGTTTATGCAGTACCGAGCGGAGTGGATGCTTGGTTAGAACCATTATAGAGTAGGCCTGAAAATAGGGCATCAGTTTTCTAGAGAATACTTTTCCAGGCCCGGGCAGTGTGTTTTCGCCTCCATGAAGGTTTTGCTGATGTAATACACTGGTCTTTGGGTTCCCCAGTCATCGCGTATGAGAGCTGAGCTCACGGTGTGCTTGGAAACAAACAAGTATAAATAGAGTGTTTCCCCCATTGCTGATTTTGAAAGTAGCTTTGGACTCCCCATCTATTCTTTCAGGCTTTGAAAGGCTTGTTCACACTCTTCGTTCCACAAAAACCCTTTGCTTCCTCTTAGTATTTTGAAGAAAGGAAGGCATTTGTCAGATGATTTAGATATAAACCCGTTAAGTGCTGCTACCATCCCAGTCATGCTTTGAACATCTGGCGGGGGCTTTCATGTCGGGAAGGGCTTGAATATGCTTCAGATCAGTCTCAATTCCTCTATTGTTCACTATATAGCCTAAGAATTTTTCAGACTCAACTCTGAACATGCATTTCTGCCGGTTGAGCTTCATCTGGTATTTTCTGAGCTGGTTGAACGCTTCAGTGAGGTCTCCTATGTGATTGAGGCTGTGGAGGCTCTTGATCAACATATCATCAATGTAGACCTCCATGTTCTTGCTGACATGTTCTTTAAACATTCAGTTTACCAGTCATTGGTATGTAGCACCTGCGTTCTTAAGCCGAACGACATCACCCTATAACAATATGTTTCTCTTTTAGTTACGAAAGAAGTATTTTCTTGATCCGGGGGGTGCATCAATATTTGATTGTAGCCTGAGTAGGCATCCATGAAACTTAGTAAGTTGTGCCCGGATGTGGCGTCCACGATCGGATGAATGCGGGGGAGCGAGAAGTTGTCCTTCGAGCAGGCTTTATTCAGGATTGTGTAGTCCACACACACTCTCCATTTTCCATTTGTTTTTACAAAAACGGTGTTTGCCAGCCAGTCTGGGTATCACGCCTCTTTAATCATTTCCGCGTTGAGTAACCACAACACTTCCTCATTTATGATTGCGTTTCTTTCGGGCGCCACAGGGCATTTTCTTCTGTCGTATGGTTTTCCTCGAGGGGTCCACCTCTAGGCGGTGAGTGATTATGTCAGATCAATTCCCACCATGTCTCGCATGGTCTAGGCGAAGATGTCCTAGTTCTGTTGTAGTAGATTTGTGATCTGTTCCGCCAAATCCTTGCTCAAGCGGGACTCTATCTGAATAGACCTGTTGTTGAGAGGGTTGTCGAGGTAAACCGTGATGGTTTCTTTTTTCGGTTGGCCGGCGTTGGGCCTGCCCTGGGGGCTTACAGGGGCCTCGTCGTCTAGGATAAGCTGCTCTCCCCTTATTCCTTGAGCGAACTTGAGAGGCTTTTTTGTCACAAAGCTAGCTGTTAACTGAGGATCGCTTGGTAGCTGACATTCTCTGGCAATCGCCTGGTTGCCTCTTAATGTACCAATCGCTTGGTTTATCAAATACTTGATACACTGGTGTAAGATAGAGACAACCGCTCCCATTTGGTGTATCTAGGGTCTCCCCAGGACTGCATTATATACTGAAGGTGTGTCGATCACTATGAACTCTTGAAACAAAGTTTTTTTAGTTGGCTTCTCTCCCACTGTTACCGTCACTTGTGTTTTTTCACCGAAAAACGCTTTTCACCACTGAAATCGAGCATCAGACGGTTATCAGGGGTCAGTGCCTATTCCTTTAGTTGCATGCTGCGGAACGTGCGGAGAAACAAGATGTTCAATGAACTTTCAGTGTCCACTAGGGATCTCCTTACTTCCCAGTTTGCAAGAGAGATCGTTATTACCAGGGCATTATTATGCGGGAGTTGGATACCCTGGATGTCTCCGTCCGTAAATGTTAGATACATGGAGTGGTCATGCCTCTGAGCGCGCGGTGCTAGTTGTTTGTTGCGTATTGCTTGGACCCTCATACCTTGGAGAGCCCTTTTCCTGGACCTATTTGATAGTTCGGACTCGGAATGGGCTCCATGAAGCACGCATATCCTGTCGGGTGATTTATCTTTGTGCCCGACTTTGCTCCTGGTTGCCCGTTCTTCTTCTAGGGTAATGTAATTTTGTGCTTCCCCTGCCAGGTCTACCATATCCGCTGGTGGGTCCAGAGTTAGGAAGTTATAGAACTTACCTTTCCCCATACCGTTGATGAAGGCCGAACCGACCGTCGTGTTGTTGCACACATTGACGACAGTTAGATCACTACTGAAGCGAATTAGATACGCCTTCAATGTCTCGTCGGGCTTCTGTTTCATCGACTCGAACATCTCCATCGTTGACAAGATTTTGCTGCATAGAAAGTGACATTGGATCTGATTTGGGTTTCATCGGTGCTGCTACTGTTTTGGGAGCGTGAGTTTGATGCTTGTGCCTAGCTTGCACCGTCGAGTGATGTAGCGCCAGGCTGAGCGTTCGACATGTCCCCTCGTTCTCCATTGTTGCGTGATCAAGTGGTCACCATCCCTTTTGTGTTTTGAAGAGAAATGATGCTATATAAAGGTTAGAAACTTTGTCGTCCCCACGGACGACGCCAAATTGTTGCAGTCGTTTTCCGCTCCCTGCTTTGACTTTGAACTGCAAACCTACTAACCTGCACAAGGAACACACGTGAGCCACGGACCACTATTGTGGTGGCTAATGACACTCAAATGCTAAAGTTAGACAATGATCCGAGGAAGGTGTAATGTTGTGAATATGGAATTTGTAACATACCTTAGCTTACCAACCTCATGTCTTATTTATAGTGTTGGAGTCCTGGTTCGACCATGTTATCGATGTCGTAGTTTAGGGAAGAAGATATTCATGGAGATGTTTTTCTAATTAGGAGCCGTGCTGTGGAGGGAAGTTTCCCTGTTAGCCATGTGTTTCTAGATACACGAGAAATAGTTCACGTTCCAATATTAGTCTATAGGTAGAAGTCTCTATACGCGATACATACTTTGGAATCTGCTTCCTAGTTGGAAACAAAAAGTTGTTGTACCTGCTCGTCCGAAGCTAATTCTCGAGATATTTTCCTTAATAGATCTTACGAGTATTTTAGATAACTATGAGACACGTGGGCTTAGCAAGCTGTAAGAATCCAAGTCCGTTTGGTGGATTACATTGGGCGGGACTAAAACCGTTTGGGCCGAATCAGTGTTGGCCTGACGCTAGGGTCTGTTATTCCTCGATATCATCATGACACGTGTACGACACAACGTTGTGACTGCTTTGGTGTATCATCATTAGGCATGAAAATATTTAAAATACTTACATGTTTTAATAATAAAAATACACATTTTGAATTTTTAATGTTTATATTGGCCACTGGTTTTGTTGGAAAGATATTCAAATTTGCATATCAACGATACCAAGTTTAACAAAATCCAATAACTATGTAGATAGTTATGATAATTTTCATTTTAAAATAAAATAAAAATCATAATACTTTATTTTTTCGCCACATATACATTTCACCAACTTAAAAAAAAAAAATCATTTTGTTTGCCTTCTACAATCTTGTATAGATAACACATTATCACCATTCACATTCACTTACACATACATCATACAAGAGGCTTGGATTCAATGGTCACCAAATGTAAACAAAATGAAGATGAACCAAATTGGAGCAAGGGCATCATTAATATGGTTTTCTAATCAAGTAAAAAAAGTCTACGACATCCTACCCATGTGCACCACACAAAACCTTCCCACTCTAATGGATTATGGAGTGTTGTCTGGTTGGACTACTTGCAAAATTTTTTTTTTAGTAAAGCAATGTCACTGAGCAGTGCAAGATGCAAGTGCTATGCTTGACTAAAAAAAAAACTGATTACTGTCTCTCGTCTCTACACACTACACACTTAATTAGGTGTCCTTGCACACCCCTTTCTTCTGAGTGGACTCTTGCCTGCCCTCCAACTCTCTTTTTTGTTTCTTCTGTGTTTTAAGGTTGAGTGTAATATAGATATACTGAACAGATGAGGAAGCCATTGCTGTTGTTGTGTGCAAACAGTTCACTTTCTCTTCACCAAAATGTCTTTCTCTGCTTGCTGTGTCCGCTCTCAATTCTCCCTTATGGTCTGTTTCCTCTACCTAACCTTGAAAATTTCTTCCATTTTTTCTTCAAATGTTTATGTTCAATCCCATGTCAAAGAATTGGACATGTTTTGCTTGATCTGAACTGGGTATATTAGCTTGGGTATATATTTTATTTATCTGAACTGGGTATTCAGTAATTGTTTTTAAAATTTCTCCATATCATCTTGGAATTTCATGTATAACTGTGAATGAAACTTTTATTTGTTGATCTGAAGCGAGAATTTGGTAAGTTTTTGAACTTTCCATATGTTGCCATTGGCTCTTTAGATAACTCTTTTTCATAAAATGTCCACACCTATTGTTGAATTTATATAAAAATATAGGTGTCGCTTTATTTGTGTGAACTGATTATTTCTTATAATTGAATGTTTCTGTAATATCTTGGCATTTCGGGAATTTCTTATTGGTTGTCGTGGCTATATATAAAGATGCAATATCATGATCAAAATCTTAATATGAAAGTTCAAAGGTGATCAATCTTAGGCAAGGAAAACACAGCATATATATCGTGATTCATAAACTCAATAACAAAAAAGAAAAACCATAGCTTTAAATCACTACCGGATCGATGTTTTTGTGCCTCTCCCCTTCTCTAGGTCTGACAGCTTAACACTCACTAGTTCCGTTCGCTTTTTGAGTGGTAAGTTTAAATGTTTGGAGCTTCTTTCCAATTACCAAGGGAAGTGAAAGATCAGCCAAAGCACCATCACGTCTCTTACTATTAACTTTTATTGTTGATGGCAACTCTATTCCATGGAACACTTGGACACAAACTGCAGCACTTTGCAATCTCTTCTTCCCTTGCATTGCTATATCAAATTTGATTGGGTTCCCAAGAGTGCTTGCAACATAGCTAATTCCCTGTCTACACACAAGAATTTTGGCAGGTTATACATGTGAACCCAATTCCGAACAGCTTGAACCCCTTTCTTAGTGATATCAAGGTTGTGAGAAAATTGTTTCCTCCAATGTTTATGGGCTAGTCTCCATGACTTCCTCACAGTTTTCTTCCTTGTATACAAGAAGCTACATTGGTACGTGTGTCTGAAACATGTTAACTAAAAAACCCTCCAATACAGGGTACATCCATATTAATTCATAACATTTATAAACATATATATGTGAAAAAGTTGACGATATAAACATGGTGTATCCGCATTGAGTGTCCAAAAGTACGTCCAGCTTTTGGCGTGTCCAATACCTAGGAACGTTTCTATTTTTTTTTTCAATGTCCTTTTCACAAAGGAAAGAAGAAATATTCACCATCTGATTCTGAAGTAATGTCAATAGTTCCCTTAACTTTCCATTTCCTTCTGAAACAAAATTCTCACATGAAAAGGGAGTTTAATCAGAAGAGAAAAACTGAACACTTACCTGCTTGATGTTTGTTCTCCAATGGCATCTAGCAGGGTACTTTACAACTCCATTGGTTAATGAAGCCTCCTAGTACTTGATGGGCGGTGTTGAGATCTCTTTATGATTCAATTTTTTGTTGTAGCACTTTTGTTTTCATGGTTGATACATGTTGTTTACTTTGGGTTGGTAACTCAAACACACTGGAGTTTCTTTTGTGACAATATGCTTACAAGTACATCTATATATATAGACATTGATTCTTGGAATGTCTCAGTAGATTCTGTTCACAATAGTAGGGTCCTTTATTATAGGCTGATCAGTCATGGTAGGCTATGCAGCCTCATCCCAATCTTGAAAAACAACAGAGGTATGTTTCTGCTTTTGGAGGTACAAGTGCTCAAGTCTTTGGCCAGAAGGTAGCAAGATTAGGAACTTTATCAAGGAATGAATGGAGTTTCTTTGGAGGTTCAAAAATCGTCCTCAGTACAAAAGTTGCAAAGCTTGTGTCCAACAGAAAAGAATTTGGAGTATCTGCTTCATGTAATACATTGACTCACACATTTTTCCTCTTCATAATTTTCCATCTAACAAAATTAAGCTAGCTAGATACATTGTTCTATATATAATTTCAGATGAACAACGTATCTAGCTAAATTTCTTTTGTGCTTCTTATGAAAAAAGGATTGCTTGTATGGTTGCATTTGATTCATTTATATGCCTTAAACATTAAGTGACCTCATTGATTGTTCTCTCTCTTGCAGTGTTTACAAGTGCTCATATAGCTAGCAATGTTTTCACCCTGGGAACAGCTGCTGTTCTTCCTTTCTATACACTCATGGTTTTGGCTCCCAAAGCTCAGCTGGTAAGGTTTGATTGATTTCAAAGGATTACAGTGTGTTGATTGAGATTGAAATGAATACGACACTCTGCTTTTGCAATCAATATGACTGGATTGATTTCCTCAAAGTGTAGACAAAGAGGTTGATGGAGAGTGGCATACCATATGTTGTGCTTGGATTTCTATACGGATATCTTCTATGCCTCTCCTGGACACCTGATACCCTTCGGTTGATGTTCGCGAGTAAATACATGCTCCCCGAGGTGTATAACTCTCCTATTACACTGTGCTCTGATATTATTAAGAAGATAATTTGCATCCTTCTTTGCTACCATTGTTTTTCCCTTCTGGTTTGTAACAATTGGAGATCTTTGCAGTTGTCCGGCATGTTGAAGATGTTCTCAAATGACAAGACGTTAGCTTCTGCTTGGATTCACTTGTTGGCTGTAGATCTCTTTGCGGCAAGGTATCTCTCCCCTTATATTTCCACACTGTTGAAGAGAAAAACAACTTCCAAGGTATTCTTTCTGACAGCTCTGAATTCTGATATCTACTCGTATTCATCCAGGCAAGTATATCATGATGGGTTGGAGAACAACATTGAGACGAGGCATTCTGTTTCGCTATGCTTGCTGTTTTGTCCAATAGGAATCCTTGTTCATGTAATCACCAAATTATTGACTAAAGGAGTTGGGAATACCGAGCAAAGCTTGTGACAACTATATATATATATGTATATGTATATTTGCCAAACAAATTTGGATAAATGAACACATTCAAGGGTTTCTTGAACTATTGTGAATGATGATATTGATCAATGAAAGATAACTTTTTTCCGTCTTTTCTAGCATGTGTTCTATCTTCATTTCGTCTGTAGGACTAGTAAACTCCTCACACGACACAAATTATTAAACAAGAGGTGTATGCTTTTAGAATTGAATTGCATCATGATACTGTTCAGCATATCCAATTTGAAGAGTTCTATATACCAAAATTTGAACACCTTTAAATGAGTAGAAGAGTCCAATCTTCAACATCTTTCGCCATAAGCTCCTAACCTGGAAGATTCTGTAAAGAGTGCTCCACCATGTTTATGGTCTAAACTGTTTGGACATTGTTTCAACACTCTTTAGATATTCTTCTTTGTACTGGCCACTCAGATAGTAGTGAAAGTATCCCAAGGACTTGCAACCTCCACAAACCACAATAGGAGGTGTTTGGTTCTAAGTTTTTATGGTGCCTCGTGATACACACTTTTTCATGAGGATCTCGAAAGCAAACAATAAACATCCCTGAAACACCTCCTGCCGCGTACCTGCAAAGAACTCACAAGTTTTTCAGTGAACATTGAGAACTCAAGAACTGAATAGAAAGGAAACTAAGAAAGTTGAACCCTTCTAGGCGTCGAGGAAACCAGCGAGGGGGAGGGGTGTTACCCTTCATCCCCCTCGAGATTTGTGAAGGCACGCATCTCGAGGGAGATGAAGGGTCACACCCCTCCCCCTCGCTGGTTTCCTCGCCATTTAGAATTCCCGAAGAAAGTTAGATACACTAGAGCTCTCTTATAATCCAAATCTTTCTCTGTCAACCAAAGTTCTCTATTTATTAGGGCTGGGCAAGTTCGGGTAATCGGCCCAAAATGTAAAAACGAAAATCGGCCCGAGAAATTTAAGCCCGCGTTTATGAGACCCGAAATCGGACCGAGTTGACTGATTAACCGAGGTCCCGGTTAGCCGAATTTCGAGCCGATTTCGGGCCGGTCTCGGTCCTAAGCGCAAAGTCCAAATTGAAGTTCAGCCCAAAGTGAATTTGATAAAGCCCAAATTGAAACCATGATTGTAAATACTAAAATTCCATATCCATTTTCAATGTTTATCTGTTTCATAGTGTCATCATCCATATCAATTCTTAGTCACACCAGTCTATTCGGCTGACCTCCAAAGAAAGAGCATGTGGTCTGCGCCTGCAGTGATCAGTCTTTTCATTCAACAACAGTCCATCTCCTGGCAGCTGAGAAGAGGACTTTTCACAATCTCAAATCCTTCAGCTCTATATTTTAGTTCTTTAAAATCTGATTTAGCTTCTTCAAGAACAAGAATAGCCTCTTTAATCTGTTCCAAGTCACATTCCAGCTCACAAAGAAGGTATAGCTCATCAACAGCTCTATTGAGATTTTCAAATAAAAAACACCAAAGTCGCTGTCTAAACCTTTCTTTGCTTTCACCTGATTCATCTTCATCAGAGGCATGTATAAACCCCACATTTTCAGTACCATTCTGTGACCCTTTTTCGTCTTTCTCGGTAGCTACGGGTGAATCAACACCTGAAGAGTCTGGAACACTTTTCTCATATGCAAATATGCTTGATGCACAGCCTTCAACCGGTACTTCAGATATGTCAACAGCAACATCCTCAGGATTATCTTCATGTTCCTGAGTTACAGTACTCACTCCCACCCTTTCAAAATTCAAAGGAAGGCTACTTTCACTGTTTGAATTACTAAAATTAGCACTATCTATTAGATTAAGCTCGCCACATTCATGATGAATTTCCAGAGAACTGGAATCATTTGGATTAAATAATTTATTAGATGCAACCACCGAACTTGTATCTTCAGGACATTTGATAAAGCCCAAAGTGAAACGATTAGCCGAGGAGGAGAGGGAGAGGACCAGTAATTGTAAATGTTATTTAGGGTTTTTACTTTTTAACTATTTAACCCGGGCCGGGCCGGTTATCCGACGAGTTTCAGAAAGGGAAACCGAAAACTTCGGGCCGGGTTTTAAAACCGAAAAATTTATAATTAATAAAAAACCGATCCGAACCGACCTGATCGGCCCGGTTATCGGTTCGGGTTTTCGGTCCAAAATGCCCACCCCTACTATTTATAATACCATTTTCACATGCTTGTTCTTGTCATGTGCATTCAATTCTCTGCCCTGTCAGAGAATTCTGTAAAGTTTGATCATTTGCTGAGATCTGCCATTGTTGAGACCTGCACTTCGGCACAAGTCATTGTCCCATGACATAGCCGGAATCTGCAATCTAGTTCAAGTCGTTTTCTTGTTTAGCTTGTAAGGGAAATACTTGCTGGAACAATTAGTCCAAAATATCAACTGATGCAAATAATCCCAAACACGGGGTCAAGACCTAGTTGGTGAAAGTGAATTACTGAAAATGCTATGCAAGTAATAAGCAAACAACAAGCAATACGTAATATGCAGAAAAATAAAGATCACACCAGGATTTACGTGGTTCGACTTTGCTTACTCCACGAACGACGACTCTGTAACTATCTTATTGATATGAAAACACTTACTTGAAGATTACAACGTTGTCAAGCAACGATACAACCAAGTAATTAGAGTCTCTTCTCAATCTTCTTCCCTTTACTCCTCTCTACAATGAAAGTAGAACCCAAAAGGAACCCCAAAGATTTGACGAAACTTGCAAACGAAAAACACCTGAAATCACCCGATTTCAATCCTTCTACTTGGCTATTGTGTCACGCTGCACACACACCGAATCACGTCGTACTCGCAGCCTATTTCATGCTGTGTTCGCAGCCTATTCACATGTTCAATGGCCTTGTTTTCACGTCGTATTGCTGCGCTTTCAAATTCTGTGTATGCTGCTGCTTACGTTGTATGTTTCTTTTTTTCAAGTTGTGTTGCTGCTGCTTTAAAGAGAGAATGAAAAGGACTTTGAGTCCCACATGAATTGTGAGCCACAAAGAAATCCTAGTCTAACTCTTCCCAACAAATTGGAACCAATCACACAAGGACTTTGATTCCTTGTTTGTAAAGGAGTCATTGTCCTTGTCTCACAATCTCCACCTTGGCGAACAATTTTAGGCCACCACACAAGCATCACAAACAACCACTTAAACATCTCCACCTTGGCATGAAAAATTGCCAAGACCCATTTCTCGGTCGGAGAATCGTCGTCATGTCCCTAAGGGCCATGCCCCCTTCGGGCGTCAACACTGAGAGAGCTTGATCAAATTGAGACAATGCTCAAACTTGATCCCTGGAACCACTTTTGTCAACATATCAGCTGGATTGTCTTGAGTACTCACCTTCTCCAAGAGAACATCGCCATCTTCGATGGCATCCCTCAGAAAATGATACCGCACATCAATGTGCTTTGTCCAGGCACGATGGACCTGGTTCTTTGCCAAATGGATAGCACTTTGATTGTCACATAACACTGTCACATCATCCTGAGTAACACCCAAATCACTAACCAAGCTTCGAAGCCAAATGACTTCCTTCATCGCCTCTGATAGAGCCATGTACTCTGCTTCAGTAGTAGACAAAGCAACTGTAGACTGTAACTGAGACTTTCAGCTCACCGGACCCATTGCCAATGTAAAACAATAACCTATAGTCGATCGGTGCCTATCAAGATCACCCGCATAATCCGAATCAACATAACCTCAGATCATGTTTGACACATTTCCTCTCTCATATACTAAACCAACATCCAACGTACCCGAAAAATATCTCAATATCCACTTCACTGCCTGCCAATGTTGTTTTACCGGTTTGACATAAACTTACTAACCAGACTGACTGCATGAGTGGTATCCGGACGTGTGCAGATCATGGCACACATAAGACTACCAACTGCACTAACATAAGGAACTTGTGACATGTATTCCCTCTCATCCTCTATGCTAGGAGACAACTTACCCGGGAGCTTAAAGTGAGCAGCCAAAGGAGTACTTACCGTCTTAGACATATCCATGTTAAAACGGTGAATAACCTTCTCTAAGTATTGTCTCTGTGACAATGTCAGTCTGCCCTTCTTCCTATATTTCACTATCTTCATCCCAAATATCTTCTCCGCTGAACCAAGATCTTTCATCTCAGACTCCATGCTAAGTTTCAACTTCAATTTATCAATTTTTTTCATGCTCTTCGCAACAATGAGCATGTCATCAACATAAAGTAAGAGAAACACAAAAGACCCATCCTTGAGCTTTTGTGTGAATACTCAAGGATCATACTGACTCCTCGCATATCCCTCTGCTCAATCATAAAAGTATCAAACCTCCTGTACCACTGTCTTGAATATTGTTTCAACCCATACAGTGACTTCTTCAGTTTGCATACATTTTCTTCCTTACCAACAACATCATATCCATCGGACTGAGACATGTATATGTCATCTTCCAAATCTTCATGCAAAAAAATAGTCTTGACATCAAGTTGCTCGAGCTCTAAGTCAAAGTGCTCTGCTAAAGCCAAAATGACTCGGATAGAAGTGTGTTTTACCACAGGAGAGAATACTTCATTGTAGTCCATACCTTCTTGTTGTGCATATCTTTTATCCACCAATCTTGCCTTGTATCATATACCTATACAAGTACCCCTGGAATCTGGAATCACGTCTTTCACTGTGAAAACTCACTTACGCCCAATCGGCCTTTTCCCTTTAGAGAGTGTCACAAACTCCCATGTATGATTCTTCTTAAGAGATAACATCTCGTCATCCAAAGCCTCATTCCGCTCATTTTTGTGAACACTTCACAAAGCCTGCATATATGTGGTAGGAACATCATCATATCCGTCAAGAATTGAAAATGTGCAAGCTGAGCCATCCTCATAGCCAAATCTAAGTGGCGCACGTCTAAATCTAGGTTATTTGCCTGCTGCTAAAGACGATGTTTGTAACTGTTGAACCTGTTGTTGTGTAGAATTCATGTCCAAAATGGAACCTCATTTTTTGCCACTGTCTCATCAGGCATTATATTTGTATCACCTCTTCTCTCAGTAGAAGGAACACCATGCTCTGTATGAGATCTAGGAGCTCAAAGCTCCACCTACAGAGAATCTCCAGCATTTTAATCTTCATCATAGCTATCACCCTTCCAAATAGGGAAACCATCTTTGCATATCTCACACTTTGCATGTAACAAAGCCTCCTCATGGAACTTCACATCTCGATTTATCACAAACTTTTGCAAGTCAGGGCACCATAATCTATACCCTTTCACATTATCTATATAAACGAGAAAAATAACGTTCCTTACCCGTACTCTAATTTTATCCTCCCTAACATGAAAATATGTTGGACAACCAAATACGTTCAAGTTAGAATAATCTGAAGAAATACCAGACCGTACCTCCATAGGAATCTGAGACTCAATAGTTGATGAAGGAGAGCGGTTAATGAGATAGCACACCGTGTTTACTGATTCAGCCTACCATATTCTGCTTGAACCTGCATTGGCCAACATGCACCATGCTCTCTCCAATAGGGTACGGTTCATCCGCTCTGCTACCCCGTTCTGCCGTGGTGTCGAATTCACTGTGAAGTGTTTTCTAATGCCATGTTCCAAACAAAACTGCTTCAAGGGATCCCCGGTATACTCACCGCCATCGTCAGATCTCACTACTTTGATCACCCTTCCAATTTGTTTCTCAATCATAGCTTTCCGCTTCTTAAAGAAATCAGTGACTTCATTTTTATGTTTCGTGGTATACACCCATACTCTTCGGCAGAAGTCATCGATAAAAAGACACAAAATACCTGGAACCCCCCGTGGATGCGACTCTAGAGGGTCCCCAAACATCAGCGTGGATGTAATCCACAATCCCTGCGATGCTATGAGAAGCAGTGTTCTAAAAAGCGGCCTGGGCGGCCGCCTAGGCGCTAGTAGGTAGAGAGACGCCTAGACTAGTTGCTGGGCGGAGGGGAAAATCGGTCAGGGCGCCTAGGCGGGCTGGGCATTTTTTTTTGTTTTTTTTTCCTTTATCTGGTTGCAAATAACCAAAAACAATCGACCAAATACCCATCGAAATTTTTAGGTTTTGCAAAACAGAGAGAAAAGAAGAGGTTGAGAGACCGGTTGAAGGAAGATTATAAACAAAAACAAAAGGGAGAGGGAGAAGGGAGTAGATGTACTATTTGCTAGTGAAGCTAGTCAGGCGCAAGGATGGATTGTTGATGGTGGCGATGAAGAAGTTGTCCCCTTGGAAATAGTTGGAGAGGTATCGGAGGCGGATAATATTCTAGAGCATAGGAGAAGTTCTAGAAATGTTGAAGTAAGAGAACTTCATGAAGAAGATTTTGTATCTGATGAGGACACTGAAGGGAAAGGAGAAGGGGAGGAGGATGTTGAGTTTGAGTCTGACACAGAGAGAGTTGTTGAAATGGAAGGATATGAAGAAGAGATAGAGGCCTAGCATTTCAAGTTCAACTATCAACTTTCAAGTATGTTTTTTTTTCCTCTATGTTGTTGAAACTCTATGTTATGCAACTTATGCTATTATAAATTTTAATGTAAGCTTAATTTTTCATATGTATTACTATTCTGGCATTAAATTGGAAGTAATTGATAAAATATTAATGTATTATGCTAAATTTTTGTAAATTATGAAAATTATAATACAAAATCTAAAACCGCCTAGGCACCTGCTGGCCGCCCGCCCACCGCCTAGCGAATTTTAGAACACTGATGAGAAGCATCACTAAAACTGACTTTGCACTGCTTCCCATGGATGCAATGTTCACAGAAATTAAGCTTTGCCATTTTATCACTGCCAAGCAAGCCCCTTTTGCTTAAAGTTCTTAGTCCACTGTCATCTACATGCCCTAATCGCATGTGCCATAACCGTGTGCGCGTCAAGCTTTTCTCATCAATAACTGTAGAAACCATAGCTCCACCTTCAAATATACTGCCTTGAAGAAAATACAAATTGACATGCCTAACAGTTGTCATAAGCAACCTGTCACCAAAATAATCACTGCAATACCCATTCTTACCAATATACTTGTAGCCCTGAGCTTCAAGCAACCCAAGAGAAATCAGCCAATTTGAAAGAGTTGGAACATGACATACCTCGATAAGCTGTCTACATGACCCTTTTGCCAACTGGAATTTGACTGTACCAATCCCCATTGTCTTGCAATGCCGAGAGTCAACCATTTTAACTAAGCTGCCCTTAACCTCGCGATAAGTGATGAACCATTCCCTTATGGGACACATATGATACGAAACTCATGTATCCAACATCCAACCATTATACAAATGGTCATAAGATTTTGCCATCAGTGCATGTGCTAAGTCACCCTCGATTAGAATATCCTCTACCACATCCGGCGTCTCAACAACATTCACTACACCCTTACTCACATTCTCTTGTTTATTGTGATTATCCTTCCAGTCTGGACAATCCCTCCTGAAATGGCATTTGCGCTTACATTTGTGACATTCAACCTTAGAGACATATCTCTGCCTTTTTATTTAGATCGGTTCCTTCTGTAGTTGTTCCTCTTGTAATTTCTTTCCCTTGTCACCAAAAGACCATATGCTTGAACCTCCTCGTTCGAAACACTCTTTCTGGAAGCCTTTGCAAGTACCGCTTGAACAATATCACTATATACAATTTTTTTTCCTTCAATGTTGTCATCTGATCAACAAACGGTTCCCATTTCGGTAACAAAGAAATTAATAAGAATAATGCTTTCTGACTATCTTCAAATTTAACTACCAAGCTAACACAATTTGAGTATAAACATTCAAATTCATTTATGTGATTAGTCATGAGTTTACCTGGCTGCAACTTGAAAGTGAAGAGCTTCTTTTGTAGATACATCACACTCATCTGATCATTCACCCAGAGCCATCATCTCATCAGCGAAGTTGTCAGCCACATTGCAAGAAAGACACAAACGAATCGTACTACATGTTTTCTCATCCATTTTACTCCACTTCTCGATAACCTCAACCGTTGCCTTATCTGATGATGGTTTCTTTTTCTCATCTAGTGCATCAATCTGATTCAAACTAACCAGAATATCTTTACAATCCATTTTCCAAGCTTTAAAATTGTTCCTACCATTGAATCAAATAATGTAGAACCCATGGACTTTCACATAGCCATCATCATGCGATAATTTTCAGCCATTTTATTTGACACCTTCAAAGCACAAACACCAACCAACTGGCGCTCTGATACCACTTGTAAGGGAAATACCTGCTGGAATAATTAGTCCAAAACACCAACTAATGCAAATAATCTCAAACACAAGGCCAAGACCTAGTTGGTGAAAGTGAATGACTGAAAATCCTATGCAAGTAATAAGCAAACAACAAGCAATATGTGATATGTAGAAAAATAAAGATCACGTCAGGATTTATGTGGTTCGACTTTGCATACTCCACGGCCAATGACTTTGTAACTATCTTATTGATATGGAAACACTTACTTGAAGATTACAACGTTGTCAAGCAACGATCCTTGAGATTACCCAATCTCAAGCCAACAATACCCCAAGTAACTAGAGTCTCTTCTCAATCTTCCTCCCTTCACTCCTCTCTACAATGGAAGTAGAACCCAAAAAGAACCTTGAAGATTTGACGAAACTCGCAAATGAAAAACACCCGACATCACCCGATTTCAATCCTTCTACTTGGCTATTGTTTCATGCTGAATCACGTCGTACTCGCAGCATATTTCATGTTGTGTTCGCAGCCTAGTCACACGTTCAATGGCCTTGTTTTCACGTCGTATTGGTGCACTTCCACGTTTTGTGTATGCTGCTACTTACGTTGTATGTTTCTTCCTTTCAAGTTGTGTTGCTACTGCTTTAAAGATAGAAAGAAGAAGACTTTGAGTCCCACATGAATTGTGAGCCACAAAGAAATCCTAGTCTAACTCTTCCCAACAAATTGGGAACCAATCACACAAGGACTTTGATTCCTTGTTTGTAAAGGAGTCATTGTCTTTGTCTCACATAGCCAACTAAGCTCTTATCTTCCTGAAGATCCATGCATTGCTCTTGGATTGGTTGTTCTCATCTTGCTCAGGTTTGCAAGTTGTTTTGGATTGATGTCTGGTCTACACGTACTCCCTTCTAATTGGACAACATTTCCTCTGAACCCTCCACTTTGCATACTTCTTATTAGTTATCTAATGTTGATGAATGTCTGCTCACATCAGACTCCTGTCAAAGTAGCACTTCCTCTACTTATTAGTTGTATTGACCTCAAGACACTTCTCTCTGTTGGATAAGGAAATGCCATGTGTCGAGCACGTGGCACACGCTTATCATGGCTAGTACTTCACGTGTCGAGCATGTGGTAGCCAAAACCATTCCCTTTGTTCTATACACTTGTTGGTGTTCCCCTATTCTCATCCGCTTGCGGTGACGTGCATTGTCATCTACGTGCTGCATGGGTAATGGTGAAAATTGTGGTACAAATAGGAAACTTTGAAACCTAGATAGGGCACTCTACAAACATCCAGAGAGCCCTATGCTCAAATTCAGTCCTAAAACACCCCAATAGCTCTCTCCATACCCTACCTAACATATTCAAGCCTTGTGCAAGTCTTTCTGCATAGATGCCTGCGGATTTGCCCAATCTTTGTGTGGCTAATGAAAGGTTGTTTAGAGAGGCTTGCAGACTAACTTGCATCTTTCCAGATTTAATTCTCTGCATTTTGCCCATTGAGCCAAGCTAATAGTCTGTGATCGATGTGGGTTTCACTTAGGGAAGACAAAAACGTATTTCAAGCTCCAATCCCACGAGTTTGATTGGGCCATTTTGCTGCAAGTTACATCTCTCAAGCTGTCAAGGGGAACTGAAAATTCTCTACGAGTTGAGACACATAGTTATGTTTTACTTGCCCTGCATTTTTGTTCGTCGACAATCTTTACTCACACAATAACTGAAGCTTCGTTAAAGGGAATTGAAAATAATGTATTATTTACGATATTTCCGTCACATGCTTTGTTCAGTGAGACACATAAGCCATTATTTTTTTTTTTAATTTACTTAATAACCGAGTAACATCCGTTGAAAAATGAATGCTTTATTATGGTATCACTTATCTTATATCTTCCTTGAGTTGTATACCAAACTTTGAATAAATGTTCCCTTTAATCAAATTAATGAGCTCAAGCATGTCTGTGTAAGTTGAATTGCTAGTATTAATAATGAAATAGCATGAATCTCATAGACTTTTGCAACGCCCACTCTGAATTAGTCCTGCTTTCCCAATCAGCTCTCCTGCTGAAACTCCCAAACCTGGTGGGTTCCGAAAAATTGATCCAGTACTGCACTCCCCCAATGGCTGAGATGATCGTCTCCAGTTGAAGCAAACCACGTTTCCATCAGCTTACTGAGCAAAATGAAATCATCGATCAACAACTAAGACCTTAGCTTTCTATATTCTATGGTTTGGGTCTTATAATTGAAGTTAGAAGTTCGAAATCCACATGTGGGCACAAATTTGATTTAGTTTTTGTAAAGTTTTGTATTGTATATCTTTCATTGATAGAATGAGAGTTTAAATATACTTGTACAGGTATTGGGGTAGTGTTGTACAATAATACAACTACCCTATTGTTAAGCTTAGCTAGCTACATACTTATCCTATCTAGTTGGTAGAGTTGTACAAGGGATGTGATACCAAGATTATAGGGAATACAACTACACTATTGCTAAGCTTAGCTAACTACATACTTATCCTATCTAGTTGTTACAGTTGGATAATCATCTGCCACAACATATAAGTATAAATTCCAATATTCCCCCTCAAGTTGGAGTGTGAATGTCAATAACACCCAACTTGCGAAATAACACTTGAAATTTATCATTGCCCAAGGCTTTAGTGAAAAGATCACCAATTTGGTGAGTTGTGGGAATGTATCTGGTTTGGAGCGTGCCATCTTGAATTTTATCACGCAAGAAATGGCAATCAATTTTGATGTGTTTGGTACGCTCATGGAAGACGGGATTGGTAGCAATGTGCAGGGCGGCTTGGTTATCACAATAGAGTGTTGCAGGCTTCAAAAGAGGTACACCCAAGTCTGTAAGTAGGTAACATAACCAAGTAATCTCACAAGTAGCTAAAGCCATCGCCCGATATTCGGCCTCAGCCGAGGAGCGAGAAATGGTAACCTGTTTCTTCGTTTTCCAAGAAATTGGAGAATGACCTAACATGGTGTAATAACCCCATCGTGGAACGATGAGTAATAGGACAACTTGCCCAATCAGAGTCGCAAAAAGTCTTCAGATCCAAAGAACTAGTAGTAGACATGAAAAGTCTTTGTCCAGGAGAATTATTCAAATAACGGAGTACTCGTAAAACGGCTTGAAGATGGGGTTTATGTGGTTGACCCATGAACTGACTTAGAAGATTAACTGAATAAATTATGTCTGGTCTAGTAATGGTAAGATAAAGGAAACGTCCAATTAATCGTCGATAAGTGCTTGGATCAGATAGAAGTGTTCCCTCAGTATTGTTCAACTTTTTGTTTTGCTCCATGGGGAAAGAAACTGGTTTAGCTCCAAGTAATCCCATATCTTCTAAAATTTCAAGTGTATATTTTCTTTGTGACATGGAAATGCCTTCCTTTGTTCGTGCAAATTTGATACCCAAGAAATACTTCAACGAACCGAGGTCTTTGATATGAAATTGCTTGTGTAGAAATGTTTTTAGATCATGGATTGCCGATACATTGCTGCCAGTGATGAGGATGTCGTCCACATAAACAAGGACTACTGTAAACTCCTGGCGGAAACGTTTAGTAAATTTGGAATAATCAGCCTTTGATTGTATAAAACCAGCATCCTTGAGTGTAAGAAAATTTTGCAAACCACTTACGTGAGGTCTACTTTAAACCATATAGAGATTTATTTAGGCGACATACTCACTGCTCCCCCTGTTTAGAAAAGTTGGGTGGAAGTTGCACGCATACTTCCAATTTATGATAGTCCAAGCCTTCCTTTCGATTGAATCATTTTGTGACATATCGCGCTTTGTATCGTTCAATAGAACCATCACAACGATATTTGACTTTGTAAACCCATTTACAACCAATTGCCTTTTTATGAGCAGACAAAGTGGTAAGTGTCCATGTACTATTTTTGTCAAGGGCTCGAATTTCATTTGCCATGGCCTCACACCATTTTGGGTCGCGCACAACCTGTGAAAAAGAAGTGGGTACTGGAATAGAAGACACAACTGAGACAAAATGTTGGTGAGATGGAGAAAGTTTATTATAACACAAGTAGTTTGATAAATGGTGGTGAGTACCTTTTGTTGGACCTTCCGTTGAATGTGACGCGGAGTGACGTGGTACAATGGTGCTAAAACAATGGTAATCACGTAGTTAGGATGGTGGTTGTCGAGTGCAATTGGATACATGAGGAGTAGTAGGTAATGGAGTGCTATTGACTGTTGGGCTGTTAATTGGTTTCGTAAAACCGACCAAACTGAGCCAAAATTTAACTGAAAAAAGTCGAACCGAATAATAACTGAAAATAAATTGTAAAAACCGAACCAAAGTATTTCGTTTCGGTTTCGGTTCTTGTTTTTAACAGACCCGAAAAAACCGAACTGAACCGAAGCCAATTTTTTATTGTTTTTAATTACCAGTAATTCAAAGTTTCAAACCAACGATCTCTCTTGTTTAATTCTTTTTTAATTCCCACCCACTCTCCCTCTTCTTTAATTCCCTCCCACCCGCTTTCTCTCTTTATTAATTACCACCACCCTAACCCCACCTTTCTTTCTTTCCAAGACTCTAAATCCCATCAGGCCATCACTATCAACTCAATAATAAAACTTGAATCAAAGCCTTCTCTGAGAGAGGTTGTCTCTCTCTCATTTTTTCCCCCTCTTTGGATGAGAAAAGGAAAACAATTCCCCTCTCACGGTCTCACCTTCTTCTTCTCTGATTCCTCTTCTTCTCCCTAATTCTCTGTAATTTCTCCTCCCTCCCCTCCAGCCACAACAAAAAGTTTGCAAGACATCATCAACAAAAACTGCATCTTCGACCATTATTGTAACTTGTAAGAGAGTATTCAGACGTGAAGGATCTATTTGTTGTGTCTAGGGCGGCAAGAGAAGATTGCTTCCATCATAGCGATTAATTGTTGACTCATGGAGTATGATTTTCAGGTCCTTTAAAGCAACAGTAAGCAATCAAAAACATACTCTCTCTCTTCTCATTCTTGATCACCAAAACCCTAGAGATTTTCACAATGTCTTTGTGATTAGAAGAATGTAAACTGGAGCAAAAAGCAAACAAGAAGAAAAACCGCATAAAACCGAACCAAACCGAGAATCGAATCCCTAGTTCGGTTAGGTTCAGTTCTGGCCCAATTTTAAATCGACCGAACCGATTAACAACCCTAACTTAACTGCATCAATTGAAGATGTTGGATGTGGATTGACATTTGGAGGGACATATGTATGTGTAGTGGCATCTGCGGGTTGATCAGTAGGGATAGAAGTTGAAGGTACTTCATTGGTGGGGGATGAATAATTGGTGGATGAATGAGGTAAGTTGGGTAATGGCAACACATGAGAAGATGAAGGAATTATGGATGATTTATGATTGGAAAATGGTAAAATGTTTTCATAGAATATGATATCGCTGATAAAAAAAAATTTATTTTCAAAATCGAAAACACAATAGGATCAAGCGCGCATCCCGAGGGGGATGGACGGTCACCCTCCTTCCACCGCCCTCACCTCGTTGTTTTCCTCGCCCATTCCCTCGACAGCTAGCATTGCTCTAGGATCAAACTTATCTCGGAAATGAGATAATGTAGATGCATAACAAAACAACCAAAAACTCGTAAATGACTATATTTTGGTAGTTTTCCAAACAATAGTTCATGTGAATTTTGTTTGATAACATGGGGGTTGGGATGAGATTAATAAGGTAAACGACAGTTAAAATACATTCATCCCAAAAGAAAATTGGAAGGGTTGTTTGAAAGCGTGTGCCGTTTCTAGAATGTGACGATGTTTGCGTTCAACGACATCATTTTGTTGCGGTGTCGCAACGTAACTATATTGATGAACAACACCATTATCTTGCAAAAAAAATCAAAGGGAATGAAATTCGGATCCATTATCAGATTGCAATTTTTTTACTTTACAATTAAATTGAGTTTGAACCCAAGCAAAAAATTGTTGAAGCAAAGCTTGAGTTTCAGATTTGAAACGCATAAGGAAAACCCATGTTCATCGTGAATAATCATCAATGATAGTGAGGAAATAATGTGCTCCTGATGAAGAGGGTGTGGAGTAACCACCCCAAATATCACAATGAATTAAATCAAATGGTGCAATAGATTTGATTTCAATCGACGGAAATGACAATCGAGTTTGCTTAGCATGTGGACAAATATCACAATGATAAAAAAAAATCACTAAAAATTTTAGCAACATCTTTTGATAAAAATTTCAACCTACTTGGGGAAATGTGACCTAATTGCTAATGGCAAACATCAAATGAACTAGGTTTACTGACAGGCTAATACTAGAATTTATTGATGATTTACCGCTAGAAATGGGAAATGCTTGAAAATGATAGAGACCACCGTGTATTTTAGCAACTCCAATCGTCATCTTCTGGGAAAGGTCTTGAAAAACACAAGAGGTATTAGTGAATATGACAGAACAAAGTCGAGAAGAAGTAAGCTTGCTTACTGAAATGAAATTAAAGCTAAAAGATAGGATACATAGTACGTTGTGTAGCTGAATAAGATGAGTCAGTTGGATAGTACCAATATGAGTAACAGGTGCAAGCATGCCATTTGAAAGTTTAACATGTGGGATGTCAGAAGTTGCAATAGATGAATGAAACAAACTAGGATCAAAGATCATATGGTCGGTACACTAGTATCTACAATCCAAGAATATTTGGAAGTGAAAAAATGACAACAAATGGGCATACCTGCTAGGTTTGTGGATGGTTGTGTACTACCTTCTTTAAGTAAGGCCAAAATCTTTTGATATTGGTCATGAGTAAAAGACCGAGCACTGTGTTCTAGAAGAAGTTTCACTAGAGTTTGTCATTTTTATTGGGATTTGTGCATAAGAGAGATGCTTCTAAAAAAATCAAAGAATTGTTTGAAGATACCATGTAAAGTTTGGTATTGTATACCTTTCATTGATAGAATTAAAGTTTAAATAGACTTGTACAGGTATTGGGATAATGTTGTATAAGAATACAACTACCATATTGATAAGCTTAGCTAGCTATATACTTATCCTATCTAGTTGGTAGAATTGTACAAGGGATGTGATACTAAGATTACAGAGAATACAACTACCCTATTGATAAGCTTAGCTAACTACATACTTATCCTGTCTAGTTGTTACAATTGGATAATCATCTGCCGCAACAGATAAGTATAAACTCCAATAGTTTTAGGGTCCTAATGTTTGAAAAAACTTAGCCCTTGTTCCTGTATACCTTTCTAAGAATGCCTGTTGTCGATCCCTTGCTAAGACCAAAGGGCTCAAGTGAAAGAGTCGGGCTAGGCAAACAGGTTTGGTAAACATGTTTAATAACCATGTTGACGTGGATATCCACGTCACTGACCACTACGAACAATTGCTATAGAAAAAAGGGTTTGTAACAAGAGGCGAGAAAAGAGAAAGGAAAAACGAAGAAGAAGAACCAACTTGGACAGCCCAAAGATAGTTGTTGTTATCCAAACAAGATTGTCGTTTTATCTGAAGGAAATCTCAGCAAACAACCTTTCATGAACAAGCGGGAACCAAGAAAATGATTTTCTCGCTCTCGAACCACCTCCACTCTCCTTGCTCGATTCCCTCAATTTCTTCTCCTCCTCCTCCTTCTCTATCAGTTGAGGTTCCACTGCTTCTCTTATCTGTCTCGCCTCCTCGATCGTCTTCTTGGCCATCATCGGCAATCTCTCACATTCTCTGCTCACCAAAGAAGTGTAATTACGTAGTTCCCTTGTCAAGATTGAGATGCGTCACTGAATCGGCGGAGGAGACATCTTGGAGCGACGAGGAAACCCTAAATGGCGAAGGTGAACCGAATGAGTGAGGAGGAATGGCGAAGGTGGAGGAGGAATGGTGAAGGTGAACCGCTGCTGCTCTGCTGGAACCTCAAATTTATCTGCAATAGCCGCTTTAAACGCTCCCATCGTAGAATCCATATTAATTTCCATATAGTACTTGGTCGCATTTGAGCACTTTACGTGCACCGTAACACCTTGAGCTCCACCGGAATTGCTCACATCCATCGCTTCTCCATTTTCGCCCATGGCTTCCCTCTTCAAAATGGGAGGTTCCGAAGATTGACCGTGAAGAATGTCAAATAGGAAGTCGAATTTGAAGTCCTAACCCTAGTTGAACCGACCGAAGACAAATTCCTACTTCTAATTAGAAATCAAAAGACAATTTCTGAACGAAGCAGAAGAAGTCTGATCACACTTTGTCAATGATTGGGTTTAAGTAGTATGGTTAAAGAGACCTGAAAATATAATAGTGTTTTCCAATTTCGTTTTCGTTAAAATGCTGAGGTGGATATACACCTCAACATGGCTACAAAACATGTTTATAAAACATGTTTTCCTAGCATTCCTCCAAGTGAAATGTCACGGCAACGACAGCTGCCAGCTCTTCCACATCTTCGAAGGAAGATGTTTGATAGCCAAATGTGAGATCACATCTTTACATCAGCAGTTGTCTGCGAACATGTAAAACCAATAAATTCAATCAGCACATCATACAAACTGTAAGGGGTTCTTGTTATCAAGCAAGTAGTATAAATACCTTCCCTTTGCCTCCAGCATTCATATAAGCTGCTCCCCTGACAGTTCCTAGAATGCCACCAGTGAATTAGAGGCCAGTGAACCCTTCATTTGAGCATTGCACACCTAACCGATTGAATGGGTAACCACCGCCCACTCTGTAAACACCCTGGTCGACCCTCTCCATGAATTCAATCCAGTTCAGAATTACACAACCATCAAAACCATTGTCATCAAAGAGACAATTGGATCATTTTCCAACGACAATAATAAACTTGATTGAATGTTAGTGAAGGTATTTGCTAACACAAAATCAATCAATCAATTGGTAAACAAAAGTAAACTGTAACGATATCTTTGCGCTCAACTATTATGGCGATTTCAAATGCACAACAAGAATCATACAATATATGTAACGAACTGCCAAAACCCAATAGCCAAGTAACTGATCACATGACAAACACAACCAGTGTCAAACCTCCAAATTTGCTTGAGGCACATTTTTTTTTTCAAGAAAACTGAGTTCCTTGGGTAGATTGGTCCATGAAAGTTAGGGATGGGAAGCAATCCCGAACCCGTTTCATCCCGTCTTGATTTTTTTGGTTCTTTTGGAATTGATCAAACTCATCCTGATCCCGTCTCATCCCATCCCGATCTAGAGTGGAATGAGATCGGGATGAAGATTTTCAATTCCGCCTATCCTGTCCCGTCCCAAATTTATTTATTTAATATTTATCATATTAATTTTAATCAAAATACTCTTCTAAATTAAAGTTTAGGATGTGTTGAAATTAAATCAATGTAAGATGAAATTCTATATGAAATCTAAATGAATTGAATCATTAATTCTAAATGAATTTAATATTTATTTATCTTCCAAAAAAAATTTAATATTTATTTATTTAATATTTATTATTATTTATGATGTAAGTTACATGTATATAAATTTGACATTATTGGTGTGTGAGTAATGTGAGATAAAACTCTTTTTTTTTTATTTTTTTATTGGAGGACTATTTAGTACGTGCTCATCCCATCCCATCCCATCCCGATCCCGTTTGAGATGGGACGAGGACGGGATGAAGTCAATCTCGTCCCGTCCCGTTCAAATCTTGAATGAACAAGATGAGATAGGGATGGATCCATTTCGTCCCATCTCGTGCCCACCCCTAATGAAAGCTGTAAACGTTTTAACTTGAGGAACATGCTAATGCTTGGGTTGTATGACTAATATGGGTGACCATTCTCTGTGTTTTTGTGTGTCAGTAAGAACCAATCGATGGATTGGAGCAGTACAGGAAGAGCAATTCTAGATGTCGAGGAAATGGGCGAGGGATGGTGGGTCGCACGCGAGCAGCTGACGTGGTAAAAAAAAAAAAATTTGCGAAAAATATTTTGCGGGGGAATCGAAATTTTGGGGGAGAAAAGGAGGGAAGCTCCCCCTCTCCCCATTTCCATCTCGACACAGGAGCTTCAATTTCTCCTCCATCTCGATTCCCTCTCGACAGGAAGCTGTGCCTCACCCCATTTCTATCCCCACAAGAAGCTCTCCCTCTCCCCATTTCCATCTCGGCAGTCCATCTCCCTCTCGACAGGAAGCTCACCCCATTTTCATCTCGACAGGAAGCTCTCCCTCTCCCCATTTCCATCTCGACAGAGACAGAGACAGAGACAGAGACAGAGACAGAGAAGAAGGTCTCCCTCGTCCCTTTCCTCTCGCAAAAGGTAAATTTTCCCTCTCATTTTAGGTTTTAGGTTTTTGGTTTTTAGTTTTTGATTTTCCCTTTACTTGGGTGTTTTAGGTTATTGGTTTCGGACAACAAGTTGGTTTTCATCGCTCGGACGCAGAGGTAAGCCCTTTCTTCTTCTCTTCGTTTCGTCTTCAGCCGAAGAGCTTCATCTAGGGTTCATTTTTTTTTTAATTTCAGTGTTCTTCAGTCGAAGAGCTTCATCTAGGGTTCATTTTTTTTTTAATTTCAGTGTTCTTCAACCGAAGAGCTTCATCTAGGGTTCATTTTTTTTTTTAATTTCAGTGTTCATGTGGGTTTTTTTTTTGATGAATTGTGGGTTTTTTTTTTTTATAATTTCAGTGTTCATATCTGTAGAATTTTTTTTTTGTTTAATTTCAGTGTTCATGTGGGTTTTTTCTTTTATGAATTGTGGGTTTTTTTATTTTTATAATTTCAGTGTTCATATCTGTATATATATTTTTTTTGTTTAATTTCAGTGTTCATGTGGTTTTTTTTTTTGATGAATTGTGGGTTTTTTTTTTTTTTATAATTTCAGTATTTATGATTAAGAAGTTTGCTTTTATGTCAGATCAAATGCAGTAGAAACCATGTTGAACTATTAGAAAATATATTTTGATAGGTTGTAGTCAACTAGTCTATATTCTTATAGATAGTCATCGTTGTCTGTGTATGGGACAGGCTTACCCCTTAAGTAACATATTAGAGAAACTCTTTATGTTGTTGAGCATCTATGGTATCACTTTTTTTTTTCCTGTATTGGTGAGTTTAGTCAGAAAAGTTTTTAGTGTTGTTATCTGATCTGTATGTTATATTTCTATATACAATAAACAGGAAGAGGTTTTTTGTCAGTTTCAGTTTTATTTCAAAGATGTGAGTTCATTATTAGTAGTTTCCTGTTGAGTACTTGCATGAATATGGGAGTATTAATTCATCTTTCCATTTCATTTGCTTAACAGAATTATTCGTCATCCAGGATATTGTGGTTTTTTCATATGGGCAGTTGGTTATGATAAGGTTGGTCAAGCTTGTTCATGACTTTCATGTTTATTACTCATGTTCATGCATTATCAGTGTATGCCCTGTGGTGGTTACCCATTGTATGTGAATGTGCAGCTGTTTCAATCTAAAATGATATCATGTCTGCGATAAGTAGATAATTTTAGTGGTGTTTAGATTATTGACATCTAGACCAATTCCATTTGCTCAAATGTTCATCTTCACAAGTAGAAAAAGAAGGAAACTAGATGATGTTTTTCACCTACTTGTCATCTCTATAGTCTTCTCATCTGTTAGTGCTTCTTGTTTACCTTGCAATGACAATCGATGCAAAACTAAATCTTGCAATGCCACTGGTGCCTGCATTTGCAATCTACCTGATCCTTCTACCTTGCTAGATGGTGATCGACCATTTTTCGGGTAGTTTTTTCATTTATTTTGATTCAACATAGCTTGAATGTCAATGGGAATGAATTCATTTATTCATGATAATGAAAGAGGAATCTGAACTGATCTTGTCATTTTTCGGGTAGTTTCTCATACAGAATTATTTGCTTCCATTGCTTCTTGGTTTGCTTATTTGCTTCCATTGCTTTTTGGTTTGCTTATTAAATAAGCATCTGACATTTCTGATCTTGTTCTTCAGGCAATGAATCTATGGAGTTCATCAGCTGCAAATGGTATGATGAAAAGCTATCATGAAAAGCTTCTAGAATGTATAGCAGTCTCAGTCGTAATGAATCTATGGATCTATGGAGTTCATCAGTTAGCAATCTCAGTCGTAAATTCAGTAAATGTTCAAATATGTTTGAATGTATTTTGGCAGGCTATGATGTAAATTCAGTTGAAATGTTCAGATATTCAAGCTTAAACATATGTTGGCAGGCTATGACATCAATTCAGTTTGCAATCTCAGTCGTTTTTATCTTTGAATGTGTATTTGTCGCATTGTTTGATACTTGCTTATAAGTGATTCCAGGGTGTTATAAGTTGCTATGAATTCTGGCAGGCTATTGCTATGAATATGTTATGAATTCTGGCAGAACTTTTGATCAATTGTTTAACTACTATTTAAGGCATTTAGTAGAGATGAAAATTTATACATATATCAGTTAACATGCTTATAAGTTCTCAGGTGCCATTGCTATTAAGAAGCCATTGCTATTGAGGTTGTTTTATCAATTTTTTTTGCATTGGTGCCATTGCTATTGAGAAGCCATCTCTCCTTAGCTTCCTTGCCAATTTCCACACACCACTTATTGTGTTATAGACCAAACTCTACTCTGCTGGAGACTTCTTAAGTGCCCACTTATATTTTTGACTGTTATTTGTACTAAGTTTTCATATAATGGTTAACATGTTTCCTGATTCAATTCATAGCAACAATTCATAGAAATGAACAACTAATACACTTAACATGTTTCCTGATTCAATTCATAGCAACAATAGAATGGTTAGCAACAACAAGAAATGAACAATCAAGCCGCTTCTGCAGTCCTGAATGGTTGACAAGAAATGAACAATCAAGCCACTTGTGAACAAAACTTCTATATAAAATGGTATAGCACTTCTGAAAGGTTGACAACTAATACACTTCTATAGAAAATGGTATAGCACTTCTATAGAAAATGGTTGACAACTAATACACTTCTGAAAACAATGTTCAAACCAAAAAACAATGTTCAAACCAAAAAAATGTTCAAACCAAAAAAATGTTCAAACCAAAAAAATTAAGACCCAAACGAAAATGATAGACAGTGGCTACACAAGGAACTCAGGTCGTCATCATCTGCAGCATTAGCGGCATCAACAACTCACAACTACCCCCATCCTTCCATCAGTGGAATATTTTGAGTCTATGTTTTCGGGAATAAAGAACTTTGGACTTGCAACAGATTGCGGAGAAACCACGGATGACCATCACCAGCTTTTCTTTGCTGTTCATGATCAGACCTCCATTTTCTCAACTCCTGTTCTACGCCTAACTTCCCTTCCTTTGCCTTCTCAGCTTTTTCCATTGCGATCCTCACTGATTCTCTCCTTGCAGCCATCTCTCCTTCTCAATATCCTGTCATCCACAAACAACATTGTATTAAGTTAACTGATTCACATGGGTTCAGTCCTGAATGCACATTTATCTGACAGGGCAGAACTTGAACAAAACCAATGAACAAACAAACAATGCACAAAACCAAGAAAACGGGACAGAATAACCTCATGAAATCAGCTCAAATGTAACATGTCTGTTCAGACAAAACACATATGTTCTTTTTAAACAAGCTTGGCTGGTCAGAAACCCTCACGATGGAACTTGCTTGGGAGTTTGATCACTGATACCTTCATTTTCAGCAAAGATACTAGCTTTTCTATCTGAAACCTGTGTCTACAGTTGGAATGTCATTATTGTCAGGTTCATAAAATTGTTAAACCAGAAAATGAAGAAACATGAACAAATTCCACTCTGAGCATCCACCAAATCCAAAAAAGGAGACATAGGGGAGGACAAGTTATAAAAACTGTCCAAACTTTACGTTAGTGTTATTACCAATTGGTTAATTAGAAAGCAGACTCGTAACTCCAAATATTCCATAGGAGAGATTTATATTCTCAACTTGTGAAGAAATGGAAATACGACTGCAGGAGAAAGGGCTACCGCAAAAGTTATGGAGTTGGATCAATATCTAACTCACCCTTAACAAGTCCAAAGTAAGTTGTTTTGTTTTATTTTGTCTCCTTTTGGGGATGGGGGAGATCAAACCAAAACAACAATATTGTTCCAAATCATGCATTCAATAATTATGGACCATTGAAAAAGGAATTATTTCTAGTAGAGTGAGCTTTATATCGAATTTTTATATCTCAAACTGGATGTCAATATGTAGTATCTGGAAACCTAGTCAGCAGAGTCCTAAGTGTGTATACCAAAAGCTACAAAAATTATTTTTGACGAAGTGCCAGACAGAATTGATAATAATAGATATTTATCCAAGTTTTATATTGTTCAAAAGTATTGAGTTTAAACGAGATATTAATGAAATTCATATTATCCTAGCAACATCACCTGTCTCTTCATGTCCTAAGAGACTCCATTCATCAAGAGGTGAAGCATAAATACAGGTCTTGTTAAGCTATTAAAAAATTGTATTAAATCAAGGTGCAAAGGGTACCTTCAACTGCAGGAGAAAGTTTCTCTCCAGATGGCAATGGCTTTCTTGTTTTAACAGGAGAAAATCCTGCATTTTGTAAATTGATAAACATGAAAGGATGTTACAAGATCAAACAAAATCAAAACTCTATATGGAAAGCCAATGCACCTTTCAGCTTCAAAGGTTTCATGACAAAACCAAAAATAGCAAATGGAACCATCAAAATCGCCTCCCCGAAGAATGCATAGCGCCAATTATAACTGGATCCAACCTAAAATTAAAGAAAACAAAGGTATTATTCAGAAGTTCAAATCGAAAATAACACCATCATTGCTCAAAATATTAAAGTAAATACATGTGAAACATGTAAAATTTTCGTTGCTAACTTGCTATAACATGGAACTTCAAGCATATTCTTAGTGACCTGCAAGTCACATTCAACACATCCCATCATTCAAATAACTTGAATGTAATCTATAAAGCAATTAAAGATACGAGAGCGATTCATTTTAGATGTAATCTATAAGCAAATCAGTGCACTTACAGAGAGTAGGAAGTCTGATGAAGACTCCTGGCTGACGACCTCGATAGACAACGTACTCTCTTAATCATAAACACTGAAATTATAAAAAAAAACCCACAATTCATCAAAAAAAAACCACATGAACACTGAAATTAAACAAAAAAAAAAAAATCTACAGATATGAACACTGAAATTATAAAAAAAAAAAAACCCACAATTCATAAAAAAAAAACCCACATGAACACTGAAATTAAACAAAAAAAAAAATTTCTACAGATATGAACACTGAAATTATAAAAAAAAAACCCACAATTCATCAAAAAAAAAAAACCCACATGAACACTGAAATTAAAAAAAAAATGAACCATAGATGAAGCTCTTCGGTTGAAGAACACTAAAATTAAAAAAAAATGAACCCTAGATGAAGCTCTTCGGCTAAAGAACACTGAAATAAAAAAAAAAAAATGAACCCTAGATGAAGCTCTTCGACTGAAGACGAAACGAAGAGAAGAAGAAAGAGCTTACCTCTGCGTCCGAGCGATGAAAACCAACTTGTTGTCCGAAACCAATAACCTAAAACACCCAAGTAAAGGGAAAATCAAAAACCAAAAACCAAAAACCTAAAACCTAAAATGAGAGGGAAAATTTACCTTTTGCGAGAGGAAAGGGACGAGGGAGACCTTCTTCTCTGTCTCTGTCTCTGTCGAGATGGAAATGGGGAGAGGGAGAGCTTCCTGTCGAGACAAAAATGGGGTGAGCTTCCTGTCGAGAGGGAGATGGACTGCCGAGATGGAAATGGGGAGAGGGAGAGCTTCCTGTCGAGATAGAAATGGGGTGAGGCACAGCTTCCTGTCGAGAGGGAGGAGAAATTGAAGCTCCTGTGTCGAGATGGAAATGGGGAGAGGGGGAGCTTCCCTCCTTTTCTCCCCCAAAATTTCGATTCCCCCGCAAAAAAATTTTCGCAAATTTTTTTTTTTTTTTTTTACCACATCAGCTGCTCGCGTGCGACCCACCATCCCTCGCCCATTTCCTCGACATCTAGAATTGCTCGTACAGGAATTGGGTTTTCTCATTTTAGTTTTCTGTTTTTTACTTTTCGGAAAAAAAATTTGGTGTAACTTTGGAATTTTGGTAGCGCTGTTGTTTTCCAATTTCGATTGTTCAAATTATATTGTCTCTTGTATGTATGTTTATAATGATTTCTTTTCATGCCCACATCCTTTTTTTGTTTTCCTTGAATAGAAAACTAAAATACCAATGCTATTAAGATTTAAGATGCTGAATTGAACTCTAATAATTTGATTTGCGTATCAATATGAAATGACAAACACTGGTCTTACAAAATCAGAAAATTTAACCAACCCACAAGCCAGAAGTAACACCAAATCATAGAAACTATCAACAGAGAGGTAGGCAATAAGGGAAGGAAATGGGGATCAACTGAGAACATAAAACAATTGGGTGTTATTGGTAACTTGAATGAAGTAATTACAAGGGCCTCCAATCCCCCAAGTCCTGAGCTCACTGAGAAGCTTCTTAGGCCGAACAAGCTGCAAACCATTTGATAAGAGAAGAGAGAAGAAAATGTTTCTAAAGCGAGTTTGTTTGAATTTTCTGTTCGGTGGGGGTGGTGATGGTATTTAGATGATGATTGGGTGGGAAGAAGCAGAGATGAAGAGCAAATGGATTGGAGGCCAAGGTATTTATTTGATTGTAAATAGAATTGAAATCAAACCGACGGTTCAGTTTTTCACCTAAATCGTGAACCGAACCAAATCGACTAAAATCGGAATAAAACCGAACCGATCGACTATTTTAAACATATTATATTATTTTTATATAAAATATATATTATTTATTATATATATTTGGTCAGTTCGGTTTTGTCGATTAAAATCACATAGAAACCAAAAACCGAACCGATCACTTCGGTTTTGAATTTTTTAAAACCGAAACCGAACCCAACCCAACTTAAACCGAACCGATCTGTTTGATTTTGATCGGTTTGATCGATTTTTTGTTCAACCATAATTGTAAAACCAAACCACCATTTGCTGCTCTTTCTATCTCACTAGGATTTGAAGGATAGCTCTGCGCCAATCTTATCTATCACCCATGGAATGGAAGGTTGTGCAAAAAGCATCATCAACCCACAAAACTTATAACCAAAACTACTAACTAATTTTTTTTATACAGTTTCAATTTGATTTTAGAATTTTAGATTGGAAAGCGAATCCAACATAAACTAAAATAAGTTTATCCTAATGTTACATGGTTGACACGGTCAAATTTGGAATTCTTATTCAAGCCAGTTTCATCTAATTTTGTTTTATTTTAGTTTTTCCTTTTTATCTTCTTCACCCCATCTTATCTAACCGAACCACTACGCTCACTCACCCTAGTCTAATACCACCCTAGTGTCTTTAGTGGTTTTCCTTCAAACACCCTACCAATTTCACCAACCAACATGCACCCTTTCTCTCTTCTATCACCAACACCAATACCAATCTCTCTCTCTCCAATACCAAAGAAGAACAAATTGTGAACCCATATTTTCATAGGTCTGGCAAAGTTAAGACTAACCATCGCATAGCCCAATGCAAATGGGTGAAAAATAATTTTTTTTATAGATTTGCGTGACTTTTGTAAAATGATCATAATTTTCTTATTTCAAAACATTTTCAAGTGATTCAAATTGTGTTTATTAGAAAACTCAGAGTACTACAATTTTTGTGTTTTGATGATCTTGAGAATCGGTCTTGATAAAGCATATAAGTTGGCCGAAAGTCAGGGACTACCCATTTTCATTGCAAGACAAATTTGCGCGACTTTAGTAAAATAACCATAAATTGTTAATTTCAAAACATTTTCAAGTGATTAAAATTGTGTTTACTAGTTAACTCAGAGTACTACAATTATCATGTTTTGATGAGCTTGAGAATCGACCTCGATCGAGCATATAAGTTAGCCGAAAGTCAGGGACACTACCTCATTTTCATTGCGAGACAGATTTGCGCGACTTTAGTAAAATGACCATAATTTGCTCATTTCAAAACATTTTCAAGTGATTCAAATTTTGTTTATTAGATAACTCGGAGTACCACAATTTTTATGTTTTGATGAGCTTGAGAATCGATCTTGATCAAGCATATAAGTTTAACCAAAGTCAACGATAGTACCCTATTTTCATAGACAAAGAGGGTGAGAGAAGTGACGATGTGGTGGTGGTGCTTGATGGAGAAAAGAGGGAGAAAAGTGGCGGTGGTGGTGGTGGGAGGGAGAGAAGTGGCGATGGTGATGATGGCGGTGTCTGATGGAGAAGAGAGGGAGAGAGGAGAATAAGGGAAGAAAAAAAGAGGGGAAGAAAAAAAAAGATGAAGAGAGGGGAGGAAGTGGTGGTATGGGAAATATAATAGGTGGTGTGGGAGAAAACAAGTTGATATGGTGGTGTGGGACAATACTTTAGATGGTGCCAAATAATTGCTACCTTTCACCAACCAACATGCACCCTTTCTCTCTTCTGTCACCAACACCAATCTATCTCTCTCTCCAACACTAAAGAAGAATAAATTGTGAACCCATATTTTCTTCTCTATCTTCAATTGAAGATTATAAACAAACAAGGGTTTCTTCGAGTAGATTTCAAGAGTTTAGGCCTAATACATGACTAACTATATTGATATGGGTTAAATTGCTAAAAAATGTATGTATTTCAAAGAGGATGAATTTTGATGATCAAATAAAAAAACTAAATTTTCACCATTCTTGGCAGGCCAAGATCTCTGTAAACACTTGAATCGACAAATGACATTCATTTTGAAATTTAAAACCACTAGCACCTAACCGGATTGGAAGTTTGAAATTGATAAAACTGTATCGAATTTTGTTCTTTTCTACCTGAGTCACAAATGCAGTGCATGTATTGACAAACGATTATTGACTTTGAAATTTGAAACCTATCGCACCTTATCGATTATGAAGTTGAAGGTCGATAACATGCTACCGATTTATGTAGTTTTCTATTCACCCTTTAAACACAATTTTGAGAACCCATTAAATTGAAAATGTACACACGATTTCAAATTTTAGAAACAATAACATTTTGTCGATTTATGTTGTTATTTATTAACAAATTTAGGTTGTTTCCGTCTTTGATCTTCACCGACTCCGCATCTGCCTCCACCTTCCCTCATCTCTATCAATTGACCAATGCCACCATTGTCTTCCTCTTCACTTCTATCAATCAACCACAATAATCAACACTCCCATCTTCCTCTTTGTGTCAATAGACAATAACTACTACCGCCACCACCCACCTCAACAAATCGGAGAAGAAGAGAGAAACTTAGTGTTAGTAAGAAAAGAAAAAGAATATACATCTAAAGAGAGAGAGAGATATATGGTTGGTGAGAGAAAGGGTTGTACAGTGGGGTGTGAGAAGTTGTTTTGGAGAAAAATAAAATAAAAAAAGAAGCCAATAAGGGAGAGAGAAGGAATTTGGTATAGTGAGGAATTGTGACGAGTCCAAATGAGTTGGTCCGCCGAGCATGGCAGACCAAATATGCTCCATAAGCTATTTTTTCAGTTCGACACATCATTTCTTTTAACTGGAATTAAACCTACACATAACTGGGACTGTATATTTTACAAATCAAATCCAATACGCAACAACAAATGTATTCATCATTAACCTTTTTTCCAAGAAGACACAGCGAGCCATGTTGTGGGTTCTACTTATGGTGGCCAATTTAAGTCAAGTTCACCGTTTTACTACATTATCTTGTGTTCAATGAATAAAACTTTACTATATGAAGGTGGCTTAGTATGTCCATTTGATGGTTGATGAAGGTGAAAATGACAAGGGAATTCCATACAGTTGGTTATACGATGATGGTGCTTAAAACGTATTTGTCCATCCATGCCATCATATCAAACAAGTTTTAAGATGCTTTCCTTTCCAACCACGCAGCCTCCCTCAACAAACCATTCTCTCCACTTTTATGCCATTTTTGTCATGAACGCGCCAATGGATCATGGATAGTGTGAACGTCTTGTTACAAAAGTTTGAATATTCCTAATATCCCCTCAACTGAAAAAACATTTCACACACAATATTCCAAACGTGCGGTCTTCAAATCTATAATTGTCTCAGTATGTATCAAATATAGGATGATAATAGACATCTTTATCAAAGTTTTGGCCATTAAATCAAACCCCCAATTGACACATGTTGCCATTTATAACATAAAGTTTCTGGTTTCAGACCAGTCAATAATATCTTTCCATTGTATCCTCTTAAGCATAAAACCATTGTTCTCTTTTCACATTTGGTGAAAGGAAGAAAAAACTCTTATGGATTTCTCTAGGACTAAATTTATTCCACCTCTGCTTCTTGTCTCCGTGTTGTTCTTGTTACCAGTGATTCATGGGTGGGGAGTGGATGGTCATGCTACAGTATGCACAATAGCTCAGGTTCTATTTACTTCCGTGCTTCTTAATGGATTGATTCATTCAGTTCTGATCAAGTGTTTTATAGCTTTCATGTCTGTGTTTCTTTATATAGCCAAGGTTGAGTGAAGCTGCAGCAGCTGCTGTAAAGGATTTACTACCTGCCTATGCTGAGAATGATTTGGGAAGTGTTTGTGCATGGGCCGATCGTGTTAAGTTTCGGTATCATTGGTCTTCTGCCCTTCACTACATTGATACACCTGATTCTCTCTGCACATACCAGTTTAATAGTGAGTTTGTTCAGCCATGGAATTCAAGTAGAATACATTTATATGTTATACCATGCCCTACACACACACCCCCCAAAAAAAAATAAAAAAAATCTTTATCTTAAAGATGACTGATATACTAACAGGGCATATTGTCAAGAAAGTGAGTTTTCTGTCTTTGTTTTTACTTTGAAGTTCTTAGGATGAGTCTTCATGCAAAACTATCATCTCAAGAAACCAAAGAGGGGAAAAAGGGTCTAAAGGTCTCAACATGCTCAAATTGTGTTCAGCGTGTCAACAACACCCTAAAATCTATTCATTTAACAAAGTAGGGGGGAAAGCATTGGAGATTGGTTATAAGTAAGCTCTGAGTGAAGCAAAATTTTCCAAATAGGTGAAGCACCAACTGCTCTGGACAATGATGTCCCCCAACCCAACAAATTATAGAATTCTAACTAAACATACATTTTAGGGATCAATTTCTTCAAATAATTCTGCAAACACTTGAACTATGATTTGCTTTTCAGGGGACTGCAAAGATGAAACAGGAGATAAAGGAAGGTGTGTATCAGGGGCGATAAGCAACTACACCGACCAGCTTCTCAGCTATGGAAAGTCATCTCCTGAATGTAAGCATTTGCCATTTTACTTCACTAAACATCTGAATAAACGAATCCCCAAACAAATAAACCATGGAAATCCAACATGTTCCTTGTACACAGTAGTATATGCTCATATTTCTCGGTATGATGTTCAAGTAGCTGGTTAATTTATGGTATTTACTAATTGTACTTCAATTTATATCTGATACCTCCAGATAATCTCACAGAAGCCCTCCTATTCCTTTCTCATTTTATGGGAGATATTCACCAGGTAAAAAGCTGCTGGAAGTGATTGTTCTAGGAGATGCATGATTGTTTAGCGTTCAAGCTTTTGACTTCATAACATGAATTGTGTTCACTCTGCAGCCACTACATGTAGGTTTCACTTCAGATAGAGGTGCAAACACCATTGATGTTCATTGGTACACAAGGAAAACAGTTCTTCACCATGTAAGTGACCCGCATAATCGTGAACAACTCATGTATAGGATTGCTAACAAACATGGCAGATATCATGATCAACCTCATATAATGAATTAGAGAGATGCTTAATGACTCAAGAAAGAGTGGAATGGCCAATTATAGTTTTTCTGGTTAATAAAGGTTTATGTATGACAACGACAATGACGAACATAAACTTGTCTATCTGATCCCTCTCATGTTATAACTTCAACATATTTAGATTCACTATGGTGAGCACTAAGCAGTGTTTTCTGATTATTCTTCACTGGTGACCAAGAAAAGGTATGGGATGACAACATCATTGAGACAGCAGAAGAGAGGTTTTACAATTCAAACATAGACGACTTCGTTGATGCAATCCAACACAATATTACGGTACGAAGACTGCAACCTCCTAGCTTTGAAATATATAACTAAACTTTGTAACTCAGCATATCTCTCGACATAATTTTTCTTGGCTTTTTTTATTGTCGGTAACAGGGTCCATGGGCAGATCAAGTACAGAGCTGGGAAACTTGTGGTCGCAACGAGACAACATGCCCAGACGTGTAGGTTTCTTTGTTGTTATTAGTTATTGGCTTATTGCTATTTTATGATTATTATATCCATTCAATATTTTTCATACGTTATGATTTTTTTTGTGTAATAATTTTATATCCCTATTAACTCCTAATGATGTGTAACATGATAAACTCTTTATTTATGCACCAAATATTAATTGAAAGGCCAAATTTAACACAAAACAACAAAAAGTTTCCCCTCTTTTATTTCATCTCTATAGTAATTGAAAAAATGAAGCAGAATAATGGAATCAAGATTCTAGAGGTACCTTACGAAATTGACTTTGGGATCTTATCTTCAGATATGCATCTGAAGGTATTAAAGCTGCTTGCACATGGGCATACAAAGGTGTCGAAGAAGATTCAACTTTAGAAGGTAAGCTGAAGGAAACTCATATTTACGTCTGTAGGGGTTTTAAGGGTAAACAAAAGCTTGCCGAACCTGTGTTTTTTGCTGCTACAAACATTAGCAACTCATAAGTTGTGATTAATTCTTTCACATAACCAGCAATAACCTTGATCTTTCTTACAGATGATTACTTCTTAACCCGTCTGCCAGTGGTCTATATGCGTCTGGCTCAGGGTGGGGTTCGGCTGGCAGCCACACTCAATCGTATCTTTGGATGAAAATTGACAGTTCAGTTCTGTTGAAAGATTGTAGTATCCTTGTTGAGAGTATTGTGCTTCAAAAATATTGAATGGAACTTCTATTATGAGAATTCTCATCATTGACTTTGCATTAAGACTTTCTCTTCTCGAAATTCCCAACCATCTCAAGTTTACAAGGCCAATGTATCTCAACACACTTAAAGAATCAAATGCAATCTACGGAAAATTCAAGGTTTTGGTTTCTAACAGCAGTAGCATGTGTTTTCTATTTCAAAATTTTGCATCAGAATATGAAAGTTGCCTAGTTCACATCAATGAAGAACCTAAATATGATTGAGAACCTAAATATAATTTATCAACTTGATGAAGATCTGCCCTGCATCGCAACTAATTATAGAAAAAAATGTTTTAGTTTTAATCCAAATATCCACATATAGCTTACAATCATACAATAGTATCATATCATTTACATATAAAATGAAGACGAGCTTTTAAGCTGTTTTATTTGTACATGAAAATACCCTTTTAAATTTCGCCATATAGAATGAAGACTATCTTTTAAGCTGGTTTCTTCACAACAAGAACGGGGCACTTCGCATTGTGAATGCAGTAATTGCTAACACTTCCTAGAAAAGCCCTGTTCCACAGAAGTTGACATAGCATTCAGAGATAAAACAGATAGTTTTCAGGTTCCAGAGGCTAACTCAATAACGTGAACAAACTTTATCATTTCTAGACCGATTCAGAGCATGCGCGGAAAAATAAAAAGGAGACACGTTAAGAGAATATTTTCCTGATCCTAAAACCCATATACAATGACACTATATATAGGCTAAACAAGACCCGAAAAAGAAAAGCTACTCCTAGTATAAAAGTATTTCCATATTACTTTTCTTAGGAGTGGGCATTTTAGACCGAATAATCGGCTCGACTCGGGAACCTGACTGAGCGGGCCGGTCCGGGTCGGGTTTTTATTATTGTTATAGTAGCAGGTCCCAAAGCCCGGCCTGGCCCGGTATACTCGGTCTGGTTGTCGGTCCCCATTCCTAGAACTCGGCAAGTACTCAGCCCGGCCCGAGTATTAACAAATTAAACATAAATACAATGTCTTCTCTAGGGTTTTATTCACAGATTCAGAGACAAACCGCCTCCTCTTCCTATTCACAAATGGCTCTCCTTTCCATGCAGTCATAGCCGCATGATCGTTTTGAGTTTCGATACTTACAAAAGCGCAAACAAGTATGTACCCATTCACACCCAAATCATTTCCTCTTCTTTGATTTCTCTTTACTGTTGGGTTTCATTGGAGAGTTTGCTTCAATACGACTCGGAAGTCTTTGAATGATTATTGTGCAATGGGTTCGGGGATTCATATCATAGTTTATTAGAGTTTGCTTCAAATCATGGTTTATTAGAGTTCGCTTCAAATCATAGTTTATTGCTTCAAATCATGGTTGATTAGAGTTGTGATTTTGCATGCAGTTGACTTGTGAACAAAGGATGGATTGCAGCAAAGCAAAGGCAGTTAAAGAAAATGACGTGTTTATCTAGTTAAAGAAAAGGTTGTGATTAGCATCCATAATCTTGTGTTCAAACAAAACTAAAGAGGGAGCTGGATTTTGTGAAACAAGTTTTCTGGTGTACTATGTAAACATTGTCCGTTGTGTGTTCTTACTATGATGACATTGGGTATCAGTTCTAGCTTGCACCAACAAAGATGTTTTTAGTTTGGACTTTAGATACTTGTTTGTGTATTTTGGCCAAAAACAAAATTTGTTTGGATTTTGAAAAATAACAGGACTAAATGGGCTGAAAGAACTGGCTTAAAACAATTGGGCTGGAAAACATTCGGTTGAAAAAACTGGCTTAAAAAGCTTTAAAAACTGGGGTGGAGAAAATTGGGTTGAAAAACTGGTTGGACCGAGACTGGCTCGAAAAATTGGTTAACCAGCTAACCCTACCCGGGCTCGGTCCTTAAAATTTCGGACCGGTCCTAGGTTTAAGCTACACGAGCTGGTTAACCGGATCGGCCCAGCCCTAACTTTTCTTGTTCCTTAAGGAGAATTTTCTTGTTTTAACCAAATAAGGAAAGCCTACTCCTAAAAGAAAAGTATTCTATATTACTAAATGAGACTTTCTTGTTTTAACCAAATAAGGAAACCTACGCCTAATAGGAAAGTATTTCCATATTACTTTCCTTGTCCCTCAAGGAGAACTTCCTTATTTCAAGTAGAGAACGAAATTAGAAACCTTCTAAATTCCGCCCCAAACCTCAAGTTCCCAAAAGGAGGATACTCCTGTATCCTCGCGCCCCCTTTTGAACTCCTGTTCGAGTTTAGAACTGGAGGTTAGGGAAATCAAGAGTCCCCTTCTTCCTGTTGAACCATTTAGGTTTTGACAAAACTTGACCCACACATCCAATGCAAAAAAAATCATGCTTACTCACCTTTCACTCCAAAATGCAGGCTTCCTTCAATAGATCTTCCATGTCAAACCACAAGTAACCAAATGGTGACCAAACCTTATCATCACCGTCATATCCAACAACAGAGACTCAAACAACTTCAAGTACTCAGCATTAACAACCGAACGCATTTGCATATAAGGAGGCAAATCTAGCTGGAAGGGATTGCCACCAATCTAATTCACAATACGAAAAGACCCGTATAGGATAGCCTTCAACTTCTTTCCTTCCCCATGAATATGCTCCTTCCTGAGGTGTAATTAAACCAAGTCACCCTCTCTAAAGTTATAAGGTACTCGATGTTTGTCATGTTTTGTCATACCTTTTATGTGATCTTTGCAACTGTGTCCCAACATCTCGCTTCAACATTAAATCCTCAACATCCTGAAACAAGTCATCATAATCTTGTTATAACCTCCCCAATCTTTGTAATCTGCCCAGAAGTCAAAGATGTCAAACATACAACCTGTGGAGCCTTGTAAACTGGCCTCACAAATAGCAAAAACTCACTACAAGCATTCACTATCCTTTTTACCTGAGTTGTTGACACAATGGAATTCGAAGGCGGTACAACCGAAACATTGATCACCTTAGCTTTGTCATCAATCATCAACCGATACTATTTATCTCTAGGATAGTGTAAACATCTCTATACCACAGGTATAGACTCCCAAACTTCTCGCACACATCCAATAAAACCACATCACACACCACCTCAGCAATGAGACTGTCTAAATATGCAAACTGAAATACAAACTGCTTGTTGACTTCCTTGTTCGCCTCCCTTTTTAACCAGCTCAAAGAACACAGCTTCGGATGCTTCATGGTCTTCAGATTCTTTCGACTGCCTGCATCAACTATCTTGTTCTTAACCTGTATCGTGAGATAAAAAAGTTCATCTCTGACATCCTCATCTCATTTTTAAAAATAAATAAAAAATTGGGTCATTTACCATTTTTATTTATTAATTCGAACCCGAAGGCTACATGATTGACCCTATAGGATTAACCAAACTAGGCTCGAATGCTACAATATTGTTGTCGCTTGATATCCTCGTCGCCACCATCTCGCATGGTGGCTTGCTTTCGTTACGGTCCATCGCCTCCACCTCGCATGAAGACTTGTTTTCGCTTCGCTCTAATCCAGTCCATCTACACACCTACATATTCAATACCTAAATGCTTATCAACAGCAGAGCACGCCTGCTCCTAATAATCGGGTGAAAACTTCTAAAATCCTAACTGGTGATTCTCGAACCTGTGACCTCTCACAAGGAGAGTGGATGTCCGACCAACTGAGCTACAATTGGTGAACATCCTCATCTCATCAGCTGAATCTAACCTAACCATAATACTCAGATTAGATTAGCTTCTAAAAACACTTGGATAGTTGTAGAAGTAAGAGTTTTCTTCTTTTCCTCATCCTTCAACCTACGAGGTTTAAAATGAGGATACTTGGTCCAACACTTATCGCCTATGTGCTCTTTTTCCTTACAGTGTTCACATATCGAATTCCTATTTCAAAAGTTGTCTTTCCTTTATCTTGATCCTCTTTCAGTTTCGTATCAATGTTCTTATACCATATTTCTTATTGTCACCCTTTTTATCTCTTTTCCTAATCGTTTGAACCCTTTTCATTCTTTTCCTAATTGTGCCCTCAATGGCAATGGCCTGTATTATTGCTTCCCCAATAGTGTATACTGGAAACAACTTTAACTCCTTATGAATATGTTCATTCAGCTCACTGGTAGTGCGTGTACTTCTCCGTATTTATGTCCAAACCAAAGCTGGTCAAGGAACTCCATCGTGCACTCCTGCACACTCTGGTTGTACTTCTAGCGTAAGTGTTGCCACTTATACCACCTTTCCTCATCATGGACTACCGGGTAAAACTGTTTATGAATAACTCCCTTGAATTACTTCCATGTTAGCGTCTCAATCTTGCAGTGTATGGTTTATGAATTCCATCAAGTCACTGCATGACAACTTCAAACTCACAAAACGAATCTTTCGCATATGATTAAACCCATACAGTGTGTAATAGGTTTCCAACTGATCAATTTACCCATCAATTTCTCCGTGTCAAAGGTGCCATCGTAGTTTGGTAATTCGATTTTGAAATTGATCTTCAAACTATCAAAGGGATTCCTGGTAGAAGAATTCCATGATACTAAAATCGCCCCCTCCGATTCGTCATCACCATCGGACTTGTAATCACCCCACTTCGTTCAAGGGGGCCTCCTTTTAGGATTAGAGATGTTCTCTTTCTCCCAAACCCTTCTCGAACACTGCAAACTTCTTTCCTAAGTCTTCCATAATTCTCAACGGTATGACTCAACAATTTCACTTCCTATTCCAGCTTTGTAATCAGACTACGCATTACCCTTATGTTCCATCATTTGTTCAATGTTACCAACCGATGATCTAGCAACGTGTCAAGAACCTCTCCGAATCACTTGTACTGCTTGGGCGTCAAGACCATACAACACAATCTCCCAAGGGTGGTGAAACTTGCATTGATACCACTTGATATGCAGCCGATTCGGAATAGGCGAGGAAAAATAAAAGAAGAAAACACTTATCACAACCTTTGTTTTATTATTAATCAACAAAATTACAAACCTCTAAAAAACAAACTCGCTGACAGACTACTTTCCTGGATCATAAAACCTACATACAATAATACTCCATAAAACCTAAACAAGTCCAAACCAAATACTGAAAAACTACTCCTAATAGAAAGAATAATGATACATCGTGTTAGTTTGAACATTGCTTCAAGGCACAATGTGAGAGACTAAACCTCAGCCGAGTCTATTGTTTGTATGTAAAATGTTTGTATTTAATTAACAACTGCCAACTCTTAGACAAGTTCATTCCTAACAAAAACATATTGTTGGCTCTTATTTATTTCTTTATTATTAAAGGTGGAACATAATACCGCATTCATCTAAACCCCCTTTATAAGTGGCAATGGGTCGTGTCCTAAAATCTCATGTCAATTTGTCAAACCCAAGTCAAACCAACCGACCTGTTTAGTAATCGTGTATATATGCTTTTGTGACAGTCCACAATCGTGCCAGTCATATAATTACCAAAGATATATATATATATGTATATATATATATATTAATAGCATTATAATTACGACATAAAAAAAGGGTTGGTCCAATGTCAACTGTGTCGTGATCTCAAACCCGAACAAGTCCACAAATCTGATGGGTCATATCGTGTCAACACAGTTATTAGTCATATCATACTTTTTCAAATCCAAACCCGCCATGATGGGGTCGTTTGGTTCATTAATTGCCACTCCTAACCTTTTAAGACTTATCAGCGTCAAACTTTATAATTACTAATCACACAGGTGATTGATATTTAAGGAGAAATTACATAGATAATTGCAACAGCCATTTTTGTTTGTCTTTTTCACTGAAAATTGCAACCTGATTTTTTCTAACAGGTTTGAATAAGACTGGCGCCACAGCTTAGTGGTTAGATTGCAGTTCTCTTTTTTTTTATATATATAATAAGACCGATATAATTTCTTGCAATTTATCAACCCGCAAATATCTATATAGTACATTACATGAAAAAAATACATGATCAGTTCAACTAATTTATTTTGAACAAATAATACGAATGGTACTTCATTGCTATGGTGCTTTTTATGAATACATGAGGGCTTAAGGGATATTTTTATGTTTTTGTGACTATCGTTAAACTCCTCTTTGTTGGTTTTTGTACAATATATGTGAAAGAACCAGCCAATGACAGAGCCTTATTTCCATATTTCAAGTTGGTCAGTCTGGTCTGGTTTCTCCATTCAATTCTCCCTAAAACTATATTTTATGATAACTCAAATGTCTTCTATCTACTCATGCCACTTCAATCCATTTATTTGGTCATACTTTCAGTCACTTAAGTTCTAAATCTATGTATTTCTTTACTCTTCAGATGTCAACTACATTATCATCTCAACTGACTTTTTATAGTTTCATATTCAATTAGCAATTTTATATTTTCAATCATAATACTCGATGTGATGTCCACATTTTTGTGGTGTTTTAGAGGATCTCAAATGGTAAGGGGTAATATGATTTGCAAAAGTTGAAGTATGAGAATCTAGCTCCATTTGAGATGAACAAAAGAACTGTCGTGCATGCAGTCAATAATACACAATGTAATAAGACAAAAGCATAACTCAATAAAACAACTAACCTTTTGAGGGCATTTTTTCCATGGTTTCCTAAAACAAGTAAGTTGACATTAAACTTTTCAACTGCTTCACATATAGCCTCTTTAGGATCTCCAGACTCTGTAATAGTTTCTGCCACTACCTGTCCGTGAGAAACCATAGATACTGCCTCTTTGAGTGCACTCGTACTATGTTAAAAAAGATGTAAGAAAGAAAAAGGAAAGAATGCTTTGAGTAGGGACTAATATAAGAAAAACAGAAAACCAATAGTCACCCTTGAAACTCAAGAACAAAAATAAGAATGCTTGCTAGCATTTGGTTCACAATCCTCGTTGTTTTTCATTGTTGTTAATGTAAGTTGACCATGATTACATATTTGTAGTATTTGAGTAGCAGTCCACCCTAACTCCGATGACAACCATAATGCAGCACAACTATTTTGACGCAATTCAGTAAGTTATTATATCCCATACAAATGAAAACCTTAAAGTGCTGCATATCATATTATGACACATAAAAAATCACATAAATCATCAGAACAGTGCAAGTGAACTCCAGCATCGAGCTTCAAAAAATTTGAACAAGGATGCTTAGCTCATAAATATTTCTAGGTACAACTTTTCTGCACTCTGTCTAAAAGTAGGAGCCATCAATGCTGCCAAATGAAATTTGATCATGACCTGGCCTTCGTTGTTAGGGTCTCATGTTATCTTTATGATGAATTTTATTATCTACTTGATTCAATATTTCAGTGTAAACGATCGAGTTTAAGAAGTCCATGTAAGTAGGGAATGTATCAGATCACTCTCATGTTCAATGGATGTTTATGTTCTCTGTGGATACTCTAAGAATAAATAGAATGGGGTGATGGAAATATAGGGTTTTTTTTTGTATTTTTATTTATCTTAATTAGGCTTTATGTTTAAATAATTGGGTTGGTCCATCGCAGAAACCAAATAGTAGTACGTAGGATTACGGTTTTGTGGTTTTATTTTATAGACCCCACTCTAAATTTTTAGAGAAGACAAATTAATTGAGTCTTGAAGCTTTGTCAACTAAAGCTTCGGTCGTTTCTTTGGCTTCCTTTAATCCCATCATAGACAGATATTGATTATTTTTGTACTGAAAGAAAATGACAACATGATGAATGAACCCCACCATGAAACTCAAATATAAATTCCACTAACAATTCATGTTAAAGTAAAGAAAAGAAGAGGGCTGTTGGAAATATATAGAAGTATGGAAGAGGGAGGCAGAAAGAAAGGAGAAAGGATGGTAGTTTTGCTTGTTGCTAGAGAGGAAAATAACAGATATTAATCGTCTACTATCCTAAATAATTATAGTTGGGCAATCCATATGGGCGTGGGTTGTTATTTTTATTTTTTTGGGGTCGTTGACCCTTTTGATTATTTAGTCGATGCGCCAACCAAACCATGCCCGAAGCTACATTATTGTATCTTCTTTAGATGGAAATGGGATCATGAATGAAACAACAGCTGAACTAAATAAAGGTGCAGTCCAAAACCAAGGCAAGGGATCCTTCCTGTGGAAGTTGTCACAGTTTTCATTGAAAAAAAATTTATTTTCTTTGTTATATTGAAAAAAGGAGGTTTTCTTTTTGGTGTGTTGAATTTTGGTTGGTTCATATTTTAGGATGGAGACGAAAACTTTACTTATTATTTTTTAAAGGAGCATTGGCAGTTTAGGGACAAAAAACCATTTTGACTATCCATTTAGAATTTACTAAGTTATTGTTTACATTCAAGGACACTACTAAACTAAAAGAAATTATTTTTTCATTCTATTTGCGCTGAAATTTTCAGGAAATTTTCAGATTAACATTAGAAACAATGTGTCGAAGTTTCACCAAGTTGCGAAACATCGTTTTTCAAGATACGTGTTTAGATCCACGCCATTAAATATCTTGATAAACTGTCTTTTTTGTTTGTGTCGCACCAAAGGTGGGCCCTCGTTTGATTTGTGATTATGATAGAGAAATCCTCCTTTTTACATTTTAACGTATATCTCGAGGCACAAATCGAAACAGACTTGAACATTTTATCACTTTGTTTCTGATGTTGATCTTTAATGTTCCACAAAATTTTAGCTCCAATGGAGCTCAAATGATATAGTTTCATTTAATCGTTGTATGAAGCGTGACTAGCGTCCTTAAGGGTAAATGGAAATCAAGTGGATCTTAAATGGGCAGTCAAAATACTTTAACATAAAAACAACCAATACCAAATGTGTATGATAAAGAACAGCCAATACCTAACTAGAAATCTGTAATCGCAGCAACAACATTGACTAATACGAAAGTTAACATTAAAAAAAAAAAAAAAGGTTCAAGAGCCTTACAACGGTTATGACTTTAGTTTCCACAATGGTAAATAAAAGTTCAAGAGTCTAATAACCCCTCACTATCTAAATGCATTGAACCCAAGTAGGGAGCTACGAGAAAAGAAGAGAGAAGATTGAGTGCAGTGTACTAGGTAAAAGTTGGTGATTTGTTCTCCAGGCTTTCACTTCCAATCTCAAGCACTGTATGTAAGATATCAATCACTATTATCATATGTGTGTTGCAGCCAAGAAATAATATCAACAACCGAAGTGCTTTGGAGTATAATGAAATTTATATATATATTTTTTGTCGAGATCGAATCCAAATATTCAGTCCAAAAACTGAGGAAGTGGCTATACATACCCCTTTACTAGCACAGATATCCTTAGCTTTCTGTAAGATAAATGATGCAACCTTATCTTGTTGTTCTCGAATAGTCTGAACCAACTCAGGAGCTATATGCAAAATGCAGAAAATCACAAGTCAGAAATATTTTAACATGAAACTGCAAAGTTGTGAGCATCTGAAACCTCTAGTGCTCTACTTTCTTTCTTACTCTTCCCGTCATCCTAAAACCAAACTCAACCTTGAAATCGAGTAGATGACACCTTTAACCAGAAATATCTACTATTTGGCATGTAACAATTAGTATCAACATACATTCGAAAGCAGGTCTTCAAATGACTAAGGAGGTATTTCTCTAACCTCTGATTCAGGAGGGGATATGATTCAGAGGTGGTCCTCCCTGTGTTTGTTTCCCCCCGCTTAATCAAATAGAGCCCCTTATAAACCTTTAGTTTTGGTTAGACATTCATTTACAAAGTAATTATACTAGGTTATCATTTTTAGTTTTGGTTAGACATTCATTTACAAAGTAATTATACTAGGTTATCATTTTTGTATAACCATTTAAGCGAGTTGTTTAGTTAGAGCATATCCAACAGCCTCCTTACAAGGAGCCCCTTGTCTAGGTGGCAAGATTTAGCCAGTGGAGAATGGAAAAAAAATACTCTAAGAGACTCCTATCCTAGGTGGCATGGGAAATCTCCAAAGAGTTTCACTTCACTAGTTATAATAGCTAGTCATTTGGCTCTCTAAATTTTGTTTATTGTTTTATTTTGTGGGTTTCACAAACTTTTTACATTTTGAAACCATTTTTAAGATATGGACCCCACACAATTTAAGATGAAGAAACAAAAATATAGTATAATATAAATTTAAGGAGTGGCTTGGGGTAGGGTCATTCATGGTTCAATCTCTGAAACTGCAAACCAAATCATATCAATCGATTTGAAAATATCCAAAAACAACCGAACCAAAACTCAATTAAACTGAACTGAACCAATCCAATAAAACTTATACCTAATTTATTAATTTTTTTATATTATCTATAATATAAAAAATAAAAAATAAATATAGGTATTGGTTCGGTTCAAGTATTTTTTATTATTATTAACTAATATTTGGGTTGATTCATGTTAAGGTCCAACTAGTAATACGAGTCCAATTATATTTAGGTTTAGATTTTCTTTTATTTAAATAGGCTTAATCAGAAGGATGTACTCAGTTTAGTTTTTGTTTTGAGTATTGAAAATATTTATTGGATTTTTACAACTTTTTAATTCAAATTACGATGATATTATTGTAAGCTTCTGCTGAACCTATCAATTTAGTATCAAAGAAGTAATATCTTAGAGAAAAATGTTGTGTTGTGAGGCCAAAACACATCACGAAAGTTTTACAGATTGTGATAAAAAGGGTTGGTTGTGAAGAAAACACTAATTTCCCTAGGTCTTCAAGTCAAGAATTGCGATTTGCAAGTCGTAGTCCTATTTATTTTGTAGTCACAAAATCAAAAACTTTGTTGAAAGCCCTAGAAACCCAAAAAACCAAGGTAAAATGAAAGAAGACGGCGTAGAAGAAATCAATGAAAAGCGACAAAAGATGTTCTCTGACTCAGACTGACACTTCTGTCGTCACCAACAATGTTCGCTAGCAACCCGGTGTCGGAGAGGAACCATATGTGCTCCTCCATAGTTGTCTGTGATGTTGCAAGCCCATGGCCCTTATTGGTATGGTCGCGAAATGCGTGAATTGCTCCACTATGATGCTTGGTTGCATGAAATCTCATCGTCATCTGTCTCTCTGTCGCCCAACAGTTTGTTGCTTAGCCCTCGTTCATGGCTGGAACTTGGCGAAGCAGCAACAATTTGTGAAACAATGAGGTGCAGAACACAAAAATCATTTCAACCCACCAATATGTTTGCACCACCACATGATTTTAATTCATCTTTTAATGAGGATCGTTCTATTTGCCACCCAGGATCTGCTTGGATATGCTTATTTAGTCGACTCTGATTCATAAATTGTTCACCACCACAAGACAAGACCAGTACCACCACGAGACAAAAAATTTGATCTTATTTGGAACAATTTCATGGCAAATATTTCTGAAACTTTTGTACTTGGAAACGTTCAATTTTTTAATTGGATATCTCTTGAGCTGAGGATCATGTTGTACCCTATGTTGGGTGGCCAAATTTTGGTTTCTCCCAATCATGATTTGGTGACCCGATTTTGGACAATTTTATAGGAACTTTTGAGAAAAAGTTTGAATACATATTCAAATCGTGAAGTGGATGTTCTTTGCGTTGCGAATTCACAAGGAATATTATTTTTGGTGGCAACATTTTGGTTTGATTTATAGCAATAGCAATCACCAAGGAAGAATTTGAGGTCGACTGTTAGTGGTGCATTTTTCATCCTCAAAGCTCGAGGACGAGCTTTTCGAAATGGGAGAAAATGATGTAATATTTAGTTGTTGGTATTTTTATTATTTATTAAAAATTGGATCAGTCCATGTTAAGGCCCAACTACGAGTACAAGTCCAATTAAGTTTATATTTAGGTTTTCTTTTATTGAAATAGGCTTAATCAGAATGATGTCTTCAATTTAGTTTTGTTTTGAGTATTGAAAATATTATTGGAGTTTTAAAACTTTGTTAAACAAGTTTCGATGGTTTGGTTTGTAAGCTTTCGCTGAACCTATCACAATCACTTCGATTTCAAATGTTACCTACCAAACCAAAACTGAAACAAAACCAAACCAAATTGCTCGATTCAGTTTGGTTTGGATAGTCATGCGGTTTTTTGTACAGCCCTAGTTTGGGGAGTCTGTTAGAAAGTGAGCTCATTTGTTTATAATATTTTATTAAATTTAGACAGTTTCCATGGGGAGGCTGTTGGAGATCCTCTTAAAGGCTTTAATTAGAACTTAAGCAAACAATTTGATTAAGGTACCCTCTTAATAATAGGTTAGACCACTTGCTAATCTATCCTAAGACCCCATGATTTCTTTTATCCATCTTCCCTTCCTTTGTTTTCACTTCCTTTCTTCCTAGTATCTTCATTTAAATTTTTACAAGCACTCAAAAGCTTAAAGCTTTACATAATTCACCAATTTCTTTTTCTTCTTTTTCCTCAAAGTCATTTGTTTCAATCAACCACTCTGAAAAGTTGTCCTATAAATTCAAACTTTAACCAAGGTCAAGAAGAATTCCAACTATCAAAATTATTATAAATCAATAAGCCAAAAAAAGTGGTTTATTCATCACCAAACCAAAACAGACTGAATGAACAAAAGTCAGTAGAAGAAAGCAAGAGAGAAAGCTTACAAGCAGCACCGAGAGTTGCAGGGTAGACGTAGCTCAAATCAGAAACTGGCCTTACTGTGAAGATTAGAATTGGAGAGGACGAGGCGTAGTCGTGGAGACTGTCAAGAGCCCATTCTAGGGCGTAGTGGCTGAACTCGCTCTCGTCGATCGCCACCATCAGCAGCTTATTCTTACTTACTTCCCCCATTGATTGTGTTTCGATCTCTACTGATTGCTGCTGCTGCTGCAAACTTCTTATTTCTAAGTTGTGATGAATGGAACTGTGGGTTTTGTTTGGTGGTTTTGACTTTAAAATCTCATCAAAATCAATATGGTTGGCGGTAACAACAAACAGTCAACCATTTTCATTTCCACTTGGGGGCGTCCCTCCTCCCCTACAAAGGTTTTTTCCTCCGCGTTAGGCCATGCCCAACACCATCCATTATCTTCGAGATGCGCATTTCAAGGATGATGGATGGTGTTAGGCCGGGCTTGGCCTGGCGAGGGCCTGGCTAGTCTGGTCTGGCTCTCTAGAATCTCTATTTTCATTTTCATTTGCCACGTGCTTAGAACTCACCGATTACATGTCAGTGTTATTCAAGTAAGTTTAGGGAGTTAGGTTTGGTGGTCACTATTGAATCTGGTTTTGGTTGTTTTACACTTTTACCCGTTCTCTTTAAAATACGACCACAAACACTATCAATGGAAGGGGTAGAATTGTCAAAAAACCCCAACCTGGCTCAAAAGTGGCTCCCAAGCCTCACTCCCTAAAATTGTTGGTTTTATTCTAGTCTAGCCAAGACACCGCCTAGCCTAGGCATGACAACAAAACAGGTGGGTTCTGCAGATCAAGAACCCAAAAGTTTTTGGTCCGATTCAGTGGGTTTTGCGGGTTTGCTTCTGGTCTAACCACAGTTCCTTCCTAAACATCACCAGACCTTTGGTGTGCAACTTTTACGAGGTTTTTTTTGTTCTTTTATAAAATTAGAAGTTTATTTTGTTTTGTTTTTAATTAAAGTAGCAGTAAAACAGTTAGAAAACATTGTGTTTTCAATAGTGACATCTCATATCTCTGCTTCCTAAGATGATGTGGAATAAAATCTCCAGATAATAAGCAATAATATTCAGTCGTTCTCGATTCGAGTCCAGTTCTAAACACCAGGAACATGACCCAAACCAGAACCATTAGGGTTGGATTCATGCGAATAGCCATCGGTTTGAGCCACCTTTGGTCAAATTATGCATCGAGATTAAGGCTGCAAGTTGGACAGGTATATCCAAGCCAGATTGAATAAACTTGACATGTTTAAGGGTTTTACCATAGTTCCATGGGTAATGGGAAATACTCGAGTTTATATATTTAATACCCGACTTAGTTTTGGGGAATACTTGGGTAAGGACCTTGGGCGAACCTATGAGCAATTAATATTGATATAATATTTTCATATACAAAAATGTTATTTTCTCATACAAATAAAACAAAATGAGCTTAAACAAGTTAATGCTCAGTAGGTAATGATGTAGTCGATTCATGCTCTCCCTTGACTTGGACTGCACATGGAACGCACGTGAGCCAAGGACCACCGTTATGGTGGTCGATGACACTCCGATGCTAAAGTCAGACAAGGCTGGAGGAAAACTTAAAGTTGTAAATTGGGTTCTGTAGTGTACATTTATCTGTCAAACCTGTGTCTTATTTATAATGCGAGAGTCCTCGTTCGGCTAAGCCTTCGGTGGTGTAGTTTAGGGAAAGAGATCTTGCTGGATATCCTTTCCTAGTTGGGAGTCGTCTATGTAGGAGAGTCTCCCTTCACAACTTGTGCTCCTAGATCTGCAGGAGAAGTTTTCCTTTCGGAGTGTTGTCCATGCAAGGAAGTTTTCATGCTCGACTTATACTCTGGGATATGTTTCCTAGTCGAAACTAATGTGTTGCTGGCCTGCTCGTCTTAGGAGATCCCCTAGATACTTGTCTGATTAGGTCTTACACGTATTGGGCTTTACCATGTGACGTGTGGGCTTAATAAGACGTTGCAACTTGGATCCAACTTTTTTGATTCTACCAATATGGGCTTATTGTTGTTTGGGCCTTGCCAGATTTGGTGAGCAACGGGGCCCGCTTTGTCCTGCTGACGAGATCGTCGTGACACGCGTACGATGCAAATTAAAGGACGGTTTGTTGTATCATCGCCTACTACCTCCGAGTTGTGGGTCAGTTTATTGGTCTATCATTTCATGTCGTGAAGCACCTGAGTGGTCCTGATTGGTTAAGTTTGAATCATTTTTTCGAGCAATGCGTTTCATTAAATGGGCGTGCGTTTGCTCGAGAAAAGGCAAGAATTATGTTCTTTATATAGTTCTCCTATTCTGCAGAGTTTATTTATGCTTTGACTTTGGAGACTTTACTTTGTTGCTTCACTTTCCGTTCTTTTGACTTTACCCACCTTTCGTGATCGAAAGTTTGTACGTTTGCAATGGCGCGCTAGAATCAGCTTTCTGATGAATTGTTTTCTAAGGGCCATAAGTTCTTCGAGGAGAGGTCACATTCTGAGTCGAATCTAGAAAGTCTTTGTGAGACGTATGGTATCCTTGATGATCTGGTGCTCTGCACATTGGATGTTGATAAGAAGCCGCTCTCTCCCCTAGAAGGATTTATCTGTTTGCATCGAGGTATGCTCCAATCGGGCGTCCATTTTCCCATTATCAAGGAAATTTGGAGCTTTTTGGCCTATCTCGGCATTGCGCCCGCTCAACTGGTGTCGAACAGGTACAAGATGGTGATCACGATTCTGATTAGGGTGAAGGACAATGGTGTCTGAGTGTCTCCAAGGGTGATTCAACTACTTACCTCCCCTCGGATAAATGAGCATGTTGTGTGCGTGTTGACATTGCTGGATTGTTTCGACAATCTGCCTGATGACTTCAAGTTCTAGCAAAAATATTGTTTCCTGGCCTCTGCGGACTCATATTATTTTGAGCTGCGGGTCGTCCGATCGAGGGAGAGTTTCGACCACTGAGTAAGTTTCAGTTCTGTTCTTGATTCTGCCAGTGTTAATTACATATTGAAAATTTGTCTGTGTTTTCTGTAGGGAAGTTCCCGACTACGCCTCTTTCTCCTGAAGATAAGGCAGTCTTAGATAAATTTAGTGACATGCCCCGAGTGTGGGTAAAAGATGTTTTCTAGTCTTCTAACATCAAGCGTAGCGGACTGTGGGCTCATTGGCATGTGGCTCTCACTTTTTTTAGAGTTTCGAAGCCGAAGTCCGAGGGGAAGCCTTCTTCTTCGAAGAGGAAACTCCCAAAAATTAAGATTTCGAACCCTTCAAGGAGGGCAAAATTAGATGTGGCGCTTTCTATCAATACGCATTCTAAGAAGCCTCGTGTTGTCACCAAGCCTGCTAGTGAGCATTTGGCCTCTTCAAAGGGATGCCACAGTTGTGGGGCAGGTTCCTGATTTGTCCATTGGAGTGAAGACTGTTGCGTTCGAGGGATATGACGCTCGGGCAAAGGCCCTTATTTCCCTTCCCGAATTGGAGAGGGAATATCTGAAAATGGTGGGGGTTGAGGATGTAACGAAGCTTAGTAAATAGAAGGCAGAGGTTTTGAACAAAATGCTACTGCAGGCGGGCATGGAAGCCTCATCTGATGCGGGACTGGCTCGTCCCTTTCCTTTGAAGGACTTTGAGTACCGTTTCTCTTTAGGTCGCGACTCTCCTAGGCTTGCTGAAGAGTCTCCTAACCATCGACTTTATGGTTAAATGTCCCCTCTGCATCGCCAGTATTGTCCTTCGTCTCACTCTTGTCCCTATATTGAGGTGGCAACGGTTCCGAGGAATAACCCATTTCCATTTTCCCCCTCAACTGATTTTGAGTCGGCTCGTGAAAGGGAGCTGATCATTGCATGTAAGGGGAAAGTTGTGGATGAAGACCCCGATTATGTAAAAATAGTGAAGGGTGGTACTGGAGTGATTTCGGTCCCGAAGAATCTCCATCCGGATGCGCAGATTAGTCTATTTACTCCAGACGTGGTAAAGATGAGTAACCAAGCTTGGCACCAGGAGGTCGACATTTCTCATGCTTCCAGGAAGCATATTAGCAGGTGGAATGACTAGCTGGCGAAATGTGCTCCGGAGCAGAAGGAATGACGCTGGGAGGGCGTACGGATAAGAGACAAAGACATCTCGTGCAGAGAATGTCATATATACCTGAACCAAGTTGTCGTCACTAGAATAGAGGTTGAAGCTGCCATGAGAAGGGTGTATACCATGGAGTGAGTCTTTGCGAACTTGCAAAATTCTTACTCCTATGCTCTCCATGAAATTGAGTTACTGAAGATGCAACTTGACGAAGGGAGGCTTGTCCAGTCATTTGTTGATCAGGAGGCCTGGAAGACAAGGTTGGAGGCTAAGAGGATTTGCTTGGAAACGCTCGAGTTCGAGTTGGTTGAGACAATGTCCACGAGGGATAAGTTCAGGGAGAAGCTGAACCTTGTTTGTCGCGATTTACGTTTTTCTCAGGAGGTTGTAGCCAAGGTGTAGGCTGAGTTGCAAGCTCTGAATGCTGAGAAGGCCAAAAAGGAATCTGAGTGGGCTGCCCGATGTAGGCAGCTAGAGACTAAGGTTGCTCCAATGCCAAGAGTGTGCGGACAACAAAAGAGCAACTCTTTCTGGCGCAGCATAAACTAAGTGCCACAAAGGACAACTTGAGTTCCGAGCAGACTAAGACTGATACGTTGTTGGGAAAGTTGGAGCGGTTGGAGTAAGAGCTTGTTGAGTTGAAAGTCAGCGAGGAAAACCTTTTGAAAACCCAGGGCATGTTCGAGTTCAGCAGAGTTGTGCATGGTCGTCTGGAGCTGTTGCATCTGATGAAGGAGGAGCACCCCGAATGGGATCTCTCTTGCAATAAAGAGTTGTCTTACGCGGAGTTTTGGAAAACTTTCGACTAATCAGAATAAGGTGATCAACCAGAATGAGAAAGTAATGAGTTTGAAGCGTTCGAGTGACAACACGTGCATACGTTTCTCTTGCCAAATCAAGCTCTACAGTATCTGAACCTCTTTCCGATGAGGAGTAAACTTTGTAATTTTGACTTATCAATGAGAGATAACATTTTAAACAAAATTCTGCATTCTTTGACTTTCCCTGTTAGCTTTTATCTATTTTGACTTAATGCGCTACTGGCTTTTAGACAATAGGTTGTGTTGAGTCGAGAAGTCGTATACTTGATCGATGATGGGAGTTCCGTCTTTGAGACCTGCTGTTGTAATCCGTCAAATGTGGGCCAGGCTGTGGATCGGGCTAGCGATTGTCGTTGCTACTATAAGCAAACTGGTCAGATTGTGGTCATGCATGTGCATTTAATCGGACGATGGTCCTTGTGATTTCGAATAGTTTCTGTCTGCTGCTGACAGACTAGGCTGTAAGGGGGACCAGAAGTTGTCATCATTTATAATTGACTAAACTTTGGTCCGAGTTTGACAATCATTGTCTGTAGTTGGCCAATGATCCCTAGCAAGCCATTGTCATCGGGCTGAATGAGCACCGAATAGACTCCCACTTTCTAACCCATCGTCATCCGCGATCGGCGGACTAGGTGTTAGAGCGAAAGGATTCGGTAATCATTGTCTGTAGTTGGCCAATAATCTCTGGCAAATCATCGTCATCATGTTGAATAAGCACTGACTAGACTCCCACTTTCTAAAACATAGCCATTTGCGTTTGACGGATTAGGTGTTAGAGCGATAGGGTTCGGCGATCATTGTTTGTAGTTGGCCAATGATCTCTGGAAAGCCATCGTCATTAGGATGCATGAGCAGTGACTAGACTCCCACTTTGTAAGCCATCGTAATCCGCACTCGGCGAACTAGGATTAGAACGAACCAGATGCTATCATCATCGGTGACGTATTGATTAAACTTTGGTCGGGTTCAGCGATCATCGTCTACGGAAGAACGATAACCCCTGGCAAGCCATTGTAATCAGACGTCGAGAGTGTTGACTGGACTCCCACTCTCTAAGTCGTCGTCATCCACTATGGACAATAAGCTATTGTAATCAATCGTCACTGGCTAAGCTTTGGTCAGTTCGGTGACAATTTTCCATAATTGGACAATAGTCCCTGGTGGGTTGTCTCGATCAGGCATTAGAACGCTGACTAAGCCGTCGTCATGCACTTTTGGCTGACTAGGCGTTAGAGTTGACCTGAAGCTATTGTCATTGGTCAGAACCGACTAAGGTTTGATTAGGTTTGGCGACCATTATCTGTAGTTGGACAATGGTCCCTGTCAAGACATCGCGGTCAAGCGTTAAAGTGCTGAATAAGCTCCTACTTTCTAAGCCATCGTCATCCGCTTTAGCGGACTAGGGTTAGAGCAGATCAGAAGCCATCGTTACCAGTTGGAACTGACTAAGCTTTGATCGGGATATGCCTTTGCTTGGCCTTCGACATGTAATTATGATTTGCCCAATTCGCTAGGTAGTCGAAACGAAAGTAGGACCAATAGATCTGGTTCTAAAGTCGGATCGCCATAAGAATTGATCAGATTGAACGACGGATAATAGGGCGGATACCTTGAATTTCATTACTAACATCGCTACAGGCGTGTTCCGCATTGCATGGGGGCTTAAGGCCTTCGTATTGTACTGAGTTGGATTTGGCGTGGTACTCACTTGGGCCCATTCGTTGGGGGGTCGTGTTGCAAAGACTAGCATGCCAGATGTACGGCGTAGATTGTGAGACGGTTCAGTGCCGGTTACTCCCTCAGTTAATGGGGTTGCATGTAGTGTCATTAATTCGATGAATGTGGACTCGTGCAATTTCCAACTGGAATCGTCGTTTCCCTATTTCACGTATGGCATTTAATGTTGTCATAACTATTGATTGGCTTCGTTTCGTGAACCGTCACGCCTATATATAGGCTGGAGTTCACGATTTCAAGCATTGCCATGGAAGTTCTAGAGAATGTTACTGAAATGCATCCCTTCAGAAAATATGTTTTGGGCGCTCTAAAGGCAAAATGAAGATCTTCATTGTTGGAGTCTTCGAATGTTCTGACATTTGCATCAATGAGTCTTGAGAAGACCTGCTTTTATGTGATGCCACTAGGTCCGGTTGAGCATCCCATTGGTTCCATGGGACCTTGTAATTTCTTCTTACATTTCGCAGAAGATGCATGGACTTCCCCCAAGGGATGAGTCTGTCTGTTGCTTTCTTTTGCAACAGAGTTTACATCCATCATTGTTATTGGGATATGATGCCCGCAGCTAGTTTTGAGGCAGATTTTTCTACTGAATCCTTTAGGCTTCACTCATGATGCCCTAGGGAGGTGACATATTTGACGAAGTGGGGCTTTGGCAGACACAATTTGCGTTCTTGGGGTGTTAACTCTACGTCATCCCAAACATTACACATTTGAGAGACATCTCCCACTACAAGAAAAATTCTGATCAATAGCGTTTAAAAACCGCTATGGTAGGATACCATAGCGGTTTAGTAAACGCTATGACAGCCGACGCTATAATAGAAATAGGGGCTATCATAGCGTTTTTAAAACGCTATAGAAGGTGGCTTATTTATAGCGTTTCAGAAACGCTATGGTAAACGCTATGGTATGGTTTACAATAGCGTTTTTAAAACGCTATGGTAGACTATACCTAGTTTACGCTATGGTATGGTTTAATAGTTTTTTTTTTTTTTTTCTTACCATGGTTTAAAAAGGTAATCTAGAAACTTGAAAAGGATAGTAACTAGCTATCAAGACACTAGATTATGGAATACATTTTATTGACAGCAAATTTTAATAATAGCTCAAAAATGTACCAATACAAGACCATTCATGGTGCACAATAACTCTCGAAAACAGGAAGGAGAGTAACTAACTACTAAGAGTGCTAGCATTCTCACTTCCTGAAGGATGTTCAAAGCCCACTATTCCCAGGCTTAAGTCTGGTTCAGTGGATGACCATGCAGCAAATTAAACACTCAGTTTTCAGCTACTCAGTCAGGACTTCTCCCATCCATTGCATCTTCTCCCCAGCCAGCTGCAGTTGTATCCTGTTGGTTTGACATGAATGGCTGATACTGTGGTGGGTGGTAAAACTGTTGCGAGCTCAAATTGTTTGGATTAAGGCCCGTTGTGCTTGGAAAATGATGTAGACCTCCATTTGACTTCATTATTTCAGGGGTTGTAACACTGTTTGGGTACCATCCAGCAGTTCCAGGAGGAGAAGGACTGACACTTGTGACTGGAGGATTCTACTTTGCATTGATTGATTGAGAACACTGCATCATAATAACCGTTGGGCATCCTCGGGCTCAGCATTCTCAACGATGGTGTTTGAAGCATTTTTGGTTGCTGTCTCATCAGTTTTCTGCACCTCATAGCCATTTTCCAAAGCTGAGAAAATAAAAGCTTGTTAAAGACTTGTATTTAAAATTCCTCAACAAATCTAAATCTTAAAACATATAACATTGTACAAGCAACCTTGCCAACTTAAAGGGTTCCTTTTATCAAGTAAACAACAACATAATTCATTAGAAAATAAAGAGGATCACAATGCAGAGAGAGTGAAAAACTCCCACAAACAATGGAAATTTGCAGCCTTAACTATCTCTCTACTGCAATCTAGCAATGCCCAAGCACAAAATAACACTCCATATGTAATGCCGACACCAATTCCTTTCACAAATCCACTCCTTTTTCCCAACTTCAAGGCCTTTCCAAGAGAATTGGAATAGGCTTCAAGAGCTTTTTCCTCCCCAACAAATGAGTACACAGTACTGATTTGTGAAATAATCCGGTCCATATAGAAAAAGATATCAGGTTGCTACTGTAACAATTCATAATATTCAACAACAGGGTCAATGGGCTGTCACCCAAAGCCTCTTTTTGCCTGAGGTTTTTTCTTGACACATGGTGAGTCAATAGGCTCAAACTAGACTATTTGATCAGTAAACTCATGGACTGATAACAACTTCACAGACAACCCCCCTCTTTTTCTGTCTCTCTCTTATACACAGAACCTTGACTCGAATGAAGAAGCTAGTAGTCCATACGAGCAGGAATTGTCGAACCCTAAAACAAGATAAATAACAAAAGAAAAAAGAATAAAGAATAAAGAGAGAGAGAGTTTAGATGGATCTCTCTTGATTTTATAGAACAAGGACTTTCTGACATTCCCCAAAACGGAAATAATTCGAGTTTTTAAGGTTCATGTTATGTACAGTCACCCTCAATCCCCATGTTGTAGTTGATACTTCCAGATAGCGATTCACATGTCAGATATTATTGGATGAGAAGCAAAAAGGTAAGAACATAAATGGATAACCTCAAACAAATTTACGGACTATATTACATTGATCTTTCATTTCATTTTTGGTCAGAAATAAGAAGCACTGACAAATGAATCACAAGGAAATGGACAGATATACACAATACCTCTTCAGCCACCTTGCCAGCTTCAGCACTTGCAGCCTCACCCTTTTTTGACAAATTAGACATGATTATTGCATATGTTCTTCCCACTATAGCAATTAATGGCACAACAACCACTGTAAGAAGTGTTAGCTGCCATACTGAGGTAAACCCTACAGCGAACCCAGAGAAGAATTGAGCGAGGTATTGTAAAAAATCACCCATCTGCATGTCATGCATAAGAAAAAATATTATACACATGGATTGGAGTTAAGTAGCAATCATATATCTTAAATTGAGCAGATAACTACCTTATCACCTATTGCATCCTGCACAAGAATTGCATCACTCGAAATGCGAAAAATAATATTTTCATCCCTTGCTTCATTGTCAAAAAAGTTAATATCTCGTTTCAGAACTGATCTGAGATGTTCTACTCTCAGTCGAGCTGTCTGTCTCTCCCCAGTTTGCATCCAACAAGCAACACCTGAGAACTAATACACGAGTTTGGACATTATGTTTTTGATAAACATGAGGCAGATTATCAGTTGGGTGCTCCTATGGAAAGGGAAATAAACATTACAAAAAAAAAAAAAAAAAATTCTTCGAATGACCTGATCATTTTCCACCTCATGGTTTCTTTAGAAAATCTGGATGGAGAAGGTGGACCAAGAAATAATTTGACATGGAAGGAAACTAGAAAATACAATCATTTTCAACCTCAAGTGTTCCATTTGTTTTTCTTTAAAACCAAACTCAGACTTGGTTTAATGTGCAAATTTGTTTTGTCTGACAAACACAAACGCAGCTCAGAAATTTGAACAACTTACAAACCTAGGACTTACCAATCCACGCAGATACCAAGACAACGAGTCCTAAATAAACTAAGTACAAGGCATTCTGCAACAAAAATAGGAAAGCAAACATGAGTTGAAGTTCAATCTAGGAACAAAAGCCTATTCACTATCTAGAGTGTCTTTACTTCCCCTTGCCCTTTTTGATTAACAAAATATGTTGTTCTGAGTCTATTTCAGCAGCGTGTTTGTCTCCAGTTATTCATTATTCCCGACCTCATCCTATAGGGATTGGGTCTTTGCATAAAAATATGTTGGTCTTGCTGGCAGATATCCTATGGTAGACTATGTTTCAGTGTGTAACACAATTTTGATGATTGAATTTAAAGAAGATTGAAGATCTTTTGGTTGGTAGTGTCACTGAAGCCTTAGAGACCTTCACATTACCAATGTAGAAATATGGAACCAAGCCCACGATATCAAAAAGATAAGGTGGAGAATAAAACAGTACACTAGCACTGGAACCCCCCAAAAAAATCCAATGGCCAAAACAATAATATAAAAATTCATTGATAATCTCAATTATACTGATATCTGAATAAAAACCCATTCAGTCATTTTTTAATTATTCCAACCCAAAGAGTACTTAAAGATGTAAATCAAGAGCCAAAAAAGAGTAAAACAAAACATAAAACACAAAATAATTCAAACAAACAAACCTAGCTCAAATGGGGGAAACTTACAACATCCCCCACTTTTGAGGCCTTGCTATTGTTCTGCCGAGTTGGATCTATAAAACAACCAATTAGCATAGCAGGAGAGTATGTTGGATTGAATATGGCACGAAAACTTTGAGGTATTATATAATGATTAGTATCAAGAAAAGTATCGTCCCTCAATGTATCTTTTCCATGACACCTAAACCCCAAACTTGTATTTTATTTTCTAAATTTTCTATTCCAAGCCTGTTTGATTTGGTGTCCACCTCCACAAAGGTTCAAGTCATCCTAGTACTCAAAATTGGGGAACACAGACTCCTCAATTGTTAGGTGCTCTAATCGATATTTGCAAATCTCCAATCCAATCAATTGATTGAATGTGATCAAGGGATATTATGCATACAAATTAGATGCTTATATTTTGATGCAAAGATGTAAAGAATATCATCATGTCTTCCACATTGACAACATAACAACGTGCTCACGCATCAGAATCAAACAATCTAATAGAAGAAACGACGTCAAATGATTCATTAAAATTAGCATTGAGAACTAGTAGGAATCAAATTCTAATCAAGCAATTAACAGTTCCAACTTAAATATAACAATTGGTAACTTAACATATTCAAACCCCCAAGAAAACACAGAGAAATTCTTGATAAACTTAATTTGACTGACCTTGTAATTGAAATACTTAGCCTCATAGTAATCAAACAGTAGGCCCCCGTTTTAAAAGTTGTTTCATCCAATACTTTAGCCAATTAAGCATAAAATGCAGCAAATATGACTTGACTGTAAGTCCATGTCCAATGAAAGCAATACTGAACACATAGTTATAAGCAACAAGACTAAAAGCTATAACAACAAAAAGGATGTTTCACCGAACAGCCGCCAAAATGAGCTTGGACTTACCTTGTTAAAACTTAAAATCACCTTCTGTTTCGATGAAGTTGAGATAGTTATGCCAATTTTCAAGTTCTGAATCATTCAGAAGGACACGCATGGAAGTAAGGCCTCCTAATAGCTGTTTCAAAACCAACGATCTTAGAATCAGAGTCTTTAGTTTTTTTGTACCTTTCTTCCGTAAAGTCGACATAATTCTCCAACTCATCTGCTTTCGTTAGTCCATCACACGCACTAGAAATCTGTCCGCTCGGTGATGCCATAAGCAACAATACAAAACCCTGCCTTGAAACATACGCACATGAAAAGCAGCAATATCAATTCAAATAATTATATAAAAGAAAAAAATTAAAGTCTCATGTTCTGTTGTAGTAGCTGCTTTCTTATTCCACCTTATGATCTACTAGCATGTTCTTGCAACAATAGCTTACAGCTGACTTGAAATTGAAAGTTGTACAAAATAGCTAGTTTATTTTATATCATATTTTTTCAACTGGATTGTGTAAAAATAAGTTTCACATATAAAAGAAAACCCACTCAATCAAAATGCAAACTTACCGCAATTCTCACGGAGTGGTTAGCATTTATACTTGCAACACTCTAAAAGAGAGCATTTGACAATGACCTTGCCATGTTGACAGAAAAAAGCCACTCTCAGTGACCTTGTAAAACTGTATCAAGGTGAAACTAGGCAAAAATTATTTCAGCTGCAACAATCAATAAACAAGGCATTAGTTGTACAATTTCTTCAAAGAGTTCACATATAAGTAATTAAAAAAAAAAAGTAGTTTCAATGGAAAGCATGAGATTCCAAAATGTTATAAAAGTTCCAATTTTACTACAACACGCCCATATAAACTTCTCAAAGGGAAACAACGTCGAGGCTGTAGTGTGGAAGCATCTACTTGATACATCACTTGCCATCTTCACTAGCTGTGGTTGTTGTTGTTGTTGTTGGTGTTTCTGGTCAATAGACTGAAATGGTGTCCTTTTGCTGATAGGAGATTATGGTTCTAACTGAGAATCAACTTTACTGCAGGAGATAATAGTGTTATTCTGAGCAAATCTTGAATCTGTACTCTCACCTCGTGATATTGAACTTCCCTGCACCACCACCACAAAAACACTTCAAAAACATCAAATGGGTACTCAACAAAATCATCAAAAACCATTATAAAATCTCACTTTTTTAACCTATATGAAAACCATATCAGACTAATATTGAATAAGTCAAAAAATATATTCTTCAATGATTAAAATAGGTACTTGAAAATTTTGTTCAAAAATTATCATCACTCACTTTTCACCTTCATTAACAAAATCCCATATCAAAACTACCATTAATGAAAATTTTGAAGAAAATCTAAGAACCCCATTTATGAAAATTAGTGAAAATTACCTTGGAAGTTTGTTGGATCTGAAAGGCCATGAAGGGAACATGTCAAGAGTAGTAGCTGGTCCGGCTGTGAACAAAGCTGTAACAAGGAAGACACACAAAAGTGGAAAAATCTCAAGAGAATCAGCAAATAAAAGGCACAATTTTTTCTCCATCAAAGGATGAATTTTTTTCTCTCTTGGGAGTTACAGAGTCGGTACAATCAACTTCAACCTCCCAAATGATAACATAATACCCAAAAAAATCGCTGGAAATTTTTACAGATCCAGCATCAGCGAAACGAGAAGAAAATCAGAGAAAAACTCATTTAAAAAATAGAAAATCGAGCGAAAAATTGAAGGAACTCACCATCTCATGCCGAAGACCTTCAAGTGCTCTCTTTGTCGAAACTCTTCGTTTCGCCGAAATAAACCAAGAAAATCCACCATAAACGAAACCAAAATCTTAGGGAAAACAATTGAAGGAACTCACCATAAATCGTCGACGTTCCCCTGATCTTAGGGAGAGAGAGGCGGAGGTAGAGGAAATGAAGGTCATCGCAAGGACATGAAGATCGGGAAGAAGAGGGAATTGAAGGTCTATTCTTTTAGGCTTAGACTGAATATTTGGTGTGGGGGAGAAGAGAGATAAGGGCGCGCTGAATGTATATTTTGGAGGAGCGCCAAAACATCCGCCAATTTAGATAAGTGTTTTCGATTTTGAAAGTCATTAAAATTTGACTTTTTTTCATAGCAAAATAAAAAAAATGCTATTGAGAAATGTATGAATGAGGGTGTGTGATGTAATTATAGCACTTTGGACAAAAACGCTATAAACATGTGCTATAAATGATGACTTTTCTTGTAGTGTCCATTTGGTCCCTTCCGCTCTCCTTCTGAATCCTTTTCACAAGGCAGATTGACGGAGCAAAGATGTCCACAACTCTTTTTGTGTGCCTCTGCTGCCACTTGCTAATCATCCTTGATGATACATCAAACCGTCATTTGATTAACATCGTACGTGTGTCATGATAATATAGTCAACAGAACAAAGCATGCCTGATTGCATGCCCAATCTAGCAAGGCCCAGACAACATTAAGCCCATTATTAGAAGCATCCAAAAGCTCGGACCCAAATTGCAACGTGCCACTAAGCCCACACGTCATGCAGTCAAGCCCAATACTTGTAAGCCCTGATAAGGCAAAAGTAAGCCTGATAAGGCAAGTATATGAGGGATCGGCCCAAGACAGGCATGTCAGCAATACAGTAGTTCCAACTAGGAAACAAATACTAGAATATAAGTCGGGTAAGGGAACTTCCTTGCATAAACAACACAGAAAGGGAAACCCCTTCCGCGGATCTAGGAGCACAAGTCGTGTTAGAAAACTACCCTACATGGACAACTCCAAACTAGGAAAGGATCTCCAACACGATCTCTTTCCCTAAACTACGCCACCGAAGGCCTAGCTGAACAAGGACTCTCACACTATAAAAAAGAGATAAGGTCAATGAACTAAGGTACGCTATAGAAACCCAATTTACAGCTTTAAGCCTTTCCTATTACTTATCTAACTTAAGCATCAGAGTGTCATCGGCCACCACACGGTGGTATTTGGCTCACGTATGCTACTTGTGCAGGGTAGATCAAGGCGAGGAATGAGAGCAGAAATCTACTACATCAGTTTGGCACCATCTATGGGGAATGACAAAGTTCCTCAAAAGAAACATTAGTACCACCTTTCCAAGAAAACCAAAAAGATGGTGACAACAAGGTCTCGCAACATTGGAAATGGTGTGGAACCCTCGAACCAGTAGAGCGCCGCCTGTTTCGGCTCCACCACTACCGCAGGAGGAACCATCTCAGACCCCCACGCCGTTGGCAGCCATGGCAGACTCAAGGGTGGATCTACTGTCAACCCAGATGTAGCAAATCGCACAAGCGGTAGAGGCACTCAAACAACGAAATCTTCTACCCGCAAAAGGAGACCGCGAGCAACGAAAAACCCAGTCCCCAGAGAGCTCTAGAGAATGCGTTCAGGAGAGCCGTGCTACCCCAATAGCTTCTCAATGGACCAGAGGTGGAGAAGCGACCAACAAAGACCCAGTGTCCAGAGGGACAGGCACGTCTCGCACAACCCCATTCGGAATGGGGCCAGAAACTCAGACATATTGTTTAATCTCACGGTCGCTCCATTCATGGATCATATCATGGAAGAACTGCTGATGAAGAAGTACACACCACCGAAGCTGGAGTTTTACGACAGGACAAGAGACTTGTCCGATCACTTGCGCCACTTTCAGCATGTTATGGCACTCAAGGAAGTGTCTGATGCAATAATGTGTCATCCATTCCCTACTGATGCGAGTTTAACTAATCTAAATTAATAGGCTAATTTAACCCACTTGTAATAACCGCAAGTGCACGGTGCCTAACTAGTAGACAATAGCAAGTACGGGTCGATCCCACGAGGAAAGTGAGTGCAATTGAATTTAATAATTTAATTTAAACTAATTTAAATGGAAAATGGGGTTACAACATTTTTAAAGCTAAACTAAAAATAAATTAAAACTAAGAAAAATAAAATAAAATAAAAGATAGATGAGATGGATTTTGTGGGATTGGACTCACCAATGAATTAGCAAAAACATTTAAATCTAAATTACTGAAAATTTAAACGAGAAGCGTTAGGGATAAGAATCCCTTGCTTACACCGAATATGTGATCGTTAAAATCCAATTCAACTTATATCATGTTTCTATCAAACATTAACAAATTATTTCAAGCAAATACGCTCTTACCAAGTATTAAGTGTCTTTTTAGGGCACACTTAATCAAAGTTTAAGCTTAATATTTTTAGCACATGCTTTGAATATTGATAAAGGGTAATTCTAACTACCAAACATATCAAGTTTAATTTCTCGAACATGAAAGGTGAAAGCAATTTATCAAAAATTCAGAAATAAATTGTAATTAACAATTAAGCACACAATTCAGTAAAATAAATCAAAATAACTTATACAACCCATTTAGTTTGTCACAAACTCGATGTGGTGGTACTCAACAGATCAGAAGGTGGTCCGAACACGAATCCCGAGAAAATGTTCCCAAAACGCTCTGTGGTGGTACAGAGCAGAACTGGGGGTGTGAATAGCCAAAAACGGATTTGACTCGGTCTCCCGCCCTCGCTACAGTGCGCTACAGTAATGCTCCTCGCTCTGCCTTCTTCTCCAGCGAGCAGCACCGCTCGCGGTGGTGATTTCTACTCCTCGCGAGCTTCCTCAGTCTACAAACCGTCTCCAGAACCTGAAAAAGAGAGAGAGAGGTTGAGGAAACAGTGAGATAACAACAAGAAAAAACAGAGAAGGACGAGGAACAAGGACTCCCTGTTTCTGCTTGCGAGCTCTGTCTCGCGAGGTGGTGGCGGTGGTGCTCGGTCTGGTGTGACGGTGGTCGTGAGAGAGGGAGGCAGGAAGGAGCTCGAGACGAAGAGAAGCCGAGAGAAAGGAGGAGCAGGGTCTGTGGCGAGGAGGAACAGAGTCGCGGTGAAGCTCTGTTTCGCGGTGGTTGTGGTGGCTCGCGGATGTGTTCTGTCACGAAACAGGTCGATGGCGGATGGAGGTTGATGGATGATGGACAAGAATAGGGACAGGGACGGTGATGGAGGTGGCTCTGACGCGAAACAGGGTTGTCACACCCCTGTTTCGTGGTGGTGGCGGTTGTGCTGTCCGGAGGTGGTGATGGTGCTCGGGTGATGGTGGTGGCGAGGTGGAGGATGGAGGTGATTGCTGAGTGAGTGAGAGATGGATGAGTGGTGAGGGTGATGAGAATCAATTTGAGAAAGAGGTTTTGATTTTTGTCTAATTCTTCTTTTCCCTTCTCTTCCTCCCCTTTTTCTCACCCTATTATCTTGTATTTATAGAAAATGATCAAGATGAATAGGGATGAGATGAGGGGATGATTCATCAATGAGGGTAGGATTGGGCTTGGCATTAGGTTTGGGTTTAGGTTATGGATTAGGTTTTTGGGTTTAGGTTATGAATTAGGTTTTGGGTTTAGGTTTGTGACCATCTGCTTTATTCCACCGTTAGAATCGACTAATTGTCGTTCCTTAACTTGTCGCCTTGATATGATTTCATCGTTTACGCTCAAATTCCTACAAGGACATTAAAACGAAATAATTACTATAAAATATAATAATTGAAATACTAACATATATAAATTGAGGGATATATTATGTAATAATTATGTGAATATCAAATACCCCAAACCTATATTTTGCTAGTCCTCGAGCAAAACAATAAAAAGAAAATCCTAACTCACTTTCGCAGGAATCATCGGTTGCACTTACCTTAAACATGCAACAAGGCTTTAAACCCCTAGATTACTTCTAGTGGACGAGTTATAGTCTCGTGAGGGTTTCCAGAAATGTTACCCACAAACATTACTGAATCAATCAAAACTTGGTCAAACAATGTTCATTTTAAAACTTCAAGAAATGCAAGAAACTAACAGTGTCATTTTAGTGTATCAACAAATTTCCAAATAATTTAATATTCTCCAAAGATTAGAAAAAATTCACAATCATTCTCAACTCAATGTGTGTGTGTGGATAGCACTATCAACATAACTTTTCATTTCAGAGTAAAACAATGACTAAATCTCCTGTAGAAAGTTTGTTTTGACTTCAAACCACTACAAAAAAAAAACCTTTTAATAGCGGTTCAAAAACGCTATGGTAGGATACCATAGCGTTTTAGTAAACGCTATGTCTGCCGGCGCTATAATAGACCCAGGGTCTATTATAGCGGTTTAAAACAGCTATAGAAAGTTAGCTTGTTATAGCGTTTTAAAAACGCTATGGTAGATCCTTTTATAGCGTTTTAAAAACGCTATGGTAGACTCTACCATAGCGTTTCTGATAGTCTACCATAGCGTTTTAGAAACGCTATGATAGAGTTTACCATAGCGTTTCAAAAACGCTATGGTAGGTATACATAGCAATTTTTTTTTTATTTTTTATTTTTTCATTTGCTATCAATTTGAAATTTCATAAACGCTATTATAACAACACTAATTTCTTTAACCATAGAAGCTAAACAATTTGAACAAGTTCAAGAAAAATTGTACAAGACCGCATGTCTGCAACCCCAATTTGGGAAAACCCACCGTCCACCGTTACATGGAAAATACTGTTGAACTAAACTCTAACATCAACATCTAGTTTGGTCTTCTTCTTCTTGCACAGCGTTACGTACCCTTACCCTTATCTTTCTTTGCAGTTTGAGCTTCAAGTAGGTGGCCTGACATTTCATCATCACACACTCTGGAAGAGCCCTTCAACTGATTGTCCAATGACACTACACGATGCCTCAATTGCTGAAACTCCATATGTGAACTAGCCTGACATAAGAGTTCAATTAGTTCAGAAAATAATTGTAGAGTGGTATAGAATAAAAAGAATGCGAACCAGAGTGCGTGCAATTACTCACGCGCCCGCTGAAAACTTCACGCTGAAACTGCTGCGCAACAGCGTCCAGATACCCTCTCACCATCTCGACACTGCCTCACCAAACCACAGCAAACAAGCCGCAGCCAATCCAGGCCGCAGCAGCCAGTTCGCAGTCAGCCCAGGCCGCAGCAAGTTTCAGTCAGAGTGCGTGCGCAAGCAGCACTGAAACAGGACAGCCCGCACTGCTGCGTAAACAGCGCACTGCTGCGCGACAACGTCCGTCCACCATCTCACCACTGCCACACCGCAGTCCAGGCCGCACGCTCCCCTTGCCCCCGAAAAACAGGGGACACTCTGTTTTACAGCAGAGTGCCCTGCCAGCACCCCGTTCCAGCACCCACCTCTGCCAATCATTGCTACGTCTATTCATCCCCGTGACGTATATAAGCCGTATGCAAGCGGTCAAGCACTGATAGACATAGAGCCCCCTAGTATTGCAATTAGTACCAATCACAAACCAACATGCATCTCACTTACCAATCCAAACTTTTCCTCCAGCAGGCTTGGCGATGGGTAGTCTGCATCAACACGAACTGCAAAACAAATACAAACAACATATTTCATGAAGATACAGCAGCATAGTTTAATCCTTTTATTTCACACAATACTTTCAAAAGAAGGATGTATTGACTATTGACTATGCTGAAGTGAGCATACAGTAGAACAAACATAAAAAATAGAAAACCGGATACATGGAAGAACCTACTGAGTATTAAGATAATATAGATATAATTACAAGAGTCTACCTGCTTGTCAAGCCAAACAAGATATTGCACAACAGCTGCACCATCCCGAACATGTGCCTTTCTCAACCCATTTAATTCAACAGGGTTCTATCGAGGAAGGAAAAAGAAAAGGAGAAAAAGTCATTAGATACACAATCACTGAATAAACAGATGAAGATGGTAATGATTCTAGCGTGATCATGACCCTGACAACATTGTTTTTCAGTCAAAGAATAACCAACCGTTCTGAAAATTAATTGTCCCACCGTTCAAAGAATAGACTGTATGGACGTTACAAGTCAAAATTGTTATAATATTGCCTAAAAAAATAAAAACCCTCTGCATAGACAAATGGATCTTAGATCAATCTCAACAAAAAAAAAAAAAAATCTAATCAAACAAAACCTTGATGAAAAAAAAAAAAAATCTGTCAGGAACCATAATAACCATCCAACTCCAAAATAATCAGACTAAACCAATCCAAGAAAATTAGATTGAAAAACAAAAAAAGAAAGAAAAGTAATGAGGGGGCTTACAGAGTAGTGAGGGATAGCAGAAACAACATTCATGGGTTGCTCTTGTTCAGCATCAGCAGTAGAGAGTGCAAAAAGTGCAGCCTGAAACAGTTGGGATGATCCAGTCCCTACGATGATATGACGATTGTCAGTCACGGCGTTCCCTACCACATCATGCAGCCTCCTAATCTCCTCACCCAATTCAGCCTCCATAAACCAACATATATTATTAGGATCAGAGAAATAACTCAAGGACTTGTATCCGCTAATCGTGAGTGTACACTTCTCTCCCATCTTCTGCCAGTACTCCTCAAACATCGTAGGATCACCACTATCATTTAACCACAACACCCCAATTAGTTCATCATCCATCAATAATAAAAATGTAAGAAAAAAAAAACTACAAACAAAACATGAATAATACATAACACTTACTGATCCAAATTGATAACAGCGTCTGGGGAAAGCTGCTTCTTGTTCATGTTGTTTGTTCCACACATGTTGTTTACTTCTTTCTTCTCTTCAAAAAAAAAACTCTCTTTTGTTTTGGCCTCTCTCTTTTGCAAGATTCAGAAACAATGTGTCTTCAACAATGGTTGGATGTTCTGTATTTATAGACAAATAGAGAAACTGATTACAACAGCCACCCAAATAAAATACAAAGAGAAAGATTTTATTTTTCTAAGGTTGAAGAGATTTGTTCCTGATAAAGCACTTTCAACTTTGTTCATACAAGAGAAGAGCTTGGTTTTAGTGAGTGAGAGAGAGAAATTAAAAATGGGGTTTAAGGGTTTGATCACTTTCATTTATTGCTTAATAAAAAAGCCTAAACCAAACATCAACAACAACAAAACTAGGGAAAGACACCTTGAACCCAAAAAAAAGTGCTTATTATAATCAATAATAACAAAGTTGGGTCATCAATCAAACTTATTGAATTTCAAGAAAGAGTTTCAGCAACTTACAAAGGCTTTAAATGCAGGTTTTGGAGCAGTCATTTCATATATACAACATCCTGCAGAATGCAAAAAATTCCACATATAAACAACTTAAAAGGTCATTGCAAAACATATGTAGAGTAAAGGTAATGTACCTAAGGACCAGATATCTGATTTAGGACCATAAGGAATATCATAGAGAAGGTCAGGGCACATATAGGTTGGAGTTCCCACCACCTGCATTTCAGTGACAGTCCTTGTTACTTACGCAGTCATTCATGCAAATGTCTTAGTTGGAGGACTAACTTGTTTTATCATTGAAATTACTCACAGAGCAAGCAAGTTCCATGGAATACTTCTACTTGATGGGCCTTAGAAACAACCATTGCTAGCTAACTTCTTTATCAGCACCTGAAAGCCAAAATAATTTTTTTTTAAATAAAATACTTCCATGGAATAATTATCCATAAGACAAGGGCACCCAAAATTCCAAGTAAAACCATGCATGGGTATTATAACCTCTCAATTAGATTGCATTGGTCACCAAACTGATAAAAGTTGTTTACCATATAAAACTAAGCAACCAACCCAATCAACACAACAAAAATGGTGAACTTACAATCTTGTAAAAGGCCATGACCAGCTTGAATAACAACTACTGTCTATAAAATTGAATTAAGGAATAAATGTTCAATCAAAGCTATAAACTTGAAATTCCAAATCAAAAAGTAAGAACACAAACTGATTTTCTCTTCTTTACCAAAATTCCAGAGTTAAACTACAAAGAAATACATAATAAATTAATCACAGTAATTGCTACTTTTGAACAGGAAGAGAGGATCCTTGGCCTTGCTCAACATGCAACATTGAGTAAGCACAAAATGTGAACGAAAAATACACTTACAAGCTACCATTATCCAAATCGACCTCCCAGCCATTATCTCCTCGATTTCCCCAGCAAAAAAATTCCATTTGAGTAAAACCATAACAGAAAACAGAGAAGAAAATAAATAAAATTGAAGGACGTAGTTTTCTTGTTGGGGCAACAATGCCAACGAGAAGGAAAACAAGTAAAAAAACAAAAGAGGTCAAGCATAGTGGGATCTGAAACAGGGTGTGGCCTTAGAAACAACCATTGCTAGCTAATCAAATAAAAATTTCTCAAGGAAAGCTGCCATTATCAGTTTTTTTTTTTTCCAGAAACAGGGTGTGGCCTCTGTTTTGAGCAGTTTCTGGGCATGTATACAGGGGCAGATGGGTCACAGACAGGTTTGCATTCGCCATTTACTATGTTATATGCAACATTTGACACCTGGTACTGTAAAATGAAAATTTATTAGTATTAAACAAATTAAGTAGCAAAAATGTCTTTCTTGGTTATGATTACGATTCACTGTAAAAGATTCACTGTAAAAGATTCTCTTATAGCAATTTACTCGTGAAATAGAAATAAATTGCATAGGAGATGGCTTGCACTTACTGATCGTTCGTAGGCATGCACGTGTCCAGCAAATACAACATCAACTTTGTATTTTACAAACCATGGTTCATACATTACTCTCATGGATTCTCCTTCCATATAATGATAATTGTAGCTGTTATACCACGGAGAATGCAAAAGAACAATCAACCATGGTGTTTCTGTCCTGTTAACTTTTGGGAACTCCAGATCAAGCCATCTGTATTGTGGAGTATATTTGCCTACAAGTGAAAGACGGAACACAAGTTAGGCATAGATAGGAATTCAAAAATACTTGCTAGTGAGTGATTCAGCAGTAGTGAACTTTTCATTGAGAAAATAACATGAACTGTATCACATTCTTACCATAAGCAGAATATGAAGAGAGAACAATAATGTAAGCTGAAGCACGCTTGATTGAGTACCAAAGTGCAGATGTGCTTCCAGATGCTCTATAGGGAACATGATAACGTTGTGTATAGGGCTTAAAAGGTGTGTTTTCACCCTGCAATAAACCAACATCAATGAACAATTAATCCCTTCAGTCATTTTCACAATCTTTAGAAAACTACATAGCAGTTATGGTTTAAAGTGTAGGCTTCTAAATTTAGGGGGTGTTTGTTTGCACCACTTATAAGTGGCGGACCACCTTAAAATAGTGTTTGTTTACCGGAACTTATAAGTCATTAACAGCTATAAGTGGCTTGATTTCTATAAGCACCAGGGGTGATGCTTATAGCGACTTATAAGTCCCACCCACTTGTAAGTGACAAGCCACTTATAAGCGATGCAAACAAACACCCCCTTTAGAACAATTAAGATATTGGTGTACTAGTAGTCTACAAGTGCAAATCCACTAGGCCAGTTTCAATTTTTCGAAGAATGATTCAGTTAAAATTTTTCCCAAACTGGAGCATTGTGAGAAAGTCATTGAGATTTAAATGGCAAACAAGTAAAATGTGTGAGTGCTCACAAGTTCAGGAGCCAAATCAAGCTCATGATTCCCTGCTGTCCATATCCATGGTTGATAAGCAGTACTCCTCTCGACAAACCTTCCCCACGAATCCCACCTTTTATTGTCATGATATGGATAGATATCCACATAAGAGAGGTCACCCACGAACAACACGGTCTGCCCTTTCACCGGGTTTCCTTCATAATGGGAAAGTGTTTTGTTCGAGTCATAACTTTGACCAAGATCCCCTGCAAATTATGCATCAAAGAACATAATGAGTAATCCTCTTGATATAAATTCAGACTACCTATTAATCCTGGCCCCCCTTTCCCAACCAAAACATCAAATAAGAAATGCACCTGATGATGAAATCAATTCATATGGTCCCCCTTTCATTCATTACTAATGCTGGAAATATTGCAGATTCTAACAATGTTGAAAAATGTGGTGAAACTAGTCTCCAACCCTACATCAGATGATATGCCAAAAGTGAGGAAAGTAACAAATGCATAATTAAACACAAATGAACGTGCACGAGATTTGCCTTGAACGATAAACAAAACGGTAAAGATCTTACTGGGCCTGTTTCCAAGACACGTGAAATAACATCAAAACCTAATGAAACAATTCGCTCTGGCAGAAAATCGAGCTTCTGTAAGACATATGAAATGCTTCAGAATGTGACTGGAAGAAAACACAGTGATAGAACAAAGTAGTTAAACAAACAAGTTGTAAGCCAAGCAATGTTCCAGAACCAATTTCATCTCCAGTTGGACACATGAACAACATATGCATACTTAGAATGCAAGCATAAAAGATGAACCAAAATTTTTACCAATACAAGAATGGATAATGAAAAATAATTATTGCTTGTTTTTAACCACTAAATAAATTTGATTATCTTACACTGATATTGATGCTTTGCTTGACTATTTTAGACGCACAGTAATATTTGGCATCAACCTGAAAGTATAATAACACAGCCATTGAGGTTGCATGCTCAAAAGCAGCAAAGGGCTCAATTTTAATTAAGTTGTACAAGCATATATACACTAATTACTTATCGGAATGCTTCCTGTGTCGGGTAACTAGAGCACAGAAAATGAGTAAAGCCCTCATTCATGGGCTTGCCAGGAATCATTAGTTTCTAGCAAGTTTTTATTATCAGCTTCATTGCTGTCTTGTTGGAGCAGAAGCATTGAATCTACGGTCTCTTTTATTGGCTTCAATGATTTCGGGACGACACTTTCTCTACCATTAAAAGCTTGTTCAGGACAAATTGCTTAGATCTTCTTTATCTTATGAACGAGGTGTTTCCATACAGTGCAACATATTGGAAAGGACTATAGTTGCGACTGACCTTATGAACGACATGTTGCCATATATTTCTGAGTTTGTCTTCAGATAATGGAAATGATTATCAAGTATACATGATCAAATCATCCATAAAATTCAATAAAATTTGAGCAAAACAAAACAACATCCCAATAACCCAAATAGGGGAACAAACCAAATTATTGAGTCAAATTTCCAAACTAACACTAACCCATTACTTAAAATCACAAAACAAAACGAACCCAGATCTTAGATTAAGCAATCAACAAGCTAAGTAGAAGAAGAAACCTGAAGACAGTCTAGAGATATTAGAGTTCACTGTTGGAAGAGCTTCCTTTCTATCATCTCTATCCTTTGCAGGATTCAACCCATCTTCTTCCTTTGAATCAAAGCATGGAAAACAACCCATTTCTTCAATTGATCCAAATCTTAACAAAAATCCCAAACCCCCAACTCTTCTTCTTCAACTCATCCACTGAAATTGCTTTTGGGTTTTTCACTCAACTGTGTTTAGATCCACTTGAAGCCGAGCAGAGGCACAAGAGAAGAATAGAACAATAGAAGAATCAAAGTTTCAAATGAAGAAGAAGAAACAAACTTGGAGAAAGTAAATGAAGAAGAAATATAAAAGAGAAAGCTTTGTTGGTTTTTGATTCGTAGAGAGACGATTAGCAGAACAGATCTCGGCGAAAAGAACAATCCTTTCTACTGATTGCTGCTGTTGCTCGGACCTCTCGTAAACCAAGACTGAGTTGTGTTCTGCATAATTTGAAGAAAAATAAGAAACACTGATTCACTGAGAGATGAGGAGATGAGCGAAGTGTGTGAAAAGAAGTGTGAGAGATCTGAAGAGCAGTGTCAGCTTACCTTGATGTCTCCATTGATGGAGTCTCGATCGAAAGAGAGAGAGCTGTTGAAGGTGTTTTTCTATTTTTGAAGAGTGCAGACATGAGAAGGATGTCGATGCACGATGTCAACATAAGAGGGAGAGGGAGACATGAGAAGGATGTCAACATGAGAGGGACACATGGAGGAGGAGAATTGCAGGAGTGGGATGTGTTTTTTAGGTTTGTAGGTTGGAGGGAGTGGAGAATCGAGCGCGATGTCAATAATTGGCGAGCGCTTTCAGCTTTTTAAAATCCCGCCCTATTTTGATAGCGATTTCTGATTTCAACAGGAACCCAAAATTGGCTTTTATAGCAAATGTGGAAAAAACGCTATTATGAAATGCTATAAAAGCTAACTTTTCTTGTAGTGAACCTCTCATGTCACTCACAATAAAACACTCAGAGATTTGGTATTTCACTTAGTTTATATGTGAGGAAAGAGTAAATAATGGAAAACAATCATCTCACATATAGTAATATGAAGAACGGATTTTTCAAGAATGGAATGAATATGATCTCATGGACAGGAATATCAATTACTTTTGGGAATGTTGAATCAAACACCATAGGTCTTGGTTATTAAATCTCCACATCTACGGAACCAACCTTTACCTAAGATCAACTAGGACTTTGTTGGGTTGTAACGGGGATTAGGTAATGGTTAATAAGGAATGTCAAAGGATTCTAAGAAAAAATTCTAGGAATGTATACACTCATTAAACGAACAATTAGGGCTGTCAAGAATAAACCAATGTTACGCACCATCAATTTTTTCTTCATTCTCACATCTTTATCCTCATTGAAGAATCAAATTTTTTTTTCTATTTTTCTTTTCTTCAACCTTTTTTTTTTTTTTTTTTTTTCATAGAGGATTTATGAAATATCTCATATTTTGCTCTTTAATGCCCTTTTGACACAAAGTATATCCATCCATACACATTCCCAGAAAAGTTGGGTAAAGGTTAATGGGTTAACAAATAAAAGTTATTCTAAGGCTCAAAAGGTTACAAAAAGGTTAATGTTATGGGTAAGTTAAAAGGCTAGTTAATGGTCTAAAGAAAAAAATGCCTAGATCATTTCCTAAGTTCGGGTCAGTATTATGACATCTCAATTGAATAAGCCAAGAAGTTCTAGTGTAATAATTCAATTTTGATATCATTCCCAAAGCAATTGATCAAAAGAATAAAAATAATGAGATCATCAACGAGATAATGTGGACTCAAGAAAAATCAGAGTTTATGTATAACCCTCAGAAAAAAAGAAAGGCTCAAAACTTTCAGGGTTAAGTCTCCACTATTATTCTAAGGTTTTCTAGTATATATTTCACTCATCAACTTCAAGTTATGCTAACATGGCTCATGGTGCAAAGATAATCGAGTTGAAAAATCTTATGAACTAGATCTAGCTTAAGGATCATACTAAACTTTTAGTCTTTATCAATATACCAATATGTCAAGTTGGCGTGCATTTTCTTGAGCATAAAAACATTTAAAATCCATTTTCATAATCGCAAAAGCCAAATTTTCTTAACAGAAAAATCATTTTTTTTAAGGAATAAGAAAAGAAAACACTACGATTTTTATTTTTTTTATTTTCTTTAAGAAAAGAAAAGACTACAAAAAATTCACCGACTCATGAACCCCTACCCCCAAACCTAATCCAAACATTGTCCTCAATGTTTAACACAATAATTCTTACAAATGAATGAAATAAGTACATAAGAGGAGGTTAGAACAGTATTACCGCGTTGAAGATTTTACAAATTTCCAAGAAGTCATCCATCAATGAGGCTCACAAACATAAGAATCATGGAGTTTTCATTAGAAATCGATAAAATACAGACTTGACACTAACAAAGAAAACTAAAAAAAAGGCAAGTTGTAAGTCAAAACTGTTACAGAGCTAACGAGTATGAGTGAAACACAACTAAATAGGGTACTCGAAAATCAATCCAGACTAACAGCAAAGACACATAACTAAAGCTAGGCTGCCTCCTAGGAGCGCTTGGTTTACCGTCATCAACCCGACAAATATTCTTCCTAAAAAAATGGTGTATCAAAAAGTGGAGAGGAAGAATATGACAAACACTTAGTCCATGGTCGTATATCAACAACCTGAACAGTTGAGGATCAGTCCACCAAAATATAGCAATCACATGGGGCACCAAATACACTAGGACATTCCAAAAGTGACCAGTAGTCATACACAACAGATGATCCCTGCGTGCTCCAAAAATGGAACATCCTATGTCTGGTTCAAATCAGAAGATTGGATAATTTTCACAACAGGATGGTGAAAACTGAAATCCTCACTACAGCACAAGGGATCGGTGAAAAAAGCCTTAGTAAATGGGAATGTGATGCAAGTAGATGAGACGATGGATATATCAGGTGGTACAGGCTCATCACATGAATTACATAGAGATATTGGTCTAGACAACTCATCACCTGAAAATGCATACCTGAGGGTGTCAGGTAATTGTTTAAGGTCAAGCTCAGGTGACTCAACTGATGGGACTAGTTTTGACTCACTGAGTGGAAAAGGCTTCACTTTAGACTTCCATTTATAACTAGGATCCACAATGGGGACTGAGTCAAGCAAATCATTGACTTCCCTAATGGAATCATCAACAGCAAAATCTAAACTAAAATGAGTCAAACAAGCTTCTAAATGGTCATGTGTATCATGAAAACCATCAAGGGGAGACTCTAAAGAATGTTCACAGTTTGATTCGATGCACGAGTCACTAGGGAGGCATGAGTCAACATGGGAAGGAGATGTTTGTAGTGTCTCAGAATCTACAAGTTCATCAATAAATGAGGCTTTATCAGCCTTCGTATGAGAGGAGGATGCAACCTGTGTAAAATTGGGTGAGGATATAGTAACACTTATGTCAGGCATTCCTACCTGATTGTCAACCAATTTTCCACTCCTAAGGGTAGTAGTGGATTGTACATCTTCATTGTCCGGCTCAGATGTGCCACTAATTTCAAATTGACCATTTGGGTTGGAAATAGGTTGGCTAGAGAATTTTCCTGACTATCTCAGGAAGTGACTCAGCTATTTGATCGCATGAGAGTTGTGTCGATAAATAACTGTCAATTCTGTGATATCCTGAGAATTTTGCTCAAGAATTTCTCCTGTTCGCTGCATGACACGAGTTAAGGCGTCCTCTAAACTAGATGTGTTAGAAGGAGGAACAACTCGATGAAATTGAGACTCATTATCAGGAATGAAAGCTTGAGGAGTCTGAGGAGTGTCTAGAAGTCCTTCATGGTACTGACCATGAGCCCATGAGAAGTTAGGATGATAGGCTAAACCTGAGTTGTAATAATCTAAATATGGATCATAATCAGGTCGTCACATGTCATAAAATGATGACTTGCTAGGAAAAATAGGCTGAATAATCCCTTGTGTTCATGGATTTTTTTTTTGAAAGCCCTAACTCTAAAAATATACACAGGCTCACACGCAATCAACAACCAATAAATGCACAAGAAACATGCCTCCCTAAGCAATCAACGTTTTTTAGCTCAATTATCTTTTTATCTTTGAGGGACAATTATTTCTTATGTAATCTTTATGACAAAGCAATGGGTGCTACAAGTTGATCCTAAGAGTGTATACTTTACACCACAAAGTTCAAAATCAGTGGGCTAGAGTTTTGTTTCAAAGAAACCGGATTATTGCACAAGAGAAGGAGGTCACAATGGTCCAATTAAGTACTTCCTTGTGCTACCGCTCTGTAAGCCAATAGATGTGAGAACGATGTGATGTTAAATGTACACTTGAGGCTTGTGTTCCTAACCCAAAACTGTTAGTTACACCAATCCTTCTTGTGGATCGTAGCTTACTTATGACTCGGCGTACCGGGTAAATTACCCTTGTGGCAGTGGCCTCTCGGAGTTCATTGAATGATTAAACCCATCGTCACTTTTAGCTTTGGTCAACACAAAAATTATTGGATTCACCTTGGTCTTGGTTGTCCTATTAACACCGTACCTAAAAAATGGCTCTATCTAACTTGCTAATTGATTTTAATTATGTTTGGCTATTGGTTGCACACAGCTGGAGTGATGAGGTGGGGATATCAAGTCCCACCAGTTTCTATTTAAAAGTTGGGTCTGCTTATTATGAATTACTAAAGTTTAGCATCCACAATTACAAAAATTAAACAACCAATCACATAATTTCAAACAATTACACAAAGCACCCGGGTCGCTAATACGTTGCGTGTGATAGAAGTACTTACAGTGTGCGTATTCCAATCTGCACAAAAAGTTAGCACAATTCAAAAAAAAATGTCCGACTTCTTTTTATCCGTTTCACTCAACACACAAGCACATGCAAATAAATTTACTGATCTTGGTCTTAGAAGTCGGATTTCTAAATCACAAGAAATTATTGGGTACAATTAATATTGTTTCCCTAGAATTTCTTTTGACTTAGAAAATTTTGGGTTTTTTTTTTTATGTGATTAAATAAAATGAAAAACAGTAGAGTTCAAAAATTATTACACCACACACTCGTAAAACGAGGTGAAAATAAAATTAAAACTCTCCTCACAAAATAAAAAAATAAAAATTTGTTTGATGTTTTGTATGATCGTCCAATATCCTCGAGAAGCGTGTATTCTGCAAAATCAAACACAAAATGAGTGTAAAAAGAACTTAATAAAAATAATATATATATTTTTTAAATTAGTGAAAATAAATCTTAAATTCAATTACACCGCTACCTTCCCCGGCAACGGCACCAAAAACTTGATGCGAGTTTAACTAACCTAAATTAATAGGCTAATTTAACCCACTTGTAATAACCGCAAGTGAACGGTGCCTAACTGGTAGACAACGGCAAGTACGGGTCGATCCCACGAGGAAAGTGAGTGCAATTGAATTTAATAATTTAATTTAAACTAACTTAAATGGAAAATGGGGTTACAACATTTTTAAAGCTAAACTAAAAATAAATTAAAACTGAGAAAAATAAAAGATAGATGAGATGGATTTTGTGGGATTGGACTCACCAATGAATTAGCAAAAACATTTAAATTTAAATTACTGAAAATTTAAACGAGAAGCGTTAGGGATGAGAATCCCTTGCTTACACCGAATATGTGATCGTTAAAATCCAATTCAACTTATATCATGTTTCTATCAAACATTAACAAATTATTTCAAGCAAATACGCTCTTACCAAGTATTAAGTGTCTTTTTAGGGCACACTTAATCAAAGTTTAAGCTTAATATTTTTAGCACATGCTTTGAATATTGATAAAGGGTAATTCTAACTACCAAACATATCAAGTTTAATTTCTCGAACATAAAAGGTGAAAGCAATTTATCAAAAATTCAGAAATAAATTGTAATTAACAATTAAGCACACAATTCTGTAAAATAAATCAAAATAACTTATACAACCCATTTAGTTTGTCACAAACTCGATGTGGTGGTACTCAGCAGATCAGCAGGTGGTCCGAACACAAATCTCGAGAAAATGTTCCCAAAACGCTCTGTGGTGGTACAGAGCAGAACCGGGGGTGTGAATAGCCAAAAACGGATTTGACTCGGTCTCTTGCCCTCGCTACAGTAACGCTCCTCGCTCCGCCTTCTTCTCCAGCGAGCAGCACCGCTCGCGGTGGTGATTTCTGCTCCTCGCGAGCTTCCTCAGTCTTCAAACCGTCTCCAGAACCTGAAAAGGAGAGAGAGAGGTTGAGGAAACAGTGAGATAACAACAAGAAAAAACAGAGAAGGACGAGGAACAGGGACTCCCTGTTTCTGCTTGTGAGCTCTGTCTCGCGAGGTGGTGGCGGTGGTGGTCGGTCTGGTGTGACGGTGGTCGTGAGAGAGGGAGGCAGGAAGGAGCTCGAGACGAAGAGAGGCCGAGAGAAAGGAGGAGCAGGGTCTGTGGCGAGGCGGAACAGAGTCGCAGTGAGGCTCTGTTTCGTGGTGGTTGTGGTGGCTCGCGGATGTGTTCTGTCGCGAAACAGGTCGATGGCGGATGGAGGTTGATGGATGATGGACAGGAATAGGGACAGGGACGGTGATGGAGGTGGCTCTGACGCGAAACAGGGTTGTCACACCCCTGTTTCGTGGTGGTGGCGGTTGTGCTGTCCGGAGGTGGTGATGGTGCTCGGGTGATGGTGGTGGCGAGGTGGAGGATGGAGGTGATTGCTGAGTGAGTGAGAGATGGATGAGTGGTGAGGGTGATGAGAATCAATTTGAGAAAGAGGTTTTGATTTTTGTCTAATTCTTCTTTTCCCTTCTCTTCCTCCCCTTTTTCTCACCCTATTATCTTGTATTTATAGAAAATGATCAAGATGAATAGGGATGAGATGAGGGGATGATTCATCAATGAGGGTAGGATTGGGCTTGACATTGGGTTTGGGTTTAGGTTATGGATTAGGTTTTTGAGTTTAGGTTATGAATTAGGTTTTGGGTTTAGGTTTGTGACCATCTGCTTTATTCCACCGTTAGAATCGACTAATTGTCGTTCCTTAACTTGTCGCCTATATATGATTTCATCGTTTACGCTCAAATTCCTACAAAGACATTAAAACGAAATAATTACTATAAAATATAATAATTGAAACACTAACATATATAAATTGAGGGATATATTATGTAATAATTATGTGAATATCACCTACCAGCATGAAGAAGTTAGCGCTAACCTGGTTCCACAGCCTCTCTATGAGGTTTACCGATTCATTTTGGACATTTGCAACGACATTCCTCACAGGCTTCATGGGCAGCCAATGAATCAGTAGGGCCCGCATTATCTGTTGACCCTAAAGGAAAAGCAAAACGAGACGTTGAGGGATACATAATTTGTTTCAATGATGAGTTGACCCTCATCGACGGCTGTAGTGATGACACTGACACCACAACTTTCACTTCGGGTCTGGGAAGAGGCAAGTTCTATGACTTCCTTACTCTGGACCCCCAACCAATATGGCAAACCTGCTGAGGGATGCCCAGAGATATATCACTCTAGACGAGATGCTGACCGCCAAGAAGGAAGTGAAATCAGAGAAGAAACCCTTTGTCCTTAGGGACAATAAAGAGGGGAAGAATAAAAAGGACGACGATGGGAACAATAGGAAGTGCATTGACAGCAAGACCGACTCGGGCCACACAAGGCAGGACAAAGCCTCGAATTATGTCGGGTCCAAATCTGTCCTCAACCACCAGTCTATCTGACATCCTTGATTCCATCAAGGATTGGGAAGAACTGAAATGGCCGCCTAAGAAGCGAGAAGACCCCACTCGGCGCGACAACAACAAATATTGGGCCTACCACAAGGAAGGCAGACACGATACTGAGGATTGCATAAACCTCAGAGGAGAATTCGAGTACTAAATCAGGAAAGGCAAGCTCAAGGAGTTCCTAGGCTCAGAACGGAGGCAGAGCCAGGCAAAGGAAAGAGTCGACGTTGTCAAGGAGATTGAAAAAGAAGCTCATGGCATCATTTATGTCCTCCATGGGTCGGTTCGGAAAGGGGAGCAATCTAACAGGCCGTGAGATGCGAACACCATCTCTGTCCTCATCGCTAAGTGAGAAGTAAATAGAGCCTTGGTGGATACAAAAAGCTCACTCAATGTCATGTTTTCAGCGCAACATTCAACTACAAGAGAAAGACTTAACCCCTGCCACCCACCCCATGGTCGAATACAGTAAAAAAAAGTGTTTCCCCATCGGTAAAATCAATCTAGTTGTAGAGGCAGGAGAGCCACAATTGTGGAAGTACGTTGTCTAATAATTTATGATCGTTGACACTCTGTCCACCTACAACATTATTCTGAGAAGGTCGTGGCTTCATCATATGGAAGTAGTAGTTTCCACTCAACACCAATGCATAAAATATAAAACCAACCAAGCCCAAGGAACTATCCGAAGAGATCAACCTGCAGTAAGAAACTATCATTATACAACTCTGAAACAGCTGAATTATTGCCAATTGGAGCTCGGCCTGCGGAACAAACATGTCAGGCTCCGAGCCTAGACAAAAAAAGATAATCACTCTGCGAGGGCGGAGAAGCCTCAACAACTAAAGTGCAGCTATGCAGAAAGCCAAAATTCAGAGTTGGCAGCGCAATCCAGACGAATAAAGAGTTAAGTAACGATACTTCAGCAAACGGGCACCTACTCCGAAAGGTGATAATCAGAAAAGTACTACCCGCCAGCACAAAGTCCATTATTCAGTAACTTTGCTAGCTTTGGCAAAACAAAACACTTCACTAGAAGGACTATACAATTTGAGCCAGGACCATATGCGCCTCCTTCAGGGATGAATTAGCTTAGTCCCGGCTCAGAATTAAATTATTTTGTGCTTTGATTTCATTTTTTGCTTTCTGTTTTTTATTTCAGTTTAGAAGAATTGTTCGTACCAGACACATTCTAGAAATAAAATAAATTTTATTAATTGCAATGAAAGTTATTACAAAACTTTCCGACCAACTAGTACAAAAGTTTATAAACTACAAGTATCTAAGTCTGACGCAAGTATTTATCAGCTAAAACAAGCATAAAGATTCCGTTCTGCCAATCTGCCTCCAGAAGATAAGCTGGTGAAAGTAGACTGTGTGAAAAAGAAGCCAAAAGAACGCGCTCAATTGCTCCATCAAATCACATTACAAGGATGATTTGAAGGTAGCAACTTGAACCTCAAAACAAAATGCAGACATCTTTGTTCCGCCAACCTGCCCTGCAAAAAGGATCAAGAACTGGATCAGAATAAGGCATATGAGACTGCCTCTCAAGAGAGGAGTGCCTAAGGTGTTGCAAAGTGACTAACCAAGAACCGAAGGTCGCATCCATCAGAACTCTGTTCCGTCAACCTTCCTTCCAGTTGTGGCATCATGCATGAAGTCCAACAGATACAGAGGGGACAACCACCACAAACTAGCTGCAAGTATCATCACCCAACAACAGTGGCGAATGGGAACTTGGGAGCAACAAAAGATGGAAGATAGACCTATCCTCTAAGGAAAATTCTGTACTTCTTCGCAATATAAGAAGACATTACAAGATCTCATGGGATCAATCAGATGCCCACCCAGATCAGGTGGCATCGCATAATAGAAAATCTTATTAAGACTCATCGCTGCAAATGTCAGAACATTCGAAGACTCTAGTGAGGGAGATCTTCCATCAGCCTTTGGAAAACCCAAAACATTTTCTCTGGTAAGATGCATTTGATTAACATGTTCTACTATTCTAATTGTAGTGCTTAAACACAGAACAACCAGCCTATATATTGGCGTGATGGTTTATGAAGCGGCGTCAGCCAACAATTACTTCAACATTAAATGTCGTATGAGAAATCGGGAAATGACAGTTCCAATTGGAACTACACGAGTCCACATCCTTCAAATTAATGACCCTGAACGCAACCCCATTAACCGGGGGAGTAAACGATACTAAACCATTTTGCAATATGCACCATACACTTGGCATGCTGATGTACAATTTTTTTTCTAATTGAGCCCCTCAACTAATGGGCCCAAGCTTATGCCCTGCCAGATCCGGCCCAGCACATGCAAAGGTACAAACATCAAAGGCCTTGAGCGCCCATGGAATAAGGAGCACACCTATAGAGTATTATCAGTAAATCCAAGGCATAAGCCCTGTTGTTTATTAAAGCTGGTCAATATATTATTAGTCCGATCAATCGATCTGACTCTGAAATCAGATCGCTAGGCGAACTAAGTCTGGACACCCAAGTTAGACTTACATGCCCAAAATCTTATTCTAACCAAAGCTTAGTCAACTTCGACTGATTACACCAGCTTCTGGTCCGCTCTAACACCTAGTCCGCCAAAAGCGAATTATGATGGGTTAGAAAGTGGGAGCTTAGTCAACATTTTTAATACCTGGCCATGATGGCATGCTAGAGACCATTGTCCAACTGTAGATAATGGTCGCCGAACCTAACCAAAGCTTAGTCAGTTTCGATCTATGACAATAGCTTCTGGTACGCTCTAATTCTCAGTCCATTAAATGGGTGTCAACGGTTTAGAGAATGGCAGCTTAGTCAGTGCTCATGTAGTCTGGTGAAGACAACTTGCCAGGGATCATTGTCCAACTATAGATAATGATCCCCGAACTTATTGCTCGAAGCCTAGTCCAGATAGAACAGATGACGATGGCCTAGAAAGTGGGATCTTAGTCAGTGCTCATGTAGCCTGGTGAAAATGGCTTGCCAGGGATCATTGTCAAATTATAGATAATTATCGACGAACCTTACCGCTCGAAGCCTAGTCCGGTTAGAATGGATGACAATAGCATAGAAAGTGGGATCTTAGTCAATGCTCATGTAGCCCGTTGAAGACGGATTGCCAGGGATAATTTTCCAACTATAGATAATGATACCCGAACCTTATCACTCAAAGCCTAGTCCAAATAGAATAGACGACGACAGTCTAGAAAGTGGGAGCTTAGTCAGTGCTCATGTAGCTTGATGAAAACGGCTTGCCAGGGATCATTGTCCTTCCGCAAACAATAATCGCTGAACCTTATCACTCTAACACCTAGTCTACGAATAATAAATGACGATGGGCTAGAAAATGGAAGTTTACTCAACGCTCATGCAACCTGACAAAGACGGCTCGCCAAAATCATTGTACTTCCGCGAGCAATCATCGTCGAACCTGACCCAAGTTTAGTCAGTTATAACTGGCAATAAACAACCTCTAGTCCAACTAAGCCTATTCCATAAATAACAGGTAAATACGAATCGAAAGTCCGCTCAAAGCTCTGAAAGGTCGACTCAGATGACTCGTGAGGACTATTGTCCAATCATCTACAACGGTGCACGTGCTGAGACCACAGTCTGACAAATTCTCTTATAACAGCAACAACAACTGCTGGTTCAACATACAGCCAAGCAGTCAGACAATAGGTGAATGACACTCCTCGATCTCTAAAATGATTCTGACCAGAATTGCACGAACTATCGCAGCACAAACAGTCACTACTCTCACCTTTCTTTCTTTCGAGCAGATGCACCCCCAATTAACAAAATTTGCCGCTCGAGGAAACAACTCAGACTCAACCATCATGACTACACAATTGCTTCATGAAATGACTCGATGGACCGATGAGATGGTCCACCAACTCGGGGGGAGTAGCTAATGATACATCAAACCGTCCTCTGATCAGCATTGTATGCATGTCATGATAATCTCATCAACAGAACAAAGCAGGCCTGATTCCATGCCCAATCTAGCAAGGCCCAGATAGAATTAAGCCCATTATTAGAAGGATCCAAAAGGTCGGACCCAAATTGCAACGCGCCACTAAGCCCTCACATCATGCGGTCAAGCCCAATACTAGTAAGCCCTGATAAGGCAAGAGTAAGCCCTGATAAGGCAATAGTAAGCTTTGATAAGGCAAGAGTAAACCCTAACAAGGCAAGTATCTGGGAGATCGACCCAAGATAGGCAGGCTAGCAAGGAAATTTCCTTACATGGACAACATTCAGAAAGGGAAACCTCTCCCGCAGATCTAGGACTACAAGTCTTGTAGGGAAACTGTTCTACATGAACAGCTCCCAACTAGGAAAGGATCTCTAGCAATATCTTTTTACCTAAACTACGTCACCGAAGGCCTAGCCGAACAAGGACTCTCACAATATAAAATGGAGATAAGGTCGATGAACTAAGGTACGCTACATAAACCCAATTTACAGTTTTAAGCCTCTCCTAAGCCTTATCTAACTTAAGCATCAAAGTGCCATCGACCATCACATGATGGTCTTTTGGCTCACGTGTGCTACTTGTGCAGGTGTAGGTCAAGGCGAGGAAAGAGAACAAGATTAGACTACATCAATCCTTGTGAGGTGATTCGACAGAGAAAAAAATCAAACTTGTATTTGCAGCATTCTTCAAATAATTTTCATTCACTTCCAAATCCTTTCCGAAGACAGATTTGCGGAGCAAAGTGTTGACATGCGTTTGAACGGATACATACTTTTGTCAAACTTAGATATTTGTCACGTATAAACTGTTGTACTAGTCAATCGAGCAAGTTTTATAATAACTTTCATTGTAATTAATAAAGTTTGTTTTATTCCTTGAATATGTCTTATGCGACCAATTCTGAAAAGAAACACAAAAACAAACAAAATGAATCAAAACAATAAGATAGTTTGATTTTAAACATAAACTAAGCTAATCTGGCCTAAAATAGACGCGCACGGTCCTGGCTCAGATTGATTAGTTCCATTGGCGGAGCATCAGATGTCTCCAATGTTGGCGAAGTTACTGAAGAGTGAACTCATTCTGGAGGGTCGTTCCTCACTGGTTGTCAGTGCCCGGAGGAGGCGTCTAATTGCTGAAGTGTTATTACTTAGCTTTGTGATGGATTGAATGGTGTTTCCTGTAATGGACTCCGGCTCGTCGGATGGCCGAGCCTTATTTGTCCGAGCTTTGTCACTATCCACATGGGGTGTTTTTCCTCTGAATCCGAGCCCGGTGTTTGATATGTCTACCTCGAGGGCCCGAGCTATAATTGCTAGCAATCTAGCAACTTCACCACTGCGTAGTGGCAGTCTTTCACTGAAGGTTGATCTCCACGAATAGTTTCTTGGGCCTGGTTGGTTGTTTACTTGATGCATTGGTGCAGAGTAAAAACTACTGCTTCGATATGGTGAAGCCAATGCCTCCCCATGATGATGTTGTAGGCAAATAAACCATTGACCACCATGAACTCTTGGACAAGATACTTCTGTTGCAGCTCTCCTGCCACTATTAAGCTGATCCTCCCAATAGGGAAGCATTTCTCTCCGCTAAACCCGACCATGGGATGGTTGGTGGGTGTAAAGTTTGCCTCCTTGAGTTGCATGTTGCAGAAAGCGTTGTGAAACAAGATGTTTAAAGAGTTTCCTGTGTCCACTAAGGCCCTTTTCATTTTCCACTAAGACCGAGATGATCAGGGCGTCATTGCAGGGAGAATGAAAGCCCTGAAGGTCTTGGTCCATGAACTTCAGCGGTGAAATGGGGCTCTGAATACGTGCATAATGCATTTGTATGTCTTCACAGGTGGGTTGCGTCTACATTCGAGGAGCGTCCTCTTTCGGGACTTGTTTGATGGCTCACCTTCGGAGCCGACTCCATGAAGCACATATATAATGCCAAGAGTTTTTCTATCTCTTTAATGAAATCTTCCCTTTCCTTTGCCTGATCCTGCCTCTTCTCCGGGCTTAAGAACTCCCTAAGCTTCCTTTTTCGGATCTAATATACTATCGCGTTCCTGAGACTCTTACAGTTTTTGGTATCGTGGCCGCCCTCCTTGTGAAATGAGCAGTATTCATTGTTATCGCGCCGACAGTGGTCTCCTTGCTGTTTTGCGGGCCACTTTAGCTCCTCCCAATTCTTGATAGAATTCAAGACGTCAAATAGACTGGAGTTAAGGGGAGTGACAAACTTAGCATTGACGTAGTTCGAGGCCTTATCTTGCCTTGCCCGGCTAGAGTCGGGCTTGCTGTCATTGCGTTTCCTTCTCCTGTCGTTGTCATCTTGTTTCTTCCCCTCCTTTTTGTATCTGGATGCAGAAAATTTCTTTTCTGACTCCACCTCCCTCTTGGTGGCCAGCATCTCATCGAGAGTGATGTACCTTGGGCATTCTTCAGCAAGTTCGACATATCAGTGGGAGGGTTCATAGTGAGGAAATCATAGAACTTGCCCCTCCTCAGACCTAAGGAAAAGGTTGTGACCATGGTGTCACTATTGCAATCATCGATGAGAGTCAACTCATCGTTAAAGCGTGTAATGTATTCCAGTAACATTTCGCTAGGCTTTTGTCTGAGGGTGAGCAGATAACGCGAGCCCTTCCTGATTCGCTGGCTGCCGACGAAGCGTGTAAGGAAACAATTTTGCCAATGTCCGGAATGAGTCGATGGACCTCAGAGGGAGGATGTGGAACTAGGTCAGCACTGACTTTTTCAGGCTGGTACAGAATGACAAGCACATTATTGCTTCAGATCCTTCTTTGAGCACCATTACATGCTGGAAGTGGCGCAAGTGATCAGACGGGTATGTCATCCCGTCATAGAACTTCAGCTTCGGCGGAGTAAATTTCTTTGACAAAGGCTCGTTCATGATATGATCCATGAACGGCAGGACAGTGAGGAGCGGTACGACAGGATTGGTGGCCCCCAGTCTAATGTGGTTCTGGGAGACATGTCTGTCAGCCATTGACACTAGGTCTCCGCCTTTTGTCCACTAAGAATCTGCAGGGCAGCGCGCCTCTCCAGAGCATGCTCCCTTGAGTTTTTTGGGGACAGGGCTCTTCGCTGCTCCCGTTATCTTTTTGCTGGTGGAGGGTTCTGCTGGGTGAAAATCTCCAGCACTCATGCAATCTGCTGCATCTAGGTTGACAGCAGATCCATCCTTGGGTCCACCGCTGATGCGACCAGTGCGGGGGTCTGATTTTGTTCCTTCCGCGGTGCTGGATTCGATGGAACTGGCGGCGTTCTTGCAGTACGAGCATTTGAGGGCTCAGCGATGTCTCCATTGTTGCGAGATCTCATAGTCACCATATCTCTGTATTGCGAGGCAAGGTGGTATCACTGTTTTTTCAAGGAACTTCGTCGTTCCCCACGAACGGCACCAAACTGATGTAGTCAATTCCTGCTCTCCCTTGACCTTGACCTGGACCTGCGCAGGGAACGCATGTGAGCCACGGACCACAGTTGTGGTGGTCGATGGCACTCTGATGCTAAAGTCAGACAAGGTTGGAGAAAAGCTTAAAGTTGTAAATTGGGTTCTGTAGCGTAGGGAAATAGATCTTGCTGGAGAGTCCTTGTTCAGCTAGGCCTTCGGTGGCATAGTTTAGGGAAAGAGATTTTGCTAGATATTTTTTCCTAGTTGGGAGTCGTCTATGTAGGAGAGTTTCCCTACACGACTTGTGCTCCTAGATCTGCGGAAGAAGTTTCCCTTTTGGAGTGTTGTCCTTGCAATGAAGTTTCCATGCACGACTTATACTCTGGGATATGTTTCCTAGTTGGAAACAATGTGTTGTTGGCATGCTTGTCTTAGGAGATCCCCAAGATACTTGTCTGATTAGGTTTTACGGGTATTGGGCTTTCCCATGTGACATGTGGGCTTAAGATGGCGTTGCAACTTGGATCCAACCTTTTGGATTCTTCCAATATGGGCTTATTGTTGTCTGGGCCTTGCTAGATTTGGTGGGCATCGAGGCCCGCTTTGTCTTGCTGACGAGATCACCGTGACACGCGTATGGTGGAAATTAAAGGACAGTTTGGTGTATCATCAGGTAAGATTAAATTTAGTGATTATATTTTTAATGATTTTTCTCCAAAATTTGTTTTCAAAAACATAAAAGCATAACAAAGAAATGAAATAAAAATTTACATTTTGTTTTATATAATTTTGTTAAATGTCTAACATTATTTTATATGTTTTCTTAAACCTAGCCAATGATGCTAAGAAACTTCCTTTTAAGAATACAAATCAAGCACAATCCAGATTTTCTTATGTCTTGTCAAATCAACATTTGAACACACAATAATAGGTAAACGCGACCAATATGAATTTTCCAAATTACCCGAACTACCCAAGACCGGCTTGGGTTCAAAATATTTACATGATCTTGGTCTTGGGCAAAAAATTTCATACCCGGGTGGTCATGTGCTAGGATATGGCATGTATGCCTACTTTGGGTAGGACTTGGGCTAGTGTGATGCCCGCCCAACTTGTAGTCCTACTCGAGATTGTGTTATCGCCTACTAACACTAATTTGAAATTTGACATACCAAAAATATTAAAAAATTTGCATACCCCATAAATGGTCAGATTCTTCACCGAGTGTATTTTAATCCTAACAATTTCTTTTTTATTTTTTCTTTTAAGGAGAAACATGGTTGAAGTAAGATATGAGTTGTAGAAATGGCTCAAGTCTACTGTCTACATGGCCTACTATCAAGTGTGGTAGGAAAAACATTTTAGTTTCAAATATATTCCCGATCAAAATGATTTCAGTAATTAGTTTGCCACAAATTATAATAGCTTATGTTTTCAAAGACATAAACCTAACAGTTTAGAACTTTGATCTGATTCTCTATTCCATAGAATATAAAAGTAAAGCACCGCATTTTTTCTTTCAAAACAACTGATGATACACCAAACTTTACTTTAATCCGCATCGTACACGTGTCATGATAATCTCATCAGCAGAGCAAAGCAGGCTTCATTTTCCACCCAATCCAGCAAAGCCTAGACAACACTAAACTCATTTTGGCAAGGCCTAGAAGGTTGGACCCTAATTTCAGCGCCCTATTAAGTTCGTACATCACACGATCAAGCTCAATACACGTAAGGCCTAATAAGGCAATTATCTGGGGGCATCGACATAAGACAGACAACCAGCAGTACATTGGTTTTGACTAGGAAACAATTATCGGAGTATAAGTCGTGTATGGAAACTTCCCTGCATGGACAACACTCATCAAGGAAAGAATATCCCGCAGATCTCGGAGCAAAATTCGTGTAGGGAAACATTCCTACATGGACAACTCCTAACAGGGAAAAGATCTCCAACAAAATATGTTTCCCTAAACTACACCACCAAAGGCCTAACCGAACAAGGACTCTCGCATTATAAATAGGACACAGGGTTGATGAACAAAAATACGCTATAGAACCAAATTTACAGCATTACGCCTTTCTCAAGCCTTGTATGACTTTAGCATCGGAGTGACATCGGCCGCCACAACGATAGTCTTTGGCTCACGTGTGTTCCCTATGCAGACCAAGGTCAATGTCAAGGAGAACATGATTTGACTACATCAATTTTGCGTCATCCGTGGGAATGACAAATTTTTTTAACAAACAGTAATATCACCTTTCCTTACAGTCCAGAAAGATGGTGATCACGAGATCTCACAATAATGGAGACATCGTTGAGCCCTCGAATCAGCGGAGCGCCGCCAATTCCGACGACAACGGCACTGCGGGGGGAACAACCTCGAACCCCCATGCCGATATCAGCCACGGTGAACCCTAGGGTGGATCTGCTATCAACCGAGGCGGAGAAAATCGCACGAGTGGTGGAAATACTTACTCAGCGGAACCCTCCAGCCGCAAGAGACCAGGAGCAGTGAAGAGCTTTGTCCCCTAAAGACACCAGAAAACACATTCAGGAGAGCCACTTTGCTCCTGTGGGGTCTCAGTGGACCAGAGACAGAGGAGCGATCAACGGAGACCCAACATCTCGGGCCGATAAATTCGCCTCGTTGAACCCCCTACGGCTTGGGGCCACAATCCTGACGTGTTTTTCAACCTCACCGTCCCCCTGTTCATTGATCACATCATTAACGAGCCACTTTCGAAGAAATTCAGCCCACCAAAGCTAGAATGTTTTATGGGACAGAAGACCTGACGGACCATTTACGCCATTTCCAACACGTAATGTCGCTCAAAGAAGGATCTGGAGAAGTAATGTGTCACTCATTCCCTATTAGCCTAAAGAAGTCAACGCTGACCTGGTTCCACAGCCTCCCTCCGAAGTCCATCGACCCATTTCGGACGCTGGCCAAAGCGTTTCTCACCCACTTTTTTAGCAGCCAACGAATTAGGAAGGGTCTGCATTATCTGTTCACCCTCAAACAAAATCCAAACAAGACGCTGAGGGAGTACGTCACATGCTCCAATGATGAGTTAACTCTCATTGACGGTTGCAGAGGCAACACCTCGATCACAGTATTCACCTCATGTAATATCCACAGTTTTTTTTTTCGATTGTTCAATTTTCTTTTCGGTTGTTTGATTTGCCTAACTTCAGATTTTTTAAATTTGTTTCAATGGTATGAATTTAGTTAAATTTATTTTCATTTAAAAAATAAAAAGATATTGGAGGGTGGGGTGTACTCAGAAAATCCGATGGGGCAAATAGCCACCCACAAATTAAGAGGATCAGGCTTATCTTCTTCTTCCTTTTTTTTCTTACAGGGAGCATCTTCTCCCTGCGATTCCTCTTCTTTTCCGGCGTTAATCATGAGATTAGCCGATATCTCTGCCCTGAATCTCATCATCCCCTCTTCATTTTTCTTCCACTTTCCCCCTCTCCTTGCTGGAGTTTTTTTTGCTTTAAAAATAGAAAAATCAGGTTGTGGGCTTGATCTGAGTTTTCGTTGCCGATGCAGGCAATGTTGCTCTAATTAGTCTCTCAGGTGGTGGTTGGGGCATCGTTTGGAACCTGTAAACCCCACATGCAAGGGTGGTTTCAGAGTTGGTTGAAATTTTTAAGAAAAGTTAGTGTGCATGTCTGTCAGGAAGGTTATCCGGCATGAATCCGAGCTTTGATCACGTGGGTGAGCTGCAATTCGTGTTTCCAGTTGTTCTTGGACCTATTTTCGGCCTGTTGTGATGTTTGAAGGCGATCAGACCGGAGTAGGGTGGTTTTCAGTGAGTTTTCGCCGGATTTTGGGCTTCGTCGGAGTGGTCGCCGAATTTAGTTTGCCATTTAAAAAAGTTTCCTTGGTCCCACATTCGCTGTTTCACAAGTTGGAACCTTCGATCAGTAGCATTTGGGTTCCGAAAACCAATTCCGTTCAGGTGAGTGCAACTTTAATGTTTACTTTAAAAAAAAGTACTTGTTTTAAAATCTTGAAAGAATTGTTACATTATGCCAGTGATTGTGTGTGCTTGAACACAAGTTTGGAAATTGACACACACGAGGTTTTGGAGATTTCGATTGTTGCGTTGGTTTCTTTGTGAATGAATTTATGTACTGAGTTTTTTGAAAGCATGATATACATGAATGAAATGGAAAAGTGGTCGAATGTAAATGTGATTAGGCTTTGGTACAATGTCATTATATGTTGTGTTTTCGAGTCTGCTTGATATGACACAGTCGGATTATTTTCCTGGTTTATTGACCTGATTTTTAATCGCAAAATTGTATTGACTGATAAAAGAATTAGTTGATATGGCCTATGTCATCAGTTCGTGTGTTTTACCGTAGATTGTCGAGTCTTGAGCGTGTATGATAGTTCGACTTGAGGGAATTTATTGTTATGAATTGGGTCATGTTGGGACCCTAGTGTAGTCGTGGATTTATGAGAATTGCCTAGTCGATTATTGCTACATGTCAGTTACATTAGATTTTGTATAGACTCGTAGTACGTGCATGCTGATATTAGTGTAAATGTCTTTACCCCACTGTAATGCATGTTGTGTCGATGCTTAGGAGCTTGCTCGCATCATGACTTTGGTGGTGCTTGAGATGACTCACACCTACATACATTGAGGACGCTGTTGCATGTGGCAAGTTTGTTGAGGTGCGGTGAGCTCTCGCACGCAATTGCCACTAGAGAGTGCAGTAGGTTGGGTCCCGAAGGACGTGCTTAGGAGACTACTCGCTTTCCCGCTCAGTGCGCTTGAGTTTGATTTGTATTAGGTTGGCCATGATAGGCTAGTCGTTTGGGACGTTTGAGTTTGTATCTGGGCAGATGGCACCCCATTAGGATACAAACAAGCCCGAAGTGGTACTGGTGCATGTTGTGGGATATGTCTAGGTGAGACACATTCGTAGGGTATGCGTATACCTACGATATGAGACACTTACATAGATATTTTTTAAGGTTTCAACTTGATGGCCATACTTAGGAGGCTACGCAGAATTACGATAGTATCTTTGCCTTCATCACTTGATTTTTACCATGTTTGAATCACCTGTACTGACCGGCATATCTCGTAAACTTGTAGTTATTGTTGAATATGAAATGCTTGTGTTGGTACTTGAACTTAGAAATATTATCTTTAGAGACACGGTGTGATTCAGACTTTAGAAACTTGTATGGGGACACCTCTTCCATGTTACAGATCCTGTATCTAGGATTACTCACTTATTCATTACTGTGTGGCATGGATTTCTCCAGTATATTATTTCATTATTTGTAATTAGTTCACTCGCACCAGCTAGCTTTGTGCTTTGCTAACCTTGCAAGAGGTGTGCCTCTATTGGAGTGCATGCAGTGTTGGCGTTTAGGCCCAGTTTTCAGCTGTAGTCTTGTTTTGTGTTGTTTAGTCGTGTCCACCCTGTACAGGTATGTTTTGCTTCATTTGTATTACCTTGTTAAATACTATATGTTTGTATATATTGTTTTGTCGCTATGACTCTGGCGGGGCAAATTGAATATTTTTATTTTGTTCAAATTTTATCGTAGTTTGTTATTTCTGTTTGATTCTCGTTTCAAGAATATGTTACATTATGATGTTGGGTATGGTTACGATCTGCATGTATTACTGATTTAGTTCACGTACCAGCATGTTGCGGTTCCCGTGGCGGGTCGGGGCGTGACAAAGCTTGGTATGAAAGCCATTGTTTACCGGTTCACGTTGAACATCATCGTATGACACTTTCTTGAGTGAATTGGGTAGAGGAGTTTGGAGTGTTGTTGTGTTGTTTGATGTATTGTATGTGTGTTTTCTTTTGCGTAGAGGGAGTGTGGTGATGGCGCGTGGTAAGAGAACCCAGGGTGAGGGATCAGGCACTGCTGGAGGGGATGCTTCTCAAGCTTTCATGGAAATGATGACACAGTAGGCACATAATATGAGATAGGAAAATCAGTCAGAGGATCCGTTTACTCGTCGCAACAAGAATTTTGTCAGCTTGGGTGGTGAAAGATTTGATGGTACTGGAAACTCTCTTGCTACGGATCGGTGGATCCGTAAGGTAGAGCTCATATTTTAGAGGATGATGCTGACACCTATACAGCGTACCGAGTTAACAACACACCAATTTGACGAAAATGCTATGTATTGGTGGGATTCAGTGAGGCAGAGTCGAGATGTGTCAAAGATGCAGTGGGATACATTTTGCGAGGAGTTTGAGCAACATTTTATTCCTAATTCTGCTAGAGCTGAGATAGTGGACAGGTTTCTACACTTACAGCAGAGATCTAGACCTGTTTCAGAATACTTAGCTGAGTTTACACAGTTGAGCCATTATGCCACTTGTTTCATAGATACTACAGAGAAGAATAGGAAATTTTTAAGTGGTTTGAACCCGTTCCTAAGGAAACAGTTGATGGTGATGAACAATCGTCCTTTTGAGAGATTAGTGGACGTCACTTTGAGTCAGAAGCGAGTTGACGCTGAATGTAGGCAAGAAAATGTGGTTCGATGGGCTAGAGGTTTAGAGCACAGTCAAAGGTTTGACCGAGGAAGCCAGACAGTTGATCAGGCACAACAGCCAGAGCGTGCTACTGTTCAGTAGAGAGACCTTGGTAGAGGGGGACCAGTTAGGACTGGCAGAGATCGCAGAGGTGACAGACGTTCCAGAGGAGATCATTGACAGCAGCAACAGAGACAACCTATGAGGGGTGGTCAGACAGGAACCAGGAGCAGTTGTTTCACTTGTGGTCAGGACACACTTAGCTCGTGATTGTCCCAGAGGTTAGAAAAATCGACGAGAGCAGGCAGTTTGTTATACTTGTGGGAAACCATGGCACTTTTCCAGAGCTTGTCCTCAGAGTAGGGATGTAACAGCACAACAGAAAGTGCCTCAGAGACAGTTAACACTTGCGCCAGGAGTTGGTCAGAGAGTCCCTCTCCCAGCACCGCATGTTTGCCTCGCGGCTATTCCCAGTCAAGGAAATTGGGAGGGTATGTTATTATTTTTGTTTTAGTTGTGTGTGCTAGATATAGTAGGATATGTGTTACATCATTCTGCGTAGGAAAAATTGTATGTTAGTGTGTTGTTATGTGACTCTGGATATATCTGTTGTGTGTCAGGTTTTGTGCATTCGTCGTGTTCCCAACTGATGGCTCTTTTTGATATAGGAGCATCTAGGTCTTTTATTTCTAGACAGTTAGTTGTTAGAGTTCATTGACGATATTTTGGTGTACTCGAGGAATTTAGAGAAGCACATAGAGCACCTTCGCATTGTTTTGCAGACACTCAGAAAAAATCAGTTGTATGCGAAGTTCAGTAAGTGTCATTTCTGGGAGCCTGAAGTTTGATTTCTCGGACATGTATTTCTAGTGGAGGTATTGCAGTGGATCTGAAGAAAGTCGAAGCAGTGAAGTCTTGGAGACTACCGAGTAGTGTGACGAAGATTCGTAGTTTTCTTGGTTTGGCAGAATATTATCGATAGTTCATCGAGAAATTTTCACTAATTGCGGCACCACTCACTCAATTAACAAGGAAGAATGTTCCTTTTGTGTGGTCAGGGAAGTGTGAAGAAGCTTTTGAAGCTTTGGTTGACTAAAGCACCAGTGTTGACTGTTCTGACACCTGGTAGCCGACTGGTGGTATTTACCGATGCTTGCGGTATAGGATTGGATGGAGTGTTGATGCAGAACAAGAAGGTCGTAACCTATGCGTCTCGACAGTTGAAACCCCATGAGAGGAGATATCCGACACATGATTTAGAGTTGACAGCTATAGTCTTTGCTTTGAAGATCTGGAGACATTATCTGTATGGTGAGAGGTTTGAATTGTTCACAAATCACAAGAGTTTGAAGTACCTATTCACCCAGAGGGAGTTGAATATGAGGCAACAACGATGGCTTGATTTTCTTAGCAGCTATGACTTCGAGATAGAGTATCAGCCTAGTAGGGCCAATGTGGTTGTTGATGCCTTGAGTAGACGACATGCAGTGATGGCAACCATGATGATTCAGGAGTACCGAACACTTGAGACATTAGCTTCATTTGCAGTTCAGCCTACTTCCAGTACAGAAAGCAGTGTGATAGTGGGTTTAGTATTTTATCTGTCGTTGATCAGTAGAGTGATGGAGAGACAGACCTTCGATCCAGTGATTTCGAGGCAGATAGCAGATTTGGTAGTGGACACACTGGATGAGTGCCCTACCGATTGGTCAGTTGGTTCAGATGGAAGGTTGAGGTTCCATGGGCGACTTTGTGTTCTGTCTGATGAGGAGTTGCGGAGAGATATTTTACAAGAAGCTCATAGATCTCATTTCACTATTCACCCCGGTGGAACAAAGATGTATCGAGATTTGAGACGTTATTTTTGGTGGCATGGCATGAAGAAAGACATTGGAGAGTTTGTGGCATGGTGTGCGACTTTTCAGCAGGTGAAAGCCAAGCGTCAGAGACCGTCTGGGTTATTGCAGCCATTAGAGATCCGGACATGGAAGTGGGAGTATATCACTATGGATTTCGTCGATGGACTTCCACGGTCGAGAAAAGGTCATGACTTGATATGGGTCATTGTTGATCATTTGACGAAGTGTGCACATTTCATTCATGTTAGTATGAATCGGACAACAGACAATCTAGCGGTGTTATTCATTCGGGAGATAGTCCACCTTCATGGGTCGCCTGTTTCGATTGTATCCAACCGAGATCCGATTTTCACAGCCCACTTCTGGAAAAGCTTTCAGCAAGCTATGGGTACTAGATTGGACATGAGTACAACATATCATCCACAGACAGACAGCCAGTCTTAGAGAGTGAACCAGGTAGTGGAAGACATGCTTAGAGCGTGAATATTAGACTTTGGAGGGAATTGGGACGATTACCTACTGTTGTGCGAGTTTGCGTACAACAACAACTACCGCGTAAGTATTGGCATGGCATCGTTTAAGGCATTCTATGGATGACCGTGTAGGTCCCCTATTTGTTGGGCAGAGATTTGAGAGTCAGTTGTGATGGGGCCGGATGTGATCAGAGAAACTACTGAGAAGATTGAGCTGATTAGAGCGCGTTTGTTGACAGCCCAGAACAGATAGAAGATTTATGCTGATAAGAGGAGTAAGGAGTTAGAGTTTGTTGTTGGCGATAGTCTTTTTGAAAGTTTCCCCGATGCGCGGAGTTGTTAGGTCCAAAGGTCGAGGGAAGCTTGCACCGAGATATGTAGGACCCTGTGAGATTACTGAAAGGATTGGATCAGAGGCCTACAGATTGGCTTTGCTGGAGAGTATATCCGGCCTCCACAACGTGTTTCACGTATCCATGTTGTGGAAGTGTTTGGTGACCCGTCCCAGATTGAAAAGCCCGCTGAGTTGGAGATTTATAACGAGTTGACTAATCCAGAGAAGCCAGTAGCCATTGTGGATGATGACGTGAAACAACTTCGACGGAGGACAGTGAAGTTAGTGAAGGTTCAATGGAGCCACCGGGAGGGTGACATGACTTGGGAGCTGGAAGACCAGATGAGACAAAATACCCTGAGCTTTTCACCTAGTATTTCTCGTCGTTGCTTGGTTTGATCTCGAGGACGAGATCTCTTTTAAGGTGTGTATGACGTAATATCCGTAGCTTTTTTTTCAATTGATCGATTTGCTTTTTGGTTGTTTGATTTGCCTAACTTCAAATTTTTGAAATTTGTTTCAATGGTACGAATTTAGTTAAATTTTTTTTTTTAAGATTTTGGAGGGTGGGTGTACTCAGAAAATTTGGTGGGGGCAAATAGCCACCCACCTATTAAGAGGATCCCCCTTCTTTTCTTCTTCCTTTTTTTTTCTTTTTTCTTTTTCAGGGAGTGTCTTCTCCCTACGATTCCTCTTCTTCTCCGGCGTTCATCACGAGATTTGCCGATATCTCTCCCCCGAATCTCAACCCTCCTCATTTTTCTTCCTCTTTCTCCCCTCTCCTTCTTGCTGGAGTTTTTTTCGCTCTAAAACATAAAAATTAGGTTGTGGGCTTGATCGGAGCTATTGTTGCCAATGCAAGTAATGTTGTTCTAATTAGCCTCTCAGGTGGTGGTTGGGCATCGTTTGGAACCTGTAAACCCCACATGCAAGGGTGGTTTCAGGGTTGGTGGAAATTTCTAAGAAAAATCAGTGTGCATGTCCATTAGGAAGGTTATCCGACGTGAATCCGAGCTTTGATCGCATGGGTGAGCTACGATTCATGATTCCAGTTGTTCTTGGACATATTTTCGGCCTGTTGTGTTGTTCGAAGGCGATCAGAACAGAGTAGGGTGGTTTTCGGTGAGTTTTTGCCGGATTTTGGGTTTCGTCGGAGTGGTCATCGGATTTAGTTTGTCGTTTTATAAAGTTTCCTTGGTCCCACATTCGCTATTTCGCGAGTTGGGAGCTTCGGTCGGTAGGATTTGGGTTCCGAAAACCCATTCCGCTCAGGTGAGTGTAACTTTAATGTTTACTTTCAAAAAAAAAATACTCATTTCAAAATCTTGAATGAATTGTTACATTATGTCGGTGATTGTGTGTGATTGAACACAAGTTCGGGATTTGACCTTCACGAGGTTTTGGAGATTTCGATTGTTGCGTTGGTTCCTTTGTGAATGAATTTTTGTATTGAGTTTAAAAACATGATATACATGAATGAAATGGAATAGTGGTTGAATGTAAATGTGGTTAGGCTTTGGTACAATGTCATTATATGATGTGTTTTCGAGTCAGCTTGATATGACACGGTCAGATTATTGTCCTGGTTTAATGACTTGATTTTTAATTGAAAAATTGTATTGACGCGGAAAAGAATTAGTTGATATGGCCTATGTCATCAGTTCGTGTGTTTTACCGTAGATTGCCGAGTCTTGAGCGTGTATGATAGTTTGACTCGAGGGACTTTATTGTTGTGAATTGGGTCATGTTGGAACCCTAGTGTAGTCGTGGATTTATGAGAATTGCCTAGCTGATTATTGTTACACGTCAGTAACATTAGATTCTGTATAGACTCGTAGTATGTGCATGCTGATATTAGTGTAAGTGTTTTTACCTCGTTGTAATGCATGTTGTGCTGATGCTTAAGAGCTTGCTCGCATCGTGAGTTTGGGGGTGTTTGAGATGACTCACACCTACAGACATTGAGGAAGATATTGCACGTGGCAAGTTTGCTGAGGTGTGGTGAGCTCCCGCATGCACTTGCCACTAGAGAGTGCAGTATGACAGGTCTCGGAGGATGTGCTTCGGAGATTACTCATTTTCCCTCCCAACGCGCTTGAGTTTGATTTGTATTAGGTTGGCCGTGTTAGGCCAATTGTTCGGGACGTTTGAGTTTGTATTTGGGAAGATGGCACCCCATTATGATACAAACAAGCCCGAAGTGGTACTGGTGCACGTTATGAGATGTGTCTAGGTGAGACACATTCGTAGGGTATGCGAATACCTATGATATGAGACACTTACATAGATATTTTTTAAGGTTTTGACTTGATGGCCATACTTAGGAGGCTATGCAGGATTACGATAGTATCTTTGCCTTCATCACTTGATTTTTACCATGTTTGAATCACTTGTAGTGAGCGGCATATCTCGTAAACTTGTATTTATTGTTAAATATGAAATGCTTGTGTTGGTGCTTGAACTTAGAAATATTATCCTTAGAGACACGGTGTGATTCAGACTTTAGAAACTTGTATGGGGACACCTCTTCCATGTTATGGATCTTGTATCTAGGATTTCTCACTTATTACTGTGTGGCATGGATTTCTCTTGTATATTGTTTTGTTATTTGTAATTAGTTCACTCGCACCAGCTAGCTTTGTGCTTTGTTGACCCCGCAAGGGGTGGCTTCTATTGGAGTGCAGGCAGTGTTGGCGTTCTTGCTGATCGTGGTGCTTAGGCCCAGTTTACAGCTGTAGTCTTGTTTTGTTTTACCTTCCTTCCTTTGTATTACCTTGTTAAATACTAGATGTTTGTATGTATTTCTTTGACACTATGACTCTGACGGGGCGAATTGAATACTTTTTATTTTGTTCAAATTTTATCGTAGTTTGTTATTTCCGTTTGATTCTCGTTTCAAGAATATGTTATATTATGATGTTGAGTCCGGTTACGATCCGCATGTATTACTGATTTAGTTCACGTACCGGCACGCTGCGATTCCCGTGGCAGGTCGGGGCATGACACCTCGGGTATGAGGAAAGGCAAGTTCTACGACTTCCTTACTCTTGAACCTCCAACTGACATGGCGGCCCTACTGAAGAGTGCTAAAAAATACATCATTCTTGAAGGGATGTTAGCCGCCAAAAAGGAGGCGGAGTGTGAAAAGAAACCCTACGGTTCCAAAAACAAGAATGAGGGAAAGAAACATGAGGACGACGATAGAAAAAGGAAACACAATGACAGCAAGCCCGACTCTGGCCGCGCAAGGCAAGATAAGCCTCCAACTTCGTTGGGTCCAAATCCGTCACTCCCATCAACTCCAGTCTGTCCGATGTTCTCAACTCCATTAAGAATTGGGGAGAATTGAGGAGGCCCGCTAATCAGCGAGGAGATCCCTCCAGGTGCGATAACAGCAACTACTGCTCCTTTTATAAGGAGGGCGGCAACGATACTGAGGATTGCAAAAGTATCAAGAGTGAGATAGAGTACTGGATCAGGAAGGGGAAGCTCAAACAATTCCTGGACCCAGAAAAAAGACAAGACCAAGCAAAGCAAAGGAAAAATGTCATCAAAGAGATAGAGAAAGAAGTTTTTGGCATAATATATGTCATTCATGGAGTCGGATCGGAAGGTGAGCAGTTCAACTGCAAGGACCGACAAGTGCAATACGCACGTATTCAGAGTCCGATCCCACAACTAACATTCATGGATAAGGACCTCCAAGACGTCCAATCTCCTCACAATGACGACATGTTCATCTCGGTCCTAATTGCAAAATTCGAAGTGAAAAGGGACTTGGTGGACACAGGAAGCTCACTTAACGTCTTGTTTCTCAGCAAATTCCGCAATATACAGCTCAAGGGGGAGAACTTAACACCCACCAGTCACCCCATGATCGGGTTCATCAGAGAGAATTGCTTCTCTACTGAGAAGATTAGTCTGATGGTAGTGGCGAGAGAGCCACAATTACAGAAGTTCCTTGTCTAGGAGTTCATGTTGGTCGATGCTCCGTCCACCAACAACATCATCTAGGGAAGGCCTTGGCTCCATCAAATGGAGACAGTAGTTCCTACTATGCACCAATGCATCAAGTACACTACCAACCAGGCCCAAGGAACTATTTGAAGAGACCAATCTTCAGTGAGAAACTGTCAATACGCAACGCTGAAACAACTGGATTGCTAGTAATTACAGCTCGGGCCCGCGGGACTGACATTTCAGACACCAGACCCAGATAAGGGGGAAGAATCACCCCACACGGACAAAGACAAAACTCTAACAACCAAGGCTCAACTATGCGGCGAGCCAAAATTCAGCACTGGAGACACCATCCAAACCAGTAATAAGCACAATTCAACAAAAAATGCCTACTCTAAAAGCTGGTAACCAGCAAGGAACAGCCCACTCGCACAAAGTTCACTTTTTAGTGACTTCACTAGCATTTGAGAAATGTGACGCTTCGCCAAAGGAGCTACACAGTTTGAGCCAAGACCATGCGCAACTCCTTCAAGGCCAGATTAAGTTAGTCTCCGCTCAAAGTAAAACTATTTTATTATTTTAATTTCTTTTGTTTTTCACTCTAGAAGATTTGTTTGCACAAGCCTATATGATACAGATTCATTTAAGGAATAAAATGCGAATTATAGAAAACATATTTTATTGATTACTAAGAAAGTTGTTACAAAACTTGTCCGACTGACTAGTACAAAAATTTATACACTACAAGTATCTAAGTTCGGCGCAAGTATGGATTCGCTTAAACGCACGTCAAGAATTCACTCTGTCAATCTGCCTTTAGAAGAGAATTCGGAAGTGAAGCAACAGTACCCAAAGTAGGCTACAGGTTGCAAGTACGCACTAGATTCCTTGCTCCGCCAATCTGCCTCGCAAAGATGATTTGAAAGTGGCAACGAAGATACTCAAAACAGACTGCAGACACCTTGCTCAGCCAATCTGCCTTGCGAAGAGGATTCGGAAGTGAAAGCAGAAGAAGCCAGATGAGGATGTCTTTCAAACAAGAAACACCTGGGGTGATGCAGAGTCAGCACCCCAGGACCGCCAATCACGTCCAACTAATCTCTGCTTGGTCAATTTGACTTTCAGCTGCGCCATCACTAGTGAAGCTTGGTAGATACAATAGGAACATACACCTCAAAACTAGTTGTGGGTATCATCTCCCAGAGAGAGTGGTGGAAGGCAACTCGAAAGCAACAGAAGATGGAAGACAGACTTGACCTATGAGGGGGAGTTTGTACTTTTTCTTCGCAATATGAGAAGAAATTACAAGGTTCCATGGAACCAAGTGGATGCTCACCCAAATCAGGTGGCATCACATAATAGCAGGTTTTGTTAAGACTCTCGCTGCAAATGTCAGAACATTCAAAGACTCCAACAACAAAGATCTTCCTATAACATATGAATAACCGAAAACATATTTTCTAGAGAGATGCATTTGAAGGACATGCCCTACAACATTCATGGCAATGTTTAAAATGGTGAATACCAGCCTATATATAGGCGCAACGGTTCACGAAACTAAGTTACCCAACAATTACGTCAGCATTAATTGTCGTACGGGAAATAAAGAGGCAACGATTCCAATTGCAACTGCATGAGTCCACATTCATCGAATTAAGGCACTGCACGTAGCCCCATTACCTAGGGGGAGTAACTAATATTAAACCGACTCGCAATCTGTGTCGTACACGTGGCAAAACGATATCTCCAACAGGTCCCAGCCAGCCAGTGGACCCAAGCGAGTGCCCCACCAGATCTGGCCCAGAATACGGAGAATGGCACAATACATGCAAAGAAACAAACAATGGAGGCCTTAATCGCCCATGGAATGCAAAGCACACCTATAGTGATATCATTAATAAATCCAAGGTATCCACTCTATTAAAATTCTAATGTTGTTCATCAAATCTGGTCGAAATTCAGTCTGATCAATCTATAGCGACCCGACTCCAAAATCACTCTTATTGGTCCGACCTCTGTGTCAGACTATTAGGCGAATTAAGTAAGTCAGAACCCCTAAGTCAGACATACACGCCCAAGGACAAGCGGAGGCCTAACCTGACCAAACTTAGTTCCGACTGATGACGATAGCTTCTGGTCCGCTTTAAGACCGTAGTCCACCAAGCGCGGATGAAGATGACTTAGAAATTGGAGGTCTAGTCAGTGCTCTCAACGCCTAATCACGATGACCTGCCAGGGATCATTGTCCAGCTACAGACAATAGTCGCCGAACTCGATCAAAGCTTAGTCAGTTCTGACTGATGACGATAGCTTCTGATCTGCTCTAAGACCGTAGTTCGTCGAGCGCGGATGAAGATGGCTTAGAAAGTGAGAGCCTAGTTAGCGCTCTAACGCTTGATCGATATGGCTTGCTAGAGATCATTGTCCAATTACAGATAATGGTCACTAAAACCCGACCAAATTTTAGTCAGTGACGACTAATGACAATAACTTTCGATCCGCTCTAACGCCTATTTCATCGAGCACGGATGACGATAGCTTAGAAAATGGGAGTATAGTCAGTGCTCTCGGTGCTTGATTATGATGACTTGCTAGGGATCATTGTCCAGTTAGAGACAATGGTTGTTGAACCCGATCAAAGCTTAGTCAGTTTCGACTGATGGCGATAGCTTTTTATCCGCTCTAAGACCGTAGTTTGTCGAGCATGGATGAAGATTGCTTAGAAAGTGTGAGCCTAGTCAGCGCTCTAACGCCTGATCGAGTCGGCTTGCTAGGGATCATTGTACAATTACATTAATGGTCACCAAACCTGACCAAAGTTTAGTAAGTGACGACTGATGGGGATAACTTCTGGTATGCTCTAATGCCTAGTTCACCGAGCACGGATGACGATGACTTAGAAAGTGGGAGTCTAGTCAGCACCCTCGATGCTCGACCATGATGGATTGCCAGAGATCATTGTCCAACTATAGACAATGATCGCCAACCTGATCAAAGCTTAGTTAGTTTCGATTGATGACGATAGCTTCTGATCCGCTCTAAGACTGTAGTTCGCCGAGCGCGGATGAATATGGCTTATAAAGTCGGAGTCTAGTCAACACTTTCAACGCCTGATCACGATGACTTGCCAAGGATCATTGTCCAACCACAGACAATGATCGCCGAACCTTACCAAAGTTTAGTCAGTTCCGACTGATGACGATAACTTCTGATTCTCTCTAAAACCGTAATTCGCTGAGCGCGGATGAAGATGGCTTAGAAAGTGGGAGTCTAGTTAACGCTCTTAACGCCTGATCACGATGACTTTCCAATGATCATTTTTCAACCACATACAATGATCATCGAACCCTACCAAAATTTACTCAGTTCCAACTGATGACGATAACTTCTGGTCCGCTCTAAAACCGTAGTCCGCCAAGTGCGGATGAAGATGGCTTATTAAGTAGGAGTCTAGTCAGCACTCTCAACGCCTGATCACGATGACTTGCCAAGGAACATTGTCCAACCACAGACAGCAGTCACCGAATCAGACCTGAAGCCTAGTCCACCAAAAGTGGACGAAGACGGTTTGACAATCCGGTTAGAGCTCATGAAGCTTAACTCGGAAGACTCACAAGGATACTGCTCGATCACCTACGGTGACGCACAATCTTTACCATAGTCTGCCCAGTTCGTTTGTACTAGCAACGACAGTTTTTGGTCCAATCTACAGCTTAGTCCGCCAAAAGTGGATTATAATGGTGGATTAGAAGGGAAGATTACAGCCTGGTCCGAATGATATATTGCTAGCAAAGATTATTCCCTCGCCAGGAAGTTAATCAAACTTACAAGACTTGGCCGATACAACTTTTCAACCTCTAAAGAGTACAGATCGGGATTGCCCAAACTATCACAAAATAAGCAGTCAAAACTCTCATCAGCAGATCAACCCTACAGTTTCCTAACTCAGCAAAATCTTTTGTCTAGAGGCTAACACCAAGATAAGACAAAGCAAAAAAGAGTCAGTAGGAAAAGTCAAAGAATACACAAGTACAAGATGCTACTTAACATATCATTTTTTATTGATAGTCTGAAAAATACAGAGTTCACCCTCGTCGGGAGAAGGTTCAGATACAGTGGAGTCAGACTTGGCAGGAAAAGAAGCAGGGGATGCATCTGCACGCACTGCCGCTCAAACACCCTGATATTGATTACCCTCTTTTTCTGATTGATCGAATTCTTCTCCAAACTTCGCAAAGGACACCTTTCTATAGTAAGAAAGGTCCCAATCAATGTGCTTCTCTTTCATCAGCTGCAGTCTTTCCTACAAAACTTTGTTGAACTCGAACGTGCCCTAGGCTTGAGGAGTTCATCCTCACGTATTCTTGACTCAGCGAGCTCTCGCTCCATTTTGCCCGACAGCACATCAGATTTGGATTGCTCGGCACTCAGGTTGTCCTTGACAGCACTAAGTTCATTTTGTGCCAGAAGGAGAAGGAGCTACTATTTTGCTGTTCGTACACTTTTGGCATTGAAATCAACATTAACCTATAGCTGCTGACATCATACAGTACACTCGAACACCTTCCTGGCCTTATCCGCACTCAAAGCCTGCATCTCAGCTTGCGTCTTAGCCGAAGACTCCAGAGCAAGTTGTAAATCACAACAAACATGGTTCAGTTCTTTTTCAGACCTATCCCTTGTGGACACCGCCTCTGCCAAATCAGACTCAAGTGTTTCCAAGCGAACCCTTCAAGCCTTCGACCTTATCTGCCTAGATTCCAAGTCAACATCCGATTGAATATGCGTCTGACCTTCAAGTTGTCTTCAATGATTCAATTTCGTGAAGAGCATCAGAGTACGACTTCTGCAAATTTGCAAATACTCGCTCCATGGTATACATTCTTTCACGAGCACCCTCAACTTCCGTCCCAGACACGACAACCTGGTTCAAATATGACATTCCCAACACGAGATTTTTTCGCCACTTGTTCATATGCTCTCCCAACGTATCACCTTCAGGCATCAAAATGCAATTCACCAGCAAGTCATCCCATCTACTAATATGTTTCTTGGAGGCAGCGAAAATATCAACCTCCTGGTACCAGGCTTGATTTCTCATCTTTATCGCATCTAGGGTGAATAAACTGATCTGCGCATCCGGATGGAGGTCCTCTGGGACCGGTCTTCACCGCATCAAGGCTCTCCTCCACCACTTTCCCCTTGCTCACAACGATCAATTCTCTCACATGAGCCGACTCGAAAGCAGCTAACGGGGAAGAGGAAAGTGAATTATCTCTCGAACCCGTCGTCATCTCAATGTGAGGTTGAGATCGAGACAGAGGATAGTACGGGCGACATGGAGGAAACCTTCCGTCATAAGGACGACGATCAAGTGACTCTTCAGCAAGCTGAAAAGACTCGCGATTCAATGAGGGGTTATATTCGAAATCCTCTAACAAAAAAGGACGAGTCTGACACACATCAGACGAAGCTGCCATACCTGCCTACAGAGACAGGTTGTTCATGACCTTCGCCTGCTCAGTGCTCAGCTTTGTTACATCTTCAACCCTCACTATTTGCAGATATGTCTTCTCCAAGCGGGAAGGGAAATAGGGGCCTTCGCACAAACTCCGCGCCCCTCAGACACAATAGCTTTCGCTCCAGCGAACGAATCAAGATCTTGTCCCACAACCTTTCGTCCCCCTCTTAAGGGGCCGAACACTCACGAGCAGGCTTAGTCGTGGCACGAGGCTTCTTTGAATGCATGCAAGAAGCAAGTGCCTCATTCAACTCTGCACTCCTTAACGGGCTAGGAAATTTGACTTTTGGGAGCTTCCTCTTCTTCGAAGAGGATTCGCCTTCAGACTTCGGTTTCAAAACTCTAAAAAGAATGGGAGCCCCATGTCAGTAAGCCCACAGTCCATTGCGTTTGATATTAGAAGGCTGGATGACATCCTCCACCCTCATCCTAGGCATGTCATGAAATTTATCCATGATTGTTTCATCCTTAAGAGAAAGAGGCGTAGTTGAAAATTTCTATGTAGAAAGCACGAATAACAATTCAATATGCAATCAGCCAGCACGAAATACTTCGAGTTCGCAGAAGCCATGAAGCAATATTTCTGCCAGAACTTGAAATCGTTAGGTAGATTGCCAAAACAAGCAGACGACATTAACACGCACACAACATGCTCAGTTATCAGAGGAGAGGTGGCGATCACCGTCCTATACCCGTTTGGCACCAGCTGAGTGGGAGGAAGGGTAAGGTACGCCAAGAAGCTCCAAATTTCCTTAATGACAGGAAAATGGACGCCCGATTAAAGTTTACCTCGGTACAAATAGATAAATCCTTTCGGAAGAGTACTAGATCATTAGGGATCCCATACTTCTCGCGAAGACCCTCTATATTCGATTCGGAAATCGATCTTTCCTAGAAAAACTTATGAACTTTAGCGAACAGTTCATCAGAAAGCTAATTCTGACCCACCATGAAAGAACGTACAAACTTTCAATTACAGAAGTTGGACAGGGTCAAAAGTGAAACGACAAAGCGAAGTCTCTGAGATTGAAAGAGTAAAATAGTTAAACTCCGCAGAAAAGATGATTTATATAGAAAGCAGAATTCCCGTTTTTTTCTTAGGAGTCACACGCCCAATTAATGACGCCACCGCTCAAGGAGACGATTCGGACTCAAACATCATGATCACTCAGGTTCTTCATGACATGACTTGGTGGACCGGCGAGCTGGCCCACTAACTCGGGGGGAGTCGCTGATAATACACCAAACTGTCCTTTAATCTGCGCCATACATGTGTCATGATAATCTCGTCAATAGAGCAAAGCGAGCTTGATTGCCCACCCAATCTAATAGAGAACCCAGACAGCACTAAGCCCATTTTAGCAAGGTCCAGAAGGTTGGACCCAAATTGCAGCGCCCTATTAAATCCATACATCCACGGTTAAGCCCAATACATGTAAGACTTAATAAGGCAAGTATCTGAGGGATCGACCTAAGACGAGCAGACCAACAATACATTGGTTCCGACTAAGAAACAATTACCGGAGTATAAGTCATGCATAGAAACTTCCTTGCATGGACAACACTCAATAAGGAAAATATCTCCCGTAGACCTAAGAGCACAAGTCGTGTATGAAAAGTCTCCTACATGGACGACTCCTAACAGAAAAATGATCTAAAGTTAGATATTTTTCCCTAAACTACGCCACCAAAGGTGTAGCCGAACGAGGACTCTCGCATTATAAATAGGACACAAGATTGATGAACAAATATATGCTACATAACCCAATTTACAACATTACATCTTTCTCAAGTATTGTCTGACTTTAGCATTGGAGTGTCATCAACCGCCAACAGGATTCGACTACATCAACTATAACAACCTTTCACATAATTTCTTATGTAGGGAGTTACAACAGCCTTAATTCTAACCTTGCCAAGGTTTGGTCCCCATACAAAAAACAATAATTTTAATTTTTAAAAAAAGGACAAATAGTTGAAAATCCTCCTCATTTCATGAACCACGAGTATCAAGCAAGTCCAGTTTTTACCATATGGAAACAATTGTATGAAGCTCACAAAATGTACAACATAGAATCACTCAAACATATCATTACACAAAAGCAAAAACATGTCAAAATTTAGTAGGTGGCCGTTACAAAATGATAATAACATTCAGGAAGTTTGTCATTTGCAAACTGGTATCTATGTTCTCTCCAGTTCTGTAGTTAGCTCCTAGGTGCGCTTTTGTGACAAACCTAAGGGTGTGTTTGGTTACATGGAATCATATACCATGGGAATCCATTAGGGGACCCCTCTATTTTAGGCTAAATTGATATATCACTCCACCATTTGATTTTATGATCAATGGTGGGAATGAAAGTCCCATGAACATGAGAATCACATGCCTTGGGGGACCAAAGAGTGGGATTCCTATGTTCATGAGACTTTCATTCCCACCATTGATCACAAAATCAAATGGTGGATGTGGAGTGATATATCAATTTAGCCTAAAATGTAGGGATCCCCTCATAAATTCTCATAACATAGGATTCCATGCAATCAAACACACCCTAAGAAAGATCATCAAGATTTAAGAATAAAGTATCAGTGTAACAGTCATAGAAAACAGTTCTCTCTCGAATGCACACATGATATATAGCACACCTTTCAATAAGTTACACCAGTCTATCCATAACCTATGAACTATACTAGTTTATTTGTATTGTCAAATACAAATATATCATTGCAATCTGTAGAAGATACATATGAAGCCAACACAATAGGTAAAAAAATAATCAACAATGCATTTACCAAAATGGTGAAGCTTGTTCCTCGTTAATAATGCATTTGGTTGGAAGGTTCCAAAAAATAAAAAAATCAGGAAAAGAAATTGAAGAAAGAGTGGGAAGATGAGAGAGAAATACCAGCAAGGAAAGCTTCGAACCACACAACCAATGATAACGGCAGCTTCTGCTACTAAGCTCTATCCCCCACTACCAGCATAGCACTCTTGTGAAAAACATCTTTCAACCCTGAGGATGCAACCAAACCTCATTGTTTGTAGTCATAGATCAATATTGCGTAGGTAACAGCTCGATTTGTATCAAATGAATATTGCTTCTGCACAATATCAACTGTTCTGTCCGGTACTATCATAAATATTGTATGTAATAGACAATACCCAACAGGAACAGTCAAATGGGTTTTTTTTTTAATTTAAGTTCCACTTCCAAATATATCCTATCTATCCCTTTTTGGATTAAGCAAATATCTCATCTTTACCAAAAGTGTTTTTAGAGAAAAACAAAAAATAACCTCTCAATAACGAAACCACTGAATCGTCGTTTCGTTCTTTACATAACTATGTTCATGGGGGAATTCTAATTGGCGAGGAAACGGGCGAGGGAGGGGGGTGGAACCCTCTATCCCCCTCGAAATGTGTGCATTCGCGCATTTTGAGGGGGATGGAAGGTTCCACCCCCCTCCCTCGCCCGTTTCCTCGCCAATTAAACAAGCCCATGTTCGTGACAACTCAAACTTTAGAGCTTTGATAAAATTGGGTTTGTTTTCCAATTTGATAAATTTAGGTTGGCATCTCTCTAGCCACCATGATTTCTATTCCAAGCTAGAATTCTGCTTAACCACTTTTTGTTCTTGCAGCTATTGCCACCCTTCCACTATGCTTGTCGAATACACTTGACAGAAACACTACCTATGATGGATCGAGTCATCAACCAAACCACCCCACAAGCATGGATGATATGGTGCCACACGAACTAGCTAGCTAAAAATGAAGGAAAATATGATATTGTGACTCCACCTGATAGTACACATGCCTCTACATCCAAGCCCCATACCCAAGATTATCAAAGCGTATATCGAATCGAAAATCGTAAAGGCAAATGTTTGAATCGAATTGAAATTCAAATCGTGAATCGTAAGATTCAAGTTGGGATTCATAGTATATTAAGAAAATATTATTCCTCCACACATGAAACAAAATGCTTGTTAATCAAAATAAATAACAAATAAATACAAAGATATTTTGGGTGTGTAACCTTTGGCGAAGAGAAGTGAGACATTTAGGGGGGCGAGGGTGCAAATAAAATAACTTTTAGAAGCTTCCTGAAATACACACTGCGTAACTGTCTCTCACAATCGCAAAGCACAAGTGTGATTCACAAAAAATATCAATGCAAACAGAGTTTCAATCTGATGGGGAGGAACAAAACTCAGTTTACAGATCGATTTGGTCGAGTGGAGTAAAACCTAGACCCGAGTTGCAAATCTAATCAATGAGCAAAGCAAGTTTCAAATCCCTCTACTCTGAAGCTTCTTTCTTCTTGTAAACGCTCAAGATTCCAATGGCTAAATCATATATTTTACGATTTGAGTCAAAGATGATCTTGGGAATAAATTCAGATTGTACGATTCCGATGATTTTGACAACACTGCCCATACTAACCAATACATCGAGTCGCAAAATAGTTCAATATGAGCCCCTAGCAAAGAAAGGCACCTCGGAAGGTAGGTAATTCATCCAAACAAGCCTGATAGGAGAGATCAGCAGATCCCCCCGTAGGCAGCTTCTCATCAACTAGATGAGCATAAAACGGATTGAGAAAGACACTCTTAGACCACTACCATCATGCACCTTCAACTCTAATGCCATATTGCCTCTATCATATTACACCATTTTTCTTGCCAAAAGTCAATTCTATTCCTATCCCAAGGATGTGTTTCTACCCCTTGAAGAAATCTGTCATCCCATTTAAGATGTGTTTCAGGAAGCCAGCTACTACGGCTCCATATTTTGTTTTAATAACCTTCCTCCATAGGCTATTGGAATTCGTGATTGTTATATTGCCGAAGTCATTCGCACAGATTGAAGAAATATTCATATTCTTGAAAATCTCTAACTCTTGCCACAAAATGCCACCTCAAGGGTGAAACTTCTGTCACCAATCCACCCCATGAAAAATTGCCAACAATTTGCTTCATTCAAGTGGCCCAGATAAAGAGAATGTTGGCTAAACTACTCTAAATTAGGGTAAGCCTTCCCCTTTTAAAGAGAAGCGTTCACTTCCATGAGGCCAACCACCATTTCAAAGGCGGTAGGCACACAAAAGGGACTGAACCATAAAAAGCCATGACTTGAGCCATAAAAGCCTCATCACCTATATCCATTACGAGTAAGGCTAGATGGCGAGGAAATGAGCGAGGAAACCAGCGAGGGGAGTGAGGTGGAGGGAGGGGAACCATTCCCTCCCTTCGGGATGCGCGCGTTGAATTTTTTTTGCACGCATCCCGAGGGGAGGGAATGGTTCCCCCTCCCTCCACCTCACTCCCCTCGCTGGTTTCCTCGCTCATTTCCTCGACATTTAGAATTCCCCATCCATTACGGCATTTTGGCAAAATTTACTTTTATAATTTAGAAACATTACATGTCCCCAAACAGAGAAAATATGTGTTAAAGGTTGGTCACATGATCCATCTGTATATCAAGAATGCAGTATCACTGGATATGGGGAATAATGAACACTCATTGCAAATCTGAAACCAATAATGCACGGGTCACGTAGCTTCAACCACCACGGTGTAAAGCAGCTACGATGGCAGATCCCTTTGTCTAATCCCATAACACTCTAAAAATATCCAATTGAACAAGGTTGTCAAAGCGTAAATCAAATCAAAAATCGTAAAGACAAATGTTTGAATCGAATCGGAATTCAAATCGTGAATTATAAGATTCAAGTTTGGATTCATAGTGTAAGAAAATATTATTCCTCTACATACATATGAAACAAACTGCTTAGTTAATTAAAATAAACAAATAGGTGCACAAACATTTTGGATTAGTGTAAATAACCCATGATGGAGAGAAGTGGATCATTTAGGGGGTGCAAATAAAACAACTTTTAGAAGTTTATTATAAATAAATAAAAATAACTAATCTAATCGATGAGGAAAACAACAACAATTCTAGGATGCCCGGTGCACTGTAGCACCGTAGATCTGAGTTGTCTCTGATCTCGATGCAGATCTACGGTGCTACAGTGCACCGGGCATCCAAACCGGGCATCCAGCCGGGCACTGTAGCATTACTCGGAAAACAATTGTTATATATAACTGCGTAACTGCCTCTCAAAATCGCAAAGCACAATTGTCTCTCACAACAAATATCAATGAAAACTAAGTTTCAAATTGATGGGGGTGGGGCACAACTCAGTTTCGGATCAGATCTGGTCGAGTTAGATCAAAACCTTGAACTAAGTTGCAGATCTTGTCAACGAGTAAAGCCAATTTCACATCTGATCGATCCCCTCCCCCACCCCAACTCGAAAATTATTTCTTCCTTTAAAAGCTCAAGATTTTGATGGCTAATCATATGTTTTTTTTTTTTTTTGGCTATAATCATATGTTTTAGCAGATCTGAAGTCCACATGACTCGATTTGAATCGCATATTGCAATACACTTCACATTGACTCGCACGATTTAAGTCAAAGACAATCCCAGGTATCAGATCATATGGGGTATGATCTGACTCAATTGCAAGTAAAGATCATACGATTTGACAACACTGCAGTAGAACTTCATTGACGATAAGCAAGAAATTGAACATTAAAAAGTCAAATACTATTTCATTTCTTACTTAATACTCCTAAAAACCCATCCTTCGATGGCAATACGCGTGAAATCTCCATCAACACAAACATGCGCTAGTTCAAAGTCACCTTTGCAAAACAAACCCGAGCTATGCAGTTAAATCGAAAAACGATCGCAGTGTGGTTTAGGACCAAATTACGATTAAGCGGGATTAATCAGAATTAATTAGATTAATCGATCAATTTTTTCAAAGTATATATTTTTAAAATTTAATCATAGTCATAGATTACAAAAATAAATAATTAATCAAAATGGTGTAAATTTGTAATTATATAACTTTACTAATTATCTGCCAAGCTACTTAAAAAGAAACTAAAAGATAATTATAGATTGTTTTACAGCCAAGCTACCAAGACAAACATTCAGAAGCAAAATAGATGTCAGACTTAACAAGAAGAACCAACTTACCTATCCCACTAACCCATGAAAGTAAATCGTATTACTTTGCACCGAAAATATTCTAGAAGTGTCACTTTATACAAAAAAAAAAAAAATACTCCACATCCAGGGGATTATACCAATATATTTTAAACCAAAGAATAAAGGAAGTCATGATTGAAGTGCGTGAAAATTGTGTGGATGTCATGCATAATCACAAATTTCCAAAGATATTGTGAGGTTCAGTTATTAGTGCTTTCAGTCAAAAGGCAAAAAATGTCAAATACGCAGAAAGATGAGAATTCAACATCAGCAGCAAGCTGAATCCAATTTATTCCGACAACAATCAATTGTTTCACCAAAATCCATATTACTACAAATAACCTCAATCAACAAGCTCACATAGTCCATATGAATTCTACATAGGAGGGAGGAGAAGAGGGGAGGCTGAGTGAGATGGGTACATAAGAGGGAGGAGAAGAGGGGAGGCCGAGTGAGATGGGGACTGGGAGGAGAGGGAAGAGGAAAATTATGGTTGAAGTGGTAATACCTTTTTGATTTGGTTTCAAGGGAGGAAAAGAGAAATAGAGATCGTCGTCGCCGTCCAGAGCCAGAGATCTACTAGTCGTCACCGCCTAGAGATCTTCACCTTCTCTTTTCTTCTTGCTTTTTTTTTCTCTATAGGATCTGGGTTGGGGGGAGCTGCGGCCGGCGAATGAAATGAGAATCTTGAGTTTAGTTTTTTTTTATACATAGCGATAAATCGGCGAGTAGGTAGCACCAATTAATCGTTGACTCACCAATTGTTTGCCGATTAATCGATGTCCGCTAAACCCCAATCAATTTCACCCAATTTGGTTCGGTCAAACCCTGAATTGCAATTAATCATCGATTAATCAGCAATTTTTCGCCGCATTAATAACTTAGACCCGAGATACCATTCCTATGCCTAATGACCTCATCAAGAATTTTTCTACTCTTCACAAGGCCCTTAGAACTAGGGGTGGGCACAGTCCGGATCGGTTCCAAATTTGGAGGAACCTAACTCGAACCGTTTAAAATTAACAGATCCGGTCCGGTCCGGATCCCTTCATTTTGAACATTGGAACCGAACCTAACTCGAACCGTTTGGAACTGTCCGGTTCTTACGGTTCCTTACAATTCTGGAACCTAACAATTCACAAAGACCATCCCACAGTCAGGAACCTAAGGACTTCACAAGGAGATGAAGATGATGCTAAAGGGGCAGACATTACCATTTCAATAAGCGGATTAGGCCAAAATGGGAATAAAAAACAAATAACATGAAACCCAGTGGGACAGTAGAACAAATTTCTAAGCAAGAACAAGATACTAATAACTCAACACATACAAATTTCTAATCGAAACGCAAGAACAAGATGATACCTTCTTGCAGGAAGAATCCCCACAGTGGGACAGTAGGTATTGAACTTCCCAGACCGAACAGATTCTACAATCGCACCCTCAGCTACAGGAGTGGTTCGAAAGCAAGGAAACACAGAAGGGTCGAACAGATTCTAAAGCAAGGAAACACATAAGGAAACACAAATTCTACAATCGCATCCTCAGCAAGGAAACACAGAAGGGTCGAAGTCGAACATATTCTATTCTACAATCGCATCCTCAGCTACAGGAGTGGTTCGAAAGCAAGGAAACACAGAAGGTTTCATGAGTTTGTTCAGTGCACCTCTGACTGTTTCTCACTTTCTTTTCTCCTCTTTACCTTACTAATTTACTTTCATATTTAGGTTTTGGTAAATGTGATTTGAAACGGGTCCAACCCGGACCGTTTCTTTTTAAAAAATAGGAACCGGGACCTAACCGTTTTATAATGAACCCAGACCGATCCGAACCGTATTAAAAATACAAAATTAAAATCCGAACCGTTTAAAGCAAAACGGTCTGGTTCGGTTTGAATCCGTGGATCCTTGACCCGTTTGCCCACCCCTACTTAGAACTCAAGAATGATACTCATGCACGCCATCATATACCTCGCCTATGCCATGATTTGTAGCAACTCACAAGAAAACTAAGTAATGCTTCAAATCACATGCCCCAACCACTTAGGGATGAGTTATAAAATATGATATTAAATCTCCAATCCCAAAAGTGTATATTTTGGAATTCCCCTCAAGATCCATCATAAGATACCCAGAAAGTGTCGACAAGACTTTAAAACTCTTAGGAAAGCCATCAACCCCGAGGCCTTAGACGAAAACAATCCTTGTCACCATATCTTCCGCTAGCAACTATGTTATTAAATCAGTGATTAATTGGCCATCAATCGTCGATTAATCACTTCCTATCTGTGAAGTGAGTGTTATAATTTTCGAATTAATCGTTTGAACTATCTCAGGCAGAGTTATTGTTTAATCACTCTTGAAAGACCCAAATTATTTTGCCAAAATTCCATCAATACCTACTCATATGGCAAATAGAAAGCAGTGTAAAGAGGCTATAAAAAAAACACATAAATAAATAAAATCACAGAAAAATAACAAGCAAACTAAAGAAGACAAAGACTAAAGAATGAGAGTTGTATTCATACTCTATCATGGATCTCATTTATTTTTTAATCTGTAAAACATGACGTATCTCGTACAAAATGAGTGTGTTCTAAATCTTGACATACACCGTGAATTTTATAATATGGATAATCGGATATGTTGACATTTGATGATATATGCATTAATCTACAATTTTATCTTGTCATATACAACACACAAAATATAGTTCTGATTATTTCTAATGTATCTTGATTAATCTCATATGGATCCTTAACCAATTAGATTTTGAGTAATGATTTGACTATATAGGCTAGCAATAGCACTCCATGTCTCCATAAATGGAAAGCTTGGAGGGCTCATTGAGCATAGGAAATAATAATTGTGGTAATCACTGACAAAATTTTGAGCCTGATATCACCGTCCATTTTTCATCATCCACACTTTGAATGCCTTCCACCACCAAAAATAATCGGACCCTCATCCAAAATTAAAATTTCAGTAGTCACTATCTCATCAAGAACTCATCCTAACTTCCCAATACTTGCTCCACTGCACAATTTTCTTTTAAAGATAATTGAGCTTAAAACATGACAACTAGTTGAACCCATCACCTCTGCCTCCTTCCACTTATTTTCCAAAAGTTGAATAAAGCCACCCTCCTCTAACCAAGGCATCTCAAGTCAGAAGGGGCCCATTTTCCAAGTGCACAAACCATTACACAAGGAAATGGAGGAATGACACCATACCATCAATCAAGCCACTAAATCAACCGATGCCCAATAGTCAATCCAATCATGTGAAACTTGGAAACTGGCAAGCTTGCTCATAGTCGGGACAACTTGGTTAAGATTATGACACTACAAATCTCTCCCACTCTTAGTCAAAGAAGTTCCAGCCCTCTGCCCACCTAGGCTTAAGTGTGTTATTCATCAATCTTGGACTCGATATGCAGCCAGTTGATGACTTACTATGGTGACTGTAAGTTAAAATCGTGACTCCATTTCTCATGAAATAATGAGATACATATAAGCATCAGCACATAAGCCATCCTCTGACTCCTGCAACTGATCATGCATAGGTGATGAACAGCTCTATGCATTATCAAATGTTGATAAAGATGATCGCGAAGCACTTTCTTTATCAGCTGCATCAGCTCCTTTGACGCATAAAAAAGATCAGTACCTTCAACACCATTTTCGGTAATAGTATCCACATCAGAGTGAAGAAGTTTTAGTAAATCCTAGACATTCATAATCAAGGAATGCCCATAGTCTTACCATGATGATAAATATCATGATGCTCATTGGAAATGATCCTTTTTTATTTTTGTTCAGTGAATGCATCAAACTCCAATTCCAAGGTTATAGGTAAACTACCTGAGATTTATTTGTAAAAGAAGTTCCCACTTGGCAGAAGAATAATATCATCAAGATGAACAATGGTCTTTGATTAAAGTTTTCCAGGAAGTCAGCGAACTCCAATTAGAAATTTGTAAGTGGAGGCCTAACAAAATCAACTAAACCAGATATCCATGGTCAGGACCTCCACTGTATTTCGACTGGTTCAGTCAGATCTATAGCTAGAGGTATCAAGCTACTTAAGATACAAAATAAATAGGAGCACAATTTCACCATTCCCAGCCATCAGTGGTGTCACACCCAAACACCTAATACTGTACCGTCTGTACGTATAGAACAAGACATACCAAATGATTGAAATACAAAAACAGGCAAGGAAAAGAAGTCATTTGCCAATCAAAAGTGTAAGAATGTATGACGAAAACAATAAAATAATGGTAAGGTTGACTAGCCTCGAAACCATAAATTTGGCATAAAAGCTTCATAAGCATCGAGAATCCAATTACAAGCCTGGGCTTGTTTTCCGTCCAGGTCCACAGCCAACTTCTGGAAATGAAGATGTCCAATTCCCCAACCTAAACCTTCTAAACTTCCTAACTACAACCTCACATAATTTTCACTATTTGTTTTGCAAACAAGAACCTTTAACAATATCATCCTTGAACCTACCTTTGAACAAGAGACCACAAATTATGAAAGAATGGTAGATGTGAATAGGGGTGGGTACGGTCCGAATCGGTTCCAAATTTGAAAGAATCTAACTCGAACTATTTAAATTTAACGAATTTGGTCCGGTCCGATTTCCCTCATTTTAAATATTGGGACCGAACCTAACTCGAACCGTTTAGAACAATCCAGTTCTTACAGTTCCACTATTTAACACCCATAAGATAAAAGAACTAGATAATACTACTCCAGGTTCTAACCCCCCAACATTAGTAAAATAGATATTTCCATATAGCATCATTAAAATCTTCAGAGTAAGTCCATCGTAAGATTGCAACAGAAGATCTAAAACACTGATCAAAAACCAAAACTATTCCCTTTCGATCAATATGAAGTGAATGCAAAAGAGCTCCTCCTTCGGTACCATCAGCAAAATCAAAGAAATTAGTACATGTTTGCCATCACGAACCCACATTGTACCCATCAAACTATTGTTGAACTTTAAAGCTGAAAACTCAAAAAAAGTTTCAAAAATTGAAAATATCAACTGAAATCATACTTTTTGTTTATTCAAACAATCTCCCTTGGCTCTCTTGAGCTCCTCTTTCAAGCTTTCACACTTGGAACGGCTCTCAATCTGTCAAAAACAACCAAACAACTATCTAAATCAATCGATTTAGATTGAATCTTGTGTTCAACCAAGAAATGAAGCTGATCAGATGAGCGAGTACATAACGATTTAGTGTAACCCTTCACCAACCGTTAGTTTTGTGCATAATTTGATTTGTTATGCAAGTAGAGTAGAGATTAATAATTTCATCAAAGACTTGGTGAGAAAAATTTACTAAAATTTGACTTAAGATTGGTGCAAGTGAATTGAAGAGCTTTTCGTCGAGGTTGGTTTCAATGTCCAAATTCGATTTAAGCAATGAAATCTCTTTGATTCCCTTTCCGAAATCCTGCTAAGAAATCTTGCTAGTAAACTTATAGATCGAGAATGGTATCTTTGCCTTCTTCTCCGGTGGTGACAACCACCTCCTCAAGCTTGATGATCGGGGCGACCTGGGCGCCGGTGTCTTTGTTTTCTGTGGAGACAGTTTCTTCTTTTTTTTCCTTGCGTTTGGGACCTTTACTCGTCATTATTGATGGAAAAGAAAAGCAAGAGGAGAGAGAAGTTTGAAAGGGTTTTGTGCTTTGTGTGTTGTGCTCTTGGGATTTTTAGGGTTCAAATAAAATTTTGTTACCAATAATCAGATTAAGACATGGATATAGGTGTTATACAAAACGGGTTTGAACCGAACCATTTGAATACAAATATTTGGAACCAGACTCGAACCATTCTACAACGGATCCAGACCGTTTCTTGATTTACACAATGAAAACCGGTCCTTTTGGAGCAAAATGGTCCAGCTCGGTTTGGATCCGCGGTTCCTCGACTCGTTTGCCCACCCTTAGATGTGAGGATTACACTAAGAAAATTTACGAAAGCATTATTGGTTCAAATGCTTAAACAATAACTTACTATCAGGGATTACAAAGAAAAAAGGAAAGTGATTTTTGGGGACAATAGACAACTACACAGACTAACCTATCCTCTTGGAAGTTCACCTCCCTAACGTAACACAGTTACCTTTTCTAGTCATCTAATGTCCTTCAAATAATTTATTTTCTTCTGTAGTGTTAGATCCATTACTTCTATAACATCCAACCAAACCATGGAAACACACGTCACTATGTCTGGTACCCAATATTATTGCAGCATTGCTCATTTTTCTTCAAATAATGTACAAGTAGTTGAACACTTGCTGGACTTATTAGACAGTCTTAACTCCTAATATGTTACCATATAATTGTACTCTTGCACTTTTGTCAAACAACCTTCAGGTAATATTCTGGAAGCTCTGGTATCCAGTATCCCTTTCTCAATTTAATGGGAGATATTCACCAGGTAAAAAGATGATTGAAGGAATTATCAAGTGGGTGCATAATCACAACGTTTTACTATTTTAGCATACTAGTTTTCAGTTTACAACTAAATATTTCTTCAAACTAAAACCAGTTTCACTTCAGATATAGGTGCCAATACATTGATGCCAGTTTTTTTTTTCCTCATGCAAGTTACTTAATCATGTAAGTGACTAAATCAGAGTAAGCTTCATTTTACTTTCTTCCTCTTTTGGGTAATGATCATCTGAACACTCATGTAAATAACTGCAAACAATGTGAGAAATATCAATCATCAACCTAATCCTATGAATGTATAATAATGAGATAATTACCAAGAAACATGATAGACATCTAACCAAAATTGAAAATCATATAAAAAATTAAAAAAACAACTCAATTTGTTCCAGCAAACTGAAAATAATCATGAACATCAAATACAAATAGTAGATACATGGAACATACCATAACTGTGACCTTGAGCAATCAGTGTTTCTTTGACTTCTTGGATGATGATTTCCCTTTCTTGTTACCTGCATACTTCTCAACCTCCTCTTCCTCATCATCTCTTCCTCTTCTCATTTTTCCCCCAGACTCTTTGAGTTTCATGAGCGATATTCTTTTAGCTTCCGAAACCCGCTCCAACAACAGTAAAACTTCCTCCTCTTGCGCTGGAAATTCAGGAAGCTTTTTCCCAATGAGCTTCTCTATCTGTAAGTACCATTCAAGCTCGTACTGATTTACAAGTGAAATAGCAACTCCAGATCGTCCAGCACGAGCCGTTCTACCCACACGATGAATGTAATCCTTAGAATTGGTGGGAATATCATAATTAATAACCATATCAACGGACGGAATATCAAGACCACGACTCGCCACATCAGTACATATAAGAATATTACACTCCCCAGCCTTGAATTTGTTTAAGGCCCCAAGTCTCTTCGCCTGGGTCATCTGCCCACTTATCGGAATCGACCTTAACCCAAGATTACGCAAAAGCAAAGCCAAAATCCGAGTTGCTTCACAAGTCCTCGTAAACACCATAGAAGTACTCCCGGACATTTCACTCAAAATAAACACAAAATAACAATCCTTATGCTTAGCCGGCACAAACCTAAACTGCTGCTTAAGGGTATCAACCGTGGAGTACTTCGAAGCAGCCTCAATCTTCACCGGGTTCCTCAAACATGCCCGCTGCAATTTCTTAACCTTCTTCGTCATTGTTGCCGAAAACAAGTAGGTCTTCCTCTCCCTAGGCACAGCCTTCAATATATCATCAATACTCTTTTCAAAATCCTCATTCAACAACCTATCCGCCTCATCCAAAACCAAGTACTTCAATGTCCTCAGACTAAAGCCCTTAGTATTTGACAAATGATCGATGAGTCTCCCCGGGGTTCCCACAACTATATGTGGTCGCTTCGCCAATGCAATTGATTGTTGCATTATATCTACACCACCAACAAGAACTGCGCATTTGACCCCTACGCTCGACCCCAATGCTTCGAACTGCTCGGCAATTTGGATTGCGAGCTCCCGTGTGGGGGAGAGGACGCAGGCGAAGAACGACTGTGGTGTGTCTAAGAGAGAGTTGAGTATTGGCAGAGCGAAAGCCCCGGTCTTGCCTGACCCTGTTTGGGCGAGGCCGATCAGGTCTTTGCCTTCAAGGGCGTGCGGGATCGCTTCGATCTGGATCTTCGAGGGAGTTATCCATCCCATGGATTGACATGCTTCCACGAGTTGGTCGCAGATGCCCAAGTCCTTGAAGGTCTTGTTCGTCGTCTCTTCGGTCACGTCTGCTGGTTCTGCCATTGATGAAGGTTTGGTGGTGGCTTTAATGACGGTTTCAAATGCTGAATGCTTTGCTTCACTACTCTCAACCACCCAGCTCTGCCGTTGTCTCTGTCTAGGATTAGGGCTTTGTTGTTGGTCTTGCAGTTCAGGAAGAGCTCATAAACCCTTCGTTAAATTTGTTGACACCGTAGCCGAATGCAAGGGCACCCACGTGCCAATACATAATTTCTTATATTTTTCACTTAGAAAATAGAAAATATATAAAATGGTACCTAAAAAAAAATTCTCTCAATTGTTTAGTACAAAAAGAGAAACTTACTTACAATTTGGTACCTATTTTCAAAAGTTTGAAAACCCTAGCATGTGAGTCTTCTTCCGCGTTCTCATATCTTCTTCTCGATTCAGTTGTCGCCACCTACCACTGCCTTGATCCTAAACCCTGGATTTGGCGCTCCTCGACTGCCACAACCACCCAAAGACCATTTTTTTCTTCATGATTCAACCACCACCAACAACTACAATCACCCGACCCCTAATGAGGTTAGGTTCGCACCATCTCCAGCCCTCAAAATCCTAATTTGTAGAGCAGTAGGATGGCACGTACCATATATTGCACGTGCAAAGGTATTGATGTAACTGAGTTTCTTTTAATAATAGTGTTATTAGTCATATTGTAATTAGGCCTATTTAGTAACAGTCCATAAAGTTACAATTTTAGTTTTCAGTTAGGTTTATGGTTTGTTTATTGTTGTAGAAGTTAGGTCAATTATAAAAGTGGTATAGATCACATGTTAATTAGGTTCATTGATGAAAAGAATTTATTCAGTTATAGTCTTTTAGTTATCTTCAATTTCTGCATTATTTTTAATTCTCGTTTATTTGCAAGTTAAATTCTAATAGGTACCAAATTGATAACAAGTTTTTTTGGGTTGTTTTTTTTCTATTTTTAGTTTTTTCACAAATACTATTATGTCATTTTTATGTCTTGTGTAAAGATCTTCACTAGTGTGTAAGCCAATTATACGACCATTGATCACTACACCAAAATATTTAATTGAGACATAAGCCAATTTTATAATTTGAACATTTATTTACCTTACGTTAGGATATAGTTATAGTGAAAATATAAGTTTTTAATATTTTATATTTAATAAAAATAAAGGGCATTGGGTTAAAAGGACTTTTTTGTGGTTTGAGTGCCAATTTAAGACTCATTAAATTTTGGTTTAGTTAAGATGCCTTTCACATGCCAAAACACTATTTATACGACATTCTTCACAAACGACACTATTTGCGTGACATTTTTCTCTCGCACACTGATCATGGAACATATGGTATTAAGCACTCTGCAAATGTTTAAAATGTTTGTAGGGTCCGAAAAGCAATTGAAATTTGTTTTTTGACCAATGCATACCATAAAATTTATGCAAACACTTTGTATGTTCGAAAATCAATTGAAAAACTTTATTTTATCATTGCATACTTGATATTCACGTAATTTATACTTAAATTATCTTATAATATATGAGTTTCAAATATTCTATTTTATTCTAATTATTTAATTTTCTCTTTTTATAGGACTGAGAGTTTAAATGATGAAATCGCATTAGCACAGTAAACATCCCCGAAGTGGCACGAACGGTGAGGTAAAAGAGGAAGCCTACGCCCAAGGACATAACCTAAAAGCCTATCTCCCCATCTATATATACAAAAAATCTAATTGTCGAGGAAAGCAGCGAGGAAAACAGCGAGGGACTCCACAGGGGGGAGGGGGAGCCGTCCATTCCCTCGGGATGCGCATTTTCAACTCCGGAATGCATGTGTTCAAAAGTCAAACGCGCATCTCAAGGGTATGGACGGCTCCCCTCCCCCCTGTGGGGTCCCTCGTTGTTTTCCTCGACAATTAGACGGGTTCGTATATATATCTTGAAAAATTCTAAGTGTCGAGGGAAATGGCGAGGAAAACAGCGAGGGACTCCACAGGGGGGAGGGCCGTCTATCCCCCGGGATGCGCGTTTGAACCCTCAAGAGGCGTGCGTTGAAAATTCAAACACGCATCCCAAGGGGAGATGGACGGCCCTCCCCCCTCCTGTGGGGTCCCTCGCTGGTTCCCTCGACAATTAGACGGGTTCATATATCTTTCTTTGTCACGACTGTTTTTCCCTCATCTCTTTTGGGAGGCAGCCAACTAAGAGGGCAGGCAACCCTTTTTTCGAGCAACCAAACAACCTTCACAACTTCTCTTCTCCTCTTTCTCGCGAGCAAGAAAGAGGACCATCACGCCAGCCACCTTGACAACTTCCTCACCACCACCTAGCCATCCATTTCTCACCTTTTCTTTCACTCTGCGATCATCACTAACAAATGTCTCGACCTCACTGTTTTCTTCTTCACATACATGCAAACATCACCAGACAACTCTATTTTTTTCTATCTTCTTCTTGTCGCCTAAATCCACCATCGTCACCACCTTACAACGTCTGCTTCTTCACCTAATCTCGCCAAAATAGCCACATCGTTATCATGAGCAGTTTTTCTATTTCACGCCACTTCTTCTTCATAATCAGACCACGCCACCTCGTCCCCCCTCTCACCCTGTTTCTCACCATCATCTCCTCCTCTAGATTCCATCACAACCAACCACTCACAAACCTCCCTCTTCTCTTTCATCTGCAACCCATCCATCTTGACATCTCTCCTTGCAAGCTCACGCAACAACCAGACACCTCGTCCTCCCTTTTTCGCAATCTCACCTCTACCTCGCCTCCCTCTTATTCCTATCTTTTTCGCCTTTTTTTCCTTTGATTCTCACACACACACACAGAAGCATCGCATAGAGCAGCAGTTCGCACGGAGAAGTCGTGAAGAAGAAGAGTTTTGAAGATAAAGGATATTTTGAATCTCTTATTTCCGCTATTGACACCACACATTCTATTTTGTACCACCACAGAGCAACCACACGTACTTTTGTGAATCGTGTTCATTCACCCACGCTGCTATCGTGACCACTACCATGATCTTCTAAACATTTCGCTAAGGCGCAAATGATTCCTCAGGCTCAGTAGAATTTTCTTTTGTCTTTTATTGTTCTTTGATGCATTGCAGAGTTTAACATTGAATTGATTTGTGAACAAACGCATATTATTTTCACCGTGTATGTCATTCATCCAGAGTAGTTAGAATTATTCTATGTTTTTGTTTAAGCATGTTTTATTCATATTAGTTAATGAATTCATGGCAGGTAAAATTATTCTATATTTTTGTTTAAGCATGTTTTATTCGTGTTAGTTAAACATGTGATTAATTGTGCCTTAAATAGACAATTAATGTTAGGGGTTTCCATCTTTGCTAAAATTAATCTACTACATTAAGGGACAATAATTGATATTAGTATAATTTTATGAACTCGTGACACCCAACATATATAGGCGTGACACCTCGCTTGCTTCGTGATTAGAATAGAAATTTTCAATTGTGACATTTACCATGTATCTCAATGCACAAATGTTGAAAATATGATGAAACTTTAGCATGTTATTTCAAATGTAAATTTATAATTGGATGTATGCATACCATACGATGGGATCGTGTGCATGGTATGTGAATACTTTGCAAATGGTTAACTCATTTTCTAATTTTAGAAGTCAGATTTTGTTTGAGATTTCACTTACAATAATTCTTTTGCAAACCTCCATATGCAAGTTTGAGAATATTTTTGAATTGAACATTTTTCACTCAAACAGAATGTAAAACCATTGATGCATGTAAGAATGTATCCTATACCAAAATGAGCACTAGCTTATGAATAAGTGTCTGGAATGGTAAACGCTTAGATATAGGATTGACATTAGGTTGAAGAAATTGTTTTTAACTAGAACCCTTCAAGACTATCAAATACTTTCCCTTGGTTCTAAGGTCGTTAAAGAGAATTTTTTTTAGTATTTCTTGAATTACTAAAGCATTAACTTGGTAATGAAAGGCAAAAAATGATGGAAGAATTTGATTCTAATTAGTGGTATTCAGTTAATTTGAGATGGCGAGTCTTTGTTGTTGATGCAAAGAAAATATGGCTTCCATTAACAATCGATCATTTTTAACTCATATGGAACTTAAGCAACACTTACAGTTGTTGGCCAGTAATATTAGCATCTTTAAACATTCCATCATCACTGTGTTTTAAAAGTGAGTTTTTTTTTTAAACATTGTTGACATTAGGGCCTAAGGCATCAAACAAACAAATTGATGTTCTTTTCAAATTACATTAAAACACAGTAAGTGTTGCTTAAGTTCCATATGAATTAAAATGTGTTTTGACATGGGGTGCGTTTACTAAAAACCCAATTACATTAACAGTAATGTTATTGTGGCCATCCATGATTTACTTGCATACAACACTGTTAGGGGTGTTAATTTCTCCCTAAAAACCGACCGAATTAACCGAACTGAACCGAGCCGAAAATAACCGAAATCGATTAAAAATCGAAATTAAATCACCAAAACCGAACCGAACCAATTCGGTTCGATTGCGGTTTGAGGTTTTTTCAACACCGAAAAAACCGAACCGAATCGGATATACAAATCATTCCCCAAAATCCCCTCCCTCACATGACACACACCCTCGCAAGTCTCAAACCAAACCCTAAACATATTTTATCCTCTCAAACCCTAAAGGCCTAAACAAAGCCTCCATTCCTCACCTCTTTTCACTCTTCTTCTGGCCGCCTCCCATCCTCAATAAAAGCACTCATTGAGGCTAACTTCTCATCTCTCTCAATCGAACTTTCGACTCAAGAGACTTCCAAGAACAGATCTAAGCACCAAGCCACCTCCGGCTGCCATCGACCACCATTAAGGCACATCAACCACCTCCTCGCTTTCAAAGGCACGACCCTCTTTCTTCTTCTTCTCTTCTTTTTCTGTCGTCAACAACAACAACCAATTGTAGGGTTTACTTGTTCATAATCATCCCTGGTCTCTTACGTATTGTCTTGCATTGATGATGCATGTCTGTTTGGTTGATGTTTCTTTTATGTTGTATTATATCTTTGATCTATATAAATGAGCTTGCAGGCTGCAATGAGTGTAGAAGTAGGATTTTGTCTCACTCCTATTGAGTTCTTTGATGGTCAAACATCTTACTTTGATGTTTTTATGTTGTATTAAAAGACATCTCACTCTTCTGCAATGAGAGTATAGAAGTAGGATTCTGTTTGGTTGATGTTTATTCCTATTGATGTCTCACTCAACTTACCTATTGAGTTCTTTGATTCAGTGCTTGAGTTCTTTTATGTTGTACTATATCTTTGATTTGTATAAATGAACTTGTAGGCTGCAATGAGAGTGTAGAAGTAGGATTATGTCTCACTGTCTGTGCCAACCACAATTACAGAATGGTTTGAACTTTATTAGATGAGGTGATATGTGGGGGAAATGAGTTGGTTGTTTATCTTCTTTGCATTTTTGTGTGGTTTGGTAGGGTTTGTAACTAAAATGCACATGATGGATCATGTTTTATTCTCTCTGTCATTTTTTTATTAAGATCATTCAATTGATAAGGACAATTTTGAGTTTGGGTTATTAATAAGTGCAAAATATTAGGGTATTACTAATAAAGTCAAAATATTAGTAAAAAATTTGGCCATTGTTTTTCTGATAAAAATTACGAAAAAAATATTAGCATTTTAAAGTGGCTGCTGCACGATTTAGTCAATGCTATAAATAGATTGGAGATTGTATTTATGCAAGCAATAAATAAGAAGGACACTTGGGATTTTCTAAGTCTGATGATTATATATTGATCACTTATTATAATAGAAAGACACAAAAAGATTTTGATGTTTGAGATATTTAGAAATTGAAGTTCAGATATGTCAGGGGCCCTTTTCTCTAGTACTCTATAGCAGATCGAATGAATTAGATAATTATGATATTGATAACAATGGTGCTAGATTATGATAGGTGCCAGAAAAAATGGAAAATGTCTCAAATTATTTATTTTTGAAATGTTAGTTGGTGAAATTAGTGAACTCTAAATGTAGGGAATGGATTATTGCAGAGGAGTTTGCTAGTAACATTGGTTCAAGGGAGTCTTTTTATTGAAGTGTTGTTTTGATTCAAAACTCTAGGTGTCTATTAATAAGTGCAAAATATTAGTAACATGGAAATTTTCAGTTGCTTTAATTGTATTTGATTGTTGAGATTTTTGTATATGAACATGGAATTGTTTTTAATGGGTTATTCTCAATTCTGACTGTGTGTAACTGTGTATTATGTTGAACATGGAATTTTTTTTACATGATGGTGATCACCAAGAACTCAAATGGTTCATCAAAGAAGAGAAAATCTCAGGTAAACATTAGGTTAACATTTTTTGGATTATATATATGGTAAAACTTTAGGTGAACTAATTTTTTTTTTATTGATTTATGTAGATGGAAATTGAAAGGGATTTATCATCACCTCAAGTTCAGTCCAACTCAGAATCAAGCCATCAAGCAGAAGGTGGAGCTCCAAAGGTGCTTGAAGGCGGAAGTGTGTCAGTTGTTGAGGTACATGATCTTCTCTGCGGGAACACTATGAAAGGTATAGGTCTAATGAAGGAACTAGGGCTAAGTGCAAATATTGTAGTTAAACTTTTTGTGGCTTCTTCAAAAAATGGTACATCATCTTTAATTGGTCGTAATGATAGATGTAAGAAATACCCCCCACACCCCCCCCCCCCCCCCCCCCCCCCCCCCCCCCCCCCCCCCCCCCAAATAAGGAAAAGATGTCCTCAAAACAAAAGGTCTTGTCTTATAGTAACCCTACAAAAGTTGCAATTGGTTTAGTCAAAAAGAAATTACCAAAGCATGTGTTGAGATGGTAATTATAGATGAGTGATATTCACATAATTATTACATAATATATCCCTCAATTTATATATGTTAGTGTTTCAATTATTATATTTTATAGTAATTATTTCGTTTTAATGTATTTGAGGAATTGAGCGTAAACGATGAAATCATATCAAGGCGACAAGTTAAGGAACGACAATTAGTCGATTCTAACGGTGGAATAAAGCAGATGGTCACAAACCTAACCCAAACCTAATTCATAACCTAAACCCAAAAACTTAATCCATAACCTAAACCCAAACCCAATGCCAAGCCCAATCCTACCCTCATTGATGAATCATCCCCTCATCTCATCCCTATTCATCTTGATCATTTTCTATAAATACAAGAGAATAAGGTGAGAAAAAAGGGAGGAAGATAAGGGAAAAGAAGAATTAGACAAAAATCAAAACCTCTTTCTCAAATTGATTCTCATCACCCTCACCACTCATCCATCTCTCACTCACTCAGCAATCACCTCCATCCTCCACCTCGCCACCACCATCACCCGAGCACCACCACCACTTCCGGACAGCACAACCGCCACCACCACGAAACAGGGGTGTGACAACCCTGTTTCGCGTCAGAGCCACCTCCATCACCGTCCATGTCCCTATTCCTGTCCATCATCCATCAACCTCCATCCGCCATCGACCTGTTTCGCGACAGAACACATCCGCGAGCCACCACAACCACCGCGAAACAGAGCCTCACCGCGACTCTGTTCCGCCTCGCCACAGACCCTGCTCCTCCTTTCTCTTGGACTCTCTTCGTCTCAAGCTCCTTCCTGCCTCCCTCTCTCACGACCACCGTCACACCAGACCGAGCACCACCGCCACCACCTCGCGAGACAGAGCTCGCAAGCAGAAACAGGGAGTCCATGTTCCTCGTCCTTCTCTGTTTTTCTTGTTGTTATCTCACTGTTTCCTCAACCTCTCTCTCTCTTTTTTAGGTTCTGGAGACGGTTTGAAGACTGAGGAAGCTCGCGAGGAGCAGAAATCACCACTGCGAGCGGTGCTGCTCGCTGGAGAAGAAGGCGGAGGCGAGGAGCGTTACTGTAGCGAGGGTGGGAGACCGAGTCAAATCCGTTTTTGGCTATTCACACCCCCGGTTCTGCTCTGTACCACCACAGAGCGTTTTGGGAACATTTTCTCGAGATTCATGTTCGGACCACCTGCTGATCTGTTGAGTGCCACCACATCGAGTTTGTGACAAATTAAATGGGTTGCATAATTCATTTTGATTTATTTTACTGAATTGTGTGTTTAATTGTTAATTACAATTTATTTCTGAATTTTGATAAATTGCTTTCACCTTGCATGTTCGAGAAATTAAATTTGATATGTTTGGTAGTTAGAATTACCCTTTATCAATATTCAAAGCATGTGCTAAAAATATTAAGCTTAAACTTTGATTAAGTGTGCCCTAAAAAGACACTTAATACTTGGTAAGAGCGTATTTGCTTGAAATAATTTGTTAATGTTTGATAGAAACATGATATAAGTTGAATTGGATTTTAACGATCACATATTCGGTGTAAGCAAGGGATTCTCATCCCTAAAGCTTCTCGTTTTTAAATTCAGTAATTTAGATTTAAATGTTTTTGCTAACTCATTGGTGAGTCCAAGCCCACAAAACCCATCTCATCTATCTTTTATTTTATTTTTCTTATTTTTAGTTTAGTTTTAAAAACACTGTAACCCCATTTCCATTTAAATTAGTTTAATTAAATTATTAAATTCAATTGCACTCACTTTCCTCGTGGGATCGACCCGTACTTGCCGTTGTCTACCAGTTAGGCACCGTGCACTTGCGGTTATTACAAGTTGGTTAAATTAACATATTTATTTAGGTTAGTTAAGTCCCCATCAAGTTTTTGGCGCCGTTGCCGGGGAAGGTAGCGGTGTAATTGAATTTAAGATTTATTTCACTAATTTAAAAAAAAAAATCAAAAATACAAAAATATAAAAAATAAAAAAAATTATTAAGTTCTTTTTACACTCATTTTGTGTTTGATTTTGCAGATTACACGCTTCTCAAGGAAATTGGACGATCCTGCAAAACATCAAGCAAAGTTTTTTTTTTTTTTTTTAAATTTTGTGAGGAGAGTTTTAATTTTATTTTCACCTCGTTTTACGAGTGTGTGGTGTAATAATTTTTAAACTCTACTGTTTTCATTTTGTTTAATCACAAAAAAAAAACCCAAAATTTTCTAAGTCAAAAGAAATTATAGGGAAACAATTTTAATTGTTACCCAATAATTTTTTATGATTTAGAAATCCAACTTCTAAGACCAAGACCAGTAAATTTATTTGCATGTGCTTGTGTGTTGAGTGAAACGGATAAAAAGAAGTCGGACATTTTTTTGAATTGTGCTAACTTTTTGTGCAGAACGGAATACGCACACTGTAAGTATTTCTATCACACGCAACATATTAGCGACCAGGGTGCTTGGTGTAATTGTTTGAAATTGTGTGATTGGTTGTTTAATTTCTGTAATTGTGGATGCTAAACTTTAGTAATTCATAATAAGCAGACCCAGCTTATAAATAGAAACTGGTGGGACTTGATATCCCCACCTCATCACTCCAGCTGTGTGCAACCAATAGCCTAACATAATTAAAATCAATTAGCAAGTTAGATAGAGCATCTTTTAGGTACGGTGTTCATAGGACAACCAAGACCAAGGTGAATTCAATAATTTTTGTGTTGATACAAGCTAAAAGTGACGATGGGTTTAATCATTCAATGAACTCCGAGAGGCCACTGCCACAAGGGTAAGTTACCCGGTACGCCGAGTCATAAGTAAGCTACGATCCACAAGAAGAATTGGTGTAACCAACAGTTTTTGGTTAGGAACACAAGCCTCAAGTGTGCATTTAACATCACATCGTTCTCACATCTATTGGCTTACAGAGCGGTAGCACAAGGAAGTACTTAATTGGACCATTGTGACCTCCTTCTCTTGTGCGATAATCCGGTTTCTTTGAAACAAAACTCTAGCCTACTGATTTTGAACTTTGCGGTGTAAAGTGTACACTCTTAGGATCAACTTGTAGCACCCATTGATGTGTCATAAAGATTACATAAGAAATAATTGTCCCCCAAAGATAAAAAGATAATTGATCTAAAAAATGTTGATTGCTTAGGGAGGCATGTTTCTTGTGCATTTATTGGTTGTTGATTGCATGTGAGCCTGTGTATATTTTTAGAGTTAGTGCTTTCAAAAAAAAAAAAAAAATGAACACAAGGGATTATCCAGCCTATTTTTTCGAGCAAGTCAATTCATTTTATGATATGCGACGACCTGATTATGATCCATATTTAGATTATTACAACCCAGGTCGCCTATCATCCTGACTTCTCATGGGCTCATGGTCAGTACCATGAAGGCCCTCTAAACACTCCTCAGACTCCTCAAGCTTTCATTCATGATAATGAGTTAGAGGATATCATGAAAATTTTTATAGAGCAAACAGGAGAAATACTTGTGCAAAACTCTCATGATATCACAGAATTGACAACTATTTATCAACAAAACTCTCTAGCTACCCGGAAACTTGAGATGACTGTGAGTCAGATAGCTGAGTCACTTCCTGAGATAGAGTCAGAAAAATTCCCTAGCCAACCTATTTTCAACCCAAATGGTCAATTTGAACTTAGTGGCACATCTGAGTCGGACAGTGAAGATGACCAATCCATTACTACCCTTAGGAGTGGAAAATTGGTTGACAATCAGGTAGGAATGCCTGACATAAGTGTTATTATATCCTCACCCAATTTTACACAGGTTGCATCCTCCTTTCATAAGAAGGCTGATAAAGCCTCATTTATCGATGAACCTGTAGATTCTGAGACACTACAGACATCTCCTTCCCATATTGACTCATTAGACATATGCCTTCCTAGTGACTCATGCATAGAATCACACTGTGAACATTCTTTAGAGTCTCCCCTTGATGGTTTTCATGATACACATGACCATTTAGAGACTTGTTTGACTCACTTTAGTTTAGACTTTGATGTTGATGATTCCATTAGGGGAGTCAATGATTTGATTGACTCAGTCCCCATTGTGGATCCTAGTTATAAATGGAAGTCTAAAGTGAAACCTTTTCCACTCAGTAAGTCAAAACTAGTCCCATCAGTTGAGCCACCTGAGCTTGACCTTAAACAATTACCTAACACCCTCAGGTATGCATTTTCAGGTGATGAGTTGTCTAGACCAATATCTCTATGTAATTCATGTGATGAGCCTGTACCACCTGATATATCCATCGTCTCATCTACTTGCATCACATTCCCATTTACTAAGGCTATTTTCACCGATCCCTTGTGCTGTTGTGAGGATTTCAGTTTTCACCATCCTGTTGTGAAAATTATCCAATCTTCTGATTTGGAACCAGACATAGGATGTTCCCTTTTTGGAGCACGCAAGGATCATCTGTTGTGTATGACTACTGGTCACTTTTGGAATGTCCTAGTGTATTTGGTTCCCCATGTGATTGCTATATTTTGGTGGACTGATCCTCAACTGTTCAGGTTGTTGATATACGACCATGGACTAAGTGTTTGTAATATTCTTCCTTTCTACTTTTCGATACACCATTTTTTTCGGAAGAATATTTGTCGGGCTGATGACGTTAAACCAAGCGCTACTGGGAGGCAGCCTAGCTTTAGTTGTGTGTCTTTGCTGTTAGTCTGGATTGATTTTTGAGTACCCTATTTAGTTGTGTTTCACTCATACTCGTTAGCTCCATAACAGTTTTTGAGTTACAACTTGTTTTTTTTTTTAGTTTTCTTTGTTAGTGTCGAGTCTGCATTTTATCGATTTCTAATGAAAACTCCATGATTCTTATGTTTGTGAGCCTCATTGATGGATGACTTCTTGGAAATTGGTAAAATCTTCACCGCGGTAATACTGTTCTAACCACCTCTGATGTACTTATTTCATTCATTTGTCAGATTTATTTTGTTAAACATTGAGGACAATGTTTGGATTAGGTTTGGGGGTAGGGTTCATGAGTCGGTGAATTTTTCGTAGTGTTTTCTTTTCTTATTCCTTAAAAAAAATGCTTTTTCTGTCACGAAAATTTGGTCTTTTGCGATTATGAAAATGGATTTTAAATGTTTTATGCTCAAGAAAATGCAAGCTAACTTGACATATTGGTATATTGATAAAGACTGAAAGTTTAGTATGATCCTTAAGTTAGATCTAGTTCATGAGGTTTTTCAACTCGATTATCTTGCACCATGAGCCATGTTAGCATAATTTGAAGTTGATGAGTGAAATATATGCTAGAAAACCTTAGAATAATAGTGGAGACTTAACCCTGAAAGTTTTGAACCTTTCTATTTTTCTGAGGGTTATACATAAGCTTTGATTTTTCTTGAGATCTCATTATTCTCATTTTTCTGATCAATTGCTTTGGGAATGACATCAAAATTGAATTATTACACTAGAACTTCTTGGCTTATTCAATTGAGATGTCATAATACTGATCCGAACTTAGGAAATGATCTAGGCATATTTTTTCTTTAGACCATTAACTAGCCTTTTAACTTACCCATGACATTAACCTTTTTGTAGCCTTTTGAGCCTTAGAATAACTTTTATTTGTTAACCCATTAACCTTTACCCAACTTTTCTGGGAATGTGTACGGATGGATATACTTGGTGTAAAAAGGGCATAAAAAAAAAGCAAAATATGAGATATTTCATAAATCCTCTATGTGAAAAAAAAAAAAAAAAGGTTGAAGAAAAGGAAAATAGTTAAAAAAAAAAAGAAAAAAGAATGTCAATGAGGATAAAGATGTGAGAATGAAGAAAAAATTGATGGTGCGCAACATTGGTTTATTCTTGACAGCCTTAAGTGTTCGTATAATGGGTGTATACATTCCTAGAAATTTTTCTTAGAATCTTTTGACATTCCTTATTAACCATTACCCAAGCCCCATTACAACCCAACAAAGTCCTAGTTGATCTTAGGTAAAGGTTGGTTCTGTAGATGTGGATATTTAATAACCAAGACCTATGGTGTTTGATTCAACATTTCCAAAAGTAATTGATATTCCTGTCCATGAGATCATGTTTATTCCATTCTTGAAAAGTCCGTTCTTCATATTACTATATGTGAGATGATTGTTTTCCATTATTTACTCTTTTCCTCACATATAAACTGAGTGAAATACCAAATCTCTGAGTGCTTTATTGTGAGTGACATGAGAAGTTTGAAATCAAAACAAACTTTCTACAGGAGATTTAGTCATTGTTTTACTCTAAAATGAAAAGTTATGTTGATAGTGCCATCCACACACACACATTGAGTTGAGGATGATTGTGAATTTGTCTCGAACTTGTGGAGAATATTAAATTATTTGGAAATTTGTTGATACACTAAAATGACACTGTTGGTTTCTTGCATTTCTTGAAGTTTTAAAATGAACACTGTTTGACCAAGTTTTGATTGATTCAGTAATGTTTGTGAGTAACATTTCTGGAAACCCTCACGAGACTATAACTCGTCCACTAGAGGTAATCTAGGGGTTTAAAGCCTTGTTGTATGTTTAAGGTAAGTGCAACCAATGATTCCTACGAAAGTGAGTTAGGATTTTCTTTTTATTGTTTTGCTCGAGGACTAGCAAAATATAGGTTTAGGGGTATTTGATATTCACATAATTATTACATAATATATCCCTCAATTTATATATGTTAGTGTTTCAATTATTATATTTTATAGTAATTATTTCATTTTAATGTCTTTGTAGGAATTTGAGCGTAAACGATGAAATCATATCAAGGCGACAAGTTAAGGAACGACAATTAGTCGATTCTAACGGTGGAATAAAGCAGATGGTCACAAACCTAAACCCAAAACCTAATTCATAACCTAAACCCAAAAACCTAATCCATAACCTAAACCCAAACCCAATGCCAAGCCCAATCCTACCCTCATTGATGAATCATCCCCTCATCTCATCCCTATTCATCTTGATCATTTTCTATAAATACAAGAGAATAAGGTGAGAAAAAGGGGAGGAAGAGAAGGGAAAAGAAGAATTAGACAAAAATCAAAACCTCTTTCTCAAATTGATTCTCATCACCCTCACCACTCATCCAACTCTCACTCACTCAACAATCACCTCCATCCTCCACCTCGCCACCACCATCACCCGAGCACCACCACCACCTCCGGACAGCACAACCGCCACCACCACGAAACAGGGGTGTGACAACCCTGTTTCGCGTCAGAGCCACCTCCATCACCGTCCATGTCCCTATTCCTGTCCATCATCCATCAACCTCCATCCGCCATCGACCTGTTTCGTGACAGAACACATCCGCGAGCCACCACAACCACCGCGAAACAGAGCCTCACCGCGACTCTATTCCGCCTCGCCACAGACCCTGCTCCTCCTTTCTCTTGGACTCTCTTCGTCTCGAGCTCCTTCCTGCCTCCCTCTCTCACGACCACCGTCACACCAGACCGAGCACCACCGCCACCACCTCGCGAGACAGAGCTCGCAAGCAGAAACAGGGAGTCCATGTTCCTCGTCCTTCTCTGTTTTTTCTTGTTGTTATCTCACTGTTTCCTCAACCTCTCTCTCTCTTTTTTAGGTTCTAGAGACGGTTTGAAGACTGAGGAAGCTCGCAAGGAGCAGAAATCACCACCGCGAGCGGTGCTGCTCGCTGGAGAAGAAGGAGGAGCGAGGAGCGTTACTGTAGTGAGGGCGGGAGACCGAGTCAAATCCGTTTTTGGCTATTCACACCCCCGGTTCTGCTCTGTACCACCACAGAGCGTTTTGGGAACATTTTCTCGGGATTCGTGTTCGGACCACCTGCTGATCTGCTGAGTGCCACCACATCGAGTTTGTGACAAATTAAATGGGTTGCATAATTCATTTTGATTTATTTTACTGAATTGTGTGTTTAATTGTTAATTACAATTTATTTCTGAATTTTGATAAATTGCTTTCACCTTGCATGTTCGAGAAATTAAATTTGATATGTTTGGTAGTTAGAATTACCCTTTATCAATATTCAAAGCATGTGCTAAAAATATTAAGCTTAAACTTTGATTAAGTGTGCCCTAAAAAGACACTTAATACTTGGTAAGAGCGTATTTGCTTGAAATAATTTGTTAATGTTTGATAGAAACATGATATAAGTTGAATTGGATTTTAACGATCACATATTCGGTGTAAGCAAGGGATTCTCATCCCTAAAGCTTCTCGTTTTTAAATTCAGTAATTTAGATTTAAATGTTTTTGCTAACTCATTTGTGAGTCCAAGCCCACAAAACCCATCTCATCTATCTTTTATTTTATTTTTCTTATTTTTAATTTATTTTTAGTTTAGTTTTAAAAACATTGTAACCCCATTTTCATATAAATTAGTTTAATTAAATTATTAAATTCAATTGCACTCACTTTCCTCGTGGGATCGACCCGTACTTGCCGTTGTCTACCAGTTAGGCACCGTGCAATTGCGGTTATTACAAGTGGGTTAAATTAACATATTTATTTAGGTTAGTTAAGTCCCCATCAATGAGTTACCTTTTAGTTTTGTAGAGGGGGAGGGTTTATGAAATTTTGCTTGAGAGCATGCCCTAAATGGAAAGTTCCATGTCGTCAAACTGTGGCTAAAGATGTTCTTTCTTTGTATTATTCCCAAAGGCAATCATTGAAGGAGTTTATACGTGTATATAGGATGTGCATAACAACCGATACATGGACATCTCTTCAAAACATTAATTACATGGTTGTTACTGCACATTTTATTGATGATGATTGGATGTTGCATAAGAAGATTTTGAGTTTTTGTTTGATTCCAAACCACAAGGGTGATTCTATTGGGAGGCTTTTGGAGGAATGTCTAAATAGTTGGGGCATTGAGAAACTTCTCACCGTTACAGTTGATAATGCTTCTTCCAATGACTCGGGGTTGAGTTATTTGATTAAGAGATTGGGGCATTGGCCAAGACCGGATTCACTTTTGTTAGGTGGGGAAAATTTGCATGTAAGTTGTATTGCACATATTCTTAATTTGATTGTCGGTGATGGGTTAAATGAGTTGAATACTTGTATTCAAAGCATTCGTAATGCAATTCGATATGCTAGGTCATCTCCTTCTAGGTTGGAATTATTTAAAAGTTGTGTGGAACAGATTAAAATTGCTGGTAAAGGTCTTGTCATATTGGATGTACCAACGAGGTGGAACTCTACCTATTTGATGTTGCAATCGGCTATTAAATTTCGTAGGGCTTTTGATAGATTACTAGATAATGATAGTAGCTATCAAGCCTACTTTGCTAATGAGAGGAGGATAGGGCCATCGGTTGATGATGATTGGGATTTGCGGGATGTGTTTGCTTCTTTCTTGAAACCCTTCTATGATATCACCCTAATATCTTGTTGTTCAAATACACCGACAATTCACCATGCTTTTATGGATGTGTTCAAGGTGTACAGTCTCTTGCATGAAAATCAGTGTGACCAACTGTCATCCATTACTCTTAGCATGAAAGCTAAATATGACAAGTATTGGGGTTCAATGGGTAGTGTCAATAAGTATTATTTCATAGCCATTGTTCTTTATCCGCGTCATAAGTTGGAGAAAGTGATTGACAATTTGGAGATCATATTTGGTGAGGAGAATGACAAGGTTGAAGCTCATACAAAAATTGTGAAAATTTTGTTGCTTAATCTTTATAGTATCTATGAGGAGGCATCCAAACGTTCTCACCCAATGGAAGAACGTCACCATGATGATAGTAGTGGTAGTATTCAATCATCAAATGGTAGTGGTACTCCAAGCATGGCCTCAACGGAGTCCGAAAAGAAGTTAGAAGCAAAGATCAGGTTGAGGAAAGCCAAAAAAACAGAGGTTATAACTAATTATGTGGATAGATATCTTCAAGATCCTATTGAGGAGGTTGAAGATTCAAAATTTGATATTTTGTGTTGGTGGAAAGTTTATGGATCATCCAAATACCCCATTTTGGCACGGATTGCACGTGAGGTCTTAGCCATTCCGGTATCAACGATAGCTTCGGAGTCTTGTTTTAGCACAAGTGGACGGATTATTAATTCTTTTCGTAGCTCGTTGAGTCCGAAGATGGTAGAGGCTTTGATTTGTACTCAAAATTGGCTTTTGAGTACAAATGTTGCCTTGCATCATGAGCCTTCTAATGAAGTAAGTGTTCAATTTTAATATTTGTATCCATTAATTGAATTATGAATCAAAGTTATAATGAAGTGAATGGGAAATAAGGAAAAGAAGTTGAAAAATAGTTATGTGCTTGGAACTCTGCCAGCATTTTCACAATAGCATAACATCCAAACCTGTTATACAAAGCTAGAAGAAATGGGGATAAAATATGAGCAAAGGACAGTTGTTGAATGATGAATTGTTGTTGATAAATTATTCTTCCATGATCCAGTTGGTTTCATGATTGAAATCTGCAATTGTGACAACCTACCTGTGATCCCACTTGGTGGTGGTGGTGGTGACTCAGTGGGAGCTTGTTCTAGGATCAGTAGATGTAATAGTTTCATGAAGACAACAACAACAGCAACAACAACCACAACCAATGGAAAAGTGTGTACCTGTTCAAGTCAATGAGGATATCAACTTGCCTAATTGTGTATGATTTTGTAAACCAAAATGCAAAATGCAAAAAAAAAAGTTTATCCAAACCTGTTACACATGAAATGCTCTGCAACACTTATTAATCTCTGCATTACAGTCTTCATATTGACATATACAAGTTTTTTGGGTTTTGGCCTGTTTTATTGCAGATCATATTTTCATCCATCTCCCAAATGTGCTTAAGCCTCAAGGTTCAGATGATGATGGATGTTGCAAAGATGAATTTTTTTCATAGATAATTTGTTGAGTTTATTAGCTTTGGATTAGCATTTTGGATTGTAATTTCTTGATTACATGACTAACATGTCATTGTCCAACCCATTAATTGACATGTTTCTACTAGTTGGTCATTGATGCCCAAATCTTTGAAGGACCTGGTTAGTGCCTCTTCGCTGATGTCTGGTTCTGCCATAGTTGGGGGATGGAGGTTGATTGAAGGTTTGGTGGTGGAGGTTCATGGCAGTTTCAAATGGTAAATGATTTGTTTTCCTTCACCGAATGAACGAACTCTTTGCCATTTATGTATGTGTCGTGGGTCAGGGTTTTGTTTGGTTGAGTCGAGGGAGATTTTCATAAAACCCTTGGCTAAATTTGTTGACAACTTTGTTGAGCATAAGGCATCCCATTATCAATAAATAGTTTTTCATTTTCTTCCTGACAAGCATAAATTGGAACGTGGACCAATTTTACAATTGGAATGTTTATTATTCTTAATTTTGATATGTTAGGATGAGGGTTCTAGTGAAAATATATGTTTCTAATATTTTTAATTAATAAATAAGCAAAAAGTGTTTGAAGGTGAAGTTATTCCAAAATTCCTTATTGCACACATCGACCAAGCACATATACTGATAACACATATATTGATAGACACAAAAAGAATGATATGAGAGTCTCTACTAATAGATTCAATGTAGTGGATATACTAAGTACTTTATTAACCTTCGACGATGAATAACTTGTGCATTTGTATCATCCTAAGGGTAGTTTTGAATATAAGAATAATTGTTCAGAGTTTTAGAATATATAAATGTGTATCGTCATAGAAGCACTTTCAATTAATGGTTAATATTTCTAATTAGTTCTAGGTTGGTTAAAAGTTTTTTTTTTCCATTACATTTGTATGCACTTGAAAAGTTGTTTTGATGTTTATGTTTAACAACTCCATATGGTTTATTTGTTGGGTATATAATTAATCAAATTGTCAACTAATATAATCCTACGTGGTATTGGTAATTGCACTGGACCGATGTTCATATATCTAATTATTTAATTGGTGCCAATTATATTCTCAGAATTTATGCATCGTAGAGATAGACATTGTATGCTACCATTTGATATTTAGAGATAACCGAGTGTTTTGTAAATCATAAGATATTCATATGAAAGAATAAGTAATTAAATTGAAGAGTAGAAAAACATGCATAAACTACATGAGACTAGTTCATTGTGAATACCACCAGTTTCAAACATCACCACCATATTAAAGAATAAGACGTACCATTCTTTCTAGCTAAGTCTAATATTTACCTTTTTCGTTACCTTAATGAAACTAACTTCCTCGAACAAGAGGTTATATATGAGCCCTATAATAAGGTTTTATGGGTCTCCACAATAACATCATTGATACTTTATATTCTAAAACGTATGAGGTTTGTTATTCTATACAAAGGGAACTGATAAGTTTGCATGGAATTATATAGTGACATGTTTTGCTTAAATATGGGTCATTTAGACATCAGTTGTTGGTATTGGAAATTTGTAATGGTTGTTTACTTGAACTGATGTAACTAGAAGAGTTTTGACATGAAAAAGAGATTTGTTGATAAATTCTTAAACTTGAAGAATTTGTACTAGAGCTTGGTTTACATGCCTCATTTAGATTAAGTTTAGTAGGATAAAGCTATTAAATTATAACATCTCCCTGGACGAATTATATGGGAGTCGAGGTATTTAAAAGGGGGTTACGAGTTCTTTCAATTTGTTAGTGACAATGCAAATAAGGTGGACAAAATTTTGTTGCCCTTTTAAGAAATATAATAACTTGGGATGATGGTTTTATACGGATGCTTTTGGTGAGCATCTTTGTGCTAATGGCATCGATCGGAATTGTGTGGTTTGGGTGCATCATGGAAAAAAATTCATAGTAGATGGTGGGTATCACATGGTTGCACCAGGAGTTGTTGAATGCAAATGAATTTCCACGAATGATGTTGTTTAATTATGATATGCAAAATGCTCCACTTGAACCTTCAAAACATGATTCACGCTTATTGAACTTGAGACATGTGATCATCATAGTGGACAATCATCATATTAATTAATATTCAATTAGCCACAACTGCATACCGATCTCATAGCTTATTGATCACCATAGTAGACAGTCATCATTTTTTATATTTAAATTCATTCACCTTCTTAAAACCAATCATAAGTTTACTTCCAGATTTTTTTATTTTTATTTTTTTTACTTCCAGATTACCCAGCAATAGTCAATTAATTGTGTTTTAGGGACATGAAACAAATTTGAAAAAATATCAAATTGCTTTAAAAGATTACATATTTCGTTTGTTTCAATGCAACTGGAATTTGAATATATAAATAACAACACCATTCAACATGTCTAGGAATATGGGTATATTTTTCTTCTTACATATCTTTTATCCATGGTTTGAGTTTGTGGCTTTTAATAGTCTTGAATTACAAAAAGTAGGCCTTTTGAGGCATTTTTTATTGATAGGGTCTTATGTGGTCTACAATTATAAAAACTAGGCCTTATAAGTCATTTTCCCTTTATTTTATATAACAAGGACATTTCATTTAGAAAAAATCTTGTGTCAGGCACTCGAACACCCGAAAATACTCCATCTAGGTCATATCCTTTTTTAACATATCCCTCAAAGGTTTTAATTTTGTATAAGTGTTAAGAGTGCATTAGGAAAAGTTAATAATTACATTGTAGAATATTGATTTAAAGGAAAATATTACTTATACACGTGTGTCCCTGTATTAACGATTTTATAGTTGAAAAAACAAATTATGCAAGGTACCACTTATATGCATGTCCTTGTACCAATGTTTTTTCAGTCGAATTGTCTGCCTCAAATCTGTTTTAGGACACCCGGACATGTGCCGGGGTCTTGCTATTAGTGTCTGTTGAAGAACATGAATCTACTTTTAAGTCTTATGTTGAAGTAACTTGTAAGGCTAATGTGGAAGTTTGCTGCAGAAGAAATCTTGGCAGGGTCCTTGTACAGTCTTTACAACCAAGGAGGTTCAACATAAAACAAGTTTGTTAAGCTGGAGGGTGAAGTTGGTTGTATGATCAATGAAGGTCCATGGATTTTTGTAGGAGTTCCCCAAACTATTAAGGTTAATTAATTGTATGCCCATATTCTATGAATGCTTGTATGCATTTAAATTTTGGCACAACGTTGTTTCTTGAAGGCAAGTACCTGCTAACTGATGTCGCTCTCAGGCGTCTTAGATACCATTGAGAAGATAACAAAGAGGAGTAAGTGTGCTTCATCATGAAATGTGTGCACCATAGCAAAATAGGCGCACAATTAGCGAAAGCTATGATTGAGACCTTCAGAGAGAGAAATAGAGAGACTTCCAAGATGTATATTGCATAATTCGTTTGTTTTTTATATGTACTTTCATAGTTAAAAACGATGTAATAATTGCATTCCATAAAGTTTCCTTGGAGAAATCAATTTTTGTTATGTAATTTTATATTATGATTTCAGATGTGGACTACCATTTTTTTTAGCATAAATAAAAATGTGATCTTCAGCTAATTTTTTTTTATAATGATATAAATTAGTATGAGTTTTGAACTGTATCCTCGTTAACTTAAGTATCTGCTCTTGTAGAATAATTGTTTCATGTGGCAAGTGGTAAAAATATATATTTGGATCACCGTGTTTAGTATGGGACGCAAAGGATACTATTATTTGTGGCAGCATGACAAAGCAATTATAGTATCACCTTTTTGGTGTAGTGAAGAAAATAGTTGTTTTGAAAAAGACTTTGGGTGACTAGTTATGATATTCACATAATTATTACATAATATATCCCTCAATTTATATATGTTAGTGTTTCAATTATTATATTTTATAGTAATTATTTCGTTTTAATGTCTTTGTAGGAATTTGAGCGTAAACGATAAAATCATATCAAGGCGACAAGTTAAGGAACGACAATTAGTCGATTCTAACGGTGGAATAAAGCAGATGGTCACAAACCTAAACCCAAAACCTACCCATAACCCCAAACCCAATCCTACCCCAAAAGAATATTCTCTCATTTATACATTGATGAATGTTCCTTTGATCTCATCCCTATTCACTTTGATCTTTCTCTATAAATAGAAGAGAATAGGGTGAGAAAATGGGAGGAAGAGAAGGGAAAAGAAGAATTAGACAAAAATCAAAACCTCTTTCTCACAAGGTGATTCTCATCACCATCACCACTTATCCATCTCTCACTCATTCTCTGTCCAGATCACTCAGCAATCACCTCCATCATCCATCAACCACCATCACTCGAGCACCACCACCACCTCCGGACAGCACAACCGCCACCACCACGAAACAGGGGTGTGACAACCCTGTTTCGCGTCAGAGCCACCTCCATCACCGTCCCTGTCCCTCTTCCTGTCCATCATCCATCAACCTCCATCCGCCATCAACCTGTTTCGCGACAGAACACATCCGCGAGCCACCACAACCACCGCGAAACAGAGCCGCCATCACCGCGACTCTGTTCCGCCTCGCCACATACCCTGTTCCTCCTCTCTCTCGGCCTCTCTTCGTCTCGACCTCCTTCCTGTCCTCCTCTCTCGCGACCACCGTCACGACCAGACCGAGCACCACCGCCACCACCTCGTGAGACAGAGCTCGCAAGCAGAAACAGGGAGCCCCTGTTCCTCGTCTTCCTTCTCTGTTTTTTTGTTATCTCACTGTTTCCTCAACCTCTCTCTCTCTTTTTCAGGTTCTGGAGACGGTTTGAAGACTGGGGAAGCTCGCGAGGAGCAGAAATCACCACCGCGAGCGGTGCTGCTCGCTGGAGAAGAAGGCGGAGCGAGGAGCGTTACTGTAGCGCACTATAGCGCACTGTAGCGAGGGCGGGAGACCGAGTCCAACCGTTTTTGGCTATTCACACCCCCGATTCTGCTCTGTACCACCACAGAGCATTTTGGGAACATTTTTATCGGGATTCGTGCTCTGACCACCTGCTGATCTGCTGAGTACCACCACATCGAGTTTGTGACAAATTAAATGGGTTGCATAATTCATTTTGATTTATGTTATTGAATTGTGTGCTTAATTGTTAATTACAATTTATTTCTGAATTTTTGATAAATTGCTTTCACCTTGCATGTTCGAGAAATTAAACTTGATATGTTTGGTAGTTATAATTACCCTTTATCAATATTCAAAGCATGTGCTAAAAATATTAAGCTTAAACTTTGATTAAGTGTGCCCTAAAAAGACACTTAATACTTGGTAAGAGCGTATTTGTTTGAAATAATTTGTTAATGTTTGATAGAAACATGATATAAGTTGAATTGGATTGTAACGATCACATATTCGGTGTAAGCAAGAGATTCTCATCCCTAAAGCTTCTCATTTAAATTTTCAGTAATTTAGATTTAAATAATTTTGCTAACTCATTGGTGAGTCCAAGTCCACAAAATCTATCTTTTATTTTATTTTATTGTTCTTATTAGTTAAATTCGCATTAGTTAACAACCTCCAATATAAGCTCAACTAATTATGCATGTTCCCATGTTAATTCCCCCAAGCTTTACCTACCTTGAACTTCTTGTTAAGAGTTATAATTGTTCCTCCAACTTCACTAAACAAATCCACTTCCAATAAACATAGGCAGCGACTACTCCACACCATCATTTCCTCTTTCTCACACCATCATTGAGTTTTTTTAGTTTTTTTGTTTATTCTTACTTTCTCACACTACCAATAAATATGCATAACTTAACATAACAGAGAAACCCAAACTCAAAATGAAAAAAAGGCAAAATAGGGTAACTTTCGATCAATTTAAACCCTTAATTGAGACCGATTCTCAAGTTCATCAAAACACAAACGTTGTAGTACTATGAGTTATATAATAAACACAACTTGAATCACTTGAAAGTGTTTTGAAATGATAAAGTTATGGTCATTTTACTAAAGTTGCGCAAATCTGTCTCGCAATGAAAACGAGATAGTGTTCTTGACTGCAATTTTTTCAGTTTGTGAAACTAGAACGGGACAGCTGCAATTTTTTTTGAAACTGGAAAATTTTTCAATTTTTGAATTTTTTTTTTTAAATTTAGTTTTCTGATGTATTTGCGCATTGTCATTTCAAACCTAAACTTGAACCATACAAGTCTTCCAAACTAATCCTTTATGTGACTACTCCAAACCACCATTTTGCGCGACTTAGTAAAATGACCATAACTTGCTCATTTCAAAACATTTTCAAGTGATTCAAATTGTGTTTATTAGGTAACTCAAAGCACTATAATTTTTGTGTTTTGATGAGGTTGATAATCGGTCTCAATTGATCATATAAGTTGGCCCATAGTCAGAAACACTATCTCGTTTTCATTGCAAGACAACTTTGCGCGACTTTAGTAAAATGACCTGTCACGCCCCGATTTTCGACAAAACGAAAATCCAAAAATCCACGTAGGATTATCCGTTTCCCCAAAACTCGGGACGTGAAATTCAATAACGACAGAAACATTTACCAGCAATGACAAAATATAGTTGAGAAAATAGAACAAACTAAAATTTATAACAAAACTCTAACCAGGAAAAACTGTAGTCGCTAGCCCCACTAGCGGAACTCCCGTAACGCTGCTCAAAAGTCTCTAAACCTGAAAAGCTAATCGGCTACATTCCCAAAGGAATGTACCCAAGAAGCAAAAGCTCACTTGGGTCAGCAATAAAGCTGGTGTGAGAAATCTTCATCCCAAAAATCAATAAAATCGCACGTGATAAACATCAAGCGAAACACAAACAACAAACCATCACACCAATAGGTAGTTCCTCAGCGAGGCAAAGGTGTGATGCAAGAAAACACAGTCCAAAGAATTTAGTTCCTCCACGAGGCAATCATATCATCATCCTAATATGTAAATATGCATTTACCTGTACTTACCCTATAGGAGTTGACCATGGCAAGTCGGACCTGCAGAAATATTAGTAGACTTGCCATCCTGCATAAAAAGAATTAGAAACAATACAACATCATTTATTCTTTTTATTTGAATTAGGTTCATCTTTTTAACGGATTGATCACTTAGACGATACCACATTCGCACCACCTCCGTGCCGAACATACATGCCCGTATGCCTCTCTCATATAAAGGAGGACTACTCCGTCATCCATGCCTAAGTGGGGACATCACATACAGGCATGCATCGCGGATACCCCTAACTATATGAGTACCAAAAGCCACCCTTGGGCTATCAATGCGCATAAACTCACGTCACATTTTTGACGGATAAATATCAAAGCCTATTTTAGGCATACAAATTCACCACATTTCCGCAAGACTAACCCGAAGGTTATTTTAGTTTCTCTAGTAAGAAATGGGTGCCCCAACTCCGCAAGACGACCATCTGGTCATTTAGTTTCTCTAGTAAGAGAGGGGAAATCATAAACAAAAGAGATGTGTTAGTTCTAAGTGATACAAGTCCAAGTGGTTTATATTTTCAGAAAATCAAGGTTTACTAATATCACTTATTTTTCATATTTCAGAATTCTTCCACAATGACATTTTGTCATACATGAATTTGATTCACAATCTATTCACCCACATTTTTGGGAAAAACGTAGCATATTCATTAATCATGCTATGTAACAATATGGCACTCAAGCCACTCCTTGATTCAGATATCCAAAATCTTCATAATGCATAAACAAGTCAATATGCCTACAAATCTCCAAATTTATCACAATGCATTAATATTCATCAACCATTCACATCTCAAGCATCATTATTAACTTAGAGTATACAAAACATAGTTTTGAGCTAATAACCGTAGTTTAACCAAGCCAAACAATATTTTTCTTTACATCAAATACAACTCAAGACACCCTAAGGCAAACCCTAAACAACTGTGCTCCCCCTCCCAAAACAGTCAAACAAATAACCTTGCCAACAACACCGAAATGAACAAGCTGTCCTAACCGGATAGCTTGACCAATCATCACTCAAATGTACATAACTCTCACGTTAGAACCCCAAATTGCATACCGTTTGGGGCAATGAAAAGTAGACACCAAGAGGTTTCCAACCATATATGGCATACCCCATAATCATGTCTATAATGATACAGATTTCGCAAAAAAAACAGGCCATCTGTCAGCCTTCAGCTGATTTACCTATTGTCACTAAAATGAGTATATCTTCCTAGACATAACTCAGATTATGATACCGTAAGATCCTTTGAAAACTAGACTCAAACAGAAAACTTTTGGTATATAGCATGATACTGTACTTACTCAAAACCGAAATCAAAACCCTTGTCGAAACCTACACAAAATCAGTCCAACTATGAAACACCTGCTCAATGTTGAGGCGTTACACATACGGTAGAGTTCCTCAAGAATACACGCATAAGCCAAGGTAACTGAGAAGTGCCAACAAAATCTATCCAAGTCGAGTATCTCTACTAGTGTCAACTAAAGCCTCACTTTAATTAGTTTGAATATAGCATGGGGAATAAGAAGGCATACTAATCAGAACACAGCCATACAATGTAGGCTGAAGCTTTGCTAATTTTACTATAAGTAACCCATTTCACCCCAACAGATCTTACGAGTAAATCCACCAAAAATACAAGAATAGCTTCATTCTCAGTAGCATGGAGGGTTCACAACAAATAGACATCAAGGGGTTGGTCGATATCGAATTATGAATGGAGCCCATCCATACACTATAACAGAGAATTATTCGCCACCATATCCTTTTGGTATATGCAAGCTTGTTGATAATCAACAGTTATGTTTGTGTTAGTCTATAAAGTCTAGATTTTTCACTTGGTATGTAAGTGTTATGTGGGATCAGTTTTAAGGGGATATCTTGAGAAAATAAAATATGAGGGTAATAAGATAGGAGGAAGAAAAGGTGAACTTGATGTTTAACAATCAGAAGTAACATTTGCAAGCTCAATATTTATGAAAGATTGCTTCTGTAAAACATTTATTAACAATAAATCCGAATACAACTCCGTGCAAAGCCGATCCCTAAATCAAGTGATAATTTGAAAATTATTACAAGTTACTTATTAATTGATAGACAAATACCTTCCAGTTTATGAGTTGAACTGTTTGAGGTCTTTTATGCTATAATGAGTAAATATTGGAACATTGTAAAACAAGCTAGGAGAGAATGGATGGAAAAGAAACAAAACATGTATGATATGGAAAAGAGCAGAATGTTGGCTTATGGCCAACCAAAACTTCAATTAGAAAAACAAAAGGGGAAGAAGCTTCAATTAGACAGAGAGATGAAGAAACTCACAGTTCTTGAATTCCTTGAGCAGATTTCAGGCCATTTCAAAGCTACTGTTCTGCTCACAAAGCTGACTAATCATTGCATGATAATACCAATCTCCATTGAAAAAGTTAGTTGAATCTAGGGAATTCCTATCTACAGCATCAAACTGCTGCTGAGGGAAATCATTGGGGCCTTCGTTTATGAGTGGCTTGTTAGCATCCAGCAAACTAAACTGACCTTTCATCAGCTTATGCTGTGGAAGAATAGGAAATGGGGGCAGTGGACGATATTTTCCCACATTTACTGGTGGCCATACATGTGAAGCCATGGGAGGTGAACACGGCTTCTGCAATAGTTGCTTCTCGGCCATTGTTGCTGGAGTTATAAGTGACAGAACATCCATGTTGTCCATCAGAGAGGGCTATCTCTGACAGACTAACAAAACTGGCCCAGATGACGGGAAAGAAGGTGCTTTGGCACGATGATGTTGAAACGATGGAGGGAAATGGTGCTGTGAATTCCAAGGCTCTGGAGAATAGTTGGAACCCTGCCTTTGGGTTGCCTCATATCGAACACCCAAGCCGAACAAAGGCTTCTCACCTATCACACCACGACCAGAACCTAGATGTGAGCAAAATCTGCTGCCTCTGCTATTGCCAGCACAAATCACAGAGTTCGTCGCCAATCATCTGCTGTGTGGACTGATTTGCAGAAACTCATTCGAGTTTGAGATCTCAGAACTCGGTGACTGTTCATCGCTTGAAGAACTAATATCAGATGATGAGGATGAATCTGAATCAGAATCGCTATCTGATTCAGAAGATTTAGAATCAGATGAACTATTTGATTCAGAGGTATAATATCTTCTCCTCTTTCGATCATGTCCCCTTGGCCTTCTTCACCATGTTGTTCCTCTTCGCCTCCATTGAGAAGAAAAACACAAGGAAAGGAGAAGGAGAAAAAGAGGAAAAAGAAAGAAAAAAAATAGGTTTTCATCCCTTTTATAGGGTGGGTGGTTATTCGCCCCCACTAACATTCTGAGAGCACCCGCCCTTTAACTCACCAAATAAAACCCTAATTTCGAAATTCACATTCGATTAAATGTAACCCTATTCTATTTAATTAAAAATAAAATAAATTATATTTATGAAATTTAGGGGTGTTACATTATACACACGTTAAATGGAATCTCGTCCCGAGATTCGGATGGTAAGACAGTTAAGTGAATTTCGAAAAATACTAGTTGTCAAACAAAAGAAGATTCTAAAACACAATTTCAATTTAATCTTAGAAACATAAATTATTTATTGTTATTGAAAAAGTAGGGGTGTTACATTATATACAACTCAAAAGGAATCTCGTCCCGAGATTCACGAAAAGTGTTAAGTGAACACTACGGATATCAAAACCCTAAAAGAAATAATACGAAACAATGTCACGCAAATATCGACATTATAAGTAAGATTACTCGCGCACACATAAGTCAATGAAGCCTCATCATGAGATTCACGAAGAAAAGTAAACAAAACTAAAGTTTTCAAGGTTCGCCCTTGTCACTTCATCTTAAGACTCCTACACTCCTACACACCCATATCCACATTCCGAGGATCACCTAGACTCTACCCCAGCCTAGGCTAACCAAATGCTCTGATACCAAACTGTCACGCCCCGATTTTCGACAAAACGAAAATCCAAAAATCCACGTAGGATTATCCGTTTCCCCAAAACTCGGGACGTGAAATTCAGTAACGACAGAAACATTTAGCAGCAATGACAAAATATAGTTGAGAAAATAGAATATGAGGGTAATAAGATAGGAGGAAGAAAAGGTGAACTTGATGTTTAACAATCAGAAGTAACATTTGCAAGCTCAATATTTATGAAAGATTGCTTCTGTAAAACATTTATTAACAATAAATCCGAAGACAACTCCGTGCAAAGCCGATCCCTAAATCAAGTGATAATTTGAAAATTATTACAAGTTACTTATTAATTGATAGACAAATACCTTCCAGTTTATGAGTTGAACTGTTTGAGGTCTTTTATGCTATAATGAGTAAATATTGGAACATTGTAAAACAAGCTAGGAGAGAATGGATGGAAAAGAAACAAAACATGTATGATATGGAAAAGAGCAGAATGTTGGCTTATGGCCAACCAAAACTTCAATTAGAAAAACAAAAGGGGAAGAAGCTTCAATTAGACAGAGAGATGAAGAAACTCACAGTTCTTGAATTCCTTGAGCAGATTTCAGGCCATTTCAAAGCTACTGTTCTGCTCACAAAGCTTACTAATCATTGCATGATAATACCAATCTCCATTGAAAAAGTTAGTTGAATCTAGGGAATTCCTATCTACAGCATCAAACTGCTGCTGAGGGAAATCATTGGGGCCTTCGTTTATGAGTGGCTTGTTAGCATCCAGCAAACTAAACTGACCTTTCATCAGCTTATGCTGTGGAAGAATAGGAAATGGGGGCAGTGGACGATATTTTCCCACATTTACTGGTGGCCATACATGTGAAGCCATGGGAGGTGAACACGGCTTCTGCAATAGTTGCTTCTCGGCCATTGTTGCTGGAGTTATAAGTGACAGAACATCCATGTTGTCCATCAGAGAGGGCTGTTTCTGACAGACTAACAAAACTGGCCCAGATGACGGGAAAGAAGGTGCTTTGGCACGATGATGTTGAAACGATGGAGGGAAATGGTGCTGTGAATTCCAAGGCTCTGGAGAATAGTTGGAACCCTGCCTTTGGGTTGCCTCATATCGAACACCCAAGCCGAACAAAGGCTTCTCACCTATCACACCACGACCAGAACCTAGATGTGAGCAAAATCTGCTGCCTCTGCTATTGCCAGCACAAATCACAGAGTTCGTCGCCAATCATCTGCTGTGTGGACTGATTTGCAGAAACTCATTCGAGTTTGAGATCTCAGAACTCGGTGACTGTTCATCGCTTGAAGAACTAATATCAGATGATGAGGATGAATCTGAATCAGAATCGCTATCTGATTCAGAAGATTTAGAATCAGATGAACTATTTGATTCAGAGGTATAATATCTTCTCCTCTTTCGATCATGTCCCCTTGGCCTTCTTCACCATGTTGTTCCTCTTCGCCTCCATTGAGAAGAAAAACACAAGGAAAGGAGAAGGAGAAAAAGAGGAAAAAGAAAGAAAAAAAAATAGGTTTTCTTCCCTTTTATAGGGTGGGTGGTTATTCGCCCCCACTAACATTCTGAGAGCACCCGCCCTTTAACTCACCAAATAAAACCCTAATTTCGAAATTCACATTCGATTAAATGTAACCCTATTCTATTTAATTAAAAATAAAATAAATTATATTTATGAAATTTAGGGGTGTTACATAATACACACGTTAAATGGAATCTCGTCCCGAGATTCGGATGGTAAGACAGTTAAGTGAATTTCGAAAAATACTAGTTGTCAAACAAAAGAAGATTCTAAAACACAATTTCAATTTAATCTTAGAAACATAAATTATTTATTGTTATTGAAAAAGTAGGGGTGTTACATGACCATAACTTGCTCATTTCAAAACAATTTCAATTGATTCAAGTTGTGTTTATTAGATAACTCAAAGTAATACAATATTTGTATATGAGGTTGAAATCGGTCTCAATCGAGGGTTTAAATTAGTTGAAAGTTATCATCTTTTTATATTATTGTTTTTATCAACAGGTGGTGAAACAATCGAATGGGGGAGACAGTGGGGAAGCAAGAAATAGAATGGATGACTCACTTACAGAAGAGTTGGAGTAGATAATGGGGATGGGAGATTTGGATAGAGATTTGAGGGGATTTTGGAGAGTTTAACGGTTTCGATATGTAACGGTTTCGATTTTGAAGAGATTTTGAGAGATTTTCGAGGGAGATGGAAGTGATTTGCAAGAGATTTGAGTGTGTGTAGAGATTTGGAAGAGATTTGAATATGGGAGAGGGAGGAATTTCGAATGGGAGAATGAAGAATCTCTTGTCGATTTAAATGAGGAGAGAAAAAAAGTTGAGTTTTGGTTTATATAGGTGGTGTGAGAAAGAATGGTGGTGTAAGAAAGAAAGTAAGTGGCGTGAAAGAGTACAATGATGTGAAAAAAAAGAAATGGTGGTGTGAAGTAGTCGCTGCCATAAACATATGTGACCATAATCTAAAGAGTGATACTACAGTGCACCGGATTAAAAAAAAGCCCTAATCTAAATTGGGAATCTGACCTGTCCATTTATTGATAGGGCCCATGGCCCTTTGCCTCTGTGCATGCATACCAAAAAGAAATCAAATTTTTTGGTCAAAAGTGGTAAAAGAAAAAAATGTTTGCAAAATTTTGCTTTAAAGGTTCAACGATTCTTATCATTTAGGAGTATTGAGAGAGCCCCACATTATCCATCCTCTAGTGAGTATTATATGGTCTGTTCAAGCTGTAATCTGAATTCCAAATCTTTTGGTGCAATGTACCTGACATTTTATTTAAGAGATTTTCTAAGCTTCCTATTTTAATCATTCATTAAGTGAATTGGCCACATCAATGAGATCTATTTTTGCTCAACCCCATATTTGGTCCTACTAATATCACTTTCATGTGTCATTCACATAACCTTACACCCAACTTAAATTAAACGTCCAACTTCGTCATGGACAAAAAAGCCATCATATAGAAGCCATAATTACAAGTAAGTAATGTAATGCTACTAATGAAAAATGTATCGAACTTTCAGCTAACATTATTACTTAGCATGCGACACATAGATTGATCATCCACAGAACTTTCAGCTAACTCATATCCTTTTTAGTTTGTTTATATTTATTTTGAAGGGTGAGTGTCAGTTATATTGGATCCTATAACCATTACATGTCTCTGACAGGGTTCAAACTCGGGACTTATGGTTCCATCCGTCACAAATCTATTAGTATAAGATTTTTTATTGCTCAAAGGAAACCCCGAATTTTGATCTCTACTTTTTATTTCCTTCAAGCCATTTGATTTGTTTGTCGGTACCAATTGTCTTAATTATATTTTGTCTACTCCACTAAATTCTCCAAATGTGAGCCTTTTGACAATCAATGCACGTTTAACGCTAGTCCTGGAGGGAGACTGCAATAGTGATTAATGATGTAGTAACATTTAATTAATTATTTATGATAGGTGGCAAATCACAAATAACTCAACTTTTTTGTCCACGTCTAATTTTACATTTGAAATTAATTTTTGGCTCTAACTTTATACACCAATTTGATTTATCACTCATATATTTTTTGTGTTCCTACAAAGTAGCTTGTTGGATTCATTTTCTTCCCTATAGATTAGATGGAGTTTTGTTTAGCAATTGGTGTTTTGTATAGTTATTTATGTATTGTTTGAAATTATATTTTTTTGTTAAAGTAAATAATTATTATATTATCATTAATTAACTATGATTAATCACTTCGCCCCCTTCAACAAAAACCTTAGCTCCGTCACTATCTACGGGGACAATGATGTAGCCTTCAGGAGACTCTATTGTAGCCTTCGGCATGGATTAAATAAAGAAGGGTGAACGACTGTTTTTTTTTTCAAAAAAAATATATATATATATCCAAAGAACGACATGACCATACACTTCACGAAATGGATATTAGATGACTTCAAACGTGACCTTCAGTTCAAGGTTTTGATTCAAGCCTAGAGATGTAGTGGGGTGTTTCATTAAGTTATCCCCAATTCTAGGCATCTAGGCTTTATAACCATTTTTTAGTCAGGTTTTGGGCTTTTTACATTTCTATATCCTTTCTATAGATAATGTTTGTGATTGTGTTTTAAAGAAAATAGGTAACAGTGTTAAAACACCCAAGACTAACAAAAAAATTACTTTAAAGCCTGACTGCCTAGACAAACTGTTAAGTTATTATTCTAGTCTAGAAGTTTAGGATGGAAGTTCCCTTCTCAACACCATAAGAAAAAGAAGTACAGCTAGCTAGATCTATTCATCTTATATAAAAACGACCTCAATGATGAACAGTACACTCATTTATGCACCCCCCATTACTTGAAAAGCTATCCATCATTTTCTTCTACCATAAGGTCATAAAAGCCATTCAAGTATTGGTTCAATCTAATCGACTGCTCATTTAAGAGGTGGAGTTGCCCAAATTTTGCATGGTATATACGTTTACACCATCCCCACAATGCCCATGATGCGCCTTTAAAAACTTCAGGACACAAATGCTCCTCCATTTCTTATTTTTTATTTAGTTTTCCTTTCCTTTTTTCATTTATTTACTTATTTAACTGATGTTCAAAATTATAGCATAGGAATCCAGTATTTTTTCATCAATTCGTCTAGACTTATTTACTTGTTCCACGCATTCAGATTAAGGTAACTTATCATCAAGATGAAAATTGATATTAAACCTTCATATACATATATATTATTTGAGTAAGTTAGACCCCACAAGTTTGGGGCCAAAACAAGTTTGATCTGCTATTGGGTAACATAACAGGGTACAGAATGGATTTGAAGTAGCGTGGGGAAGAAAGCATATTTTCATGTAGGACATGGAAGTGTGAAATAAAAGCCAAAAGTGGAGTCAAAGAGGCCATGTTGAGTGAAAGCAAGTAGTGATTCCATATCCCTCTCCTCCTCTCTCCAACCTCTCCACTTCTTGAGCTTCATATGAATTTGTCCCCTGCCACACAAAACACTCAGCAATATTACCCATTACATAAACACTAAAATACTTCATTTTTTTTTGTGTGCAACAATCAACATACATGTATGTATCTTTGTCAATAGATAAGAATGTCCTCGAAATTATACCTGCATTGTCTGTGCTACTACATCTGTATCAGAGTTGAAGTCATAGAAGGAACTGGCTGTAGTAAGCTTCATTGAAAGGAACTGCACATAATAATTGGGTAGATGGAAAAATAAATGTCAGTTGTTTTATTTTTCCTTGAATAGAAGTGATATTAAGAAATCAGATAAACTAATCGAACTCAACTCAACTCACCTCAACCTGGTTCTGTAAGGATTGAACATAGGTAATAATTTCGTCGAGCATTACTGCCATTCCCATTGTCTAGAAACCAATAAATTTGCATTAAAATAGATGTACAAAAAAAAGGGTTGACAACAGTTACCAAAGATAAGTAAACTATGGGGCTTTGTACCTTGTAGCATCCAGGAACAAGGTCTTGTAAGCATCTAAGTTTCTCGTTGATCTTCTCTCTTCTTACCTGATTCATTCACACAACACAGTCAAATTGCCATAAATTTATGAAGGCCCTTCTGGTCATTCTAATTTTCAGTATAAACGAGGAGACTACTAATTTACCCTTTCGGCTAAACTGTGACTGTCAGTGGCTTGACCTCTTCTTGCTCTGACATGAATAACCTCCTTGGGTTTCTGTACATCTCTTTCATTGTTTCTTCCTCTTTTCCCTCTCCCCAAATTCTACAACCATATGGAAAAGAAAACCAGTTTAGTGAAAAACAGAATGGAAAAAAATGAAAATGTAACTTGGAAAAACAGAACAAACATACATTTTTTCTCTTAACCCTGTTGTTTCCGTTGCCTCCATTTTCTACAACCGGTGCCAAGCAGTCTCCTGAGCTGGTCCCTGATATCAAATTCACTTTCTGCTCCTTGCTTGCATGATGAACATCTGTCGAACCCAAGGAATGATCAAATGGGACTGAATTCGTACAAGTGAATTGTGAATTCCCTTGCAGATTGTTGAAAAAACTAATGGGTAATTCAGGTTGTAGCCGTGGTTGTTGTTGGGCTAAGAAGTTCTCATTAGAAAAACACAAGGTGGAATTCTCCAAAAAGGAAGTATTTAGCTCACTAAACTGGTTCATTAATTCCATGTTCGGATCCAACTCCAAGAATGGAAGAGAGGAGGGTTTGAAGCTCGGCATGTCCCCTGCAAACTCTGCCATTGGACTTATTTTAACTATAGAGTTTCTTAGAAATCTCAATGGGTGTTTAAATAGTTGAGGATTTCTGGAGAGAAAGACATTAAGAATTTTTTAAGGAAATTTTAGTTATGTAAAGCATATGAGAGGGCCACGTGGAAGTTTCCACTTCTGTGGTTGTGTTCCTCTCTAGTGGGGTCTTCGTCTTCCATTCTATCTTTTGTGAGTGATTATATCCATTAATGGAGTCCATTGGATTTGAACTGAAACTTTCATTCGGGACACAAGGTTAGATAATTCATCGGGTGGTAGGGCTGAACAAAAAATCGATCAAACTGATTAAACCAACTGACTCGATCTAAACCGAATTGAGGTTCGGTTTAAATTCGGTTCGGATCGGCTTCGGTTTCAAAAAATTTAAAACCGAAGTGGTCGGTTCGGTTTTCGGTTTCTATGTGATTTTAACCGACCAAACCAAACCGACCGAATATATATAATAAATAATATATATTTTATATATAAATAATACAATAGGTTTAAAATAGTAGGTCGGTTCGATTTTATTTCGGTTTTGTTTCGATTTTAGTCGGTTCGATTCGATTACGGTTTGCATAAATTAGAATTGGTTCAATTTCGGATCGATTTTGTTAATGGTCGGTTCAGTTTCGATTTGAAAATTTTAAAACCGACCTAAATCGATTCGGTTTTCAGCCCTATCAGGTGGAGAACTCTCAAGTGTGGATGTATTTTATTTATTTACAATAAAACTAAAAAGAAGCTTGTATAAGATTCTATGAGAATATTGTGTAACCATTGGTTGGCTACACCAATGAGTGCATTAATGACATCTTCCATATCAAATAAAGTGAACTTAAAACCTTAATTAGCAAACTAAAGACTATAATACTTTTTAAGGCCATTCAAAAGTAATCTGATTTTATCAAATTCATGACCAAATTAATTTTCCATGTCATTCAAAATTTATTTTTCTAGTAAAAAAACCTCTTCGACCAAAATAAATTAACATTCTTTCAACTAAAAGTATTTTTTCATGCCATTCAAAAGTTAGTATAGAATATTAAAACTATAGTGCGGTAACAATCTGGACATAACATGTTGCATGAGGAATTCAACATTAAGAAAAAAAAATGATGAGCAACTGTGACACGAAAGAAGAGCTTACCAGAAAAATAAAAACATTTGGTGAAGCAAAAGAGGTGTTAAAATTATTGAATTGAGAATATTAAGTTTTATTTTGTTCATTTTTGTTGTTTTAAAAATTGTTTGAAGAAAAAAAAAAATTAGTTGAAGATGTAGAATGAAAAATATATTCTTGCTACAAAATAGGAAATTTTTTAGCTTTCCTCTATTTAAAGAGCCAAATTTTTATTTAGATTGTTGAACGGTTACGGTTGCCAAAATAATCTAATATTATCTTTGAAATGAGCAAAGATAATATTAGGTTACTATTACATAAAACGTGTACTGTAGAAATCTCCATTCTAACATTTAAGCATAATGAATTCAGTTTGACAATTTGGTAACCACATTTACTCACCTCTTTAAGTACACTTTTGACCCCAAAAAGCTATCCTTCCCATTTTAAGGTCTTTTACTTAAAGACACTCAAAAGGCTCATAAAATCCTAAACTTAGCAATTGGAGTTTAGCTAGAACTATATGGGAGACCTCAACCTAAAGGGTTGGAGCATTGACAAAGATATCTTCAATGTAACGAGTCCATGATTTATGTTCCCTACTTCAGGCACGCGTGTATACTATTTTTTTTTTCCAGTGTGTGTCACTAATAACAAAAACGACAAAAGAAAATGTCAATTTTAAGCAACTCCGAATGCTATGGTAAAATTTGGTACTCATATTCATCCATCTTAATTTCTACCATGTGATTGTACTACAATTCAGTGGGGCAGAAAATAAATCTCTACTATTATTAGAATTAAGGAAGAAAGAGTCGGATATCATGATATAAATCATTTTTACTCCAATGACATTATTTGCAATACGACAAATGCAACCATACTTAATGCGGAGATAATTAGTTACAAGAAAAGAACGAAAAAGGTTACTATATTCATGAAAAGGTGGTGTTTATTCCTCAATAAAAAAAATATAACTTTATTTATTTATTCATTTAATATTCTTGTTTTTTTTTTTTTTCAAGTGGATGTGTTTTACGAGTCAGGTCGTCTACACCCGGGTGTAGAGATTTGACCTCTACACCTTAAGAAGAGTCTAGATCAACTACACCTTGAGAAAAACATGTTATAAACATTTTTAGGAGTTAATTTGGCATTCCATAAAATACATGGGCAAGTCTGAAATCAATTTTTTTTAGATTGTAAATCTTGAAAACCCTACATCTAGGAGTAGGTGATCTCAATTCCCCTAACCAAATAACATGTAATAATGTTTTTAGGGATTAATTTGGTGATATATAAAATACATGGGTGAGTTTGCAATAAATTTCTTTAGGGTATAAATGTTGAAAACCCTATGCTCCGAGAGTAGATGTTGTCCATTATGTACTTTTCTAACTGAAGCCATCAAAATTTCATCCCAAACTCCTAAAAACAGGGGAGTTTCTCGTGCACCCCCAATTCCACACTCTAACACCACTACCACTCAAGTGTTGAGTAATACCACGATTAAGAGGGTGTTTGTTTTTGCTTCTGAATGGAGTCAGAATTCTTAATAAGAAGTAGACAACCTTGTTTTGAGTGTTTGTTTTTAGTTCTGACAAGAAATTATGCTTCTGATTAGAGTAAGCAACAGAGAAGTGTTGATAACTTAGCACTGAGTGTTTAGTAAAAAATTATTCCAATAATAACCTTAACATAATTTTGTAATGACAATTGCTGCCCCCATCTTCTTAAAAGTAAGTAAGGCTAAATTTTGGCAGCACACCTTCGTTCTCCATTATCTCCTTTATATTTATTTTCGTTCTATGTATTTTCAAGTTTTTCTTCATCTCTCCAACTCTCCATCTCATGTATATTTTCAAGTTTTTAGCATGTAGTATTTGTGCCTTATGTGTATCATAAGATATCAAATCAAATAACTCATGTTTAGATTAATGATTTCATCAAATAACTAATTAAAACGCCACAGTCGTATTGCTCAGATTCAACAATAACGGCACAGTCATATTCAGTATGATTTTAAACATAATATTTATATCATAAATTTTTTTAGCTCAGTGGGGCTAAATTGTCAAACAGTTCACATTCAGCAACTAAAAACAAACACCTTTTAATTTTACAGCTTCTAATCAGCAGCTCATTCAAAAGTAAAACAAACAGTTCATTCAAAAGCTCGTTCAGAACTTCTAACTCCAGTTAGAAGTTAGTTTCTAAGCACTTAAAAAAAAAAACACCCTCTAAGTATTCCAAATCCACCATCTTTTGGAGTGAAAAAAAACAAGAATTTTATATCGCAACACTTATTCACGCCTCTCTCTAGATTAGTTCAACCTCTTTCATTTTCCAAACATTCTCTTTATCCATTTTTCAATTCTTTGGGGGTGAGATTTTGGATTTTAAGAGGTTTAGAAATGATAATGGAGGCGGCGATGATATATATATATTTTTTTTTGGGGGGGGGGGGGGGGTCAAATAAAAATGAAAAAAAAAATAAAACTATAAACCTTGTGCAATATATGGCTGCGAAATTATGGGTTAACTTCTATCCAGCAGTATTTTGTAGCTTTATGCTATGCCCATGGTTCAAAATATCTTTATCAGATGGATATATTTTTTATTAGAAAAAAAAGATAATATCTTGAATATATCAATCTCTGTGGGTATAAATTGAAGAAATGAAGGAAACACTTTTTTGGTCCAATATCATGGATATGGTGGGAAGTTTCAGTGATTTAATGAATTCATACATCAAAATGTTTAGGGCTGATTTGTGTTGGGTTATATATTTTGTATCAGTTTTGGGTTTGGGTTCCAAGTTTGTCCCAGTTAAGACCATGCTCACCGTGAACTCTCCATCAAATAATTAAATGAAATTTTTTTTATTTGAAAAAAATATTGACTTCGGTATGGATAAATTTAGACATTAGGTCTCACAATTTATACCACGTAGTATTTAACAAAGAGTTCACGGTCAACGTGGTCTTTGGACCCAAACGCAAAACTAGTACAAACTATAGCACCCAAATATTTAACTTGATGAATGACATTTAACTTTAATTAATAAGGGAAAAAGAAAAGATAATCATCCCGTAAATTAAAGATTTGGATTCCCATTAACATCAAGTGTGGTCAATTTCATAATTATAATAATGTTCTTCAAATCTATGTGAATATCAATGTAATTACTAAAACTCACAAGTCAGACAAATGAAATTCGTGCATAATAATGGAAGACAATATAGAACAAAAATATAATTGATTAAATATATAAAAGTCATTACAAATCACATTTCAATAAATATTAAATTTGTGCATAATAATGGAAGTGAATTTAGAAAATAGTACGTACTTTTAAGAAACATATCAAGAGAAAAGAAGAAAACATTTAGACTTAGGGAAGACGATCTTACGAGAGAGGAGAGAAAAAATAATATACATTCTTTCTTGTTACAAATAGTTGAAAAATAAATTTCAAAAATTTCGTTTATATTCGATATATCGGAATGGAAATTTTGTTTATGTCTGATATATCGAAATGTCGTTCAGTTAGTTACGTATCATACTTTTGTGGCTTAAAATTGGCCTTCAATGTATTACAATATGGATAAGATTTAATTCGGATATATAACAAATTTCGGCCATTTTGAACCAATTTTGAAGGCCTATTTTATATCGATGAGATATTTCCATGTATTTATCGAATCGGGTCTCAAAAATGGATAAATATTCCGATATATCATGACAATTAAACCAAATGAAGGAAACAAATGAAAATGACGAATTAAAAAAAAAATGATCACTTGCGCAGATCATAAGATTTTTTTTTGGTTTGTTTTAAATAAAATCGTTGTGTTTCCTCTTCATATCTAACTCATTCATCCCCGCCTCCATGATCACCCCTAAATCTTTCAAAATCTAAAACTATAACCTCAGAGTTGAAAATTGAGAAATATAATGTTTGGGGAAGAAGAAAAAAAAAGGGAGGCCCCGGGAGGCATAAAGCGGTGTTGCCGCTAAAGCTTCTTGTTGTGTCTCGCTCGAAAAATAAAAACAAAAAATGTTAGATTTGAGGCATTCATATAGTGGTGTTAGAGAAAGGAAATCACAAATGCATATAGCAGCCTTCTAAAACAAAACTCATGCTCATAATGTAGGTATGAATTATAAGAATCCAAGAAGTTCATAACATTTCATCTTTAGACATACAAGTCATCGCATCTGACATGGTATTTGATGATATATAAAAATGGTCACGCCTTAAAGCCATACATGTGCCATGATGATCTTGAAAAAATACGGGCCCCAGCATCAACCCAACACTGAACAGGCCCAAACGGTTCTAAGCCCGCTCAATTCAGTCCGCCAGACGGACCCGAACTCTCACAACATACTAGGCCCACACGTCTCACAACTATCCTCAATACCCATAAGTCCCACTAAGTCAATGATCGCCAAACCTAATCAGGTAAGCCTAGCTAGTAACGACTAGCAATGAAAGCTTTTGATCAAAATTTGGACTTGTAGCCCCCACTGCGAGGGTGTAGATAGTCTAGAAGGTGGGATCCTAGTCAGTCCCGAACTGATTCTGACGGCTTACCACGAGACCACTGCTTTTTAGCGTGGCCGCCAAATCACCAAACTTGCGGCTTGCCACGGGACCACTGCTTTTCAACGTGGCCGCCAACTCACCAAACCTATACTTGTAGCCCCCATTGTGAGGGTGTAGATAGTCTAGAAGGTGGGAGCCTAGTCAGGCCCGAACTGATTTCGACGGCTTGCCACGGGACCACTGCTTTTCAGCGTGGCCGCCAAATCACCAAACCTGGACTTGTATCCCACGCTACGAGGGTGTAGATAGTCTAGAAGGTGAGAGCCTAGTCAGCCACGACCTGATTTCGACGGCTTGCCACGGGACCACTGCTTTTCAGTGTGGCCGTTGAAAACTCCCAAATTTGTAGCTTGATGCGCACAAGTGTAGATGATTTGGAAGGTAAGAGCCTAGTCAGTCCCGAACTGATTTCAATGGCTTGCCACGAGACCACTACTTTTCAGCCTGGTCGCCAAACTCCTCTATCTAATTTGTAGCCCCCACCGCACGGGGAGGGTGTAGATGGTTCGAAAGGTGGGAGCCCAGTCAGTCCTGAACTGATTCTAACGACTTGCCACGGGACCACTGCTTTTCAGCCTGGTCGCCAAACTTTTACTCCTCGAATCTGTAGTCCACTTTACATGGTAATAAACAATTCGGAAGGTGGGAGCCTAGTCAGTCCTGAACTGATTTCGATGGCTTGCCACGAGACCACTGCTTTTCAGCCTGGTCGCCAAACATGAATCTAGCTGAGTCAACGTCTTCATTGTAATGACCCTAAATCAGCACATTTTAATTTTTATTTCTAGGCTTTATTAAATTTGAGGTTGGGTCAAGTAATAACTAAATAAATGAGAGTGGTGTCACTAACCTTGTGCAAAACTCTAACTTTATAGGGTTTTATCCTTAGTTTAGATAAATAGAGGTTGGGTTTCTCTCGCCGCTTTAAAAAAAAAAAAGGAAGAATAAGAAGAGAAGGAGAAAAAGGGGGGGGGGGAATGGAAGGGAGGAGCAAAAGGAAAAAGGAAGAAGAAAGAAAAACAGTGAGTTTCTCTTTCCCTAAATTAATTTTCAATTTTATTTCTATTCTCTTTTTATGTCTTTTGGAATATGGTTTGATGTGTATGAGTTGTGTCAGCAAAATAAGTTTGATGTGTATGAGTTGGAATAAGTACATGCAAAATATTAGACATTGACTGTTTTCATATTAATAAGTACAAGTAAAATAATAGAATCCAACAATGGCACATGCAAACTATTAGACATTGACTATTTTCATATTAATAAGTACATACAAACTAATCAAATCCAGCAATGGCATATATTTAGTGGCAAAATAATATTAGACATTGACTGTTTTGGGTTAGTGAAGCAGTTATTGATGGTTTAGATAGGTTTGCGAATTTGGGGTGGTTTCGAGGTCACTTCAACATGTTAGATTTTCAGGATCTTTAGTTGAAACATCATTTTTATATTCATTTTGTTATGAAATAGTATTTATGTGGTAATGTACAATAATGAGATTTGGAGTTGTTATGGTTGTGCAATAATTGGAGGGTGGATTTCTACATATGTTGACTTTTATATGTTAACAATACTTAAAGTAAAGATATACTTCCTGATGGATTTTATTAGGCTCAATAAGGAGCTATTATTAAAAGCATGATTTCTCCATGTGCATAGTACTATAAATTTATGGGTTTGATCACAAGGTTGTTATAAGGTGTGGTTTATGAATATGCTATGTTTCCCCGGAAGAATGGGTTGATAAATGACAAAATGTCATTGTGAAAGAAAAGTGAGATATCACAATAAAGGATATGGATAAATTTTGGTTCCCGAAAATTTAAATCACCTGAAATTGTATCACTTAGAACTACCACACCTCTTTGGTTTATTATTTTCCCTTCTCTTATTAGAGAAACTAAATAACCTGCGGGTTGTCTTGCGGAGGTGGGGCGCCTATTTCCTACTAGAGAAACTAAAATAACCTTTGGGTTAGTCTTGCGGAAATGAGGTGAATTTGTGTGCATAAAATAGGCTTTGATATTTATCCGTAAAAAATGTGACGTGACTTTATGCGCATTGATAGCCCAAAAGTGTCTTTTGTTACTCATATAGTTAGGAGTATCCGGTGATGCATGCCTGTATGTGATGTGTCCCCACTTGGGCATGGATGACGGAGAAATCCTCCTTTATATGAGAGAGGCATATAGGCATGTATGTTCGGCACAGAGGTGGTGCGAATGTGGTATCGTCTAAGTGATCAATCCGTTAAAAGATGAATCAAAATTCAAAAAAAAAATAAGTAAATTATGTTTATCTCGTTTCTAACCCTTTTCATACAGGATGACAAGTCCACTAATATTTCTGCAGGACAGACTTGTCATAGTCAACTCCTACAGTGTAAGTGTAAGTAAATGCATTTTTATTTATTAGGATTACTTAATGGCCTCGTGGATGAACTACCTATTTGTTTTGGTTATTTTGTCGCATTTTATTGTTATGTTCTGTCATGCTATTTATTGTATTGATTTTTGGGGAACAAGGAATTTCACACCAGCTTTATTGCTGACCCAAGTAGGTTTTGGCTTATTGGGTACGTTACTTCGGGAATGTAGCCGACTAGTTTTTTTTTCTTCAGGATTTAGTAATTTCGGACGAGCTTAGAGCAGTTTGTTTTGTACATGAAGAGCATTGCTGGGAGTTGCGTGTTGTTCGAGAGATTAGGTCATTTCTATTGGTAGGTGACAGTTTAATCATTTGTAATAGAACTTGGAGTTTATTTATTATTTCTGGGAAAGACACATTCGTGTTTTGTTGAACTTGTGAGCGTTGGCTCTACAAGCTTTAAATTTTTCCTTCATTTTGATGGGCTTTTAGATCAGTTGTTTTATTTTTCTCTAATTTGGTAAAATGTGCAAGTGACTATTTCTCGTAGATGCCAACTGTTGCTTTTAGCGAATGACAATTCATGTCCCGAATTTTGGGAAAACAGATAATCCTACGTGGATTTTGGGATTTTCGTTTTCTTCGAAAATTGGGGCGTGACATTCATGCTCGAACGGATCGAAATTTTAATATTAGAGAATGCCATTCACGGCGATACAAAGATTGTATGACCAATGCCCAGATAAGAGCTACTTAGGATGCCAACCCGAGCTTACGACGCCTGACTCGACACGAACACTCTAACACATATACTCGGCCATCGCAACTCACTCATAGCAGCAGCTGCAGCCGATCGGTCAGACCACTAGATGAGCCTCAAGCAGCTTACCTTGGGGACAAGACACGGCTTGGGAAAATCAACCCCCGGCTAGACTGTCCGCAACATGCCCACTATTGGACATGACTACACAACAATGACCTTGAGTCGTTCACAATACAAAGTGGTCAAGCTCTCTATCGCCGACAGACCAGTCAACATCCTATTGATTCAACCAGCCTATGCCAAAACAAGACAACAAGGCGAAATGAAAAACATGCAATAGAGACAACAAGCACGAAACGAATAAAACAGTTTTCCTTAACAGTCAAAACGGAAAGGGGTACAATCACACCAAAAGTACTCCTTATCAGGAGAAGGTACAAAAACAGAAGAGCTAAGTCTAATGGAATATGGAGCAGGAGTAGCGTCCACGTGCGCCATGGCCTGAACATCAGAGCCCAAACTGTCTTCCTCGTCCGATGACGCAGAGGTAACATATAAGTCTACATATGACATCTTCTTATAATGGTCAAGATCCCACCCCGGGTGTTCCTCTTTCATCAGCGCCAGCAACTCCAGCCGGCCATGTATAACCCAGCGGAAATCACACTTGCCCTGCTCCTAAAGAAGTTCTTCCTCTTGCACCTTCGCGTCAATAAGTTCACACTCGAGTAGCTTAACTTGCTAGGCAGCGCATCGACCTGAGACTGCTCTGTGGCCAAACTTCTCTTCACAGCACTAAGTTCATGCCACTTCAATTCGAGACTGCTATGTGGCCAAACTTCTTTTCTCGCCTCTCAAGCATAGAACTCCACATCAGATTCCAACTATTGCTTCTCAGCAGCCCAATTAGCTGCCTTCGAAGCACTCTCGTCAGCAAGGGATCACAGTTTTGAACACGCCTTAGCCACAACTTTCTGCGCAACCTCGAATTCTCGGAGGATTCGGGTAGGGCTGAACAAAAATCGATCAAACCGATTAAACCGATCGACCCGATCTAAACCGAACCGATTGGTTCAGTTTAAATTCGGTTTGGATCGGTTTCAGTTTTAAAAAATTCAAAACCGTAATGGTCGGTTCGGTTTTCGATTTCCATGTGATTTTAACCGACCAAACCGAACCGATCGAATATATATAATAAATAATATATATTTTATATATAAATAATACAATATGTTTAAAATAGTCGGCCAGTTCGGTTTTATTTCGGTTTTGGTTCGATTTTAGTCGGTTTGGTTCGGTTACGATTTGCATAAATTAGAATCGGTTCGGTTTTCAGCCCTAGATCCGGGTCACCTCCTGCTTAAGTTCGTCCCTCTCGAACACCACCTCTAACAGATTACGCTCAAGGTCCTCCAAACGAGCCATCTTAGTCTCAGTGACCACGGTGCTGATCCAACCTCTTCTCCTTGGCCTACTTCTTCAGCTGCTCAATTTCATAAAGCACGTTAGAATATAGCGTCTGCATGTGCGAGAAGACACGTTCCAAGGTGTATACCCTCTCGCGAGCCGCCTCAACTTCTGTCCTAGCAACGACTACGTGGCTCAAATGAGACATACCCAACATAAGGTACTTCAAGCCCTTATCCATACATCATTCCAACGTATCATTCTCGGGTTTTGGAGTGTGATCCATCAACTAGTTGTGACGCCTGCATATATGCTTCCTCGAAGCATACTCTACGTCCACCTCTTGCTGCCAGACCTGTGAACTCCTATTCACCAAGTCCGGTGCAAATCGGCCTATCCGTGCACCCGAATGAAGTTTTCCCGAATCAGGGATTATGCCAGCGCCACCCTTCATGGTTGCCACCGTTCTCAAGCTCTCCTCCGTGGCCTTCCCCTTGTCATTAACAACTGTCCCTTTGGTATGAGATAGCTTAATGGGATCCGGAAGGAAAGGAGGAAGCGAATTATCCAAAGGACCCTCCAACACTTCTAGTTGTGGCCTATAACATGATGGTGAGCAACTCAGACTATAGAAGACATGGACAGTACCACGGCCACTCTCAGTCAAAACAGCAATGGGTGATCAGATTTTACAGCCTTAGGCAAATCTTCACGGGAGCCTTCTACAAGAACGATCCCACGCGAAACAGCACTAGTAGAAGCTGCCATTGCAACCCGCCCATGCGATCATTCATAGTTTCGACCTGCACGTCATTAAGGCTCGACCTATCTACAACTCCTACAAACCGCAAGTAATCTTTTTCCAAGCCGAAAACTCCGGTCTCCGCCCCAACAGGCCTAGCAGACTGACGTTCTTTCCTAACTAGAGCGCGTCGTGCCGAAGATGACCCAGTTCTAACACGGAATCTCTTCCTTACGAAAGAGGCAAGCGTTTCAAACGACACCTCATTGTCAGACAGAACAAGAGCTTTGGCTCCAACAACCTTCTTCTTCCTAGAAGAGGCCCCATCTTCCACTTTAATTCGCAACGTTCGGTACAGAGTGGGGACAACATGTCAATTGTCCCACAACTTACTACGGATGAAGTTGGAAACTCTTATTACATCGATCGCATTCCTTTTCAGCAAGTCACGAAACGTCTCCATGGTGTTTTGCTCAACTAAGGTAAGAGAAGTAGTAGGAAACCTTCCTGCAAGGACACACAAGCAATGGTCAGCCAGCCCGCTATCAAGCGTATCAAAGTCACAGGAAAAGAGTTTAACTTACGAAGCGGCCTGAATTGTCGCTCGAGCGGATGACCCTTGCATCGAAAATACTTTTGAGTCCGCAGGAGCCAAAAAGTAGTACTTCTGCCAGAACTTGAAGTCATTAGGCAGATTAACAAAGCAAGTCGGGGATGTCATCTTACAAACATCATTACCTTTCAGCCGGGGAGAAGTCAACAACTGAATTACCCGTGGATTCACGATGACGCCGGCCTCCTTGGCACTGAGCAGAATCATGAAGATAATCCTATATCCGTTAATTGGGCTGGAGGAATCCCTAAAAGATCAAGGAACTCCCAAATCACGTCCAAAACTGGAAAGGGCACTCCGGTCTGAAGCATCCCATGATGCAAGTAGATGAAACCGACCGAAGGCGACATTGGCATTTGGTCATCCGTCAGGACATATAACAGCAGGTATTCAGAAAGTCCAAACTTCGTACGGATTTCAGCAAGGCCAGGCTTGGACAACAACCTATCTTCGAAAAATTCCAGGCCCTTGGCCAAGATTGTGTCATCAAGAAGGTTTTGTTGAGCCATGAAGAAGATAGAAAATCTTTTCTAGTCAGAGCGGTATCCTCGAAAGCAAATAAAGCGGAAGAGTCAAACTTTACACTACGAACGACCTAAATAGAGGTTGGGTTCTCGCCTCTTTTCCGCCGAACCAACATACGTTCCATTAATGCGGCGTGCGACACAAGCAACGATTCAGACTCAATCATCATAAGCGACGCATCCCTTCAAGATATGACTTAGCGAACAGATGTAACGACCCACTAACTCTGGGGGAGTAGCTGATGATACAAAAAATGGTCACACATCTAAGCCTTACACGTGTCATGATGATCTCGAGGAAATACGGGCCCCAACATCATCCCAACACTAAACAGGCCCAAGCGGTTCACAGCATGCTAGGCCTACATGTCTCACAGCTATCCTCAATACCCATAAGTCCCACTAAGGCAAATATCTCGAGGATCAGCTTCGGACGGGCAACTACAGTTGCTCTCTACTTTCAACCAGGAAGCAAATACCAGAGTACATTCCACACAGGGAAACTCTCTTTCACAGATTGCTCTTAGATTTGGAACTATATCCTACGTATCTAGGAGCACAGGGCTAACAGAAAACTTTCCTCTTACAGCACGACTCCTAATTAGAGAAGGATCTCCACGAAGATCTCCTTCCTAAATTACACCTGCGATGACCTGGTAGAACCAGAACTCCTTGCGCTATAAATAAGACATGAGGTTGGTAAGCTAAGATACACTACAAATTTCCTGTTACAACATTACACCTTCTTCAGATCCCTATTTGACTTTAGCATCGGAGTGCCATCGGGCACCACGATGGTGGTCCGTGGCTCACGTGTGTTACTTGTGCAGGTCAGCAGGAACTAGGTCAAAACAGGGAGCAAAAAATGACTGCATCAGTACTCATGGTTACATTACTTGGGTAAGTTAAACCAAGTCTTAACCTCGTATGTCGCCTCGAAGCCCATCCGACGACTGCATCGCAACACCCAAGAGCGTGTTAGGCACATAAATCAATAACTTAATATTTAGGAATATGAATGTCTCTCATATGAACATTCATTTTTTGGGGGTTAATTTGCATTTGGGTCCTATAGTTTATACCATTTTTAAGTTTGGGTCACAAAACCATGTTGACCCCATTGACCATTAAGTCTTTGTTAGAAATATAGAACTTAAACGCAAAACTAATATAAATCGTGGGACCTAAAGTATAAATTAATCTCTACCAGGACAATATTATTTCAAGAAAAAAATAAAAATTCATTCAATTACTGAATGAAGAGTTAACAGTCAACATGGTCTTAGGACTCGGACACAAATCCAAACAAACTTGAGACCCAAACTTAAAGTTGGTATAAATCATAGATCCCAATTGCAAATTAACCCTTATTTTGAGGGTGAGGAAGGTTTTTATTGGTACCTAAAAACAGTAAATGTATTTGAATATTCATGTCTTTATGGATAATGAATAAATTTGTCATTTGTGTTTGAAATACTTTACACTTCTTGAATTTTCTTACAATCCCCGCCTCATGAGCACGTTTTAGGTTACTTTTATTTTCCTGTATTTACATTAATTAGCTATTTAATGAGTTATCTAATTTTGATTAGCCTATTTTTACATTTCTCGAATAATTTGACATTATATTGCTTTTGTGTTTTAGGTATTTTTGGAGAATCAAAGTTATATTAAAGAAATTAGGCATAATTTTAGGAAGGAGATAAGATTTTGATGATGGTAATGAGCAGTCAACTTCTAAAATTTACATATTGCTATTCAGAATTTCAAATTAATCTTATAATATATCAAAATGACGGTGAGGGATAAGGTACAAACAAAAAAATACTTACTCAATTCCGAGTTATAACAAGGAAGATATTACCAAATAGTGTGTCTATCCGGGAGTCGTCTAATAAAGCAGGAAAATGAGATTTGCAAAAATTTCTTATTTCAAAAAAAATATTTGGCTTGTTTGTTTCGTGATTTAGCAATTTTGATGTATTTCTACTTGGTTTGGGACTATTTGTTAGCTTATTATACCCTATGCTTAGGGTATTGATCGAACAATAAAGTTTGTAATAGAACTTCGTAGTCTAGTTGAGGATGAATTTTTTTATTTTATGTCAAGATGAAGGATAAAGCCATAATTTAAATGCTTTGATCAGGTTAGTTCAGTTGTTCTTGATCTGTTTTATTTGCATAACCTTCATTTATTTTCACAATTATTATATTCATGTTATCTTTCGTATTCTATATCATTTATAGTTGATAGCTAGACAATTGATTATAATAATTGTGGATTTGGATGTGTATTTCTAATACTAATTAATTTGATTATAGATGCTTAGGTTAAATTCTTTGATATAATGCTTATAAACTAGGGTTTTTTTAACCGAGAAAAGTTTAATATATTTTGTGATCAATAAATGCGTGATTAAGGTTATATCTTCCAATTGGCAATAACACAAGTTATGATGCTATTGTGATTTTAGAACAACTAATTAACTTGAGCATTGTATGAAAATTATGATGAATTCCTTAGTCTTGACATGTTTTATTCGTAGGTTATATCTAATTAACTTTTCTCTAATCTATCAAAAATCCAAAAAATAATTGATTGTTGTTGTTTATGTTAGATTTGGGTTAGGATTATGTTTTGCAAATTGGTTTAGAAAGATTGTTCTTAAATGCAATCCATGTGAGTTTAACCTTAGTCACTATAGCGTAAAGTGCAAGCGGGTACAGAAGCATGAAAGTGCTTAATTTCAAACTTTGATTTTCAAAGTGTTTAAAATCATCTATATATACAATTTAATTTTATAGTTCTATTATTGTATATTTTAAAAATTAACTTGAGTTTCATTAATTTCATTTTTGTAATATAAAATCAACCAAATTATTTAAGATAACAACGTGCATAAGATAATAATTAGATTTATGAATAATTAAAATACTCATATATATATATATATGGCGAAACCTGAAAATTTATTATATGCACAAAAACATGTTTAGTATATACATCAATAATTAAATAGTCATTAAAAAATCAAAAGATTGATGAAACAATATATTTTGCAATAATTCAAATTTTGGAAGTAAAGTTTCGTAAAACCATAAAGCAAAGATTCGTGTACAATTGACTCCAAATGGTCAGAGTGGGGATGTACATTTTGAGAACGAGGTTTGGTAAACTATAGAACGGGAATTTGAAAAGATCCGCTCAAAAGCGTTATAGCGATGATTTGATAGCAATGTTCTAAAAATCGCTAGGTGGTAGGTGAGCAGGGGACTAGCGCCCAGAGGCCTAGGCGAGGAACTATGCAGTTTTTTTCTCTGTAATATAAATCATAATTTATAAAAGTTAAGCATAATAGCATGTAAATTACTTTCAATTCAATGCCAAAATAAATATGCAAAATGTATTTTTTTTAAATAGTTGTAATTTTTAATATTTTTGGACTGTAATATAATAAAAAAATTCAAAAACCTGTCCAGGCAGCTGCATAGCCCGCCCAACCGCCTAGGAGGTTTTTTAGAACAATCTTTGATAACATGAGCGCCATTTATGACAAAAGGTTTATGTGACTAAGAGTTCGACAACACATTCACATGTTTATACTATTGCATTCAAAGAGTAATACAATTAAAATTTAACAGGCGTAGTTACTGAGGATTCTAATAGGGGAAATTTCTTTAAAGTAAGTTGCATAATTTATTTTTTTAGATTTTCCCCCTTTAATGCGCTTTAGTATTTAGTATTTTTCCAGAATATACATAAATATTGATGCACCAGATGGCCTAAACGATAGTCATTCGAGCTGAGTTTTGGAAGGCTGATTTATCAAAAATGAGCGATTTTCTGAATTTTTTTTACTTCATTTGATTGCTGCGAATATTTGGAATTGGACGGAAACTTGAATTGCAACGAAGACCCAAAGTAGCAAAAAAATTCTTTCTTTTATTTGTGAGGAGATTTTTTTTTAATAGCCTCCATGAACGAGTGCAAGTTGTAAACTGATACTTTTCTTTACTTTAGTTTTTTATTTTTTAGGAAGGAAGTATGTATATATATAAGTTTTTCAAGCCAAGCAGGTCGATTTGATCTTTGATTCTGCAACTATTGTCACTAAAAGTTCACTCCTCTTCTATAGCTGTGTCTGCTTGATATATGCATGCCATTTCTATTAGCTTAAGATTTTAAAGTAGATGTCAAGTTAACATGGTCTAAACTTTGGTTCGAAGAGGTCGGACGATCAGTTTTTGCCCAACACAATCTTTGGAGGCATTCTCTAGTGCTATATGCTGAGGGAGAGTATTGAGACTAAAAGTCCACTCCACCCATTCCATAGAAGCTGCCAACTTGGTAGATTTGCTATATTTGCCTTCTCTATTAGCTTACGGTTTTAGAGTAGATAACAATTTACAAGAACTTTCAATTGTTCAGTCCTTATTCTCAATATCTTCTTCTCCATCTCAAGTCTCAACTCCAAAGCTCTTTGTTTTTGTTTCCTTTTCTTCTCTCATGATCTCTCCTCCTTCACTGATATGCATGCTTCAACAAGAAATGTTTGGATAAATATGGATTTAAATTTCATTTGGACTTATAAGGAATATATGATTCTTTAAAATTTTTTGAAAATCGTTTCCTAGAATTTCTAGGGGCCCAACTCCCAAGGACACCGGAGTTAACATAGATTTCAACTATACACAATTTCATAGTTCTTTTTTATAAAAGGGTATATTCGCTCTCAGTTTTTTGTTGTTGTGCTTGTCTACCTGAGTTACACTGACTACCTGGGCTGGGACTAATACATGTTAATTTTGTGAATCAGACTTATTTTTTAATCAAGAAATGTCTTCGTAAAAAGATTAGTTTATTGAATTGGGCCTGAACAAGGGCACCCTTACAAGTTACAAGTGCTCTTTGGCCTTTTTCCATTCAGAAATTTCTTGATTACATTTTTCTTTCTAGACACATCTTTGGTAGATTTAGGACAAACTCAGTTATAAATTCTAGTTTTGTTGGTCTTGGGAAAATATCACTAAATGTGAAGGATTTTGGCGACTGAGATATGATTGTCCTCTTCAGTTTTCCTAGTTGTGCATCTGCTGCTAAAACGGGAAGGTAAGTATTATCAGCTTCTGTGGGTTTCTGGATTGGGGAAAATGCGGTGGGTTGGAGATGCCATTCTGTTTTGCATTTGGTGGATAAACCCTTGCCAGATTTTGCAATTTAGCTAGGGAGAAAAAAAGGGTTAACAACACCTTTCCACATTCTGGTTATGGGGTCTTGAGGTACTACGGCGATAACATAGATCTTCCATTGGATCATCTTGACACAGTGTGGTTTAATCTGACAGTTGGGAAGGCATATAAAGTTGATTGGTGAAAAGAAAATTCAGGTTTCAACCTTTTTTTTTTTTTCGTACAATTCGGTAAAATGGGGAGTAGAGCGTAGGCCCAAATTATGGTCAGTGTTTTGAAGGTTTCAGTAACGCCTTATCTAAAGGGAAAGCAAAAGTGATGCAATTTGTTGGGTTGTTTGGATTGCCAAAGGAAAATAGTAGGTTCTTCAAACTTCAGAGGCTTTTGTCGATGCTGTTACTTGTATTTAAAATTTCTATCTTCAAAGGGTTGGCTTCGAACATCTTCTGGTAAATTGGGTGAAGATTGTTGATGATCTCTCATCTCTAATCCCGATTCGGAGAGCCCTTGTATGTTGTTCTCTTGCTTTGAATTGCAGGTTATGCTTACTCGAGAAAATATTCATCCGGAATCCTGTTATTGAAGATCATAGCGATCTTGTGGGATTGTTCGGTGCATCATAGTCTTAAGAGGGGTTCACTTTGAAGATCCACTTGTCAATTGAGATTCCAATGTATCCAAACAATAGGTCCTTGTTGTTACTTTAGTGGGGATCTCCTTGTACTTCTATCTTTTAAATTAAGCTTGAATCTTCTTTCAGGGAAAAAAGAGAAGAAAAGAATATGCAGATTTCTGTCCTTGTTTCACGATAGGACAAATGCACCATGATTCTAATATTTTGTCCATGCTGCAGGTATGCCTTTCCCATAAAATGTACAGAAGTTATCTATGGGGATGATAAAGAAAGTGTTGTCGAGATTCATGCTGAGTATGATGCTTCAAAGACGACAAAGCCCAAGGTTTTCTTCTGACATAGATGAACCAATTGTTGTGCATGTACACTTATAATTGTGATGATTCTTAGCGATATAAAATTGATGCAGGGTGTGCTTCATTGGGTCGCACATCCTTCTTCTGGGGTTGATCCTCTTAAAGTGGAAGTTAGATTGTTTGATAGACTGTTTGTTTCTGAGGTAGGCATTCATTTCCATTCTTGTTTTCTTCTCTTTGATAAACAAACTTTCTGGTAATCATCATTTTTCTCGTGTCAGAACCCTGCAGAGCTTGATGACTGGCTTGGTGATTTAAATCCGTTGTCCAAGGAGGTTATATCAGAAGCATTTTCTCTGCACTCCCTTCGTGGTGCTGCCGTGGGTGATAAGTTTCAGTTTGAGAGGCTAGGTAAGTTACAATCCCTCGAGACATCTGGTAATTTCTTTTCACGTCAAACGATTAAAATTGTTTAGCCATAGTTTATGACTCTCCACACCTGATTAAGTTCAGTTTCATCAACACATCATCCATGAAGCCATTGTAAATTTGACAATAGAGAACCTGATAAACACTTTTTCCAAATCTTCAACAGCTTTTTCTCTCACTTGACTTCACTAGCCTCCTGAAAGTTGTGGATGTCTGTAAATACAACGCGTGCTAATTTTTTGTGTTCAATCAAAGGCTGAAAATCATGTTCTATGTAAAAGTTTTGTATCCATTTTCGTGGAAAGTCATCTTCCATTGAATTATGATTTTCCTAGCAATCAAACACACTTTTCAAATTTTCTTCGTGACACCTCTGTTTAACATTGCCCTCAAGCTTTCCTACTTAGTTGTTCCACAACATAGATATTGAATATGTTTGTTATGTCAGTCCTTAATATCTATTGTGCTCTTTCTTTTGCCAGGATATTTTGTGGTAGATCCAGACTCCTCGTCTGAGAAACTTGTCTTCAACAGAACGGTCACACTTAAGGATTCTTACTCCAAAATTGGGAATAAGTAATGATGGAGTGACGATCCATTCTAGTGGATCCTCTAATGTTGGTTTGTGGGGTCTCTTGGAGGTTGAAGGTTATACTAGATCGGTCATTGTGAAGGGTGGAATTACTAGGAGATTAACTTAATAGAAGGATAAATACAAGGTTTTTCTTTCTTGATCCAAAATGTTGGTTATTGCTTTAGATTGTTTAAAATAAAGTAATCATAAGAAAAACATTTGTAATGTTATATATTGAACTAACTGAAATTAAAAGTAAAAAAAGGAACCCTAGTCTGGCATATTTCCTGCTTACCCCGTTGTAAACAATCATCACTTGTTCGCATGGGGCAAGATGGTTGTTTACTTGTCATAAAAACTGTTCATTCTGATAATAGTTGTCGCAGCATGTATGTACCAGTTGGTAGTTGTCACAGCCTGTACTAATATCGTTTATTCAGATCCTACTAAATTTGGGTTCTGGCTTCACACAAATATTTTTATGAAAAAGGTTAGCACTATTGCTGTATTTGATTCCCCCAGATTTATAACAATCTATGCAAGTAGAAGACCAGAATATTTGTAATCGATCTAATATTTTCTTTTTGTTTTAATCATTGTTGTCCTGTAAAGTTGGATTTGTATCATTGTAAGTCTGAGATTATTATTATGCATTGATCAAGGGACTTAAACAGCCTGGGTTTTTTTGTCAACTAATTGACTGCACTGAACGGTTCAGAAACGTGAGGTACTTTTCCCAGAGTGAGGACTGAGCAAAGCAAATAAAACTGATGTAAGATTCAAAATTTGTGTTAGCATGCACTCGAGAAGGGGGCTTAGAAACCTAAACTTGGCCATCTAGATCATTTTTTATTTTCAATTTTATTTATTTATTGTTTTTTTTTTTTTTTGGCAAAGCAAACACGATTACAGGGGTGGACCTATTAAGGGGCGAGGGGGGCAACTGTTCCCCCTCAACTTTTAAAATAATTTTATTATATACTTAACCTTTAAAATTTTAATTTTATAATGTATAATACAATATGTAAATTGTTCATTCAACTAATTTTATATCTTTTTGTTGGTGTGGTGGTTAGAAGTTTGTAAATTTTTGTGAACAACCAGAGTTCGATACTCATCGAGTGCATATTTTTTTTATGGCTATTCACTATACATTTTTATAGTTATTGATAATTACTATTTTTATCATTGTTACTCGCCTAATTTTTTATTTTCAATACAATTTTACAGTAATTGCAAACATTAAAAAAATTGTTTAGTTTAATAAAAATTTATTTTTGGTCCTCTCGGAGTGTATGATTTCTTTATGTCTATACAATTTTGTCATTGTGACATTTTCCTACTTTTTTTTGTTTTCAACGCAATTTTATATGTTATTGTAAACATTAAAGCAATGAATTGCTTGTTCACAAGTGTCGTAAAACCTCCAACCAAAAAAATATTTGAAATTAATATATAAAATAATAACTAAAGAATTCAATGAAAATATATGCCACTAGCCAACTCATACAAAATTTGAGCCTCATATAAACATTTTTCGATGAAATTGTATTAGGATCTTATTATGTTCATAAATTTTCGATTTTTTTTAGCTTCAATTAGATATTTATCCTAATTATTTTGTGATTTTAGTTATATATTATAGTTATTACACTCGTTTGCCCTTTGCTAAGGTTATTGATATTGTGACCTTATTTTGGTTTAAAATTGGATTACACTTAATTCAATTTGGTATATGAACAACCTTACGGTCAGACAACTCCTTCTCAGCAACATCCAGACGGGATCACAATTTGCCTAATTCCACCTTAGATGTCTCGAGGTTAGAAGTTAACGTATCATGCGTAGCCTCGAGTTCCCTCAACGACACCCACGCATAATCCGCAGCCTTTTCATGCTCCATGCACTGCGCCTTCAACAAATCCAATTGACAGAGAACATGAGAAAGTATCATAATGTGTCCTAATAGTTTCAACTCGACGTGCACAACCTATCACAAGACGCCTTACAATCCGACCCCATCACAACCACATAAGTAAGATGTGTCATCCTCTCCATAGGATGTTAGAGGCCATCATCAATATGATGACGTGGTTGTCGCACGGGCACATGAGCCCTATTAGCCAACCGCCCGTGATAGCCGCCAATAAGGTTGCGAGCATTGTCTTGCACATCAGCCTCGGAAGGCCAGAAGGTCTCACCAAGGACAGTAGGAGTGGGACAAGATGCAGAAGTAGTAACAAGTGATCTCGAGGTCCTAACCACGACAGAAGAAATAGTGAGCTTGAAATCTCGAGCTCGAGCAGCAACTCGATCCTCCATTGACGGATCGTACTCAAAGTCATCCAAGGTTTTGGTACTTCCCGAATTCCGCGACTGCCAAACACCAAGTTGAAGCATTTTATTCTCGACGATGCGTAAATCATCGATAGACAGGCAAGTAGAGGCAGGCAAATCGTAAAAAGCAACAAGATTTTTCTCACGATCTTCTAGAGGGCGGAAGACTTCTTTTTTACTCCTTTCGAGAACTTGGTTCACCACATCGTCCTCCGAAACAGAAGAATCATCCTCTAAACCACGACCTCCCTTATGGAGAGAAGTAAAGCGAGGGAGAGCCCTAGCAACGTCAAGAACAGAGGAAGCAAGTTTCTTCCTTTTCGACACACAGTCGAAACTGACAACCAACATCTTGGAAAGGCTGGGAGGCCTAGGAACTTTTTGTTTCTTCACAATCGAGCCAACACCCCCAGAACCTCGGGTAATGACCGAAGCATCATGACCTACGCACTCGTTAGTAGAACCCTCTTGTCGACTGACATCTGTATCACCAACATGCGTGACAATCACTTTCGAAGCTCAACCCGCTCCACCTGATGAATAAAAGCCACTATGGATAATGGCATCCGTAATGAGAAAGTCTTCCACCGAGATCCAGGGAAGATCGCAAAAGCCACTGCAGAACTCCTGTTTTTCCAAAGACAACGACAACTCGACTTTTTTAGGCTCTCGGAACGATCACAAAATCTGATATACGCGAAGCCTAAAGTAATTGGAAAAAAGGGATGCGTAAAACCAAGACCTCGACCAGCCCCCGTACTTCTCTCGCAGGTCCAAAAACAATGAGGAGAACACATGCGACATGTGTGATTGGGGTTCACGACAAACCCCACCAAATAGTGCAAAACCTTGGAATTCATAGGGATACGAACCAAGGCAGCCCTTGCTAAGGTCGAGATCATCACTTTCCAACCATTAGGGACGAGTTGTGCCGGAGTGATACCACCTAGATCCAAATACTCCCAGATGATTGTAGGAGCCAGAAGCTTGAGACCAGAGTAGAACATACCAGAGTACAGAACAATGTACATGTTTTGGACGACAAGGATTGTCACCTTCTACGGAAAGAGTGATCTCTAGATCAGCCGACAACGAATAATCATGACGAATGTTGTTCAGAGTTACGCATGTTGCCCTCTTAGGCAAAAGAAAGCCTCGCAGGCATCAAGAACATCGCCACTCAAAACCCTGGAGTTAGACATGATTACAGAACGAACTCAAGAAATAAAAAACTGGAAAATGAAGAGGTGCAAAAGGAAGAGAGATGCACTCGAGCTTTTCATATTATAAGGACGAGCAGCGAAAAGATTGCTCTTGGGAGAACGTGCAAGACATGACAACCACATGAAATCTCAAAAATTGCGCCAAAACGAACAGACGGATGGAACGACGGAAAGACAACAACAACAATAGATAGCTAGAGCACTAAATGTGTCGTAATGTTGAAATTGAAAACAAAACCATCACATTGTTAGTGGATACATGAACATACCTACTAAGGGGGAGTAGCTGATGATACATCAAAATAGACCGATCATCATGGTTGTACATGTGGCATAAAAACTAATCATGAGAATACAACGCCCAATCTATTGGGTCAGCTCATAAAGCCCGGGAAGAATAAAACCAACTACAGATGCCCAGACGAGGCCCACCATAGAGGAGACATAAACAGAGCCCGAACCCAGGCCCAAACGAATCAAAGCCCGAGTCCGGGCCCGACACGAGTTCTCTCAATAAAGAAGATGAATGTTGCACCCAAAAAAATCGTGGAGGGAGTTACGCTTCCACGAACGCATCTCCATTAAGGAGGAGACTGTTACAAGAAACATCTCCTTCCATTGCGCCTCACATGCTTAAGTAACGTAGAGAGTTAACCACGACCATTATAAAAGGTAAACAGAACATTCGACACAGGTATGCAACTTTAACTGAGTTTTGTCCAGATTTACTTCCTTCTTCCAACAAAGTTACTGACTTAAGCGTCGGAGTGCCTTCGGTCACAAAAAAATGGTCCTTGGCAGTCTAATGATTGTTTTGCAAGTCAAACTTGCAGGAGGACGATTTTTGGACGCATCAGTTATAACTCAGATTGAGTAATTATTGTTCATGTGTATAGCTTATCGAGTCACGTCATTTAGACATATTGTAAGCTCAATTTGGACTTCTGTTTAGCAAGATGTGAATTTTGGAAGTTGATTGCTCAATAAAAACCATCATCAAAATCTCATTTCCCTCCTAAAAATACGACGAATTTCCTTGATCCAGTTTTGATGCTCCAAATAGGAGAATACAAGTAATATAAAACGTGCTAATCACTCCTCCCCCCCCCCAAACAAGAAAAAAAATTCTAGTAAATAAATACTTCTCACTTATTTTGATTTTTTTCAATGAGAAACTATAGAATTTGTTTTCATTTTTTAATTTATATTTAAATTATTTGTAACTTCAATAATCACATACGGGGAAAACCTTTTTGAATGACCCAGATGTCTTGATATTCACATAATTATTACATAAAATATCCTCTAATTTATATTTGTTTGTATTTCGAATATCATATTTTATTCTAATTATTTTTTATTTTATGTTTTTGTAGGAATTGGAGCTAAACGATGACATCGCATTAGCGCGACGAGTTTGGAAGAACTAGCCTGAAGTGAGGCGGACGATGAAGTCAATTATAGAGCCCAAGCCCAAAATTTGACCTAAAAATCTAAATCACTCTTTGTCTTAACCAAAACCCAAATCCAACCTAAATAGGAGAAAGGAAAATAACTGTATTTAATCTTTTTTTCTTCCTCTCCTCTCCTCTCCTCCCTTTCATGCCCCTCTCTTTCATTCTCCTATCTTTTTCCAGCCACCAACCCCATCTCATCGTCCACCCTGCCGGCAATTCTCGCTCGATAAAAGAACTGACAACCACCCAACATCGCCATCATCACCATTTTGCCGTCCCTTGTTCCTTTTCTTCTTCCTCGCCTAGGCCAGTCAATCTCCTATCTCTCTATTTGTTCTTCTTCTTCAGCCACACATCACGAACCAAAGCCACTATCTCTTCTGCGTCTTCCTTCCACAAACCAGCACAAAGCACATAACAGAGAACACATTTTCATCACCCCTCCATCGCACAACACCTCATGCCCTCAACCACCTTCAAGACACCCTTCATCTCGCTTTCATCTCCCTCACGAAAAACCTTTCTTCTGATTGAACAACCACACACCACCATCTTGCATCTCAGACTAGCCATCGCACACCATTGTCATACACCATCGTCGTCCTTACTTCATCTTTCTTCACCCTTCCTCTCTCGCCTCTTCCCTTATTTTTGTTTTTTTATCTCTCGTAGGTACCAGAGCTCAACCCACAAACCAGACGCAGGGAATGCAAGGAAGAAGACGACCTGTTGGAGGGAGAAATAGCAGATTTTTTAATCTATTTCTATTTACACCTTAGTGTCCAATCAGTACCACCAAAGCTCTTCCCTCTCACTATTTGCAGCCACTATTTGCATCCAGGATTTTAGTCAAATCCACCACAGTACACCCACGTGTAGAGATGATGGAGTTCCACCATGTAGCCGCCGGATTCACCACCACCATGATCTTCTAAACCCCAAGCCGAAGCGAAGTTGAAACCATGAGTTTCTAGAATTTGTTGCATTTAAATTACTGTTTTCTCTATGCTTTAGTGTTAGATACAATTAATTTCTTAATATTGATAAAGTATTTCATCAATTATATCTGGTATAATATCTAGACTACTCGGTAGTTAGAGTACTTTTTGTTGATATTCGAAGCATGTTTTGGTTAATTTTGTTAAATATGTGATTGTGTGTACCGTAAGAAGACACTCAATGCTAGGGGTTTAGACTTTTGCTGAAATTAATTGTGAATTTAGATTAATCCTTAGGTTAGTCGTAGTGCTTCTCGAAAATGGTAATTTAGGTTAAACAAATCTTGAAGAATCTGTGGTGGATTTGATGTTTTGGTCCACTTTCTAATTATCTTATTACTTAAAATTATGTTGCTCAATTTAGTTTTGTCAATTTAGGAATTTTCAATTGTTGCAACCCTCACTTTAGATTAGTTTGAATAGATTTTAAACCCAAATTTGGGCTCGTAAATCTTGGATCACGATCATTATGTCCAAATAAGCTCTCGAAACTGTTGATTTAGTGGCCTTCCATATGAATTGTGTAAAGCTTTATCAAATGCTTATTCATAAAATTTCAAAGCTCGTGAGTTTGAATTACTTCTCAAGCTCCAAGAAAAGAAGGAATCCACTTCATTCAATTACTTGACCGAACAATTCAAATTAGAGTTTGTGATGAAATTAGTGCCATTGACAAAATAATTTTCGACCAGAAAAATGTATATTTGGTTAAATGGTCTCGGACCTTGTTGTAAATAATTTTTTTCATAACTATGCTTAAGTCTCTCATTTCTTCCTATTATGACTTAATTCCTTTATTATATATTCGAGAATTGCGTATCAAATCCAATTATTTGAACTTCCAAATCACGTGCTTGCATTTACTGAACAACATTGAATTTCAAAAATTTTAAAAGAAGTGTGGTATCAACATTTTTCATTTAGCTCTAAGAGAAATTCTAAGTCTAAACATTAACATGCTTATAACAAGCAAAATTCTCAGTCAAATAAGTCACAAATGCAATTCCTAAATTTTTTTGAAGAAGCTCTTTCTTTACTCATTGAATGATTTGCACAAAGAAAGGTTACGAGGCATGTATATGTTAGAATCGCATTGATGAACAAGTTCCACAAATCCTAGATACACTACAATCAATCCACCACATAAAACTGAATGAATTTCGGGCATTGGTGCAATAACTCATATTACTAATGATCTAGGTATACTCTCTAAATAAAAATGATACATGGAAACTGATTATGTTATGGTGGATAATGATGAAAAACTACTAATCCCACAGTAAGTAAACAAAGTAGTTTCCTAACAATTCACAATGGCATAATATATTTGTTTTTACAAATATGAATAAGAGCTTGATATGTATTTTTCAACTTATACACGACTATCCATGTTATGTTTGAGTTGGAGCAAAAATTAGATGCCAACTAGGAAATTAAAGGCGAAGATCAGCCGGTTCGTAAGTTCTGGATGCACCAATGGCGAAGGGTACTTGCAAAGCCACTTCGACACCCAAGTCAGTGAGAGCTCAAAGTGTGCAGTTACTAGAATAAAAAAAATTGCATACCTCAAAGGGTGTGTAGCAACACTTTAATCACGTTCTCTATGTGAATACCGATTTATTGCATTTAATAAAAATAACTATTTTCTTCAAATATTGTAATAATGGGCAAAAATCAAGCCCACATTCTTTATAATCATGATATTGGTAACGACTTATCAAGGATAGTCAACAATGGCCACACATTAGTAACTTGACGATGAGTTAAGGGAGTTCAATTATAATCTTGAGGGCGTGTTAGTAATGGGAGTCTGATACTACTCGCCAATCATCTCAATGCACCATGCACGTTATTTGAGGATTGTGTAAGATAAGTCCTACACCATTTCCTTGAAGGATCAAATGACATATTAATGATGGCATTGTGACTAAAAAAAAATGGATTTTGCATATCATGGAAAATCTCACGGTCTAAGCCTATTCACCTTCGTGTAACAAATGCAAATATTGGTACCTGAACCTCAAGTTTTGACTTTTTTGACATCAATAAAAAAACACTTGGTCTAAATAAGACTTGAGCTTTAAATAAATTAAAAAAAAAAATTGGGGCTTTCTTTTATTCCCTTCAAGTAATAGGGAACTTATACAACTTGTTAAGATTCATTTTGACATCTAGGTTGGATCAACATTCATTTTATCAAATAAAGGCTATCATCATTTTTCTGTATTTATGGATGATTTTTCTTATTTCTCAAGGGTATATATTCTAAACAAAGGGTAATTCCATGAAAATCATAGTGAAGTGAATGTTTGACACCACCATTTCTCCTATTTGACACCACCACTCTGTTATTTTGAACCTACTAATGGATAAGACCAATAAAAGGGGGTTCCAAACATGTTTGCAAACTTTTTGGCAAAAAATATTTTGGATCGACTAGGGCGAACATTAACCCCTGACTCTCAGAGCCTCCCTCCAATCACATTGGAACGAACCCCCATTGTCGGCGTCTCTCCTCCTCTCTTGACTTCTCTTTCTTCTAGCTTCCCAACTTCGTTTGAAAGAAGTTTGATTGAACTGCTTATGTAAAAATGTATGGGTTTAGTGAAGGTGATGATAGTGAACTTGAGGATGATAATGGTGAACGTGAGGGTGTACATTATGCTCCATTTATAGGAGGAAACGATGAAGTTGAACAATTTCGAGATGAAAAACAACCCCCTCCACTTGAGATGAACTTCCATAGGTTTATTTTTATTGTTGTGATTATTGTAATATCATGTTGAATTTCCTTTTTCGTCTACATTTGAAAAGCCACATTATTATTGTTAGGGTTATTTGTAAATGTTTGTCGTGGTGGGTGGATTTTTCTTCTCTAAAACTTGTTTGTTTATTATTGCTTGTCGATTTTAGTTGATAATTTCATATTATTTTTGTTTTTTTGTTTTTGGGGTTAGTTTGATAATATTGGTTGTTTTTGTTATTGTTTGTCAATTATTTAAATTTACTTATAAGTTCATGATTATTTTGTGTGTAGACTCTTCTCATTGACGTAATTAAATTTGCCCTGATTCTAGGGGGCGAGGCCCAGAGCGAGAGGCCTGCCCACCACCATCCATCATCCTCAAGATGTTGCCCATGAGCACATCTCGAGGATGATGGATGGTGGTGGGCGGGCCTCGCCCCCTAGAAAGGTTCTAAATTTTGATATGTCTCCAGACTGTGTTGACAACCAAAAATTACTTCAAGCTATTGGGAAGAGACAAACCTTCTAGAGGTAACTACTAACTATTGCCTTATTCATTTTTCTTCATTACATTACTTAATAGATGATTTAATTATAATTTGTTTGATTTACTTATTGTAAAAGGATGATCATCATGGTGAGATTAGTGAGGCCAACAACCATGGAGCGAAAAAAGCACTGGATGAGGTAGTCGACGATGGGGACTTTTTTTCTTATGAAAGAGGCAAGGTTAATTCATGTATAACAATTTTCACAAGTTTATTGTTTGTCCCAACAAGTTTATTGCTCTTCCTAACATTTTTTAGGTGTTCCCATTGAGGTTGACCTTAATAGCTTGGTGTCAAGATGTTGGTGGGGATAATAACACAGTTGTTATTATCTCATAATTGGAACTCACTGTAATAAACATAAAGAAATGATCAATTTTGAATGTGAGAGGGGATGGAAGCCCCAAAAAACTAAAAGTGCAACAATGAGGTTGAAAGTGGCAATGGTCGATCAAGCAGTACAAAGAAGTGTATTTGCCCGCTTCAGCTGAGAGGGGTGTCGCAAGGTAATAACTATTGGAAGTTGCAAGTCATGTGTGGAACCCATAACCATCCTTGAGCAAACTCACTCCTTAGTCGTTCCTTTGAGGGCAGATTGAATGAAGTAGAGGTAATATTTTTGCAAAATATGTCAACGTCGGGTGTCGCACTTCGGTACATCTTGCCGATATGAAAGATATGTTTCTTAACAATGTCTCATATTTGAAAACTATTTACAATGCCATTGCGGGGCTAAAGATACTTCAACTAAAAGGGAGATATGTTTTGTAACACACCATGAAATTGTAGGACAAGAATAATTACATCGAGTAACATAGTGATGCAATTATGTAGTAATATTATCAATAATAGTATTTTAGGCATATTATGAATTTTAGTATTATTTTGTAAATAAGAGTGTAGGTAGTTCAATGCAACTAGTTGATTGATGAAAAGAAGTTTATTTTGTTTATTTATCGTTTCGTTTATTTATTATTGATTTACTTTGTCGTTCAATTTATTTAATTTTCAACATTATCTTTCCATTTTCGTTATTCCACAAGTTATATTCTATCAATTGTTATCAAAACCGAAATGTTCTATTGTTTGATTATTTGGATATAAGATCAGTTCAATTTGAAGAAAATTTATTTCATTGAAAAGATTTGTTTGAAAAAAGAAGACGGAGAATATGAAGAAAATCTGAGCTGCCACCATCATCATCGGGCATTATTAGTTCAGCTGTCTTCAGATCGTCACACGCATCAACCTAGCGACGACCTCAGTCTCTTTATAATATTTCTCGATGCTCTATTCGTCGACCTTCTTTTGTCACACCACCGACCAAGCAGCCCATCCCTCGATGGTTTGTTGGCCTGAAATAGTCACTCGAAACAACCCCCTCACCGCTACCTTCATCCAGACACACTATCCTTTATCGTGTTGTCCCAGCCTTTGTCGCCATCGCCAGCTGTAGCCTCCCTCCAACCCTCTTTGTTGTTTCAGTTCACGAATAAGTAGGAAAATAAGCCTTTTTCTCTAAAATTATATTTATGTCTTTGACCTTTTTTATTAGTTCAGTCCATGTCCCTTATTTTTAGTTAGTCCTTGGTCCCCCACCAATAATTATGAGAACACCACACTCGTGAGACAAATAATATTTTTTTAAATGAATGACCCATATATATTATGCCCCATATCCATACCTCTATTATTCCTATCAATGCCCATCATATTCTTCGTCTCCATATCAATACCATTATAGTCCAAGTCTAAGTATAGCCCAATACCCCATGGTGTCTTACAACGATTATCCTCCAATTTACAAGTTTTCACCACCAATCACTTATGTCCCCTCTTAAACTTAACTTTTAACCTATTTTTCCTATACTACCTCCTCCTTCTGTGGCCAATGACATCAAACATGAGCACCTAAACCTTTTCGTACACCCACCCTCACCCCCAGCTACTACTGATGTACATCCTACTACCATCTCTATCATGATGCAGGTTGAGTCAAACTCGAATAAGTCTTGGAAAGAGATTGTAGAAATGTACCAAGCACTGCACAAGATCGCTGCTTACAACATTAGAGATCTTCAGGCACTATTGGATGCAACAACTGACCTTGCCTAGATGTGCTAAAAGCAGGATGAGCCTTACTGTTTGTCAGAGTCCACCTAACATTTTTAGGAAGTTAAAGGCATCGTCACACATACTTGATTTCCGACTTGTGAGGCATTTGACTTGTGCGACTTCTTTTCTATTTTTTTAGCAAACAGAGGATGTTCCTACAGAGGCAGACACAGTGAGTGGCGATGATTATGTTGATCTGCTTTGTGACATTTTTGTGGCACAAGCTTATGCGCAGAGGCCTTCTCGGGTTTTTTGTGGCCTTCGATTCTTTAAGTCCCCTTGGTTTATTTCTAAGTTGGTTCCTTGATTTTGAGCCAATATGTATCGTGGCAAGTTTCGGGAAAGACTACTTCACGTGCACTTCACCTTGTGTTCAATGACCAGTTGCTTATGCTCATCAGACATCTTTTACTATAAGCTCGAGGACGAGCTTCTTCAACCTGGGGAGATTGATGCAATTAAGATAGTAGTTATATTAGCTATAATAGTCTTTTAGGGATATTAAGAATGCTAGTATTATTAGGGCATTGTTTCCTATTAGATTTAGGGATTGCTTTTAATAAATAAGAGCATGGATAGTTCATTGTAATACGTTGATTAATGAAAAGAAGTTACTTCGTTTATTTTTAATTGACTTTGTCGTTCAATTTATTTGATTTCCAACATTATCTTTCAACTTTCGATATTTCACAAGTTATATTCTATCACATAGAGTACCAATATTTTCTAAGCGCATCCCGAGTCAATTCAACTAGCCAAGTATTTCCCATCAGTGATGCTTATGGATTAATTGCACTTATAAAACCCAGAACTAGCATACTCCACTCCTTGAAATTGTGGGTATTATGTCGATCGAGAAGAATTTCAATGTTATATGTTGTTTTATGTCTTTGGATAATGAAGAGTCTTATGCTTGGGCTATGAAAAAATTATTAGAGATTGTTTAGCTAGACAATTTGCCAATCATGTTCGTCGCTGATAGAGAGTTTGGTTTCATCAAATCCATTAAGCGAGTCTTTCCCAGAGCAAGGAAATTGTTATGCACGTGGCCTTTGAGGATAATGAAGGGTGAAATGTGTTTATTGGTTATTTCTCGGATTTTAATGGATCAAGTATAGAGGAAAAATTGGAAATCAACCATTGTTGAGTTCGAGACAAAATGGTTACCACACCGGAAGAGTTTGGATTATTTGAGGACGAGTATTCTTAGAAGGAATATATTGTAAGTGCATGGACCGATACTTTCATGCATTTTGAACAACGAACAACCGTCCGTGTTGAAAATGCATACTCGAAGTTGAAGAAAATGTTGGAAATTCAAGGGACATTTTTTAGTATATGGACAAAGATGCATGATATGATCCAAATCCAATTGATAGAAATTGAAGTTCCATTTCAACAAAGTTTGATGAAAGTGAAGAATGAGCATGTGTTGAAAAGTTTTAAAAAACTTAATGGGTCTGAGGCACCAGTATTCTAAAAATCGCTAGGCTGTAGGCGGACAGCGAACAAGGGACTAGCGCCCAAGGGTCTAGGCAATTTTTTTTTCTGTATTATAAATTATAATTTATAAAATTTAAGCATAATAGCATGTAAATTACTTCCCATTCAATGTCAAGATACATATGCAAAATGTATTAACAAAATAGAGTTATAATTTTTTAATAACATAATCCACTGTAGCCTTGGACATATGACATTTCTACTCCGTTGTTGTCCATTTGCTACTCTAACCATCATTTGAGGAGTCGTTGTGGTAGACCAGTGGGTATTTTTTTTTATCACTTTTAGGGTCCACAAATGAGTGGGTGCTACCAATGTAAATGAGTATTGAAATTGGTTTCTTCTTTAATAGCCCTTTGATGAGTAAGGTGTTGGTAGACAAGCTGCCATGCATGGCATGCAAGGATATTTCCAACACCGATAGAATTTCTTGTACCAAGTTTTCAGTTTCAACTGAGTTTCCCTCCTCTTCTAGAATAAGTTCATATTTTGGAACCAGTAAAAACTGGTGTTTACAAGTATGTCTAGGCTTGTACTGCTCCTCACAATTGTAGCACAACCCCCTTTCTCTCATGACTTTCATCTAAGCAGGAGTTAGTCTTCTGATTTGTGGAAACTGGGCAAGGGGTGGATGGGGTGTATCTGGTTTGGAGAGGGTATTGGTTGAGTTGAGGGTTTGATGTGAGTTGGGAGTTTGCTGGTTGTACTGACTTGGTTTGACAGTGTTATTTGAGGTGGATGTGTAATTGTAAGGTCTGTTGTTATATGTCGAATTTCTAGACTGTTCTTGGGAAGAGGCCTCATGCTAACTAGCTATTGAAAGAGCTTGATTGATAGTAGTTGGTTTGAACAATTGCTAAGGATTTGATTTCTAGTTTTCGGCCACTTAAAAATCTCAATACAAAATATGTTTCATCTAAATGTGGATTGTCAGAAAGCATCCGAGATTTTAATTCTTCAAACTTGTCATAGTATTAATTGACTGAAGCTTTTTGGATTAACTTGTTAAAAGAGTTTGCGTAATTGTCCAACACTGCTTCCTCAAATCGTTCACACAGATCATGAATGAATTTGGTTATTGAATAATTTCCTTCCCTACCTGGTAATCTAAAAATCATAGGTCTGCCCTCCCATTAAGGTGTATAGATGCTATGCTTACTTTATTCTCTTCCATTATTTGATCAAATGTAAAGTATTTCTCACTCTTTTGGATCCATGACCTAGGGTTCAATCCATCGAATTGGGGGAAATCCAATTTAGGAAGTCTAGAACACATATCTTGATTCTCACAATGATTTTGGGAGACAAACCTACTAGTGTGGTCAGATGTTCCAGAATTTTGAGAATGATGCGATTTTTGATTAGAGACTCCAACAGATCCTTGATTGTTCTAAAGGAGTTGGATGACTTGCTCAAACCTAGCCTCCATCCTCTTCTTTTGGATCTCACTCGACTGAATGATCTTTTTCGGTTCGTTCTTCAATAGTTCAATCTGTCTATTTGGTTCTTTCTGGTCTCGCTTATGAACTGTTCCAACTCCTTGGATCTGGTTTCCATGGTGAAGTTCAGATTGTAAAATTCGTTAGTCAACAATAGATGTTTGCCTGAGTTTCAACCCTAACGAAAACTCAAACCCTCTTTTTATTTTTATCTTCTTATTTTCTTCTCCTTATACTATCTTTTAAACTTAATCCTCATTCTTTCTAATTTTCTTCCTTAAGAATACTTATACTCACCATTTAAGACAGCTTGTCTCGGTACTAGTACTGACTTTAGATTTACTATGTTCTTTCTATCTGCTTTGTTTTTGTATTGCAGGTCACCGATGTGTTCCGATCCAAGCAGCTGCTGCTTCAGTTTCAGATTCAACACAAAATATCCTGGTTCTTACCTTCCTCGAGTCCATTGCTTTCTCAACCTCTGGTCTCTGGCCCTGCTCATCACAATAGATCGACACATCTTCCTTACACCCTGCAACTTTCTTTTCTTTGCTTCAACTACTCGCATTTAAGACTGGATCTCTTCACCCTCTTATCAAATATTTTCTTTTCATCATCATCAACCTATCTAATCAAGTGCACTTCATTTCATCCCCTCCACACATAGTCAAATTTCAAGTTTTTCAAATGCATAATCATTCCTCTTCTCTTTTGAACACCCGCCCAGATCCTCATATTAGATCTCCTAATTTAATCTGCAAATTTGTCCTCACATTCACTACAAAGATTTTCCCTTGAATCCAGATACTCGCACATTTCAGTTCCAAGCTCATCATTGTTTTAGAGCTTTGATGATGGACTCAGCTACTCAACCCCACTCTCCAAATCCATTAACTGCTCAAGAGCTAAATCTAAACCTACCACCATTATCTCCCTCATTCAAATTCTACAAACACCCCCTTCCCCTTCACAACCATCAACTTCATGCACATTGTCTCTCTTTCACTCCACTTCAAACTTTTCACAACATCTCTCACTTTCACAACAGTCCTCGTTCCACTCTCTCCCCTCCTTATTCTTTCTCCTCGTCCTTCCCACCAAGAACAAACTCCATGCAAACTCCACCTCAAAACCTAGTCACCCTTCCTACTCATGTCACCAACCCAGTATCACCCGCAACTCCTCATTATCAGCCTTTACCTTCAATGGAAACTGAGCCGCATGACCCCAATCCTTTTCTTTCTAACTTAGAGAATATAACCCAGCAAACTAGTTCTTCCCCTGAAGCTGTGATAACACAATTGGGTTTCCAATTCACTCAACACCTCACCATCCCTGAACTAACTTATGTTGTCACAATGACTTATGAAGAAGGTGGGCAGGTTCTTCGCACAGTGGTTAAATATTTCCATTCTCACTTTCTTCGTCCAGACGTCTTTGCTAAAAGGATGTATCCTCAATGGCAACCTACAAGGCCTTTTCCTGTGGAATTTCTCAAACAATCAGAGAACTCTCCTCGTCAGTTCTATGCAGTAGACTTCACATGCATGTCAGACAAGGAGATAATAGTGAACTCAAGGCCATGGACGCTCTCAGGGTGCCTTGTTTCCATTAAGGAGTGGCACCACAATTATCACTCTGTTAATTTCCATGTTGTCCCCTGTTGGATAAGGATCAATGAATTTCCAAGTAGGAAGCCTCTTTTGCAAAATATCCAGGGACTTGCATCCTGCTTAAGCAAGCTAATGGAAGTGGCCCTCCTTTCCTTACGAGATAATTCACCCCCTTTCATACGATTCAAAGTATGGTTAGACACAACCCGTCCTCTTACCAATCAGATGCAAACACCCTTGGGGATACTCCATGGTACTCAATACCAAGTGAAATTTCGCTATGAGAACATACCCACCTTTTGTTTTCGCTGTGGGATGGTGGGGCACAAGTTTGGGTCGGATTGTCATACTTATTCTCAAGTTGCTAGCTCGCTCAATGCAAACAGTCAAAGAGGCTATGCTCTCCAACAAGTTCTTCCATTCAATGTTGAATCTCGCATTCGCCGTAGGGTTGAGTTTCAACCTAACAGACCAATGGGAAGAATATTTCAACACCGCTTCACACTGAATCCGGGGAGATACAATCATTTTCGCCAACATGCTCCTATGCTACAACTTACCAATGTTCAATCAGGAAACATGATACAAACTGCTCGTAGGCCCCCTATCCAAGTTACAACTGGTTCTATAGAAACAACTCTCAGTGGTAGACAAGATATTGAGTCTCACTCAGTCAATGCGTTGACTCGGTTAGGAGCTTCTGACATGCCAACAGTGCAACTCCCAGCTCAACAACTACATTCGTAGTCCGGATCCACATGTGTAGAATTGGTCCAAGAAAGGGCCACATTTAATACTCCCAATCTAGCTTTAACTGCCAGAAATCATTCTCCTTCAAACCAATCACAACCTTCTACTCGTTCCCTCCCCACTTCCTCAAAGTCAATGAGGAACCACCTCAATAACTACTAAACACCGCCCCACACTCAACAATTTTCTCAAAACACACCCCCTCCTGACTGCCAACAACAACAATTTTTGACACATGGTGTCCTTCCAAGATGGAACCCAAACATCAATGATGTTGCTCAAGACAATGACGTCCCTGCCTGCAATGGTTTATAATGACACTATGTTTTCAGCGCATAAGTTTCATTCTCCCTTTTCAAACAGTGATTACCAATATGGAGGCAACTCGACTTCAAAACAGGGGACATATATGCATCAAACAGTGTTACAACCACAACTCCCTCAACCCCACGCTGAGTACACAATATACAATGAAGCTCCACACTCCTTTGCTACTTCAGGAAGAAGGTATACAACACATTCAACTCTGGAATTAGGCTCAATCTCTATGCCTGTTCAGGACCCTTCGATGGTGGCAATACAACAATTTTCTACACTATCTAAGGCACCACCAGTTGGCCAACATGCTTGGGGCAGTGATGTTTCTACCTCCTTCTTATCTCCATCAACTTTCCGTCTGAGCACAACACAATCGATCATCGAACAGATTTTCGGGCCTTCTTCTTCGTCTCTTAATGCCATTCTAGAGACTTTCTCCTTACAACCACCTACAATGGAGCGTGTTACTGATACAATAATGCAGACCCAGGCCCCACTTCAAGATTATAATCAAGATCTCAATTCAGGCCTTCCTTCTCAGATCATGGTTCTTCCACAGGGACACTCCACTGATACAATTACCAATATCGCAGAAGCACCCTCCTAGCTTATTGACACTGTGACACAAGTTCGCAGAGCCAGAAGAAGTGCTATACTGCGTGTGCGTGCCAGGCAACTTGCGACTTCTGGATCTCCGTCTCCGAATGTCACACAACAAATAGTTGGGAACACTCAGTTGGCAATTAACAAGAGAGGGCCTCATCGTCAAATCCAAAAGGCAAGAGAAAAATGAATGTTAGACAAAATGATAATGAAATTTTGACCTCAGTCAAACGGTCAACAGCTGGACACAATTCAGCTTGACGACCTCTCTTCTCCAACTGGCCAAGTTCAGAAACCCACTTTATTGTCATGTCACTCTCGACGAGGACCTTCTATCTAGGAGAATGTTCCCATGCCACAACAAACACCTAGAGGACTTCCTACTCTAATTGGTGCAAAAATCATTTTTCCATCTTTGAATTACAATCCCCAGTCAGACTCATCCGGTTAGTCAAATGTTATCCCAGTAGGCACTACAAAGGAAAAAGTGAGCACTGCTGAAGGGTTGCCACAGTCATTATGATTCTCACTTGGAATGCAAGGGGCATAGGATCGCCCTGCACTTTCTGAACTTTGAAGACCCTCTCCCACAAGTCCAATTATGATATTAAATTTATTTATGAAACTAAAGCATCTTAAGCCAGCATGGACCGGATACGTCAGCGACTAGGCTACAAAAATGAAGCATCAATACCAGCAACTGGTCTTTATGGTGGTTTAGCACTTTTTTGGAAGGAAGCAGGTATTTATCTAAATATCATTTCCTCTTGTAAATATTATTTCTATTGTGTTTTAGATAACTATTATACTACTACATGTTGGTCCATTATTTTCACTTACGGAGAACCAAACCCTTATCTCCGCCAACCTTTCTGGCATAATCTTATAGTTTTATATGAGAACTCGCTTCGACCTACCATTGTTGTAGGAGACCTGAATGTTATTGCTCTTGCCGAAGAAAAATTAGGAGGTAGAATAGTCACACTGTCTAATGTCAAACACCTTAGGGATTTCATGTCCACTTATGACCTTGTTGTCTTCCCTCTCAACGGGTCCCCATTCACATGGAATAATAAAAGGAACTACCATCATAGTATTAAAGCAAAACTAGACAGAATTCTCATCCCTACAGAATGGGTGGAAATCTTCCCTTCGGCCATGGCCAAGACCATCCATACCTCTTACTCCGACTATAGAGCTCTCTCGCTCAATCTTGTTACTAAGGTTGCATCGGGGAAAAAACCCTTCCACTTCAAGACTAAAAGGCTCAGTCACTATCTCGTTGGAATAAGCATATTTTCAGCAATATAGAGCTAAATCTCCATGAAACCATGGCTATACTGGATAAACTTCAAAATTTCTCACCACCCCTGAAAAATGCCTTAGCCATCTCTGTTTTGGAATATCGTCTTTCCGAACTTTATTTGTGATAGGAGATGTTCTGGAGAGACTTGGCTTCAAGATGGAATAAAAATACAAAATTTTTCCATATCTTTTCCCTTCATCGGTGTAAAAGGAATGTTATCATTCGCTTGAAAGACAAACATAATCACTGGCATACCTGGCCTTCATCTATCGGACAGGTCCTTAATGATGATTTTCGTAATATCTTTAAAACGTCTCATCCGATTCCCCAACCTGACATTCTCAATAATTTCTCCACCTCTATCACTGATCAAGATAATGAGAATCTCTTGAAAATCCCTGATGATGAAGAAATCAGGAAAACATTGTTTGACATGGGCAGTCATAAAGCCCCGGGTCCCGATGGATTTCATGCATTTTTTTTCCAACATTATTGGGACATTGTCAAGAAAGAAATCATTGAGGTAGTGAAAAATTCCTTCACTACTCACTCTCTTGATCCAAAACTTAATGAAACTTTCTTAGCTCTAATTCCCAAAATTACAAATCCAACCACCCCGGACAAATTTCGCCCTATTGGCCTTTGTAATGTCATTTATAAAATCATATATAAAATTCTGGCCAATCGCTTAAAACCTTTGCTAGACAACATTATCTCGCTTAATCAGGGAGCCTTTCTTAAATGTCACTCTATCTCTAATAACACCAACCTTGCTCATGAAACCTTTTTTTAGATGAAAACAAGGCTGGATGGCAATAAAAATTGACATGACGAAAGCCTATGAAAGAGTGGAATGGTCATTCCTGCTGCTGCTTCAAATCCTTACCCAACTAGGATTTGCAGAAAATTGGATTAACATGATCAATCAATGCATTTCCACTACCTCACTTAGTCTTCTACTTAATGGAACCCCGTTGAAAGCCTTAAGCCTACTCATGGTCTTCGACAAGGAGATATTCTCTCCCCATATCCTTTCATCCTCGTGGCAGAAGCCTTTTCTTGTCTTCTAGCCAAGGCTGAAAACAACAACTTGATAAAAGAAATTTGCATTCGAAGACATTCCCCTTCGATCAACCACCATTTATATGCAGATGATCTTATGATCTTTTGCCGCACTTCCTTTTCGGAAGTGCATTTGGTAAAAGATATTTTGGTTGACTATTGTGACGCCTCTGGTCAAGCGGTAAATTTTGATAAATCTTCAGTTTTCTTCGCAAATGTTCACCCCAGACATGGTACAATAATCAACAAAATTCTCGGATCCAAATTCTATAACAAGAAAGAAAAATACCTTGGCACTCCTCTTTTTCTCTCCAAGAAGAAAACTTCTAATTTCAACTTTTTAATTGACAAAATTAATATCAGACTCTCTTTTTGGAATGCTAAAGTTCTCTCCCAAATAGGCAGAACGGTAATAATAAAAGCGGTTGTTAATTCCATACCGGTGTATACCATGCAAACCTTCTTACTTCCTTGTTCCATTACCAGCACCATTGATATTCTAGCAAGGAATTTTTGGTGGAATGGAACAGAGAATAGTAAGGCCAAGCATCTTTGTTCTTGGGATAGAATCGGGCTACCAAGACATCTGAGGGGACTAAACATCCCAAAATCCAGGATTAAAAATCTCGCCCTTATGACGAAAAATGTGTAGTAGATCATTTCACAACCGACAAACCCTTTAACCCTACAACTCAGGGCGATTTATTTCAGGCATAAGAACATTTTTCAACTTAGAAAATCCCCAAACATTGCCTCCTTTGCTTGGAGAGGCAATCTTCACGCCCTGAATAAAATGAAATGCCACCTTTTTTGGCAAATTAAATCTGTAAACGATATTGACCTCTGGATAGATTGTTGGGTCAAACCGGATCTTATCCTCAATGAATGCTTGCTGTGACCGACTTCTTCGGTCTCTATCTGTAAGATCCCATATCTGTGGCTGCTCTCTTCGAGACAACAACCTTATTGGAATTCAGATATTTTCTCTCTCTTCCCATCTTCGGTGGCTCAAGATATTCTTGACATTGTCCTTAGACCCTCTTTGGCTCAAGATACTCTCATCTAGAGCCACGACAGAAAGGGTTGTTTCTCAGTAAAAATGCAACTAAGGCTTTTGTTGTGGATTCGCTGGAAGCCTCTTCATCTTCTCCTTATGTTAACCTTTTGCCCCCTCACCACAAAATGGCAAAAGAAATTTGGCGACTTAAAGCTCATGCGAGTGCCATCTTTCTTTTTTGAAAGGTGTCCCAAAATCTACTCCCCACCATGTTTAATCTTACCAGGTTACACATGCCCATTGATGACTACCGTGTCTTCTGTCATAACGATAAGGAAGAAAATACCAACCTTTTCTTCTTATGCCCCATAACGGTCAGACTTTGGAAATTGTCTCCGGTGCCGATTGATTGGTTGTCGGTGGTTGTGCCTTCCACGTCTATCACCCATTACTTTCATTTCATGTGGCATTCGGCTTCCACACACTCCTCTTTTAAAGCAGAATTGCTATCCCAATTTACTGCGGTCACTGATACAATCTAGCATTTACGTAACAAGGTGATATTCCATAATGTCAAATTCTCAACCCATCATTTCCTTCGAGCTTTCAATGATACATGGTCCTCCTGGCAAAAATAGTGGTTCACAACACCTTCTCCACTCAGCGAGAGTAATGAAACAGTTTCCCTTTATCACTTGCTTGATAATCCGACTGCAAACCACTATCCTTCTACTCTCACATCCAAAACACTTCAGGAACCACTTACATATCCCATGTCTAATTATCAGCTAGCCAAAATCCAAATGACCACCCTATAACTTCATACTATCCATAACCATCGCCTTAATCAACATGCTTCAAACCCACATCTGTTTCCCACAATGCTTGACCCCACTATGATTATGGTTACTTATGATGCTAGTTTCTGTGCAATGTCTCAACAGGGTTTTTTTTGGGATTTTTGCAGTAGATGCTTTTGGCAGGGTTCGTGCAAGGGTTGCCAATATGATATCGGGGAGAGTTTTAGACAACACCATGGCCGAATGCTTTGTTGCAGAGGCAACCCTCATTCTTATCCAGACTCATCATTGGCCTATAAGTTTTCTTCTTGGGAATCTAGAGCTTTGAACACGATCATTCAGACCAGCACTGCTGATGGCAGGATCGATAGTCAAACGGACTCCTTTGATTAGTACTATTAAAACTTTACTAGATATTAGTCCTAATTGGTTTTGTAACTATATTCCATTGGACCTCAATCAGGAGGCACACGAGTTAACCACTAATGCTAGACTTCTTAGATGTAATATTTCATTAGATTAATATATATTATCACTATGCCTTAACAAAAAAACCAAAAAAAAAAAAAAAACGAAAAGAGAAGAGGCGCCACATAAAAATCCATTTTAGCCCCCCATGACTGTAGATGCTCTAAATTGTTTACCAAAACCGATCAACCCATTTAAAGGGACGAGGGGTTGTTTGTTGTTGTTGGTGAATGGGTTTCCAACGGCCTAAATGTCTCATCCTCTCGCTAGATTTCAAAAGAAGATTTTCGACTTGTTCTTGCTTCGTTTCTTTCACACCTCGCGCAACTCACCAAACCAGAGAGAGATGAAGATCAAGGGTGCGAGCCACTTCACAAGCAAGCCAAATTAGGGTTCAAAAACCACAAAGGTAATCAATTATCAATCATCTCACCTTTTTCTCTTTCCTTTCCTTCCCTTCCTTCTTCTTTTCAGGTTCTTGATTGCTAATGTTTTGATCAGCACAAATGGTTGATCATCTATTTGGACTTCGTTTCAGAGTTTTCTTGGAGATCGATTTGTGCTATGATGGCTTTTACTGCAAGTTTCTCTCTCAAGGTCCCGGTCCTCAAACCAGCAAAAGTTCGTCATCTCTTCTATTTCTCTCACTTCTTTTCATGATTTCTTGAAATCTATTAGGGTTTCTGGTGCTCCATTTACATTTACATTTCTTGAATTTAATTTAGGTTTCTGTTTTTGGATTGGATTTGTTGTTTCTTGATAGCTTTATGCCTTCAAAATTCAAACTTTGGTTGATTGCTTAGGTTCCATCTGTATGTGTCTGTTTCTTGAGAATTTGCTTATATGGTTGAAATTTTGATCAATGTTTTTGTACAGTACACTTTGTATGATATTCAACATTGTGATTTTCAATTGAAACAAGTTGAATAGTTAGATGAAAATGGATGGGAAATTGGTATTGAAAGAATGTAAGGTTAGTCTGAGTAATGGCTAGTCCAATTGTATATTGCCATGGTGTATATAAGTAGTCATTTAATATAATCCTCTGAAACTGAGTATATAAGGCCAACACGAACTCAGTTACCAATCAATGAACAGTCTTAAAAATAGGAACCAGTTCTGCTCCCCTTAAAACAAAGAGGCCAACAAATCAAATCTTGAAAAAAGTGAGTTGAGTTGCTTACTAACGACTTTCATCTCACATATTATGTCCAGCCTTATGAATGTGATGGAACAATGGAGTTGAGTCGTCAACTAACAACGACTTCCATCCCACATAGTATGTTCATTGTCCAGTCTTTTGAATTTGATATGAGTTCAGTTTGAGCTAATCTTTTCCATGACTTCACTTGGAGTGAAGACTTCCTGAGGAAGTTATTTATGATTCAGTTTGTGTGGACACTATTGTGGGGATTTAATGTGTTAGGACTTGGGAGTATCCTTTTTGGGGATTAAGGACAGACAAGAACACCATGTAAAAGTCCCTTGTTTGTGAGCTACTTATTTGATAATGTGGCTTGTGGCCTTGAGGCAATGCTCAAAGCCCAAGCAATCTTTTGGTTTAAATCTGTTGGCTTTTAGTTATTGCAATCTTCATGATATAGATATTCTTTGTTTATTTACTTATGTATTTATTCGGGTCGTAGATTTTCCATATAATTTGATTAAGTTTCACATTTGTTTTTTTTTTGTGAGTATATATTTGTTATCTATGTTTTTTTTTTTTAACATATTTCTTTTTTTTTTTTTTTTCTTTTCTAGATTTAGCTTTTTGTTTTGTCGAGTCTTAAACTCTTTTGTGTTTTTTTTTTCTTCTGTTTCCTTTCATGTTTAATTTGATGGATATGTTGTGATTTTACTTATCTCAAAATTAAACCTTTTGGGTTCTTAGATCTTTGGTTCCATTTTTATTTCTTTTACCTTTCCCTTTCAAAATATGTTATATAGTGATATACGATACATTTATACTATTTATGTTTGGTTTTTATTTTTTGATATACTATGCAATTCACCCCTAAATTACTAACGTGTTATTAAGAATTTATGCGTTTAAGAATGTATTTCATCGGTTAAAGTTATTGTAGAACTATTTTATTTCTCTTTACGTAGTTTTCTTAGTGAGGTTTCAGTTTCACCATATATCCATCCTTAATTTGTTTATGGATTTCTTTGTTTCTTTGTGGGCTTTATAATTCATTTTGATTTATTGATGCTTTCCTTTTTTACTTTCAATTTTTTTTAGCCTTTTTCAAATAATTTGATGGTTTATTTTGAGATTTTTAATTTTGTTGTCTTTTATTGATTCCATAATTTTTAGTGAATGGAATATTATATGATTTGCAATTTTGTGTCTCGCTCAAAGCTAGTTTTCTATTTTCTGTTTATTTTGCATTTTCTTTTTCCCTTTGCACAATTGAAAGTAGTATGGGTGTTCTTTCATTTGGTACGACAATTGGTTATCTTTCATCTGGATGACACATTAACATGCCTCTTTTTTTTTTTTTTCCCATTTTAATGATTTTTTGTTAAGCATCTTTTGTGTTTCTCTAAATACTTTGTCGAGTTTGCCCATGGTTTATGTGGCGTTAATTTTTTTAAATTCTTAGGTTCACCATTTTTGTCCAATTCTTTTATGTATTTTTTCCCACTAAGATAGCATTTTTTTTCCTTACTATGACCTAAAGTTTTAAGTTGTTTTGGCGCTTATTCATTTGTTCCTAAGTTAATAATTGTTTTTGTCAATATAAATGATCTTTCTTTTAATCAAGAAAAGTTTATGATATTTGTATATTTTGTTGTAATATAAATTTATTTTTTTAATCATTTCAAATGTCTTCAATAAATTTGTATCAGTTAATTTTTTAGTTTTGGAATATGGTAATCATTATATGGTATACGTTGTTTGATTGATTAAGGATTTTTTTGGGGGTATTTTCTTCTAACCTTTCATTTTCTTCTTGAAATTTCTTTTGCATATTTTTTGTTTATCATGATATATTCTTTGCGATTTCCCTTCATTTCTGTTTTTAAATTTTGTTACCGTAAAGATGACACATTAACATGCTTTTTTTTAAAACTATTTTGATGATTTTTTATTAAGCATCTTTTGTGTTTTTCTTAATATTTTGCCGAGTTTGCCCATGGTTTATGTGGCGTTTATTTTTCTAAATTCTTAGGTTCACCATTTTTGTCCGATTCTTTTATTTGATCTTTCAATTATAGCGTGTTTTCTTTTTTATTCCATTAATATAGCGTGTTTTCTTTTTTCCTTACTATGACCTAAACTTTAAGTTGTTTTGGCGCTTATTCATTTGTTCCTAAGATAATAAGTTTTTTTTTCAATATAAATGATTTTTCTTTTAATCAAGAAAAGTTTTCAGAAATTTGTATTTTTGCTTTAATATTAATATTCATTTTTTTTAAAATCATTTCATAATGTATTTGATAAATTTATTTCGGTTAACTTTTTAATTTTGGAATATGGTAATCATTATATGGTACATGTTGTTTGATTGATGAAGGATTCTTTTTGGGGTATTTTCTCTTAACTTTTCATTTTCTTTTTGAAATTTCTTTTTGCATATTTTTTATTTATTTATGATGAGATATTGTTTTCGATTTCCCTTATTTTTGTTTATAGTTTTTGTCTAAAGATGACACATTAACATACACTTTTTAAAACTATTTTAATATTTTTTTATTAAGCATTTTTTGTGTTTTTCTTAATACTTTGCCGAGTTTGCCCATGGTTTTATGTGGTGTTTATTTTTCTAAATTCTTAGGTTCACCATTTTTGTTCAACTTTTGATCTTTCAATTATTTTATGTATTTTGTTTATTCCATTAAGATAGCATGTTTTTTTTCCTTACTATGACCTAAAGTTGTAAGTTGTTCTGGCGCTTATTCATATGTTCTTAAGATAACAAGGTATTTTTTGTCAATATAAATGATTTTTTTTAATATTTTTATTTTTTAATATTAATATTCTTTTTTTACCATTTCATAGTATTTTTGATAAATTTGTATCGGTTAACTTTTTAGTTTTGAAATATGGTAATCATTATATGGTATACGTTGTTTGATTGATTAAGGATTCTTGTTGGGGTATTTTCTTTTAACCTTTCATTTTCTTTTTGGAATTTCAGTTGCATATTTTTTGTTTATCATAATATATTCTTTGGGATTTCCTTCCTTTCAGTTTTTAGTTTTTGTTACCGTAAAGATGACATTAAAATGCACTTTTTTTTGTACTGTTTTTATGATTTTTTATTAAGCATATTTTGTTTTTTTAATACTTTGCCTAGTTTGCCCATTGTTAATGTGGTGTTTATTTTTTTAAATACTTGGGTTCACGATTTGTGTCTAATTCTTTTATTTCATCTTTCAATTATTTTATGTATTTTTTCATTCCATTAAGATATTGTATTTTTCCTTACCATGACCTAAAGTTTTAAGTTGTTTTGGCACTTATTCATTTGTTTCTAAGATAATAAGGTTTTTTTGTCAATATAAATGATTTTTCTTTTAACAAGAAAAGTTTTCTGATATTTGTATTTTTTATTATTAATATTTTTTTTAATCATTTCATAATGTATTTGATAAATTTGTGTCAATTAACTTTTTAGTTTTGGAATATGGTAATCATTATATGGTATACGTTGATTGATTAAGGATTCTTTTTGGAGTATTTTCTTTTAATCTTTCATTTTCTTCTTGAAATTTCTTTTGCATATTCTTTATTTATCATGATATATTATATGCGGTTTCCCTTTGTTTTGTTACCGTAAAGATGACACCTTAACAAACACTTTTTTTTTTTACTGTTTTAATGATTTTTTATTAAGCATCTTTTGTATTTTTCGTAATACTTTGCCGAGTTTTCCCATGGTTTATGTGACGTTTATTTTTCTCGTTTCTTAGGTTCACCATTTTTCTCCAATTTTTTTATTAGATCTTTCAATTATTTTATGTATTTTCCTTACCATGACCTAAAGTTTTAAGTTGTTTTGGCTCTTATTCATTTATTCCTAAAATGATAAGGTGTTTTTGTCTATATAAATGATTTTTCTTGTAATCAAGAAAAATATTCTGATATTTGTATTTTTTTAATATTAGTATTCTTTTTTAATCATTTCATAATGTCTTTCATAAATTTGTATCAATTAACTTGTTAGTTTTGGGATATGGTAATCATTATATGGTACCCGTTGTTTGATTGATTAATGGTTCTTTTGGTGGTATTTTCTTTTAACCTTTCATTTTCTTCTTGAAATTTTTGTTGCATATTTTTTTGTTTATCATGATTTATTTTTGTGATTTCCCTTCATTTCTATTTTTAGTTTTTGTTACCGTAAAGATGACACATTATCATGCACTTTTTTTTTTTTAACTATTTTAATGATTTTTTATTAAGCATCTATTATGTTTATCTTAATACTTTGCCAAGTTTGCCCATGGTTTGTGGCATTTATTTTTCTAATATCATAGGTTCAACATTTTTGTCCGATTCTTTTATTTGATATTTCAATTATTTTATGTATGTTTTAAGATAACATATTTTTTTTTTCCTTAGTGTGACCTAAAGCTTTAAGTTGTTTTGCTGCTTAGTCATTTGTTCCTAAGATAATATGTGTTTAGAACTAGGTAATAGCAATACTGCAATAGTCAACATTATTCGAATGGTGCAAGGTTTGACAATGAGACTGAATCTCAGAATCAGTACCTATTGTTGGTTGAAGCCTTTTGCCATGTTTTGTACTGGTCAACAGAGCCATCAACCCATCAACCTTGCGCTTCACCCGAGACACTCACTTAAAATTGAGAATGTTCATTTTCGATGTAGCGGGAACCCATGTCCAAGTCCCATTTTTAATGAGTGCATTAATTTCGTCATCCATTGCATTGCACCAACAAGGATCAATAGTTGCTTTAGAGTAGAAAGTTTGTTCTTCAATATTTGTAACCTGCAAAGGATGCTTAGTAATATTTAAACACACTTTTAATAGGATTTTTAATTCCATCGCGTGCCTGAGTGATCATATAATGTCGTGGAGGATCATTTGGGACAAGAAATGGAGGGATGATGTTTGCTCATTGGAAGATGGAGGGGGTGATGAAGGGAAAGCATTTATAGGTACCACCTAGGGATGATTGAGGTATTAGTTGCATGGGGTCTGTGGGTTGTGGTGTGGGCTGAATTTGAAGATTTAGATGGATTGTTTGTACTGTATTAAGGGAAGATGGTTTTTGGTTGCATTGGAGTTGTAGGTTGTGGTGTCATATGAATTTGGCGATTTAGATGAAGTGGCTGAGGTGGCAGGTATTGTAAATGATGATTGCTTTTACTGTGAAAAGATTACCATTGCTTTGAACGTTCTTGTAATGCGATTTGTAGGGGGATGAAAACATAAATACCGTTTGTGAGCACTTCTATAACCAATGAACATACAAGATGTGGAACGTGGTGCAAGCTTATGTTTATTGTACAAACACAAGTAAGGATAACATAAGCATCAAAAGACTCACAATGATTTGTAATTAGGTGTCCAATTAAACAACAACTCAAGTGGAGATATTTTGAGGTTTTTGAAAATGGAAGTCGATTGATGAAATAACATCTGCCCAAAATGAAAGTAGAGAAGCATGGTTCAACAATGTGTCGATGACGTCTTTATGCAAGTTCATTTTGAGTTGAGGTATGAGGACAAGAAAGTCGATGGAAAATCCCTTGGCTATCCAAATATGAAGTGAATTTTCGATATTCACCTCTATTATTAGATTGGAAATTTTTTTAATTTGTGGCCTAAAAGGTTCTTGATTTTATTGTTGAATACAATGGAGAAGGGATAAGTTCAAGCGAGGCTCGTCCATAGAATAGATCAAATTTATTTGCTAATGGAAAGATCCAAGTGCTAAAAATCCATTAACAATAAATAATACTGCAATCCATTACGAGAAACAACGGGTGCTTGAACCCATAAATCAGACACAATTAAACTGAAAGGTTTGTCTAGGAAGTTGAACTAGATGAAAAGGGTAGTTTTATACTTTTATTGACATTACATGAATGGCATAAGGAAATTGAGTTATTGGAAATGAAAAGAAGAATCCACAATGCGGTACACTGTTCGAAGCATTGGGTGACCAAAACGTTGATGCCATAAAGGCAATGACTCTGAAACAAACACAAGACTAGAACTTGTATTCGGCATATCCCGAGCATGATCAAGACAATAAAGTTCTCCGTTCCATCCTTGCAAAGAAAATTCCTCACTTAGCGATCATTCACAAGAAAAAAAACATGGATAAAACTCAAAATAAACATCATTGCCTTTGGGGATTGAGTAACTGAAAGTAAGTTGAGGAGAATCTGAGCATATGATAAATAATTTTTAAAAGAAATGTACGAAGGGGTATAGAGAAAGAAATAGTACCAACATGGGTATGGCTAAGGTTTGCCATTCCTAACACGGATCTGATCTACGCCATCATATTTTGATCGAATGTGTAAGTTCATCATAGGTAAGGTGGTGAGTTGCACCGCTATTAAGACACCAATTACCATTTGTGAGAGAACTAGGTGAAGCCATGGCAGGAGAACGAGCAAATGGAGCCTAAAAATTCTTATCATCGTGGTGTCAGCAATCTACATCAACATGATTTTTCTTTCCACATAATTGACAAGGCCTGAAGCATTTGCAACAGGTTGAGGTTGAGGTCGATTCTGAGATCTACTAGAGCCACGATTGTTGTTGTGATTGTTGGGCTGATTAGCCTGAGCATGGGTGTGTTTTTTGGTTATATGAGCAGCCACATTAGCCATAAGATGTTGTTGAAGAAATGATTGTTGAGCCTCAACTCGCATGTCAAAAGCAAGGAGATGAGCATAAAAATCCTTCATACTGATGTCATTAACCTTTGTCGTGAGTGTGGTTATGATAGCATCGTATGCTGAATCGAGGCCATTTAAATGATATGTTGTAAATTAGATCCACTCATGAGATTTCCAGATTCAGCAAGGTTGTTAGAAAGTTGTTTGGCATGCAAGAAATGTTGAGACATGGTTTTAGAACCTTTTCTCATAATCTAAAGCTCATGTCAAATTTGCATCATTCGAACATGAGACCTAGAAGCAAATTTCTTCTTAAGAGTTGTCCAAACAACACGAGAAAATCAAGTCCAACAACTTATGCAAGCACACTCTCTGAAGAATGAAGAAACGAGCCATTCAAGTAATAGGATAAAGTACAACGAGGACAATCGAGAGTCCCATCAGTGTACCCCTCGGGTTCATATCTTTTCAGGAGAGGTTTGAAATGTGTAAGCCATAAGATCATCGAGATATAGTTTGTAAAGAATGGGTAGGAAGCACATAGGAAACCGGTGATGAGTTGGAGGAAGTAGCTGCGTTTTCAACTAATGTGAGAATAGCGAAACGTGGTCGGGATCTATGGAATGGTGGAGTGGACTTTTAGTCTCAATAATCGCTTTCAGCGCAGTGGTGGGAAATACCTCAGCAATTGTATTGGATGAGAATCGAACCCGTGACTTTTTCGAATCAAATATCAAATACCAAGTTAGATTTGAATAATAGCTCTCACACCTTGTTGGGGTGTTTAAGTGTTCTATTTATAATTGAATTGACGTAGTACATTGTTACACCGTTGAAGAAATGAGGGGATATGATAAGTGTTGAAGAAATGAGGGTGTTTGAGTGTTCTATTTAGAAGTTTGAATGTTTGAAAGCGTTTGACACATTCTCTAACTCTTTTATTTATTTTTATTTTTTTTATTTATCCCTTAACCCATCCCACCCCAAATGCCGCCGGCTGGGTTCGACTCTGTGACTTAGTGATACCATCTATCATTGCTCAACCACTGAGCCATCACACCTTTGGCTCTAACTCTCTCGTCACTTGATAACTTGTGTGAGTTAGGATTCTCCTTGATTTGTGGTAGCTTCAATAGAGTTTGGTTTGACACCAATTTGGTTTGGCCTGACACTCTTGAAGCATGTCAAAATGTAGGGTGGTCTGGAGCCTCGTTTCCTATGTGGTTGTGTGGGTTTTGTAGCAAGAGAGAAATAGGAGACTTTTCAAGCCATCATCTACACTACACCAATTTGGCATTTTTGTAACAATCCAAAAAATAGTAACACTTTTGAGCTATAACAATCCACAAAGCAATTTTACACATTTTCACAAACAAAGTGATTCAATAATTGTATCACCACAAATAGTATGGGCTTACAAGTGATGCTATTCATGGTGATCTAATTTATTGTATCACTTTTTTTGTGTAGCTATTTTTCATTTTGTTGACTAAATTTAGTTTTGACTTGAAATTGTTTGGTGGATTGTAATAGCTCAAAAGTGTTACTATTTTTTAAGTTGTTACAAATATATCAATTTGGTGTAGTGCTAGTTCTAGAGATTGCACTGTAACCAATGTAATGGGGTGTTTATGGTATATGATTAGTATCTCTTTCACGGTGTTCGTTTCCAAGATGTATTTATCTCTTGGGAGCAGTTCATGAGGGCTCAACAATTTCTTGCTATTGTTTCGGGGCTTTTTGGCTTGGCTTATGTTTTGTTTGTTCCCTTTTTTAGTTTGAATAAATTTGTTTGAATCTTCTTAAAACAAAAAGGATAAGAGTTGCTGCCTTGAATCAAGAGTTAATTTTGCCACGAATAACAAGTTCGAAAGATGTGGTGAGCATGGAAAAAGATTTGCTCAAAAAATTTCGAAATTTGATAAATCAGAAACAATGTTGGAAGCAAGAGAGAATAGGCAACAAAAGATGCCGAGCATTGAAGATAAATCCAAGCAACAAAAATTCGATAGAATGCTAATGAAATTGAAGTTCTTGGAAAATTGGGCTAACAAAGCACAAGCTATTTGAGTGCAAATAGATAAGGTTCCATATTGATCAACCACTCTGATACATCATTATGACAACAAGCTCTTCTGCCTGCAATATGGTTAACAGTTACGCATATAAAAGGTAGCTTAGGTTTCGCTTGCATTTTATTTTGCTCTAGAATAGTCATCATTTTGTTACACGACCCTTTATGCCTCTATCGTGTAGGCACCTAAAATATGGATTTATAATTGGAGCCTTGGAGACAACTCTGTAATTCTACAATTATTTGCCTAGCAGCAAGGTTAATTACCATGTATTACATTTATGTTCAAGAATGATGTGATGTTATCAGAAAACTAAAATCTCTCTTTTTTTCTTGTCATAGATATCAGGAGCCAATGAAAGAAAGTTCAAGGATGCCATTGTTTGATCTGAAGAAGCTAAATGGATCGTTGCCTGTTCCGGCAGTTTCAAAATCTTATGTCAATATCTTTGTGATGATTTCATTGTGGTGAGTCTAGAATCTAGATTGGACATTACTCAGGCAACTGCCACTCACATGAATGAGCTTAATTGTGATATTTTGCAGCAATACCATATGACTTCAATTTTCAGTGTCTATGAAACTTCAGCTAATATACCGACATCAATGCCTACTTCCATAAACTATATTTGCAAATCGGCTATTTGCACTTTGGCTTACGCATGAGGCAGGTTATTCCGACACCCTTTTGACATACTTTCATAAGGCCCACTGGGTTTCAGTTATGGGCTAAATTAGTGTGATGATGATATGCCTGATATCAAATTCATCCTCATTCAGACATTTCTAGCTACACCAAATATTATGTTAAATTTGAATAGGATAGTCAGCTGCACATTCTTCATTTTGACATCAGTTTTTGATGTGGTTAGAAATGATGATGATGTCTTTATCAAGCATCTTCATTACATCTTTCAAGATTAATAGTGTGGGCCGGGCTGAATAAAGATGTAATGGGCTTAGGGTTTGTTAATGTAGAGAGATTAGGTCCTGTAAAGGTTAAAACAGTAGTCCAGAGAATCAAGAAACCAATTTTTGAGCTTCCAAAGAAAGGAGGAGTCTTTTAGATTGAGAGTAGTCCGTCCTTTTCACGCTTTTGTATGGGTTTTTCCAATGGATCCTAGGTTTTATTATGAAAGAAAGACGAAGTATTTTAGTTTCTGCTGCAAAATACCAACAAACCTGCCCCACATTGTAGTCATCGCAATGAAGTCTTTATTGGAGTAGGACTGTAGGAGGATGTACGAGATATAATATTCTCTGACAATAGAGAATTTCAGCAACAAGGCACTGGCCACCATTGTGTCAGAAAAGTAGAACTCTTAGAGGTGAAGCATTTTGATACCTATGCACATTAGTTATGCTAAGGACCATCTTTTCTTAGGTATCAAAAGGGATCTTTAGGAATATCAGTATATTGGCCTTTTTTTCAATCCAATTATCTAAATAAACATATAAAAATATATATATATATATATATATGTATCCCCTGACTCCATACCTTGCATGTTTTGGTAATTAGTGACTTCCTGAATTAAACTGGCACTCCTAATGTCATCAGCACAGCATTCCATGCAGCTCCTTCTGATTCTTTTTGTCTCAGATTTGGGTATACGTTTCCACTGTAATGTTTCTTGTCACGAGATTACTACTGAATTTTTACTTCAAAACTGCCGAGTGTAGTGACACCTTGTGTCTATATATTCAATGGGCCTGGCATAGTTCCAATATAGCACAAACATCAAAATAAATGATGCAATGTTTACTATCGAATTTTTTGCATGCAACAGTCTAAACATTTAATGTTTTGTGGCATAGGTAATGCTTTGTAGGATGAGGAAGGACTCAGAGAAACGGCCAGATTCTATGGTTTTCTGCCAGTCTGCATTGAAGGGGTCGCCCATGATATGATGTTGGATTCCTCATATGAAAAGGGAGCACAAGTTACCTTGTCCTGGTTAAAGGATTTAAAAAGAAAATATCCTTCATGGTTATTTCTTAAGAGGTCCTTGGTAAATAGAGAGTCCAGGCAGTGATTCAATGAGATATAAACACGAATACAAAGTGTATCAGTGTGGCTTCCCTTGAGGACTTGTTTTGACATGCTTGGAGGTTGATTGTATAATTGAACGACAATTGACCTTTGGTTTTCTGCCAAAGTTGAAGTGCCTTTTCTTTTTAATATCACTGGTAGTTGTATACAGGGGCACTGACATTTATTTTGATTTGAATAAATATTTGTGATCAATTTCCCAAGGCAGATGATTGAACAATCTGATCCAAAGGGATGGAAAAAAAAATGATACAAACATCTAGTTTTATTGTAATGGATTTCCAGTCTGAGACATCAAGTCCAGTTATACAAGCTTTATACCATCTGGAAGCAGTGCAGGTTCATCAGATTCATGAAGCAAAGGTTTATGCCTTGTTTTACAAACTAGTCCGTTTTTTTACCTAGATTGGCTCTTTCTACGAGTTTGGCAAGACTAAGATGGCCCATTTTAACAATGTAGGCTCTGATCTTATCATATTGGCGTCGTTGAGGCCAGTTTTAATGATCTTAAATTCAGAGTAACAGATGAGTTAGTTTTGTCTTATGATCTCTTATGTAACAGTAACAATCTACTCAGTGATCTAGTTTGTGCAAGTTTGTAAACCCATCTTGGACTTGCTAATCTTCATCAAAGACATACACTAGAAGCTTTCTGCTTGTAGATGAGGATATCATCCAATTATCTAACACATAGCTGTATTTGTTTTTCAACAGAATAATAGTTATTGTTGTTGAAAGTAACGTAAAGAAAGCAAAAATAAGAGTAGAGAGGAAAACAAAGAGCTGTATTATTCATTGATATGAGCCTCTATATATAGAGGTAGCAATTACATAGTATCCCAATTTGAAACGAGATAGGAAATTCATGTCAATAAGGAATCTAAATCCTACTCCATAACAAAGAAGATATCCTTCCTCGTTTGGACTAGTCACACAATCCTAGTTTAACTGCAACACTCCCCCTTGTGACGTCCAAACGCGACGTTACGTTACGTTACGTTACGCCGATGACGCATGCCATGTTGCCTCGTTAAAACCTTGCCAAGTAACAAAAACCCAGTGGGAAAAAATAACCTTGGTCGAATGAAAAAGAGTACAACGCATCTTTTCCTTGAAGATGAAGTAAACGTTTCGAGAAAATCTTCATTGCGCATCAAATCTCCCCCTGATGCCAACGTCTCCCCCTGACACCAACAATCAAGGGAGATCATGCAATTTACGTAGTCCGGTACTGCGTACATGTTTCTCGAAAGTTGCTTTCGGTAAAGCTTTGGTGAAAAGATCTGCCACATTGTCATCAGATCTAACCTCTTTTACTTCAATCTCTAAGAGCATTTGTTGATGCTGATTATAGAAGAACTTCGGCGATATATGCTTAGTGTTGTCGCCTTTGATGTAACCTAGCTTCATTTGTTCAATGCAAGCGACATTATCTTCGTAAATGCACGTAGGTTCATCTGTGGTTGACTTCAAACCACAAGTACTTCGAATATGCCTAATTATGGATCTCAACCATACACATTCACGAACTGTTTCGTAAATAGCAATAATCTCTGCATGATTCGAAGAAGTGGAAACAAGAGTCTGTTTTGTCGACCTCCAAGATGTTGTTGTGTTCCCCATGGTAAAGACATAACTCGTTTGGGAACGTCCTTTGTGCAAGTCAAAGAGATACCCGACATCATTAAAACCTGTTAAGACATCACTTGGAGTCAGACCAAAGCGAACAACAGCACGTTTGCCGGCGTTGACAGTGGCTTGACCAGCGGTGGGAGATGTGGCCCTGCCATTGGTTTTTGGGAATTTTCTCACTTCGTGAGAATCAACGTCCGATTTTGATCTATCTCTGTAGGGAAAAAACAAGCCCATATCAATCGTATCTCTTAGGTATCGAAATATGTCTTTAATGCTAGTCCAATGGTGGCATATCAGCGCAGAACTAAATCGAGCCAACAAGTTCACAACGAATGAGATGTTCGGTCTCGTACATTGCGCCTATTGCACTTAGGTAGGTCACCTCTGCCTCTAGTAATGCATCGTCCTCTTTCTTAGGATGGAATGGATCTTTCTTCGGATCTAGACTCCGGACGATCATGGGAGTGCTACAAGGCTTAGCTTTATCCTCATTAAAGCACCTTAACAATTTCTGAATATAGCCCGATTGGTGAATCATAATCCCATCGGCACGGTGCTCGATCTCCAATCTGAGGCAAAATCGTATTTTCCCAAGATCTTTCATCTCGAATTCAGACTTCAGGTGCTCAGCGGTTTCCTTTAACTCCTCTAGAGTTCCAATCAAATTCATGTCATCGACATAAACCGCAACAATAGCAAACCCGAAACTTGTTATCTTAATGAACACGCATGGGCATAACTCATTGTTTACGTATCCCCTTCCGATCAAGTATTCACTTATTTTGTTATACCACATCCGTCCGGATTGTTTCAATCCATAAAGTGAACGTTTCAATCTGATAGAAAACGTGCTTCGTGGTTTAGAGCTAATTGATTCGGGCAAACGAAGTCCATCCGGGACTTTCATGTATATCTTTGTATCTAGATCCCCGTAGAGATGTCGTAACCACATTCATAAGCTGCATATTCAGTTTTTCGGAAACTACCAAACTGACAAGGTAGCGGAACGTTATTACGTCCATTATGGAAGAATACGTCTCCTCGTAATTGATCCCAGGGCGTTGAGAAAAACCTTGCGCCACGAGAAGAGCCTTATATCTCATAATCTCGTTTTTCTCATGAAACTTCCTAGCGAATACCCATTTAAATCCGACGGGTTTTACACCTGGAGGGGTTGGCAGTACCGACCTAAACACCTTCCGTTTCATTAGGGAATCCAATTAAGCTTGGATCGCATCTTTCCATTTTGGCCAGTCAGCTCTACGTTGACACTCTTCAACGGAGCGGGGTTCGATATCATCGCAAGTTATGATTTCGCGCGCAACCGAGTATGCAAATACATCATCAATGATGATCTCGTTTCGATTCCATGTCCCATCTATGCATGCATAATTGATCAAGATTTATCTATTCTCGGGAGTAGGTACCGACGTTGAGGCGTCCCCCAACGATGACTCCTCTCGGACGTATCCATAGTCCGGGATATTCTCATGGGATGGTTTGATCGAGTAGCGATGTCAGATGGATTGGTTTGTGTCGTTTGCGTCCTCTTCCTAGGATGAGAATCCATTGAACCCAGTGGTCTACCGCGCTTTCTCGCGGGATCAGATGACTGGTTAGTCGCTAGGGTACCACGCGCACCATTTCTGTCACGGGCGGCGGCGCCGTGCCCGGCGTCTCCCAGGGTGGCGCTACGTCCTGTGATGGGGACATCAATCCTTGCAGGCACGTTTGCAGCAGGTATATGATCTCGTCACTTTAGCGATATCAGTGAAAGCATCTGACAACTTATTTGTTACGCTATGAAGATCGAGAATTCGCCGCACCTCACTTTGGGACTGTGCGGTTCGGGGATCAAGATGAGACAAAGTGGGGACAGACCACGACAATTCATGTCGTTCCTGTTGAACGTTAATGTTTTTATCTCCCCCTAACGACGGGAAGACTGTCTCATCAAAGTGACAATCCGCAAATTGTGCAGTAAAGAGATCGCTCGTCAAGGGTTCCAAGTAGCGGATAATTGATGGTGTATCATATCCCACATATATACCCATCCTTCGTTGAGGCCCCATCTTGGTACGTTGTGGCGGCGCAATTGGCACATAAACCGTGCACCCAAAAATGCGTAAGTACGAAAGATCCGGTTCGTACCCAGTCACCAGCTGTGACGCATAGAATGGCCGGGTGGCAACCGGCCTCAAACGGAGTAACATTGCTGCGTGAAAAATTTCATAACCCCATGCGGATATAGGCAGGTTGGTGCTCATAACCAACGTCCAAGCGACCATCTGCAACCTTTTGATGGTGGCTTCTGCGAGACCGTTTTGGGTGTGAACATGGGGAACCAGATGTTCAACATCAATCCCAATGGACATGCAATAATCATCAAATGCTTTCGATGTAAACTCTCCGGCATTATTGAGTTAAATTGACTTAATAAGGTAATCCGGGTGGTGAGCCCTCAGCCGAATAATCTAGGCCAAGAGTTTAGCATATGCAGCATTTCGGGTGGACAGTAGCGTGACATGTGACCAGCGTGTCGACGCATAACACCATAAAATATCTAAATGGTCCGCAAGTTGGTTGGATAGGTCCACAAATATACCCTTGAATTCGCTGTAAAAATGGGATGAACTCTTTATAAATCTTTGCATATGACCGTCTCAGTCCTAATTTTCCCAATGAACAGGCTTTGTAGAACGAGCAAGCTGCGTGCATGGCGGCGCCCCTTGGTGCGGCGGCGGTGGCAGCTGCACCCCTTGGTGCGGCGACCCGTGGACCAGCGTTGGTCAACCGAAGCGGATTCCTTTTAGTGCTTCGGGTAGCTCGAAAGAATGGATGTCCGTGAGAAGTTTTGAGGATACAGATCATCAAATCACGATCGAGATTTCCTAATCTTTCGTGCCAAAGCCAATACGTGTCTGAAGAATCCAAGAGATCGTCTCTTATAACTTATTGGATTCAATAGCTCGAATAGTCGTGGCGTAAAGCCCACTTGAGAGACACGATAACTTCTCTAAGATGCGCTTTCGCCCGCAATCATTAGAGGTAATGCAAAGATATTCTTGCCCATTTTCACAATGCAAAGTGAACAAAATTAGTGTTTCTTAGACAATGCTTCCAAGAAACATAAATCCATGGAACTGGATTAGAATGAAACTCGAAGTTTCAAACAATGGTCGTGAATGGTCATCGTTCAATGCTACACGAACTGCCATAGTTTGGAGCGAATGCGAACCCCCACAATTCGACTTGGTGCGAACTTCCATAGTCCGACTTAGAGGGAATGGAGTAGAAAGCTAATTGGGAGAGACTGGAATTTAAATTAATTCACAAAAGTTGTAAAACTTAGATATAATCAAAGTAAGCCATATCAAAGCTAATAACGTGTTTCATACATGGTGGATTAGGGAGAGCAAAATGGGTTTTCGGAACAATAAATGGCTAATTGAAAATCGTTAAATCAGAATTCATGGAGCTTTTCAATGAGATTCATCCCTAGAAAAGCTCGTCAAAAGATGATAAAATCTACTACAGCAAAAACCTAGAGAGCCCAATAAGATTGAAGGTTGTCCATATACATGGTAATTAAGCAAACAACTGAATACACGCATTAATATATAATCTTTCAAAGTGATCCATACATAGATGAACTCATGTAACGACCATAAAAGTAGTGCAAGTCGGCAACAGATTCTTATAAGTCCAAAGGTTGTGTGTTGATATATCATATAGATGTTGCGTCTTTCGGGAATATTTTCCAATTAATAATGGAGGCACCTTAGATTCGATGAGATTCATCCCTAGGAAACTCATGGAAGGATAGTAAAATCCAAACCTAGAGAGCTTAATAAGACTGATGAGTCTCCATATCTACATGGTAATTAAGCAAGGAAAAACAACACTGCGCTAATAACAATTCAAAGAGATCCATACATAAATATTACTACTATGCAATCAATATTTATTAGTTCAAAGGCTTTCTTCTGAGATGACTGCATGTTGATATATGTCTATGATTTCAGGAATCTTTTTTTATTACAAATGCATGCACATCCGATATATATTTTAAATTCCTCCATAAAACACTAATCTCATGAAAATAAATTCCAATCAAATAAACCATTAAATGAGTGAATAAAGGAGCGTTAGACATACCTAGCACTCCTTAGTCCTAAAAGAGATGTTAGCAGTTGCAAGAATCTTGGCAATTTAACCTGGTCGAGCATGAGGCAAAACAAGAGTCGAGGGGGAAGACGCTCACAGTAAGCATTTGCGGCGAACAGTGCTTGCATGGGGATTTTTTCTTAATAGCTGCTAGGGTTAGGGCTCGTGCTGATAACGTGTTAAAAGTAACGTAAAGAAAACAAAAACAAGAGTAGAGAGGAAAACAGAGAGTTGTATTATTTATTGATATGAGCCTCTATATATAGACGTAGCAATTACATAGTATCCCAATTATAAACGAACTAGAAAATCTATGCCAATACGAAATCTAAATCTTACTCCATAACAATGAAAATATCTTTCCTCGTTTAGACTAGTCACACAATCTTAGTTTAACTGCAATAATTATGTGATTATATAATTATATATATTGATGACTCTTGGTCAAGATGCATATTGGTTATAGTCTGGCACTGAAAAAGACCATTATTACTATGGTTAATAGGTAACCTGACCATAAAATCTTCTGTTTGTGCACATTTCTCTTACGCGCGCGAATGGTCTTTGTTTGCGTTTGAGATATATCTAACTTCATGCTTAAATCATTTATAAGTTAATTATGCCTTGTTACCCGTCATCATATCTTTCTGTCATATCATATTTTTATGATCATCATCACCATGACCAGATACTTACCTTCATGTTATGTTTTTTCTGCATACCTTAGTATAGTTCCAATATTCGATTGAGAGTGTTCACCTAAAAAATAAAAATAAACCTCAGAGGCATAAGCACGCGTCGTCCAAGTACACGCCAATACGGACATACAACTTAAGAAGTGGTGGGGATTAAATTGCTACGTGGGGTTAATGGGTCCATACACTCCATATTTACCCTCCAAACCATCAGAAAACTTATACATATTACATTGTCACCTTCTTGTCATCATTATCACAATTATTGTTACCAAATGTGTACTACTATGAATGAAAATCACTCAAATTTAGCTTTTATTATTTACATAAATAAGTAAATGACAAATCCATCACACCCTTGACTAATACTCATCAGAAATTCTAGCTGGCCTGATTTTCCCGGGCCAGTTAGAATTTCTCAATACTAATAATAGGGTTACTACCCAAATATGGAAGTCACACTCCATCAAGTAAAGCCCACCTTTCATTCATAAAGTCACAAGTACTGCATAGTTCCTTTGCACTCTCTTCTCCTTCAATAATTGCTTTCAATTTATCCATATCTATCTCTTCATCTATGATTATTAAATATCTACACCCAGTAAAAAGAAAACCACCCTCCATTCTCGTCTTTCCAGAGTAAATGGAAGGGAAGGAAATAATGGAAAGAAACACCTTTACTTTGAGTCAATTTTAGCTGCCCTGACAGATTTAGCAGACTTTTCTAGGACCCATTTCTTTGGTTTTGTGTGTATTGAGGAAGGATGTAGAGAAACAGGAACTCCATACACTGTTGTTGAAACCTTGGACAACCAAACACACAGCAAGTAGATTTTAAACCAATATACAAGCTCAGCTGCCTCCTTAATTATTTATTATATTTGCTCTAGTCAAAGACGTCTCTTTACATTTTGTAATGAAAAAATCTAACTGGCGAGGGAAGCAGCGAGGAAAACAGCGAGGGACCCTACAGGGGGGAGGGAGAGCCGTCCATTTTCTTTGAGATGCGTGTTTGAATTTTCAACGCATGCATCCCAAAGGGAATGGACGGCTCCTCCTCCCCCTGTGGGGTCCCACGCTGTTTTCCTCGCTGCGTCCCTCGACAATTAGACGGAGTAGCTACAAAACACATGAATTATCCATTCCCCATGAGAGTTACTAATAAGATTTTTATCTTGAATTGGAGCTCTGTTTGTCTCCTCTTTCATCTTTGTAGGGTGATTCATTATTGTTTACAAATGTAAAAAACTTGTACACCATGGCATACTTACTTGACCCACCATTTCACGTCTTACTCTGTTTTGGATCATAGGTTGGGTGGGCTTTTCTTGACCAATATATAGGGCCTTTCAGATGTTTGTTTGATGCACAAGTAAGATGCCTGTGGAAGGACTGCTAGAGTTTATGTGTCTATGTAGTGTAGACGTAGATACCAAACCATATATGGAAATTCGACTTTTAAGTTTTGTTTGGAGAGGCTGAAGGGCATGTGGAAAATACTTTGCAAGGAAAACTCCAGCTGGCCGGGTTTACTTTTTTTAAGCTTCTTGATTTGAAAAATTATTAATCTTAATGGATAGCTTTGAAGAAGATTGTGGAGTCTATAAATCCTGAGGAGCCGCTTGTAGCTCTTAACTGCTTGGAACTTCTCAACATTCCAAAAACCTTATTTAAAGCTAGTTTCTAGCTAGCTAGGAGTTTGAAGAAGAAGAAGCTATGTCTAGTGCTGGTAAGAGAAGATTTACTGATGATGATGATGATGATGATGAAGATATGGAACTAAGGAGGGGGCCTTGGACTCTTGAGGAAGATACTCTTCTTATTCACTACATTGCTTGTCATGGCGAAGGTCGCTGGGATATGTTAGCTAAATGTTCTGGTAAACAACCAATCACTTACCCAACTAATAGCTCTCTATACACAGTTTTGGGATTGTATTAGTGAGGATTTTTACTCACTCTTTTTTAATATTGTATTTCAGGATTGAAGAGAACGGGAAAGAGTTGTAGATTGAGATGGTTGAATTATCTTAAACCGGATGTTAAGCGTGGCAACCTTACTCTTGAAGAACAAGTTTTAATACTTGAACTCCATTCCAAGTTGGGTAACAGGTGATTATTTGGTTAATCTTTTCTCCAATTACACTCTTGATATTGCCAAGAAACATGAAAAGTATGTGGTAAACTGAATTAATTACTATGATTTTGTTGAATCCAAAATTTTAATATTATATCGTACGTGTAGGTGGTCGAGGATTGCTCAACATCTACCTGGAAGAACAGACAATGAAATAAAGAACTACTGGAGAACAAGGGTGCAGAAGCAAGCAAGGCAACTCAAGATTGATGCTAATAGCTCGAGGTTCCGAGATGCCATTCGATGTATTTGGATGCCAAGAATGCTTCAGAAGATAGAAGAATCCTCTCGCTCCTCTTCGTCAACGATGAATCCTCAAGTTCCATCAACTCCTCTACAAACATCATCACTATCTGTACTACCACCTCCACTACCAATACAAGGGTGTTATAGTCATCAAGAGTACAATTCAACAAACTCCGAGAAATGCACCAGCCCAAGCATGTCTGCAAACGAGTTACTACTATGCAGACAACAACAACTCTGCCATGAAGGCGTTCGACTTGAATCCATGTCAGCAATGCCAGGGTTGGAGAATTCCATCTCCGACTGCCACGAGGAAGATAATGATTGGGCCAATATTGAAGTGGCAGATAATCTGTGGAACATGGATGAGTTGTGGCAGTTCAGCATGTCATAGTTAGACCAGTATCTGAGGTCTAGTTTTAGAATATGATTGATAATCCACTTGATTTAGCTCGTCTATGACGACTTGGGGAAAAAACCTACTTAATTCAGTGATTTATGCATCTGAGTTAGAAGTTGAGGTGTGTATCTGCCATTTTATCATGACACCATCCTTACTTATATTTATGACATGTATAGATCTCTGCCAAAAATCAGTAATTTCTTAGAAGCATTTATGTAACTGAAGTTGTTTAATGAAATTAAATATATTATTTTATGAAGACTATTCTTTTGATTTTTTTGTTTTATTTTTTATTTTTCATAACCATCTAATACAAATCTTACCGGTTAAGCTGGCAACAATTGGCATTTTGTTGTTATAATGAGTGAGAGACCTTAATGGTAAGGCTCATCGCTTGGCATCGGAAGCTGGCAAACTTGGATGTAATAGATATTGCCCAAGGCTTTTAACAAAAAAAAAAAAAAAAAAGAGTGAGAGACATTCCCAGGTTCAAACCTAGCTCAAGTCCAAGTATCATGGTTTGCAGTTCTAAGTTCTAACCATGGAAGTTTGTTGTGGCTCATTCCTTGTCGAAGGCTCCCTGGGGCTTTGTTTTAGTTGCTTTATTTATAAATGTAAGAGTGGCTTTCTTTCTTTTCTCATTGAAAAATCCTTTGATTAATAAAGCTATAAGCATCTTGCTTATTACCAAGGTGGACTAAGGTGGTGGATATGTCTTCTTTTGTTTTTCAGTGCTAGTCTAGCTCCCTTTCTACAACACTGCTTTAAGACCATTGAGTTCATAGCAACTTCATGAACCAATTTTAGGAAGCAAGTCCTGCAACTTTCCCTTCAAATCGACTAATTATCTATCTATGTGGAAGAAAAGACCCACCAGTGTGGATAACCATTACAAGAAAAATGACAAGAGTACTTGATGAATGGAGGGGAAAAAATAAGTTAAATTATGATTTATTATCCCATGAAAAACTAATCAGGCTAGACTGATTGAATGGGTCCATAAGTTAGGCTTTTTGACATGAGGTTCAATTCCCAATTCCTGTTCCAAAGCATTCATCCTCCATCTGGGGCCGCTTATAGTAGCTTACAACATCGATTGCAATTTTAATTTTCAAACTTAGAAGCTTAACTAAAGTTGCCAAATTGTGTGATACCCGAAGTTTCCTACTTATAGAACGACTAAAAACAAATATTTAGTAATTGAGTTAGATAACAAGACATGGTTTTATTTTATCGAGATATGTACTAAATAAAATAAAATTCTTGTGATTCATACTTGGTTTCTTCAACAATCTTAACCGTCGATATTGTAGACTTCAATGAATCGATCAAATTCCTTATTGAAGTTACATCATTATATAGACATTTGATATAGATCGAGCAATAAAAAAAATTGGACCGTTGAATGAAAACACGACGATTATGTTGACTGATGATGTAAATAGTTAAAATTATGAACCTAGGGAATGGCCGTATGAAAATGTTGATATCAATGGCTGATACATGTCCCATGAGGTGTCACACATAGGATATGTGTCAAATTCAATGACACGTGTCAAATCCAAAGACATGTGTCAGGTCCATGTTGAACTAGTAATGAAAACCCTCCCATGTATATATATATATACATACACACCCCTCATAGTGTTGAACTTTTCAAAAAGCACACAACAAATACAAATACTTCTAGTAGGTAAATCGACATCTATCAAGGAGATTGGGGAAGGGAACAAATTAAGGAAACAGAGAATATCAATTTATGTAAGTACTCATACTTAGGGGTGGGCATCCCATCCCGCGATCCCGTTCCCGTCCCGACCCGACTCGATTTTTTCGGGTCTTAATGGGATTGAATAATTTTATCCCGATCCCGTCCCGTCCCGATCTAGAATGGGATGGGATGGGATGAAGATTTTCAATCCCGCCAATCTCGTCCCGTCCCGAACTAATTTATTAATATTAATTATTAATATTTTTATTTAATTATTTATTTTAGAATTGTGATGCCCATACAAATTAATAGTTTGACAGGTGATGTTAATCAAACTAATATATATTGTGAAATGACATCTAAATCTACATGTTTCTGCTACAGGAGGACAGTCAGCTAATCTTATTAGCAATAGTTTGACAGGTGATGTTGCTGAACGGGTTGCTATGCGTGAAGCTAATAAGTTACCCTTCCTTGGGGTGTAACTGCTACCTAAGCTTAAATATTTATTTTATTTCACTCATTTTATCCAAGTATTTAATGCTAGGCAGTTCAGTTTTAGAGCGTAGTTTTATAATGTCTTAGTTATTCAATTTCACTAGAACAAATGTTTTACATCTAATAGCACTTCTCACTGTAAAATGAGGACCTTTAAATCCATTGAGTTGTGTCAAGGAATCAAAATTGCTAGCTGTCAACATCTTACTTGCACTCTATTAAATAACCCATTTGTTATAGATACTCATCCAGGATCTACCTAAATGGTTTCCTGATTATGCCATCGAAGGATGGATTTTTGCCTTGATTGAACCAACTGGATCACAAGTACCATATGGATTTTTGCCTTGATTGAACCAACTGGATCACAAGTACTCATCCAGGATCTACCTAAATGTTGCTAAAGAGTCCAGTGAAGCGATAGCTCATCCTCAGGTATTACTGGTCATTATCTTTGGTTTTGTTTAAGCTCATAGTATACAGTTCTGGAAATGCTTACATTTGCTTAATCTGATTAATTATGGTCTTTGATTGCCATCTCAAAGAAATGGTTTCTGATGCAGTACATCCCAAAATCGTTATTGGGTATAGATGTAGTGCACCCAAATGTTCGACTGTAGTAAAGGTTGTAGTTTGTTGCATCGAGGTTTGTAAAGTTAAAACCTGGGAGTTTTTTTTGGTATGACTAGTGATTGAATAGCTGATCCCGTCCCGTCCCGAACCCGTTTGGGATGGGACGAGGTCGGGATGGGTATATCTCATCCCATCCCGTCCCGTGCCCACCCCTACTCATACTCACCTAGACCTTGACATGTATTGTTACATCAAGTTATGTACTTTCTAAGCTAGGATTTATATGTCAGTGTGTTCAAATACATTCATTGAATTCTATCATGTAGTTATAGTTCCATTAGAAATATATATTTTTAAAATCTATGTTACCATACTTGAAACTTTGATTAGGTACAGAGAGTTGAGAATTTGGAAGAAGAACAAAATGATGTAGTACTTGTATACTACTCATTTAAAAAAAGTTTTGCATCCTATACATCTCCTGTATGAAAATGAATAATTTCCTACAGTACGGTTGCGTGTTTTTATACTTATCAGTTAATATGATTTCAAAAGACGTTTTATCGCTTAAATTTTTTTTAAAGTACATATTTAAACAAGATTGGTGTGTGGTATGATTGGGGGACCCTAGTATACATGTATGCCTGATTGGCTTGACACAAGGGTTGTATTAACCCTAGATCTCTAGAGAATATGTCTTACACGTCTGACCATCGTTTTAACGGGTCAACGTTTGACCAGCGCATTAGTGGTTATGTTTTATCAGCATGTAGTGATCCCCGTCTGACTAATGAGTACATTTTAACAGTGGAGATGTGGTTGTCCAACACTAAATCGGCAACGTGTGATCCATATAGTATGTTGGAGCATGGGTCAACTACAGACCTCATTTGAATATTGACAACTTGAGGAAAAAATTGACGTCCATCCAATTAATTTAGATAATGATACCCTAACCTGGGTGTTGCTAAAATTGGTCGTATGACTAGTGGTCTAAAGTAAATGTTTGAATAATAAGTACCTATATTATGAATGTGCTACAATTATTTGAGAATGTAGTCAAATAAATAACGGAAAATGACTTTTAGGGTCTACTTTTTCACAAAATAGACAATTTAGATAACGAGTTGATGTAATGACTAATTTGTGCTTAATTTTATACTTTTATGACTAACAAGGATTTTTTTATTAACCCATGTTAACCCATAAAGTTATATGACATATTTACCCTCTTAAACAAATTGAAAACCTAATTTTATAGTTTTATGACCAACAAGGACTACAGAAAATAAAAAACAAAACCCTACGTTAATTGTTATTGAATGGCAATTTTAGTCACTCTTTGTTATTGACCAAAAAGGACTACATAAAAAAAAAAAAAAAAAAAGCCTATGTTAATTGTTATTGACCAATTTTAGTTACTATTTGTTAGTTTTGTTGATCAACAAGGACTACAGGAAAAAAAAAAACCCCTACTTTAATTGTTATTGAATGACAATTTTAACAAGGACTACAAAAAAAACATTAGCCTGTTCACTGACCTAAAAAAAGATTAGGATTTATCATATGAAAAATTAGGATTTATAATATAAAATTTTTATTGAACGACAATTTTAGTTACTCTTTGTTATTGACCAACAAGGACTACACAAAAAAAAACCTACGTTAATTGTTGTTGACCAATTTAAGTTATTCTTTGTTAGTTTTATCGACCAACAAGGACTACAAGAAAAAAAAACTACGTTAATTGTTATTAAACGACAATTTTAACAAGGACTATAGAAAAAAATTAGTATGTTCACTAACCTGAATAAAATTAGGATTTATCATATGATGTCAATTATTTTCAGGTCAGTGAACAAACAAATTTTTTTTTTTTGTAGTTCTTGTTAAAATTGTCGTTCAATAACAACTAACATAGTTTTTTTTTTTTTGTTCTTCTGTAATCCTTGTTGGTTAATAAAACTAACAAAGAGTAACTAAAATTGGTCAATAACAATTTAAAAAAAAATTGTAGTCCTTGTTGGTCATAAAACTATAAAATTAGGTTTTCTATTTGTTTAGGAAGGTAAATATGTCATATAACTTTATGAGTTAACCTGGGTTAATAAAAGAGTAATTGTTAGTCATAAAAGTATAAAATTAGGCACAAATTAGCCATTACATCAACTATGATATCTAAATTGTCTATTTTGTTAAAAAGTAGGCCCTAAAAGTCATTTTCCCAATAAATAATCCTATTATGGGCGTAGATGTTACGACTTGTCTCCACAAGCATTACTGCATCATCTCATTAGCTAGGTAGTTTTTTTTTTATGAAAATTGAAACATTTTTTATACATGGTTTCTTTCCTTTTTCTTTGATAATTGAATATTCTAGTTATGTAGTATTTTTATGACCGGATAAAGGTGGTTTGGCTACTTACTGAGTTTTTCCTAAAATTCATATGAAGAATTGCATGATAACACTCCTCGAGACTGAGGATATCTTAGGAGACTCCGTAAATGAAGGACCTACTGAGGATGTCGAACCAACCTTTTGTCTTATGTAGAAAATCTTTCTTTTCCTAGTATGGTATAGAAAATATTTTTGGAATAACTATAATATTAGCATGTAGAATATGTACACTCAAGGATGTCTTTTTGGACTAATGTATCTATCAAATGTATGGTAATACAATCCTCGTGTTGTATATCATTTCATGAATTGTTGTTCCGATAACTGTTCATCTTGATAAAGTATAGTTTCTTGGATGATATCTCGATACATGTTTCAGATTTGGAGCGTTACAAATTGCTTTTTTCTTTATTTCTAATTTTTTATTTTCTTTTTGTACAAAAATGTGCAGTGTCACTGTTAAACACAAGAATGAAGATCACTTACTCCTAGTGTAGGGTTTTTAACATTTACGAATATGGATCATCTACACCCTAAGAAAATAAGATGTTATAACCATTTTTGGAGATTAATCTACATAAGGATTTGAGATCATCAACTCCCGAATGTTGGGTTTTCACTATTGACACCCTAAAGGTGTATTATATAGATTTACAAATTAACTCCTAAAATACGGTTACTGCATGTTCTTTTTTTAGAGTGTAGAGTTCAAATATCTACTACACCATGATGGGTCCACATTTATCAAATTAGTGAATTATAAGTTTAATACACAATTTTTTTCATTTGGATGCATCGCCGTTTAGTATTTTCGTCTATATCAAAGATACCATGTAAACCCCAAACGTCTAATTGATTTCGTATAATCCACATTTAAATAGAAAGTGTTTCATTCACATATTTTATGTAGTATTTTAAATAGAAAGTGTTTCATTTAAAAGAACTCTTTCATTCTGGTTGGTCTACACTTTGAATGGCCATGTTGCAAGATAAGATTTTAATGTTGCAAGTAGTAATGTAGGAGATATAAGATTTTCGGTAAGTGGGCAAAAGATAAAAGAACCTCCAATCCGCATTTCACATTCTTTTTCATGACGCAAACGCCAATATTAATCTTGCCTTCCATTTCCATCTTTCTCTATGTTCCTTTCCCTCTCTCTGATCCTTGTTTGTTAATCTTGAAATCTGAGAATAAAAATGCTATACTGCTCAAGCTTTGTCTACTGCTCAAATCAAGAAAAGAAAAACAGAGCAAGTAAAAATCTGTGGTCTTGACTTTATATTGAAAAATAAAGTAGAGAGGTGGCTTTGCCTTGCCTTTTTGTTTGATGAAAACAACTGAAATTTGTGTCATAGAGCGCAAGCAACCAACCAACAAACATTCATGAATTGAATTGAATTACTACAAGAGGAGGAGATGACTAATGACTGGCCATGGCCTCCAAGTGTAGACCAACCATAATGAAAGAGTTATTTTACATGTTTAAAAAAATAAAAATAAATCAAGTTGCAAATGAGGGAGATTAGAGAACTTGGGGAAGATGGGTACAGGTTACATCGAGACGGATACATGTTTGGCTCATCTCGAAGAGATTTTGACATGGCAATTTGGTATTTTAGAAAAGTATGGATGACTTAAGTTGGTCAATGTTGTTGACTTAACAGTCAAAACTCATATTGAGTGTGTGACTGGAATAGAAATTTTTTTGGGTGCCAAACATGAATGGACCTAAGCTAATGAAGGCCAAAACCTAAATAACCCTTAAAAATTTTAAAAATAAATAAACTATCATTTTAGATGAGCATGTTAAACTTCCAACGTATATTGATTATCATCACGATGAATATTTGAAAAGATGTGACACTTCAATTGATTTTTGGAGACACTTCTTGCCTGATGTTGTAGGTGTTGACTTTCCCGCCCTAGTTTTTCCTAAGATTTTATTTACACCATGTTTTGTGTTACTAAAATTTTAGTTATTTTCTTAAGTAGTTATGTTTATTTTTATCATTGTAGATGTGAACAATGGCTTAACATCTTTAAATGATATTTAGTTTTGGCAATATATGTAAAATCTAATTTTCACAATTTGCCGAATATTTAGTTCCGGATTTTCTACGTGTTACCCTATTATACTCGAATGTATGTCGTGAAGAATATTTAATTTTTTACGTATATTTGCCTTAATCAAACTATTGATAAATTGTATTCTTTCCGAATTTCGTCGAATCGAACTTTTGTCTGTATCCTAGAATGATAGCTCTGGGTGGGTCTGTAATTAATTTCTTAGGGTGTGACTATTAAACACCCTACCTCCGGGAATATGTGATTCCATTCTTTTATAGAATCAGTGTTCTAAAAATCGGCCTAGGCGCTAGAAGGTAGAAAAACGCCCAGATTAATTGCTGGGCGGGTTCTGGGCAGTCTGGGCAGGGTCTAGGCGAGTTTTAATAACACTGATTGTGTTTTTATTTTATTTTTCTTTCCTCTTTTTTAGAAATAAACACTAAAATCTATGAATGGAAATTGTAATATGAAGGTGAATGTTTTCCATACCTACAACAAACAAAATCTATGAATGGAAATTGTAAGTCATTGTTATAAGGAACATTGACTTAATTTGTGTGCATCAATCTTTGGGGGTTCTTTTCACAATATCATGATACCATCCTTTCTCTAATGATATTTTTAGATGACTAATCTAAGGAAAAGAAATCAAGTGATTTAGGTGGAGAACTTTTTCCGCTCACCTCAATCTTTTTTCAATTTTTTGTTTTTTTTTTCATGACAAAATTTTCTAAACCAAACACGCCCAAAATGTGGTCTAATATGATAGATAAGATGAGAATGAGAGATTTGAGGTTGAAGGTATTTATGTTCCAAAGAAAACCCTTTTCAATGTCATTTTAGAAGGCATCTTTTGATAGTCTCTCATTTACATATGTTTTTAGAACAATTCTCAAGTGTCAGACCCCTAGCGCCAAGGGAGCCTTAAGAACGTAATGAAGATGAAGAAAATAGATGAAGAACAAAAAAAGAAAAAGAACAAATGAATAACAAAATAAGAACAGATGAAAATAGGATGATGAAGGGTCTTGAAACTCCCCTAACACTAGGGGCATGGCTCTTAAGAATTGTTCATGTTTTTAAGTAACATGCTTTAAAAGTCACCGCATAGGATGCATTTGTAATTGTGTCGTGTCATTGTAAAAGAAAAAGATTGCCAAAAATGCAAGAAGAAGAAAAAAGGTGGTTCATTCAATTCATTTACTCCATTCCTTCTCCTTTTCTTTTAGAATAAATAAACTTGTTTAATATTGGATGGGGTACTAACTCAAACCCTACTCTATTTTCATTTATATATATATATATATATATATATATATATATATATATAATTAGCAAGGGATGAGGTAAAATAGAATGTTATATGAATTTGTCATGGAAACATATTTTGTTTGAGGAAGTTATTGATAAGACAATCTAGCCAGTGGCTAAGGTTTCAGAAGAAGTTGGAAGGAACCTCAAAACAACTTTTAAATGTATGAATGGTCATTTCATGCCACATAGATCCTGAAGAGACTAAACTCTTGCATATGTACACACAAATACATATGGGACTTGGTTTTGATTTGTACGCTTTTCCACCATTGATTGATATGAGAGTACTGGAGATCACTGTGTGCCATAGCCATAGGGGCCCCTACTATCATATAATCCGAGCCATTTTCACGTTGCATGATTTGCCATTTCCTGCTTTTTAGTAGGTCCCTTGAGTTGAAAGCCACCACCTTATCACAACACAGGACAGCACTCCCTCAAGGCAGATGAAAGTAGTGTAGTACTCCCATTGTTCATGCCATTTCTGGTATATTTGGCATCTCCATTTTGATCTCTTTGTTTCACTACTACATTGCTAAGCTAGTGGGATTTTGATGGAGATGAGCGTTAGCAATTTTTCAAAAGAGTCCACATTATATATATGCACCAGGCGGTGTTGAGAACGATACACCATGAGGCTTTTAGGGTGGGCATGATCATGTGTGTAATTGAAAAAACGATCAGACCTTTACTGTTTCAACAAATTTGATGCAATGCACATCGATTTCTTTCGATACTAACTTAGGATATGTTATGAATGGGCGAGCATGTTTTTAGTTCCCATGTGCGAAAAAAACATTTAACACATACCTAATATGAAATAACACTAAAATTTCATCCAAGTCAATTGGATGATTGGAGTTCCAAGTTGATTAGACGAGTTTTATTTAGTCCGATGTTGTGTGCAGTGTACATAGACATGCTAGTATAGGACCCATTGCAAAGGAGAGAGGTACCACAAAGAAAAGCTGATAAGATCCAAAATCAACATCATTGGATGATTGCAACTGTTCATTCTGAAGACTTATTGTGTCAAAAGAAAAAGATGGAACATAAATGTTCCATTCTACTGTGTACCCATGAAGAATTGGTTGACTGCATTGCAACCACGAGATTATATGAATGAATGGCATGGTATGTATGGTACAACCATCAACTTATCCACCTCCCAACGTATTGAGTTAATTTGAAACATCTCAACTTCTCCAGTCCCTTCGTTTGCAAGGCAACCAAAGGTGATAAAACTCATTGAATCAGAGTTTACTTTTCTTATTATTTATTTACATAAGAGTCTTTATTTGACTAGAATTCAGTCAAATATCTCTGGAGCTTTGTTTGTGAGTAGGACTAACACAAGATTGTATGACCTAACTTTCATAATTCGAATTCTAGTGATTTACTCAACATGGTGATAAACATTATCCTTAATATTCCCCACAAGTTGGTATGTGAATATTGAGAACACCCACCTTGTGAATCAATTGTTAGAATTGTGTTGAACCAAGTGGTTTTGTAAATGTTTGTAAATGCATCAGTTGGTTGTTCATTGGTTGAAATATGTACAGATTGAACCCTGTTGAATCTTTTCACGAACAACATGGCAGTCAATTTCAATGTGCTTAGTGCGCTCGTGAAAGACCGGATTTGCTTATTTGTAAAGCAACTTTGTTATCACAAAATAACAATGTTGGCCCATAATTGTGAACTTGCAAATCCCTTAAGAGAGAAAACAACCATGTGATTTTGCAACATGTAGTTGTCATGGAACGATATTCCGCTTCAGCTGAAAAACGAGAATTGTAGATTGCTTTTTTTATTTCCATGAGATGGGAGAATCACCTAACAAGGCACAATAGCCGTGATGGAACGGCGAGTTTCAATGCAGCTAGCCCAATCTGCATCACAAAATGCCTTTAATTGTAGAGGGCTTCCGGAAGAAAATAGAATCCCCCGTCCTGATGTTTGTTTGAGATAGAAAAATATCCTTTGAGCAGCTTCTAAGTATGTTTTTACGGGGTTTTCCCGGTGTTGTTAAGGTGGACGCCTAGGCGCGCCTCAAGGCGTTTTGGCAAAGAGACGCCTCAAAATGATGCAAGGCGGAGCGGTGAAGTGAGGTGTCCGCCTCGGATCGCCTCACGCCTCAGACCGCCTCGGGTCGCCTCAGCCCATTTACAACTTAAAAACCAAAAGCCTATTGCAGCCCACGTGTCTTTTAAGGTTAAGAGGGGGGTATTTAGAATTTTAGACAAGAGAACGACTCCTTGGGGGCTATTGTTGTTGTTGTGTGTGTGTTCTTCTCCTTCTAATCAGGTTCCTCTCCTTCAAATTAGGTGTTGCCTCTTTCATATCAGGATGTTTCCTCTCTTATTCTTCCTCCTCCTTCCTCTTCTTCTTCCTTCTCCTTCCTGTGTTTTTTTTATATGATATGTTCTACTGCCTTTTTTTTTTATATGATTTGTTCTACTCCTTTTTCATATCATCTGTTCTACTCCTTTTTTTAATGATCTGTTATGTTTTTTTCATATGATCTGTTCTGCTGCGTTTTTTTCTTCACAATAAACAATAATAAGTAATATTTCAGTGTATGGATCGTAATATTTTAGCATATGGATTGAAATTTGGTGCAAATTTCCAAAGTTAAACCAATGAGACCTGCTGGGCGATGCCTCACCAAATTGCAATTTTCCAAAACACTGTTTCAAATTCAACCATTAATTTTCCCAACACTGTTTCAAATTTCCAAAGTTAAACCAATGAGAAGTTGATGAACTAGTTTACATTATGCTTTGATGTTTTTCTTGTTTGTTTCCTTTTTAGTGATTTAGTGGATAGGCAAGTTAAGTACACTTATGTAGTGCATCTTTTTGCTATGCTATGCAACTTTATTATGTTTCCATTTCAATTCTAAATAGTTGTATGACTTTTTGTACATATTGGCATATGCAAGTTATCAAAATGATGATGAATATTACTTATCTAAATGTGTTTCAATTTATTATAATAAAAAATCTTTAAAAAATGTTAAAGACCGCATCAGTGAAGTGAGGCGTCCGCCTCGCCTCTGAGGCGTTTTCAAGCTCGTCCGCCTCCCCGTCGCCTCAACGCCTTAACTACACTGGGTTTTCCATGAATTGACTTAAAGCATTCACCGAATACGGGGTTTTCCAATGAGATGCCGGTAGTGAGTTGGATCAGACAATAATTGGCAATTAATTGCACTTAACTTAAGGTTTTGTTTCATTGGAAACGTAACTGGACGTGCTCCAAGTAATCTGTTGACTTGAATGATGTCTAAAAACACATTTTTTTTTTACTCAAGAAAATTCTTCGCTGTGAACGTGCAACTTCAATCCCTAAAAAAATATTTCAAATGACCAAGATCTTTGATTTTGAAGTAACTATGAAGGAATTGTTTGATTTCATTGATGGAGGCAATGTCGTTATCTGCAATGATGATGTCGTCAACATAAACAAGAATGATAGTGAATGATGAACCCACAAGTCGAGTAAATAAGGAATAATTTGTCTTTGATTGATCATAGCCAGCCTCCATAAGTGATGCGGAAAATTTTGCAAACCATTGGTGGGATGCTTGTTTGAGCCCACAAAGGGACTTATGCAACTAACACACACGAGTCTCCCCCTTACTTGCAAAACCAGGTGGGATAGTCATGTAGACCCCTTCGTCAAGGTCACCATGTAAAAAACATTTTGGACATCTAGTTGATATAAGTGCCAATTTTTAATGGCTGCAGTGGCCAATAAACAATTAACAGTAGTAAGTTTGGCCACCGAAGCAAATGTTTCATGATAATCTAAACCTTCCTGTTGATTGTAGCCCTTGGCTATGAGACGGGCTTTGTATCGTTCAATTGACCCATTATAATTATATTGATTTTGTAAACCCATTTGCAGCGAAAGGGTTTCTTAGTAGGAGGTAAATGAGTAAGAGTCTAAGTGTTATTTTCTTCCAAAGCTCGAATCTCGTTAGACATGGCTTCACACCACTTCGGGTCCTTAAATGTTCGAATGAATGACTTAGATTCACAAATAGATGAAATAGCTATAGAAAATGCACGGTGAGATGTGGATAATTTGTCATAGGATAAACAACTAGATAATGGATGTGATGTACTTGGTGGGCGACCCATGTGAAGAGATGATGGAATGGAGTTAGAGTTCATGGCCAGTTGACAATGGTAATCCTCAAGATAAGTGGGCTGCTTTTGAATATGTGTTGGACATTGAGCAACTGTTGACAAGGGAACTAGTGACTGAGGGTATGAGTAACATCACTATTCGGGGAAGATATAGTCTCAATATCAGGGAAGCTGGTGTATTGGGAAAAAATGGTGTCTCATGTTGAGTGGGTGCAATTTCATCCTGATCAGGTATGGGATGTGGTAAGACTATATGGGAGGGAATGGCTTGAGAGGATTTGAATGGAAAAATATTCTCATGAAAAACTACATCTCTTGATGTAAATAATGTTTGTGTATCAAGATCAAAGATTTTAGGTTTTTTTTACCATGTGGTAACCAAGAAATATACACCGTTTAGCTCGTGGGTCAAACTTTGATCGATTTGCAACAAGGGTCGATGCATAACAAAGGCAACCAAAGACTTTTAAGTGGGAATAAGAGGGTTTTGAGCCAAAGCTAATTTCATAAGGAATGTTACCAGATAGTAGGGGTGTTGGTGTACGATTAATTAGATATGTGGTTGTGAGTACACATACACCCCAAAAGCGAATGGGTGAATGAGCTTGAAAGCGCAATGCTCGAGCAACATATAAGAGATGTCGATGTTTGCGTTCTACAACTCTGTTTGTTGCGGAATGCCCACACAACTTTGTTGATAAAGAACACCCTTTTTCTTTGAAAAAAAATATTTCATGTCAAATTCCAACCGATTATCGCTGCGAAGTTGTTTAATCAAATTGGTTTCAATTAATGCAAAGAAAGACTTGAGAATGTGATGAGTGTTTGATTTATGATGCATGAGATAGATCCATGTATACCATATAATCATCGACAATTGTTCAAAAGTAGTGTTCACCACTAAGAGATGGAGTGTGGTAGCCTTTTCATATATCACAATAAATCAGATTGAAAGGTGCATTAGTCGAAGTGTTACTCTTAGGGAATGGAAGACGAGTTTGTTTAGCAATAGGGCAAACACTACAGTGCTCAATTATTGGAAAGAAATTAATATCTAAAATTTTCTTGGCTAAATACTCAAAACAACGTGAAGATGAATGCTCAGGCCTTTGATGCCAAAGATCAGAAGATGACAAAGCCACAAAATGTCCATTATTTGAAGGGTCTAGGTAAAAAAGGCCATTTTCTCATTACCTGTTCCAATCATCATCTTCGAGGATAGGTCCTATATGAAAAATGAAGCTGAAAAAAATGTTAGGGACAATTGGAAGTGCGAGTAAGCTTGCTTACTGAGACTAAGTTGAAATTGAAAGAAGGGACACACAAAACATATGTTAATAACGAGGAAGAAAATAAAGAGATTGTTCCAACATGAGAAATAGGTGCAAGAGTGTCATTAGGAAGTTTAACAGATGTAGAATCAAGAGAAGTGATTTGTGTGAGATAAGAGAAAGAACAAACTATGTGATCTGTTGCACTCGTGTCAATAATCCATGGAACCTCATGCAGAGAAAAAAAAAACAAGGTGATTTACCTGAGAGATTTGGAGTTGATTGTGAGGTACCTACTTGGTGGACCATAGGCTTCGAGTTATTGGAATCGAGAAGAGCTAGGGACATTTTTCAGGTGTGAAAGGCATACTTATTTGAGAATTTGAAGAGTTCTGTTTGTCAAGAGATGACCCTGCAACTTGATTTACTGTTCATTATTTATTAGCTTGATGAACCTTATGTCTGGAGGAAAATCATGAAGATAATAACATTTCTCATGGAGATGTCCAGTCGTTCCACAACAGGTGCAAGTTGGCCTATGTGAAGTCTGCCCTGACGAGATTGTATTGTCCTTGTAATTGTTGCTACGAGTATAATCATATTTTTGCTTTTGACCATTATTTTTGGCAAGTAATACGGATGTTGCATCATTGGTGTGAGAAGCCATTGTTGCGAGACCACGCTGTTGTTATTCTTGGATCACAAGAGAAAATACTTTATTAATAGGTGGGAGAGGATCCATGAAGAGGATTTGCTCTCTCGCAGCAGTATAGCTTTCATTGAGGCCCGTAAGAAATTGCATCACCTTTTCTTGCTGAAGATAATCAGCAAAAACTTTCCATTGCTCCACAAGAACATAAAGGAAATAGACGATATGTCATGAGTTCATCCCAATATCCCTTCAACTTAATAAAATAAGTTCCCACATATAATTGCTCCCAAGAAAGAGAAGAAATAGCCTTTTGAATTTGAAAGATGCAAGGAGCACTGTGTTGGGAAAAACGCTCATGAAGTTTCTTCCAAACTTCATGGGTTGAATCGACATAGATAAAACTTGCAACCAGCTATTTGGAAATAGAGTTCAAATCCATGATAGGATCATATTGTTGCAACGTATCCAAACGAATACTTACAATAAATGGTTGTTGGTGGCTTCGGAATAGATCTATCAACAAACCATGTTTTAATTTTGGCATTTAAAGCCATAATCATTGCACGGCTCCAAGTTGAATAATTTTCTTCGCCGGTGAAAGGTTGTGTGACTAGCACCATACCTGGATTGTCTGAATGATGTAAATAATAAGGATTCTCGAATGGTTTAACAAAATTATTGAATTGAACACCTATACCGGTTGCTGAGGATTGAGAAGTTGTGTCAGCCATTGATAGTTCTTGCAGGAATGTGCAAAATGAAATAAATTGATTGATAGAAATGCTAGAATCGCAGGAAAAAAATTGATACAGAGGATCTTTTATCGTTCGGATACCATGATAAAGCTCATTAAATGAGAGTTTACTTTTCTTATTGTTTCTTTACATGAATTCAACTCTGTATATACAAAAGGTTTACAATAGAGTCTGTATTTGAATGGAATTCAATTATCTCTGGAGCTGTGTTTGTGAGCTGAACCAACACAAGATTGTAGGAACTAACTTCCATAATTCGAATCCTAGTGATTTACTCAACATGGTGATAAACATTATCCTTAATATGGTATCAGAGCTAATTTCCACAATTCAATTCCTAGTGATTTACTCAACATGGTGATAAACATCATCCTTAATAATAGATACCATACACGTTAGAGGTCTGTTGGGGTGTAGAGACATCAATTTGTCGTGCCTTGAGGGACATTTCGGTGCTAAAAGCCTGGACCCTAATTAACTGTTTCTCTGATAGAGCAAAACTTGCTTTCATAACCATTGATTGCACTGATGAAAAATAAGGGTTAATTAATGTTGATGCCAACCTGATATAGCTCCCCAAGTATTTTGTATTTAAACTTACCTTCCTAAATTGTATTGTATGGTTGAGTGTTTTTTGTTTATGGTAAAACTATTCAAGACCCTAGAAGACAAAAAAAAAGAGGGAAACCTCACTTAAGTGATATTGCCTCGTGATCAATTTAATCGTGGTCATAGGCGATAAAGTAGGTACGATGGACGGTGGTCATTCGATGCATGGGCTTTAGTCAATGAATAAGAGAGTTATTTGCAATCAAAACAATTCTTGGGTTTCCTTCGAGAGGAAGTAAGCAAATGAAAAGAGTAAATCAATCGAAACCTAGGGTTTTTGAACCCGATAAAATTTGTGGATTTGTAAGTGAATCAAGGGTGTGAGTAATGAATCTTCGAAGTAGAAAAGTTGAAGTGTCAGTGAAGCCATTGAGATTGATTAGAAAGCACGGGTAAGTGATTTTGGACTTGCCCGCTTGCATCTGTAAACCCATTTAATCATAGTCGGCGGTGATATTCCCTCCACAATTTGGATTCCTACGCCTACACTAAACCACTTGCGTTTGTTTGCAGCTTGGCCAGGTTGCCCGCACATTTGACATTCTTTGCACTCCATATGCCCAAAACCCACTGGAAAGCATTAAAACACTGTGAATATTTTGAACTAATACCCCCCCCCCCCCCCAAAGTACGAGATTAGTCGATGTGACAAGAGGCAAAGATATGAAATGAGGCTAAAAAAAAAACAAAAGTAAAGAAAATGAAGTTGGATGCAATGGATGATCCTCACTCGGACATTGTTGTACATAACAGAATCCGAGCATCACTCCCCCAAGTTGTAGCAAACCTTCACAAAAAAAACCTCCCACAAGTCACTATTTTCTTTGTACAAAAACTCAAAATCACAAATGAACAACCTAAACAACATACTCACATTACAAGAACCTAACCAAAGTACTATAGAGGAAGAACAATTAAAAAAATAATAAATAAATAAATAAATAAAATAAGATTAGGGTTTCAAATCAACCACCCACCACAAACCCTAACAAGTAAAACCAAAAAATTCCAGCTAACAGCGAGCTCAATTTTTGGCCAAAGGAACCCTAATCTTTCGTTCCAATTTATAGACCAACTACCACAACAGTTATCAAATCTACACCGTTCATGACTGCTCCCAAACGGAAACGATTCAAATGCAATCCATCTCGAGGTAAGATGTGGAATTGCTCATTTTGTTGTCGATTAGCAAAAATGATATTTTAGAAAATACGAAATAATGTATTCAAATACGTAGTATTTTTATGCCCATTTACATAATACTTGGGGAGCAATGTCAAGTTTGGGTCAACAATTGGAGGGCATGTTTAATCAACCCAAAAAACAAAAAAAAAACAAAAAAATGAACATATTAAGGTACACAAGTCCTTCTAACATTGTCTCAGCTTATTTTGTCATATGTCAAATGGTAGCAAAAATCAAAAGGATGGATATAGTCAAAGAGCTGACTAAATATAGGAGGGATTTTAACCAAGTTCCTAAAAAATATGGATGCAAGGGGGCTTAGCCTGATACCTCGAGAAAGTTTCACCATCTTTAATATTTCATGGAATGGAGATATTTCTTAGAATGGAGATCATCTACTCCAGGGTGTAGGGTTTTCAATTTTAAAGAAATTAATTCCAGCCCCTCATGTACTATAAAGTTTGGCTAATTAACCCCAAAATACAGGTATAATATGTCTTACAACAATATGATTCGTGAAGCGGACCCAGGATTTTAGTCAGGGGGGGGGGGGGGCGAAATGGCAAGCAAAAAACATTTCTACCCGAGTTAGTAAAATAAGAAAAATACATTGCATATACCAAATTGAATTAAGTGTAATCCAATTTTAAACCAAAATAAGGTAACAATATCAATAACCTTAGCAAGGGGCAAACGAGTGTAATAACTAGAATATATAACTAAAATCACAAAATAATTAGGATAAATATCTAATTGAAGCTAAAAAAAATATCAAAAAATTATGAACATAATAAGATCCTAATACAATTTTTTCATATGATTTTCATGGTGGTGTCAAACAGTCACTTCACTATGATTTTCATGGAATTACCCTTTGTTTAGAATATATACCCTTGAGAAATAAGAAAAATCATCCATAAATACAGAAAAATGATGATAGCCTTTATTTGATAAAATGAATGTTGATCCAACCTAGATGTCAAAATGAATCTTAACAAGTTGTATAAGTTCCCTATTACTTGAAGGGAATAAAAGAAAGCCCCAATTTTTTTTTAAAATTTATTTAAAGCTCAAGTCTTATTTAGACCAAGTGTTTTTTTATTGATGTCAAAAAAGTCAAAACTTGAGGTTCAGGTACCAAGAAATCATACACTCCGAGAGGACCAAAAATAAATTTTTATTAAACTAAACAATTTTTTTAATGTTTGCAATTACTGTAAAATTGTATTGAAAATAAAAAATTAGACGAGTAACAATGATAAAAATAGTAATTATCAATAACTATAAAAATGTATAGTGAATAGCCATAAAAAAAAATATGCACTCGATGAGTATCGAACTCTGGTTGTTCACAAAAATTTACAAACTTCTAACCACCACACCAACAAAAAGATATAAAATTAGTTGAATGAACAATTTACATATTGTATTATACATTATAAAATTAAAATTTTAAAGGTTAAGTATATAATAAAATTATTTTAAAAGTTGAGGGGGAACAGTTGCCCCCCTCGCCCCTTAATAGGTCCACCCCTGTAATCGTGTTTGCTTTGCCAAAAAAAAAAAAAAACAATAAATAAATAAAATTGAAAATAAAAAATGATCTAGATGGCCAAGTTTAGGTTTCTAAGCCCCCTTCTCGAGTGCATGCTAACACAAATTTTGAATCTTACATCAGTTTTATTTGCTTTGCTCAGTCCTCACTCTGGGAAAAGTACCTCACGTTTCTGAACCGTTCAGTGCAGTCAATTAGTTGACAAAAAAACCCAGGCTGTTTAAGTCCCTTGATCAATGCATAATAATAATCTCAGACTTACAATGATACAAATCCAACTTTACAGGACAACAATGATTAAAACAAAAAGAAAATATTAGATCGATTACAAATATTCTGGTCTTCTACTTGCATAGATTGTTATAAATCTGGGGGAATCAAATACAGCAATAGTGCTAACCTTTTTCATAAAAATATTTGTGTGAAGCCAGAACCCAAATTTAGTAGGATCTGAATAAACGATATTAGTACAGGCTGTGACAACTACCAACTGGTACATACATGCTGCGACAACTATTATCAGAATGAACAGTTTTTATGACAAGTAAACAACCATCTTGCCCCATGCGAACAAGTGATGATTGTTTACAACGGGGTAAGCAGGAAATATGCCAGACTAGGGTTCCTTTTTTTACTTTTAATTTCAGTTAGTTCAATATATAACATTACAAATGTTTTTCTTATGATTACTTTATTTTAAACAATCTAAAGCAATAACCAACATTTTGGATCAAGAAAGAAAAACCTTGTATTTATCCTTCTATTAAGTTAATCTCCTAGTAATTCCACCCTTCACAATGACCGATCTAGTATAACCTTCAACCTCCAAGAGACCCCACAAACCAACATTAGAGGATCCACTAGAATGGATCGTCACTCCATCATTACTTATTCCCAATTTTGGAGTAAGAATCCTTAAGTGTGACCGTTCTGTTGAAGACAAGTTTCTCAGACGAGGAGTCTGGATCTACCACAAAATATCCTGGCAAAAGAAAGAGCACAATAGATATTAAGGACTGACATAACAAACATATTCAATATCTATGTTGTGGAACAACTAAGTAGGAAAGCTTGAGGGCAATGTTAAACAGAGGTGTCACGAAGAAAATTTGAAAAGTGTGTTTGATTGCTAGGAAAATCATAATTCAATGGAAGATGACTTTCCACGAAAATGGATACAAAACTTTTACATAGAACATGATTTTCAGCCTTTGATTGAACACAAAAAATTAGCACGCGTTGTATTTACAGACATCCACAACTTTCAGGAGGCTAGTGAAGTCAAGTGAGAGAAAAAGCTGTTGAAGATTTGGAAAAAGTGTTTATCAGGTTCTCTATTGTCAAATTTACAATGGCTTCATGGATGATGTGTTGATGAAACTGAACTTAATCAGGTGTGGAGAGTCATAAACTATGGCTAAACAATTTTAATCGTTTGACGTGAAAAGAAATTACCAGATGTCTCGAGGGATTGTAACTTACCTAGCCTCTCAAACTGAAACTTATCACCCACGGCAGCACCACGAAGGGAGTGCAGAGAAAATGCTTCTGATATAACCTCCTTGGACAACGGATTTAAATCACCAAGCCAGTCATCAAGCTCTGCAGGGTTCTGACACGAGAAAAATGATGATTACCAGAAAGTTTGTTTATCAAAGAGAAGAAAACAAGAATGGAAATGAATGCCTACCTCAGAAACAAACAGTCTATCAAACAATCTAACTTCCACTTTAAGAGGATCAACCCCAGAAGAAGGATGTGCGACCCAATGAAGCACACCCTGCATCAATTTTATATCGCTAAGAATCATCACAATTATAAGTGTACATGCACAACAATTGGTTCATCTATGTCAGAAGAAAACCTTGGGCTTTGTCGTCTTTGAAGCATCATACTCAGCATGAATCTCGACAACACTTTCTTTATCATCCCCATAGATAACTTCTGTACATTTTATGGGAAAGGCATACCTGCAGCATGGACAAAATATTAGAATCATGGTGCATTTGTCCTATCGTGAAACAAGGACAGAAATCTGCATATTCTTTTCTTCTCTTTTTTCCCTGAAAGAAGATTCAAGCTTAATTTAAAAGATAGAAGTACAAGGAGATCCCCACTAAAGTAACAACAAGGACCTATTGTTTGGATACATTGGAATCTCAATTGACAAGTGGATCTTCAAAGTGAACCCCTCTTAAGACTATGATGCACCGAACAATCCCACAAGATCGCTATGATCTTCAATAACAGGATTCCGGATGAATATTTTCTCGAGTAAGCATAACCTGCAATTCAAAGCAAGAGAACAACATACAAGGGCTCTCCGAATCGGGATTAGAGATGAGAGATCATCAACAATCTTCACCCAATTTACCAGAAGATGTTCGAAGCCAACCCTTTGAAGATAGAAATTTTAAATACAAGTAACAGCATCGACAAAAGCCTCTGAAGTTTGAAGAACCTACTATTTTCCTTTGGCAATCCAAACAACCCAACAAATTGCATCACTTTTGCTTTCCCTTTAGACAAGGCGTTACTGAAACCTTCAAAACACTGACCATAATTTGGGCCTACGCTCTACTCCCCATTTTACCGAATTGTACGAAAAAAAAAAAAAGGTTGAAACCTGAATTTTCTTTTCACCAATCAACTTTATATGCCTTCCCAACTGTCAGATTAAACCACACTGTGTCAAGATGATCCAATGGAAGATCTATGTTATCGCCGTAGTACCTCAAGACCCCATAACCAGAATGTGGAAAGGTGTTGTTAACCCTTTTTTTCTCCCTAGCTAAATTGCAAAATCTGGCAAGGGTTTATCCACCAAATGCAAAACAGAATGGCATCTCCAACCCACCGCATTTTCCCCAATCCAGAAACCCACAGAAGCTGATAATACTTACCTTCCCGTTTTAGCAGCAGATGCACAACTAGGAAAACTGAAGAGGACAATCATATCTCAGTCGCCAAAATCCTTCACATTTAGTGATATTTTCCCAAGACCAACAAAACTAGAATTTATAACTGAGTTTGTCCTAAATCTACCAAAGATGTGTCTAGAAAGAAAAATGTAATCAAGAAATTTCTGAATGGAAAAAGGCCAAAGAGCACTTGTAACTTGTAAGGGTGCCCTTGTTCAGGCCCAATTCAATAAACTAATCTTTTTACGAAGACATTTCTTGGTTAAAAAATAAGTCTGATTCACAAAATTAACATGTATTAGTCCCAGCCCAGGTAGTCAGTGTAACTCAGGTAGACAAGCACAACAACAAAAAACTGAGAGCGAATATACCCTTTTATAAAAAAGAACTATGAAATTGTGTATAGTTGAAATCTATGTTATCTCCGGTGTCCTTGGGCCCCTAGGAATTCTAGGAAACGATTTTCAAAAAATTTTAAAGAATCATATATTCCTTATAAGTCCAAATGAAATTTAAATCCATATTTATCCAAACATTTCTTGTTGAAGCATGCATATCAGTGAAGGAAGAGAGATCATGAGAGAAGAAAAGGAAACAAAAACAAAGAGCTTTGGAGTTGAGACTTGAGATGGAGAAGAAGATATTGAGAATAAGGACTGAACAATTGAAAGTTCTTGTAAATTGTTATCTACTCTAAAACCGTAAGCTAATAGAGAAGGCAAATATAGCAAATCTATCAAGCTGGCAGCTTCTATGGAATGGGTGGAGTGGACTTTTAGTCTCAATACTCTCCCTCGGCATATAGCACTAGAGAACGCCTCCAAAGATTGTGTTGGGCAAAAACTGATCGTCCGACCTCTTCGAACCAAAGTTTAGACCATGTTAACTTGACATCTACTTTAAAATCTTAAGCTAATAGAAATGGCAAGCATATATCAAGCAGTCACAGCTATAGAAGAGGAGTGAACTTTTAGTGACAATAGTTGCAGAATCAAAGATCAAATCGACCTGCTGGGCTTGAAAATTTTCGAAGTAGGGCTGCTGGGCTGGTCTACTTCATCTTCATCAATGGACCAACTAGGTTCAATCGACCTAATTGGTCAAAGCTTGAGAGGTGTTGAAATATACCAAAGCCTTTGACTAGAGCCTTTTGGCTATAGCCTACGCAAAATGAATAATTTTTTAGGAGATGCCTAGCCACACTTATGCCCACCTTTGACTGGATAGATTGAATAGATTTATTTTTTTATTTTTTCTAGTTAAATTTCATTGTCTGGTTAATGAGCACCATAAAATTTAAAAATAAAAATAAAATAAAACAAACAAACAAAAGAACACAGAGAGAGAGAGAGAGATGAGCACAAACAATCGCCAAAATTAAAACAATGATTGGATAACTTTGTTAGAACCCTCTGAACCTTGAGGCAGGCACCTCAGCTGAATATAATGAACACATCCATGACAACCAACTTTTGTCAGGGCCGCGCTCAAGAATTGAACGCTTAACTTCACCTAAAAACTTAAAAAGAAATAAAACTCCTAGTATGTCCACACGAATCTATACAATGCAAATAAATAGCCTTTATAGCAAAACCCAACCTATACCAATGACAACTAAGCATATGCAGAATCCTCCAAATACTCCTTAATGTCTCATTGACTATGGTTAGTGAAGTAAAACACTACACTGATTTGATTGAATTAATAGCAATATCTTAACTTTGGATGAAATATATTCAGATCATATATTGTGGCATGTAATTTGTGCAGTTGTCAAAATCAATTAATAGGAGTGAATGAGAGGAACTAAACAATACAAAAGAACAAGCAGAATAATGGGGGGGGGGGGGGAGGGGGGGGGGGATGGGGAGAACTCAAAAACAGCTTTTGCTTCGGTTATAAGTCAAAGTGGCCCAGCTATGCTTTTCCCTTGAAGCGACCAACGCAGGTAGCTTTGAGTACACATTAGTGTGAATAGCACATAGCAGAGTTTTCAAAAATGTGAAGAAGTCAGGTGATCAATGGTGGATACAAAGGTTACTTTATGGTTATGGGGATGTCATTGGGATAGGCATTTTCTTATTGGGAGTATATAGTTCTCCCTAACAGTTCTTGATGTATTTGTTAGGGGGAACCAGTGTCCTATCATTGATGGTACCCCTCCCTCTCTTTTTATACTCCACTAATATAATTTCTTGTTTCTCTGATTAAAAAAAATATATATATATAGCACTTCTCAAGCCAGTAAAAATATGCAAAAATCTGTACAGACAATATAAGAATGTAAAACATACCTGAGAAGAACAGATTTTCCAGGAGCCAGTCCATAGTAGTCTTTTGAATCCTTTATCCGGAAATCAGAACGTTCAATGTAGATAACATTTGTAAAAGGAACCTATAGTATGACAAAATCATTCGACAGTCATTAATTAATGATTTTATCAAAGCAGAAACTATATTTATAAATTATACTTCAACTATTGCCAAAATGATTCAGGAAGCATTTATCAAGAACTTTCAAATAAGACCAATGATCAATTATTAGTCTGTTTTAAAACATTTTTCAGTATTTTAAAAATGTATAATGGTATCTTTTTTTCAGTATTTTAAAATGTACAATGACTAGCATACTTGGAACATTCGAACATATGCCGGTGAAGGGGACGCTAAGACTTGTAACTGATAATATAACCCCATCATCACCAATTTATTTATGTGTGCCAAAAATCCCAACAACGAGCTTGATGAATTGGAGATAGAACCAGTGCTACACACATGGGTGTTACAAGAAAAATTCTTGCAGTTATATTTTACAATTTATGCATGTATAAGCTGCAACTTGTAGAGAGGGGCCAATCTTTTCATATGGATGAGTAAGGTAGCACAACCATAATAATCTAATTCCCGCACACCCCTCCGACCCGCGTTACGAGAACGTGGTGCGTTCCCACACCACTAAAAGTGGCATACCGGAACGTATTCTTTTGGCGTACCGGAACATAATTGAAGTATAAACTTCAATGATATAATTATATAATACTTTAAAAAAAAAAACAAAATATATATATATAATAATGATGATGATAATAATAATAAATAAAATCAATAACTACAACAGATTACCATATCAAGATTTGCAAGGGGAAGTAGTTCAAGTTCAAACGACAAAGGAAAAAGAGTTCAATATTAGCTACTTAATTGTTTCTATGTTATTCTACATTTTTGTTTTTAATCTAGTTCGAGAATGAAATTTTATTTTTAGATGAGAACATATTATATAATTGTTTTGATTAGATGTTTAATAAGTACTTATTATTGTGCTATATAGATGTTCCAGTGCACATAGTAACATATATTACTAACCAAGACCTGAATAAGACTTCAAAATCAACCCACCACCCCCAACTCCATCTCAAATGGGACTACCCCCCTCATACCGCATAATGCCAAAGTAGCATACCCCGCGTTCCAGGTAACTATGGGCACAGCTACACTATAAATTCACAAAAGGATTTTCGTGGACGTACTACACCCCTCCCTTCCCTTCTTCCTCCTCCTCGCCCCCCCCCCCCCCCCCCCCCCCCCCCCAATGTCATGAACCAACCAATTCTCCAAAAGCCCGAGCTGTCCAGGAGGGAAAAGTTAATTACATGACCAATGATCGTGAGTTAATTACACACACACAAAAAAAGGAAAAGGTAAATGTTTTCATTGTAGTTAAAGAATCAAGTGAGTTAATGTCCTCCGTACATATTGAATTTCATAAACCCTGTAGGTTGTAGCTTCATTAGTTCTATTAAAAACAATAAAATCTATTGAATTAAGTAGTTTTTTCATAAGATTCCCAAATCTAACTTCATCCATAAAATTTTGAATTCCATCAATCTGTTGAAGTTCATTTTCTTTTATTTTTATCAATCAATCTACATTCAAGTGGGCGAGTCGTCAACTTCTTTGGGTTGAAGGTTTTTTCACGACTAACATACAATTGATGACAATTACAAAAGCACTACAAAAGATTTCTCTTTTCTTGTTTAACATACAATTGATGACAATAACGGTGACCCAAAAGCACTACAGAAGATTTCTCTTTTCTTGTCCTAACTTCTTAATAAGCATGCAGTAAACTAGAGGAAGTCAAGAGAACATCATCTTAGCTAAGATATCCAGATGTACCTTGTAAAATGCAGACGTATCATCTTCCCGAGCAAAGGCCATTTCTTTGCATCGAGATCCATCACCAAGTTATCCGCTATATTTGTAATAACAACCTGAAGAAGGAAAATAATTGCTGAAGATCCAAACTGATGAGCTAAACAAAAGAAACTTAAATTTATTACTTCTTGAACGGACACATCAAAATGGAAGAGATACCCGTCTGACAATGCACTTTTCAACCTGCAACTACTATGTCACTAAAACAAACTAGCCCCAACCATCAGACGGCCATGCAGCATATGACTTTCATTCGTATTATAAAATGATATGGGAAATAATTAATCAACCCAGAAATGTCACAGACTTATGACGGGATCTCTTAGTAAGAATGCTTTTATACTGGAAGTTCACTTTTTTTTTTGTGCGTCATATACATGTCAAGGTTTATTAATAATATTCAAAAGAGTGTGTTAGAAACTCACAATACAGTAAGCAAAATACGAAAAAATGATAATAAAGGAAGGATATCCCAACTAAACATGAACATGTCAAAATATATATGCTTTTGTCTTATGGGAAGATCCCCAATGCCAAATGTCTTCCAATAAAGTAATGAAGCACTCCTTCGTGGATAGTGGCTTTCCTTAAAAACTCTTCTATTTCTTTCCTCCCAGTGAGGCCATGTAACAAAGTGAATCCCTCTACGGCAGATCCATTTGCCCACCCTAAATGTGTTTCCATTTGACTAACCAATCTCTAGATCCCTGAACTAGCCAATATCCTTTGAATTCCTTACGGAAGGCAGACAAGACTTCTTTGGAATATCTGCAATTCATACGGATGTGAATAACAAACTTTTCATCCTAATTGCATGGTACACATGGTTTGGGATTTGCATCCCTCTTTTTTTTAATTATCCACAGTGAGCATTCTGCCTTGGATGACACCCCAGAAGAAGAAATTCAGTTCTGAAGGTGGAGTTTGATCCGAATTTTCTTGCTATGATCAGAGATGAAAGGGCTCAAATGGAGGTACTAGCTTCTGAAATCAGAATTTCAAACATCCTTTTAAGAGAGAAGTCATCTCTATTTCCTTCCCACACTAGCTCATCATTCCCTTCACCGGTTTTTATGTCTTAAAAGGCTGGACAGCAAGTTTCCACATCCCTTCAACTCACATTAATTAAAATTTCCTTCTGAAGTTAAACTTCCATCCCTGCTGATCATACAAATTTGCAATTGAACCTCTCTTATTTCAGGCTTTCTGCACTAGTAAAAGAGGTGTGGGACGAGATTTTCAACTTTAAGAAGTTGTGCCTTTTGAGTTTGGCTGCGTTTGGCATGCAGATTACACTAATTGGTAGAGCTGTTAAGTATATTATCCACTTAAGTTCTGTCTGGGTTGTGCGGTGGACAGTGTAACTTCAATCAAGCATCCACTTTTTGAAAAATTGGAAAGAGAAGTCCTAGTAAAGACCAAGAATTCTTCTTCCCTGGTTTCATAAAACTTCCTTGTGCCTGCTGCACAAAAATGAAGAGTTTTCTAAGAAATAGCCCTTGCTGAATCCCACTCATCCCATAGTTTCCACTTAGCATATCTAGCTATCTGCAAGGATATGTCTAACCTGTCTAATCCGCCTTCCCGCTGAAGTGTTTCCTTTCTAGGTTTAAGTCTGATTTCCAACTTAAATTTGAAGATCTAGGTTTGAGCCTTTGAGAAAGAGTAATGCCGTTTATGATATAAAGGATGGTAATCCATAAAACCGTCTGGATATCTGATCCACCTGAGGAGACGAGGGAGATTCCAAGTAGAAATGTGATCTCTCAAGGACAGACTAATCCTGAGTATTACCATAGCAACAATTGTCTTTCTAGAATATATCAAACAGTAACACAGATGTTGTTCTTAACCCACCTGCCAGTAATATATATCTATAAGAATACCCACATAATTTACATACATAAGTTGCAAGCATCTATCAGAAAGAAACGCCACGTGTTCTTCAGTTTTTTCTATGATTTTCACATCACAAGGTTGTCTGCACTATTTGACATCTTTACTGTAAACCTTTATGCTCCGTTGGTTTTATGCTCACCAAATAAACTAATCAAATAGAAATAAAATGAGACTACAGTCAGATGCATGTACATACCTTGAGAGGATGCAGCACAACCATTGTACGAGGTGCTGTTTCATTTAGCTCTTCTCTGATGTGGTGTTCAAGTTTCTCCAACTGAATCATGCTATTGTCACTGGCCAATGTGATTATCATCAGTATCTCTTTCATCAACAACATATAATAAAATATCAAAGCAAGTATAAATGATAGGGAGCAACGAAGTATAAGTTGAAGCAATCACCAAAGAAAACAAAAGAGTGAATACATCAGCCTAAATATACATCAGCCTAAATACAGGTAATATATGAAATTCGTTCATTTTCAATGTGAGAATACTTTCAGTGTGAACAAGGCATCAGAGAGGCACCTTCTCCAACAATTTGAATTCATGTAAGGCATTGGGACATCCAATATGATGTCATTCGCTCTATGTATCAAGTCTTGAAACATCTTATTTTCACCTCCATCAAACTTGAAACATGAACCATGTTTGAGAAAAGTATCCAATGAACTAACAATAGTTCACGAACTAAATGAGTTATCAAAATCAAGGATTGTGATTTCGTTTTTCGAGTTAATTTCAATCTCTAATTTTAAGAAATATTTCGTGTAAAGAAAACACGTAAAAATTTTGAGGATACGTGAAATATATATATATATATATATATATAATGAATTTCGAGAGTATGTAAAATATGTCAAAAAAAAATTGAAAGTAAACACACTAAATGAAGCCTAAATACCAAGAAATGTAACAAACAATAAATTAATCTATAACTAGAAAATTAGGGCATGATTTCAAAAATCAATATATAAGTTGAAGAAATGATAATTAGTAAATAAGGGGTTGTTTCAAAAATCAATAAATAATTAGAAGAAATGATAATTAAAAAACCCTCGAAAAAGTGTAATTATGGTATCTGGTTTTTGTATTTTTACAAAATTTACGAAAAAACAGTGAAATTTGCGAAAAAAAAAAAACCTCAAAATTTTTTCGAAAAACTGTAATTTTTTTTCGTTCGCCCTTTTTCTTTTCGTAATTAAAAGAAAACCAAAATTTTGCGTAACGCTCATTCCTTGATCAAAATAGGAGGATCACATTCTCCATTAGAACCATAAAGCAAATGCGTACAACAGCCATCATTCTGTAATCAAATTGTCAACAGCAAGATTGTTGCCCTCACACGAAGAAAAGAAATGCCATGACCAAGAACGATAGCAGAAACAACATGAAATAGTATAATTCTATATGTGGTTTGTGAGCACAAACATGAACAAGTTCCATTAATTTAGGAGATCTGCAATAATAGTCTGAAAGGTTTATAGTCACCTTCTAGTGAATTCCAATTCCTCGAACAAAAGCATTAATTGAAGTTGAAGTCACTCCTCGGCGCCGTAAACCAGCCAGTGTCATTAATCGAGGATCATCCCAACCGTCCACCCCACTTTCTGTCACGAGACGGTTCAGCTACATGGCAAAACACAGTAAAAAGAAAATGGTGAGGTTTAAAAAAATAAAACATCAAAATGAAGAATTTGGTTTCATGTTAGAAGATTCATAAAACAGTGATTGAATTATTTTTGTACTTATTACAATACCACACCTTGCGCTTTAGACATAACCGTAATTACTCATGTTCAACCGTGAATACTCCCAAACAACTGGTTGTAAAGGCTCAAGGAATTTAATAACCAGTAATATGAAGCACGCCTGGTCTCGAATTCAAGAGTACAAAGCTGCAACACAAACATCACCAGTCACAGACATAACTTAGTGTTCAACTGTTGGTAAAAACTATAACCAAATTAAAGTTTAACAATAATACAAAATGATAAGTAATCATCTAATCTTCTTATTAGATCCATGTCCATATTTTCTAAATGAATTTTTAATTTATAGAAAGTCATATGGTACACACATGCTATATCACATCTATTCTCTGTCAAATCAAACCAAACAATCCATCTTCCCTTTCAAATGTGCACAAATCCATCTACATCTTCAATACATATGGAACAACTTTGCCTTTCTTAGTTTTTTCTAACATCAGTCAATCACAGGTGTTCAAATTTTTATCCATCTCAGTTAAAAGAGAGAATCTCACAAAATTGTGAGGTTTTTTAATTATTCCCGCTATTATGCTTTCAATTTTTAAAGAATTTGTCATTAGCTTGGCCAAGCATTAATCAAAGATGAGGATAAAAATATGTGTTGCTCTGTAGTGAAGAGAATTGCTTTTTCCCTTATTCCTTAACTTTTTAGGTGCATGTCAAGATTGTTTGTATTCTTCCATAGAGCTCTCTGCCAGTAAATTTTTAACACAACCCACAATATTATCATAACCATTGAATACAGCTCCCACAAGAAAATCGTCCTATTAAGATTGTAACTGATGGCCAAAGGGGCTGTGGTCGATTGGTTAAGGCGTTGTGGACTTGATCCACAGATCCTTGCTTCGAGACCCACTGGAGGCATCTTTATTTCGGGGTGGTGTTCGACCCGTAGGTCGCATCTCGGGACTAGGTTACGGATCCTAGGCTAAAAAACCGGCTTGCCTTTCAAAAAAAAAAAAAAAAAAAAAAAAAAAAAAAGATTGTAACTGATGGAAAGACACTTAAGAATTATAGCCTATCAATGTAAATGATAACGATATAATAAGGACAATACCATATTTACATATATTGTTTATAAACATTAAACACCACAAACGGAAGAAACAAGCATCTACCCAATTGCTCCCCAACTCATACAAAGAAATGCCAACCTATTATCCTCTAATCAATAACCACAATCCATAGCCTTCAAGCACATTGCTGATCTCTGCAAGACCTTTTACAGAGCAACAGAGTCAAAGAGTAACCCAACTCTCAACCTTGTCCCCCATAGAATCCGAATTAACACTCAAGAAGTTTCACATACCAACGCTCTTCATCCTTCAGTTGCTGCCTTCTCTACTAACACACAAGGGAGTTTCACACACCTTGTTCTTTCTTCAGTAGCTGCTTTCTCTTCTCCTCCTGTTTTCTAGAGTAAGCATCCATGGATGCATTCTCAAAGGATGAATCCAACTTCTTTTCAAATTTTGGATCAGTGATTACTTCTAACCTAAGAATCATTCATCCACAAATTCATGTCCTGAAAATCATCCAAGCAGAAGACCCCCTAGACAACTAAGTGACCCATCCTTGTTTCTTCATTTGTCCATCTCTTCTGACCTTAGGATAGGTGTGAATAACTTGAGCAAATAGTGATGAAACCGGCCAAGTCCATTATTCATTCTAACACCCTTCTAGATTGTGCACAATTGACCTCCCAAGGCCCCTGCAGCTAATCATTTGAGCTTGACCTGCCACTAGAAGTAACATGCAGGCTGGCATATTCTTTTGGGATATGCCCCATCCCACTTCCTTCCTACCCCAATCCAAGCAATTGGATTTTCTCCTAGAATAAACCTCATGCTTCAATATCTCTTTCTTGACTGAACCTGAGACATGCTGTAAGATACATGTCTTTAACACCTTGATCATTTGTAAAGTCAACAATGAGCAATCCAAAAGGAATACGAAAATTAGATTAAATGTGGCATTCTAAAGCATATTGCATGTGTAACCATATGTTAATATATCTACAGTTCTATACCCTCAGATTATAAGACAAACAATTCAATCATAAACAATTTGCAGTGTTGATCACTTCGTTATGATGCCAATAGTCAATGCCAAAGCCCAAGTTCAATTAATTGTTGCATGAAGCATATCTACATGCACAACCACAAACTAACACTAACATATACATATAGATAACCGACAAGGAAAACATACCGAATGTGTGATATTCTCAAGTGAATCAACAATGCAATGAGCATAGTCATAGCTAGGATAAATACACCACTTGTCTCCTGAATGCGGATGAGGGGGTGGAACTGCATAAATCAAACAAATGACAAGTAGTAACTATGTGAACTTAAGGAGGAAAGAATCAAGATATGCACACTTGCCTTTATGCGATATGCTATAAGATCATACATGTTGTAATTATCACTCTGCATGTCTTGCTTCATTCTAAGTGTCGCTTCACCTTCCCCAAACTTCCCTACCTCTCATGTCATTAAAAAGCTTCAATGATTCTGCAACCGGCCTGTCCCTCCAGGGGCTATTCATCTTTTTCTCCCTGTATTCCTTTATCTCTTCAGGTGTCTAAAATTAATGAAAATGTTATAGTCAACACCTTATATTAGAAACATGAACACATGTTCAATTTAACAAGAAGACAAAGGATTGTATCCAGACTGTTGGACAAAAAATATTTGCTTTAGAGATAACCTCCAAATTAGCTAGACCAAGAAATATTCCAGTTACTAATCAAAACACATAGAACAGTATAGCAGGCTGTTATGTATCCAGTAACATTTCTGTTTTTTTTTTTTTTAAATTTAGCACAAGTGCCATATTGACACAAAACTATTAGAATTTGAATACACAAGAAAATTAATACAAGCTGCTCAAGGTTTTTAGCATTATAACCTGGTGATCAACGTAAGCATGGCCCCTCCGTATCAGCTCTACGGCGAGATCGTATAAATCTTGAAAATAATCACTGGTATATGTGATCTACAAGATCCGAAGGTCATTATAGGTTGCACAAACACAGCAGCTAGTAAATCAGTCAGAATACATACCTTGAAAGGTTTCCAACCCATCCATTCGACCAATTTCTTCAATATGGTCAATATATTCTTTCTTTTCGGCTTCAGGGTTTGTATCATCGTATCTATCATCCTGAATGAGTTAGAAACTAAAGAAATAGAAATCTGAGACATCCAAAGTACACATCGGGCCTACACATGCTCGTGTATGTGTGAGATTAAGGAGGGAAATAGATCTAGTCATTATAATGCATAGGGACAATATAACATGAAATTACTTAATTGACTAATATTGGTAACATAATCTCGTAATTAATATTTGGAAACACAGTCTCACAAGTGTTTATAGCTATTGAGACCTATGCCTCAAGACCCAAATAGCAAATCATGAAAAAACAGGAGAACCTTTTTCAAGTAAACAAGACAACATTTCTCAAGTAAATATAAAATTAAGTATACTCACTAGGACTGAATGAATGACAAACAAATCCAACATAATAGAACAGGAGAGCAAATTTCCATGAGAAAGCTACAAAATTTAATCAAAAACCAGATGTGCGTGATCAGATAACGAAAATGTTATGGTTTATATTTTTTTTTGTTATTGTGATTACTAGTTATTCCAGCTGATATAATAAATAGAATGGCTCAATGTTAACCCAGGTTGTGAAAAAAATCAACTGCACAAGCAACATTTAAATGAGGATAGCAAAGAGTCATGTTGCACACTAGAACAATATCTTGGCAGTAAGAAATCACATACATGAGAAGCTAATAATCCTTACCTGAGGTAACAACCTCCCTCTCTATCTTTTGCTAGGCCAAAGCTAACGAACATAGCCTGTAGAACTGTTAATTAGATGATGAACCAATCCTAGATAAATAGCAGAGCAATGAAAGTTCCTATGATAACAAAGTATTACCTTGGCATGACCAATATGAAGGTAGCCATTTGGTTCTGGTGGAAAGCGAGTCAAGACTTTACCTCCAGTGGTTTTCAGATGTTTTTCAAGCATTTCCTTTGTATTAGAAACCCGCAAAACAGGGCGGTCGCTGAAAAATATTTCAGTATGCACCTAACGAACACAGAGATATCGTCTGGAGTTATGAATTCCGGAATAACATGATAATCCAGAAATAAGAGAACTTGTTTTCTCTTCAAAAAACCAGAGAAGATATGAGAATTGAGAACCATAATATCTGTGGTCAATTTCCATTGATATCATCATCTATTCAAAAGCAAAAGTCAAAAATAGTCCAATGAGGAAACCTGAAAGATTTGCAAACTCACATGCTGCACCAAATAATACCAAACAAAAACTTATCATCACTACTTCAATAGTCAGTATTCCTTTGGGGTAAGTCTAAGGTTGTGTTTGTTTTAACTAAGAAGTAAGATGGTTGAGATCTTACTCCAGAGATTTTTAGTAAGCACTTTACCATATTACTCCAGCGAATATAGTAAACACTTTCGTTTTGTTTCCTAGAGTCAGAACTTCAAAACAAACGATCTGAATATTAGTCAAAGTTCTGAATAAGAAGTCAGTCAGAATTTTGCTTCGAAGCAAACACAGCCACCCCCCTAGAAGTTTGATAATGAAGTAGTACTTTGCAAGCATGTTTTAAACACCAGATTGATCAACATGTCCAATTATGCTCACTTTATAGGGAATCTTGTGTGTTACACCATGGGTACATCAAGTATATGGGAGTCATTAGTCTGGAGAAGGAATTTGACAGCAATCCATGAGTGAATTATGTCTCAAACCCTACAAATTTGCATTTCATACATTGTCGAATAAATCATACTATAGAGCATGCACCACCATAAGTCAAAAGTAAGATAAGCTAACTACTCATGGTTCACTGTTCTCGATCCTAGCTCTCAATTAGACATCTCCATACCCAATGGAATAGGTAAGCTACACACGTTATCCCCACGAACTTGTTAACACCTCACTACCATTATGTTTCACTACGTGAGATATTGGCACTTGCCACAGACCACTTGTGCCACTTCCTACTTGTGAGAATTGGAACTCTTGGAACACCTAACCAACTCACAAAGAAAAACACCTCCTATTATTGAGACCGCCACAAGCATGAAATAAAGACCCAACACTTGTTACGTGGAGACACTTGTTTATCACTTGAGTCAGCACATGTACATGCCAATTCCCATGCTCTAATAGAATCAAATTGTACAGGAATGTAACACCTTGTGCATGCAGGTGGTTAAGGCTGAGAGGCTACCAAGTGTTATAATCCCACATCGCCTAGGTGAGGAAAAGGGATGTGGCTACGGGCTTGGATTTCAGTGATATGACAAGTTTTAAAACTGTAAAGGTGGTAAGGCCCAAAGCAGACAATATCATACCATGTTGATCAGATCGTTACGAGAATCATGTGTATGGTTCCTACGGCTACGGGAAGAGCATTGAGTTCATGAGAGGTCGATTAACGGAAAAAAATTAAAATTTTAAATTTTTAAAAAAAAAAAAAAAATTGAACGAAGAAATATGCTATGTTGACAATAACTACTATCACATTTAGCTCATCAAGAGTTTACAAAAAAACCAAAGAATATGTGATGTAATTCGGAGGAAAACAACGTTGTTATTATAAGTTAAGCATGACAATAGTGAATTTTTGGTCATCAACACAACTCATGGATGCAGCTGTCTATGGGGCCATTGTGCTTTTTTCCTTTTCTTTTTTCTATTTATGTGTTGTTAATTCTTTTAACTTGATGCCCACCATCCCCTACTTTTTCTTGCTTTCCTTTTTTGAGGTCAATCAAAAAGAAAAACAAGACCCCTAGTTACATAAACAAGGAGTAAAAAATGAATCCCATTAAAACTGAAAGGAGTAGAACAAGCCAACCAGTGGAATGCCAAACCAAGAGAAGATCCTGGGCTGAGGAAACATTCCTAAATATCCGTTTGTTCCCTTCCTCTCGAAAAGGCTTGACAACTCCACTCATGCAAGACATTAACTATCGTTCTCAGAAGAACACAAGACAACATGCAAAATGAATCTAGCAACACCGCAAGGAAGAAGTAAAACATATTTGGTCTAAAAATCAATGTAATCAAAGCAAGCCAAAGTAACAAGTTAACTAGAGAAGCGAAGTGTTGCTTTGGTCACAGTGAAAACATAAACCAAAAGCGAGGAAAAGCAAACGTTGTTTGAGAAAGCATAAAGCATTTAAAGCAGTTGATTTAAAAATAAAAATTCGAGAGTTTTTTTATAACAAAAATTATTCCATTTTCCAAGGACTCCAAAGTTGAAACAAAGATAATCGTTTTTTTAGTTGTTCACACAGTACAAGTGTACAACTAAGTTGTTAATTGAATATAAAGTAGACTAAACAAATTTTGTTAGATTGTAATTATGTAGTTATCATTTATTAAACAAAGATTTAGCCAAAAGTACTTGTATGTGTATAGAACAAACGTTTTAGTCTAATTCAAAAGAACTCTAGTCAAAATTCCATGTCCTTTTTATGATGTATCCTTTTTGTTTTTTTTTTTGTTTTTTTATTAATCAAAAAGCAAGGATTGTATTAAAAATGAAAGGTGACTGCCAGAGTCACAAGTACAAAAAGTGAAGCCTTGGAGAGAACATGAGAGCAATTACAATCTAAAAAAGCTTTCCCAATCAAAAATGCAAACATGAAACTCCAAGTCAAGTCAAAGGTGAACCCCCACACTTGTCCCCAGTGCCACACTAGAGATTTGATCTCCTTACAAATGGTGTGAACATCCTTTTTCTATCTTTGAAGATTCTACCATTTCTTTCCTTCCAAACGATTCAAAAAGTACCAAGGACTCTAGTCCACAATCATGTCCCTTTGATTAAGCAACCAACATCCAAATGATATATCCTTTTTATGATGTAAGGATTTACTTATTCTCCTTTCTCTCTTTTGCCCCTAATATCTCTCTCCCATTTCTCTCTTCCTCACTTTCTTCCTCCATTCCCCCTTCAATGGAGATTTCCCCTCAACTATTGAAAGAGATCCACACCAGTGGATCACCGCCACGGCACCACCATCTTTGGTTGGTTGTTTGATGAGTTTTGGATTTTTTTGGCCAAAATTTTAGAATTTGATTTTAAGGTTTTCTTTAAGTAGAATTTGTTGGCTTTGGTTTTTCAATAATTTATAAGATTTGAGTTTTGGAAAAAAGTTTTTTTTTTATCAGCAAAACTCAGGGAATATGTATTAAAAACTGAAAAGGTGAACAAATACAAGGGAACCAAGTGATTGAGCAGGTCACAAGGAAGCTACTAGCCCAATCAATCAAACGGCCATAAGGAGGAACCCCATTTAACACATCCCAAATGTACCCCCAAGTGCCATAAGAGAGATTTGATGTCATTGATGACAACATTCACATCCTTTCTAGAACCTTTAAAGACCATGTTGGTTCTATCTTTCCAGATGATGCACAGCCTGCTCAAAATCCAACTCCCCTTCAATGATAGGGTGTCTCTCTTACCAGGATGAGATCCATTGGAGGAAATATTAATCACTTGGAGGGTGGGCATTAGCATGAGAACAAAATGAAGCCAAATTTGTTTGGAGAAGGAGCAAGTGAAGAACATTTGCTCCACAGATCCTTGAGCACTTTCACACATACTACATCTGTTACGGATGGGATAAAGAGGTAATGCTCAAGAGCTAACCACAAATAGTAACAAAGGACACCAAAATTTGGAGCGTGCTAGCAGGAAACAATGCCGATAAAGGTTACAATGATACTGAAAAGAAACATACCTAAATATCACAGCTAACTAACAAATAATGGATGGACTCTAGAACTTGACAGGTGGTTGAATACTCAAGTAAACCTGGAAATTATAGAATCAAATACCTTTAAATTGTCCTCGGGCTGAGCAAACATTGCAAAAGGATTAAGCTCTTCTTCAAAAACAGGAGTATCCACTACCTTCACTTTATCCTACAAAATGTGAAAAAAAAAAAGGGGGGGGGGGGGGGGGGGGGGGGACAAACAAAAACTTTAGCAAGAAAAATAAATAACTTAATAATAAAGTCAAAGAAAAGAATAAGAAGGGACCCCAAGATGCCATTACCTCAGCTTTCGCTGATTTCTCTTTCTTTCGTCTAGCAGGTTTTTCATCATCTACTGCAGTCCTTTCCCCCAGTAACTTATATAATTTCTCATCTATCACTTGCTGTTACAAAGCCACAGCAAAGAAAACAAAAATAACGTTATCATTTAACAACCTAGGGGAACAGATGATCGATAACAGAAACAAAAGATAAGGATCACCTTGACAATCTTGGGATCAGCCCATGGATGTATCTTTCGAACTTTTGCTAGCAAAGTACCAACTACGAAAGAAAAGCATGAACAAAAATCAGATCTCTCTTTGGTAAGGTTTATGACTTCTATTTCACGGAATTGATTTCCCAACCTCTGTTCATTTTGTTATATTTTGAAAGTTGTTGCAAAATCTTCATAAACTCAAAACATTGTTCCACATGCAGAAAACTCCACAATGTAGGGTATTGTTACATTGTGAAGGACTCAAATTGTCAGGAAAATAGGGTGTATTTGCATAATTTGGGGGTTGAACTCTCAGTTTCTCACTGCATAAAAGAACTGAATAATTGACAAATAGACAACCTGACTTCAATCTCCCTTCAGGCCTTCCACTTACTCTTCTTTCTCGACCTTGCATCTTGGCTCTATGCCAATGCAAAGCACCGACTGCTCAGGACCCCAAATTTAAAGGGATGTGACAATTTTAGGATGTTTTTCGTAATTCTCTAAGATCTTAAGGGGATGTCTAACTTCATGAAGGCCTCTTTTTTTTGGCACCTGAATAGATCATCAACTTTTGAATTGGATTCAACTGTTAAAAACTTTTGCCTATTTTTGTACCAAATTCGGTATTCCTGGATATTTTACGAATTTCTATCTATTTGTGATGGTCATGCACATAGTTATCTAAACTTACATCATATCGTGTATAAAAAACTAATTTTAAGATATTCATATTGTAACGTATCGTGTATCGCAAGGAAGCACAGACTCTTCGAAAACTTGTCGTATTCGTGTCCGACACGTATCCAACACACGACACTCAATCGACACGCCTCCGGCACGCATCAGACACTTGGTCAACGTGTCGGCAGGTGTCAGACACATGGTCAATGTGGTCAACGTGTCGGACAAGCCTCCGATACACCTGAAACTTGGTCAGGACGCAGTCAAGACTCGAAAACCAACTTTGTTTTATTTTTCACTTTTAGATGTTTGCAAATAACCACGTAATAAAATGATTATTGATCTATCTGAAGTGAATGACTATTTCAATTAAGATTTAAGATAAATATCGCAAAAAGCCACTAAAGCATAGAGGTAGTCTATGTTTCTTCTTAATCTTTGCTTCTTATTTTTCTCTCATTTGCTTCTTCTCTCCTCTACTTCTCTACTTTAATTTTTTCTTGCAACAGTGTCATTTTCTTCAAGACACTCTAAGAAGGCACTTTATTAGATTATTATTTATATTTATATGACACTAAAAAATAGTATGACGTGTCGACATGTCCCTGAGTCCTAGATTTTGGAAAATTGTCGAGTCGACATGTCGTGTTCGACACGACGCGTGTGTCCGTATCCGTGCATCCTTGGTGTATCATAAATTACGATGCAAAAAAATAAATATATAGAAATAATAATATATATTATTTATATTTAAGCATATAAAAAATGTATTTAAGCAAGAAGGTCCAAGAACACATATATAACTTAACTTGTCTAACACATATAAGCAAGCTATATTGAGTCACCCATCAATTCATTCACATTACTTGTGCAAGGACGATATATCCTTGCATCATCTCATATCGGTATATTGTAAGATATGACATACCGTATCGATGACGATGAGGCTTAGATATGATCGTATCACACATATCGTAAGACATTGATAACTATAATTTTGCATAGATAAATAACCCTAGGTAATTAGTTCATATGATCCATTTAAATTCCCAAAATTTTGAGTACTTCACTATTTTCATGGAGTCGTGTATTTCTCACAATTTGAGGCCCACTTTCTGATAAAAATGTTTTGCATGATAATTATGTAGAAATCTCACAACAGCTCCCTTTTTCTATCACTCAACATTAGGGTGCTCTTTTTAACTAAAAAGTAAAAGTAACTAGTAGACGAAGTGTTGGTGAAGATCAAATGATAGAATGGAAGAGGAGTCTCCTCACAAAGAATGAGGGGAGGTGATGGTGGGTTTGAGAGGGAGGAGAGGACGGGAGATGGTGGTGGAAGGGTTGTGAAGGGACGGAAGGAGGCAAAAATGTAACAAAACCACTCTAGAAACACCAATATTATCCGCAACTTAACCACCTCCATTTGCTGTTTTTATTTTATGTTTTCCAAGTAAAACTTTCGCGCAATGTTATGTGGGAGTAATCCAAGTCACATACTTTATATCACCATTTTAATGTAACACATAATGTGTAGGAAATGCCTTCGGAGCAATTACTCTTATTGAATCTCTCAAAGGCAGACTGGTTGATATAAGACCATAAAAAGAAAGGTTTCAATGTTTATGATCTTTTCTCAGCCTCTATCCCAAGCTCAAGCAGATATAATTGTCGATAGTTACTTTGCAGCCTCGCATTTCTAGAAACCAAGTCCCCCCTTGGGAGATGTTTTTGATATGGAGGATTGCCCATGACACAAGACACAGATAATCTCGCACATAGAGACGTGATTATTATGAAAGTGCATTATTTATATGTGAGTCAATAGAGCAGCCCTTCTTCTTATACACTTCTCAATGATCTGGTCTAGAATTGTAGTAGAGAGGGTAGGTCGCATACCGGATGCTTCTTCATAGACTGCTTCGAGAGATATAACACTTTCTTAGTGTGGAAAATTCAATGTCTGTTCGCCTTCTGATAGCAGTTATAGTGGAGATTTGGGGAGAATGTGATTATGAACTTTCAAAGGAAAACAAGGAGATAGTAACCATCGGTTCGTTTTTCTTTACTTGGGCTAATTTGGTTTAGGTTATTGTTTCCATGCAAAACCCCTTTGTTTTGTCAAAACATAAATTCAAGTAAAAAAATTATAAAATAAAAATAATGAACTCCTCAGATTCAGATAACTAAATAGTGTAAACTAAAAAACATAAGATCCTAGGAGCATGTCCATCATGGACACGACAACCCCATGGCGTGTCCATGCTTCCTTTTGTTTTTTGGTTAATGTTGCTCAGATTAGTGGTTTAGACTAGTGAGATTAAACTTTCTCCACCACTAATCTCGTTGTTAAGCATTAAAACTCCAAATAATTATTCACTCTGACTAAAGAATTTGTACGGAAACTAAATGTTTATAACAGGTATGAAAAAGCCCCACAAGTTACAAATCCACTAAATCTCAACAGAAACAATTTACATTTTTATTCTCATCTTCAAAAATAGGAATAGCACACTCAACAAGATGAACAAAGATAAACTTATCAAAGGTTTCAAACATAATTTCAAAACAATAGACGAGAACTAACCGTTTGTCCGATATCTTAGCTCCATGATGCTATCTTTGTTCTCTTCCACAACCTTCGTTGCTGCAACTTCAATTTCTTCCGATGAAACTTCAACTCCTGCTTGCAGGTAAAAGGATTAGCAACCAAAAAGACTAACAAGTGAACAAGATGTTCAAGGTCTAAAAGAAGTCAGGTTGTGGATTACAAACCAAATGTTGAACTTGAAAGGGTTCGCAAATAGCAAATTTTCAGATAGTAACAGGGGGGTATTCAATCATGGATTTTAATAGATTCTGAAAGATTTTAAAGTCCATTAAAATATAGGGGTATTCAATTAAGGATTTAAAACAATACAATGAAATCTAGGGGTATTCAAATATAGATTTTAAATGATTGTTTTATAATCCATTAAAATCATGGGGTATTCAATTTATGATTTTCAAAAGTCCATCAAAATTAAGGGGTATTCAAACAGTAGTGGATTTTAATGGATTTGTTGACTTGATGGACTTTGAAGGATTTATGTGTGAAAGATATAAATATCAAAGCCCTTTTCAAATCCAGCCTCTTACCCTCGGATTTCAATTCTCTCATCCCTCTCTCCCACCAACACTGTGTCTCCTTCAACTAGAAGTTCTTTATCTCCAGGTACGTTTCCAACCTTTTCTCCTTTTTTTTTTATTTGTTTTTGTCATGTTATTCAAAACAAAAAAAGTTTTGCTTTGTCGTGTTGCCATATTTTATTTTTTTTTGGGTTTTTGAATTTTTTCACGCTTTTGAACACAAACAAACAAACAAGAACTAGGGTTTTTGGATTTCTTCCATTGAATAGCAAGATGATGATACAGAGATGATGAGATACAATCACAAATCTATACAATCACAAATCTATACAGAGATAAAATCACAAATCTATACAGAGATGATGAGATACAGATACAATCACAAATCTATACAGAGATGATAAGATACAGAGATGATGATGATACAGAGATGATGATGAGATGATGAGGTTTCCTTGCTCTTGTCGACATACAGAGATGATGAGGTTTCCTGCTCTCGTCTCCCTGCTCGTATCCTCGTCTCCCTGCTCTCGTCTTCTCGTCTCATCGTCTCCCTGCTCTCGTCTCCTCGTCTCCCTGTTCTCTCGCTATTCTCGTCTCCCTGCTCTCGCCCTCCCTGATCTCTCCCTGCTCTCATAAGTACCTCTGCTCTCTCCCTCCCTGATCTCTCCTTGCTCTCCCTCTGCCCTCCCTGATCTCTCCCGCCCTCTCTCCCTACTCTCCCCGATCTCTCCCGCCCTCCCTGCTCTCTCATAAGTCCTTCTGCTCCCTGATCTCTCCCTCTGCTCTCGCCCTCCTTTTGCTCTCCCTCTTGTCTCTCTTGTCTGCCAAATGAAAAAATCTAGAAATACAGAAGAGTATAGAAATGGGAAATATAGAAATATAGAAGAATGGGAAAAATAGGAAAAATGGATTACTTGTTTGGTGAAAAATGGATGGATGTTTGGTGAAAAATATAGAAATGGATTACTTGTTTGGTGACAAATGGATGGATGGATGTTTGGTGAGCTCGCAGGGATTACTTGTGGGGTCTCCACAAACACACAAAGCCTAGCTTTCTCTTCTGACAATGTCAAATGTCAATGTCACTATTACAGTGTGATGAACCTTTACAGAGTCAACGTGACTTTACCAATGGAAAATGGGACAGTGTGACCTTATAATGGAAAATGGGACAATGTGTCTTTTTAGTGTGTTTGAGTGAGGTAGGTGTGGATGTGTTTATAGTGTAACTGAGAGTTACAACTTTACAATTTTAGCTGAGATATTTCATAATGAAAGAACATAAACAATAATTTATAATGAAAAAACATTGATATTAGTAGTGTATTGTTGATAAATTATTGTTTATTAACTTTAGCTGAGATATTAGTAGCCTACTGTTTATAATGAAAAAACATAAATTAGCTATTTTTTTTATTGTATATGTTGATATTGTTTATTAACAATTTAATGTTTATAAATTGGTAGTTGTCATACTATTTTATATAGATGGTATTATCTACTTTGTGATAATATTGAAATTACCTACTTTGTGATTTATGTTAAAATCTTTGAAACTTGTTATCTAGTAGCATCATAAATGGGAGATTCGAAACAAGGAAAGGGGCAATATAACCAGTGGACCTTGCAAGAGAGTAAGATGTTGTTAGGATTACTTGTTGAAGGCATCAAACATGGTTGGCGTGATGCTAGTGGTGCGATAAGCAAGCAGACAGTAGAAACCAAGATACTTCCAATTCTCAATGAAAAGCTAGGGTGCCAAAAAACCTATAAACACTATCAGAACCGAATGAAATGGTTTAAGAACCAATATCAAACTTTTGCTGACCTTTTGCGCTATAGTTCTGGATTTGGATGGGACGCTGTCTCAAAGAAGTTCACGGTTGATAATGAAATATGGGAAGATTACTTTAAGGTGATATTTTATTTATGTTTAATTTTATTTTATATTGATAAATTACACCTTCATAATATTAATAATATATTTTTTGTTCTTATTTTTAACAGTCCCACCCAAACATGAAAAATTTTCGCAATGGATCTTTTGAAGATTATGAGGATTTGCAAATTATTTTTGGCAATGGAACAGCTGTTGGGAAAAATGCACTTGGATTGGGCGATGGTACCGATGCTAGAACATATGGACTTGAAGAAAATGAGAACATGTTCGATGATAACAATGAGGTTTACGAAAACTCATACCAAACTCTGTCACTTAACGATTATACTTCACCACCTTTCCTAGATACAAATTTGGAGGCCCCTACTGAAAAGCTTCTTCCAAGAAAGAAAGCTAGAACAGAGTATCAAACATATGGTACCCCAACTGAGACCACCACTCGAGCTGATCTTCTAGAAAAAGTTTGTGCTGGCATGGATTCAATTAGTACAATTGCCAGTGAAATTCAAGAAATACACGGCCTAATGAAAAAAAGAGAACATGATAGATAGAAAAACAACATTTGGAATTGTATCAAAGAGATTTCAAACATGGATAATCATGCTTGTTTCAAAGTACTTGAATTGGTTAATAAGTTGGGAATGAAAGACGCATTTGTGAAAATGTCACTTGAAGAGCGTTTGGCGTGGATACAGTACAATATGGAATGAGTATGGGTATTTGGTATAATGTTTAACATTTTCGAGTGTCTTGAAACTATTAATGTTTTTATCTTATGTTTGGAATTTTGGTTAAGATTTTTTTTTTGATATTGTGTTTAAGAATTTGGTGAATGTTAAGACTTGTTTGTTTTAATATTATACTTTTATTTATGTGCAATTAGGTGATATTATTAATTTTTTAGTGTTAGCTCACTCAATTTTGTATTGGCTATACATAAAAATGTGTGTGTTGATTTTTGTTTTTAATTATGCGATTCATTTATTTAGGTGATTTTATAATGTCTTAAATGGAAGACGAAGAATTGGAGGAAATGTATTATGAAACCATAAAGTTGTTAATGATGGCAATTGAAGCAACTACTAAAGTTTTAAATGCATTATTATCATAGATGACGACCATGTTGAACGTGTTGAACGTCCAATCCGATGACCAATTACAAGAACTGGATACAATTATATACATAAAGTATTAAGTGAAGATCCTCAACACTTTCGACAGTTATATCGTATGTATCCTGGTGTCTTTATGAAGCTATGTAATATTGTTAAAGAAAAAACAAATCTGAAAGACACAAGATTCATATGTGTTGAAGAAATGTTTGCAACGTTTTTGCTTATTGTTGGTCAAAATTCTCGATATTGTCAAACTGAAGACACATTTAAGAGATCACATTTCGCAACAAGCAAAAATTTCAACAAAGTTCTCATGGCCTTAAACACAATAGCACCAGAGATGATGGCCAAACCTAGATCCACAACGCCAGTTAAAATATTGGAAAATACACGATTTTACCCTTACTTTAAGGTAGGTACTAAATTTTTTTTTTACTGTTATTGTTATTTTTGTGAAATCGTGATTTTATTTTAGGATTGCATCGGAGCTATTGATGGCACACATACATGCAATGGTAACAGGGCGTGAAGTTGCTAGTTATCGTGATCGTCACGGAAATAAATCACAAAATGTATTAACTGCTTGTAACTTTGATTTGGAATTCATATACGTTCTAAGTGGATGGGAAGGTTCAACACATGATTCTAAAGTGTTAAATGATGCTTTGTCAAGGAGTAGTAACAGACTTCATGTCCCACAAGGTACATATTTATTTATTTTATTCTGTATTATATGCGTGTGTTTATTATTTGATACTCTAATTGTATGTGTGGTGAATTTTCAGGAAAATATTTCTTAGTTGATTGTGGATTTGCAAATCGTCCCAATTTTTTAGCTCCATTTCGAGGTGTTCGATATCATCTCCAAGATTTTGCTGGTCATGGTCGCGACCCCGAAAATCCAACTGAGTTGTTCAATCTTCGTCATGCGTTATTGAGAAACGTAATTGAGAGGATATTTGGTATATTTAAATCACGATTTACAATTTTTAAGTCTGCGCCTCCATTTCCATATAAAACACAAGTGGAGTTAGTCACTGCTAGCGTGTAGCATTGCACAACTTTCTTCGTAAAGAGTGTCGTTCTGATGAATTTTCAATTGAAGAAGACGACGAGCCTTCATCACCATTGGAAGAAGAAGAAGAAAATTTTCCAACCCAAGAACAACGAGAGAAGGCTAATGAATGGAGAGCAACTATAGCTTCAGATATGTGGGGAGATGCTGTGTCGGGAGTCAACGATGAGCAATAAAGAGAGTATTTTTTTATTTATCTATTTATTTTTTATTGGAGAATTATTTGCATTTCTTCTTTTCAAAAGAAAAATAGTTATTTGTATTACTTTTAGACCATATTCAATGTTCAGTGAATTTTTTTTAATTTGAAATAAAATTCACGTAGCATACAAACGATTGTTTTATTGATATTTTAGGGATGTTTTATGATTTGTGTTGATATGGATAACAATGTAGGTGACGTTATTTCATAACTTCCTATGATTAATAGCATATTCATAAGAATTTACAAAAATTTATAAGAATCAATAGAAATCCATAACAATCCTTTATAAAATTCAGAAAATCCAATAATAAAAATCCATCAAAACCAGTAGATTCTGTAAAATCCACAAAATCCAGTCACTTAAAATACATCAAAGTTCAGTGAATTCTGTAAACTCCTTTGAAATATTTTAAAATCCATGAGATTTAAAGTCTTTCACACTATTAAAATCCATGATTGAATACCCCCTGTAAGTAAGCTTTATCGATTTCAAGTGACACATTTTGTTGGTGTTTTTGTGTTTCTTTCTTTTCTTTTATAGTTATCTTTTAATATAGTTTTTCTTTGTCATTAAAGTAAAGAGATAATTCTAAAACTCTTGTAGACGTAAATGATTTACAATTCTGTTGGGGGTATTCAATTCAGGATTTTAATGGACTCTGAAGGATTTTAAATCTTGTGGATTTTACTGAATTTTGATGGATTTTAAATGATTGGATTTTGTAGATTTTATAAAGGTTTGTTATAGATTTCTATGGATTCTTATAAATTAAATGGATTCTTATACATATTTTATTAGTCATAAGAAGCAATGAAAAAACATTACCTACGTTGTGATCCATGGCAACACAAATCATAAAACATCTCTCAAAACATCAATTAAACAATTGTTTGTATGCTACGAAAATTTTACTTCAAATTAAAAAAACATTCAAATACATTGAAAATGGTCCAAAAGTAATACAAATAATTATTTTCCTTTTTCTTTTTTAAAAGAAAAGCAATGCAAATAATTCTCCAATAAAAATAGATAATAAACTAAAAAAAAAAAAAATCACCATCTTCATTGCACGTTGGTGACTCCCGACACTCACAACATCTCCCCACATATTTGAAGCTATAGTTGCTCTTCATTCATTAGCTTTCTCTCGTTGTTCATCTTGGGTTTGAAAAACTTCTTATAAATTCATCAAAACGACACTATTTACGAAGAAATTTGTGCAAGGCTACACACGCTAGCGCAAACTCCGTTTGTGTTTTATATGGAAATGGGTTCAATTGAGATTGAAATGGGGGAGTTTGTTGATCTTTGTCAGAAATAACAAAAACCCTAAAATAAGAGAGAGGAAGGGGAGAGAAATTGGGGAAGGAGAGAGAAGCCAATACGACTGTTGCTAAATAACACCACCATTTCTGTTGAAGGACGCCACTAACCCTCTTACTTTCTGAAGGACATCACCACCTTTCTGAAGGACACCCCCACCTGCTGAAAGATAATCAATGTAAACAAAAAAAACCCTAAATTTTCTTCTCATCTCTTCTCTCTTTTCTTTTCCATCAATCACTACCACCACCTCTCCTCCTCCACCTCCCTTCTTATTCTTCTTCAATCACCACCACCACCACGCTACCACTACCGCCACCGGCACCATTCCTCCTCCCCCTCTTCTTCTTCTTTTTCTTCTTCTCCTCCATCAAACACCACCGCCACCTCTCATCCCACCTCCTCCCATCTTCATTTTCTTATTCTCCTCCTTCTCCCCTCACCTCTTCTTCTCTGTTTTTTCTTTTCTTCTTTTCCTCCACTTTTTTCTCTCTTTTTCTCCTCTCTTTTTATTTTTCTTCTTCTTCTTTTTGCCCTCGCAAATGTTTTGACAAGTGGGGAACCTCCACTTGCAAGAACCTCCACAAGGGGCGAAGGAGAAAAAAAACATGGGAGAAGAAGCGAGGAGAAAAAAAATAGAAGAAAAAAAACAAAGAGAAAAGAAAAAGAATAAGAGACCAGAAGGAGAAAAATGAGAAGAACAAAAAACAAAGATGAAAGAGAAGAGAGGACGGGAATAAGAGAAAATAAGCAGAAGAAAATGAGAAGAACAAAAAAGAATAACAAGAACAAAGGAGAAGAGAAAGTGTGGGTGGTGGTGTAGCCAGCGGCGGTACGGTGCGGTGGTGTGGCCGAAAGTTGTGGGGCGAGGTGGTGTTGCTCATGTGAAGAGAAAAGAAAATGTGGAGAAGGGAAGGTGGTGGTGTCCTTCGGGAGATCCCAAAAAAAGTGGGGGTAGTGGTGTCCTTCAGCGAAAATGGTGGTGTTATTTAACAATGGCCAATACAAATCCATTGAAATATGAAGGAGAATGTTGGATTTGAAATGACTCTTGTTATATATATTTTTCACTCACAAATCCTTCAAAATCCACAACTTTAACAAATCCATTAAAATCCACTACTTCTTGAATACCCCATGATTTTGATGGACTTTTGAAAAGCGTGATTGAATACCTCTGATTTTGATGGATTTTAAAACAATTCTTAAAAAATCCTATTTGAATACCCTAGATTTACATGTATTATTTTAAATCCTTAATAGAATACCCCTGAATTTTAATTGATTTTAAAATCAAAAAACAATCATTAAAATCCGTAATTAATTACCACCCCCTTAATCTCAATTCCCAATTCTAACATTAAAAATGCATCAATTGTAACATTGAAAACCTGGCGCCTGTTAAATCACTTTTCACTTGAGAACTTACCAACTCCGCAAGCTTGTTCGAATTCACTAGACTCAAATTTGTCAGGTCCCACACGTCCCAAAAATGCTAAAGCTTCATCTAACTGAGCAGGGGTTTTAATCTACAACACCAAGTAGAAAGACAAATATATATATATATATATTAATAATAATAAACCCAGGCCTTGATGAAAACCAGAAGACGCTTAAAGTTGAATCAACCCTACTCACCTTAGATGAGACAATGTATTCAAGTAAAGTGGGGCGATGAGCAAGTGCATTGGCAGGGAACTTGGTAGCAACCTGCCTCGTATAACATCAACGACAAAACCCCCCCACCCAAGTTATTCACAAATGACCTTCCTTCTTGATTGTAAAATAAAAAGAAGTAATAAAATTACCGTGTAGAGAAGATTCCCAATAGTCTTGCTGCATCCATCAACTACACCCGCCTACAAATTTCATCGAAAATAAATAAATAAATAAATAAATAAATAAATGATAAATCTGTGAAGCGAGAATTTCTGTTTATTATTTTAAAGTGTAAAAGAAATAAAATACCTGGTGGATTACGGCATTCAAGTTGTTGGTGACCTTGTTGTTAGCAACGGTGTTGCGTGCTGTTTTCTCGTCCAAACCCAGTTTCAGAAACAATTCTACGAACTTTTCATTCTTTTCATCTTTACTTCCCATTGTCGAAGCTGCTTTGCTTTAGTTCGGACGAAGAAGAAGAAGACGATGATGAACTCAATCAACTCTCTCTCTCTCTGCGCGTTTAGAACCCCTAATTTTCCCACCCACAGAAACACAAACAGAAGAGTTTGGGTTTTGACTCAGTTGGTTCGCGTTAAGGCCCCCCGCCGTGAGATTCAAGAAAGGACACAGATGACGCCAGTGGAAAAAGGGAGGGGAGACCAGTAGGGTTTGTTTGGGGGGGGGGGCTTTCGGACAAGGGGTGCTGTCACGGACGACGGACTTTTAACCCCATTGATATCAACACCCGACTTTCTTATATAGAGCAGACCTTTGCTGCTTATATTGCTTCCCCGTAAACTTTTCCAAAAATATTAAACTCTAACAAGATATTCTAATTATTTTATATCTCCTACATCACCACATCTCTAGACAAGGGAGATGAAAGAGGATTGTTTTTGGAAAATATGTTGCTTTAAATATTTTAATTTTTTTCAAAACAAAAACGTTTTTCCTGTAAATTTCATTTGATAATAATGTTAATTAATGAATTAGATAAAAAAATAATAATTATTATTGACTAAATTTATCAAACAAATATAATTGAGCATTAAGCGAAATTGTAAAAATGTGAGACCACATTATAAAAGTCATACATATTGTGTTATGCTTACAAGTGATTGTGGACATTATTATAGATCATTCAGTTGTGACTAAGAATATTCAACCAAAGTCGTCATCTCAAACAAACATATATAAACGACAATCAATAAATGAAACAAAAGATAAGTAAATCGAAGTCAACTTTCAAGAATAGTAAAGTCCAAGATGGCGAACCTTAAAATATGTGAAAAGAAGACTACCCAAAAGTAGTAAAATGTTGCTAAATTCAAATTAAGAGCCTAAAGAAGACTGGGCTACCAAAATTCAGATTTCAAATCTACAACATGGCATAGTCGACTGACTTTTACTGTTATGACCGTTCTGACTAGGGGTGGGCATCTCATCCCACAATCCCGATCTCGTCCCGATTTTTTCGGGCCTTTTAGGGATTGATCAAATTCATCGTGTCGCGTCCCGATCTAGATTGGGATGGAGATTTGCAATCCTGTCCCATCCCGAACTTAGGCTCGAAGTTAGAACTTAAGTTATAACTTTGTGGGTGAAGTGTGGAGACAAAAGTCACAGAGTATTGGGTTAATATCTCTTCTATGATCAACGAAAATTGGGTCATGCTTTGGTGTAATGTCTCAAAACTTTCTCCTATTTGGCAAAACAATCTCACTTTAAATCAATCAGATTAGATTGGGAATCTCTTATTAACAACAACAACTAAAACTAAACTTGAAGGAAGGTTGGGATTTAAATCCAAAAAACTTCCCTAATGGCAGGTAAGTGAACTCTGTATAGTTTTCCATCCCATTTTGTTTTTTTTTTTTTTTTTTTTTTTTTTTGTTACTTCGATTGATCATTCTTGTTATTGTCACTAATTTGAATTTCTTTTGATGATGTTGTTGATGTTTTATTTCACAAGTGATGGATATTATGAAGTTTTAGGGTCAGAAAATGAAATCCATTAACATTCACATACCTAATATTTGCACATGTGTCTACAGTTGTGTTTGGTGATAGATAAAAAGGTATTGTTTAAGCTGAATGATTATCTTTCAAAAGAAGATAATGCACATTAGTTTAAGCTGGATGATCTTCTTTTAAAAAACAAAAAGATAATGCACATTAGTTTCAGTTCAAGATGAACACCAACCAAGGCTTGTTGGGTGAGTTGATTTAGTTGAGGTTGTAGTTTGTTTGTTTGTAGTGGTACAACCACTTTCAGTGTTTTGGTATTGAAAATGCTTTTTTGAGTTTTATTTCCTGTTGATCCCATCCCGTCCTGAATCTATTTGGGATGGGATGAGGTTTATCTCATCCGATCCCGAACAAATGTAATGGGATAGGGATGAGGTTCATCTTGTCCCGTGTTCACCCCTAGTTTTGACTAAATAGTCATTCTGATTTTGATGTGACAATAGAGTTAAAAGACAATTATGTGGTAATTGCCTATGAATTTTTTGAATCAGTCTATAAATATGAGAGTCCTATTTACTCACAATAACTATGATTTTTTTTAAACTTGAAAGAGGCTGATGATACAACAAATCGTTCGTTAATATGCATTGTACACGTGTCATGATGATCTCGTTAATAGAGCAAAGTGATCCTAATTACGCGCCCAATCTGGCAAAGCCTAGACCACAAGAAGCCCACCGAGGCAGGGTCTAGAGAAGGTTGGACCCAAACAATAGTACCCTAATAAGCCCATATGTCACAAGGTCAAGCCCAATATGCGTAAGACCTGATAAAGCAAGTATCTGAGGGATTGACCTAAGACGGACAGACCGGCAATATATTGATTCCGACTAGAAAACAAATATCAGAGTATAAGTTCTGCATGGAAACTCCCCTGCATGGACAACACTTTAAAATGGAAGAATCTATCGCAAATCTAGAAACACAAGTCATGCATGGAAACTCTTCTACATAGACGGCTCCTAACAAGGAAAAAGATCTTCAGCAAGATATATTTCCCTAAACTACGCTACCATGATACTCGCATGATGAATATGGTACGCTACAGAACCCAATTTATGGAAAATGACACTCGCATGATAAATAGGACACAGGGTTGATGAACAAAGGTACGCTACAGAACCCAATTTATAACATTACACCTTTCTGAAGCATTGTCTGACTTAAGCATCGGAGTGTCATTGACCACCCCAATGTTCAGGAGAGCCATTTTGCCCCCGTTGGCTCTCAGTGGACCAAGGGCGGAGGAGTGGGCAACGGATACCTGACGTCTAAGGCCGACAAACCCGCCTCACAGAACCCCTCCGGCATAGGGCCACCAATCCAGACGTGATGTACAACCTCACCGTCCCCTCTTTCATGGATCACATCATGAACGAGCCACTGCCGAAGAAGTTTAGTCTGCCTGGAGTTTTATGATGGGACAACAGACTCATCCGATCACTTACGCCATTACCAGCATGTAATGGCGCTCAAAGAAGGATTTGAAGTAGTAATGTGTCAATCATTCCCCACTAGCCTGAAGAAGCCAGCACTAACCTGGTTCCACAGTCTTCTTTCTAGGGTTGAAAATCGAACCGTCGGTTCGATTTTTTAGCTAAACCGTGAACCGAACCGACTTAGGTCGGTTTTAAAATTTTCAAACCGAAACCGAACCGACCATTAACAAAACCGAACCGATTCTAATTTATGTAAACCATAACCAAACCAAACTAACTAAATCGAACCAAAACCGAAATAAAACCGAACCGACAGACTATTTTAAGCATATTATATATAAAATATATATTATTTATTATATCTATTTGGTCGGTTGAAATCACATAGAAACCGAAAAACCGACCACTTCAGTTTTGAATTTTTTAAAACCAAAACCGATCCGAACCGAATTTAAACCGAACCAACCGGTTCGGTTTTGATCGATTTTTTGTAAAGCCCTACTTCTTTCGAAGTCCATTGACTCATTTCGTACGCTGGCCAAAGTGCTTCTTACCCCCTTTGTCGACAGCCAACGGATCAGGAAGGGTCTATATTACTTGCTCACCTTCAAACAGAAGTCGAATGAAACCCTGAGGGAGTACGTCACACGCTTCAATGATGAGTTAACTCTCATCAACAGCTGCAACGACGAAACCTCGAGTCTGAGAAGAGGTTGGTACTACGACTTTGTCACGCTCTGATTTTCGAAAAAACGAAAATCCTTATATCCATGTACGATTATCAATTTTCCCTAAATTCGGGACGTGAAATTCAATAACTGAATAACATTTAGCAACAATAACTTAGACATAATTCAGAAAAAAAAAAAAAGTAAACAAATCAAAAATAATAAAATAAAGCTCTAACCAAGAAACTTTTTGACGTGGTTCGCCCCACTAAAAAAACTCCAATAGCGTTGCTCAAAAATCTCTAAACCTGAGACAAACTAATTGGCTACATTCTAAAAAGAACGTACCCAAAAAGCAAATATCACTTGGGTCAGCACTTAAACTGGTATGACTAATCTCCATCCCAAAATTAATACAGCAGCAAGTGATAACATAAAATTAAACACAAACGATGAACCACACAAACATGTAGTTCCTCAATGAGGCAAATGTGTCATGCAAAAAAATCACAGTTTAAAGAATTTAATTCCTCAACAAGGGAATCATGTCATCCTAATAAGTTATTATCATTATTAAATTAAATATTTATTTTACCTATAGTAATAATTAACCATAGCAAGTCCGACCTACAGTAATGTTAGTAGACTTGTCATCCTGCATGAAAAGAGTTAGAAACAATATGAATATGAATATGAATATGAATATGACTACTCAAATAGTTGGTATTTTATTAATTAAAACAACAGTGTCCATACATTATTTGACTTAATTATATTATTCATTTTTATTGGATTGATCACTTAAACGATACCACAGTCACACCGCCTCCGTGTCGATCTCTCATATAAAGAAGAACTTCTTTGTCATCCATGTCTAAGTTGGGACACATCACATACAGACATGCATCACCAGATACTCCTAACTATATGAGTAACAAAAAGCCACTCTTGGGCTATCAATGTGCATAAGTCACGTCACATTTTTTACTGAAAAATAATCAAACTTATTTTAGGCATTTCAAAACCACACCCTTTCCGCAAGACCCAACCCGAAGGTTACTTAGTTTCTCTATAAGAAATGGATGCCCTACTCCGCAAGACCCAACCCGAATGTTACTTAGTTTCTCTATAGGAGAGGGAAAAAATAAATACAAGATATGTGGTAGTTCTAAGTGATACAATTTCAGGTGATTAAATTTAAAGAAATCAAAGTTTATCAGTATCATTTGTTTTCTATATTTCAAAATTCCTTCACAATGACAGCTTGTCATTCCTAAGTAAATCCACTCATTCTTTTAGGGAAGCTAGCATTTGACACATTGTCAAATCATAAAGAATTTAACCACAATATCATTCAATTATTTTGGGGAACAACGTAGCATTTTCCTAAATAAATTCTCAGAACATTAGCTGAAAATGATAGTTTACTGAGAGAAAAGCCAAGCTAGAAAAAATTCACACATCAAACCAATCAAAATAGTAAAATTCACACTTTTATGGCACAAAACACTACAAATAACACAAACTCATTATCAAATATGCCTAAAATCACATAACGGGTTACCTAAAATGAAACTCATCATTTTCATACAAGCCCCATAAGTTGAAGGTGTAAAGTTCACACATTTCTTACATTTAATTTTTAAATAGTAAATCATGAACCTAATTTATTTGTTTGTTTTTCAAAGAGTACAAATTATTTACATCATGGGTCATCATCTTTATTATTCGCTACTAATAAAATAACAGTAATTTAGTAGTAATAATAGTGACAATAATATAACATTGGGTCATCATCATTATCCATTCATCATCAATAGAATAACTTAGTTTTTTTTAATAATAAGACTAGCAGCAATAATATATCATATACTAATAATAGTAATAATATTACAATCTATAATATCAACCAATACTAACATACATATCACATTCAATTAATATCCTCAAGATACTTTCCAAAAAAAAAAATATCCTCAAGTTGAATTGTATAATTGCTTTTCCAATGAAATGTTAAAATTGAGAAATAAAATGTCATACATATATTTCACACAATTCAAAGATATTTTAAAATAATAAGAAATATATCTTAATTAATAAACCACTAAAAGTAAGAAATACTCACAAACACTGTATTTTTAGGATACCACACACATAAAAAAAATATAACCTTCAGTTATATTCATAGATTATTTTAAGACAAAAATAAAAAATAAAAAATAAAAATAATGAAGAAAACTCATGAAATACATTTTTTTGCAAAAACCAGGATTTCTAACATCCAATCACTAGCTATTTTCTATGCCTTGAGACAAAACTAACCGTTGGATTAACTCCAAACTAATGGTAAGTTTTTCGTACGTGTGTTGTGAATCTACATATTTAATTTGAAAGGATTTCGACCATTGGAAGGTACTGATCCACTGTAAAACTTAAGACTGCACAAAACTGTTTTGTATTACGAGATTTAAATAAAAATCTGATTTTGGATTTTATCTTTTAACTCAACCAATTTTTATGAAAATATAATAAAAATTTTCATCTGAACATAAAATTTCGGACTTATCTATGTATTAAACTCTAACCCTAATTCATAGTTTAATTTAGAAAAATAAAAGAGAAAAGAGAAAAACTCACCATTTAATCGCGTAACAAATTCCGCAAAGTCACATTGCTTTGAAAACTCCACAAGTCGAATTCATAAAATGATGAATCATTTAATCAAACACTCCAAACACGAACACAAAGAAAAACCCAAACATGCGCACGTGTGTGCGTAAACGAGTCACACGCGTCCTCCTTTCTGCCCATTTTCTTTATCTGTCTTCCAGTTTCTCCTCTCTCTTCTCTTCAACTTTTATTTCCTGAACATTTCTTCCCCTTTCTTTTGTCTAACTTTTCTTTCACTTCCTCCATTTGTTTAGCAAAAGGACAAAAACATAACCAAAAAAAACCAAACCAATTCTCAAACCTAAGGAACTCATGTCCCAAGTCCAAATCCTATAATTGGGTCAAAGCCTAATGTAATTATTTGTGCCCCTTATTAATTTCATCTACCACTAAAATCATTTTCTTTTAACCCATGCATTATTTATGAACTATAAATATACACTATGTAAGACTATTCAAATATATATATATATATATATATATATATATATATATATATATATATATATATATATATATATATATTTTTTTTTTTTTTTTCGAAGTCGAACTGCGGAGTTAATACAATTTTGGCAATTTCGAAAAATGAGGTTGTTACAGACTTTTTTACTTTAGAGCCTCCAATTAACATGACAGACTTGCTAAAGAGCGCTCAAAAGTACATCATTCTCGATGAGATGTTGACCGCCAAAAAGGAAGCAGAAACTGAAAAGAAACCTTTTAGTCACAAAGACAATGAGGGAAATAAACAGGAGGACAATGACAAGAGGAAGCACAATGACAACAAGCCAGATTATGGCCGCACAAGGCAAGATAAGGCCTCCAACTTTGTCGGATCCAAATCCGTCACTCCCCTCAACTCTAGCCTGTCCGACGTCCTCAACACCATCAAGAATTGGTGAAATGTGAAGTGGCTGCAAAATAACGAGAATATCCCTTCCGACGCGATTATAGCAAATACTGCTCTTTTCACAAGGAAGGCGGCCATGAAACTGAGGACTGCAAATGTCTTAGAAATGAGATTGAGTACTTGATCAAGAAGGGCAAGCTCAAAGAACTCCCGGGCTCGGAAAAAAAGACAAGACCGGGCAAAGGAAAAGGGAAGATGTCGTCAAACAGATAGAGAAAAAAGCTCATGACATCATATATGTCCTTCATGGGGTCGACTTGGAAGGTGAGCAATCCAACAAGTCCCAAAAAAGGACGCTCCTCGAGATGCGACCACAGCCCACCTGTGAGGACCGACAAGTGCAATATGCACGCATTCAGAGCCCGATCCCACCACTGACATTCATGGACAAGGACCTCCAAGGCATCCATTCTCCTCACAATGATGCCCTGGTCATTTCTGTCCTCATAGCGAAGTGGGAAGTGAAAATGGCCTTGGTAGACACAGGAAGCTCTCTGAATGTCCTGTTCCTCAAAGCATTCCGCAACATGCAGCTCAAAGTGGAGAACTTGACACCTGCCAGTCATCTAATGATCGGGTTTAGCGGTGAGAAGTGTTTTCCAATTGGGAAGATCGAATTAACAGTAGTGGCGGGAGAGACACAACTACATAAAGTCATTTTCCAAGAGTTCATGGTGGTCGATGCCCCATTTACCTACAACATCATGTTGGGGAGGCCCTGGCTCCATCAGATGGAGGCGGTAGTTTTCACCCTTCACCAGTGCATCAAGTACACTGCCAATGAGGCGGAAGGAACCATTCGAGGAGACCAACCTTTAGCGAGGGACTGCCACTTCGCAGCGCTGAAATAGCGAGATTGTTAGCAATTACAATTCGGACAAACATATCAGAAACCGAGCCCAAATAAGATAGAAGAATTACCACGCACGGACGAAGAACTCTAGTTAGTCCGAGGGGAAGACCCAATGTCTGCAACCAGACTAGCTGGCTAGTGTCACCCCCGAACGCAACTAAGCTAATACGAACAAAGGCAAAGCTCCGACAACCGAGACTCAACTATATTAGAATCTAGAACTTCGAATGTAATCTATCTATCACTCCAGTTCAATACAAAGCTAAGTAGCAACACTTCGACAAACCGGTGCCTAATCCAAAAGCTGACAACCAGCAAAGAATGGCCCGCTCACACGAAGTTCACTTTTCAATGACTTCACTGTCATTGGCAAAATGTGGCACTTCCCCAAGAGCGCTACACATTCTAAGCTAGGACCATGCGCATCTCCTTCAGGGCCAGATTAGCTCAGTCCCCGTTCAGAGTTAAACTCTCTTATTAATTTGATTTCTTTTCTTTTTCAGTCTAGAAGATTTGTTCGCAAAAGCCTATATGATACAGATTCATTCAAAGAGTAAAACGCGAATTATAGAAAGCAAACTTTATTGATTACTAAGAAAGTTGTTACAAAGCTTGCCCGATTGACTAGTACAAAAGTTTATACACTACAAGCGAATATGGATCCGCTGAAATGCACGCCAAGACTTCGCTCGCCAATCTGCCTCCAGAAGAGAATTCGGAAGTAAAAGCAAGAGTACCCGAAACAGGCTACAAGTACATACTTGATTCTTTGCTCCGCTAATTTGCCTTGCAAAAATGATTTGAAAGTAGGCCGATGGGGGATGTCTCTCAAACGAGGGATGCCTAGGGTGATGCAGAGTTACCACCCCAAGATTGCAGGCCACATCCAATGGAGCTCCGTTTCGTCAATCTGCCTTCCAGCTGTGGCATCATGAGTGAAACCCAGTAGATACAGCAGGAACAACCACCCCAAAACTGGCTGTGGGTATTATCTCCCAAACCGAATGGCGCAAGACGTTGTGGGAGCACCGAAAGATGGAAGACAATCTCGACTCTTGAGGGTTAATCTGTAACTCTTCTTCACAATGTAAGAAGAAATTACAAGATCTCATGAAATCAATTGGATGCTCACCCGAACCAGGTGGCATCACACAATAGCGGGTCTTGTCAAGACTCATCACTGCAAATGTTAGAACATTTGAAGACTCCAACAACAAAGATCTTCCTTTAGCCTTTGGAGAATCCAAAACATATTTTTTGGAAATATGCATTTGAAGAACATGCTCCACAGCGTTCATTGAAATGCTTGAAATGGTGAAGACCAGCCTAAATATAGGTGCGACCGTTCACGAAATGAAGTCACTCGATAGTTACGTCAGCATTAAATGTCGTATGGGAAATAAGGAGGCGATGGTTCCAATTGCAACTGCGCGAGTCCACATTCATTGAATTAATGACACTGTACACAACCCCATTAATTGGGGGAGTAACTGATACTAAACTATTTTGCAATCTATGTCGTACACGTGGCACGATGATCTCGCCAATAGGGCCCAGCCAACTAGCTAGTAAGCCTAAGCGAGTGCCCAGCCATATCCGACCCAAAAGACATAGAATGACTCAGTACATGCAAATACACAAACGACGAAGGCCTTAATTGCCCAAGGAATGTAGAGCACACCTACAGTGATATTCTTAATAAATCCAAGGTATCCGCTCTATTAAAATTTCGTTGTTGTTCATCAAATCTGGATGAAATTCAGTCCGGTCAATCTATGGCGGTTCAATTCCATAATCAGACTTACTAGCTCGACCGCTGTGTCAGACTATTAGGCGATTTAAGTAACTCAGGACACCAAAGTCAGACTTACACACCCAAGGCCAAGCGCAAGCCTAACCCAACAAAAGTTTAGTCAGTTCCGACTAATGACGATAGCTTATGGTCCGCTCTAAGACAGTGGTTCGCCAAACTCGAATAAAGATGGCTTAGAAAGTGGGAGCCTAGTCATCGCTCTCAACGCCTGATCAAGACGGTTTGCCAAGGATTATTGTCCAACTACCGACTATGGTCTTTGAACCCGACCAAAGTTTAGCCAATGACGACTGATAACGATAACTTCTGGTCCGCTCTAACTCCTAGTTCGCCATAAGCGGATGATGATGGCTTAGAAAGTGGGAGTCTTGTCAGTGCTCTTAACGCCTAATCAAGATAGCTTGCCAGGGATCATTGTCCAATCATAGACGATGATTGTCAAACCCTACCAAAGTTTAGCTAGTTCCGACTGATGACGATAACTTCTGGTCCACTCTAACGCCTAGTCCACCAAGAGCGGATGACGATGGCTTAGAAAGTAGGAGTCTAGTCAGTGTTCTCGACGCCTGATCAAGATGGTTTTCCAGGGATCATTGTCCAACCATAGGCAATGGTCGCCGAACCCGACCAAAGTCTAGTCAGTGACGACTGATTACGATAACTTCTGGTCCGCTCTAATGCCTAGTCCGCCAAAAACGGATGACAATGGCTTAGAAAGTGGGAGTCTAGTCAGTGCTCTCAACGCAAGATCAAGATGGCTTATCACGGATCATTGTCCAACCATAGACAATGATCGTCAAACCCTACCAAAGTTTAATCAATTTTGACTGATGTCGATAACTTCTGGTCCGCTCTAACACCTAGTTCACAAAAAACGGATGATGATGGCTTAGAAAGTGGGAGTCTAGTCAGCGCTCTCAACGCCTAATCAAGATGGCTTGCCTGGGATCATTGTCCAACCATAGACAATGGTCGTCGAACCCTACCAAAGTTTAGTCAATCCTGGTTGATGACGATAACTTCTGGTCCGCTCTAAGACCATAGTCCGACGACTTATAGTGATGCACACGCTTGACCACAGTTTGGCCAGTTCGCTTATATAGCAATGACAACTGCTGGTCCGATCTACAACATAGTCCACCAAGGGCGGATTACAATGGTGAATTACAAGGGTGGATTACGGCCAAGTCGAAATGATCTATTGCCAGCCAAGATTATCCCCTCGCATAGAGGTTAGCCAACTTATAAGACTTGGCCGAGACAACTTCTCGATTTCTAAAAAGTACAGATCGGGATTGCTTGAATTATCGCAATATAAGCGGTTAGAACTCTCATCAGCAGATCAACCCTACGATTTCCTGACTCGGCAAAATCACTTGTCTAAAGGCTACCACCACGATAAGACAAAACAGAAAAGAGCCAGCAGGAAAAACCAAAGAATACACAAGTGCAAAGTGCTACTTAACATATCATTTTGCATTGATAATCCGAAAATACAAAGTTTGCTCCTCGCCAGGAGGAGGTTCAGATATAGTGGAGCTTGACTTGATAGAAAAATAAAATAAAGGATGCGATGCATCCGCACGCATTGTCGCTTGGACACCTTGATATTGATCACCCTCTTCTTCTGGTTGATCGGAAGCTTCTCCAAACTCCACAAAGGACACCTCTATGTAGTAAGAGAGGTTCCAATCAACGTGCTCCACTTCCATCAGCTGCAATAACTCCAATCTTCCTTGCACAACTCTGCTGAACTTGAATGTGCCTTGGGCCTTGCGAAGCTTATCTTCGCGTACTCTTGACTTAGCGAGCTATCTTTCTAGTTGCTTTAGTTTGCCTGACAAGGCATCAGCTTTGGACTGCTCAGTACTTAGGTTGTTTTTTACTGCACTAAGTTCATTTTGCACCAGGAGAAACTGTTCTTCAGCTGTCCTCACACTCTTGGCATTGAAGTCAACGTCAGCTTCTAACTGCTGACATCAGACAGTCCACTCGGACTCATTCTTGGCCTTATCTTCCAGAGCTCGCATCTCAGCCTGCGCTTTAGCTGCAGTCTCCTGAGAAAATTGTAAGTCACGACGGATATGGTTCAGTTCTTTCTCATACTTGTGCCTTGCGGACACTTTATCTGTCAAATCGGATTCAAGAGTTTCCAAGCAAACCCTCTGAGCTTCCGATCTTGCCTGCCAGGCCTCCGAATCAACAGTTGATTGGGCAGGCCTTTGTTCTTCAAACTGTTTTTTCAATGATTCAATTCCGTGAAGAGCATCAGAATACAACTTCTGCAAATTCGCAAAGACTCGCTCCATGGTATCCATTCTCTCACGAGCAACCTCAACTATCGTCTCAGCAACAACTTGGTTCATATATGACATCCCCAGCACGAGATGTTTCTGCTCCTTGTCCATACGCTCTCCTGGCATATCACCTTCTGGCTTCAGAGCACAACTCGCCAGCCAGTCATTCCTTCTACTAATATGCTTCCTGGAGGCATAAGAAATATCAACCCCCTGGTGTCAGGGTTGGTTGCTCATCTTTACCACATCCAGCGCGAATAGACTGATCCGCACATTCGGATGGAGGTCCTTTGAGACCAGAATCATGCCAGCACCGACCAGATCATTTTTCCCCTTACAACGATCGGCTCTATCTCACGAGCCAATTCAGAAGCAATTGACGGGGAAGAGGGAAGTGAATTATCTCTCAGACCTGTTATCACCTCAATCTGAGGTCATGATCGGGACGAAGGACAGTACGTGCAATGTGGAAGGGACCTTTTGCTATAAGCACGACAGTCAAGAGACTCCTCACCAACTAAGAAGACTCACGATCCAAAGAGGTGTTATACTCAAAATCCTCCAATGAAAAAGAACGAGTCTGACCCACATCGAACAAAGATGCCATACCCTTATGCAACAATAGGTTGTTAATAACCTTCGCCTGCTCAGTGCTTAGCTTCGTGGCATCTTCAAGTCCCACCATTTACATAGATGCCTTCTCCAAGTCGGGAAGGAAATAGGGGCATTTGCCCGAACATCGTGTCCCTCGGGCACAACAACTTCCGCTTCAGCGGATGAATCATTATCTTGCCCCACAACTTTGCGTCCCCCCTCTGAAGGGGTTGAACGCTCAGGAGCAGGCTTAGGCGTAGTGCGAGGCTTCTTTGAGAGCACAAAGGAAGAAAATGTCTCATTCAACTCCGCCTTCCTTGACAGACTAGGAATCTTAACCTTCGAGAGCTTCCTCTTATTCGAAGAAGGTTCGCCTTTAAACTTTAGTTTAGAGACTCTAAAAAAGTGGGGGCCTTGGGCTAGTAAGCCCACAGTTCCCTGCGCTTGATATTATAGGGTTGGACGACATCCTCCACCCGCATTCGAGGCATGTCACGAAATTTATCCATGGATGCTTCGGCCTTAGAAGAAAGGAGCGTCGTTGGAAACTTCCCTACAGAAAGCACGAATAACAATTGAATATGCAATCAACACAAGCGGGATCAACAACGGAATTAAACTTACTCAGTTGTCTGAACTCCCACAGAAGCCATGAAGCAATACTTTTTCCAGAACTTGTAATCGTCAGGCAACTTGCCAAAACAAGCCGACGACTTCAACACGCACGCAACGTGCTCATTTATCGTGGAGAGGTGAACAATTGGATAACCCTTGGAAACACTCGGACACTAGTGTCATTCGCCCTAATCAGAATGACGATCAGCGTCATGTACATGTTTGGCACCAGCTGAGCGGGCGAAATGCCAAGGTATGCCAAAAAGCTCCAAATTTCCTTGATGACAGGAAAACGAATGCCTGATTAAAGCATACCTCAGTGCAAACAAATAACTCTTTCCAGGGGAGACAATGGCGTTTGACCAGCGCCCAAACTAAAAAACACCAGATCATCAAGCATCCCATACTTCCTGCGAAGGCCCTCCAGATTCGACTCGGAGATTGACCTCTCCTCGAAAAACGTATGGCCTTTAACAAACAATTAATTGGAAAGCTAATTCTAGTCCGCCACGGAAGAATGTACAAACTTTCAATTGTGGAAGTTGAAAAAAACCAAAAGCGCGAAAAGTGAAATGACAAAGTAAAATCTCTAGGATCTAATGAGTAAAATCACTAAACTTTGATGAGAATGAGATTTATATAGAAGCAAGAATTCATGTTTTTTTAGTAGTCGCATGCCCAACTAATGTCGCGTGCTGCTCGAGGAGATGATTCGGACCCAATCATCATGACCACCCAGTTCCTTCATAAAATGACTTAGTGGATCGACGAGCTGGCCAACTAATTCAGGGAGAGTAGCCGATGATACACCAAACCGTCTGTTAATCCGCGTCGTATACGTGTCATGATGATTTCGTCAACAGAGCAATTCTAGCCTAATTGCGCGCCCTATCTGGCAAAGCCTAGACCACACGAAACCCACCGAGGCAGAGTCTAGGAGGTTGGACCCAAAAAACAGCGCCCTAATAAGCCAATACGTCACATGGTCAAGCCCAATACTCGTAAGACCTAATAAGGCAAGTATCTGAGGATCGACCTAAGACGGGGAGGCCAACAATACATTAAATCCGAGTAGAAAACAAATACCAGAGTGTAAGTCGTGCATGAAAACTCCATTGCATGGACAACACTCCAAAAGAAAAAAATCTCTTGCAAATCTAGAAGCACAAGTCTTGTAAGGAAACTCTCCTACGTGGACGACTCCTAACAAAGAAAAGATCTCCAACAATATATATTTCCTTAAACTACGCTACAAAAGGCCTATCCAAACAAGGACTCTCACATGATAAATAGGAAACAGGGTTGATGAACAAAGGTACGCTACAAAACCCAATTTAAAATATTACACTTTTCTCAAGCCGTGTTTGACTTAAGCATCGGAGTGTCATCTGCCACAATGGTGGTCTTTGGCTCACGTGTGTTCCCCGTTCAGGTCAAGATCAAAGAGACTGGGATTTGACCCCATAAGAGGCTATTAATAGCAATTTGAGAGAGGCTTCAACAAGAAGAAAAAAGAGTTTTATCTCCAAGTTCAAGAAAATTCTCTCAAACTTCAACCTAGGGATGACAATGGGACAGATTTGGGAAAATTTGTCCCCACTCCGTTGGAGATCGCGAATCTCCGAATATTCGTTTATCACATTTTTTTTAAACCATATCTGCATCGGACGTATCGGCGGATATCCGCCCCACCTCGAATATTCGTTTAAACAATGGTTTTCCTGGTGGATAACGAAACCCTGCCCGTACCACCCCAAAAAATACTAACCCAAGCCTCAACATTACAAAGATATACATAACGAAACCCAATTACAATGACTGATATCATTGATTTATTTAGGAACAGATTCCCATTTCCCCACCTTCTCTATTGCATCAATCTTCAACAAAACAATTCACTGCAACCTGACCTCTAACAACAAAAAATAAAAATAAAAACTCAATTCTCTCTTCCTTATTTTATCATTCTCTACAATCTGCAATATTTACAAAGAATTAAAATAGGAGTGGTGTTTTGTTTCTATAAAAGAAAGAAAGGAAAAACAAGAAGATCCAACTCCCATCGATGAGTCTCAGAGGTCAGATTCTTGAATCTTTACAATATGGTCGAAGCTTACAAAAGTTGTATCTCTCTTGAAACTATCTTTGATGTTCCATTCCTTCACAAATATGTGACTGGATGCCTTTCTTGGTGAATCTTGAGCTGTCTAACAACAATCTCTTTGGTCCCATCCCTCCAGAGTTGTCTAATTGCGTGTATTTGAACACTCAACCTTAGCAATAATTTGTCCTTCAGGTCCAATTCCTTACCAGCTCGCTTACCTCATTCATCTCAGGAAGCTTTCTTTCTTGCTTTTTGTGAACAATTGGTCAACTCCAACCCTCCTCTTTGTCCTCTTAAACAATGTCCATTGCTTCTAACTTTGGAACCTCCTCTCACACTCACAAACAACCACATGAGACAAAGAAAACAACTTTTTATCCATTGGGCGGGGCTAAAGTGTGTAAAATCAAACCCTAAACCTAACATTCTCACAGACAGTAGAGTAAAGCAAATGGGGGTACAAACTTACCTTTTTCGCTGCAGAAGAGGGGTTCTGATGAGACTACGAGGCGGAGAGGAAGACGGGGAGAAAGAAGTCTGAACCAGATTGAGCAAGGTGGAGAGTGGAGTGGACTGTAGAGAGATTGAGAAGTGGAGAGTGGAGAGTGGAGAGATAGAGTCAGATCGATGGGTGAGTGGTTTAGGTTAGGGTATTTTTTCTATTAAGGGTTAAGTGTACTTTATAAATTACTTGCATAAATGGATATGGGGCGGATATGGCCAAATCCGTATCCCCCGAGTATTTGATAGATACAGGTTGGATCCCTAAAACTGCCTCGAAATTTGTTTAGACACATTCAAATTCGTCCCATTCGAGGCGGGTGAGGCAGATATTCGTGAAAATACGCCCCACTGTCATCCCACTCCAACTCTCTATCATCTATTTGAGTGAGCCTTGAAAGAAAAGAAAGTTTCCAATGCATTATTATGAGTGTCATTTAGACCAGACAACTTTTTTGTTTGAGATCTATGCCTTAGGGAGACAACCCCTTTGCTCCCACCCCAAACCTTCATATTTGTAGGAGTGAAAGGTCTTACTTCTAAGGTCTATAAGGAAGTGAGATTCCGAGTTCAAGCCTTCTCTAATTAGTCTATTTGAGAGACATTGTTAGAGAGCCAAAATCAAGTGTCGTTAATCACTTGTCGAAAGTTATATTGTGGATGGGTTTCGACCTTGCGAAGTCATGTTTGTAGTCTTGAGGTTGAGCTCTCATTAGAGAAAACTTTGTAACCTGGTCCACAGGAATCACTACAAGAAAAATTGTGTACCATAGCGTTTAAAAACCGCTATGGTAGGATACCATAGCGGTTTAGTAACCGCTATAATAGCCGGAGCTATAATAGACCCAGGGTATTTTATAGCGTTTCAAAACCGCTATGGTAGCCTCTGCCATAGCGTTTTAAAAACGCTATAGTAGACTCTAAAACCGCTATGGTAGACTCTACCATAGCGTTTTAAAAACGCTATAATAGCCTCTAAAACTGCTATGGTAGAGTCTACCATAGCGTTTTAAAAACGCTATGGTAAGTCTACATAGAAATTTTTTTTTTTTTTTTTTTTTTTTTTTTTTTTTTTTTCTATCAACTGTTAATTATTTTCAACTCAAAAGTATAAACATTCACATTATAGAATCCAAATAGGATCACTAACAACAAAATTATAATTTTTTTGATCATCATCATCATCATCATCAAAGCCCATTCCCGAGATTTTCGGGGTCGGCTACATGAATTTTGGTCATCATCATCATCATCAAATTATAATTTTTTTGATATCAACTCAAAATTACAAACATTCGAATCATCATATATATTGTACTATATTGGTGGACATTAACATTATAGAAATCAAGCATTCCATTACATAGCACATTGCAACCCAATAGCAATATAGCAATGGAGAGTCTGTCGAAAGACATGGAGAGAGTGCTAAACTTCCCAGAAGAGATGGAGAAGATGCTTCACCCACTTGCACGCCGATATGTCAAGAATGCCAAGGCCATCTTCCGCACCCCAGCTGATATTTATGAGCACCCCACCTTTTACTCATTTGTTCTTGACATGCCAGGCCTCGAGGCCGCCAATATCAAGGTCACCTTTCTCTCTCACTAGTCTTAGACTCATTTCTCTAGTCTTAGACTCACCTTTCTCTCTGCAGGTGAAGGTAGAGAATGGGATACTCCATGTGGCTGGGAAGAAAAAGAAGAACCAGCAGCAGCAGCAGCAGGGGAATGAAGGAGGAGCTGTCAAGGCATTACGGATAGAGAGGAGGCGAGCAAGGTACATGAGGAAATTCACTCTCCCTGAAGATGCAATTCAAGAGGTACATCAGGTGTCCAGGTTCTACTGGATTTGTCAAAAAGAATAAGCATATGAAACAACTAACTAATCCTGGGCTTATTGGATTAAATGGAATTTCTACCACTGTCAAAGTCTGACTCCTAAAGTAATACTTGACATTGGAAAAGGACAACCATCATGGTGAATAAAAATTCCAAGGCCACATTTAGGTCTCCACTTTGGCTTCTGTTAAAGAGATCTGCTAAACAACCTGTCTGTACTACAAATATAACCAGAGATTCTTAAGGAGAAAACAGCAAGAACTAGAAAATGGATAAAAGTCCATCTAGTAGAACAAAGTTGTCATTCAAGTGGGAGGGACTTACAGTAGGAAACAAGAAATAGATTTCCAAGCTGACATTACGCAAAGACGAGTACTGAATATTGCTTTATGCCGATGTTCCACAGGTGCTGATGTAGGAGCGGCATGATGTTTATCTGCAGTAATAAAACTGCTGAATGAGCACATTAGTTGGAAGCTGAAAGAACCAGGAAACACCAATAAAATGATCGTCTGAAATGGCTTACCATTGTCATAGCATATGTATAAGAATGGTCCAACAGCTAACATCTTTTGCAATCCTGCCTCAGATAAACAAAGCATTGTAGAGGTGAACGATAAAGCGTTTTAATTAGTATGACATTATATACCACTGATGTTCTTATTTATCACAAAACTTGATGATTTGTTTTTAAAGGTCACATGTGTTTCATACAATAAAAACTATCATTGCGAGTGAGAATGTTTCCTTTTAGTTGGAAGAAAGAAAGCAACCAAACGAGTCCAAAATCTTTCAGAAGTTACACAAGATAGTTTGTTCCTCGCGGATGCTCAACGCCGAAGCAATAGGAGGCATTCCATGGGTATCTTATGATTCTTATCAACATCCACTGTAATGATCAAACAACAGCAGCAATGCGTAGCAGCAACAGCAGCACCTCAGCACAGCAGCAACAGCAGCAACAGCGCAGCAGCGGCATCAGCGACTCAGCAGCAGCATCCGCAACAGCAACACAGCGCAGAACAGAACAGAGCAGCTCTGTTTTGCAACAGAGTGCTCTGCCAGAATTCTGCCCCTGTTTAGATGTGTCGCAACCGCAATTCCCCGCATCATCCAGGCCGCATACCGTCACTAGACAACAAAAATGTGGGTTAATTTGCCATATTACAGCTCATAAAGAAGGCAAAAAAGACAGCCAAAGCACATGGACTTTAGTCTCTCCATAGAAAGTATTTGAACCCAAGCGAGATGTTCACTCGATTCAAGAAAATATTGCCTTCCTATTTGGAATAAATTGCAAAGGGTGCTTTTATTCAGTTAATTCAACCGAATCATAGTGAAGTGATAGTAGGTTAGTGTGTGACTCGATACAATACCTGCATATGGTTGAGGTTATCCCAAGGGATCTTCTCCGTGACTAGCTCCCATAGTATTACACCATAGCTGTACACATCAGACCTAAAGGTTTCCAGGTCATCAAACAAACAGAACAAGAACATTTGTTGAGTCATATAATTGCAAAATCAAAGATAGATATAATATCAAAGATAGATATTTGTTGAGTCATAGATAAATTAAAACATACCTTCACTGTCCAATTTCTATCAACTAGTACATTTGACGACTTCATATCACGATGGACAACAGGTGGGTTGCAGTGATGAAGATAGTTCATTCCTCTTGCCTAGTAGATGTCAGTTAGAAAATTGATCAGTCTAGAGTAAACTCTTTGGGTTAGAAATACATAACCGGCTCAAAAGAATAAGAAGATAGAAATATCAGATATCAGACAATCAATGGCTGTCACCTTCATAGACAATACTAAAATCAGATAACTGAAATCAGCTCACTGTCTGTGCCCAGCAAACCGAACAAAGCCAGCAATCTCTCAGACATAGAGCACGCAGCACACGCACGTTTCTGCGACCCGAGCGTACCCCGGATTGCCCAATAACAAATGCTCCAACCAACGCTGCGACAGTTCAGCGTTCAGCGTAGCAACAGCAGCAGTAACAATTCAGCGTATCAGCAGCATCAGTAGCAGCAGCAGCAGCAGCAGCAGCAGCAGCAACAGCAACAGCAGCGGCATCAGCAACGCAGCAGCAGCAACAGCAACAGCAATGCAGCGCAGAACAGAGCAAACCTGTTTTGCAACAGAGTGCTCTGCCTAAACATGTTCCTGTTTATCTGTGTCGCAACCGCGATTTCATAATTGTAACAAAATTCAAATGGAGGTAACAAAATGAGAGTTAATTGTAAGACCTTTTAAGTTTGTTCCCTCTTTCTGTCTCTGTCAGTTTCTCACTCTCATGAGGCACCCTTTTATCTACATTAGGGATTATCATATTTACAATTTTTTCTTCATGTAAAGCTCAATCTGAAGATCATCTATTGGTTAAGAAAATTTCTTAACTTTATATGCACAATTGCAGAAAGACTATCCCCAATTATAAATTTAAGAAGAGGACTGTGGATGCTTCAATATCCAAAGAAACCATTGAAGTACATAACTTACAGAATTGAGGAATCAAACCATTACATTGTAGCATTGCTATACACTTCTCCTAATCAACTTTGGCATAAATTTTCCAACAAACAAAACAACACCACTAAACAGCTAAGCAGCGAAAACACTTCAATCAATCATCAAAACAAAAGCCCAAGCAACCTTATTAAAATACAAACTAAACTAAACCTAACTAAGCCCCAAGTAACAAATCCTCAATCACAAAAACTCAAACAATCAAACCGATTCAGAACTCGTTTTCAACATAATTAATGATAAAATATAAGGATTTCAAACCTCATGCAATGTGGGAGCATCATTCGTTCCATCTCCGGTCACAGCTACAACATGACCTCTGAGCCGATCTTCCCATCACCTAAACAAACATCAAACATTCATATGCAGAGAGGGATATCAACTATGCATTTTCAAGTACATGATAGACCTTAAACAAATATGTATGAAAATCGTAACAACCATGCGAAAATAATTTAGGAGACAATCTAATAGACCTCAGTTTTTTCAATAGATGCCTTGAGGAGGTTCTTTGAGAGGCAAACTATTTTCCTTGTGTGCATTTTGAAATTCATGATGAAGCTAAAAAAGAAAAATGAAAAAGATATCAAAATTGGAATCAATCATAAATGAAAAAGGAAAATTTGCAAAATATTATAGCAATAAAGATAAACTTAACTCAACCTACTTCACAAAAATAAGAAAGTGAAGCAATAATCAGTTAGTTGAATGGAGATTTATCTCTAAATCCAATACATTAGCCTTTAATAGAATTCTGAGGGCTCAATCATTCTGACCTGCCATATATATGTACTAATACTACACTTAACATACAAACATATAACTACGTCACTAATGAAATGAATTTCAGAAGCATTCCTAAAATAGCTACCGTGCATTCATAGGCAAGTTAAAAGAGAAGAATCATGCATTACTATTCAAGTCCCAGTTACCTCTTCATACTTGCCAACAGCAGATATGTTATTTTCTGTAGCCAACTCAATGACATCATCCAAGTTTTGCTGGATTGATGACTTTTCCGTTTCTAGCATTTTAACCTGAAGTACAAAATGAGCTAGTTCAAACTTCATAGGGTGCTAACCTTATAAAACCACTTAACACAAACAGAATTAACCAACATGTTAGAGACTGGTACTTAGGAGCTACTTCAAAAGACAAATCATATACAAACAATCCTAGCAGTAAATGTTAATTATCATAAGCAGCAATAATTTGCAAACGAATGCATATGCATTTTGTATTTTTAACACAGTCTAACTACATTTTCAACTTAAAAGAAAATTTGTTACTTAAAAAAACACATGAGATAGACTACAAGAAAAAGGCATAAAAATAAACTGACTCATTGAAAAAATTTTAGTTCACTTGCTTTCAGAGAGAATGTGTGTGTTGACATCATTCTTTGATTAATCCACACAGTTGCGATTAAACTAACAAAATATATCATTCATGGAAATAAGGAGAAAAACAAAAGGAAGAACGACAGAAACAGAAAGAAATCAGTACTTCAAAAGAACAAAGATTAGGATGTAATCCTGTATGAGCCCATGCCTTTTATATGTAAATTTCCCTCTTTTATGACTGACTTATGTTTATCATGCTCAAGTTTTCTGTCTCTGCAAAAAATAATTCTGACTACAATAGCAACATCTAAAGATTGAGACTACAATAGCCAGATTGCCATGGCTTTTTTTGTAATTCAATTTGCCAATAGCTAAATGAGTTTATTCAATAACTTAATGCTAACATGTATGGATTACATAGATAACATCACCAGAAAGTGGACGCTTTTGACAGTCTGATTTTTAGACAGAACCCTTTGACTAGCCTAGCACCATAGATAACATCTAATTAAACACTACAGTCGCACCTTTTCAATCCGAAAAACATTATTCAATCAGTGGAACAATCTCATTTTGTTTATCTTTTTGGAGCTGAAACCAAAGCAAGTTGCTATATCGACAGGTTACCATGTCATATGCAAAACATAAAAAGTTAAAACGTGCCTATAAGAAAAAAATATCAATTTGTTCTACCAAAACTTGTTTTATTTGAATATCCATCGAGCTCCTTTAAATGGTATCCTGACAAGTTACGATGTTGCATCATAAACTACAATACATAAAAGGTTTAGAATATGCCATACTCTAGGATTTCTTCTATTAGAACGTCCATTCAGCTCTTTTAAATGGCGTTCTCTCTGACTTTTATGTCTTGAAAGTTCCAAATTTGATTCTGCTCAGTACTTCCAGACAGAAAAGTTACAATTCATCACCTGCAACATTAAATAGACAAATCACATTAGATGATCGTCTCAGGTATAGTAAAGCCCTGTTATATCACAGGAAAATATTATTCAATCAATCAAACAATCTCATTTTGTCCATATCTTTGGGACTTGAAAACGAAGGAAGTTGCACAGTCCCATATCAAGAAGTGACCATGTCTCATGCATGACCAATAATACATAAAAAGTTTATAAGCAAAGCATCAGTTTGTTCTACTTGAACTAGCTTGTTTGAAAATCCATTCAGGTATATTAATTCCACCATATCGACAATCACCTGTTTTACTTTGGCTCGGATTAATGCTTCCGTGCATGGTGGAGTCCTACCATAGTGGTGGTTACATGGCTCTAAGCTCACATATGCTGCTGCATTTTCTGCAAAATCCCCAGCTTCCCTCAAAGCAAAGACCTGCAATTTTCAACTCCTGCCTCAAATATCAATGCATTTTCAGATGTCATTAATTGCCTGATCAAATGCTTTTAGTTCCGAAAAGAATACACTTGTCCAAAGTATAGTGTATTTATTCAGTAAATGGCAAACTAAGATACCTGAACACATTGCAATCAATAAATATGCATGCTATTATGACAGCAAAATGGATACAATGCACTTATGAAGCCTACACAGAGATGAACCAAGAGACAATTTTTGCAAAAAGATTTCTCATAACAAAAAGGTAAAGCATGGAGGTAATCCCTTAATTCTGTAAAGAAATAAGCTTTCCAATTTCAAAATATACAAAAAGACATTGGCATTGGCAAGCATTGCAGTTTCTGAAAATTGCTTATCCCATGTATAACAAAGTGAACAGAGGAAAAAAAAACTGAAGACAACTAAACAAACTCACTGTTGACATTGGAGAAATTGACTGAATATGGAGAGCTTAGGTCTATTTATATGCTTACAAGTTGCGAGCATACAGTTTATAAGTTGGCCATCAAGTCTCCCAGCTCACAGTTCAACAGAGCTCATGGTAGTCCATTTTAGGGTATCAAAATTGTCGACATAGCTGTCTTGGTCAGATTTTAAGATAGTGCCAAAATCACAATAATAGAAGAAAGAGACTTCAAATACATACCATCTTGAAGTGACAGTATACATGCTACAATGATATAAAAGGAATTCAATAAGAACATACTCAACTTCACATATTATTCCATCGAATATAGCAATAGGTGAAGAAACTAAGGAACATATTTCTGATCAACAAAACAAATGTAAATGGATCTCAAAGAAGTGAAAATATTTACTGTTACAAACAGGAAAATAATCATCAACTCTTGTTGTAACTAAGTCGCACTGTCTATATAGGATAAACACCGTAAAACTGACGACCTACAGAACACTGGAATTCTATAAAATTGTGCACGAGAATAGTAAATAATAATTAATTCTCTTCAACCAAGCCAACTAATATAAAACTAATTAGTATGGCACAGTCAACAAACTTGTTAATATTTCAAGTACCTTGCGTCGCCTAGCTTGTGTAAAACACCTTCAAGTTGTTTCTCCAAATTTTGCAACTCTTTCACATTAAGTGGCCCAAGATCTAACCCAAGCAAATGCCTTGAATAATGAAAATATCTTAAAAGAGTTAGAAATTTTTAACATTTTTTTTTTTGAGAAATCAAATTTCTTGAACAAACAATTGAGATTTAAGAATGACAATTAAACTGTAAACAGGTTTGCTGGTCTATGAAGAAGAGCATGATTCAACTTCTCCTAGCCGTTTTCATTATGGACACTTGGTTTGCTGATCTATGAACAATTTCTTGAACAAACAATTGAGATTTAAGAATGACAATTAACTTCTAAACACTAAACACAAACAAGTATAATCTCTTCCTTGCAAATATCAAACCTTTTGAAGCAAGACCCTTTACTATATCAAAAACAGTAAACTTCTAATAAACTCCTCTCAAAATCAAAATGTAGACATGTAAACTCCAACAGTTGAACATGTTTTACAGATGCCCAAACACCCAAATAACAACATAAACAAGCAAAAACTCCACGCAAAATGAAGAATTTCATCAAATACAGAGCAAAAGAAGAATTCTAGAAGAAAAGGAGTAAATGGTATACAAAGCACAAACCTTTGGCTTGAATCACCATCTGCAGGAGGCAAGAAATCACTGGAATGCTCCAATCAAATTCGCCCATAGGTGGCACTCACGGGTGACCCGACAATGGAAAACAAACCCCTCTGAGCGACTTCATATTCATAAAGAAACAAATCCTCAATGTAAGGGCGGCTGAAGGAGGAAGGATCTGTGAGCCCCCGTTCTATTATTGTTGTTCTTCTGTCTCTCGATCTCTTAGTGTCTTGATCTTTCTGTCTCCCCCGCTCTCTCCCCCGATATAGCTCTCTCCTCGATCGAGCGAGAGGTGAATCGAGAGTGAGAGCGACAATGAAAAGAGAGGCGACAGTGAGAGGAGAGAAGTGGAGAGGCGAGGCTAGGGCAGACCTTTGTAGCGAGGGAGACAGATCGAGAAGGAGAGCGGGATTTGAGATGGATTCTTCTTCCTTCCTTCCTTTTCTTTCTTTTGCTTTTTTTTTTTTCGATTCGAGCGGGATTCTTGCCGCCTGCCAATTGAATTCCCGCCTACATATCTTTCATGGCATTTTACAACGCAAAAATGAATTTGGCCGTACAAAGTTTGCATAGCATTTTGGCCCCATTGAACAAATTTAGGTTTTGACTTTTTATAGCACTTTAGGTAAAAACGCTATGGTCATATGCTATTAATGACCTGTTTTGTTGTAGTGAATTCATTAAGAAAAGTTTGTAACATGTGTTCGCCCTTCCAAGGATAACGTAACCAATATAGATTGAGACCAATCAAACCTCAATTTAGGTAAACCTTGTTATGTTATATGTTGTGGTATTGTCTCTTGCACTATCTTTTAAGCACTTCCATTATGATCTAACAACCACCACCATCATATTTCTAGCCACGGTCGTTGCCACCAACACCACCATACCACCATCGCCTTTACAACCATCATCACCACAACCATGACCAATCATAATTGCCACTACTTACTATCGCATCGCATTGCCGCCGCCAACACCATGTAGAGAAATCAAATACTTTTTTAGCTTTGCATAAATTTTTTTTAATTGCTACCAAGCGCCTGTAAATTAATGCATTGCACACTAATGCAAATGTATTATCTACAATGTACCAATCGGAGCATAAGTTAGTTTATTATTCCAAAGTGTCTATAAGATCTCCTTTACTTCAAACAATTTTTCCAAAAATTCTTTTTTCTAAGCTAAAACAGTTTTCAAAAAGAGACTATTCACCTCCCATCTACTCTCACTCACTAGATTTTAGCATACTTTCTTAATGGCCCTTTAGTCTCACTAATCATATCTTAGCGCATTTTCACCTTCTTTCGAAACGCGACCCTACCACCCGCACACCCTCTCTTCTTATCCATCAAAGCCCAGCCAACCTACCTCCATCATTAGCACTCGACCCCTTCTCTGACCTAAATTGCCACTCCTACCCTACCCGATCATTGACCTGATCAAGCGAAACTAACCGTAAGTGATGGAAGTAACAACTACTCACTTACTCAAGAAAAAATAATAATAGCAAATGAGGAGAAAAAAATTAAGCATTATTCAATTTTATATTCATATAAATATAGTTTTGAGCAAAAAAGGCAATAATCTGATAATTAACTAGAAAACAATTAAGGTATGCATTATATCAATAAATAGTAAATTCTTCCATACTCGTAAAAGTCAATTTTCATTTTTAGAATTTTTTTGAGTTTTCTTGTAAAAATGTTCTTAATTTGGACTCATTGGATCCACATTTCATTCCACTTTTTAGACAGAAAAAATAAATAGAAATTTTATTTCCCCTAAAATAAGCATGTCTATAAATACATTCTACGACAAAAAAAACTAAATTATTCAGAAGCAAAATGGTTGACTAGATAATATTGGAAAGACACCCAGTGGAGCTTATATTACGAAGTTCAAATTTTTTTTTTAGTTTTTTGTTGTTGATGTACAAGGTTTTCCTTTGTTCTTCTGCATACTTTAACATCATCAAGGAAATTTCTTATCGTTTTCTTTATTTTGTATATGTATGAGAGGTGCAAATTCCTACATGTATAAACAGTTCATTTATGAGTTTAATATAAACTTAGTTTAATTCTTTTTGTCATTAATGATTGCAGGTATAATGACTAACAACATGGGTTTCGAAGTGTGATTGCTCATACAAAAACTAGTTTCAAATAGAATATGGTTCATGTCATTGTTGTTTGTTGCTCAAGCCTCTTTTGGAATTGGAATGAAGTTGGACATACAAGAGAAATATGTATTCTTCTCAATCTTCTCTAAATCTTACATGCAATGCCTACAACAATCATCTTTCTCATCTAATATATATTTTTATTTTGGTTTTTAATTGAAGGTGATAATGGATAATGGTGCAGTACAAATAACTAGGGGTGGGCACGGGACGGGATGGGACGAGATTGACTCATCCCTATCCCATCCCGTTCATTCGGGATCAGGATGGGACGAGATGGGATAAACCCCATCCCGACCTCGTCCCATTCCAAACGGGTTCGGGACAGGATCAGTGTGCTCTAGGAACATATAATCTGGAACATATATAATCTGGAACTGTGGAACATATATAATCTGGAACATATTCATAATTTTATCATTCACAAATTTAAAATTTTCATTTTGGAAGAGAGTTCCCAAAACATTTCAACAGATATGGCGGATTAACGTCATTGAGCAACAGAACAGGTTGTTTCCAAATACACCCAAAGAGAGTCGCCAAGATGATTAGGCTTTCGAACTTGGAATAACAAGCTTGATTAAAATGGGCAGAGATTAGAAACAATACATGTTTGCCTCAATGCTGCTTGTTCAATCGAACTGAAAGAACAGAACATGTGACTTAAGGTAAGATTTCTAAAGGATGTATCTATTCAAAAACTACATTCTCTCTAAATTTTATCAAAATCAGAACAATCAAGGAAATAAAACAATCAAGAAATCTCTCTCTATACTCAAGTCACCAAACAGTGATCATCTATCCGAGTGATAGATTAGCAGCAAGTAACCGCGCCTTTAGTCAGGGAGCAAGTCTTCTTTGCTTTTGTGGGATCCTCCACTTCCAAATTATAAATATTAATAATAAATATTAAAAAATTAGCTCGGGACGAGACGAGATTGGCGGGATTGAAAATCTTCATCCCATCCCATTTTAGAACGGGATCGGGATGAAATTATTCAATCCCATTAAGACCCGAAAAAATCGGGACGGGTTCGCAGGATGGGATGCCCACCCCTACAAATAACATTGTCCAAGCTTGATGGAATCATCACTGGCATAAGATACAATGGGATTGATAATTTGCTCGAAACAAATAATCAGGAAGACAAAAGAGGGTAATTAATTATTTCCTCTATTTTTATAAGGAAAATATTGTTTAAACCCGTTGATTGAAGAGAGAACCCGAAAAACTCGGGTTCCCTTATAGATCAATGTCACTTTATTACGGTTACAAACTCAAAGGGTATTTGTAGCTTGAATATTATGATTGACATTTTTCTAAGCACCCCCCACCCACCCCCCCCCAAAAAAAATAAATAAAAGAAAATCTGCAATTTGCGAATGGCCCCGTTATTATCGTATTTTACTATGAACTTCCAAAGTTGCTGGAATATTAAACAACCAGTGTACCTCACGTCAAACATGTGCTATTTAAGAAATAAAATTTCCTTTTATTTACGACCAACACCCTTGATTTAAAAAAAGGAAAACAACCCAATCTAAGCATTTGAAGCCACATGTCATTCTCCTATTGAACAATGACCTTAGGAGAAAATTCATCGCTTCCTTTGGATTCCAGAAATATGCTCACTAAAATATTTAAACAAAGAAATAAAAAATTTAGCTTACAAAAAAAATCATAAACATAATTAATATGCATCTCAAGAAAAATATGTATGGGGGGGGGGGGGGGGGGGGGAGAGAGAAAAATAACCCATTTCTAATATAACAACCACATTATTACAACCAATTTTTACCATATCCTCTCCATGATCCAAGTGCAAGAATCTAACCTCTTTGCTTTTCATTCTTTGATCATGCTGCCATGTTTCTTTATTGTTGGAGATATACATTTTTAGCTTCACGTCTAAAAACTTTAAGGAAATATATGGAGATTTTGAGGAAATTTTTTGTTGTAGAGTTTTTAAAAAAACCCTACAGTCTCGTTGTGCAACTCTTTTGAAAACACTATTTACATGACATTGTCAAATACCAATAGAAATAAATAGAGATTGGGCTCAAAGAGCCTAATTAAATACATTACATTTCTCTATAATAATCCTGAAGTGAGCGAGTGCCCATCTTGGGTGCGACACAGGCCAACAACTGGCCATCGTCCATTGCCCCAAACCATCCGAAGGACATTTCTTAAACATCGATAAGACCGTTTCTCAAGACATTTATTCATTGTTTGTTTGAATTTTATTATATTATATTTAAGTCCTCTTATTTTGTTAAAATTGTGGTTTGCACTGCCATGTCAACAATGCCCCTAAAAGGGCTGCAAAGATAAGATGTGCTTGAACGGAGATGTGAATAAAAATAAAAATCAAAGGAGATGTGAATAACACTTGGATGTTTTAAAATGGACAAAAAAAGGAAGTTTGGTGATAGTTAATTGGGAGAATAAAATTTCTACAAAACACTTTGTTGTGACTGCTGTAAAAGATTCAAATAAAAGTTAGGAACGAAGGTACCAATTTGTTCTTGGGTTGAGTCGCGGACTAGGTCGCTCTCTTTAAGACGTTTCGCGGCTCTGCCCAAGATTGTGCAAGCAGTGTACTAGCCCCGCCGTCCCCAGGATAAAACAGCCCAGAATCTTCTTTGTCTCGTTCAATCAATTGCACATTTGATGAACGGAATACTATCACCCTTAAACACTTGTTTTTGCTCGGAATCATCAATACATTGTAAATAAATAAATAACACGAAAATTTCTTCTTTGATTGAAATGCTAAACAAAAACAAATCTAATTGCAAAACGAAATCTCTCTTATTGAAACAAGGAAAAACTCTTGTTTTGTTTTTCTCTTCTCTTTTCTTATTTTTCTAAACTCTAAGTTGTGTTGCATTTATAGTGAGAATATAGATTCATTCAAAGTATGAAAATCCGGATAAGTGCATTGACAAAACAAAGAACTCGACTAGGTTCATTGACACAACAAATGCATGAAAAAACGTCCAAGCTTAATTGCAATTAAAATAAAATCATGGAAAACGTCCAAGCTTAATTGCACTTTAAAAACAAAACATGGAAAACATCCAAGTTTAATTGCACTTAAAATAAAAAACGTGGAAAACATGGCAATAGGAAGACGTCTAGATTCATTCCCTCTTTAGAAATTCAAAATTTATTTAATGAAAATAAATTTGTAGCAAAAAGAATGGGTTGCTCTCTTAATGACCCGACCCGGACGGACGGACAGCGGCGGCGGCAGCGGGCGATAGTCTATCTCTCCCTCCTCACAAAAGTGTGGTACCCCCAAGGGGTCCAAGCCCAAGTCCTAACAATCTCCTTATAAACTCTAACACAAAGAGTTATATAGTAGATATGGGACTAATATTAGAGAGAGAGATTCAGAGACTAAAATCAGAAAGAGATCCAGGGTTCAAATCCAGGTTCACACCCATTTTCTTTTATTTTAAAAAGCCATATTTCCAACAATCCCCCACTTGGATTTTTAAAAACATATTTCCAACAATCCCCCACTTGGATTTAAAAACAATTTTCATCGAGCAATCTAAAAAATATAAGATTGTGCATAAACAAAAGTGTCTTTCGACTTGAACTCTTGCGTAGTGTTCATGCTTTAGATTATACTAGAGTAACTCGTAGTGTTGAACTCTATCTCTAACAGACATTACACGCACAACCTTACCAGGGTGAAGTCTAAAAAGCCCGTGCGTTATGGCCATGCACGTATATCCCAGTATAGTGAAGGCTCTAGGAATTTTGCCCACAAATTCCATAGGAAGCGGCCAAACTTCCACAATCACTTAGGTGAGTCTATCAAGAGTACTCCTGTAGCTAGGTACTCCACTCCACATAGAGTATAGACCTCATTAAGAGTTTTTTTAACTCATCCTACAATCGCTTCAGGAATTCATGCTTTAATCTAGGAATGAGATTGCTATTATGTCAGCATGATTCACATCATATCATTCATGACTTGTTATTACCCATTGAACCTATTTCTTGGGATCTCCAGTCTATAGGTTGGGTTACCGTCATGAATAAATCATCAATCTAAGGGCATTAGTCCCATTCCTTTCGAGGTTTTGAAAACCTTATCTCTAGCTAATCCTTTCGTCAAAGGATTAGCCAAGTTCGCATCAGTTCGTACATGATCCAATCTCACAGCACCAGTAGATAGAATTCTCTAATCGTACTGTGCTTACGACGTATTTGTCGTTTCTTGCCGTTATAATAACGGTTCTGTATTTTTCGCAATAGCCACGGTACTATCGCAATGGATCATCAAGACAGCTGGAATCGGTCTTTCCTATAAAGGGATCTCTGCTAGCAGGTTTCTTAGCCAACCTGCTACTTCTCTAGCCGTGGCTAGTGCTATCATTTCTGACTCCATCGTGGACTGTGCCAGAATGGTTTGTTTCTTCGATTTCCAAGAAACAGCTCCACCAGCTATATTGAAAATATAGCCACTTGTGGCTTTGGAGTCATCTGAAAGGGTGTTCTAATCAGCATCGCTATATCCTTCAAGGACAGCGGAAAACTTCTGTAATCCGAGGTTCTTAGTCCTCTTCAGGTACCTCATGACCCTTTCAATTGCATCTATAAGGCTCCTTGAAAGCTAAGGGAAACCTCCTTGACTGAAAAGACATAGTAATCGGGGCCATGGAGTTAAGAAGGTCATTTCCGTTTACTTCTCCTAGGCTCAGATTCTATGACTTTATCAGTTTCATGCATCCTTATCATAGGCACGTTATTTGAGGATGTACCCTCACTATTCCTCGAAATAACCCCCACTATGCCTCGAAAATAAATGCAATTTATCTTTTCATGAATAATTTCTTGAGAAACACAAAAATTTTCTCAAAAAAAATCAGGATCCACAAAATTATTTTTAGCATGTATAAAAATATACGTAAGCTTTCCATTAAGGGACTTTTGAACTTCGGTCCCTCTGACTATTGTCATAAACAAGTTTAGCCACTTTTTCAATGCATATTAAGTGATGGTCTTCTTGCTATTTGAAGCAGACCATGCATTCAACTATTAAGGACTCACAAAATGAGAATATCGAATAAAATACCCATTCTATTCACCTCGCTATTCTCATTTTCTTTTAAGTTCAAGGATCAACTAAGAATATCATTAGAAAACGTACCTTAAATTCAGCTTCTGAATTTTTCAAACTTTGATGTAATCACCAAGCTAGATTTGTGCATCCTCTGGGAATTTAGTTGCAGACTTAGATAATAAAGTTCTGCAACAAAATCAAGCAATAGCTTGAATTGTTCTAGATTGCCATCAACATCATCATCATGAGAACATATCCTTTCCATAAGAATTCATGTCCTCATGTGGAAGTCCGACCAACTTATGGTCTGAGCAAAATCATTTATGCATTGACATCAAGAACAAAATTCACAGGTCAATCTGTATACAAATGATTCCTTATATCCTCCTTATGTCAGCTTAACATCAAACATCAACTGTAACATTAATCACAAAGTTTTCTTTCCATCAATAGTATTGAGAAATAGAAGCATTGTAATTTGCACAATAGATCAATTATTGTTCTCACCAAAATAGACTGAATCATCCAAAATGCATAACATAATTATCATAGAACTGCATACTCATTATCTAAAGAGTAACATGCATAGATGATATTGTTCACTTCTCACGAAATGTTCAAATGGAATTTATTGATTCAGATTTCATGATATTCCAACTCAGAAAGCCTAAAAGAGCAGCACATTTAATTAAATTTCTATGAAATTTAATTTTAAAGCATGGTGTTCTATTCATACACGATCTCCTCTAGTTAGTCCTCCATGGTTTTAGAGTTTAGACTATATTTTACATTGTCAACATGTGTATATGTATGTCAATCTCTAACTACGTAAATCATAATGTAAACTAATATGATTTCACAATATGGTTGTAAAGTCACCATAAAAATATCTTTAAAAATACACAACATGGAAAACCACCATTATAGATAAAGATATCTGAAATTGTAAACGTAGTTGTAAAACTCTAAATCATGTGGATCTTTAAATATAACCCTCTTTCCAAACTTTTCAAATGTTGCCATGGGGTTGTATCCTTGCATAGAAAACTGCTCCCAACCCAATTTGACAACAAGAACTACCACCCAAGGTAACAAAGGTACATAATGCAAACAAAACTAAACTCCAATCCTTGGAACAAAGTTTGTTTAGGCTAATGGGTTCCAAAACAATTAATTTGACACACACATAAAAACTGTGTTTATGTTTGAAACGGAAGGACTTTACCCCTCCATATGTTGCTATTTTTTATTTTTTATTTTTTATGAACATGTGTTCTCAGATTGCCAAATTGTCAATCTAAATAAACTCCAAAACTACTCATAGCTCACCATTGCCATCAATCAACTCTGGCCCATTGAACTCACAATATGATTTCAGTTTATTTACAAGACAATTTCGTACAAATAAACTAAGAGATTGAAGAAGTCTGACAAAGCAAAAGGGACTAACATTCAACATTATTTATAATTACAAGTCAATTTCATGTAAACAGATGGCATTGATGTGCAATCAAACAATGCCTCCACAATAGTTTTTCAATCAAGTTCACTCGGACTTTTATCATTTAATATCTATTTTCAATTGATAGAAGCTTGTTCAAAACCCAATTTTTGAGCCAAGCAATCACAGATGCTTATAGTTTCATGAATCAACATATATATGTATTCAATCTATGTCAGATTGATCTAGCATGTTCAACCCAATTTGAGACAAGAAACAAAGCAATCAATCTAATCTGCGTTTATTTTGGAGGACAAAATATCATTTTTGAATATATAAGAAAAACACTCTAGGCTAGAATATCTCATGCAATTTATATATATATATATAAAATCAGGACTAATTCGCATACATACAAACAACAACCTAGCTAAAATGGTTATCCTTACACACCCAACATGATTGAATAATCACATACTTACAAGTAATGAAACCAAAATCTTTGAGAAACACAGGGTATTATTTCAACCTAATCAATTTCATTACTTGTTCAATCTTTTTTTCTAAATTTTCGTAATTTATATTATGAAAAATAAAGGGATCATTCTTTTAATCTTAGTCATAGCAGAAATAAACGTCTTAAAATTGTTGTGACTGTTGTAAAAGATTCAAATAAAAGTTAGGAACGAAGGTACCAATTTGTTCATGGGTTGAGTCGCGGACTAGGTCGCTCTCTTTAAGACGTTTCGCGGCTCTGCCCAAGATTGTGCAAACAGTGTACTAGCCCCGCCGTCCCCAGGATAAAACAGTCCAGAATCTTCTCTGTCTCGTTCAATCAATTGCACATTTGATGAACGGAATACTATCACCCTTCAACACTTGTTTTTGCTCGGAATCATCAATACATTGTAAATAAATAAACAACACCAAAATTTCTTCTTTGATTGAAATGCTAAACAAAAACAAAACTAATTGCAAAACGAAATCTCTCTTATTGAAACAAGGAAGAACTCTTGTTTTGTTTTTCTCTTCTCTTTTCTTATTTTTCTAAACTCTAAGTTGTGTTGCATTTATAGTGAGAATATAGATTCATTCAAAGTATGAAAATCCGGATAAGTGCATTGACAAAACAAAGAACTCGACTAGGTTCATTGACACAACAAATGCATGAAAAAACGTCCAAGCTTAATTGCAATTAAAATAAAATCATGGAAAACGTCCAAGCTTAATTGCACTTTAAAAACAAAACATGGAAAACGTCCAAGTTTAATTGCACTTAAAAACAAAAACGTGGAAAACATGGCAATAGGAAGACGTCTAGATTCATGTAAAAAATTCTGTTTAGATTCATTCCCTCTTTAGAAATTCAAAATTTATTTAATGAAAATAAATTTGTAGCAAAAAGAATGGGTTGCTCTCTTAATAACCCGACCCGGACGGACGGCGGCGGGCCCTCCTCACAAAAGTGTGGTACCCCCAAGGGGTCCAAGCCCAAGTCCTAACAATCTCCTTATAAACTCTAACACAAAGAGTTATATAGTAGATATGGGACTAATATTAGAGAGAGAGATTCAAAGACTAAAATCAGAAAGAGATCCAGAGTTCAAATCCAGGTTCACACTCATTTTCTTTTATTTTAAAAAGCCATATTTCCAACACACTTATAGTCCTTTTATCTTTCGTTGTGTTTATACCATTGGATGAAGTGCTATACTCAAAGAGTTTGGACTGCCTGGTTCACTGAACAAGGATAATAAAATTCATATACTTGACAAGCGAATATTTCATCAAGTTGTTCGTTTCACTCGAGTTAAAGGGTTATATAATTTTTGCCCTCCATCCCCAGTAGTACGACCAGGTTAGTATTTAGACCTCAAACTTGTTCGACGTTTACTTTAGATTGTTTGGGGAATAAGGGAGTCGGGGAAGAAGCAGTTTGTGTTTTTCTAATATAAATTTTTCTTCCTTAAAATGCTTTTAAAAAGACGAAATCCTGACCTTTTTTGGTCTTTGAAATGTGTATCAAGACGGCATAATGATATTTAGAGATTGTTTGTCTAATTAATATTGTTGAGGGGCAATTTGAAAATTCACTTTAGAAAAAAGGGAAGGGTAGTGAGGTTGTTTCATGCGTGGGGTCAACGTTATTATTCATTGTCAAATGAAATTAGGGTCTAAAGTACATATTGGACAAATTTTGGGTCTAAACACTAATTTGGTCATACTATTAGGTTGCAAAAGTTAAATAACGCTAAATATAATTAATAAAATACAGTGAGCATAGCACAGATTTGAGATGTTAAGTAAACTTGTTTCCTTCAAAGCAAGTTGTAGGAAATTGCAATTGATCATCCAAGGGATATTATAGGTTTTAACCAGTTGAATGGGAGTACAAATAAAATGTGGGTAAGAGTGAGAAGTTTGGTCAATTTTGACTCGGGTTGTTGGTGACTTTGTAAGACTTGAAGCAAATATATATATATTTTTTTTTGACAACAAGAGTATGGATTGAAGAAAAAAATGGCATTAAAAAAAAAACTCCCGAAATGACCTTTTATTCTCCTAATTAGTCAATGTGTGATTTCCTTGTTTTTTGTTTTTTTTTTACAAGAGTTGTTAGTGTAAGGGATCCAAATCGAACTACAAGTTTGCTTTATACTTTTCGTGAAGTGGACTTTATTGATTTAATTGTCACTGAAGCACTTAAAAGTTAGTCATATGGTTTCAATTATTTTAATAGCTAAAGCTGGGATCTATTTTGGAATGAACCAGGAGGAGGTGACGGCAAGCAAGAAGTGTAAGGTTCATTTCCTATTTATGGTAAATTGATCTATCTCCATGGTATTATAGTGTTGGTTTTAGTTTTGTGTAGAGGATTAAAAGGACCGAGTTTAAAGTTATAGTAGAAAATGATAATCAATTGGAGGAGATATCTTTCACGAGACCATGGGACCCTTGTAGAAAAGGCTCACTTTGTCCAATAATAAATATAGTCAAAAGGAGGTATCATTGATTTTTTTTAAAGGTTAGTTTCACTATTATTGGAATAATTAATCCAATACCCATGAATTTCCAGGTTTATAATGCTTAAAGATTCAATTGGTCAATTTTTTAGCATATGGAAGGATGGCAAGACTTCAATCTTAACACTACTAGGATGACTTTCAAGCTTGGAGGAAATGTGTAACAACGCCTAAGCATCTCATCTCATGAATTGGACCATTTTTAGCGTTGTTGATTGCTTATATATTTATATCATTCTTGGTTAATTGAATTGAAGGTTTCAATTCAATACATGGCTGTGGATAATATTTGTCAAAGTCATTTAATAATGCCATCAGGGCGTGAGTCCTACAATTCAAAGAGGCATGCAGTTTTAACTTTTAACTTTTAATTCACCCTCCCTCCTAATAAAAATTTGACTGGCCAGGTAATATTTATGTTTTAATATGTAGAAACTAATTTTTGTCATCGCTATTTGAGCGCATTGGATGTAGGATCTTCTTCTTCCCCATCTCATCTCATCTCATCACTATGGTTTTTATCTATGTAGGTTGATGACAAGTACCAGTGGTCTAACACAATTGATGAAATTAAGGTCCATGGTTGGGTGAGTAATATTGACGATAAGCCTCTAACAGGAAGGAAGGAAGGAGGCTTTTAGTTTTGGCAAATTACACCAAGTTTCGAGTTTAGGGGTGGTGGCCCTTTCAAGCAGGAACTTACATCTCATGTTGGCCCAACTTGCCTCACAGTAACAATTCAATCTCCACTCACATTTTATTTATAAAGTGTTTATTGTTTACAATTAGAAAATCTTATAATAATATGTTTTGTTTTTCAGAAATGGAGAATCCTGGAAGAAAGTTTATATTATGTTATGGTATACCTCACTCAATTCACGCCCCCCCCTGGCTGGAACACAAGAGCGTGGACTTTGGGATGACGCAAATAATCAGGTTTAATATGTCGTGAATTAATAACTTAAATCTTTCAACACCTACTGATAATTTGAAATTATTTAGTTGAAGGAGCATACCAAGCTTTCCAGCTTCAGACGATTTTGTTGATGCATGCTAGATTACTCGTCCGAGACAGGACAGGTACGTATATCTCTATCTATATATGTTTAGATGTTGCATCTGCATTCTGCCTTACACATTGGATATGAAGTTTACATGTTTTAAAAAATTAAAATTTTTAGATAATATACCGGCTGTTTTTGCTCATGTTGGCTTAGCTTTACCGGGAGAGGTTGGGTCCTGGCAGACAGACAGACAGAAGGCACGGTGATTGCATACTAAACTTTACATAGAATTATTCACTTAACCATTATTATTATTATAATACAATTTCTCATTAATATTGGGTTTTTAATATTTTTCAGGGCTACCAATTTTGGACTAGAGCCGGTCCTAGCTAATGGTTATTTTGCCATTAACAATGTCATTGCTGGAACCTAGGTCCCTGGTTTTATAGGAGATTACATGTTTGATAAATCAATTGTTGTCACACCAGGTATTTTGCGGTCTACAATAAGAAATTTATATATAATAAAAAAAAATTTATTGCATATTACATTACAGTATAACCGACAAACTTTGCCAAAATCTATTTATACTTTAGAACCCTCAATTTTATTTATTTAGTCGCACTTTTGGAAATAGGTAAGAAGATTGAATTGGGTGATTTTCTTTACAACCCACCAAGAGCTGGCCCTACCCTACACGGTGGGAAATTGGAGTTCCAGATCGTTTAGCTGCAGAGTTTTTTTTTTTTTTTTTTTTTTTAAATTCCAGAACCTGAGCCCAAATATTTTAGTCCAATCTTCAAAAATAAAGACAAGTTAGTTTTCTCTCACCACTACCACTCTATCACCATCGTCATCACTTTCTTCATAATCTCGTAAATTACATTACCAGTTAATTTTTTAATGTAGTTTTCATTTATTGAACAGGTTCAGACAATATGGGCTATGGGACCAATACAATGATTAACCTAAAACACTGGCTTAGAGGAAGAAAGCCGCCGTCGCCACCAAATCTAGGACGCTCTGGCCGTCACCGTGCTCACAGCTACTCTCGTTCGCCTGAGCGCAGTAGGGTGCGAAGCACAGATTCAGCGAGAGAGGGTGCGAGAGGGCCTGCGAAGCACAAATCCGGCTGAGAGAGGCTGCGCGACGAAAAGCCCTAGGTCGTCCACTCTGCGCTGCTAGCTTGACCGGCCGCCGCTCTCCCTGGCTGCGAGAGGGGTATAACTCTGCCTGGCCGCCGCTCTGTCCCCGCCGCCACTGCCTGGCTATCGCTCTGTTCCGCTGTCAGGATCGATCGATTGCTTGGTGCTGTAGGTCTGGCTAGGGCAGGGTAAACCGTGGTATGACGGCTCCTCTAGCCGTCAACACTTTCTCTCCCCCAATGGGGAGTAAGGAACCTGCGGAAGAGGCTACTAAGCCTTCTTTCGCCCAAATACTTGGAAAAATACTGGTTGATGAGGTTAAAGAAACAAATGTCGAGGGGACTAGATTCCAGAAAGAAGGAGAGTTAGCCATTGGGTTTACGACATCTGATGAAAAACGTGGGGAAACTTTCATGGAAAAACATGTGATAGTCTTAAAGTTCTCTAACTACAGACCAACATTGGAAGATATTCGAGATTCGATACATCGAACCTGGGGGATTCTAGGCGATTTCTCACTAGGTTTGCTAGATCAACGTCATGTTCTTGTTCGGCTTCAATCTGAGGCGGAAGCAAAGAAAGTCTTGGCAAGGGACTCGTTCTTGATTCGGGGAGTTCGATTCAAAGCTTTTCGTTGGCATGATGGTTTCAGTCTGAAAGCAGATCCGATATCGGTTCCACTATGGGTATAGTTGCCTAACTTGCCTTTGCATTTATTTCATCCCCCTCTTTTGAAAGCAATTGTGAACTCTTTTGGTGTCTTTTTGCGCATGGATGATCATACTCGATGTCTTTCACGCTCGGGTTATGTCCGTGTTTGCGTGGAGATGACTTTGGCGGAAAAGTTACCGAGTAGAATTTGGATAGATAGATCTAACAATAGGGGCTTTTGGCAAAAGATTGAATACCCGGGTTTCAAATATTGTGATTATTGCTCATTGCTAGGGCATCAAGAGGATTATTGCAGAAAAAAGTTAGGTCATAAGGGCAATGTGAGAACACCCAACTTGGTGAAAGAAGAGAAGACTGAGAAACAAAAAGTGGAAGCCAAAGTCCTCAAGCAACAATATGTCCCAGTGGTCAAACAAAATAAAGTTTCAAAGCCAGAAGCTGTCACTAGTGGTGTAAAGAATAATCAGGGTGAGGGGATCCAGGAGGGAGTTGGTGCTGAGAGGCCGATGGTTAAAGATTCGGGGAATGTCATGTTGTCAAACAAATTCGAGTCACTTACGGAGAACAAAGTTGAAGACGAGAGTAATCTAATGAATAATCAATTGCCTTGTAAGGAGACGGCTCCAGTCAGTGACATGGTAGAGCCAGAAACAACGGAGGAATGACTTCTTGAGGCGGGGTACACAGCTGTTGAGATTGAAAAAGCGATTGAAAAACAAGGAGAGACAATTCCATGGCTTGCTTCGTCCCAGCCAGAGCGTGTTCTGCCAACAACAGGGCTTGCTTCGTCAGAGCAAGTCGCGCTCGGAGCAGAGCATGTACGCTCTATTTCTGCAGAGCACGTAGCATCACCAATAGAGCAGGTTGATTTGGTGAACAAAACATCACATGCTGTAGATGATGATCCAAAGAAGTTGATCCCTAGGAAAAATGCGAATGATGGCCAAGCTTTTCTGCAAGAATGTGATAATGCTTCAGGTAGCAGCTCAAGGCCGCAAAGAACGCACAAGTATGTTAACCAATTGGAACTAGGGAGGGCGCAGGGGGTTTCGATCAAGGCTGTAGGCGGGGATGTCGGGATCTCTAGCCCAGGGAAAACGAAGAGCAGTGGGAATGCTTCTCTACAGATAAATGCAATGATTCCAGGCAGCAACTCCGGGCCAACAAAGGAGAACGCAGTAGCTGAAGATGATCACGTTGACAGTGGGTTTGTCTATGGCGCTGACAATGGTGCTGGCAGTGGAGCTCACGTTGGTGCTCAGACTCGCGTTCATAATGGTGACAAGGTGCATGACCAAAAGGTAGGGGTTCCAGCAGATGCGGGTATTGTACAAGATGACGAAACTTTAGTTGACGTAGTAGTACTTGAAGCATCGGACATAAAACATATTAACTATTTGGTTCGTAACGCTAACAACGAAATCGAAATGGAGACCGATACTGACATTTCGGATACAATCAGTTCAGAAGAAGAAGATTTAGATGAATACACCATTAGGTCAAGAGTAGTGTCAGGTTTAAAGACAGACCAACTTCGATTATGGAAAAGATTTGATGCGACGGACTTCAAAGACATCAAGGTATTTCCTCGAAAATCATTTAGAATGAAGAAAAGTAACAGTAAGTACATGCATTGATCTAGGGGTTTGGTCAATGACTTGAAAGCAAATCTTCCTCACTTTTCAAATGGAATATTAGGGAAAGACAATGCAGTTGCAAGACATGGAAATCATGGGATGTACACTTTATTCAATATTAATTGGTTGGTCCAAGGCTATTTTTCTCACACAAACAACAAGTACCGCTCCTTGGGAAGCAATATTCGTTTTGAAGGTCCAACTAATACTACTATTTGGGATGGCCAAAAGTAAACGAGTCTAACTACTAGTGACTTGACTTTTAGTTGTCTTGTGAGTTTTTTTCGGTGTCATAATGATCTTTATAGATTATGTAGAGTCATTCTCAAATTTTTTGTCAAACACCATTTTGATAGTTTATATATATCGTTAGCTAGATGATATCCAATCAGAGTACTTTTGAATCTCAAAGTTTTTTTTAAGAGATATAAATAAAGTTAATGGAAACCTCAACTAAACATATCGTTTGACGAGGGAACCCAAATAAATAGTATGGTTTCCTTCATCACCAAGTTTGTTAAGTTACGGTTACGGTTAAAAGACATTGTTATGGAAAAAAAATTTCAATTGTAATCTGTTATTTAACTAATTTTTTAAATCTAATTAAGTTGTGGATTGAAGTTCAATAGTACAGTTTCTCGTTATAGCAAGCTTTGTACTCTAGTTCGTTGGAATACATTAATAAGAGATTGTGAAACACGTTCCCCTTCTACTAAGGAAGTGACCAATTTGGGTTAGTCAAACATCAATTTAGGTGAACTTTGTTATATCTTTGTGTTGTAATAATGTTTTTTCTCTATTTCTTTTGACATTCACTTGTTCATGCTTGCACACTTTATTGCTTAAGATCTTGTTTTTAATTTCTACTTTCACATTTTACAAATGATTGTTTGATTTTTCATATTCACACCCTCAAGTCTACCTACACTTAAAGTATTTTTAATTGGTGTTTAAGGCAGAGAGAGAAGTCAAACAAATTAAGAAGTAGCTTAGTCTACAAATATTTTAGGAGATCATCTTTATTTTAAGCGGTCTTCCAGAAAGTTTATTAAAGTTGAAAAAAAAAACTTTTCAAAAATAGACTATTCACTTCCTCTAGTCTCTCATATGGTCTTAATGCACTTTAAATAATATCCAAATTTATTGCTCACAATAATCAAACTAAATTTAGCCTTTACAAATTTTTTTATTAATTAGTTTCCCAGTTGAGTTTGTGGTACCAGTTTTGTTGTTTAACACCGATTCTATATTGTTTCTCATGGTATTTGCAGTTATTTCACTATTATGAATGTCCTCTAGTGACATGTTTATGGTTTCATAATTCTTCTAGATTAATGTTTCAAAGTTGTTATTCTTACAACTTCTAGTTTCATATAAAATTTTATTATGTTAGTCGAAATTTGTGGTTGAATTACCATACCTACCGCTACCCGCCTAAGCAGTTATACCAATATAAAGACACCTTCATGTTATGGAGAATCTTTCAATAATTATGTGAAAGTGCATTAAGATCCGATGAATGGAACTAGGGGGAGGGGAGGGGGTGAATAGTATCTTTTTGAAATTCAATTTTATCCTTAAAAAACTTTGCAGAGGAATATATGAATAAAAGATAATTGCTCAAACACTCTGCAAAATAGTTTGCAACTTTCGAGAAATTGACTACAATTTTAGAAGATTTGATCAATTCCTACAAAAACACAAAGTTATAGATAATTAAATCAAATAAAATAAAGTACGAACAAATACAACTTAAAGGAGTGACAAATATAAATATTACAATACTAAGAGTACAAGAAACACTTTTTCCGAGTCAACGTTAATTGTTTCAACCGCCAAGATTTGAAGGGGAGGTAACTTTTGATGCCTCTGTCATAAGTATTTCTACAATGCTTTTCTTATAATGGTTAATGATACATAAAAATATACCGACATCGCAACCATACACGTGGTAGAAAAACATCCATCACGAGGATCTGACATCCCATCTATTGGGTCAGCTCGTAAAACACAATAAGGTTAAAAGCGATCATAAAAGGCCCAAACATGGTCCACTAAAGGAAGACGTAATCGAAGCCCAAATTCAGACCCACATGATTCAAAGCCCAAATTCAGGCCCGACACGAGTTCTCTCATAAAGAAGTGGAACGTTGCACAAAAAAGAGTCGTGGAAGGAGTAACGCCGCCACGGACGCATCTCCATAAAAGAGGAGACTGTTACGAGAAACATATCCTTTCATTGCGCCTCACATGCTTAAGTCACGCAGAGAATTAATCGTGATCATTATAAAAGGTAAAAGGAACATTAAAAAACGATATGCAATTTTAACTGAGTTTTTTTCAGATTTACTTCATTCTTCAAACATAGTTGCTGACTCAAGCATCGAAGTGCCTTCGGCCACCAAAAAGGTGGCCGTTGGCAGTTTAACACTTGTTTGTAGGTAAAACTCACAGGAGGACAAGATTTGGACACATCAGTTTGGTGCCGTCCGTGGAGAACGACGAGTTTCCTTTCTAAAAAGAAGATCCACAGTGACAAAGTTCACCAAAATCTGATAAACGATCAACGAGCTGTCAGAACAAATGACACACTCTATAGATCCTTAACCCAGCAACAATCACAATAACTGTCTTACTGGCAACAATGTATCGCAAACAGCTCGCAAACAAAATGCAGTTCAGAATTGGGCCAATTGCACTCGACAATCGAGATCCACAACATACAATAGTTCAGACAACCAAGACATCCGGCGATACTGCCACGGATCCTCGGGTAGACCCGCTGATGGTTCAGATGAACCACATGACAAAGATGCTGGAAAAAAATCACCCAGGAGCGCATTAAGTTAGCTGATCCTATCCAAGCGCCGCCCCAGCAAAACCCCACCAACCGAACTCGAGAAAGCGACGAAGTTCCAATGGAACCTCAATAGGGAAACCTCAAGAGCAATGAACTTCCCCAGGATAAGACTCCACAGTGCAACGAAATGCCTGCTGAAATCTCGTTCAGAATCGGAGTCATTGATCCCAATGTATTTTACGAACTACCAAGCTACCATTCTCCGATGCCCTCATGATAACTCCCATGCCAAAGAAGTTCACTCCATCAAAGTTCGAAGTATATGATGGCACCACCGACCCAACATCATTTGAGACACTTCCACCACATGATGGCATTGAAGGAGACTTCAGAGTCAATCTTGTGCAGAACATTACCGACTAGTCTTACCTCCACAACAATGAATTGGTTCAATAGTCTACCACTGGGATCAATAGACTCTTTCCTGGAGTTAGCCACCGCTTTTATCACGAGATTCATTAGAAGTCAGCGGTTGAGGAAATGACCACACCACCTCCTCCACATCAAACAAAAGCCCGAAGAGACAATAAGGAAATACGTAACTCGCTTCACTAACGATGATTGATGGATGCAGCGATGGCATAGTCGCCGCTAGGCTGAAAATATGCCATTTTTTATGCTCTTAGCCAGGAATCTCCAAAAAGCATGGTGATCCTATTGAAAATAACCCAAAAGTACATTTCTCTCGAGGAGATGAAAGTTGCCAAGAGGAAAAATGACCAAGAAAAGGAAAACCACTCAAGAAAATGGGAAAGGATGGAGGAAATAAGACGAGTGGACGAATCCGGGGAGGATAACATTCAGTCAAAGAGGCATCAGAATGGCGGAAAGACCAAATCCCACCAGCAAGAATCGGGGAAGATGCAGTCAGCGCGACCAAGACACGAGCAAATAACAAACATGATGAAAAAGACATACAAACCATACGCAAGCCGGGCCAACATATACTAAAATATATGGCGAATTTCGAAAAACGTCAACTGGCCACCTAGAATGAGAGGAGACACAGAAGGAAGAGACAAAAACAAGTATTGTTCCTTCCACAAGGATAACGAGCACGATACTGAAGACTGCTGCAAATTGAAAGATGAAATTGAGCATTGGGTTCAAAGAGGATGACTCGACGAATTCATTGGAATACCATACAAACAACTCAAAGGAAAAGAAAAGGCATATTCCACCACAGGATCAAAAGAACAACCTAGGGAACTAATATACGCCTTATGCTGCATGGCCAGGAGGAACAAAACGATCAACCCAACTGAAAAAGCAGTAGGTGAAACCTCCCACTCGAGCAAATCTATATCGAATTAGGAGTACTAACGCCGGACGAAACCACACGAACCATTTTACCAATGCTCAGAATATGGACAAGCTTGCATCATTCAACTAACACAATTCAAGGACCCTACCGACAGATGCAAGCCAAACCCGAATTATCGACGACGAAATTGACGGCAACAAACTCTATTAAACCTCGACAGTTGGTGCCAAACTCGGTGTTGATGTGAGCATGATCAGACAGTTTGGCGCTGATGTGAGCATGATCGATCAAATCAACATTGCTTATCTACTGGATCAGAGAGCACCCCGAGTCCATTAGCTACAATAACGAACAACAAAACATGACCAATAGTAAATCCGACGACTGAAGACGTACACTATACAAGAAAAAAACAACAAAGACATGAATCACTAACGTGATGATCGACGTCAACCAAGCAAAGATTAGGAGGACAAAGCAAATCACTCTTCAATCTAGCGTAATTGCTCCAGAAAAACAACCGATAGGGTTGGTCAGAATACCCAAAAAGGAATATCAATAAAATTACAAATTCGAAATCCCCATCTTACGCGTGGACAACAGGATAAATACGTCAAAACTCAGCTATACAGAGCAATCGGTATGTAAAGCCAAAAGAAATCAGGACACAAGTCGGATATATATAATAAACTTCTAGTCTAATCAACCACGAAGTAAAAGTTGGATGAATGAGTCAACTCAATAAAAAACAACTTCGGGTCGACTGGAACGTCGAACCAAATAAGTAAAAGTTGGATGAACGAGTCAACTCAATAAAAGCAACTTTAGGTCGACCGGAAAACAACTTCGGGTTGACTAGAACGTCGAACCACAAAAGTAAAGTTCGGACGAATGAGTCAACTAAATGAAAACAACTTTAGGTTGACTAGTACGTCAAACCAACGAAGTGAAAGTTGGATGAACGAGTCAACCCAATAAAAGCAACTTCGGGTCGACTAGAACGTCGAACCAACGAAGTAAAAGTTGGATGAATAAGTCGACTTAATAAAGCATATTCGGGTTGACTGGAACGTCGAACCACCGAAGTAAAGTTTGGACGAACGAGTCAACTAAATGAAAACAACTTTAGGTTGACTAGTACGTCAAACCAAAGAAGCAAAAATTGGACGAACGAGTCAACTTAATAAAAGCAACTTTGCGATTGACTAATACGTCAAACCAACGAAGTAAAAGTTGGACGAACGAGTCAATTCAATTCAAAAGCTTCGGGTCGACTACGAACGTTAAACCACCAAAGTGACGTTTGGATGAACGAGTTAACTAAATGAAATCAACTTCGGGTTGACTAGTACGTTAAATCAACAAGGTAAAAGATGAACGAACGAACCGAATTTCTCATAAAACTTCGAGATAACCAACACAAGGTCGAGACAAACGCTTCGGAGCGTAGAAAAAATCAACGAAATTCAGACACGATAAAAAATGTAGTTGTAAAAGCTTCCGACCGGTCAAAAAAATTGAACTGGAGATACACAGTGCAACTCATTTCGACAATTATGGTTGACCTAAAACGGTATAAGCAACATGGATGGGTCAATAAGACGAATTACGATTACGAAGAAAAATAAGAACACCAAGGAGAAAATTCTTGTTCCTTAATAAAATTGTTCTATTACATTCAAAGAAGAAGATAAAGGAGTAGGAGATAAAACGGAGGTATCCATAACATCATTGGCGACACCATCTGATAGGCGAGAGGTAGTCGGATCACTGGCAGGATCTCTCTCTTCAAGAGGAGGTGAAAGTAATGGCTCCTAAACCGTTGGGCCATCCGAAGAACCCGAAATGTCTTCGTCACCATCTTCATCTTCAAAGGTCTGATAGACCAAGTGACGGTACTGAGACAATTCAACACCAAGCCCCTTGATATAGTCAAGAAGCTCAGTCCGTCCATCAACGATTCGCTGTCAATCTGCCACCTCCATAATGTGAAGCTTGTCTTGAACGGAAGCAAGTTCATTCCTAGCCACAATAAGTCGTCCTCAAGCAGTGGTAAGCATTACGAAGGTGTCTGCCTTGACCTCGTCAAGGGCAGCCATTAGTTGCTCCATCGTTTTTTCGGCGACATTGTGGTTGGTAGATTGTTCTACCACGACACGCACAGCCTCATCATGAATCACCTTCTCGGCAGACAACTCCTTCTCCATATTGTGTAAGCGTGCACAAACACTATCTAAATCGGTTTTCAAATATTCGAGCTAGGGCTGAACAAAAAACTGATCAAACCGATTAAACCGACCGAAATGATCCAAACCAAACCGATTGGTTCGGTTTAAATTCGGTTCGGACTGGTTTCGATTTAAAAAAATTCAAAACCGAAGTGGTCGGTTCGGTTTTCAGTTTCTATGTGATTTTAACCGACCAAACCAAACCGACCGAATATATATAATAAATAATATATATTTTATATATAAATAATACAATATGTTTAAAATAGTCGATCGGTTTGGTTTTATTTCGATTTTGGTTCAATTTTAGTCGGGTCGGTTCGGTTACGGTTTGCATAAATTAGAATCGGTTCGGTTTCGGATCTATTTTGTTAATGGTCGGTTCGGTTTGAAATTTTTAAAATCGACCTAAGTCGGTTCGGTTCACGGTTTAGGTGAAAAACTGAACCGTCGGTTCAGTTTTCAGCCCAAATTCGAGCTGCAGATCGATCTCGTGCACCCTCCGCCTCAATCAATGAGGCTTGAGCAACCCCAACCATTTTTTCCTGTTCCGAACATCGTGCTCTTAACGCGTCGAATTGATAAAGGACGTGGGAAAACACCAACAACAACACTGCGAACTTCTTCACCAGAGAAGCCACCTGGTTATGACTATCTTGGTAATTTGAACCCATCACCCCCACATAGGTAAGATGATTCATCCCATCCATTATATGTTTAAGGCCATCATCAAAATGAAGACCCGGATCCAACACAACCATCGAAGGCCTATCCACCGACCGCCTATGCCATTCGTTGATCATGCACGTCAAATTGGGAAAACCAACAAGATTTTCCATCCGACTTAACCCGAATCTCTTTAGGGGTAGGTTCCTTCCAACTTATCTGCGAATGAAGGACAAGGGATCCAGAAGCATGGAGGAACCACCACCAACAGCCGAAAAGGAAAACGGAACGACAGAAAACCAACATCATCATCTCGCTGCGTAGTAATCGTAGTAGAAGTAGAACGAGTGGTAGCACCAACGAGGACAGAAGAACCTATGCAGGCAGGACCTCCACCGCATTATCAACAGGAGAAGGAAGAGAACGGGGAGACTACACCTAGAAAACCCGATCGCGACCACCAATCTCTTTAGACTGAACAACCATCAATTGGAACATCTTATCGTCGATGGCTCTACGATCGTCATTAGAGCACTCGGTTGCGTCAGGACTACCATAAGCAGAAAAAACCTCTTTTCGTCATCATCCAACGGGCGAATGATCTCCTTTTCACTCCTCTCCAATGCCAACTTCATCTCTTCAGCCTCTTCCAGAGATAAGCAATCCTCCCTCGCAAGCTCCCTATCGATATAACTCGAATAAGGAAAAGCGCGACGAGTAGAATCAAGGAGCCGCTTTCTCTTTGAAACACGATCAGAACTTATAAACAACTACTTCGACAAACTAACAGGCCTCGAAACCTTTCTATTCTTAGAAGTTGCACGAGTAGCGCCAACGCTAACAAGAGCATCAAGATCCGTAAAATCCGAGCTCACTTTCCCATCAACGATAACATTACTAATGCCAACGAGAGCAACGCGGGCAACAATCTCCTCAGCTTGCTCTCGATCATCAGAGCCCGTTCAACCTCATTCATACTATACAAACCACTGCGCTTTACCATGACATCGGAAAAGAAGGTGTCCAAAGGAACCCCGGAAAACTGCAAAAAACGCTCACTAATAATTTGTTCTTCCGCAGTCAATTGCAGATTCCTTCGCTTGTTGGGAACCTAGAAGGAAGAACACAATCCCTTCCTCAGAATGAATGCTATCCAAGGTCGCCTGAGAAACCTTTTTGGGAGAGAAATGATCTTCGTAGATAGCAAACTGCTCACCGTCTAGTAAATTATCGACATGCATCGCGAATAAAAAAAAAAGACGACGATGGAAAGAAGAAATAACCCTAATTTTAAAGATGGCGTAAAGAGGGAAACACACCCATCACATCCCCTTTTATAGTACTGAACAATGAAAAGACTGCTCATGGGACGACGTGCAGGATATAATGGCACACGAAACTAAAAAAAGTGTGTGAAAACGAACGGATAAATAAGAGATCGAGACGCCAACCCACCAAAAGTTGCTAAAAACATTAAATTCAAGGCAATGATAGAATTGAAAGACCAACCGTCACGAAGTTAGTGGCCACGTCAGCATACCCACTAACTAAGAGAGGGAATAGTTGATGATACATCAAAATAGATCAACATCAAAGCCATACACGTGACAAAAAAATCCATAACGAGGATTTGACGTCTCATCTATTGGGTCTGCTCATGAAATCCAAGAAGGTTAAAATCGATCATAAAAGGTCCAAACATGACTCATTAAAGGAAGACGTAATCGAAGCCCGATTCCAGGGTCGCATGAATCAAAGCCCAAATCTAGGTTCGACATGAGTTCTCTCATAAAGAAGAGGAATGTTGCACAAAAAAGAGTCGTGGAGGGAGTTATGCCTCCACGGACGCATCTCCATAAAGGAGGAGACTGTTACGAGAAACATCTCATTCCGTTGCGCCTCACATGCTTAAGTCACGCAGAGAATTAACCACGACCATTATAAAAAGGTAAATTAAACATTCGATAAAGGTAGACAATTTTAACTGAGTTTTGTCCATATTTACTTCTTTCTTCAAATAAAGTTGTTGCCTTAAGCGTCGGAGTGCCTTCGGCCACAAAAAATGTAGTATTTGGTAGTCTAACATTTGTTTTGCAGACGATGCTCAAAAGAGGACAATATTTGGATGCATCAATGATTATTTACTTTCATGCAAAATGAGTGGAAGTGTGTGACGTAAAAATTCAGGGGATTTTTAGAGTTCGATCCTACAAGCTCTAACGCAATACTGGACGACCAACTTAAAAATGGGACTCTTACCAAAATGTGTTGGTCTTTTGGGACCAAATTCTAAAGTGGTCTATTATGAAGGGACCAATCACTAAAATCCTCATAATATGTTGGTCTTTGTGTTTGTTTTATTTGTATAAACATAAAATTGATTGCACCGGGTTTCTAATACTTTTTAAATTATTTGTTCACATGTTTTTTTTTTTTTTTTTGCGTTTATGGCATTATAGTCCAAGTCATTGTAAACACATGATTATGCACATATTACACTTGTACAAGTAGTGGATAATGTGCTTATGTCGTTATAAGCATAAGGTTTTGTGTGCTATGGTCGTTTTCTTCTTCATTAAACTTTAGTTTAGTAGACAAATTGAGGTCGCTCGAAATATGAATTTAAAATAAAAAATGTGTAAAACTAGGCTCATAAGCAGAGTGCTTGGACAATGACAATTCGTAGTTGTTTGTTTGGGTTGACAAGGATTTCAAAATTTGAAGCTTTGCTTGAGTAAAAAAAAAGGAAACGTTTCATTTTTTGAGAAAAAAGTGGTAATGTTTTGGAAGGAAAATAAAATTTTCAATGGGGGTGAAGGAAGAGCGTCATGCGGGTGAAGATAGTAGTAGTTTTCACAATCCAGATCTTACGAATTTGGGTTCATAGATTGAATCTAGACCGTGGAAGCACTTAGGTAAAGTTGCAACAATCCCGTTATAAACCCTACTTGCCACTTCATATAGCCTCTTCTCCGTCGTCCAAGCGAGCTTGCGAAACCGAAACCGAAACCGAAACCGAAACCAGCAGCAGGGTTTGGGGGCATCTGCGCGAGCAAGTGAGCTACTCGCACTCACTTAGGTAACTCATCAATCAAATCCCTCTCAATCTCTCTCTTTTTTTTTTTTTTTTTTTTTTTTTTTTTTTTTCTTTTAAATTTATTTATTTATGTATTGTCTTGGATTCAACACGATGCCCTGCTGTTTGATTTGTATGTGATTAACAAATGTATGTTATGTGCGTTTTTCTTTGATGCCAGACAGTGCTTGCTTTTGATTCAGGTCTATCTATCTGTTTGTCTGTCTTGGGTTTTGCATTATTGATTGTATATCGTTATTCTTTTATTCTTATGGCTTGGGATTTGTTTAGATTTAGGAGTTGGTTGTTCATCTCATCTCATAGCTGGTGTTGTTGGTATCCTTAACCATTGTCCAAAAAAGGGTTATGTGCCTTTTTAACCCACTTGTTAATAGAAAACAAATAACAATTACATTTTTTTGATTGAATGTGGTGTCTATGATTTAAAAAAAAAAAAAAAAAAAAAACCCATGGAAAACCATAAATTGAGGTGTTTTTTTGTCCTTCCCTCAAACAAACCCTGAATATACATTAAACTTCATAATTCAAAAGGGAAAATAAGGGCTATGATTGTAGTACAAAAGAAGAAGAAGAAATTATCATAAGTCAGAAATTCTGGACCCCTCCCTAAAGCTATTTAGTTACTTCTTGGTAGGTTGCACTTTCCAAACAAAGCTACCGTTCTTGTTATTGAATATTGATTCATTTTCTTCTCTTAATTTGCCTTTCTGATCCCAGGCTATCAAGATGTTTACGGCTTTGAGAAAGATTCAAAAAGACAAGGATGTCGAGCCAACTGAGTTCGAGGAGACTGTGGCTCAGGTAATTATTTCATCTCCACTCTCCCCAGTCTCTTTGTGTTCTATATGGACAAGTGTCAAATCTGTCAATCTTGTTTTGTTGCAGTCATTTTTTGATTTGGAGACTACAAACTCGGAGCTAAAGAGTGACTTGAAGGATCTCTACATCAATTCAGCGGTGTAAGCACTAACGTTAATATGATACATGTATGGTTACCATAATAGTTCTTGCTCACAGTAGAAGTAACTATTACGTTCTCCTAATGTGCAGTCAAGTTGACATTTCTGGGAACCGAAAGGCTGTTGTCATCCATGTTCCATATAGATTGAGGAAAGCTTTTCGCAAGATTCATGTGAAGCTTGTTAGAGAGCTTGAGAAGAAGTTCAGTGGAAAGGTGCGGTGAGAATGATGTTTTTCTTGTTCTAAACATGTTTGCCTTAGTTAAATGAACAGCTAAACAACTAGTTAACAGAAAAATACTGATTTACCTGAATCGGAGTCCCAGTTTCAGATTTTTTTTTTTTTTTAAAGTTTGTAGTCTCAACCACCTGAGGATTATCCTTTTTCCTCTTTAAGGTGTGTCCTTTTGTTGTCATTGTTGTTGTGTAGGCTTTATTTATCCACTTTGTTTTTAGGTTTATACATTATTAGTCAATAAGAGTGAACACATATTTATGGCCTCAAAATCAGAGTATCCCAATTGAGACCTATGTCATTAACCTCCCAGCGTCCAAACCTTCAAAGATCCCCACATAGATATTGAACTCCTTAATCCACACCTGTTTTGTTTTTGCTGGCAAATATCTTTCCAGATATCTAAGCCTGTTCTTCACCCAGCTATTCCTCATTTCATCTTAATGGTTTGATTGTAATTTGTAGATTTCTTATTTAATGATATTTTAAGCCTTATTCATCAATAGCCATAAGCACTTCAAAATTGTTTCAATAATAGAAGTACACTTGCTATAAGAAAGATTCATTAGACGGCATGTGTACCTTCATCCTGTAAGATAAGACAATACTACCTTCTATGCATGACTTGTGAAAAAAAAAAAATTAATTGTCAACATTGCCTCCCTGTTTATGCTTTTGTTTTGAACTATTTGGCTTCCCAATATAGTAGTCTCATCTCATCATGACCAGCAAATTTCATTTCAATTGGCAATCTTTCCTGCCTGTCTATGTATTTGTTTTGAACTATTTGGCTCTTAAATAAAGTTGTCTCATCTCATCATGACCAGAAAATTTCATTCTTTAGTTTCTTGAAGGAAATTTACCCTATAACCCTATCTTGGAACCCTTTTTCTTTTTAGTAGGAATCACAACATCCCCCCCTCCCCGCGCGGAGCTTGTGAAGCTTCCAATTCCAGCAGCCATGCATGAGACACAGTTCTTTAAGCTTGTCTAACCATCATCATCCTCCAAATTTTGAACTTCTTCACATGTTTCGCATTCAGTTTAAGTATAATGTATCTGTGATTTTTTTCCACAAACTTAGCCATTGAGCAACGCGTGGTGTATTTCCTTGTCAAAAACTTCATATTGGATTTGATAATGTGTAAATCCTCTATGTTTCATTGTGGTGTATTTTCGGATATATTTCTATTTATTATGCCTTTAACTACAATTGCTTACTGTTTGCCATTACTATATCATCTGTTTGTAGGATGTTATTGTCATCGCCACTCGAAGGATTCTGAGGCCACCAAAGAAGGGCTCTGCAGCCCAGAGACCCCGCAGCCGTACTCTCACTGCGGTGCATGATGCTATGTTGGAGGATGTTGTATATCCAGCTGAGATTGTGGGAAAGAGGATCAAGTACCGTCTTGATGGCTCCAAGATCATCAAGGTAACCCGTTATTTCAGATTTGAGTTTGATAGCTTAAATTAAAGAAGGCATGATATGTTCCCTGCTCCTTTTCATAGTCCTTTGCTTTCTTGACATGTTTGTACTTTTCTTATTCGTGAAGGTTTTCTTGGACCCCAAGGAACGTAACAACACTGAATACAAGCTCGAGACTTTTGCTGGAGTTTATAGGAAGCTTTCTGGGAAAGACGTGGTCTTTGAATATCCAGTTGTTGAGGCTTAGAAGTTTTCGGTGGTGATTGGTACAAGATTCCCTGTTTTGTGGGATGTGTTTTTTTGATACATTTCATGGCTACTGTTTTAAAATTTTGAGATGTTTGCAACTGAAGTTATTAGGTTCAAGTGGTGATTATGTGCTCAGGTTTCAGTATAAAATGAGCAAAATATAGATCCCAACTTTTAAAGTCCATTCTTTTTTGGCGATAATACTTTTGTTCAATCTCTTTTTTTTTTTTTTTTTTTTTTTCCGGGTGAGGTGTGGGGAAGTCACTAATATTGAATCTAACCAACCACAGGCTGTGTGGCCTGCATGGAATGTAATTTGCATTTGGTATGTGATATTCACAGGCTGTGTGGCTTGCATGGAATGTAATTTGCATTTGGTATGTGATATTCGTTTGAACGAATATGGGGTAATGCCAAGCCAATGAGGTAAGAGGCACGAGGGATTTGCTCATCTCTGTAATCACATAAATAAGGTAAAAAGATTCGGAGGAAGATGTGCAGTTGATGCAAATTCAAGCGTGCCATAAAGAAGAGACAAAATTCAAGCTAAAGAGCATTTTTCTGTTGGGAAAACAAAATGTACGATTCGGCAGTGCATCAGCTTCTTGGTTTGTTGCCCGACAGGAGAAGGGTTGAATATGTTGTTACTGAAGAACCTTAAAAGAGCAAAACCTGATGAGAGGTTTGGCCAAGGCTTTGTATGCCTTTTACGACTTTACGATGTTCTCCTATTACAACTGTTGGCTTAGTCTTTTGGGCTTCTAAGGGTGTGTTTGGTTGCATGAGATCCTATTTAAGGGGAATTGATGAGAAAACCACTTACATCTAAGCTAACTAGAGGTTTACTGACAAATCCGTTAGATTTTGTAATCAATGGTGGAAATGAAAATCTTGTGAACATGAGAATCACATTCTTTAGGGGGACTAAGGAGTGTGATTTTCATTTCTTGAGATTTCTATTTCCACCATTAATCATAAAATCTAATAGTGGATAATGAGTGTTATCTTAATTTAGCCTTAAATGTAGAGGTTTTCTTATGGATTTCCATGAAATATTATTCCATCCAATCAAACACACCCTAAGTGTATAGTTAAACATCATCATTGCCTTCTGTTTTTGGCAACTGCGATGTCATAATGTAGTTAAACAAAGGGTCGAATTTTGAGTTTAGGGTCTTGCAAAAGGGTCTTAGTGAAACTCTATGAAATATCCTACATGAATGGATTTGTCAAGTGCATTTCCCATACTCATAATTTTATGAGTTAACAATCTCCATGTTTTATGAGATAAAAATCTCCACGATGTTTCTCATTTCTCCTAAAAAACACCTATTGAGAAAGACTTGGAACCATTTTTTAAAAGGCAACGACTTTTTAACACCACATCTACTTTCTCACACAACTAATTTTTTTTACTTGCTAACCGACACCACCACAAAACACAAACAATCGTCTCTTTCCCTCGATGATTTTAAGGTGAGAACATTGCTCTCCCTCACACGCTCCCACTGTCATTGTCATTGTCTTCTCTTTCCCACCAAGCTCGCCGGCACCTTGCCATTGTTGCCGACACATCGTTTCCTATCGACTCAGTCAACCGCTCTCTCTTTTGTAGTTCCTCAAATTTGTCTGAAAGGAGTTTGGTTGAACTTTTTATTTGAAATTGATGGTTTTAGTGAAGTTGATGATTGTAGAGTTGGAGATGACAACGGTGGACATGTGAGTGAAAAAGATGAACAATTTGAAGAGGAAGAACAATTCAATCAACTTGAGGTAACATGCGCAACTTGAGATGAACTTGCATTGGTATTTTTTCTTCATGTGATCTTGTTGTTGTTGCTATTGTTTAGCAACTTTACTTATAAGTTCATTATTATTGTGTGCGTAGTCACTTCTTATGGGTGTAATAAAATTCGATATACCTACAAACGATCATGTTGATGGCTATGTTCATAGTAATGATGAGATCAACAATGAGGAAAGAGCACTAGAAAAGGTGATGAAGATGGCGACTTATTTCTTACGGAAGAGGTTAGGTTAATTCATGTATAACTATTCTTACCGATGATACAACAAACCGTCTATTAATCCGCATCGTATACGTGTCATGATGATCTTGTTAACAGATCAAAGCAGGCCTGATTGCCTGCCCAATCTGGCAAAGCCTAGACAATACGAAGCCCACTTGAGCATGGTCTAGGAGGTTGGACCCAAACAACAACGCCCTAATAAGCCCATACGTCACATGATCAAGCCTAATACCTGTAAGACCTACTAAGGCAAGTATCTGGGGGATCGACCTAAGACGGGCAAGCCAACAATACAACGACTCCTATCAGGAAACAAATACTGAAGTATAAGTCATGCATGAAAACTCTCCTGCATGAACAACACTCCATAAGAGAAGAATCTTCCGCAGATCTGGGAGCACAAGTCGTGTAGGGAAACTCTCATACATGGACGACTCCTAGATAGGAAAGGATCTGCAACAAAATATCTTTCCCCCAAACTATGTCACCAAAGGCCTAGCCGACCAAGGACTATCGCATGATAAATAAGCCATGAGGTTGAAGAACAAATGTACGCTACAAAACCCAATTTACAACATTACACATTTCTCAAGCATTGTCTAACTTAAGCATAAGATGCCATCGGTCGCTACAACAGTGGTCTTTGGCTCACGTGTGTTCCCAATGCAGTTCAATGTCAATGAGAACATGACTCGACACCTCAGTTTGGTGTCGTCTGTGGGAAAAAATGATGGTGTCGAATCCTGTTTTCGTTGACCTGCACAGGGAACATGCGTGAGCCAAATACCACTGTTGTGGTGGTCGGTGACACTCTGATGCTTAAGTCAGACAAGACTTGAGAAAAATGTAATGTTGTAAATTGGGTTCTGTATCATACCTTTGTTCTTCAACCTTGTGGCCTATTTATCATGCGAAAGTCCTTGTTTGGCTAGGCCATTGGTGGTGTAGTTTAGGGAAAAATATCTTGTTGGAGATCCATTCCTAGCTAGGAGAGTTTCTCTACACGACTTGTGCTCCTAAATTTGCAGGAGATTCTTCCCTTGTGGAGTGTTGTCCATGCAAGAGTGTTTCCTGCATGACTTATACTCCAGTATTTGTTTCCTGATAGGAGTCGGTATATTGCTGGCCCATCTTAGGTCGACCCCCCATATACTTGCCTTATTAGGTCTTACAAGTATTGAGCTTGACCATGTGACGTATGGGCTTATTAGGGCACTGTTGTTTGGGTCCAACCTCCTGGACCCTGCCCAAGTGGACTTCGTATTGTCTGGGCTTTGCTAGATTGGGCGGGCAATTAGACCCGATGTGCTCTGTTGACAAGATCATCATGACACGTTTACGGCGCAGATTAATGGACGGTTTGGTGTTCATAAGTCGCTCCCCGCGAGTTAGTGGACCATCTTGCCGGTTTACTAAGTTACTTTGATAGGAACTGTATAGTCATGATGATTGAGCCTGAAACATCGTCTTGAACGTCGCACATTATCAAAGAGTATGTGACTGCTCGAAAAAGGGGCGCGAATCCCTGGCTCTATATGGTTCAAATTTAATTGTATGCGTATCTTAAGGTAAATCTAACGATCCATCACACACCTCGAAAAAAATCTGACGTTTCATGTTTATTTATGCACACATCTCGAGGAAATCTGACAGTTGAATTTAATCGCGTGCACGCATCTCAAGAAAATCTGGGTGACCTTGTATTGACTATTTTTTTTTTATAAGAGGCATACTGCAAATTACCCAAAAAAAACTTCACTCATTCCTCCTCTTCCACTTCTTCCTCATCTATTTCGTAGCCCCGCCGCCACCTCCTCATCCTTCTTCCTCTTTTGTCTCGCAGCCTCGCCACCACCTCCTCCTTCATCCTCCATCTTCTTCCTCATTCCTCCTCTTCCCTCATACGTTTCACAGCCTCGCCACCACATCCTCCTTCTTCCTCATTCATCTTTCCACCTTCCTTATCCTTCCTCATTTGTTTCACAACCCCTCATTCTCCTCCCTCATCCTCTATCCTCTCCTCTTCCTTCCTTCTCTGTTTCAAAGCCCCTCCTCTTCCTTCCTCATATTCTTCCTCCTTTGTCGATGATGGCGGGGCTATGAAACAGATGAGGAAGAAGTGGAATTTTTTTTGGGTAATTTGCAGTATGTCCCCTATAATAAATAGCTAATACAAGGTTACCCGAGATTTTCTCGATATGCATGCACAATTAAATTCAGGTCGTCAAAATTTTCTCGAGATTTGCACACAAATAAATCCGAAAGACTTTCCTTGAGATGTGTATTGAATCCTTAGATTTACCTCGAGATACGCACACAATTAAATTTGGACAGTTAGATTTTCCTCGAGATGAGTTGTTTAAGATGCAAAATTTTAAAATCAATATTTGTATTTTTCTCGAGATATGATTATGATTTCAGTTGGCCATTACAATTTTTCTCGAGATAAGATGTTCTAGATACGAAAGATTCAATCTTAGCCTTTGATTTCTCATGGGTATTTTTTTAATCCGCTTTGAAAACAGACGGTCAAGACACGCTGACCGCTAGTTTTGGAGGGGGGGGGGGGGGTAAATGCAATACGATTTATTATAAAGGGTAAAGCTAAAAAATCCATTAATAATAGGGGGAGGGGGAAAAATGCAAATGACCCATAAGCTTATGTAGTAAGCAAGAAAGCTGATCAGGTCGATTCAAGTGTTTTGCAGAGCCGTTGGACCTAACAATCAACAATGGGGTCTGTCTAACTGTCGAGGAAAGGGGGGAGGAAACCAGCGAGGGGAGGGTGTCACCACTCACCCCCTCGAGATATGCGTTGCTGCGCATCTCGATAGTGCAGACACACATCTCGAGGGGGATGGAGGGTTGCATCCCTCCCCCTCGCTGGTTTCCTCGTCAATTAGGGTGTGTTGACAGAGTGAACAAAAGCTCTCTGATCTCTGTAGTACATGAAAGGGTGTGTTGGCCGGTCATACCATTGTGTAATAACACAGAAAACTAAACAAGTACAACAGAGATAGAGAGGCCTGAAGGGAAAGATTGGGATAGAGATGAAGACGTATAATTAAATTTTAGTCTTGCTTCTATTGCCTTGTTCGTCTCCCCGGCTTTGGTCGAATGTGGAGTTATACATTACAAGTTCAACGTAAGTAACAAAGTAGCATTCACAATGCTATTGTCTTCAACATTTTAAACATACTTCTAGCAAAATCCGCTCGTATTTGTCTAATGAACACAGGCTATGTGCATCAAAGCCCATTGTTACTGTTAATGGGGGCGAGTTCCCTGGTCCCCACTCTTGAACGCGTACCCCCTCTACCACAAATTATGACGTAGACTCTCCTACTTGGGGTGGTGCCCCTCCAAAGTGCAATGGAAGTCACCAACCTAGGCCATGGGCATTCTTGATCACCCATAGACCCCGTCCAGATAAGTCGAGGGAGATTCTTGTGAAGGTGGTAAACCATGTCAAATATAACAAGAGCATTCACTGGTGAATTTTGAGAAACAATGTTATAGCTATCTTTGGTCTTCAGAGTAAAAGGAGAGACATTTTGTGACACTTTTGATTGCAGGATAGGCTGATGGTCCGGCCACTCAGTGCCTCATACAACCTGGCCAAAGTTATTATGTCTATAACTTCACCATTACAGGCCAAAAAGGCACACTTTGGTGCCATGCATGGCACACATACTTTGGTTAAGAGCTACAGCCTACAGTTCATGGTGCCATTGTCATCTTGCCTAAGCTTGGTGTTCCTTATCCATTCCCCAAACCTTTTCAAAGAAGTTGCCATATTGGGAAAGCTTAATCTCCCTCTCGTATTTTTGCTTGCCAAACTGTGCTAGTTATTATATCATTAATTGTTTTACCTTTTTCTCTTGTGATTGTAGGTGAATGGTGGAAGTCAGACGTTGAAGCAGTGGTTAACCAAGCTATAAAGTCTGGTTTAGCACCAAATGTTTCCGATTCACGGGCATCCAGGACCACTTGCTGTCTGCTCTTCAAATGGTGGTAACATCTAAAATAAATATCTGAACAAAGTCTTCATGAAGATTGCAGCAGGAAATTAACTCTCTGTTTCTGTCATGCAGGTGGGTTCACTTTACAAGTTCTGAGCGCATAATCAGTGCTGCACTCAATGAAGAGCAGCTCTTTTTTAAGATTGCTGGACATCAACTTACCATCGTTGAAGTCAATGCTGTCTATGTTAAAAAACCCTTCAAGACCAACACCAGTCATTGCCCCCAGTCAGACCACATGATCTTCTAACTGCTGATCGTGCCACTGGCAAGTACTTGGTCGCTGCATCCCTTTTCACGGACTCACCCATTGTAGTTGATAATGTGACTGTCACAGCCACAGTGCATTACTCAGGCGCTGTGAACACATTAGCAAGCACACTTAAAATAAACTCCCCCTCAGAATGCAACCCTAGTAGCAACAAGTTTTGTGGACTCACTCTGTAGTCTAAACTCGAAAACCTACCCTGCCAAAGTGCCATTGAAGATAGACCACTCTCTTTTCTTCACGGTTGGACTTGGCATCAACTAATGTCCCTCATGCACCAATGGGAGCAGAATTGTGGCTGGTATTAACAATGTTAGCTTTGTCATGCCAACCACTGCCCTTCTTCAAGCACATTACTTACCACATAACCGAGTCTTTACAACTGATTTCCCTGCCAACCCACCCATTGCTTTCAGTTACACGGTTGGAGGGCCGAAGAACATAGCAACCATACAGTTCAACTTGTTTTGCAAGACACAGGGATCAGAGCCACTGAAAACCATCCAGTACATTCGCACGGCTTCAATTTCTTTGCGGTTGGGAGGGCTGTAGGCAATTACTACAACACGAAGAAAGATCCTAAAAAGTTCAATCCAGTAGATCGTGTTGAGAGAAACACCATTGGAGTGCCATCTGGTGGCTGGGCTGCTATCAGATTCACAGATGATAATCCAGGTAAATTTATATACAAATATGTTTCATTTCGAAACGAAACCTCTAAAGGGGGATAATTCAAAATGTTTCATGAATGCAACATAACTACATTTAGATTTCTTTATGACATCAAATAGTTTGATATTGATCTTCAACTGTTCTGTATTCGTAGGTGTTTGGTTCATGCATTGCCATCTAGAAATGCACACTACATGGGGATAAAAGATGGCATTGTGGTTGACAATGGTAAAGAGCCTAATGCATCAGTTCTACCACCTCCAAGCGATCTTTCAACCTGTTAGACATAATTTTCACAGAATTGAAGAGATGGAAAGATGCAACTAGATTTTGTAAAGAACAAAACAAAAGGAAGCTCCGTAAGACAAGGATTTCAGATCGGTTGTTCTCAGGCCGATGAAAGAGATTGCTGAGATTATTGTGCTCTTATTTTTTTTTTATTTCCCCTGGTTTTTTTGAAAGGAAACAGTTTAACTGTTCAGATTGATATGTCTGGATGTTTGTACCAATTAGTTGCTGCTCCCTTCTTTATTTTCTATGGGATTTTTCTTGAACACGAAACACAGACCCAGGTTTATTTATTTATTATTATTTTTTTTTTATGCCATTCCACATTATGGTTTTGGAATAAAATCCCTGTTTAGTAAAAATAATTTAACTATAGGTCCATATATGAATCCACTTTGCTCAATACATAAAGGTTTATGACCCTTCAAAGAATGAGCAAATGTTACACTCCATCGCAAACATGAAATCTGACCATTCCAGTAATAAACTCAAGTTTACCAAATTCGAGTATAATGCTCATTATGGTTTAATTGCTAACAATGAAAGAGCAAGGCAACTAAACTAAACTAGCTAATAAGGCCAAGAAAGTAAGGTGGAAACCAAAAGAGAAAGCAAAAGCAAAGCAATGGACAATGTGCATCTCTGTCTCCCTCCAGTATCTTGCTTGAACTACTCGGTCACTCCAGGTGTGTTTCCAAAGCTTGGGATCCTTTGTTTCAGTTTATTTCTAGATCCTCTTAGCGACAGACCTTGTTATTTTTGGTGATGAACGCAAGGTTTCTCAACACATCTTAGTTGAAGAAAGGTTTGTTACTTAAAAGTTGTTTGAAAAAGAGGATGTTGATGGAAGGTGCTTCAATTTCTCCTCTCGGAAAGTTTGCAAGCCTCCAAAATGATATCAAACTATCAATGTATAAACTAATAATACTATCTATTTTGATGATTTATAACTAATTCTCAACTTGAGCTCAATATGTTACTTGTATTTTCAATGGAATGTTTAATGATTTAGGAACCAGAAATAAAACAAGCAAGGCCAGTCTGCAGAGAAAACAATTCACAAGCCATACTAGAAACTTCGTATTCTAAACAAGGAGTGCTTTTCAGGGACATAAAATCAAGTTCAAATTTACGTTCGTTCATTATCTTTGAGTAGGATTTGGAATTGTACGCCTTGGCATGAATGACCTTAAAAATCAGATGGTATCTTCTGGTTCAGAGGCAAACTGGTTTTGATCAAGCAAAGCTTCTCTTAACCCAAAAAGAAAAGAACTCAAGTGTAATGCTTGTTTCTTGTAATTTCCGAGTGGAATGGAATGTGTTATTAAGTATATGCTTATAACCTGTTGTGGCTTGTACTGTACGTGGTTCAACTGAGAAACATATTACATATATGAGAACAACAACATATGAGGTGAGCAAAGTCGAGGACCACAAGTTCTTGTTTACACAAACTGACTATTCATTCCAGCTCTGTACAGCCACAAATCAGACTTGGAAGCTACATTCGTCTTAGTGTGAGCAGGCACAAAAAACACACTGCCCTCCATAATTTTCTCTTCATTTGATGAGCTTGTTCGCATTGTCCCTTCCCCAGATGTGACAACAAAAAGAGATGGCCCTCCAACTGCAGGGAACAGTTTCACTGCTCCCTCGGGCATGATGCAACAGTCAACCTCAAATTCTTCAAAAGGCGGAGAGTATCTTTTTGTGTATTGATCTAATGGAACCCCTTGCAAAATTTCAGGAAATCCCTGCCGTATAACTTTTGGTTAGTTTCCAAGTACTGGGTCTAAATACTGTTCACAGATCTCTTTTAAGTTTGTGAGACAGTTTGTTCTAAGCATCATTCAAAAACATTTGGATTCCGCTCTACAATTTGTTAAAGAAGATTTCAGTCCACCTTATAGTTCACTACACAACTCCTAAAAGCTCATCCCGTATTTGCTTCTAAGTCAGCCTGTTAGGCCACACACTTCATCATTAACTATCTTAAAAGTGATGAGTGAAAAATCCAAGGGACAGTGTTTTTTAATTTTATTTATCACTACTATTTTTTTCTTTTTGTTGTGCCTGTGCTGAGGCTCCAAGCTTGGGAATCTTATATAATAGCTTCAAGGCCATTAGGGCCAAAGGACAAGGTGGTTATTATTGTTTTCGCATTAAAGATGCCTAACTACTCTATGAAACATATCTAGATTATTCACCACTGGTGTTCTGCTTTTGTTCCTTCCACCTGACAATTGCATAAAAAAGTGTGAGAAAGTTGTGCTCTTAATGTAGTTTAGTTGCTTTATTTTGCAGCTCCCAGAGGCAACGGCTGCCATCCTTCTTTCCATTCTAATATTATGAAGATTCCTTGATCCATCATAAAAGATGGATTCCTGAGTTGTTTCTTCGTTGCTTAGGAATGCATTTTATCAATAAAAATAAAATAAAATAAACAATCGGAAATTTCAAAAATTGAGAGATTCTTACCTGTTTGTAGGTGAGCATTGCACAGAGAGTTGGGACATCTCGTAGCTTTGGGGTGAAGCCAGCACGGACAACATTATCCGAGGTAGCCATGCACTCAATGCATTCCCCATAAATATATGAGTGGGGTTCATTGGCTCCTAGACATAATGCTTCACCAGGATTAAGTTTTACATAGTTAAAAAAGAAGGCTGAAATAACTCCAACATCATCTGGATATTGTTCGTCTAGCCGCAACACCAACTGTTCCTTGTCTGTCAACTGCCTAACCTAATGTGATGGAAAACTGAAGTCAAAAGAATTTCAATGAATACAGGAAATAAAGGTCAATATAGTAACTCCCAGAGGCAACAATAAAGCAGGATCAATAGCGTATCTCAGCTTTATATGTAAAACAATCTACCAATGCTGCCTAATTCATATATGGCATATATAGGAAATGGGAGCTATGAGACAATTTGACTGTTATGGGCCATGTACTTGTGCACAGAGATGTTCACTCTATGCATGGCGCATATGATAATCTGACATCTATATCAGTCTGCTTGTTAAATAACAGGCTGTTCATATCATCTCATACGCCAAGAAGTTGCTAAACTTTGCACCACTTGTACTAACTAATAACATTTATTTATGCGTTGACAGAATTGCTGAAATCTCTCTCTAAATTTTAATATGCTTCAATATCAATCAAGAGAAACAATCCCCCACCAAGTTGAAATGATGTGAATTAGGCAGAAGAAAAATAAACTGAATACAACAAAGGAAATTCAAACAAGAAGTTTACTCAAATCAACCAGGTTTTCACTTCACCATAAAGCCCTAAAACTACTCTGTAACTTTGATTCACATACTGAACTTATTGCTTCCAGGTCCAAAGGGTATATATCTACAGACTGGGTCCTAACATACCAAAACTGATATAAAAGACAACGCTGACAATTAAAAAAAAAGGGACAAAAAATAATTAGCAATAATCTCGAGGGTCTGACATCTGAATGCACACGTTTGACACTTCAGTAGTACCTATTCGTAGGTGTGATCATGAAGCTCGTTCTTAATGCCTTCATACTTTGGAAGAAGCAAAAAGATTGCACAATTCTGAGTTCAACGACAGTCCAAAGGATATTATGTCATCTAATCTGAGGTGAGCATTTGACCAATGTGAACATGACGGGTTTGAGAGTATAAAAAAGGCAGCCAATTGTTCCATGTAGTGCACACCAATTGAAAGGTGTTTTTGATATCCAATAATGGTGGTTCTCTAACTCGCATCAAAGAAGGATACTAGACTTTTATCAGGGATTAGAAGATAAATGTTTTCCCATGAATTTCAAGCAACTAAAATGGGGTTCAAGTTGGTTTGTGCTAAAGGTTTCAAGAAGATCGAAATTGCTACTAAATGCTATCACCTACTTGAAAGAAGAATGGTCCACCTTGGGAGGCAATGCATACAATGCACTATGCAGAACTTAAAGCATCTAGCCATGGGATTGAGCACTTAGATACTAAAACATCCTTAGAAACTTTGTTGATGGGAAGATCTTAAAAAAATTGTAAACCATGATGCTAATGGAAAACAGCATGGACACATGCACCTGATCGTATTTTTCAAAAACTAATATAATGGAGAAGCAAAAGAACATTTAAGATTACTGTGATATGTATGAAAAAATAAGCGATCACACATTTCAGACAGTACCTTATTTTCTTTTGTCAGACGTCTTCTCATTTTGGATACTATTTCCACAACATCTTCTTTACTTGCTGACATTAGTCGGGTGAAAATTGATCTCAAAGCAGTTTTTAGTTTCTCTTCTCCATCTTTCTCATCGACCTGCAATATTTGGTTAGCACCCGCATCACCAACCAGTTCAACAATTTCTGGGACACCACGAAACACATCCTTAAGCTCCTGCAGGAGTTTAGCATTTAACAAGAAAAGTCAAAGCTTGACTTCCAAACCAGATAAAGTCGATTTGTGTAGCAGAACAGAGAGAGAACTAGTTGGAAAGTATAGCTGTGGAAATCATGACCCAAAATTTGCTTGTAAGAACTCGCAGAAAACTTTCTTAGAAAACCAATCTAAAATTTTGAAATCTAAAAACTACATGATAACTTATTAATCCAACCATTGTATTTTACTTCAAGCAAATATCAAATAAACTTTAAGGAAAGAATAAATGAGAATTTTTAATTTCCCATTTGCAGTGTATAAAAAATGGTTTTCAGCAGTAATTGTGTTTGTCAATGGAGAAGTTTGACAGTTATCATAAACTAAGAATCGTCTATTATCTGATTATAAGGAAGGGGTGTCAATTTTTCTTATTATTATTTATTTATTTATTCTTTTTTTTTTTTTTTTTTTTTGGGGGGGGGGGTGTCTAAAAATCCCATCATAAAAATACAACAAAGATTTTGGTGTTCACAGTTTAATGTAATATTGTTACCTATTGACCCTATATCATAACTCAGCGTAATGTAATAGTTAAAAGTCAGAAGGTTTGAAGCATATAAAGAAATAAATTTAAAATTATCTGATGTCGTTTCTTGCTCAGTGAAATGGAGAACAAACACCTGTTTCATGAGGTAGTGGCCCAGCTACTGGGCAGGCTAAATAAAGGGAATACACCAGCTGCATTATTTGATGGTGGACCAACCGACATAACATTTTTTCAAAATTTTACAAGCCCCAGGGTACATAAAGTTTGGTGTCTTCACTGCTTTAGGTGACATTTAGTATCTCTTTTAGGATTAGTTTGAAGGTTTTTTTTTTTTTTAACCCTTAACCCCCACCCCATGCCGCCAGCCAGGTTCGAACGTGTGACGTGTGATTCCATCCACCACACCTCTACCAACTCAACGGGTACACCTTTGGCAATCAGTTTGAAGGTTTCCTATTAGGATTAGGCATTGTTTTGATTAGACTTAGTTTTAATATAAATAAGGGCTAAGGCCTTATGATGTAAGCAATTTTAGAGTTGAATCTAAATGAACAATTTGAGAGTTAGGGTTTTAATTAAAAACTTAGTTTCCATTGATAGGTTGTTATTTTTTTGCTTGCTTAAAATTAGTTCTATTAAGAAACTGGCAAGCATATGGGGAACCTCTCTGAGTGCTAACAAGTATCAGTTGATCAATTGGAAGGGTGAGTGTCAACGAAAGTAGGAAGATGGTTGGGGTAACCCTCTCTGCCCCCCATAGTTTACATCAAATCCGTCAAACCCCCATGACTCTCATGTCAATGCCATTGACCATTGTTTACCATCCAACAAAATTGTAAAGAATTGAGGAAGTGACTAGTCTTTTTCAGAAAAAAAAAGTTTTTAACTTCCTCGTGAAATGACATCTGTTTGTGAAGTTAATTCCCCTCCTTTGGAAGTTGTCTAGAATAGGAATTTTTCCATGTCACACTGACTGAAGAAGACTGTCCGTGGAGGTGTGTTTGGCATCCAAATCTTCTTGACGAGCTTCCTCATATCATTGATATCGGGAGGTGAATGCTGAACATATCTGTTAAGCATGTCATACAAGGTTCCGACTAAGAAACCTTTATTGTCCTCCCCTTCTTTATGCTCTGCTCCATCAAGCAAAGTGGTCAGGTTAGCAAACTCTTGCACATTTCATTCTCATGTAGGACCCTTCTCAAGAAAAGGTTCCAGATGGGTGGTTATGCTAACGTAAAACTCTGAGATCCTTGCTCCTTATTGATTTCCATAAAGGCACGAAGGAATGCAGACCAAAGCAGAGTTTTCCCAAAAAGCTACCTGGGTGACCAGAGTTAGCTTCTATAGAAAACCCCTTTTCACTTCTTCCCTGAGTCTTGCTTATTGACTCCCAGAAGCTATATCCATAGGGAGTAACTATATCCATAGGGAGTAATGATGGTTCTCAAAATTCAAAGTGAGTTCTGATCCTTCACAAATATCCAAAACCACTTGCCTAACAAGGTTTCTTTCATGTTTGAAACTATGAATATGTTTGATCCCACCTAAAACTTGGTCTCTGGAAGTACCCAAGAGGTTCAGGCATTGGGCTTGGATTCCCATAAAAATCAATTTCACAAAAATTGTTTGATAGTATAAGCATCTTCAGATTAGTGACACTAGAACTATACATGAAGTCACTGTGTTCATCATTGATTCATGGAATCTCCCAAGCCCAGCATTTGGGTTTGATTCATGGATTTCAAGATTTCCTTTCCATCTCCATTAATTCTTGTCTCCAATACGTTGATGTGACACTGTGCTCTTTGGAAGAAGTCGTGGTGATCAAGGATATCCTCCTTTGGTTTGAAGTTTGATCTGGCTTTGAAAGTAAACTTTTCAAAATCTCAAATGTATGTTGTTGGAGAGGTTCCGCAGATTTTGTCCTGTGGGCCAACATCCTTGCTTGTAAAAAAGGTTTTGTTTCCCCCTTGTATGTACCTGGGGCTTCCTTTGGGGACTAAGTCAAAAAAAAAAAAACGAGGGTTTGGGATGATATAGCTAAATACTGGATGAAGTACATAGCAAACGCTGGCCGGGATACTCTCATTAAGAGTACAACTGTTACATGAATCTTTTTGTGTTATCCCTTCATCCATTGAAATTAGAATTGAACAATGCATGAGTGAAACTTTTCAGTGGGGAGCTGTGCTGCATCAAAAAAATCACTTACTGAATTGGAAGGTGTGCCAGCCAAAAGACAAATGGAGTATGGGATCAATAGGAATAGAGAATTCAACAAGCTCTAAAATGGATTTGGAAAATTGGCATTGAAATTGGTGCCTTTTGGAGGAAAATTATGGCTAACAAGTATGGTGCTAATTCCAACCAAAGCTCCTAACTCCACCAATAGATGGTCTCTCACATTATGGAGCACAATGATATCTTGCATAACACAATCTCTTTCCAAGTGCATAATGGTGAAAGGGTGCAAGTTTGGGACCATAAATGGATTGGGGAGTCATCTCTCAGAACTGCTTTCACAGCAATCTATAATGCTTCTAGCAATAACGCGGGGAAGATGATATAATTTTAGGAGCTAGCAACCAAGGGGGAAACCTTAATGATTAGGAGATTCCCAATCTGACGAACCTCCTAACCTTGACTGACGCATTTACTCTTGATGAGGAACGGGACAAACATGTTGGAACGATAAGGATTCCAAATTCCCTGATAAGGAGTGGCACCATGCCCTGTCTCCAGTCAGACCTCCTTCCTCTTTAGACTTCAAAATCTGCAATCTTCATTCTTTTATTTGGTCTAAGGAAATTCCTCCTAGGGCAACCTTGCATGGAAGAGTGTTAACTATTGACAACATCGTCAAGAGAGGGCTCGTCATCCACAACCATATGGTGCTGTGTTGTCAAGCTGACGAGACCATTGATTGCTGCTTCTAGGATGCCTCTTTGTAGGCTCTATCTGGTCTAGAGATCTGACTGACTGAATTCCAGGTGGAAGCTTCTAGTGTTCCTTCTTTTTCTGTCTTAGGTTGAAAGTTTGCATGCTCTTGACAGATCTCTCTCCCTTTTGACTCGGTTCGGCAAATTGGCCTTGGAAAAGAATGATTCAAGCAGTGGTTTAGAATAGAGAAAATATATGTATAAAATGTAGGCCTATTAGTTTCGATTAATTCCAATAAATCTCATATCGTTTCTGAACCGATAAGGGTCCGGTTAACGATTTAACTACATAGATAAAAAACCTGTGTTTAACTACTATTAGCATGTTAGCTCGCTAGTAGTACTGATAGAATAGATTAGGGACTTCTTAAACACATATTAGGAAATTGAAAAGTGAGAAGAGCCGCAAAGAAAGAAACTCCCATTCGATGCCCTTACCAAGTTCATTCTATCCCTTGAGGAAATAAGTGGCTTTAATTTCCTATGGGTGAATAGTCTTTCTTTTAGCTCTTCCCTCCAGTGGAGTCGACGTCCCGAAGGCTCCACTTGACAGCCTCTAAGTCAGTGAATATCTCATTCCTGCTTTTCGGTAAGTAAAGGATTCTTTCCGGCAATTTTGATCTTATCTTCACACACCTTTGGTGGGTACCATCAAGACATGGATTAGGTTCTTCGATCTATTGTGCATCAGGCAACAAATATGTGACTCAATAGGTTATTTGGTATAAATAAAAATGAGGATAAGCGCCACTAATGTTTTGTGTTTCATCTAACTTGGTGGGAAGGTAGGGTCTGGAGAGTTCAGAAAAGATTCTAAATGCCATACGAAAAAGATAATCTATATTTAGTTTAATGAAGCAAACCTTTTTCTTTTTTTCCTTCTTTTTTTCTTTTGTTTGATTGTTATGAGGTTTCTTGAACACACACGTGCAGTGATCAGGGCTTGTGCAAGCCACTTTTAAGTCTTAACTAATGAAAGCTAGCATACATTATATGCATGCTATACACACAAAGAGAAACAACACAAACTCAGCCAGCCTGCAGGTTGCTAAAGTAAAACGTGTGATCTTCATGAGAAAACAGATGCTATTCCAGCCCTCCCATCAATGACTCTTAACCTTGCAAGGATAATCCCAGATCAAGAACTGTCCAGAGCAATACAAACAACCCCAAGAAAGACTAAAAGGAACTTCAAGAGAAACAACTCAGATACTTTCTATGGTTCCTCTCCATATTTCTACCCTTGGAAACACATCTTTGGCATTCCCTCAACACCCTAGATTCCTACAGGTACTAGAAACCAATTATGAAGCAAGTATTCCTAAAATTTGGTACCCCTGCAAGGCGTAGTCGATGATACACGTGACAGATCATGCAAACATGACCCTTTTTTGCTCCACTAGACACACAAGTGATCATAGATTTCGAGAGAAAACACCTTTTTCATCTATCTTATCACATTTATTTGTGTTATTCTTTCTGTCCATCTTATTTGCTCACCATAACAGCCTCCACTGTAAAAGTAGTTCCTCTTTCCGACTTTACCAAAACTCATCATCAAGATTTGCTAACTATATACTTTGGAGAAGTCAGTATCTCCAAATTTTTGTGGGTCCTATGCTGGCACACCGTACACTCTCTCCGTCGGGTGAAATATGAAATTAATACTCAATGAATAATTGAATATACCTACATGAAGGCTACTCATATCGAATGCAAGTGAAAAAAAAATCCAATCCTTCTTACTGGATTACACGCCCCAATAATCCCTTCAATTTTTTGCTCAGATCATAAGTTATAAGACTGTTGTCAAGACCCCACACATCTCAGACCAATCCAGGTGTACCACAAATTATCATGATTTCATAAAGAAATTTTATGAATTTTTCTTTTCAGGTTTCTTCCTCATTGAATTATATATAACTGAGTATATAATTTAAATAAGAGATTCCTTCTCATCTACAACTCACTCAGGACAATTCCTATGAGATATTTTCTTGTACTCTTGGATGATATTTTCACTCAATAAAATTGTATATGGAAGCAATGTTTTAAAAGCGTTTTTCAGCCTCGAGGCGGTTAAGCTTTTTCCAAGGCGTAGCGAGGCGTTTTTTCATAAAAAAAGTGATGAAAAATATTTTAAAATACAAACAAATAGAAACATAAAAGAAGCAATTTAGAACATGAAACAATAAAATAAAAAATAAAAAATAAAAAATAAAAAATAAAAAATAAAAAATAAAAAATTAAAAATTAAAAATTAAAAATTAAAAATTAAAAATTAAAAATTAAAAATTAAAAATTAAAAAAAAAACTAAAAAATAAAAATTAAAAAATAAAAAAATAAAAAAATAAAATAAAAAATAAATAATAAAAAAAAATTGGTTGAGGTGGTATGACCCAATCACATGGTCTATCTCAACATTTAACTCTCCCTTACTAGTTTTTAGGTAATACTCCCTTACTAGTTACTGGTAGGCCTATAGCAAAGCAAACCCCAAGTCTCTCACATGCCTCATGTGGATGTCGGTGTGGGATCCATCTATTTTAATCCAACCAAACATGCATCACAGTAGGCCACCTTTAAATTAATTGAAAAACAAAAGCACAATCTGGATTTGAGTCAACTATCAATCAAGGTCATTACAGTCATTTAAACTTGGTACACACACAAATAGGTTTACATCAAGCCACTCTCATTTGAAACACATTATCAATTCCTTTGGGAGCGGAGACTGAAAACAAAGAAAGGCGACGGCACCACCATGCTTTCAGGTAAGTTCTCATTTTCTTCTCTTCTTCTTCTTCTTCTTCTTCTTCTTCTTCTTCTTCTTCTTCTTCTTCTTCTTTTCTCTTATTTTCCTCTTCTCTGTTCTGTTTGTCACAGACTCGCAGCTTGGTGCAATGACAATTGGGCGTCTGGTTTTGCAACTCAGTCGATTGCATGCTGACTGTTGATTATCATGTTAATTCTCAGTCAATCGCATGCTCATTGACAATTGGGCGTTTGTTGTTGAATTCTCAGTCGATTGCACGAATGCTTCAGAAAAGAAAAATAAATAATAATAATAATAATAATAATAATAATAATAATAATAATAATAATAATAATTAGATTGAGGGTTGGTTTCAGCTTTGATTTTTAACAAAATCTGAACATTTTCTGAAATAGAGGCACCATTTGAAGCGTACGCTTCGCGGCGAATTGACTCGTACGAGTTACCAGCCCAACTCGTGCGCCCTGTTTCAACCCTTTGACTCGTACGCCTTGCAGCGTTTTCCACCCGCTTCGAGTCAACTCGGATGCCTAAAACAGTGTATAGAAGCACCAAAGCAATGAAATATGGATTGAATAGATAAGGCTAATGTGATATAGTCAACTCGTGATTTTAAACACCTCTCTCAAATTAATATTGGAGAAAAGCCTAACGGTCAGTTTGTCACAAATAGATATAGAAAAGGCATCCGTTGTTGTCAGAAATGGGAGGTGCTTTTAGGGAGAGGGAGGCGCTTTTAGGGTGAGGGAGGTCAGATCTGAACCTGAACTCAGATCTGGTGAGGAGAAGCCGCAGGGCTACGAACTGTTGTGATTTTCTCCAATCTCGAAGGGAAGAACACCCTGTGCCGATCCTTCTCTGACTCTGTATGGACTGTGATGTGGTTCGAAGATGAGTAGCTCCACTTCACAAATCAGGAATCTTTCCATCACCCCTTGTGGAGATGATTCCTCTAGCAAGAGGGCAATCCTAATAAACAAAACTGGGCATACATTCTTTCAAAGAAGAAGGAAGTAGGAACCATCAAGCTCACATACAAGGCTCCTACTCAGATTGAAGGACGATCAGTTGTGCATCTGCAAACCTCCGATTTTGTTGAGGAAAAGGAAGAGTGTGAAGAACTGCTCATAGGCAATTTTGTAGGAAGGAGACTTGCTTTTGGTTATGTGAAAGAGATACTTATGAAGGCCTGAAAGCTCAAGAATGAGTTTGATATGAAAACCCATAGTGGCAACACTTTCGTTTTCAAGTTCAACTCAAAAGAAGACCGAGAAAAGGTATTGGAGATTGGTCCCCTCCATATAGTCAGCAGGTTGTTCATTATACGGCCATGGAGACCCTTCTTAGAGGACAATGCTAATGCTCTCAGCTCAATACCAATTTGGATTTGCTTAAGAGACATCCCACTCATGTTCTGGAATCCTAAAGGTTTGGAAGTTATTGCAAGTGCAATTGGCACCCCACTACTGCTTGACAAAGCTACAAAGAACAAGGTAAGAATGAAGTTGTGGTTGATGGAGAAAAAAATTATATCTCAGTTGTGGTTGATGGAGAAAAAAATTATTCCATTGGAGTTGAATACACATGGAAGCCAGTCAAATGTAAGAACTGTAATGTTTTTGGGCATAGCTCAGAGGTGTGCAACAAAATGAGTGTTAAACAACCTGTCATCAAAGCTTACAAGGTCGTGGAGAACAACAATAAAGATAAACCCGAAGATGGTTGGGAAGTTCCAAAGAGAAAACACAGAAACATGAATCAAGGTAGCACAGAGCCAGTTGTAATGGGGGTAGAAGATGAGAGCCAAGACCAGAATGCAACAATGACAGATAAAAGACCCGGGGTTACTGATGAGCATAATGAAAAGAATACACTGGCAATCACAGCAAAGCATTCAGAAGCACAACCAGTGATTGGAGGTACGCTTAACTTGTCCACTGGTGGTGATCAAGCTATTGAGGTACCCATCAATATGGGGGGGGGGGGAGCCAAGGGATGATAAATCAGGTGGTATGGAGCATGAATCTTCCGATAACGAAGGTGAGATGCAAAATTGAGAACAAGAAGAATCTACATGCTTGACTAAGCAAGATGAAGTTCTAAATGGAGTTAATGGCGACACGAGCTTTCCTCCTCTATCTCATGTTGAACATGTCTTGATGATGATAACTGAATACGACAAGGGAAATGAAATTAGTGATGCAGTGAGAAAACTCATAGAGAGACATGGTAGGGATCAAGTGCAGAAAGATTTCACATGGATAAAAAATATTTGGGAAAAGGTGAACAATCAGAATAAAATTGTACTTCAAGAAGACTACTAGGTTTCGAAAAAAGAACCAAAGTTAAGCCCTGTTAGTGAAGATGATGCAAGTGATTTGACTACAAAGATGTCTTCTAAAGCTTGCATCCAAGATTTCAGCCTTTGTCCTCGAAGATCCAATAAATCTAAAAAGGCGAACAAAAAATATAGAGGATAACCATTGTCCCAAAACAAGAAGAATCATGAGTGAAACTAAGTTAATACTCGTACTAGTGGTGTTTCTCTTAGTGAGAAATTGTATTTGAAGTTTCTTATTTTTCTTTAATATAAAGGTTTAGGGGTCCTTAAAACCCTGCTCGCTTTCAAAAAAAAAAAAAATCACGAATAGATATAAAAAGAAATGTAGACAACAAATCCGTGAAATCACCCACAAGCTGGCCTTCCCTTCGGAAAATAATGTGTAAACAAGATATTATTCACCTGGAAAGGAAATAATAACCGATTTCTAAGTGTCTCATTTAAACATAAAGAGCAAGATTAGAGGCCAAATATATCGCACCCAATTGTTACAATATAATAGGAGATGGTGGAGATATTTAGTTCTTACATAGGAACTACTGAATGTTTGCAGCTTCGTGAGCTTGAGCATGGTGCTTAACCTCAACATAAATCCTAACATCTAAAATGTTTATTAGAAGGCAAAGTAATAAGGTTCAAATCCAATGCAGATAATTGGGGCTTCCAACATAATTAGCATTAGAACAACCACAAAGGTGTTCACTTTTTCAAGGTAGCATAAAACGGGTTTGTTGTGGCTGGTGCATACTATGTTGCCCCAGGCGGTATGCGAGGCAAGCTGCCTGACCTGGGTGCCAACAAGCCTAGGCGACCTGGGCGAAGACACCACTTCTCTTTTTTTATATATATTGACACTTCTTTTTTTATATATATTTTTACATATATGTCAGATGGCTGAGATTGGGGAGTGGGGGACTTAGCAAAAGGAATAAGGACTTAGCAAATTTATAAGCAATCAAATAAATTACCCAAGTATGAATGGAGAGGAGATCGAGAAAGAGGAACACGCAGTAGTTGTTGCTCTCTGCTGCTGTGTGCGAGAGATGAAGATTGAGGAGGCGAGAGAGAGCGAGGCAGAATGAAGATGGAGAGGATTGAGGAGATGAACACCACTGCTGGTTATTGCTCTCTACTGCTGCGTGCGAGAGATGAATATGGAAGAGACGATCGAAAGAGAGGGAGGACGATCGAACTCTGCTAGGAGGATGAGGGGTGTGCTACTGTGCAAGAGGAAGGAGGATGAGAGGAACTCTGTAGCTGTGTGTTTTATGTTGTGGGAGGATGAGGGTCGGGAGCTTTAGGGCAAACAAGGTAAGAAAGACTTTGATATTTTTTAACTCTGACTTTTTTTTTTTTTTTTTTGAAATTTTGTTGTCTGAGGCGGACACCTAGGCGAGCGCCCGAAACAACACCCAAATCATGGTCACATGCAAAAGGCGAGGCTAAAAGTATCTGAATCGTCCGCCAAGGCGTCGCTCGAGACAACGTAAACTAGGTTTACACTATAAGTGAGATTCGGTTTAGTCATGATGAGATTATACTTCCAACAATAATGTTTCGATAGACATGGCATCAACCAACAAGGTGCAATCATCACGCGGTAACTAGTTACAGATAGCCACATGAGAGAAAAATCGTTTTTCCCTATTTACTTTCTATGATGTACTTAAACATAGCTTTCCCAAGAAAAGATTTTCCGTCTTTACTTTCTCTAACGTATTTGTATTTCAGTTGTATCATGTGAACTTAGATTCTAGGGCCGACCCTAAGACTTTGGGTCCCCTAATTGAACTACAAACATATAATTACTTAAATTGATTTAAATGTGGTTAAATATAAATAAAAAATCCAATAAAATGGGTTTGACGTATCACGAACACAAAGATAGACTAAAATGGAATTAATAGGAAAAATATTAAAATGTGGAACATGGGTTCAATCCCAAGACTTGTAAAACAAGGTTTGAAAATAACACCAAGAATAACCAACGCATCAACATCCCACATATTACAAACAATGGAACAAATGAAAATGTATATAAGAAACATATAAATATTTTTTTCCAAAATTTGGTACCCCTTTAAAACAATTTTTTGGTGGTGCCCTAGGGTCGTGTCTATGTGGCCTATGCCAAGGACCGGCCCTGTTAGATTCTCCACAAGTAATAAAAAAAATCTAAGCATTTCAACCTCAAGCAGAGTAATTACATTGGAAATAATGGTAGCATCATCCCCCATGATGATGATATCTTACCCACTAAGGAAAGTGTTTTGATAAAAAATGCCTAGCCCCGGTTTAAAGCAAGTGAGTCCATCAACCAATATTGTGCCTTCTAATGGAACCACCCATTATGATTCTACTTAAGGAGTACATTCTGTGTTAACTAGTCAAGATCAATTGAATTATTTTAATAAAATAAAAACCCAACAAAATTATAGTTCATTATAGAGAGACCAATTGAATATCCAGGAAGTAAGGAAACTACTGAGACAAATCTTAGAAAGAACAAGTGTTTCACTTATATAGCATGAATCTGTATCCTTGATTATCTTCCCGCATTACTTTTTGGGAAGTAATATGATCATTCTAAAAGCTATATTGGCAAACAAAAGAATTAGTAAAAACATGCCAAAGAAGTAAACAAAATTTATGTCATTCCAAAAGAATAGAAGATCCCATGTGCTTGATGACTTAATCTCATGAAAGGTTGGATATCAACATTTAGAGAATTTGAATACTACTTTGACGGCCAAGTGGTTATGGAGATTCACCCATTGATTGACCATTAAGGAAAAATATGGAGCATGCAGGGAGATTGTGATCTATTACATGTCCTTTGTATGAGGTTAACTCAGGTATGGATGTATCCTTGTGGGATGATAAACTGGTGCAGTGAATCCCCCTTTGAAAGATCAGTTATTATGTCTGAAAAAGAAAGCAACTGTTAAAATTTTTGGGGTACAAAGATGACTCTTCATCTGGTAGGGATTTCCTCAAGGAAGGCCGTACAATAAGCCGCGGTCCTCATTAAAACCCTACAGCATCATTATCTGGATGAAGGGGATAAAAGTGCTCTTGGAAGGGAAGCCTGATTGGTTCACAATCAATAACTTCTTCAACACTTCAACTGCTAGCAGGATTCAGTGGAACTAAGCAGTCAACACTAAAGAGAAAAATAATGGCTTAAAACTTCAACCTTGTCTCAACTTTTTTATATGGACTGTGGTGTAGGTAACATTTCTAACAGTTAAACAATCTCAGGTGCAGGGGCATACAACTCTGAATGTCAAGTTTTATAAATGACAATGAGTGTAGTGATCATCTCTTTTTAGTACTTAACAGAACCCAGGGGTAACAAAATTCACTGGATCTGTCAAAATGTTGATCTTTGGACTGGAAAGCCAACTCTGTTGGGGGATTCAGTTTGGGCTAAGCTGCACCAGCAATCGTGGGTTCATCCGGAGGGAGTGAAACACCAGGATCTTTAAGATAAGAACAGAACAGATCAGCTCAGCAACTCCGTTGTCCATCAAAGAAGCAAGCGGAGGATGGGTTAACTAATATAAGCATATCAAGGATTTAAAGTTTTGTCCTCTTATGTTTGATTGGGAAGAACTAGTAATTTGATATCTTTGATTCTGTGAGTCTGTCATTCACTTTGCACATTTCTAACTACCCCTGTTATACTTTGAATGAAAATAAAAATAGGAGAGCAAAGCACATTACGTAGGAATAGTAAGATAGCAATGAGTGGGCAGTGTTCAAATGATAACATGTATTGTAGAAAAGTTATTGAAGATAATAAAGTGGGATATTGTTACCTCAAGACTGACAAACCCACACAAAGCCTCGAACTCGGTAATAGCCAAAGCCATCTCAGGTTTGTGATTAGCATCTTTATATATCCTTGGATTGGCCTTATGCAAAAGCTTGGCCAATTCTTTATCCGGATGGGCTTGTATTGATAATGCTTTGGCCACCGAAAGCACCTAATTTGTAGACGACGAACACTAATAAAACTAAAGAGATTAATTGAAATGAATGAAATTGAAGTAAAAAAAAAAAAAACCTTGAACAAGAAAGGAAGGTCAGTTCCGAACTCGTCCAAAACCTTATGACCAAGAACACAGGGGTTTTCAGAAATCCAGGACTTCAAAGTGACACCAGCATTATGATGGATAAAAGAAGGGCCAGATTGGTGAGTTCCCATCCAGAATTCGGCATAAGGCTTACGAGCATCTGTGGTTTGGAGTCGGGAATTCTCTCTAAACAGTCTCCCTACGGTGGATTCATCTCCAATTCTTCCCCAATCGTAATTCTGCACTGAACATCTCAACCTCAGCAGCAGAGAAGCAGTGCTGGTTTCTTCTTCCATCTTCTCTCTTCTTTATTCTTATTCTATCAAGAAGAGAAGAAGCAGAGAGATTTTACGTGTCGTGGTGGTGGTTTGAGCTGTTCGCCATGAAAGCTTCGGTTTGAAGCATTTAAATGTGTAAAAACTTCAAAGGAGGGAAGTAGTAACCGAATGAGATGAGAGAGAGAAAGTGACTTGATTTGATTCAGAAACCCGGTAGAGGGAAACGCGGTTAACGTAGGTGAGATTAGATTAGCGAAGGGGGATTTAATTAAATGATTTTCTCTCCTCATGCCTTTGCTTATGCAAGCAAGTTTGGGACCCACAACCGACTTAATTGTAATTGCAACCGCTATTTGCACCGGTGGTCCAGATTGTGGAATGTCAGCAGCAGTGTAAGAGAGAGATGTTCTCCGATGGCGAGATTGTAGCAGCGTCAGCGAGGATGGTTTGCGGATAAGTACGATGCCCATCATTAATGAAGAGAGGCAGAGCGAACGAGCGAGCGAGGAGATCAGAGATCAGAGAGAAGACAGAGAGAGAGAGAGAGCAAGGTCCTCCTATCCTATGTGGGGTGGAAGTGGAACAAATGCTCTCTCTCTCTCTTCGGTCGATTTTCATTTTTTCAATGGGTTAGGTTTTAGTTGAAAAAATCACCACATCCCTTCCAACAAGGCAAGAAACGGAATGGGTGTGCGTTAATAACATCCACTACTTGGATTGGAGCCACCTCTTAAAACACATCACATGTTCAAATCATTTGGACTATAAACTCCTCCCACACACTCATTCTTTCCATTCACTTTTCCCTCTCATTAACTACACACGCATCCCTCCCATTCAAACTAGGGGTGGACATCTCATCCCGCGATCTCGATCCTGTCCCGTTCCATCCCGATTTTTTTGGATCTTAATGGGATTGAATAATTTCATCCCGATCTCGTTCCGTCCCGATCTATAATGGGATGAGATGGAGATTTTCAATCCCGCCAATCCCGAGCTAATTTTTTAATATTTATTATTAATATTTTTATTTATTTATTTATTTTTATTCATATAAACTTACAGATGACTGACAAAAACTCATGGTGTTTGCAGTGGTAACAGAAATGTTACTTCAAGAAATAAATATTCATTAAGCAAGAGAAAGATAGCAGACTGTTGCTTGGATTTTCAATAAAAGTGGCTCCAATTATTTAACTTTCAAATATTGATAATACCCAGGTGAAGATGAAAAATAACAATTAACTGAGTAATACATATTCAGAAGGGAACATTCAGGGACGGAGCCAAGATTTTGAGATGCCCCGGGCTGTAAAAATAAATTTTTTTAATTACAATATATGTATTGATGATAAACCATTATGAATATATTAGAGCATCACCAATAGTTCTATATTTCTTCCCTAACAAAAGATGAAATGTTATTTTGTCAAGGAACCATGAATTTTGTTTCCCATAGTAATGAAATTGTAAAATCAGTTGGGAGACCATCACAGCGACACAATACTCTTAGTGGGTCCCATTTATCATGTCATTTTCTAAAAGTCAGCCCACTCGACTTCATTGTTAGGGGATTTAGTGACTACCCTTATATTTGCATGCCACATCTATATCTAATTATAAGAAAGTTATTTTTCATGCTCTTATATGATGATAATCTTCGCAACAGTCACAGGCAGCACGCTGATCCCATCCCGTCCCGATCCCGTATGAACGGGATGGGATAGGGATGGGTATGTCTCATCCCATCCCGTCCCGTGCCCACCCCTAATTCAAACCAAACACTTTCACGCTTCAATCAACACCAACCCATAGTAACATCCATTCAGTTGAAAATGCATTTTAGAACAATGCAAGATATACGAATGAGTTCTTTTTTAGTTTCAATTGCTACTAAACTCTAAACTCCCCACCTCTTCAACTATCCTTCTACCTTCACGCTCTCTTTTCTATCTTGACAAAGCTTTTTGGCCCTGCTCCAGACATTTATCCATCTTCTTTTTGAATTCCAACAATTGATCACTGGTACCCTTTAGCTTGCTTACTGTGTTTTTTCTCTGTGTCATGTGCAAGTCTCGGCGAAGTGCATTTTCATACTCTCCGATCTTATCATTACACCACCTTAATTAGTCGTCCACCACCATTTTTTTCTTATTTTTTTTTTCCATAAATAGTCATCGGAATCACATCAATAGTCGTCAAATCGTCCCATCTCATTAAAACGAGTAATCATTCAATCCCAACATCCAATTCCCCCAACTCCATTAACCAGGAATTTACATATCAATTTCCTCATAAGTTCATTTGAACCATAAAACTCAACATTACAAACTCTCCATCTCACCCTAATATATCCACATATCTCTTCCAATCCCACCACTGTTATAGAGCATTACTGATGGAAAACTCTGATAGGAAACAGTCACCTGAACCCAACATGAGATCCACCCAACGTGCCCGCTCATCCATCAACTTCAATCCCTTGCAACTCTTCCATCACACCCCTACCATTGAAACATCTCCTGCCATCCAACCAAACTCCCCCATTCCAATGCAAGATACCCATGCATCCAATGACAATCTGATCCGTAATTTAGAACAACAATTGGCACAAAATCTCACTCTCCCAACACCTGTTTTCGAAACTAGAAAAGAGGTGGATAGTGACAGTCGTGAGCTCCGGGCGGTGGCAAAGTACATCCACTTTCAATGTTTACGCAAGGAAGTCTTCGCCCATAGAATGGTTTGCCTATGGGAACCTTCACACCCTTTCCATGTGGAGCAACTAGACCGGGAGCATGACAAAGATAACTCTTACTATTTGATCCAATTCACACATTCTGATGATAAAGAAAAAGTTATTTACTCAGGCCCTTGGTCACTCTTTGGTTGGCTAGTGTCAGTCAAACCATGGGAAGAACACCGCCTCAACATCAATTATTCGATTGCGCCTTGCTGGTTGAGAATCAATGAATTTCCAATTAAAAAAATCCAGTTGAAAGATGTAGAACTATTGGCGGCATACATTGGAGACCTTATGGCAGTTGATGTTTCCTCTCTAGAAGATTTGGCCTTACTGTTCATCCGCTTCAAAGTGTGGTTGGACACATCAAAGCCCCTCCCCTGTACCATGACAACAACATTTGGAATTGAAGGAGGTCGCAACTTCAGATTAAGATTTTTCTATGAGGATGCTCCCAATTTTTGTTTTTGCTGTGGGATGATTGGACATAATTTTGGCAATGTTTGCCCTCTGTTCACAGATGCATCCACCTCTCTCCACTCACTCACAGCAACCAAGAAGAAGTTGGTCTATCACTTCTTTTCACCAAAGAATCACGCATCAGGTATCGGAAAGAAAATAGAGGGGGGACTCAACCTCGATTCAACCAACAAAGTTGTTGATAATCACATAATTATAACATTATTACCTCTTATTATATTTTTGTTAATCCTTATTTTTATCTTATTTTAGATTAATTATTAAATTTTTGTGTTTTTGTAGAATGTGGAGCTGTAATGAAGAAATCAGAGAAAAATGCAATGAACAAATCTCAGACGGTGACTTCAGAGGAAGTGGAGGTGAAAATAGCCTAAGCCCATAACCTAAACTCAAAACCAAGCCCATAAACTCAAACCCAAAGAATATTCTCTCAATTATCCCATATTCAGTTTTGATTTTACCTTGCTTCACTCCATGAATCATCCCTTTATCTCATCTCTATTCATTTTGTTCATTATCTATAAATACAATAGAAAATGAATGTGAAAGGGAAGGAGGAGAAGGGAATCAAGCCTCAATAGCCAAAAACAAATCATCATTCCTTCACAAAGTGATTTTCATCACACCCATCCATCTCTCACTCCCTCTCTGTCCAGACCATCTACCCCTCCGCCACCTTCCCTGTCAACGCCATAACCACTACCACCACCGGACAGTTCTTGCACCAACACACACGCCAGACAGCACGCGCAACAGCTAGCCGGATCGCTCTCCAGCATCCAGGTATCTCTCGCTTCATCAATGTTCCACCGGCACCGTCCAGAACACCTCCGGAGTACCACTCTGTCATCACCAACCTTGCCAGAGCTCACCATCATCACCAGACAACCCAGCACGTCCAACATTCCTCCTGCATCAACGCCATCCTACATATCTCTCTCTCTCTCGCGGGGTAGTCACGATGCCACAAACCAGAACCGAAGGAGCTCCTCCATCCTCCAATCTCGGTCGAGTCCTCCTGAACATCACCGGATCCTCCGGTCTCTCTCTCAACAACGATCCTGCAACAAAAGGTTGAGTTTCCCGCCTCGCTCTCTATTCAAATCGAAGAGGAAAGGTTGGGGTGCTATCTGCACCCCACCTTTTAACCGTGTATGACCACACAAGAGGGAGGAGCGCTACTGGTACCCAGTAGCGCATAAGAGCACCCTGACTGGGCATGGCCTGACGTTATTGACATCCTGGAAATCTGATGTACCACCCCACTGGACCTGGCGTTGTTTGCAACCTGCTGATCTGCTGAGTACCACCGCACCGAGGCGGCGACAAACCAAAAGGGTTGTATAATTTATTTTACTGACTTAAATGTTTAATTGATAATTACAATTTTATTTCAGAAATTTAATAAATTGCTTTCACCTTTCATGTTCGATTAAAACTTGATATGTTTGGTAGTTAGATTCACATTTTATCAATATTCAAAGCATGTGCTAACAAATATTGAGCTTGAGCTTTGATTAAGTGTGCCCTAAAAAGACACTTAATGCTTGGTAATAGTTTATTTGCTTGAGATAAATTGTTCATATTTGACAGAAACTTGATATGATTGAAATTGGATTTTAATGATCACATCTTTGGTGTAAGCAAGAGATCTTCATACCTAAAGCTTCTCGTTTATAATTTCAGTAATTTAGATTTAAATATATTTGCTAACTCATCGGTGAGTCCAAACCCCACAAAATGCATCTTTTCCTTTCTTTTTATTTTTCTTATTTTTTTATTTATTTTTAGTTTAGTTTTAAAAACACTATAACCCCATTTTTCTGTAAATTAGTTTAGATAAATTCTAAAATTTAATTGCATCCACTTTCCTCGTGGGATCGAACCGTACTTGCCGTTGTCTACCAGTTAGACACCGTGCACTTGCGATTATTACAAGTGGGTCAAATGAGCCTGTTTATTTAGGCTGGTTAAACCCGCAACAAGTTTTTGGCGCCGTTGCCGGGGAAGGTAGCGGTGTAATTGAATTTAAGATTTATTTTCACTAATTTAAATAAAAAAAAATTTATTTTTATTTTGTTAAGTTCTTTTTACACTCATTTCGTGTTATTTGTTTGATTTTGCAGAATACACGCTTCTCGAGAAAATTGGACGATCCTGCAAACATCAAGCAAATTTTAATTTTAATTAAAAATTTTTTTTATTTTGTGAGGGGAGTTTAATTTTATTTTCACCTCGTTTTACGAGTGTGTGGTGTAATAATTTTTGTAAACTCTACTGTTTTCCATTTTTAATCACCTAAAAAAAATCCCATAAATTCTCTAAGTCAAAAGAAAATATTGGGTAACAATTTTAATTGTTACCCAATAATTTCTTGTGATTTAGAAATCCGACTTCTAAGACCAAGACCAGTAAATTTATTTGCATGTGCTTGTGTGTTGAGTGAAACGGATAAAAAGAAGTCGGACATTTTTTTTGAATTGTGCTAACTCTTTGTGTAGAGATGAATGCGCAGACTGTAAGTACTTTTAAATCACGCAACGTATTAGCGACCGGGTGTTTTTTGTAATTGTTTGAAATTGTGTGATTGTTTGTTTAAATTATGTAATTGTGGATGCTAAACTTTAGTAATTCATAATAAGCAGACCGAGCTTCTAAATAGAAACTGGTGGGACTTGATATCCCCACCTTATCACTCCAGCTGTGTGCAACCAATAGCCAAACATAATTAAAATCAATTAGCAAGTTAGATAGAACCATCTTTTAGGTACGGTGTTCATAAGACAACCAAGACCAAAGTGAATCCAATAATTTTTGTGTTTGACCAAAGCTAAAAGTGATGATGGGTTTAATCATTCAATGAACTCCGAGAGGCCACTGCCACAAGGGTAATTTACCCGGTATGCCGAGTCATAAGTAAGCTACAATCCACAGAAAGAATCGGTGTAACCAACAGTTTTGGTTAGGAACACAAGCCTCAAGTGTACATCTAACGTCACATCGTTCTCACATCTACTGGCTTACAGAGCGGTAGCACAAGGAAGTACTTAATTGGACCATTGTGACCTCCTTCTCTTGTGCGATAATCTGGTTTCTTTGAAACAAAACTCCAGCCTACTGATTTTGAACTTTGTGGTGTAAAGTATACACTCTTAGGATCATCTTGTAGCACTCATTGCTTTGTCATAAAGATTACATAAGAAATAATTGTCCCCCAAAGATAAAAAGATAATTGATCTAAAAAATGTTGATTGCTTAGGGAGACATGTTTCTTGTGCATTTATTGGTTGATGATTGCGTGTGAGTCTGTGTATATTTTTAGAGTTAGTGATTTGATAAAAAAAAAAAACACAAGGGATTATCCAGCCTATTTTTCCGAGCAAGTCAATTCATTTTATGACATGCGACGACCTGATTATGATCCATATTTAGATTATTACAACCCAGGTTTAGCCTATCATCCTGACTTCTCATGGGTTCATGGTCAGTACCATGAAGGATCTCTAGACACTCCTCGGACTCCTCAAGTTTTCATTCCTGATAATGAGTTTCAATTTCATCAAGTTGTTCCTCCATCCAACACATCAAGGTTAGAGGATATTTTGAACCTTTTTATAAAGCGAACAAAAGAAATGCTTGAGCAAAATTTTCAGGATATTACAGAATTGACAGTTATTTCTCAATAAAACTCCCAAGCTATCCGAAAACTTGAGATGACTGTGAGTCAGATAGCTGAGTCACTTCCTGAGATAGAGTCAGAAAAATTCCCTAATCAACCTATTTTTAATCAAAAGGGTCAATTCGAGATTAGTGGCACATCTGAGCCAGATGATGAAGATGTTCAATGCATTACTACCCTTAAAAATGAAAAACTGGTTGAAAATCAGGTAGAAATGCCTGATATGGGTGTCATTGAGTTGTCTAGACCAATATCTTTATGTGATTCATGTGATAAGCCTGTACCACCTGATATATCCATCGTCTCATCTACTTGCATCACTTTCCCATTTACTGAGGCTGTTTTCACTGATCCCTTGTTCTGTAGTAAGAATTTCAATTTTCACCATCCTGTTGTAAAAATTATTCAATCTGCTGATTTGGAACCAGACCTAGGATGTTCCCTTTTTGGAGCACGCAAGAATCATCTGTTGTGTATGACTACTGGTCACTTTTGGGATGTCCTAGTGTATTTGGTGTCCCATGTGATTGCTATATTTGGGTGGACTGATCCTCAACTGTTCAGGTTGTTGATATACGACCATGGACTAAGTGTTTGTCATGTTTTTCCTCTCCACTTTTCGATACACCATTTTTTAGGAAGAATATTTGTCGGGCTGATGACGTTAATCCAAGCGCTACTGAGAGGCAGCCCAACTTTTGTTGTAAGAGTGCATGTTGAGTGTGTATTTTATCTATTTCTATTAACTAATCCACAATTCTTTTGTCTCTGAGCTCTCATCGGTGGATTACTTATGGAAATTGGTAAAATCTTCACCGCGGTAATACTGTTCTAACCTCTTCTAATGTACTTATTTCATTCATTTGTCAGAATTATTTTGTTAAACATTGAGGACAATGTTTGGATTAGGTTTAGGGGTAGGGTTCATGAGTCGGTGAATTTTTCGTAGTGTTTTCTTTACTTATTCTTAAAACAAAATTTAAAAAAAATAAAAAAATTTGTGCTTTTCTGTCAAGAAAACTTGGTCTTTTGCGATTATGAACATGGATTTTAAATACAATAGAAAATGAATGTGAAAGGGAAGGAGGAGAAGGGAGGAGAAGGGAATCAATATATATTTTCTGTCAAGAAAATGAATGTAAAAAAATGTGCTTTTTTGTCAAGAAAACTTGGTCCCTTTATCTCATCTCTATTCATTTTGTTCATTATCTATAAATACAATAGAAAATGAATGTGAAAGGGAAGGAGGAGAAGGGAATCAAGCCTCAATAGCCAAAAACAAATCATAATTCCTTTACAAAGTGATTTTCATCACACCCATCTCATCACCATTCATCTCTCACTCCCTCTCTGTCCAGACCATGTACCCCTCCGCCACCTTCCCTGTCAACGCCATAACCACTACCACCACCGGACAGTTCTTGCGCCAACACACACGCCAGACAGGACGCGCAGTAGCTGGCCGGATCGCTCTCCAGCATCCAGATATCTCTCACTTCATCAACGTTCCACCGGCACCGTCCAGAACACCTTCGGAGTACCACTGTCATCACCAACCCTGCCAGAGCTCAACCATCATCACCGGACAGCCCAGCACGTCCAACAGTCCTCCTGCATCAACGCCATCCTACATATATATCTCTCTCTCGCGGGGTAGTCACGATGCCACAAACCAGAACCGGAGGAGCTCCTCCATCCTCCAATCTCGGTCGAGTCCTCCTGAACATCACCGGATCCTCCGGTCTCTCTCTCAACAACGATCCTGCAACAAAAGGTTGAGTTTCCCGCCTCGCTCTCTATTCAAATCGAAGAGGAAAGGTTGGGGTGCTATCTGCACCCACCTTTTAATCGTGTATGACCACACAAGAGGGAGGAGCGCTACTGGTACCCAGTAGCGCATAAGAGCACCCCCGCTGGGGATGGCCTGACGTTATTGACATCCTGAAAATCTGATGTACCACCCCCACTGGACCTGGCGCTGTTTGCAACCTGCTGATCTGCTGAGTACCACCGCACCGAAGCGGCGACAAACCAAAAGGGTTGAATAATTTATTTTACTGACTTAAATGCTTAATTGATAATTACAATTTTATTTCAAAAATTTAATAAATTGCTTTCACCTTTCATGTTCGATTAAAACTTGATATGTTTGGTAGTTAGATTCACATTTTATCAATATTCAAAGCATGTGCTAACAAATATTGAGCTTGAATTTTGATTAAGTGTGCCCTAAAAAGACACTTAATGTTTGGTAAGAGTTTATTTGCTTGAGATAAATTGTTCATGTTTGACAGAAACTTGATATGATTGGAATTGGATTTTAATGATCACATCTTTGGTGTAAGCAAGAGATCCTCATCCCTAAAGCTTCTCGTTTATAATTTCAGTAATTTAGATTTAAATATATTTGCTAACTCATCGGTGAGTCCAAACCCCACAAAATCCATCTTTTCCTTTCTTTTTATTTTTCTTATTTTTTATTTATTTTTAATTTAGTTTTAAAAACACTGTAACCCCATTTTTCTGTAAATTAGTTTAGATAAATTCTAAAATTCAATTGCATCCATTTTCCTCGTGGGATCGACCCGTACTTGCCGTTGTCTACCAGTTAGACACCGTGCACTTGCGGTTATTATAAGTGGGTCAAATTAGCATGTTTATTTAGGTCGGGTAAACCAGCAACAGTTATCACGCCCCAATTTTTCAAGAAAACGAAAATTCTAAATTCCACGTAGGATTATCCGTTTCCCCAAAACTCCGGACATGAAAAATCAATAACAACAGAAACATTAAATAAAATTAACATAGACAAAAATTCTAACCGGCTAACTTTTTGAAGATGACTGCTCCATAAAAATAAACCGCCAAAGATGCCACCCCAAAACTCTATAACCCGAGAAATTTCAAATGGCTACGTTCCAATAAGAACTTACCTAAGAAGCATAAACTTACTTGGGTCAGCGAGGTAGCTGGTGCGAGTAATCTCAAATTTCCTTATAAATAAAACAAATTATATGCTTTAACATGAAATCTTCCAACACAATAAATAACACATCACTAACTGGTAGTTCCTCCATGAGGCAAACATGTCATGCTACAAAGTTCTATCATGCTTAAAATATATATTTATTTTACCAACACTTACAAAGTGAAGGTCGGACGTGGTAAGTCTGACAAAATTTTTTTTTTAGTAGACTTACCATCCTGCACAGAACGTTTAAAAATAAATTAATAAAATTCATAATTTATTGGTCATCGTAAATACAATTATTTTCAAATAAATACAGATCATACTCATAATCACCGTTATTTAAATGTCAACCAAATACATTTTGACTTAAGGAAGACATGTAGTTCTCGTTTTAAGGTCGAATGAGCATTTAGTTTCTTCCATTAAGGCAATCATGCACATGCTAAAAAAATCTCGCTTCTTTTCCACAATTGCAATACCCTCCTTGTGCCGAACACGCCTCACCCAAGTGTGCTTCTCTTGCCTTCGAAACCACTCGGAACGTACATGTTCCAAGTGGGGTGCCACATCGAGGAACATGTCATTTCACCCGAAGTTCGATCCATGACAAGCATTTCCTAAATACTACACGTACTACCGAACTCACATGGATCACACTTATTCATTATAAGGATTAGCATGTCAATTTGCATAACCATAAAATTCAAGTTTACAGTATAATCTCATACTAAACACGCATTTCAAGTTATAACGCAAAAATGCAAATACGAATTTACAAAATAATACTAATACCCAAGTCATCCAAAAATCTCTTATTACTATAATATTTAAGAATAACTAAAAAAACCTAAATTTCTAAAAGAGAGAAAAATGAGAAACTAATTTAACCTCTCACTTGGTCATAATAGTTTTAAACAAAGATACACAATAACAAGTAGCAAAACATGATGGTTATACAAAAAGACACGATTTATTCTAACAAACCAAAATCCCATTAAAATAAAATTACCCATTTCAACTGACCATGATCTCTCAAACTCTACTTCATCCCAAATATAATTTTTTTTTTCAAATTTATTTGGTATAAAGAAATCAATATCACATATAAAAATTCTTCCAAACAAAAATATATGAAAAGAGAATGGAGTAAAAACTCACTAACTTCTACTACTAAATTATTTTTTTATACAAGGGTTTCTAAAATTTGATCAGTGACATTTTCTCTACCTCGAGGGAGATCTAACCGTTGGATTAACTCCAAATCAACGGTATGTTTTTCATACGTGTGTTATGAACTACGGATTTAATTTGAAAGTATTCTGGCCTCTAAAAGGTTTCGATCCACTAAACATACTAAGACTGCGCAAAACTGTCTTTATTACGGGATTTAAATAAAAACCTAATTTTAAGTTTTTTCTTTCAACTCATCTAATTCTTACGAAAATACAATAAAATTTTTATATTTAGGATTTATATTTGTATTAAACCCTAACCTTAATCAATTGATTAATAAAAAATAAATAAAAGAAAACGAAGAATACTCACCTTTATATATCCAAAATACTAACAATATACATAATAAAAAAAAAATCAAATATTAATCAATATCAAAGATTGAAAAATTCAATAGAGTTTAACTCACTATTTTGTCGAAAATTACAAAGTTGAAGCAAACTTTTTCTCTCCGCCTCCTTTTCTTTTACGTAGGTTTTTCTTTTCTTCTGTGTGTGTATCCAAAGAGAAGAGGTGACTATGATTTTCTTTTAAAGGGTTTTCAATTAAAGATTTACTGGCTTTAGCTAAACACACCCACCACTCCTCTTTTACCCCACCATCAATCTAAACCTAGGTCCCAATAAATAAATATTATTAATGATTAAAATAGTAACATTATATTGGCAAGTGATTTGGCGGAAATTACAAGAGTTATATCAGATATACCCATGTCCCATCCCCGCCCCCCTTATCGGAGAAATCCAAATACACCATTGCTCCATCACTTCTCGTGTTGCAACTTGCTTATACAAACAGTCAGGCGGTGAAACCTATGGATCCAGCCACTAGCTCTCTGGCAACCTTGGGCTGAAATGAGCCCACCAACGGCCACTCACTGACTCACTCACCAGCGAGCCACCTTAGTTCTCTCTCAGCCCAACCTGTTGACTCATCTCCACCCCCACAACTCAACTCACCTTTTTCCTTCTCTCACTCACACAACATTAACTCCCCCATTTGTCCACCAATTGTAGCTCAGTTGGTCGGACATCCACTCTTATTGTGAGAGGTCGCGGATTCGAGACTCGATTTTGTGAGTTTTCGCCTGATTATTAGGAGCATTTGCTCCGTCGTTGATAAGCCTTCGGGTATTGAATGCAGCTGCTTAGATGGAATAGATCGGAGCGAAGCGAAAGCGAGTCTTCATGCAAGGTGGAGGCGATGGACCGGAGCGAAAGCAAGTCTCTATACGAGATGGAGGGGACGGAGATATTAAGTGGCAACAATATTGTAGCATTCGGACTTGATTTGGTTAATCCTATAGGATCAGTCATGTAGCCTTTAGACATGAATTAATAAATAAATAAAAATAGTACATGACCAAAAAAAAAAAAAAAACCTCCGCCCTTTTGCAACCACTCAACCGCCCACCATCACTTCCACAAACTTTAATGCCTCAAAAGCAACTCTGACATCACTCCTACCACGTGTCAAAGCAAACACGAGCCACACAGGCGTTGTCTCTCTCTGGTTGTCAACAATGCCAAACCTTTCTTCAACAGTCTGAAATTTCTTTTCCGCCTGCAACTCAACAATTTCTGCCATTTTCAACAGCCCATTCTCTTGAGACGTCACAATCCACTTATCTACCTCCCCTGCTCATCAATAACCCAAACTCAATTTCTACTTTCTCACCTTTCCATCCTTCAACACAATCTATTTTGGAGCTTGATCAACCTAGTTTCTCAACACTTCTTGATGCGATGAACATGGAATGTCTCCTTCAATCTTTATAGTCCAATTCACAGCAGTTACATCCACCCTCAACGACTCTCACAACCCCCCCTCTTTCTCTTATACAAACCCTGGCTTTCCACCATTTCCCCAACCAAACATGTTCGATCTTGGTGAATGAGAACAATCAGGAAAATACAAAGTTTCAACACCATTCTTCCACTATGATTCCAGGTAATTATGGAATTGAACAATCAAACATGGAAAAAATTCAAATGCCAAACAAAGTTTATACTCAGGAGTGCATAGCGGCCACTATGAAACAATCACAGATTCTGGAGACCGATGACGATTAAAAAAAAATTTGCATTAAAAATTCAGTTGTAAAATTTCATATGATATTTATATTTTATATCTAATTTCTTGAGGTATCACATCATTAACAAAAAAAATGTTATGATTATTAATATCTTAAGACTTTTTAGTAAGTTGAATGGAATCCTGATCCGATAGATAATGAAGATGATAAACAATATGGAAATACAGAAATGTTAAGCAGAATTAAATACAAAAAGATTCTATCTTTAATCTGTAAAGACGAACGGTGCCGATTCAAGTTCTGAGGCTTGAATAACGAGATGTTCAATTAATTACAGATCTTAGATAGTCAGAGATGTAGAGAAAAGATTTTATTAAATATTTACAGAAAAGAAAATACAGAAAAAGAAATACAGAGATGAAAACTTAAAACTTACAAGAAAAGGCGTAAGAATTTTCACCGATGAAACTTGCTTACCCATCTTATGAAACTAATACATATATATAGGCTAATTCCAATCAAGGGAGGGCCTTGCTGGAAGATAAGGATAAGGATGGACAATCTGTCCTTTGTGGAACAATTGCTCAAGGGAGGGCCTTGCTGGAAGATAAGGATGGACAATCTGTCCTTTGTGGAACAATTGCACGTGACTGTCGGTAGGTGGAACAGTGGTTGCAAAAGTCTTTGAATGAACAGTGGCGTCATGTGAAACCTTTGAATGATGCTGTCGGCTAGGTTAGACCGAAAGTTCTTTGGCTTGTAGTAGTGCTGGCAGATAATGCCTTTGATGGATAATGAACAAGGGTCCATTAGTCTGTTGGGGAGAAGACGTTGTAACAGTCATCCTCATTAAGAGGTACTGTTGGTGCTTCTTCTTCATCTGACTCTTCGGAGCAGATCTTGGAGAGTGTCTCAAAAAGCTGAGTATTGGTAAGTTTTCCTTTGAACTGTTGCCGAATATGCTGTCGGAGGAGCTTGGCGTCAGATAGAGGATCAATAGGATTCACCTGAGGAGTAGGTGAAGGTGTTTTGCCTGAGAAGAAGCGGAGAACTCCTTCTTTTGTAACCTTGGAATGGTCAAACTGAGCCCACCATTTTACTTTAAAACAACGACATAACCACTTTGGAACATTCTTTGATTGATAAGGCTTGGATAATTCTGAGCAATGATAATCCCAGCATAAATCCATGACAAACCAAATCTAATAAAGAACCAGAGTGACAAAACCTGTTCAGTTGAAGGTATTGGAGGCTGGTACTTTGCTTGAAAGATCTTCCATCCCTCTTGTACTACAGGAGGAAGAATATCTTGAATTGGACCAAAATAGCTCCACTAAGTATGCTGGAACCATAAAGGAACTTTTTTTTTACGAAACTTTTGGCAAAACAAGAAGAACCATGAATGGCCACAGTTCTGTGATTGGAGAAACTGGTCAAAGAAGATCCAGTAAGTTCTTCTTCTTGGTTCAACGGGGTGAACTTTTGAGAGAGGGAAAGTGCATAAGAAAGAGGGGGTTGATGCTTAGACGCAGAAGGCGACATAGCATATTGGGATTTTGTTTTGGGTTTAGTATAAGGAGGGGATTAGAAGAAGATGAGTTCTTCTAACTCATCTTTGCAGGAACTCTCTGGTTAAGAAATCAGCAAGAGAATTATCAGATCATTTTATAAACTTAATTTCAAAATCAAAAGCTGACAGAAGACCTTGCCACCTAGCGAAGATCTGTTTTGATACGAGATTTAAAAATCTTTTGTTAAAATCTCTTTGGCAGATTGACAATCAACTTGTAAAAGAAAATTTTGATTTGTTAAATCATCTTGAAATTTCATGATGCATAAAACAATGGATAAAACTTCTTTTTTGACGGTTGAATAATTGTATTGGACTGGATTCCAAATACCGGAGTGGTATCGAACTAATTGGACAATAGAATCGGGAAGACGCTGTTTAAGAATACCACCGTATCCTAAATTGGATGCATCGGTCTCTACTATTTTGAAAGCTTCGGGGTTGGAAATCCCGAGACAAGGAATATGTTTAACCTTGGACTTGACTTGTCTAACAATTTGGGAATGGGTTTCTGTCCATGGGCCTGGATTTTTCTTAAGTCTAGCAAATAAGGGCTTAAGTAAAACGCGGAGGCCTTTGTAGAAATCAGCTACATAGTTAAGAAAACCTAAAAACCGTTGTAATTGATTTTTGTCGTTTATCTGCAAAATCAATTGCCCTAGAGATCGGTGTGATTGTGCCATGAAAAATCTAATGTCCAAGAAATCGAACATTTGTTTGGAAAAGATTGATTTTAGTTGGAGAAAGAACTAATCCACTGTTTTTGATAATTCTTTCAAATTTGTACAAATGTTTCCAATGGGTTGGAATTGATTATGAGAAAACTAATATATCATCGATATACACAATTGTAAAATGAGAATAAGGGGAGAGAATATCATTCATAATATTCTGAAACTCACTAGGAGCATTCTTGAGTCCGAAGGGCATAACACTCCATTCATAATGACTGAATGGGACATTAAATGCAGTTTTGTAGCGGTCTAACGGATGAATCTGAATTTGCCAAAATCCAGATTTGAGATCAAACTTTGAAAACACACAAGCAGACTGTAATCTTTTAAGAAGATCTTTCTTATTTGGGATTGGATACCGAATCCATTGTAAAGCCTGATTTAATGGCTTATAATTGATAACTAGGCGAGGACTTCCTCGTTCTAATTCGGCTGCTTTATTAACATAAAAGGCTGCACAACTCCATGGTGATTTGGAGTGCCTAATAAGATGTTTAGAAAGCAAACCCTTGATTTCTGTCTTACAATGTTCCATGAGTTCAGAATTCATTTGAATTGGACGAGCTTTGGTGGGAATCATGGAATCCTTGAAGGTGGGTTCATAAGGAAGTCTAACAACATGGCGACGACGATGCCAAAAGGCATTGGGTAGTTCAGAACATAAATCCTTTTTCAAATGTTCTTGGAATTGAACAATCTGAGTTTGGAGTTTAGGATCAAGAACCTATCTGAATGCAATGTCTGATTTAAGAGATTGCAAGTGCTGTTGTTTTTTGTGTAATGAAATTAAGGAAACAAATATCTTGTTTGATATTGTTAATCTCAATAATTTCAGGTTTGTAGATAAATGGGAATTCAACTGTTGTTCCAAGGATTTGTGTGGTAATGCCTGAGGCTGTAACAGAAAAATGATAGATTGCAGCAAAAAATGGAGTACCAAGAATCATCTTCTGGGCCATGTTTTGTACAAGCAAGAAATCCTGTTTGATACAGACTTTATCTTGACAGATATGGGCATTGGTTAATTTGTATTGTATAGCCAAACTGGAGTTGTTGGCAGTATACAATTTTTGTTTTGTAAGTTCAAAATATTTAGTAGGAATTAATCCTTCAGCAACACAGTTAAGATCAGCTCCTGAATCAATAAGAGCTTTACATGGGATAGTAATCTCTTTGTTGATAACTAGGTTTATATGACAAAACCATCGCTGATGAGTAACCTGGTTGATTTAATTAAGAAATTTTTGAGGAATAATTTCTACTCGGGGTTCAGAAGAAGAGGGTATATCAATACTATGAGATTGTAAACCATTGATACGGAGATCAATGAGTGAATGATTTTGTTTTAAAATCATAATCTCTTTTTTGATATGATTGACTTCTTGCTGAAGGTCAGCAATATTGACAGGGATAGAAGATGAAGAAGATCTTCTGAATCTATCAATAATTTGTTTGTGATCATAAAATGGATTTACGATATCTGGAGTAGGTTTGGTATTTAGATTTGATTTGATGTGCTGAAGATATTCAGTTTTTAATTTAGGATCTTCAATATGATCAACAAAATCTAATAGAATACTAGATTCTTTTGTTTTGGAGAGCATATTGATGCTTTGGATATTGTGACAATGGCATGCTTCTGCACATTCACCATTATCTTCTGGGTCAGAATGATCAGTGTCGGAAGAATTATTCAGATTGAATATCTGATAATCTTCATCTGAATTGTCTGAATCAGAGTTCATAAGAACTTGAAGAAACACATTTTTGATATCATCAGGAGCTTGGAGCTCTTGAATTTTTTGGGCTGTTCTGCAATTCTTTGCATAATGGCCTGGACGTCCACATTTAAAGCATACAGGCTTTGAATGAGATTGAGTTGGGTAATATTTTAAAGGTTTAGAAGGCTTGGGTTTGTGGGTACCATGTTTCTTGGGCTGACTATAATATTGGTTATAGTATTTGGGCCTTAAAGGTTTAGGTCCATATTGTCGTTTGGACTTAAACTGCCTAGTAGGATGAGACCTATACAGGGCTTTGGAATGGGATGACTTTTGATGAGGGTATTTGAAATCATCAAAGCCATATTGTTGACAGAAGTCACCAAGTTCTCTTGGTCCATTAATGTTTTGTTTCTTAAGCTGGTGTTTTAACCTAAGATCATTGCAAATGTGCAGAGCACACTTGTTGATGAAACTAATAATATCGCCAAATGTTAATGTCTCATAAGGGATATCACCATTGTGGGTTGCTTGTAACCGTTCGCGAACGGTTTCAGCAAAGATTGGTGGAAGACCAGAAATGAACTTTCTCTTCCAGAAAGGGTTGTTAGCATCAGCTTGATACATAACCTTTTTGAGGAAGATATCTTTGTAAAACCGGAAGTGGCTCAAAGTTGGACATTTATGAATCATCAACAAATCTTTAGATTTATTTTGGAATTCACCAGGATCTCCCATAAAATTCTTAAGAATGTAGAAAATTAATGTATGAACTGCATCTGGAATAACTAAACCATCTGGTTCAAGTTTTATAGGATTTCCTAATAAATCAACCTTAACAGAGTCAAGGATTGCTTGCTGTTCCTGAGTTGTGAGATAATTATCCCACCATCCTTTGAGTAATCCAGAGAAACCAACAATGATAAGGCCCGCAATTGTACTATCATTCTTGCCTTCGCTACGATGTGCCGAAGCCATCATAACCATTTCTTGGGTTAACTCAATGATACTTTCTTCTGTTAAACCATCTATATTCCAGGTATAGAGGTGATTGGTAGAAAATGATCCGTAGACCTGAAGAAATTTTTCTTCATATTGCATGTCTGGGAAGGATGGTCTAGGATAAAAATTCCTAGTTGTTGGAAGTGGATTTTGATTTTTCCATAAGCTTTAGCATGCTTTAGAGGATTGATTTCATAATGGATGTAATTCATACGATCCAATTCAACCATAGGATCAAAATCACTTTCTGACATATCTTTAGCAGATAAAGTATTAACATGAGGTTTGTTAATATTAAGGGCTGCTAATTTAAGATCAATTTCTTTAATGATTTGATGCTGAGTTGTTAAAACATTACGTTCCACTGTGGTAGGTACGAAATACGCTACTGGTTTTGGAACATTGAGTGATTGTTTTTGAGTCAATTGGGTGCTAGCCAATTGATCATGATGAACCTGATCTTGAATCAGTTTCTCACCAATCTCATGTAACAATAAATTAGTGTAGTTATTTTGTTGAATAACTCTACTAACTCCTCGGAATGTATTTTCAACTTGATGATCCTTGAATGGCGATGCAAGGATATCATTGCCTAGAGTGGAAAATTTTATTTTCTCTAAGGGTGGTAAGATGGATTCTTTTACCGAATTGGTTTCTGTTGTATGCCAGGGTTTTGAATTAGTTTTAATAACATTTATGCTAGGAAGATAATCAGAAAAATATCATTCTAAGAATGATAAATTTTGTTTCATTTCTTCGCAGCAAGATAAAATTGTTTGCCTAATTCCATCATTTGATCATCAGTAGTTTGATCAAGAAATAGATCTCGTTTTTGCTTATTGTATGGTTGTATAAATTCTTTATTTACCCATTCTTTGTCAAGAATGAATTCTGTTTGTAAAACATATAATTGAGGATGAGAGGGAGGACGATCATCCATCTCAGACTGAGTAGGTGACTCAGGATTGTAGATTGGTTGCAGAATCTGAGGAAACTGAGGGTTGTTTCTCAGACTAGCCAGATCAAGGTGTGGAATTTGCCAAGTGTCTGGAAGTGTGATTTGATTCCAGTGAATTGTTTTAGGAACAATAACACTTGTCTATTCTTTGTTAGCCTGGAAGAGGATGGTGTATCCCTTTGCAGACTCCATGAGTGTCTTAGGACTCAGTTGAGTCTTCATGGCTTTGAAGGTAATTTTGTAGATCAAAGCCAAAGGTTTTGATCCAGGAAGCATATCAAATCCAGAGGTCTAGATGTTCAGGGTCAGTGTCTCGAGGATGTTTGGATCCGTAAGAGAGACTGAGAAATTGGGGTAGCATTCAAAATAGATTGGACCCATCGCCAGGGTTGATTCTGCGATTCCTAAGAGTGAGTCATCGAACCTATTGTGCCTGCAATCGCGAAGAGCGATAAGAGCACAGGTGTCTAACCCTGTTCTTGTAAGGGGTTTTATCCCAATTTGAATCAATCCAATATGGATATATTTGTATTCATTGCTTTGAAGGAATTCCAAAGTTTGATTTGAAAACAGTTGTTTTGATTCCATAGAACTATCAAAAGATATGGTTTGTTCAACCATTTCAATCAGATCCTCGGTTTTTTGGGAAAACAAGGATTTTGAAACATTATAAATGTTTTTGTAAGGAATTTCTGGTATTGACCATTTTTGTAAATTCTTTTCTACTTCAGAAATTCTACATTCCATATGATTTGCATCATCTGGAATCTGTCTTGACCTAGAGCTAGAAGCTCGAGTAAATTTTGAAAGCAAAGACATAATTCAAAATCTTTTGGGGTTGGGAGTTGGGAACACTGTATCCGGACCACCTACAACTGGAACACCTCTATGGGACCACCTAACCCATAACCATTGCGCTCAACACGGCGACTTACACAGGGTTCTGAACGGCTGACCAACATAGATTTACTGGCTTACCAACGCTATCAACGGCTGACCAATGATACCTAGGACTCACCAACTATTCCCCCCGAAAAAACTGAGACATGACTCTGATACCAATTTCTACCCAGGACTACTAACAAGAGATAAGATAGATAATGAAGATGATAAACAGTATGGAAATACAGAAAGGTTAAGCAGAATTAAATACAAAAAGATTCTATCTAAGATCTGTAATTAATTGAACGTCTCGTTATTCAAGCCTGTTCGGTTCGGATGCATATGTATCCGATCTGATATTATATTGTTCTCAACCCTAGTCTCAGTCCCATTCCTCACCTTTAGGATATTGTAGTTCCTAGTTTTGATATGAAATGAAACAATTCAATTTGTCACCGATGTTGCTCTCGCTTAACCAAGGTGTTGACGTGCAAAGCTCTTGTTCATGGTTTTCATAGTATCAATAATTTTAGTTATTTGTGTCGAGTCCCGATTTTCAAAGAAAATGAAAATTTCAAAATTCACGTAGGATTATTCGTTTTTTCAAAATTCGGAATATGAAATTCATTAACAATAGAAACATTTAGCAACAACAACGTAAACATGATTTAATTGCTGAAACAAGTAAAAACTCTAATCAGAAAAGACTGACGTTGCTAGCCCCACTAGCAAAACTTCAGTAACGCTGTTCAAAAGTCTCCAAACCTGAAAGACTCATCGACTAATGTTTTTTTCTTCTTGTACTTTGTCTTCATGTTTGTTGTGTCTTAGGCGTATACTTGTCCTCAGTTTTTCCTGTCACTGTTATCACTGCTGGAAGTGTATCATGAACTATCCATGATGACCACTATCATATACAACGGAATATGATCTATTAACCACTAATAATTAGGGTTAGCGAGATGAGAAAATTAATAGGTTTGGTCTTGCCAAGATATCAAGAAAAAAAAAAAAAACTAATAATGTCAACTCGACACTCCAATTATTAGCGATGTGCGGGTTGAAGGGGTTGACACAATTGATGTAACATCGACCTGTTTAGTAATTATATCAAATATGCCATGTGACATGAATACAAACTACCAAAACCCCGATATCTATTTAATTATAAAAAAATGTTTTATATATTAAATAAGTCCACCGACTATTTTGGATTTTTTTTTCTTGGGGGTTGGGGTCCTTTCCCTGGGGCATTAGTATCATTTTATACTTGTTTTTCATAAAGTATGAAAACATATTTTAGTGTTAAATAAATTTCAAGTTTATATAAGTTAGGAGGGGATTTCACTATCCTTGAACTCAAGTTCATTTTCAAACACAATATTAAAGCACCCAATCCTCTTTTAGTTGTTCCCACATACACCGAGTTGATGTGGGTAGATCACCCACTACAACAATTATGATATTTTTCAAGGAAACATTTCCTTGGCAAAAGTATTGTAAGAGTGGCATATCACCATCCATACTATATTATTATTTTCAATTTCTTTATGTAGGCCATGTTTTTAATATGAAATACAAGTAAAGAAAGACATAATAATAATAATAATAATAATAATAATAATAATAATGATGATGATGATGATGATGATGATGAAACTCACATGTCACACCATCACCCACATGTCCTAGCTCTGCAAGCATGATATCACAAGTCAAGGTTTAGTCCATGCCAAAACATTTATTGGTTCCGGTATCCAATAAAAACCTTGTTTGTCTTAAAAAAAAGAGGTTGTATCATCGAAAGAAAAGTATAATTTTACTTGAATACTATTTTTTTTAGGATAATACATTCATTTGTTACTAGGGCTGAAAACCGAACCGACGGTTCGGTTTTTCACCTAAACCATGAACCGAACCGACTTAGGTCGGTTTTAAAATTTTCAAACCGAAATCGAACCGACCATTAACAAAACCGATCCAAAACCGAACCGATTCTAATTTATGCAAACCGTAACCGAACCGACTAAAATCGAACCAAAACCGAACTGACCGACTATTTTAAACATATTATATTATTTGTATATAAAATATATATTATTTATTATATATATTCGGTCGGTTCGGTTTGGTCGGTTAAAATCACATAGAAATCGAAAACCGAACCGACCACTTCGATTTTGAATTTTTTTAAACCGAAACCGATCCGAACCGAATTTAAACCGAACCAATCGGTTCGGTCGGTTTAATCGGTTTGATCGGTTTTTTGTTCAGCCCTATTTGTTACTTAGTCAACTAGGGGTGCATTGGAACATTTTACATTAGGTTTCCTTAGAAGAATTCAAAACATTCAAGTAATAAATTTGTCATTGTGATTGAGGTTTGAACCGCCAACCAAATTGGTCCGGATGGGGTTCAAGCCCCTAACTCGAGGTAATATATATAGTTTGAGTTGAAAAGACCTTTGTGTGAGACGATTACAATTCTATAATATAGAATTTTTAATTGAAAAAGTGCTCAAGTGGCATGGGACAAACATGGTACAACCATGTTAATTGTAACTAGCTAGACAGGTTATAAGCTAGATAGGTTGTTAGCTAGATGAGTTGTTAGTCTGTTTGTTAATATGTTTGTTAGTCTGTTTTGACAGCTAGTCATCCACTTAAGATGCCTATATAAGCAATGTAAGATGTACACTTTACGACATGAAAAATACAATAGAACTTCTTTTCATAACTTCTCTTAGAAGCTAACATGGTATCAGAGCCATTCCATTTTTCTTTTCCTCTTCTTCTTCATTTCAATCTTTCGTTTCATTTCAATCTGTCTCAGTAGCATCAATGGAAGATTCAACCTCTTCAAATGCTGTTTCACTCACCAATTCTACCATGACAAAGTCAAAACCAGTGATGTTTACTCATGCTTTATCTGTAAAACTAGATGAACACAACTACTTGTTGTGGAAACAACAAGTATTGGTAACAATCAGAGGTCACAAGCTTCAAAAATTTATTGAAAAAGGTTCATCTCCATTACGTTTCCTATCAGCTGAAGATCAAGCAAACAACAATGTTAATCCAGAGTTTCTTAACTGGGAACAGCAAGATCAACTCCTGTGCTCATGGCTTCTTTCTTCTATGACCGAATCATTGCTCACAAGGTTAGTAGGTTGTGAAACATCTGAACATATTTGGCAGATTCTTGAAACCTTCTTCAATTCTCAAACCGTTGCCAAAATCTATCAGTTTAGAACTCAGTTACAGAACTTCAAGAAAGGAGATCTTTCTATTAATGACTATTTACTGAAATTGAAATCTATCATTGATCAATTAGCATCTGTAGGGCATCCACTTTTTCCAAAAGATCATATTAATGCAATCTTTGATGGATTATCACAGTCATATGACACCTTTGTTGTCTCAGTAAGCTCTAGATCTGATGCATATAGTGTAGCAGAGGTTGAGTCTCTTTTGCTTGCTCAAGAATCAAGAATTGAAAGACATATGAAAGATCTTGATGTGTCTAGTTCTATAAATGTGGCTCACACATCATACAAACCCTCACCTAGATATTTTGTGTCAAATTCACATGGCTTGAGAACTCAATTCAGATCTCCATTCAATCCCTTCTCGCCTAGAGGTGTAAGATCTGGATTTGGAAGAGGATTCAGGCTCTCTGGTTATCAATTCAATCTACCTCAGTGTCAAATTTGTGGCAAACTTGGACATCTTGCATTCAAATGCTATAATAGGTTTGACAATAGTGTTTCAAATCCTTGGAGCTCCACTTCACAGATTTCATCTTCAAGCACACCTTCTCAGACAGTAAACCTATCACCTAGTCACGCCTTCTCCGCATCATCCAGTCAATATATTCATCCAAACTGGGGAGCCGAATCTCAGCCTCAAATGCAAACATGTGTTGCTTCTTCAACATCATCTGATAGAAGGTGGTATCCTGATTCTGGGGCAACGGATCATTGCACTCCATATACTCAGAATTTGACATCCTCAGTACCTTATCATGGCAATGAACAACTCTTTGTCGGGGATGGTACTGCTTTACAAATTCAAAAACATTGGTCAGTCTGTCTTACATTCTTCAAATTCTTCAAGAACATTGCTTCTTAAAAATGTTTTTCAAGTTCCTAAACTCAATAAGAATTTATTGAGTGTTTCTAAATTTGCACGGGATAATGGAGTTTTCTTTGAATTTCACCCTGATTTGTGTTTTGTTAAGGATCAGGTCACCAACCAAATTCTCTTGGAAGGGAAGCTTAACAAGGGGCTTTATGTCTTCCCATCTATGTCTCTTGCTTCTCCAGAGACAGGGTCTTCAAGTTTCAATTCAGTCAATACAAATTCTTCTTCAAGTTTCAATTCGGTTAATACAAATACTGAGTCTTCAAATTTCAATTTAGTCAATACAAATTCTTCTTCACGTTTCAATTCAGTCAATACAAATTCTTCTGGTTTCAATCAAAAAGTTTTAGTTCATACAACTACTTCTGAGCCATCTTCATCTTTGTATCTTTGGCATGCTCGATTAGGCCACCCTTCATTACCACTTGTGCAAAATATACTTACTAGATGTAACCTTTCTGTTTCAAATAAGAATAATGATTTGTGTTCCTCATGTTGTTTAGGCAAAATACAAAAATTCCCCTTTTCTAGCTCTTCTTCTGTATACAATAAACCTTTAGAACTCATTCATACAGATCTATGGGGTCCTGCTTCCACTATGTCTTCTTCTGGATACAGATACTATATTCACTTTATTGATGCATATAGTAGATTCACTTGGGTGTATCTTTTACAAAACAAATCAGATGCCTATCCAACTTTCCTTAAGTTCAAATCACATGTTGAATTAGAATTTGGTCTTCCTATCAAGTGTATTCAACTGATTGGGGAGGGGAATATAGATCCTTTTTCAAAGTTTTTAGCTCAACATGGTATCTGTCATCGACTTGCTTGCCCAACTACACATCAGCAAAATGGAGTTGCTGAGAGAAAACATACACATTATTGAGTCTGTTTTAACTCTTCTTGCTCATGCTTCTCTTCCCATGAAATTCTGGGATGAAGCAGTTAGGACTTCAGTCTTTCTTCTAGATCGGGTTCCTTATTCTGTTCTTAAAGGTCTTTCTCCATATGAGACACTTTATCACAAGGTCCCTGATTATCATACTCTCAAAGTCTTCGGTTGTTCATGTTTTCCTAACACAAGACCTTATAATTCCAATAAACTTCAATTCAGGTCAGTTGAGTGTATTTTTCTTGGTTATAGCTTACAACATAAAGGGTATAAATGCCTATCTCCTACTGGTCGTATCTACATCTCCGGAGATGTTCTGTTCAATGAGAATTTCTTTCCACATACAAGATTGGGTACCAATTCTTCAGCTTCTACTCCTCTTTTCAATGCACCTATTCCTGTTTCTATCTTTTTTTCTCCTACACCTACTAACAACAATACACCCAATTATAGTAGTACTTCTTCTCTTAGTCCAATGGTTACTTCTTCTAATCCAGTGCTAAGCTCAAATACTCCTACTACTGCTCCTAGTCCAGTGGTTACTTCAGCTCTTACTGTTGTTCCTACTACTGCTCCTATTATTGCTCCTACTACTGCTTCTACTGCTACTCCTGGTCATCCAATGGTAACCAGATCGAAAGCTGGTGTCTACAAGCCCAAGGTGTACATAGCTTCAGTTGAACCTTCCAGTTTGAATGAGGCTTTAGACACTCCTCATTGGTTTTCTGCTATGCAAGAAGAGTATATGGCATTGATGAGAAATAATACTTGGTCACTGGTAGATCTTCCCCAGGATAGGTCTATTGTTGGGTGTAGATGGCTTTTCAAGATCAAGGAAAATTCAGATGGCACAATACACAAATAAAAAGCTCGCTTGGTGGCTAGGGGGTTCCAACAAGTTGCTGGTTTTGACTATGAAGAGACCTTCAGTCCAGTTGTTAAACCCACTACAATCAGAGTTATGCTCTCAGTGGCTGTCACATATGGTTGGTCAGTATTTCAGCTAGATGTCAACAATGCATTTTTGAATGGAAATTTACAAGAAGAGGTTTACATGATGCAACCTCCTGGCTTTATTGATCATTCCTGTCCCAATGCTGTTTGCAAGCTTAACAAGGCTTTGTATGGTTTAAAACAGGCTCCTAAGGCTTAGTTTGACAAACTGAGACATACTCTTCTCATGTTTGGTTTTGCTCCTACTAAGTCAGATTCATCACTCTTCATTAGGCACTCTCCATCTCCTATTTTTCTTCTAGTATATGTAGATGCCATTCTAGTCACTGGTGCTAACTCATCTGACGTCTCTCAGTTAATTCAACAATTGAATTCTCAGTTCTCTTTGAAAGACTTGGGTCTTGTTCATTACTTTCTTGGCATTCAGATTCAACATACTGCCAATGGTTTTTTTTTTGTCTCAATCCAAATACATTAGTAATCTCCTTTGTCGTGCCAAGATGCAGTTTACAAATGGGTTGCCTACTCCTATGAGTAGTGGTGAAAAATTGTTTGCTACGGGTAGTGATCCAGTTCCAAATGTTCAATTATATCGAAGTATAGTTGGAGCCTTACAGTATGTCACTATAACCAGACCAGAGCTTGCATACTTAGTCAATAGAGTTTTCCAATTCATGCAGAATCCTCTTGAATCACATTGGCGAGTGATGAAAATAATCTTACGATATCTAAAGGCTACAACTACGTTTGGACTTCATCTAGTACCGACTCCCTCTTTTCAGTTGTCTGGCTATTGTGATGTTGATTGGGCATCTAATCCAAATGACAGATGCTCTACTTCTGGCTATTGTGTATATTTGGGATCTAATCTCATTTTGTGGCCATCTAAGAAGCAAAGCATTGTCTCCATAAGTAGTACTGAAGCAGAGTATAGAAGTCTAGCTTCTGTTACAGCTGAGCTCACATGGTTACAATCTCTTTTTTATGAACTAAAGCTTGCTTGTGCCTCTCCTACTATCTGGTGTGATAACAAGAGTACTGTCATGCTAAGTGCCAATCATGTTCTTCATTCAAGAACTAAACACATTGAGTTAGATATCTACTTTGTGCGTGAGAAGGTTGCTCGCAAGCTTATTCATGTTCACCACATTTCAGCAGCTGATCAAGTTGTTGATATATTTACAAAGGCTCTTGGTAATTCCAAGTTCTTGTTGCCGCATGACAAACTAAGTGTTGTTGATGCTTCTCCACTTAGTTTGAGGGGGGATGTTAAGTGTAACTAGCTAAACAGGTTATAAGCTAGATAGGTTGTTAGCTAGATGAGTTGTTAGTCTGTTTGTTAATATGTTTGTTAGTCTGTTTTGACAGCTAGTCATCCACTTAAGATGCCTATATAAGCAATGTAAGATGCACACTTTACGACATGAAAAATACAATAGAACTTCTTTTCATAACTTCTCTTAGAAGCTAACAAACCATCACCTCAACTTAGGCTAGGCTCCTTTCTATACACACCTCTTGGTCATTCCTTAGGAGTAGGGAGCCAATAACTGTTCCGAAGGATTATGAAGGAACCTAAGAAGAGAAGGGAAGAACAAGGTGCACTACAAAAAAATAAGGCCTTTAGGGACGTAGTCAAAATTGTCGCTATAGACAACATTTCGTCGCCATAAATATTGGGCGACAAAATATTAGTCGCGCAAAGGTTGTCGCCACAGCTCTGTCTCGCAAGCCTTTGCGCGATGAACATAAATATTCGTCGCTACAAAATCTTTTTGCGCGACGACACCATAGCTCTGTCTCGCAAGCCTTTGCGCGACGAAAATAAATCTTCGTCGCTACAAAACTTTTTTGTGCGATGACACCACAGCTCTGTCTCGCAAGCCGTTGCACGACGAAAATAAATCTTCGTCGCTACAAAATCCTTTTGCGCGACGACACCAAAGATCGTTGCAAAAGGGTGCGTCGCGTGATACTTTTTTTTTGCGCATTAAACTTTGTCGGCATAACTCAATCGTGACGATCCCTTTCGTCGCGTTAGACTTTGTCGGCTTAACTCAATGGTGACGAACCTTTCATCGCGCAAGATATTCTTTACGCGACAACAATATTCATCACTGTAATGTTGTCACACAGGTTCCGTCGATCCAAACACACTTGATCTATTCTTATGCGACGAAAATTTTTGTCGCTTAAAGTTCTGTTTAATAATTTTGAAATCTTTTAATTCAAATATTTATTTTAATTAAATTTGAAATATTTATTAATTGAATCGTCTCACGCATAGAAAGGTTTTGCTAATTTATTTAAATACTATTAACTTTACAAATTAATAATGTAAAATCATAATGTATCCATTACAAATTAAAATTTTTAAACCGTACTGTATAGTTACAAATTAAAAAAACACATCAGTACATTTTTTAGGGATGTGGTGGCTGATGATGGTTTGTCGACAGTAGCGGGAGGCTCGACAAATTAATCCCCGACTGCTGGAGAGCCCCTAATAACATACTCCACCTAGTTGCCTCTTGTGCTTGTCATTCCCCCTCCCGGGCCTCCCTCTCCGCCTCACGCGTTTTGGCAGCATTTAACTCATTCTGTAATTCCTCCACTTTTGACTGTAATGATGAAGCGATTCCGAATGACCGCTGCGAAGCTGAAGATGAGGTGTTGACCTCACGAACTTTAGCTTTTCCCATCCCCCGAACAATCTTTCCGGGTCTTGGACCTAGCGATTCCAATGTCTCCATCAAAATATGTAATCCTGCATCAGGATCGTCCATTGTGAGCTGTTCCAACGGAGTTTCCGGAGGATGCTGCGAGGCCACTGGCTCCATGTAGGCATCCCGCCTCTCCACCATCGTTTCCTTGATTAAAAAAATTATTAAAAATTAATAACTTTTAAAACAACAGAAGTGACAACATGCAAAAAATGCAAAGAATAAAACTTACATGCAACTTCACGGCCACCTCATTGCCAGGTAGTGCATAAACATCCTTGAACATGTCGATTTCTGAAAATTTTGAACCCTTCTACAAAACATTGTTAAAATAATAAACCAACTAATATAAACATTTAATTGAATGTATTGACTAAAAATAAAATAATGAAATGAAACATATGAGTTCACTTACTAGACGTCGTTCCTCCACCCTGTAAGAGAAGGGCAATGAACCAGAGTGATGTAAAATTTTCTTTTGACGTCGGTTCGCCTTGTTCGCCTCAAATCTTTTCTGTATAATTATTCAAAATATATATTAAACATATGCATTATTACATATATAAAAATAAATATGTTTATTTTAATTAAATAAAACGTTAATGCTTACCCGAAATGTGGGACTTCGAAAATGATCGCACAACCACACCCACTCATCAGGCTTATGCTCCAATTCGATTGGGGGTTGTGCCTTAGCATTATCCATATCAGAAAACGTTTGGAAGTATCGGTGAAAATCATGCTTCCAATTCCTGTATCGATCCACGCACGTACCGGTGATATATTCATGAATGTTTGGATCATTCATGTCAAACTCAAAGTTAACCTGAAATTTTAAATAATATTTATTAGAGAATATTAAGGCCCAAAGAGATAAGTTATACCAAATCATGTAAAAATACAAGCATAAACATGCAAAACCTTCAAAACTTTCTGCATTATAAAGATTTTAATTATTAAAGGTTGAGATGAATGGCTAAAACTTACTGTGAGCGCGTCCAACACCTCGGCCTGCGTCTCGGGCTTGACCTCACTCCAAGATGAGGATGTCATCGGGCAATGGTTGCGAATGATTGCATCGGTGTCATGCACCAACAAGCTATTAATCTTCGCCGATTGCGAGCGACGATGATTAGGATCCCACACTACGAGAATGCGTGTGTTAGTGGTTCGTGTGATCCTTTGGGATTTTAGTTGTCTACAGGGCCCCCTCGTTTTCTTTGCTGTTGTAAAAAAAAAAAAAAATCAATTTGCCGAATATATGAGGAAAACTTAAGTTTATTACCTCTAGGGAGCTCTCCATCTCCTTGGGGGGAGGGGTTTACATCCCCGATCATGGTTACAGTCTCGAGTGCAATCTCAGGAGCCGCTGATCGACGGTTTGTTCGTCTGGCGCTTCGTCGAGTGAGAACTTGAGGAACTAATCCAGACGATGAAGATTGATCAACTACCGGAACATTTGATCCATGTGCTGGTGGAGTACTGATAGAAACAGCCCTTGTAGCGGGAGCATTAATGGCGGAATGAGCTATGTTGGGCGGAGGAGCGACGACCGAACTACTATCAGCAATAATTACAGACCTACGTTTTCTTGTAATCAAAGAAGCCATCTGAACCAAAATAATAAAAACACAACACAACAATTACAAAATAACATGAAGACAAAGTAAATAGATGCAATCAGTGGAAGATCGTATAAAACAATACATTAACTATACAATGTATAATGAAGGAGAAAACTTGAATTTCATAAGGTTCGGGAGAAATGTATAATGAAGGAGAAACCTTGTCTTTGATAGCATGAGTCATAATTGTTAGAAAGAGTTAACAAATTATAGTTTATGTCATGATAAATACATGAATTTTAGTTTATGTTTAACAAGTAGTGAGAAACTCACAGATAGAAGCAGGGACAAAGCATAAAAACAAATTATACAGCTAATAAGTTGTCCCAACAGAACATGAAAGCATCAAAGGACACATGATGGATTTGTGAGCTAACACCTCAGTGCTATATATCCTCTTTAATTGCTAAAAGATTAAAAGCACTCTTCAGAAGAGTGACCAATGTCTCAAATGGGATTCCCTTGGTCCAGACCCACTTACCCACAGTAGAGAGATTGCTATGCTTCCACCCCAACAGCCAGTCATGAATAGTGACTTGGATGGGTTCGGTGATTTTGAATTCCTTAAGGAAAGCCCTCAACACTTCCTTGGCAATGGTGCAATTGATCAGAACATGGTCAGTGGTCTTTTCTAGGTTATTGCATAACACAATGGTTAAGGATTGTCATGCCTCTTCTCTGAAGGGTTGTCAATTGTAGGAGCTCTTCATTGCTGCAATGCAGTCCAATAGAAGAAATTAGGCTTATGAGGCAAGTGTTTAATCCATACTTTGTTGATGTTATTAGTGATGAACATGCTGCCAGTTAGAGTTACAGTTTCCCCATTAAGAATTCAAATATTCTACCCACCGAAAATCCTTCCTTCTTCCCTTTCCACAAAGTTTTCTACATCTGAAATTACTTCGGAGTTACTAGTGTTAAGGAGCTTACCCACATCTTCCATCTCGCATTCATTGTAGGTTCTTCTAGCCACATTGAGGAGGATAGTTATCCTAAACATCTGCCACAACTCCATTCTTATTTCTGCAATGTTCAGAAAGGGAAGGAAGATCGCTTTGAGCTTATTCTGAATCACACCATTTATCATACCAATAGTTGATGGTGTTGCCTCTATCAAGGGCTGAAGATGTGAAGGGGTAGTACTGTAGTAGTTATTGGTCAAAGGGAGGATCCTTTTCCACACCCCACATCCATAGGAAGAGTAGTTAGTTCTTTGCCTCCAACTGTCAATATAACACACATAATTATGAGCAATGAGGGACCTCAATAGAGCTTGCTTCTCTTCTTCAAATCTCTAAAGCCATTGGCTTAGCAGAGCTGCATTGAAAGTATTGATTTTTCTGATCTCAAGGCCTTTCTTCTCTTTGGGGATGCATACTTTATCCTAAGAGAGAAGGTGGATAGCCTTTTTATCAATGGAAGATCCCCATAAGAAGTCTCTCATGATTAGCCTCTCAAAAGATACTAATTCCATGTTACCTGTGATTTCATGAACCCAGAGGATACTTCAATTAGCCTCTCAAAATTGACTTCATATTACAGATCCATACTCTATGGTATCGAGCTCCAAAAGTGCTTCTAGGAGCCACCCACTACTCAATCTACATTGGATAACTTAATTTTTGTGAATTGCAGCTGAACTTGTCACTACTAAAGCACTTTTCCAAGGAGACTCTGAACTGCAACAGCTACTTCATATCTTCAGGTTTGCATACAGTTTCTTAAAGTTAGTCAGTTTTATGATTTTTCTTGATCTCATGTGGTTATGGCTTGTGCATCTGGTGCAGGTTATTGGGAATTACATTTTACTCAGAATCTAAATTACTAGCATTTTCTCCTCCATTACTTTTTCGATGAACACTTGTTTGGATTAGACTGCCTTGATGTTGTGTCTTGAATCATATAGGACTTTTCTGGATTATTTGGACCAACCAATCCAAATCAAGCAAAGAAAATAGGGATGGAGGGAGGGCCATATGAATGATCACTCTCACACACCCCAATTCATCTATCTGTAGATTGTTGTTTTTAGCTTTAGTCACCTCACTTGATCAAATTAAAAGAGATTCCAACCTCTGGAGGGAGAAGGAAAACAAAGTATGGCATGCACCACCAAGGCACCAACTAAACACACACATACTTGTAATTACGTTAAACCCCTGGCTTAACAATATAATTGTAAAAATAATTTTGGTTCCTGAATGACTCTAGGAGTAGAATTTGAAACAGAGAAGCTTTCTCAAGTTTTAAAAGAACAATTGATGACTCCGAGGACTAAAGAGAAACATGAAACATATTAAGTCACCTACAACCTAAATTCTCCAGCAAGAATTGAACTTTGTATTGTTAAACAAGAAAAATAAACAGAAAGAACAAACAAAAGTTCATATATCGAAATGATAAAAAATTCTCCAAGCAAGAGTTCATATATCAAAACAATCAATAGAAGACCGATTAAGACGAAATAGATACCTGATTGTGCCGTTCTCCAGCAAGATCGAGCATCAACCGCACCTTTATTCTTATCCGAAGTTCTTCCTCCAATTAATTCCAGATTCTTTCAATGGTTCATCCTTTTGAACTCAGATGAACTCACGAACCCAGATGAACTCACGAACCCATATGAACTCAGATGAACCCAGATGAACTCAGATGAACTCACGAACCCAGATGAACTCACGAACTCAGAGATCTGAGTTCAAAGAAGCAATCACGAACCCAGATGAACTCAGAGAAGCAATCGATTTTGCATCGATTTTGAACTCAGAGAAGCAATCGATTTTGAACTCAGATGAACTTAGAGAAGCAATCGATTTTGCATCAGAGAAGCAATCGATTTTGCAATCGATGAACCCAGATGAACTCAGAGATGTTGCAGGCCTTTCAAAAAAAAAATGTTGCATCTGCTGTGATTTGGGGACGACAGAGTGAGAGGAGACGTGGGTTTGAGTTTTTATAAAATGGGTTTGAGTTTGCGCGACAAAGCCTTCATTGCTATATATCAGAGCATTCGTCGCGCCAGTATTCAAAATTTCACCCAAATATTTTTGCCGCTAGAAGCACGCGCCAGATTTTTAAGGGGGAACATTTTGTGCGATGAAATATTCTAATTTCGTCGCACAAACATCACATTTGTTTATTTTAGAGAAATTTTTTTATATCATTATTTAATTAATTAATTGAACTTCGACATTCATTTAATAAATTTATGGTAAAAATTCATAGTACATTGACAAATTTAATTAAATGAACTAACAAAATACATAATATTATTAACATCTTGTAAACGACCTAACAAATTATATTCCTTCAAATGTATTTAATCTGAATCAGTGCTAGAGTAATCACTTTCGACTTCTTCTTCAAATCCATCTGACATGGTTGCCTCAGATTCTCCTAAAACTCCATCTTTTGCAGGTGATACCTCAACATCATATTCGTCATCAATCGGAGGAAGTTCGACAAATAACTCAAATGGCTGTTGGATAATGGGAATGCTTGAAGATGAATTCTCTTGATCAGCGGTGTCGTCATCAGAAGCCTTTTCAGGAATGTCCCATATACTTCTGTGTTGGATCGTCTGGACTACTTTCCATCCACCACCGGCTTTAGGATCATCTAGATAAAAAATTTGTTTTGCCATAGTTGCCAAAATAAAAGGATCATGCTCGTACCAAAGTGTGTTTGTGTTCACACTTACTAGACCATATTCTCGTTTAATACTCCCGGCTTTATGTGGGTTTGTATCAAACCAACGACACTTGAATAAAATCACCTGGCAACGGTCTTTGTACAGTAATTGAATTACAGATGTCAGTTTACCATAGAAATCAACATCGGCGGTGTCGCCGTCCCCGCCAGGTACTGATACGCCGCCATTTTGAGTGTTCAAATTGTTGTCTCGCTCGATAACCAGGAACTTAACACCATTCACATAACAACCCGAAAATGTTTCAGATCGAATAGGATCTCTCGCCAGTTTTGATAATTCATCATCGTAAAGAGCCGAATTTACTTCCTTCAATTGTAACATCTATTAAAAGAAAAATTATATATATTCAGAATATGTTGAATACCAATTATAAAAAAAATGCAATATTATCAAATTTTCTTATAGTTATCAACTTACGTGTTTGCGAAACCATTCAGGAAACAATTGATGGTGCTTCTCAACCCGTAAATGTGGAGGATACTTACGCCTAATTAGTTCTTCATGCTCATCCAAAAATGGCAAGGCCTCGTCACAATTGTTGAGTATGAACCAATGCGCAACTTTCATGTCGTTATCGCTAAACTGATCATTTGTTGGTGGCTCGCCAAACGGTCGTGCGAGTTGCGCAAAAACAGAAAGTGTCTCACTTCTAGTACCACCGTCATTATTTCGTTGAGTTCGGTTGAAGGACGTTTCAACATTATGGAGATACATTGCACAATAAGTAAGTGATTCATTTGCAATATATGCCTCCACTATGGATCCTTCGGGTCTTGCCCTGTTCCGTACGTACCTTTTGTATGTGCCTAGTATTCTACAAAATATAAAAGATGTCAGATTCGTTACAATAAATGAAGAATAGTTAGAAAACAAGCATATGAGTTACCTTTCTATTGGGTACATCCACCGATAATTGACCGGCCCACCAAGCTTTGCCTCACCCGGTAAATGTATCATCAAGTGAATCATGCAAGTAAAAAATGCCGAAGGAAATATCTGTTCGAATTTGCATAAGATGTTAATAATATCGTCTTGCAACCTTTCTATATCCGATTTGCGCAGAGACTTTGCGCATAGCTGCTGAAAGAATCTCGACAATTCTGTAATAGGGCCAACAACACCCGATGGCAAAAATCCTCGAATAGCGACCGGAAGAAGACGTTGCAGTAGTACATGACAGTCATGGCTCTTCAATCCCGACATTTTCCCATCACTCATTTTCATACAACGGGCAATATTAGATGCGTACCCATCTAGAAACTTCACTGAAGAAAAAACTTAAATTTTTTTTTTATCTTTACTAGCGGTTTAACTGCAAAATATGGATGTCCCTTTACCCATTTGTCACCGACTTTCTTAAGCCATAACCGTTTCTTTATACCCATGTTCATACAATCTTCCCTCGCTTTCACAGTGTCCTTCGATTTTCCTTCGATGTCAAGAATTGTCCCAACCACACTATCACACACATTCTTTTCAATATGCATCACATCTAGGTTGTGCCTGATCTTTAAATTCGACCAGTACGGAAGCTCGAAGAATATACTCTTCTTCGTCCAGTTCAGATGTGTAGCTGACCTGTGCAAATTAGTATCACGATTATCGGGATGTTTGCCAATCTGACCAAATTTCAAGCTATTCAACTTAGCCAAAATTTCATCCCCCGACCATTCTCTAGGTCTAGTGTCGTTCTCCATTTTTCCATCAAAGTCCACCTTATTTGTTCGCCACTCGTGATCCTAGGGCAACCATCTACGGTGACCCATATAACAAACCTTTCCCGCGTGCCAATCAGACGTTACATCATCGTTGCATATCGGACATGCCTTATAGCCATGAGTACTCCAACCTGAAATATTTCCATAAGCGGGAAAATCATGTATAGTCCACATCACTGCTGCTCTCAATATAAACATTGTGTTGGTAGACTTATCAAATGTACGTACACCATTTTCCCATAAGTCTTTTAACTCATCAACCAACGGCCGCAAATAAACATCAATGTCCTTTCCGGGATGACCGGGAATTAATAAAGTCATCATTGTAAATTCTTTTTTCATACTCATCCAAGGGGGCAAGTTATAAGGAACAACAACGACAGGCCAGGTGCTGTGAGTAGAGCTCATATTCCCGAACGGATTAAATCCATCAGTTACAAGCCCCAATCTGAAATTACGCGGGTCTTCTGCAAAATCGGGATACATAGTATCGAATGCTTTCCAAGCCTCTCCATCAGCAGGATGTCTCAAGAAATCATCATCAACCCTTCCTTCCTTGTGTCATCTCATATGACTCGCAGTGTGCGTCGACATGTACAGTCACTGCAATCTGGGCTTCAGTGGAAGATAACGCAAAACCTTTTGTGGAATTTTCTTCGTTTTATTACAAGAATTAGGCTTATATCTTGGCTCATTGCATACAGGGCATGCATCCATCCCTTCAATTTCCTTATAAAATAATGCACAGTTGTATTTGCAAGCATGAATCTTTTGATACCCCAAACCAAGACCATTCAACAATTTCTGCGCGTTACGATAATCCTCAGGCAAAATGTTTTCCTTCGGAAGCATCCGCTTCATAATTCCCATTAAATGAGAAAAACACTTATTCGACATATGATGTTTCACTTTGCAATGCATCAACTCCACAATGGCAGTAAGCAGGGAGAACTCTGTGCAACCGGGGTATAATGCTTGTTAGGCTTGTTTCAACAGTCTTTCATAGTTTTCTAACTTTTCACTTTGCAGCATGTTGGGAGGTACGGTATCTCCCACCATATCATCAATGCCATCTTCGTTCATCGATGCATATGGATAAGCGTCATTTATTATACCCATAACTTGGTCATTATCATTCATGGACGTTTCTTCAATGTGCGGCACAAGTGGCTGGGAATTCGATGAAGTCGAACCAAATTTTCGTTGCTCCCCATGATAAATCCACCTCGTATAATTCTGAATCATCCCATACCTCGCCAAATGATATCGAACCATATTGAATGTCTGCCACAAACAATTGTTACAACATTGACACAGACACTTGATATGATTCGTCGTACCAGTGACATGTGCCCTTGCAAACTCAACGAAGCTCTCGATCCCATTTAAATATTCATCACAACATTTGTCCTGATTTTGTATCCACTGTCTTTCCATTACGCCTGTTTTCAGTTTATAAACAAAATATGAGAATTCAAGAGAGTTAACGACACTAATGCGATTAGGTTTCAATGTGGAAAAATTTCAGCAGCATCTCAATTACAATTCTTCAAGTGGACGATGTAGATATTATTAATTAATAAATATCTAGTATGCACTCATAAAACAATGTGAGACACTCCCAAAAATCCACATGATAACAACCTAATTTCATGAAATTTCAAAAAATAATTTTTTTTTAGCAATTTCTTCACCGTTCTCCAAGTGAAAGAGAGAGACGATTGGAGGTGTGGCCGGCGTCGGCGATGCAAAGAGAAGACGAAGCCTAATTAAGTGTTGGAATCTTGGAGTATATAGTGAGAGAAATCAATCGAGCAGAGAAAAAGAATAAAATGAGAGGAGAAAATAGTGAAAAACGCAGATCTGATTATTCTAATTCATGGAGAAGATGAACATGTCAGAGCTTGTGCGACGACACCGTTCGTCGCCCTGGGATGTTTTAGGCGATGAACCTGCTCGCTTTACGCGACGAATCTTGGTTGTTAATACTTTATGCGACGAAGGTTTTCATTTCGTCGCATAAGATATTTTTAGGCAACGACAACGTTTGTAGCCCTAGGATGTTCAAGTTGGTCGTTCAAAGTGGCCGACACATAGCAATAGGTATTTTAGAGCGACGAAATATGTCGGTTTAAGCGACAATACTTTGTCGCTTACATTTTAGGCGACAAAGGCTTCCTGTTCGTCGCGTAAGATATTTGTAGACGAAGGTTTTCTGTTCATCGCGTAAGATATTTGATGCGACGAAGGTTTCCAGTTCGTCGCGTAAGATATTTGATGCGACGACGGTTTTCAGGTCGTCGCGTAAGATATTTTTATGCGACCAAACAGTGTGTCGCCCGTGGATATTCAAGTTGGTCGTTCAAAGTGGTTGACACGTAGCCCTAGGTATTTTAGGGTGACAAAATATGTGGGTTTAAGCGACGACACATTGTCGCATATTAGGTATGCGACGAAGGCTTTAACTTCGTCGCGCAAGAGGTTTTGATCCGACGAAACAATTCGTTGCGTTAAGTAGTTAGTTATTTTTGTAATTGCGTGACAAAATTAAATATGTCGTCGCGCCAGGATAATGTTGAGCGACAAAACTTCCCTCGTCGCGCTAAGAGTCATCGCAAAAGGGGATTTTTTTAGTAGTGGTGATGGGGGTGATTGAGTTCTATATATCTATAGACGGAGTTCTATATATCTGTCAACGTTGGTGGTGACACTGAATCATCTTTCTTAATTTTTATGGTTTTTTGTATTTTTTCTTTAATTTTTAAAAAATTTTACTTGTGGTCGGGCATTGTAAATACTTACAAACAAACGAGTTTTTAAAAGTTGATGTACTGGCGTTTTGCGTCAAAACCAATGACTATTGGTCTCAGTACACAGAGTCGATGCATAGTTCTTCAAGTTATGCAACAATGCATCAAAACTATTTTTGTTTGAACAAGCAACACCCAACCTATTAGTATGCTTCATCAAGAAATGGAACCCAACCGTGCCGTTAATAAGGCTAGGGTGGGTCGTTTGTAGAACAACGTACAATGGCACTTAGTGATGTTATCTTATTACTTGCACAACCTAAATGGTAAGAAGGTAATATGAAACACATGTTTAGCTTTGGCAGTTCCACTTAATTGCCTTATAATTGATTGCCCTCATTCGCCAGATCATAAATCCTGACACCCCTTCTTGAGGTTTGACTAAAGGCGTTTTTTTTATTTCTTTTCTTCCCAGCATTAAGCACTTCTTTGTTGCTTACTAACATGTTTTGGATTTAAAAACTATCAAGATCTTCTGGTTCTGATTACAAGTAAAAACAAACACCTCATCAAAGTGGTCAATTTTTTGTTCGGAACAATTTTTTTTTTATTTTTATTTACTCAAAACTTAAACAAATGCTCCTCAATCTTTGACCTATGCAACTTCGTCATGGTCGCCAAAATCCTTATCCGTATATACCCTACTAATATTCGACCATTACTGTAGAGAATCTAATCAATTAAATTCCCCCCCTTACAAGATATGGTAGGTATACATATATAGTTAAATTTGTGGTGTATTAAATTCATATCATATTGAGGAAATCATGGTTTACTTTTATTAGGAAATTGACCGTATTTTCAAGTAAAATGTTAATTAAAATTTTTGTAACACTTTCTAATTCTCCATATATCTTTATTTCTTACTTTTTGTTCACTCAAGTAAATTCAAACAAGTAAAATGCTATATTTTTGGAGTTCACCATGTCATGCAACCTGTACCTAATCCAAAAGATAATATTTGAAGTTGAAAGTTTGTCAAGCCTATAATTGCATTGTAATATAATTTCAAGATACCTATGAGATATTATTTGGAACCAACCCGAGATCCTCGTCCCAGCACCAAATTAAATAAACACTTAAAACCCTGTAGGCAAATTAGCCATCATCTGCTTTTGCATGGCAATTAAAAAACAAGCAAGTGTTCACTGATATGTAAATGGTTGTTGTTTGTGGAGGGATGAGTATCTGGATGCCTTGGCAACCAACTTGACTTTGTTCTTGTTCGATGGGGAAATTTCAAACAACTTGGTTGGTTAAAGTGGGGCTTGCTTGGTAGCATTTCGGACTTGGTTCTGGATTTTTTTGTCAATTTGTTTAACAGCCAATTGTAATAAGAGAATACAAAGGAGGAGACCCACCCACACATGATGGGGTTTAGGTGAACTTCCATTTTCCACACAAAAACTATATAAATATATTGACTGTGACGTGATATGATACCAGATTCGGAGTAGGAGTTCATCATTATTATGAGAAAGGTGGTTAGTACTTTTTGACAACTTATCTTAATATTTTCGGGCTTTTCTAAACGTCGAGGAAACCAGTGAGGGAGAGGGGCGAGGGATGGGTGTAACCACCCATTTCCCTCGAGATTAGTGTTGGTGCGCACCTCGAGCACCCATCCCTCGCTAGTTTCCTCGGCGTTTAGAAAAGCTGAATATTTTCAGTTATGGAACACTCAGTAGTTCCAATTTCAGAGGAATGGAATCCCACCCAATATATTTATTGATGATATACTAAACCGTCTTGTAATCCATATCGTAAACATGTCATGGTTATCTTGTTAACAGAGTAAAGTAGGCCTAAATAAGCACCTAATCTGATAAAGCCCATTGAGGTGGGTTCCAGGAGGTTGGACCCAATCTGCGATGCCCTACTAAGCCCATAAGTCATGTAATCAAGCCCAGTACTTGTAAGACTTAATAAGACAAGTATCTAGGAGTTTGACCTAAGATAGGCAGGCCAGCAACACATTAACTCCTACCAAAGTATAAGTCGTGCATGTAAACTCTTCTTCATGGACAACACTTCACATGGAAAAGAATCCCTACCAGTACAAGTCGTGTATGGAAACTTTAATGCATGGATGATTCTCAACAGGGAAAAGATCTCTAAACAGTATCTTTTCTCAAACCACGCTACCAAAGGCGTAGCCGAACAAGGACTCTCACATGACAAATAGGGTACAAGGTTGAGGAACTAAGGTACGTTACAAAACCCAGTAATTAAGCATTACACCCTTTTCAAGCCTTGTTTGACTTAAGAATCAGAGTATCATCGGCCTCCACAATGGTGGTCTTTGGCTCATGTGTGTTCCTTGTGCACGTCAAGGTCAAGAAGAACGAAAACTTATTCATCAGTTTGACGCCGTCCGTGGGGAACGACAAAGTTTCTAAAAAAAATGATAACACCCCTTCATTACAGTCAAGAAAGATGGTAACCATGAGATCTGGTAATAAGGGAGAAATCACCGAGCCTTCAAATGCTCCCACCGGCGCAGTGCCGCCAGCTCCGGCGATACCAGCCCCGCAGGGAGAACAACCCCAGGCCCACGCGCCGGCACAACAATGAAAGACTTTAGGGTGGATCAACTAACAACCTAAGTGCAGCAACTCACGCAAATGGTGGAGATGCTCGCTCAACAGAACCCACCCCCTGCGGAAGGAGACAGGGAGGTGGAAAGAGCCCTGTCCCCACAAAACAACAGGGAGCACGTCTAGGAGAGTCACTATGTTTCTGTTAGCTCTCAGTGGACCAAGGACGGTGGAATGGCCTAAGGAGACCCGACGTCTAAGGCTGACAAGCTCACTTGGCAAAATCCTCCCATCGACTTGGGGCCTCAAATCCGGATGTGCTTTACAACCTCACCGTCCCCCCGTTCACGGAGTTTATGACGGGACAACGAACCTGTCCAACCACTTACACCATTACCACCATGTGATAGCCCTAAAAGAAGGATCTGAAGCAGTAATGTGCCGGACATTCTCCACCAGCCTGAAGAAAGTAGTGTTGACCTGGTTCCACAGTCTTCCACCGAAGTCTATTGATTCATTTCGGTCGCTGGCCAAAGCGTTTATCACCCGCTTTGTCGACAGCTAACGGATCAGGAATGGCTTGCATGACCTGCTCAGCCTCAAACAGAAACCAAGTAAAACACTGAGGGAGTACGTCACCCGCTTTAATGATGAGTTGAATCTGATCGATGACACCTCAGTCACAACCTTCACCTCGGGTCTAAGGGGAGGCCAATTCTACAACTTCCTCACCCTGGAGCCTTCGACGGATATGGCGGATTTGTTAAAGAGCGTTCAGAAATACATCACCCTCAAGGAGATGTGGGCCGACAAAAAGGCAGGAAAAACTGACAAAAAAAATATTCCCCTAGATTAAGAAGGGAACTTAAAGAAATTCCTAAGCCTGGAAAAAATACAAGACCGGGCAAAGGAAAGAGAAGAAGTTGTCAAAGAGGTAGAGGAAAAAGCGTCTGATTATATATGTTCTTCATGGGGTATGCTTGGAGGGTGAGCAATCCAACAGAGCTCGAAAAAGGATGTTGCGTGAAATGCGGACTCAGTCCACCTATGAAGACCGATAAGTACAATACGCACATTCAAAACCCGATCCCATCGCTGACATTCACGGATAAGGACATCCAAGGCGTCCACTCTCCTCATAATGACGTCCTGGTTATCTCAGTCCTCATAGCGACGTGGGAAGTCAAGAGATCCTTGGTAGATTTAGGGAGCGCTCTAAACGTCATGTTCCTCAATGCGTTCCACAACATGTAGCTCAAAGAGGAGAATATGACACCCACTAGTCACCCCGTGATCGGGTTCGACGGAGAGAAGTGCTTCCCTATCGAAAAATTTAGGCTGACGGTGGTGGCAGGAGAGCCACAACTTCAGAAAGTCATGTTCCAGGAGTTTATGGTGGTCGATGCCTTATCCACCTACAACATCATCTTGGGAAGGCCTTGGCCCCACCAGATGGAAGCGGTAGTTTCAACTTTGCGTCAGTGCATCAAATACCCTACCAATGAGGCGAAAGGGACCATTCTAGGAGACCAACCGTTAGCAAGAGACTGCCACTATGCAACATTACAATAGTTGGATTTTTACAATTACAGCTTGGGCCCGCAGGTCAAACATTTCAGAGCCCATGCCTAAAAAAGAGAGAAAAACCTCCCTGCTCAGACGATGAGACCTTAGTTAGTCCGAGGGGAAGACCCAATGTCCACCAGCTAGACTTGCTGGCGAATGCTATCTCAATGAAAAGTAAAAGCGAGAAATGGAGAGTCTGTGTGGATTACACGAGTCTGAATAAGGCTTGTTCGAAAAACAACCCTCCACTTCCTCGCATGGATCAGAGCGTGAATGCCACATCTGAATACATCATTCTAAGCTCCATGGATGCTTATTCCGGGCACAACCAGATACAAATGCACCCCCAGACCAGAAGAAGGCATATTTCATAACTGAAAGATGGACATATCGCTTTCGAGTGAGCCCATTCGGTCAAAAGAGCGCGGGAACAATGCATCAATGACTGGTAAGACGGATGTTCAAGGAGGGAATTAGCAGAATCATAGAGGTCTTTGTAGGCAACTCAACACATCTAACCAATCCAGTTCATACGGACCAAGACAAGGCCCTAACAACCAAGACTCAACTAAATAGTGAGTCAGGATCTAGCCTTGAAAGGACTATCCGTCTATCACTCCAGTCCAAACAAAGCTAAGTAGCAGCACATCGACAGACCAACACATACTCAGAAAGCGGGTAACAAGCGAGAAATGGTCCGCTCACATGAAGATCACTTTTTAGTGACTTTGCTATCATTGGCAAATCGTGCTATTTTTTCAAGGGAGCTACACAGTCTGAGTCAGGACCACGCACGTCTCCTTCAAGACCAGATTAGCATAGTCCCCACTCAGAGTTACACTGTCTCATTGCCTTTGTTCCTTTTTCTTACAGTCTAGAAGAATTGTTCATACAAGCCAATATGGTACAGATTCATTCACGGAATAAAAGAAAGGCGAATTATAAAATAAACTTTATTGATTACTAAGAAAGTTGTTACAAGCTTGACCGACTGGCTAGTACAAAAGTTTACACACTACAAGTATCTAAGCCTGTTGCGGGTGAGGATCCGCTGAAACGCACGTCAAGACTTTGTTTCGCCAATCAAATGGAGAAGATAACTTGAAAGTCAAGCAAAAAGTAGCGCCGATACTTTGCTCTGCCAATCTGCTTTGAGAAGAGGATTTGGAAGTGAAAGCAAAGGTACCCAAAGTTGGTTGCCTGGGTGATCCCTTAGAAAAGGGATGTCTGGGGTGAAGCCGAGTTAGCACCCCAAGCCGCAGGCCACATCCACCAGAGATCTGATTTGCCAATCTGCTTTCTGACTGTGGCATCACGCGTGAAGCCCAAAAATGAGCGGTGGGAACAACCACCCAAAGTTGGTTGCGGGTGTTATCCCCATCCTGGATTGCAAAAGACATTGTGGGGGCTCCTGAAGATGGAAGACAAACTTGACCCCTAAGGGGGAGTCCGTACTTCTTTTTCGCGATGTGCAAAGAAATTACGAGGTCCCATGAAACCACTGGATGCTCACTCAAACTAGGTGGCATCACCCAATAGTAGGTCTTGTTAAGACTCATCGTTGCAAATGCCAAAACATTCAAAGGCTCTAACAACATAGATCTTTCATCATTTGGAGAGCCCAACACACGTTTTTGAAAACACGCTTGAGAAACATACTCTACAACGTTCATAACAATGCTTGAAATTGCGAGAACCGACCCATATTTAGGAACGATGGTTCATAGAATGAGGTCACCCAAAAGTTGCACCAGCATTAAATGTCACACGGGGAATAAGGATGCGATGGTTCCAATTGCAACTGCAGGAGTCCACATTCATCGAATTAATGGAACTTGCGCAGCCCCATTAACTAGAGGGAATAGCTGATGCCAAACCATATTGTAACTACTTCGTACACACGACATGATGATCATGTTAACAGAATAAAGGGGGCCTAGATAAGCGCCCAATCTGATAAAGCCCACTAAGGTGGGTTCCAGGAGGTTGGACCCAATTAGGCCCAAATAAGCGAGTGGGCCAAGTAGGCGCACGACCTGATCCAGTCTAAAAGATGGCCCAATACTATAAAAAGAAGGTCAAGCCTACAGAATGACTAAGGTCAACAAGCCAGGTACATACTGGTTAGAAGACATGAGCGATAAAGACCTTAAGCGCTCACGGAATGTAGAACACCTATAAAGATATTATCAATAAATCCAAGGTATTTGTTTTATTAAAGTTCCACTGTTGTTCATTAAGTCTGGTTGAAAATCAGTCTGGTCAATTTATTGTAATGACTTAAGTATCAGACTACTAGGCAAAGTAAGTCAAGACACCCAAGTCGTACTTACAGGCCCAAAGCCGTAAGATGGCTGAACCTGACCAAAGTTTAGTCAGTTTATTAAGACTGAAGACAACTTCTTGTCCGCTCTAAGACCTAGTTCACCAAGAATGGATGAATATGGCTTAGAAAGTGAGAGTCTCACAGCTCACAAAGCCTGATCAAGATGATTTGCCAGTGATCACTGTCCGACCATTGACAATGGTGGCTGAACTTGACCAAAGTTAGTCAGCTAAGACTGATGAAGACAACTTCTGGTCCTCTCTAAGACGTAGTCCACCAAGAACGGATGAAGACGGCTTATAAAGTGGGAGTCTAGTCAGAGCTCATGAAGCTTAATCAATATGACTTGTCAGGGATCATTGTCCGACCATAGACAATGATGGCCAAACCTGACCAAATTTTAGTTAACTAATACTAATGAAGACAACTTCTGACCCGTTCTAAGACCTAGTATGCTAAGAATAGATGAAAATGGCTTAGGAAGTTGGAATGTAGTCATAGCTCACGAAGCCTGATCAAAATGACTTGCTAGGGATCATATTTCGACCATAGATAATGGTGGCCGAACCTGACCAAAGTTTACTAGCTAAGACTGATGAAGATTACTTATGGTTTGCTTTAAGACCTAGTCCACCAAGAATGGATGATGATGGCTTAGAAAGTGAGAGTCTAGTCAAAGTTCACGAAGCCTGATCAAGATGACTTGTCAGGGATCATTGTCCAACCATAGATAGTGGTGGTTGAACCTGACCAAAGTTTAGTCAGCTAAGACTGATGAAGACATTTTCTGGTCCGTTCTAAGACCTAGTTCGCAAAGAACGGATGAAGATGGCTTAGAAAATAAGAGTCTAGTCGGAGCGCGCGAAGCCTGATCAAAATGACTTGTTAGGGATCATTGTCCGACCATAGACAATGGTGGCCGAACCTGACCAAAGTTTAGTCAGTTAAGATTGATGAAGACAACTTCTGGTCCGCTCTAAGACCTAGTCCGCCAAGAACGGATGAAGATGGCTGAGAAAGCAGGAGTGTCATCAGAGCTCATGAAGCCTAATCAAGATGACTTGTCAGGGATCATTGTCCAACCATAGACAATGGTGGCCAAACTTTACCAAGTTTAGTCAATTCGTTAAGGTTGATGAAGATAACTTCTGGTCCGTTCTAAGACCTAGTCCACCAATAACGGACAAAGATAGCTTAGGAAATGGAAGTTTAGTCAGAGCTCATGAAACCTGACCCAGATGACTTGCCAGGGATAACTGCTCGACCATAGACAATGATATCCAAACTTAACCAAAGTTTAGTTAGTTCACTCCGACTGACGAAGACAACGTCTGGTCCGCTTTGCAGCCTAGTCTGCCAAAAGCGGATTAAGATGGCTTGAGGAATCGAAAATATGATGGAGTTTATCCAACTAACAAGGTTTGGTCAAGATAACTTATGATCTCTTAAGAGTACAAACCAGAATTGCTAGATTTCAGGAGCAATCGCAAGATGAGTGGTCATAACTCTCATTAGCAGGTCAACTAGACATTTTCCTGGCTTAGAAAATTCTATTGTCTAAAGACGAACACCATGGCAAGGCAACACATAAAAGATTCAGCAGGAAGAGTCCAAAAAAGTAAAAGTACAAAGTGTTACTTAACAAATCGTCTTTCATTGATGATTAAAAAATTACAGAGTATACTCCTTATCTGGAGAAGATTCAGATACAATGGAACTTGGCTTAGCAAGAGAAAAACATGGGATGAAGCAACCATTCCCGCCTACAGAAAAAAGATGTTTAGAATCTTCGTCTGATAACCCCCACCATTTTCAGATACACATTCTCTAGGTCGGGAAGAGAAATGGGTGTTCTCGCTTGAGCATCTTGCCTTTCGGACACAACAGCTTCTGCCTTAGCGGAGGCAACAAGGTCTTGCCCCACAACTTTCAACCCCCCTTCGAAGAGGCCAACAGCCTGCAAGCAGGCTTAGACGTGGTGCGAGGCTTTTTAGAAAGCAAAGACAAAGAAAGTGCCTCATCCAACTCCGCCCTCCTCGACGGGCGAGGGATCTTGAACTTCGGGAGCTTCCTCTCCTTCAAAAGAGGTTTGTCATCAGGCTTTGATTTTAGAATTCTAAAGAGAGTGGGAGCCATATGCCAGTATTCCTACAATCCACAGCGTTTGATGTTGTCGAGCTACACAACATCTTTCACTCGCATGAAGGGCATGTCACCAAAATGATCCAAGGCTTCTTTGTCCTCCGGAGAAGGGGGCATCATTGGAAATTTTCTTACAAAAAACACGGATAACATTTCAGTATGTAATCAACACGACTGGGAGCAAGAAAGGTATTACACTCACTCAGTTGTTTGATCTGTCGTTCAATCGGATGATGATCGAGCTCGAAATACTTTGAGTCCGCAGGAGCCATGAAACAATACTTTTGCCAGAACTTGTAATCATTTGACAACTTGCCCAGAGAAGCCGGCGACTTCAACACGCACACAACATGCTTGTTCAACCGAGGAAAGGTGACCAGTTGGATCGCCCACAAAGGCCTTCAAAGACCTTCAAAGACCAACATCCTTCGCCTTGATTAAAATGGCGATCACAGTTTTCTACCCGTTTGGCACCAGTTGAGCGAGCAAAATAACAAGGTACGCCAAGAAGCGCCAAATTTCCTCAATAACAGAAAAACGAATGCCTGATTGAAGCATACATCTGTGCAAGCAAATGAATCATCTCGGATGAGACAAGGGTATCTGACCAACTCCCAATGTAAAAAGCTCCAGATTGTAAGGGATCCGATACTTTTTGCGAAGGCCCACCAGATTCACCTATGAGATTAACCTCTCCTTAGGGATGGCAATGGGGCAGATTGGGTTGGATTTGAGCAAATCCATCTCCGATCCGACAGGAATAAAGGATCCCCAAATCCGCCCCGCCAATCCGTTTACAATTTTATTTAAAAACCGTAACCTCCCCGTGCGGATTGGTGGATATATGCCCCGTGCGGATTGGCGGATATCCGCCCCGCCCCGCCAATCCGTTTACGATTTGCAATTTTGTTATTAGTTTGCAATTTTGTTACTGGATTGCCGGATCTTCGCCCCTAATTTAGTTATTCCTCTTCCTAATTTGCTAAACCTTGGAGTTGCTGGTTATCCATTTAACTACAGTAAACTTCATTCATTAGATCAGTAACACAAAATTACAAAGAATCCATACAAAAATTACAACAAACCATACAAAAAAATTACAAAAAAAAAAAAAAAAAATCGATCTAAAGAATCTGAGATCTTTTGATCTCAGATCTCAATCATTTATTAGACCAGTAACACAAAATTACAAAGAATCCATACAAAAATTACAACAAACCATACAAAAAAAAATTGATCTAAAGAATCTCAGATCTGAGATCTAGGGAAGGGAGGGGAGAGGGAGGCGGCCGGGAAGAAGGGAGGGTCGGCCTCCGCCTTCGCTGTGAGAGAGAAGAAGGGATGTCAGCCTCCGCCTTCGCTGTGAGAGAGAAGAAGGGACGACTGGACGTCGGCCTCCACCTTCGCTGTGAGAGAAGAAGGGACAACCAAGAGAAGAAGGGAGGGTCGGCCTCCGTGGCTCCGCCTTCGCTGTAAGGAGACTGGATACGAGAATGAATGACTGTGAGAAACTTAGGGTTTAATCCTTTATATAGGGGAAAGGTATTTTTGTAAATTTACTAGATAAATGGATATCCGTGGGACGGATATGGCCAAATTCGTATCCGCCCCGATTAATAAATGGATACAGATTGGAAATCCGTATCCGCCCCAAGATCCGAGACCCTTTACCAAATCCGCCCCAAACGAGGCGAGTGGGGCGGATATCCGAAAATATCCTCCCCACTGCCATCCATACCTCTCCTCGAAAAACTCACGACCTTTAGCAAATAGTTCATCGGGAAGTTGATTATGGCATGCCATGGAAGAACGTACTAACTTTTGATTACACTTTCGAAATTGGAAGTTGAACAAAGCAAAAATGCAGCAGTGAGGATTCCTGCCTTTTTTTAGCAGTCACATACCCAATTAATGATGTGCACCACTCGAAGAGATGATTTTGACTCAATTATCACGACCGCCCAGTTCCCTCGTGATGCGACTTAGTGGACCAATGAGTTGTCCCACTAACTCGAGGGGAGTAGGTGATGATACGCCAAATCATCTTGCAATCTACACTGTACACGTGTCATGATGATTTTGTCAACAGAGTAAGCAGGCCTAGATAAGCTCCTAATCTGACAAAGCCCATTGAGGTGGATTCCAAGAGGTTGGACCCAATCAATGGTGCCCTATTAAGCTCATAAGTCATTGGTCAAGCCCAATACTCGTAAGACCTAATAAGGCAAGTATCTAGCAGTTTGATCTAAGACAGGTAGGCCAGCAGCACATTGACTCCTACTAGAAAACAGATACTAGAGTATAAGTCGTACATGGGAACTCTCATGTATGGACAACACTCCACAATGAAAGAATCCCTAATAGATATCAGAGTACAAGTCGTGTATGGAAACTCTCCTGCATGGGTGACTGTCAACAGGGAAAAGATCTGTAAACAATATTTTTTCTCAAATCATGCCACCAAAGGAGTAGCCAAACAAGGACTATCACATGATAAATATGGCACAAGGTTGAGGAACTAATGTACGCTACAAAACCCAGTATTAACCATTACACCTGTCTTAATCCTTGCCTGACTTAAGCATTAGATTGTCGTCGGTTGCCACAACGGTGATCTTTGGCTCACGGGTGTTCCTTGTGCAGGTCAAGGAGAACGGAAACTGAACACGTTTTGTATGTTTTAGCAAGGTTTTTTAGTTGATAGTATATTTAAAAAGACAAATTAAAATTTTTTTGGTATATAAATTTCCAAGATATTAATTGGTGTATAAGTAGGGATCTCGAAAGTCAACCGATAAGCTCTTGAGAAGTGAAGAGCGATCAGGCACTTTGGAGTCCTTTTGGGAATTTGGGATAAACCCCACCAGCAGTGACGAGGAAGAAAGACAAAAGCTTGGAGAGAAAGGATTGAGAAATATTGCCAAATTAATTGTGGAACGTTGAGCAAAGTGAAGATAGTAAGAAAATGATAATCCCCTTCCTTTTCTTTGAACCTCCTAGTTATAGCAAGCGAAAAAGAGGAATTGGTATTTTAAGTTATGGAGATCCACTATAAGAAATCTACCAAAAAAAATAATTTCTACAGATTTTAATTTCCTTGTTAATATGGTATCATTGTCAATAAAAAAAAATTTCATTGAAAAAGCCATAAATTGGTTACTTTTTTCGAACCTAATTTTGTGGGAAACTTTCCTTGTTAAATAAGTGGCGAGAAGCATTCCCTCCAAACCTAATTTCTTGTCAAAAAATAATTTATGGGAAATCTAATTCCTTGACTTATCATTCGTTTTGCCGACAAAAAGTTTAATTCCTTATAAAAACCTTTTAGCTAGGGGGATGCCGCCACGAATCTAGTAATGATTTTTTCCTTAAAAGTATTTTGCAACAAAATTTTGAGTTTTTCAAGGAAATTTTTTTATTGAAAAATGCATTAATTGTTGCAGTGAGAACATGACGAGAAAACGTGGAGTTAGCATCACTGTGGGTAGTTGCCAGTAGTGGGTGTTGCAGACATGGCATGATCCCATGTTCTCACATCATGTGCGATCATCTCTAGCGATCTAAAACCTAATATCCAAAAGTGGTGCTTTGGAAGAAGGTGCATACACGTAAGGGTATTTTGAGCATTAAGTTCTAACCCTAAGATATGATATATGACTCATCATCTATTTTCGTCATCTACAATTGGATTATCTGCTAAGGCGCTATCTATAATTACTAGTTCTTGTTTGTGCCCTACACACGCTACTCACACACCTTAATATTAAATCCATTATCGCACTATAAAATTAAAAGCTTTGATTGGATTTAATTATTATGTCAAAATTAGTATCGAGTGTATGTTTCTTTAAAATGCAATAAAAATAGTGTAATTAAATTAAAAAAAATGGCAAAAATTATTTTTTCTATTGGCCTTGGGAACAAAAGCCCCCTCCCCCTCCAAAGGCGTGTAATGAAACTTTAGAGCTACTACAACCCACAATAAACCTGATGCAGTACAACCAAGTCTTACCACCGATTTGCTAAGGATTTCCTATAGCACCGAATGCAATACAACCGAGTCTTGCAACTTGTTGGGATTTTTAGGGTGATACTCAACAAACCCTTCACAAGGGTTCACTCCACATAGAGTAAAGGTAAGTTTGGGCAAGTTAACACTTGTTCTCTAGCAATGTCTCTCAAATAGACAGATTAGATAGAAGTTTGAACTCGGAATCTCATCACTCTTTTATAGATTTTAGAAGTGAAATCTTTCATCTTATAGCATGAAAGGTTTGGGTGAGAATGAAAAGTTTATCTCTAAATCCTTTAGATTTAAACTAAAGAAATTGTTTGGTCTAGGTTAAGCTCACAAATCAAGCCCTATAACTCTCTCTTTTTTCTTTTAAAGCTCACAAGGATATGTTAGAAAGTTTGAAGAAATCAAGCTCACAAATCAAGCCCTATAACATATTCTTGAGCTTAGGGAGAAATCTTGTTCTTCTTCTTGTTGGAAATGCTCATATAAATTGCTCTTGAATAGGTCTCACAAGTTTTTCTTGAACTCCCAAGTTAAAATGACCAATGCAAGGTTCAATTATATATAGACTAAATCTAGAGACCTGCAATCGACTGTAATGGTTGTAACTCTTCCTTTCAGAATGATTTTCTGACTTGATTCATAATGACTTTCTGACTCAATGGTGACTTTTCATCATCTATGGTAGACTATTGTTTATGATAGCCATATTATGTGAATGAAAGTTGATTATATTATACCAAGATTTTATTTTCTAATTAAAAAGATTCCTTGGTCACATGGGCAATGTACTTTGGCACTTGGACTTGTCATGGGCATGTCACTTTCATTTTGACAATGTTTCTCACTCCACATTCAAATTTGAATTTGAATCTTAAATGCCAAAGGTGTGATGGCTCAGTGGTTGAGCAGTGGCGGATGGTATCACTAGGTCACCGGGTCTAAGTCAGCCGGTGGCTTCTGGGGTGGGAGGAGTTAAGGGATTAAAAAAAATGAATCTTCAATGGCTTTGAGCTCTTCGTTTAAATTTTGCCAATCCTTGGCCATTTTCGCTAGTATTAATTTTCACCCCTTATTTGGTCTTTCTTCTTGGACATCTTCAACCATCTTGAACTTTAGCCTTCTTGAAGCTTGACTTTGCTTGATCGATCTTCATCATTTGACTTCGTTACTTTAAGTTGACTTTTGGCATTTTTAATTTTGATATTTTTGAGACAATGCCTTTGGTTGAGTAATCTTCGTCACATTTGAATGATCTAATTAGATCATCAAAGTTCAATGTGTACGACATTTTAACATGGTCATACACTTTTACATTATCGTTCCACATAACTAATTGTTTTGTACTAATGCACGAATAACATTTTTAGAGAGAAAGGGAGGCGAGGGTGTCACAATGATAGATTGCTAACAATGTTGTTTGCTAGATAGAGTATGGGGAGATTGGGATGGCGGGGTTTTCGTGATAGGGGTATGGTTTGTGGAGAGATGGATCAAGAAGAAGAAAAGAGGTTGGTTTGGTTTTTATGTAATTTATTTTCCGTGTACTAGGCTAATGAGAGTAGAGGCTGAGTGAATAACCTCTCCTTCTAAAAACGATCTAGACTTGAAAATCTTTTGCAAAATAACTCGATTTTGAAGATCTTCGCCTAAACATGTTGGGAAACGGTGTTGCAAGTCTAGACAAGTTTACTATAAATAGTTTTTGCCACTTTTTTTTGTTGATTTACTAATGGGTCGTGACAAGCTAAACCAAACTTCAACTTGAAATTTCCTCTTGAAGTAACACTCAATTGTCGGATGAGACACAAATACATTCTTGACATTCACTCCCTCACTCAATGGAAGAATACAAACTTCACACTCAATATGAGATTAATTGATTGAAGGCTTAACAACTCGCCAATAGAAGCATATACTGATTCACTTCTTACTTCAACCTTCCATTTCTCTTTTATGTAGATTAGGATAGATAGTGAGATGATATTCTTTTGGAGCACCTTAGAAATTAACCTTGATGTGCATGACTTTGAGTAATAAATATATGTGTGTGTGTGTGTGTGTGTGTGTGTATGTGGTTAATAATGTATAACAACTCTAAAAAAGAAAATTAACAGATAAAAAAAAATTGGATCGAATATAACACATCGCATATGGATTTGATTATTGATAATCCGTCGAATTATCAAATCAGATTAAACTTTTTCCTTATCGGATCGGATTTGATATAAGCTCACAAATCAAGCCCTATAACTCTATCTAATTTTTTTTTTGAAACTCACAAGGATATGTTAGAAAGTTTGAAGAACTTCTTCTTGAACTTAGGGAGAAAACGTGTTCTTCTTGCTAGAAATGCTCATATAAATTGCTCTTGATTAGCTCTCACAAGTTTCTCTTGAACTCCCAAGTTAAAATGATCAATGTGAGGTTCAATTATATATAGACAAAATCTAGAGCCCTATAGTCGACTATAATGGTTGTAACTCCTCTTTTCAAAATAATTTTCTGACTTGATTCATAACGACTTTCTGACTCAATGGTGATTTTTCATCATCTATAGTAGACTATGGTTTATGATAGTCATATTATGTGAATGAAAGTTGATTATATTATACTTAGAATTTATTTTCTAATTAAAGAGATTCATTGGTTACATGGGCAATGTACTTTGGCACTTGGACTTGTCTTGTAATCATATGGGCATGTTTCTTTCATCCTGATAATGTTTTTCACTCCAAATCAAATTTGAATTTGAATCTTCAATAGCTTTGATATAATGTTTTTCACTCCAAATCAAATAGCTTTGATAATGTTTTTCACTCCAAATCAAATTTGAATTTGAATCTTCAATAGCTTTGAGCTCTTCATTTGAATTTTGGCCAATCCTTAGCCATTTTTGCTACTATTTTTTTCACCCTTATTTGGTCCTCCTTCTTGGACATCTTCAACCGTCTTGAACTTTAGCCTTTTTTAAGCTTGACTTTGCTTGACCAGTCTTCCTTCGCCAGGCTGCAGCAAACGAGAACCTCTCAAAATTGCACAAGGTTAAGAGTCTTTGCAAGGTTTACGAGAAGTTATCTTGTGAAGGGTTCACTTCTGATCAGATCGAATGCACGTGATCGCAGAGGATAGTCGATCGCATAGATGCGATTGAAGCAAGGTAAACTTGGCTTTTTTTAAAAAAAAAAAAACCAAAAAATACGAGAAAAAATCACGAAATTTAAAAAAAAAAACACCCGAGAAAAGGTCGTAAAAAATGTAAATTCCTTTTTCTCCATTTTCTTTTCATATTTCGAAAAAATACAGATTTTTTGCTGAAATTTTGCGAGATCTCATTCCTTGCTATCAAGTGAGGATAATGAATGTTTATATGTTTTGGGAACAATGACATTAGACATAAACAACGCAAAAATGTGATATCGAGATGACAAACGATGTAATGACACAAATAGAGCAATGGGATAACGAGTATAAGATTGAGTGCATTTACGAAGTGCAATAGAAGCATCATCATGATTAATGGAGGCTCGAAAGACGGGTGATGGACCTCAGTAGAAGGCGACGATGGATATGGGGCAACCTTCCGTGGAACATTGTCCTTGCATTTATCACATTTTCATAAACCTTTAAATATGCATATGAAGATGCAGTGAGAGGAGATGTAGAAAAATATGCAATAATGGGAGATACATGAGCCCAAAAAACTCAAAGTGAAGATATAAGATGTTCACCTCAACTACTGACACAAAATCTATGTCAAAATGTTTTCCTTGTATACAAAAATATCATGTAGACTCAAATAAGGTAACATTAACACTAGTATAAAACCACAAAGCACTGGAAAATAACACTGATAACCCTTTTGTGTGCGGGAGTAACAAAAAAAACACACTTGATAGCTTGAGGATCCATATTATCTTGGCCCGCGCCTAAAATTTACACAAAAAGCCACACAACCAAAAACACGAGGTGGAACTTTAAACAAATGGACATTAGGAAATAACAACAAAAATGGGATACTCTGAACTTGAGATAGTCCCCAAATATCAGTTTGCACTAAATGAAAATACTTAAATTGACAACTATCCTCAAGACATGGAAATGCATTTCTTTGGTGCTTGCTCAATTGACAAGCCTCACGTTTGATAAGAGACACTGGACTCATACTTGTAAAAAGACTATGCAGTTTTGATAAAGAATGATGACTCATACGAAGATGCCACTGTAACAAGGACATAGATGCACTTAAAACAAACGTTGATCTTGCAAGAAATATAATCCATCACGTTCACGCCACTGATAGCAATCACTGCCACATCAAGAGATCCTGAAACACACAACCAAAAGAAGTAAACGTCACTAAACACTGCACGGAAAAGAAGATTGAAGGGAAAATTAGGAAAAAAAAAACGAAAATGACAAAGTTAAATTCTTAATAAGCGAAAACACCTTTACTAAGCACAAGAAGAAATGAATCATCAGTTAAGAAAATATTTGACTTGAAGGGCAAGAAATTGGAATAGAGAGAAGAGTTACCAGCCATATGAGGAGGATGAAGAAAGCCCAACAATCATACATGTTTTCACATCACGATGTCCTAGGTTTATTTAGGGTTTTCACTACAAATAGATCTGAATAAATATAAATTACAAAAGGAAATAGGGAAATGATAGAAAAAATGATGCTCTGATACCAAGTTGAATTCAGAAAGTGGAGAAAAGAAAAGAATTCACGTAAAGAATAATAGACGAACTTGTCATCTATTTCAAATATATATATACCATTAAGTTAATTACATCAAATCTTTTTAATTACATCAAATCTTTTTATCTATCACCTTACATATAATCCAGAAATCTTCATACTCTAAAAAAAGTTGTGAAAAATAAACTCTTGAAACCAATCGACTATCTAACATGCAGCAATGGTTCATTTAAAAATGTCACAACTATCTAACATACTAGGGTCGTCTCATCTACCATAATTAGGGATGGCAACGGAGCGGATTTGAACAAATTCATCCCCGCCCCGTCAGCAATAACGGATCCTCAAATTCGCCCCGCTAATCCGTTTACAAAATTATTTAAAAATCACCTCCGCCCCGCACGGATTGGCGAATATCCGCCCCGCCCACATATCCGTTAAAAAAATTTCTTCATAGATACATACATTAAAAGATATACTTCAACGTAGATTACAAAAAAATCATACAACAAATTACAGAGATTACAAAAAATTATATAAAAAAAATTACAGAGATTACAGGGATTACAAAAATTATAAAAAAAAATTACAAAAATTACAGAGATTACAAAAATTATAAATTTTTTTTTACAAAAAACCGTACAACAAATTACAAAAAAATTAAAATCGATTTATAGAATCTCGAATCTCTGATGGATCGGATCTCAGATCTGGGCTCAGATCTCGGATCTCTGATGGATTAGATCTCGGATCTCTGATGGATCAGATCTCAGATCTCGAATTTCTGATGGATCTGGGCTCAGATCTCGGATCTCAGATCCAAATCTCTAATGCTCTGTTCTTGACTTTGAGTTGAGTTCTTCAACTGCGAACTGTAAAATAGAAGAAGAAGAAGAAGAAGAAGAAAAAGAAAGAGACCTGACTCCTGAGACTACTGTGAGTCAAACCTCTTTAGCTCCTTCGAGTGGGGAAGTCGGGGAAGGGAGGGGGAGAGTAAGGCGGAGAAGGGAGGGGAGAGTTTGGCGGCTTCGGCTCCTTCCGTCCTTCGAGTGAGAAATGAGAAAGTGATTTTGTGAGATTCTGATATTCTAATTTATGCAAGGAGAGGTTTATTGTCTCTGATGGAGTTTTCTCAAAAACATGAAGAGACTCAAGAGAGAACAGAGGTCGAGAGAGAGAATTTTCTTGAAGAGACTGAGAGAGAGAGTTTTCTCAAAAAATGAAGAGACCCAAGAGAGAACAGAGGCCGAGAGAGAAAAAAAAAGAAGAAAAAGTGAGAGAGAGGTGAGATGGATAAGGGTTTTTTTTCTTTTTAAAAGGTTAAGGGTACTTTTGTAATATCAATACCTACACGGATATCCGTGGGGCAGATATGGCTAAATCCGTATCCGCCCCGAAACCCATTTAGCCATATCCAAATCCGCCCCATACGGATTGGGTGGGGCGGATATCCGTGAAAATCCGCCCCACTGCCATCCTTAACCATAATTGACTATGGTATATCAACTGCTAGATATAGGCATGATCAACTATATCATGTTGAAATTTAAATTAGAATTTCAAACAATAAGTACTCACTTGACATGGTCTTGATCTTCTTCCTAATTTGACTTTTGATCAACAACTTATTGACTTGGGATGCATTGATTTTGACTTCTTATTCTGGCTGTGGGCAGCTTTGACATTGACTTCATGAGTTTGATAACATTCATCGGATCTTGAAAAGCCTAAGACCTAATAATTTATCACTCGATATATAGTTAATAATTGCATCATATATTATAAGAGTTAAATGTTTAATTTACAAATACATTATCATTATTTATTTAATTTTTATTTCAATTTGGATACTTTTATCCATAGGATTGCCTCGTGCTATGCACTAGATGTCTAACATTACAGGGCTTTATTTTTTTTTGGTATTTTTATAATTATCAACAAAATTTGGGTAAATTAGTCATTCTAGAGAACTTTTTTCGTGGTCAAATAGGTCAGCATGGTCTTTGTTTATTATTTATAGTTGTAAACCTTAAAGCTTTCTTTGTGTTGATTTCCTAAATATTCACTTTTTTTCGGTGCTTGCAGGTTGGATTTAGAGGTAGATATCATAAGAGTTTTGTCGTTCAATATTGTCCATCTCTATTGGAGTCACACGGGAATCTTGAAGAGGATTACAAAGATAATTGTAAGTCCCCTGCTAAATAACACTACCATTTTTACTGATAGACACCACTACCCACTTTATTTTGGATCTACTGTAGGACACCACCACTATATAAAAAAAAACCATATCCCTAACCTCTTCTTCTCTCTCCCTTTCTTTTCCATCATCCACCACTGCCTTCTATCCTCCTCTTCCTCCTCCCCTTTACCACCACCACCTCGCCACCGCCACTTTTCCTCATTTTTCTTCTCCTCCTTCGTCTTCTTTTTCTTTAATCACACCACCACCACGCCACCTCTCCTACCCCCCTTTACCACCACTGTAACGACCCGATCCACACAGTACGAAATTATCCGCTTTAAGCCCAACCGGCCCGCACGGCTTTAAAACGCGTCGTACTATGGGGATCCGACCTCGCACATAAGTAGCTCATCCCCCTCCCGCACTAGGCGATGTGGGACTATGTCCCCCTTTGTAGCTCGTCCAACCCCTCTTGGGCCTATTGGGTTTGTTGGGCTTATTGGGCTCCAACCCTCACCCTCACCTTCAGGTCCGCCCACTCCAGGGTCTCACAGTCCACCCCTTAAAGCCCAACGTCCACGTTGGCACACTTTCGGCTGAGTCAGGCTTTGTAACGACCTGATCCACACAGTACAAAATTGTCCACTTTGGCTCAACCGGTCCGCACGGCTTTAAAAAGTGTCGTACTATGGGGATCCGACCTTACACATAAGTAGCTCATCCCCCTCTTGCACTCAGGCGATGTGGAACTATGTCCCCCTTTGTAGCTCGTCCAACCCTTCTTTGGCCTATTGGGCCTGTTGGGCCTATTGGGCTCCAACCCTCACCCTCAATTTCGCCCACTTCAGGGTCTCACAGTTCACCCCCCTTAGGGCCCAATGTCAACATTGGCACACTTCCGGCTGGGTCAGACTCTGATATCATTCTGTAACGATCCGATCCACACAGTACGAAATTGTTCGCTCTAGGCCCAACCGGACCGCATGGCTTTAAAACGTGTCGTACTATGGGGATCCGACCTCACACATAAGTAGCTCATCCCCCTCCCGCACCCAGGCGATGTGGGACTATGTCCCCCTTTGTAGCTCGTCCAATCCCTCTTGGGTCTCTTGGGCCTGTTGGGATCCAACCCTCACCCTCAGGTCCGCCCACTCCAGAGTCTCACATTCTGTAATGACCCGATCCACACAGTAAAAAATTGTCCGCTCTGGGCCCAACCGGCTTGCATGGCTTTAAAACGTGTCGTACTATGGGGATCCGACCTCACACATAAATAGCTTACCCCTCCTGCACCCAGGCGACGTGGGACTATGTCCCCCTTTGTAGCTCGTCCAACCCCTCTTGGGCCTATTGGGATCCAACCCTCACCCTCAGGTCCGACCACTCTAGGGTCTCATGATGGATGCCAAAAACCGACATTAATGTCATTGCATGATTTTCGACATCAATCAAAGAAATATAAGTTGTTTCTATTTTTTTTTCTTCCTTGAACCTGCAATACAATGTATAGTGGAAGTAGGGGTTATCGACTACTTCACGTGGATTAGAAGACAATATTTGATTTTCAACTTAAAGAATAAAGAGAATAGCAAAATAATGTATGGTGAAAATAAGTATTAAACTTAAAGAACAAAGAAAAACAAAGATAAAACTTACTTTTTCAATGGAATTAAACTGTAATACATGCACTTTTCTCCCAAGTACAAATATAAAGCCAAGAACTAAAACTAAAAAAACTCTGTAAAAAATTATCAAAGAAAAACTATCCCTTAAGAACTCCATGTATGAGGTTTTTATTGGTAAAAAGGGTTTGAGTGAAACAAGGAAACATGGTTTGAGTTAAACGGTGAAACTTGGTTGAATGAAATAAGGAATGGTTGAATGAAACAAAGAATGGTTGAGTGAAACAAGGAAACATGGTTTAAGTTAAACAATGAAACATGGTTGAATGAAACAATGAATGGTTGAGTGAAACAAGGAATGGTGTTGGAGTTCAATAAGAAAACATGTCTTGTAGAGATTTTTTTATGATAAAGTTGGCCATGTGGACATCCAAATCTTCATATTGATTTTCTCGAGATCCGTAGTTGTCGCTGCTTTGTGGGCTTGACTTCATGGGTCTTGAGATTGAAATTCTTTAATCCTGATGAATCCATTCGAATTCTCATTGGGCCTTCTAGTTAATGAATTTAGCCTTATTGTGCCACTTTATGCATAATTTGAGATTTGTACTCGAATTCCTACAAAATGCACAAAATACATGTAATGAGATATTTATGAAAATGTAGAATAAAAAATCTGTTTATTTTATTTTTTTATTATATATATGAGGAAGAGTGGGGTAGATGGTAAGTAAAGAGATGTTTATGAAAATGTAGAGTATTAAAATAGCTTAATAGGGGACTCATCAATCACTTCCTTTTATTCACCTTTTCTTCACAAATTTTTTTTGAAGTACCTTGGACTTTGGATTTTCACTTTGCACTCCCATTTTTCTTCATAAATCTTCCTAACATTTTTCAGAAACATAAACGGAAAAATGAGATTTTTATTTTTTATTTTTATATATCTAAAAAAAATAAGACAAAAGCTCAGATTGGTTATGGATGAAATGTTTCGCAAGATGGTTTTGAGAAGGTTTAGATGGACAAAAAATGCCTAATTTACCTTCTAAGGTTTGGTAATGGTTATAAGTCTCAAATAGACTATAAGACCTATGTTTCTCTTAACTCGAAAAAGATGTCATCCTCAGTGACCAACCAAAAAGAAGAATAATGAGACTTCACAACAAGTTAATGTCCAATAAAATTTTAAGTCATCATATGACTCGGAGTTGTGTAAAAACACTCTGAATAAAATGAAAGGCCTGATAGCTCACAAGGTTAAAGTCTCTACTATTATTCCTCTAGATTATCAGGAAGTAACTTACTTTTGTATTCCATACTACATCTGTGGCATTGTGCAAAAATTTATTTGTTCCTGAATGCTCAAATCCAGTATTTACTCTAGCAATAAACTTCCAACATCTCTTTGCCTAAATGTAATGAATCAAGTAATCCAATCTCATCATAGTTAGGATATCATACAATTTTTTATTTATTTATTTATAGAAAACAATTTTCAAAAGAGGTATAAATTTTGATAAATCTCCCCACCCCCAAACAAATAGAACAATGTCCCCAGTGTTAAACAAATGAAATGAAAAATGAGAAATTAAAATTAGAACTTATTACCTCAGGTGATTTGTTGACCATATGTATCGTCCCTGCAATGAAAAGAAGTGAGTTGGTGGGGTGATGTATTATTAAAATACATCACCCCCAAAACAGGAATTGGCGATATTATTAATATATATTTTAAATATTTTATTATTATTATTATTATTATTATTTTATGAATGAATGAATGCATAAACGGATTGGGCTGCCTCCCAGTAGCGCTAAGTTTAATGTCATTGTCGGACGTAATGGGGGTGGTGGATACCACCCCCAAACATGCTTAGTGGAGTAGGAATTTGTAGGCGTGACTAATCCTCATAGTTAGGATCAATCAATTGAATGGTTTCCACTGACCTTGTGGGAAGTTCATGGTATGGCTTCAGTCGTTGTCCATTTACTTGAAAGAGACTACCATTTGGAGGGTTTTCTAAGGTGATGGCACCGTAGTTTTTAACATCACGTACAATGAATGGACTAGACCAACGAGTTTTTAGCTTACCTGGAAAGAGATGAAGATGAGAGTTGTAGAGTATGACTTTCTGACCAAGATGAAACTCTTTTCTCATGATGCTTTTGTCATGTATCCACTTCATTTTATTTCTGTAGTTCTTGGATAAGTCATAAGCATCATACCTCAATTCTTCTAGCTCATCAAGCTGAAGTTTTCGTTTTTTACCAGCCATATCGAAGTCAAAGTTTAGACTCTTTGTAGCCCAATAAGCTCTATGTTGGAGTTCGACAGGAAGGTGACAAGGTTTACCAAAGACCAATCTATAGGGAGACATCCCTAAAGGAGTTTTGAATGCAGTTCGATATGCCCATAAGGCATCCAAAAGACGTAAAGACCAATCTTTTCGATTTGGATTGATAGTCTTTTCGAGGATGTTCTTGATTTGACGATTTGAGACTTCAACTTGACCGCTTGTTTGAGGATGGTAGGAAAGGACAACTTTGTGAGTAACCCCATACTTTTTAACAAGATGCTCAAATACGCGGTTACAGAAATGTTTACCCCCATCACTAATGATACCCTTGGGGGTGCCAAATCTACTAAAGATAAACTCCCTTATGAATGAAATAAAAATTTTGTGGTCATTGATCTTAGTGGCAATGGCCTCTATCCATTTAGAAACGTAATCCACTGCAAGAAGGATGTATTGATACCCATGGGAGGATGGAAACGGTCCCATAAAATTGATGCCCCAAACATCAAAAACTTCAACCACTAGAATAGGATTCAGAGGCATCATGTGTCGACGAGTTATTCGCCCAAGTTGTTGACATCGGTGACAAACTTTACAATACTCATGGGCATCTTGAAAAAGGGTAGACCAATAAAAACCTGATTGGAAAACCTTCTCCGCGGTTTTATTAGAACTAAAATGCCCACCACAAGCTTGATCATGGCAAAATGAGAGAATGCTCAATTGTTCAACTTCTGGAACACATCTTCGGATAAGTTGGTCAGTGCGGTATTTGTACAAATATGGCTCATCCCAAGAATAATACTTAACCCTAGACAAAAACTTGTCACGGTCTGGCTTAGACCAGTGTGAATGGAGTTCCTCAGTTGCTAAAAAATTGACAATGTCAGCATACCAAGGAAGCTCTTGCTCTACCAAGAGAAGTTGTTCATCTGGGAAGTCCTCTTGAATGGACAAGATACTAGTAGATGATTGTGATGTTAACCTAGACAAGTGGTCGGCGACCGCATTTTCTGAACCTGACTTATCTCGTATTTCAAGATCAAATTCTTGAAGCAAAAGAACCCATCGAATCAGGCGAGGTTTGGTGTCCTTCTTATTGAGAAGGTATCTAAGGGCTGCATGGTCAGTGTACACAATGACTTTAGCTCCAATGAGATAGGAACGAAATTTATCTAGTGCATAAACAATGGCTAACATCTCTTTTTCCGTGGTCTAGTAATTGAGTTGAGCCTCATTCAGAGTTTTGCTAGCATAATAGATAACATGTGGAAGTTTGTTAACTTTCTGACCCAAAACTGCACCTACAGCATAGTCAGAGGCATCACACATAATCTCAAAGGGTAGCACCCAATCAGAAGCTCGGATGATAGGAGCTGAGACTAGTTCAGATTTAAGATGCAGAAATGCAGATATGCACTTGTCGTAAAAAAGAAAGGGAACATCCTTAGCTAAGAGACTGCTCAAAGGGCGTGCAATTTTCAAAAAATCTTTAATGAAACGGTGATAAAATCAAGCATGCCCCAAGAAAGATCGCACATCTTTAACAGATTTTGGAATTGGAAGAGATGAAATGACATCAATCTTAGCTTTGTCCACCTCAATGCCTTTTGGAGAGACAACATGCCCAAGAACAATGCCCTGTTTCACCATGAAGTGACACTTTTCCCAATTTAAAACAAGACATTTTTCTTCGCAGCGCTCTAAGACAAGTGACAGGTGATGTAGGCATTGGTCAAAAGATGAGCCAAATACTGAAAAATCACCCATAAATATCTCAAGAAAGTTGTCCACCATATCACTGAATATGCTAGACATGCATCTTTAAAATGTCGCGGGTGCGTTGCATAACCTAAAAGGCATGCGACGATAAACGTAAGTACCAAAAGGACAAGTGAATGTGGCTTTCTCTTGATCTTCTTGTGCAATAGGGATTTGATTGTATCCAGAATATCCATCCAAGAAACAATAGTAAGGATGACGTGCTAACCTCTCAAGCATCTGATCAATAAAGGGAAGGGGAAAGTGATCCTTTCGAGTATTAGCGTTTAACTTACGATAATTAGTTCATATTCTCCATCCCTTTTTCACGCTTTGTGGCACAAGTTCCTTGTTCTCATTTTCAAACGTTGTAATTCCTGACTTCTTAGGAACCACATGGACTGGGTTAACCCATTAGCTATCAGAGATAGCATAAATGATGTTTGCATCCAGGAGTTTCAACACTTCTTCTTTTACGACATCTTTCAAAATGGGATTTAGACGTCGCGGGGGTTCTCTGGATGTTTTGGTTTCATCTTCCAAACAAATATGATGCTCACAGACACTAGGGTCAACACCCTTGATGTCATGAATATTCCAAGCAATGGCTGACTTGTGAGCTTTAAGGACCTCCAACAACTTTTCATTGTGTTCCTCAGTGAGATCTGAGGTAATAATCACTGGATAACTCTCCGCAGGACCGAGAAATGTATATTTCAATTCATTTGGTAAAGGCTTAAGTTCTAGTAATTTCTGAGTGCTTGTGGATGAGTCACTATCTTGTGATTGTTCTCTAAAAGAAGAAGATGAATACAATTCTTCCTCATATTGATAACGTGATAATGGCTCGGATTCAGGTATATGAATTATGGGCACATTATCCAACGTATTGTTGACCTCTTCAATAGCCTCGTCCATATCTAGGTTCATAGCAAAGTGTGAGAGACAACGAAGCAATGCGTCATTTGGTGACGATTGAGCCATAGACTCAAAAGATCGAATAATACACACTTCTTCTTCTTCCTCAATCATATCGAGATCATCTCTCATTTGCAAGGCCTTAAAAATATTCAATTCAGCTTTAAGGTTCCCAAAGGAAACAGACATGCTACCGCTTCTACAGTTGATGTTAGCCTCCGCAGTTGCTAAGAAGGGTCGCCCTAAGATGACAAGAATTTGATTATTTGGGCTCGGGCTAGTGTCTAAGATGATGAAAACAACTGGAAAATAAATATCTGCAACTTGAACAATTACATCCAAAACTATTCCTTTAGGGTATCGTTTTGACTCATCTGCTAGCTTAAGAACTACCTTTGTTGGTTGCATCTCCTTTAACCCAAGTTATACATATATATGATAAGGTAAGAGATTCACGCTTGCTCCTAAGTCAATCAAGGCACCACTTTCAAAGTCTTTTCCAATGAAACATGGTACAGTAGGGATTTATGGATCCCTGTACTTAATTACTCCAGTTTGTTGAATAAGCGATGTGGCATCGCTTGCAAGGCATGCAGTTCAGGTACTTCCGTTTTTCTCTTTTTAGTACACATGTCCTTGAAATTTTTTGCATAGATTGGCACTTGCTGGATAGCATACAAAAGAGGGATGTTGATGTGTACTCCTTTAAAAATCTCTAGTATTTCTTGAAATTGCTTATCTTTTTTATTACCTAAAAGGGATTTGGGAAAAGGTGCCTTAGGTATATACCCTCTTGGCTCTACGGGAAGCTGAAAGGGTGAGTTTAAACTAGTTTGAGAAAAATCTTTAGCGTTCTCAATTGGTTTAGGAACGTTCTCTTTGGAAATCACATCAGTTCTCTTGGGTTGTTCTATGTCATTATCAATTGCTCGGGCAGAATGAAGGGTGGTGACAACTTTAACTTTTCCCTCTGAATCAACATTACTACCAATTTCATTGACATGGGCTTGGGGAGCACCTTTTGGATTAGGGATGGGGACTAGGGAATGTTCCTTTTTCCCTTCCCACGCTCAACTGTTGCAACTGTTGTTGAAGCTGGTGGATGGCTTGGGAATTAGCAACATTAGTTGTTATTAATTGGTGCATCATATCTTCCAATGATGGTTTTGAAAGTGGTAAAGGAGCAACATATTGATTTTGAGGTACCAAGTCCTGGAAGTTGCTAAGTTGTGGTTGACCATAAGAATTATGAGGGACAGGTACCATAAGAAGGTTCACAGGCTGATTTTGCCGGAATGAAAGAGGTTCTCCATGTGGTGGATATTGATTTTGTTGCAACTGGTTAGATTGAGGTTCATATTGAACCTATCTGGGATAAGTGTGTGAGTTGTGGGCTTGTCCACTAGGCTGCTTAGTGTGTTGAAACCCAGGAGGATTCCCTGAAGTTCTGGGTGGTTGTTCATAAAAGTCACCAACATATATAGGAAAGGTTAGGGTGATGTCGATTTGCAGATGTGTATGTTTGACCGAATGTGTTTGATTTACGTTCACTATTAAATACACACACCTTCTCTGGAGGTTCATTGTCACCTGAAGTTAAAGGGAATCAGAATTTATATGATATTTTTTGAGGCAAAAGGTACAAGGCTTATAAGTCTGTTTCAGAGGTAGACTTTGTCACAATAGATTTCATTTCCTTAGCAAAGTCCTTTAGGAATGTTTTGACGTCTAGTTCGGGATCTTCCTTTGGTACAATAGACGTGATTTTTTAGAAGAACAAGGTTTCAAGTCTCTATGGGCAGTCCATTGTCGAGAATCATCAGCAAGTTCACTTAAAAATGTATAAGCATCAGTACCAGTTTTACGCATGAATTTCCCTTGATGCTTGGATTCGATCATATTTCTAGATTCGACAATCAATCCATTATAGAAACTCTGTACTAGCACTCATTTTTCAAAGCCATGATGGGGGCACTTGATGAGTAAATCTTGAAAGCGGTCCCATGCTCCATAAAAAAGTTCATCACGTGTTTGAGTAAACTCTTCTAATTTCTAGGGTCTTTCTCATGGGGTAGTACTTCGCTAGAAACTTTCTAACTAAATCCTCCCATGATTTAATGGAGCTGGCAGGGAGGGAATTTAGCCATGAGGTGGCCCAATCGTCAAGAGAGAAAGGAAATAAGCGAGGTTTGACATTTTCTTCATCTATGTTTTGGTTCTTAAAAGTACTACAAACTTCAAGAAACTTTCCAAGATGGACATATGGGATTTCTTGATCATGCCCATGAAACTTTGGCAACATTTTAATAATAGTTGGTCTAATCTCAAATTGAGCTGTAGTGATAGGGGACAGCTCAATGCATCCGTGCACATTAGCAGCAATGGGAACATTGTATTCCCAAATTGGACGTTCTTCCATTTCAGTGTTGATTGGAGAGTGAGGGGAGATAGGTGGAGATGAGTGTGGTGAAGAAGCAAAAAGTGGATTAGGGTGGCTAGAAAAATTTTCGGTACAAACCAAACGCTTGTTGGGTCGTTCCCAAACTTTCGTAAAAGGGAAAAAAATGGATTGGAAAGATGACAGTGACAAAGCACAAGATCAAGTATCCCTAGACGATTGGTAAGAAGACATACACAAGCAATGATCACTTCTGAACCACACAAATGCCAAATCTAAGCAAACAACATTTTAATGGGATTTTATCCTGTTAATCTGTGAGGGACAAGATTGATTGAAACCAGCGAGCGTTGCACTGTTATCTATTATTGCCTGATTAGATAGGGTGCTAACAGATGATCCTAAAAGCTTGTATTCAACAATACAAAGTCCAAAATCAGAAGGTCAGAGTTACGCTTGCAAGAAGCCGGATTATTGCACAAGTACAGGAGCTCACGTGGTCTAATTAAGAACTGTACCCGTGTTACCGCTCTGTAGACCGATTGATATGAGAACGATGTGTGTCAAATACGTACTTAGGTCGTGTGTTCCTAGCCAAAACTGTTAGTTACACCACGTCCTTCTGCGGTCTGCAGCTTACTAATGACTTGGCGTACCGGGTGAGTTACCCATGTGGCAGTGGCCTCTCGGATAGGGATGGCAGTGGGGCGGATTTTCACGGATATCCGCCCCACCCAATCCGTTTGGGGCGGTTTTGGATATGGCTGAATGGGTTTTTGGGTGGTTTCGGGTATTCAAAAAATATCCGTTCACTATTCGGGGCGGATACGGATTTGGCCATATCCGCCCCGCAAGCCCCGTGGATATCCGTTTAACCAACAAATTTACAAAAGTGCCCTTCGCCTATATAAAGGATTAACTTTTTTTCACAAATCACAAATAAAATTTGCTCATTCGGTCCCTCACCCTCGGTCCCTCACCAAAATCTCCCTCTCACTGTCTCACGGAGCAGTAGAGCACAAGCTCTCCCTCTCACAGAGCAGCGACCAGCGATCCCCCTCCCTCCCTCACACCGCACACCACCTCGCCCTCCCTCATGCCGCGCGGCAGCGAGATCTGCCTCCCTGGACCCTGCTCCCTCACACCGCGTCGACCGCGAGAGATCCCTCACACCGCGTCGACCGCAAGATCTCCCTCACGTCGCGTCACTGCTCCCTCGTAGAGAGATCTCCCTCTCACAGAGATCTTGAAGGCTTGAAGCTTGGAGATCGCCCCTTCTCCTTCAGTCCTTCTCCGAATCTCCTTCTCCTTCTCTGATCTTAGCTTAGATCTGGATCTTAGATCAGATCAGATCTGGATCTTAGATCTTAGCTTAGATCTGGATCTTAGATCTGATTAGATCTGATCTTAGATCTCTGATCTGATCTGATCTGATTTCAGATCTGATACGATCTATCTGATACGATTTCAGATCTGAAATTCTGATCTCAGATCTGAAATCAGATCTAAAATCGGACCTAAAATCTGAAATCAGATCTAAAATCAGATCCAGAGATTGATTTTTTTTTGTATTTTTTTAATTTTTTTTGTACGAATTCTTTGTAAATTGTAATTCAGAATTTTTTGTAATTTTTTTTGTACGAATTCATTGTAAATTGTAATTCAGAATTTTTTGTTTTTTTTTTTTGTACGAATTCAGACGTCAGAGATTGATTTTTTAATTTTTTGTTATAATTTTGTGCGGATTGGCGGGGCGGGGCGGATATCCGCGCATCCGCACGGGGCGGTTATGGATTTTGATTTAAAATTGCAAACGGATTTGCGGGGCGGATTGGGGATCCGATATTACTGACGGATTGGGGATGGATTTGCTCAAATCCGCCCCGTTGCCATCCCTACTCTCGGAGTTCATTGAATGATTAAACCCAACGTCAGGTTTTGCTTTAGTCAACACAAAATTCAGCAGAATAACTTAGGTCTTAGTTGTCCTATGAACACCGTCCTAGTTGGCTATAATCTTAGTTGATTTTATTATGTGCCTTGGTTTCACACAGCTGGAGTGATGAGGTGGGTGATGAAATCCCACCAGTTTCAAAAACAGGGCTAGGTCTGCCCTATCTGTTTATAGTAGTTTATTAACGTAAGCAACCACGCAGTTCGTTAAGATGCAGAAACATAAACAAACACCAAGCAATGTCCAATCAATTTTCATTCAACACCCAAGCCACTAAAACAATGTGTCTGAAAGAGATACTTACTAACTTGTGAGCTCGGACACAAGGTCTCCACCGTGGGAGTAGAGAGGAGTGTTATTTGAGAACTCCTCCTCCTAGGTTCAAACAATTGCTCTCTCCCCTACAACACCACTGGTTGTCCACTACAAAAAAAAAAGTTAGCTCTCTCAAAGAACAGTTTTTTTTTAAAAAAAATTATTTCTGACTTTGATTGCTATCTAAATAAATAAACACACAGTCAAACAATTATACATGCAAAGATGTTTAATGGTCTTGGGTAAGAAGTCAAATTTTTAATTTTTAATTTTTAATTTTTAATTTTTAATTTTTAATTTTTAATTTTTAATTTTAATTTTTTTATTTTAATTTTTTAATTTTTGTTTTTGTTTTTTTTTTCAAAGGAATGTTTTTTTTGAAAGTGAATTAAATCTAACCTAAAACTAACAATCAACCTAATGTTAAACTAATGCCTAACTATTACAAGTTGCACTCGACCATTCGAGGCATATTAAAAAGAAGTTAATAAAGAATAAACTCTCTTTCTTACTAAAAACTACAAACAAAATAATAATAATAATAATAAAATGTCTTCAAGCAAGTCTTAGGCAATTTCGCAGCTTTATCACCAACTTTTCCAAACAAATTTTTTCAACAGGCAACCGACATCAAAAAAAATATGAAACAATTATAGAAATTCAGGGGAGTATCACGAAATTTTCTGTAAAATTTTCACGTTAAACGGACATTGTTTGAGCCGTCTGCTGCTGTGTTGTTTCCGTTATATGCTGAAAATTACCCAAAAAAAAAAACATAAAGATGACAATTTTTTTTAATAAATAAATAAAAGGAAAAAAAATTAAAGAAATTAAAAATCTTTTCTATTGTCTCCAAAGTTGTATCTTCAATAATGTCTTCCTTCACCAAGTGATGTGCAACGACGCCATTTGATTGATGCAAAAACCCGACATTAATGTCGTTGCATGATTTTCAACATCAATCAAAGAAATATAAGTTGTTTATATATTTTTTTTCCTTCAACCTGCAATACAATTCAACAATTTATAGTGGAAGTAGGGGTTATCGACTACTTCACGTGGATTATAAGACAATATTTGATTTTCAACTTAAAGAATATAGAGAATAGCAAAATAATGTATGGTGAAAATAAGTATTAAACTAAAAGAACAAAGAAAAACAAAGATAAAACTTACTTTTTCAATGGAATTAAACTGTAGTACATGCACTTTTCTCCCAAGTAAAAATATATAGCCAAGAACTACAACTAAAAAGACTCTGTAAAAAAATATCAAAGAAAAACTATCCCTTATGAACTCCATGCATGGGGTTTTTATAGGTAAAAAGAGTTTGAGTGAAATAAGGAAACATTGTTTGAGTTAAATAATGAAACATGGTTGAATGAAATAAGGAATGGTGTTGGAGTTCAATAAGGACGTCTTGTAGAGATTTTTTTATGATAAAGTTGGCCATGTGGACGTCCAAATCTTCATATTGATTTTCTCGAGTTGTTGTTGCTATGTGGGCTTGACTTCATGGGTCTTGAGATTGAAATTTTTTAATCCTGATGAATCCATTCGAATTCCCATTGGGCCTTCTAGTTGATGAATTTAGCTTTATTGTGCCACTTTATGCATAATTTCAGATTTGTACTTGAATTCCTACAAAATGCACAAAATGCACAAAATGAGATATTTTTATTTGATAATTGGACTTAACAATTGTATATTTAGGAGTGTAAAATCGATGTTTTGGATGCTTATCATCTCACAGTCCACCCACCTTAGGGCCCAACGTCCACGTTGGCACACTTCTGGCTGGGTTAGGCTTTGATACCATTCTGTAACAACCTGATCCACACAGTACGAAATTGTCCGCTCTGGCCCAACCGGCTCGCACGGCTTTAAAACGTGTCGTACTATAGGGATCCGACCTCGCACATAAGTAGCACATCCCCCTCCCGCACCCAGGCAATGTGAGACTATGTCCCCTTTTATAGCTCGTCCAACCCCTCTTGGGCCTATTGAGCCTGTTGGGATTATTGGGCTCCAACCCTCACCCTCACCCTCAGGTCCGCCCACTCCAGGGTCTCACAGTTCACCCCCTTAGGGCCCAACGTCCATGTTGGCACACTTCCGACTGGGTCAGGCCTTGATACCATTATGTAACGACCCAATCCACACAGTACAAAATTGTCCGTTCTAGTCCCAACCGGCCCGCACGGCTTTAAAATGTGTCGTACTATGGGGATCCGACCTCGCACATAAGTAGCTCATCCCCCTCCCGCACCCAGGCGATGTGGGACTATGTCCCCCTTTGTAGCTCGTCCAACCCCTATTGGGCTTGTTGGGCTTATTGGGCTCCAACCCTCACCCTCAGGTCCACCCACTCCAGGGCCTCATAGTCCATCCCCCTTAGGACCCAACGTCTACGTTGGCACACTTTCGGCTGGGTCAAGCTCTGATACCATTCTGTAACGACCCGATCCACATAATACAAAATTGTCCGCTCTGGGCCCAACTGGCCTGCACGGCTTTAAAACGCGTCGTACTATGGGGATCCGACCTTTCACATAAGTAGCTCATCCCCCTCCCGCACCCAGGCAATGTGGGACTATGTCCCGTTCGTAGCTCGTCCAACTATTTTTTGGCCTGTTAGGCCTATTGAGCTCCAACCCTCACCCTCAGGTCAGCCCACTCCAGGGTCTCACAACCACCTTCTTGCTACTGCCATCACTCCTCATTCTTCTTCTTCTTCAATCACCACCACCACCACCACCATCTCGTAACCACTACCTTTCATCCCACCTCCTCCCATCTTCTTGTTATTATCTATTTTTTCTCTTATTCTCTTCATTTTTTTCGCCCTATTTTTTTCTCCTTCGCCCTCACCACACTCGCCATAACCTTCGTGAGGGCAAAAAAATTTGTCCCTCGCAAAGGTTCCTACGAGTGGGAAACCCACACCCGAAGAGATTTGGGTGAGTGTAGGTTTTCATCTATTCTAAAGTTACTCAAATCTATCAGGTAAAGAAAACAGATGGTCTTATACCAAAAACACAACAAATGATTGGCACAACAACAAATTTCTCATATAGGAAATATGTTGATGGTGTAGAAAGAACACAATTACTGAATCGGTTTATAAAAAGAATGCAGAAAGCACTATTTTTTACTGTAAACGCCTCAATTTGGAAAAGAATGCAGAAATCACTATTTTTTTTACTGTAAACACCTCAGTTTGTAGGGTTGAAAATCGAACCGATGGTTCAATTTTCACCTAAATCGTGAACTGAACCGACTTTGATCGATTTCAAAATTTTCAAACCGAAACCAAATCGACCATTAACAAAACTAAACCGATTCTAATTTATGCAAATCGTAACCGAACCGACTAAAATCGAACCGACCAACTATTTAAACATACTATATTATTTTATATAAAATATATATTATTTATTATATATTCTATCGGTTAAAATCAGATAGAAATCGAAAATCGAACCGACCACTTCAATTTTGAATTTTTAAAATCGAAACTGAACCTAACCGACCTTAAATCAAACTGATTGGTTCAATTTTGATCGGTTCGGTCGGTTTAATTGGTTTGATCAGTTTTTTTTTCAACCCTATTAGTTTGTAAAAAGAATGCAGAAAACACTGTAAATGTTGATCTTGTTGATAGCCAATTGTAAATCCTGGTGTCTGATCCGAGATGCCAATATGTTTAGTTTGTGTATATATGAATTTTTGGATGCTAGTTATATAATGCAGTTAGCGCCCATATGTTTAGTTTGTATTAGGAATTTTGGGATGCCGGTTATATAATGAAGTTAGCACCCATATGTTTAGTTTGTATATATAGGAATCTTGGGATGTTGGTTATATAATGCATTTAGCTTGTGGTTTCTATATGATCAGACTTGTGAATTAGCCTTCTTTTTGGACTAGATGTCAAAGCCTTTTGTGAATATTTGCAATTGCATTTTCATTGCTTATAATATTTGCATGAATAGTATATAAACACACAACAAAAACACATAAAAAACACTTCCATTTGCAGATTCATGCGAACTACACATTCACATTCGCAGACTAAAATGCGAATACAATATACACAAAATGGCAACAGCTCAAGCGACCTGTCCAGAATCAGGTTTTTGCCCAAACGTAGTGGAACATGCGAGGCTAAGACACATCCTTGCAGGAGCCGCTGCGTTTGGGTAAAAACCATATTTTGTCCTTTTTTTTTTAAATGTGTTTGAGCCAAATTTAAAATTTTTGAAATTTCTATGGTTTAGGAAAGGAATGAGATTTCGCAAAATTTCACAGATAATTTGGTTTCTTAAACTCCGAAAAGAAAGATGGCAAAATGTAATTTTATATTTTTTTGTAAATTTTGAGATTCTTTTGTAAATTTCATTTTTTCGTAAAAATACAAATACCAAATACCAAAAATTACATTTGTTCAGGATTTTTTTTTTTTGTAAATTTTCGGAGTTTTTTTTGTAAATTTCGAGGTTTTTCTAGTTATCATTTTTTTAATTATTTATTAATTTTTGAAATCACTCCCTGATTTTCTAATTATCATTTCTTCTATTTGTATACTGATTTTGAAACCACCCCCTGATTTTCAAATTATATATAGATTTTATGTTTCTTTCATTTCTTGGTATTTAGGCTTCATTTAATGTTTTTAATAGATATGGTTACTTGCATATTATTTTTTCACATATTTTGTACCCTCGAAATTCATTATTTTACGTTTTTTCTTTACACACCAAAATATTTCTCGAAATATTTCTTAAAATCAAGATACCGAAATTAACTCTAAAAACGAAATCGTGATCCTTGGGTTTAGGTACACTCTTAAGAGATAAAATCTATTGTCAAAACATATTTTTGACATAATCTTCAAGCATTCATATTTCTTTTCCAAAATGTGGTTTGGCAATAGATTTTATTTGTTAAGAGTGTATTTAAACCATAGAAATTTAAAAAAAAAAATTTAATTTGGCTCTAAAAAAAAACTTTAAAAAAAAACATAATTTGGTTTTTAACCAAACGCAGCGCCTCCTGCGAGAATGTGTCTTAGCCTCACACGTTCTGCTGCGTTTGGGCTAAAATACTGATTATGTTTCAAACAAACGCAGAACTTTTGCGATTGTTACGATCTCGTTCGCAACCATTTACTGCGATTTTGATTATTAAGCTCGCATGTGCCGCTGCATTTGGGTATCTCAGGAAAGGATTGTCATTATCCACCTATTATTTTCACTTTGGTTATGAGATTCAAGTTTTTTTTATCAACGAAATCGAAATTGCATTAAAAATAAAAGCCATTAAGGTTCAAAGTACAACCCATCTCTAAATCACCATTACTATTATTACTACTACTGCTAGCATAGACTGATGCAGGCAGTCGATGAGTTGTAAGGTTCATACTTCTTCTAATGTGAATTGCTTTGAAACATTAAAAAAAATACTAGTTTGCGCTCCAAACGAAACTGCCAAGTAACTTTCTGCTGCCATGATAAGTGCTCACTTCGGCCATTGATCAATTCCACAATGTCTTTCCTATCAAATATCACTACAATCTTCTTGTACCCTTTTGCCTTCGCCCATTCACTTGCTAGTCTGACCCCTTCTAGTTCAGCTTCAAAACTTGTTTTCATACATTTTCTGTACCATTATTTATCCCTATTATCTTTTCGTTTGCATCAGTTGCGTAAAAACAAAATAATCATCACACCTGTTCCTGTGGAAAGCAACATCAGTGACCGACATAATAAATTCATGGAAAAACAACATCAAACAACCTTTTAGGAAGTGCTAATGCATACATGGGAAAACCACCATGGTTGCATAATCACAAGAAAATTACGTGGGAAGACAAATAAAATTGTTTGGGAAGACAAATGTCATTTAAGTTGAGCATTATAAAAGGGGAGTAGTCTATTAGTATTCACCACCAATACAAGATAAAGAAGAGAAGATGGAGAGAAAAATGCCAATGTTCAAAGAAGAAAACTTAGACGAAGAATGAGATGAAATTTGCGATATGGAAGACGACTCTTTCTGATATGAGGACCCCCCACTCGTCATTGTCTTCAGATGATGAGGAGGACGATGATGTGGAAAAACAGTCAGAGGAGGAAGAGGACAGTGAATCATCATCGTCCTCTGATGAGAACGATGGTGATGGTGGGAATTCATTAGTGGACTACTACTCTTCTGATGAAGAGAGCCGCCAACGTCACCCCATGAATGACTTTGTTGAGCGACTCCAAGACAATTAATGTATTTTTTTTTGTATTTTGTTTTATAATATTTAAAAATATTAATGTTTAATATATTTTTTTGTATTGTAATATTTTCTTTTGTATTTCTAAAATTTCAATTTGTGTTGTTTAATTCATGACATTTGGTTGTGAAGAAAGTAAGAGAAGAAGAAAATTAGATATGAGAAGAAGAAAAAACACATAAGAAGAAGGAGGAGAAGAGAGGGAGAGAGGAGGAGGCCGGTGGTTGGTGGTGGGATGGTTGTGCGGTCGATGGTGGCGGGGTGGTGATGGTTCTTGATGGAGAAGAGAGGGAGAAAGATGGGAGAGGGAGAAAAATGAAGAGAGAGATATAGGAGAAGAGATGGAGAGAGGGAGAAAATAGGTGGAGGATGAGGCTGGCGGTGTGGTGGTGCGGTCGATGGGGACGGGGTGGTGATGGTTCTTGATGGAGAAGAGATGGAGAGAGGAAAAGAGAGGTTTTTTTTTTTTTTTTCCTTTTATTGGTAGTGTCTTTCAGTAGTGGTGATGTCTTTCAGAAAGGTGGTGGTGTCCTTCAGAAAGCAGGGATTGATGGTGTCCATCAGTAGAAGTGATAGTGTTATTTAGTAGGGGCCTAATTGTAATGAAACGGATGCTAAATGCTCGAATACTATTATTTAATCGCACTAATAACATTATTTTTAAGGAGATTAAAACTATGATGAAAATGCACAATCACGCGCCACTCTCAAATTAATATTTCCTAGCTCTCAAATAATTAGAAAAATACTAATTAGTGTATGTTTTTATTTTGAGGAACCCATGGATATTGAAGAGGTCAATAAAACACCCGTTTGAAGCAATGCAACATTTTGGAAGCAATTGAAACCCATATTTATAATATCGGTGGTGCATGCACGTGAACCTAATCCAATCATTAAAACCTCGCCAATATTCATATTAGCCAATCCATGTACGTCCCATTTAGTCTCCAAATTTCAATTAGTTTCCATCCACTTATCATTCTCTTTAGTACCAAACTCAAACCAATTCAACTACATATTCACAAGACAAGAGTTCTTATTGCAGCCACTATTACCAACAACCTAGTTGACCCCACTTTGCTTTTTTAAAATAACGCAAATATCATCTCTAGAACTTTTCTAGAGAGCTGAGCCCACGCTAGGTCCAATATCAAATATCATCCATCGAACTAGAAATGCTCTTAATGACCCAATCGAACACAATATTATCCATCATTATAGAGATGCTCAAAATGACTCAATCGAACACAATCACATGAACAAAGAACAACCCCCCCGGACTCTAATGGCCTCGCTCTCCTAGATTTTTTTGTCAACTCTATAAATCACCACATAGACCATATTTACCCAACAATATAATTGTCTCTTCTAAGTTTAATTCTATTAAAGTCAAAACTTCATTGTTACACAACCACTCCACCTCTCTCCACAGATTTCACATCCAAGCAATTAAATGAATAGTTATGTGATGCAACTCATGAAATTTATATGGGTGATATCTTGTAAATTTTAGCTATTTTCTCTTGCTTAATTGGAATATAGAGATAACTGTAATTTTTTTTGGAGCAATAAACTTGTTAGTTCTTTGGTTAATGAAAGTTTATTTTTCTTATTTTCTTTATTACTCTTTTTAAATAGTAGCTTTAATCCATCTCTTCTCAATGGGACAAATGAAGCCACTGTGATGGTATATAATTGGTAGTCTATTCTTTTCTTTTTATATATTCGTCCTGAGAGCACTCATTTAGAGTTTCAACAGTCAACTTCTCAAATATGAGAGTAGAAGGATTTCCAATGCAGGTAGGTCTATGTGTATTTGTTAGTCATTTTCGTTGGTTCATCTTGTTTAAATAAATAGGAAGGGAATTAGTTGAGCTTAGTTTAATTTGAGATTCAATGAATGTCTACTCTTATTTTCTTATTTACTCTTATTTACATTTGATTAATTCTAATTTTTATTTTACTATTTATCCATCATTGTTTTAAGCACTTTCCCCATAACTTAATGTATGAAAATCCTTGCCAATGGTTTCATGATGCTTGAGGTTGGCTGGATTTTCTTACTCATCACTATACAATTTTTAGTATAAACTATAAAATGTTGTAGATTTTGCAAGAGTGTGAAAATACAATAACGTCACAAGATTTTGAACTATTCAAATGACGCCGTTTAATTTTGGTGCAAAATTGCTTTTTTTTTTGTTTGATAATATGCACTTATATTACTGGGGCAGAACAAGTACAAAAAGTCTCCCTAGCTACTAATTACACCAATTTCTTGAATATGAGACTTGGAGAGTTTGTTTAGCTACTACATTCATTACATAATTTGCAAGATGAGAAGGCATAGTTGTAACCCAAACTCTTCAACATAATGACTCAAATCAAAAGATAAGTTGATGGACTGCTGCAAGGAGGAGGATCAACTACGGCGAGTTTGACACGTGGGTCTGAAGAGAAACTCCATCTCCTCTTCGATCGGATCTGATTCAGATCCTTAAAGTAGATCAACAACTGCTGAAGAGCTTCCAGGGCTTTATATATCCAGCGATATGTTGCTGCTGCTGCCTGGACTGAATTCCTTATCCGTAGTAACTGCCACTAAAACTGAAAAAACATTAAATCCCTTCCAGGCAACTAACTATAAGGACTTGATGATGACGGCAATAAAGCCATTGTAAATTAACCAAATACAAAACTCATTGCTTTGTGCATTGATGTTACTTGAATCTCTTGACATAAACTGATTTTGAATAGCTCTAGGTTTAGAAAGATTGAAGTGAAAGTTTCCACACTCTCTAGTGCTGCCAAATCAGATATCTAGCTTGTCTCATAGAAATTTCTTTACAACTAAAAATCAAACCATTTCTAAATTCCCAAATTACACTAAGAATTGTGAATGTATCAATCAATCATGAATCCAAAGGCACATTAAGAGTGATGTCTTGTTTGAGTCAATATTGAAACAAGATTTAGCAAAATTGCAATCACATAAAACATGGTGAACTTCTTCTTCAAACAATTTACATTTACAACAAAAATTTTCAACCCGAGTATGATGATTATTCAGTTTTGTGGCAATAGGTACAATAATTCTAACTAGTTTCCAACTAAAAAATTTGGTTCTTCCCAGAAGTTTCGCCTTCCAAATTACTTTGCAAAGATTTTTTTTTTTTGCTTAGCATCATTTTAATTGCACTTGTGACCTAAATTTTTTTTGTAACACACATGGGATAGCATCAGTGGTAAGTTCATTTCAATCAGCGTCTCCCTCTTGTTAGCGGCAAATTCCTAGTTAGGGCACTCACATTTTTTTTTTAATTTTATTTTTAGAAACACAAATTTTTTTGGGGGGAAAGCTAAGACAATTAACTGGTTGATAAAATTATCAAACAAATAAAAATCGTGGTGAAGTTTTTCAGAAATTAAACTATGCAGAACTATTGCAGATTGAGCATTTGACAAAAAAATTTATCGGCTGAAAATTGAAGGTGAAACCTAGAACTTGAAAAAAAAAAAAAACTAGATCTAAAAAAAAATTGAAGTAAGAAGGGAGGAGAGAGTGGGTGGGATCCCAAGAGTAGATATGATTAGTCCTCGGGTCTTCAACAAATAAGCCTAATGAAGCAAATATCATTTCATATATGAATGTTGATCTTCAAATAGATTGGGATACCATTTCATATACGGATGACAATCACATTAACTATTCATAAGAGTTTTTTTTATTCACAGGAGGAGCTTGTTGGGTGGTGTCAAAATACTGGAAGAAGTATCGGTATTAGTTATAACTAGATTGATCTGATCATCCTAATTAATCTGGAAAATGCCTAGATTATTTTTTTTGTTGCAAGGGGAATGATATATTTAAAGACCACGAGAAGGTTACTGACAAGATCATTCGATGTAAAGGTACTAAGAAGTATATATGCATCCAATTTTCGATCAAAGGCGTAAAGCTTTCGAAAAATGGTGAATAGAAATAAAACGTTTCATGCGATACCCATAATCATCCATTAGTAGGGTTGAACAAAAAATCGATTAAACCGACCGAACCGATCTAAACCTAACCAATCGGTTAGGTTTAAATTTGGTTCGGATCGGTTTCGGTTTTAAAAAATTCAAAACCGAAGTGGTTGGTTCGATATTCGATTTCTATGTGATTTTAACCGACCAAACCGAACCGACCTAATATATATAATAATTAATATATATACAATATGTTTAAAATAGTCGGTCGATTCGGTTTTGATTCGATTTTAATCGGTTTGATTTCGAATCGATTTTGTTAATGGTCGGTTCAATTTCGATTGGAAAATTTTAAAACCGAATTTCCCTATCCATTAGAGAATAATCTTGAATAACACTTTTATGTTGGGAATTTTATAACTGAGCAAAAGAAGTTATTAGTACTTGAACTAAAGGAGGTGCTCCAAATACTGAGAGACGCCAATCCCAATACCACAATAACTAGTTTTATAATTTCATTCCAACTTCATTTAGGCATTACAATAAGCTTAAGTATTATATTGTGTACTTGGCTTTCATGACTGCGCTTGCCAATGTGTCCTAATTCCAAGCACTAACTTGTAGGTGTTATATTTCTAAAAATATGCAAGGGCGTTTCTAAACAAATGAGGTGTTTTGACTCTTTGTTTGACTTGCGGAACAATTTGATATTATCTGATACAAAAGACAACTATAATAATTTAAGGGTTATTTTCTATTTGGCCTCCATTTATTTATCTCTATTATTATGTGACCATCATTTGTTCTTGTATTCTAGTCTAACATCCATGACTGTCTATTCAAGGCTGTTGACTAACAAATTTCATCCAATTTTTTTTTTAAATTGATAAATCTACCATCACAAAATTTTCCAAATCAAATATTTTTTTTTCTTTTTCCCACAATCCAACCCAATCTTCTTTTTAAAAAGAATTCTCTCTCTCTCTCTCTCCCCACAAACCCACGCTCTCACCTAGTATGTAATATAAGTTAGGATACTCAGATTATGTATGTTTGATGGTTGTTGTCAATATTTAAATGAAATGCTTCCGTTTGTGGAAATAAATAAATAAATATATATATTTATATATATATATATAAAGATTGCATACATCTATTAATTTAGTGTGACGCGCATTTGCATTGTATTTTGGGTTATGGCTCATTTTTCCAGTCTTATCTATCAATTAGTCTTATAGTTTTACTTAATAGACCGGTCCGTCGAGCTGCTCTATTGCACTGAAATGTTTCTCAAGAATATTATTTTGAGATTGGCATGTACCTTTTAGGTTAACATAATCTGCGGTCAAAGTTGCTTTTTACAAACCCAACACCTTTTACTTGTATTTAGTAAGTTTTTCACAAGCTTTGTTATCACTTGCTTTGCGTTTAATGTATATTGAACTTTGGATATAAATTGGAATCCTTATCTTTGTTTAGGAACTCTTTGAGTCATTGTGGATCACCACGAATCTTTGTATATTAGAAGAAATACTTGTGTACATATTTATGTTTGGAATATAACATAGGGGTTCTTTGCTTTGAAGTAAAAGAAAGGGGTTTTCCTCTCTCAGTCTCGTCTGAATCTGACCTGATCATATGAAAGTATATCCAATTTCGATTTATAAAAGGTCTTGAAGTAAAAGATATTGAAAAAAAAATTATCTTTTCCACCCAATAATATTAATGTAAAGGAAAATTAGAGTAAAAAGGGCACACACTAGGCTTCTCAGTAGAGAGAAAAGATAAGAGAAGGAAAGAGATTACATAGAGAGTGAGGGTGAATTCGTAGGAGTTAAAAAAAACAATAAGCAGGGGTAAATTTGTCTTTTCAAAAAATTTGAATGAAATTTGTTAGTTAACACCCTTGAACAGACGGTCATAGGTATTAGACTGAAATACAAGAATAAATGAAGGTCAAATAGGAATAGACATAAACAAATTGGGGTCAAATGAAAAATAATCCATAATTTAATGAAGGAGTTCCAATACAATACAAAGACTATGAAAAAATTGTATATACATGGTTGTTCAAGTATAAAGAACATTATATATCCGTTCGGACAATGCACGACTGTTGTTATTATTATTATTATTATTATTATTATTATTATTATTATTATTATTATTATTATTAAAAAAGTTTAATATCTATTTGTTTGTTGGTAAATGAATTACTCCAAAAAATATATGAATAAGGTGTGTCAAAAATTCATGGAAACAGAATTCCATTAGGAATTTGACTTCTAAAAACATACTACGAATTCTAATGCCTCAACTATGATGACTTTTTCATGCGCATATTAATAGTGATATGTTAAAGAAATGAAGAACAATGAAAGATAAAATTGTAAATAAATAAATTGCGGGAATTTTAAAAGAATTGAAATGCAAACCTTGACGATAAATTGCAAAATGTAAATTGTACATATTTAAAAAATTGAAAAAAGACATAAAATATACATTTGCTCTGATTTTTTTAATTGAGTCTTTTGTTTAGAAACATCTTTCTCGTTTATATAAATGATCCATGAGTCCTATTTATAGACTCAATGTAGTTGCAAAACGAATAATTTTATTATCCTTAAGGCAAATCCTAAGACAAAATGGCTCCACATCTTTTTGGGCTTTAGAAAGGTTTTGATTTTTGAATTAGTGAAGTCCAAACTTTATAGATATTTTGGCTCAATAGTGATAAGCCCACCTATCTATCAAGGGATGTTCCTGACCTGAATCTAGAAATTTTTGCAGAATTGAATAACATTTAATCCATTGGTCTATATGTTTTGTGAATATATTCTCCAAACTACCCATAGCCTTTCTTGTGCACACAAATTGGTTCAATATAGTCTTGAAGGATATCTGATTGATGTCAAAAATCGACATTAATGTCGTTGCATGATTTTCGACATAGAAATATCTATTGTTTTTATTTATTTTTTTCCTTCAACCTGCAATATACTTTAACAATGCATAGTGGAAGTAGGGGTTATCGACTACTTCACGTGGATTATAAGACAAATCTGACTTTTAATTTAAAGAATAAAGAGAAGAGTAAAATAATTGATGGTGAAAAATAAACTAAAAGTTAAAGAAGAAAGATAAACAATTGAAAAAGAGAAACAAAGATAAAATTTACTTCTTAAATGGAATTAAACTGTAGTACATGCACTTTATCTACCAAGTAAAAATATAAAGACAAGAACTACAACTAAAAAACCTGTAAAAAAAAAACTATCAAAGAAAAAACTATCCTTTTATGAACTCCATGTATGGGGTTTTTATAGGTAAAAAGGGTTTGAGCGAATAAAGAAACATGGTTGAGTGAAACAAGGAATGGTGTTGGAGTTGAATAAGGAAACATGTCTTGTAGAGATTTTTTTTATGATAAAGTTGGTCATTTGGACGTCTAAATCTTCATATTGATTTTCTCGAGATCTGTAGTTGTTGTTGCTTCGTGGGTCTTGGGATTGAAATTATTTAATTCTTATGAATGCATTTGAATTTCCATTGGGCCTTCTAGTTGATGAATTTAACCTTATTGTGCAACTTTATGTATAATTTGAGATTTGTGCTTGAATTCCTACAAAATGCACAAAATACACGTAATGAGATATTTTTATTTGATAATTGGACTTAACAATTGTATATTTAGGGGTGTAAAATCGATGTTTTGGGTGCTTATTACACCACCCCCAAACAATCTTTTCCTAGTCCTCTAGCAAAGAACAACAAAAAGAAAGATAAGAACACAAAACAAAATATTTTTATTCGTCCTAAACTTCTCAAAAAATCAATGTCACTTTCGCTGGTATGACTCGATTGCATTTACAATATGCAACAACGCCTTGAACCTTTCGCATGACACTGAAAAATGAGTTTTAGCCTCTTGAGGGTTATACAGGATGACACCCACAAACACATTTTTGTATATGAAACAAAATTGATGTGTGTCCTATTTTTCTCAGAGAACGTCATTGTTATTCAACCACATAGAAGACAAGAGATATATGTAACTTCTTACTAAAATGCACATTACAAGTGAGCAACTTTGGAACAATGTGTGTGTGTGTGTGTGTGAATAATCAATAAATTCAATTTTTCGTGTCAAAGTAACATACATTCTAATCCATCTTTGGAAAAACCATTTTGATTTCAAAACTCACCAGTTAATCTCTCTAAAATGACACTCTGAGTTTGGGTAAAATATTTTCTATCTTGCATGTGAGAAAAAGAGGAAATGCGAAAATTCAAACTTCTCACATGCTCATAAGAATAAACGGACATGAAAGAGAATAATAGTCTCATGGAAGGAATGTTGATCACTTGCAAAAATGTCGAGTTATCCACCATAATGTCTTCTCATCTACTCTCCACTTCTAACCATTCCTTACCATAGGGTTAATTAGGACTTTTCTAAAATAAAAAATCTGGCTTTTTTTTTATATATGAGGAAGAGTGGGGTAGATGGTAAGTAAAGAGATGTTTATGAAAATGTAGGGTATTCAAATAGCTTAATAGGGGACTCATCAATCACTTCCTTTTATTCACCTTTTCTTCACAAATTTTTTTTTTTTTGAAGTACCTTGGACTTTGGATTTTCAATTTGCACTCCCATTTTTCTTCATAAATCTTCCTAACATTTTTCAGAAACATAAAGCAAAATTTTTAATATATATATCTAATAAAGCAAGACAATGACTCACATTGGTATTGGATGAAATGTTTAGCAAAATGGTTTTGAGAAGGTTCGGATGAACAAGAGATGCCTAATTTACCTTCTAAGGTTTGGTAATGGTTATAAGTCTCAAATAGACTACAAGACATATGTTTCTCTTAACTCGAAAAAGATATCATCCTCAGTGACCAACCAAAAAGAAGAATAATGAGACTTCATAACAAGTTAATGTCCAATACAATTTTAAAAGTCATTATATGACTCGGAGTTGTGTAAAAACACTCTGAATAAAATGAAAGGTCTTATAGCTCACAAGGTTACAGTCTCCACTATTATTCCTCTAGATTCTCAGGAAGTTACTTACTTTTGTATTCCAAACTACATCTGTGGTCACTGTGCAAAAATTGATTTGTTCATGAATGCTCAAATGCAATATTTACTCTAATAATAAACTTTCAACATCTTTTTGCCTAAATGTAATGAATCGAGTAATCCAATCTCATCATAGCTAGGATACCACACCATTTTTTATTTTTTTGTTTAGAAAAAGATTTTCAAAAGAGGTATGAATTTTGATAAATCTCCTCACCCCCAAACAAATAGAACATTGTCCCCAATGTTAAACAAATGAAATGAAAAGTGAGAAATGAAAATTAGAACTTATTACCTCAGGTGATTTGTTGAACATCTGTATCGTCCCTGCAATGAAAAAGAGTGAGTTGGTGGGGATGATGTATTATTAAAAATACATCACCCCCAAAACAAGAATTGGCGGTATTATTAATTTTATTTTATTTTTTTTTGTTTTTGTTTTTTTTATGAATGAATGAATGCATAAACATACTGAGTTGGCTCCCAGTAGCGCTAAGTTTAATGTCATTGCTGGACATAATGGGGGGTGGCACGACTTTCAAAGTCTTTTCCAATGAAACATGGTACAGTAGGGGTTGCTGGATCCCTGTACTTAACTACTCAAGTTTGTTGAATAAGCGATGTGGCATCACTTGCAAGGCATGCAGTTTCAGGTACTTCCGTTTTTCTCTTTTTAGTACACATGTCCTTGAAATTTTTTGCATAGATTGGTACTTGCTGGATAGCTGACAAAAGAGGGATGTTGATGTGTACTCCTTTAAAAATTTCTAGTATTTCTTGAAATTGCTTCTCTTTTTTGTTACCTAAAAGGGTTTTGGGAAAATGTGCCTTAGGTATATACTTTTTTTGGCTCTACGGGAAGCTGAGAGGGTGAGTTTAAACTAGTTTGAGAAGAACCTTTAGCGTTTTCAATTGGTTTAGAAACGTTCTCATTGGAAATCACATTAGTTATCTTGGGTTGTTCCATGTCATTATCAATTGCTCGGCTAGAACGAAGGGTGGTGAAAACTTTAACTTCTCCATGTGAATCAACACTACTACCAATTTCATTGACATGGGCTTGGGGAACACCTTTTGGATTAGGGATGGGTTGACTGTGGAATGTTCATTTTTACCTTCCCACGGTCAATTATTGCAACTGTTGATGAAACTGGTTGATGGCTTGGGATTTAGCAGCATTAGTTGTCATTAATTGGTGCATCATATCTTCCAATGATGGTTTTGGAGGTGGTAAATGAGCAACATATTGAGTTTGAGGTACCAAGTCTCAGAAGTTGCTAAGTTGAGGTTGACCATAAGAATTATGAGGGACAGGAAACCATAGAAAGGTTCACAGGCTGATTTTGCCGGTATGAAAGAGGTCATCCATGTAGTGGATATTGATTCTATTGCAACTGGTTAGATTAAGGTCCATATTGAACCTGTATGGGATAAGTGCGTGAGTTGTGGGCTTGTCCACTAGGTTGCTTAGGGTGTTCAAACCCAGGAGGAGTCCCTGAACTTCTGGGTGGTTGTTCATAAAGTCACCACCATATGAAAGGTTAGAGTGATGTCGATTTGCAAATATGTATGTTTGACCGAATGTGTTTGATTTACGTTCACTATTAAATACACACACCTCCTCTAGAGGTTCATTGCCACCTGAAGTTAAAGGACAATCAGAATCTATATGATCTCCTTTGAGGCAAAAGGTACAAGGCTTATAAGTCTGCTATTTGGCTTCAGAGGTAGACTTTGTCACAATAGATTTCATTTTCTTAGCAAAGTCTTTGAGAAAGGCTTTGATGTCTGGTCCAGGATCTTCATTTGGTACAAATAGACGTGATTTTCTAGAATAACTAGGTGTCAAGTCTCTATGGGCAGTCAATTGTCGAGAATCATCAACAAGTTCACTTAGAAAGGTATAAGCATCAGTACTAGTTTTACGCATGAATTTCCCTTGATGCATGGATTCGATCATATTTTTAGATTCGACAATCAATCCATTATAGAAACTTTGCAATAGCACTCGTTTTTCAAAGCCACGATAGGGGCACTTGATGAGTAAATCTTGAAAGCGGTCTCATGCTTCATAAAAAAAAATTCATCATGTAATTGAGTAAACTCCTCAATTTCTCTTCTAATTTCTAGGGTCTTTCTCATGGGGCCCTAGAAACTTTCTAACTAAATCCTCCTATGATTTGATGGAACTGGCAGGGAGGGAATTTAGCCATGAGGTGGCCCAATCATCAAGAGAGAAAGGAAACAAGCGAAATCTGACGTTTTCTTCATTTATATTTTGGTTCTTAAAAATACTACAAATTTCAAGAAACTTTTCAAGATGGACATACGGGCTTTCTCGATCATGCCCATGAAACTTCAACAACATATTAATAATAGCTGATTTAATCTCAAATTGAGTTGCCGTGATAGGGTGCAGCTCAATGCATCCGTGCACATTAGCAGCAAGAGGACCATTGTATTCCCAAATTGGACGTTCTTCCATTTCAGTGTTGATTGAAGAGTGAGGGGATGTAGGTGGAGATGAGTGTGGCGAAGAAGCAAATAGTGGGTTAGGGTGGCTATAAAAATTTTGGGTATGAACCAAGCGTTTGTTGGGTCGTTCCCAAACTTTCATAAAAGGAAAAAAAATGGATTGAAAAGATGACAGTGACAAAGCACAAGATCAAGTATCCCCGGCAACTACACAAAATTCCGACTACACCAAATTGACATATTTGTTTCAACCCCAAGAAAAGTATCATTATTGTGTTGTAACAGTTCACCAAACAGTTTCACAAATAAAATGATACAATAATTGGATCACCGTGAATAGTCTGGTGTTGCAAGTGATATTATTCATGGTGATCCAAATTTTGTATTACTTTATTTGTGAAATTATTTTTCAAAATTTTTCCTGAATTTAGTTTTGACTTAAAATTGTAGTAAACTGTTACATCACAAAAGTGATAATGTATGAGGGGTTGTTACAAAACTGCCCATTTGGTGTAGTCTATCCATTCAGGTAGGAGAGTATTAAGTGCATCTATTGGAAAAGTACTCTTGATTGTAAGCTAGAAATCATATGATTGGTTCAATATGTTCGTAATGAATGTTCTGGTTGTGTGCTTTGTTACTCGTTAATATGAGAGAAAAAAGTCAAGAAAAGGAAAAATACAACTTGTGAAAAAATAAATGAAAAGAAAAAATGTAGGTTTTTATTATTGTTCACTAAACTAGATGACTTAAATATCCCTTTAGCTACCTTTGGTCCCCTCAATTGAAAAAACAATACAAAACCTATTACAAGTAGTTGGTTTCCCTCATCATTCAATGTAGATAAGATTTCCCATAATTTAGCTTGAACTGATAAATGATAAACGAAAAGCATAATGCATACATAATTATGTGACATTTTATGCATATCTTGAGGAGCATGTGTCAAATCACGATAAAACTTTAACAAGTTATTCAAGATGTTAATTTTCATGATTCCTCAAATTTAGCTCAAAGGAATTAACGGAAGGCAACTCAAAATACATAGTTCATGTGCAAGTTGGTTGGAGCTTTATTTTTATGTGTATCTTGAAAGTGCATGTCGAAACAAGTTGAAACTTTGACATGCTATTTCTGGTGTAAATTCACATATTTTCTCAAAATAAAACAAATAATTTGAAACTATTTTGTAATTTATACATTGTATTTAAAGATTAAAATATTAATAATTAAAAAAAAAACTGATTGAAGATATGAAATCAGTACAACACTATTGTTAGGAGAACATTAAATAATGTTCGAAAATGTTGAAGCTTTTATTTTTATGTGTATCTTGAAAGTGCATGTCGAAACAAGTTGAAACTTTGATATGCTATTTCTGGTGTAAATTCACACTTTTTTCTCAAAATAAAACAAATAATTTGAAACTATTTTGTAATTTATATATTGTATTTAAAGATTAAAATATTAATAATTAAAAAAAATTGATTGAAGATATAAAATCAATACAACACTATTGTTAGGAGAACATTAAATAATGTTCAAAAATGTCGCATAAACCCATACCTGTTCAATATGAGAATGAGATAATGGGTTTTGAACGCTTAAAGCCTATCGCCTCTTATGTATATTTCTTACCTATATTGTTCATCTTCTTTTATAGTTACTATAACCAATAAAAATATGTATAAGTAAATAAATAGTTGTAAATTTCGAACAAACCTCACGTGTGAGGGTTAACTTTCATGAATCTAAAATAAAGAGGCAAAAAAAAAAAAAGTGTTGTAACAAATAATAACACAAACACGCAACAATATGTTATAACTCAAAACATAATTATATTCGAAACATTTTTGTAAAATTTTGATTGTGGTTAAGCATAAACATTGATGAGATTCACTATGAAAAGTAATGCAAATCCATCATTACCACATTCCCATCTAAATAAGTTTGAATGGAACCATCATACGACAAATACACTACTAAACATAGGTATAATGGTTCCATTCAAACTTATTTTTTATAAATCTATTTTGAAATGGGCTACTTCTTTAGCTATTATAACAAGACAAAATTTTGTTCCAACAACCACTTGTTTCTCACCTTGAACAGGATCAAGGTTCAAATTTGTCTTAGCCTCTTTTTTGTATTCGGCTACATCAAAATTTTCTATTTCTCGAACATGTGAGTTTTTCACATCTTTGATAAGTCTTCCATCAACCGGTAGGAGTCTTTCGATCGATGCCTGATATTTCATCGATGAGGCATAGAAAAGATAATGGAAAAAGAATTAGTTCATGGAGTTTAATTTTTGTCCACCCTCTATTTCCTTTTTAATATGTATTATGTGGCTGTGATTCATGATTAAAAATAAATAAAAATTTAAGACGGAAACATTTTTTGTGAGTGAAAATGGCGGATGCACTATAGTAGATGCCAAACTGTTTACACCACCGTATTGCTTGCTTCTTCTTCTCTCCTCGCTTGTCGCTCGCTTGCTCAATTTGGGGTTTAAGCTCTGAGAATTTGTAGAGCACTACGAGATGGCGCTTTAGAGGGAGAATACGCGCCCGCCCTAACCACTAAAGACTCTCTTAACTCTACTTTTGGTTTCGACGCCTTTACTTACTTCCGCTGTTCGCTTTCATCAAACATCTTGTCCGCAAAATCTCAGGAGGGGGTATTCAATTCGGGATTTGAATATACTCTGAAAGATTTTAAATCTCGTGGATTTTAAAAGATTTTAAAGGATTTTACAAAATCCACAGGATTTTGATGGATTTTAAATGATTGGATTTTGTAGATTTTATAAAGGTTTGTTATGGATTTCTATAGATTCTTATAAATTCAATAGATTCTTATAAATATGTTATTAGTTATAGGAAGCAATGAAAGAACATCACATACATTGTTATCTATGCTAATACAAATCATAAAACATCTCTCAAAACATCAATTAAATAATTGTTTGTATGCTATAAGAATTTTACTTCAAATTAAAAAAAAAAATTCAAATACATTGAAGATGTTCCAAAAGTATTACAAATAACTATTTTCCTTTTTTCTTTCTGAAAAGAAAAGCAATGCAAATAATTCTCTAATAAAAATACATAGATAAACCAAGAAAAAAAATCACCATCTTCATTGCTTATCGTTGACTCCCGACACTCACAACATTTCCCCACATATTTGAAGCTATAGTTGCTCTCCATTCATTAGCTTTCTCTCGTTGTTGATCTTGGGTTTGAAAATCTTCTTTTTCTTTTGACAGTGATGAAGGCTCGTCGTCTTCTTCAATTGAAAATTCATTAGAACGACACTCTTTACGAATAAAGTTGTGTAAGGCTACACATGCTAGCACTAACTCTGCTTGTGTTTTATATGGAAATTGGTTCAATTAAGAGTGAGATGGGGGATTTTGTTGATTTTCGTCAGAAAGAACAAGAACCCTAGAAGAAGAGAGGGAGAAAAGAAGGGGAGAAAAAATAGGGGAAGGAGAGAGAAGCCAATATGACTGTTGCTAAATAACACCACCATTTTTGTTGAAGGACACCACCAACCCCCTTACTTTCGGAATGACACCACCACCTTTCTGAAGGACACCCCCACCTGCTGAAGGATACTATCAATATAAACAAAAAAAACCCTAAAATCTCTTTTCCTCTCTTATCATCTTTCCATTTCTTCTCCATCAATCACCACCGCCACCTCTCCCCCTCCCCTTCACTACCATTTCGCCATCGCCACCTCTCCTCCTCCTCCATTTTCTTCTTCTTATTTTTCTTCAATCACCACCACCACCACGCTACCGCCACCTCTCCTCCCCCCTCTTCTTCTTCTTCTTCTTCTTCTCCATCAGTCACCACCGCCACCTCTCATCCCACCTCCTCCATCTTCATCTTCTTATTCTCCTCCTCCTCATCTCCCTCACCTCTTTTTCTTTTTATTTTTCTTTTTCTTTTTCTTGTTCTTCTCCTCCTCCACTTTTTTCTCTCTGTTTTTTTTTCTTTTTCTCCTCTTATTCTTATTCTTATTCTTTTTGCCCCACGAAGGTTCTGGCAAGTGGGGAACCTCTACTCACAGGAACCTCCACAAGGGCGAAAGAGGAAAAAAACATGGGAGAATGAGAGAGGAGAAAAAAATTGAAGAAAAAGAAGAAATCCGAAGGATGAAAAAGGAGAAGAACAAATAACAAAGATGAAGAAAAGAGAGGACAATAAGAAAAGAAAATAAGAGGAAGAAAATGAGAAGAAGAATAATAATAATAACAAAAAAAGAACAAGAACAAATGAGAAGAGGAAGATGGAGAAGGTGGTGGTGCAGCTAGCGGTGGTGTGGCCAAAAGTTGTGGGGCAAGGTGGTGCTGCTCCTGTGAAGAGAGAAGAGAAGATGGAGAAGGGAAGGTGGTGGTGTCCTTTAGCAGATCTAAAAAAAGTGAGGTGGTGGTGTCCTTCAGCGGAATTGGTGGTGTTATTTAATAATACAAATCTGTTGAAATATGAGGGGGGAGGTTGGATTTAGATTGACTCATGTTATATATATTTTTCACTCACAAATCCTTTAGAATCCACAACTTTAACAAATCAATTAAAATCCACCACTTTTTTAATAACTCCTGATTTTGGTGGACTTTTGAAAAACATGAATTGAATATCACCTGATTTTGATGAATTTTAAAACAATTATTTAAAATCCTTAATTGGATACCCAGGATTTTAATAAATTTTAAAATCTTTCGCAATCCATCAATTTTAGTTGCCTATTCCATTTTTTTTTTAATTTTTTTTTTTAATTTTTAATGATTCAGTGATTCTGTAGAGGTCTCGTGCTGGTTGCCTTGGACAAGATTCCGTCTTTCTATGTTAATTTACTGAAGAGTAGAGGAATCAATGTCGCCTCGTTGGATAATTGGTAAGGGCATGTTGGGGTGTAGAGAGTTTCGATGGTTTTAATGTTGAGCTGATTGTGCAGGTTTCGGATTCTGGATTGTTATTCCGATGCGCTTGGTTGGAAAAATGAGCAAACGGGATTATCTTCCAAGGCTACCACCGAGAAGCTTTAATTTGTAAGCATGTGAAGGACTTGGATAAGCTGTTCTTGTCTATTCTTGAACTTGGGAAAGGTGAGCTTTTTCAGTGTGGTTTGCTACGCTTTTTCTAAACAAAACAATTATTTTGTTTGATGGATTGACATGTCATTGGCTTGTTTAGGTGTTATCTGATGATGTTTATAATATCATATCACATACTTGGTTCCAGTTTATGACTTTCTCCTGACATGTGTATGTGTTTGTAGGAGTGGTGGGACAAAGCAAAGTTCGTTTCTCGGTTGGTTCTGTGCTTGCTTAAATTATAAAAATTGCATGGTTCACGCTGAGGTTGTGGAATACTATTATATCAACTTCGTAGCATAGATTTTAATTGACCTGGAATTATAAAATGCTTATTAGCTACGCATATAAAATAAACCTAGCTGATTAAGTATGCTCACCACAAAGCAATAAAGAAAGACTTGTAATGGTAATGTAATACAACTTGCATTTTTTTGTGACTTAAACTACATTATGTTAGCTGGCCTTGCCTTCATTATTGCTGTTCTTGATATTTACATCACTTCTTCTTAATTGGGCCCTCAAAAGATAATTTTTCGGATGAAGGAAGCCACTTTTCTAATGATTACCAATTTTGTCCTATAAATGGAGAATCCATCAATCAACTTCTCCTCTATCCTTTGGACCCATCTCTTTCTGGAGACGAATTTGATCTTGGTAATGCCACAAAATTCTGGCATTTTGAATTGGATCCTAATTCCTTCAAGGATTGTTGAGGGATTTCGTTGGCACTTTATAAAAAGAGAAGATAACCCTTCACATTCTTGCAGGTGTCTGCGATGTCAAGACATTCTTCCTTGGGCAAAAAAAAGTTTGAAAAGACCAATTTACTTTTGAACGTGGTTTTTCGAACCGAACAAAGATTTTTTTTTTTCTTTTTTAACTTCCAGCTAACCCATCCTCACCAATCCTCTCTCTCTCCTCTTATCTTTCTCCTTCTCTTATATTTTCTCTCCCTCACAAACTCTCTCTCACTCTGTAATCTCTCAACTCCGTCTCTCATCTCACTCCCAATTCGCTCAACTTCGTAGCAGCTGACTATATCGAACCATAAAACGCGAACATATCGATAGCAGAGATTTGTATAGAAATTGGGAAACTAAACTTTAAAAATAACCCATAATATAATTTTTAGTGGAGTTCGGAGCCAACATTGTATACAAAAGGGGGCAACCTAAACTATTAAAAGTGGGGCAATATAAAAAAATTGAGTAATTTAGTGGAATTTTTCATAAAGATAATGGGGGCAACTGACTCTCTTAGCCTAAGGGTAGATCCGCCCATGCTTCCCGTGGCTGCAGGGCTTATAAACATCCTCCGCAGCCATGGTTTGTTTGTCTCTTGATCTACTTTTTCACTTCCCAATTTCCTCATTTGTGCCTGACCATTTACTCAAATGTATGTCGATATAGCTCTCGTCGATGACGTTGTGTCTTTTAATTTCTGCACCTTCGGGTGTGGAGCCAGGAATTTGCACCAAGGTGTGTGTGTGTGTTATGTCATGACAATTGCTCTATCTCTGAAAAAATTCTAAAAGATTAAAATGAAGGGGTGATGCATATTAAATGATACTTAAAAGTAAAATAATAATTTGTATTAGATTTTTCTAACATCATGCTCACATTATGAAAAAAAAAATGGTAATCTCATAGCGCACACGTACAATATTGGGTAACTTTTGCTTTTTGAAATTTGCATTCTAAACATACATTTTTAAGTTATAAATTTTACAGCACAAAATATATGGTGTGAAACTGTGAATAGAAACAATTTGAAATGAAACAATTTTATTCTCAAGTATGGAAACTGCAAATATTATAAATACTTAAATTAGTTGACAACTTGGTGAGATTTAATGAAAGTGGTGGCTCCATTTGTTTCAGTCAGTTATTTGATTGATATAGCAAGCCAAGATAGTAGTAACATAGATGATTCATTCAGTCTCAATCATTGAAACTATAACCCAATCTTCAGAACAACTGCTGCTCAACTACTCTCTTTCCGCACCTGTATTTATCAGCTTTCTTGTTTGCTATTGCTGATTTTATAAGTACCAAGGATTCCAAAACTAGCACAATCTATATTTTGCTTTTCATATATATATATATAGCTTTAGCTAATGGGTTATTTGTTACTCTAATTAAACAAATGTCCATAATAGGCTGGTCATTCTATGTGTACATCTTAGCCTTATTAATGTATGAGTGTGCATCTCTACTAATATGTGCTTTGCTTGCAGATCAAGTTTCATCTGTATTTTGGCTGATACATTCAGACCTTCATGAAGCTAGAGCAACTGCAGTACTTGAATATATGTCCTCTATGGTTGCCAGCTTAGAGCCGTTAACTCAACCAGCAGATGGACAAAGAAACAATTTGGGAAATCTCTGCTGCTTTAGACAGATTTCAAGAAAAGGGAGGTTTAATGTGCGGCTCAAGCGGCGGAATGGAAGAGTGAAAGTGATGGTGGATTTCTTTCTCTTCATCTTTTTTTTCTCAAGTCAAGATTTAGTAGCTATTTTTTGTTCCAACAGCTCTTGGATTAGCCAAGCAGCTAATACTTCATAGTTTTATTCAGAATGAAGACTTTCACTTGAAGCAAGCATGCAGGAACTAAATTCATGGCCCTCTTGTCTGAAAATGGAGCAGTTAACCAAAGCCTTTTGCCCAAGGTCAGTTACTTTCACTTTGAATTTACTGAGTTTGGAATCGACCCTCCCACCTCCAAGGAAAAAAAAAAATCTCAACAGGGCTTGTAACTAAATGTGTCACTCGTTTGGGTTTTGTCATGAGCAGGTGCAATTTAATCTCCATCTATCAGAGAAAGAACGGCTTGACAAGGAAAGGGTTGTTCTCCCATTTGAACATCAAGATAGTATTACTTTTTCAGATTTAGACATCTTACATGTAGTTTTGGAAGAGTCTTCTATGCGTAAATTTCAGGCCAAATATGTAGTGTATTGAAAATAGCAGAGTATAATTATTTATCACACTATAATATTGTTAGAGAAAATAGAAATAATATGGAAAATTTTATCATGTTACAACATAACCTTGAGAATATTAGGCATGTCACAATAAAATAACATAGTTATATGATACTTGGGTGGTATGCGATACGAAGGGGTAGACTCATTCAGACAAAATTTTGGGTCGTGGGTCGATTTAGAACTCTTATTCGGGTTGTGGTGAGTTCTATATGATGAAGTACTATATTTGCAAGAAAAAGAGGATTCAAAGATCTGTCAATATAAGAGAGAAGAAAGGAGATTAAGAAGATGATGAAGGTGAAATAGGATGAACAATAGGAGAAAATCAAGAAAGATAACTCTTATAGAAATAAAACTTAGAAATCAAATAACAATTGTTATCAGATATTAAGAGAATACTTTCTTGTGTATTTCATTGAAGTATTACATGTATTTATATACAAACTATTAAATCTAAACTAGGAAACTATATCAATTAGAATCTCTAATTAACAGCCTATTGACAACTATATACACACCGTAACACTCCCCCTCAAGCTGGAGCATAAATGTTAATCATGCCCAGCTTGTTACAAAGATAGTCAACCCGAACCCTATGTAATGCTTTCGTGAAGATGTCCCCTAGTTGTTCTCCAGTTTTCACATAACCAGTAGAAATCGAGCCTTGTTGAATTTTCTCACGAATAAAATGACAATCAATTTCAATGTGCTTAGTCCGTTCATAAAACACAGGATTAGATGCAATATGAAGAGCAGCTTGGTTATCACACCACAATTTCGCTGGTACTGTAGTTTTAATTCCTACTTCAGTCAAGAGCTGATATATCCAAATTATCTCACATACAGACTGTGCCATAGCCCTATATTCAGACTCTGCACTGGATCTTGACACAACGCTTTGCTTCTTACTCTTCCATGAGACCAAATTCCCTCCAACAAAGATACAATAACCTGAAGTGGATCTTCTATCCATTTTGGAACCTGCCCAATCGGCATCTGAAAAACATTCAATGTGAGTGTGCCCATGATTTTTGTACACGATACCTCGTCCTGGTGCTCCTTTCAAGTAACCCAAAATTTGTTTTAACGCGGCCCAATGATGGATTGTGGGGGATGACAGAAACTGACTGACAACACTGACTGAGTATGCAATATCTGGGCGAGTCACGGTAAGGTAATTCAACTTTCCAACCAACCTTCGATATCTTTCAGGATCTTCAAATGGTTCCCCCACTTCCGTAAGGTGTACATTTGGAGTCATTGGAGCACTACAAGGCTTTGCTCCCAATTTACCTGTCTCAGATAATAAGTCAAGGACATATTTTCTCTGAGATAGAAATATACCTTGTTTACTCCGAGTGACTTCAACTCCCAAGAAATACTTTAACACCCCCAAATCCTTCGTGTGAAACTGAGTATGAAGGAAAGATTTAAGAGATGAGATTCCTCTAGTATCATTTCCAGTAATTACAATGTCATCCACATACACAACTAACAGAATGATACCAGCTGCGGATCGTTTGTAAAAGACAGAGTGGTCAGACTTGCTTTTCTTCATACCAAATTTCTCAACAGCCTGACTAAACTTTCCAAACCAAGCACGAGGACTCTGTTTCAAACTATATAAAGATTTTCGAAGACGACAAACTCGCCCTGACTCCCCCTGAGCAACAAAACCAGGAGGTTGCGCCATATACACCTCCTCCTTAAGATCACCATGAAGAAAAGCATTCTTGATATCAAGCTGATGTAAAGGCCAATGATGGGAAGCCGCCATGGAAATAAATAACCGAACAGAGGTTAACTTTGCAACAGGAGAGAAAGTGTCAGAGTAATCAACCCCATAGGTTTGAGCATAGCCCTTTGCAACAAGACGGGCTTTCAATCGGGCAACTGACCCATCTGGATTGACCTTAACAGCGAAGACCCATTTGCAACCTATGGCCCTTTTATCTGCAGGTAAATCGACCAAGTCCCAAGTACCATTGTCATCTAAAGCATTCATCTCCTCTATCATTGCATTACGCCAACCAAGATGAGATATAGCTTCACGAACAGTTTTAGGAAGAGAGATAGAATCAAGGGAAGCAATAAAAGAACAAGAGGTAGATGAAAAGTTATCATAAGAAACAAAGGAAGAAATAGGATAAGCACACTGACGTTTACCTTTGCGCAATGCAATAGGAAGATCATCGCTCGGGACCGGATCTGATGACGAAGGAGCAGGTGCAGGACATGAATCAATAGGTGGACGCCTGGAGTAAACCTGAATAATAGGAGGCTTGACAGGAACTGGTGCTGAGACAGGTGCTGGTGCCGAAACAGGTGCTGGTGCCGAGACGGGTGCAGAGGATGTGATGGAATAGACTAACAGATCATCATCCTCCCCCTGGCGAGTGGGAACGGATGAAGACGGAAAATAAGGTGTCTTCCAGGAAGGTAACATCAATTGAGACTAGATATTTGTTAAGATTGGGACAATAACACCTATAACCCTTCTGAAGACGAGAATAACCAAGGAAGACACATTTCAAAGATTTGGGATCTAATTTAGTGACATGCGGACGAACATCCCGAACAAAACAAGTGCTACCAAATATTTGCGGGTCAACAGGAAACAATGGCTTATTGGGAAAAAGGATTTGGTAAGGTATCTCACCACGAAGAACAGAGGAAGGCATGCGATTAATGAGAAAACATGCTGTAGACACTGCATCGGCCCAAAAAGGTTTAGGAACATTCATTTGAAATAAGAGAGCCCGTGCCGTTTCAAGAAGATGTCTGTTTTTACGTTCTGCCACACCATTTTGGGATGGGGTATCAACACACGAAGTTTCATGAAGTATGTCATTCTGAGTCATATAAGACTGAAATAAAGCTTGAGTATATTCTCTGGCACGAATTGAAACATTAAATTGAGTTTTAATTTCAGCACAAAACGCACAAAACAGAGAAAACAACTCAGAACGACGTTTCATGATATATAACCAAGTGACACGAGAATAATCATCCACAAAGGTAACAAAATACCGAAAGCCAAGTTTAGACAAAATAGGACAAGGACCCCAAACATCAGAATGAACTAATTCAAAAGGAACACTAGCACGTTTATTGACTCTAGGACTTGAACTAAGGCGATGATGTTTTGCAAACTGACATGACTCACAATTTAATGAAGACACCTTATTAAATTGAGGACAAAGCTTTTTGAGTAAAGGGAGAGACGGATGACCCAACCTACAATGAGCCTCGAAAGGAGACGTGACACTGGAACAAGCAATAGAACGCGGTACCGATGTATCAAGAATGTAGAGGCCTCCAGACTCATGTCCTTTACCAATAATCTTCTTCGTCATAAGATCCTGAAATAAACAATGATCAGGATAAAATGAGACACAACAGTTAAGATTACGAGTAAGCTGACTTACAGAGAGCAAATTAAATGATAAATTAGGTAAATGTAAGACAGAAGACAGAGATAACGAGGGGGTAAGGTTGATGGTGCCAGACCCGCGAACACAAGATGGTGACCCATCGGCTAAAGTGACGGTAGAAGTAGAAGTATAGGGTTGAAAAGAAGAAAATAGACTAGAATTACCTGTCATATGATCTGTGGCACCAGAATCAATGACCCACTTGGAGGATGATGAAAGTAGACATACATCGGGTTTACCTGTATCAGCAATAGATGTGACAAAAGGAGATGAAGACTGGAGTGATCCTTGATACTGTGAGAACTTGGCAAATTCAGCAGCAGAGATAAGGACCGATTTGTCAGAGGTATCAGTAGTGACCGCAATATGATTAGACAGTCTCCCAGGTGCGTAGCTGTTATTTCGACTTACCAAAGCACCACTAAGCTTATGGGCCGTAATTTTAGGCATCACATGAACCAGATCAGATACAACCACTGACTTTGTCTCACCCATAACAGGTCAAATAGGTCAGAACTCGGAATTAAAACCTCCAAAATTAATTTTTTTTTTTTTGTTTTTTTTAATTGGGTTGTCAGAAATCGGGCAAAAGCTCCCCCAAATCAAGAGAAATCAGAAAAGAGGCTTGAAAAACTCACAAAACAGAGAAAGACCGACTGAATCAACTGGAAGGATCGATTGGAGGCAGCGACTGGAAGCGTCGACTGGAAGGGACGATCGACTGGAGGAGTCGACTGACTGCGTCGACTGGAAGAGTCGATGGCTGGAAGTGTCGACTGGAGGAGTCGATCGACTGGAGAAGACGACTGGAGGAGTCGATGGCTGGAAGTGGCGACTGGAGGAGTCGATCGACTGGAGCAGTCGACTGGAGGAGTCGACTGGAGGAGTCGACTGGCTGGAGGAGTCGATCGGACGATCGGACGGACTGGAGGAGTCGATCGGACGATCGGACTGGCTGGAGGAGTAGATCGGAGGGCTGGATCGACTGGAGGACTGGATCGACCGGCTGGATCGACTGGAGGAGTCGATCGGACGGTGAGAACCAAACTTCAAACTTCGAACTTCGAATATTATGCCCTAACTTCAAACTTCGAATCTTAATCTCAAGCCCTAAGTGGCTCTGATACCATGTTATCAGATATTAAGAGAATACTTTCTTGTGTATTTCATTGAAGTATTACATGTATTTATATACAAACTATTAAATCTAAACTAGGAAACTATATCAATTAGAATCTCTAATTGACAGCCTATTGACAACTATATACACACCATAACAACAATATTATTAGTTGAGAACACTGGACACAAATCTCCTTTTTGCCATAAAAAAAACAACTTATGGAAATAATAGCCTAAATAATAAAAATAGAAATAAGCAAAATAAAGAAACTTTAGAATTTCTAGTAAAATTAGACCATCTTGATTCCAATATATAGATTTGCACTAAACATCCATAGAATAAATAAATATTTATTGAGTGTCTGAGTAAAAAAAAATTTGTTTATTTTAGAACTAGATTTAAAGCGAAAAGATACAATAGTATCAAAGTAATTGGAGTACTAAAACAATGTACAACCTTCCAGGAGTTGTGTTGCATTATGTAGATTTCAAAGCACTGCCATCTCTAGGATCTATATGCCTCAACGTATTGTTTCCTTTTTTTTTTTTTTTTTTTTCTTCAAGTGTTTTTCTATTGGAGATTTTGTTATTTATTTTCTCAAAACATTATTTACTATATAAGTCCTATGATTAAATGTAGTTTCGACCCTTTTTTTGTGACTTGGAGTGGGAACGCCCCACGTTTTGGGATGAAGTTCCCCAAATACAGGTTTTTTGGGGGGAGATTAACTAACTATGTTCCAAATAGTTAGGATTGTGGAATTTTTCATCTTGGATTGACATGAGGGGTATAGTAGAAGGGTATCATCCCGTTTACTATATGCAAACGACATTATTTTCTTCCTTGATAGTAGGCTGGATCATGTGGCTTACTCAAAAACGTATTTGTCCTTGTTTGGATAACCTTGAAGGCTCAAAACTAAATTCTTTGCAAGTGCCATGATTAGAGTAGGGGATGGCGCACTTGTGGGCTCGTGTCTTGGGATGTGAGGTACTCCCTTGTCGGCATCTTGGTTATGTAGCTCTAATGAGTTGTGGGATCTGTGGTTGAAACTTTGGGAGGGCTGTTGGCTTCATGGATGAGTAGATTATTGTTGAAATGGATAGGCTTACTTTGGTTCATAGTGATAGACAGAGTCTAAGATAGGTTGTTAGCATAAATAGGTTGTTAGCATAAACTGTAATCAGTTAGAGTATGAGCTGTATGTAGTTAGTATGAGCTGTATGTAATTTGTTAGTGTAAGTTCTTGATTCTGAGATGTAATCAGTTCTATCTATAAATACATAGAAAGCTCTCTGAATTGCTCATTCAAGCAATTGCAGAGTTTCAACCTGTTCATACTTTTCTAACTTGGTATCAGAGCATTATAGGTTCTTTCATCAATGGCAACACAATCTTCTTCTGGGTCTCTCAATACAGGTCAGACATCCACTGTGTCTTCTACTCCCTCTTATCAAGTTTTGAATCACTCTTTACCAGTAAAACTAGACAGATCTAATTACATACTTTGGAAGTCTCAAATTGAAAATGTAATCTTTGCAAATGGGTTTGAAGATTTCATTGAAGGAGTTTCAGTTTGTCCAACAAAAAAACTGAGTACAGGAGTTATCAATCCTGCTTTTGTTGCTTGGAGAAGACAAGATCGCACAATCTTGTCTTGGATTTATGCATCTCTTACACCAGCCATAATGGCTCAAATCATTGGGCACACTACTTCTTTTTCAGCCTGGAAGGCTTTAGAGCAAATCTTTTCTTCTTTTTCAAGGGCTAGAATCATGCAACTGCGATTAGATTTACAATCCAGTAAGAAAGGTTCTCTGTCCATGATTGATTATATCATGAAGATCAAGAATGCAACAGACAATCTTGCAGCCATTGGTGAGTTAGTTTCAGATCAAGATCATATAATGAATCTTTTAAATGGTTTGGGAAATGAATACAACTCAGTGGTCTCAGCAATCAATGTCAGAGATGATCAAATCTCGCTTGAATCTATACATAGTATGCTATTGTCTTTTGAAAATAGGCTTGAGCAACAAGGCTCTGTGGATAGCATTCCACCCATTTCCGCAAATCTAGCCAATTTCAATTATAAACAGCCATATACTCAGCATTATCATCAGCAGTTTGGACAGCCATTTGGTCGAGGCAGAGGAAGACATTATGGTGACCAGTCTAATAGGGGACGAGGTCGTGCAAGAAATTTCAATAGTCAGCAATATGGTTCGCAATATGGACAGCAATATGGCTCCAATCATGGCCAACAAGGTGGTCATTCTAATAATCACAGTAGTAAGCAGTCAAGTGATCGACCACAATGCCAGTTATGTGGCAAATATGGCCATCTAGCTCTTGCTTGTTATCATCGATTTGATGTTAACTTTCAGCATTCATCAGGTTCTTTGAATTCTGGGTCTTCGACTGACTTTAAACCAGCTATACCAGCCTTAGCAGCAGTGTCAAATCCATTTCATAATGAGGGCTGGTACTTGGATTCAGGAGCCAGTCACCGCTTGACAAATGATCATGTTGGTCTAGCCAATTCATCTCCTTACATGGGGTCAGGCAAGGTTACAGTTGGTAATGGTTCTTCCCTTCCTATTACTAATGTTGGTTCACTATCTTTCTCTTCTTCTCCTCATCGACCATCTTCTTATTTTCTGCTAAACCAAGTCTTTCATGTACCGTCTTTGTCTACTAAGTTGATCAGTGTTGCTAAGTTTCGTGCTAACAACAATGTACTAATTGAATTCTAGTCTGATCATTTCTTTGTGAAGGACCCACTTTCGAGGAAGGTTCTAGCTCAAGGCAGTCTTGAAAATGGTTTATACAAGCTGCCAGTCCTCCCTGCATTTGCAAACAATTCCAGCATGTCAGCATTTGCGATCAGCTCCAATCCCAGCGTGTCTCATTTGTCTACAAATTCTAGTTCTATCATGTCTGATTTGTCTACAAATTCTAGTTCTTCTTGTATTGCCACCATTGAGCAATTATGGCATCATAGACTAGGTCATCCTTCGACAGATATTGTTCATCAGACATTGAAACTCTGTAATAGTTCATTCAATAAATCTACTTGTTCATCAATTTGCTCATCTTGCCAACTTGCCAAAAGTCATCGCCTACCTACTTCTTTGTCTTCTTTTCATGCTTCTAGTCTTTTAGAACTTATTCATATGGATATTTGGGGTCCTGCATTTGTCAAATCCACTTCTGGTTCTAGATTTTTTATTCTATTTGTTGATGATTTTTCAAGATTCACCTGGTTCTTTCCAATTCAGTCCAAAGGCCAGGCACTGTCTGTGTTCAAACTATTCAAGATTCGAGTTGAAAAACAATTCAACACTTCCATTAAAAATCTTCAATCTGATAATGGGGGTGAGTTTAGAGCTTTTAAATCTTTTCTGTTAGAATCTGGCATTGGTCATAGGTTCTCATGTCCACACTCTTCTTCACAAAATGGTAGAGTGGAACGTAAGCACAGACATGTTGTTGAAACTGGTCTTGCTTTGTTAGCTCATGCTCATATGCCATTCAAGTTCTGGCAATATGCTTTCCAAACAGCTGTTTTCCTTATCAATCGCATGCCAACACACTACACCAAAAGGCCTGTTTAGCTACACGGAAGTGGCCACGGCTCTAAACCGTTGGTTTATTTGCCACGGCTAAAAACCGTGGCTATAATGGCCAACGGCCTAAAACCGTGGCTAAAAACAGGCTTAGCCACGGTTCTAAACCGTTGGTGTGTTTGCCACGGCTAAAAACCGTGGCTATAGTGCCCAACGGCTTAAAACCGTTGCAAAATTGCACGTGTGTTGCACGTGGACGTGTGGAGAAGTAAGTCGATTTCTCGCGGGCGAAATTTTGCGAAAAAAAATTGCTTCCCGCTTTGCGTTCCCGCTCCATCTCCCCCCAACTCTGCACTTTTCAACCCTTAATTTGCTTCAAACCCTAAAATTTCAAGGAGAGGGAAAGAGAGAAGGAGAAGGAGAAGGAAAGAGAGAGGGAGAAGTCGAGGAGGATCAGTAGTCGGTCGAGAAGGCATTCGAGTGATCCTGAGAAGGATGTTGAGAGAGAAGATCGAAGACCGAGGAGCAGAGACAGGGAAGCAAGAGAAAGGGAGCGCGAGCTGGAGCTTGAAATTAGAGAAAGAGAGAGGGAGAGCAGGTAATTCCTCACAAATTTGTTGTTTTAATTTGTGCTTTGTAGTTGTTACATTCTAAATTTGTTGTTTTAAATTGTGCTTTGTAGTTGTTACATTCTAATTCAATCATTCATGCATCAATAAGAGTGTTTTGATTATATCCAAACAAAAAAACAGAGTTTGGACTGGTTTGAAATTGGAAATGGAAGACAAGGTTCACCTTTCAAGAATTCAAAACCCCTGTTATATTGAATGAAATGAAAACTTACAAAAAACTTAAAATGGGAATTTCCCTACTTTTTGGCAATTGTATTGATGCTTCTAGATGATAGGAATTAGGTATAATGCTAGGTTTCTTTGTGTCATATGCTTGTAAATTACAATATACTGGGTTTCTCATACATGCTTACAAAAATGATAAAAGGTCATAAGTGGGAAATGCCTATTGCTACCATTGTGATCCAGTGTGTGTGATTTATATTTCGTGTATTTGGTTTCAACTCTGCATTTATGGGTGTCTGGCAAATGGATGGTTGTTATTTTCTTCCAAGTTCTTTTTTTTTTTTTTTTTTTTCCATTTTTGTTTTTTTTACTCTTATTTACGTCCTTAGGAGGTATAAAGAAAAGAAAGAAGTTGCGGAGCCTGAAGCTGATCCAGAAAGGGATCAGAGAACTGTTTTTGCTTACCAGGTTTGGTGGCATAGTATCTCTATATTGTTAATTTTGCGTTTTTACTTGATTGTTTATTTTTATCTTTGTTTCTGTTATTGACTTGTATATTTCTATCTATCATGGCAGATGCCCTTGAAGGCGACTGAAAGAGATGTTTATGAGTTTTTTTCACAAGCGGGCAAGGTTAGCGTAGCTCATATTAATGCTTCCAGTCATCCTATTACATCTTTAATAGTTCAAGATATTTTAGTATATAATTAATAATTTTATCTGCTAAGTTTTAAATGTTTTTGACATTTCATGTAGTAGCTGCAGGTCTAGTACATAGAAAGTTGAATATTGTGATCATGATTCATATCTTATTGTGCAATGCATCCTTTTAAGTTGTTCATTGCTTCCTTAATGTTCAGACTATTGACGCTCTTGATGCATGAGACACCGTTCCAAACAATATGAATTATGTCATTGAGGTACATTTGCTTCTTATTGTTGCCTAGTTTAACGACTTGTTTGTGTCTCAAAATGTTGTACATTCTGGCTGAATGGGAAAATGTACACATAATTATTAGTCATGTAGACTGTTTACTTTAGGTGGTATATTCATGTCAAATACCAGAATACCACCTTGTAATTACCTTTTGAATGTGCTGCCAATTTTAAAAAAAATGCATCTCTTGAGAAATGAAGTTCAAATTTTCAGGTAAGGGATGTTCGACTCATAATGGATCGGAATTCTAGGCGGTCAAAAGGAGTTGGGTATGCACATATTTTTGTTCTTCAGTTGCCTAGGAGATGGTAATGTTGCTGTTGTTAAATACTTGGATGAGAAACTGTCAATCATTATGGAAGAACCATATAGTGAGTTTATTCCCTCTTTAAATACTGTTCAAGTAATAATGTAGGCATTCCATTTCATATCTTTAGTGTAGTTTATGAAAATATCCTACTAAGTGTTCTCTTTTGCAGAACATAAGTATCCATATGACTGGAGAACCAAGAAGCCGACAATATTTAGGGCAACTGAGCAGTGGTTTGCTTCTGTGGAAGGGTTCCGCCAGGCTGCTATGGATGCAATTGGTCATGTGACATGGATTCCAGCACAGGTATTGCATATAATCATTTCTTTCATTGCTTGTCTAATGCTTCATATGAGCTCCTACCTCAATGTAGAATTCTTCATCTTGGGTGCATTTCTTGTTTTGCTTCTCCAGGTTTTAATGGCAACCTTAAATTTTGGTTTGCTCACAACTTCTTTGACTTATTTTATTTCATTTTGGGGAAACTAGCTGGAAGATTTAGAAAGAAAGAAAGTAACTTGTTGAGGGAGGCCATTGTCTTGAGATAACTTGTTGAGGAAGGGGGAGCAATGAGGTAAGAGGCCCACATGGGTGTTGGTAGGAAAGAATATCATGTAATATTATGAGGATTTCAACGTTGAGAACTGTTACAGTGTGTGTATATAGCTGTCAATTAGGTTAAGTGTAGAGCTTCTAGGGTTAACATAGTTTCCTAGAATACCCTCACTAGGTTGTATATAAACATGCTATATTCTCATTGTGAAAGATATGAAAGACTGTATTCTCTTAATCTTTTATAACATGGTATCAGAGCCATAATATTCGAAGAGATTAAATTCGAAGTTTGAAGTTAAGGCTTACCATTCGAAGTTTGCAATTTGGTTCTCCATTCGATCCTTCGAAATTTGCAGTTTGCAATTTGGTTCTCAAATCGGTCCAGCAAGTCGATCCAGTCATCCTCCTTCCAGTCGATCCTTCGATCCATCCAGTCGACACCTCCAGTCGACATCAGTCGAACCCTCCCGTCGACTCCTCCAGTCAGTCGCTGCCTCCAATCGATTCTTCCAGTCGATCCTGCCAACGATCCTGCCCTCAATCCTGTCATCAGATCGAATCCTCCAGAAGATCCAGCCCTCCGATCGACACCTCCAGTCGATCCAGCCGACCGATCGCCTCCTTCAGCCAGTCCGATCGTCCGATCGACTCCTCCAATCCGTCCGATCGACCGATCGACTGATCCAGCCAGTCGAATCCTCCATTCGATCGACTCCTCCAGTCGATCGACCTCTCCAGTCCAGTCGATCTACCTCTCCAGTCCAGTCGACACTCCACCTCCAGTCGACTCTCCCAGCCGATCAACTCTTTGTAGCTCCCTGGTTTGAAGCTCCAGATTGAAGCTCCCTGATTTGTCACATTGGTAAAACCCATCCTTGATTTAGTAAGGCCTGTTTTGGTAAGGCCTGATTTGATAAGGGCCTGCTTTGGTAAGGCCTGTTTGATAAGGCTTGTTTGGTAATAAGGCTTGTTTGGTAAGGGCCTGTTTGTGCCTCTTCCTGATTTCCTGATTTGGTTTGGGAAATTTTCGAAATTTGAAGCTCCTGATTTCTCTTAATTTTGGTGCTTTGATGAGTCGAAATAGGAGCTATACGCCTGGGAGACCGTCTGAAATTATTTGCAACTATTGTAAGAAGCCGGGCCACACCAAGTTTGACTGTAGAAAGCTACAGTTTAAAAACCGGCAAAAACATTCAGCTCATGTTGCCATCACTTCTGATGCTTCTGACAAATCAGTCCTTATCTCTGCTGATGAGTATGCCCAGTTCTCAAAGTATCAGGAATCACTCAAGTCTTCCTCTACTTCTGTCACAGCTATTGCCGATTCAGGTAAACCCGATGTTTGTCTTCTTTCATCATCCTCCAAGTGGGTCATTGATTCTGGTGCCACAGATCATATGACAGGTAATTCTAGTATATTTTCTTCGTTTCAATCAAATGCTTTTACTTCTACCGTCACTTTAGCCGATGGGTCACCATCTTGTGTTCGCGGGTCTGGCACCATCAATCTTACCCCTTCGCTATCTCTGTCCTCTGTCTTACATTTACCTAATTTATCTTTTAATTTGCTCTCTGTAAGCCAACTTACTCATCATCTTAACTGTTGTGTCTCATTTTACCCTGATCATTGTTTAGTTCAGGATCTTATGACGAAGAAGATTATTGGTAAAGGACATGTGTCTGGAGGCCTCTACATTCTTGATACACCGATGCCGAGTTCTGTTGCTTGCTCCAGTGTCACGTCTCCTTTCGAGGCTCATTGTCGGTTAGGTCATCCGTCTCTCCCTCTACTAAAAAAGCTTTGTCCTCAATATAATAAGGTGTCTTCATTAAATTGTGAGTCATGTCAGTTTGCAAAACATCATCGTCTTAGTTCGAGTCCTAGAGTCAATAAACGTGCTAGTGTTCCTTTTGAATTAGTTCATTCTGATGTTTGGGGTCCTTGTCCTATTTTGTCTAAACCTGGGTTTAGGTATTTTGTTACATTTGTGGATGATTATTCTCGTGTTACTTGGTTATATTTGATGAAAAAACGATCTGAGTTGTATTCCCTGTTTTGTGCGTTTTGTGCTGAAATTAAAACTCAATTTAATGTTTCCATTCGCACCTTGCGAAGTGATAACGCTAAAGAGTATACACAAGCTTTATTTCAGTCTTATATGACTCAGAATGGCATACTTCATGAAACTTCATGTGTTGATACCCCATCCCAAAATGGTGTGGCAGAACGTAAAAACAGACATCTTCTTGAAACAGCACGAGCTCTATTATTTCAAATGCATGTTCCTAAACCTTTTTGGGCCGATGCCGTCTCTACAGCATGTTTTCTCATTAATCGCATGCCATCCTCTGTTCTTCATGGTGAGATACCTTACAAAATCCTTTTTCCCGATAAGTCATTGTTTCCTGTTGACCCGAAGATATTTGGTAGCACTTGTTTTGTTCGGGATGTTCGTCCGCATGTCACTAAATTAGATCCCAAGTCTTTGAAATGTGTCTTCCTTGGTTATTCTCGTCTTCAGAAAGGTTATCGGTGTTATTGTCCCACTCTTAACAAGTATCTGGTCTCAATTGATGTTACCTTCTTGGAAGACACACCTTATTTTCCGTCTTTGCCCATTCTCACTCACACGGGGGAGGATGATGATTTGTTGGTCTATTCTATCACGTCCTCAACACCTGTCTCCGCACCAGCTCCTGTCTCAGACCCAGCTCCAGTCAAGCCTCCTATTATTCAGGTTTACTCCAGGCGTCAACCTCTTGATTCATGTCCTGCACCTGCTCCTTCGTCATCAGATCCAGTCCCGAACAATGATCTTCCTATTGCATTACGGAAAGGTAAACGACAGTGTGCTTATCCTATTTCTTCATTTGTTTCTTATACTAATTTGTCGTCTTCCTCTTGTTCTTTTATTGCTTCCCTTGATTCTACCTCTATTCCTAAAACTGTCCGTGAAGCCATATCTCATCCTGGTTGGCAGAATGCAATGATAGAGGAGATGAATGCTTTAGATGACAATGGTACTTGGGACTTGGTCGATTTACCTTCAGGAAAAAGGGCTATCGGGTGCAAATGGGTCTTCGCAGTTAAGGTCAATCCGGATGGGTCAGTTGCTCGATTGAAAGCACGTCTTGTTGCTAAGGGCTATGCTCAAACCTATGGGGTGGATTACTCTGACACTTTCTCTCCTGTTGCAAAGTTGACCTCTGTTCGGTTATTTATTTCCATGGCCGCTTCCCATCATTGGCCTTTACATCAGCTTGATATCAAGAATGCTTTTCTTCATGGCGATCTTCAGGAGGAGGTGTATATGGCGCAACCTCCTGGTTTTGTTGCTCAGGGGGAGTCAGGGCGAGTTTGTCGTCTTCGAAAATCTTTATATGGTTTGAAACAGAGTCCTCGTGCTTGGTTTGGAAAGTTTAGTCAGGCTGTTGAGAAATTTGGTATGATAAAAAGCAAGTCTGACCATTCTGTATTCTACAAACGATCAGCAACTGGTATCATTCTGTTAGTGGTGTCTGTGGATGACATTGTAATTACTGGGAATGATACTAGGGGAATCTCATCTCTTAAATCTTTCCTTCATACTCAGTTTCACACGAAGGATTTGGGGGCGTTAAAGTATTTCTTAGGAGTTGAGGTCACTCGGAGTAAACGAGGTATCTTTCTATCTCAGAGAAAATATGTTCTTGACCTATTAACTGAGACAGGTAAATTGGGAGCAAAGCCCTGTAGTGCTCCTATGACTCCAAATGTGCAACTTACCGATGTTGGGGAACCATTTGCAGATCCTGAAAGATATCGAAGGTTGGTTGGGAAGTTGAATTACCTTACCGTGACTCGTCCAGATATTGCATACTCAGTCAGTGTTGTCAGTCAGTTTCTGTCTTCTCCGACAATTCATCATTGGGCAGCGTTAAAGCAAATTTTGGGTTACTTGAAAGGAGCACCAGGACGAGGTATCGTGTATGAAAATCACGGGCACACTCATATTGAATGTTTCTCAGATGCTGATTGGGCAGGTTCCAAAATGGATAGAAGATCCACTTCAGGCTATTGTATCTTTGTTGGTGGGAATTTGGTCTCATGGAAGAGTAAGAAGCAAACCGTTGTGTCACGATCCAGTGCAGAGTCTGAATATAGGGCTATGGCACAGTCTGTGTGTGAGATAATGTGGATATATCATCTCTTGACTGAAATAGGACTTAAAGCTACAATACCAGCGAAATTGTGGTGTGATAACCAAGCTGCTATTCATATTGCTTCTAATCCTGTGTTTCATGAACGGACTAAGCACATTGAAATTGATTGTCATTTTATTCGTGAGAAAATTCAACAAGGCTTGATTTCTACTGGATATGTGAAAACTGGAGAACAACTAGGAGACATCTTCACCAAAGCTTTAAATGGGGTTCGGGTTAACTATCTTTGTAACAAGCTGGGCATGATTAACATTTATGCTCCAGCTTGAGGGGGAGTGTTACAGTGTGTGTATATAGCTGTCAATTAGGTTAAGTGTAGAGCTTCTAGGGTTAACATAGTTTCCTAGAATACCCTCACTAGGTTGTATATAAACATGCTATATTCTCATTGTGAAAGATATGAAAGACTGTATTCTCTTAATCTTTTATAACAAGAACCAAATTTAAGATGCATAGAGTGTTTCTTAGGTTTGATTAACCAATAATGAACATTATTGGTTTGGTTAGTGTCCTAGCATTGTGGATTGCACTGAGCATTACTGAACATAATACTTTTTAGCCATTGGCAGCATCTTCTGGAGCATTCTAGTTAATGTTTATATTTTCATCTCCTAGTTTCTCTATCTCTAATGTCTCATTACTACTACACAGAACCCCGCCCTTCCCTAGTCAGTTAACTGGACTCGAGCACTCTTGTTTCTACAAAATTGTCTTTGCTCAATTGGTACCCAATTTATATAAAATACTTATATAGTGCAATATCAAGAAGTGGAAAATCATTTCAATTAGTTGGGTCTTGTCAGTGTCGCACAAAACCTGAGCCAACACGAGATAGCTCAAGGATAAATAGGATAGATGAAATGCACAATGGGAATAACAGGAATGATGTTTCATTTGGCTAAGCTTGATGGAGTTGCTTTTATGCCTTTCTAATGCAGGATTATATGGCAAAACTTGAGGTGAGTTTTTCTTCAAACAGATAGTATGATGCAGAAGCATTGCTTCTAATATTTTTTTTTTTTTTTTTTTTTTTGGAAGTTGAGCCGGTGTTTGATAGGATCCGTAACCTATCCTCCGAGGTGCCACCTATAGGTCAACATCACCCCGAAAGAAACTATGCCGCCGGAGGGTCTCGAAGCAAGGACCTGGGGACTAATCCCACAAGGCCTTAACCATTCGACCATAACCCCTTTGGCTATTGCTTCTAATATTATTAGGTCTATTTTATGGATATTTAAGATTTATGTCATTGCAATGGTACTGCTTCTTATCTTTTCTTCCAATCTCCTGTATTTGCAGGTGCAATGCCCACTTGAGGTTGCAAATCTTCGTCCAAGCAGGGATGTAGCTGTTCTAGATTTCTCTTATAAGTTTGGAACTACATTGGTACTGTACTCAACTTGAAATTTATCTGTTCGCTCCTCTCTTAGCTAGGGTATCCTAGTTCTGTTTTTCATTGTTTGTTGCTTCTACACAGGTCAATCCCAAGCTCCGGCTTCCAGCTGTCTTAAATAAATTTATGCAGCATATATCATTAACTGCTGAAGAATTCTTCCCACAGTGGTGGTCACTTTCTGGACCACCTTTGAAGCTACAAGAAGTGGTATGATTCTCCTGCTATTATTGTTTTAGGAATAGTAATTCTCTGTTACCTAAAGCTTTCATCTTCATCTTATCTTCTTTATGCTTCACGGGTGCATCTGCAGCATAGAATCTTAGTTATAATTAGGATTATAGTTTTTTTTTCCTCCCCCCACTTATTTTTGTTGAGGACCATGTCTCAAAGTTTATATTTGACTGCCTAAGAACAAGAAATCTCACCTCCAAAAGAGCATGAGTTGATTAAACAATCGTGACTTCCTTGAGCTGCTATGATTTGCCATGCAGACTCATAGGAGTGGTGGAAACAAGTCCTACTATTATTTAATTATTTCACTTGATAATGCACAATTTTTTCAAGGTGTATTAAACTACAGCTACTCAATAACTTTATTCTTTTCACTGTGTGTTGGTAACTACTTACATGGATCTAATGTTCTTTGATCATCTGAAATCGTGATTTGATGGTGCCTAAAATATTTGGGCATAAGACCAAATCTCTGTTAATTATGAACTATGATAGTCACCACAGAGTTCATCTTGATAAGATGGTGACTGCTTGGATCGACTTGGCTTTTAAATCTATTATGTTTCTTATTTTTTTGGGGAGATATCAGTCAGTATGATGCACTTATTGGAATTTGTAGGTTCCATACATTACAGCTACTTTAGCCGATACCAAGATCGGCGCGGAAGGGCGGAAGGATCTTTTCGATTGGTTGTCCAAGCAACTCTCTGGACTAACTGACTCATCTGATGCCTTACAGTTATTGAAGCCGGCTACGTCTGCTTTGGCGGTATCTGAGCATATGACATCATATGTTTTAGGTTTTTTAATCTACTTTGAAGTTGACCTTGTCTTTCTAACATTCAATATTTATTTAGGATAAATCATCGGATGTTCGGAAAGCAGCAGAGACGTGTGTAGGCGAAATCTTGAGAGTTTCTGGAACTGAAGCTGTATGTAATCTTGGTTATTCTTTTCAGATTCAATCAGTTAAAATATCAACAATTGTTAACCTGAAAACTGTTTTCTGTTTGCCATTCCAGGTGACCAAAAATTTAAAAGATATACGTGGGCCAGCTTTAGCTCATGTTTTAGAACGGTTGCACCCTTCTGGGGCTATCCAAGGTGAACGAACCATCACAACCATGGCCAGAATATTGTATTTTGCATTCATGCTGTCTTAATGCTGACTTTTACTGTTTTTAGAATCATTTGAATCAACGAAAGGGGTTTCTACTGGCGTGGCTTCCAAAACCAGCTTAAAGACTGCAAAGTTGAGTTCAAATGGTTACACTGATCGCTCCGTGAAGCAAGGAAATAAAGCTATTTCTTCGGTTTGTATCTTACTCGAGGCCCTTCATTTTTCTACTTTAGAAATTGTGATCTTAAAATGATCTTTTTTCCCACAACAGAAAGGTTATTCTTCGAAGGGATCTAGGCCAGAATCCATGGTGTCAGTTCAGGATCTTTCCATTGTTTAGTCTTGAATGCTATTTCATATTCTGTTATATGGGAAGCAGCATATCTAATTCCACGGTTGCGAGATCTAGCCTTTTCGGTTGATATAAGGTACACTCGGACATTTGTTTTTCTTCTTTTCATTCCATTCATTTCATTGATCTTTTGTCCATTTATGTGTGGAAATCGGTTGAAACTTGACTCCGTTTATGTTACTGAGATGTTGAGGCACTTTTCCTGAATAAGGATCCCCCTTCATTTGTTTTAGTAATTAGCTGCTTCTCGTGATATGAGAAGTACAAAACATTATTTACTTTTGAGCTTCACAAATTTAATGTGAATCAGAGTAGATTGAGACATATGAGTTGATTTACAGTAGTGTAAGCAATAGGTGGTACTAGCTGAGATATATAAGGAGGAACCACATGCATGCAATGCACATTCAAAGAGTATGATAGCATGTGACTTTTCTTTTGATCCAGTATTAATTGCTGTCAAATGATCATCTTATAAACTGTTTCTTTTTTGTTTTTTATTGGGTTTGGCAGGAGATATTCATGGTCAATATTCTGATCTGCTTCGCTTATTTGAATATGGGGGGTTTCCTCCTGAGGTGAACTATTTATTCTTAGGTGATTATGTAGATCGTGGTAAACAGAGCATAGAAACCATTTGTCTTCTGCTTGCATACAAGATCAAGTATCCAGAAAACTTCTTTCTGCTTAGAGGAAATCACGAGTGTGCTTCTATCAACCGCATATATGGCTTCTATGATGAATGCAAAAGGAGGTTTAATATCCGTCTTTGGAAGATATTTACTGACTGCTTCAACTGCTTGCCTGTTGCTGCTCTTATAGATGAAAAGATTCTTTGCATGCATGGAGGATTGTCTCCTGACTTGAGGCACTTGGATCAGATTAGGAATATCGCTCGACCTGTTGATGTGCCAGATCAGGGACTCCTATGTGATTTGTTATGGTCTGTTCCTGACAAGGATATCGAAGGATGGGGGGAGAATGACAGAGGTGTGTCCTATACGTTTGGGGTTGATAAGGTTTCAGAATTCCTCCAGACGCATGACCTTGATCTCATTTGTCGAGCTCACCAGGTAAACACAACTGGACAAAAGTAACTAGCTCCACATTGTTTTCTCTCGTACTTGATCAAGTTTTTTTCCCTTCAGAGACATCTTTCATTGATTCCAAGTATTCATTATTCATTTCCTACATGAGGTCTATGCCATCTATATATATATAATATATATACCACCTTTCCAGTATGGGTTTCAAACATTTCAACATGACAGCAGATGGCATTTACAGGTCACCTAATTTTCATAGGCTGGTGTGTTACATCTAACATCCATTCCTGACACACGACTATGAATGTTAGGCATGTCTTGGTGTGGGGCTCTGTTTATATTTTTTGCTTTGTTTGCTTTGTGGGTATTGTTGTGTGTTATTAAACTTTCCATATTGTTTACTGTTTGAGGCATTCAAGCAACCCTTTTCTGGGTGGTTCATATGTGACAACTGACAAGGATATTCTATTTTCACTGAAAATCATTCTAGAGCATGGCTATGCATATTCACCGAAAGATTCTGTCATTTGTTTTTGTTGTTTATTATAGAAGTTCCAATCATTCCTGGAAAAATTACCTGCCCCAAAATTGTTGTGGCAGAATTGTGGTTGACAATGATGCTTGTGAGCATGCAACTGTCATTCAGGTGAGCTGCTTATACCCTTTGGGATCTTCTGTTCGTTCTATCGGAGACTTGCAAGAAATTAAAGATTTTCGATATCACTGATAGTGAAATTTTGTTTATAGGTTGATAGTGCCAACAAACATGGAATTCTCTTAGAAGTTGTGCAACTTCTTACTGATCTCAACCTTATTATAGTGAAAGCGTACATATCTTCTGATGGAGGATGGTTTATGGATGGTAAGGTTTCCATTCCAGACTACTTGATTTGATTTGAAATGAACTCAAACCCTTTTATTATCATTCTCGTGCTAAACTTAAGATCATATCTTTCAGTGTTCAAAGTGACGGATGATGATGGAAATAAAATCAGAGATGAAGGACTTATCAATTATATCATAAAGGTCAGAATTCATAAACTGATTGATACTCATCTCCATTTATGTTCATAACTTTCATTTCTACCAAAACCTTTTGTGGTGCTTGCAGTACTCTACTAATAATCAAACTGTTTCATTTATGATTTTCAGTCTCTGGAAACCAATGTATGCTTTCTCTCATCTTTCAGAAGCTCTGTTGGGGTAATGCCATCTAAAGAGCACACATCGATTGAGTTAACTGGCACTGACAGGCCAGGTTTACTATCCGAATTGTCCGCTGTATTGACAGTTGGTAAAACCTTACATCAAGGTACTAATTTCATTTCACATTGTTACAATTGGTGCTTCTTTCTTGTTGATATTGTAGATATTGCAAGAATCTTTAATGTAACTAAATTTTAATGCAAACTTATCTGCTCTGTCCAGCAATGATTTGTTATCATCTCATCACCTGTTATTCCTTAACTAATTTTCATACCATTGTATAGCTTTTTGAAGAACAATGCAACACAAGTTATTGAGCCATCCACATCAGTTTCTATTGAAGAGGAGCCTTTACCTCAAGATATTCTTCTTACTGAAAAGACTCAACCAGATGATGGCACTATCGAACAAATCTTGTTTTCTTCAGGTGGAGATGTCGACGTCAATGATCTCCAAACCTTATGAGATAAGGTAACTTCCGATCTCAGTTTAGGGATCTCAAAATTGATACAACTGTAGCCTTAATTGTGCAAAAAAAGAATCTATGGCATTTTTGTTGTGGTCAAGTAGAACAGGACAAAATGAAATGATGGCATACACCAGAATAGATATTCGCGTTAATCTCGGTTCTATACTTATAAAAGTGGATATATAAACAAAAAACATGTTAGAAATGTAGGGTTAAATTGAAATGTGCTTCTAGGGTACATTTGGTTTCTTGAATTTCTGTTGAGTTTTGTTATGCCTATAATTTAGTCCTTACAACCTAGACAAGAGTTTTATCATTTAAAGTAATTTTTGGTTAGTTATCATGATTGCTGAATATTTTCTTCATTTATTAGGTTGGTTGACCTCGGAGGCCACCTTCAAAGGTAGCTCAAGCTTTGAAAAATAGTTACATGGTCACAACTTTGCATTCCATAAAGAAATCCCCTGATGCAGGTAATTGCTTAAGCAACTCATTAGCATGATTCATAAATTTTTTATCTCTATTTCGTCAGTTATGTCAAGCTGATTTTTATGCTTGTCTAATTTAATATAACTTGCAGCTGAGATCTATTTAAATAACTGATGAACATCTTAGTGTACTTGGAGAAGTTATTTGACAGAAGGAGATGTTCAAAAGGAGCTCATTGGCTTGGCTCGTGCTACATCAGATCATGCTTTCAATGCAACTATATGGGATGTCCTTGTTGACCCCAGTTATCAGGTATCAACTAAGCTGTTTTAAGGGGACATACTTCCTGTATTTGGTATATAGGTTTTAGGCATGTGACCTGGACTATTACTACCAGTACAAGTGTAAACCATGTGATCTTGACTGTTTGTACTTGTACAAGTGTCTTTAAAATGACAATGATAATAAACAAGAAACGACCTTGCGATTGTATTATCAAATGGTGAGAAATTTAAGAATAGCGTCTGAGCTGGTCATGTATCAACACTCACAACTCTAAGATAGTAGCTATGACTATGTTTGGTGGATGCCACTAAAGATAGTTTTGGGTATTACACATTGAAGAAGTTAGAAGACATGTTAATATCATAATTCTACATGTTAAGATGTTTTCCAGTTACCATTTAGTGAATTTATTTTCTGTTATCACTTTGCAGCTAAGAAAATGTTATAATACTTTTCAGGGCCAAGGACTTGGGAAGGCCCTCGTTGAGCAGCTCATAAGGGCTCTGTTACAACAGGATATTGGCAATATAACACTGTTTTCTGATAGTCAAGGTATGTAACTATGGATGTTAAATCTTGTGTTTGTATGTTACAGGAGAATTCATATAATTAACCGGCACACATGGTATATTTCTCTTCATTCCTGTGTTGAATGGGGATAAATTCTGAGTTTTGCAGCTTGCATTTAAATAATGTGACTACCCATACTTTCTGCTCAACTACAACCTTTGCAAATAGGATTTACCGATCTAGTGCTTTCTATCTAGGGATATGTAGGCCACAGTTTTCCCCTTAAGTAGCTGTCAATTAGTGGTTGTTTTATGCTAAAGTGTATGTTATACTACTTTAGTGCCAATGGGAATGAAGCCCTTTGCAATGCCAAGTGTAACAGGTGTCCTTGATAATCTTTAAAGTAAGAGCATCCACAGGTGCTTGATAAATTTAGCAACCCATTTCTTCTCCAATAGCCTGCTATATGGGTTGCTAAATAACAATCTAGCAAGTGCAAGCAGTGAAATGCAGCACCCAGATTGCATTCAAAAATCCGCAGATCATAACTGCCAGGACAGTGGGTACTCTGCAGTGAAACAGAGCGCACTCTGGTTTGCGACCAGCAGCAAGCTCGCATCAGTGCGTCCCTCGCAGAGCAGCAGTTCGTCCCTCGCAGCAGCAGCAGTGATTCTCTCGCAGCAGCAGCAGTGCGTACCTCGCATCATCAGCAGATCGTCCCTTGCAGCAGCAGCATTGCGTCTCTCGCAGCAGCATTGTTCCACTTTCTTTGTATTTGAGATATTTAAGTTTGTGTGTGTGTCATTGTATTTGAGATATTATTTGATAGATTTTGTGACTCAATGTAATACATTTTCTTATTAATTACATTACTTTGCCTCCATTCATGGAAATGTTTAAGTTTGGCACATTAAAATTTTTATTTTCTAGAAATAAAACTTATAAGATGTAATAAAAGTCATTTGATAGCAAAAAAAAATTTAAAAAAAAAAAAAAAAATTTGCCATGGTTTTAAACCGTGGCTAATTATTGCAACGGCTAAAAATCGTGGCTACCTTGCCACGGCTTATAACCGTGGCTAGTACTGGCCACGGCTTAAAACTGTTGCTAAAGCTATTGCAACAAAGCTATTGCAACGGCTTAAAACCGTGGCCAAACTTGCAACGGTTTTAAGCCGTGGCTACTCCTGCCCACGGCTTAGAACCGTGGCTAATATTTTGGCAACGGTTTATAACCGTGGCTAAATCATCAACCGTCCTCGAGATAAAACCGTTGCTAATATTTTAGCCACGGTTGTTAGCCGTTACTAGGGATTTAGCGACGCCTCTACAGGCCACGGTTCTAAGCCATGCCAATGGGTTACCCCCACGGTTTAAAACCGTTGCTAATGGCCATTTTTGGTGTAGTGACAAAAGTCCTTAGTCATAAGTCTCCTTATCAAGTTCTTCTAAATCGACTTCCAAATTATCGTGCTCTTCATGTATTTGGTTGCTTATGCTTTCCTTTCATTCGTCCATATAATCAACATAAGCTCCAATTCAGGTCAGTTGCTTGTGTATTTCTGGGTTATAGTTTAGATCATAAGGGGTTTTTGTGTCTTGATCAAGTCTCTGGTAGAGTATATGTCTCTCCAAATGTAGTGTTTGATGAATATCGTTTTCCTATGCACAATCCTACTTCATTGCTTCCATCAGTTCCCATTCCAGATGAAGTGTCCAATGTGATCACTTCAGTTGTTCCTAAGTCCTCCACTAGTTCAGTTTCTTTGTCTCCTACTAATGCTCCTTCTCCTAATGTTCCAACTGCTGCTCCAACTGATGCTCATTCTTCTTCTACTCTGCCTCCAATTGATGCTCATTCTTTGCTTCCAGCTGATGTTCCTTCCACAGAATCCATCCCATCTTCTTCTATTCCAACTCGCATGCTTACCCGCTCTATGGTTGGTATTTCAAAGAGGAAACAAATCTTTGATTTATCTGTTGTTAAAATCTCAGAACCTACTACTTTGAGACAGGCTCTTAAAGATCCATACTGGGTTCAAGCCATGGAAAAAGAAATTTTTGCTTTACATTCAAATGGCACTTGGACTTTGGTTGATCCACCTAGTAATGTGAACATTATAGGTTGTAAATGGGTTTATAAGCTCAAATACAAGCCTGATGGGAGTATTGACAGGTACAAAGCTCGCCTGGTTGCCAAAGGCTTTAATTAGACATATGGTTTGGATTACTTTGAGACGTTCAGTTCTGTTGTAAAATCTGCCACTATACGTATTGTTCTCACCATTGCGGTCAGTTTTCAATGGGATATTAGACAACTTGATGTTCATAATGCCTTTTTGAATGGAGATCTTGAAGAACAAGTATTCATGACTCAACCGCCTGGTTTTTCAGACATTCAATTTCCATCTAAAGTTTGTCAACTACGGAAGTCACTGTATGGTCTAAAACAGTCGCCTCGTGCTTGGTTTTCTAAGCTGAGTGGTGCTCTTCTAAGATGGGGTTTCACTGCTTCTCGGACTGATAGCTCCATGTTTATCAAAGTTGATAAGCATTCTGTTCTTATAATGTTGATCTATGTGGATGATATCATTGTTACTGGCAGCTTTTCGAGTCTTATTTCCTCCCTCATTGCTCAGTTGAATTTTGTTTTTGCTCTTCGTGACTTGGGGGCGTTGTCCTACTTCTTGGGTATTGAAGTTCATCGATGTAATGGTGCTCTACATCTCAGTCAGGCTAAGTACATTGCTGACCTTCTTAATCGTGCTGCTATGGTGGATTGCAAGTCCTCTCCTACTCCTGGAACTGTTGGTAAACCTTTATCTCAGTTTGATGGAACTCCTTTTATGACTGCTATTACATATCTTAGTATTGTAGGTGCTCTCCAATATGTCACCATGACTAGGCCAGATATTGCTTTTGCCGTAAATAAGGCTTGCCAATTTATGCAAGCTCCTACGTCGTCTCACTGGATGGCTGTCAAGCGCATTCTGCGTTATCTAAAAGGCTCCTCTCATGATGGTTTACTCATTCAACCTACTCGTGACCTTACTATCGAAGCCTTTTCTGATGCTGACTGGGGATCCAATCTTGATGACAGACGCAGTGCCAGTGGTTACTTGGTTTACTTAGGTGGCAATCTGATATCTTGGTCTGCTACCAAACAGCGTGTTGTCTCCAGAAGCAGTGCTGAATCTGAATATCGAGGTCTTGCTCTTGCCACTTCTGAGGTAATATGGATCCAGGCTTTGTTAAAGGAACTTTGTGTTCCTCTTGCTAGTCCTCCTGCTCTATGGTATGACAACATCAGTGCCTACCATCTTGCCAAAAATCCAGTTTTTCATGCACGGACCAAACATATTGAGATTGATTTGCATTTCATCCGTGATCATGTTCCTCGAGGTGGCACCCCACTTGGAACCTGTACGCTCCGAGTGGTTTCGAAGGCAAGGGAGGCACACTTGGGTGAGGTGTGTTCGGCAGAGGAGGAGAGTGCGATTGTGGAAAAGTAGCGAGATTTCTTATTTTTTTTTATTTTTTGTGTATGTGCATGATTACCTTAAAGGAAGAAACTAAATGCTCATTCAACCATTGAATGAGAACTACATGTCTTCCTAAAGGTAGAAAAATGTGTTTGTTTAATATTTCAATAATAGTCTAATATGATTATGAATTGTATTGTTGTTGCATGTATGAGGATTGATAACTCATAAACTTTATTTATTAGTAATAAATAATGCATATTTATTTATTATGATGATAACACCATTGCCTCATTGAGGAACTACCTGATGGTGTGGTTATTTATTGTTTGGTTTATTTTAATGTTGTCATGTGCGGATTTATTGATTTGGGATGAAGATTTTTCACACCAGCTTTATTGCTGACCCGAGTGAGCTTTTGCTTCTTGGGTACATTCCTTTTGGAATGTAGCCGAGTAGTCTTTCAGGTTTAGAGATTTTGAGCTGCATTACTGGAGTTCCGCTAGTGAGCTAGCCATGCCAGTCTTCTCCGGGTTAGATTTTTATTTGTTTCAGATGTTTAGTTCATGCTGCTATTTGTTTCTGTTATTATTGAATTTTCACGTCCCGAGTTTTTGGGGGAAACGGATAATCCTACGTGGATTTTGGGATTTTCGTTTTCCTCAAAAATCGGGGCGTGACACCAAGCATCTTACAAGTGCTCGGTTCTCCTATCTCAAGTCTCATCTTGGTCTTGTTTCCTATCCCTTGCACTTGAGGGGGGATGATAGACAGAGTCTAAGATGGGTTGTTAGCATAAATAGATTGTTAGCATAAACTGTAATCAGTTAGAGTATGAGCTGTATGTAGTTAGTATGAGCTGTATGTAATTTGTTAGTGTAAGTTCTTGATTATGAGATGTAATCCGTTCTATCTATAAATACATAGAAAGCTCTCTGAATTGCTCATTCAAGCAATTGCAGAGTTTCAACCTGTTCATACTTTTCTAACTCATAGTGCTTTGACTACATTCCCATTTATCATGTCTCTCTTCTTGATCTTGATGTTAGTGCCTAATAAATGGAGCAAATGGTTTGAAACTTCTTGCACGGTGGGGCGGATGGGAGCAAGAGTTTCAGCCTTTAAGGTGTGAATTGGTGATGCTTCCTAAAGACAATGGAGGCTTTGGAGAACTTTCAAGAAGATGCGTGTCTCCTTGTTGGGAAGTGGTTATAAAGGTACAAGGAACCCGATACTCATTGAAGGAGAGTTATAAAATTAAGTATGATGGGAGTGGGAATGGATGGATTCCTAGTGATCCATCTGGCTTTATGGTTACAGGTATGCTTGGAAGAGGAGACAAATTATGTTTTTGGCATGACAAATGGTACCCAAGTTCTTTGCTGGGGATTCCATTGGAGAATGGTGGAACCTTCATTTGAGAAGGGCACTTGAAGAGTTTGGCACAACTTGAGCTTTTGGCACCAAGCAATGATGACTGTTAAAGGAGTTGTTGGTTTCTTGTCGATGCAAGCCCAACCCTGAGGCTAGACCAAATTCCCTACTTCGGTCGTGCGGAGGAACTGTGTGCCTCTCGAAGTCTCTTTCACTCTTATGGAATCTCACCGTTATAGGATAATTTATTTTAGATGGTGTATTAAAGTTGGACGCCGAGTGTCCATGTGTGATTGTGGTGTGGAGTCTCGGGGCCAAACTTCATCATTGTGACTTCGCTAGATTTATTTGGCACCAATTAAAAAAATCATGCTTGTGTGATGCCTTAGATCGTTAAGGATTTACTCCTTGGGTGGAAGTGTCAAGCCTACGCCCTTTGTTAAATTACTTAATAACTAAAACACTAATTATTTATTACTTTAAATAATATACAACAATAAAATAAGCATTAACAAATGGTTAAAAAAACTGAATATTGGCGCCGCCACAGTGAAATTCAATTTTGGGATGGAAATTTGTGATGTGAGGCGGCTCCTTGCAAAAAGTTCGACGACTCAATTGCGACGGCATTGCAACACCATATCAGACAAAGGATAAGGGAAGGGTGGCTTGGTCTCTAGTTTCCTATGCCATTGGCAAGAAGGGAACACCGGATATTTGGGAGCTCTTATGTGGAGAGCATGTCGTGGATAGAATGCATTTTCTTTAGGGCTGTTCCGAAAGCTGAGCAAACAGAACAAACCCTTTTCTTTATGGTTGTACGCTTTTGATTCAGTTCAGTTTTGAATTTTTACAAATTCGGATGGGTTTACAATTTCAACATTTTTTAAATCAAATTAAACTTAATCGACAAGGAGTAGTGTAGTGATGTGTACGTTTGTATATCCAAGTCCTGCACAAAATTATTCATGATGGTAGTAGTTAATACTCTAAGAACAATAGTAGCATCTGGTGCATAAAATTATTCATGATTTGTAACTAACCCAATTTCTTAGTAAAAAAACTTGTTTAAATAGTTTTACTTTTAAGACATTGGGAACATATATTGCCAAAGGAAGGATTAAATATAAGTTTTTCTCCTTTACTTTGGCTATCAACTTCTCACTAGAGATGGAAAAAGTTAATTCATGCACAAGCGTCCATGCTAAAGAAAAAAGGGTTCTTCATCTCCAAGACTTCAAACTTTGAACCCAACTTTGAGTTTTTCATCTCCAACGCTCTGAAGTTCAACCAAATCTCGGGGCAATATCTTTTAAACAATTGATTGATAGGGAGGAAGATATATATTGAGATAATTTTTTTTGTGTTATTGAATGAAAATACAAAAATTTTGAATTTCAGATAATCTATAATCTATAGAGGTATGGGTTTTTCCTTTTTGGGTTCCTATATATATATCACTCTTCGACAATCTCTATAACCATTTTTTACATTCATGAAATGTACATTTAACAAGCCCACCAACCGATGTGAGACAAGCAATTTACGACACAAAGTAACCCGGCTCAGTTTCGATATAAAGAAATGCAAACTGATAATATCGGTTATCTCGGCTTGGTTTTGAGGTGCCAAGGTTTGCCACTAGAGCCTTGTCAGAGCTTTTTTCAAAGCATAGAGATTTTAGTGTGGTTTCACCACCTTAACTAACTAATGTATGGTCCTGCAGCGCTCTAAGGTTGGGATGAGGAGCCTAAAAAAAATAAAGACTTAGCGGAGCCACGAGGGAGCCCCGGCAATAGACTACCATAGCACAAAACAACCTTGCAAAGCTCCAAACCTACCCTGGTCTTCCCTCAACCCCACCTCACCCAGATTGAAAAGGATCCAAGCAACCCACCAAAGTGGCTGCTAATTCAAGATGTCCTTCATCATGTGGTGTGTTTCTTATCAAAACTGGAAGTCTACTGCCCAAAGTCATCAAACCTTAAAAAGGCCTATGCTGGCGAAAAATAAATAAACCTTGATCAATAAATGTAACCTTGAAAAAAAAAAAAAAACCATTCATTAAGTTACAACCTTTACTGTTGTCGTTTTTGATACTTTAAGGTTTAAACAGGAAGGCAAAGGTTCTTAGAGGCTCCAAGTGGGATACCTCATGCACAAGGCAGCAATCAATACGTGCTTGTGTTGTTTTGACTTGCCAGAGCTTGTTATCATGTTTTCATGTTGTGAAATTAGTCAGTGTGATCAATAGGGTTTTCCCTTCCATATTGTTCTTTCTTTTATTCATTTTTTTCTCCTCTTTGTTCTCACCGCTTGTCCTCACGTTTTACATTTTCTTTCTTCCCGTTTACACCTTCCAGTACACCAACGTAAAAATATTGTAAAGATCTCGTGAGCCCAACATGCCATACACTTGTTTAGTATCTGCCTATGCATCAGTTTTAATCAATCTAAATATCAATTTTGATGTAAAATATGAAGAGCTTAGTAATCTCATGAAGCTTTGTAGCATGGTTTTTTAGATTCGTATATTGGACTGTAAACAGGAGTGCGCAAGTTCCTCTTAGAGTGCCAACCTAGGATGCTTGTGTCTAGTGATGCTAATGATGCAAGAAGGAAACGAGCAGACAAAATTAACAAGCAAAACATCATGTCCTCATATGCAAGTTTGGGTGTTAGAGAATTAATCTAGACTAGTTCTAGAAGAGTTGTGTCTTTTGGTGTTCCAATGTGTCTTTTAGTATTACTAAGTGTCTTTTACTAAGAGATGTGTCTTTTACTAAGTGGTCATGTGAGTCCTATTTAAACCCATGTATTATTTGGTTTCAATCAATGTGAATCAAGTGAGTTCTCTACACATCAGAGTTCTAGTGTTATCAAGAGATTACAATCTCTCTTGTTTTCCTTATTCTTTTTCATTCACATAGTTGGTTAAATCCCAACAAATTGGTATCAGAGCCTAGTTGAGAGAACCATGGCGTCCAACAACAACAATTCCGTCCAACCTCCACTTCCTTTTCTTACCAGTAAAAACTACAATCATTGGAGAATGAAGATGATGGCCCTATTTGGTTCACAAGACCTATTGGAGATCGTAGAGATTGGTTTCCAAGAGCCCGAAGATGAAACAACTCTTAATGCACAAAACTTGGCCGAGTTGAAGTCTAACCGCAAGAAAGACTACAAAGCCAAGTATTTCATTATGCAAACAATAGATGAAGTTATTTTGGACAGAATTTCAGTAGCCACAACGGCTAAACAAGCTTGGGATATTCTTTATTCTTCATACAAAGGAGATGACAAAGTCAAGATGGTGCGTCTACAAACTCTTCGAGGGGAGTTTGATACACTAAGAATGAAGGAGTCCGAGACTATTGAAGACTACTTCAATCGGGTTATCTCAATTGTCAACCAATTGAGATTGAATGGTGAGAATCTAGAAGACCAAAGAATTGTCGAAAAGATCCTTCGGAGTTTGACTCAAAAATTTGAGTCTAGTGTTGTTGCTATTGAAGAATCCAAGGATTTATCTTCTTTGTCGGTGGAGAGTTTATTGGGATCACTACAATCCCATAAACTACGAATGAAGCAATATGATTCTAGTTCTATTGAACAAGCCTTTCAAACGCAAGTCTCTTTTAGAGATACCTCTAAAGATGGCTTGAGAGGAAGAGGTCGTGGAAGAGCCACTTCTCGTGGTAGAGGAATAGGCTATGGTGGACAAGAGAAATCTCATGATGGTGAGGCTTCATCTTATCGAGGAAGAGGGAGAGAAAGATCTTCCTTATCAAATATTCAATGCTATCGTTGTCATATGTATGGCCATGTCAAGAAATATTGTAGAAAGAAGATGGAGGAGGACAACAAAGAATCCAATTTTATGCATGAGGAGGAAGAAGACAATCTTTTCCTTACATGCAATGTTCATGGCGCTTCCTTAGAAGATGTGTGGTTCGTGGATAGTGGTTGTAGCAACCACATGACCGGGAACAAGAAGGCCTTTGTTGAGATAAATGAGACATTTCAAAGTGAAGTTAGAACCGGAGATGACAACAAGCTTCATGTCAAAGGAAGGGGTGATATTCTTGTCAAAACCAAGCAAGGAATAAAGCGGATCTCAAATATATTTTATGTTCCAGGCCTTAAGCACAATCTCTTAAGTGTTGGGCAACTTCTTTTGAAGGGGTATGAAGTAAATTTCAAGGGAGCTTTGTGTGAGATCAAAGATAAGAATGATGTTATCATTGGAAAAGTGGGAATGACCAAAAGCAAAATGTTTCCTTTATCTTTCCAAAGTAACATTAATTCTTGTTTATATACTATTCAAGACAAGTCTTGGCTATGGCATTATCGATATGGTCACTTGAGTTTTAAAACTCTATCTCTTATGGGCAAGAAGAATCTTGTGGAGGGCTTGCCTACAATTCAACTTCAAGATACAGTATGTGAAGGATGTGTCTTGGGGAAGCATAGTAGGAATTCTTTTCCTAGTGGGAAGGCATGGAGAGCATCAAAGCCACTTGAGCTTGTGCACACCGATCTTTGTGGGGCAATGCATACTACTTCAATTGGCGGTAATCGTTATTTTGTTACCTTCATTGATGACTATAGTAGGAAGACTTGGATATATTTTCTAAAACAAAAATCGGAAGTATATGGTTGTTTCAAAAATTTCAAGGCTTTTGTTGAAAAGCAAAGTGGTTTCCAATTGAAAACTCTTCGCTCGGATCAAGGGGGAGAATATATTGATCATGGGCTTCGAGATTTCTTAAAAGAGCATGGTATTCGACATCAATTTTCAGTCCGTGGTACCCCACAACAAAATGGAGTCGCCGAAAGAAAAAATCGCACAATTATGGAGTTGGCTAGAAGTATGTTGAAGGCCAAGGGATTGCCAAATTCCTTTTGGGCGGAAGCGGTAGCATGTGTTGTTTATCTATTGAATCGTTCCTCTTCTAAAAGTGTGCAAGATAAGACGCCACAAGAAGCTTGGAGCGGACACAAACCAAGTGTTGATCACTTGAGAATTTTCGGAAGCATTGCCTATTCACATGTACCGGATGAAAGAAGGAAGAAGCTAGATGACAAGTCCGAGAAATGCATTTTTGTTGGATATAGTGAATGTTCCAAGGCATACAAGTTGTATAATCCCCTCACCAAGAAACTTATTATAAGCCGTGATGTGAAGTTCAATGAAGGAGAATCTTGGAATTGGAAAGAAAATGCAACCAAAGAAAATTCAAGTTGCATAGAAATCGAAGAAGAAATTGAAGCTCCAATTGAAGAAAACGAAGAGGATGGTGTTCCACCTTCTTCTCCCAATTCTACTTCATCACCCTCTTCATCTTCAAGTTCAACTTCAACTTCAAGTTCCCCTTCGAAGAAGACAAGGAGTATCCAAGATCTTTATGAACAAACAAGTAGCAATTTGGGTGACGATTTGGCCAATTTGGATGATGATTTGGTTAATTTTGCTTTGTTTGTTGATGCCGATCCACTTATGTTTGAAGAGGCTTCTAAAGATGAGAAGTGGAAGCTTGCAATGGATAATGAAATTGATGCTATTCAAAGAAACAATACTTGGGAACTTGTTGATCTCCCAAATGGCAAGAAACCCCTTGATGTGAAGTGGGTTTACAAAACAAAATTGAACTCAAAAGGCGAGGTTGATAAGCACAAAGCACGCTTGGTGGTGAAAGGCTACAAACAAAAGTATGGTGTTGATTTCCAAGAAGTATTTGCACCCGTGGCTCGCCTTGAAACAATTCGAACAGTACTTGCATTGGCAGCTCAAAGAGAATGGAAAGTCTATCAAATGGATGTCAAATCGGCATTCTTGAATGGCTTTCTTGAGGAGGAAGTTTATATAACTCAACCACCTGGTTATGTGAAAATTGGAGAAGAAAAGAAAGTATGTCATTTGGAAAAAGCCTTATATGGGCTTAAACAAGCACCAAGGGCATGGTATAGTCGTATTGATGGCTATTTTTTGAAGAATGGTTTTAAAAGATGTCCCTTTGAACATACTCTATACACCAAGGAAGGATCTCATAATGATTTTTTGATAGTATGCTTATATGTTGATGATTTAATCTTCACCGGAAGTTGTTCAAGTATGAATGAAGATTTCAAGAAAGCTATGATGAATGAGTTCGAGATGACCGACATGGGACTACTCCATTATTTTTTGGGCATTGAAGTTAAACAACAAAGAGATGGGATTATCATCACTCAACGGAAGTATGCACAAGAGTTATTAAGAAAGTTTAGAATGGAGGGCGCACTACCAATTAGCACACCTATGGAGGCTGGTTTGAAGCTAAGCAAATGTGAAGACAATAGGCATGTTGATGGAACTCTTTATAGAAGTCTTGTTGGTAGTCTTATGTACTTGACTTCCACTAGACCCGATCTTATGTTTGCGGTGAGTATGCTTAGTAGATTCATGGAATCTCCTAGGCAAAATCATTGGGAAGCTGGAAAAAGAGTCTTAAGGTATGTGAGTGGAACAATTCATGAAGGCATTCAATTCACGAAAGTGGAAGAACCAAGTTTGGTAGGTTATTGTGATAGTGATTGGGGAGGAAGTGTTGATGATAGTAAAAGCACTTCCGGATATGTTTTTAATATTGGTTCCGGCGCAATCTCATGGGCATCTAAAAAGCAAGCTATTGTGACTCTCTCTACAACCGAGTCCGAATATGTCTCACTGGCTTTTGCATCTTGTCAAGCACTTTGGTTGATTTGGGTTTTGAGTGAACTCAAGCATGGACTTGTTAGTTCTCCTACACTGTTTTGTGATAACAGTTCGGCTATTTCACTTACAAAGAATCCGGTTTTTCATGGCAAAAGCAAGCATATAAGGATCAAATATCATTTCATTCGAGACTTGGTTAAGGAGGGACATATCAATGTGAAATTTTGCAGATCTCAAGATCAAGTTGCCGATATTTTCACTAAAGCTTTGAAGACCGACACATTCAACAAATTGAAGAAGAAGCTTGGAATGGTGATAGTCTAGCTTAAGGAGGGATGTTAGAGAATTAATCTAGACTAGTTCTAGAAGAGTTGTGTCTTTTGGTGTTCCAATGTGTCTTTTAGTATTACTAAGTGTCTTTTACTAAGAGATGTGTATTTTACTAAGTGGTCATGTGAGTCCTATTTAAACCCATGTATTATTTGGTTTCAATCAATGTGAATCAAGTGAGTTCTCTACACATCAGAGTTCTAGTGTTATCAAGAGATTACAATCTCTCTTGTTTTCCTTATTCTTTTTCATTCACATAGTTGGTTAAATCCCAACAGTTGGAAGTTACCGTACAATAAGAATTTGCTTGAGAAATGAGAAACAAGATTTTGAAAAATGAAATTTGTAAATTATGATTAGAAGTGGTCACACACATATGTTGTGCAGATAGAGGACAGTGTTGCAGATGAGGGACAAGTGTGTGTGCTTACATAGTAATATAAGCGATTTGGTAGTTCTATGGAATTGCTTCCCTTCTATTGGAGTAATAAAGACTTTTGTGTTTTTGAAAAAAGAAAACAAACATTATGCATTTTTATTGGAATACATTTTCTGTTGCATATCTGTTCTCTGTTAGGATGATTTCTGATGCTCCTATTTTTCAGGAAATGGCAAAACTGTACAAATTTATGATGGTAGACGTTCTCTTCCTGACGGCCACAGTGATGATCCCATGTCTATTTTGACCAGTGAGAAACCAAATGTAAAGGCTGATCAGGGCATGGGTGAGATACACTATTTTCGTGATTTAGATGATGAGATGCCAGACTCTGATGAGGACCCAGATGATGATTTGGATATATAAGTCTCCTAGACAAAGAACCACTGTGCAAAGTCAAATGCCCTTTCTGCTTTGAACTGGAAAGTTTTCCATGGAGTGTTTGCTGTAACGACCCGCTCCCACATGACACCATATTGTCCGCTTTGGGCTACCAACCGGCCCGCACGGCTTTAAAACGCGTGTTGTCATGTAGAGCGACCTCGCACACTTAAAGCACATCCCCCTTCCGTACCCAGGCGATACGGGACTATGACCCCCCTTGTAGCTCGTCCAACCCTTCTTGGCCTATTGGGCCTGTTGGGCTTGTTGGGCCCTCTACCCTCACCCTCACCCTCACCTCAGGTCCGCCCACTTAGGGTCTCACAATCCACCCCCCTTAAGGCCAAACGTCCTCGTTGGTCACACAGGCACAACGTCCACGTCGCCAGAGGGCCCACCAACACCGTGGCATACTTCCGGCTGGGTCAGGCTCTGATACCAACTGTAACGACCCGCTCCCACATGACACCATATTGTCCGCTTTGGGCTACCAACCGGCCCGCACGGCTTTAAAACGCGTGTTGTCATGTAGAGCGACCTCGCACACTTAAAGCACATCCCCCTTCCGCACCCAGGCGATATGGGACTATGATTCCCCTTGTAGCTCGTCCAACCCTTCTTGGCCTATTGGGCCTGTTGGGCTTGTTGGGCCCTCTACCCTCACCCTCACCCTCACCTCAGGTCCGCCCACTTAGGGTCTCACAGTTTGCTTGTGGTTGATCCTTCATTTCATGTAGGTAGGGTTAGTTGCCACTGTAGAAAAGCTCAAGGTGACCAGCCTGGATTTGAACGTTGTCGAAGAAGGCAGTTTAGGCAAATTCTTCTTAGTATTGGAACTAGTCCAGAGTTTTGACCCGCAGGTAGCGCATTTAAGAGTATTATGCAATTGTGCAAGACGTGTAAGATGTGCACTGGGGGTATGAGGCTATCCTGATCAATTTGTTGTGTTTTTTTTTTTTTTTTTTTTTGTAGAGAAAATTTTGAAGTTACTATTCTAGCCTATTCACTGAGATTCTGAACAAGGTTATAAGAGCTTAGAATGTATTCTTCAGTTTTACTTTTCACTAATAGAATGTATTCTTCATATTATGAAGGCTGTTACTTTTTACCTGTACAAATTTGTTTCCGACATGTTGGCAAGATTTTCGGGATAGAAAGATTGCATTAGGATCTTTCCTTTGGTGGAGATTTTCTCTCCTCTGTACTTGGTCTTTATTTTGGGTTAACTTCTTTTGTTGGAGATTTTCTCTCCTTATACTTAGTCTTTAGTTGGGGTTAACTTCTTTAATTGGAGATTTGTATAGCTTTGGTTTTTCTGTATATATGTAAACGTGAATATCAATGAAGAAGACGAATTTTCTGTGCCAAAAATTATCATGGTATCAAAGCCATCGAAATTCCTCTAAAAAAAAAAAAAAAAAATCGAAACTTCTGTGAATCGCCATGGCCGGAGGAGGTAACAGTGGCAAGAAAAAGAATGATGCTATCACGCCGTATATGTTAACCTCAGCAGATAATCCTAGAGCACTTGTGACTCATGTGCAATTAAAAGGAACGAATTATGAAGAATGGGCAAAAGCCATGAAAGTGGCGTTGCGGGCCAAGAAGAAACTTAGTTTTATCGATGGAACGATTCCGCAGCCAGTGGATAACTCGACAGAAATTGAAGATTGGTGGATGGTGAATTCCATGTTGGTGGCATGGATATTCAACACTATTGAGCCGTCCTTACGTTCGACCATTACTTACAGGGAGAACGTAAAGGAACTTTGGGATGATTTGCAATTGCGCTTTGCGATTGCCAATGGACCGCGTATTCAACAATTAAAATCAGAATTGGTGGAGTGCAAGCAACGTGGACAACCTGTTGTAACCTATTTTGGTCGATTGAAGATGTTGTGGGATGAATTAAATGACTATGAGCCGATTTTGACTTGCGGATGTGATGGGTGTAAGTGCAAAATCACGGAGCGTTTGATCAAGAGACGCGAAGACAACCAAATCCATCAATTTTTTATGGGATTGGAAGACTCCATGTTTGGTACGGTGTGCTCAACCATACTAAATATGGAACCATTGCCAGGCTTGAATCGAGTCTATGCAATGATTGTTACGGAAGAAAGGCATCGCGAGATAGCACGAGGAAAAAATGACAAAAGTGAAGCTGTGGCCTTTGCTATTCACGCGAAGGGTCGATATAACAAAGAAAAGAATGAGACTTGCAAACACTGTGGAAGAACGGGACATGATGCGAATGGGTGTTTTCAGATTATTGGGTACCCAGAATGGTGGGGACACAGACCTCATGGTGGAGGACGTGGGAGTGGCCGCGGTGCTGGACGCGGAACTGGTAGTGGACGTGGTCCATCTCGTGCGAATGTTGTGCACAGTGTGACTGGACGTGGGACAACGTTATTTGTGACTGAGGCAGATCGTGCAGGCCTTCCCGGCCTTACCGAAGATCAATGGACAACGCTTGTGACGATGTTGAACGCCCAAAAGATTACTCCCACAGAAAAGCTGACTGTTAAGATCTCTGAACAACAGTGGATTCTTGACTCTGGCACTTCGCATCATATGACCAGATGTATTGATCTCCTTATTGATGTTTGTGAAGTGGCTCCATGTCCCGTGGGACTACCGAATGGAAATGAAACAATGGCAACGAAAGAAGGAACTGTGGTTATTGGAGATCAATTGAAATTGTCACATGTTTTATTTGTCCCACAGTTGAATTGCAATTTGTTGTCTGTTGGTAAATTACTTTGTGAAGCAAACTTTATAATCACTCTTACTAATAAGTTGTGTGTGATACAGGACCGAACCTCGAGGACCCTGATTGGTGTGGGTGAACAACGTGACGGGATCTATGTCTTGCGGTGTGTGACATCGACGCGCGTGCACAAGGTAAAATGCAATAATGATGTTGAACTGTGGCATTGTCGTATGGGACATCCGTCTTATCGTATTGTAGGTACCCTACCACATTTTAATTCAGTTATTGTTGATTCGGAAAATAAAGTGTGTGAAATTTGTCTGCGTGCAAAACAAACTAGAGATGTCTTTGAACAAAGTAGTCATAATGCAAATGAGTCTTTTTCCCTAATTCATTGTGATTTATGGGGGCCTTATCGTGTCTCGTCCTCTTGTGGAGCAGTTTATTTCTTAACCCTCGTGGATGATTTTACTAGAGCAATGTGGATTTATTTGCTCATTGAGAAATCTGAATTGCATAATATTTTGAAGAATTTTTGTTCTATGATTAGTAGACAGTTTGGTAAGGAAGTGAAAATATTGAGGAGTGATAATGGTACTGAATTTACTTCACTAAAGTCTTTCTTTGTTGAAAAAGGAATTGAATTTCAAACATCTTGTGTTGGGACTCCTCAACAAAATGGTAGAGTAGAAATAAAGCATCGTCATATCATGAATGTGGCTCGTGCCTTGCGTTTTCAGGCTAGTCTTCCCATTCAATTTTAGGGAGAATGTGTGTTGGCCGCTGGGTATTTGATTAATAGGACACCCTCCTCCGTTTTGGGTGGGAAAACCCCTTATGAAGTCCTGTTTAATACTGCTCCATCTTATGACAACATTCGTACATTTGGGTGTTTGTGCTTTGCTCGAGTTCGGGAAAATGATAAATTTGCATCTAGAAGTCGTAAATGTGTTTTTGTGGGTTATCCGTATGAAAAGAAGGGATGAAAATTGTATGATTTGGAGATAAATGAGTTTTTTGTTTCTCGTGATGTTGTTTTTAGTGAGGGGGAGTTTCCATTTCAAAAACCCCCTACTAATCCTATTATTGCCACAAGCAACGAGTTCCTAGTTGAGGATGTCGTTGGTGATGAAAATTCCACGGATCCAACGCCGTTACAGTTGGGTATAGATGATGCGTCGCAGAAGCCTATCGACAGGGGGAGTGTTGGTATTGTTGAATCTGTGTCCATTGCTCCTAGTGCTACAGAAGGCAGTACACGGCGTCCTCCGAGCCGTTTACAGGGCTATGTGTGTCACACCACTCGCTGCCCCGATCCCGTCACACCAAATCCTACTCCTCAGTTGTCCTCAAGTACTCCCTATCCCATCGCTAATTATGTAAGTTGTGATAATTTTTCTGCACCACATCGTCATTTTTTGGCAGCTATTACAGCCGAGACTGAGCCTACCCGTTTTTCTGAGGCTGTCAAACATGACAAATGGCGCACTGCTATGCAAGAAGAAATAAGGGCTCTCGAAGATAATGGAACGTGGACTGTGGAGATTTTTCCTTCTGGGAAGAAACCCATCGGTTGCAAATGGGTTTACAAAATGAAGTACAATTCCGATGACTCAATTGAGCGTCATAAGGCGCGCCTGGTGGTGCTTGGGAACAATCAGAAAGCAGGGATCGATTACAATGAAACGTTTGCTCCTATTGCTAAAATGGCTACAGTGAGAGTTCTGTTAGCAGTGGCCGCCGAAAAGAATTGTTATTTGCATCAAATGGATGTTCGTAATGCATTTTTACATGAGGACCTTGACGAAGAAGTTTATATGCGGCCACCCAACTGGTTTTTCTGGCTCATCTCCTGGGAAAGTGTGCCGACTACGGAAATCTCTTTATGGTTTGCGGCAGGCACCTCGAAATTGGTTTGCTAAACTCTCATCTGCATTAAAAACTTATGGATTCCTGCGGTCTTATTCTAATTATTCTCTGTTTACGTTTAAACGGAATGGTGTTATTCTGGTTGTTCTTGTGTATGTTGATGATTTGATTATAGCAGGAGATGATTCGGGAATGTTGGCAAGATTTAAGGAATATTTTAATGCTTGTTTTCACATGAAAGATCTTGGTAAATTGAAGTACTTCTTGGGGATTGAAGTCGCCCGTGGTGCCGAAGGGATATTTTTATCTCAACGCAAATATGCGTTGGACATAGTCGCAGAAACAGGAAAGTTGGGCGCCAAACCAGCCACTATTCCACTGGAGCAAAATCATGGACTTGCTTTAGATAACAGCCCTTTCATGGCCAACCAAGAGTAGTATCGTCGTCTTGTTGGACGATTGATTTACCTGACAATTACACGTCCTGAGTTGTGCTATTCGGTTCATACATTGGCTCAATTCATGCAATCACCGCGAACCCGTCATTGGGAAGCAGCTTTACGAGTGGTCCGCTATATCAAAGGATGTCATGGGCAGGGAATTCTCTTACGCACTAGCACCGATGTTCAACTACATGGCTACTATGACTCTGATTGGGCTAGTTGTCCAGTCACTCGCCGGTCCATTACCGGGTACTTTGTACTTCTTGGGTCTTCACCAATCTCGTGGAAAACAAAGAAACAACACACGGTTTCTCGGTCTTCTGCTGAGGCCGAGTATCGCTCTCTAGCAACGCTCACGTGTGAGCTTAAATGGTTGAAGGGTCTATTATACTCGTTGGGAGTCTCTCATACACGGCCTATGCGTGTATATTGTGATAGTCAAGCTGCCATGCATATCGCAGCTAATCCGGTGTTTCATGAACGTACCAAGCACATAGAAGTGGATTGTCATCTCGTTCGGGATGCTATCCAAGATGGTCTCATTTCTACTCACTATGTCCGAATTGGCGATCAATTAGCTGATATATTCACCAAAGCTATCGGCAAGAAACAATTTGCGTCTTTTCTCGACAAGTTGGACATTCGAAATCTTCATGCACCAACTTGAGGGGGAGTGTTGGCAAGATTTTCGGGATAGAAAGATTGCATTAGGATCTTTCCTTTGGTGGAGATTTTCTCTCCTCTGTACTTAGTCTTTATTTTGGGTTAACTTCTTTTGTTCGAGATTTTCTCTCCTTATACTTAGTCTTTAGTTGGGGTTAACTTCCTTAATTGGAGATTTGTATAGCTTTGGTTTTTCTGTATATATGTAAACGTGAATATCAATGAAGAAGACGAATTTTCTATGCCAAAAATTATCACGACATCAGTTTAGTTTTTCATCTGCATGTTCTGATTTTCAATAAAATGATGGGGTATGCCTCACTGGTTGTGCATATAGTCGTGATTGATACAGTGTGGTCTGCATATAGCCATGACTGTAGGGAAAACCGTCTGGGGACAAATGAATTACTGAAAAACAATGCTAAATGGCAACCGATGTTAGTTGATTCATATGTTCATGTGAATGGACAATGATGACCGAAATAGTTAGAAGGGATATGCTATTTTAGATTCTAAAATGAGTAAATGTTGTACCCATAAAATGTGCATTCGATACGACTTTTAAGTTATTTGGAGGAAATAAATTACTTCTATGTCTTGTCCCGTGTAACGGTTTAATAAGTAAATGAGCAACACTGATTTTGGTTGATCAGTCTATTAAGGAATGAGCAACCATGATTTTATCTTGTCCCGTGTAATGGTTTAATAAGGAATGAGATTTCGCGAAATCACGTGAGATTTTGGCGAAAATTTCGTTTTTTGAAATTATGAAAAGAAAAAGGGCAAAAGAAATAATTACATTTTTTCAAAAACGTAAATTTAAGGATTTCTTTTCGTTTTTTCGTAAAAAAAAAATACAACAAAACAACTACCCCTAATTTTCTAATTACCATTCCTTCTACTTATATATTGATTTTTGAAACCATTCCCTAATTTTCTAATTATATATTGATTTCAGGTTCATTTTATTTCTTGGTATTTAGACTTCATTTAATGTGTTTAATAGTAGTATTTAATTGCATATCTTTTTTTCACATATTTCATATACCCTCGAAATTCATTATATATATTTCATGTATTCAAAAAATATATATTTCAATGGGAGACACTAAACCCAAACATAAAGGTTTAAGTGGTTTAGCCATCTAGGGAAGATTCCTCCAAGTGTTCCTGAACAACAATTCTAACCAGCCTTGTTTGCTGGCTTCTTTTGGGCTTTTTCTTGGCTTTTTTTTTTTTACAATTTCACCCCTTTTATAAGTGGTGTTTTGTGGTTGTGTTTTAAAGAGGCGGGGTAAAAAGTGTAAAAAAGCCAAGAAAAAACTAAAAAGGTTTAAGAATTATGTTCGATCAAGCAGTACAAAGAAGTGTGGGTGAAAATTTGAGTTGAGAGGGATCCCACTGGAGAATGACCGTTGGAGGTTGCAAGTGACATGTGGAACCCACAATCATCTCGATCAGAGTCACTTGTTGGTCATTCGTTTGCTGAAAAATTGAACGTAGAAGAGATGATTTATGTGCAGAATATGGCGAAGTCCGGTGTGAGCGCTCGCAACATCTTGTCTCGGATGAAAGAGAGTATCCGAATAATATCTTGACTTTGAAGCATATTTACAATGTATTGTGTCGGCTAAAGGTACTCGAATAAAGAGGCAGGACGACTTTGCTACATACTCTAGAGTTGTTGAGCTCGCACAAGTACATAGAGTGGCATTCTGTTGATCAGGGGAATAGAGTCACCAACATATTTTGGGCGCATCCTCTATTCAGTTGGCAAAGTATTTTCCACAAGTAATGCTTATGGATTGCACGTATAAAATAAAACGATATAGGATATCGTTGTTTGAGACTGTTGGTGTGACGTCGACCGAAAAGACCTTCAATGTTGCATTTTGTTTTATGTGTTCTGAGAAGGAATAGTCATACACTTAGGCATTGGAAAAGCTTGCAGGAATTTTCGAGCCAAACAACTTGCCAAGCGTGTTTGTGACTGATAGAAAACTGAGTTTGATCAAGGCTATTGAGCGAGTTTTTCCAAAGGCAAAAGGATTATTGTGTACATGACACATCAATACAAATGTCGAGAAAAACTGTAAGAGACACTTTGAGGACAATGACTAGTGGGCCGACTTTATAGATTTGTTTTCTGAATTGTATATATCAAGTTCAGAAGATAAATGGAACAAGGCCATAATTGAGTTTGATAGAAGATGGGCGAAATACCTAAAGTGTTTGGAATATCTCAAGACAATTTGGTATCCCCATAAGGAGTACTTTGCCAGTGCATGGATGGATAAATTTATGCATTTTGGGTAACGCACAACGGGTCGAGTTGAAGGTGCACACTCGAAGTTGAAGCACTCGTTGGAAAATTCCTTAATGTATGGAAAAATATGCATGATATGATTGAAGTCCAATTGGTCAAGATAGAGTCGTAATTTCAGCATAGTCTGACCAAGTTGAATACTAAACATAACTTCACTTTATTTGCCTTACTTTATGGGCTGGTGGCGTACAGGGCTATTCATTTGATAAATTTAGAAATTTGGAGGTATGAAAGTGTGGGGGTTGACCCTGTCAAGTGTGGTTGTGTGCTTCGAACGACTCATGGATTACCTTGCGCTCATGAACTTACGGGTTATCTAACTCCCACTGGACAAATTCCAGTCTACACCGTAGACAAATATTGACTTCAACTTGGCACAACACCTATTCGTGAAAGTGGCGATGTGATTATAGACTCAGTGGTTGACGCCCCTATGAATATGCTCAATGAGTCAAGTCATGATCAGAAGTTGGTTATGAAGAGGAAGCTTATAGAGCTGAGTTCCCTGGGTGACAGTGTCATGATTGAACCATTAGCACTTTTGGTTGGAAAGGGGAGACCGAAAAAGAAGAAGTTGGCTAAGCACGAGAGGTCCACAAAAAGGAATCCCTCAGGACACGAATACGCCATGACATAAGAATAAATGAAAGGCAAAAGTAAAAAGTTGTCAATAAAAAAGGAGAAGCCGAAAATTAATAACAATAGATTGATGAGGCATATTACGTCATGGATATGGGATTATATTTACGACATTGAGAACGTTCCAAGCATCGAAAACTGTGGCTTTCAATGCATAGCCAAATTCCTTCATTATGACGGCGAAATCGGTTGAAAACAAGTAGGAAAAGAGCTACTTATGGAGGTTGAGAGTAATGAAGAGTTGTGGCTTGCAATGTGGCATGAGGCAGGGGTAAAGGTTGTGAAGGACGCTTCGGTAATTCCAGAAGGCCAGGTGCGGATAGACAGATAAAGTTGGTTTATGGACCCTGATATGTTAGAGTTGGCAGCAAATCGTTACCAATGCATTTTTGTTTGTTATGGGAACAAAAGCACGACATGTTTTCCCTATGTTTACCCGACACCACATTTTGACTCAGGACGAGTTTGTTTCATGGCACACTTGGCTCAGAGTAGTCACCATATCATCTTTCATATGCAACCGAACCCACCATTGCCTTCTATAGTACCATCCTGGTCGTGTCACATATTTACTGAGGCAATCTCATTGAAGATTAGTCCAGCTCGGTATTGGTGCGACAATGTTGAGGAACTTCATTGAGAAGAATAAGAAGAATGTGATGAAGTCGAATGAGGTGGTGACCATATTAGACTGATGCACATATTGTATTTTGCTAACCATTAATGTGATGAAAAAATGTAAATGACAAAGAATGTGAAAAGGTCGAATAATTGTTTTGACAGAAAAGTCACCATTTTTTTTCAACGGAAGACTTGTATGTTTCGAGATTTTGTAAATATATTATATGTATTTCACTTATATTAGTTTGAGTTTGAGAATGCAAGATCAAAAAAATGATTAGTTTTATCCGACTATGCGAAATCAGAAATAATATCAAAACAAATTTCAGATAAAATTTTGAAAAATCAAGTTTCATACGACAATGCGACTTGTATGGAATTCACATAAAGCTTTATGAGCGGAATACTTGTATGGTTCAAGTTTAGGTTTGATGCAACAATGCGCTAAAACATCAGAAAACTAAATTTAAAAAAAAAAAAAAATTCACAAACTGAAAATTTTTCCAGTTTCAAAAAAAAAAAAAAAAAAAAGGTTTTAGTTCTGTCCGCAGTGCACAATGCGGGTTATCTCAAGATTCCCGCATTGGTCACCGCGAACAGAAAAACGTTTCCTAAAAAATTCTTGTTTGCAGCTTGCCATGCAGGGAACTCCAGATACCCGCATTACACACTGCGAACAGGAATTTTTTTTCCTGTTTCTAGTGTGTAATGCGGGTTATCTAGAATTACCCGCATTCCAAGCTGTGAACAGGAAATTTTTTGGAAAAAAAAAAATTTTGTCCATGGTGCCCAATGCGGGAATCTTGAGATAACCCGCATTGTGCACTGCAAACAGAACTAAAACCTGCAATTTTTTCTGAAACTGGAAATATTTTCAGTTTGTGAATTTTTTTTTTAAAACTTATTTTTCTAATTTTTTGCGCATTGTCGCATCAAACCTAAGCTCGAACCGTACAAGTATTCTGAATGAGCCCCACAGCCAATGCAACTTGCATGTGTGTTCTTTCTCAACTTGATAATGTGATTTGCCACAATTATCCATTAAAAAAAAAGTCATGGTTTTTGGGCTTATAGAAGACAAAATAGTATGTTCAATTTGATTTTTGGGAGTTGCACTACAAGAAAGTTAAAACTCACCCTACTCATGAACTCAAATACATAAATAACAAGCTTTGAATAAAACATAAGTAACAAGCTTTGAATAAAAATATAAAACCATGTTTACAAAATTCCTCCACTGTGAACAAATTTTTTTTCCCAAGTTTAAGAAATTAAGACACTATGTTTGTCGCCTTCGAACATAGAATCTTTGTTCATGCCTCGACGCTCACTTCCTCCACCCCCAACTTCACCACTGTCAACATTGGGGCTAACGTCGGGCACTTCTTCCTCTTGTTCCAAGGTAACAGGCGTACAGATTTCATTTAGCAAATTCCTTATTCTATTTTTTCGGGCGAGAAAAATAACTTTGTCGACGTTTCCCCTTCTTCAATAGAGGCATTGATCAAGTCACAAGCATGATCAATGACAATCTCCTGTAGAGAAACATTAGATGTTAGTGCAATCCAAGTAAATTTTTGAAATTACATAAGTGTAAAATGTTTGTACTTACTCTCTTATTTAAAAAAACAAATGTCTTCTTAGGGGATAACTTATCCTCTTGTTCGATGGTTGTACGAAGGGATGACTAATGCAGTAAAACCAGTCCAAGTAATCTGCCACACAGTCCCATGGAAGCTTCACGAGGGCACCTTGTTGGTTAGTTAGCATGACATTATAATGCCACATTCGAGCAAACGAAGCCAACACCTCATACTGGACGTAATAGTGCTTGCCAGATCGAGCTTTATTCTTCCTTTTGGCTTGGATTGGTTGGACTTGGATGACTTGTACATTTCCCATTAGTCTCATAACTCTATCGGGGTGATAGGGTTCTTCTATTTCGAGGCATAACAAACATCCTGTGAACCATGTGATGCCATGAAGGGGAGTGTTTCTCTTGGACTCCACGTCAGGGTCCCAAAGTACATGCGAATTATAATAATTAAAACTTATTTTATATGTGTCTATGACACATAAATTTTTTTATTGAACTTAAAGATGCATTGTTACCTCTTCAGGAGACATGTCAACGAGATGCTCCCTAAGAGTGATGATTTGTTCGTCCAAAACCCCTATAATTTTTGGGGTTCCCACTTAACTATGTGGGGAGTCTAGCATCCCACGTCAGTTTTGCATTACCCCAGAGTCTAAAGTGATCATATATCCATGCCTATAAACGAAAACAACTTAAACAAATATTATGAAATTCCTATATATTATGAGGGTAATTAAAAAAAAATTGAAACATACCTCCAAAATAGGCAAATATCCAACAATTTGTTTCGTTCCCTTTTCTACTAGCGCCGCACAACTGACGAAACAAGACTGCCAAACCTGTTATGCCCCATGCATACTTGTTAACATCATCCACTTCCATCAGCATCTTCAAATATTCAATATAAACCTTTGTTCCACTTTTATCGGCAAATAAAGTCATACTCAGAAGAAACAACAAGTAACCCCTACACACCTTTGTTTCCTTTCAAGAGAATCAACGTCCGTAGACTGTCTACAACAGTGGTCCTGAATAAACTTCATTTCCACAGATTTTCCATGCTTCTTAACATGGGCCTTTGCTTCTCTACTTTCAATCCCCAAACCATCCACCAATAATGTAACACATTCATTTACCGTCATCTTAATCGTCGTTCTGATCGACTTACCAAGAATCGGCAAATGAGTTATACGGTAGACATCGTCCAGGATGATGCTCATCTCTCCAAAATATAAGTGGAAAGTGTTGGTCTCAAGTTTCCAATGCTCCACAAAAGCACAAATGGTCACATTATCAGGACGTACCTTACGATGTTTAATTAAGGGATAAGACCACCATTGTAGATCATTATCTTTACATCTTTCGGCTCTTGTTTCAAATCCCAATCTATAAAGTTATTATATTAATGCCAACACCGCATTGCGCCTCGTTCTTAAATACAATAACATATACATTAAGTAATTCAATGTCCAAATATATATAAATAACGCGTTTATATAATTTAACCAACTAAAAATATTAACTTACCGGCTCACCATCCCAAATGGCACGAGAAATATGGTCATGGTAATTGACTAATGTGGAACAATCCATAGGACCACTAAGATAAGAATCTCGTCTAACATATTCTTTTTCTTTACCCTTCATTAAAGATGAAAACAAATGCACAAAAGCAAACAATGGATGCTTCACTTACAGTCCAAACAAACATCCTAAACCCAAAGATAAAATGGATGGCTCACTTACCGAAGAGTTGGAGTCGCAAGAAAGATGCGTTTTGCAAGAGATTTTCGAATCCAAACAATACGTTTTTTAGCTGTTGTGTATTAGAGAGTTTAAGGGTTTCGATTTTGAGAGGATTTTGAGATATTTTGAGGGAGAGTGAGGAGGTTTGCAAGAGATTTGAGTGTGGGAGAGATTGGAAGAGATTTGAATGTGTGAGAGGGAGGAATTTCGAATGGGGGAGGGAGAAACCGTCTGTCGATTTAAATGGTAAGGGGAAAAAATTTTGGGTTTTTATTTATATAGGTGGTGTGAGAAAGTATGGCGGTGTGAGAAAGAAAGTAGGTGGTGTGGGAGAGTGCAATGATGTGAGAAAGAGGAAATGGTGGTGTGGAGTAGTTGTTGCCTTTATAAAATACCCCAATTACTGACACACAAAATTTTCTTTTAATTTACCTATCTTATTCTTCCCTGTCGCCACGTGTATACACACGAAAAGGGGTTTCCAATCATCTTCAGCGTTTTCTCTTAGGCTTCAAAGTTCCAAACTATTGATTCAAGTTTTCACCTCAACAAAGGTACTTATTCTCATTCTTTATGATTTCTTTGAATCCAATCCATAGAACATTATCATTAAATATGCCCTAAAACATTATCATTTGTCAAAATTGGGGGTCATTACATTATACACACCTCAAAAGGAATCTCGTCCCGAGATTCACTGGATAAATAGCTCTGGGTGCAATTGTTTCACTTTGTCCTCTAGCTCCCAAGTTACATCATTCTCCTTCTCACTCCATTGAACTTTCACCAAGTTCACTATCCTTCTACGGAGTTGTTTCACATCATGATCCACACTCTTGATCGGTCGTGTTACTTGGGTGAAGTCGTCATTAATCTCGATTTTTGTGGGTTGGACGATGTGAGCAGGATCCTTCACACACTTCCTCAACATGGAAATGTGAAACACATCATGAACAACTGATAAGCTCGGTGGTAAGGCGAATCTATAGGCTAAACTCCCTACTCGAGCAATGATCTCAAATGGTCCTACAAATCTAGGACTTAACTTCCCTTTCTTTTCAAACCTTAATACGCCACTCATAGGTGAAACCTTGAGAAAGACAAAATCCCCAACCTGAAATTCTACCTTTTTACGCTTCCGGTCTGCATAACTCTTATGTCGGCTTTGAACAGTTCTGATCCGCTCTCTAATAATCTGCACCTTCTCTGATGTCTCATGGACAACCTTTGGCCCCAGCAAAACTGTGTCACCAACCTCCACCCAACAGGATGGTGATCGACAAGGTCTCCCATATAAAGCCTCAAGCAGGGCCATGTCAATACTAGAATGATAACTGTTGTTATAAGCAAACTTTATGTGAGGTAAATAATCCTCCCAACTACCACCAAAATCACATGCTCGAAGCATATCCTCTAGAACCTGATTCACCCACTTCGTCTGACCATCAGTCTGAGGATGATAAGTTGTACTCAAATCTAATCTCGTCCCCATGGCTCGCTGAAAACTCTCCCAAAACTCATATGCAAACAAGGGATCTCTGTCAGACACAATGGACACTGGTACCCCGTGAAGCCTAACTATTCGGTAATACTGTGCACACCAACTGGAACAAAATGCGCAGACTTAATCAAATTGTCAACTATGACCCAAATCGACTCGTTATCGTCGAGTTTTTTGTAAGCCATCTACAAAGTCCATTGAAATATTATCCCATTTTCAGATAGGAATTTCTAATGGTTGCAACAAACCTGAGGGTCGCTGATTCTCGGCCTTCACTTGTTGACAAGTAAAACACCGTGATACATAATCTCCCTCATCCTTCTTCATACCGTCCCACCAGAAAGTTCGCTTTCGATCATGATACATTTTTGTGCCTCCCGGGTGAATGGTAAAATGTGACTTATGAGCCTCATCCATAATTTCTTTCTTCAACCCCTCGATCTCGGGCACACAAAGTCTCCCGTGAAATCTCAAACCACCATCGGACTCAACTGACCATTCTGAGGGACAGTCATCTAGATTATCAAGCACCAAGTCCTCTAATTTGCTCATCAAATGAGAATCCTTATGTTGCTCCTCTAAAACCCTGCTGATCAAAGAAGGTCGAACATATAAACTACCAACATAAGCCGCGTTCGTCCCCTGGACAAGCTGAACATCACAAGAAGAAATAGCCTTAAGAGATTTTCATTCCTCCACCATAAGTGAAGCCATAACAGTGTGTTGCCGACTGAGAACATCGGCTACCACATTTCTCTTACCTGGGTGGTAAAGGATCTGAAAATCATAACTACTAATGAACTCCACCCACCTTTGTTGTCTCATATTTAGCTCCTTCTGCGAAAACAAATACTTGAGACTCTTGTGATCCGTGAACAACTCAAAATGCTTTCCATAAAGGTAGTGTTGCCACATCTTCAAAGCAAACACAACTGCCGCTAATTCCAAATCATGGGTAGGATATCGCCTCTCATGAGGCTTCAATTTTTGTGAGGCATACGGCACAACCTTCTGATTATGCATCAATACACAACCCAGACCCGTGCCACTAGCATCAGTGAAGACCACCAATTTTCCACCTTGCACTGGAATAGTCAGAATGGGCGCAATGGTTACTCGGTGCTTCAACTCCTGAAAAGCCTTATCACACTCATTGGTCCAAATAAACTGAACATTCTTGTGGGTCAACCTAGTCAAAGGGGCAGCAATAAGAAAAAACTTCTCGATAAATCTTCTATAATAACCAGCTAACCCTAAGAAGCTTTTCACATCCGTTGCATTAGTAGGTTGTTTCCAATCCCTCACTGCTTTCACCTTATCAGGATCTACTGCTATACCCTGTCTAGAAACAACATGCCCTAAGAATTTCACCTTTTTCTCCCAAAAATGGCACTTGCCAAATTTCGCGTACAATTTCTGATCTCTTAAGGTCTGCAACACTGTCCTGAGATGCTCTCTGTGCTCTGCTTCACTCCGGGAGTAAACCAAAATGTCATCGATAAAAATAATGACGAATTTGTCCAAGTATGGTCGAAAGATCCGATTCATCAGGTCCATGAAAAAGGTTGAGGCATTTGTCAACCTAAAAGGCATGACGGAGAACTCATACAATCCATATCTCGTACGAAAATTCGTGAGAGGAATATTATCTTCTTCAACACCCATATGATGATATCCTGTTCTCAAGTCAAACTGAAAAAACACCACTGCTTCCCTTAACTGATCAAGAAGATCATCAATTCGAGGCAACGAGTATTTGTTCTTGATAGTCATCTTGTTCAGCTCCCTATAGTCAATACACATCCTCAAGGTATCATCCTTCTTCGAAACGAAAATTGCGGGTGCTCCCCACAGAGAATTACTAGGACGTATGAACCTGGTTCATACACACCTCAAAAGGATTACACATATATACATTAACAGGAATAAACATGCCAATAAGTATATCCGAATAAATCAAAGCAAAAATACTAAAATTACCCTTTTTGCAACATCTCATCCAACTGGACTTTCATCTCTTCAACTTCATTCGGTGCCATTTGGTACGCCACCTTAGAAATAGGAGCAGTTCCAGGTACTAAATCGATTTGAAACTCAACTTCTCGCCTAGGTGGCAAGCCAAAAATTTCCTGAAATACATCGTCATAATCTCTTACCACTTCTACATCTTAGATTTCTCTCTCCGACATCCCCACCGAGTAAAGAAAATTAGACATCACTGATTCTTCACCATTTCCACAAATGTGATAAACAGGGGGCATGTCTAGAGCATGAATGGAAACTATCTTTTTTGCACAATCCAGGGTGACTAGGTTCTTACACAACCAATCCATTCCCAAAATCATATCAAAACCCTCAAAATCAAGCACAATCAAGTCGACAATGAACACTTTGTCAATGAAGGAAATCTTAAAATTTGTACATAATTCATTTAATGTCACTGAGCCTCCTAAAGGGGTTGTAAAACAATGGTATAGCAAGTGCCAAAGTTTTCAACATTTTTCGATTAACCAAACGTTGAGATATGAAGATTTATGTCACGACCTGATCCACATGATACTCTACAGCTTACCCATTACCACATTCCGAGGATCCCCTAGCCTAAGGTAAATTGTGCTCTGATACCAAACTGTCACACCCCGATTTTCAAGAAAAATGAAATCCTAATATCCGCATGGGATTATCCGTTTTTCCCAAAATTCGGGACATAAATGTCATTCACTAAAAGTAACAGTTGGCATCCACAAGAAATAATCAAATGCACAATTTACCAGATTAAAGGGAAATAAAACAACTGATCTAAAAAACCCATCAAAATGAAGGAAAAATATATTAAATCTCGTAGAACCAACTCTGACAAGTTCAACTAATCATGAATGTATCTCTCCCACTAAATAAATAATAAAAACTCCAAGTTCTATTACAAAATATTAAACTATCACCTAACAAACAAAAAGACTTAGACTCTCGAACAACATGCAACTCCCCAGCAATGCTCGTCACATACGAAACGAACTTCCCTAAGCTCGCCCGAAACTACTAAATCCTAAAACAAGCTAGTCAGCTACATTCCCAAAGGAATGTACCCAAGAAGCCAAAGCTCACTTGGGTCAGCAATTAAGCTGGTGTGACATGACAGGAAAATATAGTACGACAAAATAACTAAAACAAAATAGGTAGTTCCTCCACGAGGCGAATGTATAAAGCTAATTACAATCACTAACATATTTCCGTAACTATTTACCTTAAATACACCTGTCCGGTGGAAGCTAACCATGGAAAGTCAGACTTGCAGAGAATGTTAGCAAACCTGCGATCCTGCACTAAGTGATTATAAGACAATAATTGTATTATTCTATTTACTCAAAATTAATTGATAAATTATTTATTTTAACCCAGTTATCAGTTTATAATGAATTGATCAGTTAGACTATACCACATTCGCACCACCTCCATGTCGAACATACATGCCCGTATGCCTCTCTCATATAAATGAGGACTTCTTTGTCATCCATGCCCAAGTGGGAACACATCACATACATGCATGCATCATCGGATACCCCTAACTATATGAGTACAATAAAAGCCACTATTGGGCTAACAATGCGCATTGATCACGTCACACTTTTGACGGACAAATAATAAGCATATTTTACGAATTTCAAAATCATCATCTTTCCGCAAGACTAACTGGAAAGTTATTTTAGTTTCTCTATAGAAAAGAGGTGTCCCACATCTGCAAGACAACCCGAAGGTTATTTAGTTACTCTATAAGAGAGGAAAAATCATAAACATCAAAGAGATGTGGTAGTTCCAATTGATACAATTCGATGTAATTTAAAGCGATAAATTCAAATTTATTCATATTGCTTGACATTTTTGTCAATCATAAACAAATCCACCCGTTCTTTGGGGATTTTTTTTTTTTTTTTTTTGTAATTTATTGTGATATCTCATAATCCTTATATATTAGCACCTTGTCAATCAAAGACAAGTTCACCCATCGTATTAAGAAAACATATCATTTGACATTTGGCAATAATCAACAATTTCATCACAACATTCCCCCATTATTTTGGGGAAAATCAACATTTTCATATATCAACTTTCTGTAATAAAGTGGGGATCGAAGTCCATACAATAAAAATAATTTCCACTTCTTAGCAAAGTAATTTGCATAACAATCAAAATTCAAGTCACAATACGAAATACAAATATCAATTCACAGAATAAGAAGAATACACAAATCAATCAGCATTTCAATTCTTATAATTTCATTTCAATCAAAGGATCTTCTCAACAGTATATTATGCACTCAAATCAATCCATATTTGGTAATCCCAATTCAATTTAATTCTATCAGTATATTCGAAATCCAATCCATACCTTTATTCAATTAAACCAATTAATTCAGTTTTGAGCTTAACTATTCAGCCCAATCGAAATCATTATCCAGCAAACAACTATTCAGATTCTTGGGTTTAACTATTCAGTCCAGCCCAATTAGTTTTACAACACACTAACTATTCAGTCCATCCCAACTCTATTTGTGTCTTCTTCTTCTCCTACACATGCATACCTCTAATCTACAAGTTTTTATGTCATAGGAAATACAGATCAATAATAGGGATAATAACAATTTCAATTGTATTACGCTCAAATAACATCGTGGAATAAACTCGGTAAAGATCATAGGATTTCTACAATCTGATTAGTGGTGGTTTTCCCTGCCTCGAGGTAAATCCAACCGTTGGATGAACTCGAACTATAACTATAACTTTTCTATGGATGTTTTCAAATTACGGATTAAATTTGAAAGCATTTTGACTACGGGAAGATCCTGATCCACTGCAAAACTTTACACTGCGCAAAGTTGTTTTCTATTACTAAATTTAACAAAATCTTAGTTCTCTTTTAATTCAACTATTTTTCACGAAAATTATAATACAATACTACATGAATTTATAGATTTATTTATGTATTAAAATCTAACCCAAAATTCATGGACTTATATATCTAAAGAGAACTAGAGAATCAAGAACACTTACTTTTACTAATATTCGATAATTCTACCAATACATATCTAACAAAATATAATATAAGAGTGAGAAAAAACTCACAATCACTACTTTTTGTTTTAAAATTCACACTCATAAAAACTAAACTTCAATTATATTCAAAGATTATATAATAAATCTTTATAATAAAGAGAATGAAGAAAACTAATAGAATTTCTATAAAGAGAATGAAGTAAAGAACTCACCTGCTTACTTTTCTCTTCCTTCCCCTTTTTCTTTTCTGCTTCTTCAGTTATTTTTCTTCTTCTTCTCTCATTTTTTTTAACAGACTTTATATGCAACTGGGAAGAATCAAATCTCTATTTAACCGACCTAAAGGCAAAACCCTACAAGATTACGGTATGCACAACATTATATTGACACCCTTTTATTTATTTATTATATACCCAATCTCAAAATAAATATGCCCTAAAACATTATCATTTGTCAAAATTGGGAGTCATTACAGTATGTTTTCCAAACTTTAAGGTATGATTTATATGTATCTTCCACTTTAGGATAGCAGGAGTAATAACTCTTAAAAAAATCATTTTTTTCATTTCCATCTCCACCTCATGGTTGGAAATGCTCTTAAGATTAAGAATCAGTCACTCATGTAAAGAGTGTAAAGGAAAAATTAACCTTACACTCGACGACACAATCCGATTCGATGAAATGGGGGTGTTGAGTGACTTACCACACTAGGTACAAAGAGAATGAGCATCCGTTGGTGGAAGATGCGTCAAGTGATTTACCTCTCACTCCTTGCTGAAAGAGGCAACCCTTGGCCAATGCACTCAATTTTGGTAAGGGTGTGGTAGTTTGTTCCTCATGCCTTTGGTTCAAACCTTGCCGATTCGTTGTGATCAACTTGTGTGAAAACAGTTATTTAAAAGAAAAACAAAAAACAAAAAATTAATGAACGGGTTGTGTCCTATAATAAGAGCGTCTTTAGAGTGAATAAGTGTCCAACAAAAGTTGTAGCTAAATGACAATTGTCTTCTGAATGAATAGTAAAAAATAATATACAACAAAATCAATGAAGGCAAAGAATTGTGCACAAGCTCCCGCTCGCAAGAAGTAATGATCATAACTCTGACCTGAATATGCAAAAAAAAAAAAAAAGAGCCAAAAAATTGGAAGAGGTTAGATTACGAGACATCTGATGCAAATGAATGGAAAAAGAATTCCTGATAGTGCAACAAAGCAGTCTTTGGAGTTGCTTTTCTAATTTTCAAGGACTGCAGAACTTGTCATAGCTGTTTATGGTGTATCTCCAAAAGATTATTTGAAGCATTAGTTTTTAGGTTGCTTTAGCATGGCTTAACGAGATCTATAAGATGTGTTCTATTTTAAATGGTTTAGACTTAATTCACCTAAGAGAAATGTTGCGATCGCCTTGGCTTTACTTGTTACTTTTAATTTTATTTGCATGATTTATTTCCTAGCATCCCTCCAACCTAGGGAGCAGAAATCCTGGATTTCATTAAGGGTTGATACATTGGGAGTTGAGCACTAGTGAAAATAATAGATTCTGTGTTCTAAACCTGGCCCTAGTGCAAACGGTCTCAATTCAATTCAAATCAATTCAAGAACTTTGAAAATAAACAATATTCTAGTAATATGATCGTCAAAATTATGGGAGGATCCTTACTGAAAAAGTTGAAATCTAAATGTACATCAAGATAAGATGACCAGCCCGAGGTACATGGATCCGCAGAGGCAACAAAATGATATTAATCCCCTGAAAGACACCCATTCGCATTGTCAGCACCAATGTTCTCTAATAGCACATTAAAAAAAATTGAACATTCTCATGCAAAGAATCATGATCTTTTAATTGGTAGCACTCACCAAATAACCCCCCATGCAACACCGTTGCAAGGGCAAGGACAAACTTCAGCAAACTTTTCAGCATCACTAGAATTGACTCTCCGTGATATTAGATCATCATAGATATCTGAATTGATTTAAACATGTGGTGTCGAACAAGATTAAAGCCGAAACCATTAGTTTCTATGGTTATAAACTGGTTAACACTCAAAATCAGATATCTGGGAGAAAAGATCATACCATAAACTGAGAACAAGCTGTTCATTACACCTGCAATTTTTCCAAACGAGGTGTGAACATTTTTTTATTTTTTTAAATTTAACTTTTATTCCAATCACAGTGAACAGAAAGAACATATTCAGTTGCATTATATGTACCAATGAAAAGAATGATGTACCGAAGAATACGAATCTTCGTTTCCTCTTGCAGAACCCAAATTACAGCAAGGAAAATAATGAATCCTGTGCAGTTCAATTCCATTATTAAAAGGCCATATTAAAAGTATAACAGAAAGAAACGTTTACAGTAAACATAAACAGGGCTTACCAATACAAAGTCCTCGAAGTGTCCACTGTTTAATCAATAGAAGAAAGGTAAAGTAAAAAAGCATTTCAAAAATCTAGTCTGATATCAAGTCATTCAGAACTTGGACATCGCCAATTAAAAAAAATAACAAATCAGGAATGTCTACAAGTCATCGTGGAAGAATTCTATTGTTTGTTTTACAAAAAATAAAAAATAATAAAATACTAAATCTATGAAAATTTTGTATTTCAAAGAGCATAATAAGTGAAAAATCAACATTCCATTCAATTAAGATGGAATGTGGACTTTCCACCACTTTCTTTGGTCTATTTTTATCCCCACCATTTCAATCCATTGCAACCATCACTTCTACCCTACAAGGCTACCACCACCATCACATCACAACTACCACCATTACTACGCCTTGACCACCATTATCACCACCACCTGTGTTATTAAATCGGTATAGTTCTCCTTCATAAGCGAATCAGACCCTTCTCGCTAGTAGAGCGTTACGATTTTCAAATAATCGTTTTAACATTCTCTAGCCCGAATAATCGGCAATTTCTTACCGATTTGCCGATTAATCGCCTTCAAAATTCACCGAGTAATCGTTATTCAGTAAATATTATAAATAAACAAGAGAAAATTAATGTTATTTTTTCTAGTTTTGCTATAACCTCATAATACACTAACCCATAGGGCAACAACAAGTGTGTGAAAAGGTTTAAGAGAAAGAAAATACGGAATAGAAAAAATAACAAGCTAAGTTAAAGAATATGGAACATTGAATTTTTAATTTTGTTATAATTTGTCTTAAATTGTGGTATGAGATGTCTACTACTTTAATATATATTAATTTTAAAAAATTGGTAGTAAATATGGTATAAAAGAATAGAGAAAATATGTGTATAAAATGTAGGCCGATCAATTCTGATTAGTCCGATAAATCTCATATCGCTCCTTAACCAATTAGGGTCCGATTAACAATTTAACTACATAGACCGCTACACTACAACCACCACAACACCACAATCACCGCCCGACCATACCACAACTCTCAGTCTATCACCACCACCACCATCACCGTCACTACACCACCTCACTACCACAATTCCGCTTCTACTATAGCCAATGTCCCCTAACCACCCAATGCCACCATCACCAACACCACAACAATTGCCAAAAAAATATAACCACAATAAAATACCAACAAGAAAAGTATTTCTGACTTAATATATGAACATTTGAAAATATTCTCAGATTTTTAATGACAAGGAACAAAATATCTAGGATTTTGTTTTATTTACTTTTAGTTTATATTGAACGTGAACATTTTGAGAAACAAATAGAACCTAAAGAATAATCAACGACAAGTATCAGACTGAATTGTTACCATCTGAGAGGATTACTTACATTTTTAGCAACAAAGAGTACAACAAGTAAAGCAGCGCATAAACATCCAGCAGCGATTCTTGCAGTGAGAAGATTAGTTGATGCAAGTATGAGTACCATTCCCCAAAATGAAGAACCAAGATCTGGAGGAAATAGAGAATGCATATATGTGAAATCCACAGTATATTGCAATGTTGGATTAAATTATGATGAACATTTATGTTTATGACTCGAAGAAATTTGCAACAGAAGGGGGAAATGAAAAGACCAAGAATAAAAGTCAATTACATCCAGCAGGTAAAATTATCCAATATACACCACCACGTGTTTGTGTAACTCCGCCCTCATTTGCATGAACCTGCATTCCCTCCACCTGCATTTTTGAGAGAATGAAATTAATCAGTCAGTTTGAAGTGTCTAGAAACAATAACATTCTTGAGGACAAATGATTGCAAACATAATGGATTGAAATTTTTGGCACATATCCACAGCTCCTGAGAAAAAAAATATAGTGAACTGCTTCAGCAAGAGGCGGTATAATTTTCTTAGAGAAGTTTGACCATTTAATATATGTTCCAAAAGTCAAACTGTATTTTATCATTTGAATACTTCCACCCCTGCTTCTAACAAACAGGACTTCCAAACAGATTGCCAGCATAGAAAATGCCTTCAGCAGATTGGGCTTTATTGGTGCGTGCTGTATCTTACTATCAATTTCACTTGCATGCCAATGAACAAACTCCTGTGGCCTATTACTTTCTTGATAGTCACGCAATTCCCCTTAGGAAATGGTGCCATTCGGATTCCATTTGTCGAACCCAAATGAGATGGCCAAAGTTTGCCAATAATTTACCGGGTGGACCAAGCAAGCCTTATGTAGCAAGGAGACATGCGCAAGGGCTGGTGCACAACTTTGTTATGAAGTGTCACATAAGACCTCAAAACCTCATAGAATTTAGTTTATGTTAAGAAGTCAAATTATAGCAGATATCAAAAAAAGAAAAAGAAGTAACATACGAGTTTCTGTTGGACATGTGTTCGAGACAGACGTTAAACACAACACCCAACGATTAAAGTTTTAAAGAATTTTGTTAACTTAGCAGAAAATTTTTCTCAAGAATTTTTGTGTGGGCAACTCTTTACCAGAAAAATAAATAAAATAAAATTATATATATATATCCACTCCAGGATCAACTGAAGTAGATACAGCATCAAAAGCATAAAAAAATGGGAATGTCCATCTGAAGCAGCTATGTATGGTGGAAATTCCCAAGGAATCTAACGAGGCTCGGTATCTCTCCCGCAAATGAGCCTCGTAACATGTTGGCGAAGACCTCCGAACTGAGGGTTCGATCAGTAGAGGGGACGACTTTGCCTCCCCGGAATCAAAAGAAGAATAGCCCCGCTCTCGAGCCGACTGATCCCGTTGATCAGATAACTGGGAGGGAGCGTGTCACCATTACTCGACTTAGAAAGGCGAACATCTGGGCAAGGCAGTCCTGCTGCTATCTTTATCTCGCTTGCCGTTAGTCCGTCTAGTGCCTTTCGGTTGTTGGGGTCCAACCCCCACTGCAGGGAGGGCCAACAACGTTGGTGCGTCTTTCATTTTTCTTTTTCTTTTTCTTTTTTTCAGTTGCCTTTACCTTCGCTTATGATGGCGGATCAACTGGATTCTTCGACAGGTGCTTCAACGGGGGCATTGGAATGGGATAAACTAGATCAATGGAAGAAAAAAATGGAGCACAACGCCTAGTTGCTGCTAACTCCATAAGTTAATTTCTTATTTTAAGAGACGATCTTTTACCATAAGTTGCAAGCTTTACCATGAAGTTTTTACTTTTAAGCACATAACCAGGGAGCAAGTATGATCAGTTTAGACCTTCATGCAGTAAACATATATATATATCTGCTTGCAGTAAAAGATGCATGTACATAACATTGAGGAACTAAAGTAAAAAAAAATGGAGCACAATGCCTTGTTGCTGCTAACTCATAAGTTAATTTCGTATTTTAAGAGACGATCTTATACCATAAGTTGCAAGCTTTACCATGAAGTTTTTAACTTTTAAGCACATAATCAGGGAGCAAGTATGATCAGTTTAGAACTTCATGCAGTATACAAATGATTTTGAAAAGCTCACAATGGAAAACATAAAGACACTCTCTCACATTTGTTTTAAGTCACCAACTTCTTTCATGCAAATTAGTTGTACTGATTCTGAATGTATCAGTACATGATTGGGCCTTTCAACTGGTAACTAACTTGCAGAAATAGCGAAGAGCGGTAGTTGTTTATAATGTAATTTCTCGGGTATTGTTTTCCTTTGAGAATTCTATCTACTCTCAGTATGCTTCAGTATCCTAAATCCTCCTAACCTCAATTGGCATATTGACGTGATTGACTCACCAAATAGTTCCAAATTTAATAAACACTGTAAAGTTGCTGCTTTACTTACCCACGAGTCCTGAGATGTTCTTAACATAATTGCAAATATCTCTTAAATCTAAAGTAAGTCACCATAACAGAAGTGATAAACTGTATCACCATCAAATTGTCACCCATCTCGCCTTTCAATGTAAAACGGTATTGGTTCATCTCTATGTTATTAATGCAACAAAAAATCGCCGATTAATTGGCGATTAATCGTAATTCGGAGTTTGACAGAACCGAATTGGATGAAATCGATTGGGGTATAGCGGACTTAGAAAATCGGCGATAAATCGACGAATCACTGATTAATCGGCCTAGCCGACTCGCCGATTTATCGCTATAACTTATTTTTACTGATATAAAACTTAAATTAATTTATTTATGAATAATTGAATGTAAATTATTTTTATCGATGAATCGGTTCATTTATGAATGATTGAATGTTAGTTTTAGAGTTTACATATTGCTATTTACTGGTAGAGTGGTATTGCTAAGTGCTAACTTGCTATCACTTGCTGTTGTGTTGTGTTGGTTGTTCTTAAACAAGTCCAGGTATCTACAAGGTTAAATTCAGCTGTAAATTAGTAAAAATTAAACTATATAATTAATATTTAAAGTAGATCGATTAAATCCGATTAATCTCGATTAATCCCGCTTAATCGTAATTCGATCCAAGATTGAATTGCAACCGCTTTCCGATTTAACTGCATAACTTCATCTAGAAAAGTGATTACGTATTCAGTCATTAAAACTATGAAGAATGGACAATCAAAGCTTCTTACCTGACCACATGTTAGTTTACAAGCAATAGCGTGACTTGTTTCATGAAGAAAAACTGTGATGAGCTTAAAAGGTGTCAGCAATACTGTCCTCCAAAGCTACAAGATGTAAAGCAGAAAACTAGTTAAGCGATCAATTAATAGAGGGCCAGACAATTTGAGTGGAGAAGCACTAAAGCATTGTGATTCACATTTAATTTATTCATATAGTAAAACAAATAAATTATAATTTTTGCTAAACACAACTTGTTAGAGCATCCACAGTTGTTGGAACTCGCCAACGACTCATATCATAACAATTTCATGACTTTGCCTGCAGTGATGAGTTTCTAAAACTAGACATTAAAGTAGATACAAGAAATTAGTTCTAGTATGGGATGAAAAGTTAAAGAGAAATTTTAAAAAAAAAAAAAAAAAAACCAATTTTATGTTCAATTAAATATTACAAAAATACTATATATTTCTCTTTTTGTCAGATTATCTACCAAGATTTGACATGAGAAATCAACTTTATGTGGCTTTCTATGTTTATAAATTGTGATTTTGATTTAGGCAGGTCAATTAAGTAATATTATTTGTAACTAGACCTAGTATAGTAAAGCCTATATTAGTTAGGGAAATAGTCAAAGTAGGGTTAGGATTAGGTTCCTTGCCAAAGAAGATACCAATCTTATAAATAAGGCATAAGATTGAACATTGTAGTAGCTTGAATTGATTGAATAAAATTAAGTTCTTTTATTTATCTTTTTAGGGTTTATTGTAGTTTAATGTAGCCAAGGATGCACGGACTCTTCGAAAAACCCCCATTTCGATAGTCGGATACGTGTCAGACACGCGTCTGACACGTATCGGACACGCGGTCAATGTTCAAGACATGTTCTCTGAGACCGACACGGCCAGTGTTTTTCTTGGTTTTTTCCTTTTTTTTCCTGTTTTCTTTGCTGGTTTTCGAAAGTAGTTCTTGAAGAAACACCAGTTCTGCTGCACTCAATTGCAATCGCCAATTCTTTGATTTCTTCAGTTGGGGAGAGGAGTTACTTCAATTAGAACACCTCTTCACGCCGTACTCGATCTGAGGGTTCTTGACTGACATTTTCATTTGGTGGTGTACATTAGGCGTCATCAAGGTCGTTTCTTCGTTCGTTCTAAATTAGATACAATACACACAAAAAAGAGGTATTTTGCTATGTAATTTCTTTGTAATTTGATTTCTCTGTTTCTGATGACTATTTTGCTCTTAGATACACAATTACACACTATTTTGAAACAATTTGTAAATTAGATACACTCTCCAGTAAAATTTGACTATCTGTGCATCTCTGTAAATTTTTCTCTCTTTTAAGCTCTCATTTTCCAGCTTCAAAAGTAAAAAATTTAAACAATTTTAAGTTTTAGGTTGTTGTCTATGTTCATGAGTTATAAAAAAATAAAAATTAATAACAAGTGAAGTTTGTCATGTCGCCGAGTCCTAATTTTTAGAAATTGCCGAGTCGTCATATCGTGTACGTGTCCGACATGACACGCGTGTCTGTGTCCGTGTCCGTGCATCCTTGAGTGTAGCTTAGAGTTCATCAATTGGTATCAAAGCTAAGGCGCTCCTCTTGTGTATGTCGACACAAACGAAATCTTACAAGAATGCAGAAGAAAAGGCCTGGAAGATGACAAAGGAAGAGAAATCTAAGGCAGTTGAAACTATGGAAGCATAGAAGACAACGAAAGATCTCTTTGATGCAGAAAGAGTCATGACAAACTCGGCAGAGAGGAAGAGGGACTCAAGAGAAGAAGATTGACAGAACAATCTGGCAGGGTTGCAACAATGGATTATATGACTCGGGACAGCCAACAAGGAGACCATCGAGCACCCACAAGGGGTACCGGCCGACCCCCAAGCAGCGACGAACAACACCGTCGGCCCTAGCCATCACACTACCAGCGTTGTAACCACTGGCGATGTCCCTCCAATCGGATCGACCCTCCTCCCCTCACCAGCTGTCGCCCAACTCAAGCCCACCCCGCCTCCTACACAGCACCCTCACCAACATTTTTTTACCCTTCTCGACATCTTGGGAAGTTTCCTACCCCAACAACAACCTTTTCACGCCCTTTCATCCTCACCTTGAAAACCTATCATTAATCCCTATGATATTCCAACCCCAAATACCCAACATCAAACCTTCAGATATACATTTTTTGGCCTAATTCAGGTAGTTGGTTGAACCCTAACTTCCTTCCACATTACCAACTTTCCAACTATTCTGGCTTTTCACCACAACACCCTAATCCTCCTAAGATTAATCAGATTAAATAACGAGCAACCTACACCAGTTGGGTGTATCCCTATAGTTGTATGTTGCAAACCCAACTGAGTTTTCGTAGGAACACGTACAACAGCGGGTGAAAGATTGACAAAGAGCTCTTCATGTAGGTGGCACATTTCAACAACTATGGTTCTCTGTCAACAACATAGATAGGCTTCACAGGGACAGTTTGTACTAGGGGTGGGCATGGTTCGATTCGATCCAGTACCACCCCCATACCGGTACCATTCCTAAAAATTTTAATTTGGGTCGATTAGGTTCTAGGGTTTTTTTTTATTATTAGGTACGTACGATATCGTATCCTATTGATTGAGATTGGTACAGGTTCGTCCAAAACTTGTAATTTATACATGTTCATGTAATTAATTCAAAATTGTTTACTTAATATAAATTCATATAATATATAACACAAATAAATTAAACATCTTTGAGCTCCGAATCCAAAATAGAAAAATCTAATCCAAGTATAACCAATATATGAAAATAGCAACTAAACAAAGTCCAACCAAAATAGCAAAAGTCTATTAAATAATTTTATTAATTATTTAATATGTATTAGTATATTATTTATAGTTCGGTACGGTTCGGTATTTCAAAACCGGGAATCGGAGTCGTACCGAATTAATTTGGTACGAGGATCGAAGTGGTAAAAAATTTTGGTTTGGGATCAAGACGATATGGCACGGTTCCGGTTCGGTTTTGGTTTTCGGGAGAAAATTAAAAATTAAAATGTTAAAAAAAAAAAAATACACCCTAGCTTGTACTTGTGAAGTCAAGTTTCTGAATTTGAAAAGGTGAGAGAACTAGAGTAAAAATAGGAAAAGAATATGTTTGAAGGTGGAGCAGGGCACAGATTGGACAAGTGCTTAGTATTTACTGAGATTGAATTTGTCTCTCTTAGTTTATTCACCTTTGAGGCTTGGGGTCCATTCCTTATTTTGCATGTCCTTCCTAGGTATTATGTGATAATTCAACCACACTTGGATATCACAATTCTCAGTCAACAACCTAACAAGCCCACAAAAATTGAAAAGTTATAAAAAAGAATGCTCCATATTGTGGAATGTGTCCATGTAGGCATATTTCTTGCTCTTTCTATTATCGGAAAATGACTTTTAAGACCTACTTTTTCACAAAATAGAGAATTTAGAAACCTAGTTGATATAATGGCTAATTTGTTCCTACTTTTATGACCAACAATGACTATTAATAGTTCAAACCGAAGTACAACATTGCTTTTATTATTTATTTATTAATTTAGTTATTATTATTATTATTATTATTATTATTATTATTATTGTTATTATTTTGTGTGTGGGGAGAAGGGATGATTTCATTTCTAAGTAGATAATAGTCATTATCTCTTAACTCGCTCATTAATAGCCTCAAACTTAAACTGTCAAATTTTTTGAAATACAGAGTCATTAGTTTGTTATTGGACATTGTATACTGCATGATTCAATAATCGTTGCATCTGTTTGGATTAGGCTATATAAGTTGATGATGTTCGTCAATTTACACATTTCAAAACACATCTAATGGAGTCAGAAATACCACAAACTTATTTTATTTATTATTATTAAAAAAAAAATTGTGGCATGATTTTAGCTATAAAAAATATCGTTGTGTTTACCTCTTAACTCAAATCGCTAATAACCCCAAAACTTGACTTGGTCTACATGAATAATACTCAAGTTAATTAATTTCTTACAAAGATTAATATTTGCGAATAGATAATGAATTGAGCAATATGTCATTGGGGATACATCAAAATTGTCATCAACAAGTGACAACTGAAGTTGAGGAGGCTATTAAGAACAACAAAAAATTATGACTGATCATTGCAGTAAGCTATAGTGGGCAATAATAATAACAATAATGATAATAATAAATAAATAAATAAAAACAATGTGATACTTTTGGCTCCATTAGATATGTTTTGGAGAGTGATTGTGGAAATAAAAGCCATAAATTATCAATTTATATAGCCTAACCCGGCCAACAATTGGTTGGTCATAATTAGAATAATTAATTAAAGAGTCATTGTTGGTCACAAAAGTATAAAAATAGGTTTTCTATTTGTTTAGGAAGGGTAAAGATGTCTTATAACTTTATAGGTTAACTTGGGTTAATAAAATAGTCATTGTTGGTTATAAAAGTAGGTACAAATTAGTCATTACATCAATTACAGTATTTAAATGATCTATTTTGTAAAAAAAGTAGGCCTTAAAAGACATTTTCCATTCTATTATTTTTTTGGATAGTTTTATGCCCATATCATAGCACAAACCAATTACATGACACGTGAGAAAAACCTTTAGAACTAAACTCGTGGTTCAGTAGAAGGATCATCAACTATCAGACTTTGCTCAAGGTTGTCAATGGTACCATGATAAATTTGTCAGCCACATGCAGTGGCATGAGCACCAATAAGGAAGTTAGTTCTATTCTCAATTTCTTAATAGAGTAGAAACTGTAGAAGACTACATACTGTCATCTGTCATGCCATGAAGAAAAATTAATCCTATAAAGTTGGACAAATCATTACACTCCTATCATGAATTGTCCCTAATAGTAGAATCCATGAAAAGAAACCTAATAAAAATCTACTCACTCCTAATAAAACAGATAACGAAAGTGGCGAGAAAGTGTGGAATGCAGAACCATTGATTGAGCTAGTCAGTAACAAAAAACTGAATACTTCAGAAGATACTTGAGTTTGGGAGGACAAATCCAAGAAGTTTTCGGTGAAAAGCTGCTATGAAGACTTGGTCAGAACTTGAACGAATGTCCAACCCAGTAATTAATGGGTTGAACTTCTCTTCACCTGTCCTATTGAAGCCCTCGAGAAAACTTATTGTCGTTGATGATTGCACAAGGAGTGATTCTACATGGCGAGGAAAACAGCGAGGGGGGGGGGCAATCCATCCCCCCGGGATGCGCGCACGAAAAGTCAACGCACGCATCCCGGGGGACCCCCCCCCCCCCCCCTCGCTGTTTAGAATTTTCCTTGCACAAGACAGAACAATTTCAAATACACAATGCATGCAAAATGAAGTACGGGCTTAAATTCTGAAAGGTGAATGAACTAAGAGGGGAATCTTCAATCTCGGTAACTACCAAATACTCATCAAACCTGTGCTTCACTCCACCTCAAACAGTTAAGTCTCCACTGCTCAACTGATACATATTTATGATTTTCAAAGAATAAATTCGACATTCATTCCCTTTCCATCTGCACTCTAGTTCTTTCACTTTTCAAATTCAAAATTTTGAATACAAACCACCCCCTCTGAAGCCTAATCACATCAAAATCCAAAACCTAGCAAGAGAACTCGATTAAAAAACTTTAACACGACCGACAACAACGCAGTTTATACTGTATTAAAATTTTCTACTTTTCTCAACTTGTAGATCATCACAATCCCTAACATTTCCACACAAAAATTTCCCATTCCGCGGAAAACAAAATATACCCAATAAAACTAAAAGAGCATTGGGTAATCCCCTTGAGCATATAATTGACTAGACCCAAACCTATTTTCTGTGAGACACAATATATCAAACATAATGAAAGCGAAGGTTCATCTGGAAGATGAAAACCCATTAAAAGTAAGAAAAAAGAGAAAACATACAGAGAGGATGACAACAGTGAAGATGCCAATGGTTGCAAGGAAGACTTTCTGATCATGCTTGCAACAGTTCTTAAGCTCCCAGTTTATCATATCTGCTGTTACAACAATAAATAAATAAATAAATAAATAAATAAAACAATTAAGATTTCAACGAGATTGACTTGAAGTTAAATTAGTTACAGATTGGGAAGAGAAAGAAGAATAGAGGGGAAAGAAAGTACCTTTGTGCAGTTGTCTGGGATCTGAAGAACAGAACAGAGCGGAGAGAGAGAGATGACGAGATTTCTCTCTCCTTCGCTCTTCTCCGGTTTGGTATTGGTGGTGGGATGGTGGGGTCTCACAAGTCACAACTGGGTATGTTATGGTACGGTAGGGTGGTTGAATTGAATTGAAAATTCAACCGCGATTTACCGTGTTGAAGAATTTAAATTTTTTTGAACATACTATAATTGGATTATATTGGGGTTTGGTGGTAATTCCATTTCATGCCCAAAGTTATTCATAATTACTGCATTTGGTATCAGAGCCATGTCTCAGTTTCTTCGGGGGGAATAGTTGGTGAGTCCTAGGTATCATTGGTCAGCCGTTGATAGCGTTGGTCAGCCAGTAAATCTATGGGTAGCCGTTCAGAGCCCTATGTAAGTCGTCATGTTGAGCGCAGTGGTTATGGGTTAGGTGTTCCTATAGAGGTGGTCCGGATACAGTGTTCCCAATTCCCATCCCCAAAAGATTTTGAACCATGTCTTTGCTTTCAAAATTTACTCGAGCTTCTAGCTCTAGGTCAAGACAGATTCCTGATTATGCGAATCATATGGAATGTAGAATTTCAGAAGTAGAAAAGAATTTACAAAAATGGTCAATACCAGAAATTCCTTACAAAAACATTTACAATGTTTCAAAATCCTTGTTTTCTCAAAAAACAGAGGATCTGATTGACATGGTTGAACAAACCATATCTTTTGATGGTTCTATTTTCAAACCAGACTTTGGAGTTCCTTCAAAGCAATGAATACAAATATATCCATATTGGATTGATTCAAATAGGGATCAAACCCCTTACAAGAACAGGGTTAGACACCTGTGCTCTTATCGCTCTTCGCGATTGCAGGCACAATAGGTTCGATGACTCGCTCTTAGGAATCGCAGAGTCAACCCTAGCGATGGGTCCAATCTATTTTAATTGTTACCCCAATTTCTCAGTTTCTCTTACGGATCCAAACATCCTCGAGACACTGACCCTGAATATCCAGACTTCTGGATTTGATATGCTTCCTGGATCAAAACCCTTGGCTTTGATCTACAAAATCACCCTCAAAGCCATGAAGACTCAACTGAGTCCTAAGGCCCTCATGGAGTCTGCAAAAGGGTATACCATCCTCTTCCAGGCTAACAAAGAAAAGACAAGTGTTATTGTTCCCAAAACAATTCACTGGAATCAAATCACATTTCCAGACACTTGGCAAATTCCCACTGAAAATCGCAGACCCATTCCAAGTCAATTAAGTCAGATCTTGACTCTTGATGATGGAACGGTTCAATTATGATTTTCTGATTCTCGTAATACAAGTTTGAGACTTCCAGATACTGGAAGAAGATCTGTATCTTCTTTTAAGACTGCTCAAACACATATCCCAAGAACTCAGACACCTCCTGAGGTCCTCCCTCATCTTGATCTTGCAAGTCTGAGAAATAACCCTCAATTTCCTCAGATTCCGCAACCAACCTACAATCCTGAGTCCCCTACTCAATCTGAAATGGATGATCGCCCTTCTCCTCATCCTTCTCTGTTTATGTTACAAAAAGATTTTGTTCTTAACAAAGATTGGATTAAGAATGAATTTATCCAACCCTACAATCAGCAAAAACGAGATTTGTTTTATGATCAAACCACTGAAGATCAAAGAACAGAATTAGGAAAACAATTTTATGCTTGTTGTGAAGAAATGAAACAAAACTTATCATTCTTAGAATGATATTTTTCTGATTATCTTCCTAGCATAAATGTCATCAACACTAATTCTAAACAATGGCTTACAACAGAAACCAATTCGGTTAAAGAATCCATATTACCACCATTAGAAGCAATTAAATTTTCCACTCTTGGAACTAATGTTCTTGCTTCTCCATTCAAAGATCATAATGTTGAGAATACATTCAAAGGAATTAGTAGAGTTATCCAACAAACTAACTATACTAATCTATTGTTACATGAGATTGGTGAGAAACTGGTTCAAGATCAGGTTCATCAAGATCAATTGACTCAAAAACAACAATCCACTCCAAAACCAGTAGCGTATTTTGTACCTACTACTGTGGAACGAAATGTTCTAACATCTCAACATCAAATTATTAAAGAGATTGATCTTAAATTAGCAACTCTGAATATTAACAAACCTCATGTTAATACACTCTCTGCTAAAGATATGTCTGAAAGTGATTTTGATCCAATGGTTGAATTAGATCGTTTGAATTATATTCATTATGAAATCAATCCCCTTAAGCATGCTAAAGCTTCTGGCCGATATCAAAATCCACTTCCAACTACTAGGAACTTTTATCCTAGACCATCCTTTCCTGACATGCAATATGGAGAGAAATCTCTTCAAGTCTATGGATCTTTTTCTACAAATCACCTCTATACATGGAATATAGACGGTTTGACTGAAGAAAATATTATTGAGTTAACTCAGGAAATGGTTATGATGGCCTCGGCTTATCGTAGCGAAGGCAAGAATGATAGTACCATTACAGGGCTTATCATTGTTGGTTTCTCTGGATTACTCAAAGGATGGTGGGATAATTATCTCACAACTAAGGAACAACAAGCAATCCTTGACTCTGTTAAGGTTGATATATTAGGCAATCCTATAAAAACTGAACCTGATGGTTTAATGATTCCAGATGCAGTTCATACATTGATTTTCTGCATTTTGAAGAATTTTATGGGTGATCCTAGTGAATTCAAAAATAAATCTAAAGATTTGTTGATGATTCATAAATGTCCAACTTTGAGCCACTTCAGGTTTTACAAAGACATCTTTTTCAAAAAGGTTATGTATCAACCTGATGCTAACAACCCTTTTTGGAAGAGAAAGTTCATTTCTGGTCTTCCACCTATCTTTGCTGAAATCGTTCGAGAACAGTTACAGGCATCCTACAATGGTGATATCCCTTATGAGAAATTAACATTTGGTGATATTATTAGTTTTATTAACAAATGTGCTTTGCACCTTTGCAATGATCTTAGGTTAAAACACCAACTTAAGAAACAAAACCTCAACGGTAGAGAACTAGGTGATTTCTGTCAACAATATGGCTTTGATGATTTCAAATACCCACATCAAAAGTCATCCCATTCCAAATCCCTTTATAGGTCTCATCATGCCCGACAGTTTAAGTCCAAACGCCCATATGGACCTAAACAGCTAAGGCCCAAAGACTATAACCAATATTATAGTCAGCCCAAAAGACATGGTACGCATAAACCCAAGCCTACCAGACCATTCAAACATTCTCATAACCAGCCCACTTCAAAGCCCGTATGCTTTAAATGTGGACGTCCAGATCATTATGCAAAAAATTGCAGAACGGCTCAGAAGATCCAAGAGCTCCAAGCTCCTGACGACATTAAGAACATGTTTTTACAAGTTCTTATGAATTCTGATTCAGAGCCCTCAGATGAAGATTTTCAGATATTCAATCTGAATAATTCTTCAGACACTGATCAGTCTGAACCAGAAGATCTTAATGAATGTGCAGAAGCATGCCACTGTCACAACATCCAAAGCATTAATATGCTCTCCAAAACCAAAGAATCCAGTATTCTTTTAGATTTTGTTGATCGTATTGAAGATCCTAATTTAAAAACTGAATATCTTCAACACATCAAAGCAAATTTAAATACCAAACCAACCCCAGAGATCGTAAATCCATTCTATGATCACAAACAAATTATTGATAGGTTCTGAAGATCTTCCCCATCCTCTAGCCCTGTCAATATTGTTGATCTTCAGCAAGAAGTTAATCATATCAAAAAAGAGATTATGATTTTAAAACAAAATCAGTCACGCCTTGATCTTCGTATCAATGGTTTGCAATCTCCTATTATTGATATTCCATCTTCTTCTGAAACTCCAATAGTAACTAATCCTCCAAAATTTCTTAATGAAATCAATCAAGTTACTCATCAGCGATGGTTTTGTCATATAAACCTTGTTATCAATAAAGAAATTACAATCCCATGTAAAGCTCTTATTGATTCTGGCGCTGATCTTAACTGTGTTGCTGAAGGATTAATTCCTACTAAATATTTTGAAGTTACAAAACAAAAATTGTATACTGCCAATAACTCTAGTTTGGCTATACAATTCAAATTAACAAATGCCCATATCTGTCAAGATAAAGTCTGTATCAAACATGATTTTTTGCTTGTGCAAAATATGGCCCAGAAGATGATTCTCGGTACTCCATTTTTTGCTGCAATCTACCCTTTCTCTGTTACAGCCTCGGGTATTACCACACAAATCCTCGGCACCGATGTCGAGTTTCCTTTCATTTACAAACCTGAAATTATTGAGATTAACAATATCAAAAGTGATATTTGTTTCCTTAATTTCATTACTCAAAAACAACAACATCTGCAATCTCTTAAGTCAGAAATTGCATTTAGACGAATTGATGAACAAGTGCTCGATCCTAAACTTCAAACTCAAATTGTTCATTTCCAAGAACATTTGCAAAAAGAGTTATGTTTTGAGCTACCTAATGCCTTTTGGCATCGTCGTCGACATGTTGTTCGACTCCCCTATGAACCTTTCTTCAATGACTCTATGATTCCTACCAAAGCCCGTCCTATTCAAATGAATAGTGAGCTCATGGAACATTGCAAGAAAGAAATCAAAGGTTTGCTCTTAAAACAACTTATTAGGCATTCCAAATCCCCTTGGAGTTGTGCTGCCTTTTATGTTAACAAAGCTGCAGAATTAGAAAGAGGAAGTCCTCGTTTAGTCATCAATTATAAGCCATTAAACCAGGCTTTACAATGGATTCGATATCCAATCCCAAACAAGAAAGATCTTCTTAAAAGATTACACTCTGCATGTGTATTTTCTAAGTTCGATCTCAAATCTGGATTCTGGCAAATTCAGATACATCCCTTTGACCGATACAAAACTGCATTTAATGTTCCATTTGGACACTATGAATGGAATGTTATGCCATTCGGCCTCAAAAATGCTCCTAGTGAGTTTCAGAATATTATGAATGATATTCTTCCCCCCTATTCCCATTTCACAATTGTGTATATCGATGATATACTAGTCTTTTCAGAATCAATTCCAGCCCACTGGAAACATTTGTATCAATTTGGAAGAATTATCAAAGATAGTGGATTAGTTTTTTCTCCTACCAAAATCAATCTTTTTCAAACCAATGTTCGATTTCTTGGACATAAGATTTTTCATGGAACAATCACACCTATCTCTAGGGCAATTGTTTTTGCAGACAAATTTCCAGATGAGTTAAAAGATAAAAACCAATTACAAAGGTTTTTAGGATCTCTTAACTATGTAGCTGATTTCTACAAAGGCCTACGAGTTTTGCTTAAGCCATTATTTGCTAGACTTAAGAAAAATCCAGGCCCATGGACCGAAGCCCATTCTCAAATTGTCTGTCATGTTAAGTCCAAAGTCAAGCATCCTCCTTGCCTAGGAATTTCCAATCCCGATGCTTTCAAAATAGTTGAAACAGATGCGTCCAATTTAGGATACGGTGGTATTCTTAAACAGCGTCTTCCTGATTCCTCTATACAATTGGTCCGATACCATTCAGATATCTGGAATCCAGTCCAGTACAATTATTCAACTGTCAAGAAAGAAGTTTTATCCATTGTGTTATGCATTATGAAATTTCAAGATGATTTAACAAATCAAAAATTTCTTTTACAAGTTGATTGCCAATTTGCCAAAGAGATTTTAACAAAAGATGTTTTAAATCTCGTGTCAAAACAGATCTTCGCCAGGTGGCAAGGTCTTCTTTCAGCCTTTGATTTTGAAATTAAGTTTATAAAAGAAGTTGATAACTCTCTTGTTGATTTCTTAACCAGAGAATTCCTGCAAAGATGGGTTCTTCTAACTCATCTTCTTCTTGGCCCCCTCCTTTTACCAAACCCAAATCAAAATCCCAATATGCTATGTCGCCTTCTGCGTCTAAGCATCAACCCCCTCTTTCTTATGCACTTTCCCTTTCTCAAAGGCTTACCCCGCTAAACAAAGAAGAAGAAATTTCTACAAAAGAAGTTACTGGATCAACAATGACCAGTTTCTCAAAGCCGCAAACTTCGGCACCAAATCCATATATTCCAAAGGCTTGTTTAGAATATCTCTGTATTCTTGAGCCTTCCATGTATGATCTAATCAAAGAGCCCCAGCTCATTGCCAAGAATTTGTTTCCTCAACAACATCAATTTGAAGAAGCAGATACCTACAAATCTCAAGAATTCTACGAGTTTATCCTTGTAGATTCAGACTCTATTATAGTGACACATCACTATGATAAGACCAATTCAGAAAGGATTGCATTCTCCAAATGTCAGATCCTCAAAGTTCTCTCTGAAGCTGATTGGAACCAGCTTCCCCATTATCACAAGTTCTCAGTGAACTATGTTCGACAAACCTACAATTATCTTGACTACAAACTAGCATGGTCAAGAGCTTTCTTCGTACAATCTCAGAACTGTGGACATTCATGGTTCTTCCTATTCTGCCAAAAGTTCAGACAAAAAACAGTTTCTTTATGGTTCCAGCATACATGGTGGAGCTATTTCGGTCCAATTCAAGATATTCTTCCTCCTGCGGTTCAAGAAGGATGGAAGATCTTTCAATCCAAGTACCAGCCGCCAATTCCTCCAACTGAACAGGTTTTGTCACTCTGGTTTTTTATTAGATTTGGTTTGTCATGGATCTTATGCTGGGATTATCACTGCTCAGAATTATCCAAGCCTTACCAATCCAAACATGCCCCAAAGTGGTTCTGTCGCCGCTTCAAAGTCAAATGGTGGTCTTAATTCGATCACTCCAAAGTTACCAAAGAAGGAGTTATTCGCTTCTTCTCCAACAAGACATCTTCCCCTGTTCCACAGGTGAATCCCATTGACCCTCTGACTGATGCCAAAGTTCTCCGCCAACACATCCGGCAACAGTTCAAAGGCAAGCTTACAAATACTCAGCTTTTTGAGACACTCTCCAAGATCTGCTCCGAAGAGTCAGATGAAGAAGATGAACTAACATTACCTCTTGACAACGAGGATGACTGTTACAACGTCTTCTCTTCAATAGACTAATGGACCCCTGTCCATTATTTTCAAAGGCATTATTTGCCAGCATCACTACAAGACAATCAACTTTCGGTCGCCTCTGGCCGACAGCATCTTCAAAAGCGTCACATGCGCTACTGTTCAATCAAAGACTTTTGCAACAACTGTTCCACCTACCGACAATCACATGCAATGGTTCTCCAAAGGACAAATAGTCCAACTTTATCCTTATCCTCCAGCTAAGCCTCTCTTTGTCTGGAATTAGCCTATATATATGTATTAGTTTTCATAAGTAAGGCAAGCGAGTTTCACCTGTAAGTCTTAAACTTAAGCTTTCTTGTAAGTCTTAAGCTTTCATCTCTGTATTTCTTTTTCTGTATTTTCTTTTTTTTTGTACATATTAAATAAAATCATTTTTCTATCTCAAAGACTATCTAAGATCTGTTATTAATTGAACATCTCATTATTCAACCCTAAGAAGTTGGATTGGCACCGTTCGTTCTAACAGATCGAAGATAAGATTTCTGTGTATTTGCATTTAGTATATTCAATTTTGCTTTAAAGTTTTGCAGTTTCATACTGTTTATCATCATCTCTATCTATCTAATCTTCTGTTAGTAGTCCTGGGTAAAAATTGAATTGGGGTTTGGTGGTAATTCCATTTGATGCCCAAAGTTATTCATAATTACTGCATTTTTTTTCAAATTAAAGCTATCAAGCTACAATATTGATTCATTTGGCTGGCGAGTGTTTGGTGCCAAAGTGAAAATTGTGAATAACTTTGCATTGAAAACAATAATAGGCCTAAGCAAATTATTAGTTTAGCTCCTAATTGTATTGGTTCCTTGAGGGAGGATTTGGACAAAATCGAGCAAGCTTCTCAAAACAACTAGAGCGTGTGTTACAAAGCGCCTCCCCACCCCATGCCGCCAGTTGGGTTCGAATTCGTGATGTGTGATTCCATCTGTTACACCTCTATCAACTCAACTGGTACACCTTTAGCATTGAGTGTCAATTTTCAAAATGTTAAATACATGCCAAAGGCCCCAAAAGGGAAGGCTGGGAGTTTTATCATAGTAAAATGAGGTAATATGATTTTTCATACAAATAAAATGAGGAGGTGAATCAAAACCTCTTCATTTTATTGAGGAACACATTAGGTGAGGTTACTCTGTAGACATGAGCACTCACCATATTCATATTAACATAGCGTGTTTACTTTATATTATGGCTCCAAATTTTTAACACCACCATTTTCGTTGAAGGACAATACCACATTTTTTTTTTGGATGTGCTAAAAACACCACCATTATAAACAAAAAACACACACGCACCATCACCTTTTTCCTCTCTCTCCCTCTCTTCTTCGTCACAAACAACACCACCACCTCGTCCCCCCACCGCCAGCCTCTTCCTCATCTCTTTTCCCTATTCTCTTCCTCTTCCTATTCTCTTTTCTTCATTTTTTTTGGGAAGGCGAAAAGAGTTTGTTGCTTTTCTTCATATTTCTCTCCTATTTTCTTCTTCTCCTCTATTTATTCTCTTAATTGTTCTTGAATTTCACAAGTTTTATGTTTCAATCAATCAAATTGATTGTTCTAGATCCCTTAACAGAACCGTTCCCTAAACTTGTAAATAAAATGTCATACTCTTTTAAATCAATCTAGAAAGTAATTTTACATCAAATAAACACAATAAAACAACCACTAAAAATCCATGTAAATTGATACCCAAAATGCTTCAGAAACCAAAACCCCATTAGTAAAAAAAACGACCCTAAACTTGCCTCCCACTCCTTTTTTTTTCTTTTTTTTTACATAACCATTAACAGCGTGCAATGAATGTCGTGAGATCCCATTAACGACACGCAATAAATTGTCATTAAGAAATGCAGAACATTCAACGACATGCAATGTCGTCGTCGAATGTCTTAACAGCGGATCATGCGAATGAGAGACTTAGTCGCTCACAGAACGTTGTGTTTGTCTGGAAATTAGACAGTCGTTTTTTTTTACCAAACGCGGCGGTCCCTACAAGCCCAAGTCTCTCATTCGCCGAGTCCGCTGCGTTTGGGAAAAAAAACTGACTTTGTCCAATTTTCAAAAAAATTTAGCCTTTTTTATTTATTTTTTTGCAATTTCTATGGTTTAAAAACACTCTTTACAAATAAACTCTATTATCAATACACATTTTCAACATTGTCTTCAAGCATCCATATGTTAGGACCTTCGAAGTTGAGTTTTTACTCGACATTGTCAAAATGATGTTTTGACAATAAATTTTGTTTTATTATGAGTGTATTTATACCATAGAAATTGCAAAAAGTTAATTAAAAAAAGTAAAGCACGAAATTTTTTAAAATTGGAAAGTCAACTTTTTTGCCCAAACGCAGCCTTCCCTGCGAGCCTAATTCCTCACATTCGAATGATCTGCTGTTAAGTGGTAATTATGGGTTGTTTTGGTTTGTATCGCATGTTTCGCTAAGTGGTAGGTTCTTATATTCGCATGTTCATATGCAACCTGGTCAGGGACACCACCACCCCCTACCTTCATTTTTACATCAGTTGGATAATTCCACGAGTGTTAAAGAATGAAATTAGATAATAAGCTGAAGAGTTTTTAGTTGCATTTATTAAGAATTTTTTTATATAATTGCAAAATCATTGATTCTAGCTATGCTCACTATCCATGGCAAATGGCTTTGAAAGCATGTACTATGTTGAGTATTGCTTGTTAATATGCATTCCTTGGTTACAAAATCGAAAGCATTGTTTTAAGTGAATGTTATCTATTATATTATATTTAAGATTTGAGGCTGAAATAAAGGCAATGTGACTTATGGTTGGGTGAAAAGGATGTGGTCTAAATTAAAGGCATTCATGCTTAATAGATAACCTTTGTTTTTTGGTCTTTTGAATGGCTTACAGTTCTGATTATATTGGTTGTGAGTGGTTGATCTTCTATCTCCTTATAATCCTAGAATCAGAGTGCTCAAGACTGTTGGAAACCTCACGAGTGTGTATGTATATCAAAAGGAGCGAACGTGTAAGGCCTGTAAGTTTTAGTAATGGATCTCACACCATAATCGGTGTTAAGTGTTCGTATTTATAACTCAACTATTGTGTTTCATAGTTAAAGATATGTGGAGATTGTTACAAATATGAAAGGATATGATATGGTTGTTACACCACATAAGAGGGGATATGATATAGGTTGTTACAACAGGAGTTGTTGTTACTTGACTCAGTATCTAAGACTCCTCGTTGAGCTGGTCTCTTTGAGTTCTTGCAACTTGTCGAGAGTTTGATTTGGAACCAATTGGACTTGGTCTAACACCTCACTGCAAGTTGAGCATCGTATCCTGGACAGTTAACTTGTTCCATAGTAATTGGAAACGTGACGTGTTCAGTCCCTTGGCAAAAATATCAACAAGTTGATATTTGGTAGATATGAACCGTACATCAAGTTGTCGACGGAACACTTGCTCTCGAACAAAATGGTAATCAATCTCAATATGCTTAGTGCGAGCATGGAATATCGGATTGACTGTTAAATATGTGGCCCTCAAATTGTCACACCATAGTATCAGAGGAGATGAAGTAACACAAAGCTCCTTCAGCAGTGACTCAATCCACATAACTTCCGCAGTGGCAGTAGCCAACCCTTTATATTCAGCTTCAGTACTCGATCTGGACACTGTCTTTTGTTTCTGAGCACTCCAAGAGATTAGGTTGCCACCAAGAAATATACAATAACCACTAGTGAATCGACGATCATCAGGACATCTAGCCCAATCAGAGTCTGGATAGGCATGAAGTTGGAGGTTATTGGATCATTGTAGATTTAACCCATAAGTGGTTGTGTGTTTGAAGTAACGCAAAATGCGTTTGACAGCAACCCAATGATTTTCATTTGGATCATGCATAAATTGGCAAACCTTGTTGAATGAAACAGAGATATCTGGTCTAGTAAAAGTCAAATACTGTAGAGCACCTACAACACTTCGATAAAGTGTGGGATCTAGAAATTTGGAGGCACAGAATTGGGACAATTGAGTTTGAGATGCAATTGGGGTTTGAACAGGCTTCACACCATCCATTTCTGTCTTCTTTAAAATTTCAAGAATATACTTCCTTTGTGAGAGAAAGATATCAGTAGATGAATTGGGGATCACCTCAATGCCAAGAAAATAATTTAGAGTTCCCAAATCTTTGATAGCAAAAGCCGAATTCAGTTGAGCAATCAATTCATTGATATGGGTAGTGTTGGAGCCAGTGACTAATATCATCAACATAGATTAAAATATAACGGGTATAGTCAGCTGCAATCTTGAGAAAGAGTGAAGTATCGGCTTTGAGCCCTCAAAGCCAAGCTGAATAAGATATGTGCTAAGGCGAGAATACCAAGCCCTTGGTGCTTGCTTAAGACCATATAATGACTTGTGAAGGCGGCACACATGAGATGGAAAACGAGAGTCAATATACCCCAGGGGTTGCTTCATATATACTTATTCGTTAAGCACACCATGCAAAAATGCATTTTGAACATCAAGTTGACGAAGAGACCAACCATTGTGGATAGAAATAGTCAACACTATCCGAATGGTGCAAGGCTTGACAACGGGACTGAATGTCTCATTATAATCGATACCCTCTTGTTGGTTGAAGCCTTTCGCTACTAGACGTGCCTTGTAGCGATCAATGGATCCATCGGCCTTTCGCTTCACCCGAAATACCCACTTGCAACCAACAACATTCATTTTTTTGTGTAGCAGGAACTAGCGTCCAAGTGCCATTTTTAATGAGAGCATTAATTTCATCATCCATAGCACTACGCCAACTAGGATCAATAGCCTCCTTAGAATAACAAGTTGGTTCTTCAATATCTGCAACATGCAAGGGATGCTTAGTGATAGTGAGACATAATTTATTAATAGGCATGGTAATCCCATCACGTGCCCGAGTGATCATTCCATGTCGTGACTGGTTTGTTGGGATAGGTTTGTTAGGTGCATGAATGAGAGTGGTGGGTTGGTCATTGGCAGATACAGTTGGTGAAGGCAAATTAAAAGGTGGAATAGGTGATGACAAATTGTCAGTGTGAGCTACATCAGGGTGAGGGGGGGATTGGTTGTGTGAAAATTGGACTTGGTGGTAGACTTTGACTAAGTGGATTTAAATGGAGTTATTGTGGTGGTGGGGAACTGAGGTGGATATTACTTGGGAAATGATTGTTATTGTTGTGAATGTCCTTGTACTCAGCCGAATAAAGGAAGTAATGCTCCTCAAAAACCACATGACGGGATATGTAAATGCGATTAGTAGGGGGGTGAAAACACATGTACCCTTTGTGAGCACTACTATAACCGAGAAAAACAAAAGACATGGAGCGCGGTGATAGTTTGTGTTTATTGCACGGACGCAAATATGGATACACAAGCTTCCAAAGACGCGCAATGATTTGTAATCGGGAGCACGATTGAACAATAACTCAAGCAGAGATTTGGTGGAGGTTTTGGAAGATGGAAGTCGATTGATTAAGTAGCAGCTCGTATTAAAGGCATGTTCCCAAAGGAAAAAGAGGAACAGAGGCATGATTTAACATTGATAAGCCGGATTCAACGATGTGGTGATGACGTCGTTCGGCAAGGCTATTTTGAGCTGAGGTATGAGGACAAGTAAATCGATGAAATATTCATTCACTATCCAAATATGAAGTGAATTTTTGATATTCACCTCCATTGTCGGATTGAAAATTTTTGATTTTGTGCCCAAGGAGATTCTCAATTTTATTTTTGAACATAATGAAAGTGGGTAAGACATTAGACTTTTTTGCTAATGGAAAAATCCAAGTAAAATGACTAAAAACATCCATTAACAATAAATAAAAACAAAATCCATTGCGAGAAATAACAGGTGCAGAGCCCCATATATCAGACACAATTAAACTCAAAGGTTTTCAATAAGAACTAAAACTAGATGGAAATGGCAGTTTTCTACTCTTGCTGACATGACATGCATGACAAAAAGTAACTGTTTTATTGGAGATAAGAAGATTATTTGCATCCACAATGCGTTTCACTGTTCGAAGCATTGGGTGGCCTAAACGTTGATGCCACAAAGGCAACGACTCTGAAATAAAAGCATAATTAGAAATAGCATTTGGCATATCTCGTGCATGATCAAAGCAATAAAGTCCTCCTCTATTCCGGTCTTGTAGAAGAACATTCTGCGTGCGGCAATCCTTCACATGAAAAAATAGCGAGTGAAATTCAAAGAAAACATCATTATCTTTACAGAATTGAGACACTGAAAGTAGGTTTGCAGATATTTTAGGCACATGATATAGGTTCGTTAAATGAAATTTGCAAAGAGTTGTAGAGAAAGAGACATTACCAACATGAGCTATGGGTAGAGTGTTACCATTCCCGACTCAAATCTGATCTGGGCCAGCATATTCTGTTTGAACATGTAAGTTATTCAAATCAGAGGTAAGGTGATTAGTTGCACCACGGTCAGGATACCAGTTGCCATCAGTGAATGCAGGGGGGCAGCCACATAAACAACAGTAGGAGAGCAAACAGGTGGAGCTTGAAAGTTCTTGTCATAGCGGTGCCAACAATCTATGGTAGCATGATTTTTCTTATCGTATATTTGACAAGGCCCTGAGATAGTTGTAGTAGGTTGAGATCGATTAGAGCCATGGGTGTTGTTGTGACTGTTGGGCTGATGAGCCCGGGCACAAACAGGTTTGTGTTGATTTGATCGAGAATAAGTAGCCACATGAGCCATTGGATTTTGTTGAAGAAGTGACTGTTGAGTTTCTACTCGCATGTCAAACGCAAGGAGATGGGCATAAAAATCCTCCATATGAATCTCAGTAACTGTAGTAGTGAGTGTAGTGACAATTGCATCATATGTTGAATCGAGACCGTTGAGGATGATTTGTTGTAAGTCAGATTCATGCATTGGATGTCCAACGACAGCAAGGCTATTAGAGAGTTGTTTGGCATGCAAGAAATATTGGGACACGGGTTTAGAACCTTTTCTCATGCTTTGAAGTTCACGTCGAATTTGCATTATTCAAGTGCAAGATTTGGAAGCAAATTGCTTCTCAAGGGCTGTCCACACAACACGAGAGGAATCAAGTCCAACAACCTGTGTGAGCACGCTTTCGGAGAGCGTGGAAAGGAGCCAGCCAAGTAGTATTTGGTCTTGCTTCTGCCTTGCAAAAAAGTCGGGATTAATGGTGGTATCGGTTGGGGATAAAATACGAGGAGGACAAACAAGAGTCCCATCAACGTATCCCTCAAGTCCATATCCCTTCAATAGGGGTTTGAATTGGGTAAGCCAAATGAGCTAGTTTAAGTCATCAAGTTTGACAGAGATTAAGTGATGAATATGGGCGGCTTGTAAGGAATATGAAGTGATGGTGGAGGAAGCAGGTGATGAGTTAGAAGAAGTTTTTGTGCTGGTCATTGTTGAGAGAAAGGGACTTAGAGTTTTTTTTATTTTATGAGAAGCTTGGTAGGATCAAAGGCCTGATACCATGCAAGTTTTAGTAATGGATCTCATACCATAATCGATGTTGAGTGTTCTTATTTATAACTCAACTATTGTGTTTCATAGTTACAGATATGTGGAGATTGTTACAAATATGAAGGGATATGATATGGTTGTTACACCACATATGAGGGGATATGATATAGGTTGTTACAACAGGAATTGTTGTTATTTGACTCAGTATCTAAGACTCCTCGTTGAGCTTGTCTCTGAGTTCTAGCAACTTGTTGAGAGTTTGATTTGAAACCAATTGGACTTGGTCTAACAAGGCCCAAATTGGTATATATTGTATGGTGATATTCCCTCATTTTTACCCATTTTCAGTTCTGACATTTGGGTATGGTTAGAGTTGGGATCATATTTATTCTGGGGTGTGGGTGCAATTGACACATCAATGAGAGATGACTGAGGTTGTAGACATTCTAATTTTATTTGGGAATTACGATCATAGCTTTCACGTGTATCGTTTATTTTTTTATTTAATAATAGGCAGCAACTACTTCACATCACCATATCCACTTTCTCACACCATCATTGGTTTTTTTTTTTTTTACTTACTCACACCACCAATAAATATGCATAACAGAGAAACCCAAACTCAAAACGAAAAAAATGCAAAACACGATAACTTTCAACCAATTTAAACCCTCAATTGAGACTGATTTTCAAGCTCATCAAAACATAACATTTGTAGTACTATAAGTTATCTAATAAACACAACTTAAATCACTTGAAAATGTTTTGTAATGAGCAAGTTATGGTCATTTTACTAAAGTCGCGCAAATTTGTCTTGCAATGAAAATGGGATAGTGTTCCTGAATTTCGGCCAACTTATGTTCTCGATTGAGACCGATTATCAAGTTGATCAAAACACAACAGTTGTAGTACTATGAGTTATATAATAACCACAACTTGAATCACTTAAAAATGTTTTGAAATGAGAAAGTTATAGTCATTTTACTAAAGTCGTGCAAATTTGTCTCGCAATAAAAACATGATAGTGTTCCTGACTTTCGGCCAACTTATTTGCTCGATCGAGACTGATTCTCAAGTTAATCGAAACACAAAAGTTGCTTACTATGAGTTATCTTATAAACACAACTTGAATAATTTGAAAATGTTTTGAAATGAGCAAGTTATGGTCATTTTACTAAAGTCGCGCAAATTTGTTCGAAAAATTCATGTTCATCGTTTGCAATGCGGGGAATTCCAGATAACCCGCATTGCAAACTGTAGACAGGAAAAAATTTTCCCGTTCGCAGTGTACAATGCAGGTTATCTGGAATTCCCCGCATTGCAAGCTGCGAACAAAAATATTTTTGGAAAATTGTTTTTTCTGTTCGCCGTGGACAATGCAGGAATCTTGAGATAACTCGCATTGTGCACTACGGACAGAACTAAAAGCTGCAATTTTTTTAATTATTTTTTTTCTAAAACTAGAAAAAATTTCAGTTTGTGAAATTATTTTTTTTAAACTTAGTTTTCTGATGTATTTGCGCTTTGCATCAAACCTAAACTCGAACCATACAAGTCTTTCGAACTAATCATTATGTGACTACTCCAAACCACCATTTTGCGCAACTTTAGTAAAATGACCATAACTTGCTCATTTCAAAACATTTTCAAGTGATTCAATCTATGTTTATTAGGTAACTCAAAGTACTACAATTTTTGTTTTTTTATGAGGTTGAGAATCGGTCTCAATCGATCATATAAGTTGGCCGAAAGTCAGAGACACTGTCCCATTTTCATTGCATGACAGATTTGCGCGACTTTAGAAACATTACCATAACTTGCTCATTTCAAAACGTTTTCAAGTGATTCAAGTTGTGTTTATTAGATAACTCAAAGTACTACAATTTTCATGTTTTTTATGAGATTGATAATTGGTCTCAATAAAGGGTTTAAATTAGTTGAAAGTTACCCTATTTTTATATTACTATTTTTATCAACAAGTGGTGAAACAATCGAATGGAGGAGAGAGTGGAGAAGCAAGAGATAGAATGGATGGCTCACTTACAGAAGAGTTGGAGTCGATAATGGGGAGGGGAGATTTGAAGGGATTTTGAAGAGTTTGAGGGTTTTGATATGTAACGGTTTCGATTTTGAGGAGATTTTGATCGATTTTCGAGGGAGATGGAGGAGATTTGAGATTTGAGTGTGATTTGGGGAAGGGAGGAATCTCTTGTCGATTTGAATGGGGAGGGAAAAAAGTTGGGTTTTGGTTTATATAGGTGGTGTGAGAAAGAAAGTAGGTGGAGTAGGAAAGTAGCATGGTGTGAGAAAGAAGAAATGATGGTGTGGAGTAGTCGCTGCTTTAATAATATAGTTGATGTCAAGTGATGAAAGTGAAATTTAAAAAAAATGTAGTTGATGACTTCATATTGAACAATTTGCTAATAATATTGGAAGAAGAGTTCAACTAGGAAATTATTTGGTGTCAGGGGGTTGTTTGGAAGAAGAGTCCAAATCTTTTCCACCTTTGTCTCTCACTTGGTCTCACATCTCTTCCATCTTCTATGTGATAAAACCACCATAAAACTCCTTCTCCTCTTCTTCCTCAAATTACTCCTCCAACATTCATCCTTACAACCAATATCATCAACTCAATTCATCTTCAATTCATTCAACTCCACAAATCTTTCACTCTTTGGCAACTCTGCACTTCAAAAAGGAGGTGGGGGAGGGCGGTGCAGCCGGTGACAAGGGCTGGAAAGAGCAAAGTGGTGAGGTCGACTGTAGACGTGGCAGTACAGGGGAATTGACACCGCCACTATTGTTGCATTATAGAGAAGAGGGGGTTAGAAGAGGGAGAGAAATTTTGAGATTTGAGGATTTATATTGGCGGTATCCAAAAGTAGATGGTGGCGTCCTTCAGAAAGTAGGAGATTGTGGCATCATTCAGAAGAAATGGTGGTGTCAAAGAATCGGAGCCTTAATTATTTACAACGAAAATGCTAGGAAACCATGCTTTTGCAACCAGATTTTGTAACCATGGTGACGTGGCGTGATCTTGAAAGAATGATGAAATCCCCAAAGTGTTTATATGTATCTCGAGGTTGTAAAAAACCTCCTCTAATGATACCACATCATCCTGATTGCAAAACCTGGTTCCCTAGCCTCAATCTATTTATAAATTATGTTTAGAGCAAACAAAAAATGAATGACATTTCCAAATTCAAGTAGGAGATGAACCAATCAGAGACATTTTCCAATAGGTTTGAAAATATATTGTATAGGCCGTTGACAAGTATATCGTTGCAAACAACTGGGATTTATGCATTGTGTCATACATCACTTTGTCCTGGGTAGGATTCATTATTCAAATTCGTTGAATGTATAGAGGGGAAAAAGAAATGTAATAGTTTTTTTTTTTTTTTTGAAGAAAAGCAATGTAATAGTTAAATAATGTTGTTGGATACTTGGATATAGTTTGCTGCATCGAAATATGTTTCTAGTTCCATACATCAATCCACTTCTATAATTCCGAGAAACAAAAGCCTCTTCATCGTACTGTAAGTCATAATTTAAGAATAACAGAATTTTGAATCTTTTTAAATTTTGAATGTAGAAGAATCCGATTAATAATTTATCTATTTTAGTAACATTTTGATAACCAATAGTAGGAAATGCACATCTACGCGTGGGTGCATAGAAGGCTAATAATAATACTACGGCTCCGCTTGGTACACGGTAAAATAATGCATTTTGCAAATTAATACAATGCATTACTTTGCATTGCAATGGTTTGCAATGTATTACTTTACAAGCGCTTGGTAGTAATTAAAGAAAATCAAAGGCAATTCAAAAAAGTGATTGTGGTGATAGTGATTGCAAATGTGGGCGATGATGGTGGTGGCAATCACGGTGGTTGTTGAAATGATGGTGGTTATGCTATGATAGTTGTGGTGGTGGTGGTGACAATGGTTATGGTGGTAGTAGTGAAGTTGGTTGTGGTTGTGTTTAATAGCATATGGTAGTGTGATCGTGGAGGTGGCGGTGATGGTGAAGGTGGTTGAGGTGGTGGCGGTGGCTATAGTGATTGTAGTGGTGGCAATGGTAGTGGTTGGGGTGTTTTTAAGGAGTTGGGAATAAAATACAAGTAAGAGGAGACGATGAGTGTTTTGCACAGTAATGCGGGAGATTTTGTCCCGCAAAGTTTTGCAGAATTTGATAACTAGAAGATGTGGATGAATTCAAATTCCAATTAATGTTTTTTGCAATAACCGTCATAAATTTTTGCATATACATTCTTTTACCATATACCAAATGGAGCCTACATCTCTGTCTTATAAACTGACATTAAATTTCCAGAAAATTCAGACGCCCAACTTCGATTTAGATCGAAACCAAGCATTCCCTTATTGTAGGGAAGGTCGTGCTTGTCAGAGTTGAGAAAACTAATCGATTACCATCTTCTTTAAATAGACTCTAGAAAATTTAATGATTATTCAATAAGACTTTAAATAGAATATAAAATTTTTTAAAATTGTTCAATAAGAACTGTTCCAAATGGACCACCAACCAAACCAGACAATCAGGGTACAAAAGATAAAATGCTAAAGGTTAGTGGAGTTTTGGTGGAATAATTCTCGAATGTTTACAAGCACGTGCAACAACTAGTTCATATGTGTTTTGTTCAACTTAGCCACAGAGCAAAAACAATAATGAATTTAGTGGTAGAAGAAGAAGACTCTGATATGAAAAAAACAGAAATTCTAGGTGTCGAGGAAACCAGCGAGGAAACGAGCGAGGGGAGGGAGGTGGCGGGGTGGTGACCGTTCACCTCCCTCGGGATGCGTGGGTCTTTTTTTGTGTGCGCATCCCGAGGAAAGTGAACGGTCACCACCCCGCCACCTCCCTCCCCTCGCTCATTTCCTCGCTGGTTTCCTCGACACCTAGAATTACTCTGAAAAAAATGGAAACTTTGTATTGCTAAAAGTCCAACGCATCAATGAGATAAAGCAACACAATATGTTGTCATAGCTAGACATTGATGGGTATCCAAAATGTTATTTCGACTACATCAAATCATCTTTCGAATTGGTCAGGACTCTCCAGATTATGACTGCTTCGCTATGCTACCAATTGTTGCTTCATTAATAGACTCACGATTTGACTTTGCTCGTTATGGACTAGTACCAAGATCGAGTCCTAGGCAAGTGGACATCATGTCACAATGAAAATGGCTCCTTCTTTAGTGAGATTATGTGAGCAAATGCTTGGATACCCATAGCTATGAATATTTAAAATCAATTCTATGTAAAGAATCAAAATGAACTACATATTCAAGAAGATTTCCGTAACTATATATAATTACATATTCAAGAAGATTTTCATAACCGTACATGATATAAGCAATATTAAGAATAATTGACATATTAAGTAAGGGCCATAATAGTAGTTAGGTGTTATTAGCCGATTAGAGTTAGGTTAATTAGCTTGCCAAATAAGTTAGGAATAGTATAAAGAAGACAATGATTGTTCATTGTTATTAAGTTGATCATTGAAAAAATATTTGATTTCTTAGTTTTTTCCATGAACCTTTTATTATAGTTATTTCAATTCTTGTTCGTTTATTTCAAGTATTGTTTCGTTATTTCAATTTGTTGTTTCGTTTATTTTAATTCATTAGTTAGTTCTATTAGCTGAAATGGTTCTAGTTATTTGATTCGATTTGGAGAAATTTTGTTTGAGAAGAAAAAACTATAAAGATGACATAGGATTGGGAGAATAAATTGGAGAAATTAGAGAAGATAGAGAAAGCAATGAAAATGGAGATAAAGGAAATGAAACCGATGAACTTAGAAATAAACGAACAAGAATTGAAATAACTATGATAAAAAGCTAATAAAAAATAATTAAGAAATCAAATATTTTTCAATCATCAACTTAATAACAATGAACAACCCTTGCCTTATATATAATATTACTAATTTAATTATTTGGCAAAGCAATTAACCTAATCCTAATTGGCTAATAATGCCCATAATTAGTATATTGGGCTCTTAGTAAATAGGTTAATATTACTAATCTAATACTATAATTTTGCTAATACTGCTTGCAACAATATACGTGCCAAAAGATGTATATACAAAGCACGATCATCTTCCTTCCTCGATGAAAGACACAGATATTGAGTTTTCAGAAAAATCAATGGTACTGGTATTAGAAGCTCTAGTTGGATTAGTAGTGCTAGTCGTACCATTTGTATTGGTAAGAGTAGAGGATGTTATAGTCCATCGTCCTCCATGGCCATGAATTCCTGGTTTTCCAGGCTTGGGTAGCTTAAAGGAGTCACTCAGGAGCATGAGATGAACAGAATTCATGTCGGGCCTATCTGAAATGCTTGCTTGACAACAAAGTAATCCTAGCTGAATGCACATAACAGCCTCATCCTTTACTAGGACTGTTAGAGTAGGATCCAACAATTCCAGTGTCTTCCCTCCCTGTGAGAGGTCCCATGTCTGCAAAAGAAAAGATTTGATCGTAACGGAATATTTAACACATGGGTACGTGTGTGTGGAATTCAGGGTTGCTGGTTCGGTCACTGGGAAAGTTATTTTGGCTAAATCATGGGCCAAGAAAATAAAACATGCTCATTTCATAGGGAGATATGAAAATAATTTATATCCTACGAAGAAGTCATTTCTCGAAAGAGGAAGGGAATGGGGGATGGCATAGGAAACATTAACAAATAAACCAAGATCCAGAAGTCAACCAGTTTGGAACTGAATTTCCCATATAATAATTGAAGTCCCATTTTAGTTACTGGACTGGAACTTTCTGTTTTGATAGACTACTAATTGGGAAGGGAAGTGAGTGTAAACATCTATCTTTGCATAATCTTCACGGTTTCCCATTGAGGATACCTGATTTTCTGAGCTAGTGTAGTGATGTTTTCTGTATGAAAAAGGGCACTAAGACACCGTAGCCCATTTTGAAGCGACATATTGTCTTATTCAAGGAAGTCGCACAACCAGACCTGAAAATAGGTTTCGTTCAAATGTCATTTCTTTTGACTTCTCTATCTTTTGTGGATTTTCATGTTTGATTAATTTACTGATTTATATATATATATACATGCAAAAATAAATTTTGTACAACCAACTTACATAGCTCAAGAGATCTGCCTTGTTACCATCAAGCCTCCGGTCATAATTTTTTCTCCCACTAACTATCTCTAACAATAAGACACCGAAGCTGAATACATCTGCTTTTACAGATAAGTGTCCATGCAATGCATACTCAGGAGCCATGTAGCCACTGTTCAGACCCAAACTCAATCAATACAGTCATTCAAATAAAAAGAATGCATTCAAGCAGAGAAGAAATTTTACTTACTGAGTACCAGAAATTCTGAATGTATTAAAATGGGTCTCGTCCCCTGGAAAAAGCCTTGCAAGCCCAAAGTCTGAGATCTTTGGTTTTAGTTGCTCATCAAGCAATATGTTACTAGCTTTGATGTCTCTATGGATAATCCGCCCGGGAGCCTCTTCATGTAGGTAGAGAAGGCCTCTGGCCACTCCCATAATTATCTCAAACCGTTTTGACCAACCCAAGGAAGCAGACTTATTCTTATCTGAAAAATTGTAACAACCAATCATATCATAAGCACTTTGATTCCCAAGTCTATTTACACATGGAATAACAACTTCAGGTAAATATGAATGAACAAGTTGTTAGAGAATAGAAGTCTGCCTATGTTACAAATTAGGAAAGTGTTATAGAATAGAAGTTTACCTATATTATACAATAGGAAAATGTTACAGAATAGGTTAGGAAAGTCAGAATAGAATAAAAGTCTTATGTTTCCTATTTCTATTAGGTTATATTAAAGTTAGCTCTATATAAGTTTGTATTCTATTCAATGTTTTTAATACAATACACAATTACAATAATACAATTCTTTACACAAGTAAACAAGAATTCGGCATTTTAACTGATGAAGTTTCTCTTGGTGTGTGTGTGTTTGGAAGCGGTGCCATCAACTTCTGCAGGTTGTCATAGTTTTTGTGTTTGAGTAGAACTATTGTTGAACACTGAACCAAAGAGTCAGCATATTCAAAGCACATAGCGTTATTAAATTTTACCCTTGAAAAAGTTGGAGTGACTTCTGAAGACAGACTGATCAAATTGACTGTAGATTAGTTGAAGTAGTTCAACCAAATGCAGATCTAGATTTCATTATCTATTGGCAGTGACCAAGGCATTATGAACATCTTAAAACAGTGAACACAGATTGAGGTCTCACTAATCAAAGCTTCTGATGGCGCCAACAATATTATGATTTATGAAAAGTACAGTTTACTCATTGCAAGTGGTAGCAATTCCAACTTTTTAGAATTATGTCTATTAATCTATATGTTGTTATTGACTGCAATTAAGTAATCAATTGCCTAAACTTCTTAAAGTGACTTAATTATTAGTCATGAAAACAGAATCCACTCAATTGCCAGCCAAGCAAGGATTGTGTTTTCGAGAAATTTTACGAAATTTCCTTTTTTTTTGAAATTACAAAAATAAAAAGAGCCAAAGAAAAAATTGCATTTTTTCGAGGTCTTTTCGAAAAATTGCAGAAACTTTTCGTAAATTTTTGAGTTTTTTTGTATGATCATTTATAGTAATCATTTATTGATTTTTGAAACCACCCCCGAATTTTCTAATCATCATTTCTTCTTCTTCTTATATATTGAATTTTGAGACCACCCCGTGATTTTTTAATTATAAATTGATTTCATTTCTTGATATTTAGGCTTTATTTAATGTGTTTAATAGATTTATTTATTTGCATCTTTTTTTATTTTTTATATATTTCATATATACCCTCGAAACATTTCTTAAAATCAAAAAATCGAAATTAACTCGAAAAACGAAATCTCAATCCTTGCAGTCAACTAGCCAAGTACCAAAAACTATATATTACTACACACATGTAAGGTAACAAGTAGAGGAAGAATAAAATACCGAAGAGGATGCCATCGAGGCTCTTGTTAGGCAGATACTCATAAACGAGCATCTTCTCAGGACCTTCGACGCAACATCCAAATAATCTGACCAGGTTCTTATGCTGAATCTTCAATAATAGTTTGACCTCGTTAGTAAATTCTCTCACCCCTTGCCTTGAATTCAATGATAGCTTCTTCACAGCTATTTCTTGTCCATTTGGCAACAGTCCCTGTAAGAAAAATGAGTAATAAAGGTGTATTAATTATTCTAAATTTGTAATGGGTTGAACTTTGAGTATGCTAGCTATTAATTGAATCAACGTGCATGTTTTGGCTCTCATTTTTCACTTTTGACATGTGAAGTAGTTTTACTTAGGGGTGGGCAAACGGGTTGAGGAACTGCGGATTCAAATCGAACCGAACCGTTTTACACCAAACGGTTCTGTTTTTATTTTTAAAATTATGAAACGATTCGGTTCGGTTCCAGAACCGTTCTTAAACGGTTCGGTTCTGATCCGATAATTAAACAGTTAGTTGATAAATATAAAACCAGAGCTAGTCTCACAACAATCTCGATCTGTCTGATTGGTTAAGCAGACACACTTGAAGTTTGTTTGGGGTATGCCCGCGCAGGTTCAAGACCTGCTGTCTACTTTTTTTCTTCATTTTACAAAAGCTTTGCATTTTGGTTTTTTGCATCTTCTATTGAAACTGAAAGACACCCTCACAAGCAATGGATTAGCTGCAGGACTAAGAGAGTTACAATTATGCCCAAAGACATTCAACTTGCTTGTCGAATCAAGGGTGAACTTGTTTGATTGCTTGTAAAATGGGCTATGTATTATTAAGATGTTCTAAGTTTGATTTCACTTTAAGAATTATATGTAACTTTGTCCCATTAAGATATATAGATATCTATTAATGAATTGTTGTTTATCGAATTTGACATTTTCTATCTTTCACATGTTGTGTGGGATGAATGAGTTGTTGTTTGTCAAATTTGACACTTCACTACTTGTGCAGTTGTGCTTGGGTGGCCTATTATTGAAACCTTCCACATCTAGTGAGGGAATAGAAATGGTTTTTAGTTTATCACCAACTCTTACTCACAGTGGGATGCATCTTCAATGTTGCATAATATTATACAGGAACTGTTTGGAACTGAACCGTTGTAAACGGTTCGAGTTAGGTTCGGTTCCAACGTTCAAAATGGAGGAACCGATCTGAATCGAAACCGTTAAAATTTAAACGGTTCGAGTTAGGTTCCTCAAATTTTGGAACCGATCCGAACCGTGCCCACCCCTAGTTTTACTTGTTAGAATGACCAACTGCAAACTACAAACTACAAACTACAAACGAAGACGGGGCCCTTTTATTCTACAGGGTATCATTGCACTCGTAGTCAAAGCCACACAGAATGTCAAAGGTACATGAAGAGAAAATAGTGTTTGAAAATATAAAGTCAGGACAGGAAGCCACAAGTCTTTTTTTTTTTTTTTTTTTTTATAAAAGTATTATTATGACAATGACATGCGACGCCTCAGTCAAACTTTTATATATATATCTGAAAAAAAATGAAAAAAAATCCTAAAAAACAAATACCATATACTAGTCAAGGAAGATGCTTGACTAAAAAAATGAAATACCAAATACCATATCCTAAAAAACAAATACCATATATCCTAAAAAATGAAATTGGTATCAGAGCCATGTTTCTTTTTCTTAGGGGAGAACAGTGTTGGTGAGTCCTAGGTACTATTGGTCAGCCGTTGATAGCGTTGGTAAGCCTGTAAGTATGTTGGTTAGCCGTTGTGAGCCCTATGTAAGTCGCCATGTTAAACGCAGTGGTTACGGGTTAGGTGGTCCCATACTGGTGTTCCAGCTGTAGGTGGTCCGAGTACAATGTTCCCAATCCTCAAACCTCAAAGATTTTGAAAAATGTCTTTGCTTTCAAAATTTACCCGAGCTTCTAGCTCTAGGTCAAGACAGATTCCAGATGGTGTAAACCAAATGGAATGTAGAATTTCAGAAGTAGAAAAGAATTTACAAAAATGGTCAATACCAGAAATTCCTTACAAAAACATCTACAATGTTTCCAAATCCCTGTTTTCTCAAAAAACAGAAGATCTGATTGATATGGTTGAACAAACTATATCTTTCGATGGATCTATGGAATCAAAACAACTTTTTTCAAATGAAACTTTGGAATTCCTTCAAAATCATACAAGTATATCCATATTTGATTGATTCAAATTGGGATAAAACCCCTTACAAGAACAAGATTAGATACTTGTGCTTTAATCGCTCTTCGCGATTGTCGGCACAATAGGTTCGATGACTCGCTCTTAGGAATTGCATAGTCAACCTTAGCAATGGGTCCAATCTATTTTGATTGTTACCCCAATTTCTCAGTATCTCTTACAGATCCACATATCATTGAGACACTGACCCTCAATATCCAGACATCTGGATATGACATGCTTCCTGGATCAAAACCATTGGTTTTGATCTACAAAATAACCTACAAAGCCATGAAGACTCAGTTGAGTCCTAAGGCATTAATGGAGTCTGCAAAAGGATATACCATTCTTTTCCAGGCAAATAAAGAAAAAACAAGTGTTATTGTTCCAAAGACAATTCACTGGAACCAAATCACCCTTTCAGTCACTTGCCAGGTTTCCACTGAACCTAGAAGACCTAATCCCAGTCGATTGAGTCAAATTCTGACTCTTGAAGACGGAACGATTGAATTACAATTCTCTGAGTCAAGAAAGACAAGTTTAAAATTGTCTGACTCAGGAAGAAGATCAACATCTTCTTTCAAAACAGCACCATCCCAAATCCCAAGGGCTCAGACACCTCCTGATGTCCTTCCCCACTTAGATCTTGCTAGTCTGAGAAATAACCCATAATTTCCTCAGATCCCACAACCAATCTACAATCCTGAGTCTCCTACTCAGTTTGAGATGGAAGATCATCCTCCCTCTCATCCTCAATTGAATGTTTTACAAACAGAGTTTATCCTTGATAAAGAATGGATCATACGAGACTTTGTAAAACCTTCCAATAGTCAAATAAGAGAGCAATTGTATGCCCAAACAACAGAAGAACAAAGAACTAAGTTAGGAAAACAATTTTATGCATGTTGTGAAGAAATGCAAGAAAATTTATCAATTTTAGATTGGTATTTTTCTGATTATCTTCCTAGTATAAATGTTATCAAAACTAATTCAAAAGTCTGACATACAACTGAAACAAATTTAGCCAAAGAATCCATCCTGCCACCTTTAGAAGAAATTAAATTTTCAACACTAGGCTGTGATGTTTTGGCGTCACCATTCAAAGATCCTCAAATTGATAATACATTCAAAGGTCTTGGTAAAATTATTCAACAGAATAATTATACCAATATCTTGCTTAATGAGATTGGTGACAAATTGATCCAAGATCAAGTCCACCAAGATCAATTGGTTCATACCCAATTGCTTCAAAAACAAGCTTTAAATGTATCAAAACCAGCAACGTACTTTACACCTACGTCTGTTGAACAAAATGTGTTAACCACACCAAATCAATTAATTAGATAAATTGATCTTAAATTGGCTGCTCTCAATTTAAAAACAAATATTCAAATCAATACATTGTCTTCCCAAGCAATGAATTTAGATAGTGATTTTGATCCTATGGCTGCATTGGATAGTTTGAATTACATCCAATATCAAGCCAATCCCATTAAGTTTGCTAAATCTTATGGGAAACATCAAAATCCACTTCCAACAACTAGAAACTTTTATACAAGACCATTACTCCCTGACATGCAATATGAAGAGAAATCTCTTCAGGTCTATGGGTCGTTTTCTTCAGGTAACCTCTATACTTGGAACATAGATGGCTTAACTGAAGAAAATATTATTGAATTAACCCAGGAAATGGTTATGATGGCTTCGGCTCATCGTAGCGAAGGAAAGAATGAGAAGACAATTGCATCTCTTATCATTGCTGAATTTTCTGGTTTACTCAAAGGATGGTGGGATAACTACCTATCAGTTGGTGAGCAACAATCAATTTTTAGTGCAGTAAAAGTTGATTTATTATGTAATCCTATAAAAACAGAACAAGGTTCAGAGATACCTGATTCAGTTCATACTCTGATTTTCTGTATTTTAAAACATTTTATGGGAGATCCTAGTGAATTCTAGAACAAATCTAAAGATTTGTTGATGATCCACAAATGTCCGACTTTGAGCCACTTCCAGTGGTACAAAGATATCTTCCTTAAAAAGGTTATGTTTCAATCTGATGCAAATAACCCCTTTTGGAAGAGAAAGTTCATTTCTGGTCTTCCACCAATCTTTGTTGAAAATGTTAGAGAAAAATTACAAGAAATCTATCAAGAAGACATTCCTTATGAACATCTTACCTTTGGAGATATCATTAGTTTAATTAACAAATGTGCTTTGCGTATTTGTAATGATTTAAGACTTAAAGCCAACTTAAGAAACAGAATATCAATGGCCCAAGAGAACTTGGTGATTTCTGTCAACAGTATGGCTACGATGATTTTAAACTTACTCATCAAAAGCCTTCCCAATCAAAACTCCAATACAGATCTCATCCTACTAGACAATTTAAGTCCAAAAAACAATATGGACCTAAACAACTCCAGCCCAAAGACTATAATTAATATTATAGTAAACCAAAAAAACATGGTACGCATAAACCTAAGCCTACCAAACCATTCAAGAGATATCCAGCTCATTCAAAGCCCGTTTGCTTTAAATGTGGTCGTCCTGATCACTATGCAAAGAATTGCAGAACGGCCCAAAAGATCCAAGAGCTTCAAGCTCCTGAAGATATCAAGAACATGTTTCTTCAGGTTCTGATGAACTCTGAATCAGATAATTCAGACGAAGATCTTCAAATTCTTAATTTGAATTATTCTTCTGATTCTGATCAATCTGAAAAGGTCAGTGATGGTGAATGCGCAGAGGCATGTCATTGTCATAACCTTCAAAGCATCAATATGCTTTCAAAATCAAAAGAATCCAGTATTCTTTTAGATTTTGTTGATCGTATTGAAGATCCTAAACTTAAAACATAATATCTTCAACACATTAAAACAAATTTAACCACAAAACCAACCCCAGAGGTCATAAATCCATTTTATGATCACAAACAGATTATTGACAAATTTAGAAGATCCACCTCTTCTATCCCAGTCAACTTATCTGACATTTAGCAAGAAGTCAATCATATCAAAAAAGACATTATGATTTTAAAACAAAATCATTCTCTCATTGATCTTTGTATCAATGGACTTCAAAATACGTCTTTACCTGACATGCCTTCTTCTTCTGAAACCCCTGTATAGATTACTCCTCCTCTTTTTCTTAACGAAATCAACAAAGTTACACATCAACGATAGTTTTGTAAAGTTAACCTCGTTATCAATAAAGAGATTACCATCCCATGTAAAACTCTTATTGATTCTGGTGCTGATCTTAACTGTGTTGCGGAATGATTAATACCTACCAAATATTTTGAACTTACAAAACAAAAATTGTATACCACCACCAATTCTAAGTTGGCTATACAATACAAATTAACAAATGCTCATATCTGCCAAGACAAAGTTTGTATCAAACAAAATTTTTTGCTTGTTCAAAACATGGTCCAGAAAATGATTCTTGGAACTCCATTTTTTGCAGCAATCTATCCGTTTTCTGTTACATCATCGGGCATCAAAACCCAAATTCTTGGAACAGATGTAGAATTTCCTTTCTTTACAAACCTGGAATTATAGAAATTAACAATATCAGAAATGATACTTGTTTTCTTAATTTCATTTATCAGAAACAACAACATTTGTAATCCCTTAAAGCAGACATTGCATTTAGACGCATTGATCAGCAAGTTCAAGACATCAAACTCCAAACTCAAATAGTTCAATACCAAGAACATTTGACAAATGAATTATGTTCTGAACTTTTCAATGCTTTTTGGCATCGCCAACGTCATGTTGTTCGTCTTCCTTATGATCATTCTTTCAAAGATTCAATGATTCCAACCAAAGCTAGACCAATTCAAATGAATTTTGAGCTTATGGAACATTGCAAAAAAGAAATCAAAGCCTTGTTTTCCAAAAAACTTATTAGGCATTCCAAATCTCCCTGGAGTTGTGCAGCCTTTTATGTTAATAAAGCAGCTGAATTAGAACGAGGCAGTTCTCGCCTTGTTATCAATTACAAGCCTCTGAACCAGGCTTTACAATGGATTAGGTATCTTATTCCTAACAAGAGAGATCTTCTTAAGAGATTACATTCAACTTGTATTTTCTCAAAGTTTGATCTCAAATCTTGATTTTGGCAAATTCAGATCCATCCATTTGATCGTTACAAAACAACGTTTAATGTTCCATTTGACCATTTTGAATGGAATGTTATGCTCTTTGGCCTCAAGAATGCTCCTAGTGAGTTTCAGAATATCATGAATGATATTTTCTCCCCTTTATCAACCTTTACAATCGTGTATATCGATGATATACTTGTTTTCTCAGAATCAATTCTAGCCCACTGGAAACATTTGTATCAATTTAAAAGAATTATCAAAGAAAATGGTTTAATTCTTTCTCCAACAAAAATCAATCTTTTTCAAACCAATGTCCGATTTTTAGGACATAAGATTTTTCATGGGACTCTCACTCTCATATCTAGGGCAATTGATTTTACAAACAAATTTCCAGATGAGTTAAAAGATAAAAGCCAGTTACAACGGCTTTTAGGTTCTCTTAACTATGTTGCAGACTTTTACAAAGGCCTTAGAGTTTTATTAAAACCCTTGTTTGCCAGGCTTAAGAAAAACCCAGGTCAATGGACTGAAGCCCATTCCGTCAAGTCAAATCCAAAGTCAAACATCTTCCTTGTCTAGGGATTTCCAATTCAGATGCCTACAAGATTGTAGAAACAGATGCGTCCAATTTAGGGTACGGTGATATTCTCAAACAGCGTCTTCCTGATTCTACTTCAATCCAATTGGTCCGATACCACTCTGGTATTTGGAACTCTGTCCAATTCAATTACTCCACAATAATGAAAAAAGTTTTGTCAATTGTCTTGTGCATCATGAAATTTCAAGATGATTTGATAAATCATAAGTTTTATTACAAGTTGATTGTCAATCTGCCAAAGAGATTTTAACTAAAGATGCTTTAAATCTCGTTTCCAAACAGATCTTTGCCAGATGGCAAGGTCTTCTTTCAGCCTTTGATTTTGAAATTAAGTTTATAAAAGGAGCCGATAATTTTCTTGCAGATTTCCTCACAAGAGAGTTCCTGCAAAGATGAATTCTTCTAACTCATCTTCCTCTCGCCCTCCTCCTTTTTCCAAACCAAAATCAAAATCTCAATATGCTATGGCGCCTTCTGCCTCACAGCATCAAGCCCCTCTTTCTTATGCCCTTTCCTTTTCACAGAAGTTCACTTCGTTGAACCAAGAAGAAGCAACTGGTTCCACCATGACCAGTTTTACAAAGCCGCAAACTTCGACACCAAATCCATACATCCCTAAAGCATGCCTTGATTATATCACTATGATCGAGCCATCCATGTATGCTTTAGTTAAAGAGCCCCAGCTCATCGCCAAGAATTTGTTTCCTCAACAACACCAGTTTGAAGAAGCAAACAGTACAAAATCACAGAAATTCTATGAGTTCATCCTCGTAGATTCTGACTCTGTGATCATCACCCATCATCATGACAGAGACCACCAAGAAAGGATTATACACTCCAAGTGTCAGATCCTCAAAGTTCTCTCAGAAGCTGACTGACATCAGCTCCCTCACTACCACAAGAAGTTCTCAGTGAACTGTGTTCCTCAGACATACAATTATCTTAACTACAAGCTAGCTTGGTCAAGAGCCTTCTACATACAATCGCAGAATTGTGGCCATTTATGGTTCTTTTTATTCTGCCAAAAGTTCAAACAAAAATATGTTCCTCTTTGGTTTCAACACATTTGGTGGAGCCATTTTGGTCCGATCCAAGATATCCTTCATCCTGCTGTTCAAGAATGATGGAAGATTTTTCAAGAAAAGTACCAACCTCCAATTCCTGTCACAGAGCAGGTTTTGTCACTTTGGTTCTTCATCAGGTTTGGTTTATCCTGGATTTTATGTTGGGATTATACCTGCTCAGCATTGAGCAAACCTTATCAATCCAAGAATGCTCCCTTGTGGTTCTGCAGTCGTTTTAAAGTCAAATGGTGGGCACAGTTTGACAACTCCAGAGTTACAAAAGGAGTTCTCCACTTCTTCTCAGGCAAGAATCATTCTTCTGCTCCTTAGGTGAATCCTATTGAACCTCTTTCCGAGGCTAAACTTCTTCGTCGACATATAAGACAACAGCTTAGAGGAAAACATACAAAAGCTCAACTCTTTGAAACATTATCAAAGATTTGTTCAGAAGATTCAAATGAAGAAGATGAACCAACATTTTAACTCAATGAGGATGACTGTTATGACGTATTCTCTCCACTTGATTGATGGACCCACCGTCCGCATCTCCAAAGGCAGCATCTGCCAACAATCACAACAAGACAAGATACTTTCGGTCCCGACAGCCCGATAGCATCTCTCCTACAAAGGCATCCACGTGATACCACGGTTCACCCACTACAAAAGCAGTTACAGTCGAAGCATCTTCAACAGTACCTGCCGACAGTCACATGCGAATAGTATTCGCATGATCTCAATCATGTTTACAAAGGACAAGTTGTCCACCAACCTTATCTTCCAGCGATGCTTATCTTCGTTTGGAACCCCTCTATATAAGTAAGTTGTATTCCAAGTTGATCTTCCTTTTGTACATTTCAATAAATTATATCTATCTTTTATTTCTATCTTTTAATTCAATAAACTATCTAGCTTGATCTTACAGTTAATCCCCAAATGTAAACCAAGAAATTGGCTTGAAATTGTATCGATCTCTAAGATAGTTTAGAGAATTTCTTGTATTTGTACTTCATGTTTTGTAGTTCGTTTCTGTTTTGATTTCTGTATTTCATTTCTGTATCTATCTTACCTTATGTTAGTAATCATGGGTAGAAATTGGTATCAAATATATATATATATGAAAAAAATGAAAAAAAATCCTAAAAAACAAATACCATATACTGGTCGTCAGTTGTATAATAATAATAGGAAAATTCTAGGGGTCGAGGGAGGGGTCGAGGGAAAGGGAGCGAGGGATGGGTGTAACCACCCATCCTCCTCGTGATGAGTGCCCGCGTATATCTCCAACGCGATGCGCTCATCCCGAGGAGGATGGGTGGTTACACCCATCCCTCGCCCCCTCTCCCTCGCTCCCTCCCTCGCTCTGTAGCAAAGCTCATAATAATAATAATACAATAGGGTGTAATTCACTGGGACTACCAGTGAGCAACCAGAAATATTATTGGTGAAAAGCTTTATGTTGCAGGTACGTAGCTCAGAAGAAGCATAAAATGGACACAAATCTTGTATACTTGAAAGTTATCCGGATTACCTTATAAACTGGGCCGAAACCACCGTGGCCGAGCTGATTGGACTCGGAGAAGAAATTAGTGGCGATGTCGAGGGTTCGTAAGGTGAAGAAGAGATTCCACTCTCCATCTTCTTCCTCCCCATCTTCCACTCCTTCATGATCTATACTTTTCTTCCATTTCTTCAACCGAGAAAAACAAGATTTCAGAGAATCCATCAATCTTTCACCTTTAATCATTTCGAAGACCTCAATTTGACGGCTAATGATCACAATGAGAGAGGAGAGTGAGAGAGATAAATAGACCCAAAGAAAGAAAGAGAAGACTGGTTGGTATTCTGTCTTGCAATTTCATATATATATCCCCGCGTCGAATGCTATTGGTTGCTTTTGGATGTTTTCTTCTTTTGAATTGCAAATTAGGTTGACTCACTGTTTTATCAACTTGAACCAATTCAATTCCGTCCTGCACTCCCTCTCTCTCTCTTAATACAATTCAATTGGACACGTTGACGATGATTACCGTGAATGTGATTATTGAATCTAAGGTCGTTCATTCTAAATACCATTTAGGCAGCGACTACACCGCATCACCGATTCCTCTCCTCACACCACAAAAGTTTTTTATTTATTTATTTTTTTTTTCTCACACTACCATTAAATATGGTAATATGGTAAAACCTTAAAAGAAACCTAAAAAGGAATTAAAAAAAATCGCAGAAGCCCTTTAAAAAAAATGCAAAACGGTCTCCCTCCCTCAATCTCTTGCACTCTCTGCCGTGTCTCGTCCCACACTCGGCAACCAAACTTCACTTCCTCGTAAGGTTGTCATCCTCATCCTCCTCATCTTCCCTATCTCTTCCTCTTCGCAAAAACCCTAAAATCGCAAAGGGTTCATCTCATCTTCGTTTTCGTCTTCCTTTTTCCTATCTCTCCCTCTTCCTTTGTATTTCACTAAATTTCACTTGGAAGAACTTAGAAATGAAAGGGTTTAGTGAAGTTAATGATGTTAGAAATGAAGATTGTAAGAGTGAACATGAGGGTGAAGAAGATGATCAATCTGAATAGCAAGGACAATCCTTTTCAATGGAGGTAATTTGGCAAAAAACAATTTCATCTAATTTGCATGTAAATTTCATTTATTTTGTATTTTTTTTCAAAATAACTGATTAATTATTATATGATGCATTCGTGCATATGCATTTATAATAGATGTAATAGATATGGAGATGCATTTTAACGATTTTGAGAGCCCAGAGACGAACCATTTAGAGGTAACCACCATTTTGTTGTTAAGTAAATTAAAATTTTAGTTAATATATGAAACTAATTATAAATTGAATCATTATGCAGAATGTCACTACACCAAATTAGCACTTTTGTAACAACTCTAAAAAAAGTATCACTTTTGAGATGTTACAATTCACCAAACAATTTTAAGTCAAAACTAAATTTAGTCAAAAAAATGAAAAACAGTAACAAAAAAAATGATACAATAAGTTGGATCACCATGAATAGTATCACTTTTATAACCATACTCTTCATGGTGATACAATTATTGTATCATTTTGTTTGTTAAAGTGTGTAAAATTGTTAAGTGGATTGTTACACTTCAAAAGTGATACTGTTTTTTGGGTTGTTACAAAAATACCAATTTGGTGTAGTGTGTTGATAATAATGTTGATAGAAGTAGTGTCAATAATGACGAGGAAAGATCATTGATACTGATAGTCGATGATAGTCAACTATTTGTTACGGACGAGGTATGTAAGTTTTGACTTATTTTCATTTTCGTCATTTTTCATTGTTATAAATATGTTGTTATTAACAAGTTTTTTAATTTTTTTAGGTATTCTCATCAAAGTTTGCATTGATAGGTTGGGTCCAAAAGATTGGTAGGGATAATTACATGGTCGTTACTATCCCTAAATCGAAACCGGCTAATCAAAGAAGGAAGGGAATGGTCCATTTTGGTTGTGAAAGGGGAGGGAAGCTTGATAAAAGGTTAAAGAATCCTATTCGATCAAGTAGTACAAAGAAGTGTGGGTGCAAATTTGAGTTGAGAGGGGCTCCACTGGAGAATGACCATTGGAGGTTACAAGTGACATGAGAAACTCACAATCATCCTCGATCAGAGTCACTTGTTGGTCATTCGTTTGCTGAAAAATTGAACGCACAGTAGATTAATTATGTGGAGAATATGACGAGGTCCAGTGTGAGCCCTCAGAACATCTTGTCTTGGCTGAAACAGATGTCACCGAATAATACATCGACTTTGAAACATATTTAATTACAACCTAGTATGTTTGCTAAAGGTACTGAAACAAATAGGCATGACGACTTTGCAACATACTCTAGAGTTGTTGAGGGAACACAACTACATAGAGTGATATTCTATTGATCAGGGGAATAGAGTCACCAACATTTTTTGGGCGTATCCTAAATCTATTCAGTTGGCAAAGTGTTTTCCACAAGTAATGTTTATGGATTGCACGTATAAAACTAATCGCTATAGGATGCCGCTGTTTGAGATTGTTGGTGTGACGTCGACTGAGAATACTTTCAACGTTGCATTTTGTTTCATGTGTTATGAGAATGAAGAGTCTTATGCTTAGGCATTGGAAAAACTTACAAGAATTTTCGAGCCAGACAACCTGCCAAGCGTGTTTGTAAGTGATAGAAAACTGAGTTTGATCAAGGCTATTAAGCGAGTTTTTCCCAATGCATGGAGATTATTGTGCACATGGCACATCAATACAAATGTCGAGAAAATTTGTAAGAGACACTTTGAGAACAATGACCGGTGGGCCGACTTTATAGATTTGTATAGATCAAGTTTAGAAGATAAATGGAACAAGGCCACAATTGAGTTTGATAGAAGATGGACAAATTACCCAAAGTGTTTGGAATATCTCAAGATTGTCTGGTATCCCCATAAGGAGTACTTTGCCAGTGCATGGACGGATAAATTTATGCATTTTGAACAACGCACAACGGGTCGAGTTGAAGGTGCACACTCAAAGTTGAAGCACTCGCTGGAAAACTCCCAATGAACATTCCTTAATGTCTGAAAAAAGATACATGATATGATCAAAGTCCAACTGATTGAGATAGAGTCGTCATTTCAGTACAGTCTGACGAAGGTGAAGTCTGAACATAACTTCACTTTATTTTCCTTACTTCATGGGTCAGTGGCGTGCATGGCAATTGATTTGATAAATTCAGAAATTCGGAGGTGTAAAAGTGTGGGGGTTGACCTTGTCAAGTGTGGTTGTGTGCTTTGAACGATGCATGGATTACCTTGCGCTCATGAACTTACAGGTTATCTAACTCTCATAGGACAAATTACAGTACGCACCGTAGACAAGTATTGGCTTCAACTTGGCACAACACCTATTCGTGAATGTGGTGATGTAATTATAGACCCAGTGTTCGACGCCCTTATGAATAGGTTCAATGAGTCAAGTCATGATCAGAAGTTGATTATGAAGAGGAAGCTTATAGAGTTGATTTCTCCGGGTGACAGTGTCATGATTGAACCATTAGCACTTCTGGCTGGAAAGGGGAGACTGAAAAAGAAGAAGTTGGCTAAGCACGAGAGGTCCACTAAAAGGGATCCCTCGGGTCATGAATACTCCATGACACAAGAAGAAATGAAAGATAAAAGTAAGAAAGTGTAAATAAAAAAGGAGAAGCCGATAATTCATAACAATAGATTGATGCGGCAGATTCTGTCTTGGATATGGGATTATGTTTACGACGTTGTCAATGTCCCAGGCGATGGAAACTGTAGCTTTCGATGCATAGCCAAATTCCTTCAGTATGTCGACGAAAATAGTTGGAAACAAGTGCGGAAAAAACTACTGATGGAGCTTGAGTGTAATGCAGAGTTGCGGCTTGCAATGTGGCACAAGGAAGGGGTAAAGGTTGTGAATGATGCTTTGGTACTTCCAGAAAATCAGGTGCGGATAGATAGAAAAAGTTGGTTTATGGACCCCGACATGTTAGAGTTGGCAGCGACCCGTTACCAATGCGTTTTTGTTTGTTATGGGAACCAAAGCACGACATGTTTTCCTTATGTTTACCCGACACATCATTTTGACTCAGAACGCGTTTGTTTAATGGCACACTTGGCTTAGAGCAGTCATTATGTCGTCCTTCATATGCAACCGAACCCACCATTGCCTCCTACAGTACCAACCTGGCTAGGTCAAATGTTTTTTTTGGCCCGCTTGTTGAAGAGTAGTTTCGAGGTCTAGCTCGGTATTGGTGCAACGATGTTGAACAAGTTTAATGACAAGAATAAGAAGATCGCGAAGAAGTCAAACAAGGTGGTGACCATAGACTGATGTACATATTGTATTTTGCTAACCATTGTTGTGATGAAAAAATGTAAATGGAAGTCGAAGCATTGTTTTGTTAGAAAAGTCACAATTTTTTTTTTTTGTTAACGGAAGACTTGTATGTTTTGAGAATTTGTTAATATATTATATGGAATTTAACTCATATAGTTTGATATTTTATTTATGTATGATGCGAGAATGCGAGATCAAAATAAGTATTACTTTTATGCGACTATGCGAAATCAGAAAAAAAAAATCAAATAAAAGAGTTGATGTGGACTTGTTCAAATATTGTTTGCTTCCTATTATCTTCTTATCTACTTGATAGCAACACATATTGATAGTACTAGTATTTAGGCCTCTTTCAACTTGGAGTTGTAAAACTTGAAGGGCAAAACATAACCATTTCAACCATGACAGATTGGTGAGACATGTTGTTATCTTAGAAAATTAGGTAAAGACAATGTTGCTTTGACAAACTAGGTTTTAGGTCAAAAACCTTTGAAAACTAAGTTTAAAAAAGAATTAATTTGAAAAACTTCAAAATTTTCCAATATCAAAATAATCTCGCATTGGCCACGACAGAAAGGAAAAAAAATTTCTAAATTTTTCTTGTTCGCAGTGCCAAATGCGGCTTATCCCAGATACTTCGCAGTGGGCAATGCGGCTAATGAGGAATACTTCGCAGTGGACAATGCAGCTTATGTGGGATACCTCGCAATGGGCAATGCGGAGAACATGGGATACACCGCATTCGTGACTGCGAACACGATTTTTTTTTGTTTTTTTATGTGATTCATCTAAAAGCAATGCCACCCATTGTATAACTTGGACGGAGAGGTTTAGACAAAAAGGCGATAGTTCGGAAGATACATGGAGCACCGAAGGATCAAGCTCCCAGCTAAGCAGAATCTTCACCAATCTTCAAGTGTATAACTTGTCGGTTTATCGTTGAGTTCGAGTAACCAACATTTTTTTTCTCTCCTCGGTCCCCAAATTAGCTTTGCATTTTGCTCAAAATGGGTTGATTATGTTTAGGAAGCTAACAACTTGTACGCCTAGCTCAACTAGATATACAGACTCAATTGGATCAAAAGTCTTGCTCAGATAATATGACCTAATCACAACCTTGCTATTTAGGACTGAATCCTCATCTCTATCCCTTGTGAACTCATTTCCTGTCATTATTTGCAATTTCCTTGCGTGGTTCCTCACAGGCTTTGTTCAATGGATATTTTGGTTAGACGATGAACTGGTTTGTTGTTCCCAATGAATAATAAAAAAATATAAAATAGCTTTTTGAATTAAATTTTGTACTTGAGATAACAGAGGAAAAATCTCATGGTGGCATAGCATGGTTGTGATATTGAAAATTGTTGCAGAAGCTTAGGACATCTCTAATCAGTTTGCATAACCTCATTACAAACTCGATACAAAGACATGAAGAAAAACCCTATTTTGGATGAGAATTGTAGTCTTATGCACTTTCCCACTAAAACAATTCTGGATCGTCATTTTGACATTGCCAATCGATCATATGGTAATGCAATCGAAAAGTAGGTGTGGGTTCAACCACGACGGAATAGGTTATCTCCACCAATAAGATTAAATGCAACATCAAGACACTAGACAAAGAAGAAGAATGATATGATCTTGCATCTAGTTGATAATGCACAACCACAAGAAGGAAGAAACTTTTAGACAAAGAAGAAAGTTGAAGAACACAAATTCACACAATCTACATAAGCACAACTTCTAACAAAATTTTAGATTCCAAACAAAATCACTGTTCGTAGTAGGGAATGTGAGTTCTCCTGGATCCTACGCATTTCACAATGCGAATAGTAAAAAATTTCCAAAAAGATTTCTATTCGCAGCAGGCAATGAGAGTTGTTTTGGATCCTACGCATTACACAATGCGAACAGTAAAAAAAACTTCCAGACAAATTTCTGTTCACAGCAGGCAATGCGAGTTATCCTGGATCCTACGCATTGCACAATGCGAACAGTAAACAATTTCCAAAATATTTTTATTCGCAGCCCCCAATGCGAGGTATCCCAGATATTTCGCATTACCCATTGCAAGCAGGAAAAAAAATTCTCTTCGCTGTGGGCAATGCATTGGCTACTGCAAACAAGAAAAAAACCTGCATATTTTTCTTAATCTGCGAACAGGAAATTTTGCGCATTGTCGAATGATTTTTTTAAACTTTTTTGTTTACATGTGTTTGTGGACATGAACACTTTTGAACACATTAGGTGAATATATAAGTAACAAGCTTTGAATAGAAAATAAGTAAGATGATTAAGGTGAATACTTTTTAAACTTTTCAAATATTTTTTTTAAACTTAGTTTTCAAAATTTCACTGCCTGTTACAACTCTTCTTTTGCTTCATCTACTTCTCTTCATCCTTCATTCACTCGATCATTCAACAGCTAGCTATATGTATATTTAACATTTTTACATTTTTTTTATCCATGTTAAAATAAAAATGGCATTGTCTACAACAGCAAACTTACGTTGCATGGCCGCGGGCAACAGGAGTACAGTGAAGTTCAGTGAGGGGGAATTGATGAGGAGGAGTTTGAATTTTAGTAGTCAGAATCAGAAACAACTTTGTATAAGGAAGAAAAGTTTAAATGTGTGCATGGTTGCCACCAATGTGGCTGGTGAGACTAAGGTGAGCGTTATTTATCCTAGCAGCATATAATAGTAATCAACTTATTAATAAAATCATCTGCGTTTTGTATTTTAAAGAACATACCTAATTTAATAGTATTTTTTGGGTTTCATGTCAAGATCATGTGCATTGTTTAATTTTATATTAAGATCCATACGATAGGGATGTTGATGTAATTAATAATGTGGTGATGAAATGGTAATGGGCAATAGTATAAAAAAATCAAAATAAATAAATATTAATTCATTTCTTCACCTTGGGTGGGTTGGATCAGTATAAACATTTTGTTTTAATTAAGGATATTCAGTTTGCACAACAATCACACAATTCGACACCTTAATCATCTTAAATTTTATTAGGACCCACGATGATATTAATATTTCAAATTCATTCTTTTTGTTAGAAAGTTAAAGCTCACCCTACTCTTGAACTCAAATACATAAATAACAAGCTTTGAATAGAAAATAAGTAACAAACTTTGAATAAAAATATAAAACCATGTTTACAAAATTCCTCCACCACCATGAAGACACTATGAACTAAACAAAAGAGCATAAAATCTTTGAATAGAACATAATAAACCGAACAAAACAAAATGTTTATCGCCTCTGAACATAGAATCTTTGTTCATGCCTCGACTTGCTTCGACGCTCACTTCTTCCACTGTCAACACTAGTGCGTACGTCGGGTTCTTCTTCCTCTTGTTCGAAGGTAACGGGTGTAGATATTTCATCTAGAAAATCCCGTATTCTATTTTGCCGGCGGAGCAAAATTAACTTGTCGATATTTGCCCATTCTTCAATGGAGGTGTTGATCAAGTCACGAGCATAAGCAATGACAATTTCCTGCAGGGAAACATTAGATGTTAGTGCAAACCATGTAAATATTTGAAAATGCATAAAGGTAAAATGTTTGTACTTACCTTCTTATTTGAAATAAACAAATGTCCTCTTAGGGGATAACTTCTCCCATTGTTCGGTGGCTGTACGAAGGGATGGCTAATGCGGTGAAACCAGTTCAAGTAATCCACTGCACTATCCCATGGAAGCTTCACGTTGGCACCTTGTTGGTTAGTTGGCACGACACTATACTGCCACCTTCGAGCGAATGAAGCCAACACCTCATACTGGACGAAATAGTGTTTGCTGGATCAAACTCTATTCTTCCTTTTTGCTTGAATTGGTTGGACTGGGATGACTTGTACCTTTCCCATTTGTCTCATAACTCTATCAGGATGATAGGGTTCTTCTATTTTGAGGCATAACAAACATCCTGTGAACCATGTGATGCCATGAACGGGAGTGTTTTTCTTGGACTCCGTAAGGGTCCCAAAGTACCTGCGAATTATAATAATTGGGCTTATTAATATATGACACATACAAAAATATTATTTAACTTAAAGATGCATTTTTACCTCTTCAGAAGACATGTCATCGAGAAGCTCCCTAAGAGTGATGACATGTCTATGGTGGGGAGCCTAGCATCCCACGACAGTTTGCATTACCCCATAGTCTAAAGTGATCATATATCCATGCCTATAAATGAAAACAACATAAAAAAATATTATGAAATTCTTATTTATTATGAGGGTAATTAATTTTTTTTCCGAAACATACCTCCAAAACAGGCAAATATCCAGCAAATTGCCTCGTTCCCTCTCTGCTAGCGCCGCCCAACGTACGAAACAAGAATGCCAAACCTGTTACGTCCCATGCATACTTGTTAACATCATCCACCTCCATCAACATCTTCAAATATTCAATATGAACCCTTGTTCCACTTTTATCGGCAAATAGAGTCATACCCAGAAGAAACAACTAGTAACCCTTACACACTTGTTGTTTCATTTCAAGAGAATCAGCGTTCGTGGCTTGTCTACAACAGTGGTCCTGAATAAACCTCATTTCCTCAGATTTCCCATGCTTCTTGACGTGGGCCTTTGCTTCTTTACTTTCAATCCCCAAACCATCCACCAATAATGTAACACATTCATCTACCTTTATTGAAGTTGTCGTTCTAACCGACTTACCAAGAATCGGCAAATGAGTTATACGATAAAAGAGGGAGGAACTGTTGTGGGAGAGGGAGGAAAAACTTGTCGATTTGAACGGGGAGGGAGAAAATGTTGGGTTTTGGTTTATATAGGTAGTGTGAGAAAGTATGGTGGTGTGAGAAAGAAACTAGGTGGTGTGGGAGAGTAGAATGGTGTGAGAGAAGAATTGGTGGTGTGGTGTAGTCGCTGCCTACCATTTATAGGGTCAACCTAGTCAAAGTATATGTTTTCTCATTGTGACTGTTTCACATTTCCAAATCCCCTATTTGACACCACCACCCCCACCTCTGTGTCTAACACGATGCCTTTCTATCCCGGCAACACCACTTTTTTTTCTTGCATTTTCTTTACCACAAAACAAAAATACAACAACAACAATAGGTTGTTGCTCTGTCATTGTCATTTCCCGCCTCGTGTCGTCGCTGCTTGTCTGACTTTTTTTCCTTTTCCTTTCTGCCCTTCTCTTTTTCTTCTCATCAACAACATGCTACAATATCAACAACAACCACTATTGTCGGCCACACCTTCCCTCCATCACTATCGCTGACCACCGGATGCCCCACCATCGCCTATTTTTTTTCTTTCAAATCTCACAATGGCGTCTGCGAGAATGGGAGACAACAACTACTCTCGTTGGTTGCTATTGAAAAGAAAATAGAAGGCTACAATAGCCTATTGTTGAGAAGAAAATAAAGAGAAGAAATATTATAAAAAAAAGGGAGGGGCGTGTGAGGCAGAGCGAGTAAAGGCGGGGGCTGCAAGGGCAGTGACATTGTTCCCACTTGCTGTTGGGACGAGATCGTTAACGGAGAAAGAGACAAGAAGGGAACACAGAAAAAGACTTTTATTGGTGGCGTCCCTTAGTATATTAAAAAAAGAAGGTGGTGGTATCAAATAGGGGAATTAATGGTGTCAAACTGTTTTTTCCTAACTTTGGTGGAGTGTTCAAAGTAGATGTTTTTTGGATTTCATCAAGTGTTCAAAACATTGCCATAAACTTTTATAGGGCATTAGCTTATAAGGGACAGACTTAAGTTTTTACTGCCAATTTGAACCCCTTCTGTAAGGACCCACCACGTGCCTCTCACACTCTCTCGCCCTCGTTCCAATGACTTATCTGTGTCTTTTTCCATCATCTCTTTGTCTCTTACATATTTTCTATTTCTACAATGCAAACCACCCCAAAGCGTCAATGCCGCCACCTTTCCTTCCACTTGTTTGAACAAATGAAAATATTTTGCATATAATTTAGAGGTATTTTGTCCAAAAAATCAAATCTATTTCAAAAAGAATTCATATTTATTAGATGTATTTCACTAAAAAAATCAAAAGGGATTTTTACCTAAAAATTAAGTGAATATACTGCCGCAATATGGTAGGGACTCACTAAATGCACTCTGAGCCTATGGTAGGCACTTAGAGAATGCACTTGTGATTCATTACCTACCATATCTACACTCTTTGAGTCATATAAATTCATGACCTATCATTCACTTGCATGTTTCAGGTTGTGTCAAACTAGCACCTACCATACTGGATAAATCTCTAGTTGCACACACTAAATGCACTCTACCTACTATCACTAACAATAAATTTCTTTAAAATCCAACAAGAATTCTAGACATTAAAATCAAACTACTTTTTTTCATAGCCCCATTAATAATTGAATTCGAATAAAAAGGAAATAAATAAATAAAAATAGAGAGAAAAAAAAAACATAATGTGGATTTGAGAAGAGATTATGTGATTGTGGATCTGAGCAGTTCAACAAAAGTTCAAACAAGGTTGAATTAACGGAAAAATGACTTTTAAGGCCTATTTTGTTTTTCACAAAATAGATAATTTAGATACCGTAGTTGATGTAATGAATAATTTGTGTCTACTTTTATACTTTTATGATCAATAAGTACTCTTTTATTAATATAGGTTAACCCATAAAGTTATAAGATATTTTTTACCCTTCCTAAATAAATAGAAATCCTACTTTTATGACCAACAAGAACTTTTATAAATATTCTAATTATTTTGTTAATTATTATTATTATTATTATTGTTGTTGTTGTTGTTGTTGCCTGTATAGCTTACTGCAATGATCAGTCATAGTATTTTGTTGTTCTTGATAGCTTCCTCAACTTCAACTGTCACTTGTCGAAAAAGATTTTTGGCAGCTTTGATGTAATCCCCAATGATAGATAGTTCAATTCCTTATTTATAATTGTTTCACAAATATTAATCTTTATAAGAAACAAAAAACTTGATTATTATACATGTAGATTTTTTTTTTTTTTTTTTTTACAGTTCAAGTTTTGGGGCTATTAATGGTCTGAGTTAAGAGTAAACACTGTCATCTTTTTATAGGTGAAATCATGCAAGAAAAAATTTAATAAATAAAACAAGTTTTTGGTATTTCTGGCTCCATTAAATGTGTTTTGAAAAGTGTAAACTAACGAAAATTAACTTATATAGCCTAACCCCAATGGATTCAATGATTATTGAAGTCATGCGATTTGCAACGTTGAATAACAAACTGATGACTTTGTCTTTCAAAATTTTGATTAGTTTAAGTTTTGAGTCTAAATGAGCGAGTTAGGAGGTAGTGATCTATTATCTACTTAAAACTGAATCATCCCCCTCCCCACACACATAATAATAATTTTATTAATAATAAAATATTCCTTGTTAGTCATAAAAGTACAAAGTTTGGTTTTCTATTTGTTTAGGAAGGGTAAAAATGTCCTATAACTTTATAGGTTAACCTGGGTTAATAAAAAAGTTCTTGTTGGTAATAAAATTATAAAAGTAGATACAAATTAGCCATTACATCAACTAGAGTATCTAAATGGTCTATTTTGTAAAAAATTAGGCCTTAAAAGTCATTTTTCGTTGATTTAAAGAGACAATAACATAATTGAATCGAAGAGAGAAGAACTATGTTCATCACTTGAATTCCAAAATACCAAAAGTGAAACTTTGTCACGTGTAGGGTCCTTGATATAAAATGAAAATGTAGTCTTACGTCGACAAATGAAAACACAATCGGGTTCAATTTCTAGTTGTTGATTTATTTATTACGTTGAATTCATTTATCAAATTGATTCTCGTGAAACTACAATAAAGTCAAACCCCCAAATTTGGTATTAAAACTAACAAAAGCTAAGGTTGCCCAAATACTACGTTTTCAAATTGAGAGATGGAAATGGATTGGCGTCAGTTCAACTAGCCGTTGAAGCACCCTAACCTTGTTTAAGCAATTCATGTGAATGTCATGTTCACTCCAACTCTTATATTTGCTACATTTTAAAACTTTCACTCCGACATAGAACCATTCTTCGAAACTTAGAATGATAAATATTGTACAAGTTCCACCAGCTACAAAGATTTGTCGTCATATATATACATATATATTTTTTAAATAAACCTCCAATGGGGAGGGGCAGCTATGGGATGCCAGACCTTTATTACTTGAAAAATCTTGTACATCGTTTCGGGGGTACATGACGACTTTACCCGAGAAAAAGAAACCAATTGACATACATCATAAAAAACCAAAATTAAAAAAACTCAGTCCATGAAAGAAAATCATATCTCGCTAAATAATAAGGCATACCACCAAATAAACCAAAACATAACAAAAAGGAAAATAAAAAACAAAACCTATTTCACCAAGAGTAAGGCCTAAACCAAAGAATGTTTAGGCCTTAAAAGACCTTATTCAAGAAATAGGCCAAACTCACCAAGAGCTAAGGCCTCATAAACAAACAAATATGTGAACAACCAAAGACCTGAATCAAACCATTTGGCCAAGAACCAATTGCCCTGCTCAAAAGCTAATTAACAATCTGCAACTTGGTCACCTTGAAAAATATACTCCAATCTGCAACTTGAGCATAACCACTTGCAACTTAATAACAAACTTGCAACTTGCAAATTAATAACAACTTGCAAATTCAAAATGCAACTTGCAATAACAATCTCAAAAAGCAACTTGCCATCATAACAAATTCCAAAGTTCCAGCACATCACGCCAGCCTGGCACAAAAAATTTCCCGCAGGCAAGCATTCTAACCACAATTCAGCATGTAAAGAGCGCCAGATCAGCAAAGAAAAACTCGGCACTCCGTCTAGCACAGCGGCTTGAAAAAAATCGCTCTCCACACAACAAACTGAGCCACAAATCAGCATGTAAAAATCACCTGAGTAACAACGAAAAGCTCAGCACTCTGTCTCGCACAGCGAACTTAAAAATTCGCTCTCAACACAACAAGCTGAAAACAGAGTCAGATGCAACACTCTGTCCAACATCTTTCAGGGACCGAAACCAGCACAAAACGGCCCTGGAAATCAAACATACTGCTGCTCCGCGTCTACGACACTCCAATTCAGTGACAAAACCCTGCATATTATCACACAAACTTCCTCTAATCATAACCATGTCGAACATAGGCCGTATGGTAACTGTCGAGCAAAACCAACCCAGCCAATAGCCTAGGCAAGTCATTCGCTTAAAATGTGACAGTCCTATGATCTTTCAGTGCTCTATCAGCTAGCGCATCCGCCACCCCATTGGCCTCTTTATAGATATGTTTACAATCTATCGAAAATTTTTCCGCCATCAACTTAATTTCTTTAAAAATGTTCTCCAACTGCCAAGGAATTTTAAAGGTCTCCCTAAACCAACCACAAACAAGTTCCGAATCCGATTGGACCATCACTTTTCTAAACCCTAATGAGAAACAAAGGCGCAAACCTTCCACGAGAGCCAAAGCTTTCGTTTTGTTATTGGAGCCTTCCCCGAAAAATAATTGCTTTCCCACAACACAAAGACCCCTTGAGTCTCTAATAATCACCCCTCCTGATGCCCTGTTTCTGTGAGAGGATCCATCAACATTGAGAGCAACAAAATCTGCAGGAAGGAAAATCCAATAAACAATTCTAGCACCCTTCCTTCTAAATGGGATCTCATGTAACCCTAAGGCCCTTAATGAGTCCTTATTCCAACTGCTTTGTTTCAGAATGATAAAAGTGTTTGCCAACCTCAAATTGCGCTTAATGTTTAAGATCACAAAAACAAAATTTGGAGAAGCATATTTATAGATACACTTACATCTTTGTTTCCAAATTTCCCATAAAACAAACATAGGAGTCAGAAAGTATAACACACCTGTTTGTGATTTCATTTTGGCTCTTTTGAACCATATTAGTAAAATTGTAGAAATCTCTGCTGGTTTCCTTATATGCATGTCAAAAACCCCTTCAAAGTGATTCCACACCTTTAGCGCCAACTTTCCATCAAGAAATAGGTGATTCAAGGATTTCGTCTTCGGATTAGCACAACACCTACATCTTGAGGCAAAGCTAAAACCACATCTGTGCAACTCCCCGTCCACTGGCACACCTCTTCACAGTAGCTTCCACACAAAAACTAATATTCTGGAAGGAATAATGTCTTGCCATATCTTTTTACTTAACTTATTTACCGCCCCATGATTTCGTAACAATTCATACGCCGATTGCAGAGAGAAAAGACCATCTGAATTCGGATCCCATACACATCTATCATCGCCACATCTCTTACCACGCAATCTATTTGCATAGTGGTTATGCGCCATCTGCCTGAGATTTGGGTTGATCAATTCAAAATTACCCAAGCTCACTTCCCTTACCGTAGGCCAAATACCACGACTAACTAGGTCCTCCGACCTTCTGAAAGAAGCTACAGTATTCCAGTTTTCCTCATAAAAACTAATATTGCCCTTTCCAATACGCCAAAGCGAATTACTCAATAACAGAGATTTACAAAGCATGATCTCCTTGAAAAAAGGTGACGCCCCACATTTTACAACTTGACCACTCAACGCAACTCTAGGCAACCAGTATTTGTTCCTCATGAAAGAAGCCCATAAAGAATCCGAATGAATAAGGTTCCAAAACGCCTTAACTCGAAAAGCCTTTATCACTACTGTCAAATTTCGAACACCCAAACCTTCCTCCTCCTTAAGGAAACAAATCTTGTCCCATGATTTTTTCTTCAACCTGCCTTCACAATCCCCCCAAAAGAAATCCGCTAACAAGCCATTAATTCTTGATAAAACTTTCTTAGGCACACACATGACACTTAGAATATAAATAGGGATCGAGCTCAGGACATATTTAATCAAGATCATTCTTCCCCCCGGGGATGGCAATTTTGCCTTCCATCCCTGAATACGACGTTGAATTTTAGCCATCAACTCTTCGAAGTAGGAAATCCTAATTTTCCCTTGAAAAATTGGCCCTCCCAAATATATCAAAGGAGCACCTTTAAATTGGAAATCCGTACACCTTTTCAAAGCAACAATTATTTCCACAGACGCCTTATCCTCCAGCATAAAAGAGCTTTTTCCTTCATTCATTTTCTGGCCTGAAGCATTACAATATCTTTTCAAAAATTCCATGCATCCCAGAATTGATGATTTTCTACCATTTAAAAAAATAAGAGTATCGTCTGCATAGAGAAGATGTGAGACAGGTCTGCATGCCCTAGGCATATAATAATACCCAATTTTTTCTCTATTGAAAGCCATTTGCAATCCCCTACTGAGCACTTCAGAAGCAATAATGAATAATAATGGTGACAGAGGGTCTCCTTTCCTTAATCCTCTAGTAGATTTGAAAAAGCCTTTGTAGGCTCCTGGTAGCAAAACTGAAAAAGCACAAGAAGCAATACAATTAGAAATAATATGGCCGAATCTACTGTTGAAACCAAATCTCTTGAGCACCGCGAAAAGAAAATTCCATTCAAGTCGATCATAAGCTTTCTCCATGTCAATTTTCAACACAACATTGCCTCCAAAACCTTTTTATGGATATCCCTTACCAATTCCTGCGCTAGTCCAATATTTTCACCAATCAGCCTTCCTCTTACAAATGCCCCCTGCTCCAGAGAAATCATGTGTGGCAAGAACAAATCCATTCTATTGCAAAGAATTTTACTGAAAATTTTATAAATCACATTGCACAGATGAATAGGGCGAAAGTTAGAAAAGGAACCTGGATTCTGCGTTTTCGGAATCAGAGCCATAAAATTTGCCGTGAAAGAAGCAAGCAAAGCCTCCCCTTCAAAAAATTGTATAGTAGATTCCCATATATCAATACTCAAAAATTCTCAGCAAGTCTGAAAAAAACCAGTGGTAAATCCATCCGGTCCAACGACACTATTTTTGGGAATATCAAAAACCGTCTCTTTAACTTCCTCCAAAGACGGCCTTTAACCAAATCATCACACTTAGTGGAATTAAAAATCATTAGAATGCACTCTAACAATTCTGTATCCACCACACAGTTTCCTTGGGAAGACAAAAGATTTTGGAAATATTCATTTGCCTTGTCAAGAATTTCACCTGGTTCCGAAATAGTCCTTCCACATGGTAAAGTGATCTGGGAAATGGCCATCTTTTTTGTTTAGACTTAGTGGAAGCAAAGAAATATTTTGTGCAAGCATCCCCCTCCTTGTACTCTTTTTCACATGATTTCTGAATCCAGTACAACTCCTATTGTTTGAGAGCTAATCTGTACTCCGTCTAACAGCGACTCAGATTACAACAAGCTGTAACATCCCAATTAGCATCAACGTTTAGCCTAGTATTGCCAATATCTTCCCAGCCAGCCAAAAGAATAGTTTCCCACTGTTGCATCTCGTCCTCTAAAGACCTCAGTCTGCTAAACACATTGCCAAATATCGTCTTATTCAACTGTATAAGAGATATTCTCACAATTTTAATACTTGGAGCTATTCAACTGAGAATTTTAAGCAAATCCCGCTAGCTTGATCTTATTGCCAATCTCCAAGTATCTAGTGGCGTCAATCCTAGGTTCTGCTATCATAAAAATTCTCACTTTATTTTTCGCAACCATGCTTTTTAGTCGTCTTCTCGTGGCTCCATTACCAACCCCACGAGCATTGCAAAACATAAAGTTTTCTATCATACTAATTACGGGAAGAATACACATCCTTCTTTGTCTTGCGGCGCGTACCCAGAGGCACCGCAAGTTTGACTTGTTGCTTGTTAATTTCTTCATCCGACTGCGCCCCCAACGCTAAATCCTTGATAGCTACAGATTTCGCCCCTACCTCCAAAACGGACTCCGTCTCATCACTATCTTATGTGGCACTTTCGAAGGTATTAATGTTTCTTTTTTTCTTGTTTTTCCGCAAAACATGACCTTCTTTAAACAAATCAATAGCTTTAACTAGTAACAAGTTCACGTCCTTCTTATTACCTGAAACCACCGGTTCCGACTGCTCTGCAACAGTAGAAACCACTTCCCCGAGCTCTAATTGGTCGTCCGGCCTATCTCCCCCAACTGGACTCAAGTTTTCCACCGCGTGTTCAATCTGCGGCCTGGAATTACAACCTAAAACTTTGACAATTTCTTGGCCACTAGTCTCGGTTTTGTTTGGGATAGATATCCTGGTTTCATCGCCAACAAGACTAACCGACTTGATCTCATCCTGCGCCAAGACTGGACTAGAGCCTGAACTCGCTGATTTGGGTAAAACAGCATGTTGCTCTGTATTGGACGTGCATGCTCAGAATTGAGCAATGCGTGCTCAGTTTTGGGCAATGCACACTCTGATTTGAGCCATGCATGCTCTATTTTGGGAACAGAACGTACCTGCTATGATTTGAGCGAGTCATGCTCGCCATTGTCAGCATGTAAAATTGAAACATCACCACTTTTCTCCCCTTTGGCAGCTCGAGCAGCATCTCTTTGTAAGATCTTAATGTGGCTGCTGTTATTAGATTTATTCACCTCTTCAACACGAGGACTAATCGTCCTTGGGCTGCCTAAATCATCATGATTGATTGTTTCTCCAAGCTTGCCAATCGCATTTTCAATTTCAATAGTTGTGTACCCCACCTCAAGAAGACATTCCTCTGTTGTTTCTTGAACGCCCATGTCACTGGCAGTCACCTTCTCCTTACTAGCCAATTGATTCTTTGTTTGATTACCCTCATCTTCAACATTGTTCTCCGAAAGAGTCTCGAATTTGTTTAACAACATTAAATTCACTGGATCTTTAGCCACTGGCTTCTCAACACCAACTCCCTCCTTGATTTACTCACCCTGGTTATTCTTCACGCCACTCGTGCCAACTTCTGAATTTGTAACTTTATTTTTGTTGACCACTGGAACATATTGTTGTTTAATGATTTTGGCCTCCACCTATTGCTTCTCAGTCTTCTCTTCTTTTCCCAAATTGGAAGGGCTCACATTGCCCTTATAACCTAGCTTTTTTCTGCAAACTTCCTCCTGATGCCCTATCAATGAACAATAATCACAATATTTGAATCCTGGGTATTTTATTTTTTGCCAGAAGCCCCTATTGTTAGCCCTGTCTATCCAAATTCTACTAGGTAGCTTTTCCACCAAGTCATCTCCACGCAAACACGGGCAGAACCCGGGCGTGATAAGCATCGCGTATGGTCATCCATGCACAAAAAACCACCAAAAGAGTTCACAATTGCTTTCAAAAGGAGGGGATGAAATAAATGCAAAAGCAGGTTAGGCAACTCTACTCACAATGGAACCGATATCGGATCTGCTTTCAGACTAAAACCATCATGCTAGTAAAAAGCTATTAAACGGACTCCACGGATAAAAAATGAATCCTTCGAAAGAACTCTATTTGCTTCTGCCTCAGATTGAAGTCGGACTAAAACGTGACGCTGATCGAGCAATCCTAGCAAGAAATCTCCTAGAATACCCCAAGTTCTGTGAATCGAATTCTGAATATCTTCCAAAGTTGGTCTATAGCTATAAAACTTTAATGCAATTACATGTTTTTCCATGAATGCTTCCCCACGCTCTTCATCTGATGTCGTAAGACCAATTGTCGGCTCCCTTTTTTTTCTGGAATCTAGTTCCCTCCAATTGCGTATCCGTAACTTCATCTACAAAAAATTTCCCAAGGATTTGGGCAAAAGAGGGCTTAGGATCCCCTTCCATGGCTCCCCCACTTCCCATTGGGGGAGAAGGTATATTGGCGGCTGGAGGCGCCGACATACCAAATAATAACCTGGTCGAACCAGGCTCGCGCCTAGCAACAATCAAACCAGGAAGTCAGGCGAACGTAACAGATGCCAGTATAGCGTCTGAGACGTGGTGACGGCCTAGCGTGACAACGGCCAAAAAGCAAGCTTGACGACGACCCTGTTTTCCTAGTTTCCTCAAACCCTAGAAGAGCATTTGCCGAAATTGCCTCTTGTCCTCATGTTTTGTTCATAGCATATGTACTTGATTGTCAATGATAGAAAAACTCTTCATTAGGAAAGCACAACGTGCATATTTTTTAATATTGGTTTTTGTTTTAGACGCACAATGTAACACTCATACTTTTCCAATGGTATTAATAAATATTTTGCACCTAAAACTTTGGTTTTAAAATTTTTTTGCTCTTGTTAAAATAATAAATTTACTTATGTCGTAGCCACGTAGTTGTGAATGTTTGGTTTATTTTAATGAGCTGAAATTCCAAGTAGATTCTCTATTAATATAAGATATGAATTTTTTTTTATAGGAGTTGCATTTTTTAAATCTGATTTCATTCACCTATTTAGACTTAAAAATTCATTTATCTCACTTACCTTTCGAATCTACGAGATTTCATTTAATGTGTGTATAATGCAACGACCCCATTTTTTTAAAAGTATCTAAATTGTATTTATGTCCTTATTTCGACTTATACAAAATTAATATTTGAAAAATATCTTATAGTGAGTTTATTGTTCATAAATTGTGCGTTGGTTGATAAAATTATTACTCTTGTGCTAGCTAGAAATTTCTAAGTTAAATATTATATTTTTATTATTATTGGAATACTCATTTTATTAGTTAATTAGTGATTAAATTAAATAATTATTTTTAGAATGGGTGCATATGGTAAGCTAGCTTGGACACAATATTAAGATTTGGGCTTGGGTCATTATTTTATTATTAGAATAGTGATTAGCGTAGTGATATTGAAGGTGCATATATATTATGTTAAAACCCTAGTAATATTGGGGATTTATTTATTGTGGTGACTAGCTAATTCTCTAGCCATACAGAGAGGAAGAGAATAAGAAAAAAAGAAAAAAAACAATAAGAAAAAGAAGAAGGAGGAGAAAAGTGAGTTCTTCTTTACTCTTTTTGAATTTTGGGAATTATTTTTATGCGAAGATCACGATGGGGTGTTTTTTTTATGCTTTGAGTTCATAAGATTGATTAAAATTGATATTGAGATATGTCGGTTCAAATTCATTTAAGTTTTGTTTTGCCAAGCCGCGACGTAGGTTTTTGTAAATTCAATAATTCAGTAGGGTGCCTCACTTCACTAGGTGATTTCTTTATTTTCTTCTGCAACGACTGTGCCTCATTATTCACAATACTTAATTTGGGATTTATCATATCCAAAGATCTTGACCTAAAGGAAAAAAAATATTGGTTTAGGGTTTAGGAAAAAATAGCCGCCGCCACCAAACTTGGATTGTTGGGTCGTCCGGCTGCCGCCTGCCTGGCCATCGTACTGTCTATCCGTCGTGCTTGGCGATCGCCCTGCCTGTTTGTTGCTCTGTTATCTGCCTGGCGACGCTTTGTTCTTTGCCTGGCGATCGACTGATCTCTGTTTGGCCGTGTTGCAAGCCTAGCTAGTTTAGGCTACATTGTGGCATGACGGCTCCCCTAGCCGTCAATACTTCCTCTCCTCCAATGGGGAGTAGGGAAACCGCGAAAGAGGCTCGTAAGCTTTCTTTCGCCCAAATTCTTGGGAAAATGCTGGTTAATGATGTTAAGGAAACTCATGTTGAGGGAACTAGATTCCGGAAAGAAGGAGAGCCGGCCATTGGGCTTACAACATCTGATTCGGGGAGTTCGCTTCAAAGCCTTCCGCTGGCATGATGGATTCAGTCTGAAAGCAGATCCGATATCAGTTCCATTATGGGTAGAGTTGCCTAACTTGCCTTTGCATTTCTTTCACCCCCTCTTTTAAAAGCAATTGTGAATTCTTTTGGTGGTTTTTTGCGCATGGATGATCATACCCGCTGTTTATCACGCCCGGATTCTGCCCGTGTTTGAGTTGAGATGTCTTTGGTGGAAAAATTATCGAGTAGAATTTGGATAGACAGGGCTAACAATAGGGGATTCTGGCAGAAGATCGAATACTCGGGATTCAAATATTGTTCATTGATAGGACATCAGGAGGATTTTTGCAAGAAAAAGTTAGGTCATAAGGGCAATATGAGAGCACCTAACTTGGTGAAAGAAGATAAGACTGAAAAACAAAATGTGAAAACCAAAATCATCAAGCAACAATATGTTCAGTAGCCAATAAAATAAACTGACTAATCCAGAAGTTGGCACGAGTGGAGCAAAGAATTGTCAGGGTGAGGAAATCAAGGAGGGAGTTGGAGTTAAGGGGCCAGTGGCCAAAGAACCGGTGAATGTGGTGTTGTCAAACAAATTTGAGTTACTTACGGAGAATATTGTTGAAGATGAGAGTGATCAAATGAATAAGCAATTGGATTGTAAGGTGAAGGCCAACGACAGTGCCATGGTCGTTCCTGAAACAACGGAGGAAGGCCTTCTTGAGGCGGGGTATACCGAGATTGAGATTGAAAAAGTGATTGGGAAGCAAGGAAAGACTATTAACCATGACAATTTAGTAAGCCCAGAGGCAACGCATCCTCGTTTTGAAGATGGGAATAAAATTACAACTACAGTCACATTAAGATCCTTCAAAGGGAGGACATCCGCGGTGTTGATGGGGAGACAATTGGTGAGGTCTCCATGCGACTTGTTGTGCCAGGGAAGCAACACGAAACCAATGCAGGAAAAAATGGTGTTTCATTGTTGCATGCTGAGCCAGGGAAATAGCACGGGACAATATCAGGAAATGACGACCATGTTTCACCCAAAAAAGAGGACGTTACGTCCAAAATAGAGGACGTTTCGTCCCAGCCAGAGCTTGGTCCACCTAACACAGAGCTTTCTTCGTCCAAAACAGAGCATACATCGTGCATAGCAGAGCAGGTTGGGGTTGTTTCTTCAGGTTTCGCAGTGGCGTCAATAACAGATATTGTTGGCTCCGCTTCAATAAAGGAGCTAGGTGATTCAGGGAACAAGGCATCATTGGTTGTAGATGATGATTCAGGGAGCTTGATCCCAAAGAAAACAGAGAATGATGGCCAAGTTTTTTTTGCAGGAATGTGACAAGGTTACAGGTAGCAGATCAAGACTGCAGAGAGCGCGTGTAGTTATTAATCAATTGGAACCTAGGGACGTTGGAGATCACTCAGAATTGGTGGTTTCAGGTAATAATGAAGAGTTGAGCTTGTTACTAGATAATGCTATAAATTTGGTTAAAGAGGGACATGCTTTGCGGAAAAAGAAGAAAAAAATGAACATTAATACTTTCAAAAGCCCCACAGAAGATAGTGATGAGACGGAATCCGTTTCGGAGGTAGGGCTGGATTCGGTTAATATAGCGCTAGGGGCGCAGTCGGATGAAGAAAGTGAGAAACAACAAATCAAATTGGTGGTGCCTCCGCGCACGCGTCGTAAGACAAAGAAGGGTGTGTCTTCTTCCCGTATTTAGTATGATGGAAAACTTTATGTTTTGGAATGCTCGTGGGGTCGGTAATAGAGCCACGAGAAGACGACTAAAAAACATGGTAGCGGAAAATAAAATGAGACTTCTTATGATAGCGAAACCAATGATTGATGCTAGTAGATACTTGGAGATTGGTAATAAGATCAAGCTAGCCGGATTTGCTTCGAATGGTAGGGTTGGAGGAAAGATATGGATCTTATGGGATATGTCGGACCAGATAATTCATTGTAAGGTAACAGATTCTGCCTCAAGAGTTTTTTTTAATTTTGTTTGTTTATGCTAAATGCTCAGTTGAAGAGAGAAGGGATCTCTGGTCAAATATGGTTAATTTTGCTTCTAATCATGATATACCTTGGATGGTTGGTGGAAACTTTAATACTTTCTTTCATTCGCAAGAGAAAATTGGAGGAGTTGAGTCGTCCTTGGCTAGCATGTCTAATTTCTCAGACTGTATTGAAAATTGTGGCTTAGTAGACTGTGGGTTCACGGGACCTAGGCTCACATGGTGCAATAATAGGCGAGGCAGAGATCGTATTTGGGTCAGACTTGATAGAATTTTTGTTAATTCGGCTTGGTTGACAGTTTTGGCTAACCCAAAAGTGGAACACCTCATCAAAACCTTTTCAGATCACTCTCCGCTATTGGCATCCATGCCAACTCAGCCAAGATCAGGTTTTGCTCCTTTTCGTTTCCTTAATATGTGGATGACACACCCTGGGTTTTTTTATTTGGTTAAAGACATTTGGTTGGCTGACATGGGTAGCATGAGACCTATTGACAGAGTGGATGTTAAGCTTAAAATGGTGAGAAGAGCTCTTATACAGTGGAATAAGACGGTCTTTAGCAATGTGTTTGGCAGATTGAGAGCACTAGAGGATGAAATCCAGCAGTGGGAAACTATTCTTTTGGCTGGTTTTGAAAATATTCGTAACAATGGTTTACATGTTGACGCAAATTGGGACACTAATGCTAGTTGTAATCTGAATTGCTGTCAGGCAGAGTACATATTAGCTCTTAAGAAAGATGAGCTTTATTGGATTCAGAAATCAGGTGAAAAAGAATTCAAGGAGAGGGATGCTTGTACAAAATATTTTTTTGCTTCCACTAAGTTCAAACAAAAAAGAAGGGCCATTTCCCTGATCACTTTACCATATGGAAGGACTATTTCAGAACCACGAGAGATTCTTGACAAAGCAAATGATTATTTCTTTAATCTCTTGTCCTCCCAAGGAAACGGTGTGGTGGATACAGAATTGCTAGAGTGTATTCCTATGATGCTGAGTTTAGGTAAATGTGATGCTTTGGTCAAAAGGCCTTCCATGAAGGAAGTAAGAGATGCAGTTTTTGATATTCTAAAAAATAGTGCTCCTGGTCCGGATGGATTTACCGCTAGTTTTTTTCAGTATTGCTGGGATTTTTTGGGTTTTGATTTATGGGAGGCAGCCATACAGTTTTTTTAAGGGTAGGTTTTGCCGCCTTCTTTTTCGGCAAATTTCATGACACTGATCCCAAAGAAGAAGAATCCAGGTTCCTTTTATGAGTTTCACCCAATTAGCCTGTGTAATGTGATTTATAAAATTTTCAGTAAAATTCTTTGCAATAGACTGACAGTGTTCTTGCCACAAATGATTTCTCAGGAGCAGGGGGCTTTTGTTAAAGAAATGTTCATTGGTGAAAATATTGGTCTGGCACAGGAGTTGTTAAGGGATATCCATAAGAAGGTTTTTTGCCGCAACGTTGTGTTGAAGATTGATATGGAGAAAGCTTATGATCGCCTAGAATGGTTTTTTTTGTTCGCGGTGCTAAAAAGATTTGGCTTCAATAGTAGATTCTGCCATATTATTTCCAACTGTATAGCTTCTTGTGGTTTTTCAATTTTGCTACAGGGAGCCTACAAAGGCTTTTTCATATCTACTAGAGGTTTAAGGCAAGGAGACCCTCTTTTACCATTATTATTTATTATCGCCTATGAAGTGTTGAGTAGGGGATTACAAATGGCTTTCAATAGAGGAAACATTGGGTATTATTATATGCCTAGGGCCTGCAGACCTATTTCACATCTTTTCTATACGGACGATACTCTCATTTTTTTAAATGGAAGAAAATCATCAGTTCTGGGATGCATGGATTTCTTGAAGAGTTATTGTAATGCTTCAGGCCAGAAAATAAATGAAGGAAAAAGTTCTTTTATGCTGGAGGATAAGGCAGGTGTAGAAAGAATTGTGGCTATGAAAAGGTGCACGGGATTCCAGTATAAAGGCGTTCCTTTGACATATTTGGGAGGGCCAGTTTTCCAAGGGATGAAGATTATAATTTCTTTTTTCGAAGATTTGATTGCTAAAATTCAATACCGTATTCAGGGATGAAAAGCAAAATTGTTATCTCCGGGGGGAAGACTAATATTGATTAAACATGTCCTTAGTTTGATCCCTATTTATATCCTAAGTGCCATGTATGTGCCCAAGAAAGTTTTATCAAGAATTAATGGCTTGTTAGCGAATTTCTTTTGGGGGGATTGTGAAGGCAGATTGAAGAAAAAATGGGTGGCATGAGACTAGATTTGCTTTCCACTGGATGTAGATGGTTTGGGTGTTAGAAATTTGACAGTAGCGATGAAGGCTTTTCGAGTCAAGGCTCTTTGGAATCTAATTAATTCAGTTTCTTTATGGGCTTCTTTCATGAGGAACAAATACTGCTTGCCTAGAGTTGCGTTGAGTGGTCAAGTTGTAAAATGTGGGGCGTCATCTTTTTTCAAGGAGATCATGCATTGCAAATCTTTGTTATTGAGTAATTCGTTTTGGCGCATTGGCAAGGGCTCTATTAGTTTTTATGGGGGAAAATGAAATATGGTGGCTTCTTTCAGAAGGTCGGAAGACTTAGTTAGTCGGGGGGTTTGGCCTACGGTAAGGGAAGTGAGCTTGGGCAATTTTGAATTTATCAACCCATCTCTTAGGCAGATGGTGCGTAACCTTTATGTAGACAGATGGCGTGGTGAGAAACATGGTGATGATAGGTGTGTATGAGTTCCAAACTAGGATGGTCTTTTCTCTCTTCAGTCGGCGTATGAATTGCTACGAAATCATGGGGCGGTTAATGAGTTAAGTAAAAAGATATGGCAAGACATTATTCCTTCCAGAATATCAGTTTTTGTGTGAAAACTTCTGCGAAGAGGTGTGCCAGTGGATGGGGAGTTGTACATATGCGGTTTTAGCCTAGCCTCAAGATGTAATTGTTGTGCTGATCCGAAGACAGAATCTTTGAATCATCTATTTCTGGATGGAAAGTTGGCGGTAAAGGTGTGGAGTCATTTTGAAGGCATTTTTGACGTGCATGTAAGGAAACCAGCAGAGATCTCGACTGTTTTATTGATATGGTTCAAAAGAGCCAAGATGATGTCACAAGCAAGTTTGTTATTTTTTCTGATTCCTATGTTTATTTTATGGGAAATTTGGAAGCAAAGATGTAAGTGTGCCTATGAAGATGTTTATCCAAATGTTGCTTTTGTGATCTTAAACATTAGGCGCAATTTGAGGTTGGCAAACACCTTTATAAGCCCGAAACAAATTAGTCGGAATAAATCCCCATTAAGGGCTTTGGGGTTACATGAGATCCCAATTAGAAGGAAGGGAGTGAGAATTGTCTATTGGACTCCACCTTCTGCAGATTTTGTTGCCTTCAATGTTGATGGATTCTCTCGCAGAAACAAGGCAGCAGGAGGGGTGATTATTTGAGAGACTAGGGGTCTTTGTGTTGTGGGAAAGCAAGTGTTTTTCGGGGAAGGTTCTAATAACAAAGCGGAAGCTTTGGCTCTTGTGGAAGGTCTGCGCCTTTGCTTCTCATTGGGGTTTAGAAAAGTAATGGTCCAATCGGATTCGGAACTTGTTTGTGGTTGGTTTAGGGAGACCTTTAAAATTGCTTGGCAGTTGGAGAACATTTTCAAATAAATTAAGTTGATGGCGGAAAAAATGTCAATAGATTGCAAACATTTCTATAGGGAGGCTAATGCGGTGGTGGATGCGCTAGTAGATAGAGCACAAAAAGATCATAGGACTGTCTCTTTTGGAGCGAATGATTTGCCTAGGCGAGTGGCAGGTTTGGTTTTGCTTGGCAGTTGCCATACGGCCTATATTCGTCATGGTTATGAATAGAGGAAGTTTGTGTGATAATATGCAGGGTTTTGACACTGATTTTGAGTGTTGCAGTTGCGGAGCAGTGGTTATTTCGACTTCCAGGGCATTTTTGTGCTGGTGTCAGTACTGAAAAGTTGCTGGACAGAGTGTTGCATCTGACCCTGTTTTCAGTTCGTGGCGAGAGCGAATTTTCCAGTCCGCTGTGATGGACAGAGTGCCGAGATTCTCATTGTTATATATTCAGGTGTTATACGTTGATTTGTGGTCCGTTTTACTGTGTGGAGAGCAAGTTTTTCAGGCTGTGCTGTTCTGGACAGGGTGCCGAGTTTATTTCTTTGCGTTTCTGGCGTTATCTACATGCAGAATTGTGGTCAGCATGCTTGCCTGCGTTTGGTGCCGGGCTAGCGTGATGTGCTGGAACTTCGCATGTTGCTATGTTGGCAAGTTGCATTTTGAGATTTGTATGGCAAGGGGTATTTGGTTTTGTAATGTTTTGTTTGCAAGGTGCAAATGGGTGCAAGTACTTTTCTTGCAAGTTGCAAGTTGGGTTTCGCAAGAGGCAAGTTGCTTTTGGTAAGTATGTTGGAAAAGTTGTTGCAAGTTTTGCATTTGAACTTGCAAGTTGTTACTTCTGCAACTTGCAAGTTGTTTTTCTTGCAAGTTGTTATTTGCAATTTGCAAGTTGCAAGTTTGTTATCAAGTTGCAGGTTGTTAAATGACCTTTGGGTTGGATACTGATTCTCGGCCAGATGGTAAGATTCAGGTCTTTGGTTGTGCTCCTATTTGTTTGTTTATGTCGCCTTAACTCTTGGTGAGTTTTGGCATTTCTCTTGAATAAGGTCTCTTAAGTCCTAACCATCTCTGTGGTTTAGGCCTTATTAGACCTTATTTCTTGATGAAATAGGTCTAGTTTTTGTTTTTTCCTTTTTGTCATGTAATGTTTACCTGGTGGTAGGCCTTATTTTTTAAGGTCTACTATTTGGTGAACTAGGCCTTTTCTGGGTCTCAGAGTGATTAGGAATTTCTTTCATGGACGAGATTTTTTATTTTGATTTGTTTTATGATGTAAGTCCATTGTTTTCTTTTATCGGGTAAAGTCGTCATGTACCCTCGATTGATGTACAAGTTTTTTTTTTCTCAAGTAATAATGGTCTGGCATCCCATAGTTGCCCCTCCCCACTTGAGGTAAAAAAAAAAAAATTTGTGTTTTGTTTGATCGGAGACTGAACCAATTCTAAAAGATTTCTCTCTGTGAGGTATGGATCCTACCTCAATTGGGTGTAAAATTTGTTGTTTTGAGTTAATAAATTCAATATAGGTTTAGTTTGTTTATGAGAAAGTGGGAAAAAGGAAAGTAAGGTACGTTATATAAAAACATAAAAGTATACAAGTTGGTTTGATTAAAATCTACCCACTTGAGTTGACTTTGTTGTTTGTGTGAGGTTCAATCAAATCGGTTGGATTGAGTGATTAAAGGGGGATTTGATGAATGTCTAAAACCAACCTAGGCGGCCGCTAGACCCCGCCTACACCTTTTTTTAGAACATTGACAAAACTTTTGCATGGTACTATCAAGTCATACATGTGGCCGAGGCGAATATCAAAACGGCAAAACCTTTAGCAAAAAAATTTATAACTAGGTGATAGCCCCGAGCCATAAGCCCATGGCAACCAGAAAGTAGTTATTCCTGTTTAAAGGTAAAAATAACAATGTTATTGCTGTGCTCTTTCATATTATGCAAAAACATAAATCAAAATAGCAACAAAAAAAAAACCAAGAATTCAAGTAAGTTCAGTACTTTAGTCTGGAAAAAGGTCAGGAAATTCACATCTTCCAAGAATTAAAGCACTAGAAGAGGCGACATGGAACCAACACCAAATGAGGAAATCAAATTTCTGCAGGATAGAGGGCTTTCTCCATTCTAGCCCAGTATATAAGTAAACTATTTTTAAAGTTATCAGTTTATGCCAAAAAAAATTTTAAAATTAGACATCCATGGATCATAGACCTTTCAAAACGAATGTGCCCATTCTATTCCAAAAGGTGAGAACCTGCTAAGAAGGTGAAACACAAGTTGTGTAAGTACACAAACAAAACCCATCTTCGGTCACTGAAAATCAAATAACATGCTAAAACAATTACAAGTCCAACTAATGGGGTACAATGAGTGATCAATAGATTCTTCAGGCTCTGAAGAATTCCTTTCCTGCTATTTACAATATCTCTAACAATAAAATGAGGCACAATCAGTGATTTTTGGGACTCCAGTGCTCAGGAATGGAATTTTCAACTTAAAAGGAATTTAAAGACTAGGAAGTTCACCAGATGACAAATATCTTGGACATTACTAACCAAGAGATTCCACCAAGAATTCCAGAGTCAATAAACCACATCTTAGAAATCTAAATCAACAAATCTGACATCTCTCATTTAACTGAAGAAATTCATAAACTTGGTTGTTTGTTTGATTTTCTGATAGGAAATTTTTCTCTAGATACATGGCTCAGGATCTAGCTAAATATCAATTTTAAACTGTTCTAAATACTAAGTTTTTGGTTTGGCATTAGTGATTCCTAAAGCAGACAATATATAAGTTTATGATGCAGGGTATAAAATGGGCTGTGATGTTTAAGAAGTTAAGATTGAGCCTTTTTTTCTTGACACTGTCACTTCAATATTATTACTACAACTTTGAATACAGAACACAAAGTGCATTTGCTTATATGCATCATGCACAACTGACATGTGTGCTATCCCTACACCTACTTATAGACTTCCTAAAACATGCAATGTAACATCTTACTCTATCTGAGATAGTGGATTAGAAGCTATCGGATCACAACAACATTATGGGAGTATCGGCTTTGGTGTACACCGGATCAGGTTTTCAACTTCGTCCTTCGGGCAAATGTGTAACTTTCACACTGTAGAACGAACTTCCCTACATTCACAAAAGAATATCAGCATGAACCACATTAAATCAAAAAAAATTTAATTGACATGTTTAAGAAGTTCTAGTTCACAACTCCCATGGTAGATCTCCAATCAGTATTGATTTGCCTCCATCTGTCTGTACTACATGCCAACCATTGTTCCACTCCATTAATCTTCCCCCAAAATCAAACATCAGATCAAGCTTGACTTGCTCATAATACCAGTCAACCTCATGAGGTCAACAGATCTTCCAAGAGCCATCCCAAACTTAAGGACCTGAGCACATTTAGCATACTTGTAACTGCTCATATACAATATGATGCAGGACTTGACAACATTAGTTATATAGTTGCACAGAAATAAACTCATGGGGGAAGGAAAATGTAGATATATTTAGCATCTATATTCAAGCTGTTTCAGGTTGAATCCTTGTGCAAGTACTTACATAATAAATAGATTATTAGAATATAATAAATTATATTTTGAGATTTTTTGTTTTCTTGTTACCTTAGTGCAACTTCGGGAGGTCGACAAACAATTGTTGGATTGCTTCTCCAAACGACCAGACCCACTTGAATCAAATGGATTCAATGCTTGGATGAGCCTGAAAGCTTTTCGGTGTCTAGATTGATGATGCTGGAGTGACAGTTGAATGACCCTGAAGCTCAATGGAAGAGGTAGCACTCAATGATGTAGGCTGCAGTGGGCTTTTAACTAAATCAACACCAAAAGGCAAACAAGTGCACCCTTTGATTGATATACCGGTGAACCTACTACTGCCTTGTGTTTAGGAACCTCGTAATTGCTGGAATCAATATTAAACCACTGTTTGTAAACTCCTTCATCAGCGCTCGTCCATTGAGTAGAAACTGGTGGCAAATGGTAGCTTCCATTCTCCAAAACATCCGGAATGATGTCGGAGTTAGGTATCATGTTGGCTTGATACGGTGAAAATGGATCATGCATAAAGTATAGCTGGTTCTCTAGTCCCGATTGTGTCTGACCCAACTTCAAAGTTGGTGCATGAACCCACTGTGGCAACAGTAGTTCTGGTACATTTCTTGGTTCATTGGGGGCTGGTGCAAGAACCCAATGTAGCGATTGTAATTTTTGTGTATTTGCTGATTCATTGGCTGTAACGACCCGATCCACAGGGTATTATATTGTCCGCTTTGGGCCCAAGGCCGGCATGACTTTAAAACGCGTAGTACTTTGTAGATCCAAACTCGTACATATATAGCACATCCCCTTCCCTCACCTAGGCGATGTGGGACTATAATCTCCCCTTGATAGCTCGCCCAACAAATATTGGGATCCACAGGTCTGTTGGGCTTCGCCATCACGGGCCTTTCCCTCACCCTCCCCCTCAGGTCCGCCCACACAAGGGTATCACAGTCCACCCCCCTAAGGGAGCCCAACATCCCCATTGGCACACTTACGACTAGGTCCAACTCTGATACCATTCTGTAACGACCCGATCCACAGAGTACTATATTGTTCGCTTTGGGCCCAAGGCTCGCACGACTTTAAAATGCGTAGTACTTTGTAGATCCAAACTCGTACATATATAGCACATCCCCTTCCCTCACCTAGGCGATGTGGGACTATAATCTCCCCTTGGTAGCTCACCCAACCCCTATTGGGATCCACGGGCCTGTTGAGTTTCGCCATCACGGGCCTTTCCCTCACCCTCCCCCTCAGGTCCTCCCACACAAGGGTATCACATTGGCACCTAGGGAGCTGATTTCTTGACCTTGCAAGACCCAAATTGTCTTTGAGGTGGTGGTCTTGGATCCATTGGCACATAAAACTAATCTAAAATGTAGAATCAAACCAAACCAATCAAATAAACATATAATGCACCAATTAAAGTCTGCAAGGGATTTTCTTTTCCATAAATGAAAAACAAGAAAATGATTACTAACCATCATTTCTCACTAAATAAGATTCAGGAAACGATGATGATGAATGATGGGCACGAGCTCTCTTTGGCTTGGGTACAAATGAAGTTTCATCCCATTGAACCTAAATTGTCAGCAAATGAACGCCATAGAACTTCAGATGATCATTCATAGCGGACAAGAATCAAAATAGCTTCTATATAACAAAGGGACAATCTTGTTACCTTGAGACTTCTCCACTTTGAACTAGGCCACCTAAATCGATTAACATCTTCAATACCAACTATGGTACCTACAAGTCTGCATGGGAAAACACGGAGTTCTAATTAAGAGAATTGTTCAACTAAAAGTTGAACTAGAAGATTGACGAGGACTTGATTGACCTATGTTCTGCACATTCTTTTCCCTCAAACTTCATTCTGAACCTCGTTCCAACCAAATAATCTGTTTTGATTGACTTCATGTATTGAGCATATGGAATTATGAACTAAGAAGAGCTTTTCCTGATCAAAATTGACGTCGGGCAAAATAACGATTATCCTGCAGGCTAGTTCAACAGATAATTCACAAGGAAAAGATACAATAGCTTCGCCCAAAAGCACAGAGAAATAACTCTAATGTTCAATTGAATTATTCAAATAAAAGGTCTACTACAATATTGAGGAAGAACTATATTTATAGTGCTCAAATAACTTGAATAATAAGCAGCCTATTCCTAAGAGAAAAAGTAGAATCAAATACTAAAATAACAAACAATCTATTCCTAAAAGAAAAAGTAAAGCCTAATCCTAAAAGGAAACTGCCTATTCCTAAAAGAAAAAGTAAAATCAAATACTAAAATAACAAGCAATCTATTCCTAAAAGAAAAAGTAAAGCCTAATATTAAAAGGAAACTAAAAAGATTCTTAATTAAATTGAAAGATTATGAATAAGTTATTTAGTAAATAACTTTAAGAGCAAATTAGGAACCCTAGAAACCATCCTGCATCAGTCGCCCCGGGTTGGAAAGAACTCATCCTCGAGTTCACAATAGCTTCATCGGAATCCTCTGGCGGCAGCCCAGGAGGAAGATCCTCTGGTATCAGGTCAGAAAACTCTGCTAGCTACTGGCGTACTGGATTTTCTTTCATTTCCCTTCTCTCGAGCTCCATATGCAAACCTAACACATACTCCTTTACTATAATAATCAATTCCTTGACTTCATCAACCTCCCTCCTCGACTCAACAACAATAAGTGGTATAGTATGCAAAATACTTAGAAACAGTCGTACAACCTCCATGAACTTCTCATTAATAGTGGCTCTGTAACCAGCCTTAAGTTTTTCTTCCAGCTGGGAGAAGCTGTACACAAGTGCTAGTGGCCCCCTCACATTCGGGCTCGCCAACGCACTCCACCGGCTCTCTACCGCAAATGAAATCACTGGAGAGGGGGAAAACGCGCGTATGTATGAATGACGTCCATTGTGCAGATCAATAAGCATGGGCTTCAAAGGTGCAAAGTTTGTTATACCCAGTTGTCGGTTCAGCAACCACTTTGTTGTATCAAAATTACCAGTTGTTGCATGTTTTGCAGCAAGAGCTGATTTTTGGATCCAGATCTGGCTTACAGGCATGCCTTGAGTATGGGTGACAAATACTGAAGAGCGGGTATTCGTAGTAGCCCTTAGTGTATCAACTTCTGGTGGCAGCTCCAAGTCCTCAAGGTCCCAACCTCTTTCCCCATCAGTTTTTTCGTGCACTTCACTGTCTTCAATAACAACTCCAACATTCCCATTCTACAAACCATCTGCATCAACAATATCCAACTCTTCATCAGTGTCATACACAGGCTCTCAAAGCTCTTCAGTTTCGTCTACCACGTCTTTTTTGATCAGGAGATTGTTACCCTTCTGAATAGCAGGCTTCCTGCACTCAGTCGCTCTATGTCCATGTTCACCACATCTAAAACATCTAATATTTGAGTTAGAATTACCCTGTGGTGGCTGCTGGTATGCTTCAGAAATGGTCCTCAACGAGCCAAGTCGCTGAAATAAGGGTTGAGTGTAGCCGAAAGTAAGGAAGTGACCATTCATCTTCTCCCAATTAGTGATCTTGGCCTTGCCTTGCCTGTCTCGTGATCCCCTCAACTGCTCCCACCACGCAGATGTTCTGCCTTTGAGTTTGATGACGATCAATTTCACTTTGACACGATTTGAAACTTCCTTATACTAAAAAATATGTTCTACTTCATTCAACCAATCAACGAATCCTTCGACCTGTAACGTACCAGAAAACTCGGGTAGATCCACTTTGAAACCGAGATTTCCATGACGATCCTCCCAACCACGACGCTCCCAGAATCGAGCACGATTGTGATATGGGTTTTCGAAACTGAAATCAGAATCGTGATCTTCCATCTCACGATTACCGAAATCCTGTGTCGTTAGACACTGGGTTAACTCTGCAACTTGCCTCTATAAATCTTCAATCATCACATCCTGAACGCTACGATCACGGTGAGGGGCTTCCTCGTTCATAACCTGCCCGCAACGACCACGACCACCAGCCATAGAAACTGATGAAATCTCACCCCAAGAAGATGTTGAAGCTCTGATATCAACTGACGCCAAGCAGAATATCGATTATTCTGCAGGTTAATAGCAACAGATAATTGACAAGGAAGAATACAAGATGATAGCCCAAAAGCACAGAGAAATAACTTTAATGTTCAATTAAATTATTCAAATAAAAGGTCTACTATAATATTGAGGAAGAGCCCTATTTATAGTGCTCAAATAACTTGAATAATAAGCAGCCTATTCCTAAGAGAAAAAGTAGAATCAAATACTAAAATAACAAACAGTCTATTCCTAAAAGAAAAAGTAAAGTCTAATCCTAAAAGGAAACTGCCTATTCTTAAAAGAAAAAGTAGAATCAAATACTAAAATAACAATCAGTCTATTCCTAAAAGAAAAAGTAAAGCCTAATCTTAAAAAGAAGCTAAAAAGATTCCTAATTAAATTGAAAGATTACGAATAAGTTATTTAGTAAATAACTTTGAAAGCAAATTAGGAACCCTAGAAACCCAAATTAGGAACCCTAGAAACCGTCCTGCATAAAAAATACAGTACATAAATTTTAAGGAATGAGTTTTGAAATTGCATCATGGTGACGGTGTCCAAGAAAACTGCTCCAATTATTATACAAACTCCACAAGTATAACACTAAAATAAAAAAATTAGAAAGATATTAAAAGAAATCTATGTTTGCAAACATGGGCTGATAATACACAGTGAACATGGTTCCAGTAGATATAACAAGAGAAGGCGTAGCAGTATACCAAGTTGCATTCTATGACTAGATAGGACAGATGCAGAAGCAATCTTTTGTGGCTTCATAGCAACTATCAGCTAGTCTCTTCAACTACTTAACCCAAACTTCTAAACTTCTGTATTACAAGCTCACTTTGTGGATGAGAAAATAATGATATAAAAAAGAGAAGAAGAGGTTATGCATTTGAAACCCACTGTGATTCTAAACAGAAAAAAGAAGAAGGGAATAAAGGAGGTTGAGAACAGTATGAATATAAACAGATCAATGATACCCTTTCTATGATTCATTCATATACTTTTCCTGCAAATCGAGTTTAAGGAGGTGGTAAAATCTTCAATTGCTAATAATGAGAATGAAAAACACAAAAAAATGTTTAGAAAAAAACCAAATCGTTTGTTACCTTGCTGAATCAGTCAATTGGTTCTCCCTGTGTAATCAATATAATCGTCGATTGGGTTTTAGTTGTTGAATCTTGGCGGAAAAAAGGTGATGGTGGACCTTCTTGTGACTTGTTTTGAAGACGTGCTCTAAAAGCAAGTCATGATTTTTTTCAAAATTATCATACAATGACTTGGGTTGCGACGTGTGCCTTACATATGTCATCAAAATAAATTACAAGGACGTGCACATTAAGCAAGTCGTAAATTTAAGTCCTCTAAAGCTATATTTGTTGTAATGTGTGTCTCTTTACTAGTGCCAAAGATGACATGGTACCTTTAATTTGGTTCAGGGAAAATTTTATGTTATTTTGCTTGAATTGGTCTATGATTTAAAAAAAAAAAATTATATATATATACCTTTAATTATGTTGTGTTTCTATTTCTTCTGTTTCATATTTGAGGATTGCTTCAAATGAATAAATGACAAAATTTGACATTTATAATAAGAGAGAACAGACATTGAAAATTTAGTAGTCTAACAATAAAGTTAAGGAATGTGTATGTTATGTGAATGAAGGCTTAGAAGCATGATATTGAGTTCATAAAAATTTAATCACCTTGAATTGTATCCTTAGAACTACTACACCTCTTGTTGTTTATGTTTTCCCTCTCCTATAAAGAAACTAAATAACATTTGGGTTGGGTCTTGCAGAGTAAGATAACTCTTTCTTATTGAAAAACTTTAGTAATATTCTGGTTGGTCTTGCAAAAAGGATGTGATTTATGCCCACAAGGGGTTTGATTGTTTATCCATCTATGTGCATTGATAGTCCAAGAATGGCTTTTATGTTTCTCATATAATTAGGAGTATCCGATGATGCATATCTGTATGTGATGTATCCCCACTTAGACATAGATGACGGTGAAGTTCTCCTTTATATATATATATATATATATATATCCCTTAACCCCTCTTACCCCAAATGTTGTCGCCTGTAGTGTTCGAACCCTAAACTTATAATTCCATCCGCCACAAGTCTACCGTTGAGCTGGTATCTCATTGACAAGTTCTCATTTATATGAGAGACATACGGGTATGTATGTTTGACACGAATGTGGTATAGTTTAAGTGATCAATTCATTAAAAATGAATAGTATGTTTAAGACAAATAATGCATGGACACAACTGTTTTAATTGATGAATAATAATCATTTGAGAAATTATATTCATATTGTTTATAACCCTTTTTCGTGTAGGATGATAAGTCTACTAACATTTTTGCAGGTCAAACTTGCCATGGTTAACCTCTACAACGTAAGTATGAGTAAAATAAATATTTACTTTAAGAAGATAAGAACTTGTTACGATGACATGATTGCCTCATTAAAGAACTAAATGTCATTGAGTTATGATTTTCTTACATGACAGATTTGCCTCGTTGAGGAACTACATGTCTTTGAGGTGTTAATTTATTGTGTATGCAATTTCATGTTATATTATTAATTTTATTTATTAGATGTGGAGATTACTCACACCAGCCACAACACTAACCCAAGTGAGCTTTGCTTCTTGTGTACGTTCTTATTGGAACATAACCAATTAGTCTTTATTAGGTTAAAGAGTTTTGGGCGACATTATCGGCGGTTTATTTGTGAGGCGATCATCTTCAAAAAGTTTTCCAATTATAGTTTTTTGTTTACTTCAACTTTGTAATAAATGTTTCAGTTGTTGAAATTTTGCCCTTTTGTTATTGGGTGAGTATTTGGTTAGCCTGGGCTAGGGTAGAGTCTATTTGATTTTCGAAATGTGGATATGCATGAGTGAGTAAGATTTAGATATAAGTGACAAGGGTGAAACTTGAATCTTTAGTGTTGTTTTTTTTTTTTTTTTTTTTTCCGTGAATCTAGTGATGATATTTCTTTGACCTGTGTGTGGAAGTAATCATAACTTATTTTTAATGTCAATATTTGGTGATATTATTCCGTTTAGTTTTTCCTTTTAGTGGTTTTGTCATCCTATGTGTTTCGTTAGCTCTTCTATCGAATCTCAGGACGAGATTCTTTTTGAGGTGTATATATTGTAACACTCATACTTTTACAATGATATTAATAAATATTTTATACATAAACTTTGGTTTTATGATTTTTGTACTCTTGTTAAAATAATATAAATTTACTTATGTTGTAGTCACGTAGCTTGTGAATATTTTGTTTATTTTGAATGAGCTGAAATTCTAAGTAGATGCTCTATTAGTATAAGAAATGAATTTCTAAGTAGATGTTCATTCACCTATTGTGATTTCAAAATTCATTTATCTCTCTAACCTTCTGAATCTCTGGATGCGATTCCATTTAAGGTGTGTATAATGTAACGACCTCATTTTTATAAATTTATCTAATTGTATTGATGTCCTTATTTCGACTTAACAAAATTAATATTTGAATAATATCGCATAAAGAGTTTATTGCTCATAAATTATATGTTGGTTGATAAAATTATTACTCTTGTGCTAGCTAGAAATTTCTTAGTTTATATTATATTTTTTTATTATTGAAATGCCTGTTTTATTAGTTAATTAGTTATTAAATTAAATAATTTATTTTAGAATGGGTGCATATAGTAAGCTATAGCTTGGACACACTATTAAGATTTGAGCTTGGGTCATTATTTTATTATTAGATTAGTGATTAGGGAAGTGATATTGATGGTGCAAATATATTATATTAAAACCCTAGTTATATTGGGGATTTATTCATTGTAGTGACTAGGTGATTCTCTAGCCGTACAGAGTTGAAGAGAATAAGAAAAACAGTAAGAAGAAGAAAGAGACTGTGAGTTCTTCTTTTCTCTTTTTGAATTCGGGTAATTTGCACTTTGCCCCCTATTATACATAGCTAATTAATAAGTAGACCCATCATTAATCACTATTACAGTTACCCGCCTTAACTAGCGGTAAACATCCAAAGACTGCCAGAGCACGCACGTATTTGAAATCAGTCATATTTGAAGGACAAAATGCCCTTCAATGATCTGATGGCTGAATTTTAAAGTTGAACAAATGATCCAATGGATTGAATGGATGAGATTAAAATCTCAACTCTCATCCTACGGATAACATTCAAATTACTCACTGGGGAATGGTTACTTAGGGATAGGGCAACTCAAATCTCAACTCTCTGAATCTTTGAATGGTTACAGATTGGGGAAGACTTTCACTGAAGTTGGGGAAGACGAAGTAACCGTTGGAGGAGAGAAAATACGAAGTAGTCGTTGGGAAATTTTCAGTAACCGTTGGGTTAAACCCTATTTAAAGTTGATACAAACCCAAGTTTGGAACTTAGGGTTTCATTACACAAACAACATATCTGAGTATTTCATCATAGATCTGAGTTCAGAACAACATAATGAAGGTAAGTTAGTGATTTTGATTTCATTTGGACATTTATTAAGATTTGGAGGTGATCTTCAACCTCTCGTATGCATTTTCTAAACCAGGGGGCATTATTACATTCAAATTTATTATAGGGGGCTAAGTTACTGCCATTATCTATTATAAGGAGTAGGGAGTAATTAAAATTTGTTTTTTCTAGCAGGTTCCTTGCGACCACTATCATCAGTACAATCATACAAGTGAATACTGCCCTTATTTGTATTATGTGTGTCCCAAGAATGGTTGTAATGGAGTCTGTAAATTTTTGAAGTCCAAAACCCAAAAAAAATCCAAATAGATTTTGTTTGACTTCTAACCGCATTGGTATGTTAATAATGACAAATCCAACATGTTTGACTCAACAAACAAGTTTGGTTGTGCTTAACGAAGAAGTAAAACTCGTTTGTACGTTGAAGACTCAATTGGAGGCCAATTCGGGTGTAATCCAAGAATACGAGGATTTGAGTGACCAAACGGACTTCGTTTGACTTCTTACCGCATGGGTACCTTAATAATGATAAATGCAACATGTTGGCCTCAACAAACAAGTTTAGTTGTGCTTAACGAAGAAGGAAAACTCGTTTGTACGTTGTAGGCTCAATTGGAGGCCAATTTTTTTGCAATCCGAGAATACGAGGATTTGAGTGACCAAATGGATTTCGTTTGACTTCAAACCGCATTGGTACGTTAATAATGACAATGCTTCATAGCCATTACACTGAATGAGTAGCTTAACAACAACAACAACAATTATTCATAGCAATTACTGAATGAGTACCCTAACAAAATCTCTAAACATTGCACTGAATGAGTACCATAACAACAATAAAATCATTCACTGAATGGTTCATAACATCAACAATATTGCACTAAAACAAAACACTAAGCAAACAAGCAGTGTATGACCCATCATTTGTTCAAATGAACAAAACCCTAACAACAACATCATTCACACAATTCACGAACACATGCAACAAAAAATGAAACACAAAAATGAAACCTTGGAATAGACGTAAAACACTTACAATACGTCTCGCCACTGAACAGAGGGAGATCTTAGATTTGGCTTGACATCATTTTCATTGTCTGAAGAAGTAAAATCTCGCCTCAAATCTGGTCCCTCTTGACTAAAATCACTACATGAGAAATCTTCCCAATGAATAATCAAAGCAGTGCTCCCATCGTCACTGCTACTGCTACTCACCAAAACATCGAACATGACCCTCTTCCCCTTACCCTTCTTCATTTTCGTTCAAACTTGCAAACAACAGAGCAAATCACTACAGAGAGGGAGAAGGGGAACACAAAACGCCTGAATGGATGGAGTTTTCCCTCCACTCTCCAACTCTCTGAGAGGTTACAGAAGACAGCTCAAATCTCAGCCATCAACGTCAGTTCATCAGTTGATGGACAGTTGGGATGATGCAATTGGTCACATCCTTCAAATCGTGTGTGAAATGCACGTGAAGGGCATTTTGGTCATGAAATTAAGTCACGTGCGTGCCCTAACGGTCTTTGGACGTTTACCGCTAGTCAAGGGAGTAACTATAATAGTGATTAATGATGGGTCTACTTATTAATTAGCTATGTATAATAGGGGGCAAAGTGCAAATTACCCTTTTAATTTTGAGAATTATTTTCATGGAAAGATCATGATGTGATTTTTTTTTGTATGCTTTGATTTCATGACATTGATTAAAATTGATATTGAGATATATGTGTTTGAATTCATTTAACATGTGTTTGTTTGATTGGAGACCAAACGGGATCTCAAAGATTTTTATTTGTCAGATTCTGGTTGTTCCTCAATTGGGTGTGAGATTTGTTGTTTTTTAGTTGATAAATTCAATATAGATTTAGTTTGTTCATGGGAAAGTTGAAAAGAGGAAAGTAAGGTTATATAGAAATATAAAAGTACACAAGTTGGTTTGATTATAATCTACCCAGTTGAGTTGACTTTGTTGTTTGTGTGAGATTCAATCAAGTCGGTTGGATTGAGTGATTAAAGGGGGATTTGACGAATGTATTTGTTTATTATTATTATTCTTCAATTAACCTAGAGATGAACAGTAGGGTGTTTGTTGGGTTTTCTTAGTTAGATGCATTTTTGGTTTTGTGTGTCTTTTTTCTAGTGCCAAATTGTTTGTTGGGTTTCTTAAGTAGATGCACTTTGAGTTTAGTTTTGTGCGTCTCTTTTCTAATGCCAGGGCGTTTGTTGGGTTTTCCTAATTAGATGCACTTTGGATTTTATTTCTCTTTACTAGTGCCAAAGATGACATGGAACCTTTAATTTGGTTTAGGGGAAATTTTATGTTCTTTTGCCTGAATTGGTCTTTTTTTATTTTTTATTTCTTAGTGAACATATATACTAACAATTCAGTTAAGCAAACTTTTTGGCTTGAACTCATATTTTAAGGGTTTCTTAGACTAATAGATTTACGTTGGGGACCAACAAGTTGTAAAAGAAAATACTTGAGCTTGTTGGCCACCCTTTCAACCACTTTCGGAATAAGTAAGGAGTTGTAATTTCTTTTGTTGTAAATGCTAATATACTAACACCTATCAGCATTGATGATGTTTAACATAGAATGAAACGATCGCATTCTCTCATTTCTTTTTTCGAGCTGGTCTTTGTGTTCATTCCACAATATTAGACATCTTAGCTTCCATTCCTTTTGGGTTCAAGAATTTTGTTAAGACTCTCCTCAAGAAGGGAATATATAGAATATATATATATATATATATATATATATATATATATATATATATATATATATATATATATATATATATATATATATATATATGTATAACTGATAAGGTAGTTTACGAATTTCAAATACAACCCCTTCTCTTTTTCATTTGCAATCTGTCTCCACACATTGTGATAGCTAGGGAACTACCAAAGATACTCTAGCAATATGATGACGGATGTTTAACTTTTTCATAGAACTAAGTATGAAAACATGCAAACTCGATGTCAACATAAAGTTTGAGGAGATTTTTAACAAGACACTCCAATGAAAGTTTATGCCCTTCAAAAATTGTAGAAGTTGAATATGAACCACTTCTATGACACACCCAACAATTCAACACTTCCACCATCTTTGCTATTAAATAAGGATTTCTAATATATTCTAGACTCTCGATGAACGTAATGATGAAACTCAAAGTCATTCTACAAAAACCCATCCAAAGTTGTAAGGATCATTCGAGAAGTAAAAATAAAACAATCCATTACATCTTAACAAAATGTTATGGCATACCGACAAACCACATTAGGCAATTTGATGAAAGCGATATTTTAAACCCACCCACAAGGTCGACCAACCAAACCATCACTAATCTATAGAAGTCTAGTCCACACCGAATAATTGTTTCATCCCTTAGTATTTAAACCTCATAGCATGACTTCTCCTTTGATAAATACCATGTTTCTGTTCAAGAGAGATGGATGTCCATCTCTAGCTGCAAATAAGGTGTTTGCTTTTGCATAGCTTTAAAGGTGGAAAAAGTATCATCGAACCTGGACAAGTCTTGAACTAGATGTTAGACGTCTAAAAAGGTTTTCAACAATCTAAAATTTAACAGCCTTGTAGTCATGAAATAGTATTAAAACATTGAATGTAAATTCATATCTTCCACTACAAAGAGATGTGTCTCTTTTACCCATATCACAACTTCTTATGATGATGCATGGAGAGCAGTCAGTCCTCTCAATTCAATACAATTGTTGCAAAAAACATATTTCAAATCTATTTTCTATCTCTTTGACAATGTAACATCTAAGAAAGGTTCACTGAGCCGAAGCGTGATAACACTATGATTGACGAATATTGAAAAAATTAATTGATCAACCTATAAATGAGTCCTGGATGAATTTTTCTTGATCACCTTTCCAAAAAATATTCAAGAACATTCTCCCAAGTATCACTGTCTTTAAAAGAGATGAGATTTTTTCCAAGGCAATCATATAAGTTATTCATCCAATTCCTAATGTAGTTGTGAAAGATGATATATGATGTTGAGAAACACTATTGGCCAACACTCAACCCGCTCTTGTAGATAATATGATCAGGAAGTGCACTGATATGAAAGAATGTACCTATAATGCTAGTCATCGCAGTTAGGGATGACAATGATACCTTATTGGATCAGATACCTATATATCCGGACCGAACGGTAAACTATTCAAAATTCAAAATTCTATCCTGAAATCACTTTGAACGATTTCAGATCGGATTTGTGTCCTAATTGGGTATACAAACTTGCTAAAAAGTTTTAAAAATCTTAAGAATTTTAACATTTTTAATTGTTAATGATATGATAGGGATTTAATATATTGATACCTTAAGAAATTAGATATAAGATATAAATGTATACATTAAATTTTGCAGTTGGATTTAAATTGATTTTTTAAATGCAAAAGGGATTTAAATCATGATATAAAAATTTTACTAAATGCAAAAATGATTTAAAATTTTAATATAAAAATCTTACCAATTTCATATTGTGATTTAAGATTCAAACAATGAAAATATAAATAAAATATTAGGTTGAAAACATTAAACAACATTACAATTAAAATATTTTTCTTAAAAAATTTAAATCAAAGATTTATCATGCTCTAAATAAGAACTTGTGGACTGTAAAAAACACTACTAGTCTTAACATATATGTAACATTAATTTCGGATCCAAATTATTGGGTCCATATCGGATCAAATTTGTATAGATCCAAAATCGTACCAATAACTACCGAATCCAAACTTAGTGGACTAGATTGGGTTTTGGGATTAAAAATTTAATCCCGGAACTGCTTTTATCGGCTCAGAACTGTTAGGATCTAGGGGCTAATCAGATCTATTGTCGGCCCTAGTCTCAATCATGCGCCCATTCACATAGTTTTTTCTAGGAACCCACCATGTATGATTGACCAAATTGCCCTTCGAATCCTCATAAATAAGTTTTCAAAATTGAATGCAAATTATCGAAATCTGAATCCCAAAAAAATCATCTAAAAGCCCAGTGGGCAACCCAATGAACCACTCGCCATACCATCAACAATAGTAGAATATTCATCGAACATCAAAGAAAGCAAGAAACAACCAATTTCTTGGCTTCGCTAACAACTAATTCCAATTCTGACCTGATGGCTTTGTCCTTCATTGAACTAATCTTCATCTCTTCATTGAAAGCTCTACAATAACATCCATCCAAATAAGCAACAAGAGTTTCAACAATTGGGAAGCGATTAGACGGACGATCAACCAATACCCTCTCTATCAGACCCTTGGACAACAACAATGGCATCCCCTCACTCAAAAATTGTGTTGCTGTAAGTTTTAGATAAACTAGTCTTGGGTCTCTATTTCCACATCAACCAATGTGAAAATAAATATTTTACTAAGCTTGATATTCTCAGTCTCATCTTAGGACTTTTTGGGCTTTTGAGACAGTGCCATTAGAAAACAATTTTGAAACTTGAAAATAAAAAAACAACAAAAAGAGAAAGTAGTGTAGTAAAAATTCTCGGGAGGTTGAAGAGAAAATAATATGGTAAGAGGAGGTTGAAGAGATAGATATATATTGGGATTACATTTGTGAAATTTAGAGAGTTGTAGTTTGAGCGTGGATGAGAAAGGGCCATAGAAGAAGCTTCAACTAGTTTCTATCCTTAGGTTGGGTTTCTAAAAATACTTAATTAAAAGTTTTCTTTATTTTTTCTCCTGCTTTTGGACTCTGATCAATCCAAGATTTGTGGCAACGAGAAATTTTTTTTTCAACACTTTAAAATTGAATTTGAACATGACAAAGACAAAAGTTCACAAGAAAAATAGGAAAAGTGTGGAATTGAGGTTGACTTGCTTTATAAGTTGGTTGGCTTTGAACAAGGCGATGAAAACACAAAACAAATTGGAAGTTTAAAATGCAATCAATGTGCCATTCTTTGAATATGCATGGGAAACGCCTCTTCTTTTGAGTGTGATTTTGCTATGGGAGTTTCCGGATCTATCCTATTAAATAATCTCTTTACCCCCGGGCTAAAAAAACTTTCATTCACCCATTAGGTGGGGTAAACTTTTGTAGTTGGTAAGAACACAAATAAATAAATAAATAAATAAATAAACGAAATAAGAAATCCACAAGAAAAACAACCGTCAACGACAACACTCCGCCCAAGACACAAAAACGTCTAGCTACACGATGAGTTGCTCCATTTCCACACTAGAACGTCAAGCATGCACACCGCCGTTTTTTCTCATTTTCAAGAGTATTTGTTTTGGAGAAAAATCTAATCATCTGTTTTTTTTGTTGTTGTAAGCTTTGCCTATTTTTGAAGATGAGAAGAAGTTTCTTTTTTAAAAAAAAGAATTTGCGAAGCATAACTTGGATCCGAGATTTATATAATCGGTCTCGGACTCAAGATTTTTTTTTTAATATTCGTGAAACAACATATCTCGGATATGCGATTTATATAGTTAGTCTTAGATCCGAGACCTTTTTATTTTTTATTTTTTATTTTTTACGTAGGACGCATATCTCAAATCTAAGATTTATATTGTGAGTCTCAGACTCGAGATTTTCTTGATTTGCAAAGCATAATTCAAATTTGTTATATATATAGATAGTTTGTCTCAAATCTGAAATGGTTTCTTCTTTTCTCCTTAGATTTTAACCAATCTCGAAGCCTAGAGCTATATAATTAAAACCTAAAATTGTTTGTGAGTATCTTCTTATTCTTCTTTATTTTTCAACTATTGCATTGGATTTACAATGATGGAACTTAAAATCTAAAATTAATTTTTGTGGCTTTCGTTATAATACATAATCTTTTCGATTTTTAAGTGTATAAAACCTAAGTAATAACATTCAAATTCAATACTTATCTCAAAACCAAAAGCGCTACATACCACTTTCATGGAGTCTTGAAAATATTTGGAGTCAATTTTGTGATATTTTTGTACTTTTTTTTGGGCCTTCAACAAGCTTTGTAAATTATTACTATAGAGAGTATTTCTATAATTTTTTTAAAAGAACTAAAGTGAGTAAAGACCAAAAAGAGAGGCCACAAAATGAGGAAAGTACAGATAATCCCTCAATTTTTATTTATTTATTTATTTGTTTGTCTGTGAAACTATTGTGGGTTGAGTGCCACTGGCGCCCTGAGAATAATTAGGTGACCTCCTTTAATACGGATTTCTTTTCCAATTTTACCCTTCCAAATAAAATTTGGTGACATCCTTGTCTCGCCTTCGCTCTCGCTCTCGCTCTCTCTCTCCTCTCCTGCACACCTCTCTCGCCATTGACGAAGCTTTGATTCTCTCACAGAGATGGCTCTGTCAAAATTGCGACGATCTCATATACATATACGTTGTTAGAAAAGAATAGAAGCAACAGAAGAAGAAAGCCCTAACAGAAAGGAGAGACAGAGAGAGAGAAAGATGAGAACATCATCTGATAGATTCACCATCTCTGCAAATGCGCGGACACGCCCTGTAGATAATCAAATATCGCTTCGCTTCTACTATCGGATCGCTGACAATCTCCTCAAACAGGTTTTCCCCCTTTTCTCTCATTTCAATTTCAACATTTTCTTATGATTAAATTGGTTGTAAAATTTTTAAGTTCCATTCATCATATTGCTCGTACGATTATTTTGGATAGTTTTAGCGTGACCGCTTAGCTTCGTAAGATTAAAATTTGATGAAGATCAGTCATGGAATTATACTCTGTGTAGTAAATATATATATATATATATATGGAAAGAGAAATGCAGTTTATCTCAAGCAATTTAGCCAGCTACTTTAATATCACAGATAAAGAACAGTCAATTTCTTGCTCTTCTAAGTCACTAGATTATATTTGTTTGTTATGCATTGAATATAATTGATAAGTAGTCGGCAGACATGATCGATATCAGTATATACACCAAGTATAAGAGTCCAATTCAAGAAATGAATTAATGTTGTCAAGGAACTTTGCATTCCTATTTGAGTGAGAGAGTTTTCTGAGCCCAAAGTCCTGCGTGCTACTTGAGCATGAATAAAAAAGAAAAATAACACTACTGAACGAGCTTTGAGGGCATTAAAAATGTGAAGTTTTCCACTTTAGAAATAGTGGACAAGTTTTAGGATTTTACCAAGAAGTTGCCAAAGTTGCAACTAGTCTAGATGCTGTTGCGAGGTTAGAAGTCTGTAACTGTTTTTGGTGGATTCCCAAATCCCAAACTAGCAATTTCTTAATCACTAGGTTCAAATCCCAGATAATGAGTATTTCCTGTCCAAGATTAGGTGATATCCATGTTCCAATTTTAGGTGCTATTCAAGTTAGGTTTTGATCAGAATCCAGGAAGGCTGAGAAGGCTTCCAAAAGCGTACATTTCCAACACAAATTCTCTTCCTAGTTGTCTACTCTCTCACTCCAAATTGATTCATTTTCTTGAACTCCTCAACCCTTTGGCGGATGTTTCTTTATAATCATATTTCTCGATGACCTATTTCTCCACTCCAAACTTCATTAACCTTTTATGTTATTGATGGTATAGAACCCATCAGTATAATTCCTCAATCATGAAATGATGATTTTATGACCTAACACCCCCATCTCTTATCAAACACTCTCTGTGTCACTGAACAAGATGATGTTAAACTTCACAATCATTTCAAATGAAGTTCCTACAAATTTAGTGGATCATCTCAATAGCTAATTAAGGCGTTAACAGAGAGAAATAGTATATCAATAAATTGATGTATTGTTCTTGATATGACCCCCACCCCAATAGAGAGAAGTTTATCTTTCTAAGGGTCTGTTTGGTAGCATGGAAAATAGCAATGGAATTGAAACCGATTTCTTGGTTTTCGATTCTCGGAGGGGGGAGAATTGGATTCCCGTGAGTGATGGGAAAACCAGGCATGTGCGCATTTCATATCCCGTCTTTAAATGGACATCCAAACAACGAAAAATTGATTGATATGCAATTCCCATTGAAAATGTGCTACGAAACACACCCTAAGATGTTAACTATTTCCTACTCATCTGGCAGATAGCCTTGAACGACTATAGGTAAGAATGTCAAAGACCACCACAAGATAGTTGATCACATAGCTTATTTCTACAATGTTTAGTTGCAAGAAAAATAGAGACTGCAATTGGGAGGGATCGAGTTCAACAAGGTCCTGCAAGAGATTTGTGCTGATCTATTTTGAGAAATTACTCATTGGAATTTGGAACAAATAGGCACCGAAGTCTGTTGGCTATTCTAGTGATTTATTTATTTATTTTCCTAAAGAAATGGAATATGATTGAAGCAGATGGAGATTTCCATGCTAATGGGTATTTTGATTGGCGTCTCAACTATAGTTACTAAATTAGCTTAGACACAACCCTCCAAGTTTCAAATTGGTACCCCTTCGCGATACTTTAACGACTTAGATTGGTAGATTTAATGAACGGGAAGTAGATCGATGTCACTATGTTTCGAGCATCAACTAAAGCCCCATGCAACATCAATGTAGTAGTGAGAAAGTGATAGAGAGATTCATGAAAAGAACTAGCATTGGAAAGAGAGACCGATGGAGGAGAGTCAAAGAAAGAAAAGCAACATAGGTGGAAGATATAAGGTCTGAAGCAGAGATGGAAAATATGGGTTTGAAACACCGGGTGGTTGATATTGGGTTGTTCAATTTAGTAAAGAGTGGGTGTTTTCCAAAAAGCCAATAGTTGAAAAATTATGAAAAAATGTGCAGGTGTCTTTCCAAATACCTTTAAACTTCCAACTAATTCTATCATTCATTAGACTTCATAATTTATCATGACTGTTTTATATTGTTACTGATTTGCTTGCTAAAGATGATTGTCCATATTCGTATGGTTTATTACTCGAAATGCCTTACCAACCGTGCCAATCCCCCAAAATTCCGTACCATAGAAACAAGAGTCCTCAGATCCGTTCTTGTTCTATATACTATCTCATCCCCTTTACTAAGAAACTGTGGTCTCACCATCATTCCAATCTCCTTAATCTCTTTTACTTCCAAAGAAACCTGAGAAAAAACATGTGACTTCTGACTGATCAACCTCTTAGGTAACACGTGCACAATTATTGCCAAGATCATCGCAAGGAGTATCTAACCAACAAAGGAATCTATAATTTCTTCTTTCAAATCTCAACAATGAAATGGAGACAAATCACCAATGCTACTCTAATAGCATATGTGATCATTGTTTCTCAAATCAAACAAAAGAATAATGACCTCATTTATAAAATCGACTTTGCAATGGCACTTTATTGCTATAGCTCTCATGTTTGAAGATATGGTTTCCTGGGTTATTTATGCGGCGATTTAGTGCAAATCGGGGGCAGACCGATCCAAACTAGGTATTTAGTGGTCACCGATTAATCGATGAGTCACGAAAAAATCGGTGAGAAATTGGTGATAAATCGAGATTATTCTGTTGGGTGGTGGTTGTCGTCATGTTAGGTGGTGATGGTTGTTGCTCTATAATGCGTGATGTTTTGTACATGATTACATAATTTGCGCTATAATATGACTTTTGTTGCTCTATAATACTTGTCTTATTAATCTTTATTGTTAAGATATGTTATTTGTTATAATTTACATTAGTAAGGGTATAAAAATGTATACTCTGAAAGTAGACCGATTAAATCCGAGTAATCTCCAATTAATCTGCTTAATTTTATATCAGTCATGGACTGCGAATGGTCTGTTATCCACATTTACTACATGGATTCCTAAAATTTGAAGGCTGTGGATTTAGACATGCTTCATGAGTGTGTGATTCTCTGTGAATATTGATAGGGTAACTCATGGATTTTTAGTAGCTCGAGGTGGACAAACCAAGACAACCTACTCTCTTCAGTCTCGTCTCAATTGTTGCAAAAGGACGATTTTGAGGGCTGAAGATAGTGGCTGAATCCGGATTTTCAACTCAGCATCAAATAGTCCATCAATTAATATATTGTAATTCATTGATGATTCCATGACCTTCATACAAGTAGACAACAATCAATGCTTTAAGAATATCATCATCTGGTATGAGTCGTCTTCCTAGTTAGAGTGATGGAGTCGTCCAAGAGATCAACCATTATGCAAAGATTTTGGGATGTAAGGTATCAAAAGTACCTTACAAGTACTTGGGCTTACCTCTCGACGAGGCTTTCAAAGTAAAAAAGCATGTGATGAGGTCTCGGAAAGAGTTGGTAGAATGCTTATTACCTGGAAAAGCAAATTCTTGTCGAAAGTGGGGAGATTTGGTAGTTAAATCAACCTTATAAGGGTACCCACCACATAATGAGCACCAACACAGTTTTGATGTCGACTGCAAACAAGCTTGAAAGAATAATGGGAGAATTTCATAGTGGATGACAAAAAAAAGCGCTTAATATGTCGGACAATATCTGCAAATCTATTTGAGCATGGAGGATGGGTAATTAGGAAATATCAAGGAAACTAATAACTCTGTCATTCTCTCTTAGGCAAATGGTTTTGGAGGTTCGGATGCGAGAGAAAAACATTATGGAGAAAAGGGGACTTGTCTAAATATTGGGGAAACAATGGTATTTGAAAGTGGTTAATGGCAGTTATGGTTCCCTTTGCAAAGGAATCATGAATACAAATGATCAAATCAACCAAAATATCACATACAAAGAGGGAATGGACATAGAATCCATTTGGCGTGATGATCTCTCTCGAGAATGTTCAGCTCGACAATGCAAAAGACACTCGGACCTGGGATAACTAACACTGAGCAGTTATTGACCAAGTCTTTCTATCTTTCTGCGAGATACTGGCGTTCAGCCAGACACAATTCATTAAGGATAGAATTTGTATTAAAATCATTCCACCCTGTATTTGTTTCTTGATGTGGACCGACCACAATCACGGGGTGTACTCTTTCCAAAGGCAATTTGTAGAAAAAGGGAATGCCAACAGACGACAGCCGTGGTCTGTGTCATCAATAAAGAGACTTTGACCTTTGACATACCGCTACTGCAAAGCAACTTCCTCAACATTGCCATTGTTCTTCTCTGAGAAATAGAAGAGTGCGATTTATGAATTGAAACATGGAAAAGTCATATATGTTCTCCCCAAGTGAGGCAAATTATCAGTTTGATAACCATTGAGATGTTTTGGGTTCAGATTCCATGAATAACCATTTAATGACTGAGTGATGATGATTAGATGATATTCATGATCTGACTATCTGAGTTTGAATATAAATCATCGAAGGATACGATCACATTTCAAAACAAGCTGTCTTGCCCTACTGATTTTAGTCTCTCTCTCTATTTACATCCTTTTGTTGAACCCCTCAACCCCTTGCACGATGTTCTTTCCACACCACAACAACTCTGCAGGCTTTTCACCTACCAATTTCCCACCTACCGACCCCGACCCAAATCATTCTTCTCCATAACTATTGGATCCATTCTAAACATCCATAATTATTCATCTAATGACTCCTAATTAGTTTCCATACATGACATGAAGATTGTGAATGCGTAACACCTTATCTCTTATCTTAATACACTCCTATTCCATCTAACAGTATGATATCTATGGTATCCACAAGAAGGCCTTACTATTATTGTTGATGTATAAATCATATGGATTTCTTGGATGATTGAATAAGTTCCTTCAAACAAAGAGAATTAGTATTGTAGACTAGATTAATATTCTTTACAAGTATGGGCCATCCTTCATTAGACTGAAAATTTAAAATCTCATTTTTGTTGGGTTGGGATCTGGTGACACAGTTATGTTACCCAATTTTAGATCAAAATTTATTTTCCCCCACTCAAAAGTTGAAAAAAAAAAGTTGTTTTTTTGTGGAGAGATCTGCTTATATGCAGATCGGTTCCGCAAAGGTTTGTAGATTTTGAAATTATTAACTTTATCAAACAGGGTTTTCAAGTTAATTGTGAAATTCAACAGATAATAATTCTCTAACTTCAACACTTCATTTAACCATGCTATAAATCTTCAAATGAGTTTTGAGATTTTTTAGATGTTGTTCTAGTAAGGAAATCATCCCCAACAAAAAATGACTTCTTTTGAAATTTTTAACTGGGTGATATAAAATTTGGATTTAATATCGGGTCATGAAGCTATGTCCTCGGATCCAACCCTTTTTATCAAGCAAAAAAAAGAGTTTTTTTAAAAAAAATATTTTTATATAATAAATTATTTATTGAGCAAGGTGAAGAGAGTTTATTGATCAGAAAAGGGAAAAATGAAGAAGAAGGCTGCCTGTAAGGGAGATATTTACTGCACAATCAACAAACAACCATCGAGAAGTCTTCAATTAGAAACATAAAGTCTGCCCATGAGAACAGGTTTTGCAATCCAAGAGACCCATTAACATTTTCTACACAAGATCAAAACCAATAATTGACTCAATTTGACAGATTATGTGGTGAGAGGTTTTCCCTTGTCTTTGAATATCCATTTCTCTCCCTCTTTCCGTATAACAAATAATGGTACAAGGCATTCAATTCCAATGCCAACCTCCAATCCTATTGAGAACACCGTGTCCATTCATTCTGTCACTGATGTAACCCTCCTTGAACTGCCTTGTCTTTTTGAGCTCATATAAGAATACCCCCATATCTTGCTTTCCAGCTCATGATGGATGAAAAGGTGGTTCACTGACTCATCATCCCTATTACATAGTAAAAGTGAGTTTACCAGCATGCCCCTGCCAATGAGGTTATCTCTCGTCAAGGCTCTTCCTTGTAGGGTGATTCAAATGAAAAAAAATACACGAGTTAACACTTCTGATAATCTTCCCTTGCCCATGGTTTCCATAAAATTGGAGACTGTCGCATATTGTTATAAAAATATATATTTATAGTCTCCATAGGAATTCTTTCATTTTCCATTTTATTATTTCGCAAAAGGAAATTGGAATCACATTGAGACTTAGAATGCATCTGGGAAGCCCTGGCAAAGTGGATTTGATTAACACAAATTATCCACCTTTGAGAGATATTGCGCTTTCATGTCCCGAATTTCTCAGCTATCCTTTCACGTCGTCAGTTTCTTGTCAATCCTTTCCAATAACTTGTTCCAATTTCTTGTCGCCTCGATACCAAGGTGTGAATGGGTTGATGAGTTTGATTCAACTTAGAAGTTAACACAAAACCCATACATATTCATCATACAAGAAACTAAATAGGTGAGGATATTTTAAACAGTTTGGGGCAGTTATGTTTCTCAAATGGGAGCAACTATCCACTCTTGGCAGATCTTGAGAAATTTTAAATGCTAACACTATGGGCTTCAAGAGTTTTCTCCGGTAGAGATACACCGCAAGTTGGCTACACATTATTAATAAAGTGCAACAACGTTGAGAATGATACAGGTCTTCATGAATGTATGACGTCTAGTAGAGAGAGCTTCGAGATGCCAACAATGGGAATTATTGCAGGCTATTCCAGGTCCCTGGGGATAACCTTGGATTGTTGTCAGCCATTTCAACATTATCAGAGAGTGTGATGAGAAAAGAGGATGCAAAGTTAATAGTTGTATGTGGGACTTCAGGAGATGTATTAATGATTTTGAATTAAGGGATATTTGCTTTAAGGGTGATAAGTTAACATGGTCCATTATGCAACAATCATTAATATTGAGCCACAATGATAAAAATTTTAGGCACACTTTGGGGAATTCAATAGACTACTGCTAAGCAAGTTAGGTGCGGATCAAAATGCCCTACCACTCAAACCATTTGAAGTAACCACTTATCCTTGTCCATTCAAGTTCAAGCGAATATGGTTTGATAAAATAATTGGGTCTACCATTGGGCAACTGGTTAAAAAATGGAAGAGCATGGGATCAAGGAGACAAATGCATCTAGGTTGTCTGGGCACGAAGCGCTAATAGCCACTTGGGAGTTGCAGCGAAGTTGAGGCTGAACCATGATGAGTTTATTTTATTGTAATTTATATAGTTTGCGAGTCATTAGCTTGTTCCTTCTAGTTAAAAAAAATGTACTAATGATAAACCATAATTCAAATAAGTGAATAACATGTAATTCAATCCACAACAAAAACAAAACATTTAGTTCTTATACAATATTATCTTGAAATGAATGTTTATCAGAGTACCTGTCTTCTTGTAGTTGGATCCCCAGGTTTTTGGAACGCTCCAAATTCTACTTGAACATCCAAATCTGGATCAATCCCCGCAAAAAATCTCTGCACAAGGTTCTAGCATCATGCCAAATGTGTCCGAAAAAGAAGAGCAAAGCAAATCTAGTAAACTTCTAAGCTAATAACCTACTAACTATAAGTCCACAAGAAATTCATCATTATCCTTTGAGTCAATGCCATCATTCTTATCTTTCTCATCATCGAGTTGAAGAAGCAAGGAGAGGAATAGGAAGAAGACTCGAGCGTAGTTCAAAATCCCCCTTTCCTTTTCTCTTCTTACGCCTGGATCCCCATTTTCCTTAGGTTTACACACTAAAGCCAATTTTTCGCAACCCAGGATCCAAATGTTACCTAATTTTTGGCAACCCAGGATGCATTTACAAGCCTACTAAGCTTGAGAGATTGGAGGCTATGAGCAAAATGCTCCAAGGAAACCAACTAAATACATCCCTTGACACATGATTGTAGGAATCCAAATTCAGTGTTTTTGGTTAAGTCGTGTTATGATCTCCTCGCAAAGCTCTGCTCTTTTTGACGTTACAACTCCATTGATATGGAGAGAAAAGAAAGTCCTTCAAGGGAAACTTCTTTATTTTGTCTGTGGCCCATGGAGACAATTGACAATTTACCTTGTCAGGGCTCATAACTGGGAGGAACCTGGGGTGGATGACCACCTGTTCTTCACATTTCGTTTCTCCAGGAAGGTTTGGGAATGATTAGTGTTGGCTTGTGGAATATTAGGTGCGTCACGACTAAGTGGAACTAGATATGGGATAGAATCCTTATTACTATGTGGGCTTTATGGCAAGAACAAAATGAGAGAATTTTCAAAAGCAGGATGTGATACAAGTTTATATGGGTATTTATGGGATGTTATGATTCTGGCGATGACTTGGGGTATACAAAAGGACACCCCTTTCAATTTATATTTTTCCGTTCCGCCAATCTTTTTTTGTAGTCCTATCTTTGAATTTGTAACCATAATGATTGACCTCACTCTCAGTTTTAATTTTAATGAAAATATCTGCTGTTGTACGTAGCTGAGAAAAGGAAAATAAATAATACCTCGTTCCAAACGTGTATCTTTTTTAACTTGGTTCCGAAGGATAGACCGAGCATCTAGATGGTAGTACTAGATGGTAGTACCAACTATCTGCAACTCAAATGTATCCTGCAAACAAAGATATGTTGGTTGCCTTGCCCACACTTGGGTACTTGGAGAAGTTGCATTGAAGACTGGAAATCGCCCTGGCTTGGTTAGTTTTGGCTCGAATAAAACAAATGGAGCTGTCAGATACTGCAAGACAGGGACTGATGGACTGTTGTTGGCTGATTTCGGACCTCGTATAAGACACCCCCACTTCAGCCTTAACAGAGTGCTTGACGACTTCAAAAGTTTAGGGAGGTGCTATGTGATTTGCAAGGTTGACCTGAAAAGGAAATCATGTGAGTTTGGATTACCTAGATTCATAATCATCATCATCATCATCAAAGCCCATTCCCGATACTCTTGGGGTTGGCTACACATATTTTGGTTCTCCAAGCAATTTAGTCTTCTCACATATCCTCGCCTAATCCAAGCTCAAGGATGTCTTCCTTCACCGTCTTACTCCAAGTTTTCAATAGTAGTCCCTTTCGTCTACACCCTCCACTAACTTGCCAATCTAGAGATTTTCTAATTGTGCTTGGTCTCTTTCGCACGTGACCAAACCATGTTAAACGACTTTCTCTAATTTTGTCCTCTATGGGTGCTACACCTAAGTATCTCTTAATTCTTTCGTTCTTGATTTTATTCTTACGGGTTTTACCATACATTCATCTTAACATACGCATTTCTGCTACCGTCATCGTATGCGTTTGTTTTTCCGTAGTAGCCTAACATTCTGAACCGTAGAGATAGCATTTTCCTTTTAACATTGCAGGCATCCTTCTATCGCATAATACTCCTGATGCTATTCTCCATTTCATTCAACTAGCTTTAATCCTATGGTCTACATCTTCTGTAATAGCCCCATTCTGGATTACCTAGATTACTTTCATCAAAATGCTTTGGTCAATGATGGAGGGCATAGCAATTTTTTTTTATGGCTTCCTATTTAATCCTAGAAACAATATTTATTCCATTTTCTTGATTTTTTATTGGGTCGGGATCCTGGGACTCAAATGGGCTCTTAGATTAGTTTTGATAGGACGGGTAACAATGATAATAAATAATGAGTTGGCTTAACCAATTAAAATGACAATTAAGTATAGTTGAGCCAATCCCATTAATTTTATTTCCTAAAAGAATATTTATTATAAAAATTCTGTAATCTCCTTTTTACTAATGATACATTTCTATCTATCTCTTAATTTTTATATTCTTCTTCGTTTTTGCAAGATACCCCATTGCTCTTGCTTTAGATGTTCCAGAACTTATTTATGTTTTATATATACCAAGTTCATTGCACTTTCTCCATAAAGTTCATTGCAATTTTATATCTTGTGCTAAAATTTTCAATTGAGTTCTAAATTATTTTTCTTCCGGAAGTTCTTGGTTACCACAAATTGTAAAGACACTGATTGATAACTCTGAGAAAGACATAGACTAATTCAAAAATAAAGAAGATAACAACATAATTAACACAAATAACAATCTATATTACAATTCAGAGTGGTGTTTTACTATTCATTGCTGACTGGGACAAAGTCAGATCGAAAGAATTAGAGATAAAAGATGATTATGATTAAAAGTTGGAAAATGTATTGAATTTGAGGGTTGAGATTCATTTTCCATGATGACATATTTGTAAATATAAAACATGTAGAAGGGCAAAAATAATGAAAAAGTTTTGAAAAAATTGGTGGAATGTACATGTGGCGGAGAGAGAGAAAATATTGTGTTTTGCTTTTAGCAAAATGAAAATTATCATAACTATCTACATCGTTATCGGATTTTGGTAAAGTTAATATCGTTGAAATGCATTTTTTAAGATCTTTCCAACAAAATCAATGATCAACACGAGCGCTAAAATTTAAAAATATATATTCTATAATTAAAAAACATATAAAATATTTCACGTTTTTAATATTTTTCAAAGCAATGAAGCTGACCGATCATACCAGAAAAATGAGTTGGGCATCTTAATGCACATTTAAATAAAAAACTCTGAACTTCATATTTTGGTGAATTCATCAAAGATTGGGGGAGAACTCATTGTCGGCATTTAATTTTTTCCCAACTGATTCAAATTTGACTGAGTCTAACTCTAAAATTTATAATATATATATTTACCTTAAAATAAGGTTACACTTCAATACTGATTCAGAGCCAAAATGGGGATAGTGAAAGAGGTGTTCAGTACAAAATATTTTGGCAAAAATAAAATTATATGGAGTGCCAACGGCATGGGGCATACTCTAGTCTAGGTTACATTTAAGTGTTATAATTAGAACTTTAGATTACTTAGCAATTTTTTCGTACTTTTATTAATCAGTAAAGGAGAAAATGAGAGAATTTTGAAGAGAGAAAAATTGGAGCATCATGTTTATATAAAAAGTTTTTAGGAAACAAAATCAATAACTATAACTAATTGCCATATTTAATTGGTTAAACCAACTCATTATTTATTATCATTGTTATCCATTGGATCAAAACCAATTTGAGAGGCTATTGTTTGGGTTCAAAATTTTTGAGTCTCAGGATCCCGATCCTTTTTTTGAGAGGCTATTGTTTGGGTTCAAATTTTTTGAGTCTCAAGATCCCGACCCTTTTTTTATTTTCCCTCTTGTTCCAATATTTGTAGGTTTTCTATGCAGTGATTGGAGTTGGTTAGAATGAAAGGTTTATGAATATCTTTACTTATTTGACACTCTAAGGAATATGTTGGATGACTTTTTTATGTTGGATTGCAATACTCGTTTCCTAATTGACTTGGAAAGTCATTCTTGCCATTTTTATTTGTGTTATCTTTTTCCTTCTATATGATGAGATTGATTTTTGTGCAGGCTGACATCTTTCGAGAAGAGAAGAATTTTGTAGATCTGTACATCATGCTTCTGAGGTTTTCAAGGTCAGAAAACAAAATGGATGATGTAATAGCTTTCCTTTCATAAGACTTACTGTTTATTGTTTGCTTTAGTTGTTTTAATCAGGGAACATATTTTAAGTATTACTAATTATCCAAGATTGGATGTTGTTAAACCTTTAAAATTTGAGTTTTAGTTGTAGTCTAAGTAGGTCATTGGAGGTTCAATGTTGTCTACGTGTTTCTGTTTTTCCTCTTCTTTTGTCTTCCTAACTTTTCTGATATTATACTGTCTTAATGCCTTCCGTATGACCCAGTTTGGTTACGGAAACTATACCATACCATAAAGATTACAAGGTGTTGCTACAAAGAGAAAAACTTCTTTTCAGGAAGGTATTTTCATGACGCATTTCTGGAATTTTTTTTATAACAGAATCTTTGACTTCTGATTCCCATTTATTGTTATCCGTGTCTGAAATTCATGTAGAAATCATTAAATGCTATGAGTGAGGCGGAGGTATTGAAACCAGCCGTTCAAAGAAAGATTGAAGAGTTGAACAGAATAAGTACAAGTCAAGTAAATGGGTGGAGTCCCAATCAAAATAATTACAGTGATTCTTCGCTGGAGTGGCCTCCTGTCAAAAAGTTTCCTCCTTCGAGTCCTAAGATCAGAAAGGTACATGAAGATTTTTTCTGTGCACTGAGAAAGTCGTAAACTTGTATCCTTTCTTTTCCCCCCCCCAATAACCAGCATTCTCCTGGATCTTGTTATGCTTTTCAATTACTGCTTGCATGATTTGTCTAATTTTCTGCTATCCTCTGATAGATACCTGGATCTGTTGGAAGAGGAGGAATGTATGAGGCTTCACACATTCAAAAAGATAAATATTCACTTTCTATGTCAGACCCAGTGGAGGAGCAGTGGCGAAAATTGTAAGTTTTGTTCTATGCTTCTATTAAGTATTGATTTCTATAGACTTGATCTGGTTGATGAAATTTTATTTTGATTCTCTGGATTCTTCATCCAGCTCTCTTAAATAAACTCTCATAAAGGAGTAGTTGACCTTTGAACATGGTTTGTATATTTTGCTATATTTTCCGATACCCATTTATTTTTATCTGTTGTGTTATCTTCATTTAAAAGTTACAAAATATTGCACAATTTACAAATGTTGGTTTTAGCCATGTCAGTCAAAATTTTGTGACAGTACAGAAGGTTACAGCATGTTGGTTTACAAAATTGTCTGTATTATCACAAAACTTTGTAACATAATGTTGGAGAATTTTTTATTTTCGTGAGATTTTTTTGTCATGTCTTGAAAGCATGAAGATTTGAAAGAGAGACAAATTCTTTTTATCATCTTAGCTGCAAGCAAATTTTACCAATTCATATTCAAATTATCATTTGCATGATTTGATTGATGTTTGTGTGTTCAGGATGTTCCACATTTGTTTTTATGTTTTTGAAAATCTTGTAGAATTCTGATTGATTTTTGAGTTTGCACAATCTATGTAGTTTTGGTTTGGCTGATTTTAATTTGAATTTCTGTTAAGATTATTTTTGAGTTAAGTAAAAACATCAAAAAGAAATTTAGAGAGTTATTAGAGTCCTCTAACAACCCTTTACCAATTTACAAATTAAATATAAAATCCCACTACTTTATCTATTGCTTTTGGGTTGTTGTTGTAACTCGTATTGGAATTGCAATTAAATTGAGCCTTACACAAAAAGGGGAAAAAAAGAGAAACCGAAAAACTTGAGGCCTTATGCAAAATACAAGTAGCAACATCAACTATTGATCTTCTTAACACTACATCCTTAAGTCTGAACACCCGTTTGGTCCTTGCTAGCCAATATCTACAAATTTCATATGGAGCTAATTTTCAGAAAATCTTGAGAATCCTTTTATAAAACCTATATTTCCTTAGGTGCGAGGCGAAGCGAGGAGGCTATCTCGGGCGCCTAGTTCGCCAAGGCGTCGACTAGCAGCCTGGGCAGGATTTATTAGCCTTTTGATGGAATATGTAAGCCTGTTATACATCATTTTCACATATAAATTTTGACACATGTTTGAATATGTAAGCATCCATATTCCATAATCATAATCGAGGATGCACACACTCTTCAGAAAACCTCTATACGAGAGTCGAATATGTGTTTGACATGGACTCGCACCCGACATGTATTCGACACTCGTCAATTGTCAAGACACGTTGACTGAGACCGACACGTGCCGGACACAATCTAGACACGACCTGGTCACGGTCCGGACACGGCTAGTGCTTTTTTCTTGTTTTTCTCTTGGGTGCAAATAGCATCCTATTTGGGTGCAAACAATGTCCTAATTGGGTGCAAATAGCAATCCAATTAGGTCTTCTTCTTCTTCTCACACTTGAGAGGCGATCCAAATCGAGACAGTACACAAATAGAAAGGCGATCGATTTCAAGGGAGAGAGGCGATCGATTCCGAGGAGTCAAAGGGCGATCGACTTCGAGGGAGAGAGAGGAGCTTGAGAATGAAGGGAGAGAGGCAAGAGACTGAGAGAAAGAGAGACGAGAGGAAGTTGAACTTGCTATTTCTTTTTTCTCTGCTGGTTTTCGGAAGTAGTTCTTGAAGAAACACCAGTTCTACTGTTCACGAAAAATTCAATTATGCATTGCTATTTAACATTCCATCATTTCTAAACTAATGTTTGAGAAGAGAGGGCTTGCGAGGTGAAAAGAGGGGTGCCGGTGATCTGATCTGAAGAGAGGGCTTGCGATCTGTGCCGGGTAGCCGAGGCGAGATTTACTTCTCTCAACTGTTTCAGGTCTCCCACCATCTTCATCCACTCGACGAGCTACAACTGATAGTCGCTTCTGGACAGATCCAAGAAGAACTTGCTGGATCTTGTTACTCGATTTTGGATATATTTTGGCAGATAGTTCAAAACCAAGAAGTCTGATGTATTTCTTTTGTAGCTGTACCTCCTAAACTGCCTTTGAACTCGTAGATGGAAATAGAAGAAGACATAAAGTGCTCATCTAAATAGTAGAATGGAAACATGTTTTTATTTTTTTATTGAAGACATCAGGGTTCAATTAATGCATATTTTTTAGCTTACTGATATACTTTCCTGATTCTTTTTGTTTGATCATAGTTCTATCAGTGTCCCACGTCCGAAGGAGGAGACTTTATCAAGGCACTCTATTTTGGGTCCAAATGGACTTTGGGGACAGTGGCAGCCACCTATAAGTAACATAAGGGTATTGGCAAATTTTCAGTTTATTCACACGTACACAAGACGTTGGTTTTTTCTTTTGTTCATCTGCAAATTTTTTTTTTGAGTCTTATGTTATGATTGCAGGTCCAATATCCGAGCAATTTAGACTTGACGCCAATTGACATCCCTAGGTACTCCCTCTTTCCTTTCAATAATGTATCGAGTTCATTCCAAATGGGATAATTATTTCTGATAAACTGATGATGGGGAGTCATGTTGACGTGAAAGAGCTTTTGAAAATCCTTGGGTACGTAAGAATGAAATTATGAAACCCTACTTGCTTCAAGCTAGAGGATTTTATGTGTGCAATAGTGGATATGTCAGTGATCTATTTATTTATGTCTTTGTTTATTTATATCCTAAGCTTACAGTGCCTTTACTATATCTCGTGGTTATCATGGAATGACAGATTGCAGTAGCCTTTGCAAAACGCAGAAATAACAGTAGTTCAGTTTTCCCTTTCATTTTTCATCCTTGACTTACAGTGTATTTATTATCTTGTCTTTATCGTGGGGTAAATAGCTTCCAGCAGCCTTTGCAAGACGAAGTTCCACTTCAAAAAGACAGTATTTCTGAACCAGAAAAGTCTAGTATGGCAGCAGTCCTTTCATTAAGTGTAGATGCTCAGTCAGTTAATGGTGAGGAACCTTCTTCAATGATTGCCTTTGACGTGGTAGAGCCACCTATTCAATCAGATATTATCAGACAACCATCTCCTCCACCTGTTCTAGCAGATGTACATGATTTGATGCCTACCACTTCCCCTCAAGCTTCTGAGTGGGGGTGTGAGTTACCTGATGAACTAGTTCGGTCCAAGTCTCCACTACAACTACACATTGTGAGATTGTTAACAGACTTGTTTATGTTTACTTAGTGTCGCATCCCGCAAGGATACCATTGCCTTAGAATGATGCTTCTTAATATTGTCTTTTGCTCAGATACATGGTCTACGATAATTCTAATTACAGAATAACAGCCTTAAAATAGTTGATTTCTTGTTTTCTTTTCTGGTTGCTAGTTCTTATTGAATCTGTAACGCCAGATATGATATATCTATTTATAATAACTGTGGTTTTCTTCACAGTCAACTACAATGATGGAAAACTTCCTTAGACTGGCCAAGTCAAATACTGACAAGAACTTGGAAACCTGTGGTATTCTTGCAGGTTCACTTGTAAGTGCTAGACATTTGTATATTACTTGTATCAGATTTGAATTTTTCATTGATCAAATTTTATAATTCTGCAGAAAAATAGAAAATTCTTTGTGACTGCTCTCATCATTCCAAAGCAGGAGTCAACATCAGATTCGGTAATCCTTTTACTTTTTGGTGGTGAAATATTCCTATGTTTTCTGAATCAATACATCACAATATTAACATGAAAGATATATCTTGTGAGCAGTGCCAGGCAACAAATGAAGAGGAGATATTTGATGTCCAGGATAAGCAATCACTTTTTCCCCTGGGATGGATCCATGTAAGTGTGTTTGTGATCAATTTTCAAATGTTTAGTTATTGTGATCTTCGAATCTGGTATGTTATTTCTTTATTCAAGCTTCTGCAATGAATCTGGCTGACAATTTTTTCATGTTTTAAATAGACTTATATAGATGTTTGTTTCTGCAGTTCTATTTATAAATTGGTTGTTTCAAAAAATGTTTGCAAACCATAGATACCCTATACATTAACCCCCTGAGAATTTCGAATTGAGTCAGTGCATACAGATTTGCTGTACAATTCGTGACCCGGATCAATGAATTTTAACAACCCATTTGGTTAAGAAGAACAAAAGGAGAATAAAGACGAGAAAAACATATCTGAAACGAGGGTAGTTGGGTCTTTTTAGATTGTTTTTTATCATTTAAACCAAGAATCTTAAAGTCGGTGCATAATTACAATTTATTCCTAAGTGAAAAAATTACATTTACTACTTTGCTTTTTAAACATTGTTAAGCAAACTACATTTATATTTTCTCCCCTAATAACTAGATAAATTCATACTAATAGCTTAATCTCCACATATTCTATTGTAGTTAGAGATTGCTGATTTTGAGAATTTCCCCTTAATTCTATATTTATTATTTTTCCTTGTCTTTTTAAAAACAAAAGAATATCACTTTTTGATAGAATTTAATTGCAAATAAACGAGAATTGAAAATAAAACATAAATTGAAATAAATTGACGATAACTGAAAGACAAATAAATTCTTTTCATCAATCAACCTAGTAACAATGAACAACATACACTCATTTTATAATTGACCTAACTTCTAAAACAAGAAACAAACCATAAACAGGAAACCAATGTTCGAACCCGAATTGTAAACCCCATTACAACAAGACCAGAACTTCTAATACTGCTAAAATATTATTATTGCTAAAAGACTAATATTACAAAATAACCCAATTACATTACTATTAGTCTTAGCAAAGCATTCTTAGTCTTTCTAAAAAATGGTCTCATTGAAGAACACATAGTATAAGTTTGAATACGAGGTTTTCTTTCACGTCCTAAAAGCTTGACCTATAAACGATAGTGGTCTCTTCCTCAATCTTCATTGAAAGGCCTTGAACAATTAGTATTATGTTTTGATGTAATTTATTGTTGAACAATCCTATTTTTGATGTTATATGCATCTTATCTTTTTATTTATTATTAATTTTTTTTAATAAAGTTTGTGTTTGCAATTTTGAATGTGATGAAATAATGTGATTTTGTTGTTTTTATATTTTGAAAGAAATAAAATGTAAAATTAAAGATCAAACAAAGAAAAAAAATCTAGTCCAAGCAATCTCTAATTACAATATAACATATGGGGATTAAGCTATTAGTAAGAATTTATCTAGTTAGATTTTAGACTTTGTCCCCGGAAATCCAATAGAACTAAGAAAGCAAACAAAAGGTACAAAGGCTGAGTTGGTTTATAGTCTAGGTTTGTTTTGGTGAATCCTCTCTTGTGAGAGTTTGTTTCAGTATTTGCTTTTACTTTTGTTTCATTTGTATAAAAGTTTTGGGGTCCTTAAAACCCAGCTCAATTTCCAAAAAACAAAAAAAAAAAGAATTTATCTAGTTGGTTGAGGGGAAAAATGTAAATATAGTTTGGATATCTAAGTTGGGTAATGTTGGTATTATTAAAAGCTAGAGGAGAAAATGTAGAGAAGTTTAAAAAGCAAGGTAGTAAATGTAGGTTTTCTACTTCAGGAGAGAAATTGTAATTATCCACCGATTTTAAGGTTCGCGGCGTGACTTATTTTTTCTTATGTAATCTAAGATTTAATTACTTCATAGTAGTAGTTGGGTCTGGCCTAAGTAACCCATTAGAATAATTTGGGTTTAGGGCTCCAATAGCATTTAGGGTTAGGTTGCTTGATTTGCAAGTTAGATTTAGTATAAATAGGGCCCATAGGCCATTCGTTGTAATTGGTTTTTGATGAATGAAGAAACTCCAATGGAGATTATGTAGTTCTATTTATATTTTGTAAAATTGTTTAATTGGTAGTTTAGATTACATAATTGTTTATTCATTTATTGGGTCATTCATTTATTAAAGACTTGGCGTTTTCCAAAATACGTTTAAATTTACAAATCTTTCAAAATTTTTAACAAATTATCATAATTAGATCACTCCATAAAATAACATGTATCAAGTCCATTTTCATACATTTTTTTGTTTTTTTTTATATTTATATTGTACAAATATATTTGTATATGTGATATAATAATGTACCTAAATACAGTACTGAATAATATTACTCATTGAAGAACAAATAGTATAAGTTTGTATACGTGGTTTTCTTTCTCGTCCTAAAAGCTCAACCTGTAAACGATAGTGGTCTCTCCCTCAATCTTTATTGAAAGGCCTTGAACAATGAACATTATGTTTTGATGTAATTTGTTGTTGAACAATCCTATTTTTGATGTTATTTGCATCTTATTTATTATTATTATTATTATTTTTTGTAAAGTTTGTGTTTGCAATTTTGATTGGGATGAAATAATGTGATTTTGTTGTTTTTATATTTTGAAAGAAAGAAAATGTAAAAATAAAGATCAAACAATGAAAAAGTATCTATTTCGAGCATTCTTTAATGACAAAATAACGTGTGGGATTTAGCTATTAGTAAGAATTATCTTATTGGTTGAGGAAAAAAAATGTAAATTTAGTTTTGGATATCTAATATGGGTAAAGTTGGAATTATCAAAAACTAGGGTAGAAAATGTAAATAAGTTTAAATGGCAAGGTAGTAAATGTAGTTTTTCCACTTCAGGGGAGAAATTGTAATTGTCCACCGACTTTAAGGCTCGTGGTGTAATGACTGTTTTTAATGTAATCTAGGATTTAATTACTTCATATTAGTAATTGGGTTGGGCCTAAGTAAGTCATTAGAATAATTGGAATAATTGGGGATGAGGGCTTCAATAGCATTTAGGGTTAGGTTGCTTGATTTGCAAGTTAGATTTAGTATAAATAGGGCCCATAGGCCATTGGTTGTAATTGGTTTTTGATGAACGAAGAAACTCCAATGGAGATTATGTAGTTTTATTTATATTTTGCAGAATTGTTTAATTTGTAGTTTAGATTACATTAATTTTTTATTCATTTATTGGGTCATTCACTGATTACAGAGTTGGTGTTTTCCAAGATACGTTTAAATTTTCAAATATTTTATTTTTTTATTTTAACAAATTATCATAATTAGATCACTCCATAAAGTATGAAGTATCAAGGCCATGTTCATATATTCATACATTTTTTTTTGTTTTTCTACATCTTTATATTATACAAACATATTGGTATATATAAATAATAATGTACCTAAATACCGTACTGAATTAAAGTTATGACTCTGTCTACCCTTTTGATTCCGTACCATGGAACCAACGTACCTCGAATCTGTTCCATTCCATGTACCCTCTTGTTCCCTGTATCAGGTAACTATGTTGCGTTGCGAATTGAACTTGAATTAGATGGGATTGGCAAATGGACTCCTTGTTCTCAGGGAGAACATTTTGGTACCTTGATTTTAAGAATTGTTTGTTCCGTGTTAAAATGTAGGAAAAAGTTAAAAAATGGTGTGGAAACATAGACAAGCGTGTGGAAAAAAATAAAATGAAATCAAATAATTATTGAACTCATTGATTACAGCCTAAATACATCAATATCCATATATAAATATATCACACAAATGTAATTTTAAAGCACCGGGTACAAGTTATGCATTTGCAATAGTGTTTAATACATAATAAAACATCAATCTTAACACAAATTCCATCAAATTCATACATACATAAAGAAGAGCATACAAAATTATCAACTTTTAATATTAAAATGAGGTTTTAGCTAGTTCAAATATATGGGAGTTGAGAGCCGTTGCTGAGCCCATGGCATTTGAAAACTGTTAGTTAATAAACTTATTCACATGGGTGTGGTATCCCTCGCAGTCAAAATAAAACCCTTCATCTCCCCAAAAAATTCACAGCCACCTCTACAACATGTCCTTGCAAGGATGATTAAGTCCTCTTCCTTCGACTTGTGCAGTTCAAAAGTACAAGAGTCGTGTGTTGCCTTGGTTTAATTTTTAAATATTCAACTGCAAAAACAAGTTCAAGAAACAGCTTTGTTTTTTGTAATTTTTGTTTTGTTTAGTTTTAGTTTTAGTTAGTTAGTTTGTTTTTTTTTTCCATTTCTGCAACCATATCAAATGCTGGCTGGGTTCTACAACTTTAAGTCCTCTTCCTTCGACTTGTGCAGTTCAAAAGTACAAGAGTCGTGTGTTGCCTTAGTTTAATTTTTAAATATTCAACTGCAAAAACAAGTTCAAGAAACAGCTTTGTTTTTTTTTTTTTTTTTTTTCTATTTCTGCGACCATATCAAATGCTGGGCTGGGTTCTACAACATTAAATGTTTGTTCATTTTGAATGCAGAATAGCACTTGAAAATGTCTTTCTTTTTCTTCATTTTCTGTCTTAATTTTCATCTATGCATGAAATTAGCTTTCTGTTACTGCAAAGATTCTATTTCTCTGTTCCATGTCTTGAAATCTTTTTCATGCCTTTCCAAGTTCTAGTTGACTTGCTTCAGTCCCACAGTTCTGCGTAGTTTTTTCACCATTATTTGTTGTTTATAATTGGCTTGCCAAAATTATTCACCAGTTATGTTTATGTGCTTTGTGACAGACACATCCATCTCAATCGTGTTTCATGTCGTCAATCGATGTTCACACTCATTACTCATATCAGGTTCGTTTATAACCTTGTCTTATGACTTGGTATTACTTGCTTCAACTCTGAAAATTTTTCTTAACGTTTTTTTTTTTTGGGGGTCAGATTATGTTGCCAGAAGCTGTTGCAATTGTGATGGCTCCCAAGGATAGTTCCAGGTTGAAATTCTTTCATCTGATATCACCATCACACCGTCAACATCATATTAGAAGTCTCTTAACCCTTGTTTTCCCTGCATGTGCAGAACCCATGGTGTCTTCCGTCTGACAAATCCAGGTGGCATGCAAGTCATTAGGCATTGCGACCGGCGTGGCTTCCATACACATGAACAACCACCAGATGGTGGGGCCATCTACGATCATTGTACAGATGTTTATATGAATCCGAATCTGAAGATTGATGTCATTGACCTCCGGTCATGATATTTGAATTGGTAAATCCCCCTTGAAATATATTAAATGACATGTATTCCTTTCTGGGGGCATTAGTTCGATTAAACAATTTTTTTTTTTGTAAAACGAGAATGCAAACTCACCAACTAGTGTAATCTGTAAAATATAACGAATCAGTTAATCGTAATTTGGACTGCAAGCGGTCTGGATACCACTAGTGAAAACTGGTCTGAAAGTTAACCAAGTGTTTTGTGTGTAAAGATTATATTGCGTGTTCAATGCAGTACTTGTGTATAGAATATATTTTCTCAAGTTTGAAGCAAAATTTCTGCATGTTAGGCTTGTCTCCTTTTTAGGTTATGTTTTTTTAGTCCCATTTTCCTTGTGAAATTTTTTTGGAGAGAACTTGGAAACTAAAATATGTGACCATGGCAAACACAAAATTCGACTTCTTTGAGAAGGGACCAACCTTTGCCATGCGAATGGGCTGGTAAGAACTTGGTTTTCAAAACTAGGAGTAACAACATAAAAAAAGCTTCGCAAACCATAAGTTGGTGGTTGTATTGGTTTGGAAGCCCTGGTGATGGATGGCAATTTGGCAAGAAAGATGATTTCCACACCTTTCATTGGCTTATATTCTTACTTGTCGAAAGACAGACAGACGTAATTCTACATTGTGATGAATTTAGAGCTCTTCTCAAAGATGATTTCGCACTATTTACAATCTATACACAAATTCAGATCAAGATTAGGAAAATTAGGGATTTGTTGCTTGGACATAATCTGTTGTGAATGACTAAAACGTCAATGGCAAAAAGCAAAATAGAGGAGCATTGGATGATGTCACATCCATCCAAATGAGATGAACAATCAATTAATTATATGATGAAGTAAAGGGAATGTCATATTTTACCTGCCTCTCTTTATCATGCATGCTTCTTGGTCTATAATAAAGAAGTGAGGATGAAGCACAATCGAAGAGTGAAATCAAAGTCACTCCATACCCATAAAAGTGAAAAAAGGCAAACAGAGAGTGAATTCTTTGACACGAAGCGAAGCCTTCCTCATGCATGTTATCATCCACTCTCGAGACCCCTAGACCTAGAAAGAGGCTCTCTCTACTCATTAAAGAGGTGAGTAGGTGTTTGAAAAAAATGGCAAAGTTAATTTGGCCTTTTCACTATGCAATGTAACAAATCAATGGGATCTCATCACTCTTTCCGCCTCTTTTTTGCCCTTTTGGGATATCAATATTATGTCCCTCTCGAAGCAGAATAATTGAAGAGGAAACAAACACTGACCCATGTATGTATTATGCCTTTGGTTGTTATGACTCTGCAAGGCAATTTTACCTATTGTAACTATGGAACCAACCTACTGTCTCTCTTTATCTCCATGAGACAAGGCATCCATCTCAAAAAGTCCCACTAAACATGGGAGGGATACCAGCATGCATACCTTGAATGCTGTGCGTTTCATCTACTGTCTTGGTTGTGATCAGATAGTGCATTTTGTTCATATAATATAATAATTGATCGTAGTGCACAATGTCCATCTGACTTTGATTATACGGTCGAAACACTCGAAGAATCTCTCTCTCTCTCTCTCTACTTCTAATTATGTTCTAATGATACCTAAAACTGTATATGACCACGTTTGAAAGGAACTCATCATATTAGCCCAAGTTTAGACCTTATGTTGATGCTAAAGAGCCCCAAGTAACCAATATTCATTCTCTGCAAGGGTTAGAGAGAAACTGCATCTGATAACAGTTTGATGAATGCAATCATCAACCAAGAGGACCCTACCCTGCAACGCATGCTAGAAAGTATGTAGTGTCAAGGAAAACATAAATTGGCAGCAAGGGCTGTGAGATGAGAGGACAGTTATGTAAGAGGTCTCTGTCTGGTAAACAGTCCACATGGACACTTGTACTGAGAACCTTTTATTAGATCCCAAGATGGTGTTGTATAGGTGTGCCAATGTCTGCTAGCTCACATGCCAATTAGTGCTCATGGCTTGTCCATTGACTCATCAAGATCGATTACTGGATCCTACTTCAACAAAGCAGCAAAATAAATAAATAATTCAAAATAAATTGGACATTGCAATGTGCATAACATTCACAGGTTCACAACAATTGTTATACTTGATTTATTGTATACTGGTTAGTCAACATTCTGTCGAGGACATTATAGATCAATTTTTTACCTCTTCTAGTCCAAATTTTATAGTGATCATGACATAAACTTGGATGAATCAATGGACACACATTGACTTTTATTTGGCTGGGCGTGAATACATGGAGGACAATCGACTTTAGCTTATTCACTGAACTTGAACATAATGGATTTTAAAAATAATCCTTGGTCAATTGGGAGATCAGAAAAGGCTCCCATTTTTTAACACCACCATTTCTGTTGAAGAACACCATCACTACTACTTTCTGAAGCACACCATTTTGTTGAAAATTGTAACGAGGGTTGAAAATTGTAATTTGGTGTGCGATTAGGTGCGCCATTTTGTTGTATGATTTGGAGGAGATGTGGTTTGGATTTGGTGCGATTTGGTCTCCATCTACTCTCTACTGCCGATTGTGTGTGACTGAATCTGTGTGAATATGTGAGTCTTCATCTTTTTTGCTTGTTTGTGTTCGATTGTGGCTGAGGCAGGACCATCTTCATTTTCATCAATTGTGTGCATTCAACCAAACCCACACACTCAGGTAATTTCCAACCCTAAATCTCCATTGCCCTAATTTTTGCCTCATTTTATGCGAGTGAAATTGTTCCTTCATTATGGCCAAAACGATGAACTGTCATGCCTCATTTTTGCAAATAAATTTAATTTATATTTTTTGAAGAAATATTTAGATAATGATTATTTACATAAGTTTTACTTGTATCATTTTTTTAAATGTTTAGTATGAAATATAACCAGTTATTTCTGTTGAACCTGGTTTTGATAAAGAATAATAACATAACAAAGTTTTGTATCCTGGGGGTCCCAAAGATGGCTCTAGATTAGAGGATTACAATGGACATGTTTCTCGGTCCATTTGGGTTGGTGATGAGGTAATTATAATTTTAGTTATTAAAATATCTAATTTTATTATTTTTATATTATTTGGACACTAAATAATTTTTCTTATTGTTAATTGTATTTAGGAAAGAGGTGAATTGAGATGTTGACAACAAAATAAAAATTTGTAGTTTGGAAGTTGAGTGAGGAGCCAAGAGAAGTAAGATCAATGGTCTATACGAGTGGTGTATGTCCCTTAATTGACTATTGTAAGGATCATGTGGATATGGTGATCATTTGTGCTTTCATCAAGCGTTGGCAACTTGAGACCAACATATTTCACATTCCTTTTGGAGAAATGACCATCACCATTGATAGCATCTATCATATCACTTAGTTGCCGATAGTTGGTAAGTTGGTTATTGTGAAGAAAAGTCAAATGACGCCAGAGGAGTGTGTGAAACTGGTTTGGGGATTAAAAAGAGTTCAACACATAAGCATGTCAAGAAGAGTATTGGTTTTGTGGAAATGAAATTTATTAAGGACAATTGTTGTGGAAAAGCGAGTCTAACTAATTTTCTTCAAAAGAGAAATAAGTTGCTAGGGGTTATTTCTCCTGGGCATGACTATTTTTGCCAACAAAAGTGGAACAAAGGTTTGCATTGAATATTTGATGTTGTCGATTAAGGTGGATGATGTTCAGGAGTTTGCATGGGGCGTAGGTATTTTTGTGTTCTTATATTGTCAATTGGGTTGTGCTAGCAGAGCGGGTACCAAGCAAATATCTGGATATTTGCCGCTTTTGGAAGTACATTTAGACTTTATTTTTTAGTTAATTACCCTTTTGTTGTTTAAGATATTTAACTAATTAATATGATGTGTTTCCTTTTCGTTTATAGGGTTGGATATACGATCATTTTAGGCTTTGGGTTAACGCAAGAGGCTCGTGGAATGATAGTCTCCCCACCATGGCTAATTGGGGATGCCCCCAACTTATAGAGGTTGTGAATGAAGAAATCCTAACTCTTAGGGAGCATCTTGATGACGTGTCTCCCAAAGAGGTAAAATTTAGTCATTTAATTTCAAGTTTGATCTCATTTCGTCTTTCTCATTAATTGCTTTCATTTTCTTCCATAATTTAATAACTTCTATGTTTGTATTAGTAGGTCACCTAGGACTCTTATGTGAAATCCAACAAAAAACTCCCCTTTATAGCATCACATAGTTCTAAGGCTGCTTGTTATGCATCGATGTCGAAGAACCCTATCATCTAGATAGAGTGATGAAACAGATGAGAATGGTACATGTCATTCTAAATCCCTCCATTTGAGCCAAAATGAAAAGTAGATGCCGATATGGATATAATTACGCGATGAACCGCGATATATTGTCGTGGTTCACTGAAACAGAATCATCTCTTGTCAACTGACAACAAGGTGCACCAATGAAGCTTCTACGAGATTGCAAAACGAGGAATACTTGGGGTGGTTTCATGACATTAGCCATCCTTTCGTCCAATCACCTAGGACTATGATGACTCATCCCTTAAGAAAACACTTGTTTATATCGCACAATAGGGTAATTAATCTATACTTTAACAAATACATATACCTTTAAAATACAAAATTTAATTGTTTTAACTAAAGATCAATGGTTTCCTTGCAGAACAAGCTGGTTGATGAGGCTCTTAAGCTGGTGGATACCTCTATTAAGCAAGGCAGAAATATCGATAAGGATATGTTGTTGTCGAGGCAAAAGAAAGTAGGTAACCTGCTAAGAAAAATGTCTGCAGATGTGGAAGAACAAGAGAGTGGTTTGGGTGGTGGTGATGGTCATGTAGGTGATGATGGTGCTCCAAGTGGTAGTAGAGGAAAGGGTAGTGATGGTGAAGGTAGTAGTGGTGGTGGTCATGCAGGTGGTGATGGTGCTTCAGTTGGGGGTAGAGGAAGTCGTGGTAGTGATAGTGTAGGCAGTGGTGTGACGGTGGAGGAAAGGGTAGTGGTAGAGAAAGGGGTGACCGTGGTGGTGATTGTAGAGGAAGCATTGACAGTGGTAAAATAAGTGGTGGAAGAAGTGAGCTTAGAACAAAAAAGAGGCATGAAAATATCACTTCAAGGCAACCTAGAAAAAAACTAAGAGGATGCAACATTCAATTTTGATTCTTTTAGTTGTTTAATTTTGGCATTGGGTTAAGTTTGTAGTTAATAAAATATACATTGAAAGAAGTGTTGATATAATGATTTCTAGTTGATAATTTTGGTCTTAGTGTTAAGATGTTGATGTAATGATTTCTAGTTGGTGAAATGAATTATGATTTTGAATACATGAATTTCTTAAATATGATTCTTCACATTGTAGAATTATCACCTTAATAATCAAAATTATGAATAAGGTATATCATCTCAAAATCATCACCTCACTAATCAATATAAACTTGAAAAATGGACACAAAGTCAACCCAGTTCTGACAAATTTCACATAGAAAAATGTGAATATCAACAACATAATCGCAGAAAATCATGCGAAACAAACCAAAACTGCCAAGAAACAACCAAACACAACGCATCATGCGAATTGCACTAAAGAATTCATCGGATCCTCTGTGTTTGGACAGAAAACCTGACTCTGACAAAATTTTCAACTTTTTTATAATATTTTTTCAATTTATATGATTTATATACACTCCTAACAAATTGCTTTTATTGCAAAAACACATTTTAAACATTGTCTCCAAACATCAACATTTTGGGACATCCCAAGTTGAGTATTTTTACTCGACAATGTCGAAATGATGTTTTTGTAATGAAAGCAATTTTTTAAAAGTGTATATAAACCATAGAAAATAAAAAAATGTAAAACAAAAAATTGAAAAAATGGATAGAGTAAGGTTTTATGTCCAAACGCAAGGGATCCTCTGCATTTGGATAGAAAACCTGACTCTATCTAATTTTTCACTTTTTTTTTAATTTAATTTTGTTAATTTCTATAGTTTATATACACTCGTAACAAATTGCTTTTATTGTAAAAACACTTTTTGGACATTGTCTCCAAGCATCTGTATTTCGGGACCTCCGAAATCGAGTGTTTTACTCGACATAGTCGAAATGATGTTTTTACACTAAATTTTTTTTGTTTATAGTGTATATAAAGTATAAACCATATAATTTGAAAAAACTAAAAAATGTAAAACAAAAAATTCGGAAAAATGGATAGAGTAAGATTTTTTGTCCAAACGCAGTTCATTGTTTAACTCGCAGGATCCTCTGCGTTTGGTTAAAAAACTTGACTTTGTCCAAACGCAAAGGATTTTGCGTATTTGACAATGAAATTCGCAAAATCCGTTGGGTTTTGAATGGAAAACCTGACAAACGCAGCGGATCCTTTGACTATTTGTATTCGACTCGCGTTGCGAGTACGTTGGACACTCGATTTAAAAACTGCGATGTTCTTTTTTCCCTTAAATTTTGGTTTGATTTGAGGCTTCTCCATGCACGACGAATGGATTTCAAATGTACCCTTTTTAATTTATCATGTCTAATTGATTTATGGGTTGCATTGGTAACGGCTAAAGAGTGGAACGTTAACCATCAAGTTAGTTTAAGGGTTGTGGGTGGTATTGGTGGAAGAAGTAAGCTTTTGTGGAGGGGTGGTCTTCATCTTTCAATTACAAATGGATGAGGAGATGAAATTTCATCTTCTCAAAGGCAAAAACTATACAATGTCGAGTTCTTCTCCTCCTGGTTTTCCTCGCCGTGCTCCAAGTGTAGAAGGTGTTCCTTCTCCTCTTCCTGGTTTCCTCCTCGACCTGGTGGATACGATGTTCATCCTTGTCACGCCCCGACCCGCCACGAAAATTGTAGTGTGCCGGTGCGTGAACTAACCCGTAAGACAGGCACATCGTAACCGGCCACAACATCACAACACAACACATTCTTGATACGAGAATGAAACGAAAATAAAAACTACGATAAAAATTTGAACAAAATAAGTATATTTGATTCGCCCCGCCAGAGTCAGCGACAAAACCAATATACAAGCATCTAGTATAACAATATAGTACACCTGATACACACAGAGGAAGCAAAACATACACGTATAGGGTGGACACGACCAAACAACACAAAACACGCCTACAACGGAAAACGGGGCCTACGCGCCACGATCAGCAGGAACGCCAACACTGCCTGAACTCCAATAGAAGCACACCCCTTGCGGGGTCAGCAAGGCACAAAGCTAGCTGGTGCGAGCGAACTAAATACAAATAACAGAATAATATACAAGAAAAATTCATGCCACACAACAATGGATAAGTAACAAGTTCTAAAGTCTAAATCACATCGTGTCTCTAAGGATAATATTTCTAAGTTCAAGCATCAACACAAGCATTTCAGATTCAACGATAACTACAAGTTTACGAAATATGATCATTACAAGTGATTCAAACATGGGAAATATCACGCGATGAAAACAATGACAATATAGAAATCATGCCTAGTCTCCTAGGTATATCAATCAAGTCGAAACCAAAACTTTTGTATAAGTGTCTCATACCGTAGGTATCCACATACCCTACGAATGTGTCTCACCCAGACACATCCCACAACGTGCACCAGTACCACTTCGGGTTTGTTTGTATCCTAATGGGGTGCCATCTGCCAGGATACAAACTCAAACATCCCAAACGACTGGCCTAACACGGCCAACCTAACACAATCAAACTCAAGCGCGCTGGGAGGGAAAGCGAGTAATCTCCAAAGCACGTCCTCCGGGACCCGTCCTACTGCATTCTATAGTGGCAAGTGCGTGCGGGAGCTCACCGCACCTAAGCAAGCTTGCCACATGCAATAGCGTCCACAATGTCTGGTGCGAGTCATCTCGAGCACCATCCAACTCACGATGCGAGCAAGCTCCTAAGCATCGGCACAACATGCATTATAGCGGGGTAAAGACACTTACACTAACATCCACATGCACAAATGACGAGTCTGTACATAATCAAAGGTAACAGACGTGCAATCATAATCAATTCGGCAATTTTTATAAAACCACGACTATGCCAGGGTCCCAACATGACCCAATTCACCATGATAAATTTATTCGAGTCGATTATCATACATGCTCAAGACTCGGCAATCCACGGTAAAACATGACATACTATGCAAACTCGAAAACGAAGCATACAAGTCCAATGTCATTACACCAAAGCCTAATCACACCAAAATTCATTCACTTTTCGATTTCATTCAAGTATATCATGCTTTCAGAAAACCCAATACATAATTCATTCACAAATAACCAACACAATCATCGAAATATCTGAAAACCCCAAATTTCGAATTTGGATTCAATTGTACACAATCAACGGTATAATGTAAAACTTAAATTCAGGATTTCAAATAATTATTTCTCAAAATAAATATTATAGTTCCACTCACCTGGGCGGAATGGGTTTTCAGAACCCAATTCCTACCGGTCGAAGCTCCTAACTCGCAAAACCACGAATGCGGGACCACGAAAATTTTTAAAACTGCAAGGCGGACTCGAAGGTAAGCAACCTAGCCGAAAACTGAAAAAATAAATAAATTACAAGCGGCGCGTGACTGAAAGAAAAACTTACAAACAATAAAAATTCGGTAAACACCCCGCCGAAACCCTCCCTACTCCGGTCTGATCGCCTCCAAACCGCACAATAGGCCGAAAATGGGTCTAAGAACACTCGGAGTCACGAATGTGGGGTTCACCCACGCACCCAAAGTCCGGATTCACGCCGAAGAACCCTCAAAACGAACATGCACCCTGATTTTTTTGAAAAATCCGGCCAACACCGAAACCACCCTTGCATGTGGGGTCTAAGGGCTCCAAATGACGCCACCAAGGCCCCTCAACGGCTGATCGGAGCTACGAAATCCGATAAAACCCAACCAACACCAAATCAGGCCACACAAATATGAAATTTCAATTTTCTCAAATGAAAAACCGAAACAAGAAGGAGAGGGGAGAAAGAGGAAGAAAAATGAGGAGGAGGAGGTGAGATTAGGGGGAAGAAAACCGACAAACCAACGCCGATTTCTCGCTGGAGACGAAGTAGACGAAGGGAACTCTTTCCCTGGAACGAAAAAAAAAAGAAAAAAGAAAGAAGAAAGAGAAGAAAAAAAAGGGGGGGTTTGTCTTTAAAGGGTGGGTGGCTATGTACCCCCCACCACATTAACTGAGTACACCCCAGACCAAATCTTTTTTTTTTAAACACAGATATTACATTCCTCCTCCTCCTGCTGCGGACGAAGTTCCTCCTCTTCCTGCTACTGTGGATGAAGTTCGTCCTCCTGCTGCTGCTCCGTTGAAGATGACATCTACTCTGAGCTTGGAGGCCTAACTGATAACGAGCTTGCAATTTTCAGGATGGTCAATGAGTATGGGTTGATGCAAGGGTGGACTCCACTTCTACTACCTAACGTATGAGCTGAAGCAAGTAAGCATTGACTTGACTTTCATGCTCCCATTCGTAGTGGAAAGGTTTATTAATGTTTTGCAGATAGAGTTTATTTCTTAAGATTACGTTAAAAATCTTAAAATTGCAAAAATACTATTTCGACGATGTCAAGTAAAAAACTTGACTTGGGAGGTCCCGAAAAACGGATGATTGGAAACGATTTTCAAATTCTTTTTGTAATAAAATAAATTTGTTAGGAGTGTATATAAACCATAGATATTGAAAAATAATGATATATAAAAAAAATTGGATCTTGCGAGTTTGAATTTAATTTTTTTACATTGTTTTAATTTTTTTCAATTTTGACGATGTCGAGTAAAAAAAATCGACTTTGGAGGTTTTGAATATGGATGCTTGGAAACAATGTCAAAGTTTTTTTTTTTTTTTTTTTTTTCAAAAACAATTTGTTAGAAGTGTATATAAACCATAGAAATTGAAAAAAAGAAGTTAAAAAAGACTATAAAAAGTTGAAAATTTGGAAATATTCAGTTTTTTCTGTCCAAACCCAAAGGATCCTACGAGTTTTACAATGGAACTCGCAAGATCCTCTGCTTTTGGACAAAAATGCAGAGGATCCTGCGAGTTTGTCTCCAATTTTTTGGATATTGTGATAAATGTTATCATTTTTAATTAATTTTAGTTTACTTTGTAACCATTACCATGTGGAGTCAAGTTGTTAGTTATGGTTATGAACATTTTTAATTAATTTTAATCGACTTTGTAACCGTTACCATGTGGGGTCAAGTTGGCCATTACAAATTACAATGCTTATAACCATAACTAGCAAATATAAGATGATATGCATCAGAAACACAATAAATGTAAAGTATATTATATTGAAATGTAAATATCACAAGGTAAAAGTCATCCATTTAAAATAAAAAAAAGTGGTCAATTATCTAACAACTGGATCATCCTATGTCACTAAAACTCATATTGTTTTCATAATCAGTATGTGCAATAAGTTACTGTGTAAAACAGTGACAAAATGTAGAAAAAGTGCATACGTGCATCAATCAGTTATGTGAATGACCTCCTTCGAGTTCTTCATCTTCTTCGAATTTCTCGCACTGTATTTCTTTACCATCACATCACCAATGTAGAACTAGTCAGAAAATGAATTTTTCCATTATACTGCTTCTGGAAACATGTGAGAGAGCCAAGTAAGTACCCTACAAGGCAATGGTAGTTTGGGTGTCATATGGCGCAAGATGAAGGGGAACTCTGGGCAAGGTGTGTCATGAAACATATTTGTATGTCGTTCAAGTGTGACGATGGTAACATATGGAAAACATGTAGTCTTTTGGTTCGCATAAAACAGAAACACACACCCATAACGGTTCACTGCGAGCTCTAGCATATCTGGGTCAATCAACAAATTTTGGTTTGTAATGCGAACATTCCCTTCTAAAACTGTAAAAACACCCTTGACCACTTTCACCCCACCCTCGTGCACATTTCAAACCATAACTCGTGGTTAGTTTCTAGCTCCATCAGTAGTTCATTCCTTACCCGACTCCAAGCACTTTCCTTGTTGTAACCTATGAAATTTCTTATGCATCGGAATCTACAATTTCCATCGGCAGGAAAACGTGCCTTGTGAAACTTTCAACATTTTCTTTAATTTTGAGCGTGGGCCTTCAACTCGATCGCTTGAACGTTGGCCGAAATGCATGAAAGTGTCGGTCCATGCATTCACAAAGTACTCCTTATGCAGATATCAAACCATCCACAAATAATCCAAATACTTCGCGTGTGATACCCATCTTCTCTCAAACTCAACAGTGCCCTTATTCTATTATTTCTCTGTACTTGATCTATAAAAATCCAAGAAAGATTCTATAAAGTCATTCCGCTCGTCATTATCCTCAAAATGTTGCTTACAATTCTTCTGAACATTTGTATTTATGTGCCACCTGCACAACAATCTCCTTGCTTTGGGGAAGACCCGCTTAATGACTTTGATAAAACCCAACTCTCTGTCAGTGACAAACACGGTTGACAAGTTGATTGGCTCAAAATTTTCAAATAGTTTTTCCAATTCCAAGCGTAGGATTCTTCCATCTCATAAGACATAAAACAACATGCAACATTGAAAGTCTTGTAGGTCGACGTGACACCACAATCTCAAATACGACATCCAATAACGATTAGTTTTGTAAGTGCAATCCATAAGCATCACCGATGGGAAACACTTCACTAGTTGAATTGATTCAGGACGCACCCAAAAAATATTGTTGACTTTATTGTCTTCATCCACTGTATGTCACTCAATGTAATTATCTCGTTCAACAAGTGCATAGTGTGTTGCAAAGCCATTATGCCTTTAATTTGAAGTGACTTTAGATGATCAATTGCATTGTAAACAATCTTCAAAAATGAGACATTGTTTGAAAACATATCTTTCAAACCGGCCAGGATGAAGAGATTGGCGACACCCGACATTGACATATTATGCAAATATTCGATCTCTGCTTTGTTCAATTTGCCAGAAATGAATGACCAAGAAGCAATTTTTCCCCAGGATGAATATTGGTTCCGCATGTCACCTTTAGCTTTCAATGATCATTACCTTGTGACACACCTCTCAACTGAAATGAACACCCACACTTTTTTGGACAGCTTGATTGATAATTATGAAAAATCATTTTTGGCCTTTGTTTTTTTCTTGGGCTTTACTCCCCTCTTACATCCTAAATGAATCATTTCTTTATGTTTGTGATTAGTGGGTTTAGATTTAATGATAATCACAACTATGTTATTTTCTCTACCAACACCTTGGCACCAAACTATCAATCCGACATCGATGGGAATATTTACAATAAAATACTCAAGTTAGAAACACTAATAAACTTGTTACGAAAATCAATAAACTTGTGAAAAAAGGATTATACAAGAATTAACCTTACCTCTTCTGTAAGAAATAAGTCTTCATCGTCATTGGTCTTAACATTTGTATCGACCTTGCGCCAACATTATCATCATCGTTCTACATTAAGTAAATCAAATAAATTATAATTAATACCATATATTCATAAAGGTAATGAAATAAAATAATTAAGGGAATGGTTACCTCTAGAATGTTGGTCTCTTCAAAATATGATTGAATTATGTCCGAGTTCTCAACATCACTAGTAGTTATCTCGACATTTTTTACATCGATGAGAAGAGCCTCACGTCTACAACTGTCACCATCAAGTCCATCATTATCACCGTAAACCATACCATCATCACTTTCACTAAACCCATCCATTTTCACGTACAAAGTTCACCCAAACTCCTTCCAAATGAAGATGAAGAAGTAGAAAATATGGTGAGAAGTCGACAAAGGACGAGATATGCTGACGTTTGGTTCGCCTCCGAAAATCCAATTTGGTCGAAAATTTTGGAAATGACATTTGTTGCCTCCTTATAATGACGGTGTCCTTCAACACATCAAAAAAAGGGGTGGTAGTGTCATTCAGCAGAAGTTATGATGTCAAAAGTGGGAGCCATCAGAAAATCCTCATGGATGCATTGTAAGGTGAATTTATCAACTCTTAGTTTTATATTATAATGAGGAGAAATTCTAAATGGCGAGGAAACGAGAGAGGGAAGGGAGGTGGCGGGGTGGGGACCGTCCACCCCGCTCGGGATGCGCGCACAAAAAATGACGGCACACATCCCGAGCGGGGTGGACAGTCCCCACCCCGCCACCTCCCTCCCCTCGCCCGTTTCCTCGCTGTGTAGAATCACTCATAAAACATGATCGCCATGATAGACCTACCAAATAATTTTCTTGAAGCTCAAACAATATACCTACAAAATTTCCCTAAATAATCTGTAGATAAAACATCTAGTCAAACCAAAGTAGATAGGTCTTAGTTAGATTATCCTGTGTTTTTCTTTTGAAAAATATTGTCCAAACTTTTGCATTTAGCTAAAAATTGGGAACGAGATGGGGCCTAAAAATGTCATTTTATTTATTTATTTAATCACTTCAAAATATGTCTCTTCTTTTATTTTATTTTATTTTCTTTTCATTTTTTAATTTTAAGTATGATTTCTTCTTTTAGGCATCTATTCATTTTTTATTTTTTATTTTTATTATTTTTGACCCATAACTTTACTAGACAACAACCTAATAATAATCTACATTGTTGATTAGAGTGTAGGTACTAGCTTACTTGGTGCACTTGTGAAGGATGATATCCTAACTTGCTAAAATAGTAACTTGTAGCTAGAAAACACCTCACCTCATTCGCAGTGATGACCATCAAATTTAAATATAAGCATTTACAGAATATTATAAAAAACACAAAAAAGAAAAAAAGTTGTCCAAATAAATATTGAGAGCTACTCTACTGATTTGAAGCAAATAAATTAAAATCAACATGACAAACCTAATCGTAAATAACAACATTTTTTTCTTATTTGAATGGTTCATGATGTGTAAGGTGTAGTGAAAGGGATGTTAAATCTTACATCTAAGAGTAGAGTGGATGTCATAATCATCATGGAATAGTATATTTTGTTTGTATTATTAAGGTGTAAAATTATTTTCGGATAATAAAATATATTTATAGTATATTGGTGAAGAGATCATCATTTTATCATCCAAGTGGATTCAGAATCTTTCATCTGTGCCGTCTACTTGATGGGACACCTAAACGAATGCTCAATTTGATGTTAACTTATCATTGAATCCAATAAATTATCACAGAGATTTTATTATAAAAAAAAAAGAGTAGAAATTGAAGTGCAAAAGCGTGTTAATATAATTAATCAACAAGTTTGAATGGTGAGTAGAGATTGTTTTCAAGTAATCAAAAGATATAATTCTTGATATTGATTTGAATTGGCTTAATTATTATGTTTCAATTTTTAAAGAGAAATTCTAAACGTCGAGGAAATGAGCGAGGAAACGAGCGAGGGAAGTGAGGTGGCGGGGGTGGGAGCCGTTCACCTCACTCGGGATGCGTGCGTTGACTTTTCGTGTGCGCATCCCGAGCGAGGTGAACGGCTCCCACCCCCGCCACCTCACTCCCCTCGCTCGTTTCCTCGCCCGTTTCCTCGCTGTGTAGAATGACTCATTTTTAAATGGTGATTAAGTTAGAGCATAAGTCGGGAAAGAAAAATTAATGGCAAAAAATTGTAACTAGTTGATATTTGAGCGCTTCTACGGAGCGAGGGACGTGACGTGGCGGGGTGGGGACCGTCCACTTCGCTCGGGATGCGTGCCATCACTTTTTGTGCGCTCATCTCGAGCGGAGTGGACGGTCCCCACCCCACCACGTCACGTCCCTCGCCCGTTTCCTCGACATTTAGAATTCCTCTTGATATTTAGAGCAAGAAGTCAAATCAAATTGTTGTAAAAGTGAAATTTCCAACCACTTCTACTTGCAATATAATACTTGGATCTTTAATTAAGTTTCATAGTGCCGCCCATCAATTTTGCTTCTACTGGAAGGAAAAAATAAAACTTGGGGAGTTGAAACCTATATATACATGTTTTGCGTACGTACTATCAGCGTTACCATGGCACCGAGAGGCTCATAAGCTAGCCCAACACTCTTTAAGAACTTTCCTTGAACAATTTTTTTTTATCCAAAGAGATATGCATGGCCTTTGTTTTAGATATTTTTTTTATTTTTAGCTTTTAGCTTTGATCTTTATTTAGCCTAGTATAAAATGGCCTTAAGATAAGGGATAAGGTGTGCTAAAATAACTTTAATTTGGCGTGGGAAACGGTCACTTACAGTCCCCTGGGTGGTTGAAAGTAAACCATCTTCATCATCCCCTTGTGTATATATTTTATGTTATCAACTGAGCAACTTTCGTTATCATTATACAAACATGATCTGTTCCTCCTATCTTTCTCTTGTTTATATTCTCTTCATCTCTCCCTCTCCTTAAAGACTCATTCTTGGCCTATTCTATCCTTATTTTTCTTGCAACTTTCAATACCAAATTCCCTGAAACCAGATTTCTCTTGTATTTCGCATATAACAAACATCTCAAGCTCCAAATGCCACCCACATTTATGTCTTCAACCCAAAATTCCAATGTTTTCATCTAAACCTCTTTGATTCTCTGAGTCCCAAACACACGTCATTTTCTTTCATCTTCAATCACCTTGTATTCGTTCAAAACTTTCTGTCCAATGGCAGTCGATCTATTGAGTCATGAGAGTTCTAGTATGGTATTTAGTCCTAGAATTTCCTTCTCATATGATCTTCACCAAGCAGAGCCTATTCCAATCGAACGCCAACGAGCAGATACATTGCTATTGGCACCAAACACTGAATTTGATTTCTGTACTAGCAATAGCTTTGAAGAAGACTCTTCCTTTGCTGAAGAGCTCTTCTCGGAAGGAAGAATCCTCCCAATTCAAATCAAGAAACCAAATGAACATCCCAAGCCACCAAGTCCACCTCCTCCTACTACTACTAACAATCCGAAGAAGGAGAGCTTGAAAGAGATCATGGAGAAGAGTTTCAAGGAGGAAGAGAAAGCATCACAACCATCATCATCATCATTAACATCAAAGTCATTTTGGCGGTTTAAGCGGAGTAGTAGTTGCAATGGGAATCCAAGGAGCTTGATTTGTTCATTGCCAATCCTATCACGAAGTAATTCTACCCCAAATCCAAAGAAGGATACTCACAAGCATTCACATAAGCCTCCTACGTCGAATGCATCTATCAAGTCTTCTTCTTCTTCTTTGCCTTCTTTTTATCCTTATTCCTTCGAAAAGGCTCCTTTGAAGAAGAACAAATATGGATCTTATAGCAATGGTGTTCGAATTAGTCCTATACTTAATGTTCCATCTCCTTATATTTCAAAGGGGACTGTGAACCTCTTTGGATTTGGTTACATCTTTTGCAATGGGAAAGACAAGAGCAAGAAGAAATGATGGGAAATTGTGGTATGTAATTTAAGTCATTAATTGTGTGTTCAAAGTATACTTCTTTATATCCAATGGTATTGGTGATCAATTTTCTTCACATTTTAAGCAATATGAACAACAATAACAACAACAACAACAAGAAGCAATGATTTCTGAATTGGACTGTATTTAATGAATCTTCTGCAATTGGAAGGACAAGATGACCAAGAAGAATTAATGGGGGAATCTTTTCCATGTAATTTATGTCAGTTGTGTTCATCATAGTACTTACACCTTCCAAGGGGTTGTGATCAGAAATGTGAAGAACATGAACAAGAACAACATGATCAAAATATTCCTTCTTTAGTGCTTTAAATTAGTAGATCAAAACGGGTTTCATTAGACTATAAGAATTAGCAAATTTGGTTAGTGAAATAAAGAAAGATTTATCTAAACGAACTCGAAACACACCATTGCGAAGTGATTCCACTACAAGTCCTTCTAAGATCCATTTTTCATCTTTCATTCTAGATAAACCTCTTTAAGTATATCAACTTAAAGAAATTGATTAGGTTGGAGAATGAGTGATTGAATTATTGTTAATGTATTGTATATCAACTTGTCACAAGTATAGCAGACACAGAAACAGCAGGTACACTTCTTTTCTTGCTGTTCAATGGCTTGGATCTCATGGGGGCATTTTAACATTATATGCTTTTTTTCTTCTGTAAATTTAGGCTTTGTTTTTGTTGGTTGTGTACATATTGCATAGAGTAAGTATTAAACAGATGCTTTGTTTTTGGTAGTTTGTGTTCCGTCTTTTAAGATTCGGACAAACAAGTTGTTTTCTCAGTACAGACTTTGATTAATAAATCATTAAATCCTTATTGGCTAATCAAATGTGGGTCTAATTGATTGATGAATGGTATTAGTTTAGCTACTACCGCCCCCCCCGGCTCCTTTTACCTCATCACTCTATCTGCACATTAAACTTCCCCACTAGTCCAATCAGTAGGTTATTTCCAGTAGCTTATAAAACTATGATTAATGAAGAAATAACGATTAGTTGGGAGTGGCGATGGCTTGGGCTAAGTTGGGTTGAATAGGATTGCATCTCATCTGTCTTAATGCAGACCGCAAACCCAACCGGTTCAGATAATCATGTCAATGCACTTTGCCTGTTTTATACAATTAACTTAACCTGTTATCAATATCATGGCAATTATGCAGAACTTTGGATCAAACACATCTCCCCCTTTTTCTGAATTCCCGAACATCACATACTCGATCAGATCGATCTATATATTTCCAGGACATGCCCAAAGAAATTGTCAGAATATCGTAGTATGCTATGTGTGGTAGTTCATATTTCCATCTGTATATGATAGAAATTGAAGTCCATAACCAAGATTTTGATACATTCACATGATTTCAACCATTAAAATTTACTTTTGTAGGTACTGATGAAAGATTTTTTTGTAGCAGCTCTTCTAAACAGGTGTAGATCACATGGCTGAAAGGAACTCTTTTATCTTTCTGGTTTAGTAGATAATGGTGGGTATCAAGCACTTCATGTACATATCATATTACTAATCATCCACTTTTACCATTGAAGCTTGCAATGGTGAAACTAGCAGGAGAAAATGCCATGAACATATTACTAATTATCATTGAAATATTTAAAGAATCAGACAATTGAAGAATGTCTTTTCCAAACGTCCTGCTAATTATTATTCGAAAAAAAGAAAGAAAGGTTAGTGTATTTCAAGTACCTCAGTTAGTAACATCATAGGTAAGGAATTCAAAACACTCATCATCGCTTATGACATTTGAGATATCATCATTAAGTAAGGTGTTCCTCCCATTTTCTTCAGCATTTATCTATGATCGCAAGGTAGGGTAAGATACAAACAGCTCACAAGCTTTTGAGACCAATGCAGGTGCATCCGCACTCACCATCTGTTGTTAGCCGTTTAGAATGACAATTAGAAAATTACAATAGTAAGAGAGTGTTGTAAATGGGACTAAACCAATACCAACCTTAACCATTGCATTTTTATTTTTATTTTTTATTATTTATTTATTTATCCTTGACATAGGGATTTCAAGCTGCTTGAAGTCTGAAATGCAACATCAATCTCAATGAAACAAAGAAGGGGAATTCTAAATGTCGAGGAAACCAGCGAGGAAACGAGCGAGGAGAGGGACGTGGCGGGGTGGGAGCCGTCCACCCCGCTCGGGATGCGCGCACAAAAAAATTGCGGCACGCATCCCGAGCGGGGTGGACAGCTCCCGCCCCGCCCCGCCACGTCCCTCTCCTCGCTCGTTTCCTCGCCCGTTTCCTCGCTCAAACGTGGGTGTTTTGTTTATAAGTGTACATTTGATTTGATTGATTTTATACATGAGACCAGAATTTGAAAATTGATCAGTGGGTTTATATTGTTTCCATTTAACTCGTAAATATATTTTACATTGTTCTAAAAAAACATTCTAGGTGCTAGGACAGATAAACGCCTAGATTAATGATTGGGTGGGGTGAAAAATTGGGTAGGTACCTAGGCCGGTTTGGGCGGAGTCTGAGCGAATTTTTTTTTAATAAGGTTGATTGTGTTCTTATTTTATTTTTCTTTTGTCTTTTTTAGAAAGATTATTTAGTATATGTCTGAATGTAGCAATTGATGATTACTTGATGGAATTTTCAAAAGATCTGCCGGTACCAATTTTAGTAATGTAGATTTTATCAATCATTCATGCAATTTGAAGAAAAATAAAAGAATAGGTTTGGATATTTGTCCACATATTCAACTTTATCATCATGACCAACTTTAGTCATTTGAGTTTTAATAAATTTTGTTCATGATTGTTAATTTTTCATGTTTATAAATTTTGTATATATATCTTAACATTAAATTGGATGTAATTGATAAAGTATTTTGCTTAATTTTTGTAAATTATTAAAGTTCTAATACAAAACTTAAAACCCCCTAAGCGTTCACCTAGGCCCCTGAGCGCTAGACACCTGCTCGCCGCCCAACCACCGTATGGTGCTTTTTAGAACAATGAGATTTTATGGTGAGGGGTTCACGATTCTCTAACTTGTGTCAGTGTAACATGTTTATTTATGTTTTGGAACTCCAAATTGAGTTCATTTTTATGTATGAACTGGGTATTTCACCAATCCAGTCCATCCCACAGTTTGGGTTGGGAAAACCCACGTGCTAGCGGTTTGTGTTTATCCAGGGCTGCAACTTGGGCGGGCTAGAAGCTCAGTCTAAGCCCAATCTAAAGCCTTAATAAGTTAACCTCTACTCTGCTCAATCTGAACTTGAGCTCCACAATAGCAATCCAAGCCCAACCTAATCTTGGGTTCTCCAAACTTTTCAAATAGTTGCTACTGCATTGAATCCACGGCGTATTACAACCTAAGTAGCAAAATCACCGATTAATCGGCATTGGACACTAGACCGAGTTCTGTGTTTAAAAACCGCTACAAAAAAATGGAGTGAAGAAATCGGCTGAGTTTTGGTAATAACTTGGACTCGGACGAGTTATTTGGAAAATTCGGTTTTAGTTTTTGAGTTTTTTTTTGTTGGTTATATAGGTTTTCTTTTTTGTTTGTTTGTTTTTTTTTTTTACTTGGGATTTCATTTAGTCTTATGTAGTTAAGTAAATATTGCATCCGATCCCCCTAATTTTGATCCAACATCACGCCCGTGTGTATATATATTTTTTTTGGAGGGGAGGTACACATATCAATGCATAGGATCTGACATAATTTCCAATTCTTAGGGCCCATACATAATTATTGGGTCAGGATTGACCAGTTGTTGCTCCTTTTTGAAGTTTTATTTTTATCTAATCTGATTAGAAAACAAACCAAAGTTTTATTTCCTTCACAAGCAAGGGGCCTTTAAGATATAGCATTTGGCTTGGTGATAAATACATGTAGTTACAACAATTTATCACTATAATAAACATTAGAAAGTTTAGGAGAAATTTAAATGTAACTTTGTATTGATTGAAATGGACCCAAGTGATTGTTATTGGATTGGGTACATGAAGGTTGCCATAGTAGTGATTTACATTTGAACTGCGAACAAAGGCTTACTTATTGCTTGGCAAAATCTAAGAGTGTGTTTGGTTACATGGAATCCTATGTCATGAGAATCTATGAGGGGACTCCTATATTTTAGGCTAAATTGATATATCACTCCACATCTACCATTTGACCATCATTTGATTTTGTGATCAATGGTGGGAATGAAAGTCTCATGAACATGAGAATCCCACTCCTTGGTCCCCCAAGGCATGTGATTCCCATGTTCCTGGGACTTCCATTCCCACCATTGATCACAAAACCAAATGGTGGATGTGGAGTGATACATCAATTTAGCCTAAAATGTAGGGGTCCCTTCATGAATTCTCATAACATAAGATTCCATGCAACCAAACATACTCTAAGATTAGATCACGACATGAGTTAGCATGCTTATGTGAAGATAATTGTCTTGGAACAGATACCCCAAGTGCACTAGTTCCGGAACAATCATTACCTAAAACAACTACATAAATAAAAATAAATAATTAAAGATGACTACTAACCCAGATATTCATCCATTTCAAGTATTTGCATCCGTCAGAACAGATCAAAAGTTCGCACATGAGGGGATTTTGAGCTTCTCTCTCCTACCTGAGTAACAATCAATGGTTCAACAAAAAAACAAAATCTAACATAAAATAGGATCATTTTTTTCCCCTCACCTCATACTGGTATTGTAGCTGAGGAGATCCGTTCGGAGAATTTGGGTGAGGAGACCCTTGGGGGGAATTAGTTTCCAAGAAATCGTTAATTTGAGGAGTGAGTGGTGAAGGTGAAGGAAAGATTTGGAACTCAAGCGGCATGTTCAAATCCATGGCGATTGTCACTCTTCATCTGTTGTACTGCCCCTGTGAGACGCTTGAATATATATACAGAAATAAAATCAATCGATGACATTTTGCTAAAGAAAAACAAAGTACAATTACCGATATTGATAGTAGGAGGAATAAGTGTCGGCTAAATTTTGGAAAATGACATGGAATAAAACACTAAATAAATTATCAAACAAACAAGGTATGTTGAGAGATTGTTTGTCAAATATTGCACCACATTAGTACGGGTGAATGAAGCTTCCCAGAAGGTCCTTGTTTAACTGGAACCGAAATTAGAACTGGAACTAAACGTCCTTAACTCTAAAACAGATGGATATTATGATCAGACGATCAGTTCCAATTGTTAGTGGCCATTTCACCATTTTTTCGTAGTGGCCAAAATTTGACCATTTTAAGTGGCCACTTTCACATTCCTGAGATGGAACATGGTCGAAAAAGGGAAAAAATAAAATAAAATACGGAGTATAACCTCAAATTGAACAACTTGTACGTATCGATTGACCTACCTAGCTATTTATTAAAAATGACTTTTGCACAATTGACAACGAAACATTAAAAAAAAAAAAAAACCTAGATTGGTGCCAGCCAATTACAAAACCAATCGGGATTCAAATTTTCAATACTTTTATTCTTAAAATCTCCAAAAATATTCTCCAAATTTGCAAGTTTTTAAGTTGATAAGGATTGTTCAGTGACGTCCACTGTGTCTCCATGAAGAGCTTTGCTAGGGGTCGAGGGATGGGTGGTAACCACCCATCCGCTTTGAGATGAGCGCATTGGCCTCGAGATGTGTGATGTCGCTCATCTCAAGGCGGATGAGTGACTTCCACCCATCCCTCGCCCCTTTCCCTCGTTCCCTCCCTCGACCCCTAGAATTTTCGCTCCATGAACTAACAACTAAGCGACATAAGTAGGTTGGATTCAAAAAAGGTGTCCCATCATTTTGATGAAGACGTTATTGTTGTTCTATAGGGAAATCGGATACACGAGCACCGACACAGATGTATACTCACTCTTGCAAAGAAAGATGCTAAGTTTGGCACACAAAACTTTAATGTAAAAAGAATATTGTAAACAACTAAAGTATTTAATTGGAATTTTTTCATTCAAGTGAAGTGTTTGAGATTTGACATAGCAACTGTAATAATTTTTATTATGACGATGTCATCCACATTATATAAGGGCATAAAGAGAACCGCCCTATTTAGAATCTCTAAACAATGAGTAGTCCGTAATTCAATGTTGAAAACATTTTTAGAATCAAGGTCGTCGAGAAAATTCTAGTGAACTATTGTTTGAGGTCATACAAAGAGTTTTCAAGTTTACAAACACAAATCTCTCCTTTTCAAATATATATATATAGAGAGAGAGAAAGAGAGAAAACAAACACATTCATTAGCCAAATAGCAACCCGCGGAAGTCTATTACATCACCAAATAAACAAAAGCCCAAATCGGACTCTGACTTTGACTTGAGTTTATACTACTAGCAATACTAGAAAATAAATGCTGAAATTTAGTAGTAGTTTGCACTGATAGATAGGTACAGTTTCAGCTTGCACAGATGAGCAATTTTGCGAGCTAAGAAGTGTTTTCCACTCTCGAGATGGTAGCTCATCATTTGCTTAAGTCTAGGATTGGCTGGCGGCTGCAATCAAATTCTGCCTCACAATAGATTGCCTCCAATCAAGGTGATCCCTGCCGCGTTTGAAAGCTCAAATAACCTGCAGTGAGTTATGCCTTGGAACCAGAGTGTGTGTTTTTCAATGCAACCATTACCAACACCTAATATTCTTCCTGTTGCATAAAAATGGATATACCCAAACCTAAACATGTCAAAAAAAGCGACAGTGAGAACCACAACTGGATTTGATGCCATCAAGCTATTCCAATCTGATTCAATGCCCAAACACAAATAATTGTTACTATTATTGATTGGATTGTGCCACGACCTTGTTAAGCGTCGACCTGCCTTGCTAGCACGCTAGAACGGGTTACTTTGTATGAAAGATAAAATCATTTATAGTGCTCCATATAATCGAAATTATAGCAGTTGCTGTCAAGAAAATAGAGTGACCATAAGCACCAGTTTTCCTATCCAAATCCCATATTTGTTCAATAAAATCCTGTGCAATATTGGGAGGTGTATCTCTCCACATCATGGGTATGCTTGACTGCAACCAAACTTGGGTAGAAAAATTGCACTCAAATAAGACATGAGCAATCAATTCTTTTTCGATGCAGCCAAGCGGGCATGTACTATCCTCTACAATGTGGTGATTTTTTAGGGTTTCTCTTACTGGGATTATACCTATACGGGCTTTCAAGATATAGCTAAAAACCTTAGGAATGGGGTTGGTTTTTTTTTTTTTTTTGGCGCGGGGTTGGTTTGGGGGACCTTGAGCTTGGGTGAAAGAGGATGATGAGTAATGGTGGTTGTTAAAAAGGAATAATTGGTATGCCTGTGGCGGATGAAATCACAGGTCTAAGGTTCGAACATTGTCGGCGACATTTGGGGTGGGAGGGGTTAAAGGATAAAAAAAAAAAAGAATAATAATAAAAAATGATTGGTAAACTAATTTGGTTTAAAGAGTCATTTCTCATTGTAATTCGAAACAAGGGAATTAGGTTTGTTGTTCTAATGGGTTATTAGTAACGGCTTGAACAAGGTTTTTAAGAAAGAACATAGCTATAGTATCAAAATCTTAATATCTCTGGTTGTTCTCCTCAATAATCAGATCAAATACATAATCCAACAACGAAATCACATTTAGAGACACAAAGTTCTTAAGAGGGTAGAAAAAATCCTGCCACTTATCATTCCACATATCCAAATCCAAACTTCCACCTACTGTCCATATAATTCTTTTTTAAACACCTCAAGGGTTGTTCCTAGTCCTTTCCAAATTGGCGAAGATCGTTTCTTTGAGAAGTTAACTTCCAAAAGGTTGGTATTAGGAAAGTAGATAGACTTGAGGATAGAAGGGAAAAAGCCTTTAGGCTTAGTCATCATCCTCCAAAACATCTTTGAGATGGAGAGACATTCCTAGGCCTTGTCAAATAAATATTAATACCTCCTTGATGCTATGGAGGGATGATGGTGGACCACTTAGCAAGATAATGGGAGTTACCCAATGATTACCTCTTCATCAGAATTCCCTTGTGAGAGACTAAATGTTATCAAGAATAGTCGAGGTAAGCATGAATGATTGCATATGATAAATATGTAAAAAGGTCACAATAGATTTGATGAAAGTAGTGCGCCCTAGTTGAGATAAGCATTTGTGTTACAATCCACTCAAATGATATTTGATTTTATCTAAGAGGCACTGGAAGTCCTTAACTTTGCTTCGGGAAAAAAAAATCAAGGGAATGCCAAAATACTTATTGATGCGTCCAAAATCTTGTCTCCTATAAGTCTGACCTGCAAAACAAATGTTAGATTGTCAAAAACCACATTTTCAGTATTTGAAGGCACTTCGATGCTTAAGTCAGTAACTCAGTTAAAGATGGAGATAAATTTGGAAAGAACTCAGTTAAAATTGCATACATTTGTCGAATATTTTCTTTACCTTTTATAATGGTTGTTGTTAATTCCCTACGTGACATAAGATGTGAGGCGCAACGAGGGGAGACGTTCTCTGTAACAGTCTTCTCCTTTATGAAGATATGTCCTCGAAGGAATGATTGGTAAGCCATTGGTATGCCTGTGGCAGATGGAATCTCAGGTCTAGGGTTTGAACCATGTCGGCGGCATTTGGGGCGGGAGGGGTTAAGGGATAAAAAAAAATAATAATAAAAAAAATTGGTAAGTTGATTTGGTTTAAAAAATCATTTCTTATTGTAATTCAAAACAAGGGAATCTGAGGTCTGTTGTTGGGTCTAATGGGTTTATTAGGAATGGCTTGAACAAGGTTTTTAGGAGCGAATATAGCCATAGTATCAAATTCTCAATATCTATGGTTGTTCTCCTCAATAATCAGATCAGATACATAATCAAACAACGAAATCACATTTAGAGACACAAAGTTCTTAAGGGGGTAGAAAAATTCCTGCCACTTATCATTCCACATATCCAAATCCACACTTCTACCTACTGTCCATATAATTCATCTTTAAACACCTCAAGGGTTGTTCCTAGTCCCTTCCAAATTGGTAAAGATCATTTCTTTGAGAAGTTAACTTCCAAAAGGTATGTATTAGGAAAGTAGACATACTTAAGGATAAAAAGGAAAAGACCCTCAGGCTTAGTCATCATCCTCCAAAACATTTTTGAGATTGAGAGACACTCCTAGGCCATGTCAACTAAATATTAATACCTCCATGATGCTATGGAGGCATGATGGTTGACCACTTAGCAAGATCAGGAGAGTTATTCCATGATTATCCCTCCACCATAATTCCCTTATGAAAGACAAAATGTTATAAAATATAGATGAGGTAAGCATGAGTGACTGCATAGGATAAATAGGTAAAAAGGTCACAACAAATTTGATGAAAATAGTGTGCCCAGGTTTAGATAAGCATTTGTGTTTTATTCTACTCAAATGATATTTGATTCTATCTAAGAGGTATTGAAAGTCCTTAACTTTGCTTCGGGAAAAAAATCAAATGAATGCCAAAATACTTATTGATGCGTTCAAAATCTTGTATCTTGTAAGTTTGACCTGCAAAATGTCAGATTGCCAAATACCACCTTTTTGGTGGCTGAAGGCAGTCCAATGCTTAAGTCAGTAACTTGGTTGAAGATGGAGATAAATCTGGACAAAACTCAGTTAAAATTGCATACTTTTGTCAAATGTTCCATTTACCTTTTTTAATAGTCATTGTTAATTCCATTCTTGACTTAAGCATGTGAGTTACAACGAGGGGAGACGTCCTCGTTGGGCCCATTCTATCACGACCTGATCCACATAGTAGTATATTACGACCCGATCCACATAGTAGTATATTGTCCGCTTTGGGCCTAAGGCCCGCAAAGCTTTAAAACGCGTAGTACTTTGTAGATCCAACCTCGTACATATATATTACATCACCCTCCCGCACCCAGACTATGTGGGACTATGATATCCCCTTTGTAGCTTGCCAACCCTCTTGGGATCCATGGGATTTTTGGCTTCTCCCGCACCCTCCCCATCAGGTCTGCCCACACAGGGATATCACAGTAATAGTCTCCTCCTTTATAAAGATACGTCCTTGGAGGAATGATTGGTAAGCCAGTGATATACCTTTGGTGGATTGAATCACATGTCTAGGGTTCGAACCTTGTCGGCCACATTTGAAGTTGGAGGGGTTAAGGGATAAAAATATTAAAAAAAAAAATTGATCGCTAAGCGGATTTGGTTTAAAGAGTCATTTCTTATTGTAATTCAAAACAAGGGAATCAGATTTGTTGTAGGGTTTAATGGGTTTATCAGTAATGGCTTGAACAAGGATTTTAGAAAGAACATAGCTATAGTATCAAAATCACAATATCTATGGTTGTTCTCGTCAATAATCAAATCAGATACATAATCAAACAAGGAAATCACATTTAGAGACACAAAATTTTTAAGGGGGTAGAAAAAATCTTGCTACTTATCATTCCACATATCCAAATATACACTTCCACCTACTGTCCATATAATTCATTCTTTAAACGTCTCAAAGGTTGATAATCATACACTTCCAAATTGGTGAAAATCAGTTTTTTCAAATATACACTTCCAAATTGGTGAAAATCATTTTTTTGATAAGTTAGTTTCCAAAAGGTTGGTATTAGGAAAGTAGACAGACTTTAGGATAGAAGGGAAAAGGCCCTCAGGCTTAGTCATCATCCTCCAAAACATATTTGAGATAGAGAGACACTCCTAGGCCTTGCCAACTAAATATTAATACCTCCTTGATGCTATGGAGGGATGATGGTGGACTACTTAGCAAGATAAGAGGAGTTATTCCGTGATTACCCCTCCACCATAATTCCCTTATGAGAAACTAAATGTTATCAAGAAAGTCGAGGTAAGCATGAGTGACTGCATAGGATAAATAGGTAAAAGGTCATAACAAATTTGATGAAAGTAGTGCGCCCTAGTTGAGATAATCATTTGTGTTTCAATCCACTCAAATGATATTTGATTATATCTAAGAGGTACTGGAAGTCCTTAACTTTGCTTCGGGGGAAAAAAAAAATCAAGGGAATGCCAATGCATCTAAAATCTTGTCTCTCGTAAGTCTGACCTGCAAAACAAATGTTAGATTGCCAAATACCACATTTTTATGGCCGAATGCACTCTGATGCTTAATTTAGTAACTCAGTTGAAGATGGAGATAATATGGACAAAGCTCAGTTAAAACTGCATACCTTTGTCGAATGTTCCCTTTACCTTTTATAATGGTCGTTGTTAATTTCCTGCGTGACTTAAGCAAGTAAGGCGCAACGAGGGGAGACGTTCTTTGTAACAGTCTCCATTATAAAAGTACGTCCTCGGAGGTGTAACTCCCTCCATGACTCTTTTTCTCTGTAACATTCTTCCCCCCTAAGAGAGAAATTTATCGAGCCTGGATTTGGGCCTCTGAGGACAATTTATGCTAACGAGCCCTGTTGGGCTTTTATGGCTGGATTCTTCTTTTTTGGGCTGTATGAATTGGCTTGGTCTCAGGATACTTGATCCTCATGATGGATGATATATGCCTGTGATGACAATCTTATTTGATGTATCATTAGCCACTCCCCCCTTAGTTAGTGGGTATGCTGGCCTGGCCACTAACTCAACGATGGTTGGACTTTCAATTTCATCATTGCCTCGCATTTAATGTTGTTAGCAACTTTTGGTGGGTTTGGTATTCTGATTTCTCGTTCATTTCCGTGCGCATTTAATGTTGTTAGCAACTGTTGCTCGGTTCTATAAAAGAGAGGGCGTGATAGGTTTGTTTTTCTCTTTATGCTATCTTTGGAATTAGGGCTTAATTTTCTTTCTTCTTCTTCGTTTTCCTTGCTCATTCATTCTTTTTCGATGTCCGCCGGCAATATACTAGATGGCAAGGTGTTTGTTGTTTGCGAAGCTTACTTCTCGACCAAGAAGGCTTTGCAGGCAACGTTGGATAGTGTTTGTTCCGACTATTCTCTGCAATCCGAACTCGAGATCGTTCTGCCTAGGACTAATTATATTGCATTTTCTACCTGTGTATGATCCAGTATTGCCTTCGATTCCTAGTCCCAGAGATATTTTTTGAATATTTAGATTTTTGGGGCATTCTTCCTGCTCAAATGAGTCATAATGGCTAGAGGGTTATGGTTTCTACTTACGCGAGAGCCATTCTCACTGGTATTCCCTTGACTGTTAGGGTTCTGCATTCGGTGGTTGGTCTAATTGTGACCAAGAATATTGCCTCTTCCGCTCTTCTATATGTTTTTGGAAGCTTAACGATGACATCAGGGATTGGTCGAGGTTCTGGTTTTATGCTTCTGTCAAATCCGACCATTTTAACTTGCGAGTTCGTCAGATTATAAGATTGTTCTGAGTCCCTAATAAATGGAGGGACCTGCAATTTGTATGTGGAAGAATAGATGATTAGTGATGGTTTCTTGAGGCTTCTTGTGGTTCCCGTGGAAGCATTCCTTTCTGAGGACATTGTGGCACGTAGTGGCTTGTATACTATGAACGAGGCGGAACGCGCTTCGCTTACTGAATCTCGAGCTGCTGAGATCGCTGCTCGTGCTGTTCATGTTGGTGTTAGTGATGCTAGCATTGATGGGAAAGTGATCTCTAGCATGGATGTTACAGATCTCGATGCTTTTGTCAACATTGGTGTTGCTGGTCCAACTACAAGGAAGATGAAGCTTCTGAGGCCTGCCAGTCCATCAAAGTGATTGGCGATAAGCTCTGGTCGTGTTCCCAAGGGGAAACAACTTTTTGATTCCATTAGTGGTACAACTCGGACTGCTCCTCGTCCGAGTTCTTCTGATAAGGAGGTTGGGAAGGAGGATGGTCTTTCTCTCGAGGAGGTCGAGGAGATGAATCTAATGGTAGAGAGGAGCAAGAAAGAAATAACTCGTCCGTTGGACGATAATGAGAAAAGGCTCCTTTCGGCTTATGGTGTGCCCGACTTCATTGAGTGGTCGGATGATGACCCTTGAGTTATTAACAACAAGATGCTTTAGCTTGTAATGGAGCAGTCCAATGATCCGAATACGACAAAGACTCTGGTCGACTTCCAATTCAATCCTTGATGTGACAGGAGGTTACTGATCGTGGTCAGAGTTCTGAGGTTCTTCCCTTTCCTTCTTCTCCTACTAGTATTGATGACACGGCATTGCTCCCCGTTCCTTCTCATATCCATCTGACTCCTGTTGCTACTGCTACTGCCCATTGTTCCACTTCTGCCATGACTGCTACACAGCGAAAATGCAAGAGTGGGTTTTATGTTGTTACTGCTATTCCGACCATTGGAGGTGGTTTTTTTGTGCTTCCTGATCCTCTAATTCTTCATCCACGGATTAGATGGAAGGATCCCAACCTGGAAGACATCGTATTAGGTCGGAAGGGAAGTTTTGTTGGTTTACTGAGATTGACGTGTAGGATAGTACACGCAATTTAATTAGATAATGGCATAGGCGGACAGCGGAGAGGGCTCCGATGCCTATACGGGAGCCTAGCAGTCATCTCGACTATGGCCTTAAGGAGATAATGGATGAAATGAATCACCTCATTTATGCTAGGGTGATGGGTCATACTATCAGGCTAGTCGTAGTCAGGTGGCTGCTCTTGAGAAGAAAATGGCGGCACAATTAATGGTGTTTTCTCTTGTTCTTCGTTAGTTGAACGTGTTGAAAGCGTAGTGCATGGAGCAGGAGAAGGTAGTAGGGGTTGCTCGGGCTTCTCTGAGGGAGGTGGAGGTTGCAAGAGATAGGTCTGCGGCTGGGCTTGAGTCTTTGATAGCTAAGTTAAACGGAGTCCATACTCAGTTAGACGAGGTGGAAAGGGAGCTATCCATCGAGAAGGCTAGTCATGATGAAGCCATGCGTTCTGTTATTGAGCAATCCGTCAGCCGCAAGGTTGCTGAGGAGCGAGTAGAACAGTTAACAACTGCACTTGATGAAGTTAATCTGAATATTTCCGCAATGTTGACCACTGTTGAATGACAACTTATTTCAACCAAGAATAAACTTGCTGCAACAAAAAACAAGTTGAAGATTGCGGAAGCAGAGGATTGGAGGATAATTGTTGATGGATGGATCGAGCTTCTAGACTGCATTGAGGGGATGGCATTGATTTGTCCAAGTATCATGATTTGGTCGATCAAGTTTTCGACGATGATGATGGCGATGAAGGTATGCCAGATCCCCCAAGTGATCCGGTGGACGAAAATCCATTATCTCATCCTTCTTCCGGTCTTGTTTCATCATTTATTTTTGTTGTTGAAGAGTTTTTCGTTTCCTCATGTTGCTGACACTGTTGCCCCTCTTCCATCAAATGCTCTTGTTGTTGATGATTATATTGTTTCTTCTCCGACTGTTCCATTTTCTTCTCCGGATGTAACATAATAGTTTCATAAATGAAAAGCCTTTCCTTGTGTTGTTTTTATTGTATTTTCTAATTCACATTCTCTATTTTTGAAGTAGTGATTTGTCTTAGATCAATTGCGTTGACTCATTGTATATGATAGATGTGTGTTCACCTCCTTCCCCGTACTCTGGTAATTTAGGCTTTCCGTATTTCTATTTTTACGCTTGTTTGTTGACCCTCCAAAGATTTTATTTCTTCGGTCTTGTCAATCAGGTTTTGAAGCTTTACTAGTTCGTTCTAAGATTTTCACGTGTATACTTTATGGTTGGATGTGTTGGTCGCTCCAAAAGGTTTCCTAAGTAAATCTTGACTTGTGTGTCAAGGCTTTTATAGCTGTACTTTGTGATTTGACGCATTGGTCGAACCGGAAGGCTTTATGAATATATCTTGACTTCGTCCAGATCTTTACCTCGTGGTCCGACATATTAGTTGGCCAAAAGGTTTTTATGAATACATCTTGACTTACATGTTCAGACTCTTACTTCATGGTTCGACGTATTAGTTGACTCGAAGTTTTTACAAGTTGACTTGTTTGTCGCAACTTTTACTTCGTTGGTCCGACATATTAGTCGACCCGAAGGTTTTACAAGTAAGTTGACTTGTATGTCCCAACTTTTACTTCGTTGATCTGACGTATTAGTCGACTCGAAGTTTTTACAAGTTGACTTGTTTGTCCCAACTTTACTTTGTCGGTCCAACATATTAGTCGACTCGAAGGTTTTACAAGTAAGTTGACTTGTTTGTCCCAACTTTTACTTCGTTGGTCCGACGTATTAGTCGACTTGAAGTTTTTACAATTGACTTGTTTGTCTCAACTTTTATTTCGTGGTTGATCAGATCAGAAGTTTGTTGTTTGTGTCTTATACGTCCTGACTTTTTGTTTATGGCTTGATATGTCGATTGCTTCGCATTGTTTGGTTTTGATGCCTTAATATTACTGTTTGGACGTAAGACGGAGGGTCCGAACTCACAGTTTTATTAACAATCTCATTTCAGGTGCTCAACAATCTATAGTAATGATGGTCATTCTCTTCTCATAAAGCTACACTATGTTGTGGGGTCTGCTTGTGGATATGCATTGCGTCTCTTTAACTGCTGCTCGATTGATGTCTATTCTTATGACAATAGGTGGTTGATTCCTACGATCCCTTGTTATTTGAAGAGTATTCATTTATGATTTTAAGTCGGATTTTTTTTCATATTGTTCTGGAGTATGCTTTGGTGCTGCTTTGCCTTGAGTAGCCTTAACTTGTTCATTACAACTTCTTTCCTCATGATTCTCTTGCAATTTTGACAATATTTCATTATGTATATTATTGTCGTGGGATAGCTAATAAACTCATAATGCTTCTTGATCAAATCCTTGGGTATGTGCTATTGACAGGTGGTTTTGACGAGCGAAGTAGAATCCAACACTGAATTGTCCAATCATGCTCACATCAGCACCAACTGCCAAGGCTTTCATACACTTTTGTACCAAGTTTTATTCGCCAAATCGAATTCATTTGTGTCGGTTTCGTTGAGGCGTTGTTGGCCTTATCATTGATAATGTTGATCAAGCTTGCGTTTGTCAGTGAAGCCTTTAGATTCAGTTAGTTGGTTGATCTATGCTTGAAGTGCAATCTTTCTGTGTTTCCATTGTGAGTTGTCGTAATGGTTTTTCTGGTCTCATTTGATGGCTATGGTGCTCCTACTTCGATATAGATCAGCTCGAGTAGGAGGTGTTATTGGTCATTTCTTTGGTTGGCCCGACTGTTCACTTCCTTTAGCTAAGTAGTGTAAGGCGTGTATTAGTTCTTTGGGTTGCTCTTTTGATCCCGCAATGATGTTCACCTTCTCTTTCCATTTGGGCTGTTTATCTTGCAGTCTGATGAATTCGTCGAATCGTCTTCTTTGAACCTAATGCTCAATTTCTTTTTCAAATTGTAGCAGTATTCGGTGTCGTGCCCATGATCCTTGTGGAAAGAACAACATTTGCTTTTATCTGGCCCTTCTGGGTTTCCTCTCATTTTGAGCTGGAGGAATATGAAGGTACGCCAAAAAGCAACAAATATCTTTTGGGACCGAAAAATTAGAGCCCCGATTGAAACATGCCCTTATGCAAGGCGATAAATCCTTCTGGAGGCCACAGCGGGGAGTGACCATAACCCAGTGGGACCAGTTCTAGATCCTCAGGAATTTGGTATGACCCTTGAGACTAACCGGACCAGGTTCATTAACCAACCTTTTCCAAAAAAACTCATAGCAAGTAAGAGGGACAACTTCTGATCGAAATTAAGTTCAACCTTATCCGCCATAAAAGAAGGTATGAGCTTTCAATTACACTTGTGTATGTAAAAGCAAGAATGCGGAAGCATGAGAGCAAAAAGGAGTTTCAGAAAAAATTGCAGAAATAAAGGAACCTTTCTCTCCAGAGAAGAAGGCTTAAATAAAAGCGAGAATTCACGCCCTTTTCGAGCAGTCACATACTCAATAAATGGCATGTGCCGCTCGAGGAAAACGTTTCAGACTGAATCATCACGACTGTACAGTTCTCCTATGAAGTGACTTAGTGGACCGACATGCTGGCCCATTAACTCGAGGGGAGCAGTTGATGATATCATCAACAGAGTAAAGCAGGCCTAGTTGAATTCCCAATCTGACAAAGCCCAGATAACACAAAGCCCACTAAGGCAGGGTCCAGGAGGTTGGACCCAATAATCGGTGCCTGCCATACGTCATATGGTCAAGCCCAATACCCGTAAGACTTAATAAGGCAAGTATCTAGGAGTTTGACCTAAGACAGACATGCCAACAATACACTGACTCTTTGACTAGGAAGAAAATACCAGAGTATAAGTCATGCACGAAAACTCTCTTGTATGAACAACACTCCACAAGGGTAGAATTCCCAATAGATATCAGAGTACAAATCATGTGTGAAAACTCTCCTACATGGACGACTCCTAACAAATAAATGATCTCTAGCAAGATGTCTTTCCCTAAACTACGCCACCAAAGGCATAACCGAATAAGGACCCTCGCATGATAAATAGAGTACAGGGTTGAGGAACAAAAGTACACTACATAACCCAGTTTACATCATTACACATTTCTCAAGCCTAGTCTGACTTAAGCATCGGAGTGCCACCAGCTGCCACAATGGTGGACTTTGGCTCACGTGTGTTCCTCGTGCAGGTCAAGGTCAAGGAATACATGATTCGACACCATCAGTACCCATGAATTATGTGATACTTATAAAAATGTATAACAAAAAACATCAAATAAAATAACAAATAAGAAAGGAGTTATTTTGAAATATAGTAACTGTAGTTAGGCTCGAGTGTAATTTTATTGGAAAAGACAAAATAGTATGGTCTCAGACTTCCATTTATTTTGGGAGCTACTATTCACACCTACAATATCCTTTTTCCACACCCACACCCATTTCAAAATTTGGATCCTACTCACTACGGCCACATTTTACTAATACACCCACATAACCCAAAAGCATGAAAATTTGAGAAAAACTATGTTTATCCATCTTCCTTTCTCTTTTGCATACAAACCCTAACCATCTTCTTCTCTAAAATCACGGAGTTCTTCTCCAAAATCCATGTATTCACATCTCTGCAACAATATTTCCAAGTTCAAACCACCTTGTGGATGCATGTCGCGAGGGAATAAAAATGGTGAATTTTTTTCTTTTCATTTTTGCAACTTAAATTAAAGATTTGAAGGTTGTAACTCAATATTCAAACCTTAAAATGATATCATCATACTTTGGTACTTTTACTTGATTTATCAAATGAAATCACAAGGTTTAGTCAATAAACTCATCAGAGTCCCGCCAGAGAAGATGAACTGAGGTTGTTCATCTCTAAACCTAGTTTCCAACGAGAATTTTTTAGAAAACATTTATCACTGGAGTCCATTTAAATTAAAATGAACATCAATTCAACTAAAATTAGTTTCATCTAGGTCCATTTGAGCTAAAATGAAAATTCAAAAGCCAAAATTTGAAGAAGTTCATATCACTTCCACTCGAAAACTACAGCTTGTGCTTAAGTTTTTGTGTTTTGAAATATACTCAGAAAACATGCATGCATTTGGTCCTATACTCACGATAATTATTGATTTCGACATGTTTTTCCATTAACTTTTCATTTAAATTTAACAAAATTTAATTGAAGCAACATGCACAAACACAATATCATAAAAGCCTACTTTCATTAATATATTTAAATATTACATAAAAAATAACTATAACATGAAGAAAACACAACACTAATAATCCAGGTGTTCAACAAAGTTCTTTAGGGGTGACCCTCGCAACCTTCTTCTACATCGGCGGAGTAGTAGTTCATAAACCAATTACCTCCATCACGTCATCATCGTCCTCATCGGATGGCGATGATTCCCCACCGCCCTCCTTTGAGTCATCTTCATCTTCTAAAGATGATGAGGAATGATGGCCATCATTCTCGAACAATTTCTCTTCTACGATCACCCATGTCATCCCATTTTTCTTCTTATTCTCTGAACCTTTTTCTTCATATTCTCTTATTCTTTCTCTTGATTTGGTGACGATCGCCCTCCCTTTTATAATGCTAAACTTATGTGACATTTAATGTCATTTTCTCTTCCGTTAATGCATTTGTCTTCCCAGACAAGCATTGAGATTTTTCTTACACATACATCATCACTTCCTAAAAAGGTTGCATGAATCTTTGATGGAAAATCGTTAATCTTCCCGAATCACAAGCTAGGATTTATTGTGTGTATTTTATAAAAGTTTCAAAAGATAAACTAACGAGTATCACAACATATACATGTTGTAATAATAGTGTGGGGGCACTCACCCCAATTTTCAGATATTCTCCATGTAACTAGATGCAAACAAACATTTAAATGGTCGATTAGATGAAACTACGAAGGAATATGTATGTATATTTAGTAAGCACCTTCACGCTTCTTTTTCACACAGTAATTATTGCACCGAAGAGAAATTAACGCTTCAGTGCTTTCTGACCAGAGAATATCTTGAATAGAGAAATGTAGAGGGAAAACGATGAATGAAGGAGAAAAATGGCGAAATTGACTGGAGAAGATGGGTTTTGAGGGTTTCTCTATGGGAAACCTCTCATAAACTCGCAGAGAAACCCTTGATTACGAGGGCTCTGACCCTTTTACTTATGAGTGTAGGAGTATTTTATTGAAGGGAACCTGAAATTTTTTGCATTGGTGTGGAAAAAGGAAGTTGTGGGTGCAAATAGTAGCTCCCATTATTTTAGTGATAAAGTGACTCAGGTTGGCTTAAAGGCTTAGCTTGTATCAAACAACTCACTTAGTTGTTATTTTAGTTGCATAGAATGACTAAAAATGTCTTTTCAAATGTTAGAATTACAAAAGTGTTTAATTCAATATACTTAAGTGTGTTTCACACAAAGGGCAGTTTAGTCATTACAATTGATGATACATCAAAATAGATTGATCGTCACGATCGTACACGTGGCATAGAGATTCATCACGAGGATATAGTGTCCAGCCTATTGGGTCTGCTCGTAAAGCCCAAGAAGAATAAAGCTAATTACTGAGGCCCAGACGAGGCCCGCCAATGAGGAAATGTAAATAGGGCCCGAATCTAGGCCCAAATGAATCAGAGCCCGAGTCCAGGTCCGACACGAGTTCTCTCATAAAGAAGAGGAACGTTGCACCAAAAAGAGCCGTGGAGGGAGTTACGCCTCGCCGAACGCATCTCCATTAAGGAGGAGACTGTTACAAGAAACATCTCATTCCGTTGCGCCTCACAAGCTTAAGTCACGAAGAGAGTTAACTGCGACCATTATAAAAGGTAAATATAACATTTGACACAAGTATGCAACTTTAACTGAGTTTTGTCCAAATTTACTTCCTTCTTCCAATAGAATTACTGACTTAAGCATCGGAGTGCCTTCGGCCACCAAAAGGTGGTCCTTGGCAGTCTAACGATTGTTTTGCAAGTCAAACTCATAGGAGGACAATTTTTAGACACATCAGTTTGGCGCCGTCCATGGGAAATGACGAATTTCCTTTCAAAAAACAAGATTCACAGTAACAAAGCTCATACAACTCGATAGAAGATCAATGGAATACTCCACAAATCTTCAATCTGTCAATTAAAGATACGACGTACTACGCAATACTGATCCAACGACGATCGTCGAAAAAATCATATCTATTGGAAAAGAGCTCCAATAGGTAACGATTCAAACATCTCTAACATCATGGGGAATCCCCTCAGATCCTCGAATAGAGATGCTTATGGCTCAGATGAACTGCGTAATCGAGATGGTAGACAGGATCATTCGAGACTTGAAGGGCAACAACTTTCAAGAAGAAATCACCCACCTTAAGAGACACCGGGCTAACAATAGTTCCAAGTGCAATCAAGAGTCGTTTGAAAATCTACAACTAAAAAATCCCAAATACCGAAGATTGTTCTCGACTTTGATAGCGAGTCGAAGTGAGGTCCTTGAAGCTATGGCAGGAAGAGAATATCTCAAATGGTCGTCGAAGATAAGAGGGGATTCGGAGAAGTGGAGCCAGAACAGACACTGTCTCTTCCACAACGATTAAACCCACGACATCGAAGATTGTCGCAGTCTGAAAGACAGGATTGAATGCCAAATCAGAGAAGGACGACTCAGAGAATTCATCGAACTTGATGGAGAAACAATCATTTAGAATGAGCAAGCAAAGAAAACAATCTATGTCTTGCACGACGCGGGCTGGGAATATGAGCAATCCAATCGATCCCGAAAGTATTGTTAGAGACTTACGTACAAAGATCAAATTCCAAGAACCATCCACACAGTGTGCAAAAATATTGCAAAGGACTCTAACCTTTTTCCAACGAAGATGTTGATAGGGTTAATTTCTCACACAGTGATGATTTAGTGATCTCGATCATAATAGCTAAAATCAAAAGAGTATTAGTCAACACCTACAGCTCGGCCAACCTCTTATACCTAACAACTTTCCGAAAGATGCGATTCACCACTGAGATGCTTTCACCAAGCGATCAATCCATGGTAGGTTTAGTGGAGAACAATGTCACCCACTGGAATGATTCAACTACCAGTCGAAACAGGAAAGCCAGGAAAGCAGTGAGTATTAATGACAGACTTTCTCATCGTTGATGTTCCTACTGCGTACAACATGCTACTTGGGAGACCTTGAATACACAAGATGGGCGTTGTCTCCTCTACTATGCACCAATGTTTGAAGTACCATATCGACAATGGCATCGGAAGGATAAAAGGAGACCAACTAGCAACCTGGGAGTGTCATTTTGCAGTAATAAAGACTCCCCATAAATATCAATTATTGCAATGACTAGAAGAGCCTTCACAACAATTTGATGAAACGAGTTCGAACCCTCCGGACGACAATACGACTCCAACCAGTCCATGAGATCGACCCAACATCGGGAAACCGAAAAAAGAAACAATTGAGGTCTACTTAGACATGAAGCAGAAAAGGCAGTCCGAATTGGCACAAAAATTCAACCTGAACTCACCAAGGAACTGATCAAGCTATTGAAAGATAACCAAGATGTTTTTGTATGGACGATGAAAGACATAGTGGGAATAGAACCATACATCATCTCCCACAAATTGCAAGTGAGTCCAGATAAGAAACCGATTAGACAAAAAAGAAGATCGGTGGCCCCAAAGCGTAATCAGGCGATAAACGAAGAAGTGCATCGCTTGCTAAGTGCAGGAATGATAAGAGAAGCTCATTACTCGAATTGGTTGGTGAACACGGTACTAGTAAATAAGGAGAATGGAAAATGGAGGGTGTGCCTGGATTGCATCAACCTAAATAAAGTCTGCCCCAAAAACAACTTTCCACTTCCACGAATAGATCAAATAGTGGATGCAACTGCCGGACACGAAATGTTGAGTTTCATGGATGCATACTCCGAGTATAATCAGATACAAATGTACCCTCCCGACCAAGAAAATACATCTTTCATAACGGAAAGGGGTACATACTGTTACCGAGTAATGTCGTTCAGATTAAGAATGCGGGAGCAACGTATCAATGGCTAGTAATTATGATGTTTAAATATCAGATCGGCAAAACAATAGAGGTTTACATCGACGATATGCTCTTCAAAAGCTCACTCAGAACATACCACGTCGTGGATCTCGAACATGCTTTCTTCGAGCTTTGGAAGTACAATATGAAGCTGAACCCGGAGAAATGCACATTTGGAGTGGAGTCGGGGAAGTTCCTCGAGTACATGGTCAACCAACAAGGAATTGAAGCCAATCCAAAGCAGATACAAGCGCTTTCCAACATGCAATCGCCAACGAACATAAAAAGCGTTCAAAATCTTAACGGAATGATAGCAGCTCTAAACAGATTTATCTCTAGATCATCAGACAAATGTCTGTCTTTCTTCAAAATCTTGAAGGGAAACAAGACATGCATGGGAAGCATGAAGCTACTAACAAAACCGAACCCAAGAGAAACACGATATTTGTATTTGTCTGTGTCCAACCACGCGGTAAGTTCAACACTAATACGAGAAGAAAAAGGGGTGCAAAAACTAATGTACTACATCAGCAAAACACTCACAGATGCAGATATCAACTATCCGACCCTAGAAAAACTAGCACTCGCTCTAATCGTGTCATCAAGAAAATTACGACCATACTTCCAAGCGCACCCAATCACGATTATGACTGAACAACCGCTTCGGTCGGTATTACACAAATCGAATCTCTCGGGAAAAATGGTAAAGTGGGCGATAGAGCTCAAACAATTTGACATCAGCTATGCCTCCAAAACTGCTATCAAAGCTCAGGCATTAGCGAATTTCATCATCAAGTTCATAGAAAGCAACAACCAACATGAGAATAAAGAAAACATAACAGAACAACCCGAACCAATCCCCGAATGATGGATCCTTCGCTGTGATGGGGCATCCAACGAAGTAGGAAGCAGAGCTGGACTAGTCTTGTACAACTCGAAAGGCATTGCATTAGGAAAAACGATAAAATTTAGTTTTGGAGCCTCCAATAACGAAGCTGAGTATGAAGCCGTGATAGTGGGGCTGTAGTTAGCAAAACCCTTGGGAATAAAAGAAATTATTGTCTTCACTAATTCCAAGCTGGTGGTCAATCAGCTGAACAACGAGTTCCAAGTAAATGACACCCGAATGAAAGTCTACCACCAGAAAACCACAGAGCTAATAGAAGGCTTCTGAAATGCAACCATTCAACGAAACGTGCGAGCAGAGAACAAAAGAGTCGATGAACTAGCAAAAGAAGCATGATCAACGAAGGATAATGACAACTCACTCGTCATGACACAAAGAAGCTCCATACTCGAAAATCAGTAAGAAGAAGCGTGCACTGTAAACCAAGAAACCAACCATACAACTCCGATCCTGGTGTATATATTAAACGAAGGACTCCCAATAGATAAGATGTAAGCCAAAATACTACAAAATCGGGCAGTAAGATACACAATGATCAATGACAAACTGTCCAGGAGGTCTCCACAAGCCCATTACTGAGGTGCCTTATACCATGAGATGCCAAATACGTCCTGCAAGAAATACACCACGGCACATCCAGGAGGAAGAACATTGGCCCACAAAGCCCTCACATTAGGTTATTAATGGCCAACAATGTAAGCAAATCTCAAAAACTAGTTCGTAAATGCGACAAGTGCCAAAGATTCGCCCCATACACCCACATGCCCAGACAAAATCTGATCCCAATGAGCACAATGGGGAATGGACATCGTAGGACCACTTCCAACATCCAATAAAAAGAAATTTCTCCTCGTCGCAGTAGACTACTTCACTAAATGGGTAGAAGTAGAGCCCCTAAAAAAGAATGGAAGCACAAGTCGAGAAATTTCTTTGGAGAGACATCATATGCAGATTCAAGATCCCAAGAGTAATCGTCTCGGACAATGGGATGCAATTTGAAGGCAAAAATGTTAGGGAGTTATGTGAGAATCTGAATATCCAGCAACATTTCTCCGTGCTAGCTCATCCGCAAGCAAACAGACAAGCCAAGGTCACTAACAGAACAATCTTGGAAGCAATCAAAAGAAGATTTGAGGCAGCAAAATAGCTATGGACATCTGAGTTACCTGGTGTCCTTTAGACGTATATAACAACAAAATGAACTTCGACAGAAGAAACACCTTTCGCCCTCGCATACGGATTAGAAACAATGATAGCCGTGGAGATCAGATGCCAACATTCCGAACCAAAGAATTTTGCGCTGCGGACAACATCGAAACATTAAGAGTCGGGCTGGATTTATTGGAAGAAGAGCGAGAAACAACCTCCATTAGAAATACAGCCTACCAACAGCATATGGCAGGGTATTACAACAAGAAGGTACAAATCCGAACTTTTAACGTCGTAAACTGGGTGTTACAAAAAGTTCAGCTAAACCCGAAAGAACCCAGCGCGGGCAAGCTGAATCCGAACTGGGAAGAACCATACCGGTAACAAAAATCAATAGACCAGGAACATACTGGTTGGAAGACAAAGAGGGAGAAATGATACATCGACCATGGAATATAGAGCACTTGAAAAGATATTATCAAAATACTCTTTCGCTCTCAATTTCAAAACCACAAAAATTTAATCGGGTCAAAACGCCAGATTAAAAAATCAACTCGAGAAAATACTCAGTACGGCTAGGGTATCAACAAATACATGTGCTTGACGAACGAGTCGAACATAAAACAATAACTTTTGGCCTGATCAACCATGAAGTAATAAAGTACCAGGACATAATAACCAGACTTTTACATCGACTATAATGTGCGACATAGTAATAAGAATGTGAAACAAGATTCCGTAAACTATAGCTTCTATATGACTAGAATGTCGAGCATCAAAGCCACCCATAAAAATCCGAACAAATAAGTCAGAAATCTCCCATAAATGTCAAAATAAAAGCTAACAAGCTAGACATATGGGACATAAAATGTAAAATAATATATTTTTTCATTTATCTTCTAAAAAAAAGATTACAGAAAAGAAGAAGAAAACAACAACTAAGAGGGATAATCAATGTTGTGGGCAGCGTTTTTAGGCAATATAGGATCAGAAGGCTCCTCAACATCTGGATCACCCATTGAATCCTGAACAACTTCCTCGACATCATCAAATTCCTTCTCAGCAAAGCAACGGTATGGAGACATGTCCAAACCTTGTGTCTACAAGAAATCCAGGAAATCATGGTGACCCTCGACCACTTTCTTAAAATCTACGGCCTCCGTAGCCTTCGGCTTCTCAATAACAGTTGACAACTCAGCTTGGGTTGATGCTAACTCTCTGTCAACATTCGCAAGCTTAGTAAAGACCACTGATTTGGTCTCTACAAAGTTGGAATTCAGCTGAGCGATGCGAACAGTAGAAGCCTTGAGCTTGACAGAACATTCTTCGGCAGAACGAACAACCTCGTCACTTTCAGTCCTTCGGTCGGACAACTCATTTTCAGCAACATCCAGCCGAGAACGCAACTTGCCCAATTCTACCACGGATGTCTCGAGGTCAGAAGCGAACACATCACGCGTAGCCTCGAGTTTCCTCAACGACACCCGCGTAGAAACAGTAGCTCTCTCATGCTCCGTGCACTGCGTTTACAACAAATCCAATTGACGGAGAACATGGGAAAGGACCAAAATGTGTCCCGATAATTTTCGTTCGAAGTGCGCAGCCTGGTCACGAGACGCCTTACAATCCGACCCTATAATGACCTCATAAGTAAGATGCGTCATCCCCTCCATAAGATGTTGAAGGCCATCGTCAATATGACGACGTGGTTGTCGCACGGGCATAAAAGCTCTATTAGCCAACTGCCTATGATAACCGCCAATGATGTAGTGAGCACTATCCTGCACATCTGCCTCAGAAGGTCAGAAGGTCTCGCCAAAGATAGGAGGAGCTGGGTGAAATGCAGAAGGAATAGTAGGTGATCCCGAAGTCCCAACCACAACAAAAGAAACAGTGAGCTTGAGATCTCGGGCTCGGGCAGCAACTTGATCCTCTACTGACAGATCGTACTCAAAATCATCCAAGGTCTTAGTACCCTTCAGATTCTTCGACAACCAAACACCTAGTTGAAGCATTTTGTTCTCAATAGCGCGCGAATCATCAATCGAAGGGCTGGCAGAGTCCGGCAAACCATAAAAAGCAACAAACTTTTTCTCGTGGTCATCCAGAGGACGAGAAACTTCCTTCTTTCTTATCTCGATAACTCGGTTTACCTCCTCATACTCGCAAGCAGAAGAATCATCCCTTCGAACTATTTCTTAGTACTGTTGTTATTTTTGCAGTGCAATTATTTATTATTTATTTTTGCAGCCACCACCTTCAAACAACGACGTGGAGTTGCCAGACTATAGGTGGTTGTGAATTCAAAATGTGCAGATCAGTGGCAGTCATTGTAAGTTTATTAGTGGCAGTCAACTTAAATATATGCTTAAACCCGACATAAACATTCCCTAAAGGGCTAGTTTCATCATTCCATAAACAATCAGAAAGAACAAATAGGTTGTGTAAGGACTCATTTTTTTGCTTATTCTATGATATATATAGGAGGTCAGGCTGCTTGAACACTGAGCATCTGGAATAGTTTCATTTCATTCCAATAATTCTCTGGTTTTGAAAAACGGAACTTTTACTGATTTGTCTTGTTTATTTTTGTTTGAAGGCTATCCAACTGAAAATTCTGCAGCACTGGGACCGACGAGTTTCAAGAAGAAAGGTGATAGAAATTTCATTGAGGGATGGTACGTTATGATCGATCTTGGCAAAAACTTATTCATTTTTATTCTTATTTAAATAGTTATAAGCAACTAATTGTTTAGTTCAATATGTCATTGATGTTGCAGCCTATTTGCTTTGTGATGCTGTTGGATCTGTGAAGATTGTTGCTTTTGATAAATGGAACCCAAGGATGGATAAAAAGAGGATTTTTGACTGAAAATATAGTAGATCAATAAACTAGTTTGGCTTTGATGATGATGTCTTCTTTCAAAGTCTGTATAGACATATTTGAGTCTATTTATGTGTTTATGGTTTGTCGAATGATGAAATTTAGGTATCTCTGACTTTGTTGATGTTACAATGGATAAATGAAACTGTAGTCATTATATATATCTTTGTCTTGAAAAAGGTGATTCGGATCCATTTCAATTGGTTTCTTTCATTTCCCATTGTGAAGTAAGAATTTAACTCCATAGATTCAGATCCATTATTGTTGGTTTAAGTCATGACAATTGCAAGATACATTAGGCTACAATTTTGTCTTGGGTATCTTGAGGAGTTGCTATTGCTCTATGGTATATGGCAAGGTAGAATGGGAACTAGTCAAAATTGATCAAAGCAAAAAGAATTCCAGCACACTAGTTTTTGCATTGATACCCAAAGTTGAATGATGGATTTCTGTCCCTTTGAGCTTTTTTCCCTATTCAACCACTAGTAAACTAAATCAATACTCATCAAACTTCGAATCCTCATAACTATCTTGGTCAGTGCTAGTGATTAAGTATATAATTGAAGCATCAATTGTTGCTAGTCTAATGATGAACGATACATAAGGAGCTAGGTTTATTGGACCGATCTTTGTGAATAAATAAATAAATAAATAAATAAATAAATGATTACAGGATTAAATGTGATAATGTTGGCTCAGGGCACAATTTAGGGCCATGAAAAAGGTGGCATAAAAAAGCAAGAAAACAAACCACACAAAAAAGCGCATTTAGGTAAGACCCTTTCATTCACACATAATTTCATCAAACACCTTTTCATTCAAAACCAAACCACACAAAACAAAATGAACAAAGAAAAGCTAAGTTCCATCATAACTTATGTACATATTACATTACACATCTTTACATCATTCGGTCAAGAACTTAAGAATTAATAGTACAATTAAAATAATAATTACTATTATTAAAGTGTTGATTAAGTCCCTCGTAAAAGCCCAATGATCATTGTTCCCTTGGTTGTCATTTCTTTGATCATTGACTTGAGCGGCTTGATCGTTAACTTTGACATCTTCATTGTTGTTTAATTCTTCCCGGTTTTCTCTCGCCACTTCTGAGCGAACCCACATCTCGTATGATCTTTCAGCTTCGGCAGCTGACATAAACCCCTTATAAACAGCACTGCGGTACCCTGATACCGCAGATAAACATGTTGGCCAATCCAGATATACTTCGGGTCTACGACCACGATAGACGACATATGCTCTGAATGTCATTCCTGCATTTAAAAAAAAATTCATAAAAGCAATCATCACACAAAATTCATTCTCACGGCTTTGCTTCAAAATCACCCAAAACCATCCAAAATTCATCAAAAAAATCTATAGAAAACAAAAACTTAATCAAAATCTTCCAGATACTCGTGTTGTTATAGAGTCTGGAAAAACAAAAACTCAACAAACAATCGTCTGATTTCAAAAGGAAAATGTGTCAAAGTTTAATGCAATATGGCAAAATGTGTCATTCAAAAGGAAAATCCCAAATGTTCAACAAACAATCGTCTGATTTCTCACGAGTTGAACACAGGTTAAAATGATGGCAGTGACAACTATTATGTTGAAGATGAGAGCAATCACTAAAATTATCTTTAATGAATGTTGAAGATCTGTGTGCTCTCCTCAAAAGTGCACAAAATGGGGTGACAAGAGCACCCATATCTTCAACATTTCATTCAAGATAATTTTGTGGTGCCCCATTTTGGCACCCATAACAACAACTGGGGCGAGGAGAGCACCCATATCTTCTCTTGTAAAAAAAATTATATTTTTTTAAGAGACTTTCAATTCGAGTAGAACAAAACCCAAACTTTCAATTGTTGAGGAATTTCTTCAAACAATATAAGTGCACAAATAGAACAACTGGGATGAAATGTTGAAGATGAGAGCAATCACCACTCACCAGTTCCAGATTCCGACTTTGAAAGGGTCGGATCGTCAATAAGAACAAGGACCAAAGCTTTGTGAGGACGAGATATGAGTTTGTGAGGACGAGATCTGCGACTGAGTTCTGAGTTGGTTGAAGGACGAGATAAGAGTTGAAGGATGAGATCTGGTTTTTGGTTCTCCTTATTTGGTTTCTTCTTTGGAGCCAACAATGAAAAAGAAAAATCAGACTTCGAGCAAGCCAAATAGAGAGTCTTCAACGCCACAACTCTGCCTTATAGTTTCGGCTCTGTTGTTGATCTCATATCAAATCGTCTCCTCTTCTACACCCAACAAAGCATTTAGCACTTTCGATGAGTTCAAACGTTGCATGAGCAGTGAGGACGAGAAGAGCAATTTTGTTCTTGAATCTGGACGAGAAGAGCAGTGAGGACGAGATCTCTGGTTTGTTCTTCTGAGGCTTGTGAAGAGCAAAAGTGTCTGATTTCTTCTTTGGAGTTGAAGGACCAAATCTGGGTTCCTTCTCTAGTTTTCTGGTTCTTTCCTTTTCTGGTTTCTTGTTTGGAGCCAAAAACCAAAGTGAAAATGAAAAATGAAGAATTGCTGATTTTGCCTCCAAATGAGGCGCACGTGCCCAGGAGGGTCAAGGCAGTCTCCCAGGCGCTCTACCCAGGCTGTGTAGAATTTTTGTTAATCTATTATCATTGAGATGATAGAGCCTAGCCATCCAAATGTTATTCTAGAGGAGAAGATTGTATAGTGAGCGTGGTGTCCAAGAGTGGGTTGTTTCAAAAGCAATAACTCTGGTCTTTATATGACGTTCCACCGTTTAGAGAGATGATGAAGAAGGGGGGAGTTGAGAATACCTCAAGATTACCATTAAAAAACAAAGCCGCCATTGGATATATTGTATTTGGGGTGGGCTATTTTGGTCCATTAATAAATTTTAATCGGTCAACGTCAATGAACTAACAACATCAGAAAATGAAAAATACACTCAATTAAAATGAATGTCAAAATTTATTAGGTATAAATTTGCGGGTGTCAACTCAAAAACACCCTTATTTAATTAATTATTCTACGGCAGAAGCTTCTAAATTTACATGGGCTTGAAAGAGATAATAGTGTAAAATAACTCAGCGAATTACTGCTTGAAGCAAAGTACTTTTTTACAATTCAAACCCCAAATCGTTTGGAAAAACACGGATACAACTTCTAGTCACTAATTTGACACTTGCACGTCAAAAAATTGTAGCCACTTTAGTATCTGTTCAGCCTGTTAGCATCCAATCATTGACATGGGAGTCCCACTGTAGTCTCGATCAATAATTCTAGACAACCATGTTTGCTAGCATTTTTTTTCTAATTTATTTTTACACTTCTACCATTTATATAGATAGTATTTGTGATTGTGTTTTAAAAAGGAGTAAAAAATATAAAAATACCAAAAAAATGCCAAAAAAGAATAGTGAAGATGACTGACTAAACTTACTCAGTTTCGACTCTTGCAAGTCTGGATGTCTAGAAATCTATGAATAACTGGATCTTCTTACTTTGGAATCTGAAAAAAGATTGGGACCTAGTAACATGTCTCACCACTGATAAGGGTGAGAAATGAAAATTTCGTCTCTCATTTGGAAGAAACGAGACAAGATAACGTGTTGCGAAAACCTAGCAAAAATTTTGGTAAGAGTCAGCTTGTTTACAGGATGGTTTTCGTCTATCTTCTGAAGCATTCTCAAGTTTCAGAAATGCAACGTAGTGTTCTTCCATTTCCATATGTCCTGCCACTTGCACTTGTAACTGCTTATAAGTGCGTTTGACCTGGGTTCAAACAAGTATGTATGTAACAGACAGATAGCAACCATACTACACCTAGTTCACACCACGTCAGTGTGTCAACTGTGTATGTTGATCCAAGGTCGTCACAGTCACTCTCAACTTTCAAGTCGAAATTCAAAGAAGATTCCTTTCCTGTTCACTGATTTTTCGAGGATAGCCATTTAGACTAAAAATACACAAAGAGACCTAGTAGCCTACCATCTTTCACTGGGTCTCCAGTTGATTGATCAAATAGATATGAGAGCAATCATTTCTATTCAATTTTGAAAATAGAAATAAAAATATGTACCAACTTCTGTCAATATTTCAGCAATTCTGTTATGCTCATTTTTTAAGCACATTATGTTGTTCAATCTTTAAACTGACAACTTAGGACTGTTCAGTCCTCAGAGAGTCGTGACACTGAGACTTCTAAGAGTCTGAAGATTTAAAGATAAAATAAATAAAAGTTGTTGAAGAAGCTTTGATCATCATGACCAGGATTTTAAACATAGACCCCAATTAACAAAGAACATCCTTCTATTCCAGAAAACAGATGGACAGTTCAAGCATGTGAATCATAATACAGCTCAGTCAAACGGGATATCAACAGAAAATTCAACAATTCATTTCATGCCTTAGCTATCACTTAGCAGGCTCTGTCATTTGGAGTAGTCTATGTAATTCTTTCATCTCCCATGGTATAAACAGGGTATATTGCTGACTAGGATATATTAGTAATCCACAAGTATACATTTGTGGATTAAATATCATTTCATTCATGAAACATAAAGCCAAGGACTTCGATTTAATTTTGGTTCCTGATTTTAAGAAATATTTTGTTTTGTATAGAAAAAACGTAAAAGCTCACACACTATTTTATGTTATTTTTTTAAGTGGAATATTTCGTTTTGTATAGAAAAAACGTAAAAGTACTTCATAAAAAGTCTCACACACTATTTTATGTTTTTTTTTTTTTTTTTTAAGTGGAATTCCCCTGAGAAAAAAAATTTAAATATTATGGATTTCGAAGATACTTCGGTAACTACAAAATAGGAAATATTTTGTGAAATTTCAACATTTTTTCGAGAAATCACATTCCTTGTATAAAGCTAAGAAATTCAAAAAGTATAACATAGGTTGCTTTTGATTTAGGTTACTTTTCTAAGTAAAGTTTTTCGTCGGTTTATCGCATTCTCTAATAATTTTCATTAGGAACATAAATATACACGAATTATCAAAAACTGCATACTGAAAAGAGGATTTCAATTTGCATAGTTTGGATGAGAAATAAAATGATTGCATAACATGCTAATCCAGAGTAATTCTGTTACTCAAGCACATTAAGAAGCTGTCACTCTCATTGAAAAGCTTTCACAACAGATGTATTCTTGACAAGCTCCAAGACGGAGAGCAGTTGAATATAGCCATTGGGCCATTGTTTACTCAGTTTTTGACTTCTCGAGAAAAGGGAAAAGAAACAATGAGTAGTGTCTGCACGAAGAACTATCATACACCAAATGAAACTCAATATCATGACACCATGCAAGCAATCAACATCAAGAAAACCCTATACCAACCAGGCAGTTTGAAGAGGAATACGAATGTTCCCTTCAATTCTATGCATCAACCAGTTCTGCCAAAGAACAGAATCTGCTTCTGCCCAAACTTCCTAAATTCAAAGCTTTTACTTACTAGTACACACATGCATAAATTCACCGAAATAAGAAATTCAGCCCTCGATGATGTAATATGCTCATTCATCTTTGTATATAAACTGAAAAATCAGAAATGTATTCTATAAAGCTTTCCAATTGAGAACCCCAAACATGTATCTTTTCTATGATAAGTTAATTTGCTAGTCGTAAGAGAAGCATTGGAGACAGAGAATAAACTTAACACCTAAAATCAATTGATGTTGCACAATGGACAAAAGAAAACCTGACATTCTTTTTATGAAAACACCAATTTACATGGTGATTGTAAATTTATACCACTAGCTGAAATCGCACACGCACCCAAACAATGGTCATCGTCAGATATCTATAAAACTCCAAAAAAAATTTCATCCCATTCTCGAATTCTTCTCTACTGCTGCAAAATCCCAAAAACAAAAAAATAGAAAAAGATCCCAAAGATTAGAACACTATAAGAATGTAGAAGAAGAAGAATTCATGGAAATCAATGGGGTTTTACCTTTTTTTTTAGGTTCTGTATCATCAGGAAGTCTGTATGAATCCACCGTAATCTCAGACAACCATAAACCCGGAAACAGAAGCTAGATAAATTGAAGAAATTTGAATTAGATGTATAAAAACCCAAGAGGATTTGCAATGTTAGATGAAAGGGTGATGAAAACTTACATCCAATTGCTTCTGCACCAACTTGGGCCGTTTCTTCGGCCTCCGAGAGGGTCTTGCACCAGTCATCACCCAGAAATCCTCTTCGATTTCGTCTCTGGCAAGCAAAGTTGAGAACTTTCTGCGCTGCTCCTTCTCCACACCACCAACATCAGTCGCAGCAGCAGCAGCAGCAGCAGCAGAAACAGCCCTGAAACGAAGAGATTTGAGCGAAGGAGTTTCAGAAGTGAGAGAAGAAGAAAGGTGTTGGTGGGGTTGCCGCTGGTCAAGTTTCGAACTTGCACCACCAACAGCAGCAGCAGAGGTTTGGTTTGGGGCTTTACAAGTAGCTCTCCTTGTCCTCAGATTCCATGGCCTCGCTGCGGCATTCGAAGGAGCCCCGGCATTGGTTTCTTCTTCTTCTTCAGAAATGGGGTGATGAGGAGGTGGAGGGAGTTTCATCCTCTGTTCCCCCTTTCGAACTTGGTCAATTCCATCATCACAGAAGACCCCTTTGTTGATATTCAATTTCCCTCCTCCAAATCCAAATCCTCCAATGGGTGGTGATGGTTTTCGAAAGACCCCAGAAGAAGAGCCCTTCTTTGGTGGTGGTGGAGATCTCCGCCTCTCTGATGGTTGCTCCAACAAATTCCTAATTACACCTTGGACTTTCCAAGGAGACGATATGCGATCAAAACCCAACCCTTCACCACCAGCAGAAACAGCAAGACCAAGAGAGGGTGTTGAATTGATCTTCATACAGCGAAGTGTCTTGTGAGTCCCCCATTTCAAGCGGGGGAGGTCGAAATTGTGGAGCGGCCTCGTCTTCCTCTCCTTGTGGTTCGCCATTGCTCCTACTTTCTGATTCTGATGTCTCTCTCTTTCTCTTTCAGATACCTCACAAATCTTTGAGCCTCCTCAGCACACAAACCTCCCTCCTTTTCTTCTCCTGATTTCGATCAAAATGAAATAAAAAAGAAAGAAAGAGAATCAAATCTCTCTCTCTCTCTTGGGTGTGTGCCTTTCTGAAATCGCCGGGAATCGTAGAAGAGAGCCGGTTAGTATAACGTTCAGGTTGCATCTGCTTTGCTTCTTGTTTGCTTATAAAATAGTTTCCAAGCGGTGGTACATCCTAAAATGAGCAGGGGTGCGCACTGCGCTCGCTCATTCGTTCAAATTTCCTCATTCGCTCATGTCTCAATATGGTTTGAGCCAGGTTTCCGCCCTCTTCCTACTTCTCTGCTACTATGTGATGTTAGTTAGTACTCTAGGGGGTGGGCGAACGGATTGAGAATCTGCAGGTTCAAAATGAATCCGACCGTTTTGTTTCAAACAGTTCGGATTGTAAGCTTGTATTTTTAGATACGGTTTGGATTCATTATAAAAAGGTTTGAGCCCAGTTCCTATTATTTAAAATAAAATGAAACGGTCCGGGTTGGACCCGTTTTAAATCACATTTTACAAGTTAGAAACCTAAAATAGAAAGTTACAAAGAAACCGTGTTCTTCTCTTCCCCTCTCTTCACTGTCTGTCGTTTCTCTCCACTAGATTCCAGATCTGTAGAAGTTGTACGTCAAAGAAAAAGATTTGAGTGCATCTCTACCTTACAAGTCCCCATGGAACACTTTCACTTTGCTTTGCTTCATGATCCAATTCCACTCCTTGCGATGAGTATACACTGACCTTGTATCTCCTAGCCTTCTGTTCGCACCTTTTTGGCAAACAAGCCATCAAAGAACAATGTTCAATGTCATCCTTCCATGTACTACATGAGCAGCAATCATCAGGCTTGTGGGGTTCCCCAACATGGTTCTTATTTGTAGGGCACCTGGGAACAATTGCCACAATGAATTCAACTCTTTGGGAGGCAGGTCTACCCCAAACCATATCATACATTGTAATTCCTATTAGCATGAAGTCTCAGGTCAGGATAGGCATTGGCAATACTAAATTTACCCCTAATAGAACTAAGCCAAACAAGTAGGTCTTGCTTATTAGGTTTACGTGCAGGGACAATAATTGTGTTTAGCGAATTTGACAAACATTTCAAGAATACCAAATGCGTAATGTACCTATTAGTTACTAATGGAAGAAAAATCATTTGTGTTTCTCAGTTTTTTCTTCAAAGCCATTCACTTTTTTTTTTTTTATTCATAGCATTTCATTTTTATTCAAAAGTCAATCTAAATGGATCTTCTAACTTACCATATCGTCATTGAATCACTCCCTTCTCTGTGCCAAAAATTGGCAGTGTACTAGTATGCTTCCATATCTTCATATTTGACTTTGTTGGATTCATATCCATTTTGATTCATAAATATCCATATGGAATCAGTTATGGTTGCTTACATACTCGACTACTCATGTTACTTTTCCATACTTATAAATGTTGATTTCCATTTTGATTCATAAATATTCATATGGGATCAATTGTGGTTGCTTACAAACTCGACTACTTGTGTTACTTTTCCATACTTATAAATGTTAATTTCCATTTTGATTCTTAAATGTCCATAAGAAATCAGTTGTGGTTGCTTACATGCTTGACTACTTAAGTTACTTTTCCATACTTAAAATGTTAATTTTGAGTAGCAATGCATAGTTGCACACTTGTGTTTTCGATGTTTATCATATAAAAGAGATCGTTTCGTACCTAGCCTTTGTCATTACAATGTTGCTGAAGTAGGATTACACTTTTTTTTTCCTTTTACGTTTTATTATCCACTGGATTCATATGCTATTGTTTGCAGTTTGATATTAGATGTTGTAATGTTGTAAATTGTAATGCGATAAGTATTGTTACAGTGAGTGTGTTGTGATTGCATGTGAATATTGTACAGGGAGTATGTTACATGCACTTCTTGGCATTGTTACAGTGAGTATGTTACAATGAGAGTATGTAACAATATATTCTTGTTATTTTTGGTATTGTTACACTGAGTATTGTTTGAGAAACTTGTATAAACAAGAGATAGAAACCTTTAACGACATATAAATCAATACAATCAATACCAAGAATACATTCATATACTCATTTTGGAACCGCTTGGAACCGGACCATTCCAAACAGTTCGAGTTAGGTTTGGTCCCAATGTTCAAAATGAGGGAATCCGAACCGGACCGAATCCATTAAATTTAAACGGTCCGAGTTGGGTTCCTCAAAATTTGGAACCGATCCGGACCGTGCCCACCCCTAGTTAGTAGTGCCCAGTTATTTGTTCTTGGGGTTATAAGTTTTTATCCTTAGAATTTTGTTGATCATTTTGGCATGTCTGAGGTGAACATTGACACTGAAGAAAGATTGGGAATTTTTCAAAGTTAACTACTTGCCCTAAGGCTTCATAGTAAGAGTGCAATATCTATTTGACTTTGTGCGCTTCATCCAAGGAGGTTCGACATAACAGCACAAGATCATCTGCATAGAAGAGGTGGATGATCGATGGTGAATGCCTTCTTATTTGGTACCCTTGATGAGCCCATTCTCTTCAGCTTGGTTGAGAACCCTAGTAAGAACTTCAACCATAATAATGAAGAGATACGAGAATAGAGGGTCTCCTTGTCTGATGCCTATCAAGGGTCTAATGGCTGGTAGCGAAAACCCATTGATGAAGGACTTGAAGTGAAGAAGTAGATATGCATTGATCAATGAGAGTGATCCAATCGGATGCAAAACCCACCCTCCTAAGAATGTTAACCAGGAAAGGCCATTCAAGTTTTTCATAAGCTTTGGCCATATCCATCTTGATGGCCATCCAACCCTATTTTTTTCGCCTGCTATTTTTCATCTGAAAAAAAGTTTCATGTGCTATGCTAACATTATCAGCAATGGATCTACCTTTTAGGAAAGCACATTGGTCGAGGGATATAAATTTATCAAGGAGTGGTTTCATCCTATTGGCCATGAGTTTGGAATTTATCTAGAGAACTTGGATTGTAGATTTTGGGAATGAGCACAATAAAAGTGACATTGAGCCTCGAGTCAAACTGTTTGGTAGTGAAAAAAATTTAGACAACCTCAATCACATTAGTTTTCACAATTCCCAATATTTATAAAAAAAAGAAGGCGTGGTAGCCATCTGGGCCAAAGGCTTTGTGACTGCCCATAACTTTGATAGTGTTAAACATTTTCGACTCTTCTGGGATCAAAAAGAGGGTAGAGTTCTCATAGTCAATGATAACTATGTTGAAAAGAGATAATCTCAGGGGCTTGGTTAGGATTAGAAGTTTGAAAAATGTTCTCGAAATATTTATGAAGAACTTGACCAATTTGAACTTGATCACTATGCCAAACATCAAAATCATTTTTGATCTGCCAAACGAGATTGCGTTTTCTGGAGCATGAGGCTAGGTGAAAGAATTTTGTGTTTTATCACCCTCAAGAAGCCACGTGGCTCCTAATTTATTTTTCCAAAACAATTCTTCCCTAAGGAGAAGTTCAAAGAGATGTTTTTCTAGAACTGAGGTGGCATTTGCATTGTCCAAGGATGGGATTTCATTTTGCAATTTGTCCAGGGCCTCAAGGGTGTCCGAAATACTTTGCTAAATATTACAAAATTTAGTTTGATTCCATTTCGTAAGCTTGTAACTAAGCTGTTTTGCATTAAGATGGAAATTAACTAAGGGGAGCCAGTGGGCTCTGGGCTGCCAGGATGAAGTGATGATATTGCGACAAGAAGGTTTGGGACCAGAGTTGACATTTGAAATGAGTTGTAGAAGAAGAGCTCGATGGTCCGACGAAGAGGTATGGATAGTTTTAGCCGTGGCCAAATTGAAACAGGTGATCCAGTCAGTGGAAGCTAAGACTCTATCCAGTTTTGCTTTGGCTCCATTTTGATCTCTTCTTTTGTTATTCTAGATATAGTGGGAGCCTTTGAGAAGAAAGTCTACGAGATCATGAGTGATAATAAAGGTTTTCAAGTCAACCAGACTGGATTTGCAAGGCACATTACCTCCTTGTTTATTACTGGGAAGAATAATGGAACTGAAGTCCCCAATGATAAGTCTAGGGAAAGAGTGGTCATCACATATAAGGAAGAGGTCAGCCAAAAACTTCGTTCTAATAAAGAGATTAGGCTCACCATAAACAAATAAAGCATACCAAGTATTATCAATAAGATAATTTACAATAAGAAATAATTGAAATTTGAATACCTTCTTTTCAAAAGAGTACTAGTCCACCGGATAACCAAGTTGCAGGCACAGAGGCTCCATGTATGTATCCAAGTCTTCGTCGAGTGCTCTCAATCTTCGAGGAGGAAGCTTTAGTTTTGGAAAGGAAAATGATATCAAGATTGGACTGATGGGAGAGAACTTTCAGATTCTAGAATGCGCAGGGAGATCCCAATCTCCTCGCTTTCCATGAGAGTATCATGTATGATGATACATCGAAATAGACCGATCATCACGGCCATACACATGGCAGAAAACATCCATCGTGAGGATATGGCGACCCATCAGTTGGTCGGACATCCACTCTCCTTGTGAGAGGTCGCGGGTTCGAGACTCACTAGTTAGGATTTTGTGAGTTTTCGCCCGATTATTAGGAGCACATTTGCTCCGCCGTTGATAAGCCTTCGGGTATTGAATGCAGCTGCTTAGATGGACTAGATCAGAGAGAAGCGAAAGCGAGTCTTCATGCAAGGTGGAGGCGATGGACCGGAGCGAAAGCAAGTCTCTATGCGAGATGGAGGCGACGAGGACATTAAGTGGCAACAATATTGTAGCCTTCGGGTCTGGTTTGGTTAACCCTATTGGGTCAGTCATGTAGCCTTCGGGCATGGATTCATAAATAAATAAAAAGGGTCAACGACCCAATTTTTTAAAAAAAAAAAAAAAACCCAAAAAGAATAAAGCCAGCCACAGAGGCTTAGACAAGGCCCACTACAAAAAAATATAATCAAAGCCCAAACGAATCGAAGCCCAAATCCAGGCCCGACACGAGTTCTTCCATAAAGAAGAGGAACGTTGCACAAAAAAAAGTCGTGGAGGGAGTTACGCCTCCACGGACGTATCTCCATCAAGGAAGAGACTATTACAAGAAACATCTTCTTCTATTGCGCTTCATATGCTCAAGTCATGCAAAGAATTAATCACAACCATTATAAAAGGTAAAATGAACATTCGACACAGGTATGCAACTTTAACTAAGTTTTGTTCAGATTTACTTCCTTCTTCAAACAGAGTTGCTGATTTAAGCATCGGAGTGCCTTCGGCCACCAAAAAGGTGGTCCTTGGCAGTCTAACATTCGTTTTGCAGGTCAAACTCACAGAAGAACGATTTTCAGACGCATCAGTTTGGTGTCGTCCATGGGGTATGACGAGTTTCCTTTCTAAAAATAAGATCTACAATGACGAAGTTCACCAAAATCTGATAAACAATCAACATGCTGTCAGAACAAATGACACACCCTACAGATGCTCAACTCGGTGACGATAACAACTTTCCTATTGGCGACAATGTATCACAAGTAGCTCACGAACAAGATTTAGCCAAATCATTGGGCCAATGGCACCCGAGAATCAAGACCCACAACAGGCAATAGCCCATACAACCTAGACATCCGGTGACGCTGCCATGGATCCTTGGGTAGACCTGCTTATGTTCCAGATGAATTACATGACGAAGATGCTAGATAAAATCACCCAGGAGCGCATCTAGCTAGTTGATCCCATCCAAGCACTGCCCCAACAAAACTCTGCCAACCGAACTCAAGGGAATGACGAAGTCCCAGCAGAACCCCAACAGGAAAACTTCGATAGCAATGAACTCCTCAAAGGCAAGACTCCACAGTGTGACGGAACGCTTGCTGGGATCTCGTTCCGAATCAGAGTCACAAATTCCAATGTATTGTACAAATTAGCCATCCCACCATTCTCCGACGCCCTCATGAAAATTCCCATGCCGAAAAAGTTCACACCACCAAGTTCGAAGTATATGATGGTACTACTAACCCAATAGATCATCTGAGACACTTCCACCACATGATGGCCCTGAAGGAAACCACATAGTCGATCTTATGCAGAACATTCCAGACTAACCACATCTCCATAGTGATGAATTGGTTCAACAACCTACCAACGAGGTCAATAAACTCTTTCCAGGTGTTAGCCACCGCTGTTAACACCAGATTTAGCATGAGCCAGCGGATGAGGAAATGACCACACTACCTCCTCCATATCAAACAAAAGCTCGAAGAGACAATACAATAATACCTTACTCGTTTCACCAACGAACTGACGATGATCAATGGATGTGGCGACAACACAGCAACTGCAACCTTCATCGTCGGACTGAAGAGAAGGCCATTATTTGATGCTCTTAACCTGGAAACTCCAAAAGGCATGACAATCTTATTGAAAAAAACCCAAAAACACATTTCTCTCAAGGAGATGAAAGCAGCCAGGAGGAAGAATGACCAAAAAAGAGAGAGTCATTCAAGGAAACGGGAAAGAAAGGAAGAAAAAAGGCAGGATGATGGATCACGGGAAGATAACATCCATTTGAAGAGACATCAAAATGGCGGAAGAACCGATTCAAACCAACAAGTGTTCGAAAAGCTACAATCAGCACGACCCCGACATGAGCGAGCAACGAGCATGATGAAGAAGACATACAAATCATATACAACCTTGAAAACAAGTCGAGCCAATATACTGAAGCACATAGCAAAATGGGATAACATCAACTGGCCACTTAGGATGAGAGAAGACTCAAAAGAAATAGACAAAAAAAAATATTGTTACTTCCATAAGGATCATGGGCATGATACTGAAGATTGCTACAATCTGAAAGACAAAATTGAGCATTGGGTTTAGAAAGGATGACTCGACGAGTTCATCGGAATGCCAGATAAACAACTCAAATGGAAGGAGAAAACAGATACCACTACGTGATCAAAAGCCCAGAGAACTAATATATGCCCTACACTGCAGGATCGGAGGAAGCAAAAAAGTCAACCTAACAGAAGAAGTAGCCAAGAAAACCTCCCACTCGAGCTGATTTATATCATAACAGGAGTACTAACGAAACCAGACAAGCCATTTTTCAAATGCATAGAACATGGAAAAGTTTGCACTAATCAACTAACGTGATTCAAGGACCTTACCGACGAATGCAAGCTTGACCAAAATCACCAACGACAAAATTGAAAGCAATGGACTCTACCGAACCTCAGCGACTGACACCAAACACGAAGCTAACATAAGCACGATTGGACAATTTGGTGCAGATGTGAGCATGATTGGACAATTTGGTGTTGATGTGAGCATGATCAAACAGTTTGGTGTTGACATAAGCATGATTGGACAGTTTGGCACTAATGTGAACATGATCGGACAAATCAACCCTGAGTCTGTTAGCCACGACAACATATACAACGAACAAGTAAAGCACAACCCATAGCAAATACAACAAATAAAAGCGTACAAGACAAAGCAACTAAAATATCAATCTTTAATACGAGGATTGACATCAGGCAAAGAAAGACAAAGCAACGAAAACATCAATCTTCAATATGTGGATCAACATCGGGCAAAGAAAGACAAAGCAAAAAAAACATCAATATTTAATATGAGGATCGACATCAAGCAAAGGAAGACAAAACAAATCGCTCTTCAAACTAGCATAAATGCTTCAACAGTTAGGGCTGGTCAGAGCATTCGAAAAGGAATATCGATAAGATTACAAATTCAGAATCCTCATTTTATGCATGGATGACAAAGTAAACACGTCAAAAATTAGCCATACAAAACAATCAACATACCTAGCAATAAAAAATCAGGACGAAAGCCAGATATGTATATTGAAAACTTCTGGTCTGATCAACCACGAAGTAAAAGTTGGAAAAATGAGTCAACTTAACACCAAAAACTTCGAATCAACTGAGACGTCGAGCCAACAAATTAAAAGTTGGACAAATGAGTCAACTTAACACCAAAAATTTCAAATCGACTGAGACGTCGAGCCAACAAAGTAAAAGTTGGACAAACGAATCAACTTAACACAGTAAACTTAGAGTCGGCTGAGACGTCAAGCCAACGAAGTAAAAGTTGGACAAACGAGTCAACTTAACAAAAAAAACTTCGAGTCGACTGAGATGTCGAGCCAACGAAGTAAAAGTTGGACAAATAAGTCAACTTAATACAGTAAACTTCGAGTCGACTAAGACGTCAAGCCAACGAAGTAAAAGTTGGACAAACGAGTCAACATAACACAGTAAACTTCGAATCAACTGAGACGTCAAGCCAACGAAGTAAAAGTTTGACAAACAAGTCAACTTAACACAGTAAACTTCGAGTCGACTGAGACGTCGAGCTAACAAAGTAAAAGTTGGACAAACGAGTCAACTTCAAGTCAATTGAGATGTCGAGCCAACAAAGTAAAAGCTAGAAAAACAAGTCAACTTAACACTGTAAACTTCGAGTCGATAGTGACGTGGAGTTAACAAAGTAAAAGTTGAACGAACGAGTCAACTTAATACAAAAAACTTCGAATCAAGTGATACATGTGGCAGAGAACATCCATCACGAGGATATGGCATCTCATTTACTGGGCCAACTCGTAAAACCCAAAAAGAATAAAATCAACCATAGAGGCCCAGACAAGTTCCACTACAAGAAGATATAATCAAAGCTCGAATCTAGGCCCGAATGAATCAAAACCCAAATCAAGGCTCAACACGAGTTCTCTCATAAAGAAGAGGAACATTACACAAAAAGAGTTGTGGAGGGAGTTACGTCTCCACGGACACATTTCCATCAAGGAGGAGACTATTACGAGAAACATCTCCTTCCATTGCGCCTCATATGCATAAGTCACGCAGAGAATTAATCGCAACCATTATAAAAGGTAAAGAAAACATTCAAAACATGTGTGCAACTTTAACTGAGTTTGTCCAGATTTACTTCCCTTTTTAAACAAAGTTGTTAATTTAAGCATCGGAGTGCCTTCGACCACCAAAAAGGTGGTCCTTGGCAATCTAACATCTGTTTTGCAGATCAAACTCACAGGAGGATGCATCAATATAGACCGTGGCGACCCTTCATCGGCAGTCACCCGAACCTTCTCCCAAGTTAGATGCAAGACACTGAGTAGAACATGTAGCTATAGCCAGATTAGTGGGTGGAGCAGATTCATTCCCATTATGGTCATCCTGGGTTAAAAAGGCTTGAGAATGAGTAGAAGGAAGCCATGTAGAAACTGTCCAAGTAGGAGTGTGGTCATCTTTAACACTAATAGCTAGGGATGTCTCTTTCCTAGAGGGGATTGACTTGGTTTTCTTAGCAAGCATAAGACAAGTCTACTCAGCTAACTGACTGGGTCCCCCCTTTCTTTTGTTGCTGGCCATTGGTAGAGATATCGGGTTCATGTTGTGATTCCTTGCCAGTCTATCGATTTGTGATCGCCTGGGAGGTGTTGGATGTTCAAAAAATTCAAGTTCATATGCATCATAACATAAGAGAAAATATTCCTAGCAGTAATGCCTGTAGAAGTAGGTGAAACCTGTTCTAAACCCGGATTACTTAAGATAACAAGAAGTGTCTCCACTCTGGGGAACATGGTGTTGGAGGGCTCAGTTGGGCGAAGCCATGTGAGAAGTGGATGGGTAAGGATAAGGGAGTGGTGGTGGGGTTATAGGTACACTGTTTAGTAAAGGTGTAGCCTTCTCTGTTGAAATGTTGTAATTGGTATTGAGTAAAAGTAGAGAGTCTCTCACACCCAACATGGTCAATGAAGTGGTATTTGATGTAGTAGGCAGAGAGGTGGGTATATGATGGGTGAGAAGTTTGGATTTCAGAGGAGGATGTGTAGGGAGATGGGAGTAGGTGATTGGATCATATGGGTTAGTCCATTGCATGAATGAAAAAGGCATTGTAGTGTCAAGGGAAGATAATAAAAATTCCATGATGTGTACTGTGTTCAAATTATTGTGGAATGGAGGGAGGGTGGAGAGTGGTGATGGAATGTCAACTGATCCCATAGATATAGTCACAGGGGTGTTATGTGAAAAGGGGAGGTAGCTGTGGAGTGTCATTGGTGTTGGCCTGAAGATTGGTAGCAGTTAATCACTGTGAGCAGGAGGAACCCGTCTAAGTGTCAAGGAAAACAGCGAGGGACCCCACAGGTAGGGGGGGAGGGGTGGTGGGGTAGGGGGGGACCGTCCATCCCCCTGGGATGCACGCTTGACTTTTCAACGCACGCATCCCGGGGGGGATGGACGGCCCCCCACCCCTCGCTGTTTTCCTCGCCATTTCCCTCGACAGTTAGAATTTTTCGAGCAGGAGACATGAAACCCTAGGCACCTCTAAATTCGTCAAAATTGAGTGGGAGGCTGTGGGGTTGTAACGGACAAAAACACCCGTTAAAACTTTTATTATCTCCTTGTTATGGTTGCCATTAAGACCATCGTTACTGACGCCATGAGTAACATCGTTAAGACCGTCGTTACTATCTTTGTTACCAGTTCCGTTACTGTCTCGGTGAGGAACTCCGTTAGTAACACCGTGATGACCTCCGTTAACCGTGTTGAGAGAAACTTGAATAGAGTTACAGTTCACTGGGAACCACCTATTCCGATCGGCTGTTGGATGTACCTGGCTGTCCAATAGCGGCTGAAACTAGGACCTGGACCAAAATTTTTTGGCTCTTTTCGACATTTCATCTTATTCATTCGATTGACGGGGAGGTCCAGTCTATCTGGTGCTCCTTTTGGCATTGTGTTTGTTAATGAGGAAATAGCTTGAGAATATAATGGACAATGATGACGAAATGTATGTCCCATAAATCCACAACAAAAGCACAAATTAGTTGCATCCTCATAGCAGAACTTCACCAAAAAGAAGCAACCACCTTCAATACCAAAGTTGGTGTTCATGGAGTAGGGGAACTATTTAAAACTATCCAACCATACTTTAAACCTTATGAAAGGGATGGTTGTATCTATAACAGAGTTCAAGTCTATCTCCATAAGTTGGCCTATACAAACTACCATGGTTTCCACATCGTTCATTGTAAGTTTGTTGATAGGGTATTCATGGAAGCGTAGCCAACAAGGGGTAAGGGCAAAGTTAATGGACATTAGGTCCGACTCCCACTCTTTAACCGAAACTAGCCATTCAAAAAGCACCCAAGGGCCATTGTTAATAACATTTTCCTTTCTACAAGGGTTTCGAACTGGAGGAGATAGTAATGTGCCTCTTTATCATTTGGGGAATGGATTATTCGACATGAAAAGGGTTATTCACCTCCCACTAAAGGACCATTCGATATGCAAACACTTCCTTCCTTAGACTTTGGTTGTGAAAATATTTTGCAATAGCACGAAGTTGTCTTCTAGAACCAATAGGATTGGGGTGAGATTCAAAAGATGGAGCGGGGATAGTGAGATTTTGAGCCAGTTGTACCTCTAGGTGTTGAATCATAGAAGAGGTAGATAAGGATGATGGAGGGCGAGGTGTAGGCATATGTTGGGGACTGTAGGTGAGTTGGGGATAAGAACTATTAGTTGTGAGATCGTGGCGTGTAATTGGATTTGTCATGAGCAGGAAGAAAGTATAGTGGTATTGAAGGTGTGGAGATGTTCTAGAGTTGGTGATGGAATTGATGGACCATATGAGTGTGGAGAGAGTTGTTTGAAGGCTCATTGAAGGTGTTAAAGAATTTTCATATTCATTACTGATGCAGTCTTTTTCCGCTCCCTGCTTTGACCTAATCCCGCTGACCTGCTGACTTGCACAAGTAACGCACGTGAGCCATAGACCACCGTGGGGTGGTCGATGACACTTCGATGCTAAAGTCAGATAGGGTTCTGAGGAAGGCGTAACGTTGTAATATCTTACCAACCTCGTGTCTTATTTATAGTGCAAGGAGTTCTGGTTCTACCAGGCCATCGTAGGCGTAGTTTAGGAAGGAGATATTCGTGGAGATCCCTCTCTAATTAGGAGTCATGCAATAAGAGGGAAGTTCCATGTTAGCTCTGTGCTTCTAGATACGCGGGAGATAGTTCCCAATCCAAAAGCAATCCGTAGAAGGGAGTTTCCTTCTGTGGAAGATACTCTGGTGTTTGCTTCCTAGTTGCAAGCGGATAGCAGCTGTAGTTGCATGTCCGAAGCTGATCCTTGATATACTTGCCTAAGGAGGGCTTATGAGTATTGAGGATAATTGTGAGACGCGTGGGCCTAACATGCTATGAGAGTCCGGGTCCGCCTGGCAGACTACAGTGAATGGGCTTAGAACCGCTTCGACCGGATCAACATTGGGCTGATGTTGGGGCCTGTAGTTCTTTGACATTATTATGACACGTGTACGGCTCCAGGGTGTGACCGTTTTTATGTATCATCCATTTTTACGTCACATCGATTTTCTAAGTCATCTCTTAAAGGGATGTGCCGCTCAAGATGATTGAGTCTGAATCGTTGTTTGAGCCAGGCGCTACATTAATTGAACGTGCGTTGGTTTTGGGGAAAAGAGGCGGGAAGCCAACCTCTTTTTAGGTCATCTACTGTGTAGAGTCTAATTTTTCTACTTTCCTTGCTTTCGAAGCTACCGCTCTGATTAGAAAAGATTCTTCATCTTCCTCATGGCTCAAGAAAACCTTCTTGATGACGTTGTCTTGCCCGAGGGCTTGGAGTTTTTTGAAGACAGGTTGTTGTCTGAACCCGGTCTCACCGAAATCCGTACGAAGTTTGGGTCCCTGAGGACCTGCCGTTGTATCTCCTGATGGGCGATTAGACGTCGGTGTCACCTTCGACTGATTTTATTTTCTTTCACTGCTGGATGCTTCAAACTGGAGTGCATTTTCCTGTTCTGGACGTGATTTGGGAGTTCTTGGATCTCTTAGCGATTCCTCCAGCTCAGTTGGGGCCCAATGGATATAGGATCTCCTCATGATTCTGCTCACTGCTAAGGAGGTCGGCGTTAGCGTGACTCCGCAGGTGATTCAGTTGCTGACCTCTCATCGACTAAAAGGTAATTTTGTTTGTAAGATGAAGTCGCCGAATTGCTTTGTTAAGCTACCTGATGATTTCAAGTTCTGGCAGAAGTATTGCTTCTTGGCCCCTGCGGATTCAAAATACTTTCAATGGAAAGGTCATCCGTTTGAACAACAGTTCAGGCCGCGTCGTAAGTTCATCTCTTTTCTTATGACTTTGATGTGCTTGATAGTGGGCTGATTAACCATCGCTTGCGTGTTTCTGCAGGAAGGTTTCCCACTACTTCTCTTACCTTAGAAGAGCAAAACTCCATGGAGAAGTTCTGCGTCCTGCCAAAAAGAAAGACGGTTGATGTCATAAGGGTTTCCAACTTCATCGGTAGTGGGCTGTGAGAAAGCTAGCTCGTCGCCCCCATTCTGTATCGAGAATCGCGCATTAAGTTGGAAGATGGGGCCCCTTCCAGGAAAAAGAAGGCTAATGGGTCCAAAGCTTCTGTTCTGTCTGATGTGGAGGAGTCGTCTGAGACTCTTGCCTCTTTTGTGATAAAGAGGTCTCCCGTTAGAACCGGTCCGTCTACGACACGATCTACTCCGGTGAAGATGGAGCGCGAGTCTGCTAAACCTGTTGAGGCGGAGACTGATGTTTTCGGCTTGGAGAAGGATTACTTGCGATTGGCAAGAGTTGTAGACAGGTCAAACCTTAGTGAATCGTAGATCGAGGCTCTGAATGACCGTCTTGTGCAGGTTGCAATGGTTGTTTCCGATGGTGCAAATTCACGTGAGGCCGCTCCGACAGAAGGCTCTTGTGAGGATTTGCCTCAGGTGGTAGAATCTGATCTCCCCATAGTTGCTTTGCTTGATAGTGGCCGTGGTACCGACTGTGTCTTTTGTAGTCCAAATTTGCTCACCGTCTCGTTTTAGGCCTCAGTTAGAAGTGTTGGAGTGTCCTTTGAATACTTCACTACCTTCTCTCCCTCCGGATCCAATTGAGCCGCCTCGCAAAAAAGGGGTTGATGTTGTTTACAAGGGAAAGGCCATGGAGGAGAGTTTGAGGAGGGTGGCGACCGTGAAGGGCGGTGCCGGCGTAGTTCCCGATCAGGGAAATGTTCATCCGGGTGCACGGATAAGCCTGTTTGCATCGGATTTGGTGAAGCTGAGTTCACCGGTCTGCACCAAGAGGTGGACGTAGAGTATGATTTGAGGAAGCATCTAAGTAGGTGTCACTGCTGGCTGATGGATCACGCTCCAATACCGAGGAGGATTCGTTGGAAGGGTGTATAGATAAGGGCTTGAAGTATTTTATGATGGGTATGTCTCATTTGAGTCACACGGCCGTTGCTGTGACGGAAGTTGAGGCGGCTCATGAAAGAGTATACACTTTGGAGCGTGTCTTCTCGCATATGCAAACGCTGTATTATGAGGCTGGATCGGTCAACCGTGGCAAGTTAGAGCCACTAGAGCGTGAACTTGTTGATGCAAAGGTGTGGGAGGAAGAGTTTCTCCAGGAACAAGGCAAATGTGAGTTTCCCTGGGTTGTACATGGATGGCTGGAGCTATTGGCGCTGATGAAGGAGGAGCATCCGGAGTGGGATCTCAACCGTTATAAGAAGATGTTGTATGTGGACTTTTTTGTTACCTCGTCGTCATCGAGCGAGAAAGACAGTTTGAGCCCTGATGTCCAGGCTGCAGCGTGTGTGGACGCAACTTCTACTCCTTCTTCCACTAGGCTTAACTCTTCAATTTTTGTACCCTCTCCTGATAAGGAGTGAAGTTTGTGTGCTTGTACTCTTTTTTTCTTTGATCATTAATGAGATCAATTTTATCCGTTCGATACTTGTTGTCTCTATTGCATGTTTTTCGTTTCGCCTTGTCGTCTTGCTTTGGCATAGGCTGGTTGAATCAATAGGACGTTGATTGGTCTGTCTGCGGAAGAGAGCTTGACCGCTTTGTGCTGTGAATGACTCGGGGTCATCGCGGTTTAGTCATGTCCGGTAGTGGGTATGTTATGAACAGTTTAGCTGGGGGTTGAGTCATCCGAGCTGTGCCTTATCCCCAAGGTAAGTTACTTGAGAGTTACCTTGCTTGTCTAACCGTTCGGCTGAAGTTGTTGCTGTGAGCAAGTTGTGATGGCTGAACGTGTCAAAGTGTTCGGTCCGAGTCAGACGACGTAAGCTCGGGTTGGCATCCTAGGTAGCTTTTATCTGGGCACTGGCCATACGATCCTTGTATCGACGTGAATGGCATTCATTTAACATTAGATTGTCAGTCCGTTTGAGCGTGAAGATGCTGACTCGGCTAGATTCCTGGTTGGCGACCAGGCTGAAAAGCGGTGGTCTCATGGCAAACCATCGAAATCAGTTTGGGACTGATTAGGCACCCACCTTCTAAATCATTTATGTCCGAGCAAAGTGGACTACAGATTTGGGGAGTAAAGGTTTGACGACCAGGCTGAAAAGCAGTGGTCCCGTGGCAAGCCGTTGGAATCAGTTCAGAACTGACTAGGCTCCCACTTTTCAAGCCATCGACACCCTCCCCGCGCGGTGGGGGCTACGAATTTGAAAGAGGTTTGGCGACCAGGTTGAAAAGCAGTGGTCCTGTGGCAAGCCATCAAAATTAATTCAGAACTAACTAGGCTCCCACTATCCAAATTATCTACACCTGAGTGCACCACGCTACAAATTTGGGATGGTTCGGAGGCCAAGCAGAAAAGCAATGGTGGAAAACCGTCAGAATCAGGTCGTGGCTGATTGGTTTCCCACCTTCTAGACTATCTACACCCTTGCAGTGGTCCCGGGGCGAGCCATCGGAATCAGTTCGGGACTTACTAGGTTCTCACCTTCTAGACTATATACACCCTCGCAGTGGGGGCTACAAGTCCATGTTTTGATCAAAAGCTTTCATTGCTAGTCGTCACTAGCTAGGCTTACCTGATTAGGTTCGGCGATCATTGTCAGCGAAGGGGGCAATGATCCCTGGCGAGTCATCATCACCAAGCATGATAGCGCTGATTAGACTCCCACTTCCTAAATCGTCAATGCCCGTGCTAAGCAGACTAGGTGTCGGGATGAACCAGAAGCCATAGTAATCAGTCTTAGCGGATTAAGCTTGCCTAGTTTGAATAGAAGTTATGTCTGCTAGGGGGCGTGCGAACCTAATCCATCAGAATGTTGCATGGAGTGAAGAAAATTACCTTAAATCAGCTGGTGATCTAAAGGTATAATCCGTATGTCAGAATTGATTAGGATCTCTAGTGCTCGTGCCAAGCACGTGAAAAAGTGTTGTTTGAATAATAGGTTGAGCCCGCCCGCAGAGGAAGTGCTAGGGTTTCCTGCATGGTGCATTACGTGTACGACATAGATTTTGTGGTGACATGCGTACGACGTAGGCTGCGTGACGGTTGAGTATCGATTACTCCCCCTCAATTGATGGGGTTGCATGCAACACCATTAATTGATTGACGTCGTCTTTGCAGTTTCCTTGGGAACCGTGGTTTTCTAGTTTCCTGTACAGTATTCAATGCTTGGCAGTTAATGCTTGAGTGCTTGCTTGGTGAACCATCATGTTTATATAATGGTGTTTTCCAATCGTTGTAGGCACTATCTTTCACAGAGCTTATCTTCTATAATGTCCTTGCTTGAAGAAGATGTTTTGGGTTTTCCAAAGGCTGAAGTTGATTCTCCATCTCCGAAGTCTACAAATGTTTTAACATTTGTGTCGATCAGGCATAGAGATATCTGTTGTTATGCGTGGTCACCTAATATGGGTGGGCACGTAGTTGATCCGCTGAGATCTCGTAATTTCTTCTCATATTTCAGAGAAGTAGTACGGATTTCCTACCAAGGGAGATGCCTTGGTGTTACACCATACAACTTTTGCCTTTGTGTGCTCGAATCCCGCTGCTAACCACCGGTTGATCTAAGTGTTAGTCAACGTGTGGTGTCTCTGGGTGTGGTAGTTCTCAGTTACACCTGCCATCGCATATGGAAAAAGTGGTCTCTCTTGATAGCATTGTGAGATCATAACTGCATCACTGCTTGTGGCCATCCTCATCTGTCTGCTTCTAACCTATTTGAAGAAGTTAAAAAGGGGGTCGGATGTCTCTTGAGGAAATCAGCAGCCCGTTGTGAGGTTTATAATGTTGTAGTACAAGACTTTTTCGGGGTGATTTGTCAGAGCAATCTGACTGCTCAGTCTTTCAATCCCTTCTGCCACTTTGTCTTTATCTTGGGAAGGTATCGAACATCTCCCATTTACCTTTGCTGTCACTTGCAGATTGCTCGCATCAGAGGGTTTGCAAGTCTTCAACGGACGTTGTCCATAGCGAAATTGTCTAAGCGAATATTTTACTTTAGTTTGCACTGTATTCAAACGCTTATAGTGTTCAGTCTTTATATCCGCCTCAGGGGTTCGTAATATGTAGCCTTTGTATCTGCCTCAAGGTGCTTGTTGTTACATCTTTAATCAATAGAGTTTGTTTTTCGTAATTCTTCCTTTATTTCTTAAATTATTGAAAATCACATAAGTCCTCTAAGAATTAAAACTCAATATTTACTATGGAAAGGGAAACAAACAACTTAAAGCAAACTAACTGTCGGTGGAGAGAAATTGATCCTGGCCTTGAAGTGGATTCGGGTTGCTTTGGCGGATCATTCAGCGGACTGTCGAGGCGTTACATAGGTTACTAAAGAGTAAACCTTGCAAAGGGGTGGATCTCCGCCCCAATGGAATGTTGGTGGGATGTGTTCCCGCTTGCCATGGCCTTTTCGACTCGCTGGGCGAAAAGCTTGTCCGCTTGAAAGTGAGTCTCTACCGTCTTTTGGCCTTGCACTAGGTCTAGTTGCTCTGCATGATGTAGCTGAATCTGGGAACACTCTATCTATTTCAATGCGGCGTAGTGGTAGCCTCATGCCGTAGGTTGGTCTCCACGTATGGTTTCTTCGGATTGGTTAGCAGTATACTTAACACACAGGTGAAGGGTGGAGACCACTGCTTCCATCTATTGGAGCCAATGTCTTCCCATGATGAGATTGTAGGATGACGGTGCGTCTACCACCATGAAGTCCAAAAATAGGACTTTCACGGGCTGCGACTCTCCTGCTACCGTAGCCAACATTATCTTTTCAACGGGGAAGCACTTCTCCCCACTGAATCCAATCAGCAGGTGTTTTGAAGACATTAGGTTTTCCTCCTTGAGGTCCATGTTGCGGAACACGTTGTAAAACAGAACATTAAGTGAACTTCCTGTGTCAACTAGAGCTCTATTCACTTCCCATTTTGTGATGGAAACAAAGATGACCAAGGCGTCGTTGTGTGACGCTCGGACTCCATTGAGGTCCATCTCAGTGAAATTCAAAGTGGGAATGGGGTTCTAAACCCGTGAGTGGCAAATGTGCCTATCCTTACTCGTGGATTGTGACCGCATATCCAGTACTATCCACTTGCGGGCCTGTATGACTGGTCTTCATTTGGTCCGACTTCATGAAGGACATAGATTATCCCTGGAGTCTTTCTCTATTTCTTTAACTGACTCCCCCCTGTCCTTTGTTTGTTCCGTTGGTTTCTCAAACTTCAGAAACTCTTTCAATTTGCCTTTTGCGGATCCAATATTCAACTTCATACCTCGGACTCTTGCAGTCATTGGTGTTGTGGTCGCTCTCTATGTGGTATGCGCAGTATTTGTCGTTGTCGCACTTGGAGGGGTCTCCGCACGAATTTGGGAGCCACTTCAGTTTTTCCCAGCCTTTCATGAAGTTAAGTACGTCTGACAGGCTAGCGCTTAGGTGTGTCACGACTCTGGATCCAACTCAGTTGGATGATTTTTTCCACCTGAGACAACCAAGGTCTTGCCTGTTGTCGTCGCGCTTCCTTTTGCTGCATTTTCCATATTTGCGACTCTTTCCCTCATTCTTGTCCCTAAGAAATGAGGGCTTCATGTCGCCTTCGATTTCCTTTTTAGCGGTCCTTGACTCCTCCAGGGTGATGTGTCTCTGGACGCTTTTGAGGAGCTCCGCATGTCTAGAGGAGGCTCCAAGGTGAGGTCTTCAAAAAGCTTTCCCTCTCTGAAGCCTGCAGTGAAGGTCGTCATGGCTGTATTATCGCTGCACCCATCGATGAGGGTCAGCTCGTTGTTGAAGCGCGTGACATACTCTTGGAGTGTCTCGCCAAACCTTTGCCTTAAAGAGAATATGTAGTGCGAGCCTTTTCCGAAACGCTGGCTTCCAATGAAACGTGTCAGGAATTCTTTCGCCTGTGTTTTGAAGGAGTCGATTCACTTTGGTGGAAGGCTGTGGAACCATGTCAGCGCAAGGCCTTTTAGACTGGTGGGAAAGGTTCTGCACGTAACGAAATCAGATCCTTCTTTGATGGCCATTACGTGTTGGTAATGGTGCGGATGATCAAAAGGATCGGTGGTCCCATCGAAGAAGTCAAGTTCCGAGGGAGTGAACTTCCTCGGAAGGGCCTCGTTCATTGTATGGTCCACGAATGGTGAGACGAATAGGCGATATAGTATGTTTGGAGGGGGTTCCCAGGGCTGAGCCTCTATGTCATGATGATGAGCACAACGTTAGCCGCGCAGCCTCTCTTAGTCCAATGAGAACTAGCAGGGGCTTGGCTCTCCTGCGCTTGTTCCCTATCATTTTCTGGAGGCAGAGGTCTGTGTTGCTCTTGGTCTCCTTTAGCAGATGGTGGATTCTATCGTGTAAGAGTCTCCACCACCTAGGTGATCTGTTGTATCTAAGATGCCAGAACATCGATTCTGGGGTCCATGGTTACTATCGTCGGCGTGGGAGCGTGAGTTGGCTGCCCGTGCAAGACAGGAAGTGATGAATGAGGCGGTATAGGGACAACCTGACCATTGGACGCGTCCCTTGGTTTTCCGTTATTGCATGACCTGGTGGTCACTATCTCTTTGGGTTTTGATAGAATACGTAGATTAGTGTAAAGTTATGAACTATGTCGTCCCCACGGACGGCGCCAAACTGATGTAGTCTTTCTCAGTTCCCTGCTTTGACCTAATGTCGCTGACCTACTAACCTGCACAAGTAACGCACGTGAGCCACAGACCACCGTGGGGTGGTCGATGACACTCTGATGATAAAGTCAAACAGGGTTCTGAGGAAGGTGTAATGCTGTAACAGGGAATTTGTAGCGTACCTTAGCTTACTTACCTCATGTCTGATTTATAGTGCAAGGAGTTCTGGTTCTACCAGGCCATCGTAGGCGTAGCTTAAGAAGGAGATCTTTGTGGAGATCCCTCCCTATTTAGGAGTCGTGCTGTAAGAGGGAAGTTTCATGTTAGCTCCATGCTCCTAGATACGCGGGAGATAGTTCTCAATCCAAGAGCAATCGATAGAAGGGAGTTTCCTTCTGTGGAAGATACTCTGGTGTTTTCTTCCTAGTTGGAAGCGAAGAGCAGTTGTAGTTGCCCGTCCGAAACTGATCCTCGAGGTACTTGCCTAAAGAGGGCTTACGGGTATTGAGGATAGTTGTGAGACATGTGGGGCTAGCGTGCTGTGAGAGTGTGAATCCGCTTGGCGGACCGAAGTGAGTGGGCTTAGAACCGCTTGGGCCGGATCAACATTTGGCTGATGTTAGGGCTTGTAATTCTTCGATATTATCATGACACGTATATAGCTTCAGAGTGTGACCGTTTTTATGTATCATCAATTATATTGATTGAATTGGCGCTAGATATTGAGTACAGATCTCATACTGAAGTAAGATTTGTAATTAAGAAAGGGTGGGTCGCTTTGAACAAAGATGGATTAATGTCTAGAAATGATGGGGGAGACTGTGAGAAAAGAATACTACACCCAAGACCTGCAAAAAAACAAACAAGGAGCAAATGTGAGAGCAATGAGATCCGTGAATAAGCACTTGTTAGGGAGAAAAGGATGAAAGAGCAACTAGGGTTCCCAAAGGGAGGAGAGTGAAGGTGAGAGAAAGAAGACATCAAAGTAACAAGGAGGGAGAGAGGTGATTTAAAGAGGGAGAAGAGGGCTTCAAGAAGGAGATCTGATTTGAATTGAAGGGAAGAAACAAGAAAAGAAGATGAAGATGAACTAGAAAGAAGAGTTTGAGTTGTTTTTTCATGTGTAACTCGTTGAGACTGAATGAAAATTCATAACCAACACATTTCGACTTGTTATTGGTTTTTCATTAAGATAAACACATAGTAGAATCTCTTCAAACTCTTCCAAAATTTCTGATGGTACATATCTTATGAATTGTATATTTATCTAATTTAAAATTTATTAAAAGTATGAAATTTTATTGTACGTTAGTACTTGTAACGCTTGCCTGTTGACTTTTCGTGTAACTTAAGGTGATTGACTTTGAATTATAAATTATATGATTTTTGTGTTCAATTCTTTTGCATCAAAGTTTACATTATACAATGACAATGTAAGGTGAAATGAGGTGCCACTTAAGCTGAAAAATCCTATAATTTGGAGTTTCTGTACAAGATTATCATTTTCATTGGGGATTGCAATATATCATTTTGTTGTTTTGAAGTTTAATCATCATTCCAAGCATTTGAAAAACACAAAATGAAAAATAAAATTAGAGAGATTAATAAGATGTTTGAAAGAATTAGATTTGGAAATTTTAAAGGAAATTGAGGAGGAAGTAGAGGAGGAGGCTTGTACCAACCAAGGATTTTGATTTCGTTTTTTGAGTTAATTTTTGTCTCCTGGTTTTAAGAAATATTTTGAGAAATATTCGATGCGTAAAGAAAAAACATAAAAATTTCGTGGATACATGAAATATATAATGAATTTTGAGGGTATATAAAATACGTGAAAAATAAAATGCAAGTAAATAAATGTATTAAAAACATTAAATAAAGCCTAAATTCCAAGAAATGGAATAAACATGAAATCAATATACAATTAGAAAACCTAGGGGTGGTTTTAAAAATCAATATATAGGTAGGAGAAATGATAATTAGAAAATCAGGGGGTGGTTTTAAAACTCAATAAATAATTAAAAGAAATGATATTAGGAAAAGAACCCGAAATTTATGAAAAACCCCAAAATTTTCGAAAAAAACCCTCGAACAAAATGTTAACTGTGGTAGCTGATTTATGCATTTTTACAAAATAAACGAAAAACAAATCTCGAAATTTATGAATAAAAACTCGAAAATTTTCAAAAAAATGGATTTTTTTCTTTCGAACTTTTTTCTTTTCCTAATTTCAAAAAAATGAAATTTCGCAAAATCTAATTCCTTGTTTACTGTGAGGCCTCAGGGCAAGCAGTTAACTTTGACAAATCCTCAGTCTTCTTCAGTACCAATGTCCACTTCAAACATGCCAAAATGATCAACAAAATTTTGGGAACAAAATATTATAACCTTAAGGACAAATACTTGGGCATTCCATTACTAATATTCAAGAATAAAAACAAATGATTTCCAGTTCCTCATTGATAAGGTGCATAACAAACTTACTAGTTGAAAATCCAAAATTCTCTCTTAAGTGGGTAGAACAATGATGCTAAAAGCAGTTTTAAACTCTATTCCAATCTACATTATGCAATCTTTTTCTCCTGCCTTGTACAATTACACAACTTGGCTAGAGATTTCTGGTGGAATGAAGCCACTAACATCGAGGCAAAACGCATGTAAATAGAGCCTTATAGGTCTTCCAAGACACCTGGGGGACTAAATATTCCTCCCTTTAGGGACAAAAATCTTGCCTTGATGGCAAAATAATTTATGGCAAGCACTCACATACCCCTAAAATGAGCAAGGTTGGCAACTTAAAGCCCTATACTTCCAAAAGGAAGGCCTCTTTCAGATCTCAATGAATCCTGTTGTGGCCTCTTTTGCTTGGAAAGGCTACCTCACGCGCTTCATAAGATGAAACACACTGGTTCTTTGGAAGATTTTCTCCGGAGAACAAACTAATATTTAGCAAGATTGTTGGGTAAAACCAGGTCTTGTCCTGGGTGACTACTTCCATGATTGATCCCCTTTTCTAACAGACCCCTCTTTATCCCAGACCTTTGGTTGTCCCCTTCTCCCCATTTGGTCATTTGGAATGAAGAACTGGTCTCCTCCCTCTTCCCTTCTCTTGTGGCAAGAGATATCCTTGATGTTACCATTTGAAACACTTTTTGCCCTGACAAAATTGTAGGGACATTTGACAAAAAAAAAAATGTGAATTCTCGGTTAAAAGTGCTACCAAGGCCTTTACCCGAGACAATCTTGACAACTCTTCATCAACACCCCCCCCCCCCCCCCCCCCCGCATCTGGCCAATATGTGTAAACTGTTTCGGCAGCTATGGCGTATCAAAGCTCCACCAATATCTATCTTCCTCATTTGGAGAGTTAGTTAAACTATTCTCCCATTTCTTGCAAATATGATTCGGCTTCACACTCCTATCGAAGACCAATGTGTCTTTTCTCACAACCACTCAAAAGATGCAAAACATCTATTTTTCCAATGCCCAATTATTTACCAATGGTGACAATTATCCTCCCTCCCTATTGACTGGATGAACAATAACTTTTGTGGTTCCACCATACCTCAATTATTTTCTTTCATTTAGGGTACAACCAATGCTTATGCTTATTTGAAAGAAGAAATGCTTTCTCAATTCGTCGCCATAATTCAAACTATCAAGACCATCAGAAATGACCGTGTCTTTCAAAAAGCCAAACACAACCCCCACATGTTTATTAGGTCCTTCCAAAAACTTTGATTCTCTTGAAAAAACGGTGGCATCCTTCCCAACAAATGGACCCACGGCAGTGCAATACCCTCCATCTTATATTGGCAGATACAATTACCGATTCTCAGGTTCAGAAGCTTAACCAGTTGAGCATAACATCAAATGGCAGGGGATTGGACACCCCTAGAAGGATGCTTTCTGGTAGATTGAGCGAGCCCATTAATGACCACTTTTCTCGCAAGGAGGATCCTCAGTATCAACATCAGGGATCCAATGGTCGAACCTTTTAGGCAAGCATCTCAATGCTACTCCCATCTATTTCAAGAGTGGAGGATGCTACTATTGCTAGCTCTAGATAGATTGAGCCTCCCCTTGAGGATGTGCAGTCCAAAACTGATATTATCCTAGCTCAAATTTCCACTGCTAGATATCATCGGCTTAACTACAGGATTGATGCTAACATATTTCCATCTACAAATTCTGATTCAATTCCGATTACATATTATGCTAGCTTTTATGATGCATCCAAACAGGGAGCAATGGGAGTTTTTGTTTGATGTTCATGGTCAGATTTTGGAGCAGGTTGCCTTTAAAAATGCAGGTCGAGTTCTTAACAGAACCATGACGGAATGTCATGCAGCTGAGCCAACATTACTACTGGTTCAAGCTTGTCACTGGCAGAAGGGCTTGATCATGGGCGATTCTAGTACTCTCAATGCAATTCTTCAGGATCTCAACCTTGCTGACAGTAATATCTATTTAGAGTGGATATGGATGCCTTTGATCAAGAACATTAAGCGACTGTTAGATATGAACAAAAACGAGTATTTATATTTGTAGAGACCTCAATATAGAGGCTCAAAATCTGGCTAAAACAGCTGGGTTGCAATATTGTAATATTTTGCATTAATATATGCCAACTAGGCTTTAAAAAAAACTATGTGTTTATCTTGTAATTCATTATACTTACATGGATACACATATTTGAGACCCCTTCTGTGTGTCATGTACAACATATATATCTACAACAAGAGAAATCAAATTATTTAAAAGAAAAATTGTAATTAACATTAAGAGATTCAAACACTGGTTGGGAAAATGTGTCATCCAATCACTAGGCATGTCAATCATGTGACATCTTTGCTTGTAGCAAAAGCTTTGGTTATCTACGAATTGTGATGGTAGATTATTGTTGTAATGGTGTTTGATGTGAAAATTGTATATTTGCAAACCTAATGAAAATTAATATTTTACACAATATTTTTGTAATTTATACTTTTTCCATCTTAAATGACACTTTGTTTCACTATAAAATTTTTAAGTGGCCAATATTTCTTTTATGTCAAAATGATATATTGCACAAAACTCCAACTTGTAGGGTTTTTTTCTCGAGCTTGTCTAGAGAGCCAGGCAAGCAGGTTAGGCCCGCGCCAAGGCATGCCCCATGCCCTCCATCATCCTAGAGATGCCCAATACCCCCCATTCGAACAGAATCACACGTACAGGGTGCCACCCTGATGCTAGGGGCTTCGATCTTTAGATTTTTGGTTTTTTCCCACAACATAATGGCACCCCATTTAACTGTACAATATTGTTATGATATAATGTAACAAGATAAAAAAAAATTATATAATTCTATGTCAGTCCTTATGTTGCACTGAAAGTCAATGAGTTGAAAGTTTTAAATTAGATAAACAAACAATTAATAAGGGGGTGTATTCAATTAAGTATTTTACTGGATTGTGAAGGATTTAAAAACTCATGGATTTTAAAGGATTTCAAAGGATTTTACGAAATCCACATGGTTTTCAAAGGATTGGATTTTGATCGATTTTAAAGGATTCTTACGGATTTCTATGGATTCTTATGAATTTGTTATTAATCATAGGAAGTCGTGAAATAACACCGCCTACTGAATCATTGCTTGCGACATGCCATGCTGGAATTAGCTCCTCACCCAATTCATCCAATATGCAATAGATCTTTACGACCTTTGAATGGGATCCATCTCTAGACAAAAAAAAAATGGATTTTTGCATCAACCTCTACCCAACTACACTAAAGCTCCTTTTTTATACCTTTACTAGACATTATTGCCTTGACCTTAACATCTTCACACATCCCTTTGGCAACATAAATATTGGATAAAAACAACATTTTTGTGAGGCATTTCATAAAATAAATTGCATGCTCTAACTACACCATAGCAAAAGAACACGGACAAAATATGAAAAGGGCATAAAAATCACAAATCTGAAAGCCTTATTGAAATGTTAAATGTTATGTGTTCTACAGTAGTAGTTGTATGCCTATATGGATGTTAATGAGTCCGACTGTGACGGGGAGGCATGGTGGAAATAGTGGGTGGACTAGCTATTTAGATTTTCAACTGTCATATTTGTTCATCTTTTCTCCTTTAATCAAAAGAATACATGTATGCAAAAAAAAAAGTAAAAAATTTACTCTTTCCCTTCCTAGCCTTCTTCCTTACTTACATACCTTTTGCTTGCAATCAATTTAAAGCTATTGGGCACTAACATTGGGTTTGGTCGGAGGGGTAGATTCATAAAAAGTGGATGATGGGTTCACTTGAGATTGAGATGGAAGAGTTTGTTGATCTCTATCATAAAGAACAAGAACCCTAGAAGAATAGAGAAAAATAAAGAGGAAGGAAAGAGAGGGAAGGAAGCAAAGATTACAAATCCATTGAAATATGAGGGGGAAGGTTGGATTTGGAATGACTCTTGTTATTTATACTTTTCACTAACAAATCCATTAAAATCCACTATTTTTTTAATACCCTCTGATTTGGTGGACTTTTAAAAACATGAATTGAATACCCCTTGATTTTGCTGGATTTTTAAACATTCCTTTTAAATCCATATTGAATACACCTGAATTTGGATGGATTCTTTCAAATACTTAATTGAGTACCCCCGGATTTTAAAATCTTTCACAATCCTTAATTGAATACACCCCCTAAATATATTTCATAAAATCTTTGGAGAAATTTTTCAACAATACGTTCCTTTTGTAAATCATTATGATTAGTGGATACACATGTGAGCCCATGTGTGCTTAAGTATCCGCAACAAGAGAGATTAAATTCTTGAAAATGTTCTGATTATATTTCACAATTAGTGTTCTAAAAAGCACTCGGCGGTAGGCGGGGGGGGGGGGGGGGGGGGCGAGCAGAGGATTAGCGCCCAAAAGAGCAGGCTATTTTTTATTTATTTATTATAATTTATAAAAGTTAAGCCTAATAATATATAAATTACTTCCACTTCAATGCCAAGATACATATGCAAAATGTATATAAAAATAGTCTTAATTATTTATTTTTTTCAAACTGGAGATAAAAAAGCATTAAAAGAAAATTCAAAAACCCACCCAGGCGACCGCCTAGCATTAGGTCAATTTAAGAACACTATTCACAATACATCAAATTATTACAAGGAAAGTGTCAAACTTTTTTTTTTAATAATTTAACAAGGAGGGTGTTTGACTTCATATTTTTTTCTCACCCCATAATAATAATAATAATAGATATAGTCGAATCCTGCTCTCATTGAGCTTGACCTAGACCTGCACAGGGAACGCACGTGAGCCAAGGACCACCGTTGTGGTAGCCGATGACACTCTGATGCTAAAGTCATTCAAGGCTTGAAAAAGGCTTAAAGCTGTAAATTGGCTTTTGTAGTGTACCTTTGTTCATCAAGCATGTGTTTTATATATAATGTGATAGTCCTTGTTTGGCTAGGCCTTTGGTAGCGTAGTTTAGGGAAAAAATATCTTACTGGAGATCTTTTCCTAGGTGGGAGTTGTCCATGTAGGAGACTTTCCCTACACGACTTATGCTCTTAAATTTGCGGGAGAGGTTTCCCTTTTGGAGTGTTGTCCATGCAAGGAAGTTTTAATGCATGACTTATACAATGGTATTTGTTTCCTTGTCAGAACCAATGTAATGCTGACCTGTCGGTCTTAGGTGATCCCCAAAAACTTGCCCTATTAGGCCTTACAATTGGGTTTTACCATGTGACGTATGGGGTTAGTAGAGTGCTGCAATTTGGATCCAACCTTCTGGATTCTGCCAAGATGGGCTTAGTGTTGTCGGGCTTTGCCAGATTGGATGGGCAATTAGGCCCACTTGCTCTGCTAACGACATTATCGTGACACTGTACAACGCAGATTAAAGGAAGGTTTAATGTATCATCAGCTACTCCCCTCGATTTGGTGGGCTAGCCCATCAAGTCATGTCATGGAAGACCTGAGCGGTCATGATTGGTTTGAGTCTGAATCCTCGGGTTGCACTAAGCTCGTTTGTGAGCATTCAACCCTCTCAGAGGGACACCAAGTTGTGGGGAAGGTTCTTGATTCGTCCGCTGGGGCGGAAGTTGTTGTGTCTGAGGGGTAGGATGCTCTGGAAAGGGCCCCTATCTCTCTTCCCGACTTGGAGAATGAGTATCTGTAGGTGATGGGGTTGAAGCTGTAACGAAGCTGAGTACCAAGCAGGTGAAGATTATGAACAACCTGTTGCTGCAGGCGGGCATGCCAGTTTCTTCCAATGCGAGTCTGAATCGTCCTTTTTCGTTGAAAGATTTTAAATATGACCCTTTTTTTTATCATGAATCTTCCCGGCTTGCTGAAGAGTCGACTGAATGTCGCCCCTACGGTGAAAAATCACCTCCGCGTCACCCATATTGTATTCTGCCATATCTCGTCCCCATATTGAGGTGACGATGGGTCCGAAAGATAAATCACTTCCTTCTTCCCCATCAATTGCTTCCAAGCCAATTTGTGAGAGAGGATTCATCGTTGTGAGCAAGGGGAAAGCAGTGAACGAGGGCCTTGATGCGGTGAAGACAGTGAAAGGCAGTGCTGGAGTAATTCTAGTCCCAGAAGACCTCCATTCGGATGCACGGATCAGTTTATTCGCTCCGGATGTGCTAAAAATGAACAACCAAGCCTAGCACCAGATGGTTGATATTTCCTATGTTTCCAAGAAGCATATCAGGAGGTTGAATGATTGGCTAGCGAAATGTGCTTTGACGCTAGCAAATGGTATGCTGGGAAAGCGTATGGACAAAAGGCAAAAATATCTCGTTCTGGGGATGTCATATCTGAACAAAGTCGTCATCGTCGGGATAAAGGTTGAGGCTGCTAGTGAGAGAGTATATATCATAGAGCGCGTCTTTGCAACTTTGCAGAAGTTGTACTCCGATGCTCTCCGTGAAATTGAATCACTAAATAAACAGCTTAAAAAAGTGAGGCATGTCCAATCAGCTGTTGATCAAGACATTTGGAAGACAAGATCGAAAGCTCAAAGGATTCGTTTGGAAATGCTTGAGTCTGAGTTAGCAGAGGCAATGTCTGCGAGGGACAGGTTCGATGAAAAATTGAACTTTTATTTGTCATGACTTGCAATTTGCTCGGGGGGATGTAGCCAAGGTGCAGGCAGAGGTGCTCTGAATGCTGAGAAGGCCAAAAAGGAGTTCGAGTAGACTGCCCAATATCAGCAGCTAGAGGCTGACGTTGACTCCAATGCAAAGAGTGTGCAGACAATAGAAAAACAACTCCTTCTGGCACATAATGAACTAAGTGTTGCAAAGGACAACTTGAGTATCAAGCAGTCCAAAACTGATACGATGTTGGGCAAGTTCAGCAGCTAGAGCGAGAGCTCGTTGAATCGATAGTGCGCGAGGAAAAGCTTATATGAAGGCCCAGGGCATGTACGAGTTCAACAAAGTTGTGCATGGATGGCTGGAGCTGTTGCAGCTAATGAAGGAGGATCATCCTGATTTGGACCTCTCTCATTGCCAAGAGTTGTCTTTTGTGGAGTTTGGTGAAGCCTCCGATCAATCAGAAGTAGAGGGTGATCAATCAGAAGAAGAAGGTGATCAAGTCTAGAGTGTCCGAACGCGGTGCGTGAGGACGCACCCTCTACTTCTTCTATTGCCAAATCTAGCTCTGTTGTATCTAAACCTCCTCCCGACGAGGAGTGAAACTTTGTATTTTTGTCTTATCAATAAGAGATAATATTTTGAACAATATTCTGTACTTATGTTTTTTTTATTTTCCCTGCTGGCCTTTTTCTTTTGTCTTATTGCGGTACTAGCTTTTAGACAAGAGGTTGTGCTGAGTTAGGAATTCGTATGATTGATCTGTTGATGAGAGTTCTGACTACTTACGTTGTGATAATTCAGGCAACACTAGTCAGTACTTTTTAGAGATCAGGGAGTCGTATCGGTCAAGTCTTGTAAGTTGGATAAACTCCATGCGAGTGGATAAGTGGTGATAGATAATTTAGACCAGGTCGTTACCCATCTTTGAGATTTGCCATTGTAATCCGTCATATGCGAACAAGGTTGTAGATCGGACCAGCAGTTGTCGTTGCTACTATAAGTGAACTGGTCAGATTGTGGTCATGCGTGTGCATTGCTGTAAATTATCGGATGATGGTCATTGTGAGTTGTCCGAATTAAGCTTCCTGACCTCCGACTGGGCTTTCAAACTGTTTTTGCCCGCTTCTTGCGGACTAGGCTGTAAGGGGGATGAGAAGTTATCCTCATCAGTCAGGGCTGACTAAACTTTGGAAGGATTCGACGATCATTGTCCCTAGTTGGACAATAATCCTTGGCAATTCATCATGATCAGGCATTGAAAACGCTGACTAGAATTTCACTTTCTAAGTCATCTTCACCTGCGCTAGATGGGCTACGGTCTTAGAGCGGACCAGAAGTTGTTGCCATCTGTCGAAACTGACTAAGTTTTGGTAGGGTTCAGCGATCATTGTATGTGGTTGGACAATGATCCCTGGCAAGTCGTCGTGATAAGGCGTTAAGAACCCTGACTAGACTCCCACTTTCTAAGCCTTCTTCACCCGCACTTGACGAGCTATGGTCTTAGAGCAGTAGGGTTCGGCGATCATTGTCTGCGGAAGGACAATGATCCTTGGCAAGTCATCATGATCAAGCATTAAGAACGCTGACTAGACTCCTACTTTCTAAGCCATCTTCACCCGCGCTTGGCGGGTTACAGTCTTAGAATGGTAGGGTTTGGCTATGATAGTTTGCTCGGCAAAGATCGCTGGCAAGCTATCATGGTCAAGCGTCGAGAGCACTGACTAGTCTCCCACTTTCTAAGCCATAGACATTCGTGCTCGGCGAACTAGGCATTAGGGGGGACTAGAAGCTATCGTCATCAGTCCTGACTAAGCTTTGGTCGGGTTTGGTGATCATTATCTATAGTTGGACAATAATCCCTGAGAAACCATCTCGATCAGGCATTGGAGTGCTGACTAGGCTCCCACTTTCTAAGCCATTTTCATCCGTGCGCAGCGAACTATGGTCTTAGAGCGGATAAGAAGTTGTCGTCATCAGTAAGAACTGACTAGGCTTTGATCGGGTTCGGCGAACATTGTCTGCAGTTGGACGATGATCCCTGGCAAGCCATCTTGATCAGGCGTTAGAAAGCTGACTAAGTTTCCACTTTCTAAGCCATCGTCATCCGCTTTTGGCAGACTAAGTGTCAGAGCGGACCAAAAGCTATCGTCATCAGTCGAAACCGACTAAGCTTTGGTCAGGATAGGCCTCTACTTGGCCTTGGGCATGTAAGTCTGACTTGGGTGTCCTGACTTACTTAATTTTCCTAGTAGTCCAGCACGGAGGTCGGACCAATAAATCTGATTCTGGAGTCGGATCGCCATGATTTGATCAGACTGAGTTTATCCAAGTTTTAATGAACAACAGCGGAATCTTAATAGAGCGAAGACCTTGGATTTATTGATAATGTCACCGTAGGCATGCTCGACACTCCATGGGCGCTTAAGGCCTTCACCGTTTGTGTCTTTACGTGTACTGGGCTGGATCTGGCGGGGTATTTGTTTGGGCTCATTAATTGGCTAGGCCGTGTTGTAAAGATCAGCATGCCAGTACGGCGTAGATTACTCCCCCCAGTTAATGGTGCTGCGTGCAATGTCATTAATTCGATGAATGTGGACTCGTGCAGTTGCAATTGGAACTGTCGCCTCCCTATTTTTCGTACGACATTTAATGCTGACATAATTGTTGATTGATTTTGTTTCGTGAACCATCGCGCCTATATATAGGCTATTGTTCACCATTTTAAGCATGGCCATGAATGTTGTAGATAATGTTTTTGAAATGCATCTCTTAAGAAAATATACTTTGGAAAATGCTAAAGGAAGATCTTCGTTGTTGGAGTTTTTGAATGTTCTTACATTTGCAGCGATGAATCTTGGCAAGACCTGCTATTATGTGATGTTACTGGCTTGGGTAAGCATCTAATTGGTTCCATGGGACCTTGTAATTTCTTCTCACATTGTGAAGAAGAATTATAGACTCCTTCCCAGGGGTCAAGTTTTTCTTTCATCTTTCGGCACTCAGATGGCATCTCGTGCCATTCAATCTCAGAGATAATACCAGCAGCCAACTTTGGGTGGCTTGTTCCTACTGTATCTACTGGTTTTCACGCGTAACGCCACAACTAGAAGACAAATAGGCGAAGTGGAGCTCTGACGATCGCATCCTGCAATCCTGGGGTGCTAACTCTGCATCACCCCAGGCATCCCTCGTTTGATGGACATTCTCATCTGCCTTTTTCTATTTTTTTTCTGTTCCTCTTCGCAAGACCGATAGGCGGGCAAGATGTCTGCAATCTATTTCGAGTTTCCTTGCGCCACTTTCAAATCACCTTTGCGAGGCAGATTGGTGGAGCAACGAATTAAGCATGTACCTGCGACATGTTGCCTACTTTGGGTACTTTCGCTTTCACTTCCAAATCCTCTTCTGAAGACAGATTGGCGGAGCAAAGTCTTGACGTGCATTTCAGCAGATTGATACTTGCGTCGGACTTAGATACTTGTAGTTTATAAACTGTAGTACTAGTCAGTCAGGCAAACTTTGTAATAAATTTCTTTGTAATCAATAAAGTATGTTTTATTCTTTGAATATAGTCTCGTGCGAACAATTCTTCTAAACTGGAAAAAAAATCAAAACAATAAGATAGTTTGACTCTAAGCGGGGACTAAGCTAATCTGGCCCTGAAAGAGACGTGCACGGTCCTAGCTCAGACTGTGTAGCTCCCTTTTCAAAGTGTCGCGTTTCACCAATGCTAGAAAAGTTACTAAAAAGTAAACTTCGTGCGAGCAGGCAGTTCCTCGCTGGTTGTAAGCTTTTGAAGTAGGCGCCTGTTTGCTTAAGTGTTATTACTTAGCTTTGTACTAGACTGGATGGTGCCTCCAGTGCTGAATTCCGACTCATCGAATAGTTGAGCCTTGGTTGTCGGTGTTTTGTCTTTGTGCACGCGGGGTGATTATTTCCGCTTATCTGGGCCTGGTGTCTGATATGTCTGTCCTGCGAGCCCGAACTGTAATTGCTAGCAATCTAGCTTCTTCAGCACTTTATAGTGGTAGTTTCTTGTTGAAGGTTGATCTCCACAAATAACTCCTTGGGCCTAGTTGGCAGTATACTTGATGCATTGGTGCAGAATAGATACTACCGCTTCCATATGATGGAGCCAAGGCCTGATATTGTAAGCGAACGGAGCATCGACCACCATGAACTCTTGGACAAGGTACTTCCGTAATTGTGGCTCTCCCACCACTACCATTAGGTTGATCTTCCGAATGGGTAAGCATTTCTCTCCGCTGAACCCGACCATGGGATGGTTGGTGGGCGTTAGGTCCTCCTCATTGAGTTGCATATTGCGAAAAGCGTTGAGAAACATGACGTTTGAATAGCTTCTCGTGTTCACCAAGACCCTTTTTCACTTCTCAATTTGAAACGAGGACCAGGGTGTCATTGTGAGGAGAATGAACGCCCTGGAGATCCTTATCCGTGAGCATTAATGGTGGGATCGGGCTCTAAATTTGTTGCATACTGCACTTGTCTGTCTTCGCAGTTGGGTTGTGTCCGAATTTCAAAAGCATCCTCTTGCGAGACCTATTGGATTGCTCACCTTTGGAGCCGACTTTATGAAACACATGTATGATGCCAGGAGCTTTTTTCTCTATCTTCTTAATGAAATTTTCCCTTTCCTTCACCCGGTTTTGCCTTTTGTTCGGGCTTAGGAACTCATTTAGCTTCCCCTTCCGGATCCAGTGCTCTATCTCGCTTCTGAGACTTTTGCATTCCTCAGTGTCGCAACCTCTCTCCTTGTGAAAGGAGCAGTATTTGCTGTCATCGCGCCAGGAGGGGTCTCCTTGCTGTTTGGAGGGCCACTTCAACTCTCCCCAATTCTTGATAGAGTTGCGAATGCCTGACAGACTGGAGTTGAGGGGAGTGACGGATTTAGACCAGACGAAGTTGGAGGCCTTATCATGCTTTGCGAGGCCAAAATCGGACTTGTAGTCATTGCACTTCCTCTTTTTGTTGTCGTCATCCTGTTTTTTCCCCTCATTTTTGTCTCTGGATCCAGAGGGTTTCTTTTCAGACTATGCCTCTTTCTTGGTGGCTAGCATCTCATCAAAAGTGATGTATTTCTAGGCACTCTTTAGTAAGTCTACCATATCGGTTGGAGGCTCCAGAGTAACGAAAGCATAGAACTTGCCTCTCCTTAAATTCGAGGAGAAGGTTGTGATCGTTGTGTTGCTACTACAGCCGTCGATGAGAGTCAACTCATCATTAAAGCGTGTAACGTATTCCCTAAACGTCTCGCTCGGCTTCTGTCTTAGGGTGAGCAAATAATGTGGGCACTTCCTAATTCGTTGGTTGTCGATGAAGTGTGTGAGGAATGTTGTCAACAGTGTTCGGAATGAGTCGATGGATCTTGGAGAGAGGTTGTGGAACCAGGTCAGTACTGACTCCTTCAAGCTAGTAGGGAACAATGTAGTTAAGGCAGCGGGGAGGCGGTAGGCGAGGCAGGCGGACGCCTCACTTCACTGAGGCGGTCTTTAACATTTTTTAAAGATTTTTTATTATAATAAATTGAAACACATTTAGATAAGTAATATTCATCATCATTTTGATAACTTGCATATGCCAATATGTACAAAAAGTCATACAACTATTTAGAATTGAAATGGAAACATAATAAAGTTGCATAGCATAGCAAAAAGATGCACTACATAAGTGTACTTAACTTGCCTATCCACTAAATCACTAAAAAAGAAACAGACAAGAAAAACATCAAAGCATAATGTAAACTAGTTCATCAACTTCTCATTGGTTTAACTTTGGAAATTTGAAACAGTGTTTGGAAAATTAATGGTTGAATTTGAAACAGTGTTTGGAAAATTGCAATTTGGTGAGGCATCGCCCAGCAGGTCTCATTGGTTTAACTTTGGAAATTTGCACCAAATTTCGATCCATATGCTAAAATATTACGATCCATACACTGAAATATTACTTATTATTGTTTATTGTGAAGAAAAAAAATGCAGCAGAGCAGATCATATAAAAAAAAGGAGCAGAACAGATCATATAAAAAAAACATAACAGGAGTAGAACAGATGATATAAAAAAGGAGTAGAACGGATCATATAAAAAAAAGGCAGTAGAACAGATCATATAAAAAAACACAGCAGTAGCTGCAGAACAGATCATATAAAAAAAACACAGGAAAGAGAGGGAAGAAGAAGAGAAAGAAGGAAGAAGAAGAGAGGAAACATCCTGATATGAAAGAGGCAACACCTAATTTGAAGAAGAGGAACCTGATTAGAAGGAGAAGAACACACACACAACAACAACAATAGCCCCCAAGGAGTCGTTCTCTTGTCTAAAACTCTAAATACCCCCCTCTTAACCTTAAAAGACAAGTAGGCTGCAATATGCTTTTGGTTTTTAAGCTGTAAATGGGCTGAGGCAGCCCGAGGCTGTCTAAGGTGGTACGAGGCGGTGAGGCGTGAGACGGAAGCCTCACCTCTCCGCCTTGCATCATTTTGAGGCGTCTCTTTTCCAAAATGCCTCGAGGCGCGCCTAGGCGTCCGCCTTAACAACACTGGTAGGGAATGACTGACACATTATTGCTTCAGATCCTTCTTTGAGCCCCAGTACATGCTGGAAGTGGCACAAGTGGTCAGACAAGTCTATCATTTAGTCATAGAACTCCAGCTTTGGCGGAGTGAATTTCTTGGGCAGACGCTCATTCATGATATGATCCATGAACGGGGGGACAGTGGGGTCGAACATCACGTCAGGATTGGTAGCCCCTAGCCTAAGGGGGTTTTGCAAGACATGTCTGTCAACCCTAGACAATGGGTATCCGTTGGCTGCCTTTCCACCTCTGGTCTACTGAGAGCCCGCAGAGGCAACGCGACTCTCCTGAACATGTTCATTGATGTTTTCTATGGATGGGGATTTTTGTTGCTCCTGGTCTTCTTCTGCGAGTGGAGGGTTCTACTGAATGAGCATCTCCACCGCTCATGCAATTTGCTACATCTGGGTTGACAATAGATCCACCCTGGGGTCCGCCGTGGCTGCTACCGGCATGGGGGTCTGATTTTTTCCTTGACCTTGACCTACACAAGAAACACACATGAGCCAAGGACCACCGTTGTGGTAGTCGATGGCACTCCAATGCTAAAGTCAGACAAGGCTTAAGATAATAATAAAACTGTAAATTGGGTTATGTAGTGTACCTTTGTTCATCAACCCTGTGTCTTATTTATAATACGAGAGTCGTTGTTCGGCTAGGCCTTTGGTGGCGTAGTTTAGGGAAGGAGATCTTACTGGAAATCCTTTCCTAGTTGGGAGTCATCCATGTAGGAGAGTTTCCCTAGTCGGCACCAATATATTGTTAGCCTACTCGTCTTAGGTGATCCCCCCAAATACTTGCCTGATTAGGCCTTATGGGTATTGGATTTTACCATGTGACGTGTGGACTTAGTAGAGCACTGCAATTTGGATCTAACCTTCTGGATTCTGCCAAGATGGGCTTAGTGTTGTCTGGGCTTTGCCTGATTGGGTGGGCAATCAGGCTTGCTTTGCTATGCTGACGAGATTATCGTGACATGCGTATGACGCGAATTAAAGGATGGTTTAGTGTATCATCAATAATAATAACAATTATTATTATTATTATTATTATTATTATTATTATTATTATTATTATTATTATTATTATTATTATTATTATTATTATTATTATTATTATTATTACTACTACTATTATTATTAGGGTTATTTGCACTTTCCTTGTAAGACTAGCAGTCAATGTGTCTTGAATGTCAAACACCATCATTCCTCCTATTTTGGATGATGAAAATGCCCTTCACTCGCTTATCACGCCTAATATGATAGCGTGTCAATCCCAACCGTCTATTACCTGCACCAGGCACATGGATGGCTAAGGATTACTCTCTGTCAGCCCGTACCATTGAAGAGACGGACAGTGGAGGGAAAACTCTCTCTGTTTTCATTCTCTCTGTTTTGTTTCTCCTATTTCCCTCCTTTTTCACTTTATCTGATTTCTCACCAAAATGAAGAAGCGGAATACCGAAACGAAGAAGGGAAAAACCAAAACGAATAAGAGGAAGAAGGTTGTTTTCGGTGTCAAAATCACTATCAGTAGCAACGATGATGATAGAAGCACTGCTTCTAGCATACACTAGGATGATTGTAGTTCTTTCAGTGATTTTAGTGACTTCTTCAGTCAGATTTCAAGCGATGATGAACCAAATTTGAGGCGAGATTTCACTCCTTCAAACACTGAAGAGGACGTGAAATTTCCTCTTGTTCATTGACGTGATATATTGTAAGTCTTATTTGCTAAATTAGGGTTTTCATTTTGGTGCTTCTATATGTAATGCATGTTTGAATGGATGGTGTGAATGGTATGATTTTGTTAGTATTGTGTTCATTTGCACAAATTTGGGTTTCTCCACTGTTTATTATGTGGTTGTTGCTTGCATCAGTGAAAATGTTCTTTCTGAAAGTGATTTAGTGTTGCTAGTGGTTGGTGCTTCCATGCATGGATCGGTAACAATGTTCATTTTTAAACTGAATTTTGTTGGGTGGTTTAGTGTTGATACTGGTTGGTGCTTCCATGAATCAGTCACAGTGTTCACATAATGTTAATTAGGGTAATGCACATATGTCCATAGAATTTTGATGTTGTATGTGTTGTACTTGTATTATGCTTTCAGTTTATTATTCATGTTAGATTGCATGTTTTTGTTTGTTTCATATAGTATTCATCAATCCATTTTAATTGGTGTCATTGCAGCAATGGAAAATGGGGACAAGAACTGGATGTTTGGAACTTAGTGATCCATTATGATGGAAAGTAGAGTAAGATTGCAGAGATCCCTGGTATGTGGAAGGTTAGTGATTATAAAGTTGAGTTATCTATAGACTTTGTACAAGTGCATGGTGATTACCTTAATTGGGATAAGTTAAACAAGAGTATCCTTGTAGCTATTCCTAACCCATATAAGCATGTCTTAACCCTTGGAACAACACATACCTTTGTGGAGAATGGGGTGAGGATGGACATTACCAATGATGAAGTCTTAATGTATTTTTGGACCCATGCAGACCCGATGATAAGAATGTTTTGCATGTGTTTGTTGAGGTTAAAGTGGCAGCACAAGTTCATGAAAACAACACTCCTAGGATTAGTTTAATGGACCGTAAACCCATTTCAACCTCACCTATTGTTGATGTAGACCCTGTCCCTTTAACACAACCCACCCCTCCTAATAATATTCATTTGAGGCCTAAATGCAAGGCCAGAAGACCTTGGACTAGGAGGAAGGTTCCAACCCCAAGGAAGAGTAAACCTAGTTATTAGTACTCTCCAAGGAAAGATGGTAGTTGTGCTAAGAAAATAACAAGGGGGAAGGGTCAGGGTAGTAAATAAAGTAGCAAAAAATGGATAAAGTCAAGTAAGACAAGAGTGAAATTATATGATGAGTTGAGTGAAGAAGAGCTAGATGAAGACCTGCCTGATGTAGTACCATAGGTACCTGATGATGAACCAACCCATGAACAAGCCCAAGGCCAGCCAGGAGGTCCATCTGAGTTTGCTGAACTAGATGATCTTTCAGTAAAAGAGAAGTACATTCAGGCCATAGCACTGAAGATGAGGCACCTCCAGGTTTGCATGCTAGTTTTGTTGCTGAAATTGAGAATGTTTATGGTGATGAGAGTGATCATGAGGCTCACCATGAGGATGAGGAATGGGTCTTGGAGGTTGGGAATGAATGGCCCACAATAGATGATGTCGGGTTTCGGTTGAGGAAATATGCAGTGAGAAAGAAGTTTATGATGAGATTTAAGAATAATGATTCTGACAGTCTTTTAGTGAAGTGTACGGATGAAGACTGCAAATGGCATTGCTATGCAGTAAGAAAAAAGATGGGCACACCATCAGTGTTAGGACCATGGGGCAACAACACACATGTCTTAGGATTGTTAATGGGAAGCACCCAATGGCGGATGCTAGGTTTGTTGCTAAGGAGTGTGAGTCCATGTTTATTACACACTTCCAATCTCTCACACCTATTCCCTTATCAAACAGATATGGAAGGAGCACACTAATGTCAGTTACTATGTAGGGTAGAGGGCACAACAGAAACTGATGGCAAAAGTAATTGGTAGTTATTAGGATAGTTACGACATGGCCCCTTCTTGTTGTATGGAATTGTTGATGGCAAACCCAGGAAGCATTGCTACATGCTCAACAAATAATGATGATCAACAGTTCACAGGCCTGTGTTTGGCATTTTTCTACTAGTCTACTTGGTTGGCAGCATGGTTGTAGACACTTGGTGGGGTTGGATAGGTGCTTTCTCAAGACCAAATATGGGGGTTGTTTTTTGTCAGTTATAGATTTGGATGACAACAATGGTATGTTTCCATTGGCCATCTACACTTGCCAGTCAGAATGCTACCAAACTTGGTACACCTTATTGAGTATAATTGAGATGCACTTAAAAATGCATGCAGGGAAGCTGACCTTTTATCTATGACCAGTAGAAAGGCTTGATTGAAGCAGTAAAGCAGCTCTTTCTAGATTCAGATCATAGATTTTGTTTTAGGTATATGTACAAGAACTTCAAGAAGGTTGATTTTGGTGGGACGTTCTTGATGAGACTAAGTTGGAAGGCTGCTAAGGCATACAAATAGTTTGAGTGTGCCTCCTACTTGAAAGAGATTAAGGAAGCTAATCCAAATGCTCATAAGTGGCTGGTTGATAGGGATGTGAAGAGTTGGTGCAAGACCTATTTTGACACTAGGCTATGCTCAGAGCACATCACTAACAATTTTAGTGAAAGCTTCAATAACTGGATCATTCACCTAAGGGACAAACCAATTTGCAACTTCATTGATAACTATCACATGCTTGTCATGAGGCTTATGTATGACAGAAGGGTAAAAAGTAGCACTTGGGACATCAATGGGTTAGTACCTAGGGTTCAGAAGCTAGTTGACAATACTAGGAAATGAAGAACCAATTCAGGATGTTTGGGTCCAGTGATGGCTTCATCATAGTGTAGCATAATGACACAGGTGATAGGTTTAGAGTCAAGACATCTATTACTTATTGTGACTGTAGACAATGGGAACTCACAAGCATCATATGTGTGCATGGAGTCTTGACTCTAGTTAATCAGATACCTTAGTGGGCAAAGTAAGTATAAGTTTTCTCAATGACCATATCATTGCTTATATAATCTTGTTCCCATACTTATTTTCATTTGATGTAGGTACAGCAGCCCTTATCATTCTGTGAAGGCTTATGTGGAAGCATACTCTAGGGGCATTGTGAGCAAAATAAATATGCGTGAATGGGATGAATTAAGTTTTATCTTCATTGTTTGTGTGTACTACAATCATTTGCTTATTTCCATGTCTAATTAGGGTTTTGATGTGGCAGCCAAGACACTTAGTGTTGTCACCTCTAGTGAAAAAAAGTCCAGGGAGACCTAAGAGACGGATGAAAATAAATGAAGATAAAGATGAGGTTCACAAGGAACACAAGTGTTGCAGAAAGTGTGGAAGGGAGGGTCAAAATAGTAGAACCTGTAAAAACCCTCCTAGGGAGTAGACTGCTGAGGATGGACAGACATCTAAGATGCCTAAATGCATGAAGGCAAAGAACAACAAGCCAAGGGGTGCAAGGACTGCTAGTGGAAGAGGAAACAGTGAACCTCCAAAGGAAATGCCCACATGTCCTCCACAACCATCAAATTTCCAGCCTTAGAAGCCTATAGCTCCAACTTTACACAACAATTAGAGTACCATGTTTACAACTCAGCCATTTTCACAAGAAGTTCGGCCCCCACCAATGAGGCCACCAATTATTCCAGTGTTTCAGCGTGGGAATGGTAGGGGCAGGAGGGGACAAACTCAATTTGCAAAGGGACAAAACACTTGGAGACCTAAGGGGCCCTGGAGATGACCTGCATAAAAGTTAGTGGAATACTTTTTTTTGGGTTTATTGACATTCTCATTTTGTGTTGTCTGACGGAATGTTATCTCAGACTTGTGTTGGTATGATACACTAAATGATACACTTGTGTTATGTCAGACTTGTGTTGGTATGGTACACTAAATAATACACTTGTGTTGGTTGTAAGCTCTGTTAAATGGATTGCATTTCAGGTTGGTATGGTATGATATTGAATGTTTGTTGGTATGGTATAGTATGGTATTGAATGCTTGTTGGTATGGTACACTTCAGGTTGTTAGGTACTGAATGATATTGATTGTTTGTAAATTCATGTTGGTTTTGTGCAAGGATGCAAGGATGTCAGACTTATTGATGCTTGTAAATTCAGGTTTTTGCAAGGATGTTGTGTCAGGTTGTAAATTCAGGTTGCTTATTGATGCTTGAAAGTGGCTTTACTATGTCAGGTTTTGAATTGCAAGAATGTTGTGTCATTGAATTGCATTGTGTTATATCAAGTTTTTGCAAGGATGTTTAAGGCATTTGATTACAGTGTGCTATTAACATCCAATGAAATTAAATTGTTGCAAGAACATTTAATGAACATCAAATGAATTTACATTGTGCTTTAACATCCAATGTACATGTACTCCTTCAAACTCTTGCCTACTTCAAACCTCATATTCACTTGTTTGATTGTGCTTGTGACACCATGGGATCTGCAAGAAAATCAATTAATTGTTGTTAAATGGCCCATATAATAAATTACTAGTAGTAACTTAACCCCTTAAAATAAATTTGAATTTAATTTTGCCCCTGCAACAAAACAGACCTAACAGATGATGAAGATGACCTGCGATTCAAGCTTATCATCAAAACTTAGCAAGCTTTTTCACTTATTGATGCTTGAATATTTAATCTACAGTGAAATAACATGTAGATGTAGTAGTAGAAGCAGAGGTGAGTGTTATTGGTGGTGAAATGGAGATTGTGGTGGTGAAGTGGAGATTGTGGTGGTAAAAGAGGAGTAGGCGGATTATCCCAACGTCTAAGGGGAAGTTTGAATCTCAGCCCTTGATTTTAATTGCATCAACTTTGAATCTCAGCTTTCAGATCATTAAAGGGTATTTTGGACAGTAAATATAACCTTTTTGAAACTAGCATGTGCCTTGACAGTCAAGGCACGTTGACTGCTAGTTATAGGGGAAAAGTTCAATATGAATGATAATTGGGTGCAAAGTTGAATAAAGCATATATTATAGGGGGGAAATTCAAATAGTAATAATAATAATAATAATAATAATAATAATTATTATTATTATTATTATTGACAAGGTGAGTATCAGACTTCATGTTTTTGTTTTTTTCAAACTTCATGTTCAATCGGCTTGTTGGGTGTGGCTAGCATGTTGCTATCATAGCTATTGGATGATCTTGAGGTCGACAGTTCGATCCTCACCCACCCCATTTTTTAATTTTTTTTTGGCAAAGAAAGTGTCAACTTCATGGTCGTTCCACATTATGATCCCGAGTTCGAGCCTCTCTCACCCCATTTATCAAAGTTTAAGACTTCATGTTGGCGCAGCTAGCATGCAGGTCTCATAAGTATCGAGTGATCCCGAGGTCAAGAGTTCAAGCCTCTCTCACCCCATTCGGGGGTACCGTTGAAGTTTGTTGGTAGCTTGTTTATCACCACATGTGGTGATGGTATGAACTCATGTTGGTTTGTAATGAAGTATCTTTTGGTAACATAAACATAATAATAATAATAATCATAATAAATTGATTGTTGAAGGGGAAGTTAATTTGACCTCGTGTTTGTTTCTCATTCAAACATGTGAAAACAATTTTTTATTAAAGACACAAAAGAAATGGTAATGAAGTGTTTGGTTTCCTCTTTTAAGCAAACAACTTTTCCTATTGTAAGTATTTTCCTTTGAATTTTACTTTCAATACAATACAACTATAGCCAAAAAACAAAACACTTTGTAGAGTGTGTCCAGAACTCCATTCAGTGACGGAGCCAGGATTTTTGTTGAGGGGGGGCGGAGTGATGTCATAATTAATTAAATATAATATAAAAATTAGTTACTTTAACATGAATTTTTTTTAAATATAGCAAAAAGGGGAGTACAACAAAGACAGTCATTGAAGATGATTGCTATTATATTCATTAAAGATGATTACTACTTCTAGAAACACAACAGAAGAGAAGGGTTTGAATCGTTGATAACTACTACATGAAGAAAAGGAGGACGAGATTGGGTTGCTTACGATTTTTTTGTGGAGATGACCAACACAGTGATTAATGAAGGCACCTGGTACCTAGAAGAAGAAGAATAAGGTGGTTTGGATCCTACTGGATCTTGTGAAGATGAGCTCAAATAACTCAATAGTTATAGATCTTTGAAGATGATGAAATATGGGGGTTTCCCTCATCTTATCCAATCGATGGAGTGTGAAGAAGAAACTGTGGATTTTGGTTTCTTTGAGGAGCAATTCTAGCTGGCCTGGGAAACCAGCCTAGTTTCCCTGCCTGGGGGGCGAAAATACATTTTTGCCTCCCTCTTTAAAACACCTTTTTGGAGTATGTGTTTAAAGAGGGGGGGCAAAAATGTATTTTTGCCCCCCCCCCCCCCCCCCCCACAGGCAGGGAAACCACGCTGGTTTTCCAGGCCCGCTAGAATTTCTGTTCTTTAAGAAATTTGAGGGATTTAACCTCTATCTCAAACTCTGAAAGTAGAGTTTGAATTTGATATGTACATTATTTGAAGGATGAAGTCTTGGTTGAAGTGAAAAGTGAGAATAGAGGGGCAAATAAAAAAACTAATTGGGGGACAAATAAATTATAAAAAAAAAAAAAAAAAAAAAAAAAATTTCTCAAAAGTCAGTGGGGGCTTGCCCCCACGTAAATCCGTGCCAGACTCCACTACCCGATTCCATATCTTGTTAAGTGCAAATGGAATTTTTCCTTGCATTTGGAAATGTTTATGAGCACACTCTCTCATCTACTTACAAATGTTTATATGTTTCTACACAACTATGTAAAGACCTTTCACGCTAGGTAATGATGTTTGGTAGAAGACGCAACATATTTTCCAAGTTGAAATATCTGGCTTTGGAATTAAACCCATCACGTCGTAGAACCAGATAAATCATCACGAAGATGATTTAGTTGTTAAAACCTTACTCAAATAAACCTCGTGCCAATGGTGACGTTCATACTCTCAAACCTCAATTTGGTGCTTTGGAGCAAATATTTTTTCTCAAACACCCACTCTCAAAATCTTAGATTCCCGTTTTGATGATTTTGAGTTGATTGTTATCAAATCTCTACTTTATGGTTATGAAAACTTGACTTTCAATATTTGAATAATCATGCAAACGTTTTTGTTTCATCAATCTTTTGAGGGTTTTTTTTAACCATTATTATATTTTGATCTATATTACTAATTAAGAAAAACTCATATACATAATAGTTTTCAAGTTTTCGAGTTCTCATCAAATATATTATTCTAGTTATAAAAATTCATAACTCTAACTATTCATCTTTATGCATGTTATTAACCTTAAATAAGTATTACTTAATAATTAGTTTTGTTGATTTGTTATTAATAAAATAATATTGATAAAACTCAAGATAATATTTTAAAACATACAAGGTTTTGCATGATACTAAATATATAACTCAAAATATAAAAAAATAAAAATAAAATACACACTTGAATCTTATATGACCACTATATAACGAGAGATTAAACTAACATAGATAAATTATATTGTTTTTAGTGTGTCTTTGGAAACTCCACAAAGCCCGTATTTATAGGGAGGGATGAAGTGAGATTTTTCTCCAATTTACATTTAAGAGGTAGATGATATAGTGCCCTATTTAATCATCTCAACCACATAACATATTACCTAGAGTAGTGGATGGATTTAAAGTCATATGGAAGCGGGCAACCACAATAGTTTACAACATAAGTATAAATCTACAAAAGCGTATTGCATATGCAGATGCTCTCAAATGCTTTGAACTTTAACAAAATTTGAAATTAGGCGCTTACATGCTCCCACTCTTGCTCCCGTACTCACTCGCGCTTCATGCTTTTGTGACTAAAGTAAAACATGACAAAGTAGAACAATTGTCACCTTCACTAGCTGAAACAAGATATAAATGTTAAAATGGGATTTTCAAAATTCCTTTCATTAACTTGAGAAAGATTGCCAGTAGACAAAACAAAGAGCACCTCAAAAATAGGAAAAAAACAAGGAGTATGGTTCACTTTAATGAAAGAAAAAAATCACTCTCCTCTTACGACAACTCAAACAAAGAACGGTAGTAGACGAGCAACCCAATATGATGACAATGTCTATGCGTTTTGCTCCATTGCCAGTTTATTCGTTTTGATCTTTGTCCTAATATCACAGCATATTCATCGCACTTTGTCCTAATATCAAAGCATATTTGCATGTCTTCCTCTAACCAGGAATCTCTGTGTATTCCCTTCACTCCTTCCTTTAAGCAAGAAAATTGTTCAACCACTTTAAAAACACATTTTGAAGGTGGCTAGGATTCAGTTCCCAGATGAGATGAGAACATGGGGTTCTTTCCTTGTTATTGGACTAGAGATTGGATGGTCGTTGTCCTTCCCTAACCATCCAAATGAATGAGATCAATACTTAGACAATCCGCAGGTTGCTAACTACCTCTACTACAAGTCGAGACTCGAGACATTCACGTAAGGGTTCATCAAGCAAACCAAGCTGAAGTTGCCATCAACCCAGAGAGGATTACCTTTTGAAACAGGCGAAACAAACTTTCTTCTTTATTCACCAGGGAATTTTTGCAGAGTTGAGTAAGACCAAGGTAGAAATTTAGACTTATTAAATTACAGGACTTCAAGCCGAGACTAATTAACTTCCTCTACTAAACAAGTCGAGACTCAAGATATTCACATAATGATTCATCAAGCAAACCAAGCTGAAGTTGCCATAAATTCCAGAGGATTACCTTGTTGAAACAGGGGAAACAAACATTCTTCTTTATTCACCAAAGAATTTTTGCCGAGTTGAATAAGACAACAGTAGAAATCTAGACTAATTAAATTACAAAGCTTCAAACATCAACAACAACATAGCCACTACAACAAGGTGGTTACATAAAAAAGAATATACCCAAGTAGGTAGTTTGCAAGCTCAAAAGGAGACTGAAAATCCTGTCAAGAGTCACTTCCATAAAAGCAGATTACTACTTTTGAAGGGGTGAAATCACCCTTACAATATCATCTCTAACAAGATTTTGTTTGGTATGATTGATGTTTGTCAATGTGTACAATGATAACTCTACAACATGGAACCTCAGCGCAACTGTCAGAATCTAGGGGGAAAAATGGTTACATTGAATGCCGAGGATACAACAGACCAGCGGGGAATCCTGAATGCTTAAAAGAGTCGTAGCAATTTCCTGTGATTTGATGTCACCTAAACAGCATTTATGTTCAGTGGTACTGTAAAGTTGAACATCCTCAAATCATATTTTGTAGGCAGTCCCCATGGCATCAAAACACGAGGTCATTGTGACGCTCTCTTGAATAGAATGCTTCCGAAGATCTATTAAACCATACTCAGGAGCCTTTCTCTAAACCACTGTGTCAAAACGTGCTAAAAAATACCACTGACCATCACTTCTTAGAGTTTGCAGAAGCCAGACCGAAAAGGATTTTCTTCCTTGGGCCCTGATCATGATAGAACATCAACACATCAGAAAGGAGTTATATGTACCATATTTTCCCAACATGAAAAGAGAATCGCGTCAGAAAATATGAAAAAGAACTTGTTTCGTAATCTTTCTTGGGTTATTTTTAGAAAGCTTTGAATCACTGGAATGCAGATGGAAATGAAAAGATAGCAAGTTCATTCATTTACAGCTTTTACTTTCTGGAAAAAAGAAACGATAGAAATCAACATGGAAAACAATTTATGATGAATAAACTGGCGAAGATGAGACAATGATTACCATAGGCAAACCTATCTCTTTTAGATCATGATCATTCTTGTGTCTTAATGCAAACATGTTGATCTGCAAACAAGTATCAATGAGATATTTATAACAACAGCAACAGTATGTGGGCATATAACAAGTTGGAATAAACAAAACACAAATTAATAGTCTAATATGATATTAGGTGAGGGATGAAACCTCTTCGGCTTTAAAGGTAATTGCATATTTGCTTAAGCCTAGGCTTTGCAGAAAGGAAATTGCATCCGACTCTTCAGGCTGTAAATTGGAATAATAAAAGATTTAGCAACAATTCTCTAAGATAACTCTGAAGAGTTCTAGTCTTTATTATGATTCTATGAATTGTGAAGACGATCAGATATATTGAAGAGTAATGTTAATGCCAATCTCAAGCATGGCTGATGAACCTGTAAAAAGAAATATGTTGCTCCTTCTATCAGATTGTCAGCATGCTTTACCATATGATGCAGTGAAACCAGGCCTATCAATACTACCAGAGTCTGATTTGTCACGGTCATACCTCCATCCAATTCATCTATTATAACAGGAAAGAAGAAATGCCAATGCACTCGCACATTTAATCCTGTAATTCCTTGCTCATAGAGGACCCAACCTCCCTATGGAGAAAATGTGATATGAACATGCAACTTAGCTGGTCACACCTCATCAAAAGTTTCATGCTCTCAATTCATATCATACTTGAATTAAACTTTCCACTTAAGATACTCTGGCTCAAACGACTTAATAACCATTTCCTTTTCATATTGAATTCTAAAATGACCTGCACGTCGTAGCATGATTCTGAATTTTCTATCTAAAATAGCAAAATGCATGCAGATATAAGGCTATTGAAGAATGATTGCAAGAAATACAGTTGGTTGACCTCATGAGTTTAATTATCTATTATGACGCATTACGAAAACAAACAGAATTTCAATAAAAATGAAGAGTGGATGCCCTTGTGAAGTGGAACATACTTACAGATATGCATAATATCACCCCACCTAAATCTAAAATCTGTAGAAGAGTCATCCTTGATGTTCCCCAAGTTACACCGCAAAACCACACCATGCTTTTTAGCTTCCCTAAAAATCCGATCAACCTGCATATTCTTGGCCTCGGAGATCCTTGGATTTCTTTCCCCAAACAGAAGCAATGACAGTGATACATAACCTGTCCCACAACCAATTTTCTCGAGTGGAGACATTTCTATTGAATTAACTGAGCACTCATTGACCCAAAGAAGACCCCAGCTGGGAGATTACCACCACAATTGAGCACTATTGCCAAGAACTGCTAAGCAAGTTGCAAAAGAACAACTAGCAATCAATGGACTCTTGCTGATTTTTGCAAAGGCTGCAGCAGTGGACTAGAATAAGCCCTCTTCTGGCCAAATCATCATCGGTGAAAGGGCACATTCTCAATTGTCCATATTTTAAGGGGAGTTGTTATATTTATTATTGTTATCATTATTTAATTTGTTTGCCACTTAATCTTATTTGAGGTCTGAATTTTGCAAATTATGACGAGCTTTCCAAGAAAATCAAACCTCTAACTAGATCAAGAGACAAAAAAAAAAAAAAAAAACTCCCCTAGACCGAGAAGCTCAAGTGAATGCACACTTGATTATTAGATGATTGATATACCCATCATACTAAGAGGTGCTACTAGAATGAGATCATAATGATAAAGATTTTGAGATGGATTAAGGTAACACACATTGAAATGTCATTGTCGTTAGTGGGAAAGGTGGAAAGAGCAATACATTGTAAATTGGGGGAGAAGGCTGCAAGTTTATCAGAAAAGGGAAGACCAATCGCCAGGACCTTGAATAACAACACTGGTAATTTAGGTGCTACGAAATCTCCAAATGTAACCTGTGATTGGGAATATGCAGAGTCAAACTGAGAAGGGCTCAAGAACTGGGAGAGGCTTTTGACTGCAATACAGGAACAACGATTGCAAAGCTAGATGAGAAGTGTAGTAGGGCCATGAAGGATGGAGGTTATGACTTGGCTAAGGTATCGTTTGATGACTTAGAGGATGTGTGTGATTCAGAGATAGAAATCAGATTCCATTCAGGGTGAGAATGAGCTTCATCGAGGAAGTGGCTTCACCCGATATGCAAGGAGGTTTGATGAACAAATGAGTTTTTGTATTCTCTTTCCTTTTTCTTTTGGGGAATGGGAGACGTTCTTTTATGTAGCTGACATTGAGAATTTCAAGGGTTTGAGGGGCTCAAGTTCCTGTCCAGTCCTTGTATTGGGTCTCGTGAGGCAAGATGTATTATTTTCTTTGAGAAATTCTAAATGTCGAGGAAACGGGCGAGGAAATGAGCGAGGAAAGTGAGGTGGCGGGGTGGGAGCCGTTCATCCCGCTCGGGATGTGTGCGTTGACTTTTCGCGCGCGCATCCCGAGCGGGATGAACGGCTCCCACCCCCGCCACCTCACTTCCCTCGCTCATTTCCTCGCTCGTTTCCTTGCTGTGTAGAATCACTCATTTTCTTTTGTTGTTTCCCTCTCTTGTTTCGATAAAATTTGAACCCTATGTAGTTAAGTCGCTAGTCGTACTGTAGCCTGTTAAAGATTGATACAAGATCAATCGGGATTAATCAGAACTAATGGTCCTATACTTTATATACATATTTTTTGTTATCTTTCTAAGTAATATGTTTACTTAAAGAAAAAAAAGTTTAATGTGTATTGAAGTACTAAACATCACTTGTCACGATTTAAGACAAATTATAACAAAATTAAAAATTCAATGTCAAAAAAAGGTGTAACTCCTTATTCTTTAGTTTTGTTTGTTATTCCTTTGATCGTTCTTCTCTTTTCTCATCGTATATATATATATATGTATTTCATCTTTCTCTTTCTCTAACCTTTTCACACACTCTTTGTATTGTCTTATGGGTGGATATTGATGAGGTTAAGACATTTTTTTTAAATAAATTTTTTTTCTCATTTGTTTTAATATATTGTCATGAACCGATTAATCGGTGAATTTTGAAAGCGATTAATCGTGATTAATTGGTAAATCAGGCAAACATCACTGATTACTCGACTAAGGGATTATTCAAACAATTAATTCAGAAAATGCAATGCTCTATTAACGAGAAGATCAATCGGAGATAAATCAATGAATTAATAACATAGTTTGAACCATTATTAAAAAAATAATAAACAATAATAATATCAATAAAGTAGAAAAAATTAATTGAAAACCTAGAAAACACAATCAAAAGTACAAAAAGCAACGAAAAATTCTAACTATCGAGGGAAATGGCGAGGAAAACAGCGAGGGACCCCACAGGGGGGGTGGGAGCCGTCCATCCCCCCGGGATGCGCGTTTGAGCTTTCGGGATGATGGACGGCTCACCCCACCCCCCCTCCGGGGTCCCTCGCTGTTTTCCTCGACAATTAGACGGGTTCAAAAGCAACTATTAGATTTGAAATAGTGAAGTCTATCAAGACTGTTTTGGCATGTAGATTGAAGACGTGTGTCTAAAGAGTGATGGCAACTAGAAGAAAAAAAATACACATCCTACAAGTTGACGATCTTAAGAGGCAAGATGGTTGAAACTAAGGTGTCAGATAGTAGAAAGTAGGGGGATATTACTTGTCTAGTTTCACATGAAGTACTTGGGAAAACTGAAATGAGTGAACTCGCACCAGTTCTTATATAAGTTTTCCAAGTGTGACTTTGCATAGTTTCGCAGGTCCACATAAAATCCATGTAATGCGAGTGTATGTTATTTTAAATGTAACATGATGTATCTTGAAGCTTTATAGTCATGTATAGATTCTAGGGTAGTCTCAAGGTATGTGGGTTTGAGATGAACTGAAGTCAAGTTTCAGTATGCCACAATCCAATTCTAATGGGACCTCAATTAGATGTTATATGAGTAAGCTGTAACCCACCTGATTGTACTACTTCGCGCAATATATTTAAATTGAACTACTGCAGGAGTTTTAACTGAACTAAACCAACACTATCATTCTACTCTCAATCCAAAGTTGGAACTGTTTATGCAATCGTCAAATTGAGATACTCCAATCAATGTCTCTGATAGGATTATAGGAGTTTTTGCACAACCGACAATATCATTCTACTAGCAACCTAAAGTTGGAATCTATTCTTTTTTTTTTTTGGGAGATCCCTAGTCATGCCCCTTCCTATATCGTTCAATGTAAATATTATGTAACTTAGCTGTCCTGTTTTTTCATTGAATTCCACACAGCTAACATTAGTTTGCACATCCTACTCTCTTAAACCACTGACCGGATCTCAAAACTCTTTACCTTGAGATCCCTGCTAGTTACACCTATAAAAGCTCCACTACCCATTTCAACAAGTGGCTTACTTTTAGAAAAATTATATATTTTGCAGTCCGATAAATTCATTTAAGCTCTCGTGAGTCTCATCAACTAGTTGACATTAGGTCCTATTGTCTAAGCCCAATTCACATCCAAGTCACAAGAAAGAGATATAATATTTCACCAGTTTTTTCAATATCAAACTATTGTAGCGTATGCAACTACAATAAAAGTAAATACTTAAACAGAGTGAATAATTGGTATATTGTGTTGGGCTCATGCGTATCACATTTTGTATTGAGTATGTGTGTGCCACATCATTGCCGTTGTGAATTAGGCGTGTAAGTGTCGTGATCCAAAAGTCCCCATAGGCCTCCTTTGATATGCATAACTGGCACATTATCTAACAGTTCAAGCTTTTAAAGCAACGGCCAACAGGTTATTTCACGTGGCATGAGAGTAAACTTTCAAGGGTTCAAATCACCCCAGCATTCTACTGAGAGGATCTCAAAATTGTTTTAGTAGGTTGGGAACACGTGTGCCATGTTGTGTATTGGGCATGTGCATGCTACATTGTTGTTGTTTGGGTCTTATGCACATTGTGTGCCATGTGAGTACGTGACCAAGACAACCCCATGGCTCCTTAGGCCCTTATTTGATACACACAAGTGTCAACTCTGAGAGTTCGAGATTTCAGAACTGGCTGTTCATTGAAATTGTGGATATTCAAAACCTGCCTCTCAGGTTTGGAATTTGAAAGTAGCTTCATATAGAACAAAAAGACTAACTATGCTAAACGGCAAAAAAATAATACAATATATCTTTAAAGAAATTTTTTATAATGGAGAAATGCAGATGATGACTATGCAACATAGACACCACCATATTAAAGTAGCATAGGAAAATATAGGCCATCAGAATAATTAAGCAACTAAGATCACCTGAACCACGTCCTGCTGCTTCTGCTCAGTACTCACAGGAGGTCCGGACTGGATCAAGGATTTCTTTGCTGAAACTGTACCAGCAGCGGACTTAGCGTTCAGAGAATTATTCTTTTTAGGTCGAGCAGTGGATGTTTCTTTAACAACTGAGACCCCAATGGGACCAGTATTTGTCCGTTGCCTTTTAAATATTGCATCAATATTTGATATCATCAATGAGCCTTCATTGGTAACCTGAGTTTTTGACATGCTTGAAATTTTCTCTTGCATCTCTCTGATGCAGCTCCTAGTAGCATTTTCAGATCTTCCAGCCAGATTGTTCTGCAGAGTGGCTCCTTTCAAAGCTGCTGGAAAAACATCTCTTACAACATTTTTATAAGAAAATCAAAGAAATTACGGGTAAATTCAGATTTTCTACCAGAAACATTCGGAGTCCTCTTTGCATTGTCTGTGCGTTGTCTGCAGGAATAAAACCTAGATTAGCTAAAACATACTTAAATATCACTGGTCGATGCCACATGCATCTAGTTAAGTTCAAGCATGCTATACATTGAAGCGATTTCACAATGAGATGATCAAGCGTGATTACTATTTTGAAACTGATCCACGAAAAAGCAAATGTCATCAGGTTCTGTATTTGTCAACAAACACAGCCGAAAATCTTACGAAGAATTGTACCAAAATTTTCCTTGGTGGTATTAATGTTTAGACAAATAGGTAGAGCCCATTAAAATGTACATAAGCTGCTGACTTTTGAGTAATAAGAAATGAAATGACAAAGTCACAAACTGATCTGCATGGAGTACAAATCAGGCTGACTAACAAAATAACTCGGTGTCATGTAGCCAATGGAGTACTAGCTCAGTTGGTAGACTTGTGTCGGATAGTATCACAAGTCCAGGATTCGAACCCTGCTGGAGGCATTTTATGGTTATGAGATCCAGCTCGCCTGTCATGTAAAAAATTGAGAATGGTAACATACAGAAAAGTGCAAAGACAATAGTTGAGTCTAAATTGTAATTGATGGTTTGTGCAAATATAAGAAGCATATATATTCATGTATTATCATGTGCAATGGCAAAACACCAAAGGGATCATCCCCTTCAATAGCTATAAATTTGTTTCACGTAATTGCACAATCAAAATTCAGTCTATTTAGCCTCTCTCTGGACAATAAATGAGAAACGAGAAGGTGAAAAACAATCGCCCTGCCATAGACCTTAGAAACGAGGGGGAAATAACGGTAGTGGGGGTACATAGTGGAGATGAAAGTGATAAGCCATTTCCTCCATTGGGTTCAATGCAAATAAAAGTTATGTGAACCCAACATTCTGTATATGTATTAGTGAGTGTTTTAATCCATATAAAAAGAATATGCAAAATTGTATGGTATTGTTTCTAGATCGTTGATTAGGGTTTGGTTTAGTTGAAGGGAAGAAAACAAATTTATTAGTCATCTGAATCAACAACATCTTTCTCAATCACTTGTCATTCTATTCTATCCATACTATTGAAGATGAAGAAAAACTAAAATGCAGAATAAAAGTTGCTGCAACAAAGGAGTTGGATCGGCGAAATGAGATGAAAACTATACCGGTTGAGGAGTTGTAATTGAGTAATGGATCCATTTCCAAGGCGATCTTTGATAGACCTTTTGATGCCTCCTGAACCAGATCGATCGGCGTACATCTTCAGCTGTATGTAACGTTAAAGAGCAAGAATGAAGAGACGACGAAAAAGAAGAAGAGACCAAACGAGTGAGTGTTTTGTGCTTGGGAAAAATATTCCGAGTGGCGAACGGGGACTTGTCTGCTGTGCCCTGTCACCACACCACCCACTCGGATCCGGACAAATAATTACCAAAAAATGCATCATCGGATATCAACACCTTCTTCACTGCCACTAAAGGACCTAGCACCCACGCAAATTTTCAAAGGCAACCAGTACACAATACCACCATTTCTTATTTCTCCCGGCGCCAATGATTTTTTTTTATTTTGTAGAAAATGACTTTTAGGGTCTACTTTTTCACAAAATAGACAATTTAAAGATTAATGTAATGACTAATTTGTGTCTAATTTTATACTTTTATAACTAACAAATAACTTTTTTATTAACCCAGGTTAACCCATATGGTTATATGACATATTTACCCTCCTAAACAAGTAAAAAACCTAATTTTATAATTTTATGACCAACAAGGACTACAGAAAAGAAAAAAAATTAAAAAAAAACCCTACGTTAATTGTTATTGAACGACAATTTTAGTAACTCTTTGTTATTGACCAACAAGGAATACAGGAAAAAAAACCTATGTTAATTATTATTGACCAATTTTAGTTACTCTTTGTTAATTTTATTGATCAACAAGGATTACAGGGAAAAAAAACTCTACGTTAATTGTTATTAAACGACGATTTTAACAAAGATTACCAAAAAAAAAAAAAAAAACATTAGCCTGGTCACTGACCTGAAAATGATTAGGATTTATCATATGAAAAATTAGGATTTATAATATAAAATTGTTATTGAACGACAATTTTAGTTACTCTTTGTTATTGACCAACAAGGACTACAGAAAAAAAATATCTACGTTAATTGTTATTGACCAATTTTAGTTATTCTTGGATAGTTTTATCGACCAACAAGGACTACAGAAAGAAAAAAAAAAAAAAAAAAAAACTACGTTTATTGTTATTAAACGACAATTTTAACAAGAACTTTAGAAAAAAAACATTAGCCTCTTCACTAACCTGAATAAAATTAGGATTTATCTTATGATGTCAATTATTTTCAGGTCAGTGACCAAGCAATTTTTTACTTTTTATTTTTTTTTAGTCCTTGTTAAAATTGTCGTTCAACAACAACTAACGTAGTTTTTTTTTTTGTTCTTCTATAGTCCTTGTTGGTCAATAAATTTAACAAAAAGTAACTAAAATTGGTCAATAACAATTAAAAAAAAAATTTGTAGTCCTTGTTGGTCATAAAACTATAAAATTAGGTTTTCTATTTGTTTAAGAGGGTAAATATTTCATATAATTTTATGAGTTAACCTAGGTTAATAAAAGAGTCATTGTTAGTCATAAAAGTATAAAATTAGGCACAAATTAGTCATTACATTAGCTATGATATCTAAATTGTCTATTTTGTTAAAAAGTAGGCTCCAAAAGTCATTTTCCCTTCTTTTTTTTAACACCACCAATAAATATGCATAACGGAGAAATCCAAACTCGAAATGATAAAACGCAAAACAAGGCAACTTTCAACCAATTTAAACCCTCAATTGAGACTGGTTCTCAAGTTCATCAAAACACGAAAGTTATAGTACTATGAGTTATCTAATAAACACAACTTATATCACTTGAAAATGTTTTGAAATTAGCAAGTTATGATCATTTTACTAAAGTCGCGCAAATATGTCATGCAATAAAAACGGTATAAAGTTTTGGACTTTCGGCCAACTTATATGCTCGAACAATACCGATTCTCAGTCAAAACACAAAAGTTGTAGTACTCTGAGTTATCTAATAAACACAACTTGAATCACTTAAAAATGTTTTGAAATGAACAAATTATGGTCATTTTACTAAAGTTGCGCATTCTGTCCAAAAACAATTTGTTCGCAGATATCCCGCAATGCACTCTGCGAACAGAAATTTTTTCGGACAGATTGCGCGACTTTAGTAAAATGACTATAACTTGCTCATTTAAAAAAAAAGTTTAAGTGATTCAAGTTGTGTTTATTAGATAACTCAGAGTGCTACAACATTCATGTTTTGATTAACTTGAGAATCGATCTCGATCGAGCATAAAAATTGGCCAAAAGTCAGGAACACTATCCCGTTTTTATTGCGAGACAGATTTAAGCAACTTTAGTAAAATGACTATAACTTGCTCATATCAAAACATTTTCAAGTGATTCAAGTTGTGTTTATTAGGTAACTCATAGTATTACAATATTTTTGTTTTGATGAGGTTGAGAATCGGTCTCAATTGAGGGTTTAAGTTGGTTGAAAGTTACCCTTTATTGCGTTTTGAGTTTCAGTTTCTCTGTTATGTTAAGTTATGCATATTTATTGAGTTTGGGTTTAAGGATTTCGACTTTGAGAGTTTTCGAGGGAGATTGAGGAGATTTGCAAGAGATTTGAGTGTGAGGAGATATTTGGAAGAGATTTACAAAAGATTTCAAATGGGAGAGGGAGGAACCATTGTCGATTTGAATGGTGAGGGGGAAAATGGATGATTTTTGTTTATATAGGTGGTGTGATAAAGTATGGTGGTGTGAGAAAGTATGGCAGTGTGAGAAAGAAAGTAGGTGGTGTGAGAGAGTAGAATGGTTTGAGAGAGAGGAAACGGTGGTGTGGTGTAGTCGCGCCATTTCCAAAATATCACAACAAAATTTATGTCGTGTTCTGAAATAGTGTGGATGTCCACCTCATGTTGAGGTGGCATCATGTAGTGTCATTGAGTGCAACAATTCTGAAGAGCCAGACCCCTCGCACCAGATCGGCGCCAGGGGAGCCTCAAGACCCTCCATCATCCTATTTTCTTCATCTGTTCTTCTTAATTCGTTCTTCTGTTCTTCATCTTCATCTATTTTTTTTCATTTTCATCACGTTCTTGAGGCTCCCCTGACGCCGATCTGGCGCTAGGGACATAGCTCTAAAGAATTGTTCCATTGAGTGTCATGAATTTACCTCAATAAAATATTAGTGTCACCCCTTGGCTAAATCATTTTGCCTATAAATAGGCATGTGTTCATTTGTGGATGTATGATACAGAGAATAAATCTAAGTGAATGACATAGGGAGATATTGTTAGATGAAAATAGCCTTGTTGTATGTAGATATAGAGTTCCTATACAAAGATGAGATGAGAATTTACATGGAACATGAGATAGACTTGATTACGCTTCTCTTAAATTGCAACATGTTATCAGCATGAAGCTCCAACCAATTGAGCGCACGAAGCTCGGCTTGGGTAATTTTTCTCTCCTTCATTTTTCAAACTATTTATTCAAAAAATTTAGAGGTAAATAACTCAAACAAGAGCTTATATTTTTCTGAATTTTAATATGATTGTTTTCATGATATATTTTACACCTAGTGGATGTTGTTGCACAAGAAATCGCAGTTTCCATGGCAGCGTTTCATGCTTGAAATTCAAACTTTGTGTAAATCTCATACTCTTCATCGCACACATCACAAAATCACACATGTTGGAACATAGGTTAGAATAACAATAGAATCTTTGCTTCGACTCATGTGGTGTTTGGTAGTACTATTGATGGTGGTGTTGATAATTGGGCAAATTATAGTCTGGTTTTCGTCATATATACGCTAGTCATATAAAGAGAAAAATTCAACCTACCAGAATAACCAAGAAGAGAAATGCTCAATACTTAAATAGCAATCAATACCTCATCGGCTTTTTTTCCTTTTCATGACATTGATCATCCCCAAAATTTTCATCTAGAGCCGAATTCCAACACCCGTAGGAAGAATCGTCATGTTTCTCATAGTCAAAAACCACGCTAGGCGCGTCAACGCTGACATGCTCGAGTACCTTGCTACCGAAGTTTTTGAGCTTGCTTACGGTTTCAAATTAATTTTTTTGTCTTTTCACTAAATAACATCCAACTCATAGGCTTCTTCACAAGGCTAAACCTCAAATATCTCAGCATGTTTTCTCTATTGGAGTTTTTCCATCTTTTTGTGTTATTTATTTTCTTCACTGATTTCTCTTAGAACCCTAAACCTTGTTGTAAATTGAGTAAAAACCATAAATAGAGAGATAGGGTGATATGCATGTCAAACTTCAAAGTATGTGCCAAATAGAGTTTTCATTATGGATTGGCAAATGAAACAAATAGAAAATAAATAATATGGGTGGTAAGCTAGGGATGTTGAGTGGCAGATGTGGGTAGGTGTGTCCATGTGTTATTATTGACCTAGGTGTTGGATATTGTATTGTATGCTCTCAATGTGATTTTGGGTTTCCTAAGTGGAATTACTTCTTACATGTGCTAAATTCAATTCATTATATTACAGTAAGATATGGGCATAATTGCTTTTACCTAAACTGGTGTCAATTATAACTACTTTGTTGTCGGACATGAATATTTTGACAAGTAATATTATTTCGAATTAGGTAAGAAATTAAGCACAAACATTGTTTGCTTTAATATTTATTGCATTAGTCACAATGGTCATTGTTTTTAGCCATGTCATCTCACTAAAATGGGCTTACTTAAAATAACTTTTGTGAAACAAAGTAGATCTGGTATGTAAAACAAAGTTAACTATACGTGTATTTTATACACTTAACCATATAAATTTCCTAAAATATATTTATATGTGGGTTTTATTTCTCAAGTGTCATGTCACGTGCATTATACACCTCATAGAAAGTTATTCAATTGACCGAGTGGTGCACCTTTATGGATGATGCATTATATAAACGATGACATCTCCTGAAGTAATAGCCCTAGAAGTGGTGACCAAGGTAATGACCGCAAAAGAAGTAATTAATTAATCGCTTTAGCGGAGGTGATTATAACTCCGACATAGGTGATTACCCCAGAAGAGGTAGTCACAACACTTATCACATGGTTCAAAAATCATGTCTAATACAATGATAAAACTCTAGCGAATGACATTGAGAATCCTTATAGATAACACTTGTCATAGATTTAGTAAATGGGGAGACTGATCGCATGTTTTTCGTGCACCAATAGAGGCAGTAGAAAAATATCAAGATTCCATTAAAACCAAATAGAAAAATTTAATGTAATGGAAAGATCATAGTCATTGTTCCTTTCATTCTTTGAATTTGTTATCGTCCCAGCAAAATAAAAATCCTTATTTTATTTAAAAGTTTTGAGTCGATAAGAAGAAAATTCTAAGGATCTAAAAAAATATCATGGTCTCTGATATTTTTCTGAAGTAAATGTCAATTTTAGTTGTCAAAGGTAGTGAACATGCAAATCATAAGTACACCCGAGTATAACGCAAACCCAGCAGAGGTAGCTATTAGCCAAAGTAATCACTCCAGTAGAGGTGGTTACCAAAATGTCACTACAAGTCTAATACTTAACCACCTGAAGTGGTATAGAACACCTGCTACTTGTGAAACATAAATATTTATGAAACTATGCAATATATTATGTTTTGATTTGTTTGATTTATTTACTGCATAAATTTTCTTTAAAGTGTGGTTTATAAACTGTAAATGATTGGCAATCATATTTGTTTAATTGTTAGTATCACTATCCATAATTTATTGACAAGTCACAACACTTTCTCAACACTTACCTTTAAGACTCAAAGATGTCTATCATAGAATGACCTATATAATTTATTGGAGTCCCCAATAGAGGCTATCCCAATTATTAAAGGCACTGGAAAAGTCTCATCTTCTATCATTAAATAACGCATTTATTTATCCAACATATTTTTGCAGCTCCTGAAGATATTTGTTTCATTGCAAAATATATACATCATATCTAATATTGGAAGCCAGCAGCTTACATTAGAGATTTATGCATTAACCATGAAGCTTACAGTCGCTATATATGCAATATATTAGAGATGTGTGCATTAAGCTTGAAACTTACATTAGAGATAAGTTTTTGTTAATTTATTGGGATTATACGCCTCTCAGAGTTGTTGTATCACATGTCATTTTACGCTAAAAACTTAAATAAGTCACCTTTAACACACACTTTACATAAAAGAACATACGTACTCCTTGTTCACCTAGTAAACTTCTTATTAGCCGGTCTCATATGTGTTTACGTTTCACACATTATTTTGTTTAGCGCACAAGTTTCATCCCCTTGCATTTAATCATCTAATTTGACGATGCATTATAAGTTTACTTTAAGTTTTGGTTGGTTTTGCTAATCGACATGGACTATTGTTGCATGGACAAAATGGTTTGGCGCACATTTAAGTTTTACGTCTTTACCTTGTTGGAAGACTTTTACTTATGCATTCTAGACTACTCAATTAAATACCCATAATGTTTGGGGAAATGCAGTATTGAATGCTGCGAAATTGCTTAGCCTTAGCTTATTACGCAGACTTTCAGCTTTAACTGATAATATTTTTACTGCTAGTTTGTAGATGTCAATTTTATGAGACAATATTGTCACCGTTAGGGGAGATAGGCAAGTTCTTACAGAACAACATAGTGGTATGGAATAGTGTGAATTATCGTCAAATATTTCAACTTTGTCTCATCTGACAATTATGACTTACTTGATGCATTTAATGATGTAGCCAAAGTGACAAAGTCACATTTACCAACTATGAATACACCTGGTCAAATTTGTATCCCTGAAGGACAAACTTCGAATAAGGTAACTAATGAATCAGTTGCACATTAGAAGCATGGTAGACCTATAAGTTCCAAAGATTCAACTCCCGAAAAATAAAAAAAAATTCATGCCTTAATGCTCTCGAAGAAGCAATTCTTTAAACTCCTGCAGAAGTTGTACAGGCTCTAGCAGAGGCATGAAGCTCCAGTAATAGCATTATATAACGCTCATGAAGAGGTTATGTCTCCAATAGTAGTATTATATAATGCTCCTGAAGAGATTATGGCTCCAACAATAACATTACATGATGCTCCAGAAGATGTCATGAAATTTCGGAAACATTATTAAATGACGTTCCAGAAGAGGTCATGTTTGAAAACTCTAATTTCTCTGTTACCCTAGAAATGGTTATTCATATTCTTGAAGTGATTTAAAAGTCCCGAAGAAGCTCAGGTACTTGATAATAATGAGATCTCAATATATTAAGGAGAAATTGAATAAAATGAAATGGTCATCGATGATATATTCACATATATGATATCTACCAAAATATCAAAGGGCGATGATATAAATAATGATATTCAACTACGAAACATCTATGAATGGCGACAAATGAATTGATTGGCAAATGAAAAGATGTTGTCCAAGCGAAATTGGGTTCCCTTATTGATGAATGTGGTGTCTTTGAACCTATAGTTTAAACACTATTGTGTATAACCCTGTTGGTTTCAAACGAGTGTTTGTAAGAAAACAAAATGAGAAAAATGAAACTGTCAGATATAAGACAAGACTCGTGGTATAAGAGTTATTGCTGAAACCTGACATTTGATGAAGTATTTTTTTGATTATGGATATGACTATATTTCCATTAAGTCTTATAATTTCTGAAAACTTGATATGAGAATTATGAATGTCGTAACTTCTTATTTATATGGGAATCTGACACAGATATTTATAAATCTCTGAAGGATTTACTTTGCTTGAAGCAAAGCCATGAAATAATTACTCAATACAAGTAAGACATGTTTTATACAATTGAGCCATTCCAGATGTATGTAGTATAATTGTCTTAGTAAATATCTGTGTAAGGAAGGTTATGCAAATTTGAGTATGTGTCTTTATCATGAAATCCTTAACTACTTTTGTCAAACTAACAGTTTATGACAATAATATAAATCTTATTGGACCTTGAAAATATTGTTAATTATAAAATTTGCAATTAAAGACTTTGGCAGAACAACTTTTGTCTCGGCCGGCAAATCGAGTAAATTACTAGTAGAAATCGGTCAATCAATCAAGATATATTAACACGATTTATAATACTTTTAACATGGACAACTCTCATCCATTTAGTATGTCCATCGCCGTTTGATCTTTAGATCTAAAGAAATACCTATATCAACCAAATAAAGAAAATAAAACAATACTCGGTCTTGATATACCATATCTGAATTTGATTGGTGCATTGTAATTTTTGGCACCATGTGCATAACCTGATATAGTCTTTTTTGTGTATTTGCTAGCAAGGTATAATTTTGTACATATTTATAGATATCGGCATGACCTTACACATATATTCGTTGGATCATTGATATGAATTTATTTCTATGATTTAACTAACCATTCTCACCTAGTTGGTTATGCAGATTCATGCTATCTTTTGACCCTCATAAGGGTTGCTCATAGACTTCATCAAAGGAGATCGAACGAAACACATTCCAGTAAAGTTCTTCTATCCACATGAGATCAGAAGAACCATGTGATTGAAATTGATCAATTTTAGTATAGTGACAACCTTGCAGATCTCACTTCATCAAATTAGTTTACGAGAATGACATGCATCGACTTAATCATCAAAGTAATTAAAGTTCTACTCTCAATTCTCATGAGGATGAGTCATTATTAGGGGGAGTATCCAGAAGTATACCCCCTGGTATGTATCCAAAAGTATGTTTCAAAATTATAATGAAGTATGTTATATTCAATTTATTCGTGTTGTTCCTTTTCCTTCGACAAGTTTTTTTCTACTGGGTTTTCCTATCAAGGTTTTAACAAGGCACAACAATGGTGGTAATACAGCATTCATTACATAAGGATATACTCATGTACTCCACAAAAGACGTGGGTTAGAATGCCACTTTCATAAATCATCAAATAGTAATAGATTGAGACGATTTACAATCTTGTCCCTTTATTGTGATTATTAGGGGGAGCATTCAATAAGAGAGACTTGATTTTGTCCAATGACTTTATAAAATTTGCACGATGTACTCTTTTCCCTTCGCTACAGTTTTGTCCCACTAGGTTTTAACGAGGTAACATTTTGCGCATCCAACATGACTTAAGTCTATCGACAACATACGGTGAACATCCAAATGGGAGTTTTCTGAAACAGTGTGGATGTTCACCTCATGTTGAGGTGGCATCATGTGGTGCCATTGAGTGTCATGAACTTACCTCATTGAAAGATTAGTGTCACCCCTTGGCTAAATCATTTTGCCTATAAATAGGCCCATGCATGTTTCATTTGTGTATATATGATACTGAGAATAAATCTAAGTGAATGATACAAGGATATGTTGTTAGATGAAGATAGACTTGTTGTATGTAGATATAGAGTTTCTATACAAATATGAGATGAGAATTTAGATGGAACATGAGATAGACTTGATTGTGCTTCTCTCAATGCTAATTTCACTTGAAAGAAAATACTTATACATAAATCCCTAAAAAAAAATTATATAGAAAAAAGGTTGAATGAAACTTAGTTTTTCTTTATATATACAATGGTAAGAAGGATTTGTGGGTCATTCGTTTGGTTTGCTAAAAGGAGTTTTTGTTTGTTGTAAGGGCATTTGACTCAGTTTCTTCTATTGTTGTGATGCTACTTCTCATTAAGATATACTATATTTCGATATTTTAAGCTAAGCATTAACTTCTATGATTTTTTTTTTCTTTACGATGAGAAGTACAAAAAACAAAAATGTAGGTTAGTCAAATCCCTAACAAAATTTAGGGAAGATCAAGGAATTGTTGCTAGCAAATGTATTTTATGCATATCAAATCCACAAATAACAAGAGAATATAAGGGTGGCAGTTAGTGACCCGACACGATAACACTACACAACATGTCCCATTCTGTAGTGGCTTTGGGTTTAGAAAAATATGGATGGTGTTTGTGATTGTGTTTTAAAGAGTGGGGTAAAAAAAAAAAATTGACCAAAAAATGATCACCAAACATTGTTCCCTAGACTTACTCTAGACAAAAATACATCGAAGAGTAGGCTTTTGGTAAATTACAAATAGATTCATAAACGTTGTGCTTGGAAGCAGAAAATTGATGTTTTAGTGTTGATAATTGATACACAACCACCATGTATGTATTGATAGCCTTGGACTTGCGTGATTGACAAATTGAGCAACACATGAACAAGTAATTAGTAGAATACTAGGATATACATAGTCTATTGTCCAAGATTTGAGATTTCTTCCCTTTTTGAACATCCTCAAAACAGTGTTAACCTATATTTGTGAAAATTAGGTTGCTATATATTTATGAATTTTGCTATGGAAAATCATGGTTGAGTACCAAGACCCCAAAGGACTTAGGCCACTGTAGCCAAACTCCTCGTTCTCATTATACCAGTACTGCTGCCCATACTTTGGTTGCTGGAACAATTAGTAACATCAATAAATACTTCTGATTATACCATTTGAATTGATAATCAAACAGAGATGGTGAAATAAAATAAACCTGATAGTTTACTGGGAACAAAAATTCATTACATCATCTCCCCAAGTGCTTGTTCTTATAAGAATCCCAGACAGAGCTTATTGTCCAAGGGACTAAAAAGAAAAAATAACTATCTATTTCAGTTGAAAATAAAAAAAACATACAACTACAAAATTTTAAAAACATAAAAAAGGGTAAGAAATCTATGAACAATAGTAAGAGCGAAGAATGAGAGTGAAAAAATTACATTGTAATTCCTGGGATCAAATACCCAGACTATGTGAATAGGGTAAAACCCTTACCCATCAACAGCCTTGGAACAGTCTCTGCAGATGGATCCATGTATATTTCCTAAAACATGTCACAGTATCCACGAAAACAACCCACAGCTACGTGAACAGAGTGACAACATCTCTCCTATAGCCTCTAACCATCAACAGCCTTGGTACATTTTCCACCAGTAGGTCCATGTATTCCATGTAAAAGTAAGATGGGTGGTTGACAGGTGGTGGAGGGAGACTCACAAGCACTACTGCTGCCATCCTAGAATGCCTTAGAATTGTCGAGTTGAGCTTCAGAGTTGTGTAAAGAAACTTCTCTACTTGCTGTTCATTCACAGCAACAGGCTTCCCATCAGCCATCAGTGGGGTCCCTTCCTTCTGAGCTTTCTCCCTCATCTCTTTCAAGTACTCAGCAATCCGCTTCTGGGCCCCTGTGAATGCCTCCACAGACTCTTCCTGCTGGGTGTTACCCTCAACATGTGGTTCCCATGACTTCATATTTAAGACAATTACCTCAGCCTGCATGCGAAGATCATAGAGGAACTTCTTGACATCAGCTTTAAGATCCTCCGCCTCTGCATCCTCTTCCGCAATACAAAACACCTGGATCTTGCAGCTCTCAAAGCTCTCTTTAGTGAGCAATAGCTGGGACAGTAGAAGCATAAGACCACCATCTCTCACAATCCAGTACAAATCAATAGTACCATACTGTCTCTGGTACTCGTTGGGCCACTCATCTAGACCCTTGACAATCACAACTGCTTTGTTAGCAACAATGCAGTCACTTATAATGCCAACAAAGGTGGTTGGGATCTGGATCAGGTTCTCCCTACGCCAGATCTCTGGATATCGCATCACAACAATGTTAGGCTTGAGGTTGCCAAGGCCCATGGTCTGAACAATTCCACGAAAGCCTTCTGACATATTTGAAGCGACCACAATCTCTGCAACACCTTCACATCGCTTGTATTCAATATAGGTGCTGAGTTGGCGGCAAGCAGCTTTTGCATCTTCAGCGCACTCATGGTAATCTCCATCAAGAATAGAAACAAACATGGACATGCCTCGGCCCTTCTTCTTCATGAAATTGGCAAAGTCGGCAAGCTTTGGATGGCATGGAACATTTTCTGGAAGCTTTCCCCATGGCCGACAGAATATAAGAGGAATTGGGTACCAATTCTTTGGGTGCACTTGGTTTGCTGCAAGTAAATTACAGATCAGTGGTCAGATTACCTTGAACAAAATATGTACGTTATAAAGACCACTTTGCTTGTACAAGTAAAAACAAAACACATATCACATGCAAGGGACCACCGCACATAATAAACTTACATAAAAGCTTGCAATTGTTCAAATCACAAAATCTCAAACTTTCTAAATTGCAATTGGTCATGAAATGAGGATAAATGATCTTAGTTGTATAATAAACTTTCTTGGAGTGTCAATAAGCCAAAAAATAATGCAGTCGGGAAATTGAGAAACATGATTGTCCATTCAAATGGAGCTTTCAACTCCTCAAAATAGCAGGAGTCTTCACTGTTAATCTGCCTTTTGTCCATCAGGTGCATGGTTTGCAAACATGCTAAGCTTGGGTTGTATGATTTTTTTAAAGTACTTCGTATGTGATGCCTGAAAAAATAAAGTATAAGTGTACAACGGATTTCATATATTCAATAGGTAATTCAACGGGCATCATTTTGTATTTGAAAAGCTCGCATACTTGACACAGCATTGAGTTAAACCCTGGAGGAACAAGCATAAACTATTTAAACTATACAAAATACAGTATAAGCTAAGGATCAAGAGGTGCACGTGGTGAAAAGAGCTGAAGTTGATGATTGGCATTTGGTAAAGATGAGTTCCTCACCATAGTTATCATCCCCCAGTAACCAGTAGCAAGATCTGACACCACTCATGATAATAGCCGAAGAGGATAAAAGAAATTGAAAATTTGGATCACCCATTTATCAAATACATGAACTTCATTTCAGATGTAGTTGGTAACTTTAAATCAGTTCAGTTCACGAAAAATGATGTCCATGGTGATTGAACAAAAGAATGCCAATGAAAACAAAAAGCAGATGGTTCAAGGGCGGAAAATTCACATGGAAATTTCTTCACACAAAGAAAAGCACATTTCAAAATTGTAGCATGTCAAAGAGGGTTGTCAAGTTCCAACTGGTTATCAAAAACATACACTCACATCCATATGATGCAACAAATAACCGAATCGAACAAACAACTATGACACGATAATGCACCAAAAGTTGAAGCAAAGACAATCATATAAACCTTTCAGTCTAATAGGGTTCAGATTACTGGAGGATTGAAAATAACAAGAAGATGTCACATTATGATCCCTAGAAGTATTTTAAGATCTGGAAGTGCATACCTCCCAGTGATCGAAGACTTCGAAGGGCCAACTGGAAGTAAGCACTCTTGAAACCATCCCCCCAGTCCCCAGCCTTTCCTTTTATACTCACATAATAATATATAAGGCTGGCAAGAGCTAAAGACACCACAGTGAATGACCAGGAAATCAAGAACATTATAACTGCAGCAACCAAACAAAAGGTTTAAAAATGGTCCATTATAATCACAAAAAAAAATTTCAACAGAATTAAACTTGAAGACTTAGTGGTAGAGAATGCAATTCATGCTGTAATGTCTCACAATAATCAGAGAACCAAAAAATCAAACCAAGTCATGGTTACCGACTAAGAAGTGCAAATGAGCCATTTTATTGGTTGGGAACAAATTTATCAATGGATACAACATCGAGTCAGGATTGTTTGCTACAACTTAAATCATCTTTAATTAGGTCAATTATTTAAGTAGTTCATTGCGTGTTCCATCGCAGAGTTAGTGCCACAGAAGTGAGAGAAGCTTTAAAAATAATGAAGACAGGGAAGGCCATTGGACCGGATGATATACCAATTGAAGCATGGAAATGTTTGGGAGAAGTTGGGATTCAATGGCTAACTAAGCTCTTTAATAGGATTTTGGAAACTAGAAAAATGCCAGATTCATGGAGGCATAGCATTGTGGTACCAATTTATAAGAACAAAGGGGATATCCATAATTGATCGAACTATAGAGGGATAAAGCTTATGAGTCATACGATGAAACTTTGGGAGAGGGTTATAGAACGAAGACTTAGGAGTTTAACCACGGTTTCGGAGAATCAATTTGGATTTATGCCGGGTAGGTCTACTACGGAGGCCATCTTCCTGCTTAGGCAAACTATAGAAAAATACCGAGAGGCGCGTAAGAGTTTGCATATGGTTTCTATCGATCTGGAGAAAGCATATGATAGGGTCCCTAGGGAGTTAATTTGGTGGGTGCTTGAAAGGAAGAAAGTGTCTCAATGTTATGTCGATATCATTAAGGATATGTATGAAGGGGCTGTAACAAGTGTTCGCGCAGTAGGTGGGATGTCCAGTGAATTTCCAGTGTCAGTAGGACTACATCAAGGGCCGGTGTTAAGTCCATATCTCTTTGCTTTGGTCATGGATGAGTTGACGAGACATCTGCAAGAAGATGTACCTTGGTGCATGTTATTTGCAGATGATATTGTCTTAATTGATGAGACTAGTGCAGGTTTAGGTCAGAAATTAGATAGGTGGCGGGCGGCTTTAGAGAGTAAAGGTTTTAGAATTAGCCGTTCGAAGACGGAGTATCTAGAGTGCAACTTTGGTTGTGAACCACGAGGGAAAAGTAATGCAATTGAGATCGAAGGTGTAGAGGTCCCAGAGTGTGAGGCTTTTCGATATCTAGGATCTATAATTAAAAAGAATGGGGCCATTGGAGAAGATGTAGACACTAGGATTAAAGCTCGTTGGTTAAAATGGAGAATGACGGCAGAAGTATTATGCGATAGAAGGATGCCTGCAAGGCTAAAAGGGAAATGCTATAAGACAATTGTTCGACCAACCATGCTATACGGTTCAGAATGTTGGGCTACTACGGGACAACATACGCATAGGATGACAGTAGCAGAAATGTGTATGTTAAGGTGGACGTGTGGTAAAACTCGTAAGGATAAAATTAGAAATGAAAGAATTAGGAGATACTTGTGTGTAGCGCCCATAGAGGACAAAATTAGAGAAAGACGTTTAACTTGGTTTGGTCATGTGCAAAGGAGACCAAGCACGACGCCAATTAGGAAATGTCTAGATTGGCAAGTTAATGGAGAGTGTAGACGGAGGGGATGACCGTTGAAAACTTGGATGAAGGCGGTAAATGAAGATATCATTGAGCTTGGATTAGGCGAGGATATGTGAAAAGACCGCATTGCTTGGAGAACCAAAATCCATGTAGCCGATCCCGAAAATATCGGGAATGGGCTTTGATGATGATGATTTAAGTAGTTCATCATTCAAAAGCTCAAGTAGTCTATGAACTATGAAGATTGATAATACCATCTCATACATTTTTTTCCACGCACATAAAAGAAAAGGCGACTAACATGCACGCTAAAACATGTATTTTTGCTCTTTTTTGTTTACATCCTAGTAACACATCGACTTTAAATAGAAATGTTTCGACTATTCAGCATTACGGAATAACACGTATATATCAAAGACTAAACATAATATACAACTAAAGATGGTTACTAAACTATTCAGCATTACGGAATCACACTTATATATCAAAGACTAAACATAACATACAACTAAAGATGGGTACTAAACTATGTAACAATGTCAAGGATATGAGAATCGATTTCTGACACGGATACAAGTGTCGGACACGTTGGACACAAAAACACAATACGAGAGATGCTAGGGAATACGCTTGTTAAATTTTAGTATTATTTACTTTTTCAATAATAAGTTTTCAACTATTAGTCATATTCATTCATTTGTAGGTCAATAGTGTTACTCATGTATTACTAACTTGCCATAAGATGCTTGTAACATTGGTGTAGAACTTTTCAAAGATATGTGAGAAAGTTGATGATCTAAGTATGGAGTGTCCGATGGGAGTATCCCTGGCACTTTTTTTGGTAGAAATTGAATGTCCGTGTTACATAGGTACTAAATTATCGTGTTAATAGTGCACCAAAATTTTTTTTTGCCCTCGATCACTCCTGTTGTTCATCTAGTACTATAACCATAAAAAGATTTAAATAAACTACAAACAGTACAAGCAATAACATATTTGGAATCAGAATTCCAAATAAATACTACTTAGGAACCATGCAAAAAGTTGAGTTTTTTTTTTTGGAAAGAATAAAAAAAAAAAAAAAAGTTGACTTTAATATCTACTTTAAACGGTGGACTTCACAGATGCTGATAGATAGTGGAGGTCAATCTCTTTGGACTCATCACCCTTTATTTCACAAAGTATAGCACCTATTTCATTGAAGCTCTATGATTCAGTGTTACTACTCATTTCTCAATCATACTCAAAAACCAAAGAAAGAATTCTTCAAGAAAACACCAATAAAATGAAGAAGGTTGGCATGAAAATTTCTAGTTGATAATGATGCAATCATAAGATAGGATGATGTCCTGGACTGACAAACATGCAATTTTTTCTGTTGCGCAGTCCAGTCACCCATCAAAGTTGAAAATTTTGTATGTGTATCAAAGTGAACATGCTACATTTTCTAATCCCACAAAGCTAACCATCAAATTAGAAAATAAGCTTGCCAATGAAGTGGGTCAAACCTAAGCCGAATTAAAATATAAATTGATTGGGATTTGATCCAATTTGCTGGGCATATATATTACTAGTCATAATATACTCACAAAATTTCTAAGGAATTGAAAAGATAATGTGAAAAAGTTGATGTAAGCATGTAGAACAATGGAGTGTCGGAGTTTCCAATACATGTCCGACTTAGGACTATTTTCCCCCTCAAAATAAAGTTTCTTTGTTACGTTAATAAGACGTTATATTTTCATCATCTCTTTTAAATTTCTATTTAATCCCGTGCACATTTTTTATTCATTTTTTTATCCAATAAAAGGGTGAGCAATAAGCAGCATACCGATACAAAGTGTTGCTCCAAGAAGTGAGAGGCTCCAGTGGTGAAACTTCCATCGTGGTCGCCAACTTGGGGCATCTAGAAGGTCCAGAAGGAAGCAAGACAAGTTCACCCCCGCATAACAGAGGAGAAAAAACATTGTTATGGTTGGCGTAATAAGATCCAGGTTCCCAATTATGACACAACCGATACAGATGAGAGCAGTAAAGAGGGTAGCAATGTAAGGTTCACTTCCTTCAGCAACCTTGAAGTAGTTAAGAACAGGTAGGATGTCATCATTAGCTATTGCAGCAAGCAAGCGAGGTGCCCCTGTAAGGCTCTGAAGTGCAGCGCCTAAAGTGGACAGAACAATCCCAACGTAAATGACAGCAGGAACAGGCCATGCCACTGTAGCAGTAAGCAGCCTGCACATACATAATATTGTCCAGAAAACTCAAATGGCAGGAAACCCCACTTATTGGAAAAAAATAGTACGCAAATTTCTATAATCATAAATTTTAATCAAACAATTAAAACCAATACAGTGCACTAAGACAACCCAGCTAATCCATCGTGACCTAGGAAATGGGATGTATAAGATGTGTATCATAAAAATCGATACACATATACATACCTATGGGGGTTGTTGTCATAGTTAAAATTATTTTAGAACAGCCAAATATTTTTTAACAGTGATCTCATCAAAGGCATTCCACCGAAAGTTAACCAAATTGCAAATTTACTGTCTCACCAAAATTGATCACAAAATAAACCAGAAAGTACACAGTTTACAGTTTTTTCAAAATATATTCATTGTGCTGCACATCTTCCTAAAGAGCTTGGCTAAGAGTTTGATTGAAAACTTAGAGCTTTGGGAATTCCACTAAATTTTCAACCAAAAGCAGATAGCGTAGGGTTTTTTTTTTATTATTAAATTTTTTTTTTTTTTTTTATCCCTTAACCCCTCCAACCCTGGATGCTGCCGGCTGGGTTCGACCCTGTGACCCAGTGATACCATTTGCCAACCACTGAGCCATCACACCTTTAACTGTGACCTAGTGATACCATCTGTCACTGCTCAACACTGAGCCATCACACCTTTGGCAAATAGCGTAGGTAGGTATGACATCTAGTTGCCAATATGATGCAGCAAATTACAGTTTCTAATGTCTAATTTTCTGATCAGTAGTGTCCTTGACCTTGAGCAATATTAAAGTGAAAATAAAAAAGAAAAGAATTAGGAAAAGGAATACTGAAACAATTTGAACTGTGTGCCCTATATGTAATTAACGGTGACACCTAGGCGCCTCACAATGCCAAGGATACAGCCAAAAGACTGGAATCAAAGGCGGTCACCAGAACCATAATATTTCCACACATGCAAGTCGTGTGCCTTTTGCATCTTTCTTTCCTTTTCATTACCTACAGGTAAAAATCTTTGAACTTTATGTTATCTTCTTTTTTCCTTCTTGGGTTGCTTTTGACTCATTGAATGATGTTTAAATTTGTTGTTGTTGTCTTTTGACTTGTTTTTTCATGCTTGTTATTGGAATAGTTTTAATTTCACATCTTTAGTTAAATATGAATTAAATTTGCGGATGATGCATCATACTGGGGGGGGAGCCTAACGGTAGGTCTATTCTAGAAATTATTAAAACAAATTTAAATAACTGATGCAAAAGGTTTAAATAAAAATGAATAAAATTAAATAAAGATGCTAATGCATTGAGTAATTTTAAGTAGATGTAGACTCTTGACCTCTGATATCAGGAGAGAACATGTTGTGAAAAGGGTTTTTCTGTTCTCAATATTAATATAGAGATGTAAGTTTCGGAAATAAGTGTCAGTTATAAAAGAAAGCAGTGGATTGGAATGACGGAGTGTGGTGTGTCCAAATAAACACTTTATGTTGTAGTTTTAATTGGTAATTTGTAAGATAAAATGACTAAAATGCGTAAGATTAGATGAGGATTTGTATTGTGTGTGTGTGTGTGGGGGGGGGGGGGGGGGGGGAGGGTGGGTTAAAATTAGTTGACATACCTAATTAATTAGCTTATATATTCATACCTATCCTTCAAAAGCTTTTCTCTGGTTGCAAGAGCGCCAAAGAACAGTACGGATATCAGATATAACGTAGAGGTAGTGAGAGTTGCAGCGAGTGTTCCAATAGGTATTGAACGCTGAGTGTCTTTCAGTGATGCAGAGCGATTAGAACCAGCCATAATTCCCGTAACAGCAGGGAAGAAGAGACCTACCATTGCACTGAGAACCGTGAAAATTCATGTCAGAACAACCGCTAAAAAAAGTCTGATATAATAAGTTCACATAGAAAGGTAACAGGGTGGCTTGGTATCCAAAAGATGCTATCAAGATTCTTTACATTAGTTCAACTGCAATGAACAAATGTCAACTGAAGGGAACACAAACCATGACAAGCCACACAGATTCACCATTTTACAAAAGTTCAAGCAAGATGCATGCACGCCTGATTCAGCTATCCCAGATGACAAAAAATGACAAAATACCAGGATATTGGCAGTGGCAAAGAGTTTTAGTTCAGTTTCTACAAAAATGATGGAAGGTAGTTCAAAGTTCTAACTGAAGATTTGTGGCGAAAATACTTTGCTGTAAAGAAATACTGATAATATATGGCTCATTCCCCCTCCCCACGTGTAGGCAAAGATATAAAAAAGTAAATTTAAACATATCTTCAATTATCAGCAGAACATGGAATTAACAGGCAACTGACAATAACTCCAAAGTCAAATCAATTTTTTATTTATCAAATCACATTTGCACCAGATATAAATCAGATACCAAAGAACTAAGCAAATGCATAAAAAATTTGGTAATTGCTTACTTGAAATTCCAGTAAATTTCTCCTTCAGGATCAGGTACCCCAGCACTATTAGTGCGTTGATAATCTGAACTCCAGTTATCTTTAAATGTTTTCAGACTCAAACCCGTAATTCCAGCTGTATCATAGATTCAACAAAAGAACAGTCAATCATAGAGAATAACTATGGAAACTTCAATGTATGAATGACAATAGAAGAATACAAGTTAATGAATAGTGAGCCTGTAAAAGCCACATATACAAGTAAAAAGTAACAGTTTATTTATCAATCAAACAAGCAGAGAAACATTAAAAGGGGAGCTTAATGTTCCTGATCCTACCAAAAAGGATACAAATACAACCCACAGTACATTTTAAACAGACTACCAATAACTGTTTGGAATGATCCCCATATCCATACAAAGCCCTTGATTTCCCTGCAAATATTCCCTGTCCCTTTGTTCTCCTTTGAGGAGTCTAGCATTCATTTCCTTCCAAATGACGACCACCAAAACTCTGTCCCAAATCCATTCTGCCATTGAGAAAACCATTTGAGAAGATTCTGAACCAATGGGAGCTGACCCTAGAGTCGAAAGCGACATGACAGTTGAAAGATACTGAAACTAGAGTCTTCAAAGGGAAACAAAGGAACTAAGAGAAGAATACAAAGGGACATTAAACTCAATTAAGATTTTTTCATTTATATCCTTCCACCAATTCCTAACTCAAAAGCTTCTTTTTCAATGAAAGATGATGGGTGCACCAAATACCCAATAGAGCTTCCACATAACCAGGGATCACTGGAGAAAACCAAACTATGAAACCTGATGATACCAAATCTCCCGAAACCAAGGCGTGTTCCCTCCAAGGGCGATGATGATGTAACATGGGATTTAGTTTATTTATTTAATTAGTTTAGTCGTTGGGTCGGGGGCCTAAGTAAGCCCATAATAGAATAACTAGAGGTTAGGGCTCTAATAGCATTTAGGGTTAGATTGCTTGATTTGCAAGCTAGGTTTAGTATAAATAGGGCCAATAGGTCATTGTTTGTAATCAGTTGAATGATGTATATGAATTGATTATTTGATTATCTTTATTTTAGTTTAATTGTGTATTTAAGTTAATTAGATTAGTTGTAAGTTTCATTAGAATGTCTCCATGTTTGAAACCTTGTCATTCCTTCCCAGCCATTTAACACAACACACTGCATGTGAAACTAAATTTCATATAATCTTTTCCTTTGGGGTGGCAACACTTATTCCATGAATCTCGGCATAACCCAATACAAACCAAAAAGACTTATTATATATCACCATAATACACGCACCCAATCACACTGAAGTAGAAAGTGTGTAGCGGTTTCCAATAGCACCTCACAAAAAGAACAAATAACGTCCAACTCCATTCCCATGTGCGCTAACTCCACCTTGGATGAAATTTTGCTCCATATAGATGCCCAAATAAAGAACAAAACTCTTGGTAGAACTTCTTTCCTCCAAACCAGCTTCAAATGAAAATAACCTTGAGCATGATTAAGTAATTGGCTCCTAACCAATTTGGAATAGAATGAACACACTAGACAACATTTGTCCTTACTTCTTTCCAAAATCATTTATCCTCTTCATTCCCCAATCCCCAAAACCACCTCTTTCAACATCCTGGACAGAACTACAAACTCATTCAACTCCCTCATAGAGAAAAAAATGAAAAACCTTTGTCACTATATTCTTTCCCAACTAATTGATCCTCCTGATTCCTCAATCCCCAACACCACCTTTTCCAACATCCCGGACACATCTACAAGCTCATTAAACTCCTTCATAGAGAAAACCCCTATGAAGATGTAGACTCCAACTAATACACCATCAACATAACTAGCAAACTCCTCTACTGGTCCATTCTTCTTATGACACAAAGAAAAATTCCCAAGATAATTTTCTTTGAAGGACTCATCCGACACCAAACATTGTACCATAACGTTACCTTGTTACCTCTCCTAACAACCTCCACTTCTTGTAAAAACTGTGTTATAGTTAGAAATTGTTTTCCAAGTGCTTGTACCATATGCATAAGTTGGATGTCTAGGAACCCAATTGATACCCATCGGATCATATTTCAATCTGATAACCTCTATCCACAAACTACCATTTTCCACCCCGTATCTCCTACCTCTTTTGGTAAGGAGACTAATTCCCAATTAAGAGCATGAAATCTTCTCCTCACCTCCACACCATAGAGAATTTCAAATCACCTTCTCTATCCTTTTAGCAACTGAGGAAGGCATTTGGAACAATGACATATAAAAAATTGGCATATTGGCTAATGCACTCCACATAAGCACAAGTCTCCTTCCCTATGAAAGTAACTTTGCCTTCCACATAGCCAATTTCTTCCCTATCACCTCTAAGATCCCACAAGTGCTTAACTTTATTCTTCGCTCCTAATGTATGAGCTAAATATATAGCTAGTAATACCCCCACTTAACACCCTAAAACTCGGGCCCCTATTCCACTATTAGCATCCACTCCCACACCATACATCACACCATACTTTTAGAGAAATTAATTTTCAGACCTGAGCAATATTCAAAAATCAGAAAATATACTTCAAAGTCTCCACCTGGTATCCAAGAAGAACAACGTATCAACGACAAACTGATGACGTGTTATACTCCCTATTGGTGAAACTTGAAGATCAGCTAAAAGACATGTCTCGCTTTAGCAACTAACCTACTCAAACCTTCAACCACAATGGTGACATTGGATACCCCGTGAAATCTTGAAAAAACCTGTTGGTTCTCATCCACGATTACTGAAAAATATAGTGTATACAAAATTTTACCCACCCAATCCACTTCTCACCAAAACCCATTTTGTTCATACACCATAAGACAAAGCCCCAGTTCATGTGGTCATAGTCTTTTTCGAAATCAATCTTACACAGCCCCATAACACCACTTCTCAACCTTGAAGCCACCAGCTCATTAGCATCATTGCCCCATTTAATATTTTCCTATCTTTGCCAAACACCCTCTGATTGGGTCCAATGATCGAACCCAAACAAGATTTTAATTTCCTAGATATAGTCTTTTTGCAACAATCTTGTAAAAAACACTAACTAGGTCTAAAGTCCTTGATAGAACTAACTTCATCCTTCTTGGGGATTAAGGTAATAAATGTAGTATTCAATTTCCAATCCACAAAAGAAAAGGAAAAAAAAAATTATAAAGCTCTGCAATCACCTGCACAACTTCATCCAAATAACCCCCAACACTTCTTACAAAACCATACGAGACCTCGGGCCTTTTCACTCCCACAACTTTCTAAGAATCTTCTCTCACGAAAATCAAATCAAGCCATGACTTATCCTCTTCCAAAATGGTGCCAAACTCCAATCCCTCCAATTTACATCATGGTAAAGTTGCTCAAAAAATACATTTTTTTTCTTAAAGTGATAGAAAAAAAAAACCCATTTTTTAATTATTAATATATTTACAATCAATCAAAACACACACCATTATTGCCTGCATCCCCCTTCTAATGAGCACATCCCTTGCAAGAAGTTTATTTCAAGCCAAGCTCCACATGAAGAAACTGATCTTGGAGGGATGATCGTCCATCCCTACAACCTCAAAAGGAAAGTTGGGAAAAGTTAAATCCAGGTAGTTGAAAGCTAAGGCATAAAAGGAGGCCACAAAGATAGTGCAAACCCCTTAGTTGCCTCATTTACACACACATCTTCCTCCTCCCTTAAAGAATTAAAATACAATAGAAGCCAAGTTTAATCCCTCCGAAAAGTGCCCACCTCCAATTGACCCAATTTTGCCAAAGCAAAAAACTCAATGCCAGCAAGGAACATGCTTTAAAGATCATTCGAAAAAATGTTTTGCAAGCAAGAATCCCCCACCCAAACATCATAATTCATATCCAAGCGTCAAGTTTTTGACTTGTCCTTGTTTCCTAGAGAAAAGCCACTCCTTTCCAAAACGCGTCTCACATTAGAAATATTTCTACATAAACTCCTTTACATGCCTAGATCATTGCCTGTGGACCAACCCTCCCAAGTCATAATTTTCTTGGATAAGTGTCGACGAAGTCGACAACTTTCTTAGGAATACACCCTTTCGCATATGACTCCATGAAAATCTTTCAAGTTTGGAGATTGATTCGCAAGAAGTTGCGGACTAATGTAACGATCCGATCCACACAGTATGATATTATATGCTTAGGGCCTAACCACCATCATGGCTTTAAAACGCGTCATATCAAGGAGACATAAACTTGCATATATATAGTTCATCACATTTCCAGACGATAAGAGACTATAACACCTAGGTAGTCTGCCAGCCTTACCACTCACCCACTCAAGGTATTACAATCCACCCCCTCTAGGAACCCAAAACGTACGATATCATCGCATGGGAAGGGGATGAGCTATATATGTGTAAGCTTTTATCTCCTTGGTATGATGTGTTTTAAAGTCGTGAGGATTGTTAGGCCTAAAGCGAACAATATCATACTATGTAGATCAGGTCGTTACAAAATGATATCAAAGCCATACCCAACCGAAAGTATCCCAACAGAGAAGTTGGGTTCCCAGAGGAGGTTGATTGTAACACCTTGAGTGAGCACGCTACCTAGGTGTTATAGTCCCACATCGCTTAGGAAGGGGATGAGCTATATATATGAAGCTTCTATCTCCATGGTATGACACATTTTAAAGCTATGAGTGTTGTTAGGTCCATAGCGAATAATATCATATCATGTGGATCGGGTAGTTACAGAATGGTATCAGAGTCGAACCCAACCAGAAGTGTGCCAACGAAGACGTTGGGTTTTCAAAGGGGAGTGGATTGTAATACCTTGAGTGAGCGGGCGGTAAGGCTGGCAAGCTACCTAGGTGTTATAGTCCCACATCGCCTGGAAAAGGGAAGGGGATGAGCTATATATGTGCGAGCTTATAACTTTTTGGTATATGACACATTTAAAGTCGTGAGGGTTGTTAGACCCAAAACAGACAATATCATACCATGTAGATCAGGTCGTTTCGAGTTCCCAATTTTGGAGCAATGAAACAAGGAAAAGGAATAGAGAAATGATAAATGAGTATGTTGGATAAAATACTTTTTGACAAGTGGAGTCTAGACAGCTTATGAAAAGAGTGTTGATTTCCAAGTGTTCTCAAGGGATTCAACAATGGGATTCCAAATATCTAAGGATCTCGAGTTGACACAAGGGGAAGGCTAAGATAGATGAAAGTCAAAATTCCAACATTGCCCCCATCCCGTACATTGCATTTTTAGACCCCACCCCATATATCGCGTTTTAGATTCCACCCCCATACATCACGTTTTAGAATTCACCCCATAGTATTTATAACAAATTTGAAGACTTAATTTCTTTAGCTTCTACAAATTCTTTTCCAAAAGATAACAAACTTTCTAAACCAAAGAGTTTAATGTGGGTACTTTTTTCTCAATTTCTCAAATTTCGGTTAGTGGAGACTTCAAATTTCATTCTTTTGGTTAATTTATACTAAAATATTTAGTGGGACAAGAACAATAAATTTGTTACATGAACTACAAATTTATGTTTCATAAAATTATCTATATCCTGTTACTTAAGAAACACCTACAAGGCTATCATAGTAGGCATTATGGCAGGTCTCAACATAGCCAGTGGGGCATCATAACAACTCGATTTTTCATAAAACCTTCTCAAAATTTGTGAATGTTAAACTTCGTAGAACGATTTGGAAGTATCTATCTTCTCACAAAAAGGTACTTCATTGATGACAGAGACAGTGTAATTTAAGTGGTTTTCAATTAGAGACAAATTCATATATATATATAGAGAGAGAGAGAGACCATCATAAATTGATGACAAAGACAGCACATTTTACATGGTTTAAGTTAAAGACAGGATCAAAATGTGTGTTCCATGAAAGTTGTGATGTGCACTGTAAGTGCTTATAAATTCAGTATGAAAATTGGCCTGTTCCAACTCTAAAATGTTAAAGTGTAAATCTGACGAACTATGCTACAGAGTTATTTATCTAATCTCCTTCAACCAAAAACAACTCAATGTTACTCTTCGGATGTGTTTGATTCCGAGGAAAACTTGCTGAGGGAAAATTACAAAAAGAAAGAAAAATGACAGTGGTAAAAAAAATTTCAAATTTAAAGTTGAAGATGTTTTGGGCAAAAATTTTCTTAGCTCCCCCCCAAGGAAACATTTTCCACAATTTTGTAAGAAACCAAGAGGACAGTGATCATTTGCAAAGTTCACGTCTCTCTTCCTCTTTCCTTCGTTGTCTTTGTCACTTTTGGCAAATTCTCTTAAGAATTTTTTCCTTGGAATCAAACACACCCTTAGTACTTCATTGAAGCACAAAAGGAAAGCAAAAGATTTCCCAGCATCAGACTAACTAATAAATGGAAGAAACTATCGTAATGTAAAAGAGAGAAACAATACATGAAGGCAGATAAAAATTAAGAACGAATTACTCACGGGATGGATCGTCGTCCCTTGCTATATCCATCCCAATAAATATGCAAAATAATGACAATATAACAGGTATAAGGAAAGCAGGTGCAACCCGGTTGATCATCTTAACACCTCCAAATACAATGAAACATAAACAGATTGTCACAACAATGCCATATACTTGCAGGTCGTGTAGACTTGGAGTTTCTATGTGTGACTGAGCTCCAGATGTGGCATTAACAACTGTCGTATTGCCTGCATTGCCAAAATCAGGCATAGCGTTTAATTGGAGCAGGAGGTTACTAGAGAAATACTACATTTGGACCTACAGTTTGCATATAGAACCAACAACAATAATGTTACTAATAATGATAATGATGATTATGATTATGATAACGTTAATGATAAATAAATAAACATCACCAAATCAAATACAAGACGAGATAGGACAAAAGATCAACTATCAGAACTAGGTTAAGAATCATTAGGATAAGATGATGTTGAACACTTGTACCACTGTCTTGCAAAATATACTTTCGCGGAATCGACAAGGTTCTAAGATCTTTCATCTATGACATTCTCTTGTAGCCAATCTCTTACACCCACACAAAATATTATTTACAGATACGACTTAGATAGATAAGTGGTAACTATGAAATACTTTCAAGAAATATTACAAATGTCATAATCATCGAATTGACAGCTATACACAATCCACAGTGAGAGCTTCACATGACAGCTACCCCAAGAAACCATAAACATTTGTTCAACTAGACTGGGGAGCTCAGGAGACTCGATAATATTGGAGTTCAAAAACTTCATGGGAAAGCTATGACTTGAGATAGAACTTGACCACATGCACTGATAGGTGATGAAAATCGGAAATTTAATGGGAAATTTTTCTCAATTACCTCTAAATATCCCTGCAGCTGGCACAGCATCTAAAAAGGTTTCAACAGCTCCCAATACATATCTGAACCACACACAGACCAGAAAAATGACACCAAGGAATGCAAGGACTAAACACTAAGATGACATAAGACCGCAGACAAAATCCTCATGGAACGAAAATGGATATGGGGTATATTCACACTTACAAAGATCCAGCAACAGCATTCCCGAGGAAAAAGCACAATCCGATGCTAACACCAACTTCTGGACCAAGGGCTCGACCAATTAGATAATATGGTCCGCCACCCTGGAATCAGAAAAAGAAAGACTTAATAGTTGATTTCATTGCATGGCCATCCAATGAGACTGAGAGCTAAAGTTGATCCAAGGTAAAATTATTTTCCTGATTTTGCACTTATGATTGTGTTAATTTATAAATGTTTAGGAGTAAGCCTTTTTTATTGGATTGGGCCATATAGATTTACTTGATCTAATATGGGTATTTTTGTTCATTTTATTATTTAACTACTAATTGGCCCAATCCATTATAGGGCCAAGTATGAGTAGAAGTCCAAGCAGCAATTAGGTTTAGGTTTTGCTTTTGTTTAGATAGGATGAAGTGAACTCTGTAATCAGTTTAGTCTGAGTTTTGAGAATTAATTGAATTTGTGAAACTTTGTAAATACAAGTTTCGATGAATTGGTTTGTTAGCATCCGGCGAAACACATTAAATACTGGTATCAGGGTGGGTAAAATCTTGGAGAAAGATGTCGCGAAGCCGAAGAGTCATCGTAACAAGGTTGGATCATTTTGAATGAGCCCTTGCTGCCATCTCGAGCAGATTGTTGTTGTCTTGTTCTGCATTGAGAACCTGAAGCTATCCGTGAGAAATCACGTTGTGAGGTTGGCCAATGAGATGAGATCTTTTCACATTTGTCTAAAGTAGAGGTAGAGGTAGAGGTGACCCATGTTGATTGTGAGAAATCACCCGTGTTTGATGTGTATGAATGGAATGTTGTTATCCGCAAACTATTGCGATGTAAGACCAAAACACATCACGGAGTTTTTGCAGATTTTTACATGAAAGAAAATCTCAATAAGGAAGAAATTTGCAAGAATGGGGTGGTTGTCGATGAATACGATGATCCTAATTTCGTCATGTCTTTGAATTGCGATTTGCAATTTGGAAACCCGAATTCCCCAAGGACAACAAAGAAAAGGAAGTTAATACCGAGAGACGAAGAATGGAGGAAAGACACGAAGATGAACACCCCATCGCCCGAGAAACCAAATTAAGTTCCACAGTGGCATTTTTCTATTCACTTTCAGGTCCAAGATCTTCAAGGTCGGAAACTACACAGTCATGAAAACCTAGTCCCCCAACTCCGAGCACCCCACTGATCGACCAACCCAACTTATAGCAACAATAGACTTCATCATACCTGGCATGAGAGTCGTTTCAGTTCGTTCGTTTGGAGAAGATGACAATCTTCAATTTTGTGGGTGTTATTTGCACCCTCGCAATCATTCAGTACCATCATAAAGTTCTGACTTAAGTGACTTTGCTGCTATTCACAGAGCAGGACAAACCATGTGCCACCATAGACTTCTGAATATTCTGAGTTTCTGATTTTGATATTTAGACTATTCACCACCACAGGAATGATATGTACCACTGCGGGACAGACTTTATGATCCAGTTTCAAACAATTTTATAGCTAATTTTGAGGAAAATTTGCGCACAAACTTAAGTCATGAAATGGATATCCTTTGAGCCAAGGCTTCATATTTGGTGGAAATTTTTCTATTTAATTGTTGGCAATATGAGCAACTACAAAGGTAAATGTTGAGGTCGACTCTTACTGACACATTTTTTGAAGATATCATCCTTAAAGCTCAAGGAGAGCTTTTCGAAGCAGGGGAGAATGATGTAATTGGGTATTTTTTGTTCATTATTTTATTTAACTATTACTTGGCCCAATCCATTACAGACCCAAGTATGAGTAGAAGTCCAACTAAGAATTAGGCTTTGGTTTTACTTATGTGTAAATAGGGATGAATTAATTGAATTAATTGTCTGGCGTTTGAGAATTAATTGAATTTGTGAAACTTTGTCAATACAAATTTCGATGAATTTGTTAGTTAGCTTCCGTTGAACCCATCATTACTTAAATAATACAAGTATACAACTACCAAGTAGGTTACAAATTATGTCTAAAGGAGTTTCTTGTGCAAAATGAAGACTTGGCCAGTAACGTTCACCCAATTGGACACTTCATCAATGATATTTAATTAGAGGACCACTCAAAGGAAGGGACTGATATTTCATAAAATGTGGAGAACTTAAAACATCCCTGCTTGTATTTCCAACATGCAACTTAGCCAGACAAAGGTTGCTCAAATTTAAAGGGGACATGGGCTTCATTTTAGCAAGCTGCTAACAATATAGGCCCATGATATAAGTTGGTCGATTGAACTTTTCTTGATGTAATGGGTAACTAGAGATCAACCTATTCTTCCAAAGATCAACTGTAAGCAAAAGTAAAAGAATGGGTAAAAAGTATATGTAAACAGAAGCATAATTAATGGACACTATACCTTCATTGCACCGTTAGTGGCAATTGCACTTAAGGATATTCCAGTCAGGAAAGTACATAAGCCACAAAAGGAGACCAGCACTAAGGACTCACCTATGCCTGCCATACCAACAATCCTGCAAATGGAATAGATTCATGTACAGTTCACCACTTCAACCATTTAAATAATAGCATCAGTAAAGAAGTAGTGACTAGTATGATAATGCAGCACAGCATATTAAATGTAAATGATATTTAAGTGTCTAACTTGAATGAAAGAAAAAGAAAAAGTGCAAGCCATGTGGTGTTAATAGCTAAAAAATCTCATCACTACATTTCCCTCTCATATCCAGATTAATTTCAGCCAAAAAGACAAATGACAGTTCCATCTTAACGTAAAAGACTCCAACTATTGTCGATCACTTTCGAAATTGAGGGGTAATTTCTATCTATATGGATTACTCCATGACGAAAGGCTCAGAGCTTCAAAAAATAATAAAAAAATAACCTTCTCGTTCGTCCAACCATCAAAACATATGAAGCAAAACTTCAATGCATTCCTGAGCGGAGTTCCCCTCACACAATTCTCACATAAATAGAGAATAAGCATGAGAGAAAAACACCAACTTCGGCCTCTAAGAAATACTGGAAAATGCCAAAGACTTCAAAAAAAAATCCTAAAGTGAGGTCTACCCAAATTTCGCCACCTAAAAACAAGAAAAGTTAATTCCACAACCCAATTATCTCCTAACTTAAGTAATGACAATGATCCCCATAGTATTTAGACAACATACTTCATCATTTTCGTGATTCCAAAGGATAGAACCACATCCAAGGGATAGCAGTGGAGCGGATTTTCACAGATATCCACCCTGCCCGCTCCATTTGGGGCAGTTTTGGATATGCCTAAATGAATTTTGGGGCGGATACGGATATCCAAACATTATCCGTCAAATATTCGGGGCGGATACAGATTTGGCCATATCCGCCCCACATATACCCGTTTAAGTATGTAAATTACATAAATACCCCTACTCTTAAAAAGAAAAAAAAATCTAACCCTAATTACCCATTCAATCTCTCATCTCTCAAAACTCTCACTCTCTCGAGTCCAGTTCACCTTCACCTCGGTAGCTCAGCTTGCAACCTTCTCTAAGAGATGCCAATGGCTCTTTAAGAAAGCTTCAAAGTTTTTTGTGCTTCACCATTACCTCAATGGAGAGGTGCAAGAACAACAAAAAGAGGGGGTTTTGAAGGAGAATCTGCAAACTAGCGAAATTGAATACTTGGAGAACTTGCAGACAATCAAGGGATTCGAAGAAAAAAAAGGAAAAGATAAATTTTGATGACCCAGCCCCAAAGGTCAGACAAAGCCCGCGTGAAGAAATTTTGTTGTTGAAGCTTAAACTTGAAAGAGAAATCAAACAAATGACCGAAAAGAAAAGAATGCGATGACGATGATGTCGAACAACAACAACAACAACAACGGTGGTTTGATGATAGCAAGCAACGAAAAGCTCCGTAATTTCCTTGGCTCCTCTGCAAAAGATCTGAATCTGAACGAAGAGCTTCGTCGAATCGCTTCGAATCTCTCTTCAGAACTTGATTTGTTCTATATGCTTATTGTTCAATTATATATAAAAGGTATTAGAATGAGTAGAGACCCTAATTTCATTTTGTTCTTATTCGATTGAATTTAGAGACATAGAAGTAACAAAAGCCTTAATTTTGTTGTCTCTAATTCATTGTTCAGTTTAAAGGTGGTTGGGTGGTTTTGGGAGAAGAAGAGAGATTGGGGAGAAGATAGAGTGGGGTTCAGATCTTTTTTTTTTTTTTTTTTTCTCACTTCTACTGCTCCAAAATCTTATCTTGAAACCTCTACCTTCTTCTTGTTACTCTTTTTCATCAAACACATCTTTGTATCAACCACTCTCCACTCGCACGGACCCTTCAAGACCTTTTTCATCCCTCCCCTTTCTCACCCTCTTCGTTTCTTCTACAATTCCACCTCCACTTCTACTAATACTTCTCTAACAGACCCACAAACCCAAACCCCATCTCTTCACCTAAAAGAATCAAACACCTCCAATTTGGTCTCCTTTCAAGAGGAAATTGAACCCCAAACTTCTCCTTTCTTAGAATCTCAGATTTGGTTTTTTTTTTCGGTTAAATGGGACGGGGCGGATATCCACCAATCCGTCCGGTGCAGGGACGATTTAAAAAAATATGATAAACGGATATTCGGGGTGGTTTCGGGGATCCGCCATCCCAGCGGGGCGGGGATGGATTTGCCCAAATCCGCCCCATTGCCATCCCTAATAAAAATGGCTATCTGAGAAACACAAAACACCAAACTCTCATTGCTCATCCATTATTGATTGATTATGCCTCACAAAATCATGGCCCACCTGAGCCTCCATTATCATCATCAAACTAAGGATCCAAACGACTCTGCACCTCCTAACTTGGAGTTTCATCCACTGCATCTAAATGCCTTGATGAACCTACTCTTTACACATATTGTTGTATTTAACTCTCAATCAAAGACACAATTTTGTATGCATATACACCAAGTCTTCTACTCTTTTCACTACAACCTTCTTACACAGCATAAAGATAAAAATCGTTGTGAAAGAAATCTCAGACCAAGCTTGCAACACGAGTATTTTATCAGTATTAGTCCACTATAGAATCATGGAATCCTCCCAATCTATCTAGCACTTCCCACCTCCAAAAGTTTTAGTCCAATACAAAACTGCCACATTCACTACAAATCACTTTTCTTTATATTTCACTTGGAAAGAACCTTTTAAAGCATCACTCCAATTCTTAGAGATTTCAGGATCCACAAGAAAAGCCTCTCAACAAGTTCCCAAACCAGGCCAACCATAATCCCGCGGATTAACAAATTAATTCGTTGTTTGTTATAAGTTGTACAATTTTGGCTACCCAAGTTCAAAAATAACATCCAAAAACAACTTGGACTTCTATTAATTATTTTTTAACTTTCCACTCGCATCTATTGCTTTCAACATTGTCCATTTTCGGAAACAACTAAAAATTTACTAGTGGTCTCTTTTAAATGTCAGTCCAACCATCCAAACCAATTGAAATGCTAGTTTTAAAGTTCTACCCTAGGATGCTTTAATTGTACCTAATTTATTTTCAATATTTGTCTTCACTCCTGCACGTATATTGTACTCAATGTGCTATATCTGATTATGCCCATGTAACCTTTTAGAAGTTGCAAACTTGATCACATCTGTAACGAACATAGAACGCCTGAGATTAAAGTGCAATTTAACATTCATGTACTTTTGCAATTTAACAAATCTCTGATAACTTTAGGATCATCAAGTTTTCCAACATTTTTTTCATACTCTCATCTGTGTCAGTGGTAAAGATATTGAAATTGCCATTGCTGATGCATCTAATGTTAATTTTCTTGCATTTTAGAACAGTTAATGCACTTTCAACAACTCAAGTGCATACATCATACCACCCCTCTGCCACTCCTAATAAGCAAGAAGTGAGATTTACCCTCAAATAAGATCCCAAATATGAATTGCACTATGCCCATTTTCCTCCCCTGCCAAGACCTTCAGGAACCAACGTGCTACCAAAGTGCAACATCAAAATTGGGTTGACAACTTCTGCCATTTTCATTGTTGGAAAATCAAGTTTAGGTATTTATTATATTAAAGTCATTAGGCTCTTTAGAACAAGAAATTTAATTGTATTAAAATATTAATCGACACAATAGACGATTACGTAAGTTACCCACAGCTTGCACGTCTCCATTGTTTCATCAGAAGTTCATAACAATAAGTCCATCATATATGGCAACAAATTTATATAGCATATTTGGTGAGATGGTTCTGCATCTCAAAACCTTCATGTAGTCGATAATTATTTGCAATATAAGTCAGACCTGGTCAAGTAATCTGCACAACTTCGACAATTCATCCCAAAGGGAATTTTTATATATCTACTTCTAGAAACACTTAATTAGCAAGAGAAATATCAGAAATTTGACCCAAAAAAAAAACGAGTTGATTGTCATTGGGAAAATCTTAAACATGTTACTAAAAAAATGATTATTGTGTTACAACAGTATGTGAATGTGCTTTAATTGATTGAATGTAATAGGAGAGGAAGAATTAATTTTTTGTAATAGGAGAGGAGAGATGAGAAAGAGGGAGCAAGTTTACAGTAGTAGCAGCAAGTACAACCAACAACAACAAGGCAGCAACCAATAGTAGCAGAAGAAGGCGAGTCAAGTGACCACATGGAGAATCCCCCATCCCTCAATTGTTTTCTCACAGTCTCAAGCTCAATTGCTCTCTCGCAGTATTTTGCTCTCTTTGTGTGTCTCTTTATTTCCTCTTATGTTTCTCTAACATAAATAAAAGACCAGCAAATTGAAGCAAGTTACTCAGTCAAGTTTTTGTGTACTCACTGACTTTTGTTGTCTGAGTCATGATAACCGAATCTCAGTTTATCAAACTCACTCTACTGGCCGTTACCGAGTAATCGATGAGTAAAGTACCGAAGGTACAAATTAGGATGAAAGAAGAGATTTAAATATGAGTAGTACTATGTTATCTTTTAATCCAATTCTCATAAAAACCACGCTAGTCCAACAACTTTACAAGACAACTTATTTCTTTATAAGTTCATAACTCCAAAAAGGAAGGTAAACAAACAACCAGGTCTTTTATGGTACCCGAGAGGAATTCATTTTTACTTCCTTTCAACTCTAAAAATGCAGACATTTTTTAAAGAATGATAATCTTTGTGCTTGTACTATTAACAGGAAAGGAAAAAGTATAAATCATTAATCTTTGTACTTTTTCCTTGCAAATTGTACATTCTTATGCTCATTCTCTATACCATCACATGGTACCACATTCCCTAATCAGGTATCGTGGCAAGTACAGGGAAAAGGAGCTATACCTAAGTCAATTTGGGTTAGGAATGGGGGATGAGGATGGGGAAGGGGTGCCACAAACCGGCCCCGCTCCAATTATATGTTTATTTTAAACTCCATATATATAAAGGTTTTAAAATTTTACTAACGCATTAAGTACTTTCATAAAAATAATTCTTTACAACACCACCTACCCATATCTTATGTTTAGGGAACCTTAAGAGTCACGTCTCAACTCACTCAAATATATAGTTCGTACTTCAAGGAAACCTATTATTAAAAGCACCGCCTCCCCCATTAACTTTAACCTTTTGGGAACCCTAAGATGAGTCAAAATCTTCAATGCAAATTCCATAAGTTACTTTTCATAATAGGTGTTATAGAAAAAAAATTACTACCAGTGTCAGCCATGACTCATGCCACCACCTCCTTCCACCGAAAGGTGCAGCCACCACACTAGAGAATCGCGATCTCTTTCGGGCACAAGATTGTTGCAAATTTTTCTCCGTGCAATCTCTTCTTCTATAATCTCTACTACTTCAAATTAATTTTCTTTAATTTTCCACTTAATGTCATTTTTCACCACTAAATTTCTTCTTCTCCCCTACTACTCATTCCAATGTATTGTAACCTTAATATGTGATAGTTGTTCTTGTTTTAAAATTTTGTCCAGTATCTTTAATATAATAAAGTGGATGGTGAACATATATAAATTCTATTTAAAATTTTGAGAATTTAGCCCAGTAAAAGGGGATTTGACCAGGTAGGGCAATTGGGTTTAGCCGCAGAACACCCAGATGGATATGGGGGAGAGAGGTACGGGTTGTAAGTGGGAATCCACTTCGGGGATGAGAGTGGTCTACTCAACCCAGAACTGTCCCATTGCTATCTCTATATCTGCAATTGCAATTGTCGTGCACTCTTAACTTTTTAGGTGCTAAAAAATAACAAATAATTCTAAGGAAAAACTTTGGACTACTAATTGAACACTGCCAAATGAAGATATTAATAAACCAACAGTGTGCTTTAAAATAAATTTTGTATGAACATCGCCACATCATAAATTTCTAAATTCAATTCAGGTGTTCTCTTCATATATATATGAGATATATAAGAGAATAAGGATGTCCACAAATTAACAGTTTCGGCTAAAGTAACAGGGATTTTTTTTTGGGGAAATTGAGCTGGGATTATTAGGATCCCTAAACCTTAAAAATAAAGCATGAATTACATTCGATAATGTCTTCCCTTGTGCATCTTCATACACTATCTTCTTGAGATCTCCACAAATGAACTAGGAGTTATTTCAAAGTGTTCACAGCTGGGGTAGAGACCATCCAGTAGGTCTGCTGCTTTGTTGGTTTCCCTAGAATCATGTTGTATACTATGATCTTCTAGCTGTTTGAGGCTGCTCTTGGCTCTCCTAACTATATCCTTCAGGACCCAGGGGGGATCTAGTGGAGTTGTGATAAGTGAGTATGCCACAGTGGAGCCTGTCTTCCAGCTTAGCAATGTTGTTCTTGGCAAGGTTCAGTGCTGCTTCAATTCCTTGGAGCTCGTGTCTGATCACTGAGTGTCCTAATGCTTCACCTGTGCACGCTGCAACTACTTCTCCCTTCTCATTCCTGGTGATGGCACCATAGCCACCTTAAGTTCATCGGAGCGAGCCATCACCACTGGCTTTTTTACTTTATGTTTTCTTTCGACCATTTTATCGTTTTCATTTTTTGTTCTTCCATTTAGTGAATCCCTCTCTCACTGTGGCTTTTTTAGTTTCCTTTGTTAATAATATATTCTGCTTGTGTTTTGCCTGATAAAAAATTAAAATAAAATACTAACAGTAAGGAATTTACGGTATTTAGTATAAAATTGTTGACTTCTAGAGATGAGTCATATGAAGCCCTAATACTTTCATAATTTCCTTAGTAAAGAGATGATTCCAGAACCAGGCTGCATTCGGTTAATAAACTAAAGGGCTGCTTTGCAGTGTTTCTATCCTTTGGTAACTAAAATTACTACAGTGCATTGCAGTGATGGTAACAAACAAGTGCAAAATTATCCACTCCCTCACCAGCAACGCAAAATCATGCAAACAAAAAGGATGGATGCAAATTTACCAAGAAAATCTGATGTAGTAGATGATTCCCATTATGTTTTGCAAGCAAGGCACGAATACCCCCATCAATGTGCCCAATTTAAGTCCACTTGGCTGCGAGACAAAATAGGTGTAAATATAAAAGCATGACAATATCACCAGATGTAACAACATAGGTTTACAATGGAAATTGTTCTTGTCAGAAATGAATAGACGCCTTCGTACAACAAATTAATTAAACACAAACAAATAAGGAAACAAGTGTTTATAATAGCAGCTCAGTCTAACTTCAACTGGTTCATAATCATCATTAAAGTATTAAGTATTTGGGGAGTAACAAGCATGCACCACAGAAATCATAGTCAAGAGTGAAGCTAAAGCAATAGTAAAGAGGGTCCAGATGATGGAAGAACTAGTGAAACACACCAGTGACGCATTTCGACACATTGAAGAAGCACATAAACAAGAGAAAACAATGTGTTTCTAACCAAATAAAACATTTACTAATGACCTCTAAACCCATTGGTTACTGAGAATGTTATTGAAATAACAAAAAAAAAAAATGTTACATGAACAAAGCAGCCAAACCAGACACGGCTAGACCATGCATGTGAGTGTGGGTTTACTATAATCATGATCCTGCATCAAATTACCAGTCCACTCAAGAGAGCTTACTAGTCAGTCCACGTCAAGAGGATTCACTAAGTCATCCAATTACCAGTGAAATCAAAAAAACATGCATCAGACCTTTCAAATCCACACAATTAACAGACACTGCTTGTCCTCTTGAGATATGCCCGCCACCAAATAACAAAAGGGGATGTGCTATACAGTGACAAGTAAGGACCCAAAACCTTAAAATAAAAACAAAGATTTTCACAATGCATTCAGGTTTCTATTGACTATCCTCTTTTTGAGATAGGGTCAACGCGTTATGAATGAACACTCCAAGCTAAATTTTACCAAGAGCTTGTCCCAAGCATATATAGTTACCAAGGTTTCTTAAAATGAAAAATTCAATTGATTAATAATCCAACTGAGGCTACAAGCATCATCCATTACCACTTTGAACTGAAAATCCAACTGTAGAGTATTTATGGTTGACACGAGTTTGTTGGATGAGAGGGCTTTTAAAATCCAAATAGAGTAAATGCCAGGAAACAACACATGCAAAGGCTCAGCACCTCAACAAGGATCCTCCCAAAATCTAATCTATCCCCATTTCCCACCTTAAACATACACTCTTGTTTTTTTCTGGGCTGTTTACTTGGAACATGAACATTTAAAGATTATAGAGCTATAGGTAAAGTTGTTTCCTACCAAGGCAGCAAAGAATGGTTCGTAGAGACCCCTCACTTTCCCACTACTATCCTCCTACTCCACACCCATGCATAAACCTTCCTCCACAACAAACTCTTCCTCCTCGGCCAAATTTCCACAAATACTTGCCTAAGAGCGCCTCAATCATGATGCCATGGCCCTTAAAACCCAAACCTTCGCGAGCTCTTACTTACACCCTATGCAATTTGACCTGGTTATATTCACGATTTACATTATATTTCTGATTAGGTTCTTTGTCACTTCATAGAAAATCACTACAAATTCTATGCCTCATCAGTAATTTTGAACAAGGAAAAAGTAATACGACACAAAATTGGACAAAGTTCTTTTGACGGTAGCGACCTTCCCATCCTTATAAAGGTATTTACTTTTCCGAGCCACAAGCATATTTGTTAATCTCTCCACGACAGGATACCAAACAGCCATAGGCATGCTAGAGCCTAGCTGAAGGTCCCCTGTCCTCATGTTGTCTTAGGTCGATTGCTCCCCAATTGCACAAACCATGTTGCAATTCCTTCCCTATAAGCTACTTTGACCATAGACATTTGAGAAGACCCATTAGTACCCATCCTCAACATTTGAGACTCACATAGAGAGAACATGCCATGAACTTGCAAGCCTCAAATAACCTGGACTCCCACAAAGGATAAAATTCCATGTGACCTACCGAAAGACCATCTCGCATTTGAAAACCCCTCTTCTACGTTGATTTAATCAACAAATCTATCTCCTCTTTTTTGGTTTGTTCTTTTTTTAAAGGATGTCAGGCTTGTTCTTTTTTTAAAGGATGTCAGGCCTGTTCTTGTTAAAAAAGAAGTTTGTAGTCAAAGGTGTTGGGTGAGAGCCTTTGACTACAGTTTTTTTTCTAAGCTATAAGCATGGCTTGCTGCCTTTTGCCCAGGGTGCTAGGTACCCAGGAGGCCAGGACAGGCTCCTCACCTCGCCTAGCGCCTAGGACTACATAGTTTGCATATCAAACTCTTGGACAGGATCCACAACAGTTGGACTTCCCCATCTTAGATCCACGCTAACACTATCCCCTCATCTTCTTGTGAAGTATATCGAACTGCCATAGGGGAGAAAGACTAAAATTCCCTTTTCTCCAAAAAGCTTGAGTGGATAAGGAATACGAAGGATTTTGATGCTTCACTAAAATATTCTTATTATCCAAGTCTAGAGACTAATAGTGATCTCGTGATGAAGAAATTGGCTTGAGAGGCGAAAAACACCTCAGTATAGATCTGCCATGTGCTAGACATTTGATTCTTTAAAGCTTCTGAAACCCGCAAGGAATAAGTCGATGAACTTCGGCCCTAGCATCTATCCCTAGCCACTTCGCTGCATCAATCTTAAAAAAATAAAAAAAAAAAATAAATAAATAAATAAATAAAAACTTGAAACTAATCCTTAGCCTTGACTCTGTGATCAGTATCCTTCACCCTCTTGTTGATTTGAATCCGATGAAGAATCTGAGGTTGCTAGGTCGACAAGTTTGAGCTAACGTCAGGTTCTCACAGATCTTCTATTCTGAATTTGGATATAAGCTAGTCCCAGGCGCTAGGCGAGGCGAGGAGCATGTCCTGGGTGCCTAGCACCTTGGGAAAAAGGCTACCAGCCAGTGCTAATAAATAAATATAAAATAAATTTGTAGTCAAAGGTGCTCGACTCCAAAATTTTTTTTTTTTTTTACACATTTAGGCGGCGCTCGAGAGTACATAAGATATAAGCATTCGCAACAATGTTAAAAATTTCCATTTTGATTGAGGAAACCAATGTGTGGACCATGGAAAATTAATGTGATTGTTTCACTCATCACTCTTTCCAAATAGCCCAGCAAATAAAGTGAGGCAAAAGATCCCAAATCCATGCACCTTTAGCGAAGGACCTTTGCCTACTCCAATTTTCAATCCAATGAGTAAAAGGTCCTTGAACTATCCTATTTTCCCCAAATACCCTCGAGAAGAATTCCCAAATCGGCTTAGATAAGTTACAAGAAAGAAAGAGATGGTCAATTGGCTCTTCCAGGTGGCTACACAAGTAACATCTTTGGCCAACAGAATACCTCTTTTCTTAAGGTTGCCTATAGTCAGAGCTATGCCATGAAAAATGGTCCACATGAAGAAGGAAGCTTGAAGAGGAGCGCGACCAAATTAATGTTATATAAAATATTGACAATTAAAAACAGTAAAAGATCTCATGCTGATATTCAATAACACAAAGGAAATAGTCTTTTCATGAACCATGAAATGTGAACTAGGTCTTTCCACTTGAAGCTGGGTACACCGTACACCATGTAACCGGAATATAGAACAACTTATATGCCAAACCAAAATTCTGAAAGAGATGCATCTTACAAATATCATCTGGTAAATGAAATTCACAATATGCACAACTGAACAATAGCAAGAAACCAATAAAGGCTTGACTTGGGTCAATGTTTTCTAAAATTACTTGTGGATAAATACAGGCAAGCATCATTCATCATACGCAAAATCAACACACACATAGATAAAAGAAATTTCTCAATACAATTCTATCATTTAATAAGAGAGTAATGAACCTGTGGGCGCCCAAGATTAATGGAAACATCCTCCCCATCCCTAGGACTAGAAGGCGCTTGAATCTGTTCTCCTGTCATGCTGAAAAATGACATACACACAAGTTCTTAGCATTGGACAAGGTGCCAAACATTGTGTTGTAGAGAAACTCGAAATCAATGAGATGTCCGGAAAAACATTATATTATTTTAACTGTGCATGCTTTAGATTTATTTATACAAAAAAAAAATACACAAAATAAAGATAAGAACACTTCTCATACCCTAACTTAATGAAATAGATTTGTATGAACTTGATTCACAACTTACCAATTAATTTGAATGAGAATATAATACGACCATTTATCTTCAATCAACAAAATACGAGGTTGCATCACAGTACCAACTGAATTTTGTGTGTCTGGGAGTGGGTACATCCAACAAAGGTATGACCAATACTATAGAGTTTCTTTATTATATAGGTTCATGAATCAAATTGATTATTGTTAGACTCCACATTTATGTGAAAATATACGAAACTCCAACATTATATGTTCCTCAAGATGTGTTTGATGTATAATCATGCCTTCCTCATATGTTCCATGTTGAATGGATGACCTCTTATATACAAGTAAATGATAATACTCAAGAGATATACAAAACAAAGCTAAGGGTCGAAAAGATCAACTGAGTGGATATGGTGATAAACGAAATTGATTGAAAACAAACAGAATCAAATATATAAGAGAAATACATGTGAAACATGAAGACACAAATTTTCTTTCTTTCTCTACCTTGCTTCTCCTTTCCATCCCATCCATGCTTATTAATTATATGGGAATATATGTAAATAAGTTATTTGAAACATAAACATGGTTTAAATAGGCCATTTAGTAAAAAAAAAAAAAAAAAAATCGGTCTGTCATCCAAAAGAACAAATTCAGCTATTCACTCAAGATAATTATGCTTATTTTGAAAGGAAAATATCTAACTCTTAAAATTTCATTATATCAAAAAATGCTACTATTGGAGGCTGAATACATTGTAAGAAAAAAAAATCACATTTTGATTTTATGTTTTATCAAAGGAAGATGATTGGCACTTTATTATCCACACTACATGAGTATGTCATGAATCTGTATTCATTTAGAAAACTATATTATTTTCTTCTTAACAATTAAAATTTTGAATGACATTAAAAATAAAAACATAGGAGATGAAAAGAAAACAACGAGGGGGTGATTTCGAAAGGCATTGAAGAGTTGTTGTGATGAAGCCAAACCTCATAGGAAATCTAAAATAAACAGCTATTATAAACTATTAACAGATCCCACTGCAACAAAAAACACCAGGCCTACTAATATCAAGCTACTCCACCTCCCTCCTAATTTGCCTCTTTATACACTAGATTCACATAATCAAGTAGAACCTCTTCAATTGACATCTCAAACTATTCTACAAACCCATCACTAAACTTTATGCATAATAAGTTAAATCTGACTTGAATCCTGGGAACTCTGACTCCTTGTGATACAAGAATTTCCCTCTTTCTTCAGTTGCTGATATTTCTCTTCCATCCTCCATCGCCTTTTTGTAATAGGCATCAAGGCCGTGATACTTTAACTTTCTCACAATCAAAAGATATTCCCATCCTATTTGTGAAATTGAATAGCTCTTCTCCCTCCTAAAGATCCATTCTTTCGTTACCTCTGAGCACCTTCTGCCTTGGCCACCCCATGCATAGATTAACCCATATAGTTGCTTAGGTCAGCATTCCACAAGCTTGTTCGAAGCGACAATCTCTCCCATGCTGACCCCAACACCTGTGTCTTCCTATCTTCTTTTGACCTTTAGGACGAGTGGGAGCTCGAACTAACTTCAAGGCTTGTATTGTCATTCGAACCAAGAGCAACTCTAGCTTTAAGAGAGGGTTAGACTAATTTAGATGATGACACCTCAAAAATGGGCAACTTTTCTTCTGGAATCAATTTCAAGGAAAAGACAAATGCCCCATTAGTCAACTAATAAAAGCTTGACTTACAGAAAAGATTCATTTCTCAACTTTAGAACCCATGGATCGTCCAACAAGGCAACAAGTTTTCTCGAGGCCACAACCATTATCCCCAAAATGGTCCACTTCCAATCCTTCTATTGTAAAACTATGCTTTGCACCTCTGCTTCCAAAACTATACTTGATCACCACCCAAAATAAATTCATAAGTTACCCTCATATCTCGAGGAAACATTGTCTGGTTTATACAACATGTGTTGCTTGTCCACCGCATCAATTTGGTTTGAGTGAAAATCCAAGCAAACCGACCAAACCTAGCCAACCATTTCAGTTTGGTTATTTCTTTCAATCGGTTCGTATTGGTTTCTGAATTTTAAAAATCAAAAGCCACGATCTGTTTTTCAGGTTAGAAAGCCCAAACAATCTAAATTTTACACATGTTGTATTAAAAAACTTAAATGACCTCAAGTATTATATCATCAGTTTGGTTCACTTTAATAAATTGTTAACCAAGATGTTTGGCTCAGTTTATAATTTCACTCAACATCAATCAGAACCAAAATGTGAACATTATCGATCTCCTCTTCCTTCTCTTTATTCTCGTGAATCACAACTCCATCAAACCCTCTTTCTTATCCTCGACAAAATGTACCAGTAGATTGCGTTTTCTTCTTCTCCCTCCCCACCCCACCCCATATCCTTGAAATGGTCATTACTTGTTTCATTCTACTCCAAATTCAGGCTTTTCCAAACTTTGAAGTTTGGCTTGGGACAAATTGGCATCAACCTTGTACAGCAACTTTTTTGGAGGGATCTGCTTTCTCCGGAAAATTTTGTGCCCAAAAAGGGAGGGGAAAGGAACTTCCTGACTAGCAGAAATGGCTTGGGATTGCATCTTTAGGTGGGAACCAAGGACAGAATTTTTTTCTAATTTATCATTCCAACACCAGCTGTCATTTGTATCAGAGAGTACAATTTTATTGAGTTCCTTGTCTAATGAACACCATATTGAAAACTACATAGCTATTCCTCAAAGCCAAGCATAACCCTAACCCCAAATCTAGCAGTAGTAATGATAAAACAACGCTTCCATTGGATTTTCCTTCACACAAGGTTACCTTGCTCTTAGTCCTTCCATTGAAGGATAACGGACCCTTCGCATTTCAGGACTGATTTAAGATTAAGCGAGGATTAATCGGTCTACTTTTTCAAAGTATTCATTTCTATACCCTCACTAATGTAAATTATAATAAATAACATATCTTGACAATAAAGATTAATAAGACAAGTATTATAGAGCAACATAAGTCATATTATAGAGAAAATTATATAATCATGCCCAAAACATCATACATTCTATAGCAACAAGCACCACCACCCAACAGGGCGACAACCAACACCCAGCAAAACAATCTCGATTTATCACTGATTTCAACCGATTAATCAGTGACTCAGCAACAATCACCACCACCCAATAAGACGACAACCACCACCCAACAGAACAATCTCGATTTCTCACGGATTAATTGTTGACCGCTAAACCCAACCACTAAATACCTAGTTCGGATAAGTCTACCCCCAATTTACACTAAATCGCCGATTAATCCCGTCATAAATAACCCAGGTCCTTATTTCTGCTAGTGAAGAGTCATGGTTCCCAAAACCTCTTTAGGAAAGAAGAACAAGCAACTTCACCACACCCACAAAGCTTTATTATTATCAAATACAAATGGGAAGATAAAACTTGCATTAAGAAAGGACAAATTATGTAAATTCCTTTTTTAGCCTTTGTGAATTTCTTACTAACTAGGGCAGATTACATAATATTATATTCTCTTGTTCATAGCTTTGTATTTTGCTAATCAAAGTAAAAAAGAAAAGGAATTAACGATGTTAACCTCCAAAAAGTACGTGTAGAAGGCCACTTCAACAGTGGAATTGAGCCACAACTTTCACCAATCTACCAATTAAAAACATTTTTTATGTTGTCATGTTTCCACCAATTTTTCCTTGCTCCTTCCAAAATTTTCTTTCAGTTGAGGCTTTTCGACACTTCGACACACTGATAATTATAAAAAAACAATAGTAATAATAGTAAAACAAAATAAAATAAATTTTTTAAGTCCTAATCCTAAGGAGGCTAACAACAAATCATAAACCTGGCTTTTCTGCCATCCAATGCTCAGTGTGTTGCTTAGACCATACATATATGTCTCATTTTACATATTTGTTTGAAATATATAAACACAAGATATAATGAATATTTTCACAAGTAGCTGGTATATTATGAATGCTTATTTATGTTGTGCCCAAGATTTGTCCATGGTATCAACTAATTAAACAGTTTTAATTTTCCAACTTGTAGTTTACCATGTCCAAGAGGTCAAAAAATGTAAGACCATCCAAAATTTATTCTGAAAACTTGACGTTTATCAGATTATATAGAACCTTAGATATTAATCTCGGATGCACCAACCGGTATATATTGTATTGGTTACCAACCAGCACATACTAGTGTCATTTCTCATTTTTGCACAAGAAGTGATGTACCGACCGGTATATACCAGTTTATCAGATGTATCGGTCAGTACATCACATGTATCATGTATTGGCGGGACCCCAATTTTCTTTAAATTCTAAAAAAAAAAAAAAAATTTGCTTTTTGACCATTTTCTTATCCCTTATCTACTCCCTTTAACTTGACAACACGCCACTTCATTTCTTTAATAGAGCTTTTGAGAGAAAAATATATATATAGTGTGCAACTTTGGTTGTGAATCAAGAGGGAGGTGTAATCAATTGAGATCGAAGGCATGGAGGTTCCAGAATGTCCGCTTTTTGATATTTAGGATCTATAATTCAAAAGAATTGAGCTATTGGAGAAGATGTAGGATTAAAACTGGTTGGACAAAATGGAGAATGACATTAGGAGTAGTATGCGATAGAAGAATGTCTGCAAAGTTAAAAGGGAAATGCTATAAGACAATCGTTTGACCAACCATGCTCTACGGTTCAGAATGTTGGGCTACTACGGTAGAACATACGTATAGGATGTCGATAGCAGAAATGTGTATGTTAAGACGGGTGTGTGGTAAAACCTATAAGGATAAAATTAGGAATGAAAGAATTAGGAGATACTTAGGTGTAGCGCCCATAAAAGACAAAATTAGATAAAGGCGTTTAACGTGGTTTGATCACATGTGGAGGAGACCAACCACGGCGTCAATTAGAAAATGTCTAGATTGACAAATTAGTGGAGGGTGTAGATGGAGTGGACGACCGTTGAAAACTTAGATGAAGGCGCTGAAAAAAGACATCATTAAGCTTGGATTAGGTGAGGATACGTGGGAAGACCGCATTGCTTGGAGAACCAAAATGCATGTAGCCGACCTCGAGAATATCAGGAATGGGCTTTGATGATGATGATGATGATTATTGTGTAGAGCAATCACCAAAATCCTTATATCTCATTCCTCACAACTCGAAATCACAATCCGTTTTCGTGGGTAGTTTTCTTTTTCAAATGAGCACCTAGTTCATGAGTTTGATCGAAGGTTTAAAGCTTCCACGCGAAAGTTCCATCGGTGACCATTGTAGGAAATGTTGTGTTACTTTTAGCATTTTTCCGAACTCTTTATAGTTTCTTCTCCACTATTTGTGTTTCTTTGTGTCCTTGTGTGGGCTTAAAAATGTCTTCTACTAGAAGTGAACATTTAGCCACTTTTTGTGATGGGCATTGGACATGTTTTGGCCCTTTGGGGTGCCTAGGGTCATGGATGTTTTATATGTGTTTTGGTCCTTTTTGGATGATATTGTATGTGTGTGTTTTTTCATATATCTAACGATATACATTATGATATGACATATGTAATTTAAATTTGGATTTCCGATATACAATACTAGAAACCTTTTGACAACAATGTATAGAACTAATTAAGCCCAAACAATCAACTATTGATGAAATTAATCATGGCCAAGTTAAGAGTTTGGGGGTTTCTAGAATTTCCATGTTGATACCCATAGCATAACTCACAAAGATTAGATTCAACAAAATATTTCTGAACAGATATTACATGCTTGATTAAATAAATAGGCAAAAAACATTCCAAATGCCGTAAAAAAAAACTGGGAACCAAAACACAAGAAATGAACATTGAGAAGACGAATACAACATTCAGACAAATGAATTGTACCTCTTAAGGCCAAGTATATTGACAAGAGAATCAAACCCAAACAACTCCAATTTGGATTCCCTCTCAGACCCATTGAGAGTTGCATGAGATTCCTCCCCTACTTCGGACTTGGGGTTTGAGACTTTGATATTCCTGCCCAAAAAAAAAAGTATTATCTTAGTTCCTTACGAACAATACTTTCATTTCTTAACTAGTTTATAGTCAATTTCAATGATTTGCTAACCAATGAACAATGCATTTTAATGCCAAAACGAGCCATAAAAAGTTCCGTAAAGGAACAAATTCAACATTCTACAGTACTTACTTCAGCTCTCGATCAGGAAAAGAGGATGACGATCCAGGCTCCATTGAGGACATTTGAAGAACAGCTGGATCGTGAGCGACAACGGGTCTGTATTGACGACTGCCCGGCGCTCGGAGCTCATCGTCCTCTCCATTCTCCATTGCTTCTATTTCTGATCAACCGTAAGGAGAGAGATTCAGGGTTTACAAGTGATGGCGATGATAACGTCGAATCAGTTTATGTTGTTGTTGGGTTAACGTTCAGATCCGATGTAGAGTCCAATACTTCGAAAGAATTGTCAAGAGAATCGACAGAGGGGATAGAATTCAGGGGATGGAGACAAAGATCAGGTTAGAAGGAGGAGGAGACTGATTATGGGAGGAAATGAAGATCTGAGATTGAAGAGGAAGAAGTAAGATACAGTTTTTTCTTTGTTTTTTTTTTTTAACCTTTTGTTATTTTTATATCGCAGTGACTTATTGACGCCACCATATCTACTTAAAAACACGACCACCCCTCCCTTAAGCACACCACATTTCTATCTAACACCGCCACCTACTTTTTAACACCACCAGTAAAACCCAAATCAAAAAAAATTCTCCCTCCTCTCAACCTCTCTTCTCTGTAACTCATCACCCGCACCACCGCACCCCACAGCGCACTACCCCTTCATTTTCTCCTCTATTTCTTTTTCTCTTAACTTATCTTCCACTTCTTCTCCTCTCGTCCTTTTTTTTCCTCTCTTCTCAGGAACAATAATAGAGACAGAGCAGCAACAACCACCCCCGCCCCGTAGCTAGTCGCATTGTCCCTCCCCTCCTTTGTTTTTTCTTTCCTTCGCCCTTGCAAAGGACTCTACGAGGATGGGTTCCTTGCAGAGGCATGTGCGAGGGGGGAAATTTTGGTCCTTGCATTGGTATCTAAGAGTGGAGAACCCATCTTCGCGGCACGGAGTCCTTGGCAAGGAAATGTTCCCAACTCACAGATTCCAATGCGAGGGCGAGGGAAAAAACAAAGAAGGGGAGGGCCATGGTGGTTGCTTCTGCTCCATCCTTGTTGTTCCTAAGAAAAGATGAAGAAAGGAAGAGAAGAGAAGAAGAAACAGAGGAAGAGAGGTGTGTCTGACGGTAGCGAGTGAGGTAGTGCGATTAGCAGTGACTAGTGAGGTAATGGTGGTGTTTGTGATGGAGAAGAGAGGTGGTGGTGTGTTTTTTTGTTTATGATGGTAGTGTTTTTTTTATCACATCCAAAAACACAAACCTGGGTGGTGGTGTCCTTGGAACACATATGGTGGTGTCAAAAAATCGGAGCCTTTTTTATATTTTTAATATTTGGTTGGCCATTTTTCAGGGGAAATTGAATCCAAATCTCATGTCAAGTAGTTTTTCTGATGTTTGGTGATGAATTTAGCAACACAAAATATTTTTTTCCGCATGTGACATGTTTTTTTATGAGATTAATCCAAATCTTTGGCCCCCTCTCGAAAACGAAAATCGTGGAAACGGTTTCAATTCTCGTGTCTATTTTTCTTCCTACCAAAATTTTCTTTTATTGAGAATGAAAAACATGGGGACAAAAATAAAATAGAGATATCCACACCCCCAAAAGGTTGTCTTCATTCTTCACAACCAACAAGAAGTGAGATGAGCCAGTTGAGAAAAAAGTGAGAAGAAAAACCAAATGAAAAGCTTGTGATGTATGTCCATTATTTCACCGAGAAAGTAACCAATCAAAGCTAACCAAACTTCAATTTAGGTGAACCTCGTTATACTAGCGCTTTTGTATTGGTTTGATTTCTTCTTCTTATGTTTTTATTTACTTACTTGGGTGCATAATTTAGTTTTCTATTATGTTTATTGTTGTCATTCATACATTTACAACTTGTATGTTATAACCTAGCTTTTTGGCGGTTATCGATCGGTTTTCTTACTCAATCAAACTTTAACTTGTTTTTCTTTCAAATTCACATCAAGAGATTTTAACTTGTTCTTTTGTAACGACCACATTTTTTTACTTTAAAAATAAACTTTATAGATTATTTTCCGTCGCTACTTAAAATGGTTTGTTTATCGCATTAAAGTATAATTAACGCATTGTAGAGAGTATAATTAACGCATTTAGTGAGCAAGTGATACATTTAAATATTTTCAGAAATAAAAGTTATTTTTTAATTACTAATTTTTATAAATAAGTAAAAGGTGTAAATAACCATGCTAGGGTTTTTAGTTTCAACCTAGTTGTGGTGCTAGCCGTCAAAAGAGGGAGATCCATTTTTCCATGGCGGTGATTTAATATTTAGTAAACCACATGGATAATTTAGGAAATGGTTACTCTATATAAACCAATCAAACTAAGCATTAAGGCATTAGTTTATTTCTTGTGTTGGTTTGTTTTGCTTAAGAAAGAAAAGAGAGACAAAGATAGAAAAGAAAGGAAAGGAAGAAGAGAGATCGACTAGAGAAAATGAGAATGAGAAAAAGGAAGGAAACATAAGAAAATGAAAAAAAAGGGAGAGAGAGAAACATAGAAGAAAAAAATGAAAAAGAAAGGTGATGGGAGAAAGAAATAGGTTCCCACTGATCCCTCCAGTGAAGATTCATCTCACAATCTACCGATCTATTCCATTTGTCAAACCCATCGACGAGTGGAAGCTCAAGTGCTCACTCGTCGACTATATCACCAGTTCCAACTCTTTTTCCAACCCTGAAGACGATCTCGAGATACATAAATTCAAGGATCTCAATAAGAGCAAGGGCCAGGACCCTGTCATCTCTGGGTCTCTCTAAATTAGGGATTTGGGGTTTCTTTCCAAGAACAAGAGGAAAGACGAAAACTTGAGTGAAGTTGAGTTTTCTTCATTCTCTTTTTATATTTTTTGTGTGAATTTAAGAATGTTGGGTTTTCTTGTTTTGCTTTACAATGAAGAGAAGTATTGATTTTTGAGACAGTTTATGAGTATTCATTTTGGTTTGTAAAGAGTTGAGTTTTGTTTGAATGTGAGATCTAATGGGTTGAAATGTGCAGTTTTTTGTTTTTTGTGTTAGTAGAAATGGTGTTTTACTTGTTCAAGTTTCAGACTTTTGTTGTGTTTATGAGTGTGATTAGTTCATAATATGTACTGTGGATTTTGGGGTTTAACATCTTCTTTGCTTACAAATATCTTTGATTCCCTTCTTGGAACTTGTTGTGTGATGTTGCATTTTGGATTTAGGCTCCGCTTGGTATACTATAAAATAATGCATTTCGCAAATTGATGCAAATGCATTAGTTTCTATTACGGCTCCGCTTGGTATACTGTAAAATAATGCATTTCGCAAATTGATGCAAATGCATTAGTTTCTATTACGGCTCTGCTTGGTATACTGTAAAAGAATGCATATGCAAAAGTTTACGGCGGTTACATAAACTTAGGTGCTTGGTTGACTTTACGGAAAACAGTTTTTGAAATTTGAATTCAGGACCTCCGCATCTCCTAGTTATAAAATTCTGCAAAACTTTGCGGGACAAAATATCCCGCATTACTTTGCAAAACTCTCATCATCTCCTCTTACTCTAATTTTATTCTCAACTCCTTCATAAACACCCCAACCACCACCACTTTCACAACTACCGCCATCACCACCACTACCATACCGTAACCATTACCACCACCGCCACCTCCACCCGCTTTGTCATCGTGCGCCACCGCCACAACCACCATAATATAACTATAACAACCACCGCCATTGCCACTACCACAACCACCGCCAACCCCACTACTACGATCACCTCCACCAATACCACTACCATAGCATAATCACCCACAACCAACACCACCTTTACTACTACCACCATAAACGGAGCTGATGCTATAACAAAACAATCAAACCACAAACTCCACTACCATTACCACCACCGCCACCACTACAATCACCATAACCACCACTGCCACCACCACCACCACCCCAAGATCACCGATACCATAACATACCACAACCACCACCAACTTTACTAGTACCACCATAACTGTCATCCGCCACCATTGCAACCACTAAAACTACCATAGCACAACCACCATCACCACCACTATAGCATAATCACCACGACCACCATCACCACCACTATAGCATAATCACCACAACCACCACCACCTTCATTACTACCACTGCCGCAACCACCACAACCATTACCACTACCACCATTATATTCACCTAACCACCATAGCTTAGCCACCACAACCACCACCATTTTTAAATCACCGTCATTGCCACCAACACAACCACCATAGCCACCACCATCCCACCGCCATTACCACCATCACCACCACATCTAAGATCATCGATACCATAACATAGCACAACCACCACCAACTTCACTAATACCACCATAACCGTCATTTCCGCCACCATTACCACCACCACAACTACCATAGCACAACCACCATCACCACTACTATAACATAATCACCACGACCACCATCACCATCACTATAGCATAATCACCACAACCACCACCACTTTCACTACTACCACTGCCGCAACCACCACAACCATCACCACCACCACCTTTATATTCACTGAACCACCATAGCTTAGCCACCACAACCACCACCATTTTTAAATCACTGTCATTTCCACCACGACCACCATCATCGCCCACATTCGTAATCACCATCAACACGACCACAACCATAACTACTGCCATCATCACCACCACCAACAATCACTTGTCTAATTGCATCAATTTTATTTAATTATACCAAGCGCCCGTAAAGTAATGCATTGCAAACCAATGCAATGCAAACTAATGCATTTGCGTTAATTTGTAAATGCATTATTTTACAGTGTACCAAGCGAAGCCTACATTAGTTTGTAATACATTACTTTATGAACACTTGGTAGTAACTAAAGAAAATCAATGCAAATCTGACAAATGATTGTGGGTGGTGTTGATGATGGCAGTAGTTGTAATTGTGGCATGGTCATGGTGGCAGTGATTGTGATTCAGGTGATGGTGACTGTGAAAATGGACATTAAAGGTGGTGGTTGTTAAAATGGTGGTGGTGTGGCAATAGTCATGGTGGTTGTGGTGGTGGCTGTTGTGGCTATGGTGGTTGATGCAGTCATTTTTCGCTCTCTGTTTTGACCCAGTTCCTGCTGACATACACAAGTAACGCACGTGAGCCATAGACCATTGTTGTGGTGGCCAATGGCACTCCGATGCTAAAGTCAGACAGGGATCTGAGGAAGGTGTAATGCTGTAACAGGGAATTTGTAGCGTACCTTAGCTTACCAACCTCTTGTCTTATTTATAGTGCAAGGAGTCCCGGTTCTATCAGCCATCATAAGCGTGGTTTAGGTAGGAGATCTTCGTGGAGATCCTTATCTAATTAGGAGTCTTGTTGTATGAGGAAAATTCTCTGTTAGCCCCGTGCTCCTAGATATGCGGGAGATAATTTCCAATGCGAGATCAATCCATCGAAGGGAGTTTCCCTGTGTGGAATGTACTATGGCATTTGCTTCCTAGTATATGACAGCTGTAGTTGCCCGTCCGAAGCTGATTCTCGATATACTTGCATTAGTAGGACTTATGGGTATTGAGGATAGTTGTGAGACGGGTGGGCCTAACATGCTGTGAGAGTTCGGGTTTGCCAGGTGGACTGAATTGAACGGGCTTAGAACCACTTAGGCCGGATCAGTATTGGACTGACGCTGGGGTCTGTAATTCCTCGAGATCATCATGATACGTGTATGGCTTTCGGATGTGACCGTTTTTATGTATCATCAGCTACTCCCCCTGAGTTAGTGGGCCGTCACATCGGTTCGCTAAGTCACCTCTCTAAGGGATGCGTCACTCATGATGATTGAGTCCGAATTGTTGCTTGAGTCGTGCGCTGCATTAATTGAACGTGCGTTGGTTCAGCGGAAAAGAGGTGGGAACCCAACTTCTATTTAGGTCATCCGCAATGTAGAGCCCGACTCTTCTATTCTCTTTGCTTTTGAAGATACCGCTATGATTAGAAAAAAATGTTCATCTTCTTCATGACCCAACAAAACCTTTTTGATGACGCAATCTTGGCCAAAGGTCTGGAGTTTTTCAAAGACAAGTTGCTATCTGAACCTGTCCTTGCTAAAACCCGTACGAAGTTTGGAGTTCCTGAGGACCCGTCATTGTATGTCTTGACGGGTGACCAAATGCCACTGTCGCCTCCAGTCGGTTTCATCTGCTTGCATCATGGGATGCTTCAAACCGGAGTGTGTTTTCCAATTCTGGACGTGATTTGGGAGTTCCTGGATCTTTTAGGGATTCCTCGTTTTAGTTGGGGCCTAACGGATATAGGATTATCCTCATGATTCTTATCAGTACTAAGGAGGCCGGTGTCACCGTGACTCCGCGTGTAATTCAGTTGTTGACTTCTCCTCGGCTGAAGAGTAATGTTGTCTATAAGATGACATCGCTAGCTCGCTTCATTAATCTACCTAATGACTTCAAGTTTTGGCAGAAGTATTGTTTCTTGGCCCTTGCGGATTCGAAGTATCTTCGATGCAAGGATCGTCCGCTCGAGCGACAGTTTAGGCCACTTCGTAAGTTCAACCATTTTCTCATGACTTTGATATTGTTGGCAATGGGCTAACTGGTCATTGCTTGTGTTTCTTCGCAGGAAGGTTTCCTACCACTCCTTTTACCTTAGAGGATCAAAGCACCATAGAGACATTTCGTGGCTTGCCAAAGAGGAACGCGGTTGTGAGACCCTGAGTGGGCGGACTTGAAGTGAGAGTGAAGGTGAGGGTTGGAGCCCAACATGCCCAATAGGCCCAATAGGCCGACAGAGGTTGGATGAGCTACAAGGGGAATCATAGTCCCACATCGCCTGGGTAGGGGAGGAGGATGATCCTTATATGTGTGGGTTCAGCTCCCCATTGTATCGACGCGTTTTAAAGCCGTGAGCGCCGGATGGTAGCCCAAAGCGGACAATATTGATACAGTGTGGGAGGGGGTCGTCACAGTTTGGTATCAGAGCCTTTCCCAGCCAGAAGTGTGCCACGTGGAGGTGGGCCCTCGGGCAACGTGGACATTGTGCCTGTGTGGCCAACGAGGACGTTGGGCCTTAAGGGGGGTGGATTGTGAGACCTTGAGTGGGCGGACCTAAGGTGAGGGTGAGGGTTGGAGCCCAGCAGGCCCAATAGGCTGAGAGAGGTTGGACGAGCTACAAGGGGAATCATAGTCCCACATCGCCTGGGTAGGGGAGGAGGATGATTCTTATATGTGCGGGGTCAGCTCCCCATTGTATCGACACATTTTTAAGCCGTGAGGGTCGAATGGTAGCCCAAAGCGGACAGTATTGATACAGTGTGGGAGGGGGTCGACACAACGGTCGATGTCATAAAAGTTTTTAACTTCATCAGTAGTAGGTTGTAGGACAATTGGCACGTTTCCCCCACTCTGTACCGAACATCGTGAATTAAGTTGGAAGATAGGGCCCCTTCAAAGAAGAAAAAAACTATTGAGGCCAAAGCTCTCGTTCTGTTTGATGCGGAGAAGCCGTCCGAAATGCTTGCCTCCTTTGTGAGGAAGAAGTCCCGTGTGAGGACTAGGTCGTCTTCGGCAATATCCACCCTCGTGAGTGAAGAGCGAGTATGTTAATCCTATTGGGGTGAATACTGATGTTTCTGGCATGGAGAAAGATTAGCTGCAGTTTGCAGGAGTTGTAGACAGGACGAACCTTAGCGATGCGCAGGTCGAAGCTCTGAATGACCGTTTGGTGTGGGTTGCAATGGCAGCTTCCGCTGGTGTTGATTCACGTGGGACCGTATCAGTAGAAGGCTTCCGTGAAGATTTGCCTGAGGCTGTAGAATCTGATCACCTCATTGCTGTTTTGCTTGAGAGTGGCTGCGACACTGGTTATGTCTCCTGTAGTCTAAATTGCTGACCGTCTCGATCTAGGCCACAGCTAGAATTGTTGGAGGGTCCTTTGGATAATTCGCTTCCTCCTCTTCCTCTGGAACCCATTGAGTCGTCTCATACTAAAGGGTCGACTGTTTGTGACAAAGGTAATGCCACGGAGGAGAGCCTGAGGACGGTGGCGACCGTGAAGGGTGGCGCTGGCGTGATTCCTGATCTGGGGAAGCTTCATTCGAGTGCACGAATAAGCCTGTTTGCACCGAACTTGGTGAAGATGAGTTCACAGGTCTGGCACCAAGAGGTGGACGTAGAGTATGCTTCGAGGAAGCATATAAGCAGGCGTCACAGTTGGCTGGTGGATCACGCTCCAAACCCAAGGAGGATACGTTGGAAGGGTGTATGGTTAAGGGCTTGAAGTACCTTATGCTGGGTATGTCTCATTTGAGCCACGTGGCCGTTGCAGGGACGAAAGTCGAGGCGGCTCGTGAGAGGGTATACACCTTGGAGCATGTCTTCTGGCACATGCAGGCGTTATATTCTGACGCGCTTATGAAATCGAGCAGCTGAAGAAGCAGGCCGAGGAGAAGAGGCTAGATCAGTCAACCGCGATCGTCAAGACTCAAAGGGATCGTTTGGAGGACCTTGAGCATGATCTATCAGAGGCGGTGTTTGAGAGGGACGAACTTAAGCAGTAGTTGAGTCGGATTCGCCAAGAAGTCGAGGTTGCACAGGAAGTTGTGTCTAAGGCATGTTCTGAACTGCGGTCTCTTGTTGAAGAAAATGCTTCGAATGAAACCGCCTGGGCGGTTGTGTGGACAGGGGAGAGGAGCAGAGACGGTGATGGTGGAAAGTTGACGTGAAACAGGGTTGTCACACCCCTGTTTCACGGTGGTGGCGGTGGCGGTTGTGCTGTCTGGAGGTGGAGGTGATGCTAGGGTGATGGTGGTGGCGAGGTGGTGATGGTGGATAGGTGGTGATGGTCACCTTGTGAGAATCACCTTTGATAGAGGAGCTCCTTTGAGGAAATCTCCTTTGAGGAAGAGGTTTTGATTTTTTTTCTAATTCTCTTCTTTTCCCTTCTCTTCCTCCTCCCTCTTCCTCCCTATTATCTTCTATTTATAGCAAATTATCAAGATGAATAGGGATGAAATGAGGGAATGATTCATCAATGAGGGTAGGAGAAGGATTGGGCTTGGCATTGGGTTTGGGTTTAGGTTATGGATTGGGTTTCGGGTTTAGGTTATGAATTAGGTTTCGGGTTTAGGTTTGTGACTGCTTTATACCACCGTTGGAATCGACTAATTGTCGTTCCTTAACTTGTCGCCTTAATATGATTTCATCGTTTACGCTCAAATTCCTACAAAGACATGAAAACAAAATAATTACTATAAAATATAATAATCGAAACACTAACATGTATAAATTAAGGGATATATTATGTAATAATTATGTGAATATCAAATACCCCCAAACCTATATTTTGCTAGTCCTCGAGCAAAACAATAAAAAGAAAATCCTAACTCACTTTCGCAGGTATCATCGGTTGCACTTACCTTAAACGTGCAACAAGGCTTTAAACCCCTAGATTACCTCTAGTGGACGAGTTATAGTCTCGTGAGGGTTTCCAGAAATGTTACCCACAAACATTACTGACTCAATCAAAACTTGGTCAAACAGTGTTCATTTTAAAACTTCAAGAAATGCAAGAAACCAATAGTGTCATTTTAGTGAATCAACAAATTTCCAAATAATTTAATATTCTCCAAAGATTAGAAAAAATTCACAATCATCTTCAACTCAATGTGTGTGTGTGGATAGCACTGTCAACATAACTTTTCATTTCAGAGTAAAACAATAACTAAATCTCCTGTAGAAAGTTTGTTTTGACTTCAAACCTCTCATGTCACTCACAATAAAGCACTCAGAGATTTGGTATTTCACTCAGTTTATATGTGAGGAAAAGAGTAAATAATGGAAAACAATCATCTCACATATAGTAATATGAAGAACGGACTTTTCAAGAATGGAATGAATATGATCTCATGGACAGGAATATCAATTACTTTTGGGAATGTTGAATTAAACACCATAGGTCTTGGTTATTAAATCTCCACATCTACAGAACCAACCTTTACCTAAGATCAACTAGGACTTTGTTGGGTTGTAATGGGGTTTGGGTAATGGTTAATAAGGAATGTCAAAGGATTCTAAGAAAAGTTTCTAGGAATGTATATACCCATTAAACGAATAATTAGGGCTGTCAAGAATAAACCAATGTTGCGCACCATCAATTTTTTCTTCATTCTCACATCTTTATCCTCACTGAAGAATCTTTTTTTTTTTTTTTTTTTTTTAAATAGAGGATTTATGAAATATCTCATATTTTGCTCTTTCATGCCCTTTTTACACCAAGTATATCCATCCATACACATTCCCAGAAAAATTGAGTAAAGGTTAATGGGTTAAAAGTTATTCTAAGGCTCAAAAGGCTACAAAAAGGTTAATGTTATGGGTAAGTTAAAAGGCTAGTTAATGGTCTAAAGAAAAAATGCCTAGATCATTTCCTAAGTTCGGGTCAGTATTATGACATCTCAATTGAATAAGCCAAGAAGTTCTAGTGTAATAATTCAATTTTGATGTCATTCCCAAAGCAATTGATCCGAAAAATGATAATAATGAGATCATCAACGAGATAATACGGACTCAAGAAAAATCAGAGTTTATGTATAACCCTCAGAAAGATAGAAAGGTTCAAAACTTTCAGGGTTAAGTCTCCACTATTATTCTAAGGTTTTCTAGCATATATTTCACTCATCAACTTCAAGTTATGCTAACATGGCTCATGGTGCAAGATAATTGAGTTGAAAAATCTCATGAACTAAATCTAACTTAAGGATCATACTAAACTTTCAGTCTTTATCAATATACCAATATGTCAAGTTAGCTTGCATTTTCTTGAGCATAAAACATTAAAAATCCATTTTCATACTCGTAAAAGACCAAGTTTTCTTGATAGAAAAGCAAATTTTTTTTTTTTTAAGAATAAGAAAAGAAAACACTACGAAAAAAATGAAAATTTCACCGACTCATGAACCTACCCCCAAACCTAATCCAAACATTGTCCTCAATGTTTAACAAAATAATTCTGACAAATGAATGAAGTAAGTACATGAGAGGAGGTTAGAACAGTAATACCGCGGTGAAGATTTTACCAATTTCCAAGAAGTTATCCATCAATGAGGCTCACCAATATAAGAATCATGGAGTTTTCATTAGAAATCGATAAACTGTAGATTCGACACAAACAAAGAAAACTAAAAAAAGCAAGTTGTAAGTCAAAACTGTTACGGAGCTAACGAGTATGAGTGAAACACAACTAAATAGGGTACTCGAAAATCAATCCAGACTTACAGCAAAGACACACAACTAAAGCTAGGCTGCCTCCTAGGAGCGCTTGGTTTAATGTCATCAGCCCGACAAATATTCTTCCTAAAAAATGGTGTATTGAATAGTGGAGAGGAAGAACATGACAAACACTTAGTCCATGGTCGTATATCAACAACCTGAACAGTTGAGGATCAGTCCACCAAAATATAGCAATCACATGGGGCACCAAATACACTAGGACATCCCAAAAGTGATCAGTAGTCATACACAACTGAGGATTCTTGCGTGCTCCAAAAAGGGAACATCCTATGTCTGGTTCCAAATAAGAAGATTGGATAATTTTCACATCAGGATGGTGAAAACTGAAAACCTCACTACAACACAAGGGATCGGTGAAAGTAGCCTTAGTAAATGGGAATGTGATGCAAGTAGATGAGACGATGGATATATCAGGTGGTACAGGCTCATCACATGAATCATATAGAGATATTGGTCTAGACAACTCATCACCTGAAAATGCATACCTGAGGGTGTCAGGTAATTGTTTAAGGTCAAGCTCAGGTGGCTCAACTGATGGGACTAGTTTTGACTCACTGAGTGGAAGAGGCTTCACTTTAGACTTCCATTTATAACTAGGATCGACAATGGGGACTGAGTCAAGCAAATCATTGACTTCCCTAATGGAATCATCAACATCAAAGTCTAAACAAAATTGAGTCAAACAAGCCTCTAAACAGTCAAGGGGAGACTCTAAAGAATGTTCACAATTTGATTTTATGCTTGAGTCACTAGGAAGGCATATGTCTAATGAGTCAACATGGGAAGGAGATGTCTGTAGTGTCTCAGAATCTTCAGGTTCATCAATAAATGAGGCTTTATCAGCTTTCTTATGAGATGAGGATGCAACCTGTCTAGACAACTCAATGACACCCATATCAGGCATTTCTACCTGATTGTCAACCAGTTTTCCACTCCTAAAGGTAGTAATGAATTGGACATCTTTACTGTCCGACTCAGATGTACCACTAATTTCAAATTGACCATTTGGGTTGGAAATAGGTTGGCTAGGGAATATTTCTGACTCTATCTCAGGAAATGACTCAGCTATTTGACTCACAGTCATCTCAAGTTTCCGGATAGCTTGAGAGTTTTGTTGATAAATAGCTGTCAATTCTATGATAGCCTGAGAGTTTTGTGCTCTTAGTTCGGTGATAGCCTGAGAGTTTTGTTCGAGTATGGTTCCTGTTCTCTGCATAACTTGGTTCAATATATCCTGAAAACTCTGAGTGTTAGAGAGAGGAACATCTTGATTGAATTGAGGCCTATTAGCAGGAATTGGAGCTTGAAGAGTCTGATGAGTGTCTAGAGGGCCTTCATGGTACTGACCATGAGCCCATGAGAAGTCAGAATGATAAGCTCGACCTGGGTAATAATCTAAATATGGATCATACTCAGGTCGTCGCATGTCATAAAATGAATTGACTTGCTCGAAAAAATAGGCTGGATAATCCCTTGTGTTCATTTTTTTTTTTTAATTTTTAATTTTTAATTTTTAATTTTAATTTTTTTTTAAAACTTAATTTATTATTATTATTATTATTATTATTATTATTTATCACTAACTCTAAACAAAATATGCATAGACTCACACGCAATCAGCAACCAATAAATGCACAAGAAACATGCCTCCCTAAGCAATCAACGTTTTTGAGATCAATTATCTTTTTATCTTTGGGGGACAATTATTTCTTATGTAATCTTTATGACACAGCAATGGGTGCTACAAGTTGATCCTAAGAGTATACACTTTACACCGCAAAGTTCAAAATCAGTATGCTAGAGTTTTGTTTCAAAGAAACCGAATTATCGCACAAGAGAAGGAGGTCACAATGGTCCAATTAAGTACTTCCTTGTGCTACCGCTCTATAAGCCAATAGATGTGAGAACGATGTGATGTTAAATGCACGCTTGAGGCTTGTGTTCCTAACCAAAAACTGTTGGTTACACCAATTCTTCTTATGGATCGTAGCTTACTTATGACTCGGCGTACCGGGTAAATTACCCTTGTGGCAGTGGCCTCTCGGAGTTCATTGAATGATTAAACCCATCGTCACTTTTAGCTTGGGTCAACACAAAAATTATTGGATTCACCTTGGTCTTGGTTGTCCTATGAACACCGTACCTAAAAGACGGCTCTATCTAACTTGCTAATTGATTTTAATTATGTTTGTCTATTGGTTGCACACAGCTGGAGTGATGAGGTGGGGATATCAAGTCCCACCAGTTTCACTTTAGAAGCTGGGTCTGCTTATTATGAATTACTAAAGTTTAGCATCCACAATTACAGAAATTAAACAACCAATCACACAATTTCAAACAATTACACAAAGCACCCTGGTCGCTAATACGTTGCGTGTGATAGAAATACTTACAGTGTGCGTATTCCAATCTGCACAAAAAGTTAGCACAATTCAAAAAAAATGTCCGACTTCTTTTTATCCGTTTCACTCAACACACAAGCACATGCAAATAAATTTACTGGTCTTGGTCTTAGAAGTCGGATTTCTAAATCATAAAAAATTATTGGGTAACAATTAAAATTGTTTCCCTATAATTTCTTTTGACTTAGAAAATTTTGGAGTTTTTTTTTTTTTTTTTTTTTGTGATTAAACAAAATGAAAAACAGTAAAATTTAAAAATTATTACACCACACACTCGTAAAACGAGGTGAAAATAAAATTAAAACTCTCTTCACAAAATAAAAAAATTTAAAATTTGCTTGATGTTTTGCAGGATCGTCCAATATCCTCGAGAAGCGTGTATTCTGCAAAATCAAACACAAAATGAGTGTAAAAAGAACTTAATAAAAAAAAAAAAAAAATTTTGATTTTTTTTGTTTTTGTTTTTTTTGTTTTTGTTTTTTTTTAATTTAATTAATTTTTTTAATTTTTTTTAATTAGTGAAAATAAATCTTAAATTCAATTACACCGCAACCTTCCCCGGCAACGGCGCAAAAAGCTTGATGCGGGTTTAACTAACCTAAATAAATAGGTTAATTCAGCCCACTTGTAATAACCGCAAGTGCACGGTGCCTAACTGGTAGACAACGACAAGTACGGGTCGATCCCACGAAGAAGGTGGATGCAATTGAAATTTAGAAATTATCTAAACTAATTTGTAGAAAATGGGGTTACAGCATTTTTAAAACTAAACTAAAAATAAATTAAAAATAAGAAAAATAAAATATAGATGAGATGGATTTTTGTGGGCTTGGACTCACCAATGAGTTAGCAAAATTATTTAAATCTAAATTACTGAATTTAAAAACAAGAAGCGTTAGGGATGAGAATCTCTTGCTTACACCGAATATGTGATCATTAAAATCCAATTAAACTTATATCATGTTTCTATCAAACATTAACAAATTATTTCAAGCAAATACGCTCTTACCAAGTATTAAGTGTCTTTTTAGGACACACTTAATCAAAGTTTAAGCTTAAGATTTTTAGCACATGCTTTGAATATTAATAAAGTGTAATTATAACTACCAAACATATCAAGTTTAATTTCTCGAACATTCAAGGTGAAAGCAATTTATCAAAATTCAGAAATAAATTGTAATTAACAATTAAACACACAATTCAGTAAAATAAATCAAAATAACTTATACAACCCATTTAGTTTGTAACAAACTCGATGTGGTGGTACTCAGCAGATCAGCAGGTGGTCCGAACACGAATCCCGAGACAAATGGTTCCAAAACGCTCTGTGGTGGTACAGAGCAGAACCGGGGGTGTGAATAGCCAAATAACTGAATTTGACCCGTTCCCGCCTCTGCTACAGTACTGCTACAGTACTCTGCGCTGCTCCGCCTTCTTCTCCAGCGCGACAGCGGCTGTCTCGCGGCCTGTTCTTCGCTCCTCGCGACCGTCCTCGACCTCCAAATGATTCTGAAACCTGCAAAATAGACAGAAGGTGAGGAAACAATCGAGAGAGATGCGAAAATAAACAGAGAGAAATCGGGAGGGGACTCCCTGTTTTCGCTTCCTGTCGCGATGGTGGTGCGCCGCGGTGAGGCCTTTCTGTGGTGGTTGTCCGGTGGCGGAGAAATGGTAAGGGACCTGGACGAAGAGAGAACAGAGAGGAGAGGAGGACGCAGGGTCTGGCTCTATCGCGAGGCGGAACAGAGCCGCGGTGAGGCTCTATTTCGAGGTGGTTGTGCCGCGGTGCGGCTCTGTTTCACGAGGCGTGGTGGTGGTGCTCGTGCGGAGGTGGTGGCGGTTGTGTGGACAGGGGAGAGGAGCAGAGACGGTGATGGTGGAAAGTTGACGTGAAACAGGTTGTCACACCCCTGTTTCACGGTGGTGGCGGTGGCGGTTGTGCTGTCTGGAGGTGGAGGTGATGCTAGGGTGATGGTGGTGGCGAGGTGGTGATGGTGGATAGGTGGTGATGGTCACCTTGTGAGAATCACCTTTGAGAGAGGAGCTCCTTTGAGGAAATCTCCTTTGAGGAAGAGGTTTTGATTTTTTTTCTAATTCTCTTCTTTTCCCTTCTCTTCCTCCTCCCTCTTCCACCCTATTATCTTCTATTTATAGCAAATTATCAAGATGAATAGGGATGAAATGAGGGAATGATTCATCAATGAGGGTAGGAGAAGGATTGGGCTTGGCATTGGGTTTGGGTTTAGGTTATGGATTGGGTTTCGGGTTTAGGTTATGAATTAGGTTTCGGGTTTAGGTTTGTGACTGCTTTATACCACCGTTGGAATCGACTAATTGTCGTTCCTTAACTTGTCGCCTTAATATGATTTCATCGTTTACGCTCAAATTCCTACAAAGACATGAAAACAAAATAATTACTATAAAATATAATAATATAAACACTAACATGTATAAATTAAGGGATATATTATGTAATAATTATGTGAATATCAGCTCGGGATTGACTAGGCTCCTGTCAGGACTAGTACCATTGGTTAGGGAAATCAAGGTTCAGAGGCCTTTCAAGACTTTCCTAATGGTCTCAAAACTCAATGTTCCCTTTTGAAAAGTGCCCAAATGCTTAGCATCTATATTATAGGGGGAAGGTTTGAGCTCTTGACTGTGAGGACGTGTTGCCTCCATTGCATAGTCGGGCCAGACTGTACCGCTAGCATTTTTATTGTTTTCTTTGCATTGCTTTTCAACTTCACACTTGTATTTCCATCGATCGATAGCATCGAACTAGTCTTGAGCAACGTCCTTCCGAACGTTCCTCCCCATTGTAATCTATTGAATGTGAATGAGAGCTTTTACTGACTATTGTGCATTGTTATATTGTCTACAGATTGATATTGTGCATTCTCAAGTTAATATTTGTGCTCGTCAAAGTAACTACTCATAGGCTTACTAGTGAATTGGATAGCTAGTGCCGCACAGATTACTAGTCCGTGACAGTTGGTATCAGAGCCAGAGCTTGTTGAATGCAAACCAGGATGCAGGAAGTAAATGAGCGCCTTAGCGCTATGGAGGAACGACAGGCCAGTCGAATGCATAGACTGGAAAGCAGAATGGACCAGTTGAACACTTTGGGAGAACAGATTAGTCGGTTGGATGGACTCTTTTCACTGGCAGACAGAGTGGATTCGCTGGCCGAGCATGTTGATAACTTAGAGGGACGAACAGTCGCAATGGAAGAGTCGCCTCACCCCACAGCTCAGGTGATGAGTGACTTCCAATTACAGTTGGAGGACTTATTTGCAAGGGTTGGCTTGCTTACTAAGGCCACAGGGACGACTGACCACCCCAGGATGAAAGTACCCGAGCCAAAATCATATGCTGGGGCACGAGATGGGAAGGAGTTAGAGAACTTCTTGTTTGATCTGGAGCAGTATTTTCGCGCGGTGAACCCCGAATCAGAAGAAGCCAAGGTTACCATGGCGACCATGTACTTAGCAGGTGATGCGAAACTATGGTGGAGAACCAAATATGCAGATATGGAAGAAGGTCGCATCCTTATTAGAACTTGGGCAGATCTCAAAAAGGAACTCAGAAATCAATTCTTGCCTGAGAACACTGATTTCTTAGCAAGGAGGAAGCTCCACACCATCAAACAAACAGGCAATATTCGAGACTATGTCCGACAATTCTCAACTTGCTTGCTAGATATTCGAGACATGTCTGAGAAGGACAAAGTTTTCTGTTTCATGGAACAAGCTCAGCCGCTTCTACAAGCAGAATTACAAAGGCAGAAGGTGACAGACATTACAAGTGCTATTGCGGCAGCAGAAAGATTTAGCGATTATATGCCCATGACTGGATCCACTTCGCTCAATCACTCCACAGCTAGAACTGGCAGTACCAATTCAAGCTCAGGGTCGAATGCTCGCTCACCTCACCAAAACTGGGGAAACTCAAGTCAGAATCGAGGAAACTATAATTCCTGGCCGTCCAACCAGAATTGGAGTTCCAACAAAAATTGGAATGCCAGCTCTAGCAACTCAAATTACAACAACAAAGGAGGGCAAAATTACTCTGGGCAGTGGAGACCATCTGCCCCTGCCCCATGCATTCTTTGCAATAGCAGGGATCACCCAACAGGCAAATGTCCATCCAAACCAGCTCTACACTCATTAATGTCCTTGCTTCAAGCAGAACCTTCTAACCCGACCGCATCGAGCTCGAACCCCACCAACAGTGAGACCTCCCAAATGGGAGCTCTACGCAAGCTCAATGCTGTCAAAGGAGAAATGTATGAGCACCCACACAAGAAGGCTTTACAATACATCGACATCACTATCAATGGGTTCCCTTCCCAAGCATTGTTGGATTCCGGAGCGACAGACAATTTTATTGCCCCAGATGAAGCTAGACGTGTGGGTCTGAACTTAGAAGGAGATGTGGGTAAGTTGAAAGCTGTCAACTCTGAGGCAATCTCTATTAATGGTGTGGCTAGAGCTGTGCCACTACAGGTTGGTCCATGGGAAGGAAGATCAAACTTCTTGGCCGTTCCACTTGATGATTTTAAGGTGATTCTTGGCCAAGAATTCTTCCGAGGAGCTGCAGCAGGACCATTACCTTTCATGGACTCCTTGGGGTTTTTCGGACCCAGACTACGCATTGTACCAACCTCAATTCGACCAACAACTCATGATAGAATATTGTCGGCGCTCCAAGTCAAGAGGGGCTTGGCCAAAGGAGAAGATACATACTTAGCTGTGGCAAAGCTAGAGATGGAAGATGATACTAGCAAAATCCCTGAGGAAGTTGCCCAAGTTATTGCTGACTTCAGCGAAGTGATGCCGAATGAATTGCCAAAGAATCTACCTCCCAGAAGGCTCATTGATCACGAAATTGAGTTAGTCCCTGGTGCCAAGCCACCCGCACGTAGTCCATATCGCATGAGCCCTCCAGAGCTGACCGAATTGAGAACACAACTAGATGGCTTGTTGGAGTCAGGATTCATTCGGCCCTCTAAAGCACCTTATGGGGCACCTGTTCTTTTTCAGCGGAAACATGATGGCAGTCTTCGCCTTTGTGTTGATTATAGAGCCTTGAACAAAGTCACTATAAAGAACAAATACCCGTTGCCGCTCATTGCAGACTTATTCGACCAACTTGGATCCGCCAGATACTTCACAAAACTCGACTTGAGATCAGGTTACCATCAGGTCCGCATTGCTGCTGGTGACGAACCCAAAACTGCTTGTTCTACTAGATATGGGTCATATGAGTTCCTAGTAATGCCCTTCGGCTTGACCAATGCTCCAGCTACATTTTGCACCCTTATGAATGGCCTGTTCCGTCACCTTCTGGACAAGTCTGTGGTTGTCTATCTTGACGACATTGTGGTTTATAGTGGGACTATAGAGGAACACCTACATCATTTGCGAGAAGTGTTCCAAATCCTTAAGGATAATCATCTCTTTGTCAAGAAGGAAAAGTGCTCATTCGGCCAGACCCAGATCAATTTCTTGGGTCATGTTATTGGCGATGGCAAGATTCGGATGGACATGGAGAAAGTCAAGGCAATCCATGATTGGAACTCTCCTAAGAACGTGTCTCAACTACGTTCTTTCCTTGGACTCGCAAACTATTATCGTCGCTTCATAAGAGACTACTCTAAGAGAGCGGTTGCCCTGACAAATTTGTTGAAACAAGACCGAACATGGGAATGGGATAGGCAGTGTGAAGCTTCATTCCAAGACTTGAAATTGGCCGTGATGAAAGATCCAGTATTGGCCTTGCCAGACATCACCAAGCCCTTTGAAGTACAAACAGATGCATCTGATTATGCATTAGGGGGAGTTTTACTTCAAGATGGTCACCCGGTAGCATATGAGAGTCGAAAGTTGAATGATACAGAGTCTCGTTACTCAGCTCAGGAAAAGGAATTGCTAGCCATTGTACATTGTTTACGGGTGTGGAGACACTACCTCTTGGGATCTCAAGTTCTTGTTAAAACGGATAATGCTGCAGCAAGCCATTTCCTTACTCAGAAGATGCTAACCTCCAAGCAATCTCGATGGCAGGAAAAATTAGCAGAATTTGACTTAGTATTGGAATACAAGCCAGGGCGCACTAACAATGTAGCTGATGCACTCAGTAGAAGGGCAGACCTTGCAGTGCTAACCCATACTGGTCCGAGTCACACCATCTTGGAGAAGATCAAAGTAGGCCTACAGACGGATCCACAAGCGAAGGCGATTACAGAGTTGATCAAGCAGGGCAAAACTCGACGGTTCTGGATAAAAGATGGAGCAATACTCACAACTGGTAATCGCCTCTATGTTCCGAGAACTTCTGGTTTGAGGAAAGAACTTTTGAGAGAATGCCATGACACCCATTGGGCGGGACATCCAGGTTGGAGACGGACACTTGCATTGCTAGAGAGGGGGTACTATTGGCCGCAGATACAGGAGGATGTAATGGCCTATGTTCGAACATGTCTTATTTGCCAGCAAGATAAGGTTGAAAGAGATCGACCAGTTGGCTTACTAGAGCCCCTGCCTGTTCCAACTCGTCCTTGGGAAAGTGTTTCCATGGACTTCATTACTGGGTTACCGAAAGTGGAGGATTTCAGGAGCATCCTTGTAGTTGTTGACCGATTCTCAAAGTATGTGACATTTGTGCCGACCGGACTAACTTGCACAGCCGAAGATACGGCGCAATTGTTCCTCAAGCATGTAGTGAAGTATTGGGGACTGCCCGAAAACATTGTTAGCGATCGTGATGCTCGATTCACAGGAAAGTTCTGGAAGGAGTTGTTCAAGCTCTTGGGATCCAAACTTAATATGTCGACAAACCAACATCCCCAATCTGACGGACAGACTGAGCGCTTTAACTCTATGCTTGAAGAATACCTTCGTCATTTTGTAAGTGCAAACCAGAAAAATTGGGTGGGACTACTTGATGTTGCACAATTCTGCTTCAACTTACAAAAGAGCTCAGCTACTCACTCCAGCCCCTTTCAATTAGTCACTGGTCAGCAACCATTGACACCACATACAGTGCTGACCGGATACCAAGGACCCAGCCCAAGAGCTCTTGAATTTGTCAAAGCCTGGCAGAAAAACATTGAAGTTGCTCGAGCCTATCTTGAGCAAGCCTCCCGTCACATGAAGAAATGGGCCGACAAGAAACGACGAATCGATCCTTTTGAAGTCGGGGACTTGGTATTGGTGAAGCTAGATATGTTCAACAAGTATAAACGGACAGCTAGAGCACACAACAATCTGTTTCGCAAGTATGAGGGACCGGTACAGATTATTGAGAAAGTAGGCAAAGTCTCCTATCGCGTCAAGTTACCACATTGGCTCCGTTTCACCCATCCTGTCTTCCATGCAAGTAACTTGAAGTCTTACCATGCCGATGCCGCTGATCCCACAAGAAATGTATCTACCCGAGCATTGCCTAAGCATCCTTCTAAGCCAGATCGAGAAGTGGAAGAAATCTTAGCTGACCGCCTCATCAACAACACAGGCCCGGATAGAGAATATTTGGTCAAGTGGCAGGATGAACCTCCTTCAGAGATCAGTTGGGAGCCAGTTGAGCATCTGCTGCCATACCTCTCAAAACTGGAAGAGTACTTGGAAAAGTTCGCTGCGAGGGCGTCAGCGAATTGAGTGTGGGAGAGTGTCAGGACTAGTACCATTGGTTAGGGAAATCAAGGTTCAGAGGCCTTTCAAGACTTTCCTAATGGTCTCAAAACTCAATGTTCCCTTTTGAAAAGTGCCCAAATGCTTAGCATCTATATTATAGGGGGAAGGTTTGAGCTCTTGACTGTGAGGACGTGTTGCCTCCATTGCATAGTCGGGCCAGACTGTACCGCTAGCATTTTTATTGTTTTCTTTGCATTGCTTTTCAACTTCACACTTGTATTTCCATCGATCGATAGCATCGAACTAGTCTTGAGCAACGTCCTTCCGAACGTTCCTCCCCATTGTAATCTATTGAATGTGAATGAGAGCTTTTACTGACTATTGTGCATTGTTATATTGTCTACAGATTGATATTGTGCATTCTCAAGTTAATATTTGTGCTCGTCAAAGTAACTACTCATAGGCTTACTAGTGAATTGGATAGCTAGTGCCGCACGGATTACTAGTCCGTGACAGCTCCCACCTTCCAAGCCATCTACACCCGCATAGTAGGGCTACAGGTCTGGGCTTTGATAAAAGCTTTTGTTGCTAGTCGTCACCAGTTAGGCTTACGTGATTAGGTTCGACGATCATTGACCATGTAGATGGCAATGATCCTTGGCAAGTCGTCATCACTAGGAGTAATAGCGCTGATTAGACTTCCACTTCCTAAACCGTCGATGCCCGCGCTAAGCGAACTAGGTGTCGGGTTGAACCAGAAGCCATTAACATTGGCCTTGGCTGACTAAGCTTGCCTAGTTTGAAAAAAGGTTCCGCCTGCTAGGGGGCGTGTGAACCTAGTCCATCAGCATGGTGCATGGGGTGGACGAAGTTACTTTAAATCAGCTAGTAATCTGTAGGTATGATCCGTATTTCAAAGTTGACTAGGATTTCTCGTGCCCGTTCCAAGCATGTGACAGAATATATTTTGAATAATAGGTTGAGCCCATGGGCCCGCAAAGGAAGGGTTGGGGTTTCCTGCACGGTGCGTTGTGTGTACGGCGTAGATCACGCGGTAACATGTACATGTACGACGTAGGCTGAGTGACAGTTGAGTATCGGTTACTCCCTCTCAATTGATGGGCTGCATGCAGCGCCATTAATTTGATTGACGTGGTCTGCGTAGTTTCCTCAGGAACCGTTGTCTCCTCGTTTACCATACGATATTCAATGCTTGGCAGTTAATGCTGGAGTGCTCGCTTGGTGAACCATCATGTTTATATAATGGTGTTTCCCATTCGTTGTAGGCACTATCTTTCGCAGAGCTTATTTCGTGTAATGTTCTCGCTTCAAGAAAATGCTTTGGGTTTTCCAAAGGCTGAAGAAAATGCTTTGGGTTTTCCAAAGGCTGAAGGAGGAGCTCCGTATCTTGAGTCTCCGAATGTTCTGACATTTGCACTGATTAAGAATAGTGATAGTTGTTATGCGTGGTCACCTATTATGGGTGGGCACGTAGTTGACCTACTGAGATCTCGTAATTTCTTCTCATATCGCGGAAAACTAATACAGATTCTCTCCCATGGGAAGAGTTTGTCGTTCATGTGCTGGTGCCTTATCGTTGTTCTTGAATGTTTAATTTCAGAGATAGCACCAGTGTTCAACTCCGTGGTGGCTCCCTTCGCCACTTCTCGATTAACCCCGTTGTCTCGCCTTGCGCTAGAAATCGAAATCTCGAGATGAAGAGGAGTTGGACATGGTCCATGGATTGGGCCATTGACTCCTGGATGCTCCTCTTATCCCTACAGCTGGGTGGTGTACTATAGATGTGTCAACCTGATACTTGTCCCAGGTTCATCCATTTCGCTAGATCGAGCGTGTGAGTTGGCTGTATCTGGTTGTGGCTTGTCGCAGGACTCCTGGTTGCCGATTTTGAACCCCCGCAGACCATATTTGTGGGTCGCGTTTGCTAGATCGTGGTTTTGTTTGCGGGTTGCTTGCTTTGGACTGTTCGTGTTGCTTATGTGGTCGGACAGTTGAAGCAAGTCCTCACTCCATGTTGATCAGATGCCTTCAGTATGCAGTCTTTTGTATCCGCCTCAGAGCGTTCGTAATATGTAGCCTTTTTTGTATCTAACTCAAGGTGTTTGTTGTTACATCTTTCCAATAATCAATAGATTTTGTTTTCATAATTCTTTCTTTATTTCTTAAATGATTGCAAATCACATAAGTCTTTTAAGATCTAAAACTCAATATTTACTAGGGAAAGGGAAACATATAACTTAAAGCAAACTAACCGTTGACGGTAAGAAATTGATTCTGGCCTTGAAGTGAATTCGGGTTGCCCTTGCGGATCATTTAGCGGACTGTCCAGGCATTACATAGGTTACTGAAGAGTAAACCTTGTAGGGGGCGGATTTCCGCGCCGACGGAATGTTGGGGGGATGTATTCTCACTTGTCATGGCCTTTTCTTCTCGCTGGGCAGAAAAGCTTATTACTCCTGTTCCGCTCAAAAGTGATATCTCTACTATCGTTTGGCTTGGCACTGGATCAGGCTGCTCTGCTGGATGTAGCTGAAGCTGGGAGCATTCTATCTGTTTTAGTACGACATCGTGGCAGCCTTGTGCTGTAGGTTGATTTCCACGTATCATTCCTTAGGAGTGGTTAGCGGTATACTTAACACACTGGTGAAGAGTGGAGACCACTGCTTCAATCTGGTGGAGCCATGGTCTTCCCAAAATGAGATTGTAGGATGATGGTGCATCTACCACCATGAAATCCAGAAATAAGACCTTCCTTAGCTACGGTTCTCCAGCCACCGTAGCTAACCTTATCTTTTTGATGGGAATACATTTCCCCCCGCTGAATTCAATCAGCGGGTGTTCTGAAGACGTCAGGTTTTCTTCCCTAAGGTCCATACTGTGAAACGCGTTGTTGAACAGAACGTTGAGAGATATTCTTGTGTCAACCAGAGCTCTTTTTACCTCCCACCTTGTTATGGAAATCGAGATGACTAATGCGTCATTATGTGGCGCTCGGACTCTTTCGAGGTCTTTGTCCGTAAAGGTCAAGGTGGGAATGGGGCTTTGAATCTTTGAGTAGTAAATGTGTTTGTCCTCATCTGCTGGTTGTGTCAGCATATCCAGTAAAGTCCGCTTGCGTGACCTATATGACTGGGTTTTGTTTGGTCCGACTCCATGAAAAACGTATATTATCACTGGAGTCTCCTTCTCTATTTCTTTAACTGACTCCCCCTGTCCCTTGTTTGTTCTGTTCGCTTCTTAAACTTCAGGAACTCTTTCAGTTTGCCTCTGCGGATCCAGTATTCGACCTTATACCTCAGACTCTTGTAGTCATTGTTATCGGGGTCGCCCTCCTTGTGGTATGTGCAATATTTGCTGTTGTCACGCTTGGAGGGGTTTTCGTGTGTATTCGGAGGCCACTTTAGTTCCTCCCAGTTCTTCATGGATTTAAGTACATCTTACAGGCTAGCATTTATGGGTGTCACAACTTTGGATCCAACGTAGTTGGACGATTTCTCCAGCCTAAACCGACCAGGGTCAGGCCTGTTGTCACTGCGCTTCCTTTTGCTCTGTTCCTCATCCTCGCGTCTCTTGCCCTCTATCTTATCCCTAAGAGCGGAGGGATTCTTCTCGCATTCGGCTTCCCTTTTAACGGTCCTCGACTCCTCCGAGGTGATGTATCTGAACGCTTTTGAGGAGCTCCGTCATGTCCAGAGGGGGTTCCAGGGTGAGGTCCTCATAGAGCTTTCCCTCTTTGAGGCCCATAGTGAAGGCCATCACAACTGTATTGTCCATCGATGAGGATCAGCTCGTTGTTGAAGCGCGTGACATATTCTCGAATTGTCTCGTCAGACCTTTGATTTAGAAAGAGTATGTAGTGCGGGCCTTTTCTGAAACGTTGGCTCCCAACAAAACGTGCCAGGAAGTCTTTTGCTAGTGTTTTGAAGGAGTCGATCGACTTCGGCGGAAAACTGTGGAACCACGTCAGTGTTGAGCTTTTCAGACTGGTGGGAAAGGTTATGCACGTGACGGATTCAGATCCTTCTTTAAGGGCCATTACGTGCTGGTAATGGCGTAGGTGGTCGAAAGGATCGGTGGTTCCGTCGTAGGATTCGAGCTTCAGGGGAGTGAACTTCCTTGGAAGGGTCTCATTCATGATCCAGTCCACAAATGGTGGGACGGAGAGGCGTTACAGTACGTCTGAATCGTGCGCCTTTCTGCGGAAGGGGTTCTCGGGGTTGAGGCTTTATGTCCTGGCGTCGAGCTCAGCGTTAGCCACGTAGCCTCCCTTAATCCAATGAGAACTAGCAGAGGCTTGGCTCTCCTGCGCTTGCTCCCTATCATCTTCTGAAGGCGGAGGTCCATGCTACTTTTGATCTCCATTGGCAGGTGGTGGATTTGGTCGCGTGAGAGCCTCTACCGCCTTGGCTATCTGCTGTATTTGAGATGTCATCCTATCGATTCGGGGGTCTGCTATTGTTGTTGTCGGCGCGGGGGCTTGAGTTTGTAGCTCGTGTATGATCGGAGCCGCTGAAAGCGGCGGTACTGTGCCAGCCGGAGCGTTTGATGTGTCCCCCTGTTTTCCATTGTTTCGTGACCTAGTAGTCACCATCTCTCTGGGTTTTGAAGGGAGACGACGCTTAGTGTAAAGTTAAGAACTTTGTCGTCCCCACGGACGACGCCAAACTGATGCAATCATTTTTCGCTCTCTGCTTTGACCCAGCTCCTACTGACCTGCACAAGTAACACACGTGAGCCACAGACCACCGTTGTGGTGGCCGATGGCATTCTGATGCTAAAGTCAGACATGCATATGAGGAAGGTGTAATATTGTAACATGAAATTTGTAGCGTACCTTAGCTTACCAACCTCATGTCTTATTTATAGTGCAAGGAGTCCTGGTTCTACCAGGCCATCGTAAGCGAAGTTTAGGAAGGATATCTTCGTGGAGATCTTTCTCTAATTAGGAGTCGTGTTGTAGGAAGGAAGTTCCATGTTAGCCCTGTGCTCCTAGATACGCACGAGATATTTCCCAATGTGAGAGCAATCCATCAAAGGGAGTTTCCATGTGTGGAATGTACTCTGACATTTGCTTCCTAGTTGGAAGTAGAGAGCAGCTGTAGTTGCTCGTCCGAAGCTGATCCTCGAGATACTTGCCTTAGTAGGACTTATGGGTATAGAGGATAGCTCTGAGACGTGTAGGCCTAGCATGCTGTGAGAGTTTGTGTTCGCCTGGCGGACTGAATTGAGTGGGCTTAGAATTGCTTGGGGCGAATCAGTGCTGGACTGATGCTGAGGCCTATAATTCCTCGAGATCATCATGACACGTGTATGGTTATGGGATATGACCATTTTTATGTATCATCAGTGGTTATGGCGGTGGTTGTAGTAAAGGTTGTGGTAGTTGTGGAAATTTTGCTATGGAAGTTGTGGTGGTAATAGTGGTTGCAACAACGACGACGATCATGGAGGTACTAGTGAAGTTGGTGGTGGTGGTGGTAGTAGTAGTAGTGGCTATGTTGGTTGTGGTAGTGGAAATGGTGGTGGTGGTTGCTATGTTATGGTGGTTGTGGTGGTGGCGTGCTATGGCAAAGGTTATGGTGGTAAAAGTGAGGTAGTATTGGTTGTTGTGATTATGCTATGGTAGTGGTAGTAGTGAAGGTGGCAGCGTTGTGGACGGTGGTAGTGGCGTGGTGGTAGTTTGGATGGTTATGGTATGGTGGTCGTAGTAGTGGTAATGATAGTAATTGTGAAGGTGATGGTGGTGGTTGGGGTGTTTATGAAGGAGTTGGGAGTACTCGAGGAGATGATGAGAGTTTTGCAAAGTAATACGGGAGATTTTGTCCCGCAAAATTTTGCAATTTTTTTTAACTAAGAGATGCAAAAGTCTTGAATTCAAACTCCAATAACCATTTTCTGTAAAGTCAACCAAGCACCCAATTTATATAACCGCCATAAACTTTTGCAATATGCATTCTTTTACCATGTACCAAGTAAAGCCTTAATTGAGACTTTGTGTTGTTTGTAGGGTTTGATGCTTTTGTCACTTGTGTAAGTTTTGTGGTAATTTACTTCAGCTTTAGTAAGCTCAAATTCCACTTTGTGGGTACAAACTTTTTTTTCTTGTCCAGTCTGAGCAAGTTAACTATCTAAATTAGGACATTCAATTTGCTTTCTTTTTTTGGTACAAATTTTAGCTGAAATCAAGCATTATGTTCCTTTCTTTGTGTTGTCTAGTACACTTATGGTAGTTTAACTATCAGATCTTTTGTAGTTTCATTCTTGGTTTCATGTGTGATTCATTATACTTTAAAAAATATGAGTATATTTGTATATGCATCTTATATCCTGAAATGTATGCATGTTAATTTTAGTATATGAGTGAAATGGGGCAATATATACTACAAGTATAATTTGACTGATTTGAGTGTTTGTTGGGTCAAATAAGGAAATCAATGTAGAAACTAGGTAGTGATTTGAAGAACAATGATGATTATCAGTTAACACCCACCCATTGTAGAACTATCAATTTGTTAAGGAGATAGGAGACTAGGTATTGTTATGTGATTTCAAGAATATTGAGACTCTGATATTGTGGTGGATTTGTCTATGATTGACAAATTGCCACCGCATAAGAATTTTGAGATATCGCAATAAGTGATACAAATAATCTTGAGTTCAATTTTAAGCACACTGAATTGTATCTCTTAGAACTACCACATCTCTTGTTGATTATGTTTTCCCTTTTCTATAGAGAAACTAAATAACCTTTGGGTTGGGTCTTGCGAAGTAGGGCACACATTTCTTAAAGAAAAACTAAGTGACTTTTGGGATGGGTCTTGTAAAAAGGGGTGGCTTTTGAAATGCAAAAATAGGCTTGATTATTTATCCGTAAAAAATGTGACGTGATCTTATGCGCATTGTTAGCCTTATTGTGGCTTTTATGGTACTCATATAGTTAGGAGTATCTGGGGATGCATGCATGTATGTGATGTTCCTACTTAGGCATGGATGACGGAGAAGATCTCCTTTATATGAGAGATGCATACGAACATGTATGTTTGGTATGGAAGTGGTGCCAATGTGATATATCATCTAAGGTGATCAATCCTTGAAAAATGAATAATTTGTTTAAGTTAAATAACTTGTGGTTTGATAAATTCAGAATAATTGAGATATTAAGATCTATTTACTTTTCTAACTATTTTGTGCAGGATGACAAGTCTACCAACTCTTCTGCAGATCAGACTTTCCATAGTCAAACTCCACAACGTAAGTATAGGTAAAATAAAGATTTACGTTAAATATGATATGAACTTATTCGAATAACATGTTTGCCTCGTTGAGGAACTATATATCTTTTGGTTGTTATTTTCTTTTGCATGTAAAATTCATTTTATTGTACGTATACATTGATTTTGGAATGGAAAATTTTCACTCCAACTTAATTGCTGACCCAAGTGAGCTTTTGCTTATTGGGTACATTCCTTTGGGAATGTAGCCGACTAGCTTTGTCTCAGATTTAGAGAGTTTTGGGTGGCATTGTTGGAGGTTTATTTTTTGGGGTGATCGTCTTCAAAGAGTTTCTTGGCTAGAGTTGTTTATTTTATTTACTTCAATTTTGTAATAAATGTTTTGGTCATTTGTTGTACAATTAACTGTTATTTTTAGTTGGTGGGTTTCATGCCCTAGATTTTGGGTAATCGATTATCCTACGTGGATATTAGAATTTCAGTTTTTCTCAAAAAATCGAGGCGTGACATCTTCCCTTTCAAGTGACCAACTAATTAAACACCGTGGCAGACAACTACTTATGATCAACTTCTGTAAAGTTGTAAGATGGTTCCCTAATGTGTTTAAGCAAGGATCTTCGAAATCAAACAAATTTTGCAAAAAAAAAAAAAAAAAAAACTAAATTGGCTTTCGAAAAAAAACTATTCACCATTGCCCCTCAGTCTTAAACCTTACCGTACTTTCACACATCTTAATTAGTGAGAAACTCATTATCAAGAAAATGAAGAATCAAGTACAAATGCCATAATGTAAACACGCGAGACGACCCTTACACGACTTGACTAATAATACATTAGCGCTACCCACTAAAAGGGCACTGCTGCATCGTATTTTTTTATTGTAAAAACCCTACACATTCCTCATTGACCATTTCACCTATTGTATGAGATAAATTTTTTTTAAAAAAAAAACCCTTCATACTTTCAAAAGCTATAAAATTCCTCTTACGCCATATGACTCTTATGGGTGCAAATAAAATGTGTATCAACAACCATTTGCCTTTCAAAAAAAAATCGGAGTCAGCCAATGAGGTACCAATAGAGATGGAACCACCCACATTTTATCCAAAGGCATTCCAAAACAAGAAAATGAGAGGAAAAGAGAAAAATAAGTGGTAGGTTGATTCTTAGGTCAATTTAGAAAAAACTACAATGAGTATTGAGTAACAAGCCTCTTATATTAAATTCTACCGTGGGCAACTGACCAAACCAACAATTTATACTAGGAGCAAACACAATATATGGTGAACAATGTAACCAAAAAATCAGCAAACCTAAAGTTGAGGGATTGAAAAGGGATTAACAAAACTAACGTAGCATACTAACTGCAACAACAAAAACTAAAGAGTTAATAACTGAAACATCTAGAGAATGTTTAAAAAAAACTGGAGAAAATTTCTAGTGAGAGAGATGGCTCTATTTGCTATTATATATTGGCTCATGTTAAGTTTGACTACAAATCAAACAAAGAGTACATGCTCTAATCGATTGTGAATTTATTGGGTGAGACTTTCTCTAGGAAACAGGTTCATCGTTCAGTTAGGAAACATGTTTGTTTTCAGATCAAGATACGATTTTGGTTTTCCAATAAGGACATGGTTTTGTTTCCAAACCGAGGATACAATTTTTGTTTCCAAACAAGACATGGCATTTGGTTTCTTAAAGTAATTCGACTTTCTTGTATGGGTTCTATAAAAACCCAAAAGAATATTGAAGTAACACAACCTAGGAAGCATACTCTTTTGGTAAATGATCATGGGCAAAGATTTCTTTTTCCATGTTGTGTTATTTAATATTATGAGGTTGGAGACAAACAAACTATTTATCTATAATAGGTTTTTACTTTCCATGGCTAGACAAGCATTTATGTAAGGATAATGATTCACCCAAGTAAACCTTCCATTTTTTTTTTTGATGTAGAGGGCATGTCCCAGTTAAAATTTATTGGAAATGGTGAATCATTTTGCTCGTAAATCTCAAAAACATCAGACCCTCTACCTTACAAACACTTTACAATGACATTGTTTGGTGGGTAATTATCATTTCTTTATGTGGTGTGACACTTAAAAAAATGTTGTAAGTTGGACATTTACGTGATATAAAAAGTTAATTCATGCATTCAAGAATAAAAATGATAATGCAAGTTGATGAAATGTTGGGAATATTGCATTAGTTATGGCCCTTTTAGTTTGTAAGTATCTATAATTTCATTTGAATGTAATTGTGTGTATATGAACCGCAAGGATGTTTAACCCTTTATGCGTTATTACCTTGCGGCTAAAGCATTGGAACTATTTCTGCAAGATAGAACATAAGATATAACTCTTCATTCAAAGAGGAGGTAAGTTTATGAGTTCTTATTTAATTTTTATTTGAAAATAGCAGAGGTGGGTTTCGAGGATCCCCGAACCTTGTCATTAAAATAAAAACCATAAAAATGCATCAAATATACACCACTCCATTATCCCTTTATCATTCACTACATCACGACAAGGAAAGAAAATTTATGTAAACTCCTTAAACAAGCTGAAAGATTGATCAATGGGGTTTATACTAAGGGTTAAACTCACCAAGTGAATTGTTGCCAAGATGGTTCCTTGGTGCACAAACTTAAGCTCATGATATTGGTAGGCACCAATCAATTTGCTTAATCATCTTGAGGATAAGGTTCTTCTCCACCTTCCCTAACAAATAGAAAAGGTTGAAATGATGATCTTGAAGCACCTGGACTCACAACGTAAAGTTATTAAAAACCCGGAAAATACTTGTTCATGAAAGATTCTAGCACCTGAAGTCGATCTTCATATAACTTCTCCTTTTTGGTTTATACCCATTTAGGGTTTCTCTTCTTGATTTGAGAAAAATCTTCGAGGAGGGTCTCCCTTAGGCGACCGAGATGTGGTTACCTCACATTCATCATCAATAATGTTTTGACCCACCATAATTGCTTTCTTTTCCAATCGAGCTTTAAGTTCTGTGAAATCTTTCTTCAATCTATCCCTGTCGAATCTCTCTATTACTTCCATTGTTTCATTGTAACTTCTTCCCATTTTCATAATCTTCTAACATTTTCAAAACATCTTTAACCGTAGACAAGGTCAGTGGACCTCCATCTATAATGTCTATGTGGAATTGATGTTCATCTATATCTTCCATGGATGCAGTGGTAGCAACCATTTGGAGATTGTTTGGTGTTCTTGGAGACTTCGTTTGTTCTTCCCCTTGGTAGCTTCTTCAATGTCTCCTTCCTGCAAGCTTTGTATTAATGCAATTTGAGTTGGAACATTTGTCGTCTGCTTGTTGTCAGCGCCATTTCCTTTTTTGTTTTCTTCTCTTATTTACTATTCCAATATTCTTAGGCTCTATTTTCTTCCATGTTTCCTTCTTTGTCACTTTCACCTGTTTGATTACTGTTTTGACACCAACCTATGATCTTGTAGTTGGAGTAGAAACTATTGGCTGCATTATTGCATGTTTCATTACTTTCCGCTGCATCCTGATTCAGCATTGTCCCTTGTATGCACTTGTTTTTTATGAGACTAACATTCAAAATTTGCAAACCTTGTTTGGGTCTAAATGTACGTTTCCCTAATGCAATTGTCCAACCATCTGAGATTAGTTTCTCAATTAGTTGTTTCCTTCCCGCAGCTTTCCAAACTATATGGCATGGTTTCTTAACTGTTGTGCTATTGGGACACTGCTGCTTCGAGTGCCCAAATACTGCACAAGTATTGCATTTGACTGAAACCCATGCATACTCAATTTCAACTATTATCTTCTTCTCTCCATTGATTACCACAGGGATAACTTTGGGTAGCAGTAGCTGACTGTTAACATCTATTTCAATGCAAAACCGTGCAAACGATAATCTCGATTTGTCTTCCATTGCTTTATGAAGCATCAAGGGGTTCCCAATTGCACTTGCAATTTTTTTCCAACCCTTCAGGATTTTGGAACAAGGGAACCTTTTTAATGTGACCCATATGGGTATTGAGCTTACGGTTTCATTCTCATCCTCCAATATTGGATTCCGTGGTCTCGAGACAAAGGGATGACTAACAATATGAATGGGACCCTGTTCCAGAATTCCGCTCATAGCCTCCTCTTTAAACTTGAATACAAAGGTTCACTCACCATGAATGTTCATCTCAAATCGAATTAACCCCATGCCCGATCCAAAAAGTCTCGTACATACCCATAAGCCAATCTTTTACCAACAAATCTCCCGACGACAAGGCACTCACATTCTTTTATTCTCTTCTTAAATTCATACGTATTGATGTGTACTATCTTCTTCCCCTCGTAATACCTCAACTTTGTAACTCCACTATTTTTCTTTAGTTTCAATGTTGTTGCCGAATCTATTCGTGGAATACTTACATAGGCTTGCTAGTTCCCTTCACTGTGTCCTTCCAAAATGATCCTTAGACAGATCCGTGACTCCATTCAACTCATTGTATCCATTCCCTTTTTTCCCAGTATAAATATATTGAAACATTCCCCAAAGGTATCAACACACCTATCTATATGAACAAAGTTCAAATGTCGTTAGAACAAAATCGACTGCTGCGCTAAGGTTTCATTTTGTTGAAAGAGATAGAGAGAGGGGGAGCAAGCAGAGAATAAGCCAAGGGAACATGGATTCTACTTTCCAAAGAATCAGATTTGTGACCCATGGTTCTCCCTCTCAGGGATGGAGCCACTAGGGGGTAAGTGGGGGCAATTTTTTTTCCTATTATGCTCACTTTTGCGATGCTGACGAGTTCGTCCCGCCCCACCCCTTCCTCTATTTGTTCTCCCTCCCCGCTCCATCCCTTTCTTTTCTTCTACTCTCCCTCTCTGATTACTGCGACACGAGCAACCGCCCTGCCTCCTACTCTCTTCATCTTCATCCCTTTTAGCTTGATTTAGTTATTTTTCCCACCATCACCATCAACAACTCCAACCTCTCTTTCCTGCTTTGAGGAAGAAGAATGTTTTCAAAAAATGTATTTGCTTGAGATAAATTCGTATCTTGAGGTCTAGTGAGATACATGAAAATTTTGATATATTAATTTTTCCTCAAGATACATATTTGTATCTCGACGTTCATCTATGAGTTATTGTTTGAAAGGCATGAGCCTTTTGACAATCAATGCACGTTGATTGCTAGTCCTGGGGGAGACTGCAATAGTGATTAATGATGGAGTAACCTCTAAAATCTATTTATAATAGTGGAAAATCGCAAATAATTCAAATTTTTTTATCCACATCTAAATTTACATTGTTTTTGCTACTTAACTTTGAGTAAGTCTAGGGAGCCATTTTTGGGTCAGTTTTGGTTTTTTACACTTTTTACCCATTCTCTTTAAAACACAACCATAAATACCATTCATAAAAGGGGTAGAAGTGTCAAAAAACCTAAAGTGACCCAAAAATGGCTCCCTAGAATTGTTGTTTAACTTTATATACCAATTTAATCTGTCCTCCATATATTTATCTTTTGTGCTCCTACAAAGTAGCTTGTTGGACTCATTGTCTTTCCCATAGGTTAAATTGAATTTTGTTTAGCAATTGGTGTTTTGAATAGTTATTTATGTATTGTTCGAATTAAATTTAGTTTTTAAAGTAATTAATTAATATATTATCATTAATTACTATACTCATCACTTCGCCCCCCTTTAACAAAAATCCTAGCTCCGTCACTGCTCCCTCTTTTTACCTTTTTTGCCAAAACTTCTCACCTTTTTTGGCCAAAGCTTCTCGCTTCGTGCTTCACTTATTTTGATGTGTGTTGTTGGTATGATCGAGCAAGGATGACCAACTACCAAATCAGACCACGACTCCCTCCATTCCCCCTCGTGGAGAGAGTTTGCAGAGAAAGAGGGGACGTGATACAAGCTCTGACTATGAGTTCTTCGCATTTATCATTTTGCATTAACTATTTCATAGTATACTCATTTTACTTGTTGTATTATGGACAGAAGGAGAATACAAAGGGAGAAGGATAAGGGAAGGAGAGTAAGAGTGTTGCAACTTGTAAGCCTTTACGATCAATGTTGAAATAAATATACCAAATTTGATGATCAATCTCGGGATAACTATATACAGATATACATACCAAGGTTGAAATGCAATATTAATTGGTCCTATACAAAATCTCAAATTTTTATTATTTCTACACAAAATGAGATGCATGATATGATGAAGTTATATAAAGATTAGGTTGGGTGTCGTGGGAATGAGTGCGACCATAGGTGTCTTGAGATGGACATAAGGATGACTCAATCTTAAAGGCAACTTGCATAGCGGAATTCAAGGTATGTAAATTATAATGTACCTTGTGATAAAGAGTAACTCGATGAAGATTAATTATGAACTAGGACATCAATGTGTTTTGTTTCCATGATGTTGTTGTTAAAAAAAAAAACTAAGTAAAATCAGAATTATAATCCTCCACTGACTTACCTCCTTGATGACAATTTTACAATTGCACAAATGATATTTATTCATAATCATCTGGAATAAAGCGAACAATCAATAACTTCTTCCTACGAGTCCAAGTACGAATAGGATTCTTACCCTACAAACTATATATGAATTAGGACAAGTTGGTCCCACCAATAAGAAGTTGTACCTTTGAGTTTATAAGACACAAACAAAACTTGTTTCTACATGCATGGGAATACTCATGAATTCAAAGAACTTTTCAACTTCTAAAGCCCAATCCAAAAATAATTCAATGTTTGCTTTGACATCAAAAGTAGGAAGATCGATTTTGAGTTTGAAGTCATGTGAGATGCTGACAGTATGATGGTTGGAATTTTGAGTTTTAGAAGATGAGTTAGTTTTTCGTGGTTTGCTTAACATATTCTCCAACTAGTTATCATGAGAATCATCGTTCGGTTCATGAAAGTAGGACTTGGATGGAAAACTTTCAAGGCCTTTGGACCTTTTGACAAAATGTTTGGTGTAAGAGACTCAGAAGGCGTGTTTGATTGAAAGACTATTTATTTATTATGAAAAACCATAAATGAACAATTACTACAGTTTTCCATAGCGTGAAAATTGAGCATAAATGATATTTATTGAAGAGGATTATGTTGCTGAAGTTTTCCATAGTGAAATGTTGTTCACCACCCCTCCGTCCACACTCCCTAATCATTGGGTATTGATTTTAAAATGATTTTTTTTTAGTTTGGCACTTATTAGTTTATACCTATTAGAGTTTGGCATTCGTTTTGAAAATTATTTTAATCTAATCCTCATTTTCTGACAGAACCGTTAAGTCCACTTCATTGAATGGTCCATATTAATTTTCGGACCCTTTTACCCTTACTTTAGGTTAAAGTAAGGAATGAGATTTCGTCTAAATTACAAAACCATTTTTAGTTGAACCTCCTCATCCCTGGACACACCTTCCTCATCCTCGTAATGATCTTGCTCCTCCATGTTGTGAGGAAGACGCTCCTCCCTGTGATGAAGACACTTCCTTGCAACAAAGACGCACTCTCCTCCGTGCTGTGACGAAGATGCTCCTCCTATCTAGGGATGTAGACACAGAAGATGGGGTATCTGAACTTGAAAAGAAGACTGATAACTATCATCGAAGGGAGCAAAATACTTCATAAGTTATGTTCACCTAATTATACTTGAGAAAGAAATACAACACAAAATAGATTATGAAGTTTATATACAAGAAACAAAATCAGTAGAAGAAAGCCATAGCATCTGCCCAGTAGATTTTTATCTATGCTTTCAAATACAGACCAACTTCATCTCTTCTTCCACCGTACAAGTATTTCTCGTTAAGATATGGTTCGGTTACCACTTAATTTACCACAACAACCAGGATATGAAGCATCATCAAACAATCCACCTGAAGTGTTGAAACCCATTCATCTCCAACAGATAAGTTTTTCGCTTCACCAATACGTTTGCAATTGCCTTGAAAAGTCCATCAAATGCCCCTGAAACAAATGCCTCAACCTCTTTCTTAACCCTCCATGACCTTCTCCTATGGCTTTATTGTGACCAATGTTGCCCCTTGCATCCCATTCCTTCATAAAACTTCAAATATGGAGCATATATCAACTTCATGTTTGAGGCTGAAACCTGGGTCCTTTTAATAGAAGCTGAAGCAGTAAATGGTCTCTCTCTAAACTCCTTCAGTTATTCCCGACCCATGCTCTGAGTCCCCTGTCCATCCGCATCCATTAAAACACCATTCTCCAATGTAGGATTATCTTTAATTATTGGCTGCAACAAGTAATGTCCGGTCGGAGTAGCAATAAGGGAGCTAATTGTCCGAACCATTCACAGTTTGAGACCCCCATTTGTGTAAAAGGATTATGGTATGCTCCAGTTGTCTTTAGTGGATCCTTGATCCCCAACCGATTTCTTATCAATTTGAGTGCCTCCCAAGATAACACAAGTTTGGAGCGTGCTCCCAAATTCGGTTTTCCATTTCAACAAAACCCCATCTTTTGCGCCTACATCCCCAGATGGTAGGATGCAAGGAGGAGCATCCATATTCTTCGTAGGGAGGAGCGTCTTCGTCACAACAGGGAGGAAGAGGAGGAGGAAGAAGAAGGTGCATCGCAGGGAAGAGGAGGAAGTTCAACAAAAAATGGTTTTATAATTTAGGCGAAATCTCATTCCTTAATTTAACCTAGGTTAAGGGTGAAAGGGTCCAAAAATTAATCTTGAGCGGTGAATAACGTGGACTTAACGATTCTTTCAGAAAACGAGAGTTGGACTCAAATAGTTTTCAAAGCGATGGCCAAACTCTAATAGGTATAAACTAATGAGTGCCAAACTAAAAAAAACATTTTTAAAAAACAATCAACACCATGGAAATAAAAAAACAATAAACCACAATGAAAAAACAAACACTAATATGAAAATTCTTAAACCAACCACTTCACCAATTTGTTTTTATTCGATTGTATATGTATTTTTTTTTTAATGAAAATGATAGTTTAGAACATTTTCCCCTCTCTTTGGTTCCGTTTCTAAATATAAAGTCAAGGAATAAAGGAGCACGAGGGAAAGAAATATTGAGACTTTGAAGTAAAAATGACCAACTTTTTTTTTTTTTTTTTTAAAGGAGGGGTCAAATTTGTGAAAATTGCATTTTAGGGTTAAAGTAAGTGTGCAAAGCCTATTATATGTAGTTTTGGAGTAAAATCTTATGGTTGAACATTTTCTAACCTTAAAATTGAAGACTTTGCTAAAGAAAACTATGTAAACATGATGTGTTATGTGATCCAACAAACAAAACTACAAAAGACTCAACAAGCATTTCTATCTTCAACTGACAACATTTTGGAATTTCTTTTATATTTCGCTAGGGATTCTTCAACTTTACTAGCTTTTATCTTATTTTTAAATAGGTCAAAGCGAAAACGATAAGTGGTAACAAGAATCAATGCCATTGTGTAGAGGAAAGAACAAGTAAAAAAAATAAAATATAACTGAAACTAAATTTGAATTAAGACAGAAAAAAATGAAAGAAAATAAAATTCAATCTATTTTCAACTTGAGCCAAAATAATTAAAGTCACTGAGATAATAAGTTCAGTTTTGATTTTATGGAAATTTGGTGTCCAACTGTCCCGCCAATCACAGGAAAACATGAGTAATTCTAAATGTCGAGGGTTTGGGCGAGGTTTTGGGCGAGGGAAGTGCGTCGCACGCGAGCGGGCTGACGTGGTGAAAAAAAAAAAAAAACAAAGATTGCGAGGGAAATGAAAAATTTGGGCGAAAGAAGAAGAGGGAACTGATTCATTCCCTCTCTCGCTCCCTTCATTCCCTCTCTCGCTCCCTCTGTCGCTCGCCACCTCCCTCCCCTCGCTCATTTCCTCGCTGGTTTCCTCGACACCTAGAATTATGTTACCCCATTCATAATCGATCTATCTTCTCTCTTCCTCCCATTTCATATGGCCAGAAACTGAGAAGCAGAGAAAAGGAAGTTCAAAGCCTACTCAAAGATCTCACAGTCGTTTTCGACCCCTCTCCCCAAAGTTCACAAGAGCTCAGTCCCTTCAAGCCTTGTCGACTGCTCTGAATAAAAATCTCAAATACTCAGTCCCTCTTTGATTTCATTTTCGACTTTAAAAGCTCAGAAGCTCTCTCTGAAAAAAAGGTAAGTCCCTCAGTGGTGGGTTTCGTTTGGATTTGTTGTGGGTTTCTAGATCTAGGGTTTCTTCTTTGATTTCGTATTGATTTCTGGTGGTGGGTTTTGTTGTGGATTTCTAGATCTAGGGTTTCATATCTTCCAGTCTTCTCTGCTCTACTCTACACAACTTGCTTTCACTGCTCTATGAAATTGTTAGGGTTAGGCTTCACACAATTACAACTTTGTTAGGATTCACACAATTGCATTTAGTTTACCCACAAGTTCTTAGATACGACTTTTTGTATGAAATTGTCTTGATTTTTCATATTTATGGTTTCATCAAATTTGATCTCAAGCTATGTTCGATCACGGAGAAAAGGAATCGGTGCCCTTGTGCCAGTCATTTTTCCTTTTCTGAATGCATTGTTGTAGGGTTCTTCTCCTAGCAATTAGACTTTCAAATTTGAGTTGTTTGGGAACACCCTTATCCCTAATCATCTCTCCACAATTTGAGTTTTTTTCAAAAATTTGAATGTGGAGGCTTAATTTTGTTCTGGTGTGGTATGGTGGGATGGATGGATCAATCACACATCAATACCCCCACAGACACCCATTAGTCCAACATCAACAACTACACAATTATTTGTTGAATCATTGCTTTTCAAATTTAAAAATCTTTGCATGCTTGCTTCATTGGTTAGAAATGTCGATTCATTTTTTTTTTTACCATTAATCCAACATCAACAACTACATTTACCAAGTATTTTGGGAAATACGGAGAGATAATTGATTCTGTGATAATGAAGAATCGATTCACGGGGCAACCGAGGGGATTTGGGTTTGTCACTTATGCTGATCCTTCTGTTGTTGACAAGGTTATTGAAGAAACCCATATCTTCAATGGTAAACAAGTAAGTGCGTGCTTAACTGCTTAGTTTGATATCAGTTATTATTGTTGTTCGGTTAATTTGTCATGTTGCTGCATTATAAAATTAATGACTTACAGCAATATGATTGGTCCATCTTAGTTCATAATTAATTTCCTCATTTCTTAAAATGATATAGGATTTAGTTCATGTAATCTTAAAAAATGAAGTGAATTTTGTTTTGGAGTTTCACATTAACATGCTATTGTATGCAAGGAATATTTATGGAAACAGAATGAATGTCGAAGAAACACTATTATTTATCCCTCAAGTGAATTCCAATTTTGTTTAAATTTTTATGGTGAGAATATCTGTAGTTTCAGTGTTCATATCTGTAGTTTTTTCCTACTTGAACTGTAAATTAGTTGAACCTGCCACTAAGGTCCTAGATTTTTTTTGTTTAATTTCAGTGTTCATGTGGTTTTGTTTTTTTGTTTTTTTCATTTCATTTCTGTTTTGATTTCTGCTTATCATCTCCCTGTGATTAACCATTGTTGTTGTTATAATGCAAATAAAATTAAGGCTTAAAAACCTTTAGCCTTTTATTTGTATTGCTTTGTTGGAGCACATGGGCTAAATCCGTGTACGTCTATGTATGCTTCATGTTTCTTATTGTGTTCTTTGTTTGTTAAATTAGGAATCCTATCCAATAGTTAATTTCTTGTTATCTCTTTCTGTCTCTTCTTTAGTGGAGCTGCTTTACTTGTGGAAGCTGCAGACATGGGTGATGCAGATGCTCAATATGAGCTGGGTTCTCGTCTAAGAGTCGAGGTTTGTCTCTTCTATATTTCCCTTCTTTTTTTAATCAGTAAGATGAATTTATTCAGAAACAAAAACTAGGATACAATATGCCTACCAGATAATAAAAAGCAACAGCAAATACAACAAAAGCACACATTTCAAACACATTTATAAGAATAGAAGCTTTTTCCATATGACTATGTATTTCTCAAAATAAACCCTTAAAACTCTTCAAAGACTCTGCACTAGCCGTAGAGGAACCTCTTGGGACTTTTCCTCATAGCAAAGAGTATTGCATTGAATTGACAAGGGAAAATACAAAGAAGTTGCAGAAGTGAAATCCATGAGATTCTTATATGTATGATGTTCATGTCTGACATTTTTTTTTTTTTTGGCAAAGGATATGGTAGATTCATCCTTGTATGAATTCTATGAGATATTCAAGCCGTTGTAACACTGATGTAAATTCATTAGTTGTTTCATAAAAGTTCAAGAATTCATACTTATATTTGTTGTTTCATACTTATATTCATTAGTTGTTTCATACTTATATTCATTAGTTGTTTCATACTTATATTAGTTGTTTCATATTAGTTGTTTCATAAAAGTTCAAGAATTCATTAGTTGTTTCACTGAGCATACTTATATTCATTAGTTGTTCCATTATAATCTGTGACTTCAAATGAGATTCTTGTATATTTCAGCTTCCTATTTAGTGTCTATGCAGGGTGTTTGATTCACATGAGAGTTGAGCATTCATGCTTTGCACACTGACTGCTTTCCAGAGAATATCAACACCTCTTCTTTGTCTGGTTTGAAGAACATACGGGGAATTATTGTCAGAGAGTTCATTTGATGCTGTAGTTGGGGATAGCAGGAATGGCATGTTCTGTTTTCTTGCAAGTAATTAGACGTCCACTGAATTCAGCTAATTGTATTAACAATTGGCAGATTTTGCTCTGTCTTTTTTTTTCAGTGCATGTTAGCAGGCAGTATAATGGAATCACTTGAGACTCCAAGCAAGAAGGTTTTATTAGCAGGCAGTATAATGTTCATTCATTCAAGACTACATTGTTAGGATAGTGTCAACTAATCTAGTGCGCATCCAGTTAATTCACAAGTGACCTAAGCACTAGATGCTACTCTCCCAAAGATGACACATTAATCCATCAAATTCTAATACTTCTGGTTGATGACAATCTCGAACCAAACCTGGAATAAAGGAGAATAGCATGCTTCTTGGCATGTAGAATCCTTTCAAACAATGGGTCTGAGTATAAACTAAGATATTACAGCAACCAAATGAACCTATTCAATCTAAATTGGGTTTACTGAATATCCTGGATAAACTAAAAGACACAGATCACATCATACCTTACAATTAACTAAAATGGGTTTTAGACAAGTTCGTATGAAACTGGTCAAGTGAAAGGTTACTGTCAAACTACCACTACCTTCTACAAACTGCAGCGAAATATCAACATGCCATACTACAAGGCAAACTAGATGGAGAATGGTTCTCAAAATTTTAACATCTCAGGAAAACATATCTATGTCAACTAAGGTGCTACAAAGACACTAAACTCTCCTGACAGAGAAACTAAAATAGTCGTAACAATGCTAATTTCTTAATGTCAAACTAAAGTAAAAGATAATCCCCAGTCTGGCAAACTAACATTCCAAAAACACAGTTACAGAAGCTGGCCAAAGTGCCCAACTCAGCAAGGGAGTGCATCATGAACATAGATTATCTAGCAACATGCTGATCTTCTAGAACTCTTCTGCAGTTTGCAAAGACATTACACATCGCCAAATAAGCAGTTAAACTAGACCAAATGCTTCTAGAGAGCTTTCTACCTTGAATATGGTTGGTATCAGCTATTGTAGGATTTCTATCTCGAATAAGGATGATAACGGCTATTGCCAGCATAACCAGTTCTACTTCCATGTAACCCACCTGCTCCACCATAACTAGGGCCAGAGCCAGATTCAAAACTACCACCATAGCCAGATCCATAATTTCCATAACTTTCAGGTCCCCTGCCATAACCACCCAATCCACTTCCTCCATATCCCCCACCAAACCCCCCATTACCATATGAACCAAAGCGGCCAGAATAGCTACCAACAGAAGATTCTTCACTGTAAACACCTAAGCCACCACCACCAAAACTACCAAAACCACCACTAAAGTCACTAGAACCACTGCCATATCCACCGTAACCACCAAGCCTACCACTTCCTAGACCTCCTGGTGCCCTAAAGGGCCCAGGGCCAAATTCACTGCCGCCAAAGCTACCGTAAGTATCACCATACCCACCAAAACCATCACCAAAAGTCCGAGCCCTAGAATCTCTACCAAATGCAGTAGCAGGGGGTGGGTTTCCAGCTTTCTTTGGCTCTGCTTTCTTAATCTCCACCTGCAACAAAGCAATTAAGTTAAGCTGGGTATTGCATGGTGTTAGAAGGTTGATTAATAAAATTTATTCATATGTAACAATTCTCTAAACAGTGAACAAACGAATACTTCGTGCTTTGGGTGGGTAAATAAATTGCAATACAGAACATTTTGGTAATTTTGTATATGAACCTTTGACAGTTCCTTGAAAAACAATCGCAGCACACTTACCTGGGAACCCATCATATCAATCATGTTTCCATTAACCAACAAATCATCCACGACTTGCTCATTGTCAAAGACTATAAAACCAAAGCCTCGAGTGCGGTTTTTCGTAGGATCGCGTATAATCTGGTGTTCCACCACTTCTCCATACTTTGAGAAAAAATCCTTGAACTCGTCTGATCAGTAAATCATGAAATTAAAACACATAAGAAGTTTACCATGATACTATTTCATTGCTTAAAAAACACAATAAGTTACTCCAACTATGTCTTTTGGACATCTTTTGAAAGATACCTTCAGTAACTGAGGTTGGCACTCCACCAACAAAAATCTTCTTGGTTTTGAAGTCCTTGTTCTGCGCGGATCCTTTTGGGATGGTTCTTTTAATCTCCACCTGCAATTTAAAAATCATTATTGCATACAACCGAGTTTGAATGTCAATTGATTCCAAACCAAATATTTGCTCATTTCACAAATATTCTCACCATAAAAATTTAAACAAAATTGGAATTCACTTGAGGGATAAATAATAGTGTTTCTTCGACATTCATTCTGTTTCCATAAATATTCCTTGCATACAATAGCATGTTAATGTGAAACTCCAAAACAAAATTCACTTCATTTTTTGCGATTACATGAACTAAATCCTATATCATTTTAAGAAATGAGGAAATTAATTATGAACTAAGATGGACCAATCATATTGCTGTAAGTCATTAATTTTATAATGCAGCAACATGACAAATTAACCGAACAACAATAATAACTGATATCAAACTAAGCAGTTAAGCACGCACTTACTTGTTTACCATTGAAGATATGGGTTTCTTCAATAACCTTGTCAACAACAGAAGGATCAGCATAAGTGACAAACCCAAATCCCCTCGGTTGCCCCGTGAATCGATTCTTCATTATCACAGAATCAATTATCTCTCCGTATTTCCCAAAATACTTGGTAAATGTAGTTGTTGATGTTGGATTAATGGTAAAAAAAAAAATGAATCGACATTTCTAACCAATGAAGCAAGCATGCAAAGATTTTTAAATTTGAAAAGCAATGATTCAACAAATAATTGTGTAGTTGTTGATGTTGGACTAATGGGTGTCTGTGGGGGTATTGATGTGTGATTGATCCATCCATCCCACCATACCACACCAGAACAAAATTAAGCCTCCACATTCAAATTTTTGAAAAAAACTCAAATTGTGGAGAGATGATTAGGGATAAGGGTGTTCCCAAACAACTCAAATTTGAAAGTCTAATTGCTAGGAGAAGAACCCTACAACAATGCATTCAGAAAAGGAAAAATGACTGGCACAAGGGCACCGATTCCTTTTCTCCGTGATCGAACATAGCTTGAGATCAAATTTGATGAAACCATAAATATGAAAAATCAAGACAATTTCATACAAAAAGTCGTATCTAAGAACTTGTGGGTAAACTAAATGCAATTGTGTGAATCCTAACAAAGTTGTAATTGTGTGAAGCCTAACCCTAACAATTTCATAGAGCAGTGAAAGCAAGTTGTGTAGAGTAGAGCAGAGAAGACTGGAAGATATGAAACCCTAGATCTAGAAATCCACAACAAAACCCACCACCAGAAATCAATACGAAATCAAAGAAGAAACCCTAGATCTAGAAACCCACAACAAATCCAAACGAAACCCACCACTGAGGGACTTACCTTTTTTTCAGAGAGAGCTTCTGAGCTTTTAAAGTCGAAAATGAAATCAAAGAGGGACTGAGTATTTGAGATTTTTATTCAGAGCAGTCGACAAGGCTTGAAGGGACTGAGCTCTTGTGAACTTTGGGGAGAGGGGTCGAAAACGACTGTGAGATCTTTGAGTAGGCTTTGAACTTCCTTTTCTCTGCTTCTCAGTTTCTGGCCATATGAAATGGGAGGAAGAGAGAAGATAGATCGATTATGAATGGGGTAACATAATTCTAGGTGTCGAGGAAACCAGCGAGGAAATGAGCGAGGGGAGGGAGGTGGCGAGCGACAGAGGGAGCGAGAGAGGGAATGAAGGGAGCGAGAGACAGAATGAATCAGTTCCCTCTTCTTCTTTCGCCCAAATTTTTCATTTCCCTCGCAATCTTTGTTTTTTTTTTTTTTCACCACGTCAGCCCGCTCGCGTGCGACGCACTTCCCTCGCCCAAAACCTCGCCCAAACCCTCGACATTTAGAATTACTCGGAAAACATTTTAGGACTAATATCTAAGAAGCATAAATGAATATTTTTATATTGCCACCAAATTATATTAGGTAGTATAATTAAAATAAATTCATCTTCCTACTTTTTCTCCATTTTTATAATTGTTATGTTTCTTCTCCATTTCTCTATGCCTCTCATTTGTTTCGCATTTTCTCCTATTGAATATTGTTCCTTCACAATGTGTAGTTTCGAATAATATGTACCTTAGTGTCTAACGTCATCCTGAATGAATGTCAGTTTTCACGTATATCGAGATTCTTTCTTCTTAGCAAAGGGTATGATCTGAATAGAAAACAAGAAGAAAGTTGATGTAGAACATCTTCCAGAATATCTATTTGATGGTTTGACCATGTCAACAAGCCTGACCAGGTCAGCCCAGTTTTGACCAAGTCAGTGCTTTTAACTCAATGGCTAGTCGTGGCCTAAATTTAGGCTGCGTTTGTTTTATGGAAAATTGTAAATCTTGGAAAATTTTATTCGAAAAGAGTCTCATTGGTGGAAAATCAAAATATTGTTTTTTAATGGGATGTTGATTTTTCTTAGTTTTTTATTCTCACCATTTCAACTCTAGAACGACACCACCATAGCACAACCACCACCATACCATAATGGACCAACACCAACACCAACACCACCATCATCATAGCACAACCACCATCATCATACCAAAACCACTACCACAACTCCCATTTCCACCATTACCACCACCGCCACCACTAGTATCACCAATACTACCACCGCCACCACTAATATCACCAATACTACCACCGCCACCATCACCACTAATTTCACCACTACTACCACCACCATAACAAAACTACCGCCACCACCACCACCACCACCTCAATTACTATAGCACAACCACCACTACTATTACCATCACCATCATCGCCGCCGCCGCCACTACCAACAACACTATCGTGACCACCACTGCCACTATTATAGCACAACCATCACAACCCCGACTAAAATATGACCACTACCACCACCATAACACAAACATGTCTGCCGCTATCACCACCCCACCACCACCACCACTATTACCTACTACTACCACGACCATAATACAATCATCATCGCCATGATCACCCCTCCTCGCAACCACCACTATACCACCACCATGGCATAACCACCGTCCCTCCTATCATGCCACAACTTGCTCCTGCCACTACAATCACAATTCCCATTTCTACAACCACATCATCTACAAAATCAACCACCACCTCCATTATTGCCACTGCAGTCAACCCAATTGTTACCGCACAAAACAAATATTGAATCATTTGAAAAATTAATCTCCTTCCCACAACTAAACAATATGAAAAGTTTAAGGGAAAATAAAAATCCATGAAATTTTATTTCCATAATCTTTTTTTTTTACAATGAATCTTTATTTTCCGCGAAACAAATGAAGCTTTAATTCTAAACAATTTTCCTTCTTGAGTCTAAGTCAAATAGTATTGGGAAGTATGGGGTTTCAAGTTATTAATATTCAAATCAATCAAGTTCAATTTATTTTCCGAATTGCATCAATAATCTAGCTCTCACATCTCATATTTTTTGAGTTTTGTGATTTTAATTTACACTTCAAAGGATATCAAAGAGGAAAGAAGAAGAATCCACAAGCTTCGTTGTAAAAATAGAAGTATTTTGTCTCTCACATCTCGCTGCACTAATGAGCTATTTTTTCTGATGCATAACTTCGGGGCGAGTTATTAAAAAGAAAAAGAGACTGATGTAGAACATCTTGCAAAATATCTATTTGACGGTTTGACCAAGTCAACAAGTCTGACCAGGTTAACCCAGTTAGACCAAGTCAATCTTTTCAAGTCAATGGTCCAGTTGTGGTCTTAGTTTAATTCCAAGCAATTTTTCTTTTGAGCCAAAGTCAAATATTATTAGGAAGTGAGTTTTCAAGTTATTTATATTTTTAGATTGACCTCTATTTTTGTATTTTATGGCTTATTCACAAGCCTTTAGTAGGTACACTAGGAAAGTTATTTTCCATGTTTTAGTAGGTTTCAAGTTTGTTTTAGTGGAGTTATCTATATAAGGAGCTCCGAGTACAAATTTTATAAAGAATCAAGCAATTAAAATTTAAATCAATCAAAATTTCAATTTATTTTCCAAATTCCAGTAATAATATAGCTCTCGCATATTAAATTTTCCGAGTTTGTGATTTTGATTTACGCTTCAGTTACGTTAAAAGCACTATAATTTTGAGTTCATTTAACTTGTTTTTCATAAAGAGAACATGATTTTGATGTTGAAATAAAAAGTATTGATTTCGGGGATTCCAAAATTAAACCATATGAAATATTGTATGGAGTTTGAGTAGTTACTAGAAGAGAGAAAATATGAAAGATGAAGATTGTTTCTATTTAGATAGAATTTACCAATTCTAGACAAGGTCTAATTTTAAAATATTAAGATTAAGCTTTTATAGCAAAGTCCTAAAATGTTATCTCGTGATTGAAAAAACTGGACTGTATAAGTCCTACAACATTGAGTTTTGATGGGCTGGAAAACTCTAGACCAAATCTCCAGGAAAATAAAATCGGACAACAAAGATAACATGCAAACACTAAAGTGGTATATATTCTTTCCGATTGACAATTAGTCGGATAGTACAAATCTCAAATCTTTTATATGTTCTACAAATTGAGATATTGTTCTATAAATTGAGATAAATTAAAATTGAGTAGGATTTTGGAAATAATAATGATAATAATTACAACAACAAAAACAATAAATAATAAATAAAAACTTGTTTGGAGATAAAAGAAACTCATGCATAACACTACACTTGAACTCCTAACCTTGTAGAAAAATCAACACACGTTATCCATTAACTCATAACATTAATATATGAATGGGCTTTTCTAAACGTCGAGGAAACCAGTGAGGGATGGGTGTAACCACCCATCTCCCTCGAGATCAGCATCGACACGCATCTCGAGGGGGATGGGTGCTTACACCCATCCCTCGCTGGTTTCCTCGATGTATAGAAAAGTTGTATATGAATACATGTTTAAGACTTTACCCCTACCCTACATAGGTTACCTAGGGTAAGATGTACCTATGAGACTCATAACAAGGCACAATATATTAACAAGAAGACCATAATCAACAAGGACTCAGTTGAAGATAAAAGACTCCAAGATTTTGAATTTAGAAACCTTTTTTGTGATTTTTTATAAACCAGGTTCATTAATTTCACCTCTCTATGAGGTGCTAGTTGCTAGATTAGAAAATAAAGATGATTGTAATTTAAGAGCAAGTATTCCAGATAAAGCTGTAACTATAAGCCTGTAAGTTTTCTTCAGTAAAGATTTTTAATTTTATTTCTGCATTGTCTGTAATAGACACGTTAGCTTAATTAGTTGTTCTAAAGGAGAAGATGAAGCCTACATAGTTAAAGTCTCAATACTTTTACGATTTTTTCTCCAAAGAGAACTTTAAAAAGTCTCAGTGAATAAACCCTACGGATTAGGAGTTGGAGGAGTAATTGCATCTGTCTAGGTATGCATTATATTATTTTATTTTCTTCTAAGAGTTCTATTGTTAATTAGGGGAGGGGGATGATTAGAGCATTATTTACTTTTATTTGTATAAGAATTACTTAAATCGATAAGTGAATTGTTTATGAATTTTTTTTATTTGTATATTGTTCATGTTGGTAGAATCTAATCCTTGAGATCTTAAATCTCAAATTCTAGATTCTCAATTTTAAAACTCTTTTGGTTGTCTTCCTTAGGTTAGATTTTTTACATCACAAGTTTGTTTAAAAATTTTCCATTTCATGTCCTTAGTTTAGATTTGGCATCGATTTCTCATGGGGATTTTTTGTTTTGTTCAACCCGTACTCACTGTTGTGTTAGATTTTAGTATAGTATTTTTTAGGGTATTTTTGAAAGAGTGTAAAGATACAACGACCTCTACATCCCAAGTTTTCATCACTCTTCACTAAGCTAATTGGTTTAGCCAACTACTGGAGATGCTGAAAAGTACAATAAAATAGATATCACACTATTAGAGAGAAGGTGAAAGTAAAATACAAAGGAGTCAAATAAGAAAGAGAAGGTGACAAATAAACATGCATCTATAACCTTACAAAGGGAACATATGGGAAAATTGTCCAATAGAATCTCATCCACGCATGTTGTGAAAATCTTACCCATCAACAAAATTTTTTCTTTTTATCTCTCTCGGGTGTGAGGTGAGTTGTGAGAATGGACAAGAGAATGAGGGAACAGAGATGATGAGATCAGAGGGAAACAAAGGCTTGGCGAGAAACATGAAACCTGATATCATCATCTTATTTTATATTATCATCATACATCTATATAAACAATTGAGATGCTCATAGTAACAGATCAACAAAGTTAGACTCTTATCAAATCAATTATTTCTTAAGGGGATATACTATACTTACTTTTGGTCAATGACTTTCCACCAAACCTTTAACAAGCTAGACTTGGGAAAAGTAATTATAAAATCGTTGTTGCTACTTCAAAACCTACATTGTTTTTAAGACACTAGGGGTGGAAGCGTGCACTACGTGCTCGTAAAAAGTGGATGTGAAGATTACAGAGAGGAGGGAAGAAAGGGTTGGTGTGGTTGCAAAATAGAGAAAGAGGAAGGCCGGGAAGGAAGAAGGGGGTGGGGTGGTTGGGAAACAGAGAGAAAGAAAGGCAAGGGGGGGGGGGGGGGGGGGGGGGGGGTGTGAGGAAGAAGGGGGTTGGCGGAGGTGGATAATAGGAGGAGAACGGAGAGAGAGGGAGAGGACGTGGATATGATGGACTTTGTTTAATTTGCGGGAGGGAATAATTGAAAATTGAAAATTAGGTTGATAATATACACCTTTTACTATTCATTAATCAATGTTTGAAAGGGATGGTTTTGATTGTAAGAATATAAATGTGGAGGGTAAAATGGAAAATCAAAAAATTAGATGTAAGAGCCTTTTTATAATTTATAAATAATTAGAGGACTCAAAAAAATTACATTAAGGGCTTATATATAATTAATGAATGTTTACATGGATTGCTTTGATGGAAATAAAAAAGTTAAATGTGAGGGTTTTTTTTTTAATAATTTATAGATAAATTGAAGGGTTTTAAATAAATTATGCTATGGCCTTGGGTATAATTAATAAATGTTTAAAGGGAAAAATAAAAAAAAAAGTTAGATGTGAGCGCCTTTTAATAATTTATTGATAAATTGGAGGGCTTTAAATAAATGATATTAGGACATTGAGTATAATTAATGAATGTTTAAAGAGATCGAGTTTAAATGTAAATAGCAATAGTTTGAAAGGGCAAAATTGGCAACCTGAATATCAGGTTGAAGACACATTTTTTTTAAATCCTAAGGGGAGTGTGAGTTATATTGTAACCTAAGCAAAATAACCGTAGCATGAGTTGATGGCATGCAAAATATGCATCACCTGTTTATTGAGGAAGTAAAGTATAAGAATGAATTGTAAGAAGTACTTCGAAAGAATGCTTCATTTGTTAAATGGATAATAATTTTGATTTGAAATAATAAAATTATTTCCATATCTTTTAGGATTTTTCCAGTGAAAAACATAACCAAAATCCAATGATATTTTAGAAATAAAACAATGGATTTGGTTAAAGTTTGAGGGAAATGAAAAGACTTTTACTCTTAAATTCCACAACTCAAGTCATGTTGGTTGAAAAATCATGTGATTTTAGTATTTTGAGAGAAATTGAAATTACATTGTGTACCCATCTCACCCTACACAGTCTTGAGGGTGAAGGATAACATTGAAGTCGCCTAGTAATGCCCAAAGAACAACTACATTATTGGAGAAGGTCTCAAATTCCTGCCACAGATGTTGCCTAGTCATGTAATAATTGCCCCAATGAATGACAACCCGCATATAAAGGAAGTATTCAAAGTCGCACTAATAAGTATTATTTGAGCTGACTTTCTTAGAACATATACTGAAACAAGAGCAGGATTCCAGCCAACCCGCAATCAGCCTCCGTGTACTATTTCACTATTGTCAACCCATAGCCAGTCCTGTGCTAGCAATGCTTGAATAGAACTTGTTTTCCCATCTGCAACTTTGGTCTCAACTAACTCAACAATGTGAAGTTTATTTTTTTAACAAAATCACGAACTTCTTTCTGCTTCAGGGATCATTCAACCCTTTTATGTTCCAACAACTAACTTTAATCACTGATCAACACTTTTATTAGAGAGTTGCTCGACTCCCAAACCACTACTAGTGGTACCACTGTGTATTTAGTGCAACCCCTTTAAGACGCCTGATTCTCACAGTATGCTCACTCATGGTATTATCTAACATACCAGCACTTTTCAAAGGTGTCTTGCTGTTCTTATCCATTTATCTACTTCTTGCATCTCCAGGGATAGCCCGTCCTCTGGTATCTTGTTGTGCATTACCAACTCTGCTCCCTGCATGTCCTGGGACAGTCCTTTATCTGCTTCAGGCCTCATGCCTACTGCATCAACTATCACAACAGTTTCCGGTTCACTTTCTATATATGCAACTTTATTCATTGTCAGGGATGCATCATCCTCGACTTCCATCTGTTGTATTTGGTGATTTTGATTCGCCTTAATGCCTCGACCTGCCTCTGCACTAGTACTATGTTCTGGAGCTGCTCTACTACTCATATTGTGACCACATTCTTGGGTTTAGATGCACTCAGTTTAAATGTGCATCTACCCTCAGTGACGTTTCAACCATCCTTGGATTGTACTGCCCTTGCTAGCTTCCTCCCAGTTGCTTTCCAGACCTTCGGAAAAGAGTTCTTAACTACCGTATCTTGAGACACTGATGTTTTGAATGCCCAAAACCTGCACATGTGCTGCATTTCACTGGTATCCATGCACACTCTACTTCTACAGTTTCTCATATTCTCTTCGTTGATGACCACATTGATATATCTTGGTAATTGGCAGTTAGCATCAACTTCGACACACACTCTTGCATAAGACGATCTTGTTCTCTCCTCATCGAGCATAATGAAAACAACTATAGCGCTGGTGATTTGTTGGACTCCTTCCAGATTCCATAAGAAAGGTACCGTTTTCAGGGTTACCCAAATGGGAACCGATGTGAACACCTCCGTTTTTCATCCATGATTGGAGACCATTTTCTAAGAATAAATAATATGCTCACAATATGCAAGGCTCCGTTTCTAGTACCTTATTCCTATTTCCTTTATCCTTAAATTTGAAGACAAAGATTTTTGCCGGCATCGATACCCATGTCAAAGTTCTGCGTTCCCCATGCTCTCACCAAATAATACTTAATGTACCCATACATAAAGTGCCTTCTTACAAAGCTGCCTATGATCAACCTTTCACACTCGATCTTGCTAGCAAAGTCAAAAGTTTTCACTTGCACTAACTTCTTGCCATCTACAGTCGCAGGAGAAACATACTGAAGTTTCATAGTGCCTGCAGAAATATTTTGCTTGAGAGTAGAAGCCCAATCCATATTGGTGGGAGCGCTTGCATGGCCACTGTTAATTCCCTGCCCAATGTGACCAGTAGAAGCAGTATTGTCATTCCCTACTTCTGCTTCTTGAGGAGGCGATGTAACAACCTCTTCTATTGCCTCACTTTTTAACCCTATTTAGGGTTTTGTAGGTAACTCAATAACATTTCACCCTGTTCCTTATTCAACTCGCTTAACCTTGCTAGTAATTCCTTCGGTAAAGTTCCCACTATGGATCTGCTCGAGTTCACATTTGTGAAGCATCCTTGACTCGGCCTAGGGTTTAAACCAAATTCCCTCTTGCTGGTATGTGTTTCTCCATGAGGGGAGATGGAAAAAACATTGTTGTCCAGGGATATGGTCATCTTCCTTGTCACGCCCCGATTTTCGAAGAAAACGAAAATCCTAAAATCCACGTAGGATTATCCGTTTCCCCCAAAACTCGAGACGTGAAAATTCAATAACAACAGAAACAAATAGCAGCAACAACTAAACGTGATTTAGTTACTTAAACAAATAAAAATCTAACTCGGAGAGACTCTGACGTTGCTAGCTCCACTAACGAAACTCCAGTAACGCTGCTCAAAAGTCTCTAAACCTGAAAGGCTAATTGGCTACATTCCAAAAGGAATGTACCCAAGAAGCAAAAGCTCATTTGGGTCAGCAATAAAGCTGGTGTGAGAAATCTTCATCCCAAAATCAATAAATCCGCACATGACAACATCAAAATAAACAAAACAATAAACAACCACACTAACAAGTAGTTCCTCATTGAGGCAATGGTGTTATCATCCTAACTATAGAAATTGACTATGGCAAGTCTGACCTAAAGAAATATGAGTAGACTTGCCATCCTGCATGAAAAAGTTAAAAGCAACTAGATAATATTTCTAAGTTATCAGTCCTCACAAATGTGATTTATTTTCAAACAATGATACAATTCATAGTCATATTAGACTATTATTGAAATATTAACAAAACACATTTTCTACCTTTAGGAAGACATGTAGTTCTCATTCAATAATTGAATGAGCATTTAGTTTCTTCCTTTAAGGTAATCATGCACATACACAAAAAAAATATATCTCGCTTCTTTTCCACAATCGCACTATCCTCCTTGTGCCGAACACACCTCACCCAAGTGTGCCTCCCTTGCCATCGAAACCACTCGGAGCGTACATGTTCCAAGTGGGGTGCCACCTCGAGGAACATGTCATCTTACCCGAAGTTCGATAACTGGCAAGTATTCTTTCTAAATCTACACGTACAACCGAACTCACATGGAACGGTGCACCGATATGCAAGCAAGTCTGCATACCCATAATAATATCACACGTATACAAGCAAGTCTGTATACAAAAAAATTCTTTTCTTTTCACATATTTTTTTTCGGAGTTGTGGAAAAGAGCATAAAAAAATTAAAAAAATAAATCCTCAAACTCTTTTATGGTGACACTTTGTCAACCATAAGTAAATCAACCACAGTATCCACCGTTCTTTCGGGGAAGCATAGCATATTCATAAATCATGCTTTATAATAACACGGTGATCAATTGACATTTTGTCATTCATAATGAAATCCACCCCTTCCTTTGGGAGAACATAACCATTTCAAGATGCATACATACAGAGGAACACCATGAATCTTAAATGGTCCTATATCAATAGAATCAGCGAGACATCAAAACAAAACAAACCATAGTGCAAAATCAAACACTACTACACGTAGTACTCTCCATATGAATGTGATTTTAGGGATAAACACATATATCCTAGTTTGGTAAAAAGTATCTCAACAATCATTCGACAACTATTAGACACACTAGCATGCTTCATATGCACCGAGGAGTTTAACAATTCCTTTATCAAACGGTTCAAATCTGACGCGACTTCAAAACTACACCACTAGATACAACCAAGTTACACCCAAGAGTAAACAATAAAGGCACACTAGTCATATTTGTCATAGCCTACAACTTCAAACACCTTTCTTGAGAAGTCCTCAACTAAGAATTCTCAATACAACTATGAATTCTAAACAAGGGAAAAATGTATGTATCCACCACATGCAAAGTGATAGCCTATCTCAAAACAGTCAAACAAATAACCTTGCCAACAACACCGAAATGAACAAGCTGTCCTAACCGGATAGCTTGACCAATCATCACTCAAATGTACATAACTCTCACGTTAGAACCCCAAATTGCATACCGTTTGGGGCAATGAAAAGTAGACTCCAAGAAGTTTCCAACCATATAAGGCATACCCCATGATTATGTCTATAACAATACAAATTTTACAAAACAAGCAGGCCATCTGTCAGCCTTCGGCTGATTTACCTGGATACATTGTACATCTTATTAGGTTAGAGTTTTAATATCTTGTCCATTTAAATAAAATAGGTGAGCACCAGAGTAGAGACTGAAGTTGGCAAGCATCTAGACAAGAATATTGGGAAAAATGTAATTATGAAGACGTGAACAACATGGTTGTGACGTTTATGGTCAAGAAGCACTATTGTCTGAAGAATAGAAGAAGGATATGAAATTGTTTAGAAACTGATTCTTTAATATTTTAGAAGCTTAAAGCGCAGTGTAATATGTATGCTGCATTAATCTCATAGAAGAAAATGAGATGCTAATAGAGTAATCATACACCCTAACCTCCGTTATTTATTTAAATCCAACTTCTAGAGGTCAAAATATGCTAGGTAGCTACATGTTTACTGTAGCATAGTTATTTTGTTCTCTTGTAATTCTTTAGCCTCAACTCAGCTACTTAACATTTGAAATTTGAGTGCCTAGGTTTCAGTTTTTGTGTTTAACCCTTTATTTGAAGTATCAGTTAAGCACTTCCTGGGTTGATCTTGTGGCTTTGGCGAAACCATTTTCGATATATGTATGTCAGATTATGAAAATTCACTTACCAGGTCCATGGCTGTAGAAGCTTGCTTGATCCTTTATATAAAACTGCATTCATACAGCTCTACAGAGCATGTTTTAAACTAATCCCTAGATCATGTGACTAATTACATGTAAATAATGTTTGGACATAATGTAGGAAGAGATGAGTCATAACTCAACCAAATACCAATGGAAGATGCTAATTGAGCAGACTAGACTGGTAGCAATCACATGAACACATCTAACTACACACATTTGTTGAGGATTTATAGCGACTGCCATTTTTGTAACACGGTATTCGGATGTAACCACCTTAACTTGAACTTATGTAAACTAATAGACCCTACATTAGAATATTTCTTAAACAATAAATTCAATGCAAAAAACGAGTTTCCCCAAATTTGTTTTTAACCTGTCCAAAGAACCTTCCAGTCACTATAGTCATTCCTAGTATCTAATGTCAATGTATCTGTTACACAAAGCTAATCTGAATGTGTAATACCCGCCTAATTAAAAAAATATAAAAATTTCTTATTTATTAATTGGGGCATATATTATAATCTCGTTTATTGGAAAAAAGATTTGTTTTGTTTGCCATGGCTAAATAGGATAAAGTGTGTGTGTGTATTTAGCCAAAAATTTGTAAGCCCTAATGTTGATGGGTTGTTACTCAATTGTATTTGGGCTTGGTTTTGAGCTTTTATTAAACTAATGATTAGGGTTTTATTTTGTGAAGTTAAAAGACGTACTTCCCATTTTAATTTAAATGGGGGCAAATAGCCATCCACCATATATATATATAAAAAAACCCTTTTTCCTTCTTCATTTTCTTTTCTCCTTCTTCTTCCTCTAATTCTCCTTCTTCTTAATGGTGGCATGAGAGAGGGAGATAAATCCAGCAAGAGACCCTCGATCAAGAGACCGAGAACATAGAGAGACGAGATCAAAAGACAGAGAGAGATAGTGATCTGAGATCCCAGATCTCGTCGTCCAAGTCCTCGAATTGAAGATTGTTGTTTTGTTCAAGCCGATGCTTTGACAGTGGAACGCCTTGCCTCCTTGTAGAAACCGTCTTACCCCGTGCCTCTATTTTGGAGACAGAAACATAGTAGCTGATTTCTATAACAGCTGACTTAATGGTTCAGATGTTGTCCCTGAAGCATGTGAGAACTTGCTGAATACTGATGCTGGAATTCGCTCCATTTGCGTCACCAAATTCAGCGCCAGTTGCTAGCAGGAAGAGGAGTTCAAAAGGGAAAGATGGAAATCGAGATGGCGAGTTGCAGGCAAGACGATTTGGGATGCTTGCGATGGCTGCGCAATCCTTTGCGATTTTGGTGAGTTTTCTTCATACTATAACATAGTATTGTATGAAATTGTTCTTGGAATCAAGGTTAGGTTTTGATATTTAATCAATCTTCTTCCCCAAATTTCGTTCAATAAGTTTACTGATTTAGGTGTTTTTGCTAGTTTTATGTTAAAATTTTCAATGGGTTTTCCTTCCCCAATTTGCTTGGTGTTGTTACTGTTAATATCTCTGTTATTTTGTTTGCTAGTGTTGGTACTGATGATACCTATCATACCGGATTCTAATAACAGTAGTTCATGTTGAGTATTGGAATATATTTAGGAAGTGGAATCTTGGCTTGTGTGTAATGAAATCCTTGCTTCCGTTATTGGTTCATTATATGATGCAATGAAACTTTCCTGCTGCATTTGGTTCCCACTCCTTCACTGTCCCTTGATTCTTGAATATGAATATGGTATGACAGTAAATGAGGAAGATGCTCACAACAAAAGCTCCTCAGATTTTCTATTTTGCTTGTTGTTGCAAACCCACAACAAATACAAAAGAAATGATGAGTAGGATGTTTCCCCCTGAGGGGAAAATATGTTTAGGTGAAGGATTTTGACATTTAGAGGGATTTTGCAAACTGAAAGTGAATTTGGTGAGGGGTTTTATCTCCTTCCATGAAATCTTTGTTCTAAATGAAGACCCAAAAGAGGGGCGGAAATTTGGAGAAATGATATTGCAAGAGATTAATATTGTGGAGCAAGGTTTCTTCTTAGTCATCTTCATTTTGGAAAGGCGTTTCTAGATGTGTTTTGTTTGAGAGGGTTTTGGCATAGGGGTTTGTTGATGATAGTTGTTTTAAAGGCCTTGAAAGATTTGTTCCAGTAAAACATGTCCACTGTTAGATTGTAAAGTTCAAATGAACTCCTTTGGAATCAGTTTATCTCCCATATAAAAAAAAAAGAATTGGAGGTTGGTCCACAGTAGTAGATGATTCATATAATCTTCCTTGTAGGGTAGTGATGTTGAAATTTGGGATGGATTGTTGTTCTTGTATTGATAAAGTGCTCTGAAGTTTGAGAATATATGTCCTTTTCATGGTTCATGAACGCATACTTGAGATGAAAATGCATGAAGATTGTCTATTTTCTTTGGACTAATTTCTTAATGAATAATGGTGGATACTGTGGTTGATTTACTTATGGTTGACAAAGTGTCACCATAAAAGAGTTTTGAGTTTTAGTTGATATTTGTTTTATGCTCTTTTCCACAACTCCGAAGAAAAAAAATAAATGTGAAAAGAAAAGAAATTTTTTTGTATACAGACTTGCTTGTATACGTGTGATATTATTATGGGTATGCAGACTTACTTGCATATCGGTGCACCGTTCCATGTGAATTCGGTTGTACGTGTAGATTTAGGAAGAATACTTGCCAGTGATCGAACTTCGGGTGAGATGACATGTTCCTTGAGGTGGCACCCCACTTGGAACATGTACGCTCCGAGTGGTTTCGATGGCAAGGGAGGCACACTTGGGTGAGGTGTGTTCGGCACAAGGAGGATGGTGCCATTGTGGAAAATAAGTGAGATTTCTTTTTGTGTATGTGCATGATTACCTTAAAGGAAGAAACTAAATGCTCATTCAACCATTGAATGAGAACTACATGTCTTCCTAAAGTTAAAAAATGTGTTTTGTTAATATTTCAATAATAGTCTAATATGATTATGAATTGTATTGTTGTTGCATTTATGAGGATTGATAACTCATAAATTTTATTTATTAGTAATAAATAATGCATATTTATTTATTATGATGACGACACCTTTGCCTCATTGAGGAACTACTTGTTGGTGTGGTTGGTTATTGTTTTTGTTTAGTTTGATGTTATCACGTGTGGATTTATTGATTTTTTGGATGAAGATTTCTCACACCTGCTTTATTGCTGACCCAAGTGAGCTTTTGCTTCTTGGGTACATTCCTTTTGGAATGTAGCTGATTAGCCTTTCAGGTTTAGAGATTTTGAGCTGCGTTACTGGAGTTCTGCTAGTGAGCTAGCCACGCCAGTCCTTTCCGGGTTAGATTTTTATTTGTTTCAGTAATTAAATCATGATTAGTTGTGGCTGCTATTTGTTTCTGTTGTTATTGAATTTTCACGTCCCGAGTTTTGGGGGAAACGAATAATCCTACGTGGATTTTAGGATTTTCGTTTTCTTCAAAAATCGGGGCGTGACAGTTTGGTATCAGAGCATTTGGTTAGCCTAGGCTGGGGTAGAGTCTAGGTGATCCTCGGAATGTGGATATGGGAGAGTAGTAGTGTGAATGTCTAGAGACAAAGTGACAAGGGTGAACCTTGAACTTTTATTATTGTTTCTTTTTCTTCGTGAATCTCGAGATGAAATTTCTGTGACTAACTTATTTTAATGTCAATAGTTGTTGACATTATTCCGTGTCGTTTTCTTGTAGCGGTTTGTTATCTTGAATCTTTAGTTAACCCTTTTCGCGAATCTCGGGACGAGATTCTTTTGAGTTGTATATAATGTAACCCCTACTTTTCCAATGGCAATAAAAAAAATAATTTATGCAACTTAAAAAATTCAATTGAAAATTTTGTTTTAAAATCTTCTTTCGTTTGACAAATTATATTTTTCGAAATTCGCTTAACTTTCTTTCCTCTACCGAATCTCGGGACGAGATTCTTTTGAGTTGTATATATTGTAGCACCCTGTAATTTTTGTACTTATTGAATTTTTTTTATATTTTTGTGTGATTGTCTTCATTAAGTTATGGGAATACGTATGAGCTATTTGTTTGTCCATGTGATGTGTAGTTTTTTTATTTAAGAATTAATTTCCTACTTACCTTCCTCTACCGAATCTTGGGACGAGATTCTTTTGAGTTGTATATATTGTAATACCCGCCTAATTAAATAAATATAAAAATTTCTTATTTATTAATTGAGGCGATATTGTAATCTCATTTATTGGGAAAAAGATTTGTTTTGTTTGCCATGGCTAAATAGGATAAAGTGTGTGTGTGTATTTAGCCAAAAATTTGTAAGCCCTAATGTTGATGGGTTGTTACTCAATTGTATTTGGGTTTGGTAATGAGCTTTTATTAAACTAATGATTAGGGTTTTATTTTGTGAAGTTAAAAGACGAACTGCCCTTTTTAATTTAAATGGGGGCGAATAGCCACCCACCATATATAAAAAAAAAAACCTTTTTACTTCTTCTTTTTCTTTTCTCCTTCTTCCTCCTATTGTTCTCCTTCTTCTCGTTTTCTTCTTCTTAATGGGGGCATGAGAGAGGGAGAAAAATCCAGCAAGAGACCCTCGATCAAGAGACTGAGAACATAGAGAGACGAGATCGAAAGACAGAGAGAGATAGTGATCTGAGATCCCAGATCTCGTCGTCCAAGTCCTCGAATTGAAGATTGCTGTTTTGTTCAAGCCGATGCTTTTACAGTGGAACACCTTGCCTCCTTGTAGAAACCGTCTTACTCCGTGCCTCTATTTTGGAAACAGAAACATAGTAGCTGATTTCTATAACAGCCGACTTAATGGTTCAGATGTTGTCCCTGAAGCATGTGAGAACTTGCTGAATACTGATGCTGGAATTCGCTCCATTTGCGTCACCAAATTCAGCGCCAGTTGCTAGCAAGAAGAGGAGTTCAAAAGGGAAAGATGGAAATCGAGATGGCGAGTTGCAGGCAAGACGATTTGGGATGCTTGCGATGGTTGCGCAATCCTTTGCGATTTTGGTGAGTTTTCTTCATACTATAACATAGTTTTGTATGAAATTGTTCTTCGAATCAAGGTTAGGTATTGATATTTAATCAATCTTATTCCCCAAATTTCGTTCAATAAGTTTACTGATTTAGGTGTTTTTGCTAGTTTTATGTTAATATTTTCAATGGGTTTTCCTTCCCCAATTTGCTTGGTGTTGTTACTGTTAATATCTCTGTTATTTTGTTTGCTAGTGTTGGTACTGATGATACCTATCATACCGGATTCTAATAACAGTAGTTCATGTTGAGTATTGGAATATATTTAGGAAGTGGAATCTTTGCTTGTGTGTAATGAAATCCTTGCTTCAGTTATTGGTTCATTATATGATGCAATGAAACTTTCCTGCTGCATTTGGTTCCCACTCCTTCACTGTCCCTTGATTCTTGAATATGAATATGGTATGACAGTAAATGAGGAAGATGCTCACAACAAAAACTCCTTAGATTTTCTACTTTGCTTGTTGTTGCAAACCCACAACAAATACAAAAGAAATGATGAGTAGGATGTTTCCCCCTGAGGGGAAAACATTGTTTAGGTGAAGGATTTTGACATTTAGAGGGATTTTGCAAACTGAAAGTGAATTTGGTGAGGGGTTTTATCTCCTTCCATGAAATCTTTGTTCTAAATGAAGACCCAAAAGAGGGGCGGAAATTTTGAGAAATGATATTGCAAGAGATTAATATTGTGGAGCAAGGTTTCTTCTTAGTCATCTTCATTTTGGAAAGGTGTTTCTAGATGTGTTTTGTTTGAGAGGGTTTTGGCATAGGGGTTTGTTCATGATAGTTGTGTTAAAGGCCTTGAAAGATTTGTTCCAGTAAAACATGTCCACTGTTAGATTGTAAAGTTCAAATGAACCCCTTTGGAATCAGTTTATCTCCCATATAAACAAAAAGAGAATTGGAGGTTGGTCCCACAGTAGTAGATGATTCATATAGTCTTCCTTGCAGGGTAGTGATGTTGAAATTTGGGATGGATTGTTGTTCTTGTATTGATAAAGTGCTCTGAAGTTTGAGAATATATGTCCTTTTCATGGTTTATGAACGCATACTTGAGATGAAAAGGCATGAAGATTGTCTATTTTCTTTGAACTAATTTCTTAATGAATAATGGTGGATACTGTGGTTGATTTACTTATGGTTGACAAAGTGTCACCATAAAAGAGTTTTGAGTTTTAGTTGATATTTTTTTTATGCTCTTTTCCACAACTCCGAAGAAAAAAAATAAATGTGAAAAGAAAAGAAATTTTTTTGTTTACAGACTTGCTTATATACATGTGATATTATTATGGGTATGCAGACTTGCTTTCATATCGGTGCACCATTCCATGTGAGTTCGGTTGTACGTGTAGATTTAGGAAGAATACTTGCCAGTGATCGAACTTCGGGTGAGATGACATGTTCCTCGAGGTGGCACCCCACTTGGAACATGTACGCTCCGAGTGGTTTCGATGGCAAGGGAGGCACACTTGGGTGAGGTGTGTTCGGCACAAGGAGGATGGTGCGATTGTGGAAAAGAAGCGACATTTCTTTTTGTGTATGTGCATGATTACCTTAAAGGAAGAAACTAAATGCTCATTCAACCATTGAATGAGAACTACATGTCTTCCTAAAGTTAGAAAATGTGTTTTGTTAATATTTCAATAATAGTCTAATATGATTTTGAATTGTATTGTTGTTGCATTTATGAGGATTGATAACTCATAAATTTTATTTATTAGTAATAAATAATGCATATTTATTTATTATGATGACGACACCTTTGCCTCATTGATGAACTACTTGTTGGTGTGGTTGGTTATTGTTTTTGTTTAGTTTGATGTTATCACGTGTGGATTTATTGATTTTTTGGATGAAGATTTCTCACACCAGCTTTATTGCTGACCCAAGTGAGCTTTTGCTTCTTGGGTACAATCCTTTTGGAATGTAGCCGATTAGCCTTTCAGGTTTAGAGATTTTGAGCTGCGTTACTGGAGTTCTGCTAGTGAGCTAGCCACGCCAGTCCTTTCCGGGTTAGATTTTTATTTGTTTCAGTAATTAAATCATGATTAGTTGTTGCTGCTATTTGTTTATGTTGTTATTGAATTTTCACGTCCCGAGTTTTGGGGGAAACGAATAATCCTACGTTGATTTTAGGATTTTCGTTTTTTTCAAAAATCGGGGCATGACAATTTGGTATCAGAGCATTTGGTTAGCCTAGGCTGGGGTAGAGTCTAGGTGATCCTCGGAATGTGGATATGGGAGAGTAGTAGTGTGAATGTCTAGAGACAAAGTGACAAAGGTGAACCTTGAACTTTTATTATATGTTTCTTTTTCTTCGTGAATCTCGAGATGAAATTTCTGTGACTAACTTATTTTAATGTCAATAGTTGATGACATTATTCCGTGTCGTTTTCTTGTAGCGGTTTGTTATCTTGAATCTTTAGTTAACCCTTTTCGCGAATCTCGAGACGAGATTCTTTTGAGTTGTATATAATGTAACACCCCTACTTTTCCAATGGCAATTAAAAATAATAATTTATGCAACTAAAAAAATTCAATTGAAAATTTTGTTTTAAAATATTCTTTTGTTTGACAAATTATATTTTTCGAAATTCGCTTAACTTTCTTTCCTCTACCGAATCTCGGGACGAGATTCTTTTGAGTTGTATATATTGTAGCACCCTGTAATTTTTGTACTTACTGAATTTTTTTTATATTTTTGTGTGATTGTCTTAATTAAGTAATGGGCATACGTATGAGCTATTTGTTTGTCCATGTGATGTGTAGTTTGTTTATTTAAGAATTAATTTCCTACTTACCTTCCTCTACCGAATCTTGGGACGAGATTCTTTTGAGTTGTATATATTGTAATACCCGCCTAATTAAATAAATATAAAAATTTCTTATTTATTAATTGGAGCGTATATTGTAATCTCATTTATTGGGAAAAAGATTTGTTTTGTTTGCCATGGCTAAATAGGATAAAGTGTGTGTGTGTATTTAGCCAAAAATTTGTAAACCCTAATGTTGATGGGTTGTTACTCAATTGTATTTGGGCTTGGTATTGAGCTTTTATTAAACTAATGATTAGGGTTTTATTTTGTGAAGTTAAAAGACGAACTGCCCTTTTTAATTTAAATGGGGGCGAATAGCCACCCACCATATATAAAAAAAAACCCTTTTTCCTTATTCCTTTTCTTTTCTCCTTCTTCCTCCTCTTGTTCTCCTTCTTCTCGTTTTCTTCTTCTTAATGGGGGCATGAGAGAGGGAGAAAAATCCAGCAAGAGACCGAGAACATAGAGAGACGAGATCGAAAGACAGAGAGAGATAGTGATCTGAGATCCCAGATCTCGTCGTCCAAGTCCTCAAATTGAAGATTGTTGTTTTGTTCAAGCTGATGCTTTTACAGTGGAACACCTTGCCTCCTTATTGAAAATGTCTTACTCCGTGCCTCTATTTTGGAGACAGAAACATAGTAGCTGATTTCTATAACAGCTGACTTAATGGTTCAGATGTTGTCCCTGAAGCATGTGAGAACTTGCTGAATACTGATGCTGGAATTCGCTCCATTTGCGTCACCAAATTCAGCGCCAGTTGCTAGCAGGAAGAGGAGTTCAAAAGGGAAAGATGGAAATCGAGATGGCGAGTTGCAGGCAAGACGATTTGGGATGCTTGCGATGGCTGCGCAATCCTTTGCGATTTTGGTGAGTTTTCTTCATACTATAACATAGTTTTGTATGAAATTGTTCTTGGAATCAAGGTTAGGTTTTGATATTTAATCAATCTTATTCCCCAAATTTCGTTCAATAAGTTTACTGATTTAGGTGTTTTTGCTAGTTTTATGTTAAAATTTTCAATGGGTTTTCCTTCCCCAATTTGCTTGGTGTTGTTACTGTTAATATCTCTGTTATTTTGTTTGCTAGTGTTGGTACTGATGATACCTATCATACCGGATTCTAATAACAGTAGTTCATGTTGAGTATTGGAATATATTTAGGAAGTGGAATCTTTGCTTGTGTGTAATGAAATCCTTGCTTCAGTTATTGGTTCATTATATGATGCAATGAAACTTTCCTGCTGCATTTGGTTCCCACTCCTTCACTGTCCCTTGATTCTTGAATATGAATATGGTATGACAGTAAATGAGGAAGATGCTCACAACAAAAGCTCCTTAGATTTTCTACTTTGCTTGTTGTTGCAAACCCACAACAAATACATAAGAAATGATGATTAGGATGTTTCCCCCTGAGAGGAAAACATGTTTAGGTGAAGGATTTTGACATTTAGAGGGATTTTGCAAACTGAAAGTGAATTTGGTGAGGGGTTTTATCTCCTTCCATGAAATCTTTGTTCTAAATGAAGACCCAAAAGAGGGGCGAAAATTTGGAGAAATGATATTGCAAGAGATTAATATTGTGGAGCAAGGTTTCTTCTTAGTCATCTTCATTTTTGAAAGGCGTTTCTAGATGTGTTTTGTTTGAGAGGGTTTTGGCATAGGGGTTTGTTGATGATAGTTGTTTTAAAGGCCTTGAAAGATTTGTTCCAGTAAAACATGTCCACTGTTAGATTGTAAAGTTCAAATGAACCCCTTTGGAATCAGTTTATCTCCCATATAAACAAAAAGAGAATTGGAGGTTGGTCCCACAGTAGTAGATGATTCATATAGTCTTCCTTGCAGGGTAGTGATGTTGAAATTTGGGATGGATTGTTGTTCTTGTATTGATAAAGTGCTCTGAAGTTTGAGAATATATGTCCTTTTCATGGTTCATGAACGCATACTTGAGATGAAAATGCATGAAGATTGTCTATTTTCTTTGAACTAATTTCTTAATGAATAATGGTGGATACTGTGGTTGATTTACTTATGGTTGACAAAGTGTCACCATAAAAGAGTTTTGAGTCTTAGTTGATATTTTTTTTATGCTCTTTTACACAACTCCGAAGAAAAAAAATAAATGTGAAAAGAAAAGAATTTTTTTGTATACAGAATTGCTTGTATACATGTGATATTCTTATGGGTATGCAGACTTGCTTGCATATCGGTGCACCGTTCCATGTGAGTTCGGTTGTACGTGTAGATTTAGGAAGAATACTTGCCAGTGATCGAACTTCGGGTGAGATGACATGTTCCTCGAGGTGGCACCCCACTTGGAACATGTACGCTCCGAGTGGTTTTGATGGCAAGGGAGGCACACTTGGGTGAGGTGTGTTCGACACAAGGAGGATGGTGCGATTGTGGAAAAGAAGCGAGATTTCTTTTTGTGTATGTGCATGATTACCTTAAAGGAAGAAACTAAATGCTCATTCAACCATTGAATGAGAACTACATGTCTTCCTAAAGGTAGTGAGCTAGCCACGCCAGTCCTTTCCGGGTTAGATTTTTGTTTGTTTCAGTAATTAAATCATGATTAGTTGTTGCTGCTATTTGTTTTTGTTGTTATTGAATTTTCACGTCCCGAGTTTTGGGGGAAACGGATAATCCTACGTGGATTTTAGGATTTTCGTTTTCTTCGAAAATCGGGGCGTGATAGAATCAACAAAAAGTAACCATAATTGTCACTCCACTAATCTATGCCCACATTATTCACATTTCTTCTCCCTCTAAAAGAAATGAAGGTGGGGAAAAAGAAGAAGAATCAGTTGGGGGTTTAAGGATAAGCAATTATGAATATTTCATAGAGACAAACATTCGTCAAACCCATTAGATCTTACCAAAATTCCCATCAAAGCAACAAAACCTAAACACAATACAATCAAAGAAATTTGTGAAAGAAAACTCACTGTAAAGGTGAAGGGGATGGAGAAACTCACTTGATGAAATCACCAATGATTTGCGCAACCAACACAATCATCCCATCATCCTCTCGCCTGCGATTTCTCCCTCACCATTCCCAGCGCCGCCAACACCTCTCCATCGCCACATAGTTCCTCACGATCTCTCTCGCCTTCGTCGCCGCCGAAAAGGGTAAGAGGAAGAGCAATCTTGCTCTTCCTGTTGCACAAAAGAAGAAGGAAAAGGAGAAAAGAAAAGGAGGAAGGAAAAAGGGTTTTGTTTCTTTTTTTTATATATGGTGGGTGGCTATTTGCCCCCACCGAACTTTCGAATGCACCCACCCTCTTTCACAAAATAAAACCCTAATCATTAGTTAAATAAAAAGCCCAAAACCAAGCCCAAATACAATTGAGTAACAATCCATTAACATTAGGGTTTACAAATGTTTTGCTAAATACACACACACTTTATCCTATTTAGCAATGGCAAATAAAATTTTTTTTTCCAAATAATTGAGATTACAATATATTCCACAATTAATGAACAAGAAATTTTTTTTTATAATTATTTAATTAGGCGGGTATTACAATCCTTGTCCGATCAGCCTGCTAAAAATCATTGAAGAACTCAAAAACCTAGATGCCAATGTAGTCAATAACTTGACTAGCAGATGGATTGGAAGAGTTCAAAAGGGCCATCAAGAGGAAAAATGAAGGATCTTCAAGCCTTCAAAAGCAAGTTATTCTCTAAGTTCAAAAGAAATTTTTTCATCTCTCCATACTTTCTTTGTGAGCTTAAAAAAAAATCCAGAGCTTAATTTTTTAGCTTAACCCAAACCAAACAACTTATTTGTTTGAGGTAAAAAAACCTAAAGAGAAACCATTCATTATCACCCCAAGCCTTCATACTTGTAAGGGTGAAACTTCAATTTTCTATTCTATGAAGTGAGAGATTCGAGCTCAAATCTTTTCTCTAATCCGTCTATTCGAGAAACATTACTATATAATCCCAATGAATGGTAGTTAGTGTAAACTCTTCTTTGTCATGTGTGGGTTCTAGATCATTGGAAGGGTTATTTGTACGAGTAAGTATTACCCCGGAGATCCCAAGCAGATGACAAGACATTTTTGTGTTGCATCCCATGATGGTGTGATCTTTGGCCAATCAATAAGTCTTGTGGAGCACGATAATAAGACCGAGTTGTATCTCTGGGATCCCAAGCACACGTCTGTAAGACTTGGTTATGATTGCATCGTATTGGTAATCACCAAGGTGTTCTTATGACTCGTGGAGCAAAACACTTGGTTCATGTCGGTAACTCTAATTGGATCACGTCGATTTGAACTTGCTAGATTGTAGAGCATTTATTGAGAGTGGAACTCTCATTTGATCCGCCGAGGAAATAACTGGTTGGAGCCAATCAAACTTTGGCTTAGGTGAACCTCGTTATATCGGTGTATTTGTGAGGTTTTCTTTATCTTGTCGTTGACTTTATTTACTTTACTTGCATGCTAGATTGTCGTTTTACTTATGCTAATTAATTGTTCATATAGATCTCACAACTTGACCGCTTTATTGTTATTTAAGGGGGTTCAAAATCAATTTTGCTAAAATCTCATATTCTCAAACCAAAACTTGGATTTTGTTTTCAAAGCTAGTTCAGATCAATTGACTGATCCCAAGTCTTGAGACCTAGATTTGAGCTAAATTTTCTCATACTCTACTTTAGCCTACTTCCATAAGCTTTGAACTTTATTATTGCCAAACCTATCTGATGTAGTCAATTTATGCCCTCCTTCCTCGCCTTGACCTACACCTACACAAGTAGCACGCGTGAGCCAAAGACCATCGTGTAGCGGTCTATGACACTTCAATGCTTAAGTTAGATAAGGCTTAGGAGAGGTTTAAAGCTGTAAATTGGGCACTTTAGTTCATCGACCTTATCTCCCTTTTATAGTGTGAGAGTCCTTGTTCGGTTAGGCCTTTAGTGCCGTAGTTTAGGGAAAAAATCTTGCTGGAGATCCTTTCGTAATTGGGAGTTGTCCATGTAGGGTAGCTTCCCGACACGACTTGTGCTCCTAGATCTGCGGGAAAGGTTTTCCTTTCTGAGTGTTGTCCATGAAAGAAAGTTTCCTTGCATGACTTATACTCCAGTATTTGTTTCATAGTTGAAACCAAAGTATTGCTGGCATGCTTGTCTTGGGTCAATCCCCCGGATACTTGCCTTATCAGGGTTTATTCTTGCTTTATCAAGGCTTACGAGTATTGGGTTTTACCATATGACGTATGGACTTAGTGGCATGTTGCAATTTGGGTTTGACCTTCTGGATCCTGCCGATAGTGGGCTTAATGTTGTCTGGGCCCCGTTGGATTGAACATGCAATCAGACCTGCTTTGTTCTGTTGACGAGATTATCATGACATGTGTACGGTGTTGATCAAAGGAAGGTTTGATGTATCATCATCAGCTACTCCCCCAGAGTTGGTAGGCCATCTCATCGGTCTACAAGTCATTTCATGAAACAATGGTGCAGTCATGATGGTTGAGTCTGAGTTGTTTCCTCGAGCGATGAGTTTCATTAATTGGGAGTGCATCTGCTCGAAAGAGAAAAAGCGGGAGTTCTGTTTTCTATATAGATGTCCTCTCTGTGGAGTTTGGTTTCTTTACTCTTTCGATTTCAGAAACTTTGTTTTGTCGTACCGCATTCTGTGCTTTTGACTTTACTCAACCTGTATACTCGAAAGCTTGTACGATCTCTCATGGCGGGCCTGAATCAACTTTCTGATAAACTATTCACTACAGGTCACAAGTTCTTTGAGGAGAGGTTACTTTCTCAGTCGAGTTTGGATGTCCTCCGTAAAACATACAGGGTTCCTGAAGTTCTGACGCTTTTCACTCTAGGTGTTGATCTGACACCATTATCCCCTCAAAAGGGGTTTATTTGTCTTTACCAAAGTATGCTATAATCGGGTGTCTGCTTTCCTACTATCAAAGAAATTTGGGATTTTCTGACGTACCTTGGTATTGCGTCTACTCAACTGGTGCTAAATGGGTATAGGATTGTGAGGATGAATGATGCTGGTGTCCGAGTATCTTCGAGGGTGATCCAATTGCTCACTTTTCCTCGAGTAAACGAGCACATTGTGTGCGAGCTGACGTAGCCGGACTACTTTGGCAATCTGCTTGACGATTTTAAGCTCTGGCAAAAATTATGTTTCATGGCCTTTGCGGACTCGAAGTATTTCGAGATTGATGGTCGTCCGGTTGAGCAGGAATTCAGACAACTGAGTAAATTCAGTTATTTTTCTAATCTTGCTTGTGTTAACTGCATATCATATTGACCTTTGCGTTTTTCGTAGGGAAAGTCCCAACTTCACCACTTTCTGATAGAAGATGTCGCGACATGCCTCGCCTGCTGATAGAAGATGTTGTTTAGTCTTCCAATATCAAGTGCAACTGACTGTGGACTCATTGGCATGCGACTCCTACTCTTTTTAGGGTTTCAAAGCCAAAGCCCGAAGGTGGATCTTCCTCAAAAAAGAGAAAGTTCTCGAAGATTAAGATCTCGAGCCCTTCAAGAAGGGCAGAACTAAGTGAGGCGCTTCCTTCTCTTGTACGTCTGAAGTGGCCCCGTGCTATGTCTAGGCCCACTCGTGGGTGTTTAGCTTCGTCCGAAAGGCGTGAAGCTATCGAACAGGTCATTGACTCGTCCGCTGGGGTGGAGACTGTTGTGTCCGAGGGGCATGATGCTTGGGCAAAGGCTCCCATTTCCCTTCCTGACTTGGATAGGGAGTACTAGCAAATGGTTGGGGTTGAAGATGTAGCAAAGCTGAGTATAGAGCAGGCGGAGGTTCGGAACAAAGCGCTGCTGCAAGTGGGCATGTAAACTTCCTCTAGTGTAGGATTGGGTCATTCATTTTCGTTGAAAGATTTTGTTTGCGACCCTGCTAGACCTGTACTGTCATTCGTCTCGCTCTCGTCCCCTTTTTGAGGTGACGACGAATCCAAAGAATAACTCACTTCCTTCTTCCCCATCAACTGGCTTTGAGTCGGCTCATGTAAGAGAGCTGATCATTGCGAACAAGGGGAAAACTATAAATGAGGGCCCTGTCGCAGTAAAGATGGTGAAGGGCGATGCTGGAGTGATTCCGATCTTGAAGGACTTCCATCCGTATGTGCGGATTAGTCTGTTTGCTCCCAACATGATAAAGATGAGCAACCGAGCTTGGCATCAAGAGGTTGGCATCAGGAGGCACATTAGCAGATGGAATGACTAGCTGGGGAGGATGTCATACCTGAATCAAGTGGTCGCAGCTGGAACTGAAGTTGAGGCCGCTCGTGAGAGAGTATTTGCAAACTTGCAGAAGTCATACTCTGACGCTCTCTACGAGATTGAGTCATTAAGGAACCAACTTAAAGCTCACTTAGATATTGAAGCGGAGTCCTGACGCACAAGATCGGAGGCTCAGAAGGTTCACTTGGAAACGCTTAAGTCTGACCTGGCGAAGACAGTGTTCGCGAGGGATCGGTTCGAGAATGAATTAAATTTTGTCCTTCGTGACTTATAATTTGCCCGAGAGACTGTGGTTGGAGTGCAGGTTGAACTACATGCTGAGAGGGTCAAGAAGGAATCTGAATGGGCTGTCCGATGTCAGCAGTTGGAGGTTGATGTTGACTTTAATGCCAAAAGCGTGTAGACCATTGAGGAGCAGCTCCATGGGCGTCGAGCAGTCCAAGATTGACATGTTGTCGGGCAGGCTGGATCAGATGGACCGGGAGCTTGATGAATCAAGGATGCACGAGGAGAAGCTTCTTAAAGCCCAGGGCATGTTTGAGTTCAGCAGAGTCGTGCATGGAAGGCTGGAGCTGTTGCAGGTTATGGAGGAAAAGCATTCCGACTGGGATCTCTCCTATTATAAAGAGGTTGCATATGCGGAGTTTGGAGTGGCCTCTGATTCTTCTGAAGTAGGAGACGACCCTGACGAGGGTGTTCTAGAGGCAACACGTACAAATATGTCTCCTGCTTCTATTAAGTCCGGCTTTGTTATATCTAATTCTCCTCCAGATGAGGAGTGAGCCTTGTATTTTTTTTGGCTTGAAAATGATAATACTTTGTACTTGTACGTTTTTCTTTTACCTTCTTGCTAGCTTTTACCTGTTTTGTCTTATCATGACATTAATCATCAGACAAAAGGCTCTGCTAGGTCAGGAAGCCGTATGATTGACCTGCTAGTGAGAGTTCTGACTGCTTATGTTGCGATAGTTCATGCAATTATGATCAGAATTCTTTTAGAAATTGGGGAGTGTATTTCACCCTTTGCCTGGCGGTTTGGCTGTATGTTGAACCAGAAGTTGTTGCTATTGTAAGCAAACTAGTCAGACTATGGTTCTAGCACGTGCATCGTCATACATGATCGGACAATAGTCCTCGCTAGTCCTCCGAGTTGAGCTTCCAGAGCTTCGACCGATCTTTCGACTCGTCTTTACCTGCTATTGGCGGAATAGGCTTAGTTAGACCAGAGGTTGTTATCACCAGTTATAACTAACTACCAGGGTCGGGGGGTTCGATGACCATCGTTTACGATTGAACGGTGGTCCCTCGTGAGCCATCTTAATCAGGAGTCGATGGCACTGTCTAGATTCTCACTTTCCATTCCCATATTCATCTGCTCTTGGCGAACTAGGAATTGGAGTGAGCCAAAAGTTATCGTCAATCGTTCTGGCTAAACTTTGGCAGGGTTCGGTGATCATTGCCTGTAGTTAGCCAATGATCATTGGCAAGCCATCACGGTCAGGCGTCGTCGTGTTGACTAAGCTCCCACTTTCTAAGCTATCAGAATCCGTGCACAGCGAACTAGGCTTTGAGTAGACTAAAAGCCATCATCATCAGGGGCTACTGACTAAGCTTTGGTCGGGTTTGACGATCACCGTGTGCGTAAGAGAGTGATCCCTGGCAAGCCAACTTAATCAGGCGTCAAGAGCGCTAACTAGATCACATTTTCTAAGCCGTAAGAATCCTTTATTGGTGGACTAGACTTCGAGCAGAATGGAAGCCATCGTCATCAGTCATCACCAACTAAGTTTTGGTCAGGTTCGGTCACTATTACCCATGTTTGGACAATGATCCTTGATAAGCTGTCTCGATCAGGCATTAGAGCATGACTAAGCTGCCACTCTCTAAACCATTGACACCTTTTTAACGGACCGAGCGTTAGAGCGGACCAGAAGCTATCGTCATAGGTCAAACCCAACTAAGCTTTGTTTAAGTTTGGTGACCATTATCTGTAGTTGGACAATGGTCCCCGGCAAGCCATCGTGGTCAGGTGTTGAAAACGATAACTAAGTTCCCACTTTCTAACCCATTACTGTCTACTTTTGGCGAGCTAGGTGTTAGAGCAGACTAGAAGCTTTTGAAATCACTCGAAATTGACTAAGCTTTGGTTAGGATAAGATTTTAGGCGTGTAAGTTTGACTTGGGTGTCCCGACTTACTTAGTTCCCCTAGCGATCTGATTTCAGAATATGATCGATTGATTGGACTAGTAATAGATTGACTAGCTTTAATGAACAACGTCGGAATAATAATAAGGCGAATGCCTTGGATTTACTGACAATACTTTGTAGGCACGCTTCTTATTCCATGGGCGCTTAGGGTCCTCGTTGTTCATACCTTTGCATGTGCTGGGCCAGATCTGGCAGGGCATAAGCTTGGGCCCATTTGTTGGCGGGACCCAATTGGAAAAAATCTTTGTAGTTCAGCATGCCATGTGTACGACACAAGTTGCAAAATGATTCAGTATCGGTTACTCCCCCAGTTAATGGGACGGCGTGCAGTGTCATTAATTCGATGAATGTGGACTCATGCAGTTGTAATTGGAATTGTCATTTCTCATACGACATTTAATGATGATGTAACCGTTGGTTGATACTACTTCGTAAACCATCGCGCCTATATACACGCTAGTCGTTCTTTGTTTCAAGCATTGCGATGAGCGTTGTGGAACATGTTTATCAAATGTATCTTACCAAAGAATATGCTTTGGGTTTTTCTAAGGCCGAAGGAAGACCTTTGTTACTGGAATCTTCGAATGTTCTGACATTTGTAGCAATGAGTCTTAATAAGACCTGCTATTATGCGATGCCACCTGATCTGGGTGAGCATCTGATTGATTTAATGAGATCTTGTAATATCTTCTTACATTGCAAAGAAGAGTTACAGACTCCCCCTTAGGGGTTGGGTCCGTCTTCCATCTTCCGGTGCTCCCAGGGCCTCTCACGCCACCTAATCTTGAAATTATTCCCGTGGCTAGTTTTTGGGAAGCCGTTCCCACTGTATCTATTGGGCTTCATGCGTGACGCCACAGCCGAAAGGCAAGTTGGTGGAGCTGAGCTCTGATGAATGCGACCTTCTTTTTAGGAATGTTAACTCAGCAGCACTCCAGACGCTTCCCTCTTGAGGGTCATCCTCCTCTGCCTTTTTTTTTGTTCTAATTCCAAATTCACTTCGCAGGGCAGATTGGCGGAGTGCAGATGTCTGCATTTCATTTTGAGGTTCATGTTGCTACTTTCAAATCATCCTTGTAAGGTGATTTGACGGAGCAATGAGTTGAGTGCACTCTTTCGTGTTTTTTTTCAGACACTCTACTTTCAACACCTTCTCTTCTAGAAGCAGATTGGCAGAGCGAAATCTTTACGCAAGTTTCAGTGGATAGATACTCGCGTCAGACTTAGATACTTGTAGTATATAAACTTCTGTACTAGTTGGTCGGCCAGCTTTGTAATAACTTGCATTACAATCAATAAAATCTGTTCTATTTTTGGAATATGTCTGGTATGAACAATTCTTCTAAACTGAAAAAAACAGAAAACAAAAAACGAAATCAAAGCAATAAAATAATTTAAAATCAAAGCAATAAAATAATTTAACTCAGAGAGGGGACTAAGCTAACACGACCCCGAAGGAAGTGCATATAGTCTTGGTTCGGATTGTGTAGTCCCTCTAGTGAAATGTCTTTTTTTTTGTGAAAGCTAGCAAAGTTACTGAATAGTGAACTTCGTGCTGGCGGGCAATTCCCTGATGATTATCAGCTCTTAGAGTGGGTGCACATTTGCTGAAGTATCGTTACTTAGCTCTATATTGGTTTAGATTGCGCTTCCAGCTATGAATTTTGGCTCTCTGCATAGCTGCACTTTGGTTGTCAGGGCTCCTCCGCCCACGCAGAATGAGTATCCTCTTTTGTCTAAGCCCGGTCCCTGACATGTTTGTTCCGCATGCCCGAGCTGCAATTGGTAGCAGTTCAGTTGCTTCAGGGCCGCATAATGGATGTCTCTTGCTACTGGTTGATCTCCTCGGATAGTTCCTTGGGCCTGGTTGGTTTATATTTTATGCACTGGTGCATAGTGGAAGCTACTGCCTCCATGTGATGAAGCCACGACCTTCTAGGAATTATGTTGTAGGTGAACGGAGTGTCAACCACCATAAATTCTTGGACAAGAGGTACTTCCGCAATTGTGGCTCTCTCACCTCCACCATTAGATTGATCATTCCAATGGTAAGCACTTATCTCCACTGAATTCGACCATGGGGTGGGTAGCGGGGGTTAAGTCTTTTTTCCTGTAGTTGCATGCTGCAGAATGCACTGAAAAATAGGACATTGAGATAGCTTCCAGCATCCACCAATGCCCTCTTTACCTCTTACTTAGCGATGAGGACGAAGATGGCCAGGGCGTCATTGTGAGGAGAATTTACACTTTGGAGATCCCTATTCGTAAACGTCAATGGTGGGATCAGGCTCTGAACTCGTGCATGTTGCACTTGTCGGTCCTCGCACTGGGGTGGAGTCCACATCTCGGTCAGCGTCCTCTTGCAGGACTTGTTTGATTGCTCCCCCTTGGGGCCGACCCCATGAAGTACATAAATGATGCTAGGAGCTTCTTTTTCAATCTCTTTGACGACGTCTTCTTTTTCCTTTGCTCGGCCCTGCTTCTTGTCTAAGCCCAGGAACTCTTTGAGTTTGCCTTTCCTGATCCAGTATTCGACATCTCCTCTGAGGTTTCTGCAATCCTCAGTGTCTTGTTCACCTTATTTATCGAAGGCGCAATATTTGTTGTTGTCGAGTCAAGTCTCCTCGATACTTGGGGGCCATTTCAGTTCTTCCCAATGCTTTATAGAATCGAGGATGTCGGACAGACTGGAGTTGATAGGGGTGATAGATTTGACCCGACATAATTAGAGGCCTTGTCCTGCCTTGTGTGACCCGAGTCGGTCTTGCCGTCAGTATGCTTCCTTTTGTTCCCATCATCATCCTATTTTCCCCCCTTTTTCTTGTCCCTAGGGGCAGAGGGTTTCTTCTCTGATTTTGCCTCCTTCTTGGCGGTTAGCATCTCTCTAGGGTGATATATCTCTGGACATCCTTCAACAGGTATGCTATATTGGTTGGGGGGTCAAGAGTAAGGAAGTCATAGGACTTGCCCCTCCCCAGTTTCGAAGTGAAGGTCGTGATGCCAGTGTCATTACTACAGCTATCGATGAGGGTCAACTCATCATTGAAACTAGTGATATACCCTTAACGTATCATTCTGCTTTTGCTTTAGGGTTAGCAGATAGTGCGGGCCCTTCCTGATTCCTTGGCTGCCCACAAAGTGTGTGAGAAAGCCTTCGCCACTGTCTGTAATGAATCGATAGACCTTGAAGGAGGCTGTAGAACCAGGTCAGCGCTGACTTCTTCAGGATGGTAGGGAATGATCAACACATTATCACATCAGACCCTTCCTTGAGTGCCATTACGTACTGGAAGTGGGTAAGTGGTCGACTGAGTCTTCTGTCCCATCGTAAAACTTTAGCTTTGGCTGGGTGTACTTATTCGGTAGCAGTTCGTCCATAATATGATCCATGAACGAAGGATAGTGAGGTTGAACAGTACGTCTTGGTTCGTGGCCCCATTTCGGATGGGGTTGTGCGAAACATGCCTATCAGTTCTGGACGTTGGGTCTTTGTTGGTCACTCTTCCACCTCTGGTCTATTGAGAAGCTGCTAAGGCAGTGCGGCTCTCCTGAATGTGTTCCCTAGAACTCTTAGGGGACTGAGTTCTTTGCCACTCACAGTCTCCTTCTGCGGGTGGAGGTTTCCGTTGTTTGAGGGCCTCCACCACTTGTGCTATTTGCTCCATCTGAGTTGACAGTAGATCCACCCTTGGGTGTCGTTGCTACCACCGGCGTGGGAGTCTAGGAGGGTTCCTCTCGCGGTGGTGTTGGCTTCGACGCGGGTTACACTCTGTTGGTTCGAGCGTTCGAGGGTTCCGCAACATCTCCATTGTTGCTAGACCTTGTTGTCACCGACTTTCAGGTTATTTGGGAAAGGTGATACAACTAGTTCTTTTGAGGAACTCGGTTGTTCCCCTCGGATGGCACCAAACTGATGAAGTCGATTTTTGCCCTCCTTCCTCGGCTTGACCTACACCTTCACAAGTAGCACACGTGAGACAAAGACCATCGTGTGGCTGTCGATGGCACTCTGATGCTTAAGTTAGATAAGGTTTAGGAGAGGCTTAAAGCTGTAAATTAGGTTTCTATCACATACCTTAGTTCATCAACCTTATTTCCCTTTTATAATTTGAGAGTCCTTGTTCTGTTAGGCCTTTGGTGGTGTAGTTAAGGGATTTTGCTGGAGATTCTTTCCTAGTTAGGAGCTGTCCATGTGGGGTACTTTCCCTACACGACTTGTCCGACTAGATATGCAGGAGAGTTTTCCATTTTTGAGTATCGTCCATGCAAGGAAGTTTCCTTGCCTGACTTATACTCCAGTATTTGTTTCGTAGTCAAAACCAAAGTATTGTTGGTTTGCCTGTCTTCGGTCAATCCCCCAAATATTTGCCTTATCAGGGATTACTTTTGCCTTATCAGGGCTTACGCATATTGGGATTGACAACATGACATATGGGCTTAGTGGCAAGTTGCAATTTGGGTATGACTTTCTAGATTCTGCCGATAGTGAGTTTAATGTTGTCTGGGTCTCGCTGAATTGAGCATGCAATCGGACATGCTTTGTTTCGTTGATGAGATTATCATGACACGTGTACAATGTTGGTTAGAGGACGGTTTGATGAATCGTTACTATCTTTGAAGTGTTTTGTTGGTGTTTAAACTAAAGTGAAGTCGAATTAACACGTCGGTGATCCACACTCTTTAATGGATCTCAAGTATTTTGTTTTCTTCAATCCTCTGCAATCATTGTTCATATCCTTATATTGGTTCTGGAATAGTTTTCAAGTTGTTTTACTTGATGTTAGGAAGGTTGTAAATGTTGTAGTGATACAAATGACCATTACTCGTTTTGGGAATGAATGATAAATTACCGAATGGCATTGGCTGCTTGTGCGAATGTGTAAATACTAGTTGGAAGAAGTTCACATAGAGGTGAAATATCTACGATTTTTATAAGAACCTCGGTATTTCGGTTTCTTCAATCCCTTGCAATCATTTCATTTTTTTTAAAGGCAAGCAGGGTTTTATAGGATCCCAGAACCCATAATGATGCCGCAAGCTGGGTTTGAACCCATGACCTAGTGGTACCATTTGCCAAGCTCTAATCGTTGAGCTGTCATGCCATTGGCAATCATTTCATTTTAGTGTACATGTTTTGCGAGGGTTTTTACTATATTCACTTTATGCTGGGAGGAGGGTTGTGAATGTCATAGTGTTACAAATGACTAAAGAACATTAACTACTTATTCAAATGTAGACTTACTAGTTGGAAAAGCTTAGATAGTGGTGAAATATCCAAACTCTTTAATGGAACTTGGGTATTTTGGTTTCTTCAATCCTATGCAATCATTGTTCAATTCCATACACTATTTCTGGGAGGGTTTTTCAAGTCGAAGTACTTGATGTTAGGAGAAGTGTTGCGAATGAATAATGAAATGACCAAAGAGAGATTGCTTGCTGTGAATGTGTAAATACTAGTTGGAAAAAGTTCACATAGAGCCAAAATATCCACGTTTTCATAGTAACTTGGGTATTTCATTTTCTTCAATCCTTTGCAAAAATCATTCATTTTCACGTAATGTTTCGAAAAGGGTTTTTAAATACATTTACTTGAAGCTAGGTGGAGGGTTGTGGATGTCATAGTGCTACAAATGACCATTTTACTGGTTGTGGGAATGAACCATGGAATGACCAAAGAGAGTTGGTTGTTTGTGTGAATGTGTAAATATTAGCTTATAAAAAGTTCATAGAGGTGAAATGTCTACGCTTTTTAAAGGAAATTGTGCATTTCAGTTTCTTCAATCTTCTGCAATCATCATCATTACAATGTACTGGTTTCTGGAAGGTTTTAGATACATGTACTTTATGCTAGCCGGAGGGTTATGGATTTTATTGCTAGAAATGACCTTTGAACTAGTTGTGGGAATGAATGATAAAATTACCAAAAAGGGTTGGTTGCTTATGCAAATGTATAAATACTAGTTTGAAAAGTTCACATAGAGGTGAAATATCTAGGCTTTTTAAGGAACTTGAGTATTTTGGTTTTTTCAATCCTCCGCAATCATCGTTCATTTCTATGTAATGGTTTTGGGAGGGTTTAAGTATATTTACTAAATACTAGGAGGTTTGTGAATGTTGTGGTGTTATAAATGACATTTTTACTGGTCGTGGAATGAACATTGACTGAAGAACGTTGTCTGCTTGTGTGAATGTCTAAATACTAGTTGGAAAAAGTTCACTTAGAGGTGCAATATCTACGATTTTTATAGGAACCTGGGTATTTCGGGTTCTTTAGTCCTTTGCAATCATTGTTCATTACGGTGTGCTGGTCCTAAGTTTGTTTTTACTACATTTACTTGATGCTGGGAGGAGTGTTGTGAATGTTATAGCGCTACAAATAATCGTGTTAACTACTCATTTGATTGTATAACTACTAGTTGGAAAAGATTAGGTAGTAGTGAAATATCCACACTCTTTAATGGAACTCGGGTATTTTGATTTCTTCAATCATCTGGAATCATCGCTCTTTTCTATGTATTATTTTTGGGAGTGTTTTCAAGTTGAGTTACTTGACGTTAGGAGGAGGGTTGTCAATTTTATAGTGTTATAAATGACCATTGTACTAGTTGTGGGAATGGACGTTGAAATGACCAAAGAGAGTTCGCTGCTTATGCAAATGTGTAAATACTAGTTGGAAAAGGTTCACATAAAGGTGAAATATCTACGCTTTTTAAAGGAACTTGGTTGTTTTGATTTCTTCGATCCTCTACAACCATCTTTCATTTCATTGTACTGGGTTCAGGAGGGTTTTTAAATACATTTACTTGATGCTAACTAGAGGGTTATGGATTTTATAGTGCTACAAATGACTTTTTCACTGGTTGTGGGAATGAACGGTGAAATCATCGAAGAGCTTTGGCTGCTTATGCGAATGTATAAATATTAGTTACAAAAGTTCACATAGAAGTGAAGTATCTAGGCTTTTTACAATACTCGATTATTTTGATTTCTTCAATCTTCTGCAATCATCGCTCATTTCCATGTAATGGTTTTGGGAGGGTTTAAATATATTTACTTAATGCTATGAGGGTTGTGAATGTTATAGTGCTACATATGATCCTTTACTTGTTGTGGGAATGAACGATTAAATGACCAAAGAATGTTGGCTGCTTGTGCGAATGTGTAAATGTTAGTTGGAAAAAGCTCACATAGAGGTGAAATAACTACACAGTTTAATGGAACTTGGGTATTTCGGTTTCTTCATTCCTCTGCAATCATCATTCATTTCAATGTACTTGTTTCGGGAAACAATTTTAAATACATTTACTTGATGCTAGCTTGAGGGTTAAGGATTTCATAGTGCTACAAATGACCCTTTTACTTGATGTGGGAATGAACAATGAAATGACCGAAGTGCGTTGGCTGCTTGTGTGAATGTGTAAATACTAGTTGGAAATAGTTCGCATAGAGGCAAAATATCCACGTTTTTATAGTCACTCGGGTATTTCGGTTTCTTCAATCCTTTGCAAACATCATTCATTTCCACGTATAGGTTTCGAGAGAGGTTTTAAATACATTTACTTGATGCTAGGTAGAGGGTTGTGGATGTTATAGTGCTACAAATGGCCATTTTACTAGTTGTGAGAATGAACCATGGAATGACCAAAAAGAGTTGGTTGTTTGTACGAATGTATAAATACTATTTGAGAAAAGTTCACATAGAGGCGAAATATCCACGTTTTTATAGTAACTCAGGTATTTTAGTTTCTTCAATCCTCTACAAACATCATTTATTTCCATGAACTGATTCTGGGAGGGTTTAAATAAATTTACCTAAAGCTAAGAGGGTTTAAATAAATTTACCTAAAGCTAGGAGGGTTCCAAATGTTGTAGTGTTACGAATGCCCCTTTTACTGGTTGTTGGAATGAACGGTGAAATGACCGAGGAATGTTGGCTGCTTGTGCAAATGTGTAAATACTAGTTTGCAAATGTTAACAAATAGGTGAAATATATACGCTTTTTAAATAATTCGGGTGTTCATGTTTCTTCAATCATTTGCAGAATATCTATTTACCGGTTTCACAAAGTCAACAAGTCTGACTAGGTCAACCCAGTTTGACCAAGTCAATCCTTTCAAGTCAATGGTCTAGTCGTGTTCTAAATGAATTCCAAACAATATTTATTTTTAGTCTATGTTAAATAATATTAGGAAGTGTGAGTTTTCAAGTTATTTCTATTTTTAGATTAATTTTAATTTTGTATTTTATGGCTTATTTAAAAGCCATTAGAAATGCTCAAATAGAGTCCAATCAATCTTAGGAAGTCCCTATGATAGTCTAGGTACCTTAGAAATATTATTTTTCCTTGTTTTAGTAGGTTTCTAGTTTGTTTTAGTGGAGTTATCTATATAACGAGATTAGCGTACAACTTTTATAAGGAACCAATGAACCAATTAATATTCAATCAATCATTTTCAAGTTATTTTCCAAACTTTAGCAATAATATTGCTCTTGCATCTCAGTTTTTTTGAGTTTGTGATTTTAAGTTTCTGCTATGTTAAAAACACTACAATTTTGAGGTTCATTTGACGGAAAATGACTTTTAAGATATAATTTTTCACAAAATAGACCTTTTAGATACCGTACTTGACTTAATGACTAATTTGTGCCTACTTTTATACTTTAATGACCAGCAAAGACTCTTTTAATAACCTAGGTTAACCCATAAAGTTATAAGACATCTTTATCCTTCCTAAAAAATAAAAACATACTTTTACACTTTTATGGCCAACAAGGACTATTTTATTAATGATTTTAATTATGAGTAACTAATTGTTTTCACTGATAAGTTGATGATTTTTGCCTTTTTATTTGTACAATCACTCTCCAAAACATATCTAATGGAGCAAAAGTATCACATGCTTTTTATTATATATTTATTTATTATTATTATTTTAAAAATTTGTGGGGGAGGGTTGATTTTCAGTTCTAAGTGGATCACAGTCCTTACCTCTTAATGGAGCAAAAAAAATCACAAACTTGTTTTATTTTTTAGTTTTATTTTTTTATTTTTTTGGTGTGCATGATTTCAACTATAAAATGATCACAGTGCTTATTTCTTAACTCAAATCGTTAATAACCCCAAATTTTGAAATTTAAGAAATTAGTCTACACGAACAATACTCAAGTTTTTGGATTCTTACAAAAATTTGTGAAACAGATAAGAGATTCAACTATCTGTCATTAGAGATACACCAAAGCTGCCAAAATCTTTTCAGAAAGTGACAGTTGAAAATGAGGATGTTATCAAGCAACAAAAAACTATGACTAATCATTGTAGTGAGCTATAACAGGAAATAATAGTAATAATAATAATAATAATAATAATAATAATAATAATAATAATAATAATAATAATAATAATAATAATAATAATAATAATAATAATAATAATAATAATAATAATAATAATGCCAGTCATTTTTTGCTCCCTGCTCTGACCAATCCCCGCTGACCTGTTTGACCTACACAAGTAGCACACATGAGCCACAGACCACCGTGTGGTGGCCGATGGCACTCCGATGCTAAATTCAGACAAGGATTTGAGGAAGGTGTAATGTTGTAACAAGGAATTTGTAGCATACCTTAGCTTGCAAACCTCATGTCTTATTTATAGTGCAAGGAGTCCTGGTTTAATCAGGACATCAAAGGTGTAGATTAGGGAAGAAATCTTTGTGGAGATCCCTCTCTAATTAGGAGTCATAGAGTAGGAGGGAAGTTCCATGTTAGCTCCGTGATCCTAGAAACGCAGGAGATAGTTCACAATCTGTGAAAGGGAGTTTCCCTGTGTGGAAGATACTCTAGTGTTTGTTTCCTAGTTGGAAGCAAAGAGCAGCTGTGGTTGCCTGTCCGAATCAGATCCTCGAGATACTTGCCTGAAAAGGGCTTACGAGTATCAAGGATAGTTGTGAGACGTGTGGGCCTAGCATGCTGGGTGAGTTCAGGCCCACCTAGTGGGCTGGAGTAGAGCGGGTTGAGAACTGCTCGGGCTGGATCCGTATTGGGTTGTTGCTTGAACCCGTAGTTGCTCGAGATCATCATGACACGTGTACGGCTCAGGGGTGTGACCATTTTTAAGTATCATCAGCTACTCCCCTCGAGTTAGTGGGTCGTCACATTGGTTTGCTAAGTTGTATCTTGAAGGGATGTGTCGTTCATGATCATTGAATCTGAATCGTTGCTTGAACCGCGCGCTTGAACGTGCGTTGATTCGGCGAAAAAGAGGCGAGAACCCATCGCCTATATAGGCCATCCGCAGTGTAGTGTCTGACTCTTCTACTTTTGTTGCTTTCGAAGATATCGTTCTGATTAGAAGATTTTGTTCGTCTTCCCCATGGCTAGAGAATATCTTCTTGATGATGTTGTCTTGGCCGAGGGCCTAGAGTTTTTTGAAGATAAGTTGTTGTCTAAACCTAGTCTTGCTGAAATTCATACTAGGTTTGGAGTCTCGAAGGATTGCCAATGTACCTTCTAACGGGCGACAAGACGCCAATGTCGCCTATGGATGGTCTTATCTATTTACGAGGTATGTTTCAAACTGGAGTGTGTTTCCCGATTTTGGACATGATCTGGGAGTTCTTGAATCTGCTAGGGATTCCCCCAACTCAGTTGGGACGCAACGGATACAAGGTTATCCTCATGATTTTGCTCCGTGCTAGGGAGGTCGGCGTTAGCGTGACACCGCAGGTGATTCAGTTGCTTACCACTCCTCGGCTGCATAGCAATGTTGTCTATAAGTTGAGGATGTCGAAGTGCTTTGGTAGACTACCTGATGACTTCAAGTTCTGGCAGAAGTTTTGTTTCTTGGCCTCTGCAGATTCGAAGTATTTCCAATGCAAGGGTTATCTGTTCGAACGACAGTTCAGACCGCTTCGTAAGTTCGACTCTTTTCTTGAAACTTTGATGTGTTTGACGATAGATTGACTAATCGTTGTTCATGTTCTTCTGCAGGGAGGTTCCTCACTACTCCTGTAACTTTTGAGGAGCGAACCCCATGGAGAAATTCCGTGACTTGCCTCAGAGGGAGGTGATTGATGTAATCAGAGTTTCCAACTTCATCCGCAGTGGGCTGGGGGAAAATTGGCATGTAGCCCCCACGTTGCAGGAGAGGCTCACATCAAGTCAGAAGATAGGGCCCCTTCTAGAAAGAGGAAGGCTGCTAGGTCCAATGCTCTTGTCCTGTCTGATGTGGAGGAGCCGTCTGAGACGTTTGCTTCCATTATGAAGAAGAAGTTCCGTGTTAGAACTGGTTCGTCTTTGGCACGGCCCGCTCCAACGAGAAAGGAAAACGAGTTTGTTGGGGCCTGTTGAGGCGGAGTCTAGCATTTCCAGCTTGGAAGAAGATTATTTGCGATTTGCGAGAGTTACAGATGGGTCGAAACTTAGTGATGCGCAGGTCGAGGCTCTGAATGATCGTCTGGTCCGGGTTGCAATGGTGGCTTCTGCTGGTGCTGATTCATGTAAGGACGTTGTAACGACCCGATCCGCACAGTAACAATATTGTCCGCTCTGGGCTCAACCGGCCCGCAAGGCTTTAAAATGCGTTGTTATTATGGGGATTCGACCTCGCACATAAGTAGATCATCCCCCTCCCGCACCCAGGCGATGTAGAACTATGTCCCCCTTTGTAGCTCGTCCAACCCCTATTGGGCATGTTGGGCCTATTAGGCTCCAACCTTCACCCTCACCCTCAAGTCCGCCCACTCCAGGGTCTCACAAACATTCTAATAAAGGCCATTTTGAAGATTCGCCCAGGTAGTGGAATCTGATCGCCCCACTGATGATTTGCCTGAGAGTGGTTGTGGTACCTGTCATGTTTCCTATAGTCTGCGTGGCTCACTGTCTCGTCGAGGGCCACGGTTAGAAGTGTTGGAGAGGCCCTTGGATACTTCTCTTCTTCCTCTGCCTCCGGATCATATTGAGCCATCTTGCAGTAAAGGTCGGTTGCTCTTGATAAAGGAAAAGCCACGGAGAAGAGTCTGAGGACGGTGGTGACCGTGAAGGGTGGTGCAAGCATAGTTCAAGATTAGGGGATAATGCGCGGATAACCTCGCTTGCACTGGACTTGGTGAAGATGACCTCGCAGGTTTGGCCTCGAGAGGTGGATATAGAGTATGCTTCGAGGAAGCTTATAAGCAGGCGTCACAACTAGCTGATGGACCACTCTTCGAAACCCGATGAGGATTCGCTTGAAGGGTGTATGGATAAGGGTTTGAAGTACCTTATGTTGGGTATTCTCATATGAGCCACGCGGCCGTTGCTGAAACGAAATTTGAGGTGGCTTGTGAGAGAGTGTACACCTTGGAGCGTGTTTTTTCGCATGTGCAGAAGTTGTACTCTGATGCACTTCATGAAATTGAGCGGCTTAAGAAGCAGATCAAAAAGATGTGGTTGAATCAATCAACTATGGCCGTTGAGGCTTAGACGGCTCGCCTGGAGGACCTTGAGCACAAACTGGCGGAGGTAGTGTCCGAGAGGGACGGACTCAGGCAGGAACTGAGCCGGATATGTTGAGAAGTTGAGGTTGCGCAAAAGGCTACGGATAAAGCGTGTTCTGAGCTACAATCCTTTGCTGAAGAGAGTGCTTCAAGGGAAGCTGGCTAGGCCACTAAGAAGGAGCAATTGGAATCTGATGTGGATTTCTATGCTCAAGAAGCTAGGAAAGCCGAAGACCAGCTGAAGCTAGGGTATCATGAACTCAGTGTTGTGGAAAGCAGTCTACCCACAGAGCAATCTCAGGTTGATGCGCTAACTAGTAAGTTAGGGCTGCTGGAGTGCGAACTTATTGATGCAAAGGTACGAGAGGAAGAACTTTTCCAGAAACAAGGCAAATGTGAGTTCCGCTGGGTCGTACATGGCAGGTTGGAACTGTTGTCGCTGATGAAGGAGGACCATCCGGAGTGGGACATTGATCGTTATAAGAAGATGTCATTTGTAGACTTATCTGTCTCTTCTACGTCGTCAGACGAGGAGGATGGTTTGGTCCCTAACGTTCAGGTTGAAATGCATATGGATGCAACTTCCGCCCCTGTTTTTACTAGGCTTAATTCATTTGTTTCCGTGCCTTCTCTTGATTAGGAGCGATTTTGTGTACTTGTACTCTTTTTGTCTTGACCATTAATGAAAACAGTGTTATCCATTTTACGCCTTTTGTCTCTATTGCATGCTTTTCCGTTTTGACTTATCGTCATGTTTTGGCATAGGCTAGTTGAATCAATAGGACGTTGACTGGTATGTCTACGGTAGAGGGCTTGATCGCTTTGTATTGTGAATGACTTGGGTCATTGCTTGTTTGTCTGACTAGTCGGCTGTAGTTGTTGCCTTGGGCGAGCTGTGGTGGCCGAGTGTTTGTGCCAGAGCGTTCGTGCTGAGTCAGGCGCCGTAAGCTCGGGTAGGCATCTTAATCAGCTTGTTAGGATGACAATCCATTTGAGCGTGAAGGTGCTGACTTGGCTAGATTCATATTTGCGTCCGTTGGTTGAAAGGGACAACGAAGGTCATGTGGCGAGCTGCTTGAGACTCCCACCATCTGAATCATTTATGATCGATCAAGGCAGACGACATATTCGGTGAATAAGGGTTTGGCGACCAGGTTGAAGAGTAGTGGTCCCGTGGCAAGCCGTCAGAATCAGTTCGGGACTGATTAGGCTTCCACCATCCAAATCATTTATGATCGATCAAGGCGGATGACAGATTCAAGGAGTAAGGGTTCGGCAATCAGGCTGAAGAACAATGGTCTCGTGGCAAATCGTCGGAATCAGTTCGGGGCTGACTAAGCTCTCACCTTTCGAACCATCGATGCCCTCCCTATCTCCATGCACATCTACGGTGCCTTGTACCACCAGGCACTGTAGAAGAGTTCGACAACTTGAGATCTAATCTCTGGGACAACAAAACCAGACTCCAAAGACAACACAAAAACACTAAAATGGCTTGAATTACACTGTTTAATCAATTAAAACATTGAGAATTAGGTGATAGTGCAAATCTCAAATCTTTACTATGTTCTATAATTGAGATATGTTCTATAAATTGGGATAAATTAGTACCTAGTAAGGATTTGGGAAATAATAATAATTGTAATAATTACAACAACAAAAAGAATAAATAATAAATAAATATTTGTTTGGGTAGCAAAAACTTTACCTCCTACCTTGCATAGGTTACCTGAGACAACACAAACTATTAGGTGACATTTTTTTGCTAAGACTTGCTTTAGAAGACTATTAGGTGACATTTTTTTGCTAATTACCTGGGTGATAAATGTCAAATATCGTCATTTTATTTATAATTTTATTTTCATTTTCAATAGCATTCTAAAAATTTATTTTGTTTTTACACAAACTCGTGTATTTTCTCCACCGGGGGGGGGGGGGGGGGGGGGGGTGGGGGGTGTGTGGGGGGAGATGATCAAGGCCACACCCATGAGTCATTGTCCAAGATTTAAAAACTAGCCTACAACTCTGAAACCAATTTAATTTCTCAATAGTAACCTACACACATCCAACAACTCTTTTACTCACCTAAAAAATTAAACACTACTTATTTCCTCCATCACTGCTTAATTGTTTATTATCACACCTCCTCATCCTACATCCTTATCACCAAATCCAAGACCACCAAGATGTAATGTATGACACTCATAACAAGGCACAATACATTCACAAGAAGACCACAATAAACAAGGAATCAGTTGAAGATAAAAGACTCCAAGAATTTTGAATTTAGAAACCTATTTTTTGTGATTTTCGGATAAATCAAGTTTATTAACTTCTCCTCCTAGGTGTCGCTAGTTGCTTGCTTAGAAAATAAAGTTGATTGTTATTTAAGAGCAAGCATTCCAGATAAAGATGTAATTTTTGTTATTTTTTTATACTTTCTTTAATAAAAATGATTGTTTATTTTATTTCTACATTGTCTATAATAGACATGTTAGCTTAATTAGTTGTTTTCAAGGAGAAGATGAAGCCTCCATAGCTAAGGTCTCAATAGTTTTACGATTTTTCCTCTAGAGCGAACTTTAAAATGTTTCAATGATCAACCCTATAGATGAGGAGTTGGACGAATAATTACACGTGTCTAAGTATGTGTTATTTTCTTTTCTTCTAAGAGTTTTATTGTTAGTTGGGCCCTCCCTCGCTCCCTAGACTTACCCTAGGGATTTGTGAAGAAAAAATTGAGATTTGATTTGTAAGGAAGCATGTGAAGTCGGTATGATAGAGAGAGACATCCACAGACCAACTAAAAGAGCTCTCCTCTCCTTCTCACCCTTTCTTCCTCGTCGCACATAGCAAACACCATCTCGACCACCTTCTCTTCATGTCGCCAGCCATAGGTCCATCTCGCAGCCACCAACAGATCCATCATGCTACCTTAGATATCCAAAGATTGAAACCCTCACTGTCAAATCTCTCCGGGAAGTACTCTCTCTTCTCTATTTAATCTCAATTTCAGTAATTTTGGCCCAGTTTTGATATTTGGGAGTTCCATTGTTCAATTCAGATCAATGAGATCCATGGTTATTATAGCTTCATCACATATAACATAAACATATGATTCTTCTGTAGTTTCCTTCTCTTAAAAATTTTGTTTATAGTTCGTGCATTTGGTTTTGGTTTAGGTTTTGGTATTTATTATTTCATTGAATTCAACCCGACCAAAATACTAATCATATTGTTGTAGGTTTTATCTATAAGAATAATATTCTACAGACACACATGTATGCTCCATATTGATTCAATGAGAAGAAAAACAATCAAGAGTCAAGCGGAAGCGTAACTTGATCCATGATAGCACTTCAAGAAAGGGATGAGTCTTAGCCTTCCTGTTGATAACGTATGTTTTCTGTATATCTCTTTGTAGAAGGGAATTCCAGAAGAAACAAAACATACACTCAACTGGGGATCATAACCCTGTATTTATAACTGATTGTTATCAGTTATTCTTACCAATTTCTAATTTGGTCCCTCATCAAATTAGAAATTGCTTAAGTGTATCTACACATTAAGCCCATGACATTTTAATACCCTAGCCCAATTAACCATATTATATCACAATTCATTGGGCTATACTTTAAGATAGCAATACACATTAAATACATATGTGTGCCCACACATGTTGGATTTTTCCAACAATCTCTCACTTGGGCCACATATGTTGTTAAAAATGTGTATAACCTAATGAGCTCAAAATTGGCTATCACATATGAAGGTATTTCCAAACAATCTCGTCCATTGACTATACAGGTATAGGACTAAAGGAACTTTCGTCACATTTAGCGCAACTAAATCCATCAATAGTCACGTATACCCATACAATCAAATGACATAGATCAATCATGGATGCGTAGCACGGAAATTACATGTAACATGATCTAAACATGCCTATTTCCAACTGGTCCTACTTTAAACTTTATTTAGATCGAACTTTAACACAATAAACAAGAGTGTGAATAAACCGAATACTTTATTTCTGCAGAAAATACTCAAATACACAAAATGTGTCCAAAAAACCAATATAGAGCAATCAAATATACAAACTCTCACTAAACCAAAATATCCTTAAATGATATACCACCCATATGAGCAGTGTGCTCATGAAAGACATTGGGTGGTAATCCCTTAGTAAGCAGACCGCAATCATGGAGTTTGTCCCAATGTGCTCTATGGAAATATATTTATTTTGTACTCTCTCTTTCACAACCAGGAACTTTATGTCAATATGATCTGACCTAGATGAGCTATGTTGTTGTTGGTATATAGAACTGCTGAGTTATTGTCACAATATAACTTTAGTGGTCTCTCAATACTTCTCATAATGCGTAGCCCGATGACAAAATTTCGCAGCCATAATCCATGATTGGATGCCTCAAAACATGCTACATATTCTGCTTCCATAGTGGAAGAAGCTATGAGAGTCTGTTTGGCACTCTTCCAAAAAATAGCTTCTCTAGCTAACAGATAAATGTAGCCTGATGTGGATTTCCTACTATCTTGGCATCCAGCAAAATCAGAATCAGAATACCCTATGATCTCCAACTGATCTGATTTCTTATATGTGAGCATGTAATCCTTAGTTCTCTGTAAATATCTCATAACTCGTTTGGCTGCTTTCCAGTGATCCATCCCAGGGTTGTCTAAATATCTGCCTAGCATTCCAACAATGAATGCTATATCTGGACGTGTACAAACCAGAGCGTACATTAGACTCCCAACAGCTGATGCATAGGGAATCTCTTGCATTCCTTTAACTTCAAGTTTATTCTTAGGGCATTGTTTAAGACTGAATTTGTCTCCTTTAGCTACAGGAGTGTCTCCTGGTTTACAATTTTGCATACCAAATATTTTAAGCACCTTTTCTATATAGCTATTTTGCGATAATCCAAGAATACCCCGAGAACGATCTCGGTGTATCTGAATCCCTAAAACAAAAGAAGCTTCACCAAGATCTTTCATATCAAATTTCTTTGATAAAAATTTCTTAGTTTCGTGCAACATGTCTTTGTTATTAGTGGCAAGCAGTATGTCATCAACATACAAAACCAAGAAGATATGCTTACTCCCACTGAAATTATGATACACACAATTATCAACTGCATTTGTCTCGAAACCAAATGAGACAATTACTTGATGAAATTTGTGGTACCATTGACGGGAAGCTTGCTTGAGCCCATAGATAGATTTCTTTAGTTTGCAAACCATATTCTTTGGGTCTCCAGACACAAAGTTTTCTGGTTGCACCATATAAATTATTTCACCAATGTCGCCATTGAGAAATGATGTCTTAACATCCATCTAATGTAGCTCAAGGTCAAAGTGCACAACAAGTGCTATCATTGTCCTAAATGAGACTTTCTTTGAAACCGGAGATAAAGTCTCTTTATAGTCGATGCCTTCCCTTTGAGTGAAGCCTTTAGCTACAAGACGAGCCTTATATCTCTCCACATTACCTTTTGAATCCCTCTTGGTTTTGAATATCCATTTATGATCAATGAGCTTTGTATTTTTAGGTAATGGGACAAGATACCAAACTTGATTGTCTTGCATAGACTTGTACTCCTCATTCATAGCATCTATCCACTGTTGAGAGTTAGAATCTTGCATGGCTTGATGGAAGTTGATTGGATCATTTGCCATCAATCCATCATTTTCCTCATGTTCTTGGAGAAAAACTATGTAATCATCCGGAATAGCATTTCTCCTTTCTCTTGTGGATATCCTTAATGGCATTTGTCCTTGAGGTTGTTGAGTTTGTTCCTCTGGAACATTTACTTCAATTTGAACAGGGAGTTGTTCAACATTGTTTTGTTGAGGTTCCAGATCTGCTTCTTGATCAATGACAGGTACAGAAACATGTACATTGTCAAAAACAATAGTATGAGTTGAAACCGATTCTTCCTCAAAGACAATGTCTTTTACCTTATTTCTCCCCCCAAACTCAACATCCTCAAAAAATGTCGTAGTTCCCGTTTCAAAAATAGACCTAATTGCGGGATCATAAAATGTAGCCCCTAGATCACTCTGAATAACCAATAAAGTAGTTGCTTGCTGTCTTGGAGTCCAATTTGTTTTCATTTGGCCTATAAGGCCTAGCCTCAGATGGACATCCCCAAATGTGAAAATGCTTTAAACTAGGCTTTCGGCCTGTCCAAAGTTCATAAGGAGTCTTGGCAGCTACTTTAGTTGGTACTCTATTCAGGATATAAGCTGATGTCTTTATTGCTTCTCCCCAGAGTGATTCTGGTAAGGTAGAATGACTAATCATACTCCTCACCATATCTTTAAGAGTTCTATTTCGTCTTTCAGTGACACCATTCATGCTAGATGAACCTGGCATGGTGTACTGTTGGACGATTCAACATTCCTCTAGGAATTTAGCAAATGGCCCTTGACGTTGTTCTCCTGAACTGTCATATCTGCCGTAGTACTCTCCACCACGATCAGATCTAACGCACTTAATTTTCTTACTGAGTTGGTTTTCAACTTCAGTTTTGAAAGACTTGAATACATCCAGTGTCGCTGATTTCTCATGAATGAGATAAAGGTACCCATAACGTGAGTAGTCGTCTATGAATGATATAAAGTATCGTTGACCATTCCAAGAAGCCGTAGGGAATGGTCCACAGATATCCGTATGTATCAATTCTAAGACGTTTGAAGATCTATTAGCACCTAATCTCTTTTGTTTGGTCTATTTTCCCTTGATGCACTCAACACATACATCTAAGTCTGAAAAGTCAAGTGAATCCAAAATGCCTTCTGACACAAGTCATTCAATTCTAGATTTGGATACATGACCCAAACGACTGTGCCATAATTTCGCTGAATTTTCTTTGTTTAGCTTGCATTTAGTACCCCGTGAATCCACATGCAAGGTTTCATTATATGATGCAATAGTATCAAGCAAATATAGATTATCAAACATACTTAATGAACCAGTACCAACAATATTTGAATTCAATGAAAGACTAAACTGATTGTTTCTAAATGAACAATTATAACTAGATTTGTCAAATAAAGAAACAGAAACCAAATTCCGTTTAAAGGACGGTACAACAAAAGTGTCTTTCAAATCCAAATAAAAATCAGTTCTCAACAATAACCTAAAATGCCCTATTGCCTCAACATCCACTGACTTTCCATTTCCCACAAAGATGTATCTTTCAATATCATTTGGCTTTCGGTAGCTCAGACAACCCTGCATAGAAACACTTATGTGAGTGGTAGCACCAGAATCTAACCACCAAGTGCTTCTAGATACTGAAGCTAAATTTACCTCAGAACAGACCAAAGTAAAGAATGTACCTTTCTTGGCACGCCAAGCATGATACTTACTACATTATTTATTTCCATGTCCTAGCTTTCCACAAAAGAAACATCATTGATTTTCCTTAGGTTTCTTTTGCTCTGGACCCTTAGCAGCTTCATTTTTCTTTCTTTTCTTGCCCTTATCCTTAGAGGTACTTGCCAGATGAGTACTTTCAAATCTCTATTGCTTCAACCTTTCCTCTTCTTGAACACAATATGAAATGAGCTCGTTAAGAGTCCATTTTTCCTTTTGACAGTTATAACTGACCTTAAACTGACTGAAATGTGCAGGAAGAGATATCAATACTAAATGCACGAGCAAGTTGTTGGACAACTCGAGCTTTAGTGCCTTAAGTTTGGAAGCAATGTGAGACATCTCCATGATGTACTCCCTTATGTTTTCCTTTCCTTTGTACTTCATTGAAATCAAGCTAGCTAAAAGCGTGCTTGTTTCAACCTTATCATTTTTTGCAAAACGTTTTTCAATTTCAGTAAGGAAATCACAGGCCTTAGTTACCCCTTCAGATATTGCGCCTCTAAAGGCTTCCGGAATGCCGCACTTAATGATCATTAGACTAATGCGATTAGAGCGTTCCCACTTTTCAAAGTTCCTCCTTTCTTCAGAAGAACTTTCAGGCGTAAGAGTAGCGGGTTGCTCTATCCTTAGTGCAAGGTCTAGATCCATGCAACCAAGAACGATTAAGAAGTTCTCTTTCCAATCCTTGAAGTTTGTCTCATTAAGCATGAGAATATTGTTTGCATGAGCAGATATTGAAGTAGCAGACATAATAGCTTTACAGAGAATAAACCTAATGAGCATGCATGTTCACATCATAATCTTAATAAACAATCTTTAAATTCAAACAATTATAGAATACATCTCAAGATACCTAGCACAACATTAATATCAAGTCTTTGGACAGTAATATTAACTTGTAAGTGGTACTCTTGGTGTGGTGATCAAATATTGACAATAACTCCTGTCAAACAATAAGTCAATCTTTGGATTGGCTTATTATTCACATGGAAGCCTTATAATTGTCACATATTTATCACTACAGATGTGTATGTAATTCGGCCAAATATTATCCTTCCTTTCGGTCGGCTAATATCCGCATGAACTCACAAACACAAACATCTTAACATTCTCAATAAATTAATCTACATAAGAGAGACCACTTTGGTGACATCAATTAGTTCAATTAAATGTTAGACAAACTAAATAAGTCATTAGATGCATCCCAAAAAATATTTAAATTAAAATTTTTTAAATAAATTGCCTTGAGAAAAAAAATAATAAATAAATAACAGACCTAAGTAAAGTACCGGATTTATTTGATGTAAGGTCTATTATTTAATTTCTTGAATTTTTTTTTATTATCTGGGTGGCTCAGACAGATTCTGCTGGATGCAAATAGCCAACATAAGATAGACCGATTTTCTGAACTGGACCAGGGTGACCCATCTGACCCAGCAGGGTCTGGCCATATCCCAGCAACCCATCAGACCCAGACCCAACATCCCAAATGTCTTTCAATTAAGTTGTGGCCCGATGGAAATTTTCAAATAAAACTGAAGGGTCCAATGTAGGCCTTAATAATCAATTCAGTCCTTAATAAAACTGAAGGGTCCAATGCACTAGCAGGTCCAACAAGCTAAACTAAACCCTATTTTTTTAATCAAGATCAGAACGAAGCAGATCATGCAGATCTGAACGAATGAACAAACCAGATCTGAATGAAGTAGATACAGATCTGATCAAAGTAGATCAAGGACTCTGTGGCCCAATGGATAAGGCGCTGGTCAACGAACCAGAGATTTTGGGTTTAATCCCAGCAGAGTTGTTTTTTTTTTGTGCAGCACATTGCAGCATAATAAAGAATCACTTGATCGCTTATAATGTGTTCCTTAATTGCTTGATAGGACGAAGCAGATCACAGATCATTTTTTTTTTATCACACATAGCATAAGTTGATTGCAATGCATCTATATGATCTTGATCCAATCAAGCCCAACTGTCTCAAGACCACAATTTTAAGACATGAATGAAGAACTAACCAAAAAACCCTTCGACTGAACGATAAGTGAATCTTAAACTATCTATCCCAAATATCCAACTTCTTTGAACTACGTGATTTTCGTATGATAGATGGAATAGGAAAATAACAGTTGGATTTGATACAGAGAGCATACTAATTAAAACATTTATTTTATGATAAAAGTTCATCCTAAATATAATAATCTGTCAAAGAATCAATCATGGAGTAGGCTTTGATACCAGTTGTAGGTTTTATCTATAAGAATAATATTCTACAGACACACATGTATGCTCCATATTGATTCAATGAGAAGAGAAACAATCAAGAATAAAGCGGAAGCATACCTTGATCCATGATAGCACTTCAAGAAAGGGATGAGTCTTAGCCTTCCAGTTGACAACGTATGTTTTCTGTATATCTCTCTGTAGAAGGGAATTCTAGAAGAAACAAAACATACGCTCAACTGGGGACCATAACCCTGTATTTATAACTGATTGGGTTATCAGTTATTCTTACCAATTTTTATTTTGGTCCCTCGTCAAATTAGAAATTGCTTAAGTGTATCTACACATTAAGCCTATGACATTTTAATACCCTAGCCCAATTAACCATATTAGATCACAATTCATTGGGCTATACTTTAAGATAGCAATACACATCAAATACATATGTGTGCCCACACATGTTGGATTTTTCCAACAATGCATTTATAGATCATTTGTTCCATAGCTTCTAGTAGTGAGAGTTCCACTTAGAATGTCAACTTTTTTAGAGCAAACCCCAAAAGATAACATCCTTTTGTTTGAATATATGGGTTTTTAGATTTCCATTTAGAATTTCAAATTTTTTTTTTAATGTCTATGTGATTTGTAGTCTTTTATTTAATTATTATTGTGTGAATTGAGGCCAAAACTAGCTCAATTCAGATACTGTCATTTGTTTTTTGCTGAACTCAATTTAGATATTGTCATTAGCAGTTTTTTGGGTTCAGATATTGAAAAATTACAAACAGAGAAATGAAAATGACACAATGGAAACAGAGAAAATGAGAGGAGAAAACATGATTGAGAAATTTTATGTGTATTGAATGAATTCTCTGATGTACAGTACAAGCCTTTAAATACACGTCAAAACCAATATTTACAACAGACTTTGCCTAACTAACTCCAACATCCCCCCTCAAGTTGGAGGGTGGAGAGAATTGGACACCCCAACTTGCCAAGTAAGTAATGATGTTGCTTGGGGTTTAAATTCTTTGTGAACATATCTGCGAGCTGCTCTTTTGTAGGTTGATATGAAAGACTGATCAAACCATCTTGCAGTTTCTCCCGCACAAAATGACAATCTAATTCGATGTGTTTCGTGCGCTCATGAAACACTGGGTTGCGAGCAATATAGATAGCTGATAAACTGTCACACTTCAAGGGAACAGGAGTAATGGATTCCACAGATAATTCAGCTAATAGCCTTGTCAACCAAGCAAGCTCAGCAGTCACTCGTCTCATTGATCTATACTTTGCTTCAGCTGAAGAGAGCGCAACGGTAACTTGTTTCTTAGACTTCCAAGAGATTGGAGAACCTCCTAAAGTAATGAAATAACTACTGATGGATCTCCTGGAGCTAGGGCAGGCAGCCCAATCTGAATCGCAAAATGCCTGCAAAGCATATGAAGTACTGGTATTGAAGAAAAGACACTGATTGGGATTGGTTTTGATATATCGAAGAGTATGCATTGCTGCCTCATAATGTGGAACGCGAGGATCCTGCATAAATTAGCTTAGGTGCTGGACAACAAAAGCCAAATCAGGTCTAGTGTGTGTCAAATAGTTTAATTTGCCAACCAATCTTCTGTATATACTGGGATCATCTATGGGATCACCCTCACCAAGTTTGAGTCGGACTTGTCCAGGCAGGGGAGTAGAGGTGGGAGACAACTTGGAACAATGGAAATCAGAAAGTAAGTCCTTGGCAAATTTCTGCTGAGTGAGAATAATCCCATTGTGTTCTCTAAGAATCTCGAGACCAAGGAAGTAATGTAAATCCCCAAGGTCTTTGATCTTGAATGATTTGTCCAACACTTGTTTCAAGTGTATAATCTCAGTGACTTCATTCCCTGTGACTATAATGTCATCTACATAAACATCCACGAACACAATAGAAGTTCCCATTCTCTTTACAAACAAAGAGTAGTCATTTTTAGAGCTTTGGTACCCCTCCAATCTCAAAGTATCAGCTAACTTCGCATACCACTGTCTAGAGGCCTGTTTGAGGCCATATAGAGACTTCTTGAGTTTGCAAACAAGTCCTGGTTGAGTAAGAACTAGCCCTTTAGGTGGAGTCATGTAAATATCTTCATCTAAATCCCCATGTAAGAAGGCATTATTAACATCTAATTGATGCAATGGCCACTGTTTCTTGACTGCAACTACTAACAAGGCTCTTATTGTTGTAAGCTTCACAACTGGGGAGAAGGTTTCATGATAATCAATCCCTTCTTTTTGAGTGTTCCCCATTATCACTAAACGAGCCTTACATCTTTCAATAGTACCATCAGCTCTGTGTTTCACCTTATATACCCACTTGGAACGAATTGGTTTCTTACCATGAGGCAAAACAGTGAGTTCCCAGGTGTGATTAGCATGCAGAGCATCAAATTCTTTGCTCATGGCCTCTTGCCAAACAGGCAGACTAGCAGCCTCCTCATATGTGAAAGGTTCAGAAACATGTTCAATTGCACTTAAAAAAAATTGATTTTGTGGAGAAAGAGAAGAGAAACAAAATGAGTGTAATGAACTGTCATTTGAAGTGATTGTATTTAAACAAAAGGACTCAGTAGCACTAGCAGGACAGCTGCAAGCATTATGACAAACATAATCCTTCAAATAAGAAGGAGGATTGTGAACCCGGGAAGATCTTCTATGGTCTGACTGAATTGGTTGAGGTGAGGACTGAGGTAAATATAGTGGACTGTGCTGTGTTGGTTGAGCAGAAATGAGTTCTGTATTAGGTGAAGAGGTGAAATCAGTAGTAGGTGAAATGTCAACACCAACAGGATGGCTAGGAGTGGGGTTTGTAGTAGATGAAGTGTCAACATCAGCAGGATATGAAGGAGAGGGAAATAAGGGAGCAGAAGAAATGGGATTGGTAGATTGTGTATAGGGAAAGATGTGTTCAAAGAAGGTTACATCTCTAGAAATAACTATTTGCTTGGTTTCAAGGTTCAAAAGTTTGTAGGCCTTTTTACCAAAAGGATAACCTAGGAACACACAAGGAAATGCCCTGGGTTGAAATTTGTCCCTTCCCCTCTTAAGAGTGGATACATAACACAAACAACCAAAACTCCTCAAATTGTCATAAGAAGGTGGCATACCAAACAGGACTTCATGTGGAGTAGAACCATGTAAAACCTTGGAAGGAAACTTATTGATAAGGTAGGTAGCTGTGAGCACACATTTACCTCAATATTTGATTGGAAGGCCGGATTGAAATAAAATGGCTCGGGAGGTCTCCAATAGATGTTTGTGTTTCCGTTCAACAATGCCATTTTGTTGGGGTGTGTCAGTGCAACTAGTTTGATGAAGGATTCCTTTTGAAAGAAATAGGGCAGTAGCCTCTTTGCTCAATCCTAGTTTAAGAGCATTGTCTGAACGAAAAGCTTTGACCTTCTTTTGAAATTGGGTTTCAACCATGTTGAGAAAAGATTTTATAAGATCCAGGGCATTACTTTTGCTACTCAAAAGATGTGTCCATGTACATCTGCTATAGTCATCTACTTTAGTAAGAAAGTAAGCAAAACCATTGTAAGTCCTCACATGATAGGGTCCCCATATGTCAAGGTGAACAAGGTCAAAAATAGCTGAGGTATGTATATGGCTGTGGGGAAAAGGAAGTCTATGTTGCCTAGCTTTTGGACACACATCACAAAGAGCAGAAAATTCCATATTCTTAGGACACACATCATTAGGAAATATAGGTAAATCTTTGATTTTATTAAATGGCAAATGACCAAGTCGATTATGCCAAAGTACTATGGGATGACATGAATTGACATTACAAGATATAGAATCATCATGTAAAATTTCTGATGCTATGGAGGAAACAGAAAGGAAATTAGAACTGGAAATATCAGGCACAGTAAGAGTAGCATGTAACAAGTAAAGTTCTGCTCTTGCTTCACCAAGAACCACATGCCTCTTCATTGAAGGGCCCTGCACAAAGCAAAATGGTTGGTGAAAGTGACTTGACAGTTGAACTGAGCAATCAGTTTATGAATGGACAACAAATTATAGTGAAAATGAGGGACATATAGCACATTTTCAAGAATGATCTGTGGGAGGACTCTAACAGTTCCAATTAAAGACACTTTAAATTGCATGCCATTAGGTAAAGTAATCACATATGGTGACTCAAGGGTGGAAGTTTGCAAGAAAATACTCAAGTCATGACACATGTGGTCTGAGGCACCACTGTCAATGATCCAGGTTTTGAAAGAAGTGCAACTGAAACAAGTAGCTAAACATTCAGAATTTATGGAAGTACTAGTAAGGTTACCTGCAAAGTTCCCCGAAGCCACACCAGCAGTGTCAGTGTCAATCTTATCATTCTGCTTGTTGCTCAACAAAAACATTAACTGGTTACATTGATCCTGCGTGAATCCAGGCAATACACGAACTAAGTTCTACAGCTTGTTCTGTCCACCATCAGATGTCACAATTTGAACATTAGCAGCAATCCTTTTTTACTTCTCTTTGTTCAGCAACTTGTAACATTGCTCATAAGTGTGTCCTGGTTTCTTACAATACTTGCAAGACAGATTAGTTCTCTTTGAATCATTCCTTTCCATCTTGAAATTGTATTGAGGTTTATGGTGCTGCTGACCCCCTTTGTAACTATTTGCATTAAAAGAAACAGAATCAGCTAGAAATTTACTTGTAGCAGAGACTTCTCTTTGTTTCTCTTCCTGAAGTAAGATGGAATATGCCTGAGCAATTGTTGGTAAAGGCTCAAGCATCAAGAGGTTCCCTCTGATGGTCTTGTATTCCTCATTCAGACCCATCAAGAGCTGCATCAATTTATGATCTTGCTCATATTTAGCTAGAGCTGCAGAGGCATTACATGTGCACATTGGCAAGGAGATGACAGAATTCAACTCGTCCCAATGTCTTTTGAAAGATGTGAAATAACCAGCAATATCACTTGAACCTTGAGAGATCAAGCACATTTCTTTCTGCAATTGAAACAGCTTAGGTCCATTTGCTTGACCATATCTATCATTCAATTCCTTCCACACATCTTGAGCTGAATCCACATATATCACACTTTCAGCAATATCTTTCTCAAGAACGTTAAGGATCCAAGAAATTATCATGTCATTGCATCTTCGCCACTTAGAGAAATCTGCTGAAGTTTCTGCAGGCTTCTTGTATGTTCCATCAATGAAACCAAGCTTGTTTTTGGCTGATAAAGCAATCAACACCCCTCTTCGCCATGAAGCGAAACTCCTACCAGCAAATTCTTTGGACACCAATATCATCCCTGGATGATCAGATGGATGAAGGTAATAAGGATCTGAACTATCTGGTCCAGCCATGTCTCAAGAGTATTCAGAGGATTTTCTTCAAACACCTTATGTGCTTACTCTTAATGATCAAGAAAGAAAATCTCAGATGATCTGTGGTTAAAGAAACCAAATATAAAGAAATCGAATTTTACACAAAATGAAAAACAATCAAGAGACTGATAAAGAAGAGATCACTCAAAATGGATAGACATGATTCTGAGGATTCAAAGCAAAGCACTGCAGATATGACCATTTTTGTGCAAAACCTTCTTCAGCAAAAGCAATCCAAGTTCCAGCAAATGTCTGAATCTATTGTTTCAAAGATAGATGAAATAGGAAGCCGAATTGATGAGTTGGAGCATAGCATTAACGAGCTCTGATACCATGAAAAATTACAAACAGAGAAATGAAAATGACACAATGGAAACAGAGAAAATGAGAGGAGAAACCATGATTGAGAAATTTTATGTGTATTGAATGAATTCTCTGATGTACAGTACAAGCCTTTAAATACACGTCAAAACCAATATTTACAACAGACTTTGCCTAACAGACTTTGCCTTACTACAGACTACAGACTTTGCCTAACTAACTCCAACAGATATGGCAATTGCTTTGAATTTGGAGCTTAGTTCTTCTGTGTAGGATTTCCAATTCCACAGTTTACGACAAATTAAACGGATTTTTAATTTCAAACAAGGTGTTCAAGTATGTATTTTTAGAAATGGGTGTGTTAAACTTTATATATTTGTTTTATTGCATTCTATTATTTCTCTATTCACTCTTGTATTTCATCTTTGTTGTTGACTAGCTAAAATGACACTAGCGGTTTGTGGATGCTTATTTTTGGAACTTATATTTGATTATTCATTTTATATCCTAGTTGAGAGTTTTGATGAACAAAATATATGTGAAACATCCATCCATGCACTTAAGTTCCGTGTAGTCCTGTCATTTATTTGATTATCATAAATCTTTTGCTTATCCATTCTTATGCATGTGTTGCTTGTATTGCATATATTTATATTTTGTGTTTGACAAGTATGAAGACATCAAGCAATGGTTATTTTTATAGGCTTACATAACATGAAATATGTGTTGTGTTTATCATATAATGTTGCATTTTCCTTCAAAGATTTTCATTTTAACTCACAATCTCGAAAAAAGTTATGAATTTATGATAGTTGATTTATTTAATATGGTGAACAGTGAAAGTATGTTTTGAAGGCCAAGACGAGTCTATGGAATTCTGGAGTCCACCATATTTGAGGGCTCCATACCACATAATCTCTAATGCTTAAGGATAACTTTGATTAATCTATTCCTTTTTCAGGTCGAGGCCCTTGACTTGGATAAGACAATGCTTGAGAAAGTGGAAGAAGCTGCAGAGGCAGAGGACTGGAGACTTGACGATATCAAAGGTCTCCTAGGTCGGTGTAATTTAATATCTAACATGCTCGATAGGAAGGTATCAATTTTAAGTGGTGGTGAGAAGGTATTGTTCTTCAGCATGGTGTTAGTGTTATCTGCTTCTCTGTCAATATATCCTAGTTGTTAGATCAATTTTCTTTTCATTTTGAAGTCTCTGTTTTTAGCAAATTTGTCTTTTTAATAGTTACCACTTTGTTCCGTCTTTATTTGGATATTGGAATGTCTTTAGTTGCTTTTGCTAAATAAGTAAAAGATGTAGTGAATCTTTCATCTAGCCCCAGCCCCCCCCCCCCCCCCCCCCCCCCTTTTTGCTTTATTTATTGTTCATTTCTATTAATTACTCCCCCCCCCCCTTTTTTGATTTATTTATTGTTCATTTCTATTAATTATTCTAGTGTTGAGATAAAACTTTCCAATCAGAGAGTGGATTAGCACAGCTAATTCAACCGAAGGAGAAAAAGCTCCACCTTGGAACTCTTTGAGATGATCAAGGTCATTTCTTCACGGACATTAAGTATATCTACTTCATAGAGACCTACTCCAAAGTTGCTATCTGCACTACTGGTTTTCCTTTGGGTAAAGAAGCCCAATGATTCAAATTCGAAATCTAGGATTTTGGTGGAAGAGAAGATGAATAATGGGCAGGGGGATGGAAGCTCGAATCTTTCGAATATAGGAATGGAAATGAATGGAACGGTTATAATTCACAGCGCGTTTGCTCATTCTACAAGAAATTTCCTGGTGAGATTTCCCCTATCTAGTTTTACATTCCAGAATTTGATCGTATTGCATAGGAATGAATTATCTGTTGATTCTTGTTCAATTATTCCATACAATGGTAATACTATAGGTTATACTTTGCAAAAGTTGGTTAAAAATATTTAATAATAGAAGCTAGTTCAAGCTGCTTGAAATGATTTTGTTATCTTAGATTGGTGGATTAGTGGTTTTACGTTTTCATGTAATGTGATGTTAAGAAGATTGTTTTATGAATGCAGGGAAGTCTTTTACTGTAGATGCATTCTGCTATGGCTTTATCGAAGGATGCAAGGAAGTCTTTTACTGTATCACTGTACATTCATATGATTGCAATATTAATTGTGTTTTACTTTCCAGAGTGTGATCCCTCAGAAAGGCAGTTAAGTGAACTTGATCCTTGGCGGTATTGACCTTAATAATTCAGGCAGGTCGGCATGCTTTATTGAAGTGTTTTATGCATTAAGGTCGACCTGAAATATGAGCTAACCTAAAAAAAAAAGAATAGTCATTATTGGTTGGCGATCAGTTGACCATCTATATATCCATTGACCGTTGTTCCTTTCTAGTCGAATCACGAATGTGTTTCATGCCCTGCAAGCTAAGGGAGTTGTTCTGAAGTGATGCCTATGCTCAGTCCCCTGAATAACTGTACTGGGAAGGTATTTTGGGATTTAAATCTGTTTACATTAGGAGAAATGCTTTGAGCCAATTACAACAGAGGATCATTAGTAAATCTGGAAGCAGTGATATAATTTGTGTTAGTTCCTAAGAAGAGTATGGTGACATAGCTCATTACCTTCATTTTATTTGTTTCGTTAGCATATTTTCAATACAATTTGCACCGCCTTCCCCTTTTTCTTAAATTGGCATTTCATGTACCACTAAATGCTATATGTTATGGTGAAAATGCATTTTTCTTTGCATTTGTGTGTTAACTTCAAACTACGAATGCACAGATAGCACATCAACCTAGCATATATGTTTTGGATATACTAGTTCCAAGTATCCCAGATATAGAGACAGGGCTAAAGCTGGCCATAACAGGTATACTTCTGTTCCAGATCGATTATATCATATTTCTATCTTCAAGAATGCATTACCTTAGGTTACTTCAAATATGGTCGTTACTACAATTCTCTTGAAACTATTGATGCGGCCATAGCTAGGCAAAGCTATTCTCCTCGCCTTTCATGTAAGAGTTGCAAACATTCCTAGCTTCTTGCTCATAAGATTTTTGATCATTTTTGTTTGTGGTATCCATCTTAGTTGACATAATAATATTCTAAGGCTCTTACGATTTCTATCCATTCGTGAAAATTGACCCCTAGTCTTTGAGACACCTGATGGTAGGTTTTCCCCCCTTATATATGTTCCTTGCCTGTACATAGAAAACACTTATTAGAATACATGAAATTATTTAGAACTTTATGCTGGATTGTTTTATTTATAGAGACAGCTATTTCCTGGCTGTGATAGTTACAAGAAATCTCTGTGATCAATATCTGGTTACCACATTCTGGTACAACGTTTTTTATTTACGGAGTTTCTCGCTGAAAATCAGTTTTTTTTTTTTTAAATGGAGTTTCTCGCTGAAAATCAGTTGTTTTTGTTGTCATGTTAAAGCAAAATCATTGATTCCAGTATTAGGATGTACCAATATCTTTGTTATCCAAGGAACTCACTTCAAAAGAGACCATTTATAAATTATTGTCAACTTATACTCTCAGGGAGTAGCGATTCTAGAGGACATAATAATTATGATGTGGCTAAAGTTGTAAATAAGAAGTGTAAACCTTTCTTGATTAATATTTTAGTGCATGTCGGCAGAAACATCATTAAACCTCCTCGGAATTGGGACATTAATAGTTATCTTTCCCCAAAATCTATTTTAGTTTCGGCTCGAGCCACCTTGATTTAGCTAGTTCAAGCTGACCAAGTTGTGTAGCCCTTGAGTTGCATTGTAATGTTCTCAACGGATTGTGAGAGTTTTAAAGTTTCTTTGTACTTTAGTGGCCTAAATGGTCCCAAATCTTTTCTAGTCCTTAGTGTAATTCCAAAAATTTTCTTTTCATTTGAGAAGAAAAATAATAAACCTCTTGTAGGGTGGCAACTAACACATCCCGAAGGGGAGACAAGCAAGGTGAACTCGAATTCATAAGCTGGCCACACTGGTGTTCAATTTGAGTATTTCATATTTACAAAAATCGCCCTGATTTTTGCAAATCCATGATGCATTGCAGCGGGCAACTTTTGACAACAACTCACAAGTTGGAGCCAAACTTCAAGCCTTGCATACAAAGGAGTCTCCACCTACATATTTTAGAACAAACTAATTTACTTATGCTTTTTAAGATATTGTCGATGCATACAGATGAGTTAGGCCATAATTAATAACTTGTTGGCTAGCTTTTATACATTCAACCAACTTTTAAACATTAGTTTTTGGCATTTAAACTCAAGAGTATAGTACTATATTAATGATTTGAATTTTAGAACAAGTTTCATGTCTATCTTGGACAAGTTTCATGTCAATTTTGGATCTTGACAGGTTGTTCAAATGATTTGAATGGTTGAATGACAGGTTATGTATATGAATTTTGTGCAAATTAGTTGTTCACACTACACGAGAAATTAACTTTGATGTTTTATAATTTTCCATTGGTTATAGCTTTGAATTTGGCCTTGTGAATATATGTTGCATGTGATGCTTTTGTCTTGCAAGATTTTTAATATAACTTTATGTTTATATAGAAGGTGATGATGAGGACAATGAAGATGAGGAAAAAGAATGTGACGGGAAAGAGGATTTACTATGTTTATATGTTATGTAAGAACTAATGAAGCTTATTTTGTTTGACATTGTACTTATGTTTCTACTATGTATTGAATTAGTATGATTATCAATAAATGAGATTTTCTTACATGGTTGGATTCTATTTACTGTTTCACTTTTAATAGCATGGGTCAAAAAAAATAGCATAGACTTTTAATAACACTTTTATAGTGTCGCGGTTAACTAATTTTACAACACTCTAAAAAAGTTTTATAAAACTATGTAACAACATTTTTTAAACGCTATGGAAAATGTTACAACAGTGTTTAACACTATACAACATTTTCTAAGCACTATAAAAGGTATTACAACAGCCTTTTAAAAATGATATTAAAAGAGAACTTTTAATAGCATTCCAAAAATGTTATCATAGAATCAGACTTTTAATAACGAGGGCTGTCACATTATGTCATTTAACGCTATCATATCCAGTTATAGCATTTTTGGCATGCTAAACGAGGATTTTTTTTGTGTAGTGTAGTGTAAAGATATAACAACCTCTACATCCCAAGGTTTCATCACTCTTCACTAAGCTAATTGGTTTAACCAACTAATGGTGATGTTCTTAAAAAGAGGTTGAAAAGTATGATTAAATGGGAACTATAGTCTTAGAGAGAAGGTGAAAAATAAATACTATGGAGTTAAAAAAATAAAAATAAAAAGGTGACAAATCAACATACATCAACAACCTTACAAAAGGGACATATGGGGAGAATTGTCCAATAAATCACGTCCACGCATCTTGCGAAAATCTTACCTGTCAATAAAATTTATCTTTTTTTTCTCTCTCTTTCTCGGATGTGAGGTGAGGTGGGAGAATGGACCAAAGAATGAGGGAACATAGATGATGAGATCATAGGAAACAAAAGAATTGGCGAGGGACAAGAAACATGATATCATCATCTTACTTTTATATTATCATCATACATTTTATATAAGCATTTGATACGCACATAGTAGCAGATCAACAAAGTTAGACCCTTATCAAACCAAGTATTTATGAAGGAGCTATAAACTTACTTTTGGTCAATGACTTTCCACAACAATTTAACAAGATGGACTTGGGAAAAATAAACGTAAAATCGTCTATTGCTACTTCAGAACCTTTTTTTTTTTAATCAAATGCAAACACATGTACAAAGATTCACAAACAATGATGTTCCCTTTCGATTATAGTAAAAAAATCGATAAAATCTATTGCCTGGATAAATCTTAGGGTAATAAGCTTTTTGGTATATTAACGATTTGAGATGCTCGTAACAAGACCAAACAAATTTTATTCTTTTGTTATACCATATGGTTACTATGTTCAAGGGACATGATTACTTTTTATTATTTCTTGCCAGTCTATAGGAAATTTTGGTTAATAATTAATTAATTTGTTATTTAAGTAACCGAAGGGATGCGACATCTTGTCGTAGGTTCGAATATTACTTAATAAGGATTGAATATGTACTCATTGTTTATGTTGATTTCAGCATCATCTGGTAATGTAAAAATCGACAAAAAAGAAAGTTTAATTTGCAAATGACGTGCTAGAAACATCATCAAACACAAAATAATCCCCAATGAGATGATCGCGTTAGAACTAAATATGGTTGTTCACGAATTGCAGACGCAAAGTCAACTTCACCTTCCAGATTCAGTCTATAAATAGTAATCTTTCCTTTGCTCATTTCAACTTGGAAAAAATTCAAAAGGGCCATCAAGAGAAAAAATGAAGGAAATCTTCAAGCCATTCAAAAGCAAGTTATTCTCCAAGTTCATGAGAAGATTTTCCATCTCTCCATTCTATTTTTGTGAGCTTCAAAAAAAATATAGAGATCTAAGGCTTAATTTGTGAACTTAACCTAGACCAACCAACTTATTTGTTGCAAATCTAAAAGCCTAAAAGAAAACCCCTCGTTATCATCCCAAGCCTTCACACTTGTAAGTGTGAAACCTTACTTCTATTCTATAAAGAAGTGAGATTCAAGGTCGAACCTTTATCTAATCCGTTTATTTGTGAAACATCACTAAAGAAGCCCAACGAATGGTAGTTTGCCTAAACTCATCTCTGTCATATGTGGGTTCTAGCCCTTGTGGAGGGTTGTTTGTATGAGTAAGTATTACCCCTTAAGATTCCAAGCATCTGATAAGACTTTGTTGTGTTGCATCGCCTGATGGTGTGATCTTTGGCAAATTGATAAGTCTCGTGGAGTATGATCATAAGATCAAGTTGTATTTCTAAGATCGCAAACACATGTATGTAAGACTTGGTTTTGGTTGCATCTCATTGGTAATCGCCAAGGTGTTCGTAAGACTCAAGGAACGGAACACTTGATTTGTGTCGGTAACTCTCATGGAAGCACACCGATTTGAACATGTGAGGTTGTTGAACATTGATTGAGAGTGGAGTTCTCATTTGATCTACCGAGGAAGTGATTGTTTGGAGCCAATCAAACTCTGGCTTAAGTGAACCTCATTATATCGATGTCTTTGTGTGGTTTGCTTTCTTCTCCCCTTGACTCTATTTACTTAATTTGCATGCTAGATTATCATTTTACTTGTGCTATTTGATTGTTCATATAGATCTCACAACTTGCATGTTTTATTGTTATTTAGGGGGTTGAAAAGCAACCTTGCTCAAATCTATCTTCTCAAACCAAGACTTGGATTTTATTTTCAAATCAACCCATTTGACCTCAAGTCTTGATAATTATAGTTGAGCTCAAAATTTTCAAACTCTACTATAGCCTACCTCCATAGGCTTTGAACTTCATCTTTTGCATATCTATCTTTGAAGTGTTTTTATTGGTGTTTAAACTAAAGTGAAGTTGAACTAACACGACAGTGTTCCATTCTCTGAAATGTTGGTGAGATCATTTTTGTTTGAACATTGTTCCACAAAAAATTTCAAAGAACAAAATGATTTTCGAAAAGAGAGTCCCCTCTCTAGTGTTAGCTCACTTTCAATGTACTGATAAATTCTTTATTCTCAAGGTTTCCATATAGACTTAATGATTATTATGTATGAGTAAATCCATAAACTCATTCATTTGTTTGTTGTGATAGGTGCAATTGATCATAATTTTTTTATGAAAAGTTGTGAAGTCTTATTAGTGTAAACTAGTTAAATTATTGGTTATTGTGGATGTGTAATTAACCTACCTTTTAGCTTGATTCATTAGATAAATCGTTACTCAGTGTATTATTTGTAAGTTCTTCCAAACGGGGTTGGTTACTTATGAAATATGTTTGTCAGTTCAAGTATATGTTTATTAGTTCTACTAAATGTGAAGTGTTTTTCATGTTGAGAATTCATATTCATTCTCATTTGATTACAATTTGTGAACAAATTATGATAGAAATTGGATAATCATGGGTTTAAATGATCATTGGTTTGGTAATTAATGTGACATTGTCTACAAAAAATTGTTATCCACTTTCTAAGTAATTGTGCATATTTGGATGTTGTGCATGTTAAATTAATGTTGTGTGCACCCTTAGTTAACCTACCACAACACCATTGAGATGTAATTATGTTAGTCATATTCATATAGATAAACTAATTAACTTGCGGGTCTTCCGGAATAAGCGTATGTATGAAGTGGTTGCCTAGGAGGTCCGAAGGATGTATGCTTGGCATAGTGGTGAGTGCGATTGTGGTGCAAACTAAGAGGAAACTTATTTGGCTCATTTCCTATGATGAATAATACTGATAAAAGCATGACTGTTTTTACCTTGATATATGTAAAAAAGTATAATTTTGGTTTGAAAGTTTAGCTTGCAAATTGATATGAAAACTTGTTCTAAACAATATATGAATGCATTTTTGTGATTTTTTTGTTTCGCTTGGAAGTTTTATTCTATGTTTTGCAATCTGTCCAGATTCGGGGAAAAGTTAAAGAAATTCATTTTTCTTGTGGTTTTTGAGCTTTGAAAAAATTGAGCAGTGTTGTCTTGATAAAAATTTCTTTTTAAAATAACTTTATCATTTTGAGATTTTTCAAATTTTGCACCGTTTGGTCAGAAACACAAGTTTTTTTTTTTTTTTTCAGACAGCCATTTGTTTGTTATTCCATTTCGGCTGATACTAATCTTTGTGGGTGTAAGAGGGTAAACCACATTAATAGTTTTGTGCAACTTGGTTTGCCTTAGCTCTGATCAGATTAAAGGTAGGTATATAAGAAAATTTGTGTTTACTTTATGTTGACACACTTTAAGAATTGACTGCTTTTGTTATGTTGAGATGGTAGGGTAATGGAATTACCATCCATCTTAATCATGTGTTGAATAAAGGTTACAATAAATTTTGTATGAAATGTCTTGTGTTTGTGCTTGAAATTCTCATTCCAAAGTTTAGCTAACCCAAGTTCTCTTTTTGCTTCTTGGGTAAGTTCTCTTACGAACTTAGCTGGAGGCCTCTTGCTGGGTGTGATAATGAATTCAATTGGGATTTGTCTTCTATCTTACGTGTCAGTGGTAGTTGCCTTATTTATTATGAGGACTAAGAGCTAGTAGATCTATGAAATTCTTATTTGGCTTAGGTTGGATATTCATGACATTGTCTATTTTAGTTTGGAAGAATATTATTTACCTTGTTTTAGGCTGGATATCCATGGACAAAGATTTTTAACAAAGAAAGCTACATGAACCAACTTCACTCACATATATCTAATTAGAAATTTCACATATTTATAAATTTATGAATGAGTTGAATTTTTGTGAAGATGATATTTTTGCCTTGTAGATCATCCTCGCAAAACATCACAAGTTTTTGAAATCTCTAACTCCATCAGACGCAATCATCAAATTAACGGTGAAATTGGACGGTTGAAAATTTTGTACTATGTATAGCATGTTCTGAAACCCAAAATGAGTTAATTATTCCCCAAAGTGATCTATATGGTTAAGATATCATCCCCACAACAATGTATTCTGAAATTTCTAGGTGGAAGAAATATGTGAGATAAGTAGGCGTGTATAACTTTCTTTATCAAAATCTTGTCCATGGATCCCACCCGATTTATATACATATATTAATAGTCATAAGATCGCAAGGATTTCAAACATACACGTGGAATCCAAAGATATTCAAGGTACGTGCATGCTCGAGCATAATGGATGAGTATGTTTGGAGAAAAACCTCCAAATTTGGACTACATATTACAAAATACTTGAAATTTTATTAAGGCCCCAAGCGATTTAATGTGTCTTTTTGAATAATATATTTTTTTTCCTATTTTACATTCCTATCCCTAAAAATAAGTCTGTTAAAGGAAAACTAATGAAAAGAGTTACAATCCAATTGGGACATTTGCTATGAGTTTGGTGTTCATCACATTGCTTAGACCATATTATGTGCTTTTATTTTATTTATATATTTGGTTTGAGTTTGTTAACTACTTTGGCAAATAAAAACTTATAGTCACATCTTCGAAGATTGCAAGACTATTCTCTAATGAGGAGATTCAAATCGGATAGAAATCTTGATGTTTGATTTCATGAAGAAAAATTGATTTTCATTGAGAAACTAGTCATCCCCTTAGTCCAAACATCTGACACCTATAACGAATCTTGGTGCTCATTGTTCAATGAACACTGTTTTGTGACTTTGTATGTAAATTTTTTTAATTTTCGAAAATGCCCCTTATAAATGATAAATTATTAATTTGTGTGCAATCCTCTTAACACTAGAACAAAAATATGAATCTGCACACTATAACCAAAATTGAGTTTTAACAAAAAAAAAGTTTTACTGTTGCGTGAACAGTGAATTTGTGCTTATGCCCGTCATGTCTAACATTCAAATTTGGGAAAATGCCCTTAAAAATGATAAATTACACTTTTATATACAATGAATTCAATTTCATAAAAAAAAAATATATTATAAGGTTTTTTTAATACATTGTGAACAATCCTAATGCTCAATTTTAGGATTTCGAAATTGCCCCTCATCAAATAATTTATAAATATTTTTCATAAATGAACATTGATATATATATGTCTTCGACTCTAAATTTCTTTTCCCGTTTTTCCATTCTCTACTCTTAATAATTACATGTGAAAGCAATAGGCCAATGAAGAGTGTTGGTTATTTGTGTATTTTAATTAAAAACATTATTACACATTTTTACCATTATACACTTCCATATTTAAATTATTATAATCAACACTAGCCTCTTTTAAAAATTCATTAACTATACATTCTATAACTAAGCCCTAAAATTATTTATTTGAAAACCCTCAAATTATCTATAAATTATAAAACGCGCTTACATTTAACTTTTGGATTTTCCATTTTCCCTCCATATTTCATAATTTTACAATCAAAATCAACCTCTCTCAAACATTGATTAATTATACCTGTACCTTTAACATAATTTATTTGAAACCCCCTATTTATTTACAAACTATACATAGGCCCTTAAAATTACATATAACTATTTTGTTTAGAAATTCAATAATAATTACTTATTATTATTAAATTGTTGTAATAAAAATAAAAAAAAATACTGAATATCCATGCACATAGAGTGCGTCGACACCCAAGTTTTACTTACTACCAAAGCTTATGGTGGCCAGTCACCACACACTACCATAGTCTATAGTGGTCAGTCCTAAAACATTTTTGTTTAATAGTTGCAACGTTTCAACTACCATGTTGAACGAGATTGTCATTTTCTTTTCCAACTCCTTTAACGGGCCACTTCTTCCATCACCCGCGAAATTAGTAACTATGTACACTTGGGAGCGATGACAATGACATCGCAATTCTCCTCCCTCCTCCCTCTTCATTCAACCTTTATGTTTAATCATAAACTGAAGCTTCTAAAATATTGATACTAACCTTCTTATAAGTTCTAAACAAGGATTGTGATTTCGTTTTACGAGTTTTTTCGATTTCCTAATTTTAAGAAATATTTCAGTGTGTAACGAAAAAATGTAAAAATTCGAGGATACATGAAATATATAAGGGTATATCAAATATGTGAAAAAATAATATGCAAGTAAATAAATGTATTAAATACATTAAATGAAACCAAAATACCCATAATTAGAAAATCAAGGGTTAGTTTAAAAAATCAATATATAAGTAGAAGAAGTAATAATCAGGAAATTAGGGGTGGTTTCAAAAATCAATAAGTAATTATAATAAATGATAATTAAAAGAAAAACTTAAAATTTACGAAAAAATAATTTTGAAAAAAATCCTCGAAAAAAATGTAAATTTAAGTAGCTGGTTTTTATATTTTTTACGAAATTTTTTTTTTTTACGAATAAACCCTAAATTTTACGAAAAAACCTTGAAATGTTTCGAAAAAAACCCTCAAAAAATGTAATTTTTTTCGCCCCTTTCTTTTTGTAATTTCAAAAAAACGACGCGAAATTTTACATAATTTCACGAAATCACAATCTTTGGTTCTCACACGACGGTGTTCCAGTATCTGAAATGTTGGTGAAATCATTTTTGTTTGAACAGTGTTCCACAAAAATTTTCAAAGAACAAAACGATTTACGAAAAGAGAGTCCCCCTCTAGTGTTTGTGCACTTTCGATGTACTGATAAATTCTTCATTCTCAAGGTTTCCATAAATACTTAATGATTACTATGTATGAGTAAATCCATAAACTCGTTCATTTGTTTGTTGTGATAGGTGCAATTGATCATAATTTTTTTTATGAAAATTTGTGAAGTCTTATCAATGTAAACTAGTTAAATTATTGGTTACTGTGGATGTGTAATTAATTTGCCTTTTAGCTTGATTGATTAGATAAATTGTTATTCTGTGTATTATTTGTAAGTTCTTCCAAAAGGGATTGGTTACTTATGAGATATGTTTGTCATTTCAAGGATATGTTTACTAGTTCTACTAAATGTGAAGTGCTTTTCATGTTGAGAATTTGTATTCATTCTCATTTGATTTCAATTTGTGTACAAATGATGATAGAAATTCGATAACCATGGGTTTAAATGATCATTGGTTTGGTAATTAATGTGACATTGTCTACAAAAAATTGTTATCCACTTTCTAAGTAATTGTGCATATTTGGATGTTGTGCATGTTAAATTGATGTTGTGTGCACCCTTAGTTAACCTACCACAACGCCATTGAGATATAATTATGTTAGTCATATTCATATAGATAAACTAACTTGCGAGTCTTTCGGAATAAGCGTATGTATGAAGTGGTTGCCTAGGAGGTCCGGAGGATGTATGCTTGGCACAGTGGTGAGTGCGATTGTGGTGCAAACTAAGAGGAAAATTGTTTGGCTCATTTCAAATGATGAATAATACTGATAAAAGCATGACTGTTTTTACCTTGATATATGTAAAAAAAAGTATAAATTTGATTTGAATTTAGCTTGCAAATTGATATGAAAACTTGTTCTAAACAATATACTAAACAATATATGAATGTATTTTTGTGTTATTTTTTTGTTTCACTTGGAAGTTTTATTCCATGTTTTGCAATCTGTCCAGATTCGGGGAAAAGTTAAAGAAATTAGGGGTGGGCACGGGACGAGATGGACCCATCTAGGGGTGGGCATCCCATCCCACGATCCCATTCCCGTCCCGATCCCGTCCCGTCCCGATTTTTCCGGGTCTTAATGGGATTGAATAATTTCATCCCGATCCCGTCCCGTCCCGATCTAGAATGGGATGGGATGGGATGGGATGAAGATTTTCAATCCCGCCAATCCTGTCCCGTCCCGAACTAATTTATTAATATTAATTATTAATATTTTTATTTAATTATTTAGATCATATCTTTAGTTTCTGCCATAGATTTCTGAGGGAATTGCTTCCAAATCTGCAGAGTTCTAACAAAACAAAGTTAGATCATATCAGTCTAATCAAACGTTTGTATGTGCATCCCCAAAATCAACACGAAATTATTATGTCTTGGTTCAAGTAAGTTACTGTCCATTTAATTACACGAATATTTTACTAAGTGGTACTTGCAGCTGCTCATGAAATTAAACTGCACTCAAATAACCAAAACAATAAGAAAGTTGCAGAGACTAAGTAGCACTACTTGCATCAGTCCAACTTGCAGACTTCCAACTTGCATCAGTCCAACTTGCAGAATATAGCATTACTTGCATTCTTCGAATATAGCACTACTTGCATTCTTCAAAGCCCTCATTGGTTCATTGATTTATACCTCTTCCTTGTAAAAAATACAGTCACTATCATATAAGAAAGACAATAATCACGTACCTGAAGTTCAAAACCATTAGTGGCAAAATCACCAAAAGTGCTTCCATTTTCACAGTTGCCAAGCAAATTATAAAATGCAATGTAAGGTGCTCCACATTTCAATGTAAGTTGATAATATGTTCAAAATGTATTCTCCAGATTAGCACGCTGATCCCGTCCCGTCCCGAACCCGTTTGGGATGGGACGAGGTCGGGATGGGGTTTTTCCCATCCCGTCCCGTCTCGATCCCGTATGAACGGGATGGGATAGGGATGGGTATATCTCGTCCCATCCCGTCCCGTGCCCACCCCTAGACCCATCCCGTTCATTCGAGATCGGGACGGGACGGGACGGGATGGGATAGACCTCATCCCATCTCAAACGGGATCGGGACGGGACGAGACGGGATGAGCATGCACTAAATAGTCCTCCAATAAAAAATAACAAAAAGAGTTTTATCTCACATTACTCACACACCAATAATGTCAAATTTATATATATATATATATAACTTACATCATAAATAATAATAGATATTAAATAATTAAATATTAAACTTTTTTTTGAAAGGCAAATAAATATTAAATTTCATTTAGAATTAATGATTCAATTCATTTAGATTTCATATAGATATTCATCTTACATTGATTGAATTTCAACACATCCTAAACTTTAATTTAGAAAAGTATTTTGATTAAAATTAATAATAAAAAATATTAAATAAATAAATTCGAGGCAGGATGGGATAGGCGGGATTAAAAATCTCCATCTCGATCCCATCCCACTCTAGATCGGGACGGGACGTGATCGGGATGAGTTTGATCAATCCCAAAAGGACCCAAAAAAATCGGGACGGGATAGGACGCGCGGGTTCGGGATCGCAGGATGGGATGCCCACCCCTAAAAGAAATTCATTTTTCTTGTTTTCTTTGAGCTTTGAAAAATATTGAGCCGCGTAGTCTTGATAAAAATTTCTTTTTAAAAATAATTTTATCATTTTGAGATTTTTCAAATTTTTTAGACAACCATTTGTTTGTTATTCCATTTCGGCTGATACTAATCTTTGTGGGTGTAAGAGGGTAAACCACATTAATAGTTTTGTGCAACTTGGTTTGCCTTAGCTCTGATCAGATTAAAGGTAGGTATATAAGAAAATTTGTGTTTACTTTATGTTGACACACTTTAAGAATTGACTGCTTTTGTTATGTTGAGATGGTAGGGTAATGGAATTACCATCCATCTTAATCATGTGTTGAATAAAGGTTACAATAAATTTTGTATGAAATGTCTTGTGTTTGTGCTTGAAATTCTCATACCAACGTTTAGCTTACCCAAGTTGTCATTTTGTTTCTTGGGTAAGTTCTCTAATGAACTTAGCTACAGGGCATTTGTAGGGTGTGATAATGAATTTTATTGGAATTTGTCCTCTAGCTTATGTGTCAGTGGTAGTTGCCTTATTTACTATGAGGACTAAGAGCTAGTAGATCTATGAAATTTTTATTAGGTTTAGGTCAGATATTCATGACATTGTCTATTTAGTTTGGAAGTATATTATTCACCTTGTTTTAGGCTGGATATCCAGGGACAAAGATTTTTGACAAAGAAAGTTACACGAACCAACTTTACTCTCATATATCTAATTAGAAATTTCACATATTTAGAAATTTCTGAATGAGTTTTTGTGGGGATGATATTTTTGCCTTGTGGATCATCCTCGTAAAACATCACAAGTTTTTTAAATCTCTAACTCCATCAGATGCAATCAACAAATTAACAGTGAAACTGGACGGTTGAAAATTTTGTACCTTGTATAGCAAGTTCTGGAACCCAAAATGAGTTAATTATTCCCCAGAGAGATATCATCCCCAAAACAATGTATCGTGAAATTTCTAGGTGGGAGAAATATGTGAGTGAAGTAGGTGTGTGTAACTTTTTTTCAAAAATATGTCCATGGATCCCACCCGATTTATATACATTTATTAATAGTCATTGGATCGCAAATATTTCAAAAATACACATGGAATCCAAAGATATTCGGGGTACGTACATGCTGGAGCATAATGGATGAGTATGTTTGAAGAAAAACCTCCAAATTTGCACTACATATTACAAAATACTTGAAAATTTCTTATGCCCCCGAGCCAATTACACTGTATTTTTGAATAATATCATTTTTTTTCTTATTTTACATTCCTATCCCTAAAAAAAGTTTGTTAAAGGAAAACTAATGTAAAGAGCGACAATGCAATTGGGACATTTGCTATGAGTTTGGTGTTCATCACATTGCTTAGACCATATTATGTGCTTTTGTTTGATTTATATATTTGGTTTGAGTTTGTAAACCACTTTGGCAAATAAAAACTTATAGTCACCTCTTCGAAGATTGCAAGACTATTCTCTAATGAGGAGATTCAAATCAAATAGAAATCTTGATGTTTGATTTCATGAAGAAGATTTGATTTTCATTGATAAACTAGTCATCCCCTTAGTCCAAACATCTGACACCTATAACGAATCTTGGTGCTCACTGTTCAATGAACACTTTTTTTTATTTTCGAAAATGCACCTTATAAATGATAAGTTATTATTTTGCGTACAATCCTCTTAACACTATAACAAAAATATGAATCTGCACACTATAACCAAAATTGAGTTTTTACAAAAAAAAAAGTTTTACTGTTGTGTGAACAGTGAATTTGTGCTTATGCCCATCATGTCTAACATTCGAATTTCGGAAAATGCCCCTCATAAAATGATAAGTACTCTTTTATATACAATGAATTCAATTTCATAAAAAAATATTATAAAGTTTTTTTAAAACATTGTGAACAATCCTAATGCTCAATTTTAGGATTCCGAAATTGCCCCTCTTCAAATAATATATAACGATTTTTCCTAAATGAACACTGATATATATGTTTTCAACTCTAAACTTCTTTTCCCGTTTTGCCATTCCCTATTCTTAATAATTACATGTGAAAGCAATAAGCCAATGAAGAGTGTCAGTTGTTTGTGTTTTTTAATTAAAAACACTATTACACATTTTTACCATTTTACCCTTCCATATTTAAATTATTATAATCAACACTAGCCTCCTATAAACATTCATTAACTACACAGTCTATACCTAAGCCCTAAAATATTTGATTTGAAAACCCTCAAATTATCTCTAAATTATATAAAATAAAATAAATAAATAAATAAAAAACACTTACACTTAACTTTTGAAATTTTCCATTTGCTCTCTATATTTCATAATTTTACAATCAAAATCAGTCTCTCTCAAACATTGATTAATTATACATGTGCCCTTAACATAATTTATTTGAAGCTCCCTATTTATTTATAAACTATACATAGGCCCTTAAAATTATATATAATTATTTTGTTTAGAAATTCAATAATAATTTCTTATTATTATTGAATTAGTGTAATAAAATAAAATAAAACTACTGAATATAGGCTCACGTAGAGCACGTCGACATCCTAGTTTTTACGTGCGCGTCGACACCTTAGTTTTTCTTACTACCAAAGCTTATGGTGGTAAGTCACCACGCACTACCATAGACTATAGAGGTCTGTCCTAAAACGTTTTTGTTTAATAGTTGCAACGTTTCAACTACGATGTTGAATGAGATTGACATTTCTTTTTTCAATTCCTTTGACTGTGCCACTTCTTCCATCACCCGTGAGATTAATAACTATGTACACTTGGAGCGATGACAATAACATCACAATTCTCTTCACTCTTCATTCGACCTTCATGTTTAATCATTAACTGAAGCTTTGAAAATATTGATGCTAACTTCTTCTTCTAAGTTCTAAACAAGGATTGTAAAGGAAAAACGTAAAATTTCGAGGATACATGAAATATATATTTCAAGGGTATATTAAATATGTGAAAAAATAATATGCAAGTAAATAAATGAAACCAAAATACCTAAAATTAGAAAATCAAGGGGTAGTTTAAAAATCAATATTTAAGTAGAAGAAGCGGTAATTATGAAATTAGGGGGTGGTTTCAAAAATCAATAAATAATTATAATAAATGATAATTAAAAGAAAAAACTCGAAATTTGTGAAAAATCCTCAAAAAATGTAAATTTAAGTAGCTTTTTTTTTGTATTTTTAGGAAAAAACAAAATTTACGAAAAAACCTCGATTTTTTTTTGAAAAAAAACCCTAAAAAATGTATTTTCTTTTGCCCATTTTCTTTTCGTAATTTCAAAAAAATGAAAATTTCGGCGTATAATTTTGCAAAATCACAATCCTTAGTTCTGAAAATACCCACGAGATTAGTAAGTATGTGCACTTGAGCAATGACAGTGACATCCAAATCCTCCATCCCCTTCCTTCAACCTTTGTGTTTGATCATTCGTCAAAGTTTTTTTTAAATATTGATACTCCCTTCTTCTTCTTCTTCTTAGAATCCCAGCAAAAGATGCACGAAACTGTCATGACCTGAAGACTTGCAAAAGAAGCATCTGTTAGGCGGGGAAAAGAAGCAGCAAATTCAAATTAAAAATAAAACATCTTGTAATTTTTTAGTTCTGTTAGTTAATGGTCACGTGAGCCAGACACGTTGCACTCTCCTATTAGCAAATACAAAATTCCGTTAGGGTTCATGGTCTTTAAATAGAGAAGAAGAAGAAGAAGAAAAAAAAAAAAGAAAAAAGAATTAGGCTTAGCTCTTGAGCTGAGAGTTCTGTAATTGCTTTCATAGGAATTTGAATTCCATTTCAATTCCTTGTTCTTGAGTAATTTGTCTGAGCCTGACAATTGGTATCAGACTACTGGTTTAATCAACTCCACTGAACAAGAAGATGGAGACAAGGGCGAAGAAGATCAAGTTATTTATGAATGAATCAAAAAAATACCAAGTGGAGAATACCAACCAGGTGGAATCCATCAAAGGAGAGTTGAAGAAGATGAACCAGTCTAATGAAGCAATGGAGAAGAGGATTGAAATCAAATTTGAGCAGCTCTTGAAGCTTCTTAAGCCAAATCATGGAGCATGTGGTTCGACAAGTTCAAATATCACTCCAGTGGCCCAGAATTCAACACCTACAGATCCGATTCCCCAATCTAACTCTCAGAATCACTAGGAGAACACGGGTACGTATGTGAGATTCCCTAAATTGGATTTTCCTTTATTTGACAGTTCAAACCCTAGATCATGGATTAAAAAGTGTGAAAGGTACTTTGCATTTTACAATATCATAAAGGACAATAAGGTTGCTATGGCATCGATTCACTTCAATGGACGAGCTGATGTTTGGTTTTTAGATTACCAAGTAGGGAGAAATCAGTTTCCATGGGAGCAATTTACACATGATCTCTGTGACAGATTTGAAGACCTAAACCTTGATAACCATGTGGACTCTTTCAATAAATTACATCATGAATCCTTAGTAACTGAATATTATGATCGTTTTGAAGAGCTAAAATCTCTCATGCTTTCTCACAATCAACACTTAGATGATACTTACTTCGTGTTGAGCTTCTTGAGTGGTCTCAAGCCATACATTAAGGCACTAGTGCAGTTATTCAAACCCAGCAATGTCACTCAAGCGTTCTCATTAGCCAGGATGCAAGAGACCTCCCTATTACAAAAACAATCCACCAACAGACCTATGCAACAGACTACCCTACCTTACAAACATAACAACTACCCAGCCTTACAATATACAAATCAAAAGAACAACAATCCTTCCTCTTCACAGACTACCACACATAGCAACACCTACAACAATATGAACTTACCTCTAAAAGGAAACTACCACCCTACCTATAACACAACCATTAAACCAACCTTCACTGTTCCACCCATCAAAAGACCTACTCCAACACAAATGAGACTCCGGCGTGAGAAGGGCCTATGCTACAATTGGCATGAGCAGTACAGACCAGGACATATGTGGAAGCAACAACAACTCTACATGCTAATCCATGATGATGAGTCAACTGAGGAAGAATATGGCACCTCATTAGAAGTTGAAAACCTAATACGGGATGTTCAAACAGATATGGAAATTTCCTTGCGTGCTATTCATGGGAGTATGGCTAGCAACACAATACTGCTGAAAGGAATGCTGAAGAAAAAACAGATTTCTATCCTTATAGATACAGGAAGCACACACTCCTTCATAGACCCTAGAGTCATTAAGGATACTAAATTGCCTACCACTATGACTCCCCAGATGATTGTTAAGGTAGCCAATGGACAACAACTACATAGCAATGCAGTATGTGAAGGCTTACAATGGACAATGCAGGGAGTTCCATTTGAAGGGAATGTAAGACTATTACCTCTGGGATGATATGATATGGTGTTGGGGGGAGATTGGCTGAAAACATTTGGAGACATCACAATCAACCTCCAAAAGCTTCAGCTAACCATGAATGTCCAAGGAAAACAAGTCACCCTTCAAGGTATTACTGAAAATGGCTCACTCAGTTTGATGGAACCCAAGGGATTCTCAAAATTGCTCAAGAGGCACACTCCTTCTTTCATAGGACATTTGTTTTCTATTTCTGAAACAACCACCAATCAGTATACACCACCTCCTATAACTTCATTACTCAACAGGTTCCAAGATATATTTCAGCCTCCTACTTAACTCCCTCCCAACAAAACTTTAGACCATAGAATACCCCTAAAACTTGATTCTAAACCACCCTCTTAGAATCCATATAAAGTTCCCTACATGCAAAAGTTTGTGATTGAACAATTGGTAAAGGAGATGATAGATACTGGCTTGATTCAACACTCACACAACCCATTTGCAGCACCTATCCTACTTGTGAGAAAAAAAGATGGATCCTGGAGGTTTTGTGTTGACTACAAGAGGCTCAATGAGATCACTATAAAGGACAAGTTTCCCATGCCCTTAATTGATGAATTACATGGAGCCTCTATATTCACCAAACTAGACCTAAGATCAGGATACCATCAAATCCTGGTCCACCCCAAAGGTATTCACAAAACTGCCTTTAAGACCCATCATGGGCACTTTGAGTTCAAGGTCATGCCATTTAGACTTACCAATGCTCCAACCACTTTTCTGGCACTTATAAACCAAATATTTCAGCCCTATCTAAGGAAATTCATACTGGGTTTTTTTTATGACATACTTATATACAACAAGACTCTTGATCAACACCTAGAACACCTCTATATAGCTTTCAATACCTTGAGGAGACACCAACTTTACGCCAAACTATCAAAATCCTCATTTGCACAAACAAAGTTGGAGTACCTAGGCCATATAGTGAGCAAACAAGGAGTGGAAGCAGACCCAACAAAAGTGGAAGCAATAAAGGATTGGCCGACCCCCTCCAGCATCAAGCAACTCCACGGTTTCTTTGGATTAACAACCTATTACAGAAAGTTCATCAAGAACTATGGTAATATTGCTCAACCACTGACTGAAATGATCAAGAAGGGCTCCTTTAAATGGACCTCCACTCAGACTCAAGCCTTTTTGCAATTAAAAGAAGCTATGTGCCAATCACCTGTCTTGGCTCTACCAGATTTCAACATACCTTTTATCCTAGAAATTGATGCTTGCAGCCATGGAGTTGGAACAATATTGACACAACAAGGCAGGCCTATAGCCTACTTCAACAAGGCTTTATGCCCTAGGAACTTGACCCTCTCAACCTATGAAAAAGAGTTACTTGCTATTGTGATGGCTATACAAAATTGGAAATCCTATTTGCTAGGTTCCAAGTTATTCATTTACACGGATCGCCAAAGTATTAAATATTTCTTGGCACAAAAAGTTACCACTATGATGCAGCAGAGATGGCTATCAAAACTGATGGGGTTTAACTATGAAGTGAGCTATAAAAAAGGATCAGAGAACCTTGCAGTAGATGCTCTGTCCAGGAACCCTGACCACTTCTCACAATGCCTTGTATTATCTATTGTGGTACCAGTATGGCTTCAAGAAGTCTTTGCAAGCTTCATCAATGACAACTTTGCACAAGACATCACACAGCAGCTCCTAATACACCCTGCAGAAATTCCTAGATTTACTCTTCATAATGGCATCATAAAGCACAGAAACAATATTTATATTGGTAGTACAGAGGAACCGAGATCCACTATTCTAGCTGTTTTACATACATCAGCAACAGGAGGCCACTCAGGCATCACTGCCACCTACCACAGGCTAAAGCTCTACTTCTTTTGGCCTAAGATGAAGACCCATGTGATCTAGTACGTATCTGTCTATGATGTTTGTCAAAGAAATAAAGGTGATCAAACCCTTTACAGTGGCCTGCTCCAGCCTTTACCTATACCTACACAGGCCAGGCAGCAAATTTGTTTAGACTTTATTGAAGGATTGCCCAAATCTCACAACAAATCTGTCATACTAATTGTGGTAGATTGCCTAACCAAGTTCAGTCACTTTATTGCCCTCACTCACCCCTTCACAGCTTCTATGGTGGCAGAGGTCTTTCTTCAGAATATATACAAGTTACATGGCTTACCAACTACGATCATTTCAAACAAGCTAAGATTTTTATCTGCACTTTTTGGCAGGATCTTTTCTCGGCCTTGGGGACTAAACTCACTCTAAGCACATCCTACCATCCACAGACTGATGGACAAACTGAGCGCACTAATGCATGCTAAGAGACCTACTTGCGTTGTATGACAGACGATGCACCATCTTAGTGGTCAAAATGGCTATATTTAGCAGAATTTTGGTTCAACACTACATTCCACTCAAGTCTCCAAACTACACCCTTTCAAGCTCTATACGGATACATCCCACCTCTCTTGGCTCTTCCACCACTCATTCCTTTAACTATTCCAGATGTTTAACATTACTTAAGTGACAGGGGACCATATGCTTAGCATCATCAAGGAAAAGCTCCAAAAAGCTCAGGAGAGAATGAAGATTTATGCTGATAAGAAAATATCATACAGGGTTCTACAAACAGAAGATTGGGTCTACTTAAAATTACAATCATATAGGAAAACCTCCGTGAACATACACAAGAATTTGAAGCTCTCTGCACGCTATTATGGACCTTTTGAGGTAATTGAGAAAATAGGACAGGTTGCCTACAAGTTACAGCTACCACCAAACTCCAAAATACATCCTGTATTTCATATCTCCCAGTTGAAGAAAAAATTTGGAAACTCTATTATCCCTACTCCTCTACTTCCTCTAGTGGATGAGAACGGAAACTTCAAAGTGTAACCTTTAGCCATTTTGGCTCACAGGATGATTCCTCGACACAATCAGGTAGTTACACAGGTACTAATCCACTGCTCTAACTCGACTCCGAAGGAGGCTACTTGGGAGGGCTGGTCGCACATTCAATCTATGTTCCCTCAGTTTAATCCTTGAGGACAAGGATCGTGTCATGGAGACATCATTGTCACAACATGAAGACTTGCAAAAGAAGCATCTGTTTGGCGGGAAAAAGAAGAGGTAAATTCAAATTAAAAACAGAGTATCTTGTAATTTTTAGTTCTATTAGTTAATGGTCACGTGAGTCAGACTCGTGGCACTCTCCTATTAGCAAATACAAAATTCTGTTAGGGTTTAGAAGAAACAGAGTAGAAGAAGAAGAAAAGAATTAGGCTTAGCTCTCTGAGTGTTCTGTAATTGCTTTCATTTGAATTTAAATTCCATTTCCATTCCGTGTTCTTGGATAATTTGTCTGAGCCTGATAGAAACAAAGCACAAAAAGCCCATAAACAGAGCAAGAAACCCTAGAAAAACACCACGAATCTATGAGCCTTCATCTCCTGTTTCTCTAAACAAACACAAGAAAGAAAGAGAATGCAAATTCACCTTTGTCATGAATACAACACAAGAAAAGGGCGCCAACAGAAGAAAAGATGCTCAATCAGTTGGCGGGAAAATAACAGACATTCAAATTTAAATAAAAGGGCAGACTTGTAATTTTAGCTGAAGAGTTAGTTAAACTCATAGATTAGTGACACGTGTTATAATCTCAGTAGTTGATTCTAAATTTCTGTTATGACTTTCCCTTTAAAAAGGGGAAGAACTCACGGTAGAAAGCAAGCAATTAATAGAAGTTTTTTCTTAGGCCCCAATCATTCTGATTGAGAGAGGTTCTTTGTTCTTCAAATTCCATCAGTTATTCTTCAAAAATCCTTGTTTCTCTGTCCAATTCTTTGTCCATTCGTGACATTTGGTATCAGAGCCACCAATCCTAACCCTAAAAAAAGAAATGGAAACCAGATCAAAAGAAAGTGAAAATTTCATGAAGGAATCAAAGAAATACCAAACAAAAACAACCAGTCAAATAGAGATGATCAAAACGAAACTACGACGCATCACACAAGCGAGTGAAAATTAGAAGAAGAAGCTAGACGCAAAAATGGATCAAATCATCCAGATGTTTCGGAGCACTCAAGCAAGGTTTGGGGACGGAGAATCCAACAACTCGCAAGTTACAGGAGCAGCTATGAACGGATCACAACAACCCTCCCAATGAAATTGGAGGTAACTTTTTTCGTTTTCCAAAACTTGATTTCCCTCGTTTTGATGGATCAAATCCTAGATCATGGGTAAAAAAGTGTGATCGCTTCTTTGCTTTACATAATGTGTTGGATGATTCGAAAGTTGCTATTGCTTCCATACATCTAGATCTGAAAGTTGTTACGTGGTTCTTGGATTATCAAATTGCCAAAACCTTGTGTCCAATGGCCTGAATTAGTTCATGACATCTGTTTTTGTTTTGAGGATCCCTGTACTGATAACTACGTAGACTCCTTCAATAAGTTCTCCCAAACCCACTCAGTTGAAGAGTATTACGACAAGTTCAAGGAACTCAAATCCTTTATGATCCTTCATAACCCCACCTTGATTGAACCTTACTTCATTCAGAGTTTCTTAAGTGGATTGAAACCTAAAATAAAAAATGTAGTACAGATGTTCTAACCCTCTTCAGTAGCTCATGCCTTTTCATTGGCTCGAACGCAAGAAACTTCTAACTTTACCACATCCACCCATTCAGCACCAAGGAGACATTATTCATCAATACCTTATTCTCAGCAATGGTCCAAACCTCCCTCACACCATTATTCATCACATACACCACAACCCAATATCATTACACCCTACCAACCACCACCTACGTACAATAACACTCACAATTCTTCAGTTAGCAAACCTTCATTCTCTAGTCCACCTATTAAACGCTTAACTCATTTGCAAATGAAGATTAGAAGGGAGAAAGGTCGTTGTTATAATTGTGATGAGGTTTATAAACCAGGCCATCTTTGTAAAAAATAGTTTCTCTATATGTTGATTACTAATGATGAAATCCAAGAAGAACCCTACCCAGTTTCTAATATCACAGAAGACTTGTTCACTGAACAACAGTCTAACAAGGAGCTGCCCATTCATGCTTTACATGGCAGTCAGTCTTCTAATACTATCTTACTTAGAGGCATGGTAAAAAAGGAGCCTATTTCCATTCTTATTGATACAGGTAGTACCCATTCACTCATTGACCCAAGAATCATCAAAGACACAAATTGGCCAACAATTTAACACCTCAAATGGTTTTCGAAATGGCTAATGGTCAACATCTTGCGAGCAATGACATTTGCCAACCCCTTGTTTGGAGTATGCAAAACCACCAATTTGAAGGGATAGTTAGGGTCCTTCCCCTTGGAGGTTATGACATGGTACTTGGGGGGATTGGCTCAAACCTTTGGGGGATATTCTCATTAATTTGCAAACTCTCCAACTATTCTTTCAATATCAAGGCCAGCCCATTACTCTACAAGGCACACTAGATAATGCTTCTTTATGCCTCATACACCCTTCCAAAATCTCCAATTTGGTTAAAACTCAACTATTTTTGGGGCATTTCTTCTCTATCTCTCCAATGTCTACTACTCAGTCAGTACATCCTTCCATTTCATCCCTTCTTGATACTTTTCAAGATATTTTCAAATCCCCTACCTCCCACTAGGTCACTTGACCACAAAATTCCATTAAAAGCTGATTCTTCACCATCTTCTCAAGCTCCCTACAGGGTTCCCCACATGCATAAGACTATAGTGGAGCAATTGATAAACGAGATGCTAGAGGCATGTTTTATTCAACATTCCCACAGCCCATATGCCGCCCCTATATTGTTGGTAAAAAAAAGGATCAAACGTGGCGATTTTGTGTTGACTATAGAAAGTTAAATGAGATCACCATAAAGGACAAGTTTCCTATGCCCCTTATAGATGAGATTTTAGATGAGTTACATGGTGCCAAGATCTTCTCCAAGATTTTAATCTTAGATCCGGCTATCACCAAGTATTAGTTCACCCTAATGATGTCCGCAAAACAACTTTTAAAACCCGCCATGGATATTTTGAATTTCGAGTCATGCCTTTTGGCCTTACAAATGCTCCCGCCACATTCCAAGCCCTTATGAACCAAGTTTTTCAACCTCATCTTAGGAAATTTATTCTTGTTTTCTTTGATGATATTCTCATTTATAGCACCTCCATGGAACAACACCTACAACACCTCACCATTACTTTTTCCACCTTAAGAAAGAATTCACTCTATGCCAAGTTGTCCAAGTGTTATTTTTGGCAACATCAACTTGAATACCTCGGCCATATTATAACCTGTGAAGGTGTTGCAGCTGATCCATCAAAAATTACTTCCATGTTACATTGGCCAACTCCCCACAACTTAAAGACCCTTAGAGGATTCATTGGCCTGACTGGGTACTATAGAAGATTTGTAAAGAATTATGGTCAAATTGCTAAACCACTCACAGATTTGTTGAAAAAAAATTCCTTCCATTGGACTGATCCCACTCAAACAACCTTTTCCTCCCTCAAACAGGCTATGACTACCACACCAATACTCCAACTTCTTGACTTTTCCCTTCCCTTTAGTCTTGAAACTAATGCATGTAACGTTGGTGTTGGTGTTGTCCTGTCCCAAAGAAAGCACCCTATTGCTTATTTTAGCACGGCCCTTGGTCCCAAGAACTTGGGCCTATCCACATACGAGAAGGAGCTCTTGGCAATTGTCTTGGCTGTGCAAAAATGGAGAGCCTACTTGATGGGATCAAAGTTTTGTATACTCACTGATCACCAAAGTATTAAGCATTTTCTAGACCAAAAGCTGACTACTGCTTTCCAACAAAGATGGCTTACCAAATTATTGGGGTATGATTACACTATTAGCTACAAAAAGAGGGACTGTTAACATAGTTGCAGATGCTTTATCCAACATTACCACTACTGACAGCTCTTGCTTGGCTCTCTCTCAAATGAGGCTTCAATGGTTTACTGATGTACTGAATAGTTATGATCAGGATGTTGTTGCTCAGTCTCTAATTTCCAGGTTGCTAATCTCTCCAACATCAGTGCCTCCTTACTCCTTATTGAATGGCTTACTCAACTACAAAAACAGGCTATATATTGGGGCTTCAGGCAGAATAAGACAACCGATTTTGTCCACATTACATTCTTCTGCGATAGGTGGCCACTCAGGAATCCAGGCTACATTCCAGAGACTGAAAAACCATTTTTTTTTGCCAGGGATGAAGACACAGTTGATAAGACAGATCAATCTGGTTATGGGGGTCTATTGCAGCCATTACATGTGCCTAATCATGCATGACAACATATTACAATGGATTTTATAGAAGGCCTCCCACTCTCTCAAGGAAAGTCTGTGATTTTTGTGGTGATAGACCATTTAACTGAGTATAGCCATTTTATGGCCCTTGCCCACCCTTTTACAACTGCCAAGGTTGATGAACTATTTCTTCACACTGTCTACAAGCTCCATGGGCTGCCACAGTCCATTGTTTCAGATAGGGATAAGGTTTTCCTTAGCACCTTTTGGCAATAACTCTTCAAAGCCTTGGGAACATCACTTCATATGAGCACATCTTACCATCCCTAATCCGATGGGCAAACGAAGCGCAACAATGTCTGTCTTGAAACATTCCTCCATTGTATGACTGGTAATGCACCTACTAAGTGGGCACATTGGTTGTACCTTGCTGAACATTGGTTCAACACTAGCTATCATTCGAGCATTAAACTTTCCCTTTTTCATGCTCTTTATGGTTATGCCCCTCCCCTGTTAGCCTTGCCACCAATATCGTCTACAGCAATACCTGATGTCCAAGCATACTTACAAGAAAAGAGAAAATATGGTGCTCTTCATCAAGGAAATGCTACACAAGGCTCAAGAGCGTATGAAACATTATGCTGACCTACATCGACATGAGCGTACCTTTGAGGTTGGTGATTGGGTTTATCTCAAACTCCAACCCTATTGACAAGCCTTTGTCCAGATTTGACGCAACCTGAAGCTTTTTTCCAGGTACTATGGTCCATTCAAAGTACTGGCACGCATTGGCAATGTTGCTTACAGATTGGAGCTACCACCTCAGTCCAAGATACACCTAGTGTTTCATGTATCACAGCTTAAGAAGAAGATTGGTACTACCCACTCACCATCTTCCACTCTTCCATTAGTTGATAATCAAGGATTGTTTATTGCTGAACCTGTGAAAGTACTGGCCAGACGAATGATCCCTCACAACAACAAGGTTGTTACCCAACTATTGATTCAATGGTCCAACTTTTCTCCTGCCGAGGCTACGTGGGAAGACTGGTCAGTCATCTCTGCAAGGTTTCCCTCCTTCCATCCTTGAGGACAAGGATGTGGTGATGGGGAAGCTATTGTCATGGATACAGCACAAGAAAAGGGCGCCAACAGAAGACAAGATGCTCAATCAGTTGGCTGGGAAAATAACAGACATTCAAATTTAAATAAAAAGGGCAAACTTGTAATTTTAGCTGAAGAGTTAGTTAAACTCATAGATTAATGATACGTGTTATAATCTCAGTAGTTGATTCTAAATTTCTGTTATGACTTTCCTTTTAAAAAAAGGGAATAACTAGCAAAAGTTTATTCCAAGCTCCAATCGTTCTGATTGAGAGAGGTTCCTTGTTCTTCAAATTCCATATGTTATTTTTCAAAATTCCTTGTTTCTCTGTCCAATTCCTTGTCTATTCATGACAACCTTCTCCGACTCATTTCCTTCCATCATTCATTTCTCTCTCCAAAACAACCCAAGTTTGTGTTGAAAGAAAGCTTGTTTGTTTGTGTTAAAAGAAGTTTTTCTTTCTTTTTTATTTTGGAATTGCAAATGGGTTCAGATGATATTGCCTTGTCAACCGAGTGTCATGATCTGAGACAATGAAAGCAAGGGATAAAGGTAGGGAAAAGAAGGTGCGAAGAATTGGCGCCAAATAAGTCAATTTGAAATTTAAGGGCAAATTCGTAATATAGTGTTGTTAGAAAGCAGCCACGTGTTTAGCTGTGATTGGTTATTTTGAAATTCTGTTAGAAAGTTTAACTATAAATAGAGAGGGCAGAGTAGAGGAAAGGCATGATATGTATGAATTGTAATTGGGGATCTCTGATCCAATTAGGTCTGTAGCTTGTAATCCTTCCTCTAAAGGTTAGCAATTCAATTAGTTTGTTCATTCAGTTCTCAATTGAATCCTCTCCAAGTCGCGACTGTGAAAATTAGTATTAGAGTCTGCTTCAGGATCCTAGAGTGAATCCATCATGAGACGAGAGCAAGGGAGTTGGAAACATTGGTGAAGGAGACGAAGAAGACGCAACTGGAAACCACAAGACAGATGGAGCTCATGAAGGCAGAGTTGAAACGATTGGCAATGGTGAGTGCATCGCAGGACATCGTATGGAAACCCGGATAGAACAATTGTTCCAAATGATGAACACACGTCCAGAGCCTACTACTGTTGAAGGGAGTGTTGTTTCTGGTTCACAAGTCAGTGATCCTAGGGAGTTCCACCGAGGAACTACTCTCCATACTCCAATGGAGAGCAACGATATGTTTTCTAGAATCCCTAAGTTGGAATTTCCTCATTTCGATGGATTGAATCCTCGTGCTAGGGTTAAAAAATGTGAGAGGTACTTTGATTTTTATCAAGTTGGGAATGAAAACAAAGTGGCAATAACATCAATACACCTTAATGGTAGGGCGGAAGTTTGGGTTTTAGACTACCAGGAATGCAACGAAAAGCTACAATGGACCTCTTTCACACAGGACATCTGTGAACGATTTGAGGAATCGATCTCAGACAATTTTGTAGGAACATTCAATAAACTCAAACAGGAGTCGACTGTGGAAGATTACTTTGATCGATTTGAGGAGTTGAAGTCCCTCATGATCAACCACAACAAACACCTAGATCATGCTTACTTCATAATGAGCTTCTTAAGTAGACTCAAACCAGACATAAAAGCAGTGGTGCAAATGTTCAAGGCCACTACATTGATTCAGGCATTCACTTTGGCTAGGATGCAAGAATCATCAGCGGACCACCAACCATATTTGAGAAGGAACTCTGGGTACTCCACTGTGTATCCCAAGTCAGGCTTACGGACTAATAACCATACCACCAACTCCCAAATTCAAACCAAGCCTAGCACTATCAGCCTGAACTCCAACAACACTAGCCACACAAATAACCATCCCAAGACCACGACCCCGCCAACTCCTTATCAAAACACAAATAAGACTCCATTTTCACCTTATATACGACCAATTAAGAGGATGACTCAGGCTCACGTGAGAATGAGGAGAGAAAATGGCTTGTGTTATCACTGTGACGAGCAATACAGACAGGGACACATATGCAAGCAACAACACCTATATCTCATTGTTTCAGATGAAGAATACTCTGAGGAGAATACTGAAGTTAGCCCACATATAGAGGACTTGGTCCAAGAGATCCAATCTGAGATGGAAGTATCATTACATGCCATTCATGGCAGCTTCTCAGCTAATACCCTATTGCTCAAAGGAAAATTAAAGAAGAGAATAATCTCATTCTTAATTGATACCGGGAGCACTCACTCTTTTATCGACCCAATGGTGGTTAAAGAGACCAATTGGCCCACTCAAATGACTCCCCAAATGGTTGTTAGTGTCGCCAATGGCCAACAACTTATAAGCAATGTTATTTGCAATAGACTTCAGTGGACAATGCAGGGGATGGTATTTGAAGGAATAGTGAGAGTGCTTCCTCTAGGTGGCTACGATATGGTTTTGGGTGGCGATTGGCTTAAGCCATTCGGGGACATTGTTATCAACTTACAGAAGTTACAACTCACACTAATGATTGAAGGCAAAACAATTACACTACAGGGAGCCATCAATGAAAGAACTCTTCATCTCCTTGAGGCCAAGGGCATCACCAAATTTATTAAGAAGCACACACCCTGCTTTATTGGTCAGCTCTTTGCAATCACTGAAGAGCCCACTAAGGTACCAACAATTGATCCTAATCTATCTTCATTATTATCTGAATATACTGATGTGTTTCAAGTGCCCACAGAACTACCACCTACGAGGTTCCTGGATCACAAAATACCCCTTAAACCAAATGCTCTACCCTCATCCCAAAACCATACAAAGTACTGTATATGCAAAAGGCGGTTGTTGAACAACTTATCCAAGAGATGCTTCAATCCGACCTTATACAACATTCCCACAGTCTGTTTGCTGCCCCAATACTGCTAGTAAAAAAGAAAGATGGTACATGGCGGTTTTGCGTAGACTATAGAAGGTTGAATGACATAACCATCAAGGATAGGTTTCCTATGCCATTGATAGATGAGCTGCTAGATGAACTCCATGGAGCCACGGTATTCTCCAAATTAGATCTTAGATCCAGATATCACCAAATCCTTGTCCACCCCCCGGATATACATAAAACCGCCTTCAAAACACACCATGGTCATTTCGAGTTCAAGGTCATGCCATTTTGGTTAACCAATGCTCCGGCCACATTCCAAGCCTTGATGAATAACATTTTTCAACCTTACTTACGAAAGTTCATCCTAGTTTTCTTTGATGACATATTGGTCTATAGTACCTCCTTGTCCTTACACTTATCCCACCTACAAACCACATTAGCCACCCTTTGGAAACACAAGCTTTATGCAAAACTATCTATATGTTCCTTCATATAACCAAAGTTGGAATACCTTGGGCATATAATCAGCCAGCAAGGGGTTGAGGCTGATCCACAGAAAGTTGAAGCAATGGTGAGTTGGCCACTTCCAAAAACACTCAAACAATTGTGGGGATTTCTTGGACTAACCGGCTATTACAGGAAATTTATTCATCCCCACTCATTGAATTACTGAAGAAAAACAACTTCCACTAGAATGCAAGTGCTCAAGAAGCTTTTCAGTCCCTAAAGGCTGCTATGTGCAGTACCCCTGTGCTAGCCCTTCCGGACTTCTCTATGCCTTTTACACTGGAAACTGATGCATCATCCAGAGGTGTCGGAGCAGTTTTAACTCAAAGGGGTAGACCCATTGCCTTCTTCAGTCGAGCCTTGGGATAAAAGAATCAATCCCTTTCAACCTACGAGAAGGAGCTTCTAGCAATTGTATTGGCAGTCAACAAGTGGAGGTCTTATTTGTTGGGTTCCAAATTCTACATACTTACAGACCATCAAAGTATCAGGTATCTACTTTCTCAAAAGGTTACAACCATTCTTCAACAAATATGGCTTGCAAAACTCTTGGGGTATGACTACGAAATACAGTACCAGAAGGGGGCAGACAATAAGGCTGCGGATGCACTCTCACGCCTTACTGAGGCAACAGGGGAGTGCCAAGCCATTACCAATGTGTCACCTACTTGGTTGCAAGATGTACTGGACAGTTACACTACAGATGAGTGGGCTCTTGAACTCAGTCAGAAATCGATAATACAACCTGCATCTGTTCCCAGTTTCACACAAGTACAAGGTCTGCTGAAATTCAAAGGCAAATTATACATTGGGAGCCATGACAATCTTAGAACACAAATTATTCACACCATACACAACTCTCCAATTGGGGGACACTCAGGTATTCAAGCCTCCTATAAGAGATTAGCCATATACTTCTACTGGAAGGGAATGAAATCAGACCTTATTACATTAATCACCAACTGTGATGTGTGCCAACGTAACAAGGCAGACCAATCAGCCTGCGGGGGTCTGCTTCAGCCACTACCTGTGCCTTCTCAAGCATGGCAACATATATCGATGGATTTCATCGAGGGCTTACCTAAGTCTCATCACAAATCAGTGATTTTAGTAGTGGTAGATCGGCTAACAAAATATAGCCACTTCATTTCACTAAGCCACCCTTTCACTGCATCATCAGTAGCAAAAGAGTTCCCACATCAAGTATACAAACTACATGGATTACCTGAGTCCATAGTGTCAGACAAAGATAAGATCTTCATGAGCGCCTTCTGGCAGGATCTATTTAGAGTTTTGGGTACAACATTGGCATTAAGTATCGCTTATCATCCTCAAACGGACAGACAAACAGAATGCACCAACTCAGGCCTCAAGACTTATCTGCGTTGTATGACTGGAGAATCTCCTTCCCAATGGGCTAAGTGGCTCTACCTGGCTGAGCACTGGTTTAACACCTCTTTCCATACCAGCCTACAAACAACGCCATTCAAAGCACTTTATGGCTATGCTCCCCCACTTCTGGAACGACCTCATTCACTATTCAAGATGTCAAACAGTACTTAGAAGACATAGATAAGATGTTGCAATTGATAAAAACCAAACTACACCTTGCGCAAGAACAGATGAAAACTTATGCTGATAAGAATAGAAGTGACAGGAATTTCTCCATTGGTGATTGGGTGTATCTCAGACTTCAACCTTACTGCCAGACCTCTGTCAACCTACGCAAAAATCTTAAGCTCTCTGCGAGGTTTTATGGACCCTTCCAAGTTCTGGACAAGGTAGGCTCAGTTGCTTACTGACTGCAACTTCCAGCCAACTCAAAGGTGCACCCTGTGTTCCATGTTTCCCAGTTAAAAAAGAAACTAGGCTCATCCATAACAGCTACTCCTCACCTACCATTAGTCGATGCCCAAGGGAGACTCAAAATGGAACCAATTGCAATCTTAGCTCGGCGTTTGATTCCACGGGACAACATGGCAGTAACTCAGGTTCTAATATAGTGGGCACACTCGGCCAAAGAAGATGCTACATGGGAGGATTGGTCCCAAATTGCTTTTTTTTCCCACATTTCCGTCCTTGAGGACCAGTACGTTGTGATGCAAGGGGTAATGTCATGATCTGAGACAATGAAAGCAAGGGATAAAGGCAGGGGAAAAGAAGGCGCAAAGAATTGGTGCCAAATAATTCAATTTGAAATTTAAGGGCAAATTCGTAATATAGTGTTGTTAGTTTAGTGGAGTAGAGATGGCAACGGGGCGGATTTGAGCAAATTCATCCCCGATCCGTCAGGAATACTGGATCCCCAAATTCGCCCCGCCAATCCGTTTACAATTTAAATTAAAACCGTAACCGCCCCGTGCGGATTGGCGGATATCTGCCCCGCCACGCCAATCCGTTTACGGTTTGCGGTTCAGTTACTGGTTTTAGTTATTCCTATTCCATCTAACTACAAACTATAGTAAATTTAGTTATTCATCTTCCATCTAACAACAGTAAATTATATACTTCATTCATCTAAGATTCTAACTACAATAAATTATACTTCATTCGTCAGATATTATATTTCATTCATCAGATGTAACACAAAATTATAACACAAAATTACAAAGAATCTATACAAAAAATTACAAAAAACCATACAAAAAATTACAAAAAAAAAAAAAAATCGATCAAAAGAATCTCAGAGATCAGAGATCAGAGATCTGATCTGATCTCATCGCAGATCTCATCAGATCAGAGATCAGATATGAGATCTGAGATCTTAGACATCAGATCTAAGATGAAGGGACGAAGAGGACCAGGGGAAGGGAGGGGAGGGGAGAGGAGGCTGCCGGCCGGGATGGGTGTCGAGTGAGAAGAGAAGGACCCTTCGTCTTCGAGTGTCTGTGAGAAGGAGAAGAAGGGACGAAGACGACCCTTTGAGCTTCGGCCTCGGCCTCCGCCTTTGCTGTGAGTGAGAGGGGGAGAATGAATCAAATAATACGTTTATCCCCTTTATATAGTAAAAGTATTTTTGTAATTTCACTAATTAAACCGAGAGTATTTTTGTAATTTCACTAATTAAACGGATATCTGCGGGGCGGATATGGCTAAATCCGTATCCGCCTCGATTAATAAACGGATACAAATTGAAAATCCGTATCCGCCCCAAAATCCAGAAATCCTTTACCAAATCCGCCCCAAACGGGGCGCGTAACATCCGCCTCACTGCCATCCCTATAGTGGAGCCAAAACAGCCAAAGTGTTACGAATATCCGCCTCACTGCCATCCCTATAGTGGAGCCAAAACAGCCAAAGTGTCTGTGATTGGTTGTTTTGAAATTCTGTTAGAAAATTTAAGTATAAATAGAGAGGGCAGAGTAGAGGAAAGACATGATATGTGTGAATTGTAATTGGGATCTCTGATCCAATTAGGTCTGTAGCTTGTAATCCTTCCTCTAAAGGTTAGCAATTCAACTAGTTTGTTCGTTCAGTTCTCAATTGAATCCTCTCCAAGTCACGACTGTGACCCCGAGCAGCAATGTTTGCATCCAAATTGATCGATCAAGAGGTGAGCTTAGTTTCGTTTCGTTTTCTCTCTAAATTTCTATATCTACATTGACGGCAACTTGATCTGATTTCTGAGTTTATCTTCGTTAGGGTTCAGTTCTTGATAAAATTTTCATTTCGAGAGAGGGATTCCAAGATTATGCAAATTTTGGGTTTTAAAAACCCTCTCTTTCGTGACTCCATTTGGGTTTTCTTTTCTTTGTTTTAAGATTGTCAAAAGGGTTTGGGTTTTGGGGGTGCAAGGGGTATAAGAACGAACACTCTCCTCCTCCTCCAACACTAATCTCTGGTCTAGGGTTACAGACAAATTCAGTGAATTCAATCAACTCAGTTGTTGCAATCCATATATTCAATCGATTGAGGTGTCAGACTTAGTTTAGTGTTGTATGTTGCTTTATTTCATTTTGCTTGATTTGTGTTTCTTTCATCTAATTTGCTTATTGTTTTGAAATTAATCTCATGTTTACCACTTCATCACAATTTTTCCTGTGTAATTTTGAGGTGTCTGTGAAATAGGGTTCTCTTGAGAGAGATAGCAATAGAGATAGAGATAAAAAAAAACCACTCTCACAATGTAAATTGGGGGAAAAATTCACTTATAATCCTATGGTCCTGCAACGTTTCTGATGGAATTTGTGGATTTCCAGACATAATCAAATTTTAGAGTCTCTCTCAATCTTGCAATGAAATCCATGGGGGATTTCAGTTATGATTTCTTGGTGCAATTTCCAATCAACATTCTTGGTTAAACAAACCCATACACCCATACAGTTGTTCTTATACAAGTTCATACATTTGGCATAGATTTCTATTTTGGTTGTTTGCATGGTTTGGCTGTGCTTAATTTTTCTAGTGGGTGCTGTTTGAATTACCCATGTTTAACAACATCTCCAAAAACTAGTAAACTACTAGTCTCTGTATATTCTTTTCAATCTTTGCATCTTTCATTAGCCAAATTGTTAGCTTATTTATTCTTTCCATTAAGCAGACTCCATTCTCCCCCACACTCCTTCCTATTCTAGATCTAAACCATTTCTATCTTACTCCCTGCTTTAATATATATAAATCTGTAATATAATTTAAGTTACTAATTTCCAATTTCAGAGAAATACATACATTGGATAGGATGCCTGCCTCACAGACCTCATAGAAGTCAATATGCAATATAGGATTGAAATGGAGAACAGATACCTGATGGAAAGGCGCTCTCGTTTAATCAGGAAAAAGGTGAGTTTGTGGTTTTATGTTTTTATGGCTTTTCTAGGCCAATTCATCTTAACAAAACTGTTTTGATGTGCTATGCATTATGTATGAAACAAACAAATGCCATGTTAGATTTGCTTTGGCCGGTTAATTTAATTTAAGCCCTCAAATATGAATTTACATTTTCCATGAAGAAAGGTAAAGATATCATAGGACTAACTTTATTTACTTCTTATTTTTTCTTTTTTATACTGCAATGATTTTGATGTTGACGTCTTAGAATAGTTTATTTAATCTAAATAAACATTTGTTTGTGGTTTATTCTAGACAGGCATGGGTAGGTGTGTAACCGTTTTAAATATAATTTCTTGAATTCATTTGGAGCTAGAAATGAAACTAAGATTGAATAATCAACAAAAATGTACATGGAAAAAAAAATTAAAGACTGCACATAGCAGCTCCTCATTTAAAACCTTAAGACATATTTTACTCCCCCTCGGCCCTCCCCCCGATTTCAGTTAATACAACACCATGAGTCTATGATCCTTCCTCTCTCCTTGTTTCTCTAAACAAACACAAGAAAGAGACTCTGAAAATTCACCCTCATCGATTCATTTCCTTCCATCCTTTCTCTATCTTCAAACCAAACCAAACCAAACCAAACCACACAAAAACCTAGAAAGAGTTTCTGTTGAAAGAAAGCATTTATTTTTGTTTTCAAATTGCAAATGGGTTCGAATGATCTTGCCCTGCCAACCACGTTAGAGCAATGTTTGCATCCAAACTGATCAAGAGGTGAGCTTCATTTCATTTCATTTTAACACACATACATCACAACGACATGATCTTGGGAGTTTATCTTGGTTAGGGTTCAGTTTGGCATAATCAAATTTCATTTTGAGGGATTCAAGATTCTGCAAAATTTGGAGTTTTAGAAACCCTCAACCTTGAAAGAGAGGGTTTAGAGTCTCGAGAGGTCAACTTCGAGACTGACCGACCAATTTTCCATTTGGGTGGGTTTTCTTTTCTTTCGTTTGATTGATTGTTTGTTTTAAGCTTCTCAAGTTGGGTTTTGGGGTTGCAAGGCGGGTATAAGAACAAACTCTCTCCTCTTCCTCCAATGTTGCGCTCTAGTCTAGGGTTATAGACAGACCCAATTGATTGAGCTGCTTCACTCAGATCAGTGAATTCAATCAACCGAGGTGTTGCATTCGATTAATTCAATAGAAACAATTGAGGAGTGAGAGCATCTGAGCGTCTTCATTTTGTTTAGTGTTTGTCTGTTGCTTTAATCGATTTTGCTTGATTCATCTTTATTTCTTATAATTTGTTTATTGTTTTGAAATTAATCTCATGTTTACTGCTTCATCATAATTTTGTGTAATTTTTAAGTTGTGTGAAATGGGGTTTTCTTGATTTTCCCTTCATTTTGATATGGTACCCACCTACAGTGTAAGTTGGGGGAAAATAATTCACTTAGGATCCTATGTTCCTGTAATGTTTGATGGAAATTGTGGAATTCCATAAATAACTCAAGTTTTAGAATCTCTCTCAATCTTGCAATGAAATTGGGGATTTGAGTTGTGATTTCTTGGTGGAATTTCAAGATCCCCTTTCCATTATCTACTTTGTTTTCCTATCGTCATTCTTGCTTCAATTGGCATAAATTTCAATATTGGCTGTTTGCTTGGTTGGGCCTAATTTTTTAATGGGTGCACACCATCTCCAAAAACTAGTAACTACTAGTCTCTGTGTGTTCTTTTCAATCCTAGCATCTATCATTTTCTTTTCATTAGCCAAATTGTTAGCTATATTATACCATCCCCCTTTGGGAATAAACTCTCTTTGACTAATATAGGGTACGTAAAGGGAAAGGCAAACAAGAACACTTGTAGGTTTGCACCTAATGTCTATTAAGTAGACATTATTCTTCCCCACACTCCTTATGCTAAGTCTAAACCATTTCTATCTTATGCCCTGCTTTACTACGTATAGATCTGAAATATAATTTAAGTTACTAATTTCCAATTTCAGGGAAATATATACATTGGATAGGATGCCTGCTTCACAGACCTCATAGAAGTCAATATGCAATAGAGGATTGAAGTGGAGAACAAATACCATGATGGAAAGACGCTCTCGTTTAATCAGGAAAAAGGTAGAGTCTGGTTTTCATGTTTTTATAGCTTTTCTAGGCCAATTCATCTGAACAAAACTGTTTTGATGTGCCATGCATTCGTGTATGAAACAAACAAATGCCATGTTAGATTTGCTTTGGCCCGTTAATTTAATTTAAACCCTCAAATATGAATTTACATTTACCAAGGAGAAAGGTAAAGATATCATAGGACTAACTTTATTTCTTATTTATACTGCAATGACTTTGATATTGACGTCATAGAATAATTTATTTAATCTAAATAAATATTTGTTTGTTGTTTATTCTAGACAGACATGGTAAGTGTGTAGCTGTTTTAATTAATATAATTTCTTGAATTCATTTGGAGCTAGAAATGAAACTAAGATTGGATAATCAGCAAAAATGTACATGGCAAAAATTAAAGAATGCACATAGCAGTTCCCCATTTAAAACCTTAAGACATTTTACTCCCCCTCGGGCCTCGGCTCCTTCCCCCGATTTTAGTTCGTACAACATCATGATTCTATGATCCTTCTTCTCTCCTTGTTTCTCTAAACAAACTCAAGAAATAGAGACTGCCAATTCACCTTCATCGACTCATTTCCTTCCATCCCTTCTCTCTCCAAACCAAACCAAACCACTCAAAATCCTGGGAGTTTCTGTTGAAAAAAGCATTTATTTCTGTTTTCAATTTGCAAATGGGTTCGGATGATCTTGCCTTGCGAACCACGTTGGAGCAATGTTTTCATCCAAATTTATCAAGAGGTGAGCATCATTTCATTTCGTTTGAACACACATACATTACGACATGATCTTGGGAGTTTATCTTCGCTAGGGTTTTAAATCATTGTTCCTTTTCTTCAACCATCACTTTCTTCAACCATCGTTCATTTCCATGTACTGGTTCTGATAGGGTTAAATATATTCACTTGATGCTAGGAGGGTTGTGAATGTTATAGTACTACAATGACCCTTTTACTGGTTGTAGAAATCAACTATAAATTGATTGAAGAGCGTTGGCCGCTTGTGCGAATGTATCAATACTAATTGGAAAAAGTTAACATAGAGGTGAAATATCCACGTTTTTAAAGACACTCGAGTAATCATCGTTCATTTCCATATACTAGTTCTTTGAGGGTGTTCACGTTTATTTCCTTAATGTTAGGAGGATGGTTGTGAATGTTATAGTGCTATAAATGACCCTTTATAATTGGAATAAACGATGGAATTACCATTTTACTGGTTTTGGGAATGAACGATGGAATAACGAAAGGGAGTTGGCTGCTTGTGCGAATGTATAAATACTATTTGGAAAACGCTCGCATAGCGGCGAAATATTTATGTTTTGTATAGTAACTCAGGTATTTCGATTTCTTCAATCTTCCGCAAACATCGTTCATTTCCACGTAATGGTTCTGAGAAGGGTTTTCAATACATTTACTTGATGCTATGTGGAGGGTTGTGGATGTTATAGTGCTACACATGACCCTTTTATTAGTTGTGGGAATGAAGTATGAAATGATCGAAGCCGTTGGTTCATGTGAGACTGTATAAATACTAGTTGAAAAAGTTCACATAGAGATGAAATATCTATGTTTTTTAAGGAACTCGAGTATTTCCGTTTCTTCAGTCCTCTCCAACATCGTTCATTTCTATTTACTGTTGTGGGAGGGTTTAAATATATACTTAATGCTTGAAGGGGGTTGTGAATGTTTTAGTGCTACAAATGACCATTTTACTAATTGTTTGAATGAAGGATGAAATGGCCATTTTACTGGTTGCGGGAATGAACGATGGAATGACCAAAGAGAGTTGGATGCTTGTGCGAATGTATAAATACTAAATGGAAAAAGTTCACAGATGTGAAATACCTATGCTTTTTAAGGAACTCGAGTATTTTCGTTTCTTCAATCCTCTGCAACATTGTTCATTTCCATTTACTGTTTTTTGAGGGTTAAAATATATTTACTAAATGCTCGGAGGAGGGTTTTGAATGTTGTAGTGCTACAATTGACCCTTGTACTGGTTGTGGGAATGAGCGATGAAATGATCGAAGAGTGTTGGTTGCTTGTGCGAATGTGTGATTAACGCACTGTTTTGCGTGCTTCCCCATAAAAGAACTCTGTGGCAACATTGAACCAGCTGAGAGAGATGCCACTGCTACTACCTCTAACTTTCACTATTTTATGCAAAGTCATTTTGCTCTCCGACTAACGGCAACTAGGGCCACCCTTGAGCGCCGCATCCTTCTTGCACTTGATCTAATCTTGTCACGTTCAACCAGTTCCTGATGTTCGTGATGTTGACAGCCAAGATAAGAGGTGGTGGATCGATGGAAGGCCTTAGTATTTTGCCTACGCAAAATGGGCGATGAAGGCAAGGCGTTAGTGAAGAAAGTATGGCTGCGAATGAATGTTCTTTTGGAAAAATGTAAAATTTTCGATCTAAGAGCCGCGTCACGCATGTGTTCGGATTTTTGAGGAGGAACTCAACCTGCTTGGGGTCAGCTCTACTTTTACTGATTTTTATCAGTATTTCGAGGATCAAAGGTTAGACCTTGAAGCTGCTTTGAAGCTTACGAGGGGAGAAGATACGATCTCTCTTATAAAGAGGACTCGAGAAAGACGCTTCCCAACTCAACTCACTCTACTTAGAAAAAATAGCTCGAACTTTCTCTTTGAAAATAATGTCCGGGAAGAGAGCTAAATTAAAAGGAAGAAAGGGTTTTCGTTAACATTATTGTCTTTAAGTGCAAAACCTTACATCGCTCTGCCCTGACCTGAGCTAGTGATTTAATGAGGGAAACTTTCTTGATCAAGGAATTTAGGCTTTCAGACGCAATTGCATACTCGCATTTTTGCGATATGGGATTTGTTCTACTTCTACGAAACCATGCTTTTTAAAGGAACTTCGGTATTGGTTCCTTCAATCCTTTACAATCATCGTTCATTTCCATGTACTGGTTCTGGAAGGTGTTTTAATATATTTACTTGATGCTAGGAGGGTTGTGAATGTTATAGTGCTACAGATGACCCTTTTACTGGTTTTGGGAATGAACAATAAATTGACCGAAGAGCATTGGTTGCTTGTGTGAGTGTGTAAATAATAGTTCGAAAATTTTTACATAATGGGAAAGTATCCATGCTTTTTAAAGGGACTTGGGTATTGGTTCCTTCAACTCTTTACAATAATGTAATGTTTTACAATAATGTAATGGTTCTGGGAGGTGTTTTAATATATGTACTTGATGCTAGGAGGGTTGTGAATGTTATAGTGCTACATATGACCCTTTTAATGGTTGTGGGAATGAACGATGAATTGATCGAAGAGCATTGGCTGCTTGTGTGAATGTGTAAATACTAGTTAGAAAAAGTTCACATAGAGGTGGAATATCTACGCTTTTGATAGGAACTCTAGTATTTTGGTTTCTTCAATCCTCTGCAGTCATCGTTCATTTCCATATACTGGTTCTTGGAGGGTTTTAAAGTTGACTTACTTGATGTTAGGAAGAAGGTTGTGAATGTTATAGTGCTATGAATGACCTTTTTACAAGTAGTAATGAATGATGGAGTGATCATTTTACTTCTTGTGGGAATTAACAATGAAATGACCAAAGAGAGTTGGTTGCTTGTGCGAATGTATAAATATTAGATGGAAAAAGTTCAAATAAAGGCGAAGAATCTACTTTTGTTATAGTAACTCGGGTATTTTGATTTCTTCAATCCTCTGTAAACATCGTTCATTTCCACGTACTGGTTTCTGAGAGGCTTTTTAAATATATTTACTTGGTGCTAGGTGGCGGGTTGTGGATGTTATAGTGCTACAAATGACTCTTTTATTGGTTGTGGGAATGAACGATCAAATGACCGAAGAGCGTTGTCTTCATATGTGAATGTATAATATTATTTGGAAAAGTTCACATAGAGGTGAAATATCTATGATTTTTGAAGAATTCGAGTATTTCCGCTTTTTCAATCCTTTGCAACATTATTCATTTTTCATGTACTGGTTATGAGAGGTGTTTTAATATATTTACTTGATGCTAGGAGGAGGGTTGTGAATGTTATAGTGCTAAAGATGACCCCTTTACTTGTTTTGAGAATGAACGATGAATTGATCGAAGAACGTTGGCTATTTGTGTAAATGTGTATATACTAGTTAGAAAAAGTTCACATAGAGGTTGTGAATGTTATAGTGCTATAAATGACCATTTTACTAGGGGGAATGAATGAAGAAATGACCAATTTACTGGTTGTGGGAATGAACAAAGAGTTGGTTGCTTGTGCGAGTGTATAAATACTAGATGGAAAAAGTTTACATAAAGGCGAAATATCTAATTTTTTTAATAGTAACTATGGTATTTCGGTTTCTTCAATCCTCTGCAAACATCGTTCATTTTCACATACTGGTTTTGAGAGGCTTTTTAAATATATTTACTTGGTGATAGGTGGAGGGTTGTGGATGTTATAGTGCTACAAATGACTTATTTATATGTTGTGGGAATGAAAGATGAAATGACCGAAGAACGGTCTTCATATGGAATCTATAAATACTACTTGGGAAAGTTCACATCATTGTAGTTCGCGCTGAGGCGGACGGGTCTGAAAACGCCTCAGGCGTGAAGCGAGGCGGACACCTCACTTCACTGACGTGGGCTTAACATTTAAAAAAAAAATTATAATAAATTGAAACATATCAGCATAGTAGTATACATCATATTTTGATAAGTATCATAAGCAAATATGTACAAAAAGTGACACAACTACCTATAATTGAAATGAAAATATAATAAATTTGCATAGCATAACGAAAAGATGCATTACATAAGTATCAAGTAACTTGCAAACATCCACTAAATCATTAAAAATAAATAATCTTGAAAGGATAGAAACTTGAGAATATTGAACATTTGTTAGAAGAAATTGTTGGAATGGTTGGTAAAAATTCACAAGTATGATCACTATTGGTATTCCAAAGCATAAAAATCATTGAATTGTGCTATGAAAAATCAAGATTGATCAAAACATTGTATGTTTTCTCCAAAAAATAATATTAAAAGTGTGACAAATTTATCAAAACTTAAAAATGTTTTATCTTGTTTTTATGAAATTGATCAAATATTACACCAAGAAACATAAAACATTATTATAGAGTGGGTTGCAACCTTTTTTGCTGCAATTAGGCTGCAAATAGGTTGAAAATGGGCTGCCTACTACCAGTTTTTGGGCTGAGGCTGTTGAGGCAGTGAGGTGGTGAGGCAGGGTGAGGCGATCTGAGGCGGACGCCTTATTTCACCGCATCGCATTGCCTCACTTTGAGATGATATTTTGTAAAAACGCCTTGAGGCGCGCCTAGGCGATCGCCTTGACTACACTGGTTCACATAGAGGAGAAACATCTATGCTTTTTAAGGAACTCGAGTATTTCTGTTTCTTCAATCTCTACATCGTTCATTGCAATTACTAGTTTTGGAGGGTTTAAATATATTTACTAAATGCTCGGAGGACGGTTGTGGATGTTGTAGTGCTACAATTGACCCTTGTAGTAGTTGTGGGAATGAGCGATGAAATGACAGAAGAGCGTTGGTTGCTTGTGCGAATGTATAAATAATAGTTGGAAAAAGTTCACCTAGTGGGGAAATATCCATGTTTTTAAAGGAACTGGGTTATTGGTTCCTTCAATCTTTTACAATAATCGTTCATTTCAATGTACTGGTTCTGTGAGGTGTTTTAATATATTTACTTGATGCTAGGAGGGTTGTGAATGTTATAGTGCTACATATAACCCTTTACTAGTTGTGGGAATGAATGATGAATTGATCAAAGAGCAATGGCTGCTTGTGCGAATGTGTAAATACTAGCTAGAAAAAGTTCACATAGAGGTGGAATATCTACGCTTTTTAAAGGAACTCTTGTATTTCGGTTTCTTCAATCCTCTGCACTCATCGTTCATTTTCATATACAGGTTCTTGGAGGGTTTTCAAGTTGGCTTACTTGATATTAGGAGGAAGGTTGTTATAGTGCTATAAATGACCCTTTTACTAGTGGGAATGAATGATGGAATGATCATTTTACTCGTTGCGAGAATAAACAATGGAATAACCAAAGATGGATGCTTGTGCGAACATATTAATACTAGATGGAAAAAGTTCACATAAAGGCGAAACATCTACTTTTGTTATAGTAACTCAGATATTTTGGTTTATTCAATCCTCTGCAAACATCGTTCATTTCCACCTACTGTTTCTGAGAGAGTTTTTGAATACCTTTACTTGATGCTAGGTGGAGGGTTGTGGATGTTATAGTGCTACAAATGACTATTTTATCGGTTGCCGGAATGAACGATGAAATGATCGAAGAGCGTTGTCTTCATAAGCGAATGTATGAATACTATTTGGAAAAGTTCACGTCGAGTTGAAATATCTTTGTTTTTTAAGGAATTCGAGTATTTCCGTTTCTTCAATCCTCTGCAACATCGTTCATTTCCATTTACTGGTTTTGGGAGGGTTTAAATATATTTACTAAATTCTCGGAGGAGGGTTGTGAATGTTATAGTGCTACAGGTGACCCTTTTATTGGTTTTGAAAATGAACGATGAAATAATCGAAAAGCGTTGGGTTCTTGTGCGAATGTATAAATACTAGTTTTAAAGAGGTTAACATTGAAGTGGAATATCTACGCTTTTTTAAGGAACTATGGTATTTCGGTTTATTCAATCCTCTGCAATCATTGATCATTTCCATATACTCGTTCTTGGAGGGTTTTATAGTAGATTTACTTGATGTTAGGAGGAAGGTTGTGAATGTTATAGTGCTATAAATGACCCTTTTACTAATGGGAATGAATGATGGAATGACTATTTTACTTTTTGTTGGAATGAACATTGGAATGACCAAAGAGAGTTGGATATTTCTGCGAATGTATAAATACTAAATGGAAAAAGTTCATATAGAGGCGAAATATCTACTTTCTTATTGCAACTCCGGTATTTCGGTTTCATGTTTAAACATCAATCATTTTCATGTCCTTGTTCTAAGAGGTTTTTTAATATATTTACTCGATGTTAGGTGGAGGGTTGTGGATGATATAGTGCTATAAATGACCATTTTATCAGTTGTGGGAATAAACAATGAAATGACCAAACAACGTTCTCTTCACATGCAAATGTTTAAATACTACTTGGAAAAGTTTACATAGAGGTGAAATATCTATGCTTTTCAAGGAACTCAAGTATTTCCGCTTCTTTAATTATCCGCAACGTTGTTCATTTCCATGTACTGGTTATGGGAGGTGTTTTAATATATTTACTTGATGCTAGGATAAGGGTTGTGAATGTTATACTGCTACAGATGACCCTTTTACTTGTTGTGGGAATGAACGATGAATTGATTGAAGAACGTTGGCTATTTGTGCGATTGTGTAAATACTAGTTAGAAAAAGTTAACATAGAGGTGGAATATCTACGATTTTTAAAGGAATTATTGTATTTCAGTTTCTTCAGTCCTCTGCAGTCATCGTTCATTTCCATATATTGGTTCTTGGAGGGTTTCAAAGTTGACTTACTTGATGTTAGGATGAAGGTTTTGAATGTAATAGTGCTATAAATGAGCTAATAGGAATGAATGATGGAATGACTATTTTACTAGCTGTGGGAGTGAACAATGGAATGAACAAAGAGAGTTGGATGCTTGTGCGAATGTATAAATACTAGATGTAAAAATTTCACATAAAGGCGAAATATCTAAAAAAAATTAATAATAACTCGGGTATTTCGGTTTCTTCAATCCTTTGCAAATATCATTCATTTCCACATATTGGTTTTGAGAGGCTTTTTAAATATATTTACCCGGTGCTAGGTGGAGGGTTGTGGATGTTATAATGCTACAAATGACTTATTTATTTGTTGTGGGAATGAAAGATGAAAAGACTGAAGAGCGGTCTTCATATGGAATCTATAAATACTTGGAAAAGTTCACATAGAGGTGAAAATCGTGAAATATCAATGCTTTTTAAGGAACTTGAGTATTTCTGTTTCTTCAATCCTCTACAACATCGTTCATTTCCAATTACTAGTTCTGGAGGGTTTAAATATATTTACTAAATGCTTGGGGGACTGTTGTGAATGTTGTAGTGCTACAATTGAACCTTGTACTAGTTGTGGGAATGAGTGATTAAATGATCGAAAAGCATTGGTTGCTTATGCGAATGTGTAAATAATAGTTGAAAAAGGTTCACATAGTGGGGAAATATCCATGTTTTTAAAGGAACTTTGGTATTGGTTCCTTCAATCCTTTATAATCATCGTTCATTTCCGTGTACTGGTTTTGGGAGGTGTTTTAATATTTTTACATGATGTTAGGAGGAGGGTTGTGAATGTTATAGTGCTACAGATGACCCTTTAACTAGTTGTGGGAATGAACGAGGAATTGACCGAAGAGCATTGGCTGCTTGTGCGAATGTGTAAATACTAGTTAGAAAAAGTTCACATAAAGGTGAGTACTTAACGCTTTTTAAAGGAACTCTGATATTTCGGTTTCTTCCATCTTCTGCAGTTTGCAGTCATCGTTCATTTCCATATACGGTTCTTGGAGGGTTTTCAAGTTGGCTTACTTAATATTAGGAGGAAGGTTGCGAATGTTATAGTGCTATAAATTACCCTTTTACTAATGGGAATGAAGGATGGAATGACCATTTTACTCGTTGCGGAAATGAACTATGGAATGACCAAAAATGGATGCTTGTGCAAATATATAAATACCAGATGGAAAAAGTTCACATAAAGGCGAAACATCTACTTTTATTAAAGTAACTCGGGTATTTTGGTTTTTTCAATCCTCTGCAAACATCGTTCATTTCCACGTATTGTTTCTGAGAGGGTTTTTGAATACCTTTACTTGATGCTAGGTGGAGGGTTGTGGATGTTATAGTGCTACAAATGACATTTTTATTGATTGCTGGAATAAACGATGAAATGACTGAAGAGCGTTGTCTTCATAGGCAAATGTATGAATACTACTTGGAAAAGTTCACATCGAATTGAAATATTTATGTTTTTTAAGGAATTCAAGTATTTCCGTCTCTTCAGTCCTCTGCAACATCGTTTATTTCCATTGAATGGTTTTGGGAGGGTTTAAATATATTTACTAAATGCTCGGAGAAGGGTTGTGAATGTTATAGTGCTACAAATGACATTTTTATTGATTGCTGGAATAAACGATGAAATGACTGAAGAGCGTTGTCTTCATAGGCGAATGTATGAATACTAGGAAAAGTTCACATCGAGTTGAAATATTTATGTTTTTTAAGGAATTCAAGTATTTCCGTCTCTTCAGTCCTCTGCAACATCGTTCATTTCCATTGAATGGTTTTGGGAGGGTTTAAATATATTTACTAAATGCTCGAAGAAGGGTTGTGAATGTTATAGTGCTACAGATGACCCATTTACTTGTTGTGGGAATGAATGATGAAATAATCGAAGATCATTGGGTTTTTGTGCGAATGTGTAAATACAAGTTTTAAAAAGGTTCACATATGGGTGGAATATCTACACTTTTTAAAGGAACTCTGGTATTTCGATTTCTCAATCCTCTGCAATCATCGTTCATTTCCATATACTAGTTCTTGGAGGGTTTTTAAATTGATTTACTTGATGTCAGGAAGAAGTTTGTGAATGTTATGGTGCTATAAATGACCCATTTACTAGTGGAAATGAATGATGGAATGGCCATTTTATTGGTTGTGGGAATGAACATTGGAATGACCAAAGAGAGTTGAATACTTATGCGAATGTATAAATACTAGATGAAAAAGTTCATATAGAGGCGAAATATCTACTTTTTTATTTATTTATTGTAACTCTGGTATTTCGGTTTCTTCAATCCTGTGTAAACATCGTTCATTTCCACGTCCTAGTTCTAAGAGGGTTTTCGAATATATTTTCTTGATGTTAGGTGGAGGGTTGTGAATGTTATAGTGCTACAAATGACCCTTTTATCAATTGTGGGAATGAACGATGAATGGCCGCACAACGTTGTCTTCACATGCGAATGTATAAATACTACCTAGAAAAGTTCACAGAGGTGAAATATCTATGCTTTTTAAGGAACTCTAGTATTTTCGTTTCTTCAATACTCTGAAACATCTTTCATTTCCATTTACTAGTTTTGGGAGGGTTTAAATATATTTATTAAATGCTCGGAGGGTTGTGAATGTTGTAGTGCTGCAGATGACCCTATTATTTGTTGGGGGAATGAATGATGAAATAATCGAAGAGCGTTAGCTGTTTGTGTGAATGTGTTAATACTAGTTGGAAAACGTTCACATAGAAGTGGAATATCTGCGCTTTTATTGGAACTCTGGTATTTTGGTTTCTTCAATCCTCTGCAACATCGTTCATTTCCATATACTGGTTCTTGGAGGATTTTCAAGTTGATTTACTTGATGTTAGGAGGAAGGTTGTGAATGTTATAGTGCTATAAATGACCCTATTACTAGTTGGAATGAATGATGGAATGACCATTTTACTAGTTGTGGGAATGAATAATGAATGAGGGTTTCGATTGGGTTGAGGGTTGGCTGCGACAGATAAGGGATTGTGTTTGGGTTTGTGAAGGAGAAAGGGATGATGGTTGTGGTCTGTTGGATGTGATTGCGATAAGGGACGCGAGAGATGGGTGGAGGCTTGCTGCAGCTGTGGATTGTGAATGCAAGGATGCGTGGTTATTGCGGCTGTGATTGCGAGGATGAGGAGGCTGTGGATGGGTTTGCGAGGAACAGGAGGTTGCGGCTGTGGATTGTGAATGCGAGGATGTGTGGCTGTGCATGGGTCGACAAGGAGGTTGTAGATGGGTGATTTCTCCAAAGCTAGGTATCATCACTTTTATAATTATTTTATTCTCGGTTTTCTTCTTTGCGTGGTTTCCTATTGCAATCAGTATTTCTAAATTGCCAATTTGCTTCACTTAACTTATATTTTGGAATCTTGTAATTAGAAACCTACACAAATACGAAAATAGCAATTAGTACCATAATTAACAAGTAATAGCCAAAAATATATATTGAAATATGGTACTAAAAATAGTCTAATTATGCTCCTATCAAATTTTCCCACACTTATCTTTTGCTAGTCCTCAAGCAAATCCAAGAAACAAAAATAAGACTCAAATGACTCAATCTATACTTTCCAACATTTGTCTCAGAGATTTTCAACGGATCATGACATGTTAAGATTCTTTGTAAACACAAGATTAAATTCACATCATTCGAAAATTAATACACGTTCATAGGAATGATATAAAAATTCACAATTAAATCAATCCAAGTGACTGTGAAACTCAAGCGCGTGTCAAGAAGAATTAGCCCAAAAATCTCATTGGGTGCACTCTTTTATTTTTCTCAAATTGTTTGGTAAAATCACTTTTCTTATTCTAGTTATATGTGAGATGATTGATGTAAAAGGGAAACAAATAACACACATATGATATAACAAGAAAGAAAGACATTTTCTGACATGTTTATTTATGTATTTTTTTTTTCTTTTTAGATATATGATCTTATAGAAGGAATGCTATTACTTGAATGCAAGAGCTAGTGACACCATATGCTCATACCTCATTCAAATCTCCACATAGCGACATTGCAAGACACAATCAAAATGTCTTAATTCAGGTTGTAATGGGGCCAAGGGGTCAAGGGAAGAGAAAAAACGAATAAGAAAATTACAAAGGACTTAAAGAAATGATGAAAGCATGCAATAAGATTAGAGACGTTAGCAATGAATCACATGGTTCAAGACATAAGTAGGAAAAGAAGAGGTGGTCTACTGATAATGAAGAGTTTCAACCATTATTTTGTATCTACTATAAGGGTCTTCCCCCACACTTGTTTTTCAACATACCTTGAACCACAATAAAGTCTCTGCAAATCAAATTATGCTCCACTTATCTGATTATGCAAATCAAAAGGCTTAATAACATGCTCAACGGGGTTAATCTAAAGGAAATATATCATGGATTAGACTTATTTGGCAATGGTGGAAATTAGGTGTCTTTATCATGTCAAGCATGTCGTTCAATTCGTTATAATGTTTTGAACGAAATTAATACAAGTTCTAGTGTTTAATTCTTAATTAAGAAAGCAATTCAAGTAGCAACCAAAACAAACAAAATTGAGATCATGTAACGAATTATTATTGACAAAAGAAATGAAAGATGACCTAATTAAAAACTTTCAAAATCAAAAGAACAATATGCTCAAAACTCACATATGGGTTATAATGAGTTAAATTCAATTAAGCATGCTATGAATACCAATTATTAAGTTGATTACATGTGAATTTGCATACGATAATCATGAATAAGCATTAACCAAAGAATAATATTATATTTTAACTCATGCTTATAAATCACCTTAAAGTCATGCAATTAAAAACTTGATCTCATCATTGTGTAGGAAAGTATCCTAATACTCAAAACAATTATTATATATATATATATATATATATATATTTTTTTTTTTTTTTTTGAAAAGCGAGCTGAGTTTTTATAGGATCCCATAACCTATCAACAAGGTGCGACCTACAGGTCAACACCATAAGAAAGTAACCATGTCGCCGGCGGGTCTCGAACCTAGGAGGTGGGGGATAAATTCACACAGCCCTAACCACTCGACCATAACACCATTGGCTAATTTTTTATTTTTTATTTTTTATTTTTTATTTTTTATTTTTTTATTTGTTATTTATTATTTATTATTTATTATTTATTATTTATTATTTATTATTTTTTATTTTTATGACACTAATATCAACAAAGAAAACAAAAACCAACATTTTTATTTTATTTGTAATGGACTCACTTTTTATTAAAAAAAATATATATCAAAACAAAAGCAACGTTGTTCCCCCACACTTAAACTTAACATTGTCCTCAATGTTAATAGATTATATCACATGCAATGAAAGATTTAAAAGCAGAAAAAACAAACTACTAACAAACAAAAGCAAAAATAACGAAAATAAAATAAAGGGATAGAGAAAGCAAATCTTATTGGGTTGCCTCCCAATAAGCGCTTGTTTTAACGTCGTGCAGCCTGGTGGTATCTCCATTTTATCCTCATAGAGTGATATGTCCTCCACGTCATGCTCCACAAATGACTCATAATAAGGCTTAATTCAATGATGTTTCACCTTAAACTCCTTACTGGATGTGTCACTCTTAATCTGTATAGCACCATGGGGAAAAACATTAGTAATAATAAAAGGACCAACCCATTCAGAACGTAACTTACCAATTGTAAGACACGATTGGAAAAGCAAAACTTTCTTTCCAACGACAAAAGTATTTCCATTGATCATCTGATCATGAAAAACTATGGTGTTCTCTTTGTAATTGTTTTTACTTTCATAGGTCTCATCCTGAATCTTTTCGAAGTCATTCAACTGTAATTTCTTTCGCTTCTTTGTGAAATAGGGAACTCTATTGCTCTCATATCCAGTGGTAGTGGCAGTAGTGATGGTGGTCTCAAGTTCATCCTCATTTATGATGTATGACAATTTCTTGGCCAAACTGTCAATCACGTTAATATAAGAACAAGAATGATTTTTAGTAGGATGCCTCATGGCTTCAAAGATGTTGAAGCCAATCACATCACCATCAAATTCCATGGTCAGTTTCCCCGCATGCACATCAATATTTGTCTTCGCGGTTTTTATGAATGGGCGCCCTAAAAGAATAGGCAAAGGTGCTGAAAATTTCGAATCTTCCATCTCAAGCACATAGAAATCTGCTGGGAGTATCAAATGGTTAACCCGCACCAACACATCTTCCAAAAAATCTCGAGGATATGCATTAAAATGGTCAGTCAATTGAATAATAACACCATCATTTTTTAGCTTCCTGAGATTCATAGATCAATAAATAGAATATGACATAACATTAATTGAAGCACCTAAGTCTAGCATTGCATGTTCAATTTTAGTATTACCGATAACACAAGGGATGGTGAAACTACCCGGATCCTTACACTTTGGCGGCAATTTTCTTTGAAGAACTGCGGAAACATTCTCACTCACCTTAACTACCTCTCCGTCTCGAAGTCGTCTCTTTGTTGTGCAAAGCTCCTTAAAAAAAATTGCATACTTAGGCACTTGCTTAATAGCATCAAGAAGAGGAATATTGACCTGAACTTTCTGAAAGGTTTCCAGGATTTCCTTGTCATGTTCATCTTTCCTAGATTTGGCAAACCTACTTGAAAAAGGCACAAAAGGTGGAGAAAGATTAGCAGAAACTGAATTTGGAACACTCACCTTCTTAACTGGGGGCTTTGGTGTTTCAACGATGGCTGGATCATCCTCCTATAACTCAGCTTCCATGTTTCGGCTCTGTTTGGGGACTATTCGCCTACCACTCCTCAATGTAATTGCTTTTGCGGTTTCAAACCCGCCTTTCGAATTTTGAATGGTAGAACTAGGAAGTTTTCTTTGCTCGCAAATTTGTCCAATAAACTCTGCTATCTGTCCAATTTGTAGTTTCAAATCTGCTATATCTTTTGCTTGGTTATGCTGAGAAATAGTTAACGATTTCAAAACCTCATCATAATTAAGGGGCATACCTGAATTGTGCTGAGATGGTTTTAGTGGTCCTTGAAAGAAACCAAGGGGTGGCCGATTCGAAGCTTGTTGTTGAGGTTGTTCTGAATTTCTCCATCCAAAGCTGGGATGATTTCTCCAATCTTCATTGTAAGTGTTCGAATAAGAGTTATTCCTATAGTGATTTTGCCCTTGAAAATCTACTGCATTCACATTCTCCCAACCGCCATTCTCAATCAGTTGAAGACATTGATCAGATGGATGTCCTGACTTGGTGCACATGCCACAAACTTGTGCAACTCCTATCACATTGGGCTTCCCTAGAGCCTAAGTCACAAGTGAAGTAAGATTAGCCATTTGAACTTTCAAACTGGAATTAGTACTTACCCCATTTACTTGGCGTGAAGGCTATCAAATTCCTTCATACCGTTGGGCGTTTAAGGCTCGGTTTGCAATCAAAGTCTTCACTGCTGCTGGAGTTTTATCAACCAAAGTTTCTCCTGCCGCTGCATCTAGCATCTGTCGCTCAAGAGGAAACAATCCCTCATAAAAGTATTGAATTAGGAGCTCCTCCTTCATCTGATGTTGCGGACATGATGCTATGAGAGGTTTGAAGCTGGATATGATTATTCTGGACCTTGCTGAATACCACTGATTTTCTTCTTCAACAAGATGATTTTTGAAGTTGAGAATAATTTCTCTAGAAACACCTTCTTCATGCTATCCCAAGAGTATATTGTTCCGGAAGGTAGTTCATAGAGCCAATCCTTAGCCTTATCAATCAGAGAAAAGGGAATGCTATCAATTTTAGGATGTTCTCATCTACAATTATTGGCGTCATACTGGAGCATACAACTTCAAATTCTTTTAAATGCTTATTTGGATCCTCCATAGAAAGACCATGATACTTTTGAATATGATGAAGTAGGCTAGATTTCAGCGCGAATGACTCTGTCTTGCCCTGCGGTGCTGTTGGATACTGAATGCACAAGGGTGCGGCATTGTCCAAGGTGGATGCCAAAAGTTCTTTAATAGATCTGTTATCTGCCATGTCGAGTTTTTCTGATTCAAACTCAGAGCTAGACGTTTGCGACTCTTTTGTTTCTCTCATTTGTCTTCTAAATGTTTTCTCAAGCTTTGAATTGTACTCTAATAAGTTTTCGTTGGATCTTCTATTGCGCATGAACTAGTACCTGAGATAAAGAAAGGAAAAAAAATCAACAAAAAGAAAAATAAATAAATAAATAATAAAAAACTAATGAAGTAATTAACAATTTTACAAATCCTCGGCAACGGCGCCAAAAATTGATGCACTACTTTAATACCCTGCTTTGTGATTGTAGTATAGAATAAATAGGGATCGTTTTAGACCGGGGATTAGAGGGCTTGCCAACTAGCACTAAAAATAACTACGAGAAATCTAACTACCTAATTAAGAAAATACTTGGGGATTTGATTTTTCTAATTTAAACTATGAAAATAACTAAGAAGAATATAATAAAACTTAAGATATGACAAAGATGAAAAATTAGCTAAGGGTTTACCTCCACACACCAAACATATACTCATAAATCAATCTTCAATATTCACTTGCTAACTCGTGAAAGACATTGCTCAAGATTAACTGCGTGTGATCAGCACTGCATTAATATTATTATTTTTTAGCCCCGCTTTCAAACTATTTTTATCATAATATCTAATTAGAATCGCAGGTTAGATAACAATCTAAGATCATTAAGTTTTGTGGAAAATATGAACACTGACTAGGCAATTACAAGTATGATCAACATCTTGTTCTTACTAAGGTTTTTACTTAACCTTACCAACATTCTTTGGTATTTACTACTTGTGAGTACAAGATTGTAACGATTAGGTGAAACTCTCATATACTCTAGCCCCAGATCCTAGCATGCTTACTAAGTTGGCCACCTTAACAAACATACAAAGAAAAATTCTCTATAAAGCAGTTAAGCAAAACACGATCACTAATCAACAAGGAAGATTAAATTCAATTAATTCATAAAGCACATGTTCGGGGCTTCGAATCCACCGCTTGCTAAGAAGAGTTTAGCTAGACATTAATTATGTTCAAACAATAATCCATAATCAATAATCAAACGAAATAAGTAAAAGATGAGAATAAACAAAACACTGTCGCCTGATGCGCTATGTAGTAGCACACAACCTAATACCTTGCTTTGTGATTATAGTATAGAGTAAGTAGGGATCGTTTTGGACCGGGGATTAGAAGATTTGCCAATTAACACTAAGAATAACTAAAAGACAACTAACAACCTAATTAAGTAAATAATGGGCGATTGGATTTTTCTAAGTTAAACTATGAAAATAAATACGAAAATTACCATAAAGATAGTAAAACTAAAGGGATGGCTAAGATGAGAAATTAGCTAAGGGCTTGTCTCCACACACCAAACATATGCTCATAAATCAATATTCAATAATCACTTGCTAACTTGTGAGAGACAATGCTCAAGATTAACTGTGATCAGCACTACATTAATCTTATTATTTTCCCAAGTTCGTTGAATTAAACTTAGCGTCGCTTTCAAACTATTCTTATCATGCTATCTAATCAAGAATCGCAATGTAGATAAACAATCCAAGATCATTAAGTTTTGTAAAAAATATGAACACTGACTAGGCAATTACAAGTATGATCAACATCTTGTTCTTACCTAGGTTTTTACTTAACCTTACAAACGTTCCTTGGTATTTACTACTTATGAGTATAAGATTGTAACGATTAGGTGGAACTCTCTTATACTCTAGCCTCAGAACTTAGCATGATTACTAAGTTGGCCACCTTAACAAACATACAAAGAAAAGTTCTCTATAAAGCAGTTAAGCAAACACAATCACTAATCAACAAGAAGATTAAATTCAATTAATTTATAAAACAAATATTCGGGACTTCAAATCCACCCCTAACTAAGAGGAGTTTAGCTAGACATAATAATTATGTTCAAACAGTAATCCATAATCAAATATCAAGCGAAATAAGAAAAAGAGATGTTTAGAGATGAAAACGCTGTCGCCTGATCCGTGGAGGTGCAGAATGGACTGCGGGTTGCGGATAGCAGACTGAAGAGAATAAAAACTCTTTCTCGCGATCTCAAATCTGCTCCTCTGTCTGTGTTGCTTCTCCTTTACAGTAAATTGAAGAAGAAACAGTGTGTGAGGCTGAACAGAGCTGGCGAGCGGGCAAGAGGATGAGAAGAGTTCTGAAATTGCAAGGAGGCAAAGAGGATGATGGCGGTGCTGCGATTTGTGATCTGGAGGGAGGCAATGAAGAGAGGTCTGCGATGGTGATGAGAGGACGGTGAAGGGTCGATCGATGGTTGGGTTTTGTGTTTTGTGTTCGTTTTCTGTGAGAGGGAACGAGTAGAATCAAGGCGGATGGTTGTGTGGTTGTGTGAGGGTAAACAGAGATGTTGGTTGATGGATGCAAAGAGGATGATGGTGGTGTGGGTACAAATAGAGGCAGAGATGGAGGCTTGCGACTGCGATTAGGGATCATGGTTGTGGATGGGTTAAGTTGCGGCTGTGATGAGGGATCGAGGCTTGGGTTTGCGATAAAGAAAAGACGACGAGATGGAGGGACAAAGATGATGGTGTTGGCTGGATTGCGAGGAAGAAGAGGCATGTTTCGGTTGTGATGAAGAGGTTGTGGTGCTGTTGCTGGGTGCTTGCTACTGCGAGGATGAGGAGGTTATGGATGGTGTTGGCTTGTTGTGTTTGCAAACATGATTGCTTCAGGGCAGGTATTGTTCCCTTTATAGTTGTTTTCTTCTCGATTTCCTTATTTGCGTGGTTTTCTTTTGCAATCAGTATTTCTAAATTGCCAATTTGCTTCACTTAGCTTTTATTTTGGAATCTTGTAATTGAAAACCTACATAAACACGAAAATAGCAATTTGTACCATAATTAACGAAAATATAAAAATATGGTACTAAAAATAGCCTAATTATGTTCCTATCAAATTTCCCCATACTTATCTTTTGCTAGTCCTCGAGCAAATCCAAGAAACAAAAATAAAAGACTCAAATGACTCAATCTATGCTTTCCAACATTTGTCTCAGAGATTTTCAATGGATCATGACATGTTAAGATTCTTTGTAAATACAAGATTAAATTCACATCATTCGAAAATTAATACACGTTCATAGCAATGATATAAAAATTCACAATTAAATCAATCTAAGTGACTGTGAAACTCAAGCGCGTGCCAAGAAGAATTAACCCAAAAATCTCACTGGGTGCACTCTTTTCTTTTTCGCTGATTGTTTGGTAAAATCACTCTTCCTATTCTAGTTATATGTGTGAGGATTGATGTAAAAGGGAAACAAATAGTTCACATATGATATAACAAGAAAGAAATGCATTTTCTAACATTTTTTTTCCAGATATATGATCTCATGGAAGAAATGCTACTACTTGAATGCAAGAACTAGTGACACCATATGCTCATACCTCATTCGAATCTCCACATCGTGACATTGCAAGACACACTCAATCAAAATGTCTTAATTCAAGTTGTAATGGGGCCAAGGGGTCAAGGGAAGAGAAAGAACGGATAAGGAATTTTTAAAAGGCTTAAAGAAATGGTGAAAAAATGCAATAAGATTGGAAACATTAGCAATGAATCATATGGTTCAAGACATAAGTAGAAAAATGAAGAGGTGACACACTGATAATGAAGAGTTTCAGCCATTATTTTGTATCTACTGAATGAAATAAACTGGACTATCTGTATGGTACTGAAATATTGAATGAATATAGACAAGGACTTGTATCCCTTTTGTAACTTTTTGTACCATTTTTTTTTCAACTCTTTCTTCTTGAACTGTCTACCATAAGTGTCTCCCCCACACTTGCTTTTCAACATACTTTGAACCACAATAAAGTCTTTGCAAATCAAATTATGCTCTACTCTTTTGATTAGGTTAGGGATAGAAAATTAAGGTAATGAAACAAAAGGCATAATAATAGGCTCAATGGGGTTAACCTAAAGGAGATATATCATGAATAAGACTTATTTGGCAATAGTGGAAACTAGGTGCCCTTATCATGTCAAGCATGTTATGCAATTCAATATGATGTTTTGAACAAAATTAATACAAGTTCTAGTGTTTAATTCTTAATTATGAAAACAATCCAAGCAGCAACCAAAGCAAACAAAATTGAGATCATGCAACAAATTATTATTGACAAAAGAAATGAAAGATGACCTAACTAAAAACTCTCAAAATCAAAGGAACAATAGGCTCAAAACTCACATATAGGTTATAATGAATTAAATTCAATTAAGCATGCTATGAGTACTAATTACTAAGTTGATTACATGTGAATTTGCATTTGATAACCATGAATAAGCATTAACCAAAGAATAATATTAGATCTTAAATCATGCTTATAGATTACCTTAAAGTCATGCAATTAAAAACCAAATCTTATCATTGTGTTGGAAAATATTCTAAGACTTAAAACAACTATAATTTTATTTTAATGACACTAATACCAACGAAGAAAACAAAAACCAACACTTTTTTTAATGGACTGACACTTTTTATTAAAAAAAAAATTTCAAAATAAAAACGTTTGTTCCCCCATACTTAAACCTAACATTCTTCTCAATGTTAATAGATTATAACACATGCAATGAAAGATTTAAAAGCGAAAAAACAAACAACTAACAAACAAGCAAAAATAACGAAAAGAAAATAAAGGGATAGATAAACCAAATCCGATTAGGTTGCCTCCCAAGAAGCGCTTGTTTTAATGTCGTGCAGCCTGACGGTATCTCCAATCAATCCTCATGGAGTGATACATCATCCACGTCATGTTTCACAAATGACTCATAATAGGGCTTAAGTCGATGATGTTTCACTTTAAACTCCTTCCCGGTTATGACACTCTTCACCTATATAGCACTATGAGGAAAAACATTAGTAACAATAAAAGGACCAACCCATTCAAAACGTAACTGACCAGTTCTAAGACACGATTTGAAAAGCAAGACTTTATTTCCAACGGCAAAAGTATTTTCATGGATCATCTAATCATGAAAAACTATGGTGTTCTCTATTGCAGTCAAACTAGGATTGTGTGACTAGTCCAAACAAGGATGGATATCTTCTTTGTTATGGAATAAGATTTAGATTCCTTATTAGCATAGGTTTCCTATCTCGTTTCAAATTGGGATACTATGTAATTGCTACCTCTATATATAAAGGCTCATATCATTGAATAAGATAACTTTCTATTTTCCTCCCTACTCTTGTTTTTTGCTTTCTTTACGTTACTTTCAACACGTTATCAGCACGTGCCCTAACCCTAGCAGCTATTAAGAAAAAATTCCCATGCGAACACCATTCGCTGTTAGCAGCTTCAAAATTTTTTTTACTCAGAACAGTGGTATCTCAAACCCAATTGGAATCATTATATTGCTGGCATATCCTATCTGAGCTCTGGTATTGCATTCTCTCTTAATTTGAGAAACTTCACATTCTTATCTTGTTTTTGTTTGATGTTTTTGCAATTCAAACAAAAACAATTTCTATTTATTATTGGTGTATTGAATTTTCCATTGCTGGTATTCATTTGCATAAATGTTAGTATTGTTTTCCCCATCTACCTTGAACTTTTCTTTTGCAATTATTATGTAAGATTTCCAAAGCACGCTTACATGCAGATATATGTTTTCTCAATGTAGATTATAAAGTCTTGAACATGAAGCGTGATCCATGCCATTATAAGTTTCAGTTTTCATTTCTATGCATCACATGAAAAACTGTGTTTTCCCAAGATCCTTCATCTCGAATTCAGACTTCAGGTGCTCAGCGGTTTCCTTTAACTCCTCTAGAATTCCAATCAAATTCATGTCATCGACATAAACTGCAACAATAGCAAATCCGGAACTTGTTCTCTTAATTAAAACGCATGGGCATAACTCATTGTTTATGTATCCCTTTCGATCAAGTATTCACTTATTTTGTTATACCACATCCGTTCGGATTGTTTCAATCTGTAAAGTGAACATTTCAATCTGATAGAAAACGTGCTCAGTGGTTTAGAACTACTTGATTCGGGCAAACGAAGTCCATCCGGGACTTTCATGTATATCTCTGTATCTAGATCCCCGTAGAGATATGCCGTAACCACATCCATAAGCTGCATATTCAGTTTTTCGGAAACTACTAAACTGACAAGATAACGGAACATTATTACATCCATTACGGGAGAATATGTCTCCTCGTAATCGATCCCAAGGCGTTGAGAAAAACCTTAAGCCACGAGACGAGCCTTATATCTCACAATCTCGTTTTTCTCATTACGCTTCCTAAACACCTTCATTTTTCTCACAAGATAGCGGAACATTATTACATCCGACGGGTTTTACACCTGGAAGGGTTGGCAGTACCGGCCCAAACACCTTCGTTTCGTTAGGGAATCCAATTCTGTCTTTATCGCATTTTTCCATTAAGGCCAGTTAGCTCTACATTGACACTCTTCAACGGACCGGGGTTCAATATCATCGCAAGCTATGATTTCGTGCGCAATCGAGTATGCAAATACATCATCGATAATAATTTTGTTTCGATTCTATGTCCCATCTATATATGCCTAATTGACCGAGATTTCTCTATTCTCAGGAGTAGGTATCGACGTTGAGGCGTCCCCCAACGATGACTCCTCTCGGACATATCCATAGTCCGAGATATTCTCATGGGATGGTTCGATCGAGATAGCGATGTCAGATGGATTGGTTTGTGTCGTCTGCGTCCGTTTCCTAGGACGAAAATCCATCGAACCCACTGGTCTACCGCGCTTCCTCGTGGGATCAGATGACTGGTTAGCCGGGGTACCATGCGCACCGTTTCCATCACGGACGGTGGCGCCATGCCCAGCATCTCCCGAGGCGGCGCTATGTCCTGTGGTGGGGACGTCAATCCTTGCAGGCACGGTTGCAGTAGGTATATGTGATCTCGTCACTTTAGCGATATCAGTGAAAGCGTCTGGCAACTTATTTGCTACGCTCTGAAGATCGAGAATTCGCCGCACCTCACTCTCCGACTGTGCGGTTCGAAAATCAAGATGAGACAAAGTGGGGACAGAATGTCTCATTAAAGTGAAAATTTGCAAATCGTGCGATAAAGAGATCGCCTGTCAAGGGTTCCAAGTAGCGGATAATTGATGGTGTATCATATCCCACATATACACCCATCCTTCGTTGATGCCCCATCTTGGTACGTTGTGGCGGCGCAATTGGCACATAAACCGCGCACCCAAAAATGCGTAATTACGAAAGATCCGGTTCGTACCCAGTCACAAGCTGTGACACATAGAATGATTGGGTGGAAACCGGCCTTAAACGGAGTAACATTGCTGCGTGCAAAATTGCATAGCCCCATGCGGATATAGGCAGGTTGGTGCGCATAACCAACGTCCGAGCGACCATCTGCCACCTCTTGATGGTGGCTTCCGCGATACCATTTTGGGCGTGAACACGGGGAACCTGATGTTCAACATCAATCCCAATGGACATGCAATAATCATCGAATGTTTTTGATGTAAACTCTCTGGCATTATCGATTCGAATTGACTTAATAGGGTAATCCGGGTGGTGAGCCCTTAGCCGAATAATCTGGGCCAAGAGTTTAGTATATGCAACATTTTGAGTGGACAGTAGCATGACATGTGACCAGCGTGTTGACGCATCAACCAACACCATAAAATATCTAAATGGTCTGCAAGTTGGTTGGATAGGTCCACAAATATCCCCTTGAATTCGCTGTAAAAATGGGATGGACTTTTTAGACATCTTTGCATAGGATGGTCTCAGTCCTAATTTTTCCAAGGAACAGGCTTTGCAGAACGAGCGAGCTGCGTGCATGGAGGCACCCCTTGGTGCGGCAGCAACGACGGCATCCCGTGGTGCGACGGCGGCTGCTGCAGCCCTTGGTACGGCGGTCCGTGGACCAGCGTTGGTCGACCGAAGCAGATTCATTTTAGTGCTTCGGGTAGCTCGAAAGAATGGATGTCTTGCACAATGCAAAGTGAACAAAATTAGTGTTTCTGAGCCAATGCTTCCAAGAAACAGATATCCATGGAACTGGATTAGAATGAAACTCGAAGTTTCAAACAATGGTCGTGAACGGTCATTGTTCAATGCTACACGAACTGCCATAGATCGGAGCGAATGCAAACCCTCACTATTCGACTTGGTGCAAACTTCCATAGCTCGACTTAGAGAGAATGGAGTAGAAAGCTAATTGGGAGAGACTGAAATTTAAATTAATTCACAAAAGCTATAAATTAATACACAACATCATAATATATATAGTAGAGTGATTCAATCAGTGTAAGAGACACAACAAGAGGGTGTTTTTCATACCAATTTTTTGTACTTGAATCAGGGATCAGCGTATTGAATCTGATTTTCTAAACAAATTTACTTGAAAAGATAAAGGTGGAAATTAAGGGAAACAATAAATAAACATAAACACTCTCTTGAAGTTTTCAATTCATCAAAAGTCAACTGCAAACAATGCAAAGAATGGACTTTGGCTTTGATTAAGCAATTAGGGTATTTTTGCTTGAAATTAAGATAACAATAAATAAACATAAACACTCTCTTGAAGTTTTCAATTCATCAAAATTCAACTGAAAACAATGCAAAGAATGGACTTCGTCTTTGATTAAGCAATCCAGATGGATGTGGTATAACAACATAAGTGAATACTTGATCGGAAGGGGATACATAAACAATGATTTATGCCGATGTGTGTTCATTAAGAGAACAAGTTCGGGGTTTGCTATTGTTGCGGTTTATGTCGATGACATGAATTTGACTGAAACTCTAGAGGAGTTAAAGGAAATCGCTGAGCACCTGAAGTCTGAATTCGAGATGAAGGATCTTGGAAAAACACAGTTTTGCCTCGGATTGGAGATCGAGCACTGTGCCAATGGGATTATGATTCACCAATCGGGCTAGGTTCAAAAATTGTTAAGGCGCTTTAATGAGGATAAAGCTAAGCCTTGTAGCACTCCCATGATCGTTTGGAGTCTGGATCCGAAAAAAGATCCATTTCGCCCGAAGGAGGAGGATGAGGCATTACTAGAGGCAGAGGTGCCCTACCTAAGTGCAATAGGCGCATTATTGTACTTAGCACAATGTACGAGACTGACATTAAAGACATATTTCGATACCTAAGATGTACGATTGATATGGGCTTGTTTTATCCCTACAGATAGAGATCAAAATCGGACATTGATCTTCATGAAATGGGAAAGTTCCCAAAAATCGACGACAAGGCCACATCTCCCACCGCCGGTCAAGCCACCGTCAACGCCGGCAAACGTGCTGCCGCTTGCTTTGATCAAACTTCAAGTGATGTCTTGACAGGTTTTGCTGATGTTGGGTATCTCTCTGACCCGCACAAAGGACGTTCCCAAATGGGTTATGTCTTTACCATGGGGAATACAATAATATCTTGGAGGTCGACAAAGCATACTCTTGTTGCTACTTCTTCGAATCATGTAGAGATTATTGCTCTTCACAAAACAGTTCGTGAATGTGTATGGTTGAGATCCATAATTAGGCATGTTCGAGGTACTTGTGGTTTGAATTCAATCACAGATGAACCTACGTGCATTTACGAGGATAGAGGCTAGCGATTTTTAGAACACTGCTATATATAGAGGCTCATATCAGTGAATACGATAGCTCTATGTTTTCCTCCCTACTCTTGTTTTTTGCTTTCTTTACGTTACTTTTAACATTCTCCTTATAATTGTTTTTACTATCATAGGCCTCATCCTGAATCTTTTTGAGCTCATTCAACTGTAATTTTTTCCGCTTCTTTGTGTCATAGAGAACTTTATGTTCTCATATCCAACGGCAGTAGTGATGGTTGTTTCAAGTTCATCATTGTTTCTGACGTCTGACAATTTCTGGGCCAAATTTTCATTCACATTAATAGAAAAACAAGAATGATTTTTAGTAGGATATCTCATGGCTTCGAAGATGTTGAAGCCAATCACATCACCATCAAATTCCATGGTCAGTTTCCCCGCATGAACATCAATATTTGTCTTTATAGTTTTCATGAAGGGGTGCCCTAAAAGAAGAGGCAAAGGTGCTGAAAATTCCAAAGTTTCTATCTCAAGCACATAGAAATCTGCTGGGAATATCAAATGGTTAATCTGCACCAACACATCTTCCAAGAAACCTCGAGGATATGCATTAGAACGGACATCCAATTGAATAATAACACCATCATTTTTTAGCTTCCCGAGATTCATAGATCGATAAATAGCATACGGCATAACATTAATTGAAGCACCTAAGTCTAACATTGCATTTTCAATTTTACTATTACCGATAACACAAGAGATAGTGAAACTACCCGGATCCTTATACTTCGGCAGCAATTTCCTTTAATGAACTGCGAAAACATTCTCACTCACCTTAACTACCTCTCCGTCTCGAAATCGTCTCTCTGTTGTGCAAAACTCCTTAAAAAATTTTGCATACATAGGAATTTGCTTAATAGCATCAAGAAGCGGAATATTAACTCGGACTTTTCAAAAGGTTTCCAAAATTTCCTTATCCTGTTAATCTTTTCTAGATTTGGCAAACCTACCTGAAAAAGGCACAAAAGGTGGAGAAATATTAGCAGAAACTGAATTTGGAATGCTCACCTTCTTTCCTTGGAGCTCTAGTGTTTCAACGATCGCTGGATCATCCTTCTGTAACTCAGCTTCCCTATTTCGACTCTGTTTAGGGACTATTGGCTCATTCTCAATTTGCCTACCATTCCTCAATGCAATTACTTTTGCAGTTTCAAACCTGCCTTTCGGATTGGGAATGGTAGAACTAGGAAGTTTTCCTTGCTCGCGAATTTGTCCAATAAACTCAACTATTTGTCCCATCTATAGCTTCAAATCTGTTATATCTTTTGTTTGGTTCTGCTGAGAAATAGTTAACGATTTCGGAATCTCATCATAATTAAGGGGCATACCTGAATTGTGCTGAGATGGTTCTGGCAGTCCTTGAAAGAAACCAGGGGATGGCCGATTCAAAGTTTGTTGTTGAGGTTTTTTCTGAATTCCTCCATCCAAAGCTGGGATGATTTCTTCAACCTTCATTGTAAGTGTTCGAATAAGGATTATTCTTATAGTGATTTTTTCCCTGAAAACCTACTGTATTAGCATTCTCCTAACCGTCATTCTTAATTAGTTGAGGACATTGAAATGGATGTCCTGGCTTAGTGCACACACCACAAACTTGTGCAACTCCTAACACGAGGCTTCCCTAGAGCTTGAGTCACAAGTGAAGTAAGATTAGCCATTTGAGATTCCAAACTAGAATTAGTACTTACCTCATTGACTTGGCGAGAAGGTTCTCCAATTCCTTCATACTGTTGGGCATTTAAGGCTCGGTTTGCAATCAAAGTCTTTGTTGCTGCTGGAGTTTTATCAACCAAAGCTCCTCCTGCCGCTACATTTAACATCTGTCGCTGAAAAGGAATCAATCCCTCATCAAATTATTGAATCAGGAGCTCCTCCTTCATCTGATGTTGCGGACATGATGCTATGAGAGTTTTGAAGCGCTCATAATAAGCTGGATATGATTCTCATGGACCTTGCTGTATACCAATTATTTTCTTCCTCAACAAGATAATTTTGGAAGTTGGAAAGAATTTATCTAGAAACACCTTCTTTATGCTATCCCAATAATATACTGTTCTGGAAGGTAGTTCATAGAGCTAATCCTTAGCCCTATCAGTCAGAGAAAATAGAAATACTCTCAATTTCAGGATGTTCTCATCTACAGTTATTGGCATCATACTGAAGCATACAACTTCAAATTTCTTTAAATGTTTATTTGGATCCTCCATAGAAAGACCATGATACTTCAGAATATGATGAAGTAGGCTGAATTTCAGCTCGAATGACTCTGTCTTGCCCTGCACGGCTGTTGGATACTAAATGCACAGGGGTGCGACATTGTCCAAGATGGATGTCGAAAGTTCTTTAATAGATCTATTGTCTCCCATGTCGAACTCTTCAGAATCAGATTCAGAACTAGACGTTTGTGACTATTTTGTTTCTCTCATTCGTTTTCTAAATGTTTTCTCGGGCTCTGAATCGTATTCTAATAAGTTTTCGCTGGATTTCCTATTGCGCATGAACTGGTATCTAAAATAAAGACAGAAAGAAGAAAAATAAATAAATAAAATAAAAACTAATGAAGTAATTAGCAATTTTACTAATCCTCGGCAACGACGCCAAAAACTGATGCGTTATTTTAGTAGCACACAACTTAACACCTTGTTTTGTGATTGTAGTATAGAATAAGTAGGGATCGTTCTGCACCGTGGATTAGAGGGCTTGCCAATTAACACTAAGAATAGCTAAATGACAACTAACAGCTTAATTAAGTAAATATTAGGGGTTTGGATTTTCTAAGTTAAACTATGAAAATAACTACGAAAATTACTATAAAGATAATAAAACTAAAGGGATGGCAAAGATGAGAAATTAGCTAAGGGTTTATTTCAACACACCAAACATATGCTCATAAATCAATATTCAATAATTACTTGCTAACTCGTGAGAGACAATGCTCAAGATTAACCGTGATTAGCACTGCATTAATCTTGTTATTTTCCCAAGCTCGTTGAATTAAACTTAGCATCGATTTCAAATTATTCTTATCATGCTATCTAATCAAGAATCGCAAATTAGATAAACAATCCAAGATCAATAAGTTTTGTGGAAAATATGAACACTGACTAGGAAATTACAAGTATGATCACCATCTTGTTCTTACCTAGGTTTTTACTTAACCTTACCAACGTTCCTTGGTATTTACTACTTATGAGTACAAGATTGTAACGATTAGGTGAAACTCTCTTATACTCTAGCCCCAGATCCTAGCATGCTTACTAAGGTTGTCATCCTAATAAACATACAAAGAAAAGTTCTCCATAAAGCAGTTAAGCAAAACACTATCACTAATTAACAAGAAAGATTAAATTCAATTAATTTATAAAACACATGTTCGGGGCTTCGAATCTACCCCTAACTAAGAGGAGTTTAGCTAGACATATTAATTATGTTCAAACAGTAATCAATAATCAAATATCAAGTAAAATAAGAAAAAAAGAGGTTTAGAGATGAAAACGCTATCGCCTGATCCGTGGTGGTGCAAAATGGACTGTTGGGTGTGGATAGCAAACTGAAGAGAATAAAAACTCTTCCTCTTTCTTGCCATCTTAGGTCTGCTCCTCTATCTGTGTTGCTTCTCCTTGATAGTAAATTGAAGAAAAAACAATGTGTGAGGTTTAACGGAGCTGGCGAGCGGGCGAGAGGATGAGAAGAGTTCTGAAATTACAAGGAGGCGAAGAGGATGATGGTGGTGTTGTGATTTGTGATCTGGGGGGAGGCGATAAAAAGAGGTTTGCGATGGTGATGAGAGGACGGTGAAAGGTCGATCAATGGTTGGGTTTTGTGTTTTGTGTTGTGTGTTCGTTGTCTGTGAGGAAGAATGAGAAGGATCAGAGCGGATGGTTGTGTGGTTGCGTGAGGGTAAACGGAGATGTTGGTTGTGGATACAAAGAGGATGATGGTGGTGTGGGTACGAACAGAGGCAGAGATGGAGGCTTGCGATTGCGATTAGGGATCGTGGTTGTGGATGGGTTGAGTTGCGGCTGTGATGAGAGATGGAGGCATGGGTTTGCGACAGAGAAAAGATGTCGAAATGGAGGGACAAAGATGATGGTGTTGGTTGTATTGCGAAGAAAAAGAGGCTTGTTGTGGCTGTGATGAGGAGGTTGCGGTGCTGTTGCTGGGTGCTTGCTGCTGCGAAGATGAGGAGGATGTGGATGGATGACAGCTTGTTGTGTTTGCAAGCATGATTGCTTCAGGGCAAGTATTGTTCCCTTTATAGTTGTTTTCTTCTCGGTTTCCTTCTTTGCGTGGTTTCCTTTTGCAATTAGTATTTCTAAATTGCCAATTTGCTTCACTTAGCTTTTATTTTAGAATCTTGTAATTAGAAACTTACACAAATACAAAAATAGCAATTAATACCATAATTAACAAGTAATAGCCAAAATATATATATATAAAAATATGGTATTAAAAATAGCCTAATTATGCTCGTATCAAATTCCGATCCGTGCTGGTACGAAGTGGACTCCTGGGGTGCGGATAGCTGGAAGGAGGTGATTTAATTCTCTTTCCTTCCTCACAATCTCTGCTCTGTCAGTGAACTTGAAGAGGGGACGACGACGGTTGTAGGCGAGATGAAGGCAATGGGTTTAGGGTTGCAGGCGAAATAAACGGTGATGCAAAAGATCTGAACGGTGCTAATGGGTTTCCTGATTTGCGACAACAGAGAGATAAAGGCAAGTCAGAGTGGCGATGGGTTTAGGGGTGGCTACAATCTTTGTGAAAGCGATGGGGATGATGGTGTTCGATTGAAGGGTTTGATGGAAATACTGTTTCGAGAAGGAGGGTGACGGCTAGCGCGAAGATGAGTTTGTGGTGAAGTTGTGATATGATTGTGACCGAGGGTTTCGATTGGGTTGAGGGTTGGCTGCGATAGAGAAGGGACTGTGTCTGAGTTTGTGAAGAAGAAAAGGATGATGGTGGTGGTCTGTTGGCTGTGATTGCGACGAGGGATGTGAGAGATGGGTGAAGGATTGTTGCGGCTGTGGATTGTGAATGCAAGGATGTGTGGTTGTTGCGGTTGTGATTGCGAGGATGATTAGGCTGTGGATGGGTTTGCGAGGAACATGAGGTTGCGACTGTGGATTGTGAATACAAGGATGCGTGGTTGTGGATGGGTCGATGAGGAGGCTATAGATGGGTGATTTCTCCAAAGCAAGGTATCGTCCCTTTTATAATTGTTTTCTTCTAGGTTTCCTTTTTTTTTTGCGTGGTTTCCTTTAGCAATCAGTATATCTAAATTGCCAATTTGCTTCAATTAGCTTCTATTTTGGAATCTTGTAATTGGAAACCTACACAAACACAAAAATAGCAATTAATACCTTAATTAACAAGAAATAGTAAACAAATATATACAGAAATATGGTACTAAAAATAGCCTAATTATGCTCCTATCACTTAGTAATAGATCCATCTCAAATAATGCGGGTATTGCTCATGAAGCTTTCTATCAAATGAAAGATGATGCGTAAACAAAAACTTCATTGGATGACTATTAAACTAGATATGACTAAAGCATATGATAGATTTGAATGGCCTTTCCTACTGGAGATTATGATTAAATTGGGGTTTTCAAATAACTGGGTTATATGATTTCTCAGTGTTTCTTCTTGTTCTCTTTCAATTCTTCCGAATGGGTCTTTTCTTCTTTCTTTTTCCTCTTCTCATGGTTTTTGCCAAGGATACCTCTTTCTCCCTACCTCTTCATAATTGCTTCAAAAGCTCTTTCAAGGCTCATTCTTAAAGCAGAAAATGATAACGGTTATAAGAGATAAAGGTTAGAAGGATATGCCCTTTGATCAACCATCTTTTATACACGAAGGATCTTACTATTTTCCCTAAACCTTCTCTTTCGGTTTATCATAAGCTAAAAGGCATTCTTAAAATATATCTTCGAGGCAAAGAGTAAACTTTCATAAATCTTCTTTCTTTAGCTCCAATACTCCTCCCAAATGTCAAAAACTGATTAGAAAAATTTTCAAAACTCAGATTTTTCAAAGTAAATAAGAAATACTTGAGCTCTTCGTTACTTTTCTATGTCTAGAAAAGTGAAGTTCTGATTCCCCATTTAGCTAGAGTGTTAGTGATAATAAAATTAGTGGCTAATGCCATTCCCTTTTATATTATGCTTACTTATCTCCATCTGATCTCCGTTACTAATTCTATAGCTCATTTGAATAGAGATTTTCAATGGAATGGTTCGGCTACTAGTACTTCTCTTCATCTCTGCAAATGGCAGAAGATTACTCTCCCTCGTCAAAAGGGAGGGCTTAGTATTCCTATTATGAGGAACATAAATCTTGCTCTTATGTCAAATAATATTTGGCTCTTTTGACCGTTCGAATGACCCTAAATTGCAGCTTTGGAAATCTATCAATTTCCCTCACAAGAATATTCTCGCTCCAGTATTTGGTTTGCCCGTTGGTGCTCCGAAAGAATTTAACTTGGTATTTGTTCAATAACAACTCAATCCTTGAATAAAATACTCATAAAAATTCAACTTATATTTCAATTACGAAATTTTTTTTTTTTTTTTTTGACATTCTATTAGTTCTTGTATCATGATAAGAATTCTATCTGTATTAATGCAGATAAGAAAAGATTTTTTTTTCATTGGAAATGCATTCCATTTCTTTCGTTCTTATTATTCTCTCTGAAATAAAGAAATGAAAATAAAGAATTACTTCACTCCTGATAGTAATTTCTTTAAACAGTGGATAGGAGCATACTCTGAATCGCTATCATGGGAATGTACTGCTCGATTATTTCTACTAACCTTGGAAATTTTAATGCCATAGTGCTTTCCAAATCCTTCTAGGATAATGCAATAATTCTTGCTAAGAAGAGCACCCATGTTGTGGCAATTCCACCCAGAATGTAATGGGTTACACCTATAGCGCGCCCTTATACAATGCTCAAGGCTCTAGGTTGAGTAGCAGGAGCAACCTTTAATTTGTTATGAGCTGAAACAATAGATTCAATAAGTTTTTGCCAATAACCACGACCGCTAAAAAGAAACATTAAATTGAAAGCCCACACAAAATGAGCATCCTTAGGAAAAAAAAGACAATATTAGATAATGACGAACCATAAGATTGAATTACTTGGGATGCTTGTGCCCATAAAAAATCACAAGCCATCCATTAATAGTAATGGAACTTTGCACAAAGTTTCCACCTGTGATATGAGTTACCACCCCTTCATCATTATACTACCCCGAACATCAAACTACATTTTCCATTTGAAATGGAATATTACTACGAAAATTACATTGTACATCTAGAATAGGCCTAAGAAGACATGATCCCAGGCGGATACTTGCTCTTCCAGGCACATCACAATTTCTGGGAACTTAAATGTCTCATAGATTGCTCATGGACATGGCATAAGATCCTAAATTTAAGAGAACTTGCACGTGGAAGGGAAACAAAAATAAAAATTTGCTTTATCGGGTATCAAACGGGAAATGCGGGGGAATGGAACCCCTTTCAATAGTATCAATACCGTCACATGGATCGTAAATTCATGAATGTGGTATTAGGAATATTTTTATTAGACATTTGTACAAGTAAAATATATCTGCTAACTTATGATGACTACACATAATATTTTATTTGGTAAAAAATGAATTGAAAAAATTCCTATAAAAAAAAAAAAAGTGGTAATGGAATCATTTCGCCTATATGTACAAATAGAAATTGGTTGTTACCCGGAGTAGAACATAAGCCTAAATTTGAAGAGGCCCATTCAGGAACAAGAAATTTACATCGGAATTTTTAGATAAAACACCATACATCAATGAGAGTTTAATTCGATAAGTTTCTAGGAGGTATGAAAGTATTTCTTGAAAAAAGGACCTATACTTTACTTTAATTCTTTTTTTGCTTTGCAAAATTTGTTTTTTCTGAACCATATGCATTTAAAAGTGTGTGTATGGTTCCTAAAAGGGATAAAATTTGATCCTAATCAATCGCTTCATCGAGAAAGATACCTATTTTTAGGCCAAGCCATAAGTACAAAATACCAAATCAAGTTATGGGGCTCATACTATATCTCAATATAGAGGATAATACCAAAAAATCAATGGTTACGCACCTAGCAGATGGGTAATACTCGGAGTAGGCCTTTATGACAAGATGCAACTTTTGATATCAAACGTACAGTATGTATAAGAGTCGCTGCTTCAGTGACATCTTTTGTTAAGATATGATGTAATTATCTACAAATACTACCAGAAGATCGAGTAACAATTGAAGTAAGTCATTATGATTCAACCCGGGGACGCATAATTAATAGAATTTTAGATCCTGCAACAAAGATTCGAACGATTAATTGGATTTATCAACCCTCCTTTCGTTGGGATACAATTTGAGGTTCAAAAATTCAAGAGTTTTTTTTCTAGAGTAGATTCGTAATTTCATTAAGGTAAGGAAAAACAAATTATGAAAATAAGAACCTCAGTTCATAAAATTTGCAAAAAAATGTTGACCAATCTGTAGACGGGGACGAATTACAGTAATTTGCTCCAACCCTAGGCATAAACATAGATAAATAATATTTATATAAAAATGACTTTACAATGTACCCAATGCACAAATAAAAGAAAAGATTTGTTTTGACATGAATGGATATATCCATATATCATATTCATTTTTATGAGATGATAAAATATGGCAAAACCTATATCAAGAACTAGTTCACGTAAAAATGTGTGTTGTACTTCATGTAAAAATGTTCGTCGAATACCCAAGGGGGTTATCGATATCCAAGCAAGTTTCAACAATACCATTGTAATGGTTACATATACCCAGGGTCCGATGGTTTCATGGTCTTCTGCTAATACATGTGGATTTAGAGGCCTAAAAATAGGGACGCCCTTTGCTGCGCAAACTGCAGCAACAAATACTATTAGTATAGTAATCGATCAGGTATGCAAGAAGCGTTAGAATAAAAGGTCCCGGTCTCGAACGAGATTCTGAGGTGTAAATTCGGTGGTGAGGTAAATTTCACTTAACTCGGAATTTTAGCTTGTATTTTGGAATTATAGTCCTGCAAGATCTACAATTCCATAACTTTTGGCTTCTATTGCTAACATAAAAACATCTCTTTCCATTCTACGGATATAACCCAGTAGGGGTTGTTTGTTCTTCTGGAATAAATTTGTATGATGGTGTCGCGAAACTGTGCAATTGCTCCCCAACGAAAGGTACTAGCAAATTGGTGTATCATTAACACGTTGATATAACATAATGAAAGGTTTTTCTATCTTGACAACATGACAATCCAATATAAATAAAATTCGACAACCGTACATGCAATTTTTGGCATTTCATACGGCTCCACAATTGGAATTTTTTTTTTATCCCTTAATCCTACCACCCCAGATGCCGCCGGCTGGGTTTGACCCTGTGACCTAGAGATATCATCCGCCACTGCTCAACTATTGAGCCATCACACACTTGGCACTTCACAATTAGATTTATTTTCCCTTCCATGGTGAAAAAAGGATTTATTGGATCCAGAAATTATCCACCTATTTAACATCCTTGCTTTTGGGAGAGTGGAAAAGGAGTATGATGATTTTGTTGCTTTCGTGCTTTAGTTATTTGGGAACTTAACTCATATGATATCGAGCAATACCAAAGTTTCCTTTTTTTTAGTACTCTTCAATAACATAAATTTGGAAAAATCATTTATGGCGTAAAACAAAAATATTTGCGACACTAAAATGAATTGCTGAGAGATGTTCAGAAGTATTCCTTGATTGAAAAGATATTTTGCCTAAGCCAGCTCCCTTGATACACAATCTCACGTTACGAAAAACCAAATGGGTGTGTTCATACCGAATTGGAATGCCATGTTGTTGTTACTCAGGTAGTATTTTTCATTTCACCCAGCTAAAGCATATAGTCTTCTTTACTTTCTTATGTCATTATAACTTTGCTTTTTTTCATTTCTAAAAATCGTTTTCTTAACCTCTCAACTAAGGCCAAAGACACATTGGCTCCAAGCGTGAGGGAATGCTAAGTGTTTGGTAATTTCGCCTCTGACCATAACAAAAGATGTCATTCAAGCGGCGACTCCTATACATATTGTACATCCGGTATCATAAGTTGCATCATATCATGAAGGTATACTCCAGGTATTACCCATCCGCTAGGTGAGTTTATAAATAACCATTGATCTCTAGTATTATCCTCCATTTTGAGATATTACATGATCTGCATAACTTGATTTTCTATTTCTTACTCTATGGCTTGGCCTAAAAAAAAAGAATCTTTCTCGATGAAGTTGGTTGATTAGGATCAAAATTTATCCCTTTTAGGAACCATACATGCAATTTTGAATGCATAAAGAAAAATTGCAAAGCAAAGAATCAAAGTAAAGTATAGGTTTTTTTTTTTTTTTTTTTTTTTTGTAAATACATGCATACCTCCTAAAAACTTGTCGAATTAAACTTTCATTGATGTATGGTGTTTTATCTAAAAATTCCCATGTAAATTTCTTATCTTGATTGGCCTATTCAAATTTTTTAGGCTTATGTTCTACTCCGGGGTAAAGATAGATGATAAAAGATATAACCGGTTTCTATTTGTACATATAGGCCAAATTATTCCAATACCACTTCTTTTTTCATACGACTTTTTCAATTCATTTTTCACCAAATAAAATATTCTAAATATTTTGTATAATCATCATAAGTTAGCATATATATATTATTTGTAGAAACGTTTAATAAAAATATTCCTAGTACCACATTCATGCATTTACGATCCATGTGACGGTATTGATACTATTGAAAGAGGTTTTATTTGCCCGCAATTCCCGTTTGATACCAGATAAAGCAAATCTTGGTTTTCGTTTCCCTTGTGACGGCCCTGGAAGAGCAAGTATCCGCCTGGGATCATGTCTTCTTAGATCTATTCTGGATGTACAATGCAATTTTGGTTGTAATATTCCATTTCAATTGGAAAATGCAGTTTGATTTTTGGAGTAGTATAAATGATGAAGGGGTGGTAACTTACATCATGGGAAGAAACCTTGAGCAGAGTTCCATTATTATTAATGGATGGCTCTGTTATTTTTTATGGGCATTAGCATCCCAAGTAATTCAGTCTTATGGTTCATCATTATCTGCATATGGCATTTTTTTCCCTAGGTGTTCATTTTTTGTCGGCTTGCAATTTAATGTTTCTTTCAGCGATCATGGTTATTGGCAAGAACTTATTTAATTTATCGTTTGGGCCCATAACAAATTAAAGGTTTCTCCAGCTACTGAGCCTAGAGCCTTGAACATTGTACAAGGACGTAACCCATTATGTCACGCGTTGATTTTCAAGAAAACAAAATTCTTATATCCACGTGGATTATCCGTTTTCCAAAGTTTTGGGAGTGAAAATTAAATAACAATAGAAACATTTATAAAAGACTTGAAGGAGACAGAAGACTCTTAACCCAGAAATTATTTGAAGATGATCGCCTCAAAAAGTAATCCGCCAACAATATTGCTGCCAAAACTCTCTAAAGAAAGACTAATTGACTATGTTTCAATTAGAACATACACAATAAGCATAAACTTACTTGAATCAATGATGTAGCTTGTATGAGTATCTTCATCTCTAGTAAATAAAATAAGTTTTCATACAATAATATGAAATTTACATGCAAAGAAAATAACAACTAATAAACATGTAGCTCCTCCACTGCATAAGTAGATGAAAAATTCAAAATTTCTTATTGTGTCGGAATTTTGTAATTTCTTACCAAACCAATCAGAATTTAGGAAAATCAAATAATAAAAAGTATTCAGAACGCCATCCGTTACTAAAACTCACGAAACCAGGCAATTAGAGCAATCAAAAAGCCTCAGATCCCGTAATTTAAGACAACTTTGCACAATCCTAAGTTTTGTAGTGGATTGAGATCTTCCAATGGTTGAAAATCCTTTCAAATTAAATATGTAGATTCACAACACATGTATGAAAAATATACCCTTCGTTTGGAATCCATCCAACGGTTAGATTTCCTACGAGGCATAGAAAACAGCCACATGTATCAAAATTTATTTCATGGGGTTGATTGAAATTGATTTTTATTTTGAGTATTGTTTGGTTTATGAGATTCGATTACCCTTGAACTTATAGAGATTGGGTTTTTTCATAAATTATCTAACGTTGATAAACATAGGTTTGGGTTAATATGTTTAATTGTAGGGTATGGTTTAGTTTTGAGTGAAAATGTGCTTTGAGATTCCTTGATTTTGTTTAAATGGGAAGATGTGCGCATGTGCTCTATGGTGTGGGTTGATTTTTTTATGCGTTTGCGGGCTTGCGTGTAATGCATGCCGAATCTGTGAGTTTTCTCCTTCTCTTATATGATGTTTTATTTGTTTATGATTATTAATTTGTATTTTTTTAATTGTTAGATTTTAGTGGAAGTGAGTGTTTCTCACCCTTATAATAATTTGATTAATATTTGATTTATCAAAAATAATTTATCAAACCAATATATTATTTATATTTCATGAATATATGCTATATTTGAAGCTATGTCATGTGTATCATTTTAGTTTTATACTACATTTAATATCGAAATTGTCATTATTATTGATATTGTTTGATGTTATAGCAAACAAAAATCTATATTGCTATTATGTGATTGTAATCATATTTCTATGAGTTTGATGGCATTGTTACTACAACTGATATACAATTGACGATAAATGTGTTTGCATTCATGCTTATGTAAGTGATGTGAATATCAACATTTAATGAATATTTGTGCTAACTAAGTTATTGAAATTATGTCAATAGTGCAATGTATCCATAGAGACTTTGCATGGGTATTTGGTGTGTATTGGTTACTAAAGAATTTATGAATCATATATTGGTTTGTTTATCTATTCTATTTGCGTTGATAACATGACATTTAAATGAGACAGTATTAATTGTTCAAAGTATATAGTAAAACTTGTGTCTTGTTATTATTGGAATTGATGGATATTTTGGTGAAATTGTTTATGAATGACAAAGTGTCATCATTTAAGATCTTTGAGAAATCACTGTAAGAATATGGATAATTTTGAGTTCATAAACTTTAATCACATTGAATTGTATTACTTAGAACTACCACACCTTTTTTTTTATTTCCCTCTCTTATAGAGAAACTAAGTAACCTTCGGGTTGAGTCTTACGGAGTAGGGCATCATTTTCTTAAAGAGAAACTAAGTAACCTTCAGATTGGTCTTGCGAAAAGGAGGTGGTTTTATGCCAAAAGGAAACTAGATTATTTATCAATAAAAAATGTGACATGAGACTTTATATGCATTGATAGCCCAAAAGTGGCTTTTATGTTACTCATATAGTTAGAAGTATCCGGTGATGCATGTCCGTATGTGATATGTCCCCACTTAGACATGGAAGACGGATAAGCTATTCTTTATATGAGAGATAAACGGGCATATGTTTGACACGGAGGGGATGCGAATGTGGTATAGTCTAAGGTGATAAAATAAGTAATTTGTTTAAGACAAATATTATATGGAAACAACAATATTAGTTGATAAATTATGAACAAATGGTAACTTGGTTTGATATGTTTTGTAGTTAAGTAAAATACACAATTCTGAATTTATTTATTTTTTTGAAATGCATATTTTTGAAATTCTGCACCTGTAGTGAGTTATTCAGGTTTTAGGTAGAATTCACTAGGGGTGGGCATCCCATCCCGCGATCCCGATCCCGTCCCGATCCCGTCCCGTCCCGTCCCGATTTTTTCGGGTCTTAATGGGATTGAATAATTTCATCCCGATCCCGTCCCGTCCCGATCTAGAATGGGATGGGATGGGATGAAGATTTTCAATCCCGCCAATCCCGTCCCGTCCCGAACTAATTTATTAATATTAATTATTAATATTTTTATTTAATTATTTATTTTAGGATTGTGGATGCCCATACAAATTTATTGATGTATATAAAAAGCAGAATCATATATGAAGCTCATGCAAAGTATTTATGCTTTCACAAAAACTGGAAGTATGGTAGAGCCCAAGTGATGACTTCCATGTTTCACCACATATAAAAAGCAGAATCATCTTTAATGAAAGTTTCTTACTTTCGTCTCAAGAAAACATTGTGGACAAGAGTGAAATAAGAAATTAAAGTAGATTCCTTTCAATGAATAAACAACTTTCATAATGTAAAAGATTCCAAGTTATTGGGTCAAAATGACTGAGATATTCAGATTAGTGAAGACGTAACATAAGTTTGCGTGGACAAATTAAGAAAATAGCGATTCTATGTGTCGAGGGAAAAGGTGAGGAAACCAGCGAGGAAAAGGAGGTGGCGGGGGGTGAACCGTTCACCCCCCTCGAGATGCGCGCGCCAAAAAATGGGCACACATCTCGAGGGGGTGAACGGTTCACCCCCCGCCACCTCCTTTTCCTCGCTGGTTTCCTCGCCCTTTCCCTCGACATTTAGAATTTCTCTTAAGAAAAAGTAACAAAAGAGGCTTCTTGTAGTAAACTCAAATTATTTGTTCTTTCAGAAACAATATTAAAAGCACTTTCAATATTGTTTTCTCCAAACACAAGAAACACTCACTCCATTTTATCAGATTTCTTGATTGCTTGATAACTCCAAGCAGAAAACATTACCATGGCAGATGTAGTTGTTGGACCGCTAGTTCAGAACCTCGTTTCCTTACTCCAGTCCAGACAGAGTTCACTTTGATTGGGGGAGTCAAGAAAGATGCAGGATGTAGATTAGCACGCTGATCCCGTCCCGTCCCGTCCCGAACCCGTTTGGGATGGGATGAGGTCGGGATGAGGTTTTTCCCATCCCGTCCCGTCCCGATCCCGTATGAATGGGATGGGATAGGGATGAGTATATCTCGTCCCATCCCGTCCCGTGCCCACCCCTAGAATTCACAGTCTGTAAGAAATTGTGTGTTTGAGGCCTTCTGATTGCTCTAGTTACCTAGTTTCGGAAGTTATAGTAAATGGCAACGTTCTGAACACTTTTTATTCTTTGTGTTTTCTCAACTTCTGATGCAGTTAGAAATTTTGAATTTTCAGAAATCACAAAATTCTGATGCAGTGAGAAATTTTGAATTTTCGTCTACCTATTTTTAATTGTTTCGTACAGGATGGGAAATATATTAACGTTCTGCAGGTCAGGCTTGTCATGGTCAAATTCCACAGCATAAGTATAGGTAAAATAAATATTTATGTTACATATGATATGAACTTATTTAAGTGACATGTTTGCCTCGTTGAGGAACTACATGTTTATTAGTATAGGTAAAATAAATATTTATGTTACATATGATATGAACTTATTTAAGTGACATGTTTGCCTCGTTGAGGAACTACATGTTTATTAGTGATAATTTTCTTTTGTATGTGATCATATTATCGTATGAAAACTTCTTTTATGTGCTAGAGATGAAAATACTCATACCAGCTACATCGCTGACCCTAGTAAGTTTATGTTTCTTGGGTATGTTCTCATTGAAACGTAGTTAATTAGCCTTTCTCATGTTAGAAAGTTTTGCTGGCATTGTTGGCGGATTATTTTGTGGGGCGACCATCGTCAAATAGTTTCCGGGTTAGAGTCTTTATCTCCTTCAACTCTTTTATAAATGTTTATGTTTTATTGAATATTCACTTTTCAAATTTTCGGGGAAACAGATAATACTACATGGATGTAATGATTTCGTTTTATCGAAAATCGGGGCGTGACACATTACCTTCTGGGTTGAATTGCCACAACATGGGCGTTCTTCTTAGCAAGAATCATTGCAGTTGGATAATAGCTAGGAAGATTTGAAAAGCATTATGGCATTAAGATTTTTCAAGGTTAGTAGAACAATCAAGCAGTACTTCCCACGATCCCGATCAAGAGTATGCTCATATCCACTGATTCAAGAAATTACTATCAGGAACGAAGTAATCCTTTATTTTCTTTAGATTTCTTTATTTGAGAAAGAAAACGAAGTTATCCTTTATTTTCTTTAGATTTCTTTCTTTGAGAAAGAAGAAATGAAATGTATTTCCAAAGAAAAAAAATTTATTTATTTATCTGTATTAATACATATAAAATTCTTATCATGATACGAAAACTAATAGAATTTCAAATTTTTTATTTTTTATGAATTGAAAGATATAAATCGATTGTTATGAGTATTTCATTTAAGGATTGAGTTAATACTAAACTACACCAATTTAAATTCTAAAGGATAAGATCAATTTAGAAGCGTTTTTTTGTTATTTATATATTTATAGCAGACATAATTGCATTGGTCTAATTTTGGATTCTCCGATGTATCTTTATGCAATCTAATCTACAAAAAACAAAACATTTTATATTTATTTGTTGCCATGGAGAAGCCGTATGAAGCCAGTCGCATGTACGGTTTTGAAATAGCGATGAGATCAGTGATGTTATCATCTACTATGATTATCTAACAGTTCAAGTACAGTTGACATAGTCAAGGCGCATCCAAATCTGGATCGATCCCCGGAAAAACATCTATGAACAAGGTTCTAGCATTATGCCAAATGTGTCGGAAAAAAGAAGAGCAAAGCAAACGAAAATGCCCAAAAGTGAGCCAACCCCTCAGACTACTATGAAAAACACCATCAGATCTCAAAGTAGCATGGTCTAATTCAAAATTTTCCCATAATTGAGCTCGTCTAGCATTTTTTTCACAGTTACATGATCACTATAATTGACTCCGTTAAGTTCGCCACCATAAAACTCAACAGTTATCCCTAGTTACTCAACTGTATACTTTGATTCCGCCATTTTAAAAGGAACTTCGACTCTCACAATTTAGTCTTCATCTACCAAAATTATCAAAAATATGTTTTTAAAAAGTAGGCATATGACGTACAAAATGCTCACACCCCTCCATCCTACAATTATTTCATCTATGTTATCTATTGAGCCCGCTCTAAATAATCCCCCCTTTGCGGGATTTTTGCAGATGTAATCATATAAATAAATAAAAACTAATTTTTCAGGAATTTTAGATTAGGCTTTTGATAAACTTTGATTTTCAGTGACTCCAGCACCAAACCTTCGGTAAACCCATTGGGACTGAATAATTCGATAGTGGTAGTTGCTGAACCATATCACATAGTTTCGGCAACAACATAAGCTGCAAAAAAGACATCAATGATACTACTGGAAAGAACAATATCAATATTACCCATACGCAACCCTTTCTAAAACACTAAGATGAAATAGGTATGCTAATATGCCCAATGTCTTTGCTGCAATATGAGAGGTTATGCCTCCCGGAACAAAAGGATTGAAACCTTCTACCCCCCACACAGGACTTACAAATTGTACTTTTCCAGTTAGTTCGTAAGGATTGGACACCCATATTCCAGGATCATACTAGCCTGCTACATGAAATGCACCAAACCGAAAGCAAGCTAACCCTGATAGAAAAAAATGAATTCCAAAAATCTTGAGCAAATCTAAATAAGGTTTTCATGTATGTTCATTACAGAATATTTATAGATCCCAATGCTACATAGCTGCCAAAAGCACAAACCATAAAACACAATATGCACCACGACCACACCCTTGTAACTCCTGTGATACTCCAACCTCCCCATGAATTGGTTATTCCTAATTGAGTCCACTCGGCCATCTCTCCGAACGACAATCTCTATTTTATTTCTATTCCCCTGAATAAAACATGGCCATAAGGATTGATAACATACTATAACTATCCCTAGAAACATCCCAGACGTGCCTCAAGATTTTGATCTATCTGTTTATATATATATATATATATATAGTATATGGATAGACGCATCATTCTTTTTTATCCTCAACTCCATATTTGAATAAAGTGGTAATAAGTCCTATAGGATTAATGGATTCATGGTCAAATCCCTCCATGATGCATTTTATTGAAAAAATTGGCTGAGAGGGATCAAATGGTATGGTTCACTTGTTGGTAGCTTGGAGGATTAAAAGCATGACTATTGCTTTCCAATGGGTTGTTTTTGCATTAATTGTGATTTCATAACTCTTATTAATCAGTTTAACCGTTATATTTGCTTCTTCTGATGGTTGGTCAAGTAAAAAAATTGCTACATTTTCTGGTACATCATTATGTATTGGATTAGTCTTTCTAGTAGCTATCATTAATTCTCTCATCTCTTGAACATATTCGATTAGCAATTCCCAAATCAAAAAATGAAACGACCCCTCCCTCGAATCCCTTTGGGTTGTGAGACATAACAATTCCATAATAAAATATGAGTCTCGAAATTGAGAAAAAAAATTGGCATCAAAGTCAAACTTTTTGAATGGAAAAAAAATTGAATTATGTTATTTTAGCATATATAATATCCTGTATGGAATATATTCTAATTATATAAAATAATATTTGGAATTGTATCGTATATAGTAGCTAAGCACAAAGAATACTTTGTAAAAAGAAGGGATTGCCCAAAAGTGGGGCTAGCTGGGAACGAGACGCAACCACTCTTTGCTTAAAAGCTAAGAACTTTGGCTCAGACAAGGTAAAAAAGTATTTTCATGGAAAGTCGATGAGGACGATGACTCAGTCATATAAGGGCAAACTCCAGAGATTGCTTCAAAGTAAGATTCTTGCATTGACCCTTTTCCTGAACCAGAACCAAGGGGTTGAGAGGAAATGGGGAAAAATGTCCCATCAATAAAGTGAGGGCTTTCCGGACCCTACCCCTTTCAGAACCACCCCTCATAATAGTTGCAATTGTATCGTATATAGTATTTAGTATTGTACAAATAGAATATCATATATGTAAGCACATAACATGTATATCAAGAACAAAAATAATGTGGATATAGTTGAATGGTAAAATTTCTCCTTGCCAAGGAGAAAACAAGTGTTCGATTCCCGCTATCCATTTATGGTGAAGTAATGGAATTGAATAAATATTTAGGTATAAGTTACTAGTGATAGTATAGTGGTTATATCTTACTCCTCCTTTTCCTCCGATCAAAAACTAAGGGAAGAATGGTCGTTAATTACTAATTAGCAAACTCAGACCTATATTTTGACCACAAAAAAATTTGCGGAGACAAGATTTGAACCTAGGACCACAAGGTTATGAGCCTTGCGAGCTACCAAACTGTTTTACCCCACGGTAATAGAGAGTAGTTGTGAACTAGTGGATAAACAAGATTAGATGCACCCCTCCACCGTATCTTTACAAATATAATAGCCTATTTATACAGAATGGTAAACGGAACTCTCTATGATCGTCGATCGTAGAGATCAATAGAAACATGAAGTGATATTTTAATATGTATTTTGGAGATTTTATAACTCTTCACGTTTTACTGGATCAAATGTTCAATCCAAAGTGAATCACTTAGGACTAGGAATTTTAGGTCATTCCAACAGTTCGACTGTGAAAGCTCATTTGTTTCGGTATTTTCGAAATATGAATGTGTGACTTGTTATAATTGATCCTATTGATAGTACAGAGAATGAGTATGTCATCTTGAGAGATGAGTTTTGCCTCGTCAGATATTCATTCTAGTATCTGGAACACGAAATATATGGAATGAAATAGATCAAGAAAAAAATATTTAAACTATGATTCATACCTATTGTTCAGTCAGACCTCGCAACCAGACTCAAAAAATTTCAAAGATTTATTTTCTAATTTCTAATTATTCTTAAAAAAAATTGTTTGTGTATTTTGACCAACGGACAAATGTTTCTATGGATTTAGAATCATTTCATCTATTCATTGAATAAGTGATGATCAAAAGGTTTTTACTCAAATAACCCTTGGGCTTAGCTTTTGGACTTTATTCAATCATCGTGATTTTAGTATATAAATCTTAGGTTTCAACTGAATCATAGGGTCTCAACAAGAGAATTCCTAGCAATTATAAACAAACAAAAATTCACATTATACAAAAAAATTAAATTTAGAGATCGAAAAAAATCAAGAGGCTCGTAATGATCAACATAAAAAACGAATGAAATGAGCTGGCTTGATATTTTGGCATTGTCATTAATAAAGAAGAGCTTCGGTTTTTTAATTGTTTACCTGTAACTATTCAATATCCTTATGAAAAGTTGTTCACATCAGAACGTTTTCGCAGTCGAATATATTTTGAATTTTATAATGTATTGCTTGTGATGTATGTATTCATGTATGCCATATTGATCTACCCGTTGTTTATTGGAAATTAGAAACTGATATTCGAAATAAACGATTGCTTAATTACAGTATTGATTTTGCAATCTGTATATTTTGTGGTAACTGCGTCGAGTATTGTCCAACAAATTGTTTATCAATGATTGAAGAATATGAACATTTTACTTATAATCGTCACGAATTGAATTATAATAAAATTGCTTTGGTTTGGTCACGATGTTAGTAAATAGAGATTATACAATCCAAACAATTATGAATTCAACACAAAAAAAACCACGAGTAAAACTCTTGATTTAATAACAATTACCAGTTCTTAAAATTTTGTTTTGCTCTAAAGGATCGAAACTTCTTTCATTTTGCTTAGTCAGTAACTCATAATGCTAACCAAAGATTGGTGAGACTTACGATGGGCTTTATATTAAAAAGAAAATATCGGTTCTGTGATGATTTCAAAATCGGAAAATCTATTCTACATTTGTATTTTTATTTGTATAAAATATATATGTGTGTGTGGGTGTGTCAATATCGTCACTGGATATTGAAAACAACTTATTTTTATTAGAGATTTCTACAAATTCTTTCTTTATCTATAGACCACTTCATTTATATTTATATTTATATTTATATTTATTGGTTTGGTGTAAAAATAGAGTATAATACGTGGTCTAAAAATGGATAATTTATTAACCTTTTCCTCAAAGTTATCTTGGAGATTTTGTAATGCTAACTCACAAACTATTCATTTACACATGAGTGGTTTTCTTTGTTTCTCTCTTCATTTTCGGATTCCTATCTAACAATCCAAGGCATAATCCTGGCGCGAGGAATAAAAAAGAAAGGGTTTATCATTGGAGATGGTAAATATATTGATTTTTGGTTGGACCATTGGTTAGATATGGGATCTTTGAATTAAAATCGACTCATTCTAGATCTAGAACTACTTCAATCCCTTCTTGTGTGGGTGATGCTATTTTTGATGATTCTCACATAGTCACTTGGAATTTACTCTTTGCTTAAATCAAAGGACTGTTTGGTTGCACGAAAAATAGATATGGAAATTTAAACCGTTTTCATGAATCCAATTCCGAAACCTAACCCTCCGACTTATATTCTCATGAGTAGTTGGAAAGCAGTCTTGTGAATAATCGATTTCCTGTCAGTAAATAAACAACTAAATAACGAAAATCTACATAATAAGGGAAATAAATTTAATTTTCCAAAAAAAATGGCTAACCAAACAGACCCCAAGTTTACAAGATTTTCCGATGCCTCAAATTTCTAAAATTCCTTTTATGTCCTACTAGAAAGAAAGATAAAATTTATAGGGTTTGATATCTTCTTAGTTTTTCATTTGGAAGCTCCTTGTTAACATTTTTCCTACACCTAATAAGCTTTTTAATCGTCATATACATTTGCAATTCATGTGCTAAAGATATGAAAAGTGATGCTCACTTTTTTTTTTCACTTGTTAGTTGTTACATTTATTCTAAATGATGGCTTTTAACTCCTTGTCCTATTTACTGGAAAAACACAAACTGCTGAGGATCGGCATGGTGCGGAACGGTTCGAGATTGGGTTTATCTCGTTCGTGATACTGTGAAACTGGACGGAACGGTCTGGGATAGAGGAATTTCAATTGGTAGGGAACGGTTGTCAAACCAAACTGTACAATTAATGTTTTTTTTTTTGAAAGTCAAGCGTGGGGTGTAAATGGGCTCCCCAGACCACAGAAAAAAGCAGGAAAAAAGATTACAATCTCATATATTTTCTACCTGTAGCATTCTCAAAAATAATTTTTTTCAGGTCCTCAGCAAAAGAGCTAGAGATTACATCAATGAAAGCTGCGTTAGGCATAAGAGAGGCCAGCTTGTCAGCTGCCCTATTGGTTTCCCGCACAACATGTAACACTTTGCAAACTTCAAACATTTTCAGCAGATTCTTTATTCTTCTCGTGACATGAATTGCTTCCCATGGAGGAGCCTTGTTCGTATTAACATATTTGACAGCCGTAGCTGAATCGATGCAAGCCACCACTTTCGAATGATTCTCATGAATAGCCATTGTTAGCCCAGTTTCTATTCCTTGCATCTCATGAAGAATAACCGACTGCCCTGTTTGCGATCCAGCACCTGCTGCCAGGACGGTTCCTTGGTGGTCCCTAATAATAGCACCGTATCCTCCTCTTGAGCCATTGAGCGAGCCGTCTGTATTGATAGTAACCCATCCTGGGTCAGGCCGAAGCCATGAATGCCATGTGGGGATTCTGTGCTTGTAGCTGATCTGTATGTTCCATCTATTGAAGAAATTCCTGTTTTGAGGGCAGTCCTCTACTTCCAAGTCCAGAACTGTCAGCCGCAGTCTCGCATCCTCAATGATCTTCTGACTTAGGACCATCACAGCTGATTCCTTGTTATCAAATAACCTTCTATTGCGTTCTCATGTACAATTAATGTTGCATCTGGTTCGCATCTGTACAATTAATGTTGCATCTGGTTCGCATGTTCTCCTGCCTCCACTTGATGTAATCAGACCTTCCAAACTTGGTGAAATCTCATTCCTGCTAACAATGATCTTCTCTGCCTTCCAGGGAACTCGTTAATTCAGAAGCAGGCCTCTGACCCACACAAAAGAAAGTCCCAATCCAGTTTGAATGGTAAGTAACAAAGGAATAAGAGTAGTAGAAGAAGAAAATGGTAGGAGATTTGTGTATGAAATTGAGGGATCAAATGTAACCTCCAAACACCAAGGGAGTGACATGATAGTAGACAATGTATTGTTGGGTCTCTCCAGACTTGAATTGAATTGAAGAAAAAAATGAGATTTGGGGGAATACGAAAGAACAAATGAAGAATTTTTAGGGCTTGTTTGTTTGGTGAGATATGGGGATTGTAGGGTTGGATTGTTTTTTCGTTTGTTTTGTTTCAATTCAACTGTTTGAAGAGAGAGAGAGAGAGAGAAATGTCCACAAAAAGCTTCATTTTTCTTTGATTCGCTTTGAGAAGAAAAGAGAGAAAAATTAGAAAGAGAGAGAATAGGGAGATCAAAAAACAAAAGGAAAATAAGGAGATGAGGGACGAGAGTCAGACAGTATGCGAGTCTCTCTCCCGTTCCTGCTCATACCGATCGCTGTGCGAGGATTTACCAGGGTCGGAAGAAGGTTTGGAAGGACGAGTGGATGAGTTTTGTTGTTGGTGGTGCTCGGCTTGGCGCTTCTGGCCTTCTGCTCTCCGACTTGTTCTCATTGGGCCTTTGTGAGGAAAACGGGTTTCTTCGTGGGAAGGAGAGAAGAGTGAGAGGGAGAGAGAGACGCCGTTGACGTCGTCGATTGAGCGATTCATGAAGAGGAGATATGGTGATGGCAGGGAATAACAGGCGTTTGTTTTTGCTTATTGAATATGTTGAAAGCGTTTCTTTATAGTTTTGATTGGAAGTATAACACTTAACTATGAGGCTGACTCAAAAATTATTTCAATACTAATTTTAAAATAATTTATAATGACAATTGTTGTCCACATCTTTTTAAAAATAAGTAAAACTAAATTTTGATGGCACACCTTCATTCTTTTTACCAAGTATTATCGTTTTACCTACCTTCACAAAAACTCTTCAACGGTAAGAAACTTATCTCATTTATCTATTTCATCTTTTTTTCTGTATTTTTCAAGTTTTTCTTCATCTCTCCCTCTCATGTATATTTTCAATTTTTTTATTATGTAGCATGTAGTTTTGAAAGCTTTGATAAATTGATCACCACCGTTAATATCGGGTTTCCAAACCCACCATCTCTATTCTTGTATGTGTTTTCTCAGTGGGATAAAATTGTCAAATAGTTCTCATTTCACACCTAAAAACAAACACCTTTTAATTTTACAGCTTCTAACCAGCAGCCAATTCAGAAGCAAAACAAACAGTTCATTCAAAAGCTCGTTCAATTAGAAGTTAGCTTCTAAGCACTTAAAAAGAACAAATGTCACCTAAATGGCATGGTTACTTGCGGGAGAGGAAGTGGAAATGGGAGGTTGTGTTCCCTGTCTATCCAAACTTTGTTAATTTGAATGGGCTGTGCTTTGGTTTAAGTTTGCAAAATAGATCCCCATAAGCACAGTAATCAGGACTGGATTTGTGGAACCAAGACAGGGATGAAACTAATAGAAATTGGTTAGTCCCAGTTTGGAATAGGTCAAAACCATACCGGTTCGGGTCGGAACATAATTTTTGCTCACCCCTACAAACTGCATTTTTATTCCTGGACTTCTATCTTACCTTTTGAATGTGTATTGTTCTTGTCAAAAGTTGAATTCACATTTTTTTGCTCAATCTCTTGGTGTTGTTCAATTCAATTGGCAAGTTCAAAATGCTTTTGTATTTGATAACAAAACTTTATTATGGAAAACTTCTTAAGAATTTTTAAAAGTAAAGTGGTTTTATTGGGAAGTTGAATCCTTTGCAGGAAATTTTTTGAACACAGTGGATCAGAGTTCACTTTAAAATAATGGGCAAATTGTTACGGCTACAACCAAGGTGTTGTCAAGTAGTGAGAATGATCGGTTGCAACAGTTTCATTGACTGTAGCAAAAGAATTTTTCTCGTTTTCTATCTTCATTGATTCTTTGCCATCAATTCTTAATGTTTAATCTGATGCTAGCATTGTTTCCATTAATATATTTTTGTGACCCAAGTTGTAATCTTTTAACTAAATAGGAAGCTATTGGGGCATTAGCAGTGGCTAGAAAATGGGGTAGTGTTTTCACAATTAGCTTCCCCACTCTTGCTATTTTTTTGCAGCACGATAGCAGAAATATATAGTAGTGAAGCATCTATAACTTCGTTCATTGAATTGAAGGAGAGATGTGACAAGCTTTACTTTGAATATCTTTTGGTGGTTAAAATAATAGACGGTGATTTGTTTTATCAATATTAACTAGGCTTGGAGCCATCTTTTGTAAAAAATCAAACATCTTCTAACTTTAGTAAACGATTGGTTTATGAGTTATATCAACACGCTTGAGAATGTTCAAGCTCATAACTTAACGAAACTTTCTTATTGTACTCATTTTGGGTGTTGTCTTCCTTAGTTTCTTATAGATTTGCTACTTTCAACAAAAAAAAATATGAAACTAATATTTTATAGCAGAACAAAAATGCCCTCTAATTTTTATCTCTTACTGCAATTGAAGGTCACTGTTCAATTGTGTGTCACTCCGTCATTTTCGAATTCCCAACATGCTCTCACTAAACTTAAAGATATGCGTCTCCCCCCTTTTATCTTCATCTCACCCAACATTTTCTCCTTTTGTCCACAATTCTCATTCATCACAGAGCTCTCATCTTCATCTCACTCGACATCTTCCCCCACCGCCCATCGATTCTCCTTCATCACATCATAGAGAGTAAGGAAAGATCCATTCCCTCTTCATTTCCAGTCCCTAAAGATTATTGTTTCCAAGCCCCTCCCCCTTTCCTCCTTCGACGAACACAAACACCTCAGCCAGAAACAAAAGCCTTGACACCGGCCAACAATGAAACAACGATTCCAAGTGCACAAATGGTTGTCTGGTAAACCCCCACATTTATTTTGCTTGAAAGTTTCATTTTTTATTTGAAAATTTTGCTAATTTAGATCCACTCTAAGGGTGTATTTGGTTGCATGGAATCCTATGTCATGGGAATCCATGAGGGATTCCTACATTTTAGGCTAATTTGAGGTATCTCTTCACATCCATCATTTGATTTTGTGATCAAGTGGTGAGAATGGAAGGCCCATGAACATGGAAGTCACATGCCTTGGGGGACCAAGGAGTGTGATTCTCATGTTCATGGGACTTCCATTCCCACTATTAATCACAAAATCAAATGGTGAATGTGGAGTGATACATCAATTTAACCTAAAAATTAGGGGCCCCTCATGGATTCCCATGGCATAGGATTCCATGCAACCAAACACACCCTAAGTTCCTCCCCCACTCCGTTCTCTTTTTCTTCTCCACCCTTTCCTTCACCGACCTCTATCACCCTGTGTTTGCTTATTTTGTTTTTTCTCTACATTTTTCTTCTCATCAAAATTAGGGTAAAGTTTGGGAAACATTAGGGCAAAACTGAGGAAACATTGCGAGTGGTGATACTGCAAAATTATTCTCTTATTGAGAATTTAGTGTTACCAACTGGCTATTTAATTTACATGGACTCAAATGCAATGTGAAATAGTCTATGTAAGTTGTGCTAGCTTCACTAACAGGGAGGAAACCTCAATATCCTACCACTTTATAGAGCTTATTTTGCTTTCCAGATCGTTCCACAGTATTCACGATGGTTTTAAAGAGGTATTATAGAAACTAAAGAAATGTAAACCTTTCGCAATTTAGATCATGTTGACTGTGTGATATTTTTTTTTTTCAGATATTTATAGTAGTTGTTTCTTGAAAGTGATCTTTTGCATTTGATTTCATGATTGTGCAACTAGCTTTACATAGGAATAACATGGTAAGAAAGAAGAATTGGGTACTTTGAAGTGCTCATCTTGCCTTTTGTGGATTTCTCAAATAGTTTTGTTGATTTTTCTTAGAAAATAGTTATTTCTTAGAAAATTGTTATTTCCTAGAAAATAGTTTTATTGATTTTTCTTAGCATTATAATTTTATGACGTGGTGAACTATTAGCTCATTTGTTTTCAATTTGATTTTTCTTCTTCATTTTTTGCAACTTTTCGATCCTCGAGCATCTATTTTTCTCTTCTAATTGTTTCGTTTTAAGTTTGATTTCAATGTTTTGATCAAACACTATGTATTCCAGATGGAAAATTAGGGGTCGAAATAGAGGCGAATAACTAGACGAAGATCAATTTCCTGCAAAAAAGAAAGCTTGCAGTGCTCTTGTAGACTTGTTCTTCTTTCGAATGTGTCTCTTGCTTTGTTTTTAGCCTTGAGCCTCAATTTGACTCCTCTGTTAATCACTTTGAACAATCAAATCGATGGACACCACTACCCTATGGCTCAATTACTTTCTTTATCCATTTCTTCATTTACAGTGGGTTAGTTGTAAGCGACCAAACTATTTTACTTTGTCGTCGCTACTTATCATTTTAAAAATGCAAAATTTTCTTGCAACATATACTTCCTCTGTGACATTCATTCTTTTATTAATTATATATTATTTTGTAAATTATATATTACTATTGTTATTATAATATATTATCAATACTTTTTACTAGGGGTGAGTACGGGACGGGATGGACCTCATCCCTATCCCATCCCGTTTGTTCAAGATAGAACTCATCCTGACCTCGTCCCATCCCAAACGGGTTCGAAACGGGACGGGATGAGTATGTACTAAATTTTGGATTGAAAATTTAACATGCAAGATTTAAAATTTTGGATTTACCAAACACACAACTCTAAGAACAACTATATAACTTTAAGCCATTGATTATTATTTCCTCATTTCATTAACTTTTACTCCATTTTTTTAGAACCACTATTGAAGATGACCATTTTTTTGTACATTGCTAACAAAAATGATCAAGGGGTTTATCATTTAAAAACTACGAGGAACACATTGTTGTTGTCAAGAGTTAGGAAGAGGAAAAAAAGAATGGAGAGGGTTTTAGTTAGATTCATTATATAGGTGAGTCGCATGGAAACTTGTGAGAATAAAATAGCCATGTCAATAAATAAAACAACAAATAAAAGTCATGTCAACAAATAGTTACATATTACACATTTCATATGAAATATTAAAAAAAAAATCGGTTCAGGACGGGATGGGTGGAATTGAAAATCTTCATCCCGATCCCATCACACTCTAGATTGGGACGGGATGACATCGGGGTGCGATTGATCAATCCCAGGACTCAAAAAAATCGGGACGGGATCGGGATCGCAGGAAGGGATGCCTACCCCTACTACCAATAATTATATATTTACTTGCAATGTCACCAAATAAAGAATATATTGGAAGCCAAATAACATTTGAAATATAACAAAATTGTGAGAAATATCTTTTCATCGAGAGTAAGATTGAAATAATCATAGGCAAAGATGACAGAACATGAGTGAAGAACAAAGATCTTTACAAATGAAGCGTGATCATATAAAACGGAGTGAACAATTAAGTCGTATGACTGCTGAAGAAATATCTTTGCAATGAGAGCAAAATCAAAATTATCAAAGATAACGGCGGTAAAACATGAGTGAAGAACAACGATTTTTGCAAAGGGAGGGTAATCGTATAAGACGAAATGAATGATTAAGTCGTATGATTGAAAGGAAATGTCTTTGCAACGAGATCAAAATCGAGATTATCAAAGACAGTGACACCAAAACATGAGTGAAGAACAACGATCTTTGCAAAGGGAGTGTAATCGTATACGTGAGAAAGTAAAACGAAGTGGAAACATAACTGAAGACCAAATAGCAAATGAACAAACCATAAATCATATACATTAAATGCAATATATGGAAAACGATAATACTGGTGGCATGACCTAAAACGACGAACAACATTTGCAACAACAAAACATATGTAAGATATATCTACATCACGTTTGTTGTCTATATTGTTTTACATATTTTGAGTAAATGTGTTGAGTAATATATCTTCTTGTGCAGCCCCTACTAAACGAAATAGTGCTTTTACAGTCATAGATAATTATGTCCAATGTGAAATTAGTCGGGTTGAGTGGATGTACTTTAAACGAAAAATTGAATATAACTCGGAGGAACCTAGAAGTCGACATTGGTAAGAAAAAATTTAATTTGTAATCGCTTTGTGTACTACATTGTCAATACATTTAGATGAATCAATAAATCATTGTTACTTATTTGTTTAATTTTCGAGATACACACCTGACACAAGAAGATCCAGAACTACTCATGTAAATATGCATGATAACGACATTGACAATCAAGAAAATGATGAAGACACAATACAACATGAAGGTACAACGTCAAGAATGTCAATACTTAGGGTATACCACAATTGTGCAAGAGACTACAATGATTTACTAAATATTCGACCATTTCAATTAAGTAGTGCCACCACGTGTGTTCATTGTCAAGCAAAATTATTTCTTCATGAATCAATGGATAAATGTTGTCGCAATGGAAAAGTAAATCTGCCACTCTTACCTCCACTGAGAGAATTGATACACCTTTATACAACGCAATCACGCGAAGGGGTCAGTTTTAGACATAACATTTGATTTTATAATCATGTTTTCTCTTTCACATCAATAGAAGTAACAATTTGTCTAGGCAGCCAGGCTTTAAAGCCATTTTTGGCCAGGCTTGGGCTTTTTTACACTGTTACCAATTCTCTTTAAAACACAACCACAAACATTATCTATAGAAGGGGTAGAAGTGTAAAAAGCCCAAAACCTGACAAAAAAATGGCTATAAAGCCTGGCTGCCTATAATGGGGATAGAAGTAAATGTAAACAGGAACGTAGCTAGCAGACACAAAGGTTTATATACTTATCGGGCTTAAGGTGCAATTTATCATAAAATTGTAGTCTATTGCCACTACCTGGTCATAGAACAAGATATCTACAAATGTATGTCTATGACACGGATCATGAAATTGATAACCGTTTGGCAGAAAGTGAACTTCTTGATTCACAAGTACTTGCAATTTTGAAAAGAGTATTAGATACTCATAATCTTTTTGCTCAATTGTTGAGACGAATTTCGCAACGTGAAGACATCCAAGACATTTGATGACAAATAAAGGAACTTGTCCCTAATCGTCATCAGTACAATTTACCAACATCTTCTACGGTAAATGTTGTCTTAGTTGGTGGTGAGGAGCCAATATAGAGAACTGACAGAGATATCATAGTTGAAACAAGATCAGGAAACCTGTTCAATTTATCAGATACTCCTGCATTTTATGACACTCTCCAATATCCCCTTTCCATCCATATGGAGATTTTGGATGGGATTTGAACGTATTCAGTAGTAACGCTAAAAAAACAATTATCGAGCTTTCTGCTACTATATGATTTTGGTGATGTGCACTCTATTTTATATTTTATGTCAAGTTTTTAAAATTATGTATTATTTGTGTACACCCATTTTCATAATATATTTAAAAAAAATGTAACAGATTCAAGACAATTACAACTCTTTACTTCTTCGTGGTGGTCGGCTCCTTCAACAATAAATAGTAGATAATTATGTGAAATTCTAAACTCAAAAACTAAGATATATATGGAAACACCAACATACTATCAGAGCAGAACTATACCAGGGTTTGCAAGATTTAGTTGAATTTGGTGAAACCAGAGCATGTATATAATTATATAAACGTCTCAACTTCTATCTTTTTTTTAACATAATGTTTTATTGTATCACAACTCTACATTACAATTTTTTCAATTTCTTAAAGCACATTGGTCAAAAATTATTCTATCGTCATCTTATATAGGAAGTCCATGAAATATACATGAAAGGTACTACGATGCAATGGCTATAGTTCAAAAGTTTGGGAAATCGTAAATTTTTATTACAATGACATGCAACCTAAATTGGGAAGAGATTAAAAATTAGTTGTTAATTGGACAACTTCTACAAAATCGACCTAATATTACAACAAGGGTTTTCCATACAAAACGTGAAGAAAAATATATTTACAAAAGGAGTTCTAGGGAACGTGGTTGCGCATATGCATGTTATTGAATTAAAAAAAAGGACTCCTACATGCACAAATTCTCATAATACTTAGAGTTGATAATAAGCTGAGAAGCCCTGATGCTTATTACAAAATAGTTCATGCCGAAATCCCTGATCTGAATGTGGAACCATACTTATATAATATTGTGATCGGACATATGATTAATGGACCATGTAGTGATTTAAATTCAAGACCCGTGTATACGAAATATGGTTCATGTAAAAAATGATATCCAAAATAGTTTGCACCTTCCACACTGCAAGGGAATGACTCATATCCAATATATAGAAGACTTAATGACGGTCGATCTGTTGTTCTTAACAGCAACATTCAAGTTGATAATCATTGGGTTGTTTCATATAATCTTTGGCTATTGAGAAAGTACAATTGTCATATCAATGTAAAAATATTTCCACTATCAAATCTCCATGCAAGTAATGTCACAACATGAGCATGATGAGATCAAACAATATGTTGATGCACGTTGGGTGTGTCCACAACAAGAAATTTGGCGGACATTCAAGTTTACGCTAAATAAAATGTATCCAACTATATGTTCTCTATAGATACATCTTCCAAATATGCACAAATTTTTTTTGATGAGAACCAAAATATAGATGCCTTATTATGTGATGAAAGGACTTCTCGAACTATGTTAATTCAGTTTTTTATAGAACAAACAACATTGACGATATGCAAGACAACTTCTTTATCAAGAGTTTCCTTAACATTATAAATGGGAAAAATTGAGAAAAGAGTGCGAAGAAGAACATGTTACATTAAAGTCATTGGCAGAATGCACTCAGTTTCACCTTCTAATCCTGAAAAATACTATTTATGTATCCTGTTAAACCATGTTAAAGATCTGATATCATTTGAAGACTTACAGTCAATTTTGTAATACTCACATCATTCAAGCAAGCTGCTGAACAACGAAGGTTATTGGAAATAGATGGTGTCATACGTGAATGTTTATTAGAAGCATCTGTGATACGCATGCCTTCGGCCTTGAGAAAGTTATTTGTCACAATATTGGTGTAGTGTAATCCTTCACGAGTTCGTGAGCTATGGGTTAAGTTTTACGAATTCATGATGGACGATTGAGCGTCCACAAGTTTCTTAAATCAAGCAGCGATAAACTGTCTACTTATGGACATCGACTATTTATTGGTTGAGCATAACAAAAGCATATCTCAATATGACTTGCCACAAGCGAGTCAAGATTTGAGTAACAATTCCCATATGTCAAGGTTGATCACAGAGGAACGTCAAATAGTTGTTCCTCGATAGAAAAATTAAACAACGACCCAAAGTATGTTTTTGATAAAATAATTGATTCTTAGAGACTTCAGTCTACTTCATTGATGGTTCTAGAGGCACAAGAAAAACATTTCTTTATCATGCAATTTTAGCCTACTTAAGAAGTAATGGTCACATCGCGATCATTGCTACTACAACAGGGATTGCTGCCACAGTGATACCTAGTGGTCGTACAACGCATTCGAGATTTAAAATTCCAGTGCCCATTATTGCATCTTCATCGTGTAAGATAAGTAAACAATTTGATATTGCCAAACTACTTCGTCAAATGAGTATCATTATTTGGGACGAGGCCATAATGACACATCGATATGCTTTTGAGTTGTTGGATAAAGCACTTAGAGATATGACCGGTGTCAACGAAGTATTTGGTGGAAAATAGTTGTTTTGGGCAGTAATTTTTGTCAGGTGGTCCTAGTTGTTTCACATGGTTCAAAAGTAGATACAATACAAACTCTTATATTTGGAAAAATGCGAATATCATTCGACTAAAAGAAAACACGTGAGCAAGAAATACCTGCAATTCTCATATTTGTTGCTAAATATAGGGGATGGAAATGAACCAAGCATAGTGGATGACATTATCAGACTTCCAATTGAAATTGTTATCACATGGGAAAATGATCAATCATTGAACTGATTTATATGTGAAGTGTTCCCATCATTACGTGACAATGCAAAAAAATAAGGCTTATTTAATTTAGAAGGCACTAATATCCCCAATGAATGAACGTGTTGATAAGCTCATTAAGAAGTCATTTGTATGTTTCCAGGTGAAGAATATATATATATAACTCATTTGACTCTATTGATAATGATATTAGGAAATTATACCCACAAGAATTTCTTAACTCCATTTCCCCAAGTGGTATAGCTCCACATAAATTGACACTGAAATTATGGGCTCCAATTATGTTTCTAAGAAACCTTGACTCCAAAAATGGATTATGCAACGGGACAAGGTTATTGTGTCATGGATTTCATAAAAAAATATTATTAATGTTAAAATCATGACCAAACCTTTTTCTGGTACACGAGTGTTTCTGCCTAGAATAGCAATGAAACCTTCAAAAGATCTTAACTAGACTAGACTTAATGCCTTAAAAAAATTTATGGGATGAGAGCGTTTCACATGGACTGTCTCCATCTGCCTTCTTCGGAGAGCGAAAACGCAATGCGTCAGATTGTTTGGCCTACGTTTGAGTTTTGCTTTAACAATAAATAAATTTTAAGGGCAAACGATATATACCTTATGTAGAAGTTTACTTGCCATAACAAGTTTTTAGTCATGGTCAATTATATGTTGCTTTATCGATGGGGATTCTTCAGGCAGAAAACTAAAGATTTAGTAAAGAAGGGAAGGGACATCTTAGTACCCTTCAAGGAACACATACCAGAAATGTTGTCTATCGTGAAATACTTCGTTAATGCAACTCAAGAATGGAGTCCAAATGTCAAAAGGTAAGTATACAAATGATTTTTTTATATTAACCGAAAATAGTTTCACTACATTGTAAAGTACAATTATATATTAACAGGATATGGTGGTATGTGGAACACTGGGCCTAAGCGCCACGATCAGCAAGAACAACACTACCTGCACTCCAATAGAAACACACTCCTTGCGGGGTTAGCAAAGCAAAAAGCTAGCTGGTGCTAAATACAAATAACAAAATAGTATATCGGAGGAATCCATGCCATACAGTAATGAATAAGATAGTAATCCTAGATGTATGATCTATAATATGGAAGCGGTGTTCCTATACAAGTTTCTAAAGTTTGAATCACACCGTGTCTATAAGGATATTATTTCTAAGTTCAAGCACCAACACAAGCATTCCATATTGAACAATAACTACAAGTTTACAAGATATGCCAATCATTACAGGTGATTTAAACATGGTAAATATCAAGTAATGAAGGCAAAGACAACATCGTAATCTTGCATAGCCTCCTAAGTATGGCAATCAACTCAAAACCTTAAAAAAAATATCTATGTAAGTGTCTCATTTCGTAGGTATCCGCATACCCTACGAATGTGTCTCACCCAGACACATCCCACAACGTGCATCAGTACAACTTCGGGTTTGTTTGTATCCTAATGGGGAACCATATGCCCAGATACAAACTCAAATGTCCCGAATGACTGGCCTAACATGGCCAACCTAACACAAATCAAACTCAAGCGCGCTGGGAGGGAAAGTGAGTAATCTCCGAAACATGTCCTCCGAGACCTGTCCTACTGCACTCTCTTGTGGCAAACGCGAGCGGGAGCTCACCGCACCTCACCAAACTTGCCACATGCGATAGCGTCCTCAATGTCTGTAGGTGCGAGTCATTTCAAGCACTACCAAACTCACGATGCGAGCAAGCTACTAAGCATCAACACAACAGGTATTACAGTGGGGTAAAGACACTTACGCTAATATTAGCATACGAGTCTATACAAAATCTAACGTAACTGATGTGTAATAATAATCAGCTAGGCAATTCTCATAAATCCACGACTACACTAGGGTCCCAACATGACCCAATTCACAACAGTAAAGTCCCTCGAGTCGAACTATCATACGCGCTGAAGACTCGGCAATTTACGGTAAAACACAAATTGATGACATAGCCATATCAACTAATTTTTCTCTCTGAGTCAATACAATTTTGCAATTAAAAGTCAGGTCATTAAACCGAGACAATAATCCGACCGTGTCATACCAAGCAGACTCAAAAACACAACATATAATGACATTATACCAAAGCATGACCACATTTATATTAAGCTACTATTCCATTTCATTCATGTATATCATGCTTTCAAAAAACTCAATACATAGATTCATTCACATAGGAACCAACAACAATCGAAACCTCCAAAACCTCATGAATGTCAAATCCTAAATTTGTATTTAATCATACACAATCGCCGGCATAATGTTACAATTCATTCAAGAATTTAAAATAAGTATTTTTTTTAAAGTAAACATTAAAGTTACACTCATCTGAGCAGAATGGGTTTTCGAAACCCAAATCCTGCCGACCAAAGCTCCCAACCCGGGAAACAGTGAATCCGGGACTGAGGAAACTTTTTAAAACTGCAAAGGCAGACTCAAAAGTGAGCAAACTAGCCAAAATTAGAAAAATGAAGAAGTAACAGTCAACACATGGCTAGAAAATTACCTACCAACAAATTTAATGCAGGGACCACTCCGACAAAGCCTAAAATCCTGCAAAAACTCACCGAAAACCACCCTACTCTAGTCTGATCATCTCTGAACCACACAACATGCCTGAAATAGGTCATAAAACAACCGGAACCGTGAATCACAACTTACCCATGCGATCAAAGCTCGGATTCACGCCGGAGAACTTACCTAACGGACATGCAAAACTGATTTTTTTTAAATCCCAGCCAACCACGAAAACACCCTTGCATGTGGGGTTTACAGGTCCCAACCGACGCCCCAAACGCTACCTGAGTGGCCGACTGGAGCGGCGTTGCTCGTTCCGGCAGTGACAACTCCGATCGAGCTCACACTCTCCAAAACTCTAATTCTACGGCCGAAAACTCTACTAAGGATAGGGGAGAAAGAGAAAGAAAAAATGTCAAGGAGATGATGAGATTCGGGGGAAGAAATTGACGAATCCCGCCAAAACATGCTAGAGAAGAAGAGGAATCACAGGGGAACACGCTCTGGAAAAAAAAAAGGAAGAAAAAGGGTGGCTATTTTCCCCCGCCAAAAATCTGAGTACACCCTACCCTCCAAATCAAATTCATTTTACGAAATTAAATTTAACTAAATTAACACTATTGAAACAAATTTCAAAACTCCGAAGTTAGGCAAATCAAACAATCGAAAAGTAAATCAAAAATCGGAAAAAAATAATTACGGACATTACATCATACACACCTTAAAAGAGATCTTGTCATCGAGATCAGACAAAGCAACGACAAGAAAGACTAGGTGAAAAGCTCAAGGTATTTCTGTCTCATCTGGTCCTCCAGCTCCCACACTAACTTTACCGTCCTCCGTCGAAGTTGTTTCACATCATCATCAACAATGGCTACTAGCCTCACTGGATAAGTCAACTCATAAAAAATCTCCAACTCAGCGGGCTCCTCAATCTGTGATGGGTTTGCCAAACACTTTTGCAACATGGATAAGTGAAACACGTCATGGAGACCGGACATATTCTGCGGCAAAGCCAATCTGTAGGCCACTGATCCAATCCTCTTAGAAATCTCATAGAATCCTACATATCTCGGTGCAAGCTTCCCTTGACCTCTAAACCTAACAACTTCACACATCGGGGAAACTTTCATAAAGACTATGTCGCCAACAACAAACTCTAACTCCTTATGCCTCATATCAGCGTAACTCTTCTGTCTGCTCTGGGTTGTCAACAAACACGCTCTAATCAGCTCAATCTTCTCAGTAGTTTCTCTGATCATATCCGGCCCCATCACAGTTGACTCTCCAATTTCTGCCCAACAAACAAGGGACCTACATGGTCATCCGTAAAAGTGCCTTAATCGGTGTTATGCCAATAGTTACATAATAGTTGTTGTTGTACGCAAACCACAACGGTAGGTGATCTTCCCAATTGCCTCCAAAGTCTAATATGCACGCTCTAAGCATGTCTTCCACTACCCGGTTCACTCTCTCAGACTGGCCATCTGTTTGTGGATGATACGTTGTATTCATGTACAATCTAGTGCCCATAGCTTGCTGAAAGCTCTACCAGAAGTGAGCTGTGAAAAAAGGATCTCGGTCGGATACAATCGAAACAGGCGACCCATGAAGGCGGACTATTTCCTGAATGAACAACATCGCTAGACTGTCTGTCGTCTGATTCATAGTAACAGAAATAAAATGTGCACACTTCGTCAACCGATCAACAATGACCCATGTCGACTCATGACCTTTTCTCGACCGTGGAAGTCCATCGACGAAATCCATAGTGACATACTCCCACATCCTCATCGGGATCTACAATGGATGCAATAACTTAGACGGTCTCTGATGCTCGACTTTCACTACTGACAAGTCGCACACCGTGCCACAAACTCTCCAATGTCTTTCTTCATGCCACACCACTAGAAAGAACGTCTCAAACCTGGATACATCTTCATTACACCGGGGTGAATGGTGAAACAAGATCTATGAGCTTCCTGTAAGATATCTCTCCGCAACTCCTCATCAAATGGAACACAAAGTCGCCCACGGAACCTCAACCCTCCATCTGTACCAACTGACCAATCGGCAGGGCACTCATCCAGTGTGTCCACTACCAAATCTGTTATCTGTCTCGAAATCACTAGATCAGATGTTTGTCTTTCCACCACTCTACTGATCAACAGCGGATAAATTTGTAAACCCGATATCATGCTGCCTTCTGTACTGGAAGTAAGCTGAACTGCAAATGAAGCTAATGTCTCAAGTGTTCGGTACTCCTGAATCATCATGGTTGCCATCACTGCAAGTCGTCTACTTAGGGCATCAACAACCACATTAGTTCTGCCAGGCTAATATTGTATCTCGAAGTCATAGCTGCTAAGAAAATCAACCCATCGTTGTTGCCTCATATTCAACTCCTTCTGAGTGAATAGGTACTTCAAACTCTTGTGATCTATGAACAACTTGAATCTCTCACCATACAGATAATGTCTCCAGATCTTCAAGGCAAAGACTACGGCTGCCAGCTCTAAATTATGTGTCGGATATCTCCTTTCATGGGGTTTCAACTGTCAAAACGCATAGGCTACAACCCTCTTGTCCTACATCAACACTCCACCCAATCCTGTACGGCAAACATCGGTAAATACCACCAATCGGCTATCAGGTGTCGGAATAGTCAACACTGATGCTAAAGTCAACCGAAGCTTCAAAGTTTCAAAAACTTCTTCACACTTCTCTAACCACACAAAAGGAACATTATTCCTTGTTAATTAAGTGAGTGGTGCCGCAAAATCAGTGAAAATTTCTCAATGAACCGTCGGTAATAACCGGCCAAACCCATAAAACTACGAATCTCCGTTATACTACTCAGTCGTCTCCAAGACTTCACTGCTTCGACTTTCTCAGGATCCACTACAATACCTCCACTAGAAATGACATGTCCGAGAAATCGAACTTCAGGCTCCCGGAAATGACACTTATTGAAATTCGCATACAACTGATTTTCTCTGAGTGTCTGCAAAACAATGCGGGTGCTTTTTGTGCTGATATCGTCAATGAAGACTACCACAAACTTGTCCATGTACGGACTGAACAATCTATTCATCAAATCCATAGGTGCATTCGTCTATCCAAATGGCATGACTAAAAACTCGGACAAGCCATAACGAGTCCGAAAAGCTGTAATTGGAACGGAGTGTTCCTCAACTCTCATCTGGTGATACCCAGACTGTGAAAACACTACGACTCCCCTCAACTGATCCAATAGATCATCAATTCAAGGCAACGAATACTTATTCTTGATGGTCACTTTATTCAGATCCCGATAATCTATGCACATCCTCAATGTCCATCCTTCTTAGACACAAATATTGCTGGAGCTCCCCAAAGTGAATTGTTGGGCGGAATAAACCCCTTACAAAGCAAATCATCAAGTTGTACTTTCATTTCTTTCAATTGCTTAGGTGCAAGCCTGTACGCTGATTTAGATATAGCTGCAGTACCAGGAACCAGATCAATCCGAAACTCTACCTCACGGCGAGGAAGGATACCAGGAATCTCTCGAAAGACATCAGGGAACTCACACACAACCTCGACAGAACTGGTGTCGGGATTAGAAATCTCAAGAGAGCCAAGAAAACTCGACTTCACAGAAACAGAATCGGGCTCACAAGCCAACACATGAGGCGAAGCATCAGGTGGCGCTAACGTCACCGACCAACCCTAGAATCAAATGATAGCCCTCAAAACCCAAGACAATAATGTCAAACACGAAGGTGTACCCCAACAAAGAAAACTCGAAACGGGGACAATACTCCCATAACCAAACCGAACTGCCCAAAGGGGACACAACACACAAGGGTTCATGTAAAGGCACTATCTCTAGATGGTCTCTAACAATAAACTGTATAGAAATAAAAGACCTAGATGTTCCTGTATCGAAAGTGCCCTCAACTAGGAAAATGACAAATGCACAAAACCTGGCACACAGCACATATATCCTGAGTCACATAAGAACACACTAACATGCAATTTTTCCTACGCATAATGCATGTAACACATATCCTACTATATCTAGTACACACAACTAAAACAAAAAAATAATAACATACCCTCAATATTTCCCTGACCGGGAATAGCTGCAAGGTGAACAGACGGTGTTGGGAGAGAGACTCTCTGACCAGTTTCAGACGCAGGTGCTAACTGTCTCAGAGGTGCCCTCTGTTGTGTTGGTACATCCCTACTATGAGGACAAGCTCTGGAAAAGTGCCCCGGTTGCCCACAAGTATAACAAATTGTCTGCTCTCGTCGATTTGTCTGACCTTTGGGACAATCATGAGCTAAGTGTCCATCCTGACCACAAGTGAAACAACCGCTCCTGGTTCCTGTCTGACCACTCATAGGTTGTATCTCCTGCTGCAGCTGTCGATGATCTCCTCGGGAATGTTTGTCACCTCTGCGGTCTCTGCCAGTCCTAACTGGTCCCCCTCTATCAAGGTTTCATTGCTGAACAACAGCATGCTGTGGCTGTTGTGCCTGATCAAATGTCTAGCTTCCTCGGTCAAACCTCTGATTGTGCTTTGTACCTCTAGCATGTCTAACAAAAATCTCTTGCCTACACTCAGCGTCAACTCGCTCCTGACTCAAAGTGACATCCATTAATCTCTCAAAAGAACAATTGATCATCACCATCAACTGTTTCTTAAGAAACGGGTTCAGACCACTCAAAAATTTCTTGTTCTTCTTATCCGTGGTATCTATGAAACAAGTGGCATAACGGCTCAACTGTGTAAACTCAGCTAAGTATTTTGAAACAGGTCTAGATCCCTGCTGTAAGTGTAGAAACATGTCCACTATCTCAGCTCTGGCAGAATCAGAAATAAAATGTTGCTAAAATACCTCGCAAAATTTATCCCACTGCATCGCTGACACATCTCAACTATGCCTCACTAAATCCCACTAATACATAGCCTCTCTGTCAAACTGGTGTGTTGCTAACTTGGTACGCTGTATAGGTGTCAACCATCCTCTCAAATATGAGTTGTACCATACGGATCCACCGATTCGCAGCTAGAAAATCTCCAGTACCATTAAATCTTTCACCACCCAAGCTGACAGAATTCTTGATACGACGAGTAAACGAATCCTCTGACTGATTTCACTGTCTCATATTTTGTGCCCACTGTGTCATCATTTCCATGAAAGCTTGGGAGGCATCCCTTCCAGCAGTGCCTGATCCCTTACCTTGGGTTCTCTTACCACGCGCTATAACCACACTCCCTCTATGCAAAAGAAAACACACATACAATACATAAAAAAAAACAACAAAACTCCTAACTCCTCTACCCAATTCACTAAAAGAAGTGTCATACGATGATGTTCTTTGTGAACTGGAAAACAATGGATTTGATACCAAGCTCTGTCAAGCCCCGACCCGCCACGGGAGCCGCAGCGTGCTGGTATGTGAACTAAATCCGTAATACAGATAGATCGTAACCGGACACAACATCAGAATGTAACAGATTCTTGAAACGAGAAACAAAACAAAATAACCAACAACGATAAAATTTGAACAAAATAAAAAAGTATTCAATTCGCCTCGCCAGCGTCATATCGACCAAACCAATATGTACAAACATCGAGTACTTAACAAGGTATATAATAATACAAAGTAAGCAAAACATACCCGTACAGGGTGGACAAGACTAAACCGCATAAAACAAGTCAACAGCTGGAGACTGGGCCTAAGCGCCACGATCAGCGGGAACAACAACATTGCTTGCACTCCAATAGAAGAACACCCCTTGCGGGGTCAGTAAAACACAAAGCTAGCTGGTGCAAGTAAACTAAATACAAATAACAAAACAATATACCGGAGGAATTCATGCCACATAGTAATGAATAAAAGAGTAATCCTAGATGCATGATACATAACATGGAAACGATGTTCCTATACAAGTTTCTAAAGTCTGAATCACACCGTGTCTCTAAGATAATATTTCTGAGTTCAAGCACCAACACAAACATTCCTTATTGAACAATAACTACAAGTTTACAAGATATGCCAGTCATTACAGGTGATTTAAACATGGTAAATATCAAGTGATGAAGGCAAAGACAATATCGTAATTATACATAGCCTCCTAAGTATGGCAATCAAGTCGAAACCTTAAAAAATATCTATGTAAGTGTCTCATATCGTAGGTATCCGCATACCCTATGAATATGTCTCACCCGGACACATCACACAACGTGCAACAGTACCACTTTAGGCTTGTTTGTATCCTAATGGGATGTCATATGCCCGGATACAAACTCAAACGTCCCAGACGACTGGCCTAACACGGCCAACCAAACACAAATAAAACTCAAGCGCGTTGGGAGGGAAAACGAGTAATCTCCGAAACACGTCCTCCGGGACCCGTCCTACTACACTCTCTAGTGGCAAGTGTGTGCAGGAACTTACCGCACCTCATCAATGTATGTAGGTGCGAGTAATCTCAAGCACCACCAAACTCACGATGCGAGCAAGCTCCTACGCATCGGCACAACAGACATTACAGCGGGGTAAAGAAACTTACGCTAATATCAGCATGCACGTACTACGAGTCTATACAATATCTAACATAATTGATGTGTAACAATAATTAGCTAGGCAGTTCTCATAAATCCACGACTACACTAGGGCTCCAACATGATCCAATTCACAACAATAAAGTCCCTCGATTCAAATTATCATACACGCTCAAGACTCGGCAATTTATGGTAAAACACATGAACTGATAACATAGGCCATATCAACTAATTTTTTTTCTTTGAATCAAAAAAATTTTGCAATTAAAAGTCAGGTCATTAAACCGAGACAATAATCCGACCGTGTCATACCAAGCAGACTCGAAAACACAGCATATAATGACATTATACCAAAGCATGACCACATTTTTATTCAGCCACTATTCCATTTCATTCATGTATATCATGCTTTTAAGAAACTTAATACATAGATTCATTCACATAGGAACCAAAACAACAATCGAAACCTCCAAAACCTCATGAGTGTCAAATCCTGAATTTGTATTCAATCATACACAATCGCCGGCATAATGATACAATTCATTCAAGATTTTAAAATAAGTATTTCTTTTTAAAGTAAACATTAAAGTTACACTCACCTGAGTAGAATGGGTTTACGGAACCCAAATTCTACCGACCGAAGCTCCCAACTAGCGAAACAGCGAATGCGAGACTAAGGAAACTTTTTAAAATTGCAAACGTGGACTCGAAAGTGAGCAAATTAGCCGAAAATTGGAAAAAAAAAAGTAGCAGTTGGCACATGGATGGAAAATTACCTACCGGCAAATTAAATCCGGCGACCATTCCGACAAAGCCCAAAATTTGGCGAAAACTCACCGAAAACCACCCTACTCTGGTCTGATCATCTCCGAACCACACAACAAGCTTGAAATAGGTCACAGAACCACCGAAACCGTGAATCCCAGCTTACCCACGCGATCAAAACTCAGATTCGCGCGGGAGGACTTCCCTAATGGACATGCACAACTGATTTTTTTGAAAGGCCAACCACGAAAACACCCTTGCATGTGGGGTTTACAGGTCCCAACCGACGCCCCAAACGCTACCTGAGTGGCCGATTGGAGTGGCGTTGCTTGTTCCAGCAGTGACAACTTCGATAGAGCTCACACTCTCCAAAACTCTGATTCTACGGCCGAAAACTCTACCAAGAATGAGAGGGGAGAAAGAGGAAAAAAATGAGATTTGGGGGGAGAATCAACGAATCTTGCCAAAGCACGTCGAAGAAGAGGAAGAATCGCAGGGGAACACGCTCTGGAAAAAAAAAAAAAAAAGGGAAGAAGAAGAAAAAAGAGAGGGGTCGTTTAATGTATGGGTGGCTATTTGCCCCAACCAAAAATTTGAGTACACCCCCCTCCAAATCATATAGTTTTTTTTTTTTTACGAAATTAAATTTAACTAAATTAACACTATTGAAACAAATTTCAAAACTCCGAAGTTAGGCAAATCAAACAATCAAAAATAAAATAAAAAATCAGAAGAAAAAAAATTACAGACATACAAATTGGCAGAGTTAAAATTGAGTCACTCGCAAAATTATTTGATATGACCATATGGGTATGTTCCATTGAGTTAAATTCATGTCATTCTATACAAATTATGATGACAGTGAAAATGAAGCATTATTCTCTTTGCTAGCCAAGCTTTATATCAATCTAGCCAAACATTATTCTCTCGCTTCCGCTTGATATATGATAAATTGCCAACTCTCTAAAAGCTCGAACTTGTAGAGAAGGTGAATCTAATCATATATCAAGCGGAAGCGAGAGCGGGGTCGTGAGACTATAACTATATCGGTGGCTACCAATCGTACAACTACACCGTAAATTCACACGGTACTACCGTGGATAAGAACATGGGCAATTTTAGGCCCATGGATAATTGAAGTGGGCTTAATATTCCAACACTGTCCCTCCGCGCAAGCGCGAGGAAAATACTGAAAATTCTCGCAGCGATTGCGCTGGACGAGACTCGAACCCACGACCTCCGAGGACCAATGCTCTGATACCATGATAAATTGCCACATCATTATCAACCACAAGGGCAATCATCAACAACATTGGAGCCTCAGATTTGAAAACAGGGTGGAGTCAGAAGATGCAGCGATAGCTTACAATCTGAACCATTTTGCGAATATGGCCAAGGAAAAAGAAACTTGGAGACCTCAGCTCCAAGGCGTAGTGTTCAAAACCCTTGATTTAATCAGTCCCATGCATGAGCTCACCGTTGAAGTAGCTACTGGCATTGATGGCTATCCTGTTGACAAAGGTCAGTTCCTTTATGTACCAATTTGGGATAACTTTCTTTTTGGGTACGATTGGAAGAATGTTGCTAATTTTGATATGTGTGTGGAGGACTTAACGCTGAAATGAAATATGTCTATCTCAGTGATTGACCAAGTACTTATTGTTAATTGAACCATTTTTAGATTATTGAGTGGTGACTTATTTGATATGATCATATGGGTATGTTGCATGAGTTAAATTCATGTTAATCTATACAAGTGATGATGACAATGGAAATGAAGCATTATTCTCTTTGCTAGCCAAGTTGTATATCAATCGAGTCGCTTTGTTGCGTCACCTAGAGCTCCTTATGCTGCAGCTACTTCTATTAAAAAGCCCCTTGGAGCAAAAAAAAAAAACTGGAACCAAGACTGGAGGGCTTGGTGTCCGAAAGCTTACCACAAAGGTAATGGTGGACTCTTGCATGAAGAATTGGATTTTGATATATATATATATATATGAAATGCTAACCCTGGGATCAAAACAGTATATTACCTAATGTCGTATGTTGGTTTTGTTATCTGATCTTTCATTATTTATTGCAGACAAGTAAAAGCCTTTATGACCAAAAGTCGGAGGAGCCTGCTCATGTTGTTACAGTATCAGGCAATGCCACCATAACATTTGGCTCATATAGTCCCTCAGCTTCATGCTTTATATAGTGCGGGTGGCACACAAGTGATTAGTCATGTTTATGCAACAAAGGCTTCAAGCTTCTTTGAGATCTTTGCAATGGACAGCGGATTTCAGAAGAAATCTAGCTCTGGTTCCTCAAAAGTGCAGGTAAACTATGCTAGGTGTGATGTTGACTTGCGCTTTCTTATCATGGTTCAATTTGTTTGAGAAACCAAGTTGTTTTCTTCTTCTTCATTTTTTTTTCCCTTAACCCATCCCACCCCAGATACCGCCGACATGGTTCGAACCCTGCACATGTGATTTCATCTACCACTGGCCTACCGCTAAGCTGGTACACCATTGGTTACCAAGCCATTTTCTCATTGCATTTCTAGGTACAAAAAAAACCTCCTGATATAGTCATCCACGATGAAATGACCAGTTTCCATTATGCATGTGTGTGTAGCTACTTATGATGGTGGAACAATATACTCGTAAGCTAAAGGATCATAGTAGATTTCCCTTTTGACTTGTTCTTGAATGTTTTTTCTTTGCATCTGCACATATTAAATTTCTTCATTCAACTACTCTTTTTGGGTTTCAGGTATCTTTGAAAATCAAAGGTTGATGGACAGTTTTCCATTTCTAGAGATATTTAGAATGAGCCACTTGGGCATGCAACAAAATCCAGGCTGCATCTCAGAGAAGAAGCTGCAGGATGCTTGGAAGAGTCGAAATTGAAAGTGAATATGATTATTTTTGTATAATTTATTTATCAGCATTTGGTTTGGATTAAATTGAGCTTTTGTTATTTTTTGTAAGATATTGTGCAAGTTGGTTGAAATCAGTAGTTCAGTTTGTGAATTACTTCAAAAGTATCACTTGAGATCTGTTGCATGTTGAATTTGGTGGTGGCTTTGATTTGAGCAAAAAATTGGATTGCAAATAGTGTCATGTAGTTTTATATATACCAATTTGGGATAATTCTATTTTTGGATATAATTGAAAGAAGGTTGCTAATTTTGGTGTGCATGAGACAATTTAAAGTTGAAACAAAAAATATATATATATCTCAATGATTGATTGAGTACTTGATTGTTAATTGAGCCATTTTTAGATTATGGAGCGGTAACTTATTTGATATGACTATATGGGTATGTTCATGTGGAAAGAGGGAAAGATTAATCTTGAATTGATCACATGAATTCGCGAATCCACCTACACTTAGTTTATGGTTGCTCATCTCCGCCACTTTGTGTAGACTCTTCTTTGAAGAGACTTTGAATGATCTTGTTAGATTTAAGATTACGTGTTCATCACAAAATTAGAAGTTTGTACTGTACGTATGGAAGAATTGAATTTCAATCTAACATGATTTCTCTTTTTGATTGTCAAAGTGAAGGAAAAGTTTAAGCGCTATATTGACACGATGTGATAGGATATGTTTGGATGTTGGGCCACAATTTGGGACTGCAACGCAAGCAAAGGAGATGTATTCATCCAGAGTCGAATAGGCACCCCAAGGTATTTTTTTTGTCATTCATTCCTTCCACATATTTTTGCATTTGTTTTGCAATTTGTGCAATCATTCAATCAGAATATTTATTTCTTTTGGTTGTTTTATCTTCATTTTGAATAGGCAAGAAAGCCTTACACAATTACAAACAAAGAGAAATATGGGCCAACGAAGATCCCTTTATTCCAATCTATCAATCTCTGAAACAGAAAAAAAAAAAAAATCACCAAAATCAGTTTTATTTGCGACAGGATCATACATGTTACGATCGTTAACTTCAAACACCCAAAATGGTAGTCTGTTACCAGCTTCTTCTGCTGCCCTTGCAAACCCTTACAACTTACTAACTCCGAAGAAAGAAAATGAATCTCCATCTTCTGCGATGTCAACCTCTTTCTCGACCCAACAACGCCAATCTTCCAAGGTACTTTCCATATAATCATCAACCACTGCTTAGTTAGAAAGGGTTACATCTCATCTACACTTTTCTTTTTCCCACCAAACTGTCCGTAAAAGTATAAAACATTAGTTGTGGCTATTTTGTTGTTGACCTATATGATATTTGATATCAGATTCATACAAAATTATTAAATTTTTTTTATCTTCAAATGTATATATGTTGTATGTGTTAAGCAAGTAGATGTTTGGATTTTGTGTTGTATACAAACTTCACCTTTATAAGTTGTCTGTTTTGATCTTTATTAATGATGATACATCAAACTGTCACCCGGTCGTGGCCATACATGTCGCACACCACCATAACTAGAGATGGTTGTAACCACTCCCCCAAGGACACATCTCAATTAAGAGGTCGTCACAAAGGATATAAGTCATGGCGGGAATCACTTTCCCAAGGATACATCTCAATTATGAAAGGACCATTACGAAAAAGACAAGTCATGGTGGGAATCACTCCCCTAAGGACACATCTCAATGAAGAAGATCATTAAAAAAACGTTATTTTCATTGCGCCGTTCGAGCTTAAGTCATGCATATTGTTAAATGCACTCATTATATAAGGAAAATTGATGAACATGAGGTACGAGTATATATCACAACTATACTCTATCCAAGTTCACTTTCTCCTACAGTTAACTGACTTAATCATCAGAGTGATTTTGGCCACCAAACAGGCGGTCTTTGAAAATATAACCTTGTTTTGCAGGTCAGATCTGAAGGAAAACAAATTTGAACACACTAATTTGACGTCGTCTGTGGAGAACGACAATTTCCTTTAAAACATCAATTCCTCTAAGTAAAAATGGAGACTCACACTAATTCTTGTGCTGATGGTGTGCCAATCATCTCCGATCAAGAAGCACAAAATAGAACACCACTAGAGGCTCAAAGAGTTTCCACTAATAAGATGACACTCATGTGCCACTCATAATGTTTGGTATTAACTAACCACTTGATCCACCTATATTTTGGGCTTTGTATCTAATACTTGTAGGATTCCCACGTGTGCAACTAGCAGTGGATATATGCAAAAAAAAAAAAAAAAGTAAAAAAATTCGAGCAACAACCAATGAGTAACAACAAGCTCAAAGAAGACTAGTCTTGTTGTTTGACTAGTCTGATCGACAACAGATTGGTCCGCATGTCCGACAACAGAGTAGTCTGATAACAAATTGGTCTGCATGTTCAATAGGTCTGCAGGAGACAAGTCCAACAATAGACTGGTCCACAGGTCCGAAAAAGAGTGTTCGACAGTGGACTGGTCCACAGGTCTGAAGACTAGTCCGACTGGAGACTAGTCACACTGACTTCATTTAGTCCGGACTCAAGCAGTTTGACTATGATGACTTCATCTAGTTCGGACTCATGCATCTGACTACATTGATTTGTCAGATGACTTCATTAGGTACAGACTCGTCCAGATGAAGTAGGGGGAGTAACTGATGATACTTCAAATTGTAACCCGATCGTGACCATACACGTGGCTCAAACCGCCATAACTAGAGATGGTTGTCACGAAGAAGATAAGTCATGTTGGAAATCACTCCCCCATGGTCGCATTTCAATTAAGAAATGATCATTACAATTGACACAAGTCATGACGAGAATCACTCCTTAATGACACATCTCAATTATGAGAGGACTGGTGCGAAAGACATAAGTCGTGGTGGGAATCATTCCCAGAAGGACACATCTCAATGAATGAGGAGACCATTATGATAAACGTCCCCTTCATTGTGTCATTCGATCTTAAGTCATGCACATAGTTAAATACACGCATTAATGCACTCATTATATAAGGTAAAGGAAAAATGATGAACAAGAGGTACGAATATACATGACAATTATACTCTGTCCAAATTCAATTTCTCTTACAATTAACTGACTTAAGCATTGAAGTGTATTCAACTTACCAAACAGGTGGTCTTTGGCAATATAACCTTGTTTTGTAGGTCAGATCTCGAGGTGAACAAATTTAGGCGCATCAATCAAGATTTATAAATTGTCATATGTATTATATACCATGTCATGTTTTGTAGGTAGAAATGATACTTACTACAGACAATTGCAAGAATAACAGTCTACTTTGCATGCTCCAGCACAATTTTGAGAACGCACAAAATCCATATCATAACAATGTTTGTACTCGAGGTTCAGGCACTGAATTTGTTGGGGTTGAAAACAAATATGAGGGATTGTGTCCAATGCACTATCCAAGTGATAGGGTGGCATGACACAATATTTGTGCATGTAGGAGGTGTGTGGCTGTGCCGATGGTACACTTTGTGTCACTTAAAAAAAACACAATCTAACGATTCCCTCTATCACACACAAATTAAACCACACTTCACTTATTACAAATTAAACCACATTTTTCACTAATTTTTTCACCAAAATCTACACAATTCAACACACATCTCGAGAAAAATTAAATGGTCCAAATTTAATAGAACACACATATCTAGGTAAATCTAATGGTCCAAATTTAATAGTACACTCATCTCGAGAAAAATCTAATGGCCCAAATTTAATAATTCACACATCTCGAGATATATTTCTCGAGATAAGTATATAATTACATTTGTACCGTTAGATTTAACTAGAGATCTTTTACCAAAATCTAAACGGTTCAATGCGTATCTCGAGAACAATCCAACAGTTTGATCTTTCACCAAAATCTATCGGTTAGATTTACCTAGAGATGTATGTTCCACACTCAATTTTTTAACCAAATAGAACATACATCTCTAGGTAAATCTAACCGTTATATTTTGGTGAAAGATCAAACTGGTTGATTGTTCTTGAGATACATGTTGAACCATTTAGATTTTGGTAAAAGATCTCTAGTTAAATCTAATGGTACAAATTTAATTATGTACTTATCTCGAGAAATATCTCTCGAGATGTGTGAATTATTAAATTTGGATTGTTATATTTTTCTCGAGATGAGTGTACTATTAAATTTGGACCGTTAGATTTACCTAGAGATGTGTATTCTATTAAATTTGGACCATTTAATTTTTCTCGAGATGTGTGTTGAATTGTGTAGATTTTGGTGAAAAAAATAAGTGAAAAATGTGATTTAATTTATGATAAGTGAAGTGTGGTTTAATTTATAATAAGTGAGTGGAGAGAGAAAACATGGTTTAATTTGTAATAAGAGAGAGAGAGGAGAAGAGAATCCTTAGATTGCTTTTACCTACATCCGACGGATGGATTCGGTGTGCTGGATGGGGTCATGTGAATGGTGCACATGAGCCCCCCTCAATCCTCCGAACAAGTCTAGGGAGCCAGGCTAGGCTAGCGCCAGGCCCGCTCTCTACCCTTCGTCATCCTAGAATGAGAAATCATGATCATTTCCAGCATGATGGAGGGCAGAGATCCGGGCCTGGCGTGCCCAGCCTGACTCTCTAGAATTTGGGATACGCTCCACTGGGTGACAGTGCAAAAGTAGACTTGATGATAGGCGCCTATTAAGAGATTAAAGAGAGAAATCTCGGTTACTGAGAGAATTTTTTATTATACTTTTTTCTAATATCAATACAACCCCGATCCCGTACTCTTTACCGTAACATGGCTTACACAACTCACTTCTTGAACTCTGTCAAAACTCATCGAATGATACGTGTCGCACTACCAGCCTGATAGTTGAAATGGACATCTTTTATCGGAAGGGAAAATTCTACAGTGCCCGGTGCACTGTAGCACCGTAGATATGCATCGAGATAAGCGACAACTCCTATCTCGATGCATATCTACGATGCTACAGTACACCGGGCACTGTAGCCGAGCATACAGCCGGGCACTGTAGCATTACTCTATCGGAAGTATTGTATGGAATGAGCATTAATTAAAGTCAGTAAACAGAGGTTTTGTCTACATTTTATTCTCTTTCACAGATCTGTTGTCGATATTGACAAGATACACGAAAGATAAAACCTACCTGAAGGGGTCTAGGCAGTCAGACCAGCATAGGCTTGGGGTTTTTTTACAAATATACCAAAGAGAAGGGGTATATTTGTAAAAAAGATCAAGCCTGGCCAAAAAAATAGAAGCCTGACTGCTTAGAATTGGGGAACCAAGGCTAGGGTGCCTGGTACCTACCAGGCACCGTTGATTTGGCATCGAGATATGTGTTACACCCATATCGATGCAAATCGACGGTGCCTGGCGCCTACCAGGCATCCTAGATTTTCTCCCTACTTACCTGGCTTGGCTTCTACGTGTTGACGGAACCTGTGAGGAAATGAGCTAGAGGGAGTGTTACCACTCATCCCTTCGAAATTCGCAACGGCGCGCATCTCGAGGAGGACGAAGAGTCACACCCCTCCCTCGCCCATTTCCTCGCCCGTTCCCTCGACATTTAGAAAAAGCGCACCAACGCTGTACCACTGCACTGCAGTGCACTGGTAGGAGAGCGTGAAAGCTTGTCTCTTTGTCACTCTCTGCTTATCCTACGCACCCTTCTGGCTTTATATCCTGCGCACCCCCACTCATCTCTCAACAGTAGTGTGTAGTGTGTAGTGTGTAGTGTGTAGTGGTACATCACATCAGAGAGAAGGATGAAGCTTTTTTCTTTCTTCCGTTCTGCCATGGCAGGACCTCGAGCTGGAATTTATCCACAAAACACAGCCATTGTGAAAATAATGACCACTTTTTTCTTTCTCTCAGGGTTTCTCTTTTGATGCTTTTGCGTGAATAGAAAGAGAAACCACACAACCACAGCACAGATCCACCAAGGAATTCTATCGCTTTGGCTTTCGAGTCGGTTCATGATTGTTCCAAGCAAGTGTACGACGGCATTGTGTTTGGGAATCAAGGGTTTGGGTTTTGGTTTTTTTACGGATCTTTGATGGACAAGTGTAGTCGGAAGAGGAGAAAGAAAGCTGGTTTTGTTGCAGGCTTTTCGGGTTTCAGAGAGGTTTAGGGTTTGATCTAATGTGGGGGTTTTGAATGAGTGAGTAATTGGTAGCTCTTTTGGGTTTGTTGTGGTTGAGGAAGAAGAGAGGAAGGGGTGTTAGGGTTTTTGGGGGGTTTGAAGGGTTGATTGAAGAAATGATGAGTGAGAAAGGTTCTTCGGCTTCTACAAGCTTGGCGATTACAGAGAAGAGGTCGCAGAGGTCTGGGGGTTGCATTGGGATTTTCTTTCAGCTCTTCGATTGGAACCGAAGGCTTGCTAAGAAGAAGCTCTTCTCCAAAAAATTACTCCCACCAGGTTTGTTTATCTACTTTTAAAGTGTTTTGGGTCTTTTTGGTTTTGAGATTTTTCAGTTAAAGATGAAAACTTTATGTTCATTTCTTCATGATTTTAGCTCGAGCGAAAAGAGCTTCTCAGAAATTCGGTGGAGATGACAATTTGCCAATGGGCAAACTTCTTCTGGTATGTTGTATTGTGTTCTTTGTTTGATGAATTGAAGTTCTAGTTTTGTTAATTTTGTCCATGTTTCTTGATTGTTGTTCTTGATAATAACTTTAGATAGCTGATGAAAATCGAGGTGGGTTCCCTAAAAAACATGAACTTGATAATGTTGATTCTGAAAGAGCTCATGAAATGAGGTCTCCGAGTTTGGTTGCTAGGCTAATGGGTCTGGAATCCATACCGGCTACCCGTCGAAGCAAACCTAAGAAGGGTACATATTGTGAGTATCCACCAAACCATGAATTTTTTTATGGAAGTAATCACAATGTTGGGAAATCTGAGGCCTTTGGTTGTGATCAAGAGAAGCATCAGTTTGAGAAAGGGCACATGAAGTTGGATTCTAGGCCTCAGAAGCTTCAGAAGACTGGGTTGTTCGAGAGACGACCAGTTACTAGGTTTGGGGCAGAAGCGTTGCAGTTCAAGGGTGCGCTTTCAAGGTCACGGAAACATCACTCGAAGCTTGCTTCTCCTGTCAAGAGTCCCAGAGTTGGGAGAAATGCAACTCGGTTGATGGAAGCTGCCACTAAGATATTGGAACCAGGGTTGAATGCTGCACAAAGGCCAAAGTGTGCTCTTACTTATTCACCTAATTTGGGTCTTAGTCATCAGAATGAGGACAATAGAGAAGGAAAACCATTTGTAGCATTTGATCACTCTGAACCATCGAATTATAAAGCTAGTGTTTCAAAGCCTCTAAAGGGACAGCCTTCGTGTAAAAGGTGTGGTAATTGGTTAGATGTAATGGATCGTAGGTTGAATATGGAAGAAAAAGCCCCACTATCTGCATCATCTCCTTTCAGATCAGGTGTTGTTTCTCCCCAAGGATTGGGAAGGGGTAAGGTGAAGCCTAATGTAACCTCCATTGCACAAGAAAGAGCTGCAGATGTTCTTAGAACTCAGGAAAGGTTTGTGTCTTTTGGTGCTGAGTCGAGAGTCAATGTACAGAAGCAAAGCAAAAGATTCACTGGAACGAAGTCTGAATTTCTAGAAGATCAGGATCAGTATCGTTTATCAAGCCAGAGAACTAAGTCCCAGAAGGATGTTGCTTCCATCACTGTTCTCAAGCAGAGAAGTTCTAGGCAAAGTCGGGTGCCATTTGTCAAGGATAGAGGAAGTCCAAGCCCAAAATTTGGTAGTCCGAACTATCAAAGGGACTCATTTAATGTTGGTTCTGTTCAAGGCTCAAAGGATTTTGTTGCCTCAAATCGAAACTCAATCTGCAAGACAAAGGCTAGGATGCCTTCTAAAGTATCTGATAATTGTAAAAGTGACATAGAAGGAAACACTCTGGACATGAGAGACGATTCTCCATCAAGGCTGAGAGCTTCTGTACGTAAAAGGAGACAAACTAATGGCAAAACTCAGGTTGAAAACAGAAAATTTACTCAATTCCATTCGAGAAAGCAAAGAGATGTTGGAGGTGATGTGATTGTTGGAAAGGCTGTGGAGTCTAGTGCTAGCACCAAGAACCATAACTGTGTCAAGACTGAACTTCCTAGAGACAGAAGTGGTGATGCTGCAGGTGGCAGAATGGATTCTGATGTTATTTCCTTTACTTTCAGCTCTCCAATGAGGCACATCACCGAGGTTTCGTCTCCCACATCAAAGAAGACAGGAGATCAAATGGAATTAATGTATAGTGATGTTGTCCTTGATAAGGAATTAACTTCAAATTCAAACTCTGGTAAACCTACATCTTACATGGCTACACGGTTAAGCGGAGATGCTCTCGGTGCTCTACTGGAAGAGAAGCTGCGGGAATTAACTTTCCAAGACAGGGATGAGTCAGAAACAGGGGACGCTCCATCTAGGAAATCTACTGCATCGATCCTTGAAGAGCTGATAGTCGCTTTAACTGGAGAAAAGTCATCTTCACAGGACAATGAAGACAACTGCTCTATAAATTTTAGCCAAGACGACAACATGTGCAGTGTTAGTCAGGATCCTCTGAATGGTATTGCCTCACGTGGACAGATGTTTAATGCGAGCCGAAAAGACCAGGTGAGCTCTTTTTTTGAATTTGTGAATTTTTGAATTTTTTTTTTGTATTTCCAAGTATTAGTGGTTCTAAAATACCTATTACCTGAATCCAGAGTAGCTATATAATTGGCAATTCTTTTATAATCTAGTTTTTAAAAAGCAAGTGTAAGGGATATTTTACATTTGTTTGCGTGGTATCTTTGGGATGTTAAGACTATATAATTTTGTCTATGTGTCAAAGAAACAAGGGTTTAACTGAAAATCAACACAAAGTCATGCCAGAATCGTGGACAAATTATACTTTTCTTTGTGCTGTACTTCATAACAAATTATATCATTATTTCTACGTTGGTGCTTAATCTGTAAACTGAAAGTGATAGCCACTGTTTATCGATAATGTGGAGCTGTAAGCTTTGATTTGATGCGTTTATATTCTATGCACTTTCCTTTGGTTTTACCTCGCAGTAAGCTCCAATGGCTTCAAAACTCTGAATATTAGATGTGACATGCGAAAGGATACATTTTGGAACTGCATTGTACTAGAATGACCTTTAGTTGTTGGTAGCTAAAAATCATGTCATATGGAAAGACCAATGACCTTTTCCAATTCCTGTGTCGGAACTGTATCTGACAGGATTTGTCTCTAGGAAGAACTGTAAGCTCCAGTGAAAAACACGCGTGTGTGTGTGTATGTTTTTCTCTCCAAGAAAGTAAACGTGTGGAAATGGAAGTGAGTTATTAATAGATAAATTATGGTTCTTGGCTCAATGTATGGATAACTGACCAGTTTGGATTTTGGATGACCTTGTACAGGGGGAAGCAAAATCTCCTATGCGCTTAGTTGGGTTTTCTCATGTTGGTGAGTCAGAGCAGCCTAGCCCGGGATCAGTACTTGAAGCTTCATTTTCAAATGATAGTTGCTTTTCAGAGAGTCTGGATGATTGCTCAGGTAAGAAACTTAGTCGCCTTGGAACTGAAATTAATATAGTAAACTTTGTTCAGGTATTGTAGTGGGTGTGTATTTGTTAATGCCAAAGCTTTGTCAATAGAGTGTACACTTTTTATATTTTCCTTCTTCTTAGGCTGTGTTTGGTTGCAATACATACTTTTCATGGGCAAAGCTTCTAAAAGTTAACTTGATTGCACATGAAAACCTCACTAGATGTCATTAACATATGTAGAAGATGACTCGGGTGCATACCCTCTTCTTGTCTACTCTCCAAGAAATTCAATTCTTATGGGAAAAGTGAGAAACAAAGTTCTCATGGAGCTATGGAAACAAAGTATGTTCATGAGTCGCTTTGTCGAATGTCAAATTTGCTTTTGTATGGTTATGTACAAGCAATCCAGTGAATGTGCAAGTGTTTCCCAATGAAATTATTTTCATGGCAACCAAACACAACCTTTGTGATTTCAATTTGAAAGTACTCTGTGCATCCTACAAAAACAATGGTTTTGTTGCACACATGAAGCTAAATAATTTTAATGTTCGATACTAATTAAAATGTGGTGCCCTCTTTCAATTGTCTTGTTCGCTTCTCTTACAGGATATAGACTGCACCAGGAAGCAGTGGAGTGCTCATATGATCAGCTGCAACATCCAGACAATGAAGCATATATTTCAGATTCTGCTACCCCGTTGAGCACAGGGATAGTCAAAACAGATGAGATGACATATTCCCTAAACAATATCTCCAGTGTATTATATGGCATTGATCCTGCTGATATTGGATTAGAGGGTAGCGAGCTGAACCACGCCTGGGAGGTTATTGTTGATGCTGAACTGCTCCTTGGATCTCTGTGCGGTGCACATAGTTCAACAAAATTCTCAATCGGATCCCTTCTTGACAAGCTGGAGAATCTATCAGATGCAGTTTGGGCTAATCCCAAATGTAATATGGGTTTCACTGAAGCAAAGACTGGACAGCTACTTAGGAGGTTCTTGTTCGACTGTGTTATAGAATGCTTAGACAAAATATATGGTGATTATTGCAGATCGAGATTTACTGTGTGGCCGAAACTGCCTCTGCAAACAAATGGGGAATCACTAATACAGGAAGTCCATGAGGAGGCCCAAAGTTGGGCATCTTTGGCTGGCAAGACAATAGATGATATAATAGAGAAGGAAACGCTCCATTCCCTTGGAAAGTGGACAGAGTTTGAGACTGAAGTATTCGAGTCAGGTATGGAGTTGGAATGGGACATACTTCAGGTATTGGTTGATGAAGTGGTGATTGATCTCAGGCAGTGCAGGAGTGTAATGGTACATTTGATTAGGATATAGTAACTGCAGAAAGCATATATGGGGTATTTTGTAGTTATGCTTGATGCTACCTCCTTTGAGGCCAAAGTTCAAGTCTTGTAAAAGTTGGTGGTTTGGTAATCGAAGTTAGTTGGTAGTTGTATTTTATTTTGCTTTAGTAAATGCAACTTGTTTAATGAGCTGCAACTAACCCCTATACTATAGTTTAAAGAGTAGGATTTGCCGTTTCAGAGTGAAGATTAAAACTATCCAGTAAATAGTTCACGTTTTGTCAAAGATTGATAGTTTCTTGTCCCTACTCTCTCACAAGCATTATTTTCAGAGTTAATGCAGCCCATGGACTCAAGGATAAAACAAAATTCAGTTGAAATCTGGAAGAACTAAAACTGCCACTCATGATTTGGCATTGTTAAGCAGCTGTGACGTGATGCGATGCCTAAGAACATATTTGGTATTTGAACTAATGTAATTAAAGCATCTCCAACCCTGAAACTGACTACATGCAATGGAGATGCTTCAAGTAATCCCTTCTTTCACTCTTAACATAACCTAACAAGATTACAGAAATATATTCTACTTTATCAAATTCCTCCATCATAATCTCTTTACATACAAATCCATACACATAATAAATGAAGAAAGAATCACATATAATCTTTAGAAAAGACTCACTCAAACATGGTCTACTTACAAAGTTTTCCAAATCTCAAGAACTGAGAACAAGAAGAGGCGGAAAAAAAGAAGAAAACAAATAAATCAAATCATAGACACCAAATTCAACCCATAAAGATTGATATCAGATTGGGATCAAAGTGAACCAAATCATCTCACACCCAAATATAACCCGAAAATGGTTTATTCAATTCAAACTCAATTGAAACCAAATTGAGTCAATAAAAATGTCTAGAACCCAAAACAGTCTTCTGAACCACTCTACCAGTCCTCCCAGCTCCATTAATGGCAGAAGCAACCCCAGAAGCGATTCCCTTCAATTCCTCAATACTAGCACAACTCTTCCTACCCATCAAGCCACCACCACCAGCTCTTTTCTCTGCCTCACCAGCCGATCTACTCCCACCCGATTTCGCCAGTCTTGATCTTGAAGGAGAACTCTTTGAACTTGGCGGAGTTAAATCAAAAGCATTCGAAGCAGGCCTCCTATTCTCCTTCCTCAGAACAGCAGAGAAGTCTGGCACTGATCTTGCCACAACTGATGATGATAAAGAAGAACCCACATTTCGATTTCGATTTTGATCAACCCCATCTCCTCCAGCATTATGAAAGGTCACTCTTTTCTTTGGAGGGGTGATTGTCGAAAGGGGTTGGGGGATTTCCTCTTGTTGTTGAAGGCTCTGTTTGAATCTGAGCTTTGATTCTCTTAGTTGTGCATACGCTCTGTATCTGGGTCCTCTCTGGATAGTGTAGTCGAATGGGATGGAATTCTGAGAGAGGATTGAGTGAACTGAGTTGGATTTGTTGAGGGAGAAGAAGAAAGACTCCTGAGTTGAGTGCAGAGCACCATTAATTTCGTTCATGGTGCTTTAGAGAGAGAGAGAGACTCGTGTGTTGTGTTGTTTTGCACTTGGTAGAGTTTAATGAGGGTTTTGAGTTCCAACGGTCTAAAAACCAAGAAGGAAAGTCCCAACGTTCCTGTGCAGGTGGGTGGTTCCCAATTTCGAAGGGTTAAAAATAGGAGATGGAAAGAGGAAAATAGTGGAAAAAAAGTGTTCTTGGATTTCCTTTAACAAATTTTCAACTCAACTCAACGGTCTGATGCTCGAGTGTGTTTTGCTTTTGGGTTTCAGACCTAATTGTCCGGGACTTGCCATTTTACATATGTAGATCCAAGAAAATATGGATCTATATCTGAATGTCTAAGATAGGTATTGTAATTTTTTTAGTGAGGCTACGGTACTAGATTCTACAACTTGATATGGCATCATTAAAAGAGTTTTTTACAATCTCGAGATATACATAAACATTTTGGAGATTTTATCATTCTTACAACTTCAAGATATACATAAACACTTTGAAAATTTTATCATTCTTTCAAGATCACGCCGTGTCACCCTAATTGTAAAACCTAGTTTCATAGTATTTTCATTTTTTTTAATTTTTTAATTTTTATCATGTCATGAGAGTTTTATATCTTTCCATATAAAAAAATTTGCAAATATTCTTGTGTAAAAAAACTCAAATTCTTCTGGTCATCGTTGGTCCATTGAAAACCATCTTGTTGATTAGATCAATCACCTTAGTTGAAATATCTTAAGAGCATCTACAATGGGCACTCTAAACATAGTTTTTTTGAATAACAACAATGACATCTTTGCTCCGACGACATTGTCAAAGCTCAATGAATTTAAGCCTTTGTGTCAATCCGTAATCTGTTTTGAGCGAGATTCTTAAGATCTAGGTAGAATATCTTCTCTGAGAAGCATATTAAGGAGAAGTATAACAGACTTTTTAATGCCAGAGTCCAAAGAGTTTGAGGTTGACCTGTAACTCTCAAAGTCTTATTTTGGGGGGATCCCCTAATTTTAACAACAATAGTGACCCCATAATCCCATGGGGATGGTTCTCATACAGCAATGTTAGGTTACTTTATTACAAAACTTAATAAAATAACAACTATTGACAAATTGAAACTTATGAAGTATACACAAACATATTTGGCATTCATTTGATGATTACCGAACAAATAATATGTAGCTAAACATACAAAATATAATATCATTTACCCCTAGATGCCATGAGGAGAATTGATACAAGTGAGTTCTCAGCGCAGGTCATATGGATACGTCACTCTGGAGCTAAATCAGTTAGATATACCCCCATCTTTAGAGTGGATTCAGGAATCAGACTTTGTGATGCTTGTATTTCTGCCTCAAGTTGAATCTAGCAATGTTCTCGTCAAAACCCTTAAGAACAAGGTTTCTCAATCCCTCAACTCCTTGCTCAAGTGCATCATCCACCTAACCATAGCAAAGAACATTAGAGACATTGCAACAATTGCACATATCAACAAAAAACTGTAGACAAGTATTAGTAGGAACAATCTGGGCTTCTTCTTCCCTTGAGAACCCAAATTCGTAAGGATTAAAATTCAATTGAATTTCGAGGCAACCTAAGTTAAATTCAGTATGATATCAGCCTCACCAGGTCATGCAACTCTTTTAAGAAAGAACAAGAAGATGAGATTCAAGTACGTTGCGTTGTTGTTCTGTCTGGCCAAAGTGTGCAGGAGCGCACACAGTTGGTTGAACTTGAAACTTCGTTCAATGAATAAATAAACAATTGAATTGGGTTCAGTTGGAGATTGTATGATATCAACGAAATCGAGTACTAATTTGTATTTCTTATTGAATTAACCGATCAATTTGCTAGCTCTGCATTGGAATGCTAAACTCTATTGTCCATCTCTTCTTTTGGGCTATGCTGTGTTCAAGAGAAGCCTTCTCCGAAAGGTTCATACTTCATTTAGAGGTCGTATATGAAACATAGCCATAAGAGGAAAACTGTGCCCTGCACCTAAAGGCTGTCACAGTCAGAATTTTATCCATTTATTACGATGCTGAAATGTGGGGACAACAATTGCATTTGCTAGCACCGTCAAAGCTTCACTTAAACACCCCCCCCCTCGCTCCCTAGAATCAGCGTTCAAATATTATTCTAACCACCGAGTAAGAGTTGTATCCGATCATTTTTATTTTTTTTGTTAGAAAGGTGGAGAATAATAGAATATCTCATTCAAACACCATAAAACAAATTACAAAGTACACTCTACTAAAGCGGCTTTAGTCGGAGAAAAGTAAAACATCCCATTAATCTCACAATCGGTCAAACACTACCCTAGGGGCTCATTCCTCGTGGATATCCAATGCCTCACAAGGACTAAGCACTCCATACAAAGCTTAGCATGCCATTCAAGTTCCTCCGGGTTCGCTCATAAGCCCAACAAATAGCACAAGGGATGAGAATGAGCTTCTGCACTAACCACAAAGCTTTATTAAGATTGGGACACCCCTTCCGAGACTAGTGCACTTCCATAATGGACCCAAACATTGACCCAACACATTCCAAACTTTGGAAGAAAGAAATTTCACACTACTGGCAACTTGGCAATGCAATAACAGGTGAGGACAACATTCCTCAAGAAAACCGCATCCAACACACACCCATCAATGGTCATATCTCTCCGCATGAGCATCTAGCAGGCAAACGATCCCAAAAACCTTGCCAAACAAAAATCATATTTAGTGGGATAACTATGTTCCAAATAAAAGAGTAAGGGAAGTTTGGGGGTGGGAGCATCATTGGGGAGTCTTACTTCCATCAAGTTGGAAAATAAGGATTTAATGGTGAACATTCTCTTCTCATCTCATTACCATTCTCACGCATCATCTTCATCCCACAAATACTCAACCAGTTCAAGGGTGTCCATCTCTTCCCAATCAATTAAGTTTCTCCCAGGACGAATATTTCACACCCACTCCCTATTAGTGCTAAAGTCGGAAACCACCCAAATTTCCTTGATGTCAACACAAGGAAGCACAAACTCTTTGAAAAACTTGCCATACCCGTGTCCGACACGTATCCAACACTCGCGACACGCCTGTGACATGCGTCGGACACATGATCAACGTGTAGGCAGGTGTCACACACATAGTCAATGTAGTCAACGTGTCGAACACGCCTCCGACAGACCCCCAAAACTTGGTTAGAAAATAATCAAGAGTCGGACAACCAACTTTATTTTATTTTTTTACTTTTAGGTGGGCACATATAACCACCTAATTTGAAGTTTGTTAATCCATCTAAAGTGAAAAACTTTCAATTGCGATGCAAGATAAAGAGGGTGATGTTTCTTCTTCTATTCTTTGCTTAAAAAACAAACTTCCTAAGAGCTTAAAAAACACCTCCCTAAGAGGTCTCACATGGGCCCCAACCCAAACTCCAAGTCAAAAGCTAATGCGATCCCCATTCTAATTTGAATCACCACTCCTTGAGTAAACTTATTGGATATTGAGGAAATGCTACCCCATATTAAGTCAAAGGGGCATTTTGGGCGATTTGGAAGCCACCCTACTTAATTAAGCCCGTATTTAGCCATCCTCCCTTCACAAAGACTCATTTTTCCTTGTCAGAACACCAAAGTCATTTGCCAAGAAGAGTTTGGTTGATGATTAGGCCTAATACCAAGGCTGCTCTTGTCTTTTGAAGTACAAGTCAAGTCTTAATTGAGTGCATGGAACTCCGGGAAATCTTCCAAATCTTGCCAAAGAATTTCGCACAATGGGTCCAGAAGATGAAGGTGAAGCAAAGACATACAGTTCAAGGGTATATTAGCAAGGGCACTACTAATCAAAGTGAGCCTCCTTCTGATAGAAGCTTAATTTTCTAAATAGCAAAGATTTTTTCTAATGTTTCAATCAGAGTCCACATCTCCTTGCTCCTCAAATTAAAGCCCTAAGTAGGTGGAGTGTAAGGACCCACGCTGCACCCAAACAAAGAAGCGACCTCATTAGAAATGGCGCTCTCTCCAGTACTCACAATCTGTCTCTTTACGAAATTCAATTTAAGGCCCAGAGCACAGAGTCTTTGAGTGTGCTTTGAGCCTCAAATTGAATTTGAGATTCTCCACTTAGTCAAATCATTGTCAATGATGAATATGATGTTGTGAATTGGAGATGGCAAACTTATGCAACAACCCCACCAACTTAGAGCCTCCACCGCAATGATAAAGAAAATTGGAGACAAGGGGTCTCCTTGCCTAACTCTCCTGTGGGACTCGAAGAAATTGAATGGGGATCCTCCCATTCCAACCATCTATTGCCAAAACCACATCATTTTCATGCACTAAACTGGGAACACCTTTTTCAACCATCTATTGATCATAAACCTTTTTCAAAATCCACCTTATGCACCAAACTGGGAACACCTTGAATCAATGATTTCATTTGCTATCAAGACTCCATCTAAGATTGCCTCCCCTCCATGAAGGCATCTTTTAAATAAGAAATAAGATGGCTAATGCAAACTTTAGATGCCTCATGAAGGCTTTTGCAATGATCTTATAATTGTATTCGATCATATTACTAATTGATCAATTTCTTACTATTGATTCGGGAATATCTATATCGAGATAGTAGGAAGTATGCCAGAAAAAAAAACATGGATTGGCTTGGCATCCAAGTCCACTAGAATAAGATGCGCCTAGATACTACAACTCAATAGTAAGATATAACCCATCTGATTCCAAAAACAACTCATTGACAGGAACAACAGAAGTAACAAACAACCAAACGGAGCTTGATTAACATAGCTTCAGACACTAATTTTAATTCTCTTCCAATAACTTAAATTCGTTTCACAAATAGGGGTGCCTATATTTATACGCTTTTAAATTATGAAATGCAAAAAAATACTTGCAGAAATTTCCTAACATATATCTACTATTAAAAACCACTCAAAGCTATCTAAAACACTCAAAATACTCTTTTAAAAGCTCCAAAAAAACCCAATAAGAAAACGAAATTACAATTTTATTTATTTATTTATATATATATATATATATATTTTTTTATAAAAAGATAACTCCTCAATATTTTAAACTGAAATTGAATTAGAAGCTTTGCTACACATCAAACACAACATTTAGGAGTGCTCCAAATGTTAAGAAAGTGATTTATTCCCAATGTTTCCAAATTAATCCAACTTAATATCTTTCCAGCAAGAACCGTATTTCTCAGAGAGTCGTATTTCGGTGGGTTGGTAGTAATGGAATGGTTTCATTATCTAAAGCCATGACAATCTAGTTGGATCAGGAAAGAATGGGGGAATAAGTAAAGTTGGACGACCTTGGATTCATGCCAACTTGGTTGTGGCATTGATTGATACATAATTGAGGACGCCGATCTCCAGTTCCATGAGAATGACCTAAATGAAATATTTTTTTGCTAGTTTTAATTAATCATGATGGATGAGATCCCATGTGTCAAACCTTTCTTTGCTGAAGTGGGCTGGGTTGCTAGCCTGGAATTCAACCACCAAATACCCGCGCTCGACCTGCACGAAATTCAGAAAATGGCACTTGGCAGAGTATAACTTATGTGGTTATCGGGTAACATGTGAAGGCGAAGCTTACACTTTTTCACTAATTATGACGGTTCACTTGGGACTCTTTCCTCCTCCCTTTTCTGCTCACTCATAGGGGTCAAACCCCCCACAAAGGGGGAGGGAGTCGACGGAACATCCATCCATTGGCGGGAATTTCTTTCAAAGTGAAAATTCTGAAGGGTTGCCATTATCAACACAATAAAATTGATCTTCAAATGAATAAGAGATATCATGGACTACAGTAGAAAAGCTTTACCTGCTTTCGTTCTTCCAAACTAAACTTCTGTAGCAAATATGCTTTCACATTCATGTTCCCAGGAGGATTCTCAATACCTGTAATGATGCAGAGGGTTTCTAGGGTTCCTAATTTGGGTTCCTAGAGTTCCTAATTTGGGTATCTAAGGTTCCTAATTTGCTTTCAAAGTTATTTATTAAATAACTTTGAGTAATCTTTTAATTTAATTAGGAATCTTTTAGTTTCCTTTTAGGATTAGGCATTATTTTCTTTTAGGAATATACTGCTCGTTAATTTTAGTAATTTTTTTCCCTTTATAGTAATATTTCAATTATAGTTTAGGAAGTGATTCTGAACCCAATTTGGGCAAGATTTCTGGCAGTTTATTTCTTTTATTACGTATTTTGTTTTAGCATGATTATTGGGGTTTCGCTAATTTTGGTAAAATTCTAATAATCACGAGTTTTAGCTAGGGGTGGGCATTCCATCCCGCGATCATGATCTCGTCCCGTCCCAATTTTTCCGGGTCTTAATGGGATTGAATAATTTCATCCCGATCCTGTCCCGTCCCGATCTAGAATGGGATGGGATGGGATGAAGATTTTCAATTCCGTCCCGTCCCGAGCTAATTTTTTAATATTTATTATTAATATTTTTATTTATTTATTTATTTTTATTCATATAAACTTACAGATGACTGACAGAAACTCATGGTGTTTGCAGTGGTAACAAAAATGTTACTTCAATAAATAAATATTCATTAAGCAAGAGAAAGATAACAGACTGTTGCTTGGATTCCCAATAAAAGTGGCTCAAATTATTTAACTTCCAAATATTGATAATACCCAGGTGAAGATGAAAAATAACAATTAACTGAGTAATACATATTCAGAAGGGAACATTCAGGGGCGGAGCCAAGAATTTGAGATGCCCCGGGCTGTAAAAATATTTTTTTTTAATTACAATATATGTATTGATGGTAAACCATTATGAATATGTTAGAGCATCACCAATAGGTCTATATTTCTTCCCTAACAAAAGATGAAATGTCATTTTGTCAAGAAACCATGAATTTTGTTTCCCACAGTAATGAAATTGTAAAATCAGTTGGGAGGCCATCACAGCGACACAATACTCTTAGACTAGTGGGTCCCATTTATCATGTCATTTTCTAAAAGGCAGCCCACTCGACTTCATTGTTAGGGGATTTAGTGTTACCCTTATATTTTCATGCCACATCTATATCTAATTATAAGAAACTTATTTTTCACGCTCTTATATGATGATAATTTTCGCAGCAGTCACAGGCAGCACGCTGATCCCGTCCCGTCCCGATCCCGTATGAACGGGATGGGTATATCTCGTCACATTCCGTCCCGTGCCCACCCCTAGTTTTAGCTATAAAGCCCGACTTGTGGAGCTGATTTTAGACAGACTTTTGATTTGCATAATTTTGAATTGACATTAGAGATATTTCTCTTTGTTTTGGGCGATTCTCGTGTTCTTTCCTGTGAATTGTCTGTTAGCGGTAGCCTGCAGGATAATCGCTATTCTGCTCGGCGTCAGTTGGTATCAGGGCTTCAACATCTTCTTGGGGTGAGATTTCATCAGTTTTATGGCTGGTGGTCGTGGTCGTCGCGGGCAGGTTCTAAACGAGGAAGCCCCTTACCGTGATCGTAACGTTAAGAATATGATGATTGAGGATTTACAGAAGCAAGTTGCAGAGTTAACCCGGCGTCTAACGGTGCAGGATTTCGGTAATCATGAGATGGAAGATCACGATCCTGATTCCAGTTTCAAAAACCCGTATCACAATCATGCTCGATTATGGGAGCATGGAGAACATGTGTATGACAATGAGGAGCTTGGAGAGCCTGTGTATGACAATGAAAAGCTTGAGGAAGACGTGGTAGACGAAACTGAGGAGCTTGGAGAGTCTGTGTATGACACTGATGATGATGGAGATGTGCTGTATGGGGATGGCCATGAGACTCTGATTGTTCGTAAGTGCCTACTGACTCCCAAGGGCGATTCAGGAGATGATTGGTTGAGAACCAATATTTTCCGCACAACATACACAAAGTCTGCAAGATGATCATTGACAATGGCAGTTGTGAGAACGTAGTGTCTGAAGAGGCTGTCCAGAAATTGCAGTTGAAGACAGATCGTCATCCCAAGCTGTACAAATTGTCGTGGCTGAATAAAGGCAGTGAGGTAACAGTAAATAGGCCATGCCTAGTGTCTTTTTCGATTGGTAGGAAATATTTTGATAATGCTTGGTGTGATGTTGTGTCTATGGATGCTTGTCATATATTGTTAGGCAGACCTTGGCAGTATGATCGCCGTGTTATTCATGATGGGCGAAAAAATACATATTTCCTTAGCATTAAAGGGAAGAAAATTGTGTTGGCACCTCGTCGGGAAGGAACCACTCCTACCCCGGCAGTCAATAATACTAACCTGCTTTCTAGGTCCATGTTTTTAGATAAGATTGAGCATGGAGACGTGGTCTATGCTCCGTTGCCTTGTGGGACTAGTACAGCAGAAGTGATTCCAGATTTGTCAGCGAAGGTGCAGCCGCTGCTAGCCGAGTTTTCTAACCTGATGCCAGAGGATCTTCCTCCTGGACTGCCACCTGAAGCTATTGTAAATTCCGAAAAAGCTATTTTGAACTCGAGGACGAGTTCTTTCCAACCCGGGGTGACTAATGCAGGAGGGTTTCTAGGGTTCCTAATTTGGGTTCTTAGAGTTCCTAATTTGGGTTTCTAAGGTTTCTAATTTGCTCTCAAAGTTATTTACTAAATAACTTTGAGTAATTTTCAATTTAATTAGGAATCTTTTAGTTTTCTTTTAGGATTAGGCATTATTTTTTTTAGGAATAGACTGCTTGTTAATTTTAGTGATTTTTTTTCCCTTTATAGTAATATTTCAATTTAGTTTAGGAAGTGATTCTGAACCCAATTTGGGCCACATTTCTAGCAGTTTATTTCTTTTATTACGTATTTTGTTTTAGCATGATTATTGGGGTTTTGCTAATTTTGGTAAAATTCTAATAATCACGAGTTTTAGCTATAAAGCCCGGCTTGTGGGCTGATTTTAGACAGACTTTTGATTTGCATAATTTTGAATTGACATTAGAGATATTTCTCAGTGTTTTGAGCGATTCTCTTGTGTTCTTTCCTGTGAATTGTTTGTTAGCGCTAGCCTGCAGGATAATCACTATTCTGCCCGGCGTCATGTAACCACCAAAGAAGTTCAAGTTTGCACTGAGGATCCTGAGTTCATTTAATAAATACCAAAACAAAATTAGGATTCATATGTACTTGAATAACCAACCTATGCACAATCTAGGAAACTCCCGACAACCATGCAAGTGGTCGATAACACTCTTTACCCTGTCATAAATTTTTTAGCAACATTTGTTTATTAGTTATCATCTACATTTACTCTCACATCTACATTTACTCTCACAGAAAAACAAAGTAATAATAGCTAAGACCATAAAACAACTAACCTGGTAAACTGAGGAAAACATAATAGCAACATCTGTATCTTGATTGAGCAAGCATTACACTATAATCAGAAGGCAAATGACCATGATACCCAATTTTGAGATGAAGACTCTGTTGTTGCTAGACACAACTATAGCATTACCAAATTACTCAATTGCAACCTTCCATGCGGCCAGTGCTTCTTTCTATCTTATTTTTTCTCATTTCTTTTTAACATTTCCTTCCTCCATTCTCTATATATATTTGTGTTGTTTTTGTGTTCGTATTCTTTCCGCACAAATACAAAATCAAAGAGCATATCCAATAACAACTTTTTTGTTCCTCCAAACCTCCCAAAGATATGAGAGCTCAAACATGGATCTCATTGATGATTATTTAAGTCAACCCTCTCCAACAGAATTTTTCACCGTCCTCAAAGTGAAGCAATGCAACAAATATAAACTAGAAGCTAAATAGTAAATTCACATATAGTGTGCCAGAATTTCTAGCGCTCAATGCTTGCATCTAGTACTACGACATGCAAGGTGGCCAAACTCCCTAGACCTCTCAACCAAGAAGTGATTTGGCGCGAGAGTATGAGTTTTCAAGTTTTGAGAATGCCATTAAATCTGTCTCTGGTTGGGCTATCATTCCTCATATTTGATATTTAAAAGTTTTCATTGGAGTTGCTCTAAAAGAGAGAAGAGAACTACCAGTAATTGGAGAATGCTCAACAAGCCTCAACAATATGAGGTATGTTTAGAAGGGAAAAATTGGAGAAGTTTGATATGGCAGGGGACTTACACTTGGAGATAGAGTGGCTTGATTCATGTTGTAGCTAGGATGGTAGATCTTGATTCCTAAGGACTAATGCCCAGGCAGATAAGACTCCCCTCACCCCAGGAGGCCTTTGGTCATTCAAAATCATAAATCTAAAGATACCCCATTCTTGATCTCCCCCAGTTTTTTTTTTTTTTTTTTTTTTGTAATGGATTCTTTATGCACCTCCTCATTCTTTTGTATGACATTTGGTGACAACTCTGTGACAACAGCACACCTGTTCACTTGCCCTAAAATTGTCAAAATGGGTTGATGTTTTTAGGACAATTCACATAAGGAGATTAAATTTAGACCTTAACTTATCTCAGCATGGCATTTAAAATGGGTTTGAAAAAGAATTCTCTAATAACCTGGATAACATTTTTATATCTTACGACAAGTGGATCAACTTAAATGAATGAATTATAATCAACAAAATCAAAGAACAACAAGAGATCTTATGACATATTGGTATATCTCCTTGTGGGGTCTTCACATCTAATTCAAATAGCAATGGACAATGGCAAACATTTGGTTTTCTCTATCACAGTTTATAGGTGTTACCCGTTATCATGGCCGTGTCCACCTTTTCGCATAACCCGCATGACACCATTTGGTAAGCTCATTTCATCATACACCTACAATTACACAACACGAAGAAATAATGCCAAAAGTGCAATGTAAAAGACTTATTTTCTTATTTCAATGAACATGTGAGATAGAGTACATACCAATAGGATATGCCTCAGTGGTACTTGATAATATGCAGCGAGTGGTCCAACCTTATAATAATCAAAAGTTGAAGGAGGGTATTGTTAGCTGTGGTTGTGCTAAAGTGTCTCAAAAAAAAATACAAGGAATTAAGTCAACATTAGCCATCATCAAGAAACACTTCCAAAGTCCCACAGTCTCGTCTCACCACATATAACATATAATGCAAATGGATTATGATAGTTAGCACATAGATTATCTAGAGTGAAGAGTAAAGTCAATATAAGTAGCTGGGAAGTGACGTAGATTACTCTAAAATGGAGATGAGAACTTACTGCCTCGCCACTGAAATTCATGTATGCCTGAGGTTTCACTAGCAATATTGGCACATCTTCAATAGCACCTGAAATAATTGCATATAAAAGCCAAATAACTCACAAACTTATAGTTCAAGGTCATAAAAACAAATATTGCTCGTAAATCTAAATAACAGGGAAAACATATTTTGTAAAAATTTGCATAGTTGCACACTGTGATAAAACTAATGCAACAGATGCTTGCAGACACAAATTGAAGCGAAATTCTTAGTATAGTACTTTCCCTCAGTATTGTGGTTTACATGAAAAAGTGGAGACGAAAGTGCTATGGTTCAGCAGAGAGAGAATATACAATCAAACAAAGAAAGGAGGACCATAAAGAGAGGTTTAGTTTATGTATAACCTATCCCCATTAATGACTTTGACTGTATTGTATTCAGCTTAATTCCTTCTTCTTGAGAAATGCAATCAAACATTTCAAAACCAACCTGTTTCAAAAAGTCAATCATTGATTAAAAAGAAAGGTCGATTCGCATGTAGTTTTGGTTTTTGATAAATTAGACATGGTAGCCAAAAATAAATAAATACATGCAACCAAGACTCCAGAAGTTCAAGAAAGTGGACCTACATTGTGCCTGGTTCCGTGATACTTATTTCCTGGATTTCCTAATCCAACAATGAGCCATGGTGTGTACTCAACTTTACTTCCATGCGTATCAGGGAGTGAAGCAGAAACACGAAGCTTTGCCGGAATCAGTCGACTGATTTTCAAGTCAGAGCTTCTTTTCCGAAGAGTAATGCAGGGTTTAGGGAAAGAAATAGAATGCAACATTGATCTATAAGTAAGAGATCACTTGTCAACAAATATAAATGGCAAATCAATCATATTATAGCAATGCTACCAAAAATGTGGACATACAACATTATGACATGTTTATTTGAATCTACAAGTCTTAATGTTAACGAGGATTTCACATGATATCGAAAGGACTGAGTTTTTCAATCATCTATACCTCAACGAATACAAACTTCTCTTCATCTCCTCATGGTAGGAGTTCACTTATTCTAGTCTTACTAGTGCCTAGTGATGCTTAGGAGGCCTCCCCATAGCCACAATGGTCTAGAGATCCATAAAACCCCACTTACCTTCCCCAAGTAGAAGTGCAAATAATCTCCCTATTTCACAAAGGCAAAGTTTGAACTCTAATTACTTTTTTTTTTCAAAGGTAAAGACTATGTTATTGGGCAGTTGGGTGTCATGTTTTCTGTTGAATTTGTGTATGCAATGTCGTAAGTTGGGCATATTTTGTGTACCATGTGCTACCATGATATAGCTTTAAAGAACGATAGTGGTTGTTTTACAATGTCGATTGTCAAATTCTAACACTTTCCAAGAAGTAATTACTGGACGGATTAAAGCAAGAAGATTAACATACATAAGAAAAAAGAAATTCAACAAGTTTCATATACTAAATGGTAAGTAAGGGTATCAAACTAAAATATCAGTTGAAAAAAGTTACCAACTAAAAATTAAGAAAATTTGAACAAACCCCATGGTTTTGAGTTTGCTAAATAAGAAAAAATTTCCAAATGAGTACGTAAAGTGAAGTAAAAGGTCTGAGTGAGTGAGTCAAATCTCATAAAAATTCAACCTTGCTCATTCCCTCCTAATTACAATTACAAGACGAGAAGTGAGATTGATAGTTGGATTAAGAGAGAGAAAAAAGGAGGAAGAGATTGATCACCTGTTGATGTTTTTCTCGTCTCGGTGACTCTAACCAACCCTGAATGCTTAAACCCTTCAAACCGAGGAGAAGATTTGAGGAGGGAGGGAACCAGAGGGGATAATAGATTTTTCTGAAGGCCACCTGGGCTCGAGCCCAGTGCTGGGTGCATGCATCCTTGTGGTTTCAAAATGCCAAAACGGGCCTTCAAAACAATATCGACAACGTGTGTCTCTTCTCTATCTATAACAGCAATTGAACACAGCAATGAACAGTGAGTTCAATTGCTGCATGTGCTTGGTTTCATTATATAGATATCCCCCAAAAGCCCTCCGAGTATATATATACAACGGTGTGGGTGATTTCATTTTAAGATATAGGGGTAGGTCAGGCAACAAAAGTTGGTCTCGAATTGAATGCTTTATACTAGGGGTGGGCATTTAGGACCGAAAACCCGGACCGAACCGACAACCGGACCGATCGGGTCGGTTCGGATCGGTTTTAATTAATTAAAAAATATTCAGTTGTAAAAGCCCGGCCCGACCCGAAGTTTCTGGTCCGAGCATCAGTTTCCCTTTCTGAAACGCGTCGGGTAACCGGCCGGGTCCAGGTTAAATAGGTTAATGGTTGTTTCATTGTTAAGTTCTTGCAGTGTTGTTTCATTGAGACTCTCCTCACAGCGAAGGCGAAGGAGAAGCCGCGGAGGCTTCTTCTCTTCTCACAGCGACACAACGCTTCTTCTCTTCTGCGACCGACGCCTCTTCTCTTCTCACAACGATTCTTCTCTTTTGCGATCGACGCGACCGACGCTTCTTCTCTTCTCACAGCGGAGGCCGAGCCGACCCTCCCATCTTCTCTCTCAGCGAAGACGGAGGCCGAGCCGCCTCCCTCTCCCCTCCCTTCCCCACTCTGGAAAGCAATGATCATCCACACTCTCAGATCTGAGATTCTTCAGAGATTTTTTGCAATGATCAGATCATCCACACTCTCAGATCTGAGATTCTTCATAGATTTTTTGCAATGATCAGATCATCCACACTCTCAGATCTTGATCAGATCTGATATCAGATCTTTGATCAGATCGACCCGTCTCTGACCTTCCGCTGATCCTACCACGAGGGAATCTGTGGTTCTTGCGCGATGAACATCGATGGGAAGAATGGGTTTGCTTGTCTCAGTGTCTCACCATGAATTGTATCCAATTTGGATGTTGCTCTTAGGACAGAGACCGACCCAAAATTCGATTAACCGGTCAACTCGGTCCGGTTTCGGGCCTCATAAACACAGGCCCGAATTTCTCGGTCCGGTTTTTGGTTTTTACACTTTGGGCCGGTTACCCGTACTCTCCCAGCCCTACTTTATACCGACATAAAAATACTCATTTTGCTTTTACATCTAGACTTTGGCCTTGGGTATTGTCAGAGCCCATATTTTACTAATAATAGCAATTGATATCCACAAAAAGGCCCTATATATATAAATATCAATCCAAGGGTGTTGAACTGGTGATTTCTTTTAAGACAAAAGAGGAGGTAGGTCAGGCAACACAAGTTGGTCTCGAATTGAGTACTTTATACCAACATAAAAATATGCATTACGCTTTTACAACGAGACTTTGGGCTTGGGTATTGTCAGAGCCTATATCCGCTAATAAATAAATGTATTTCTAGAATATTTTGCTTTATCACATTTTGAACGTTCTCGCAAAGAGTTAGTCAGGTTTAGTGTCTCAAAATCATTGTTATCAATCATATAATTTAGAATGGGATCAAATTCTTTCTTGCAAGAAGGTTCTCCACGTGATCACATACAAAATCTTTTCTTTGATTTTTTTCCCATTTGTATTTTTTCATTTAGTTGAATGTGCATGATTTCCATTAAAATTCCAAAAAGCCCTCCAAACTTTTCTGAAATCTCAAAAAAGGTGGGGTTGTATGTGTGTGGTTTCATTTTTTTTTTTAAATAAACCTCCAGTGGGGAGGGGCAGCTATGGGATGCCAGACCTTTATTACTTATCAAAAAATTGATATACAAGCAAAATGGGGGTACATTACGACTTTACCCGTGTTTAAAAATCAAACAATCAAAACTAGACAAAAATCTAGGAATCTCTTTGTAAAACCAAAACAAAGAGCAAACTGTACTCTGTTTTGCAAAAAACAGGGCAATAGTCACATTGCTTTCGTCCAATTGCCATATCACTGCAACCTGCACACAAATTAAGCCATCCAAACAAGCTGCATACGCCAAGCACCCGAGACCACAAGCTGCCCCGAAACGCACTCTGCCCAGCAGACCGTACACCGTTTGCAACCAACTTGCATTGCAATTTCAGTGAACAACTGCAAAAACAAACTGCTAGAAAACACCAAGCCGCAACTTGCATTTCCTTTCACTACAACAATTAAGGCATTTTTCAAGAAAAAATATCCTTGACAAAGCTCAAAATTTTGTTGAAAAATATTTTTAACAAGGAAAAAATTCGTTGGTGGGTTCCTGGAGGCATCCCCGTAGCTAAAGGTATTTGCCAAGAAATTACAGTTTTTGTTGGTAAATGGAATGCTAAGTCAAGGAAATATTTTGTTGGTAATACTAACAACTACCAAGGAAATTCGTTGGTAAAAATCAAATGTATTTACCAACAAATTGTTTGTTGCAAAATCTATTTTATTTATGAATTTTTTCTTGAAAAATCTTAAAATCATCAAGGAAAATTGGCGTTGGCAAAGGTAACAACCTTTATCATAGAACTTTTTCGTTGGTAAAATGCATGTATATCAACGAAAGTTTTCATAGGTATCGTTAGTAATTACCAAGGAAATTCGTTGTTAAAAATCAAACATCTTTACCAACGATTCATTTTGTTGCAGAAAAGGGTTCGTAAATCCAAGGGTGATTTTTGTGGGAAGAGGTATTTACCTATACCAAGAAAAAAAATTGTTGATAAACACATAAGCATATATACCAAGGAAACACAATTTTGTAGCTAAACAATATTCTTTCATCAAGAAAACATTATTCCTTGATAAATGTATAATATATTTAACCATGAAATGTTCCTTGAAAAAGGCTTAGAATAAACAACAAATAGTTGAACATTTTCCAAGAAAATTTTGTATGAAAATTTAATGAATACCAACATAGTTTTCGTCAGAAATAGTTTAATACCATGACAAATTGTTGGTTTTATACCCAGAAAAATTGTCTTTAAAAAACATGTTAAACTACTTTAATCAAGGAATGATTTGGTTATAAATTTTCCTTCAATTTTTTGTCGCCAAATTGTTGACTACTCTTCAACCAACATTAGATATTTTATCAACAATCTTATGCAAAAATTAACCGAATCTGTCATAGAACAAATCTTGAAAATTAAGTCTAACAATATAATCATCAAAACAATCTTTAAGCTCCACTAACAATCCTACAAACTTCGTATCAATTAAAATTCAATAAATAATTTCTAAAAATCAAGTAAATATTAATTCCGTCATAGTGAAATTCAAAAGTTCTTCGGCATATGCATGTTAAACAACACCCACAACTTGGTTGAGTAGCCAGATGACTTCGAGGTGTACTTTCTTCAAACAATAATATATTTTCTAGTGATTCTCATCATTGTCGCTCTCCTCAACTCCATTAATATTGCTCTCATCTCTGAAAATAAAACAATCTTTCAATCAGCCAAAAGATATGGTAATCATATTGTAAGCATGTTGGATTACATAAGACTATATCCTTATGCAATGTATTATAACTAAAAATGTCCTGAACACTACCATATATATCCTTATGCAAAGTATATAGAACACTACCATATATTTATAGAACGCTACCATATATCCTTATGCATATTATATACATCTACATATGAACACTATATAGGACACGTTTAAATTAGTATATAGAACACTATATAGTACCATATATGAATACTACCATATAGTATGAATACTCTTATAGTTATGGTAGTATTCATATAGGACACTCTATAATACTCTTATAGGACACTATATAATACTCTTATAGTGTTCTTTTTCAACAATATAGGACACAACTATATAGGTTATATGACTACGCCTAAATTACTCTGGCTATAGGTTATAAGAAACGACTGTATTCATTAAGTATATGATTGTGACTATAGGTTTGACATGGATGTTGGTAGTCTAGCCCACTGTCAAAGTTGCTGTCATACAGCAACAAGACTATGCTTCACAAATCAGCACACAATACAGCACACAAATAGCATAAGACTATGCTGTCATACTCCACAAATCAGCACACAATAGTCTTGTCATACAGCAACAAGACTATGCTTCAGAGATCAGCACACAAATCAGTACACAATAGCACACAAATCAGCACACAATAGCACACAAATCAGCAAGCATCTTATGCATGAATAAGTATATATCTGCACTGAATGAAACCAGATATATATCTGCACATAATAAGTATATGAATCCAGATATATATCTGCACGGAATAAGTATAAGAAACCAGATATATATGCATGAATAAGCATCTTATGCATGAATAAGTATATATCTGCACGGAATAAGTATATGAATCCAAAGCAAGCATCTTATGCATGAATGAAACCAGATATATCTGTACTGCGCAACAGACATAAAGAATTGCTGCAGGAATGAGTTGCTTGCATCAGCAAGAAATAACCTAGAAAAGCAAACTGAAAATTTGTGATGTAAAAGCAGTAAAGCACAAGACAGTCTTCCATTCTCCTGTAACAGTTGAAAAAGTACAGACCCCTTATCCAGCACCTAGCCAATGGATTGCCAAATAGATGACCCTTGGCATACCATTAATGTCTGGCTAACTGGTTCCAGACATCTGATAAGTTTTTCCTAGAATTTTAACAAATAATATTTTGCAGTGCAGTGAAACTATTGTTGGAATGGGATAGAAAACTCATTGAAAAAAAAGAGAGTTACATGCATGTTTGTATCTTAGAAATCAAAAGTTTGTTATTCAGCTGGTGTAGGGTGTTTATGGAGTGCCAAGGTGTCCGATTCAAGGGTTATGTAAGCTGTTGGGAGGAGGTTCTTTTTGTTTGAGATGGTATCTTTTGTTGGTGTTATTTTCGAGGAAAATAGTGTCAGCCTCCTTTCAATCTGTCTATATCTTGTAATCTATATCTCATTGAGAATCCCATTCCATAATTCTAGGAAATAAAGCTAACACAAAAGATGGGTTCAAGAACCCTTTCAATCTTTGAGTCACACCGTGTCAAATACTACCACACAAGAGAGCAAAGGTGGCTTCACAGTTAAACTACTCAGATTCTAATAGATACTACTCATACTTGACAAACAAATATTAAGAAGCAAAACATAATGAAAAAAAAAATTTACTTGACTTGGAAAAAATAAACATTACCGTGAATGACGCGAGGCTCCAGACAGCTGCGTATGTCCTGACATGAAATTCTGAAACATATTTTGTATCTGATTCTGTTGGTCCTTTTGCATTTGGTCCACCTGAACAGCCTGATGACTTCTTTATGGAAGAACCTTCTGTCAAAAGCAGTAAAGCTGGGAAGAGTGATCGTAGAAACAAACAGGAACAAGAAGCTGACAAAGAACAAGAAGCGAGTAGAGCAGAACTTGAGTTACTGTTTGCTGATGACCAAGCTGCTGAAAGCAATCTGAAAGGATATAACTTGAAACCTAAAAAGAGTAAAAGTAAAAAGGGGACAGAGGAACCAATTGAGGACAAACTACCTGCTGTTGATTATGAAGATGACCCGCGATTTGCAGCTATGAACAAGTCATCTCTCTATGCATTGGACCCCACCGATCCACAATATAAGAGGAGTGCAGCTTTTGCTCGGCAAAAACAACGTAATGGTGTCTGGGAAGAAACCACCCATAGTGAACCGATAAATATGGCTGGGCAAGCTCCATTGTCAACAGAGGACACCATACCAAAGAGAGATGATCAATTGCAGCCAGACAACGGATCTTCAAAGAAAGAGAAGTATGAATTCTCGTCATTGGTTTGGTCAATTAAGAAAAAGGCTCAGCAAGTACAAATTTCATCTGAGAAAAATACATCCTTGAAGCTTAATGATCTTTCCAAAAAGAAACAAAAGCTCGAACTCTCATCCTTAGTTCGCTCAAATAAAAGAAAGGCTGAAGAACCATCCACTCCACTTATCCAAGAACCATCCAGTGAAAATGTATCAAAGAAAGATGCAAATTTTCATTCAAGAAGGTATCAAAGAAAGATGCAAAATCGCAGTCTGATGGTTTGGTGACAGAGAAAAAGAAGAGGTAAAATAATGGACTTCTTTGATGCTTATAAGATTATCGTCCTAGGTGGAAAATTGAATTTAGGCTTGTTTATCATTGAATCCATGTTTCTGGCAGAAAATAGTGCAAAACTACCTGGTCACTGATGTATTGGGATAGTTACAGAAGAGAATATGTTTTAAAATTGATGAAGGACAAATTGGCCTGCATTGTTCAGCGCGGATTCATCAGTTTTTTGCACCGAAATTGTAGCTTGTAGCATGACTTGAGTTGTAGGACACGGTTTGTAATGTTAGAGATCTAGTTCAAACCACATAATTGATTTTGAACCTTTATTTATGTTATGTTTTGGTTTCAAAAAATTAAAAAATAAAAAATAAAAAATAAAAATAGTAGGTCTGCTCACATCAGAAAATTCAACTCCTTTATCAATGACTTTGCTTTGGTGGATTTTGTTCTAAAAGGGGTAGATTGGCCTGGTAAACGATAGAAACACCCGACACCACACACACACCATTTGCACGCTGGATAGGTTTGTCTCCTACAGATTGGACTGATCATTTTGGACTGTTCCAAGAATCTCTTTGATTTGGCAGGGTCAGATCATCACTGTATTCTTCTTGACCACCCAAGATCCACCCCCAATCTCCAACCCTTTGCTTTTGAACTCATGTGATTTGAAAACAAAAGCTTCATCCAAAGGCATCCCAACTACCATAAGACAGGAAATATATTCCTTTTGCTTTTGCATTTTTATGAATGTTTGGATTCTAATTTTCGCTTCTTGTCTATTTTCACGTGCAACTTCTGTCACACGCATAAATAGGATAATGGGGGGAGAAGGGGAGAGTTTTCTTCGCATAAATATGATAATATGGGGAAAAGTTTATTCTATTGATAGACAATGTGTGATCAACACACATGTGGATAGTCGAAAATTGCCTGAATTTGTCTTAAACAACTTGACGATTGAAAGTAGAATGTTTACATAGTTTTCAACAAAGTCATATGTAAGAAAGATATCAGGTTGTTAGACAGGATAGACGTTGTTAGACAGGATAGACAAGCTGCAAGGATGAAAAGGAGGACCAAGAGAATCCCCACAACTTCTGCATCACAAGAAGTATATCAACTATTGAGATTAAAGTTGATCCCCATTGTCTATAGGTCCAACATTTGATATACGATAGATACGCCTTATCAGATAACTATTATTCAATAATCCAAAACACATCATCATACCATTTTATAGTTGATAAACAAAACTCAATCTAATAGCTTACACTACATGTATATCATAGCAACTATATCATAGCAACTGTGGTTTATTTCTACTTCAGCTTGGGAGTGCAACACATCTAAAGTTGACAGCGTCCAAAAGGCACATACTATCGTACAAGGATCATTAATGTTTTCCCAGGCTGTAAAAGCATATAAGTTGATTAAATCATTGCACAATGAAGTATCCATTCATTTGTTTGAACTTGTCCTCCAACAAACTGAATGTGGCCAAGGTATTTTTTTTAATGTCAATTCTGTCAGTTGAAAAAAATACTCATTATGTGTATGTCAACGTAGTGAAATTAAGTAGTGCAAGAAAAAAAAATAAAAAATAAAAAATAAAAAATAAAAAATAAAAAATAAAAAATAAAAAATAAAAAATAAAAAATAAAAAATAAAAAATAAAAATAAAAATAAAAATAAAAAATAAAAAATAAAAAATAAAAAATAAAAAATAAAAAATAAAAAATAAAAAATAAAAAATAAAAAATAAAAAATAAAAAATAAAAAATAAAAAATAAAAAATAAAAAATAAAAAATATAAAGAATAAGCGGATCATATCCTTTCTCCAAATGGTGTACGATAAAAACCAGCAAGGTTACGAACTTTATATGGATATCTATTTTCATGTTTGCTCACTTTCTTCATTTAGTTTAATAGCATCAGCCACAATAATTATAATCTTTTTTTTTTTTTTTAATATTATCTTCTCTTCATGAAAACTCCCATTATCTTGCCAAATCCAGGCTAATGTGATTAAAAAAACCATAGAAGCACTCCAAGAATCACTCCTTGCCAAATAAAAGCAATGATATTCCATCAGGCATGATTTCCTCTTTAATACAACTTTTTTTTTTTGAAAACAAACAATATTATTAACGGGAAACGGTATACATCAAAACATCGACAAATATGTCTTCATAATTTATTTTAAACCAAGAACTACAAACATACAAAACAATTGTAAATTGTCTAAAATAAAATCCATCATCAGTCACTTAATCCAGGTACCTTCCAGTACTGGATTGTTATTATATGGATCGAACCAGTAAATACCTTCAATATTAGCAAACCTATGGCACTAAAAAAAAAGCTACAGGCACAGACAACAAATCCCAGCTAGACATTTCTTCAAATAGCTAAGCTACATTAATAAATGGAACACAATCTCACAAAACCATTTACCACCAATCCAATTAATCAAATTCCAGTAAGAAGAACATGAACAACACCATAAAATGATCAAGAACACCAACAATTCAACTTGGTATCGTTAAGCAAAAAACAAACAAACAAACAGTAATAGTTCTACAACAACATTATCAAGAGTTCTCAAAGAGTCATCAAATTGATTAAGAAGAAATAATAGATACCTAGTTGTATCGTTCTCCAACAAGTGCAGCAGCAACACGTCTTCTTCTCCAAGTTCTTCCTCCAATTAAGCAAAAGGCAAGGAAGGAAAGATGTAGACGGTTAGGGTTATATCTACTGAGATACCCCATATTTTAGGAAGTGTATCAAGGGTTGATTCGTGAGAAAAAGGAGGGAAAATCGAGCGGGAATGAGAGGATCTGCAAGAGGCATTCACGATTTGCCAATTTTTACAATTTGGGGAGTCTTCAGGATTTGGGAGTCTTCACAAGTTTGAGAAATATTTTGATGTTGGGAATCTTCATGATTTGGGAGTCTTCACGATTTGGGAGACTTCTCAATTTTGAGAAAGTCTTTGAGAAAATTGGGAATGAGTGAGAGAACGTGTTTGAGAAAATTTGAGAAAGTGTTTGAGAAAATTGGGAGACTTCTCAATTTTGAGAAAGTGTTTGAGAAAAGTGTTTGAGAAAAAGGAGGGAAAAACGAGGGAAGTTTATTTTCCCCAATAAATTTTGAGAAAATATTTTGTTTATATATTTATATAGTTTTATTTATTATTTATCAATAAAATTATGTCTATTATTTACTAATGGCATGATATCATTTTAGATTTTGGCATTTTTAATAACCTATTTTCTTACCATATTATTATTTAAATTAAATTAAAAACTTATTTTAGGGTTTTTTAACTGCATAGTAGTTAAAAAAAATACAACTATTATGTATTTTAATTAATTTCTAATTAATTCATTCCATTGCTTATGGTGTTAGGTCTCAAATAAATGGTGGTGTAAATTTTGGAAATATTTTAATCGATACTGATCAGTATTGAAAGAGTCGATCAAATCTTGGAAATATTTTGATCGATACTGATCAGTATTGAAAGAGTTTATTAAATATTTTGATCGATACCTTGACCACTCCCTCGAGCTTGACTCCTAGTCGGCCACACTTAGGCATGCCTACTGGTGAGTTGTTCCGTCGGCCATGACAGATTGACCAAGGGTATGTGTTCAACAGCCAACACGCCACATTATTACCTTCTGAAGAGGGAAGCACCCGTTCCATTGGATACATGATTCGAACTTGAAACCATGTATCCACCATCTCCCTAAATATTTCAGGATTTGTGAGAGTTAAGAAGGCGGTAGTATCGACGCTTTCATGTATTGTTCAAGAAATTATTTCAATCAAACTATTATTCAGAGAAGTGTTCTCTCATTCCTCTCTAATTGTAATAAACTTGCTATCAAACTAATTGTACTAATCCTCAATAAAAAGGGTTATGTAAAAAGTATCATAATTTTTTTTCTATTTGAAAGCATGGGTGTAGTGTTGATCACTCAAGCTTGTTTTAAAAATCCAATTGAGTTTTTTCACAAAAGACTTTTTGCCTTGCATTTAATACAAATGACTCTGAAGCATAGCTAATTAATAGTGTATTTTTTATCTTTATAAAATAATTTAATTTATTTGAACTTAATGCCCTCAATAAACAATACTACAGTCAAGGCTTTTATCAACGAAATTTACTTCATTTGAAAATAGTACATTTTTAGTTGAGAAAAACTTGTACCAACAAAACATTTGTCTCTAGATTTCTTGAATTATCCTTGTACAATATTTTGCAATGAAACAAAAAAAAATTTGCCAATAAATAAATTTGTTGACCATAGTACAACAATTTCCAAAGAAACAATAATGAGTTAATGATTTAGTGAGAAATAAATTTTCATGGAAATGATTATTAGTTTTTAACAAGAAAAAGTTGTTACCAATAAGGTTGCAATTACCAACAAAATTGTATTTTTTTTGTTGTAAAGATGTAATTAATTTAACAAGGAAAAATTAGTAAATGACTATCTGAAAGGGTTATGTAATAATGATTGATTATTCGTTGCTATTAGTATACCAATTTCCAACAAAATAATGATTTGTCGCTGTAAAATAGTTAGTGAATTTTAACAAGAAATAAATTTTCATGATAGTAATTATTACTTTTTACCAACGAAAATAATTTGTTACTAACAAGGTTATAATTATCAATGAAATTTAATTTCCTTGCTACAGAGATTTCATTAAACAAAGATATTGTTTCAACAAAATAAAAAACCTTGCCAATAGTATAACAATTTTCAACGAAATATTACTTTGTTGCTTTAAGTTAGTAAACAAGTTTTAACAAGGAAAATATTAATGGAAATAATTCTCAATCATTATCAACGAAACGAAACATTACAAATAATGTGATTATTATCTAGGAAAACATATTTCCTTACTAAATAAGTGTTAATATTCATTAGCAAGGAATGTAATTTGTTGTTAAAATTAGTCTTCTTTAGCAACAAAATATTTCATTTTAGATGATGTCATAATTACCGAGGAACTAGTATTTTGTGGCTATAAAATTCTTTTTGTTGGTAAATCAATTCGGCGGGAAATTAGATTTGGAGGGAATGCTTCCCGCCACCTATTTAACAAGGAAAGTTTCCCACGAAATATATTTTGTTGAAAAAAAGTAACAAGTTTATGGTTGTTTCAAGGAATGTTTTTTTTCGTTGCCAATGATACCATATTAACAAGGAAATTAAATTTCGTAGAAATTTTTTTGTTGGTAATTGATAGATTTCTTGTAGTGTTTATTGCGGTCACTTGCCAAAACAAATAACATCTTGCATTCTTAAAATTCCGGCACTGCTCTGAGACCAGCAGCGAGCCTCCTTCATCGGTCCAAGACAGAGAATCCAGTGACTCTGTCCAGCCCGAACCTGGACAACACCCGAGTTTCACCTCACCCCAGCCCTGCGTATCCTGTGTAGTATTCCCTGTTTTTCAGGCAGCCTCATTTCTTCGCAGAAAATCCACTCCCAACCCATACGATCATTAACATGTTCATTTAGCATCCGAGAGCCGTAAATACGCCGTCTTATTCTTATCAATAATAATTAAGGACTTTATTCTTTTAGGCAACGAATCCCAAGAGTAGGTTGTAGACATATGCTCCACTTGCGCCAATCTAGCCAATGCATCCGCCACTGAATTAGTCTCTCTGAACACGTGTATACAGTACCACGTCAATGCCTTACTCAAATCTCTAATCTCCCTCCACCAATTGCTAAGAAACCAGGGGATACTAGCTTCTTGGAATATCCAATGTTTAACCAACATAGAATCCGTTTGAATCACGCAATTTCGAACTCCCAAATCAATACAAAATCGCAAGCCTTCAAGAAAGGCCCTCGTCTCTGCAGAATTATTTGATCTTTCACCAAAAATACACTGTTTAGCTGCTACAAATTTTCCTTCGTCATTTCTAATCACAAAGCCGCCAGTAGTATTATTCTCCATACAAGAACCATAAACATTAAGCACATACCATCCTGTAGGAGGGAAAACCCAATAAAGCACCCGAGGAGGGGACATTTTTACATTCTTTTCCTGTAAGCCCAACCTGTTGAACAATGCCCCATTGGTTTCCTTTATCTTAGGAATAAAAAAATTTCCCACGCACTTAATCCAATAATAAACTTTAATAATCACATAGCATGAAGAAAATTCCTTTCCTTCATAAAGTTTTTTATTTCTCTGGATCCATATTTCCCAAAGGATGAAAAGTGGAGTGAGATGGAAAAGGATACCTGATAAAGAAGATTTCTTCGCTTTCCTAAACCACGCCTTAAGCATAGTGTAGACTTCAACCGGTCTATGAATGTGCATGTCAAACATCAAATCAAAATGTCCCCACACCCTTCTTGCTAACTCACTTTCCAAGAAAAGATGTTTCATAGTTTCCTCCTCAGATTGAAAACAACATCCACATTTAGACGCAAGTTGGAAACCAATTCTTCTATTTTCACCGTCAATGGGTAATGCCCTTATAATAATTTTCCATACGAAAATAGAAATTTTAGAAGGCAATAACGGATGCCAAATCCATTTCCAAAAATCATCTTGTGCCCCTCTACCACATAGAATTTTACATACTGAACTAATCGAGAACCTGCCATCATTATTTGATATCCAAATTCTAGATTCTCGGTCACCGACTTCACCTTTCACTATTGTCTTGTAGAGTTCTTGAGCTTTTCTTTGCATATCCGGGTTTAGCATTCTGAAATCCTCCCTGTGCATTTTCCTTAGGGTAGGCCAAGTGTCATTCGTTACCGCCTCCTCATTTCTAGTGAAGATTTCATCCTTAGCCCAGTGTTCTTCAAAGAAACTAACAGTACCTTTAGAGATCCGCCACGTGGAATTTGCAACTATAAATTCTTTCTGCACCAACAACTCTTTTATGAATGGAGAAGCCCCAACTCTTATTTCTTGCATTCTGATTGGAACCCCTTCCTGCAAATATTTATGCCTTAGAAAATTTGCCCATAAAGAGTTAGAGTTTACAAGATTCCAAAGAGACTTAATGCGAAAAGCTCTTATAATAACATCCAGACTTCTAACATTTAGGCCTACTTCCTCCTTAGGAACACAAATTTTATTCCATGCTATCCATTTCTGCTTATGTCTCCCTTCATGATCTCCCCAAAACAAGTCTGCAATCATTTTTTGAATAGAATGCAGGACCTTAATAGAAACGACTGTAGCTGCTATGGAATAAATTGGCATTGACAATAAAACTTGTCTTATCAACGTCAATCTACCCCCTGGCGACAAGAGTCTGGATTTCCAACCCTTAATTCTCTGCTGGATTTTATTCACCAAGGCTGCAAAGAATGAAATTTTGCATCTACCTTGATAAATGGGGACGCCGAGGTATATAAACTGAGACTGCTTGTAGACGAAACATGTCCACAGTTTGATCGAAATAATTTTTTCTGCACGGGCTTTCTCATCAATCATGAATGAGTTTTTTTCAATATTAACTTTCTCTCCTTAAGCCCGACAATATCTGTCTAAAAACTGCATACATCCTTCAACAGATTTTTTCCTTCCATTCAAAAAGATCAATGAATCATCCACATACAATAGGTGGGTGATCGGAGTGGCCATCCTGGGAGTATGATAAAAACCAATTTCTCCCCTAGGAAAACCTCGAGAAAGCCCTCTGCTGCAATAACTAAGAGGAAGGGGGATAGAGGGTCCCCTTGTCTAAGACCTTTAGATGATTTAAAATATCCGTCATACCTGCCTTGCATCACCACCAAGAACCCGCAATGTGTAATGCAGTTTGAAATCAGATGACATATTCTATTATTAAATCCAAATCTATGCAAGACTGCCAAGAGGTATCCCCATTCAATTCTGTCATACGCCTTTTCCATATCGAGCTTGAGTATTATATTATTTTCAGTAACCTTTCTGCCAATCTCTCTCATCAGTTCTTGTGCCAACCAAATATTTTCTGAAATGAGTTTCCCTTGAACAGAAGCTCCCTGTTCTAGAGAGATGATATTTGGGAGAAACTTGGCCAATCTCACACTAAGAACTTTACTGAAAATTTTGTATACCACATTGCACAGACTAATAGGCCTAAAATCAGAATAAGAGACAAGTTCTTCAATTTTAAGAATAAGTGCCAAAAAATTGGAAGAAAAGGTACCTGGCATCGCTTGGCAAGCAAAAAATTCCTTCGCAAGCTTCCCAGATGTCCAGCCCAATAATATCCCAACAACTCTGAAAGAAACCAACTGTGAATCCATCCGGGCCCGGGGCACTATCATGGGGAATGCTAAAAACTGTTTTTCTGACTTCCTCTAAATCTGGCATTTGCATTAGAGAATCACAATCCTCCTCTCGGATCAGGCTCAGAATGCAATCCATAAGCTCTAGATCCTCTTTGTGCTCTCCCGATGCAAGTAAGGATGCTAAAAAATTATTAGCTTCCAAAATAATATTTCTCGGATCCGTGATTAAATGCCCTGCCATGTCATGAATTTTGGTAATCGTTCTTCTTTTCTGTTTGGCTTTAACTGACGCAAAGAAGAATTTAGTTTACACATCTCCTGTCCTTTTCACCTGATTTTTGTTTCCAGTAAATTTCTTCTCTCACCAAAGCCAGTTTGAGTTCAGCCTGACATCTGTTCAAGTTCATCATATCATTTGGATCCCAACCCTGCAATAGGCTGAATTCCAGTCTTTCAATATCATCTGCCAACTGTCTAATATTACTGAATATATTATCAAAGGTTTCTTTATTCCATATTTTTAGAGCTCCTCTAAGGCGCTTCAATTTGGAAGCCACACTATACATAGCCCCATTACCTTCTCCATTAGCATTCCAAATTCTATCAACAAAGCCTAAGAAATCATCATGAGTTAACCACATACATTGGAATCTGAAAGGAGACATACCTGCCCTTTGTGACAATGGCAAAGAAAGTAACAAAGGCGCATGATCCGAACAAGCTCTAAGTAAATGATTAACCTGAGTATGCTGCATTACAATTACCCAATCTGCATTTTCCAGAAAACGATCCAATCTAGCCCAGGTTTTGTCCTCCCCTCTTTGATTGTTACACCATGTGTATTTGGGACCTTCAAACCCGCAATCAGAGAGCCCGCAGCTCGAAATACAACCGAAGAATTCGGACATCACCAAAAGATTAGGAGGGTGTCCGCGTAATTTTTCCCCACTTTCAGCAATCACATTAAAGTCGCCACCAATGATCCAAGGTTCATTCAAACCCATTGCAATGTGTTCCATATCTTCCCATAAACTTTGCCTCTCCTGTACTGAACACTTTGCACATACAAAAGAAATGAAGAACACAAAATTGGAAAAAAGGATATTAATCTTACAGTGAATTAACTGATTTGTGCATAGCAGTACGTCCACTTGTAAGGTATTATCCCAGAAAAGCCAAATTTTACTGCCATAATCTTCATTCGTTGCAAAGCAAGGCACACTCACCTTACCTGCAATCTCCATGTGTCTTGAAGATTGAATCATAGGTTCCGCAATTGCAAGTAGCCTTATATTGTTTTCTTTAACCAGCTTTTTTAGTCTACAACGGGTCGCCCGGTTACCAACTCTCCGTGCATTCCAAAACATGATGTTGTGTATCATTACTAACACCTGGGGTAATCATATTTCTCGTCACTCTCCGAGTCCCCACCGCAGTTCCGTTCTTAGAACTTTTCTTTTTTCCTTTCGTCTTGACCTCGCCGGATTGATATCCTGGGTCAATCATATTATTAGAAGACACATTTGCCTCAGATTCATTATCCGACACCGCGTCACGATCCAACCTGCTGTATTCACCTAGCGCCTGAATTTTCTGCGCATTTGCATCATCAACACGTTCTTGAACAATTTCAAGATTTCTTGACGTTTGTGTTACACCAATCAGTTGCTGATCCAGATCAGACGTGCTCTGTTTTAAGCAAGAAGGCGACACCTGCATCTCACAATTTGCCAACTTGTTAACCTTTGAATCCAGCGTATCATGCACAGTGTTGTTCCCAGACTCTGAATTGATCGAATCGTCCCCTGTACGCTGAATTATTCTTGCCCTCTTTGGCCCCCTAGCATCGTCATGAAGTGCCCCCTGTCTCGCGTTCTGGTCCTCTATTTCAGCAGGATTTGTACTAGCTTTTGCCCATTCTGAAACACTATCTCCCACGAACGGAACAATCCACAATGGAGCCGCGCTGGCGGAACCTTCTGCTGAATTTATTTCGTCTCCATTTTTATTCAACATGACCATTTTAACTTCACTGATGGTGTATTCGGCTTCCTTTAGAATGTTTTCGGTATTTTCCACATCTTCCTTGTTCACATTAGTCTTATGATCCGCCCTCGTGATCTCTTCTTGCATTTTACTTTGTTCCGCAATACCTTCACCAACACCATCCAAGTTGTCCTCCGCTAATACGCCAAATTTGTTAGCCAAAGTTACCTCTTCAATTGATTTTGCCGGTGCCTTTACTTTTTTCTCTCCTACTTGTTCACTAATGATCTCGACTCCTTGAGAGTTTTTTGCTCCACTAACTCCTATTTTCTCCTATTTTCCATCGTTTTTTTGCCAACCGGAACATACATTTGCTTGCATACGTTTTGACCTTGTTTCTCCCCTACTTGATTTTGTTTTTGCTTGTTCTTGTCATGAGACTTATTTTCCTTATGATTCACGCCAACATCATTAAGATGATCATTCTTCTTGCCAACCAATTTTATACAATAGTCCTTCTCATGCCCAATAAGCGAGCAATGGTCGCAATATTTGAATCCAGGATATTCAAGTTTCTACCAATATCCTCCATATTTTGGACTTTCAAGCCAAATCCTATGTGGAAGAGGTTTGGTGACATCCATCTCTACGCACATACGTGCAACCTTTGGGTGGGCAAAGAATCTAGTTCCATCATCTATCCGCAGGAAACTACCAAAGGAATCCCCAATCACCTTCATGATGGCGGGAAGAAAGAAAGCGAAAGGAAGATTAGGAAGTTCAATCCATAATGGTGCCAACTTCGGATTCGCCCGTAGGCTAAAACCAGGATGCCAACGAAAATTTTATATCTAACTCCCCGAATCGTATATGAATCCTTTGATAAAACTTTCTTCACTTCAACTTTCGATTGTAAATAAACTACTACATGTCTTGGATCAATAAGACCCATAATAAATTCCCCGGATATCCCCCAAAATCTATGAATGGAATCCCTTATCAAATCTAGAGATGGCCTCAAGCTTGAAAACTTTAAAACCACAACATGATTAGAGACATGAGACTCACCTCTTGAAACATCCGAATCGGATAACCTCAAGGCCGGACTTCCTTCTTTTCGAAACATCGTTGAATCCGTTGGCTTATCCTCAAGATCGTCCTTCATTGTCTTCCCTAGAACCTGCGCAAAAGAACGCTTGGTCGAACCGTCGTCTTCCTTGTCAGTCGCAGGGGAATCCCCTTTGGCTGGCTGTGTTGCAGCCATGCACCCTAGCCGCCTCTAAAGTTGAACGGTTGAGATGAAGCCCCACAATCTTGGAACGGCTTAGATTAATAGATCCAGTCCGTAATTAATAATTCAGTGTTGCCCCTGTAATCGCCTCAGTTATCTTTGGAGAGTGGTTAGTGCGCTTTAAAAAACTGGTTTCATTCGAAATCCCCAAAAAGCCCTCCGAATCTTCTGAAAATTTCAAAAAAGTCCCTCATACGCGAAATTATGAAAATGCCTCTCCCTCGGCAAATTACGCTACTACCCCTATTAAATCAAAGTAAGTACTTTTTATCCTCTAGAAATAACATGTTTTATTGAACTAGGGTAATTTGGACAGTCAAATTGACAGGGAGCAAAACTCTAGCAAAGAGAAGGTGAAAGTAGTAAATTACAATGATGATGCGTATAAATAAATTATAATAGTAGATTGATGAGAATGGAAAAAATGTAATTGTATCTATTTTACCATATTGGCTCCAAATTTTACATGCAGGAGCATGGTTACGATAAAGAAAATTCATTCTACCTAATGGACAATCATCCATGGGCGGAAGAGGTTAGAATCCAATTTCTTGATCACAATTTGCATAACTATCCATTCAATTCAATATATGCCATGTTCAGTCACTGTGTTTTAGAGCTTTGTTTGCACTTGTGTTCTGTTTTTCTTCTAATCTGTATGTTCTATGTTTGACTGATTAAAAAAAATCAAAATTCCATCATTAGTGTGTTTCTCTATGTAAGACATTGACATCATTGCAATGTATACTGATGCTTCTGGTGCTTTACGGATCAATACTATCAAGTCTAAGGACTTATCAGCTTCCTGCGTTTGGAGAAACCCCAATGATAAAAGCCACGACCAACTGTACAACAACCAGGTACATTTTCTTAGATTCTCTTGAGAAGAAGAAATTGAGGCACTGTTAATAAATTTTAGCCACATTAGTTCACAAATGTTTAGTGGAAAAATAAATAAAAATTGAGTAGATTTTTAGTTTATTTCTTCTCCAAAGTTTTGATTTCCTTTTAATGTCTTGTTTACTTGTGGCAAAAAATCTTTCACTTATATCTATCTCCATTTGGTAGTTTTATTTATTTCAATTTTTAATTTCATTGGCTTCGACATTGACTGCTAGATGTTATACTCCCACTGATTCTCAGACAGAAAACACTACAACTATGGCGGGAACAGAAGAAAGATCTAGATTCTATGTTGTATGAATCGGTCTGGAGAGGACGGTACCCAATATCAAGAACCTCCCGTCTCTCTAGTGAAGCTTAAATGTCGGGTGAAATATACATTCTTTTGTTTCTATTATCTGTTAGTTGGTTGAATTAAATTTATAGGGAACAGAAGAAAGATCTAGATTCTATGCTGTATGAATCGGTCTGGAGAGGACGATACCCAATATCAAGAACCTCCCGTCTCTCCAGTGAAGCTTAAACGTCGGGTGAAATATACATTCTTTTGTTTCTATTATCTGTTAGTTGGTTGAATTAAATTTATAACAAAACCTAGCCTTGCACCAATTACGACAGCAAAGGAAGGAGGTTCGAATTGTTGAGCTTGTAAAACTAAACAATGACATTGAAAACCAAATGCAAATAGAAGCCATTTCGTGAAAATACAGTATGTGGAGAAGAGATTTTGAAAACCCTAACTCCGATTCTACTTTGAAACTTATGTGGGATCAAATCGTAATGGCCAAAGCATATGGGATTATTGCCAAATCCAAACATGAAATTTCTCTTTATGATTCCCTGATGAAACGCATCACAGATAATGATGGACTTGCTATTAGAGAAGCAAATTCAGATGGCGAGCTATCCCCTAGGTAGTATTACTCAATTTTGCCTGTTTTGTTTAGCTTTTTGCAAGCAAGTGGCTTTCAACTTATGACAATGCTAAATTGGGATGTGATTATAAGCTGGTTTATGTATTACATTTCAATTGTTTTTGTACTTAGCTAGGATTTCATCCAGGGCACTTGATCGAGCTAAAACAATGGGTCATGTTCTATCTCAGGCAAATGACAAATTATGAGTATATCACAGTAGTAACGAAGTTACGTACCATGTCAGTCAACTGAAGAAAATATAAACGTACTGAGGAAGAAAAAACATTCTTGATTTAGCTTGTTGAAAAAATTCTTCCTAGACCACTGCACTGCCTCTCTCTTGAGCTCGCAAATGACTATTACTTGCATGTTTATGGAAAAAAATAGTGGTGTTCATCCAGATAATCCTTATTTTTGAGCTTGGTGACAATGATGCTGATGATGATGAACGATTCAAGGAGGTTGTGGGTATGAATAGATGTTGATGAGTTAAGGCGCTTTGTTTTATTATAGTAGACTTCTTTCTGTATGGACGCCAACATGATTTCACTTGATATCATTATTAAAATTTCATAGACTTGTTTGAGGATGATATATTTTGTATTCGGTTATGTGATTTCGCATATGCAATGAAAGAATCCAATATATTGTGATGAATGGAAATTCGACTAATTTAATTTTTAGATTGTGCATGACACAAAAAATTTGGGTGGTCTCATTTGAGAATATGTGTTATTAGACATCTAAGGTAAATGGGTAAAGAGCGGATCATCACAATTATAATAAAAGTGTGAAGAAAAAATTATCACAAGTAGATAGTTTTAATGTATTAAATCACTACCGTGACAAACTGTTCAATTAAACTTTCTAACTAAGCCATGAGCTTGGCCAATCTTCCCCTGTTGGTTTGTCTTTGAAGAAAATTACGGAAAGCATGGTATTCATCAGTCTTATGGTAATGAATTTGGTGGTACTCATATTACGATTCTCTAGTCGATTCACATTAGGGCTCGACGATGCCTCGGAGAAAGGTTACAGCTCGACAACTTTCAAAATCTCGGATAATGGTCGGGTCAAACTTCTTTGGGTGTTCCTTCTGGTATGATTTTTCCCTCTTTGTTCTTTTGTCTATCTGATATGATTTTTCCTCGCCAATATTTTGTTTTTTGCTATCTTCTCAGCTACTTCTTTTTATCTTTATTCCACAGGTTTCCCCACCCAAAGCTTAATATCCTATTCGATTTTAATCCTGTGTTCTTCCAAAGAATAAGCATCATCGAAATTGTCTGGTTCTTTCTTGATCACCTTGGTATGGATTTTTGTTCTTGATCGGATCCCATTTCTAAAGGCAAAGCTACCCATTTTCTCATCCAGATCAACCACCTGCATTTCTTTGATTTTGAACTGAGTAACAAATTCATGTAGGGACTCTCATTTGTTTTGTCTGACAGTAAAAAACTATGATACAATCGAATCCCTCCTACGTTGATGTATGTAGTACCCAATAAAACATACCATGGATGTTCTTGAGGGAGTTGATCAATTCCTCGGGTAGAGCATCGATCCATTGTATGTTGGTGTCTGTCAGGTTGGACAAAAACAACTTGCTATCAACCCGTCATGTTTAGGTGTTCCTACTGCATCGTTTCCTGTTTGAAATGTAGAAGGTGTTCTATCTGGGTGATGGTCCCACTGTTCAATTGCTGTATGTGCGAGGTTTCATTGGATATCCTCAAAAAGCCCTCCGAGTATATAAATATCAATCAATCTAAGGGTGCTGAATTAGTGATTTCTTTTAAGAAGAGAAGAGGTAGGTTAGGCAACACAAGTTGGTCTCGAATTGAGTACTTTATACCGACATAAAATACCCATTAGGCTTTTACAACTAGACTTTGGGCTTGGGTATTCCCTTATCTGCTATTAAAAAAATGTATTTCTAGAGTATTTTGCTTTATCACATTTTGAACGTTTTCACAATGAGTCAATCAGGTTTGGTGTCTCAAAATTATTGTTATCAATTAGATCATTTGGAAAGGGATCAAATTCTTTCTTGCAAGAAGGTTCTCCACATGATCCCATACAAAATATTCTCTATGATTTTTTTTCTCGTTTTTATTTTTTCATTTAGTTGTATGTGCGCGATTTCCATTGAAATTCCCAAAGGCCCTCCAAAATTTTCCGAAATCCCGAAAAAGGTGGGGTTGTATGTGCGTGGTTTCATTCGGAATCCCCAAAAAGCCCTCCGAATCTTTTGGAAATTCCAAAAAAGCCCCCCATACGCAAAATTATGAAAAATGCTCATCCATCGGCAAATTACGGTACTACCCTATTAAATCAAAGTAAGCATTTTTTATCCTCTAGAAATAACATGCTTTATTGAGTAGGGGTAGTTAGGACAGTCAAATTGACAGGGAGCAAAACCCCAACAAAGAGAAGGTGAAAGTAGTAAATTATAATGATGATGCGTATAATTAAATTTTAATAGTAAATCGATGAGAATGAAAAAAAAATGTAATTAATCAATGTTTTGGTAAACAATAATTTGTTTTCATATTTGGTAATTTAGTGGTCTATTTGGGGAGTGCCGACCCGAGGACCAGGGTGGTACATGTTATGTGGAAAGTGTATGGTCGTGCCAACGACACAGCTGGTACACTAGTAATATATAAAGGCCCTATTGCTGGGGGGAAGGGATGTGAGCTTTGAGTTGAATGAACTTGTCAAAAGACATTGACTTTTGTCTTACCGGTTTGGGTGATTTGTTTTTGTCATGAGGCTGTCGCAAAGGCGTTGCATGGAAATTTTTACAACTGATCACATCCTTATTGTTTTATGTTATTCATAATGCTTTGATGAGACAATTAGTTATTTGATCACATCCTTAGTGTTTTATGGTTATTCATCATGTTTTGGCGAGACATCTAGTTATCTTTGGTGTGATTCTGACATGTGAATAATTTGTTATTGATAGATTGTTGATGATGTAACAACTTAGCTGTAGGGGGTAAAATCTGGAGAGTCGCGGGGATATGGATGTAGGCAAAACCAGGTATTATTGCTTAGAACATTTACACAAATATAATGAACTTGAGAAAGCATTACCATTAGGTACTCAAGTATATGAATAAATAAATGCATTCCTAACATATGATGAATCTTCACAAAATTCCTAAGGCAAACCGACCAAGGGACAATTAGGGTTAGCAGAAGACTGGTCCTCAACACATAAACAAACTGATTATGGGTCGCAAAACGATTACGAATGAAAAATTGAGGATTTCGCCACAGTACCCAAGGCAGAAAAAGAAGTGGACCTCTGACCAACACAGTTCAAGGATATGAACATTAAGTTGTTGCTACAGATTACTTTACAAATGTTCCCAATGTTCAGTACCTTTCTGACTTACAAAATCTTTTGTTTCTTGTATCTTTTTTGGAGTTCAATTTAAGGTTGCCAATGATATATCATCTCAATCACGTGCCTCAATTTCAGGATTTCTAGCAAGGCTAGTTTCTACAACCCATTCACACCTTCTACCTGAGCCACGAGCTTGGCCAATCTTCCCTTGTTGGTTTGTCTCTGAACAAAATTACAGAAAGCATAGTATTCATCAGTCTTATGATCATGAATTTGGTGATACTCATATTAGGGTTCTCTGGCTGATTCGCATTAGGGCTCGGCGAGGCCTTGAAGAAAGGTTACAACTTGACAACTTTCAAAATCTTGGATAATGGTCGGGTCAAACTTTTTTTGGGTGTTCCTTCTAGTATGGTTTTTCCCTCTTCATCCTTTTGTCTAACTGGTGTGATTTTTCCTTGCTAGTCTTCCGTTTTTTGCTATCATTAGGCTAATTTTTATCTTTAATGCAAAAGTTTCCCCACCCAAAGCTTGATATCCTCTTCAATTTTAATTGTGTACTCTTTCCAAGAATAGCCATCATCAAAATTGTCTGGTTCTTTTTTGATCACCTTGGTATTTAGTTTTATTCTTGACATGACCCCATTTCTAAAGGCAAAGAAACCCATTCTCTCATCCAGATCAACCACCTGCAGTGCTTTGATTTTGAACCGAGTAACAAATTCACCCAGGGACTCTCATTTGTTTTGCCTGGCAGTAAGAGACTTTGATACAATTGAATCCCTCCTACGCTTAGTACCCAATAAAACATACCATGGATGTTCCAGAAGGAGTTGATCGATCCTTCGGGTAGAGTATTGATCCATCTTATGTTGGTGTCTGTCAGGTTGGACGAAAACTTGCTTTCAACCCGTCATATTTGGGTGTTCCTACTGCAACGTCTATTGTTTGAAATGTAGGTGTTCTATCGGGGTGATGGTCACACTGTATAGGACAAACTTTGGCATCCAAAAGTTTTTTAGAAACTCGGTATTCTAGATTTTGACTATCAAGGGTGACTAGTTATGTTGCTTTTAGTGTCCTTGGTGGTAGACGAGATTGTTCTTTACTCGAAAAGTTCTCTAATCATCCCTTCAGTCGTTTCTTCTTATCAACCCATCCTATGCTCTCACCTCCCGGTTGCCTCCTTCCTAGGGGAATCGCCCCCAGTTCGTGCTCCCTCGAGAGTGATTCCATTATCGAACTTTTTCTAATGATATGATTATAATTTTTTTCATGTACCTTTATCTCGATTGTGATATGTGGTCTTTTTTTATGGTGATTTGGTCAACTCCTCTCCACATCTTCTAGTCTCTTCCTTCCTTTATGACCTCCACTTTTCACTCTTAAAAAATGTAATTATTATTTTTTAACTTGCACACAACTCAGTTACAGAGTACTCTCCTTTTACCAAGGGCGTGTTTGGTTACTCAAGGAATGGATTTGACCATTGTAATGGTAATGACCATTACAATGGTTTAAGTCATTCATTTGTTTGGTTCAGTATAAAAATAGCGCAATGAGAATGACCATTACAAATTTCATTGTAATGGGCATTTCTTCTCAAAATCTTATGAATTGACCATTACAATGCCCTCCATTTCTTATTTGTCCTCATTACCTAACATAGATGCCTCTTTACCCACCATAGATTCAAAATCTATGGTTGAAAATGAGGGCATAATAGTAAAGACACAAATCATTCTCATTACCATTCATCGAGTAACCAAACATAGTAATAGTTTCACTTTCATTCCCATCCCCATTCCATTGAGTAACCAAACATGGCCTAATGAAGATTATGTAATTTGCTTGTGATGGATTCGGAGTGCAAGGACTAGATTGGGATTGATTTGGCTCGTATTCAGGCGAAAATGTAAGAGAAGTGTGATACCCGACTATTCTTGAAGAAAAATTAAAAATTTTCATTACGACACCAATAATTGGAAGTAGGCAGTGGTGGGTATATACTACAGGTCCCCAGGGTTACAATTTTGTATTCAGAGAGCTTTATCGTTAGTGGATATGATTCGGAGTTTGAGGTGCTTTCATTGAATTTGATTAGGATCAAATTCTGATCTCGTTTTGATCGGGATTGGGTGCTTAACAAAAATCCTTGACTGGTGTAAAAAAGATTTTGAGTGTGAGTTTGAGGTGTTGCAATAGACTCTTTGGCTTTCGATCCGACTCCTTTTGGACTGCAAATCTTCCTCGCAATCGTCTTAAACAATATGTTCAGATTATTAAATGCAAAGTGGGTAAAATGGTTATGGAGATCGAATTTTTCCTAGGGCGGGCATTTGAATTAAATTTGGTAGTTGTTTGTGATGCATATCAAACGGTAGTGGAAGAAGTAGACCTGCTTCACCTATACAAACGATAAACATCACTATTTTGTATGAGAAATCTATGCTTGTATAAAGGCGAAGGTTCTTCCGTCGTCATCGATTTTGTACTTTTGGCACCCTCCTACTCATATGAAACCTCATATAGGGATAATCAATTAAAATTTTGGTGAAATTTTCTCGCATAGTTTTCATCATTTTCACTCTTTTTGTTAGGTGATAATGAAAGTGCAGTGGTAACACTAAAATACCATTCACGGGTGCCCCAAGATATGATGAGCAAGATTACAGGGGATGAATAGTTTGTCTTTGAAAATCGATTTTTTTGAAAAACTTGTGGAAAAATACAAGGTCAACTTGTCGTGCTCCTCTAAGACTTACTGACACAAACCAAATATTCTGCTCCGTGAGACTTATAAACACCTTGGCATTCACGTGGATGCAACACAACCAAGTCTGAAAGACGTGTGCTTGGGATTTTGGAGATATCACTTGGTCTAATGTTCATGCTCCCCTAGACTTATCAAATGTCCAAGGATTACACCATCATGGAATGCAATACAACAAAGTCTTACCACTTGTTGGGATCTCCTATGACTATTACTCGCAGGAATCCACTCCACAGATTCAGAAACTCACAAGGGGTTGATTGAGTTTAGGCAAGCTAAGACTCAAAGAGGTTTATCCATTGATGTCATCAAATAGACGGATGAGAGAAACTTTAAATTCAGATCTCTCACTTCCTTGTAGAGTAGAAGTGAGGTTCACCTTACATATATGAAGGGTTTGGGTAACAAAGGAATGCTTATTTATAAAGCTCCTTGTAAAGTAGAAGTGAGATTTGTTCTACAATTTTTATTATTTTTTTACTAATTTCTAATTCCTAGTAATATCAGGAAGTTGTATAATATCGATGGCTTTTATGTAAGATTCCTAGTAAGAATTTGTTGAATTTTTTTGTAATATGTAGTATTTGAATGAATGGAATGGTAACATTTTTTTTTTACTCAAGAGTTTGATACATACCTGATATTTAGTTAAGGGATTATGAGATAAATATGATAAAACCCAACAAAAATTCTCACCATAAGTAAGGTAAACATTGACAACAATTACTATTAATATTTTAGTTTACATGTAAATTGAGGTGAACAGTTTCCCACTTATAACATATATTTATAGATACTACATAAAAGTCATATAATCATTCAATAGAAGGGACCGCGTTTCTAGGTTTGCACCTTCATACCACATATGCATAGACTCGAGTTTTATTTTTCCTAAGCTCGCACATATAATACATACTCAAATTACTAACTCCATACTCAAACTACTAAAAAGGAAGTCTTGAGGTAACTAATACATATAATACATACTCAAAAAAAAAAAAAAAAAAAAAAATACATACTTGAAGTCTTGAAGTCACACATATAATACATACTCAAAAAAAAAAATACATACTCAAATTACTAACTCCATAATCATCTACATGCAAAAGGAAGTCTTGAGGTAACTTCAAAAGGATATCTTTTTATGTTTCTCAACATTTGTAAAACTCCTTAAACCCTCTTTATAAAAATTCCATTTGTCTTCTAAGGTTGGTGGTTTTGTACATGTGAAAGTTTTTTAATTAATCTAGAACTTCTTGCTTAAGTCACCCCAGGTAGTAACATACTTGGGTTGCAAAGAGTACAACCACTTTCTTTTTTTTTAATCCTTCAAAAAGAAAGGAAATAATCGGAGATGAATACCATATTAACTAACCTTCAGAACAAAAGGTGGCACATATGTCTAAGAATTCCTTCACATGGAGATACATGTCTCCAGATTCAAGCTTGTTAATAGGTTGGCAAAAAGCTGATGATGCTAGCCCTAAGCTGGGCTGGAAAGGGGCACAAAAGTCCTCAAGAGCTTTAGGATCAATGATGGGTGGTGTGCGAGCATATTTAATGGTTTGAAAGCAATGGATGAAAATGTATTTGCGAATTATCTATTATTTTCACTGTTTAATGTAAAAAATCAAGTGTTCGGGTTTTAGATCTTAAGTTTGTAAAGTTATGTTAAATATTATCCTACCCATGAGGAAAAGTCAACTCATAAAGAAAAAGTCAAAGCTAGGAACGCTAAAGTGAAAGTCAACCTAAGTCAATGATATTTTCAATAAAAGATTGAATAAGGTTCAAACTTTAGAATTCAAATTCAAAACTAAGATTTAGTGATGATGACATATGAAGTTGAATGCGATAAGCCCGCTTAAAGGACAAGTCCATGGGACATTTAAAAAAAAAAAAATTTGGGTCGTTGACCCTTTCTATTTATTTATTAATTCATGCCCGAAGGCTACATGATTGACCTTATATGGCTAACCAAACCAGGCCCGAAGGCTACAATATTGTTGCCACTTAATATCCTCCTCACCTCCATCTCGCATGGAGACTTGCTTTCACTTTGATCCATTGCCTCCACCTCGCATGAAGACTTGTTTTCACTCCGGTCCAGGCCATCTAAGCAACTACATTTAATACCCGAAGGCTTTTCAAGAGCACATGTGCTCCTAATATTTGGGCAAAAATTCATAAAATCCTAACTGGTGAGTCTCAAATCTGCGACCTCTCACAAGGAGAGTGGATGTCCGACCAACTGAGCTACAATTGGTGGACTCCATGGGACATAATACATCCCCCCTATTGCAAATTACTTTAGTCCATGTTACTAAGGAATTTCTTCAATTTTAAATTGAGATATGGGCAAGTCCAAGTCATAGTCGACGATAGTTCATAAAATATGGGCGGTACAAGCCATAGTTTACTACATAGTGTTGAGTATTCTCCATCTGTCAAAGAGTCATTCTGAAGAGAGTCGTTGAAGCTTGCTAGCGCAGTCAACTATGTTTCTCCTCTAGCAAACTTTTGCCAATAATAGGCTTGAATACTTACTCCAAATCATCTCTAACACACCACTTGACACCATATACTTCAAGAGATATTTACTTGTTCCATAGGAAGAAACCCTTCCTATGTTCATGGTTCTTAAGGTGAAAAGAAAAGATCAGAAGAAAATGTTGAAGGGAGTTATATACTATTAGATGCCTCGTTTGGAAAGTTGTTCAACTTTCAACCACTTCATCTCATTTTGAGTTTGAAGCTTCCATCTTCCACTGAGTGAGGGAATCAATATAAAGTGCATGTTGTCTCTGTATCCGACAAATGAGTATCACTAGAATAGAGAAATCACCCAAGTGTTTACTTGTTTAAACTCGACTTTTCCTTGTGTGGATTTTCTCCCTCGTGGAGCGTTTTTTGAAGTATGTCTTATAGATATAGTTGGTAATACTAGATTGCGTTGCATTCCACATATAAGAAATCCTAAGTAAATTAGTAAGGCTCGGTGAAAACTATCATAAGCCTTAGTTGTGTTGCATCATTAGGATCCTAGTGAAAGTGCAATCGTAACACTAAAGTACCACTCACGAGTGCACTAACATATGATGAACAAGAATAAATGGGAGTGAATAGTCTCATTAATTTTTTTTTTTTGGAGAAACTTGTGCAAAAGAATGCAAAGGTTAGAAGGTTACATGAACAATTTGTATACTCTGTGTTCAAAGTAATCTCCTAGAGCTTAACATCAATAAAATAGTCATTCACCTCTGGATCTGTGTGGTCTCCCAAGTCTTGGAATCCAAAACACGATTCTATGGAAATACTTTTGCAAAGTAGATCCAAGACTTGCTGAGCAAATCAAGTGAGCTAAACTATGATCTGTAAAAACAATACAACTTAAAACGTGCAAGATGAGGCATCAAATACAATAAGATAAGCATACATGCATAAGTATGTGAAGAGAGGGGAAAAATAATATCACACACAGATATAACAAGGTTCACCCAAGTCGGGGTTTGATTAACCCCAACTAGTTATGTGAGACCTTGGAGTGGGCGGACCTTAGGGTGAGGGTGGGAGCCCAATAGGCTCAATAGGGGTTGGACGAGCTACAAAGGGGGACATAGTCCCACATCCCCTGGGTGCGGGAGGGGGATGAGCTACTTATGTGCGAGGTTGGATCCCTATAGTAACAAGGCGTTTTAAAGTCGTGCGGGCCGGTTAGGCCCAAAGCGGACAATATTGTTACTGTTTAGATCAGGTCGTTGCAGAATGGTATCAGAGCCTGACCCAGCTAGAAGTGTGCCAACGTGGACGTTGGGCCCTAAGGGGGGTTGACTGTGAGACCCTGGAGTGGGCGAACCTGAGGGTGAGGGTTGGAGCCCAATAGGCCCAATAGGGGTTGGATGAGCTACAAAGGGGGACATAGTCCCACATCCCCTGGGTGCGGGAGGGGGATGAGCTACTTATGTGCGAGGTTGGATCCCTATAGTAACAAGGCGTTTTAAAGTCGTGCGGGCCGGTTAGGTCCAAAGCGGACAATATTGTTACTGTTCAGATCAGGTTGTTGCAGAATGGTATCAGAGCCTGGCCCAGCTAGAAGTGTGCCAACGTGGACGTTGGGCCCTAAGGGGGGTTGACTGTGAGACCCTGGAGTGGGCGAACCTGAGGGTGAGGGTTGGAGCCCAATAGGCCCAATAGGGGTTGGATGAGCTACAAAGGGGGACATAGTCCCATATCGCCTAGGTGCGGGAGGGGGATGAGCTACTTATGTGCGAGGTTGAATCCCCATAGTAACAATGCATTTTAAAGCCGTGCGGGCTGGTTGGGCCAAAAGTGGACAATATTATTACTGTGCGGATCAGGTCGTTACAAGTTACTTCCTCTGTGGAAAGGTCTCGCAACCCTCATGTTTATATTATCTTGATTAAAATAGAACTACACTTTCAAATAATGTTCCAAAACCTCACAAGGTTTAGTCATCATGCTTCTCTAAGACTTACCGATAATAACCAAGTATTTTGCTCTGTGAGACTTATGAATACCTTGGCAGTCACGTGGGATGCAACACAACCAAGTTTGACGGATGAGTCCTTGAGATTCCAGAGATACAACGTGGTCTTATGTCTGTGCTCTGCGAGATTTATCGAATGGCCAAAGATCACACCATCACGGAATGCACGCAACCAAGTCTTACACCTGCTTGGGATCTCTTGTGACATTTACTCGTAAGAAACCATTCTATGGATTCAAGAACTCAAATGAGATTGGTTGAGTTTAGGCAAGTTAACACTCAACATGGGTTCTCCAAAGATATATCTCAAATAGACGGATGGGAGAAAGTTTAATTTTGGATCTCGCACTTCCTTATAGAGTAGAAGTGAGGTCCACCCTTATAAATATGAAGGTTTGGGGTCACAAAAGAAGTTTCTCTTTAGGGCTTTTAGATATCAAACAAAGAAGTTGTTTAATATAGGTTAACCACTCAACTTGAGCCCTATGTCTTTCTCTTTTCCTTTTAAGCTCATTAAACAAATAGTATGGTAAGATTATGAGTTTTTTCTTGAACAATGGGGAGAAACTTGTTATTCGTCTTGTTGACTCTTGCTGTTCTTGAATTGCTCTTAACTAGTTTATCTTAAACTCCAAAAGTTGATGAAGGTAAATGAGGATGCAACTATTTATAGACGATATAGGAGTGAAATCTACTTCATTATCTTCCAGATCTGCTTTTCAGACGACTCTTTGCTTTATCAGAACGATCGCCTATGGATAATGACATTTTAGGGGTGAAGTCGGCTTTGCTCTTCACAGACAACTTTTTTCAATTTTTTTTCTCTTGGTCACATGTCATTTTACTTGACATGGACATTTCCTTTAAGCATAAAGGGCATGTCCAAAGTGGTAGAATATTCATTCTTTTGTAAAAGGGTGACCCAAATTCGAAATTGAATTTTGGTTCCCACACATTTTTGCCTCCAAATAGCTTTTGAAACTTCATTTATAATTTGGCCATCCATAAGTTATTTGTGCATTGTCTTCAAATGCCACTTGGCATAGTCCACCTTCTTGGACTTCAACCATCTTGGACTTGTCTTATTGAAGCTTCAAAATTGTTTGATCAATTTTTATATCTTTTACTTTGGTCTCTTGAATTGAATTCTTTCTTAGTTGATTTTGGCTTTCACTTTGATCGACTCATGATTCGATTTCTTCTTTGTGCAATGTCACCTTTGGTTGAGTCTTCACGGTCACGTTTGAATGATCTAATTTCATCGATCACCCATAACCCAGTATGTATGACTTTATAATTTATATTGGTTTTACAAGCTTAACCAATATTGTTTTTGTACTAATTCGCAAATAGCACTTTCAATCTCCTCTTTGTGAATTATGACAAAAGCACATCAAAGTCACAATTACAATCTCTTAGATTGACTCAAGATAAAAATTAGATCATTCAATGCACTTTATTATACTTGGAAGCTACAATTTCACAACAAACACATTAGTAGCAAATGTATAATCTGCATTATTAAGAAATGTTTGAAATTCATTTGACAATTTTTGGTTTTCAAATCAATTTGATTTTTTTTGAAAAACATACAAATATAATGTCATACATAGATCAACTGTTGTTTAGAGCCAAATACGTACTTTTGTTGCTCTGTACCAATTTTTAGAGCAAAATATACTTGTTGTTTTGTACCAAATGAAATTGAATATACTTGTTATTTTGTAACGACTTGCTCTGTACAAAAGAATAGTTGTTATGTATCTTTGTGTACAAAACGGGTTTAGTTCTTACCTTTCTTAACATTGATTACTTTTCTCACTATTTTTTTTACAGGAATTCACAATTCCAATGAAAGACAGAGACAAGTCAATGTTCCCTCTAAATCCAAGGATGAAACCCCCTTACATAGAATAGTCAAAAGTCAATTCGCTCGCAGTTGGTGCATGTAAAACAATCCAACTGATAACGAGTACCAATGTGAAATCATCACAAGTTTGGTACTGTAGCTTTCACAGACTTAAACTTAAGTCTAGGGTTTCAAATATAAAGTATGTACATTTTCTACTCATAATTCAACATTTAATTCCCAGCAAGTTAGCTTAAAATGCAGAAAACATGCATCAATAATATGCAAATGATTTTAAGCATTAACTATGTGAAGAAGGAACCACAACATTTTACGTAGAAAATGCAATAAATACATGAAATCAACATACATAGTAAAATAACGTCACCAAAAACATGCACAGTCTATAAAGTTTTTTGGACCATATCCAAAATTTAATGCTGAAATCGACTCCAAAAAATGTCTTGTCAGATATTGTTTTTGCATAATTGAAGTCTGACAGAGTGTTTTGTTCCACCAAGTTTTGGAACAAAGCCACTCTAAACCTGCATAAAGATATTTTCATATACACAATAATGTTTCACACAAAGAAATACCAATTGAAAAAACACATGGAAGCATACATCTCAAGCAGAAAGAGTGCAGTAAGCACTCAAATAAAAAGATTGCACTAAGCACTCGAATAAACTTGTTCTCAACAAGTTATGATGCCCATGCAAAACAGATGTTAGCAAGATCACGCACATTCTTGCAAATGATACTAAACCTAGCACATGTAGAACATCAAATCATACATCTCAAGTAAATACAATCATTAAAATCAATGAGATGAGATAAATAAGGATATGATAGACATATATGTATAGCAAATAACTAAAATCTAAAGCATCCAAGTGCTTAAAAACATAACATGATAAAATCCAAAATACTGATCCTAACGAAAATAGAGTCAAGTATTTCTATCCTAAATAATCCAGAAAAAAGCAAATAGAACTCAAATGGCATAGCCACGAGTCTCATCATTGTCTCAAACTTAGATTGAAAAAGCAAATAAACTTGAAAGATTGGATAAAATATCGTCACCGCAATGATTCTCATAGTAGTTCATGTGGAATCCAAATTCTTTTGCAATCTTGTAGCTGCATCACTTGGCTCAATAAACTTGTTCACCTTGGCTTACGCTTTTAGAATAGACTCTGTCACTTGTTTTGTTGTTGCTGACTCCCCCTTGGGCATTTGGTTTGCTAGTCTAGCTCTTTGCACATGAGGATAGTTGAATGTGCTCTCTTGGCATCAGTCAAATCACATTCATCTTCTAGTTCTTCATACTCCTCTTTTGTTTCAACATCTATTTCTTCGTTATTTGCGTCTATATGTTCCTCAAGTAGCTTCTCAACATGTCTACTCTGACTGTCAGTGCACTCAAATTCGTTGAACAAATCTTCCATAAAATATCAGAGGTAGATCGAGGTCCTCAAAAGGATGCTTCAAGCCCAATAACTCGTCTTCATCTTCACGTCTAACATTTGCATTGTTTGAACATGATACTTCAGTCACTACTGACATCTCCTTCTTTCTAGAGCTCATTGACATTTCCTTCTTCTTTCTAGAGCTCATCGACATCTTCTTTTTCTTTCCAGAGCTCATTTATTTTCTGGTTTGTGCTTTGAAGCATTTGGATCCATTTAGAGTTGAGGTTTGAGAAAAAATGTGAGACATTTTGGAAATTATATGATGAAATGAGGTGATGAAGGGCTTGAAGAAATGGGTTGATAGAGGATGATGAGAGCATCAAATCGGGTGGTAGAACGCTTGATTTGATGGAGAAATGAGTGAGAACGAAGTGAGCAAATGGGGATTAACGTTCATTATTTTTTCTCTGATGAACTCTTTGTTTGATCCAAATGAAGAAAGAAGATGGGTCCGTTTGTGCAGACCCTATTTTAAAAACATTCGACGTATAAGTGAAGTCCACTTCACTATCTTTTAGGTGATATTGACATTACTAGTCCTAAAACTTTATTTTCTAAACAAAAGTTCAGTTTTCCATTAAGATATTTCTTCTCCAAAATTCTCATTCTTTTGCCCATGATCATTCACATGCACGTCTATTTAGATTCTTCTTAAATTCTCTGACATTGCATCAATTTCTGAGCCGCAATCCTGACCATCCATTCAGGCATTTCTTATCCGATGACGGATAGGGACCGGTCATTCAAATATATTGCATTCAATACTTAGCTTGACTCAGAAGCAAATTTTGAATATTTCAAAATATTTCTTTTTTGCATTAAGCACATAGAAAAATCCAAAAAGTTTTCAAAATCATCTACAAATTAATCAATATCACTTTACAATGGGTTTCACAAAAAATATATATATATATATATATATATATATATATATATATATATATATATATATATATATATATATTCAATAACATCCAAATGTCTCATAACGACATTTCAACATTACATTTCAAGTTATTTATAAAAATCACAATAAAGTATGTAAAACACATTTTTGAAAACTATTTTCGATAAAGTTTTCTAACCATACAAAAGATAAATCATGAAATACAGATGGTTGCCTACATATCCTTTTCAAGGATTTAGACTCGTCCTAGTTTGATCAAGTGACCTCTAGTTGAACAAATAACTAGAAGCCACAATACACAAGAACCAAAAGGAAATATGCAAGTGATGATACATAAAAACGGTCACACTCCTGAGCCAAACACGTGTCATGATGATCTCGAGGAACTACGGGCTTAAGCATCAGCCCAACACGAATCCAGCCCAAGCGGATCTAAGCTCGCTCAACTTCAGTTCGCCAAGCAAACCCGGACTCTCACCACATGCTAGGCACACACGTCTCACAACCATCCTCAATACCCATAAGCCCTCTTTAGGCAAGTATCTCGAGGATCAGTTTCGGACGGGCAACTACAGCTGCTCTCTGCTTCCAACTAGGAAGCAAACACCAGAGTATCTTCCACACATGGAAAGTCCCTTCTATGGATTACTCTTGGATTGGGAACTATCTCCCGCGTATCTAGGAGTGCAGAGCTAACATGGAACTTCCCTCCTATAACACGACTTTTAATTAGAGAGGGATATCCACAAAGATCTCCCCCCTAAACTATGTCTACGATGATCTGGTTGAACCAGGACTCCTTGCACTATAAATAAGACACGAGGTTGGTAAGCTAAGGTACGCTACAAATTCCCTGTTATTCAGATCCCTGTCTGACTTTAGCATCGGAGTGCCATCAGCCACCCCACGGTGGTCTATGGCTCACGTGCGTTACTTGTGCAGGTCAGGAGGAACAGGGTCAAAACAAGGAGCCAAAATCGACTACATCAATTTGCAGCCATCCATGGGACGACATAGTTCTTAACTTTACACTAAGCGTCGTCTCCTACCAAATCCCAGAGAGATGGTGACCACCAGGTCACTCAACAACGAAACAGGGGACACGTCCAACGCGTCAGCTGTCCCAATACCAGTTCTTGCCATGCATGGGCAGCCTACTCACGCCCTTGCACCAACGACATTAACGGCGAACCCCAAAATCGAGGTGCTGACGGCTCAAATACAACAGGTCATCAAGGTGGTGGAGACGCTCACACAATGGAATCCACCCACTGCTAATGGAGACCAGGAACAACACAGACCTTCACCTCCAGTGGTCGATAGGGAGCAAGCGCAGGAGAGTCATGCCCTCGTTAGTTCCCATTGGACTAAGGGAGGTTGCACGGCTAACGACGATCCAGTTGTCAGGACAGAGAGGCTTAGTCCTGGGATCTCTCTCCACAGAGGAGCGCACGACCCAGACGTACTATATCGCCTCTCCGTCCCAGCTTTTGTAAACTGGATCACGAGTAAAGCACTTCCGAGAAAGTTCACCCCCCGAAGCTTGATTCTTATGACGGGACCACCGATCCTTTTGATCATCTACGCCATTACCAGTACGTAATGGCGCTCAAGGAAGGATCTGAATCCGTCATGTCCAGAACCTTTCCCACCAGTCTTAAAGGCCCTGCATTGACGTGGTTCCACAACCTTCCACCGAAGTCAATCTTCTCCTTCAAAACATTGGCAAAGGAATTCTTGACACATTTCGTCGGAAGCCAGCATTTCAAGAAAGCCCCGCACTACATACTCTCTCTAAGGCAGAGGTTTGGAGAGGCGCTCCGAGATATGTCACACGCTTCAACAACGAGCTGACCCTCATCGACGGGTGCATCGACGATACAACTATGACGACATTCAGTGAGGGCCTCAAAAAGGGAAAGTTCTTCGAGGACCTCACCTTGGAGCCTTCTTTGGACATGGCAGAGCTCCTAAAGAGCGACCAGAGACACATCACCCTAGAGGAGTCAAGGACAGCCAAGAGGGAGACCGAAGGCAATAGGAAGCCCTTAGCTTCTAGGGACAAGAAGGAGGGAAAGAGACACGGGGATGAGGAGCAGGCAAGAGGAAGCGCACTTACAACAGACTGAATCCTGATCGTCCTAGGCTAGAGAAATCATCCAACTACGTTGGATCCAAAGCTATGACACCCCTAAATTCTAGTCTGTCGGATGTACTCAACTCCATGAAAATTTGAAAGGAATTTAAAGGGCCCCCGAAGACACGCGGAGACCCTACCAAAAAGGACAACGACAAGTACTATGCGTACCACAAGGAAGGCGGCCGCAACACCAATGACTGCAAAAGTCGGAGGTATGAAGTAGAACACTGGATCCGCAAGGGCAAATTGAAAGACTTCGTGAAGTATGAGAAGCAGTCAAAACAAACCAGGGACATGGGGAGTCAGTCAAAGAGATAGAGAAGGAGACTCCTCGGATAATATACGTCATTCATGGAGTTGGACCAAATAAATATGCGGACACGACCCGTGGATGAAGACAGACGCGTTTGCTATTCAAAAATTCATAATCCCTTCCCACTTTGACTTTCACGGATAAGGACCTCGATGGAGTCCGAGCGCCGCACAACGAGACCTTGGTTGTCTCCGTTTCCATCGCAGAGTGGGAAGTAAAAAGAGCACTCGTTGACATAGCTCCTTAACGTTCTATTCTACAATGATTTCCGCATCATGGACCTCAAGGAGGAAAACCTAGTGCCATCAGAGCACCTACTTATCGGATTCAGTGGGGAGAAATGTTTTCCTATTGGAAAGATAAGGTTAGCCACGGTAGTTGGAGAATCGCGGCTGAAGAAGGTCATGTTTCTGGACTTCATGGTGGTAGATGCACCATCATCCTACAACCTCATCCTGTGAAGATTGTGGCTACACCAAATGGAAGCATTGGTCTCCACCCTTCACCAGTGTGTTAAGTATACTGCTAACAACTAAGAAGGAACAATACGTGGAGACCAACCTACGACACGAGGCTGCCACTACGCCGCACTGAAACAGATAGAGTGCTCCCAAGATTAGCTACATCATGCAGATCAGCATGACCCAGTGCAAGGCCAAAAGACGGAAGATACAACATTTTTGGGAGTACCTGCGAAAACTCATACCCAATTCCCACACTTCGCGAACTTGGGACAAGTATCAGGTAAACTCGGAATGTGCACACCTTCCCTCACAAGGGGGAATGTAATATTTGGGAATCAAAGGCCCACTCCAATAGGCCATGCCTGACTCCACCTTCAACCATATGCCGACTTTCAGCGCAAGGGAGACGATGGTTTAATCGAGAAGTGGTGGAGGCAGCCACCACAAAGTGGGACGCAGATGCTATATCTGAGATCACACATTCATGAACAACGATCAGGCATCTGCACATAAAAGACAAACCCTTCCCTTGGGAAAGTACCTGCACTACTTCTCCGTGATATGAGAAGATATTACGAGACCTCAGCGGATTAACTACGTGCCCACCCATAACAGGTGACCACGCATAACAACTATCATCACGCCTGGTTGATGTAAACGTCAGAACTTTCGAAAACTCCAGTGATGGGGATCCAACTTTAGCCTTTGGAAAATCCAAAGCATTTTCCTCAGCCTTTGAAAAACCCAAAACATATTTTCCAAACAAGAACATTATAGGAAATAAACTCAGCAAAAGATGGTGCCTAGAACAATTGGAAAACACTATTATATAGACATAGTGGTTCACCAAACGGGCACTCCAGTATTAATTGCCAAGCATTGAATGTCGTATGGGAAAATAAAAGACGACGGTTTTCAAGAAAACTGCGCAGACCACGTCAATCAATTAATAGCGCTGCACGCAACCCCATCAATTGAGAGGGAGTATCTGATATACTCAAACTTCACACAGCCTACACCATACATGTGTCACCGCGCGATCTATGATGCACACGCAACCACCACACAATAAACCCTAGCCCTTCCTATGCGGGCCCATGGACTCGGCCTGTTATTCGAACAACACCTTGTCGCATGCTTGGCATGAGCACTCGAGGATCCTAGTCAGCTTTGACGTACAGACTTTATCACTCTCTGAGTTAAGGTAACTTCGTCCACACCATGAACCATTAGGTTCGCACGCCCCTCAACAGACGAAACCTTTGGTCAAATTGTGCAAGCCTAGTCAGCACTGATAATAACTTCTGGTTCACCCCGACACCTAGTCTGCTTAGCGCAGGCATCGATGATTTAGGAAGTGGGAGTTTAATCAACGTTGCCATGCCTGGTGACGATGACTTGCCAGGGATCATTCCCCCATTCACGGTCAGTGTTCACCGAACCTAATCAGGTAAGCCTAGTTGGTGACGACCAGCAACGAAAGTTTCTAATCAAAACCTGGACCTGTAGCCCTCTCTGCGAGGGTGTAGATAGTCTGAAAGGTGGGAACCTAGTCAGTCCCGGACCGATTTCGATGGCTTGCCACGGGACCACTTCTTTTCAACGTGGCCGCCAAATCACCAAACCTAGACTTGTAGCCTGCGCTGCGAGGGTGTAGATAGTCTAGAAGGTGGGAACCTAGTCAGCCATGACCTGATTTTGACAGTTTGCCATGGGACCACTGTTTTTCAGTGTGGCCGTCGAACCCTCCCAAATTTGTAGCTTGGTGCACTCAGGTGTAGATAATTTGGATGGTGGGAGCCTAGTCAGTCCCGAACTGATGCCGATGGCTTTCCACAGGACTACTGCTCTTCAGCGTGGCTGCCAAACCCCTCTCGAATACGTAGCCCCCACCGCGTGAGGAGGGTGTTGACGGTTCGAAAGGTGGGAGCCTAGTCAGTCCCGAACTGATTTTGACGGCTTGCCACGGGACCACTGCTCTTCAGCCTGGTCGCCAAAGCTTTACTCACTGAATTTGTCGACCGCTTTGTTCGGTCATAAATAATTCGGAAGGTGGAAGCCTAGTCAGTCCCGAACTGATTCCTATGGCTTTCCACGAGACCACTTCTCTTTAGCCTTGCGCCAAACCTTTACTCCCCGAATTTGTTGACCGCTTTGCTCAGTCATAAATAATTCGGAAGGTGGAAGCCTAGTCAGTCCCGAACTGATTTCGAAGGCTTGCCACAGGACCACTACTCTTCAGCCTGGTCTTCAAACCTTTACTCCTCAAATTTGTCGATCGCTTTACTCATTCATAAATAATTCGGAAGGTGGAAGCCTAGTCAGTCCCGAACTGATTCCGACGGCTTGCCACGGGACCACTGCTCTTTAGCCTGGCCGCCAAACCTTTACTCCCCGAATTTGTCGACCGCTTTGCTCAATCATAAATAATTCGGAAGGTGGAAGCCTAGTCAGTCCCAAACTGATTTTGACGGCTTGCCACGGAACCACTGCTTTTATGCCTAGTTGCCAAACCTTTACTCTCCAAATTTGTCGACCGCTTTGCTTGGTCTTAAATAATTCATAAGGTGGAAGCCTAGTCATTCCTGAACTGATTTTGACGACTTTCCACAGGACCATTGCTCTTCAGCCTGGTCACCAAACCTTTACTCACCAAATTTGTCGACCGCTTTGCTCGGTCATAAATAATTCGTAAGGTGGAAGCCTAGTCAGTCTCGAACTTATTCCGACGGCTTGCCACGGGACCACTATTCTTCAGCCCGGTTGCCAAACCTTTACTTCCCGAATCAATTGACCGCTCTACTCAATCATAAACGATTCAAAAGGTGGGAATCTCAAATAGTTCTCCACACGACCTCCAATCTCCCTCAGGACTATGGACGCAAATATGAGCTTAGCCGAGTCAGTGCCTTCACGCTCAAATCGATTGACATTCTAACATTAGAAAAAGGTCACTCGTGCTGACACAAGAATAGTACAACCGATGCCCGGATGGAAGCTAATTAGGATGCCAACCCGAGCTTACAATGCCTGACTTGGTGCGAACGCTCTGACACATACTTTCGGACACCACAGCTTGCCTGCGTCAACAGCTACAACCGACAAGTCAGACAAACAAAAACAAAGCTCAAGCAACTTACCTATGGGACAAGACACAACTCAGGTGACTCAACCCTCAGTTAAACTGTTCACAACATGCCCACTATTGAACATCACTACGCAGCAATGACCGCAAGTCATTCACCATACAAAGCGGTCAAACACTCTACCGCAGATAGATCAGACAATGTTCTATTGATTCAACCAGCCTATGCCAAAGTAAGATGACAAGGCAAGACGAAAAAATGCAATAGAGATGCCAAATATGAAATGAAGAAAACTATTTTCATTAATGGTCAAGACAAAAAGTGTACAAGCACACAAAGTTTGCTCCTAATAAGGAGAAGGTACAAAAACGGAAGAGCTAAGCCTAGGGGAACAAGGGTAGAAGTTGCATTTATACGCGCTTTGACCTGGATGTCAGGGATTGAATTGTCCTAATCGCCTGATGACTCAGAGGTAACAGAAAAGTCCACATATGACATCTTCTTGTAATGGTTAAGATCCCACTTCGAATGCTCCTTTTTCATCTGCGCCAACAGCTCTAGCCGGCCATGAACAACCTAGTGGAACTCACATTTTCCTTGTTCTTGGAGAAACACTTCCTCTCGCACCTGTGCATCAATAAGGTCAAGCTTTAGTAGCTCCAACTTGCCAATTAGCGAATCGACCTGAGACTGCTCTGTGGCCAAACTTCTCTTCACAGCACTGAGTTCATGCCATTCCAGTTCGAGTTGGTCATCGACCTTCCTCGCCTCTCGAGCATAGAACTCCACATCGGATTCCAACTGTTGCTTCTAAGCAGCCCAGTTAGCTTTCTTCGAAGCGCTCTCTTCAACAAAAGGTTGTAGCTCAGAATGCGCCTTAGCGGCAGCTTCTTGCGCAACCTCGACTTGTAGGCGGAGCCGGCTCAACTCTTGCTTTAGTCCGTCTCTCTCGGACACCGCCTCGGTTAGATTTCGCTCAAGGTCTTCCAGACGAGCCCTCTGAGCCTCAGCGACCATGGTTGATTGATCCAACCGCATCTCTTTGGCATGCTTCTTAAACCGCTCAATTTCATGGAGCGCATCAGAATACAACGTCTGCACGTGCGAGAAGACACGCTCCAAAGTATATACTCTCTCGCGAGCTGCCTCTACTTTTGTCCTAGCAACGGCCACGTGGCTCATATGAGACATACCCAACATCAGATACTTCAAATCCTTGTCCACACGCTCTTCCAGCGTATCCTCCTCGGGTTTTGGAGCGTGGTCCATCAGCCAACTACGACGCCTGCTTATATGCTTCCTCGAAGCATACTTAACATCCAACTCTTGGTGCCAGACATGTGAGCTCAACTTCACCAAGTCCGGTGCGAACAGACTTATCCGTGCATCGGGATGAAGCTTTTTCTGACCAGGAACTATGCCAGCGCCGCCCTTTACAGTCTCCACCATCCTCAACCTCTCCTTCGTGGCTTTTTCCTTGTCAATAACAACCAACCCTTTATTGCGAGATGACTTATAGGATTCGAAAGTATCCAAAGGACCTTCCAAAAGTTCTAGATGTGGCCTAGAATGAGACGGTGAGCAATGCAGACTACAGGAGACACGGTCGGTACCACAACCACTTTCAGGCGAGTCAACGGTAGGGTGATCAGATTCCACCATTTTCGGCAAATCTTCAACAAAGGCCCCTACCGAAGCAACCCCACGCGAATCAGCGCCAGTGGAAGCCACCATTGCAACCCGTACCAGACGACCATTCAGAACCTCAACCTGCGCGTCACTAAGGTTAAACCCGTCAGAAACTCCCGCTAACCGCAGATAATCTTTCTCCAAGCCAGGAACATTAGTCTCCGCCTCAACAGGCCTAGCAGACTTGCACTCCTCTCTCACCAAGGCGGGTCGTGTCGAAGACGGACCAGTCCTAACGCGAGGCTTCTTCCTCACAAAGAAAGCAAGCGTCTCAGATGGATCCTCCGCATCAGACGGAATGGAAGTCTTGGCCCTAGGAGCCTTTTTCTTCTTATAAGGGGCCCCATCTTCCAGAAAATGTGCGACTCTTGATGTAAAGTGGGGGCAATGTGCCAATTGTCCCATAGCCAACTACGAACGAAATTGGAAACTCTTATAATATCAACCGCCTATCTTTTTGCCATGACGCAGAATGTCTCCGTGGTGGTTTGCTCTTCTAAGGTAAGGGGAGCAGTGGGAAACCTTCCTGCCAAAGAACATGGGCAATGATCACTCAGACCGCTATCAAACACATCAAAGTCACAGGAAAGGAGTTGAACTTACAAAGCGACCTGAACTATCACTCAAGCGAACGACCTTAGCATCATAAATATTTTGAATCAGCAGGGGGCAGAAAGCAAAACTTCTGCCAGAACTTGAAATCATCCTGCAGGTTAATGTACCAATTTGGCGACTTTATCTTGCAAACAATATTGCTCTGCAGTCGAGGAGCGGTTAGCAATTGAATCACCCGTGGGTCACACTAACACCGACCTCTTTAGCACTGAGCAGAATCATGAGAATGATCTTGTACTCGTTGGTTCCTAACTGAGCCAGAAGAATCCCTAAGAAATCCAAGAAATCCCAAATCACATCCAGAACTGGGAAACACACTCCAGTTTGAAGCATCCCTCGATGTAAACAGATGAAATCGGTCGGAGGCGACATTGGCATCTGGTCGCCCGTTAGAAGGTACAACGACAAGTCTTCAGGAACTTCAAACTTTGTACGGATTTCAGCGAGATCGGGCTCGGACAACAGTCTGTCTTCAAAAAACTCTAGGCCCTTAACCAGAACAACATCATTAAGAAGGTTTTCTTGAGCCATGAAAAAGATGAACGAACCTTTCAGAACAATATATTCAAAAACAAGTAAAGCAAAAGGGTCAGTCTCAGCACTGCGGACGACCTATATAGAGGATAGGTTCCCGCTGAACCAACGCACACCCAATTAATGCAGCGTACGGCTCAAGCAATGATTCAGATTCAATCATCATGAGCGTTGCATCCCTTCAAGAGATGACCTACAAACCGATGTGACGACTCACTAACCTGGGGGAGTAGCTGATGATACATAAAAATGTAACAATCTTGAGCCAAACACGTGTCGTGATTATCTCGAGGAACTAGAGGCTCAAGCATCGGTCAAACACAAATCCAACCCAAGCGGATCAAAGCCCGCTCAACTTTAGTTTGCCAAACAGACCCAGACGCTCACAACATGCTAGGCCCACACGTCTCACAACCATTCTCAATTCCCATAAGCCCTCTTTAGGCAAATATCTCGAGGATCAGCTTCGGACGGGCAACTACAGCTGCTATCTGCTTCAAATTTGGAAGCAAACACCAGAGTATCTTCCACACTGGGAAAGTCCCTTCTAGGAGTGCAGAGCTAACATGGAACTTTCCTCTTATAGCACGACTCTTAATTAGAGAGGGATCTCTACGAAGATCTCCTCCCTAAACTACGCTTACGATTGCCTGGTTGAACCAGGACTCCTTGCACTATAAATAAGACATGAGGTTGGTCGCTACAAATTCTCTGTTACAACATTACATCTTCCTCAAATCCATGTTTGACTTTAGCATCGGAGTGTCATCGACCACCCCACGGTAGTCTGTGGCTCACGTGCGTTACTTGTGCAGGTTGGTAGGAACAGGGTCAAAGCAGGGAGTGAAAATCTACAGCATCAGCAAGGATAACTAATCATTCAAACAATTTATCACTACCAATAAATATCATCATGCATGAAAGAGATAAATGTAAAAGTTATTTCAAATGATTCAATGCCTATGAAACAATGGTTTTATCCTAGGTGGTTACTCAGCATGGACGTGCTCAAAGCTTTTCATTTGGTGCAAATTCTGTTAATAACTCACAATTAGTTTTGCAGCAGGGAGTCTTTCGGCTAGATGGTTATAGGTTCATGACCATTAGCAAGGCATTTCATATTTGATTGGTTTTGCTTATTTATATCAAATAAGTTAGACCTTTTGCTTGATTTGTTCTTTATGTTTTGGTAAATTAGGTCTAGCCCCTAGGTTCTCAATTTCTTTTGTTTTGTTTTTGAGTATTTTGGTGAATTAGGGCTTGATCCTAGCTTCTTTTGTTTGAATTCTGAGTATTTTGGTGAATTAGGTCTAGTCCCTAAGTTCTCAGTTTCTTTTTGGGTACAGTCAAAATATGCCCCTGACAAGTGTAAAATCATTTTGATCAAGTAATAAAGGTATGACATCCATAGTTGCCCCTCCCTCTTGGAGGTTATTTAAAAAAAAAAAAAAAAAATCTATGTAATCTCCAAAATTGGTGGAATGAGATCTGGTATATTTATAGCTCTTTGGTTTGTTTCTACAGGTATGTATACAGGGAAACCAATACGATTGCTGACGCTTTATCTAGGTTGGCGCAAGATAAAGAAATAGACAACGCTTTTAACAAAGATAATTTGCCAACTAGGCCAAAGAACCTGGCGAGACAAGAAAAGAATATGATGGCGTATTTGAGGCGATAGTGCGTGTTTTAATGGGAATTCTAGAGCTAATAGGGTTAATACAACAGGTGGGAGTTGAACATGCTCTGTTTTTTTTTTAATGGAAACAAAGTGTTTTAGTTGTGTTTGTGACCAGGTTGTTGGGTATGATTTCTTGTCTGCGAGCAGGTCAAGATATCGAGTCATTTGGGCATCACACCAGATCGTTAATGTGTGTGTTTGTGAGTTGGTCAAGGTTAGTATTCTAGTCGTTTGGGCAGCATACCAGATTTTTCAGTAGGGTGTTTGGAAGCGAGTCAAAGTTCTGTTATAGAATTCTGTTGTCGTAGTTTTGGCAAGTTTCTATATGTGCTCATGTTTGCTTGGATTAGTGAAGGGGTAGTGCGTGCAGGTTGTGCGACATGTTTTATTGTCAAATTTTGTTCCCACTTAGAAAGTGAATTGTTTTTAACATCACGAGTAAAGTCGTAATGCACCCCGATCATTTTGTAAGTTTTTTTTGGTAACGTAATTAAGGTCTGGCATCACACAGTTGCCCTTTGCTTCTGGAGGCTTTATTAAAAAAAAACTTGACCTTTTTTTGCATGAAGTCCTTGATCACATATAAGCTTGACCACACCGTATTATTATTATTATTATTATTATTATTATTATTATTATTATTATTATTATTATTATTATTAAGCTTGCTGAGAAACTTCTTCTTTTTAAATTGGTCATTTAGAAGAGCAAAGTGGTGAAATGACACTCTTTGATCTTTGAGTCTTCTCATTTGATCTCCGTCGTGCACTCCCTTGTGGAGTAGCATACCTAATATCTCAGTGGTTCATTTCTCATATCTCTTCCTTGATTGTTTATATAAGATTCAACAAAGTGAGGAGTATATCTTTCATGAAAACAAGTAAATTCATTATGTCCCTAAAAAACACAATAATTGCAACATATTAGTTTAGAGAACTCCTTGTAGTTCATTTGTCAGAACTGTGATTTTTGTTGCACTTTTTATTGATGTTGAGGCATTGTGACTTGATTTGATCTCTGTTCTGGAAGGACTATCTTTGGAAATCTAGAGGTTCCTCTGGTTGAAGCTTTGACAAACTTGGTTGTGGATGGAGTGAGCCAAGACTATATCTAAGTCTTTTCTTGCTCTTTTGGGTGAAAGTCAACTTCTTGTCGATTTTGTCAAACCCAATTTTGAAAGTTTGAAGCTTTGAAATGTTCATTTCCAACTCTCTTAAAATTGTTTCAAGTTTTCTCTCCAAGTCCACTTTTTCTCTATAAGACTAATAATTTTTTATCCAAAAATTCTATTTTGTTTATAAGTTTAGTTTTCTCATACAACCACCGTTATTTCTCGTGTCAAAACTTATCCTCCAATAAAAGTTTGAGTTGGACAAGTTGTTGAAAGTCTTTGAATTGTAGACTCTATTTGAGCCTTCTCCATCTTCAGATTATCCAAACATTCCATAATCTTCATGATGTCCTTCTGAGCAAAGTTGCATTGGTGTTTGACTGTTGATGTTCCATAATCTTCACTTGTGTAGAAATATGAATTGGAATCCGTATCTAAGACTTCAATAGAATCATCTTCTAGACTATTAACATGAACACCTTGTAGGATTACTCCGATTCAGATGCAAAGTCATATTCTAAGGATGAAGTATCTAACTCAATAGTCACGCCGCAAGTATAACATTTAATCTCATTCTCTTTAGGGTTGAAAACCGAACTAACGGTTCAATTTTTCACCTAAACCATGAACCGACCACTTTGGTCAGTTTCAAAATTTTCAAACCAAAACCGAACTGACTATTAACAAAACTGACCCGATTCTAATTTATGCAAACCATAACTGAACCGAACCAACTAAAACGAAACAAAACCGAATCGATCCACTATTTTAAATATATTATAGTATTTTTATATAAAATATATATTATTTGTTATATATATTCGGTCGATTCGGTGTTGTCAGTTAAAATCACATAGAAATCGAAAACCGAATCGAGCTGAACTTAAATCGAACCGATCAATTTAGTTTTGATCGGTCAATCGATTTGGTCAGTTTTTTGTTCAATCCTAATTCTCTGAATCATCATTTCATGAAGAAGATTTTTTCTTTTTGTCAAACTTTCTGCTGATACTGGAGAGTTTTTCTTGGCTTGTCATCTCAGCGATTTAGTTGTTGAGATTCCCTAGACATTTGCCACATCTTATTGACCAAAGCTGATGGGTCCTCGATGCTCTCTTTTGGTGCGTTGTCAGACTGCTATGAATTAAATGCTATAGATTTCTCCATATTCTTTTCGGGTTTTTTTTCCCGTGACATCTCAAGTCAAAGTTTTTGAGATTCCCAATTAGCTTATGAAGATTGATGTCTAACAGAAGAATGCAAAGGTTATTAGGCTATATGAACACTTTGTGTAGATAATGTGTTCAAAATAATCTCTTAGACCTTAATATCATTAAAAAAATTCAAAGATATGAAAAGAGAATGAAATGATTCACTTCATGGTCTATGTGGTCTCACAAGTCTTGGAATTCAAAACATGATTCTAAGAAAATATTTTACAAAGTACATCTAAGACTTGAAACACAAATCAAGTAAGCCAAACTATGACTTTTAGAATCAATACTACTTAAAACGTGTAAGATGAACATCAAAGATAGTAAGATAAACATGCATGCATAAGTACGTAAAAAGAGGGGAAGAGACAATACAACACATATATAATGAGGTTCACCTAAGCCGGGGTTTGATTAGCCCCGGCCAGTTTCTTCCTCAGTGGAAAGGGCTCACAAGCATCAAGGTTCTATTATCTTGATTAAAAGATAATTAAAATCACAAATAACGTTCCACAACCTCACAAGGTCAAGTTGTTGTGTTCCTTTGAGACACCGACATGAACGAAATATTATGCTTTACGAGACTTATGAGTACCTTGCGGTCACATGGGATGCAACACAACCTAGTTTTGCGGATTCGTGCTTGAGATTTTGAAGATACCACCTGGTCTTATGTTCGCACTCCGTGAGACTTATCGAATGGCCAAAGATCACACCAACATGGAATGCGACACAACCAAGTCTCACCACCTGCTTAAGATCCTCGATAATACTTTTTCGTAGGAATCCACTCCATAGGAGGTTGGTTTAGTTTAGGCAAACTAACAAGGTTTCTCCAAAGTTGTTTCTCACATAGACGGATGGGAAAAAGTTTAAGCTCTGATCACTCACTTCCTTATAGAGTAAGAGTGAGGTCCACCCTTACAAATATGAAGGTTTGGGGATACTGAGGAAGGTTTCTCTTTAGGGCTTGAAAGTATGAGGTATGTTATAATACTCACAAAGACTGCAATGGCACTAGGCTATCTCGACTAGAGAGGGTGTGAATAGCCTCTTCTTGAAAATCAAATTTGTTTTGGAAAATAAACAAAAAATTCAACTTTGAAGCTTTTGCGTAAACTTATTGAAGGCTTTTGGCGTGACTTAAGTTAAGTAAAACCACAAGATTCACAAGTTTAATCGATTCACTATGAGTAAACACTTAGTTGAAAAACCTTCTGCAAAATCCCCCAAATATATCCTAGGCATGCCAGTTGAATGTACAAGCAATATGATAACTTAGCTAAGCATGCAAGATAAAGTAAATAGAGTCATGGGGAGAAGAGAGCAAACCAAACAATGAATATCGATAAAACAAGGTTCACCTACACAGGATTTTGATTGGCTTCGACTAGTTACTTCCTCGGTGAAAAGGGCTCGCAAGCCTCAAGTCTTTATTACTTGATCAAAAGAGAACTCCAGCTCAATCAACATTCCACTACCTCGCAAGGTCTAATCATAGAGCTTTTGTGAGACTTACCAACACGGATCAAGCGCTTTCCTCTGCGAGATTTACAAACACCTTGGTGGTCACGTGGGTTCACCACATCATCACACCATCATAGAATGCAACACAATCAAGTCTTACTATTCAAAAAAATTTATTTACAAATCAACCGGAGGTACGTTACGACTTTATCAGATTTAAGATCAAAACTAAAAAGACTTAACTTAATACATAACCAAATAAAAAGATCATTCCCTGTAGCGTCAACAAACCTGCCGAAACCATAGCTTTCCGTTGCCAAATATGTCGAGTACACGTCAAAACAAAAGGACGCCCAATTCGGTAACAAAACTCTCACCATAACACAAAACTCGCTCTAAAAACCAAATAAAACCTTAACCAATTCTTCCAAATAGCAAAGCAGAAACAAGCATAAAATAGCAACACGCATAGACAAATAAATCATGGTATTTCTTGCTCTGTTTCAGTAGTCCCAAAGCACAAAAATGAGTACCTGCAGCCAGCCAGCGTGAAGTAGGACAACCTCAATAACCAGCCAACGTAGAACAACATATCAGACTGTGTTTCCCCTTCATCCATTGCAGAGAACATGAAAACCGCAACACCATTTTCCAACGCCAAAAACAAAGTGTCTTGCTCTTTTTCAGTAGCATCAATTCACAACTACGAATCCCTTCAGCCAACCCACATGAAACATGACCTCCCCTACAACCAACCAACGTGAAATAGAGTATCAGACCCTGTATCTCCGTTCACCATTGCAGAAAATATGAACAGTCCTGAATCTATCTTCCAGCGCCAAAACATCCAAAACCTACTAAAACACATGTTTGCAACATAAGTACAAACTCAAAAGAGAAGCTCAAGATCTGCGAATGTATGCCGTTCTGGCCCGATCAAGTCTGGTCAAACCCCAAATTCTCCGAGGTAGGCAAAAAAAGTCACCTTGCTGGATATTTCTTCCTCCTGCGCCTTCCTTGCTAAAGCATCCGCCACCACATTAGCTTCCCTATAAACATGGCAACAAAAAATGCGCTTGCCATCTTTGATTTCTTTAACTTCTTTCCAATAATTTTCAAAAAACCACAGAATTTTGAAGACGTCATCAAACCATCCTTTAACTAAGGCTGAATCGGTTTGGATAATAATTCTGCTAAATCCCAATACATGGCATAACTGAAGTCCCTCCAAAATCGCCAAACATTCCACCTTGTTATTGGTACCATAAAGAAACATTGTTTAGCCGCCATGAAATCCCCACTACTGTCTCTAATAATAATCATGCCAACCGCGACCTTGTTAATGGAGGACCCATCAACATTTAATGCCACAAAACCCGCCGGAGGAAAAGCCCAACGAATAACTCTAGACATGGTAGGAACCACCTGCCTCAATTGCAAACCAAGCGCTGTCAACACATTATTATTCACGCTTATTCTTTTTAGCACAAACACGCCATTAACCAATCTCAACCATCTACGAACGCTAATAATTACAGCCATAGCATCTGACCTTGCATATTCGTACAGACACTTGCACTTTTGCTTCCAAATCTCCCAAATCACTAGAACATGCGTCAAAAGAAATAAAACCTTCGATTTTGAGATCACATTAGCACGACGAAACCAGACAGATAGGAGAATTGAAATCTCCGCAGGTCTCCTCACATGAATGTCAAAAATTTCTTCAAAATGTTTCAAAACCTTCTCCACCAACCTGCCATCTAAAAACAAATGTTTTAAAAAAGATTCTGTTTGGAGCTCACAACAACACCTGCATTTGGAGGCCAACTATATGCCACAATGATAAAGCTCCCCATCTACTGGCACACCTCTAAAAAGTAATTTCTATATGAAAACAAAAATTCTAAACGGTACAAAAGGTGACCAAATCTTCTTAAGCAACGCCCAAACAACCCCTTTGTCCCTGAGCAAATCATAAGCAGATTTCATAGTAAAGCCACATCCGAATCTCCCATATGAGCAGAATCTAGTGCATCCAAAGCTAACCTTCGAATAGAAGGGTTAAGAATCACGAAATCTCCATTCTTGACCTCTTCAAAAGAAGGCCAAACCTCCTGCTCAGCGAGGTCTAGCAAAAATTGCCAAATTACTCTTAGTTTTCTTCGAAAAAGCATGCGTTTCCATGCCCAATACGCCATAAAGAATTAGCCAAGAAAATATTTTTGACTTTAAATATATCTTTCATGAAAGGGGAGGCACCACATTTTTCAACTTGTTTACAAAGTCGTAAGCCCGATTTCCAATTTTTTTTTCTCGTAAACTTCGCCCACAAGGAATCAACATTCACCATATTCCATAATGACTTCAAACGGAAAGCTTTGACTACCAAGGAGAAATCTCGCATACCTAATCCGCATCCGCCAACTGGAAGAGCTATTTTCTCCCAACTAATCCTTTTTCTTTCTAAGCTTACCTTCACAATCCCCCCAAAAGAAATCCGCCATAATTTTTCAAATATTGTCAAATTTTTTTTTGAACATGCATAACACTCAAAATATAAATAAGAATGGAACACAAGATATTCTTAATCAACACCAGTCTGCCGCCAGGAGATATAAGCCTTTCCTTCCATCCATCCACCCTGCTCTGAATTTTTTGTATTACTTCTTCAAAATAAAGAATCCTACACTGCCCTAGATAAATAGAACCTCCCAAATTCTTCATAATGGATACAATATATTGGAAGCCAATGTGGGATTTGACCGCCACCATCCTTTCCGCTTCTACCTTGTCATCAACCATGATAGAACTTTTAGAAGCATTAATATTTTGTCTTGACGCCAAACAATACTCCTTCAAGAATTTGATACAACCTAATAGAGAGGACTTCCTGCCATTAAGAAAAATCAGGATGTCATCCTCATAGAGAAGATGAGTGATTGGGGCACACGCTCTAGGATTATAATAGTATCCAATCTGCCCCTTATGAAATGCCTTTGCTAGATCCCTATCAAGATTTCTGAAGCAATAATGAATAGCATGGGGAGAGGGGATCACCATGTCTCAAACCTCCAGGGGATTAAAAAAATACCCCTTGTACACCCCTAGCAATAGAACTGAAAAAACCACAGTTAGAGATGCAATTAGAAATTATAAGACAAACTCTATTATTAAAATCAAAACTCCTCGGCACTGCTAATAGGAAACCCCAGTCCAGCCTGTCATAAGCTTTCTCCATATCAATTTTAAGAACTGCATTTCCCCTAAATGAATTCTTACCAATATCTCTGACTAGTTCTTGTGCCAACCCAACATTCTCTATTATAGATCTCCCTTTCACAAAGGCACCTTGTTCTTGAGAAATCATATCTGAAAGTAGTAATGCCGGTCTATTGCAAAATAATTTACTAAAATTTTTGTAAATAACGTTGCAAAGACTAACGGGTCTAAAGTCGGGAAAAGAACCTGGATGATCTACCTTCAGGATGAGGGCATTCAAGTTAGCTGAAAAGGAGGCAGGCAAGGATTCGCCTTCAAAAAATTGTTTCGCTGCTTCCCAAATATCCAAAGTCACTATCTCCCAGCAAGCTTGAAAGAAACCAGAACTAAAACCATCTGGACCTGACGCAGTGTTATTTGGGATGCTGAATGTAGCCTGCTTAACTTCATCCAAAGAAGGAGCTCTGGAAAGTTCCTCACACATAAATGAAGAAATAACAATATAAATACAGTTCAGAAGCTCATAATCTACTACACTATTATTCTGTGTAGATAATAAATTATGAAAAAAACTATTAGCCTCGTGCAGAATCTCAACAGGGTCTATCAACTAGTCGCCAGAAGGAAGCCTTATTCTGTCAATGGATCTACGAATCTGTCTAGATTTAACTTAAGCAAAGAAGCATTTAGTACACGTGTCACTTTCTTTCAGCTTTTTTTCTCCCGCTTTCTTAATCTAGAATAGTTCTTCCCGTTTTAAAGCAAGCCTATAATATGCCCGACAATGATTTAAATTACTCAATGCATTCACATCACAATTTGCATTAGCATTCAACCCACTTGATAATAGTTCCTCCCCCATTGTTCCATCCCGAAAGCAAAATTGTTTCCCATTGCTGCATCTCATCCTCCAAGGCTCTGATTCTACATAAAACATTTCCAAAAACCTCCCTATCCACTTGATAAATTCTTTACGAAGTATCTTGAGTTTCACATCAATTTTATCAATCGCTCTCATGCTTCCCAGATTAACACTCGTAATATCTTCCACTAAATTGCCTAAAGAGGAGTGAGTAGTCCACATATTAAGAAATCTAAAAAGAAAAGTACCTGCTCTAGCCTGCAAAAGCATAGACACCAGCAGCGGCACGTGATCAGAGAAGGTTTGATGCAGATGCTCTACCTTGGTGTTTGGCATCAAATGCAACCAATCAGAGTTCACCAAAATTCTGTCTAATATGACCCAAATCTTGTCCCTTCCTCGCCTATTATTGCACCATGTTAACCTCGGTCCCGAGAAGCCACAATCCTGTAAACCGCAGTTGCCAATGCAATCCAAAAACTCCGACATGCTCGTCAAAGTAGGTGGACTGCCACCTATTTTTTTTAGCCACTAGCAATCGTATTAAAATCTCCACCTATCATTCAAGGGCTGTCACAATTACAGGCAAAATTTTCCATATTAAATCACAACTCTCTACATTCCTAACGCCGAACAGAATAACGATTACTCTGCAGGCTAGTTTTAACAGACAATTCACAAGGAAAAGACATAAGAGATTCGCCCAAAACACAGAGAAACAACACTGATGTTCAATTAAAATTATTTAAATCAAAAGTATCTCTAAATCAGCCCACAAGCCGGGCTTTATAGCTAAAACTCGTCATTATTAGAATTTTACCAAAAATAGAAAAATCCCAATAATCATGCTAAAACGAAATACGTAATAAAAAGAAATAATTGCCAAAAATCTGGCCCAAATCAGGTTCAGAGTCACTTCCTAAACTTTAAATGAAATATTACTATAAAAGGAAAAAAACTACTAAAATTGTGGATTTGGAAGGGGAAACAGTGGATTTTTACCTTGAAAAGATGTGCACCGAGCATAGCTCAATGACCATGTCGTGCGCACCGAAAAGAGCTTTCCGAATTTGGCTCATATGCGCGATTCTGATAACCGTAGCTAAAGTTATGGCCAAAATACCGAAACGCACCAAAAACTACCCCAATTAGGAAAAGATCACGATTTCCTGCCATCTTTGCGATGATCTGTCAACTCAAGGTATCTCAATGCCAACAACGTGCTATCTGACAACTCAGCATCATCTGACTCGGATCCTCTTGCATCAGTTCTTCAACTGAGCACTTGGCATACAAAAATGACATGATAAATGAACGAGAATTCGTGTTATCCACCACCCTGCCATGAACAATCTGGTCTGACATCCCTAGAACTGAGAAAGAGAAATCATTCGCCCAAAAAATCCAAATATTTCCCCCTTTGGTTACATTGAACACAAATCCTGGCAGTCTGACTTTGTTACCTACTTCCAAATGCCTACTATCCTCAATCATTGGATCTACAATCATCAAAATTCTAACATTCTGCTTAATAACTATCTTCTTTAATTTGCAACAAGTAGTTCTTGTTCCCAATTCCTCACGCATTCCAAAATTTGATCTATCATTAATAACCACGGAAGAAACTGTCCCCTTTCTCGTCACTTTCTTTCACCCGGGGATCCCAATTCCAAGTCTCGAATAGAAGACGCCTATGTTCCAATTCTGATTCTGATTGCACATCTTGGATGTCCAAACTGACAAGTTCTCAAGTGTCAACATTAAGAACCTTTCTTCTACTTTCACGTACCTCTAGAGCCTTCTTGTCCGAAAGTAACAAAGCTGCCCCAAGTTCTTTGCTGGACTCACTTTGTCCCTTATCCAGCGCCATGTCCTACCCGTCAGAAACAGGGGACGATGCTGAGGAGTTTGTCTACAACTGAACCTGCGCTACACTCTGCTCCTGCACAGTGTCTCAACCTGTCCCTGTACCTGCAGCTTATCTTCCAAAGCTGCCTGAACCTGTATCAACTTAACTGTCTCCTGTTCCGCCAAGTTATCCTGCAAATCTGCCACCTGCTCATCCTGAATCGCAATTTCTATGCCACTTCTAGTGTATCCCGCAGTCCTGCAGTCTGCTCTAAAATTTTCTAGCCTTCTCTCTTCTGTGTAACTCCTCACACCGCCCTGCATCTCCACTGAAACAGCTGGAGACACTGGCTCTGTTTCACAGCCTGTGTGTATCTTTGTTTCCCCAGCATCATTTTGTAGCTTTGTCAACTGCCATGGGACAACAAGAACCTGTTCAGCCTGCGTGTATGCAAGTTTAGCATCTGCCTTAGCCACGTCCTGTCCTGGTCCTGCCATGACATTAGAGCTGTTTTGAAACAGCCATTCATTGTCAAATTCCTTATATGTTTCTAACTCATCCTCAAATCAGCAAGTTATTCAAAAGGATTAGCAATTAAACTTGCATATTTCCTCTTCTCAAAAGGAGAAGTAACTCCCTGCAACGCCTGCTCTAGTGTCACTTTCTGACTTGGAATTTCCTCACCCCTATTGTTCTTTGCACCGCTAACACTTGCTAAATCCGCTTTCTTCTTTTCCTCTTTGTTAACTGGTTTGTAAACTTGCTTCACTTCTTCATTTTCTTATGATTCTCTTTGCTTTCAGGGGTTGAAACCTGATTGTTCTTGCCATCCCCATGGCGTTTGACATTGCCCTCTTGTTGCTCCTTTTTATGCCACATCCTCCGTCTACATGCTGAATCGATGTGCCCGATCATTGCACAATGCTCACAATATTTAAATCTTGAAAAAACAATTTTTTGCCAGAAGCCATTAGTTCCGGAGAATTCTAATCAAATCCTATTAGGGAGTTCATCCGTCAAATCCATTTCCACACAGAACCGTATTAGGCCTGGTAAGACCAAGTTTATTGTTATCAATCCTCAAGAAATACCTAATCGAATCCCCTACCTCCTTCAAGTATAACGGATGGAAAAATTGCAATGGAAGATTCGGTAAATCCACCCACAAAGGTGCAAGTACCGGGTCTTCTCTGAGGCTAAAACCCTGATTCCATAAAAAAACTTTAAATCTAACTCCCCTAATCATGTACGAGTCTTGCGAAAGGGCTTTCTTGACTTCTTTTTTGGCCAAAAATCTCACAATGACATGCCTTTGATCTAAAAGACCCATTGTAAAATCTCCCAACACCCCCCAAGATTTATGAATCAATTCGTGAATGGCTTCCAACGAAGGTCTAAAGCTTGAAAATTTTAGAACAATTACAGATTTCTCAACATACCTTTCACACCGTTTTGCATCCGAAATATTCATAGACAAAGCCGGACAACCTCCTTCCGAAATTGAGTCCCCTTCATAGGTTCCTCGTCAATGGTGACAAATTTTGCAACTCCCAACGCTTGTAAGAAAGACCGTGCATGTTTAGGAGCCTCGGAGTGAATGCCTCCCATCCCCACTGACTGGCTTCCCCCAATGGCGGCTGGAGGAGCCGCCATGGGAAATATGAGAAAGTCCTTGAACTAACCCTCCAGATCAAAGCCTAGTTGCAAAAGACGATCCAGATTAAATCTCCCAAAAAGAATAACGATAATACCCTTAAGGAAACAAATCGCCTAAGCCAGAATGATATTTTCTCTCAATTTTGCTTTGTAATCTATCTAGAATCACCCTGATATTTCTGAATGGAAGGGAAACTTCTCTCAAGTCAAGTCAAGTCCTACCATTTTCTTGGTTCTCTAGTCACTACAAGAAATATGACATTAGGTGACAAACTTATATGTGACGATTTGAAAGTTATCACCATTTTGGTGTTTAGGTCAGAAATTTTTACGAATCTTCACCTATTTGCTTAAGTGAAATTTTGGTTCTAAGTTCCTCACATAAAATTTTTGCAATTGTCACACTAAAGAGACAAGAAAAATTAGCGCCTAAATGAAATGCATTTGGTGAGAAAAATTAACGCATCGTCACAATTCATCCAAACCCCAGCCTAGAATTGAGGAAATAAAAAAACTCAAAAGTGAGAAAATAAAAATTGGTCTACGTCTTTATGCACAAAACTTCTTTATCAAACAAACCTAGCCCACCAGTTATTCTCTTCAATATCCTCTATGTGGCTGCAATAACACTTCGAGAGGGAGGTCCTCTTCCTCATTCTCTTCTAACTCAAAAGCTTCCCCTGTTTCGCTCTCACTTCCAAACCTCTCTGTAAATCAATCGTTCGATGGTTTGAGATGGCTGGAAAAGCAATTGGTTCAGGAGCCTCGAAAAAAACCACATCGATGAGCAGCAAGGCCGGGCTCCAGTTCCCCGTTGGTAGAATCGCTAGATTACTCAAAGTAGGCAAGTATGCAAGCAAGTTGGTGTTGGCGCCCCTATCTATCTCGTTTCCGTACTCGAATATTTGGCCATAGAGGTACGTTTTTTTATCTGGGGGGCTTTGATTTTGTTGTTTTACGTCATTGTTTTTATCTTGTTTTGAGAGGAGTTCGATTTTTTGGCCCTAATTTGGTGATTTTTTTAGTTATTTTTTTATCTTGTTTAAATCTGGGTATTTTTTTTCAAGTTTATATCTTTAGAACCGGGTTGGTTAAGCATGCTTTGATTTTGAATGGGTTTTCATTAGTTTGGTTTTGATTTGCCTTTTGTGCCCTAATTTTTTGATTTTCTGAAACGAAATTGAATCATGTTTATGTTTACATGGGGTTTGATTGTTTTGGTTTATTTTCATGAAATTGAGTGAAATTGACAATGGGCTTTGATTATGGTGCTTAAATTTGTGATTTTGTGATTTTTTGTGAAACAGAGTTGAACAATTTTGACCTAATGAATTGGGGATCTAATTTACAATGGGTTTCTTCTTATCAGGTGTTGGAGTTAGCAGGAAAAGCAGCGAGAGACAACAAGCAATCCAGAATAGTGCTACGACACATACAATTGGCAGTGCGAAATGACGAGGAGTTGAGTAAGTTGTTGGGTGCAATCATTGCCAATCTTGCTTCATCGGGCTTTCTTCTTGTCGCTTTTCTTCACTTCACTCAATTTTGCTTCTTCACTTCAATCTTGCTCTCTTTCTAAGAATAGTTTTCATTCATATTTTGAAACAGTGAGTTGATTCGCTCAATAAATGATGACTTAGCCCAGGATTTTAACTCGAGATCTCATTCCGTCGTCTTCCATGGTGGATTTCAAAGGTAAGTTTTAGAAATTATGGTTTTTCACTTTAATTTTTATCAGCTGTTGTTTGCTGATTCATTTTCTTTCACGTTCGAAGGTTACGACATTGTTCACTTTGTTTTGGGAGGATTTGAATAAGTAAACGAAATGTTTTTCTTTTACTTCATTCGTTTTGATTCAGAGAGTTTTGTCTTTGTTATTGTTGAATTGAATTCCTTACAAATAATGAAAACAAAGAGACTAATTTCTCTACTTTATTTGTTTTTGTTTAGTCTGTTTTGATTTGTTTAGATGCAGAGACCGCTTTCTATTGTTTTAATTTTTGAATTTTGGAGTTGAATTGATTCTTAAGTTGCCAAATTTCTTTTATATGGAAGCGGGATCAGTTCGAAAACTGATCTGCCAGAGAGATGAAAGGAAAAAGAAGAGGCGATATTACATGTTTATAACAGAGGAAGATTTGAAACACAGTCCTGAAATGGACACACGTACTTCAAGACTCGGGAGTGCATTGCCTGCACCTTGGATGAAAGAATTAGTGGGCAATCCTAAAAGACCGAATTTCTGCTATGAATAATTGCGGCACAGTTGACCATATAACGATCTGGTTTGCAAAAGTAAAAGCTTGTCACATTTCTCATTGATTTTTCCATCCATACAGAACAAGAATGCATCAACTATATGTTGAAGACTAATAGATTGGCAGCTTCAGCAAACATTATGTAATCACTACATTACTCTAGTTTATCAGTATTTTTTTTTTCCCATCCACTACCAGTATTTGATCTTTTCCAAGTAATTTCCAAGTGCTTTCAAGTTTTATATTGTATTTGTAGTTTCATTTTACATCTTTACCTAATTGAAAAATAAATTTTACTAACACTTATACTTTCTAATGTCAAATGCAGGTTTTTTTGGCAACTACAATGCAAGGTCATACCAACATCGTTTCCTCTTGCCAAGATCAAAACAGTTCTAATGGTAGCGGCGTACATCCAAATGATGTGATGATGAATTATTTAAGGAGATTATGGGTATGAATAATGAGTTAAGGAGCTTAGAATGAGTAAACGCTTAACCATATATGAAGTAATGGGCAAATGGTTCGTGATCTGTAACAAGTTGGCAACCATGAGTTACCATATAGAAAATTAAATTTTACTAACATTTATACTTGTTAATGTCGAATGCAGGCTATTTTGGCAACTATAATGCAATCAGGTCATATCAACAGTGTTTCCTCCCGCCACGATCCAAATAGTCCAAATGATCCTTATTTTGATGAGCTTGGCGACCATGATGGTGATGAAGAATGATTCAAGGAGGTGTGGGTATGAATAGATGATGAATTAAGGAACTTAGTGTTACTAGAATAGACTCAGTTATTTTTTGGACATCAAAATAGTATAACTTGATATCATTATTGTATTCAGTTATGTGACTTTGCATATGCAATATTTTTTTATGAACGGAAATTTTACCATTTTGATTTTAGATTGTGCATTACAAAAAAAATAGGTGGTGTTATTTAAGAGTATATGCTAGTAGACAACTACAATAAATGAGTGAAGAATGAGTTGTCACAAATATAATGAAAGTGACGAAAAATTTGTCACATGTAGATAATTTTAATGTATGAAATTATTATCGTGACAAATAGTTCCTAACGTATTAATTATATAAGTGAAAATAGATTCCTCATAGAAAGTTCATAGTAGATATTTAAATCACTATCATGATAAATTGTTCCTCACATATAAATCACATAAGTGAATTACGATTCGTCACAAAAAGTCATCACGTGACGCAAGATTTTTGATATGCATAACACTCTACGGTGACGACATTTTTGTCACCCATGTAATTGTATATCGCGCGCTAAGTTTATGTGAGGAACCACACGCCACGAAAATGGACTTTCCATGATGAGTTGTGAATTCGTCACCTAATCTTTCCTTGACGCCCCTTATGTGAGTGACGTTGTGACGACTGAAATTCGTCACCGTTGCTGAACGATGACGAATTACGCAACGGTGACGAATTAACATGTTTCAGTGAGGAACAACGTTCTTCACCAAAGCCCAAATTTCATGTAGTGGGTGTCACTAACTCGTAGGAATCCACTCCATGGATTCAAGAAGTCACATGAATAAAGGGTGAGTTTAGGCAAAGGCTAGTACTCAAAGGGTAGAACTTCATGTCAATAAGGTTTGTTATCTTCTGGGTCTAAATCCGAGCCCATCTTTGGATTATCAAAGATTTTTATTTTTTTAAAAAGCAAACAAGGGCCATATTAGATCCTTGGAACGGTAGAGAAGAAAAAGTTTCGCTCTGGCGATTCAGAGTGCGATTGGGATTCTAGGGGTGTTATCGTCACACTGTTTTTGCTTATTTCTTGACTGTGATATTGCAACAGGTCTCGATCTGGTCTCTTTGATCTAGGTAGCTCATCCCTTTCCCATGGCGGTTCCTCTAGCTGTCAAGGAGGTTCCTCCTTCGGCTGGGCTGGGGAAGCGGGGCTGATGCCCCAAAGCCATCTTCGTACAAATACTTAGTAAGTGCGGAGGAAAGCAATGAGATGCCAGTAGAAGGCACTTGGTTCCGTAGAGAAGGAGTTCTAGCCATTGGTATAACCATTACAGATGAGTTTCGAGGTGAGTCTCTCCTGGAAAAACATGTCATTGTTCTTAAGTTTTCAAGTTATCGTCATTTTTTGGAAGATATTGGCGATTCCATTCATAGAACATGGGGTATTATGGTGATTTTTCAATGGGTTTACTTGGTGCACGCCATGTTCTGGTGCGATTACAATCTGAGTTAGAAGCAAAAAAAGTCATCTCAAGAGATTCATTCCTAATCCGAGGAGTCAGATTTAAAGCCTTTCGTTGGCATGCCGGGTTCAGTTTGAAATCAGATCCGATAACAGTTCAATTGTCGGTAGAGTTTCCAAACCTCCGTTTGCATCTTTTTCATCCTCCAATCTTGAAACCGATAGGTGACTCGTTCGGAGGATTACTACGTATGGATGACCATACGTGATTTAACACGCCCAGGTGCGGATCGGATTTGTGTTGAGATGAACTTGACAGAGAAACTCCTTAAAAGAGTTTGGATTGATAGGGCGAATAATAGAGGATTTTGGCAAAAAATTGAATATTCGGGGTTCAAATACTGTGAATATTGTGCGATAATTGGTCATCAAGATGCTTATTGTAGGAGACAACAAGGTCAGAAAGGCAATGTTCCCATGGTTCCATTAGAGAAGGAGAAGAAAACTGAGGGAAGTAATTTGGAAACCAAAGCTGTAAAACAAGCGTATGTTCCTGTTGGAAAAAAATTGAAGAAGACAACCGAAGGGACTGGCACAAGCGGGGCTAAGAATTCACAAGGTATAGAGGTACAAGAAAGCGATGGAGAAAACAAGGTTTTGGGCGAGGAGTCCATGCATATCAATTTGGAAAATAAATATGCGGCACTAGTTTGGTGCTCCGACAGAGGAAGAAGCCGATTCAGCCCACATACAAGATGTTAGTCCTGTTGCACAGATTGAACAAGGTAAATTTCAAAAATTGATCAGCGGGAATGATGGGAACCACGTTGAGGATGACCAGGATGGGTTACTTGACGCAGGCTACACAATTAGTGAAACGGAGTCTAGCAGCTCTGTTATTGCATTTCCTGTATTGGTTCCTCTCGAGCTGGACAACAGCTTGGGCATGCAGAAAATCGGTGAGGCTGCAGAGGGAAGTACTAAGAGTGAGTCTTAAATTAAGGAGAGTGAATCTATTCGGACTGGAAACATTAAGAGTGAGTCAGATTCCAAGAAGGCTGAAATTCCTCGGAACGGAAATTCTAATTGCAGGGAAGACAGTGAGAATTCTGGGAGTTCGAAGGATGGAGAGATGGCATAGATTTCTCCAATCAGAATTTTAAAAGAGGGGTTGGCATTGGAGCTGAAGACGGGTATGGCGTGAAGCAAAACTTGTCAGAGTCTGTTCCAAATACTATTCAGGCACTAGCAGCAGAGTCTGGCTCGCCATTGCATGGAATCGCTACGGACGTTGAGGCTGTAGAGAAGGCGGCAGGTTCACTTGGTTTGTTCACTGATGGCAAGCCTGGCGAGCTGTTGGCAGCTCAAGTCTCTACGAACAGGGTTGAGGAGGTGGGATACATAGCAGACATTGAGCAGGGTAAGGTCAAGGAGCACACTTTGAAATCGAAGGGTAGGCAGAAGAAGAAAGGAATCACTGCTTCTTCTTATTTGGAAAGCATCAGTGAAGACAGTATTGACACTGTTTCAGAATCTGAGGGTCCACGGGCTGCTATCATGGCTGATCTTGAAATGTGTACACACTTAGAAGGTAAATTGGGGATTTGTAAAAGGTTAGTTGTAGTCGCAATCCCACCGAGAGAACGTAGATAGACCAGGCAAAGTTTTTTGCTCTCCATGGTTAAATATGATTGAAAACATTATGTTTCAGAACGCTCAGGGTGTGGGGAACAAAGCTACCCATGGACATCTTAAAAAATTGTCATGTGATCATAATATTAGGATTCTGATGATTGGGAACCCATGATTGTCACGAGCAGATGTGTGGAAGTAATTAATAAGGTTAGATTGTCGGGTTTTGCTTCGAATGACTCGGTCGGTGGCAAAATTTAGTTGTTTAGGGCGAATGATATGGAGGTTACGATTCTCCACATGTCAGATTAGGTATTAGTGTAAGGTTCCCGGTAAACTTAATAACTAGGTTTTTGCAGTCTCCTTTGTTTATGCTAAATGTTTAATAGAGAAGAAAAAGAAATTTGTGGCTGGATTTGGAGATTTTCGCCCTATCTAGTAACTCCCTAGATGGCAGGGGGAGATTTTAACACTGTTATCTCGCCCCATGAGACGTTAGATAGGGACTCACCTGTCTTGACGAGTATGTCAAAGTTCTTAGTTTGCATTGAGACCTGTGGGCTGATGTTTTGCGGAGCTTCGGGGCCTAAGTTTACATGGTGCAACAATAGACGAGGAAGAGACCGTATATGGGCCAGGCTGGATAGGGTCATGGTCAACTCTGAATGGTTCTCGCAATGGCCAAACACTAGGGTGGAACACTTTCAGCGCACCTGCTCAGATCATTCTCCGCTCTTGGCTTCCTTGCCCGTTCAGGCAAAATCAGGTACTGCGCCTTTTAGATTTTTACATATGTGGACCACACACCCCACTTTTATTGAATTCTATTTGGAATGTGGATGGATAAAGTAGATGTGAAACTAAAAAATTTCCGTAGGGCCATAAAAATTTAGAATAAAGAGGTTTTTGGCAACGTTTTTAGTAGATTAAGGAGTTTGGAGGATGAAATGGCCCAATGGGAGTCTATTCTTTTGTCGGGAATGGAATAGAGCAATGGTGCTAGTTTGAATGCAGATTCCGTATGGGATGTCAATGCGGTGTGTTATTTAAATCGTTGCCAAGTGAAATATAAGTTAGCTCTGAAACAGGAAGAGATGTATTGGTTGCAAAAGTCAATTGAAAAAGAGATTATAGAGGGTGAAGCTTGCACTAAGTGTTTTTTTGCGTAAGCTAAATCTAAACAGAAGAGACGTGCCATCACTTCCATCTCTCTCGCATCCGAGCTGGAATTTTTGGAGTTTGGAAAGATTATGCAAGAAGCAAATTTCTTCTTTCAGGGGTGCAAAAATTACAGGTCCCCCTCAATCTGATGATGAACTATTAGATTGCATTCCTTCGGTCACTTCCTTGACTCATTGTGAAGAATTATTGGTGAATCTGCCGCTAGAGGATGTTAGACAGGCCATTTTTAGTATTCCAAAGAATAGTGCTCCTGGACTAGATAGATTCACATCAGAGTTTTCCTAGCTTGTTGGGAAGTGGTTGGGCTAGACATATTGAAGGCAACTACTTAGTTTCTTAGTGGTGTGTCGCTCTCCCCAGTGCCTTCTCTGATAATTTGGTTGCGCTCATTCCTAAAATTGAGAACCCGGTATTCTTCTCAGATTTCCGCCCTATTAGCCTATGTAATGTAATCTACAAAATCTTCAGTAATGTTCTTTGTGCTAGATTAGCCAGTTTGTTGTCAGACTTGGTAGTGCAGGTACAAGGAGCCTTTGTTAGGGGGAAAACAATTGAGGAAAATATAGGGCTAGCTCAAGAACTCATGCGGGATATTAACAAAAAAACTTTCGGTGGGAATTTGATTATGAAGATTGAAGAAAGCATATGACCGCATTGAATGGGGCTTTCTACTTTCGGTCCTTAGGCGCTTTGGCTTTAATAACCGGGTATGTTATGTGATTTCCAATTGTATTTCTAATTGTGACTTTTCTGTCCTAGTTCAAGGAAGGTATAAGGGATTTTTTAAGTCATCCTGCGGACCGAGGCAGGGAGACCCTTTATCGCCTCTATTATTTGTTTTAGCTTCAGAATCCTATATAGGGGTCTGACTAGAGCTTTTAAGAAAAGAAAATTTGGGTACTATTATACCCCTAGAGCATGCACGCCAGTAACTCACCTACTTTATGTGGATGACACCTTGATTTTTCTAAATGGGAGGAAGACGTCAATTAAAGGTTGTATCACTTTCCTGGATAGGTACTGTAAGGGGTCGGGTCAAAAAATTATTGTGGAAAAGAATTCTTTTGTTATGGAAGAAAGTCCCCAGCTAAGTGGGTGGTAGCAATTAAATCTTACATAGGGTTTCAATTTAAGTTTCTTCAATGAAGAACTTCAGAGTGCCTATTTATCTGAAGCGGTGCAAAATTAGTTTCTTTGATGAAATGGTGAATAAAATTCAGAGATGGATCGAAGGTTGGAAGGCTAAACTTTTATCTTCGGGTGGCATGTCCATTCTTATTAAACACATGCTTAGTTCAATCCCTGTGTATACATTGAGTGTTGTTTGTGTGCCTCAAAAGGTTTTACATAAAATCCAGAAAAATCATAGCTAATTTTTTTTGGGGAGATTGTGAAGGTAGGCTGAAAAAAAAGGGTTTTGTGGGAGAAAATTAGTTTTCCTCTGGCAAAAGGGAGATTAGGAGTAAGGAACCTTTTTCTTGTCATTAAAGCTTTTCGGCTAAAGGCGTTGTGCAATTTGGTCACTTCAAATTCTTTATGGGCGTGCCTTGCGCGAACACTACAATAAAATTTGCCCTTTACGACATTGCAAAAATGCTATGAAAGATGTACCATAGCATTTAATGCAAATCATAGTAGCCCATGTTATCTTTTTGACATAGCACTATGGGATAGCATTTTTGAATGCTATCCCAACATAGCATTTGTGAATGCTATGAAAATAGTATCCCAACATAACATTTTTGAATGTCATGGGACATATACATCAATGTGTTGCTCTCATAGTTTCATTGATACATACAAAACTCATTCCAATAAAAGCCACTACTGCACACTTTTGTAGCCTTCTCAACATGTTGTTTGCCATCAAACTGCTTACGTGGATGATATCTTTTTCTGGGGGGGTGATCACTTCCTTTCTTTTTCAAAGCTACAACTAAAGATGCAACCTGGAAGTGTCTTTTTTTTGTGAAGTTGCCTTCGGAGCTTTAATTGGTTTTGGATTCCCTGATGACTCTCCTCCATAGGCAACATGCTTATTCCCATCAGCTGCATTTAACAACACTAACAAAAAACTGTAAGTGCCATGAAACAGTTCACTTCAGAGATTATTAAAACTTATCCAAGAAACTGAGTGCTACTTCCTTCAAACAACATTATCACTTATCAGTGCATCACAAGAGACATTTAATTTTCTTAACTTCCTAATGGCTCATAAGTTTTTTGCTGAAATTTTTAGTAAATTAGGCAAAAAAATTAGAAATAGCTTACAATGCAAAATAACAAGGAACACATATCTCAATACACCAAATCACCATCCTCAGACCTGTAGCCCCCAGTGCGTGGTGTAGATGGTTTGGAAGGTGGGAGCCTAGTCAGTCCCAGACTGATTTTGACGACTCGCCACGGGACCAATGCTTTTCAACGTGGCCGTCGAATCACCAACCCTGGACTTATAGCTCCCACTGGATGGGTGTAGTTAGTCTAGAATGTGAGAGCCTAGTCAGCCAAGACCTGATTCCGATGGCTTGCCACAGGACCAATGCTTTTCAGAGTGGCCGCCGAAAGCTCCCAAATTTGAAGCTTGATGCGCACAAGTGTAGATAATTTGGAAGGTGGGAGCCTATTAGTCCAAAACTGATTCTGATGGCTTGCCACGTGACCATTGATTTTTTGCCTGGTCACCAAACTCCTCTCTTGAATTCGTAGCCTCCGCCGCACGGGGAGGGTGTAGATGGTTCGAAAGGTGGGAGCCTAGTTAGTCCTTAACTGATTCCGACGGCTTGCCACGAGACCACTGCTTTTCAACCTGGTCGCCAAACTTTTACTCTCGAATCTGTAGTCTGCTTTGCTCAGTCATAAACGATTCGGAAGGTGGGAGCCTAGTCACTCTTAAACTGATTTCGACGGCTTGCCATGGGACCACTACTTTTCAGCCTAGTCGCCAAATTGTTGCTGCCCGAATTTATAGTCCATTTTGCTCGGTCATGGATGATTCAGAAGGTGAGAGTCTCAAGCAGCTCGCCACGCGACCTCCGCTTTCCTTCGAAACAACAATCGCAAACATGAATTTAGTTGAGCCAGTGTCTTCACGATGAAATGGACTGACATTTTATTATTAGCGAAGGCCATTCGCATCGATACAAAGATCGTACGGTCAGTGCCCAGATAAAGGCTACTTAGGATGCCAGCCTGAGCTTACAGTGCCTGACTCGGCACGAAGGCTCTAACACATACACTCGACCATCGCAACTCACCCATAGCAACAACTACAGCCGACTGATCAGACAAACAGGGTAAGCCTTAACCAGCTTACCTTGGGGACAAAACACAGCTCGAGTGACTCAACCCCCATCCAAACTGTCCGACAAAACATGCCCACCATCCGACACGACTACACAACAATGACCCTAAGTCATTCACAACACAAAGCAGTCAAGGTTTCTATCGCAGACAGACCAGCCAACGTCCTATTGATTCAACCAGCCCTAGCCAAAGCAAAACGACAAGGCGAAATGAAAAACATGCAATAGAGACGACAAACGCGAAATGGTTAAAACTATTTCCATTAATGATCAAAACGAAATGGGGTACAAGCACACCAAGGGGTACAAACGGTTAAAATCGACATTTTTTTATAGCGGCCAAGATCCCACTCTGGATGCTCCTCCTTCATCAGCACCAGCAACTTCAGCTGGCCATGTACAACCCAGCGGAACTCACATTTCCTTGTTCCTAAACAAGCTCTTCCTCGCACCTTCACATCAAAGAGTTCACGCTCCAATAGATCCAACTTGCCAGTCAGCGTGTTAACCGGAGACTGCTCTGTGGCCAGACTACTCTTCACAACACTAAGCTCATGCAACTCCAATTTGAGTTGGTTTTCTCCCTTCCTCGCCTCTCGAGCATAGAACTCCACATCAGATTCCAACTGTTGCTTCTCAGCAACCCAGTTGGCTTCCTTCGAAGCACTCTCTTCAGCAAGAAACCGCAGTTCAGAACACCCCTTAGCCCCAGCTTCTTGTGCAACCTCGACTTCTTGGCGGATCCGACTTAAGTTCTTCTCTTAAGGTTATCCGACAGTTTACGCTCAAGGTCCTCCAAACCAGCCCTTTGACTCTCAGCGATCACGACTGACTGATCCAGCCTCTGCTTCTCAGCCAACTTTTTTAGCTATTCAATTTCATAGAGCGCGTTAGAATACAGCGCGTGCATGTGCGAGAAGACACGTTCCAAGGTGTGTACCCTCTCGCGAGCCGCATTGACTTTCATCCCAGCAACAACCATGTGGCTCAAGTGAGACATACCCAGCATAAGTACTTTAAACCCTTGTCCATACACCCTTCTAGCGTATCCTCCTCGGGCTTTGGAGCACAATCCATCAGCCAGCTATGACGCCTGCTTATATGCTTCCTCGAAGCATACTCCACGTCAATCTCTTGGTGCCAGACCTGTGAACCCATCTTCACCAAGTCTGGTGAAAACAGGCTTATCCGTGCACCCGGATGAAGCTTCCCCGTTCAGGAATCACGCCAGGGCCACCCTTCACGATTGCCACCATCCTCGGGTTTTCATTTGTAGCCTTCCCCTTGTCACTAATAGCCGACCCTTTATTGCGAAACCCTTTATTGTGAAACGGCTCAACGGGGTCTGGAAGTAAAGGAGGAAGTGAATTATCGAAAGGACCCTCCAACACTTCTGGTTGTGGCCTAGAGCAAGACGGTGAAAAACTCGAACTACAAGAAATATGGCCAGTACCGCGACCACTCTCAAGCGAAACAACAATGGGGCATTCAGATTCTACAGCCTCAGACGAATCTTCACTTGAGCCTTTTACCAGAACGGTCCCACGCGAATCAGCACCAGCAGAAGCTGCCATTGCAAGGCACACCAGATGGTCATTCAGAGTTTTGACTTGCGCATCACTAAGGTTTGATATGTCTACAACTCTTGCAAACCGCGAGTACTCTTTCTCCAATCCAAAAACATCAGTCTCCCCCCCAAAATAGTACTTCTGCAAGAACTTGAAGTCATCAGGCAGACTAACGAAGCAAACCGGCGACATCATCTTACAGATAGCATTACTTTTCAGCCGAGGAGAAGTCAGCAGTTGAATTACCTGCGGAGTCACGTTGACACCTGCCTCCTTAGCACTGTGCATAATCATGAGGATGATCCTATATCCATTAGGCCCCAGCTGAGCCGGAGGAATCCTTAGAAGATCTAGGAACTCCAAAATCACGTCCAGAACTGGAAGGCGCACTCCGGTTTAAACCATCCCACGATGCAAGCAGATGAAATCGACCAGAGGCAACATTGGCATTTGGTCACCCGTCAGAACATACAACGGCAGGTCCTCAGGACTCCAAACTTTGTACGAATTTCAGCAAGGTCGGGCTCGGATATCAATCTGTCTTTGAAAAACTCTAAGCCCTTGGCCAAGATTGTGTCGTCAAGAAGGTTTTGTTGTGCCATGAAGAAGATGAACAATCTTTTCTAATCAGAGCAATATCTTCGAAAGCAAAGAAAGTAGAAGAGTCAGGCTCTACACTGCAGATGACCTAAATAAAAGGTGAGTTCCAGCCTCTTTTTCGTTGAACCAACGCACGTTCAATTAATGCAGCACACGACTCAAGCAACGATTCAAAATCAATCATCATGAGCGGCGCATCCTTTCAAGAGATGACATAGCCAACCGATGTGACGTTCCACAAACTCGGTGGGAGTAGCTGATGATACATAAAAATGATCACACCTTAAAGCCAAACACATGTCATGATGATCTCGAGGAAATACGGGCCCCAGCATCAGCCCAACAGTGATCCGGCCCTAGCGGTTCTAAGCCCGCTCAATTTTGTCCGCCTGGCGAACCCGAACTCTCATAGCATGCTAGGCCCACACATCTCACATCTATCCTCAATACCCATACATCCTACTAAGGCAAGTATCTCGAGGATCAGCTTCACATGGGCAACTACAACTGCCTTCTGCCTCCAACCAAGAAGCAAATATCATAGTACACTCCACTTCGGAAAACTTTCTTCTACCGATTACTTTCGCATTGGGAACTATCTCCCGCGTATCTTGAAACATGGAACTTCCCTCCTACAACACGACTCCTAATTAGAGAAGGATTTCCATGAAGATTTACTTCCTAAACTACGCCTACGATGACTTGGTAAAACCAGGACTCATTGTACTATAAATAAGACATGAGGTTGGTAAGCTAAGGTACGCTACAAATTTTCTGTTACAACATTACACCTTCCTCGGATTTCTATCTGACTTTAGCATCGGAGTACCACCGGCCACCACAACGGTGGTCCGTGGCTCACGTGTGGTACTTGTGCAGGTCAGCAGGAAATGGGTCAAAGAAGGGAGCCAAAAATGACGGCATCGCTAACTTTTCACCCACACATCATGTTTTTCTAGCTAACATTACAGGTGTTACTGAATCTACATCTTACTCCCAAGCTATACTCGATCCAAATTGGTAGATGGTAATGCAAGCTGAATTTGATGCCTAACAAGATAACCATATTTGGACACTTGTCCCCTTGTCGCATGGTCACCAGCCTATTGGGCGCAAATGGTTGTACAAAATCAAGTATCAATTTGATGGCGGTTGATGAGTGTTATAAATTTCTCCTAGTTGCTAAAGGTTACACTCAAATTGAGGGGGTTTATTATATAGAATTTTTTTCTCAAACAGCCAAGCTCACTATCGTTTGTTGTTTACTTGTTGTAGCTACTTTCTGCAATTGGTATCTTCATCATCTAGATGTCCATAATGCTTTACTTCATTGTGACCTTGATGAGGAGGTTTACATAAAAAACTTAACAATACGTGTTGTTTGAAGGCGATCAGACGGGAGTAGGATGGAGTTCGGTGAGTTTTTGCCGAATTTTGGGTGTTCACCGGATTTAATTTGTCGGTAAGTATTTTTCCAGTTTTTTGCTAGTTTGCTCACCTTTGAGTCTGCCTTGCAGTTTAAAAAAAATTCTTTGGTCTCGCATTCGCTGTTTCGCAAGTTGGGAGCTTCGATCGGTAGGATTTGGGTTCCAAACACCCATTCCGCTCAGGTGAGTGTAACTATAATATTTACCTTGAGAAATATTGATTTTAAATCTTGAATTTAATTTGTACATTATGTCGTCGATTGTGTATAATTGAATACAAGTTTGAAATTCGGGGTTTTTGGAGTTCGATTTTTGTGTTGGTTCTTTTGTGAATGAATTTATGTATTGGGCTTTCTGAAAGCATGATATACATGAATGAAATAGAATGGTGGTTGAATTTGGGTGTGATTAGGCTTTGATGTAATGGCAATGGCTTGTATGTTGTGTTTCACCGTAAATTGCCGAGTCTTGAGCATGTATGATAGTTCGACTCAAATGACTTTATTGTGGTAAATTGGGTCATGTTGATACCCTAGCATAGCCGTGGATTTATGAAAATTTCCTAACAAATTATGGTTACACATCTGTTACTTTAGATTCTGTATAGACTCGTAATATGTGCATGCTGATATTAGTGTAAGTGTTTTTACCCCGCTGTAATGCTTATTCTGTCGATGCTTAGGAGCTTGCTCGCATCGTGAGTTTGATGGTGCTTGAGATGACTCGCACCTACATACATTGAGGACGTTATTGCATGTTGCAAGCTTGCTGAGGTGTGGTGAGCTCCCGCACACACTTGCCACTAGAGAGTGCAGTAGGACATGTTCCGGAGGACGTGCTTTGGAGATTACTCGCTTTCCCTCCCAGCGCACTTGAGTTGGATTTGTGTTAGGTTGGCAGTGTTAGGCCAGACGTTCGGGACGTTTAAGTTTGTATCTGGGCATATGGCACCCCATTAGGATACAAACAAGTCCGAAGTGGTACTGGTGCACGTTGTGGGATGTGTTTGGGTGAGACACATTCATAGGGTATGCGAATACCTACGATATGAAACACTTACGTATAAATTTTATGGTTTCGACTTTCGACTTGATTACCATACCTAGGAGACTATGCAGGATTACAATATTTTTTTTGCCTTCATCACTTGATAGTTACCATGTTTGAATCACCTTGAATGGGGATATCTCTTGGCAGTGATGCACAGGTTCGGTTTTGATAATATAACATTTCATCTAGTCTCCAACTGTGTTACACACTGTGGTTTTTCGGTATTGTTGCAAGACAAATATGATGGACATTTTTATTCATTTAGAGGTCTTAGACAAGGAGATCCACTTTTTCCTCTTATTTTTGTTATTGCTGTGGAAGGTCTAAGCAGAGGGCTCAAGCAGGCTTTTCGTAGGGGTGAAATTGCTTTTTATCATACCCCTAAGGCATGCACTCCGATTACTCATTTATTATGTGCTGATGACTCCTTAGTATTTTTGAATGGTAGGAAATAGTCGGTGGAAGGATGCATAAACTTCCTTAACAAATATTGCAGGGCGTCAGGGGAGAAAATTAATATTTGCAAAAGTTCATTTATGATGGATGAAAAAGTTCGGGCAGAAAGAATGGTGTTTGTGAAACAATGGACTGGTTTTTGTTTCAAGACGTCTCCTTTTACATACCCTGGAGTGCCCATATATCAAGGTAAATGTAATTTTTTTATTTTTTATTTTGATACTTTGTTGAATAAAATACAACAAAGGATTCAAGGTTGGAAGGCTAGATTGTTGTCTCCAGGGGGAAAATTAATTCTTATTAGACATGTGCTTCTCTCGATGCCAATTTATACCATAGCTGCAATGTGTGTGCTCGTAAAAGTGCTGAATAATATTCAAAAATTGATGTAGATGTTTTCTGGGGGGGATCACGAAGGAAGACATAAACAGAAACTGGTTGCTTGGGATAGACTGAGTGTCCCAAAGGAAGATGGGTCTAAATGTACGAAGCTTAGATTGTGTGATAAAAGCTTTTCGGATTAAAACTTTGTGGAACTTGACAAGTTCTAACTCTTTATGGGTAACATTTATGAGAAGGAAATATTTAAATGCGTGAGTTCCTATCAGGATGCAAGAGGTAAAAGTTGGTGCTTCCCCTTTCATGAAAGAGTTGATTGAATTCAAAATTGTATGGTTGATCACTCTACCTAGAAAATCAGTAAGGGATATGTCCGTTTTTTTTAATGAACATTGGGTGGAGGATGAGATTTTTTACTGTACTAGTTCAGTTGCAACTGAAAATAGATGGCCTTTTCTTAGGCAAATGCATAGATAAAATTTCAGGTCTTTGGATCCTGTGCTGCAGAGAAAAGCCCAAGATCTTTATACAAAAAGAGTGTGAGGAGAGAAGGGTGGCAAAGATGTTAGAATTTGAATTCCAAATAACGATGAAAATTTTTCTATAAGCTCAACATGTGAAACTCTTCAGTGTACGGGTCAACAAGAGCAATTTTGGAAATGGCTTTGGCATCCGTTACTACCTACTAAAATATCCATTTTCATTTGGAAGATCATTGACAGAGCTTTACCTGTGGACGGGGAGATAAAAAGAATTGGTTTTCAATTAGCATCTAAGTGTAGTTGCTGCATTAAGTCTGGCGATGAGACTACCAAACACCTTTTCTTGGAAGGAGAATTATCCAAGAGAGTGTGGCAGCACTTCGAGTTGGTTTTGATATTCATATGCACAGACCGGTAGAGGTGTATACTATGCTTACTGTTTGGTTCAAAAGGGAGAAACTTTATCTCATTCAGGTATTTTAACTCATCTCACCCCGCTTTTTATTCTATGGGAAATCTGGATTCAAAGGAACAAAAAACTATATGAAGGTAAGGAGTGGTCTACAAATTATGTGATTATTAAAGTTTATCATTGAATTAGATGTGTTTCCAAATTATTTTATTCCCAAGAAAAGGGAAGGCAAGGGAATACCGATGCGTAAGCTAGGTATACAAATTAAGAAGGTGGTGGAAGCCCCTATACGGGTAGTTTTTTGGACTTTCCCCTCGAGAAGATGGTTGGTGCTTAATGTGGATGGGTCTTGTATAGATAAAGTAGCGACGGGTGGATTTGTGACCAGGAATGCTGAAGGTGGTTTTGTGGCAGCAAGTTCTTTGGGGATGCTTCTAATAATGTGGGGGAAACAAGGGCTTTATTAGAAGGTTTGAGATATTGTAGACTGAATGGGATCCGTAAATGTATAAATTAAAACAAGCTCTATGCTAGCTAAGAAATGGTTCTTTCAGGAAGCAAATATTTTGTGGTTCCTTAATGAGTGGTGGAGGGAGATAGGAGAAATTAGTAACTCTATGGAATATCATTGTATTCATGTCTTCAGGGAGACGAACTCAGTGGCGTATGCTTTGGCAAGGTTGGTTCAATCTGAAAATATCTCACGAAATTACTCGTGGGAGATCCTCCCGCTTAAACCTAAGGCCTTGCTTATGCTGGACAAAAGCAAGACAGCCTACTTGAGAAAATCTTGATGAAGTTTGCTTGCTGTTACATCAAGGTAACACTACAGCTGTTAGAATTATGGAATGTAAGGACAAAAGCAAGTATGTTTCCAGGACATGCTGGCTAGAATAGGGACGTGCAAAGCTGTATGCAGGTGGAGGTGTTGGCTGTTGATGCTAGAGGAACGTAGGCAGCAATACGTGAAGCATGAGGACAGACTAATGCAGGTCGTATGCAGGATTTTGAGCAGACGTGCTTGCTGTCTGTGTTGGATTGGTAGAATGGAGCAGCTGGAATTGGCTATTTCTGATCATGAATGTCTGCTATGACTCATCAAGTGTGGTTTGGGAAGCTTGCAGATTAATATATTGTGGAGTTTCTGTTGATTGAGAAGTTTTGGCAGGTTCTCTTGGAAGTTAAAGCTTCAAAACTTTGTTTTTATTTGAGTATTTAATTGTCATTTTGGTTTTTAAGTCTTTCCCTTTGGTGAACAAGGTCTATAGTTATGGTCTAAACCTTTTGGTGAATAAGGCCTAGACCTCTTAAGTGATTTAGGCCTAGACCTATAGTATGTTAAGTCATGTTTTTTATTTGGTTAGTAAGGTCCGTTTCCTAGGTGATTTTATCTGGTAAAGTCGTAATGTACTCGCGAAAGGTGTAAAAGGTTTTTTGCTATAGTAATAAAGGTCTGGCATCCCATAGCTGCCTTTCCCCCTGGAGGTTTAATTAAAAAAAAATGTGGAAAAGCATAAAATTTTCATGGGTTCTATTTGACCTAAAATATCCAAATTGAAGTTTCTACCTAAACAAAGAGTATCAAATCAAGCAAGTAAATTTTAAAATAGTAGATGTTTTTATTTAATTTCAACACATTCTATACTTTGTGTGGCGTTGAATTTGATTGGTATGCTTTGTGCTAGCATGATATGGTTTTGCAACTTGCAAATTAACAAGCTGAAAGTTGTTTCTTGCAAGAAGTTGTAAGTTGCAAGGTTCTTCAAGTTTTGTTAGGTAAAAAAAATAAAAAAAAATATTATACTTTCAAGAGTAGTTTGATTAAAATTAATAATAATAATAAATATTAAACAAATAAATTCAGGACGGGACGGGATATGCGGGATTGAAAATCTCCATCCCGATCCCATCCCACTTTAGATCGAGATGGGTTTGATCAATCCTAAGCAGGAACAAATCGGGACAGGATCAGGATCGCCGGATGGGATGCCTACTTCTAGCTCCATCTAAGCAGCTACACTCAATACCTCAAGGCTAATCAAGACGGAATACATGTGCTTGTAGTAATCGGGCGAAAACTAAAAAAAATAAATCTAATTAGTGAATCGATCTTGAACCCACAAACTCTCATGAGAAGTAATTGTCTGACCAACTAAGCTACAACTGGTTGACATAAGAGATTTCATTGTTATAGCATAAACCTATGATAAAAAAAAATTTGGGGGGGGGGGGGGGGGTGACACGTTGCCTAATAAATCACTAAAATTTATCACAGATCTCATTTACATGAACGATTTAATTGATGTCTCTATTAAGAGATCTAAACTTACATGGTCTAATAAATGAACAAGGTTAGCAAATATTAAAGAGAATTTAAGCGAATTTTGTTGTCAAGTTCTTCAATCCAATTATACCCTTATTAATTGCTCGGATGGTTGATACTTATGTTTCTAAGAATCGCGCTATTGTTTTCTATAAGACCAGAGGGGGCAAATAGTATTTCATTGAAATTAATTTGGTTTTGAGAATCTTTTATGGAAGTATATGATTTTGAAGATTCGCGGTTAAACGTGTGGGGGAATGGCTTTGCAACTATAAAAAAGTTGATTACAAGTACGTAGTTCTATATCACAGTGTTTAATTGATTAATTACTTTACTGGAGAAGCCTAGTTGACTGGGGTAGCCTGGAGGTTTTTTTCAAACTTTCAATTTCGCTTGAAATCAATTTAAGACAAGCGGGCTTTTAAAAAAGTGTATAAAAGCTAGATCAAATACCATTTAGAGGAAACAAGTTGATATACACCTTAGATTTCAAAAGCCCGATATTTAAGTTCTTAAGCATGCAAGTTGTAACGACCCGATCCGCACAGTAACATATTGTCCGCTCTGGGCCCAACCAGCCCGCACGGCTTTAAAACACGTGTTACTATGGGGATCCAACCTCGCACATAAGTAGCACATCCCCCTTTCGTACTCAGGCGATGTGGGACTATCTCCCCCCTTTGTAGCTTGCCAACCCTTTTGGGCCTAGGTCTATTTGGCTCCAACCCTCACCCTCCCCCTCAGGCCCGCCCACACAAGGGTCTCCACACAAGTGGTAAGTTAGACTGAAGCGAAACTCACACATGGGATCAAAACCCACAAATGGGTTCAAGTTGAGCAAATGGAACTTTCCATTCTAATGATGTTCTTTGCTCAAATACAATTCCTTCCTCAGTCAATAGATGATCAATCTTCTACCTCAATGTGAGGTGAAGTGGCTGAGAATATCACTTTCCAATGGAGGCTTAAACCAAATCGAACTTTTCTTCAAACTTCTACGACTTATCTCTCTTCAACATGAAACCCAAGAATGATTATGAAAAATGTGTGAGATGTGAAACAATTTAAGGGGTTCAAGTCCTTACATATAGAGTATGACCTCTTTAAATTAATACGATCTGTTGCACACTAATCTATTAACTAGCGAGGTTATTAATTTGTAAAACATCTATTTAAAAAAAATTATGCCACTACTTCTAGGTTTAGAAAGTCTTCATCATGCTAATTTAGTCTTATATATTTATTGTTTATAAGTTACCAATGAGTTTGGTATACATCTCCACTATAACGAGTAATAGAACAAGAACTTGCAACTGCCATTGATCAACTTCCAATCCATCACCCAATGTCTATTAATGCGCTCTTAAATCCAGAGGAGAGGCAAAAAATCGCCCATGAGGAAATACCGGATGAACATCTCATAACAGTTGCATTGTCATGATGTACTGTTTTACAAGCACGCAACTTAATACCCTGCTTTATAGTCGTAGTAAAGAATAAGTAGGAATCATTCTAGAGTGGGTATTTGAAGGCTCGCTAACTAACACTAATGGTAACGAAAAGACAACTAACAAACTAAATAAGAAAATGTTAGGAGATTGGATTTTCTAATTTTAAACTAAGAAATACTAATAAGATTACTACAAGAATAATAAAAACTTAAGGGAAGTAGATGATGAGAAATTAGCTAAGGGTTTTATCTCCACACACCAAACATATGTTCACGAACTAAACTCTAATAATTCATTTACTAACTCGTGAATGACAATGTGCAATATTAACCGTGACCGCACTGCATTTAACCTTATTATTTTCCCATATTCGTTGTGTTAAACACAATGTCGCTTTCAAGATATCTAATCAGGAATCACAATTTAGATAAACAATCCAAGATCATTATGTTCTATGGAAAATATGAACACTACCTAGGCAATTACAAGTATGAACAACTTGGAAACGTGGTAGAAAGGAAGGAAAAAAACGCTCTGAGGCGATTTCAAGGGCAACACTGGAATTCATTAACTGCGGGCTGTATCTCTTAATCTTAGCCGTTCCAAGTTTGTGGGAATTAATCTCATACGTTCAAGTTTAGGGGCGGCTAGGGTTCATGGCTGCTGGTTGTCCCCTGCGGTTGGCAGGTGATAATCACATAATTATTAAATTTTTGTGTTTTTGTAAAATGTGGAGTTGTAATGAAGAAACAGAGAAAAATACAATGAACAAATCTCAGACGGTGACTTCAGAGGAAGTGGAGGTGAAAATAGCCTAAGCCCATAACCTAAACTCAAAACCAAACCCATAAACTCAAACCCAAAGAATATTCTCCCATTTATCCCATATTCATATTTGATTTTACCTTGATTCACTCCATGAATCATCCCTTTATCTCATCTCTATTCATTTTGTTCATTATCTATAAATACAATAGAAAATGAATGTGAAAGGGGAGGAAGAGAAGGGAAGAAAAAAAAAATATAAGAAGATCAAACCCTCTTCCTTCACAAAGTGATTTTCATCACACCCATCTCATCACCATCCATCTCTCACTCCCTCTCTGTCCAGTCCATCTCTCCCTCTCCCTATTCCATCACGCCACACAGCCACCACCACCACCGAGCACCACCATCATCTTTCACGCACCACATAAAGCAACAGATCACGCTCTTCTCCCTCTCCCTGTTCCATAACGCCACACAGCCACCACCACCACCGGAGCACGACCCCCCTGTCCTCTCTTCTCCACCTCGCCTTCCTTCCTCTGATCAACCTCGGACTAGCTCGCACACCACCACCGAGACAGGAGCAGCAAATAGGGAGCACCCCCTGTTTCTCTCCCCCGCTCTCGTCTTTCTCTCTCTCGCGAGGCAGTCACAACGCCACAAACCAGAACCAGAGGATCTTCTCCATCCTCCAATCTCGGTCGGGTGCCCTGAGCATCACCGGATCCTCCGGTCTCTCTCTCAACAACGCTCCTGCTTCGGTGGAGTTTCCCACCTCTCTGTTCAAATCGAAGAAAGAGCTTGCGAGGAGCGAAGAGCAACCCTGCCGAAGTCGTTCGAAGGGAGAAAGAGCTCGCGAGGAGCGAAGAGGAAGCAACAGCAACATAGCGTCTCGCTGGAGAAGAAAGCGCAGGAGTTTTAGGCGGGAACCAACTGTTTTGAAAACAGTTGGCTATTTGCACCCCCTGTTTCATGCTGAGCACCCCGAGCTTGCTGTGTACCGCCTGGATTCACTGCTGAGTACCACCGCACCGAGGCGACTACAAATCAAAAGGGTTTTACAATTTATTTTAATTTATTTTACTGACTTAAATGCTGAATTGATAATTACAATTTTAATTCAGAAATTTGATAAATTGCTTTCACCTTTCATGTTCGATTAAAACTTGATATGTTTGGTAGTTAGATTCATATTTTATCAATATTCAAAGCATGTGCTAACAAATATTGAGCTTGAACTTTGATTAAGTGTGCCCTAAAAAGACACTTAATGTTTGGTAAGAGTTTATTTGCTTGAAATAAATTGTTCATGTTTGACAGAAACTTGATATGATTGGAATTGGATTTTAATGATCACATCTTCGGTGTAAGCAAGGGATCCTCATCCATCTTTTCCTTTTATTTTATTTTTCTTATTTTTTATTTATTTTTAGTTTAGTTTTAAAAACACTGTAACCCCATTTTTTTGTAAATTAGTTTAGATAAATTCTAAAATTCAATTGCATCCACTTCACTCGTGGGATCGACCCGTACTTGTCGTTGTCTACCAGTTAGACACCGTGCACTTGCGGTTATTACAGTGGGTCAAATTAGCCTGTTTATTTAGGTCAGTTAAACCCGCAACAGCAGGGAAGAAGACGGCCAAGCAAAGCGCTCTTTTGCAAACGTTTTAGAAAAAATGATAAAGGATGATCTAGAGGATAAGCTGACGGATTCTACGAGTTTTAGAAAAGAAGGATGTCCGGCCTTCTCTTGATTCGATACGAGACTCCGTTCACAAATCTTGGTGGATTTTCGGTGAGTTTATTATGGGTCTTATAGATCAAAGGCATGTAGTGGTTTATTTACAATCGGAAGATGAACTTATAAAAGTGCTTCCAAAGGATTCGTTCACCATTCGGGGCGTGAGATATAAGATCTTTCGTTGGCATTCGGGCTTTAGCCTTCGGGCGGATCCGGAGTTGGCCCCAATATGGATCGAACCCCCCAACCTTCCCTTCGCTTTTTTTTTTCTACCAGCAATCATGAAGGCGATTGGAAAATCAATTGGCAACTTTCTTAGGATTGATGATGGTACATGGTATTTTGCTCGCCCAAAGGTTGCACGTATGTGCGTTGAAATGGAGATAACCAAACCTTTACCTCATAGGATTTGGCTTGAGAGTCCGAAATATGGCGGTTATTGGCAAAAACTAGAATACCCAGGGTTCAAATATTGTGACCACTGTTCGTTGATTGGGCATGAGAAAGACTATTATAGAAAATTGATGGCGAATATCACAAAGAAGGTACGAATTCATAAAAGACCAAACTTCATCAAAATCAAAATAAGGAGAATCAAGGACAAAGCGTGAAGAGGCAAATGTATGTCCTGGTTAATAAAAAATCGATGGCAACAAAAGAGAAGATAGGGACTAGTGGGGCGAAAGATTCACAAGGCGCTGAAATTATAAGTAAACAAGAAGAAAGAGATATTAAACTATCATGTGCGGGGGAAGCCGACAAAATTAGTTTGGAAAATAAATTTGGCACTTTAGTTGATGATAATGAGGATAAGGAATTGGGTGAAGTTGATGGGGAAACAATAAAAAATCAGGAAGGTACTCAAAGGGAGGATAAAGACAACAATGCGAATAAAGAAACCAATGCGGAGGAAGGCATCCATCAATTTGAAAATACACAGGACATTCTAATGAGGGATGGATACACTAGCAGTGAAGCTGAAAATGCAATGAATCACAAAAATGGGGATGAGGCAAACTCTGTCGAAGGAAACATAGTGCTGCCCCATTATGGATTGTTCCTTTCGTGGGAGACAGCAGTTTCGAAAGTGCTCAAGCTAGAAAGATTCCAGCTGAAACAGGGGAGGTTATAGTCAGCTAATACGGACAGAACATGACAGAATTGGATGGTAAAACAGGGCTGATATCGGTGCAGAACAGGATCACAAATCTGTCGTGATTGCTGTAGGTGGAGATTTACTGGAAAATACAGGTTCGCGGGGAACAAATTCAGCCAAGAAACATGCCGAAAATCTCTTCGAGCAGCAGCAGCAGTTGGCTGGAAATAAACAGTCCAAGAAGGTGACATTCGATAACGACAAAAACCTTGAGGAAGCGCTAAATGATCAAAATAGCCAGGCACAAGCGGTAGTTATCAAGCCGGACGGGAGAAACTATGTCTGATGATGAGTCTGATGCATATACAATCTCTATGAATTTGGTTGATCCGGGTTATCAAACTGATGAGGTCAAGACAAAAGGTAAAAAAAAGAATTCAAAAAACGGAGAGTGACGAGAAACATGACTACCCCAGGTGCTAGTAATGATAGATAATATCATGTATTGGAATGCACGGGGGGTTGGTAACCGGGCTACCCGTTGCAGATTAAAAAGCTTGTTAAAGATAACAATGTAAAGTTATTAGCCATTGCGGAACCTACGGTCCAAGAATCAAGACACATGGAGATTGCAGGCAAGGTGAGTTTTCCTTGTTTTGCTTCGAATGAGGAGAAAGGCGGAAAAATCTGGCTTTTCTGGGATAATCACCTACATGTGGAAGTTTTGTCTTGAACGAATCAACTTATTCAGTGTAAGGTATTTATCCTTTTTTCCAATACCGCTTTCTAAATTTCTTTTGTATATGCAAAATGTAAAATACAGGAGAGACACGGGTTATGGGAGGACATGGAGAACATTGCTATGGGATTAAATGAACTGATAATCACATAATTATAACATTTTTTACCTCTTATTATATTTTTGTTAATCCTTGTTTTATTTTATTTTAAATTAATTATAAAAATTTTGTGTTTTTGTAGAATTCCGAGCAATAACGAAGAAATCAAAGAAAAATGCAATGAATAAATCACATACGGTGACTTCAGAGGAAGTGGAGGTGAGAATAGCCTAAGCCCATAACCTAAACTCAAAACCAAAACCAAATCCGTAAACCCAAACACAAGGCCAAACCCAATCAAACCCAAAGCATATTCTATTAATTATCCAAGATTCTAGTTTGATTTAAGCCTTAAATCACTCATTGAACCCTCCCCTTAACTTGTCCAAGTTCATTTTCTCAAACCCAATCAAACCCAAAGCATATTCTCTTAATTATCCAAGATTCTAGTTTGATTTAAGCCTTAAATCACTCATTGAACCTACCCCTTAACTTGTCCAGGTTCATTTTCTTAATTCTCTATAAATGCAATAGAAATGAATAAGAAAGGGGAGGAAGAGAAGGGAAAGAAAAAAATATAGAATACCAAAACCTCTTCTTCACAATTTGTGATTCTCATCACCATCCCAACCAAGCAAAATCACTACCCACAGCCTATCCATCTCTGTTTTCTCTCCTTCACTCCACCGAAACAGGGGCGTGACAACCCTGTTTCACTTCATCTTCAACCACGCACCACCACAGAGACTTAAATCAAGTTGACGCTACTAGCACCCAGTGGACCTTGTCGAGAGCACCTCGGATGAGAAAGATCAGAACTATTTGTACCCACTGGGATCTGCTGAGCCACACTGGACCTGATTCTGTTTGCACCCTGCTGAATGCTCTGTAACACCACAGTGAATTAAGTCTCAAACTCTAGAATTAATTTCATTTTACTTTATTATTCCATGATTAATATTAATTGATTCACGATTTATAATATTTTACTTTCACCTAATATTTCATGCATCTTAGGTTGTTAGAAAAATATTATGTTATAAATCAAGCATGTTTTAATTGAATAATTAAACTTGTGATTAATTGTGCCCTAAAAAGACAATTAATGCTAGGAGTTTATACATTGCTAGAGTCATTTATTTGAAATTGGAATAATAAGAAAAATTGAATATAATTTTAGGAGCTTGAAAAATATTTTGCAAATTGTGGTTTCCCTCCAACTATTTTCTTTTATTTATTGTTATTTTTATTACTTTTGTTTAACTCGGATTTTACACTGTAACCCCCATTTTCTCCAAATTAGTTTATGTAAATTATTAAATTTAATTTAATCCACCTTCCTCGTGGGATCGACCCGTACTTTCTGTTGTCTACCAGTTAGACACCGTGCACTTGTTGTTATTACAAGTGGGTCAAATTAGCCTGTTTATTTAGGCTGGTTAAACCCGCAACAAGTTTTTGGCGCCGTTGTCGGGGAAGGTAGCAGTGTAATTGAATTTAAGATTTATTTTGTTAAGTTCTTTTTACACTCATTTCGTGTTATTTGTTTTATTTTGCAGAATACACGCTTCTTGAGAAAATTGGACGATCCTGCAACCATCAAGCAAATTTTAATTTTAATTTTAAATATATTTTAATTTTTTTTATTTTGTGAGGAGAGTTTTAATTTTATTTTCACCTCTTTTTACGAGTGTGTGGTGTAATCATTTTTGTAAACTCTATTGTTTTCCATTTTTAATCACCTAAAAAAAAGAACCCAAAATTTTCCAAGTAAAAAGAAATTATAGGGAAACAATTTTAATTGTTACCCAATAATTTTTTTTATGATTTAGAAATCCGACTTCTAAGACCAAGACCAGTAATTTGATTGCATATGCTTGTGTGCTGATTGAAACGGATAAAAAGAAGTCGGACATTTTTTTTAATTGTGCTAACTTTTTGTGCAGAACGGAATACTTACACTGGAAGTACTTCTATCACACGCAATGTATTAACGACCTGACTGTTTTGTGTAATTGTTTGAAATTGTGTGATTGGTTGTTTAATTTCTGTAATTGTGGATGCTAAACTTTAGTAATTCATAATAAGCAGACCCAGCTTCTAAATAGAAACTGGTGGGACTTGATATCCCCACCTCATCACTCCAGTTATGTGCAACCAATAGCCAAACATAATTAAAATCAGTTAGCAAGTTAGATAGAGTCATCTTTTAGGTACGATGTTCATAGGACAACAAAAACCAAGGTGAATCCAATAATTTTTGTGTTGAACAAAGCTAAAAGTGACGATGGGTTTAATCATTCAATGAACTCTGAGAGGCCACTGCCACAAGGGTAATTTACTCGGTACGCTGAGTCATAAGTAAGCTATGATCCACAAGAAGAATTGGTGTAACTAACAGTTTTGGGTTAGGAACACAAGCCTCAAGTGTACATTTAACATCACATCATTCTCACATCTATTGGCTTACAGAGCGGTAGCACAAGGAAGTACTTAATTGGACCACTGTGACCTCCTTCTCTTGTGTGATAATCCGGTTTCTTTGAAACAAAACTCTAGCCTACTGATTTTGAACTTTGTGGTGTAAAGTATACACTCTTAGGATCATCTTGTAGCACCCATTGCTCTGATATAAAGATTACATAAGAAATAATATGTCCCCCAAAGATAAAAAGATAATTAATCCCAAAAACACTGATTGCTTAGGGAGGCATTTTTTCTTGTGCATCAATCTGTTGCTGATTGTGTTTGAGTCTGTGCGTGATTTTTTTTAAGGTTAGTAAACATTTCAAACCTCACTTGGTGTAGACCTGTTTATGCATCTTTGGGAACGAGATTCGAGAGGTAGACTAATTCGAGAGGATCCTGTAGAGTTGTCTGAAGTCCCCATTGACCTTCTAGAATCTTTCTCCTTGTCGATTGAGACCACTGAAATGGCTGGGGAGAGAGCATTTAAGGATTATTTCTCTCCACGTTCCAATAACACCCCATCTTGCATTGTCTTACTCGAGACCACTGCAAGTAGCTTTGAGCTAAAACCATCAATTATCCACCTTTTGCCATCCTTTTATGGTCTAGAAAAAGAGGATTCCTATCTTCATGTCAATGAGTTTCTTGACATTTATGCTACTGTGAAATATCCCAATTTTTCTGATGATTTAGTTCGTCTTAGGCTGTTCCCCTTTTCTTTAAAAGATAGGGCGAAGTCATGGTTAAACTCCTTAGAAACTGGAACCATCGACACTTGGGATGCCCTATCAGGAAAATTTTTGACAAAATATTTTCCTATTCATAAAACAAATGCCATCCAAAGAGATATATCTAATTTTCAATAGAAAGAGGGTGAACATTTCTATGAATGTTGGGAAAGATTCAATGAACTCATTGCTAGGTGTCCCCATCACGGCTTTGAAAAGTGGCGCTTGGTTCAATACTTTCAAGACGCGTTAACCCCTCAAAACCGTCGAATGATTGACGTCACTAGTGGTGGGTCACTTATGAAGATGAGTCCTAATGAGATTTGGGAATTCTTTGAAGCTATTTCTGAAAATTCTCAACAATGGGATTATTCAAGAAAAGACTCGGATAGGCGAAAGGGTGGTTTGTATGGGATACATCATCTACTCCTCATCTTCCTCCTTCTTCAAGGTTGGAAGCAGTTGTAATGACAATGGCACAGAAGATTGATGCATATGTGGAAAAGTCTCAGCCATCAGTCCAAACCAATGTTCCATCCGAGGTTTGTGCTGCATGTTCAAGTTCTAGTAATTCCACATCAGATTGTCACTTGATAAATCAGTACCCTGCTTATTTTGTTGAGCAAGTCAATGCATTCAATACCTTTAGGCAATCTGGTTATAATCCACACTCAAATTTTTACAATCCAGGTTTAGCCAAACACCCTAATCTCTCATGGGCCCATGGTCAACATCAAGGAATCCCAATTGTTATCCCTCAAGCTCCTCGAGCTCCAATTCCTGCTAATAGGCTTCAATTCAATCAAGATGTATCTCCCTCTAACACTCAGAGTTTATAGGATACATTGAACCAATTTATGCATAGAACAGGAACCATGCTCGAACAGAATTCTTAGGCAATCATCGAACTAAGAGCTACTTCTCAACAACAATCTCAAGCCATCCAAAAGCTTGAGATGACTGTGAGTCAAATAGCAAAATCCTTTCCTGAAAGAGAAGCAGGAAGATTCCCTGGTCAACCCATTCAAAATCCTAAGGGCCAATTCGAAATAGGCAGTGCATCTCAGCCACGCAATGAAGATGTCAAATCTATCATCACCCTTAGAAGTGGAAAACAAGTTGACAACCAAATTAGAATGGCTAATTTGATTGATCATGAATCCCAATCCACGCCAAAGCAAGTCACACCTCCATCTGAGAAGGAGGCTGATAAAGCCTCATCTTCTCAAGAGGATCATCATCTTGACTCTGATCCCACCAAGGCATCCTATATGCCTAGAGCACCATTTCCATCGCGGTTAGTTTCGGCGAAGAAAGGAACAAATGCCAACGATATAATGGAATTTTTTAAACAAGTTCAAATCAATATTCCATTACTCGAGGCCATTAAGCAAGTTCCCTCTTATGCCAAGTTTTTGAAGGATTTGTGTACACAAAAGCGAAAACTGAATGTGCACAAAAGAGCCTTCCTAACTGAGCAAGTCAGCTCCATCCTTCAACACAAAACCCCACCTAAGTACAGAGATCCTGGTTGCCTGGCTATTTCATGTGTGCTTGGTAATCATATGATTGGGAAGGCACTGTTAGATTTAGGGGCAAGTGTTAATCTATTGCCATATTCAGTATATGTGCAATTGGGTCTTGGTGAGTTGAAAGCAACTCAAGTGACACTGCAATTGGCAGACAGATCTATCTAAGTCCCCCGCGGTGTGATAGAAGATGTGATCATTAAGGTTGAAAATTTTTATTTCCCTGTGGACTTCATAGTCCTTGACACACAACCTGTTCACAACCTCTCTAGTCACATTTAAGTTATTTTGGGTCGTCCATTTTTGGCCACATCCAATGCTATCATTAACTGCCGAAATTGAATCATGAAATTATCATTTGGTAACATGACCGTCGAACTCAACGTATTCAATGTAAGTCAACAACCTCTCGAGTCTGAGGTTTCCTTTGAGGTTAACATGATTGAGAGTTTGGCAGGACATTCATTTCCTCAGTTTAATGATCCTTTAGAGGCTTGTTTGACTCATTTTAATTTAGACTTCGATATTAATGATTTCATCAAGGAAGTCAATGCTTTGCTTGACTCTACCCCTATAATGGAAACCAGTTATAAATGGAAGCCTAGGGTGGAACCTCTTCCACTCAGTGAGTCAAAACAAGTCCCTTCCGTTGAAAAATCACCCAAGCTCGACCTAAAAGTATTACCTGACAACCTCAAGTATGCATTTTTAGGTGTTGAGAATACCTTACCTGTTATTATTTCATCTACATTGACTGAAGAACAGGAAGCAAAATTGTTAGATGTTTTAAAAGAACATAAAACAACACTTGGGTTGACTATCGCGAATATTAAAGGAATAAGTCCAATCGTTTGCATGCATCGCATTCATATCGAAGATAATGCCAATGTATCGCGTGAAATGCAACGTAGACTTAATCCTAATCTAAAGGAAGTTGTCCGAGCCGAAGTGCTCAAATTGTTGGATGTGGGTATAATGTACCCAATTTCGGATAGTCCTTGGGTCAGTCCTGTTCAAGTTGTCCCAAAGAAGTCAGAGGTAACGGTAATCAAGAATGACAAGAATGAATTAGTACCAACCCGCATGACCACGGGGTGACGAGTATGTATTGATTACCGTAAGTTGAACTTGGTCACAAGGAAGGATCACTTTCCTCATCCTTTCATTGATCAAATGCTTGAAAGGTTAGCCGGACTTGATTACTATTGTTTTCTTGATGGGTATTCGGTTATAACCAAATCCCCATTGCACCCGAGGATCAAGAGAAGACCACATTCACTTGTCCCTTTGGTACTTTCGCATATCGGAGAATGCCCTTTGGATTGTGTAACGCACCCGCTACTTTTCAGCGGTGCATGCTTAGTGTTTTTTTCGATATGGTTGAGAGGTTCCTCGAAGTGTTTATGGATGATTTCTCAGTATTTGGTGATTCATTTGATGAATGTCTACATCATTTAACTTTAGTGTTAAATAGATGTGTGGAGAAAAATCTTGTCTTAAATTGGGAGAAATGTCATTTTATGGTACGACAGGGCATTGTTCTTGGACATGTAATTTTACACAAGGGAATTGAAGTCGACAAAGCCAAAATTGATTTAATTTCGAGTCTTCCGCCTCCAAAGATGGTTAAGGAAATTAGATCTTTTCTAGGCCATGCTGGATTTAATCAGAGATTCATCAAAGACTTTAGCAAAATCGCTAGTCTTTTATGCAATTTACTTGCTAAAGACGTGGTTTTTGTTTTTGATGAAGATTGTTTGAAAGCTTTTGAGAAGCTTAAACAATTATTGACTTCAGCTCCAATCATCCAATCTCCTAATTGGAACTTTCCCTGTGAGCTTATGTGCGATGCTTCCGACTTTGCACTCGGAGCTGTCCTAGGACAACGATTGGACAAAAAGCCACATGTCATATATTACGCTAGTAGAACTCTACAAGACGCACAACTTAATTACTCCACCACTGAGAAAGAGTTATTAGCTGTAATCTTTGCTCTATACAAATTTCGGTCTTACCTTATAGGATCCAAAGTAATTATTTTTACTGATCATGCGGCGTTAAACTATATTTTCTCTAAAAAAGATGCTAAACCTTGCTTAATTCAATGGGTCCTGCTCCAAGAGTTTGTTATTGAAATTCGGGACAAGAAAGGTTCGGAAAACGTTGTAGCTGACCATTTATCTAGACTTCAGGTAGAGTCATCTAGCGAATATTTACCATTGAATGAGTCATTTCCTGATGAGAAATTATTTGCTCTCTCCCAATTACCTTGGTATGCAGATATCGTGAACTATCTTGTTACATGTCAACTTCCTTTTAAGTGGTCTAAACAAGATAGATCCAAATTTCTTGCTGAGGTTAGACATTTCTTCTGTGATGATCCATACTTGTTCAAGTATTGTCCTGATCAGGTTATCAGGAGATGTATTCCTGAGAGTGAATTTCACAGCATCATCTCATTTTGTCATGAGCAAGCTTGTGGTGGTCATTTTAGTTCTAGAAAGATAGCTGCAAAAGTTTTGCAGAGTGGTTTTTATTGGCCTACCCTTTTTCGTGATACTCATGCCTTTTGCACCACTTGTGATCGATGCCAACGAATGGGTTCCATTTCTCGTCGCAACATGATGCCCCTTACTAATATTCTAGTGGTTGAAATTTTTGATGTTTGGGGTATTGATTTCATGGGACCATTCCCGCCTTCGTTTGGCAATCTTTTCATCATTGTTGCTGTGGATTATGTGTCCAAATGGGTAGAAGCGATACCATGTAAATCGAATGACCACAGGGTTGTAGTAAGATTCCTGAAAGATAATATCTTTTCTCGTTTTTGTATTCCGCGTGCCATTATAAGTGACGGTGGTTCTCATTTTTGCAATAGACCGTTCGAGCTATTAGTAAAAAAATACTCCATCACTCATAAAGTTGACACCCACTATCATCCACAAACAAGTGGGCAAGTTGAGATTTCCAATCGGGAGATTAAAAACATTCTAGAGAAGACAGTCAGACCAGTCTTTACGGACTGGTCTCAACGTCTGAGTGATACTCTCTGGGCTTATAGAACAACATTTAAGACCCCGATTGGAATGTCTCCATATAGGCTTGTTTTTGGAAAAACATGTCATTTGCCTGTGGAATTGGAACATCGTGCATATTGGGCCATCAAGACGTTCAATTTTGATATGGTCAAGGCTGAATCGCATCTTAAGCTTCAACTTAATGAGTTGGAAGAGATCCGAAATGATGCGTACCACAATGCCAAAATCTACAAAGAACGAACGAAGATATTTCATGATAAATCCATTCTTCGTAAGTCCTTTGAACCGTCTCAAAAAGTTTTGTTGTTCAACTCTCGGTTACGACTTTTTCCTGGAAAGTTGAGATCTCAGTGGTCTGGACCTTATATTGTGAAAGCAGTGTTCCCACATGGAGCTGTGGAGATCGTTAACCCTAAGGATGGCCATGTATTTAAGGTAAATGGTCAACGACTTAAGCCATTCTTAGAGTTACCTCGATTAGAAGTCGAGGTTGATGTGATTCTATTAGAGGACCCTGTGTATCAGAATTGAGGATCTTTTGGGTTTTGTCAAGCTGATGACGTTAAACCAAGCGCTACTGGGAGGCAACCCACCTTTTATTGTAAGAGTGCATGTTGAGTGTGTATTTTATCTATTTCTATTAACTAATCCACAATTCTTTTGTCTCTAAGCTCTCATCGGTGGATTACTTATGGAAAATTGTAAAATCTTCACCGCGGTAATACTGTTCTAACCTCCTTTCATGTACTTATTTCATTCATTTGTCATAATTATTTTAAACATTGAGGACAATGTTTTGATTAGGTTTGGGGGTAGGGTTCATGAGTCGGTGAATTTTTCGTAGTGTTTTCTTTTCTTATTCTTAAAAAAAAAAAAATTGTGTTTTTCTGTCAAGAAAACTTGGTCTTTTGCGATTATGAAAATGGATTTTAAATATTTTATGCTCAAGAAAATGCAAGCCAACTTGACATATTGGTATATTGATAAAAACTGAAAGTTTAGTATGATCCTTAAGTTAGATCTAGTTCATAAGATTTTTCAACTCGATTATCTTTGCACCATGAGCCATGTTAGCATAACTTCAAGTTGATGAGTGAAGTATATACTAGAAAACCTTAGAATAATAGTGGAGACTTAACCCTGAAAGTTTTGAACATTTCTATTTTTTCGAGGGTTATACATAAACTCTGATTTTTCTTGAGTCCGTATTATCTCGTTGATGATCTCATTATTCTCATTTTTCTGATCAATTGCTTTGCGAATGACATCAAAATTGAATTATTACACTAGAACTTCTTGGCTTATTCAATTGAGATGTCATAATAATGACCCGAACTTAGGAAATGATCTAGGCATTTTTTTCCTTTTCTTTAGACCATTAACTAGCCTTTTAACTTTCCCATAACATTAACCTTTTTGTAGCCTTTTGAGCCTTAGAATAACTTTTATTTGTTAACCCATTAACCTTTACCCAATTTTTCTGGGAATGTGTATAGATGGATATACTTGGTGTAAAAAGGACATTAAAGAGCAAAATATGAGATATTTCATAAATCCTCTATGTGAAAAAAAAAAGATTCTTCAATGAGGATAAAGATGTGAGAATGAAGAAAAAATTGATGGTGCGCAACATTGGTTTATTCTTGACAGCCCTAATTGTTCGTTGAATGGGTGTATACATTCATAGAAATTTTTGTTAGAATCCTTTGACATTCCTTGTTAACCATTACCCAACCTTGTTACAACCCAACAAAGTCCTAGTTGATCTTAGGTAAAGGTTGGTTCCGTAAATGTTGAGATTTAATAACCAAGACATATGGTGTTTGATTCAACATTCCCAAAACTAATTGATATTCCTGACCATGAGATCATATTCATTCCATTCTTGAAAAGTTCGTTCTTCATAATACTATATGTGAGGTGATTGTTTTCCATTATTTACTCTTTTCTCACATATAAACCGAGTGAAATACCAAATCTTTGAGTGATTTATTGTGAGTGACATGAGAGGTTTGAAGTCAAAACAAACTTTCTACAGGAGATTTAGTCATTATTTTACTTTGAAATGAAAAGTTATGTTGATAGTGCTTTTCACACACACACATTGAGTTGAGGATGATTATGAATTTTTTCTAACTTTTGGAGAATATTAAATTATTTGGAGATTTGGAGATTTGTTGATACACGAAAATGACACTGTTGGTTTCTTGCATATCTTGAAGTTTTAAAATAAACACTGTTTGACCAAGTTTTGTTGAGTCAGTAATGTTTGTGGGTAACATTTTTTGGAAATCCTCACGAGACTATAACTCGTCCCCTATAGGTAATCTAGGGGTTCAAAGCCTTGTTGCACATTTTTAAAGGTAAGTGCAATCGACGTTGCCTGCGAAAGTGAGTTAGGATTTTCTTTTCGATTTTCTTCTTTGTTTTGGTCGAGGACTAGCAAAATATAGGTTTGGGGGTATTTGATAATCACATAATTATAACATTTTTTTTACCTCTTATTATATATTTGTTAATACTTGTTTTATTTTATTTTAAATTAATTATTAAATTTTGTGTTTTTGTAGAATTCGGAGCAATAACGAAGAAATCAAAGAAAAATGCAATGAATAAATCACATACGGTGACTTCAGAGGAAGTGGAGGTGAGAATAGCCTAAGCCCATAACCTAAACTCAAAACCAAACCCAAAACCAAATCCGTAAACCCAAACCCAATCAAACCCAAAGCATATTCTCTTATTAATCCAAGATTCTAGTTTGCTTTAAGCCTTAAATCACTCATTGAACCCTCTCCTTAACTAGTCCAAGTTCATTTTCTCAAACCAAATCAAACCCAAAGCATATTCTTTTAATTATCCAAGATTCTAGTTTGATTTAAGCCTTAAATCACTCATTGAACCCTCCCCTTAACTTGTCCAAGTTCATTTTCTTAATTCTCTATAAATGCAATATAAATGAATAAGAAAGGGGAGGAAGATAAGGGAAAGAAAAAAATATAGAATACCAAAACCTCTTCCTCACAATTTGTGATTCTCATCACCATCCCAACCAAGCAAAATCACCACCCGTAGCCTATCCATCTATGTTTTCTCTCTTTCACTCCACCGAAACAAGGGCGTGACAACCCTGTTTCACTTCATCTTCAACCACCGTCACCGGCTGCACCACGCACCACGCACCACAGAGACTTAAATCAAGTTGACGCTACTGGCACCAAGTGGACCTTACTGAGAGCACCTCGGCTGAGAAAGATCGGAACTTATTGCACCCACTGGGATCTGCTGAGCCACACTGGACCTGTTTCTGTTTGCACCCTGCTGAATGCTTTGTAACACCAAAGTGAATTAAGTCTCAAACTCTAGAATTAATTTCATTTTACTTTATTATTCCATGATTAATATTAATTGATTCGCGATTTATAATATTTTACTTTCACCTAATATGTCATGCATCTTAGGTTGTTAGAAAAATATTATGTTATAAATCAAGAATGTTTTAACTGAATAATTAAACTTATGATTAATTGTGGCCTAAAAAGACAATTAATGCTGGGAGTTTATACATTGCTAGTCATTTATTTGAAATTGGAATAATAAGAAAAATTGAATATAATCTTAGGTGCTTGAAAAATATTTTGCAAATTGTGGTTTCCCTCCAACTCTTTTCTTTTATTTATTGTTATTTTTATTACATTTGTTTAACTCTGATTTTTAAACACTGTAACCCCCATTTTCTCTAAATTAGTTTACGTAAATTATTAATTTCAATTTAATCCACTTTCCTCGTGGGATCGACCCGTACTTGCCGTTGTCTACCAGTTAGACACCGTGCACTTGCGGTTATTACAAGTGGGTCAAATTAGCCTGTTTATTTAGGCCGGTTAAACCCGCAACATGAACCCTGGGTTATTGGTGGTGACTTCAATGTTATTCTTGTAAGTGGAGAAAAATTGGGAGGTCGTGTTCCCAATCACTTGGCGTTGTCAGAATTTTCAGAGTGCATTTCAATTTGGGGTCTTACATATTGTGGTTTTGATGGCCCTAAATACACCTGGTGTAACAACCAAACAGGAGATGATAGAACCTGGGCTAGATTGGATCGATTCTTGGGGAATGCAGATTGGATTTCTATTATGCAGCACATTCGGGTGGATCATCTTTTCATGTCATGTTCTGATCACGCCCTTTTATTGCTTTCTTTGCCACTGACTCAGAGACCAGGTATGTATCCTTTCTGATTCCAAAGTATGTGGTTATCTCATGAGGATTTCCTAATGGAAACCGATGGCTTGGCTGGAGATTGCGTGGTTGTGATGGATGGAGGGAGGAAAGTGATTGCAAGCTGGTTGTGGTCTCCAAAAGTTCATCTCCCCTCCTTTAATTTATAAATTCTATGTAGGTCTCCTAGTTGATGTACACATCATTGTTTTGCCGATTCTTTTCAAACCAAATTGATTTACATCTCTTATCTTCTTATTTGGAGTCTTGTTGCTAGCAACCTACAAAACCACAAAAACATAATTTAATACAAAAAATAACACAAATTAGCTAAGCAAGTATAGAGAAACACGATAATAAATTTGCATACATTTGCTCGTATCGCGTCACAAGACCATCATGAAGTTGAAGTTGAAGAAGATATGGATGATGATCTCTTTTTGTGTAACAAAGATAAATTAGGTGTTCTTCACTCATGTATTTTTCTTATTGACCTTTCAAATTCCACCCATGTTGTAGCTCATGAGGTACTCCCAAGTATACAATTCGAAATCAAGACAACCGGGAAGAAACATGCTACTCTAAATAGATGGTTTTTAAGGAACGTGATTATGTTAATTAAAATTTGTTGATATTTTGTATTAATTATTAGCTAGCAAAAATATTAAAGTGTACCTATAGAATGTAGGTCGTTTCATAAAATTTTATTAAATGTCGGAGGTTATTAATAACTGGGGTATTAATTTAGAGAAGTTAGATTGTAGAAGAGTTCCTTTTAAGATCTGGGAACTCCTAGACAATTGGGCCTGACCCTTCAATAGTTACTTTGTTAGAACAACAGTTTTTTTACTATTGACTAGATCCAGATCTTTGTCTGCAAAGTCGAGTCGACTGAGGTACAATAGCTATGTTCAGATCTAGATTTTGACCACTATTTTAGTCTATCCTTGTTTTGTCCATGGATCCATCTTCTTGGCCTTTTTAGATTTTGACATTGCCTTTTGAAACCTAGTTCAACCTCATGTTGGACTTCAATCTTCTTGAATCTTCGTCTTCACGACTTTGGCTTAGTTTCATGAATTGACTTTAGCCTTCGCATCTTCGACTTTGGTTTTGCACCTTTAACTTTAGTTTACATGAATTGGATAGCCCTTCAATGATCTTTGAAAGCCTAAGACTAATGCCCAAACTCTAGATACATGGTCTATAAACTTACAAATTATTTAAAAAATGATTTCAATTGATCGCAGAAGTGTAAATCCATTGAAGCGCCAAAAATACAATCTTCCACACAAGAAGAATAACAAAGCTATTCAAGCTTAACATTTATTCAAATAATCAACAACAAAATTCGTTTTATAAAAGGGGCCTATATTAATAGACTTCTAAGACTCCAAAAAAAGGAAACAAATACTTGTAGAAACTTCCTAAGTTATACATACTATTGAAAACTATCCTAAAACACTTAAAATAAGCTTTAGAAACTTCTTAAAACATGCTAACTACCTAAATAACTAAATTAAATGAAATACTTAATAAACCTATAACTCCTCAAATATTTCAAACTAAATTAAAAGATATATTTCTGCATCAACAAGAAATCTTGAAATTTTGATCTTAATTCACAAATATATTTTCAGAAATGAATGAGTTAAAGCTCCGGGAAAGAATGTTCTAGTACCCAGTGGCAGCAAAGCTTATAGGCTAGAAGGGAAAATCTAATAAAATAGGGCTTCCTTATGAGTGTCTAACACCATGAATCTCTTGTAGCACGACACATGCTATACAAGGTCACTTTGATAGTCATATTTTCTGAAAAGCGAGACATTGAACTTTCCTAGCGTCCCCACTACCATAATGTTGTCAGAAAATGGGTACTTCATAATGTTTTTTAGAATAGAATTTGGGAATTAGTTTCATTTTTATGGGTAATAGGTAAATAAAAAATAAATTAAAAAACCTCAGAGTTTATCTTTGTGCATTTGCATTATTTTAGCCAACTCCTTATGGCAGATGGGACTTTCAATTGGGTCGAGTTTGCAAACTTTTAATATCGATATATGTATCAGGTCTTTCAGTGGTTGGCTCCCCTTACATCATTTCTGTCTAGAAATTGGGGGGGGGGGGGGGGGGGGGGGGGGGGTAGGGGGTGGGGTGGAAGGGTAAACTATTGGAAAGTTGTTCCTCTTTGTTCAAATACTGCCTTTCAGAGTATGAGTTTTTATCCCATCGACTTCTCCATTAGATAGTTGTGAAACTCTTTGTGGGTACCTAGAGTTTCCTAACATCACTTGGAGAATCTAGTGGAAGATCAAATGTAACTCCTTGTGTGGGTGGCGGTAAGGTTAGTGGGCTACCAAGTGTGTATTATGTCTCATATCGCTTAGGTGAGAAAGGGGATCATGTGTTATATATTTAGTTTTCGATGTCATTGGTATGACATGTTTTAAAGTTGTGAGGGTGTTGAGGCCCAAAGCAGACAATATCATATATTGTGGATCGGGTCGTGTCTTTTAAACCCTCCTTGTCCTTAAAATTGGAATTGAGTATCCAAGTATCCTCCAATCAATTTTAAGGTTTTTACCTTTTAGCCCCCAGTAGTTTAGGCAAAACCCTATATGGGTGCAATTTCTTCTTGAAATTTCGTCTTACACCCATTTTGTAATAACTGTTAAGTCAATGAGTTTAACTACCAAAAAATATTACAATTTTTGAAATGTCTGAAATACCCTCTTGTGTTATTCACGTGATGGGTACCAAACAATAAATGCTAGAATATTGTAGGTGTCAAACTGTAAAATATTTCAATACTGAAATGTTTTTGAGGCAGCCCACCTCCAACTCCTACACTAGTTCCACCTCCAGATCCACAACCTAGTCCACCTCATCCGCTACCACCCCAACACTGCCGCCACCTCGAACTCCTGTATCACTACCAACTCTACCACCAGCTCCTATACCAACTCGAAAACACCACCTACACACACCCAACACCACCTCCATCTCCACCACCACCTCCTAATTCTCATCCTCCACTATGCCTAGTCCACCATCAACACCTCCTCCTAATCCACCACTGTCTCCTTTGTAAAGTGCAACAAATTAAGAAGAATTACGGAAAATTGATTAGGATCAGGCCATGCCATCTTGGTGAATTTCTTTACAGTGATCCAACTTCGATTCTGAAGTCGGCGAAGGCCACCACCACCCTTTTCTTTTCTATAAAACGAATAATTTTATTGTTGAAGAATGTTGCATCCTTATTTTCATCCACGGTGATTCAGTGAATTTATTTTCTTTAATGAGAAAGAAAGATAGAGGAATCTGAGGAGGTAAAATCATGTGGTTGAGAGGAGGAAAAGGCGAGCATCATTTCCATTATTGCTGCCTTCTTTCGTTTTTACTGCTCTCAAGTACAAGAATGAAGAAGAACAAGGGATTTGATTCTTCTTGGTGTAGAGATTGAAATATTTCATTGTCTTTTTGGGAAAGAAATAGATGAGAAATAAATTAGGTGATGGTAGTGGGTGTTGTTATGTGGACAATAAAACGAGTGATTTTGCCTTCCACTTACAAGTGGATGGTGATGGGTTGGAGATGGCTGGCAGTTGCCGGGGGGAGGAGAAGTGCAAAAACAATGGCTCAATACCCTTCTCTAGCTCCACACCCTTGCAGAAATAATAAAGCCCACCTTCATACCCTTCTCCAGCTCCAGCTCCATATCCACGGACAAATCTACTACCATCGAATCCAGAACCACCACTTATTCCTCCCCCAAAAACCCCTCCATCACCACCTTCAAATCCTCCCCCATTTCCCCGTCTACTACTAGCCCCCCAAGCCAGCTCTAGCCCCTCCTCTAAAACCACCACTACCTCCATCACAATGTACTAATGTTGCATATGAGAACAACAAGAACCAGAAAGATAGTATTCTAGCAAGTATTTCAGACATTTAAATATTATAATTTTTACCATTAGTCAAACCCATTGACTTAACATTTAATAGAAAAAATGGGTGTTAAGACGGAATTTCAAGAACAAATGGCACCCATCTAGGGTTTTGCCTAAACTAATGAGAGCTAAAGGTTAAATAACCCTTAATTTTAGAGTTTCAACCAGGGGTTTCCTACGGGTCCCACCATATTTGGCCTTTCTTATGCAATTAGCTATTGGTTCTCAAATGAAGTCGTGTAAGGGTGATCGAGTTATTTGACCACGTCTGACTTTTTTTCGCGGGTAGCAGTCTATTGTTGTCATAAGCAATGAAGTCTAAGTGTGATTGGAATGATTTACTTTCAAGCTAAGGTTGAAGATTTGTCCATCCCTAATGAAGCCAAAATGTAATTGTAGAAAAATCTCACAACTATGCCATTCGAATGCTCTCAGGATATCATTTTCTTTTGTATTCCAACTATTGCACATTTTGTTAGGAATCAAATCATATATTACCTGAAATTATGTTAGGAACCAAATCATATATTACCCGGTTAGGATTCAAATTAGTGTACAATACTTTCTTTTTTAGTTTAGCTTCTTGTAATCTGTTTGTATAGTTGTATCATTATACAAAGGAAAACACACATAAAAACTTTGTATTTTCTTCATATTTTCAATATGGTATCAGAACTAGGTTAACCTTAGCTCCAAGCATCCATAAACAACATTTCTATCGGTTCTTCATAGCCACTTTTCCTTATCGTTCCAGTCTTCACTTCCGACATGGGTGGCACCGAAACTTCCATCAAAATTTCTAACCCAATGACGGGCATTTCAAGCCCATATTTTCTTCATTACTCAGACGACCCCGATAATTCGCTAGTTTCTCAACCATTTAATGGAGAGAACTATGCCACATGGAGTCGAGCAACTCATATTGCTCTCGTAGCCAAGAGTAAACTTGGCTTTATTGATGGAACACTTACATCACCTTCCACGGAGAAAAACTCCAATGAATATGCATTATGGAATCGTTGCAATAGAAGATAATATATTGGTTCGTTCATTTTTTGACACCCGACCTTGCACCATCGGTCATGTTTGCCGATACGGCTCAACAAGTTTGGGACAATTTTCGTGACAGGTTTTTACGCGGTATTGCCCCTTGAGTTTTTTTGGTTAAAAAATCCATTGCTTCTCACAATCAAGGTCCGATGTCTATGGCGACATATTACGCCAAACATCAAAATTTATGCAATGAGCTAGCATCCTATCAGTCCCCACCTACATACAAGTGCAAAGGCAAATATGATTTTGAGGCTTTATCACGAGCAAAATCAAACCATGCAATTTTTAATGGGATTGAACGACTCTTATAGCACCATGAGAGGCCAAATTTTATTAATGACTCCACTTCCTTCTTTTCGCAAGGCATATTCATTGGTTACACAAGAAGAAGCAGAGCGAGAAGTTGGATCTAATAGTATAGATACTTTTTCCGTTGTCTCTGTCGTGCGAAGCAAACCCAACTTCAATCCCAATTACAACAATAAGTCCAGTCAAAACCAAGAAAATTTACATTGCACTTATTGTAATCGGGATATATCATACAATTGATACTTGTCATAAGCTACATGACTATCCCCTGAGGCATCCACGACACTGTAGCAACAACAACAATTACAGCAGCACTAATCGGAGCAGTTACAAAAATTACAATAGCAACAAAAATGGGAGCAGTGCATCAAGCGCACACTCAACGCGCTCCAAATCATTTGTCCATCACGTGGGCATCGTTGCGAATTATTCTTCGGCTCGTGGATCGAACCAGCAAAATGTAGGCCAGACTAGCCAATACCCTATGTCAGCACCATCAGGCTCAAACCTTTCAACCTTCTTACTGGGCTTACTGATGGTCAACTCAAGCAATTCACAACTGTTGTAAAATTTTCAAAAATGAACACTTAAAGCTCGGGTTCTTACGTTAATGTTGCAGGTCTATCACACTCAATCTCTTCGTCCATTAAATCATTATTTACTCAGTCATGGATGTTATACAATGGAGCCACTGATCACATTACATAAGACTTTTCTCACTTTATTAATTCATATGCATCTGATATTTCGTCTGTCAGTTTATAAACAAGTTTTTCCATCCCCATTAATTCCGCAGGAGACCTTCTTTTCGATAAATACATTAAACAGGTTCCAACTTTTCGTATAAACATAATGTCTGTCACGAAAATGACCAAATCCTTGAATTGTTGTGTAATTATTTCCCCTGATTTTTGTGTCATATAGAACTTCAATACGAGGAGGATGATTGGATTGGGTTAGCAAAGTGGAGGTTGAGGCCTCTACCTCATGTCACCAATCCATCAACTACCAGTTACATGCCATACTAACATTACCACTACCACCTGACATCTCCATCTTGGCCACTCGTCCTCAGCCGTTTGCGTTTACTTTCCAAGTTTATCCCTATTTTGTCTCGGAACATTGATGATAATATGGCAAAATAAACAAGGAACCCTTTTTCATTATGTATTATTTTTTCTACCCTACCATTTGCATTAATTCATTGTTACATCTGGGGTCCATACAAACATCGTGCACATTCAGTTGCACATTTATTTTTCACTGTTGTGGACGATTATAAAAGATGCACTTGGGTCCTTTTGATGGCACATAAATCTGACGCACCACATTTAATTCAAGAAAAAAAAAATTACTTTATCAGTATGCAATTTAACACCACCATCAAAGCCTTCTGATATGATAATGGTTATGCATTCCTTTCTTTACGTCATTACTTTCATACTTATGGAGTTGAGTCCAACACAATTATGTTTCCACTTCACAACATAATGGAGTTGTGGAAAGGAAACATCGTCACATCTTAAATATTGCCCGTGCCTTACGAATCCAGTCAAACTAGCCAATTCCTTTTTGGGGGAATGTGTCCTTACCGCTATTTACATTCTCAATTGTCTCCTTGCACCCTTACTTGATAATAAAGCCCCATTTGAATGCCTTTATCATCACTCTCTTTCCTATGATCACCTACTGATTTTTGGGTGCCTTTGTTATGCTCTACTAATATTCATCCACACCAAAAGTTTGATAGTCAAGCTGACCGTTGCATCTTTGTTGGTTTTCCAACTGGATAGAAGGGCTACAAGTTATATGATCTTGCTACTCAGAAATTTTTAGTTAGTAGGGATGTTTGTTTCTACGAACATGAATTTCAGTTTAGATGGCATACACCAAATACTCAAGATACTAATGCAGTTCTACCCCTAGCCCAACTTGACTTCTTCCTTGAGCAGCCCAATCTCCTTGACGCATCTACACAGTACACGTCACCCATACCACATCTTCTTTCATACATCCGGCTACACCTAATCAAAACTCTGCACCCACACCAACGCCTCCGCTCATAACCACACTTGATTCACCAACTACACCTCCTTCACCTGTAGCCATACATGATTCACACCTAGCCCCTTTACTTCCCACATCCGCACCTGATCAGACTATATCTCTCTGCAAATCCAACCGTAACCTCCACCCACCCCCTGGCAAAAGGACTACGACCTTTACCTCACCACAACAAACCACACTCGGTCATCCACTTCGGTGCCACCTCCCACCAAAGGTACTAATTATCCTTTGTCAAATTTTCTCTATTATACTAAGTGATGATACATAAAAACAATCGCACCTCTAAGCCACACATGTGCCATGATGATCTCAAGGAAATACGAGCCCCAGCATCAACCCAACGCTGATTCGGCCCAAGTGGTTCTAAGCCAGCTCAATTCATTCTGCCAGCAGGACTCGAACTCTCATAGCATGCTAGGACCACACGTCTCACAGCTATCCTCAATACCCATAAGTCCTACTAAGGCAAGTATCTCGAGGATCAGCTTCAGACGGGCAACTACAGCTGCTATCTGCCTCCAATCAGGAATCAAATATCAGAGTACACTCCACACAGGGAAACTCCCTTCTATGGATTATTTTCGCATTGGGAACTATCTCCTGCATATCTAGGAGCACGGGGCTAACAAGGAACTTCCCTCCTACAACACAACTCATAATTAGAGAAGGATTTCCATGAATATCTCCTTCCTAAACTACGCCTACGATGGCCTGGTAGAACCAGTAATCCTTGCACTATAAATAAGACATGAAGTTGGTAAGCTAATGTACGCTACAAATTCCATGTTATAACATTACACCTTCCTCAAATCCCTGTCCGACTTTAGCATCGGAGTGCCATCGACCACCACAACGGTGGTCTGTGGCTCACGTGCGTTACTTGTTCAGGTCAATAGGAACTAGGTCAAAACAGGGAATGGAAAATGACTCCATCAGTTTGGCGTCGTCCGTGGGGACGAAAGAGTTCTTAACTTTTCATTAGTGTCGTTTCCTTTCAAAAACCCAGAGAGATGGTGACTACTAGGTCACGTAACAATGGAGAACAGGGGAACACATCAAACGCTCTAATTGGCGCAGTACCGCCGCTTTCAGCGGCTCCGGTTATACACAGGCTACAGACTCAAGCCCCCGCGCTGAAGATAGCAATAACGAACCCCCAAATCGATAGGCTGACATCTCAAATAAAACATAGAGCCAAGGCGGTGGAGGCTCTTACGCGACCAAATCCACGACCTGCCAATGGAAACCAGGAGCAACACGGACCTCCGCCTCCAGAAGATGATAGGGAGCAAGCGCGGGAGAGCCATGCCCCCGCTAGTTCTCATTAGACTAAGGGAGGTTGCGCGGCTAACGCTAAGCTCGCCGCAAGGAAAGAAAGGATCGGTCCTAGGAACCCCCTCCGCAAAGGGGCACGTGATCCGTACGTACTGTACCGCCTCTCCGTCCCAACACTTGTGGATTGAATCATGAGTGAGGCCCTTCCGAGGAAGTTCACTCCCCCGAGGCTCGACTCATAAGACGGAACCACCGATCCTTTCGACCACCTATGCCATTACCAGCACGTAATGGTCCTTAAAGAAGGATATGAATTCGTCATGTGTAGAACCTTTCCCATCGGTCTGAAAAGCTCAGCACTGACGTGGTTCCACAACCTTCCGCCGAAGTCAATCGACTCCTTCTAAACAATGGCAAAAGAATTCCTGACACATTTCGTACTTAAATCTATGAAGAACTGGGAGGAACTGAAGTAGCCCTCGAAAACACGTGGAGACCCCTCCAAGCATGAAAACGAAAAGTACTACGTGTACCACAAGGAGGGCGGCCACGACACCAATTACTGCAAGAGTCTGAGGTATGAGGTTGAATACTGGATCCACAGAGGCAAATTGAAAGAGTTCCTGAAGACTGGGAAGCGAACAGAACAAACAAGGGACAGGGGGTGTCAGTTAAAGAAATAGAGAAGGAGACTCCAGGGATAATATACGTCCTTCATGGAGTCGGACCAAATGAAGACCAATTGTACAGGTCTCGCAGGCGAACCTTACTGAAAATGTGAACATAGCCCGCGGATGAGGACAAACACATCTGCCACTCAAGGATTCAAAGTCTAATTCCAACCTTGGCCTTTACGGACAAAGATCTCGAAGGAGTCCGAGCGCCATATAACGACGCTCTAGTCATCTTGGTCTCCATAGCAAGGTGGGAGGTAAAAAGAGCTCTGGTGGACTTAGGAAGCTCGCTGAACATTCAGTTCTACAAAGCGTGCCGCAGCATGGACCTCAAGGAAGAAAACCTGACGTCTTCAGAACACCCGTTGATCGGATTCAGCGGGGAGAAATGCTTCCTAATCAAAAAGATAAGGTTAGCTACGGTGGCTGGTGAACCGCAGCTAAGGAAGGTCCTACATGGTGGTAGACGTGTCATCATACTACAGTTTCATCCTCGAAAGACCATGTCTCCACCAGATGGAAGCACTGGTCTCCACCCTTTATCAGTGTGTGAAGTATACTGCTAACCACTCTGAAGGGACAATACGTGGAGACCAACCTACGACACGAGGATGCCACTACGACACACTTAAATAAATAGAATGCTCCTAGATTCAACTACCTCCTACAGAGCAGCCTGACCAAGTGCCAAGCCAAACGACGACAAAACAAAAAGGCCACGACAAGCGGGAGCACATCCCCCGGACGTTCTTTCGGCGCGAAGATCCGCCCCTCTACAAGGTTTACTCTTAAGTGATCTATGTAACGCCTCGACAGTCAGCTAACTAATCCGTGAGAGCAACCCAAATTCACTTCAAGGCTAGGATCAATTTATCTCCGTCAACAGTTAGTCTGCTTTCAGTTGTTTATTTCCCTTTCCATAGTCAATGTCGAATTTTAGTTCTTAAAGGCTTATGTGATTTACAATCTTTTAAGAAATAAAGGAAGAATTACAGAAACAAACTCTATTGCTTATTGGAAAGATGTAACAACAAGCACCTTGAGGAAAATACAAAAATACTACATACTACAAGCATCTAAATATAGTGCGACATGAAGAAAAAGAATCACTTAGACAATTCTACTGCGAGAAGCATCCAAAGAAAACTTGCAGACTCCCCGATGCGACCAATCTGCAAGTGACAGCAAAGATACGCGAATGGAATTCGCTCGACCCCTTCCCATGATAAAGACAAAGTGTAAGAGGGGATTGAAATGACTGAGCAGTCAGATTGCTCTATCAAATCACTCCAGGAAAGTGTTCGTACGAAGACATTGTAGACCTCACAACGGGCTGCTGATTTCCTCAAAAGACATCAAACTTCCTCAAATAGCTTAGAAGAAGGCAGTTGAGGATGGCCACAAGCAGCGACGCAGTCACGGTCTCCCATTACTATCAAACGAGGCCACTTTTCACATGTGCAATACCAGGAGTGATCGAGAGATACCACACCCTGAGACATCGCACATCGACTAACACTTCGATCAGCCATTGGTTAGCAGCGGGATTCGAGCACACGAAGGCAGAAGTGCTACGGTGTAAGACCAAGGCATCTCCCTTGGGCGAAATCCATACTACTTCTCCGCGATATGAGAAGAAATTACAAGAGCTCAGCAGGTCAACTATTTGCCCACCCATAATAGGTGACCACGCATAACAACAACTATCGCTAAGCCTGATAACTGCAAATGTCAGAACATTAAGAGACTCTAGAGGCGGAGATCCACCTTCAGCCTTTGGAAAATCGAATACATTTTCTTCAGCCTTTGGAAAACCCAAAGTGTTCTCTTCAAGCAAGAACATTACAGGAGATAAGCTCTATGAAAGATAATGCCTACAATGTTTGGAAAACACCATTATATAGACAAGATGGTCCACCAAGCAAGCACTCCAGCATTAACTTCCAAGCATTAAATATCGTATGGGAAACGAGGAAACAACGGTTCCCGAGGAACTGCGCAGCAACGTCAATCAAATTAATGGCGTTCCATACAACCCAGTCAATTAAGGGGGAGTAACATATACTCAACCGTCACGCAGCCTACACTGTACATGTGTTACTGCGCGATCTATGCCATACAAGTAGCGTGCCGTGCAGGAAACTCTAGCCCTTCCTCTGTGGGCCCATGGGCTTAGCTTATTATTAAAACAATAATCTGTAAACTCTGACATACAGATCGTACCTAGAGATCACTAGCTGATTTTAGGTAACTTTGTCCACCCCATGCACCATGCTGATGGACTAGGTTCACACGCCTCCCTAGCAGGCGGACCCTCCTTTGTAACCAGGCAAGCTTAATCAGCCTAGGCTGATGACAATGGCTTTTGGTTCAACCCGACACATAGTTTGCTTAGCGCGAGCATTAACGGTTTAGGAAGTGGGAGTCTAATCAGCGCTATCACGCCTAGTAACGACAACTTGGCAGGGATCATTCCCCCCCTCGCGATCAATGATCGCCGAACATAATCAGGTAAGCCTAGTTGGTGACAACTAGCAATGAAAGCTTCTAATCAAAGCCCAATGTTGTAGCCCCCACTGCGCTAGTGTAGATGGTTTGGAAGGTGGGAGCCTAATCAATCCTGAACTAATTTCGACGGCTCGCCATGGGACCACCGCTTTTCTGCGTGGCTGCTGAGTCACTGACCCTAGACCTGTAGCCCCCACTGCCCGGGTGTAGATGGTTTGGAAGGTGGGAACCTAGTCAGTCCTGAACTGATTCTGATGGCTCACCACGGGACCACCGCTTTTCAGCATGGCCGCCAAATCACCATCCCCAGACCTGTAGCCCCCAGTGCGTGGTGTAGATGGTTTGGAAGGTGGGAGCCTAGTCAGTCCCAAACTGATTTTGACGACTCGCCACAGGACCAATGCTTTTCAACGTGGTCGTCGAATTGCTAACCCTGGACTTATAGCTCCCATTGCACGGGTGTAGTTAGTCTAGAATGTGGGAACCTAGTCAGCCACGACCTGATTTCGATGGCTTGCCACAGGACCAATGCTTTTAAGAGTGGCCACCAAAAGCTCCCAAATTTGTAGTTTGATGCGCACAGGTGTAGATAATTTGAAAGGTGGGAGCCTAGTTAGTCCAAAACTGATTCTGATGGCTTGCCACGGGACCACTGCTTTTCAGCCTAGTCGCCAAACTCCTCTCTCGAATTTGTAGCCCCCACCGCGCGGGGAGAGTGTAGATGGTTCGAAAGTGGGAGCCTAGTTAGTCCTGAACTGATTCTGACGGCTTGCCACGAGACCACTGCTTTTCAACCTGGTCGCCAAACTTTTACTCTCGAATCTGTAGTACGCTTTGCTCGGTCATAAACGATTTGGAAGGTGGGAGCCTAGTCACTCCTAAACTGATTCTAACGGCTTGCCATGGGACCACTGCTTTTCAGCCTAGTCGCCAAATTGTTGCTGCCCGAATTTGTAGTCCATTTTGCTCGGCCATGGATGATTCGGAAGGTGAAAGTCTCAAGCAGCTCGCCGCACGACCTCCACTTTCCTTCGAAACATTAGTCGCAAACATGAATTTAGTTGAGCCAGTGTCTTCACGCTGAAATGGACTGACATTCTATTATTAACGAAGGCCATTCGCACCAATACAAAGATCGTACGGTCAGTGCCCAGATAAAGGCTACTTAGGATGCCAGCCTGAGCTTACGGTGCCTGACTCGGCACGAAAGCTCTGACACATACACTCGGCCATCGCAACCCCCAGCCAAACTGTCCGCAACATGCCCACCATCCGACACGACTACACAACAATGACCCTAAGTCGTTCACAACACAAAGCAGTCAAGCTTTCTATCGCAGACAGACCAACCAACGTCTTATTGATTCAACTAGCCCTTGCCAAAGCAAAACGACAAGGCGAAATGAAAACATGCAATAGAGACGACAAGCGCGAAATTGTTAAAACTATTTCCATTAATGATCAAAACGAAATGGGGTACAAGCACACCAAGGGGTACAAACGGTTAAAACGACATCTTCTTATAGCGGCCAAGATCCCACTCTAGATGCTCCTCCTTCATAAGCACCAGCAACTTCAGCTGGCCATGTACAACCCAGCGGAACTCACATTTCCTTCCTAAATAAGCTCTTCCTCTCGCATCTTCACATCAACAAGTTCACGCTCCAATAGCTCCAACTTGCCAGTCAGCGTGTTAACCTGAGACTACTCTGTGGCCAGACTACTCTTCACAACACTAAGCTCATGCAACTCCAATTCGAGCTGGTCCTCTTACTTCCTCGCCTCTCGAGCATAGAACTCCACATCGGATTCCAACTGTTGCTTCTCAGCAACCCAGTTGGCTTCCTTCGAAGCACTCTCTTCAGTAAGAAACCGCAGTTCAGAACACGCCTTAGCCCCAGCTTCTTGCGCAACCTCGACTTAATGGCGGATCTGGCTCAACTCCTGCTTAAGTTCTTCTCTTAAGGTTATCTGACAGTTCACGCTCAAGGTTCTCTAAACGAGCCCTTTGAATCTCAGCGATCACGACTGATTGATCCAGCCTCTGTTTCTCAGCCTGCTTTTTCAGTTGCTCAATTTCATAGAGTGCGTTAGAATACAGCGCATGCATGTGCGAGAAGACACGTTCCAAGGTTTGTACCCTCTCGCGAGCCGCATTGACTTTCGTCCCAGCACCAACCACGTGGCTCAAGTGAGACATACCCAGCATAAGTACTTTAAACACTTGTCCATACACCCTTCTAGCGTATCCTCCTCAGGCTTTGGAGCACAATCCATCAGCCAGCTATGACACCTGCTTATATGCTTCCTCGAAGCATACTCCACGTCAACCTCTTGGTGCCAGACCTGTGAACTCATCTTCACCGAGTCTGGTGAAAATAGGCTTATCCGTGCACCCGGATGAAGCTTCCTTGGATCAGGAATCATGCCAGCGCCACCCTTCACGGTTGCCACCATCCTCGGGTTGTCATTTGTAGCCTTCCCCTTGTCACTAATAGCCGACCCTTTATTGCAAAACCCTTTATTACGAAATGGCTCAACGGGGTCTGGAAGTAAAGGAGGAAGTGAATTATCCAAAGGACCCTCCAACACTTCTAGTTGTGGCCTAAAGCAAGACGGTGAGCAACTCAAACTACAAGAAACATGGCCAATATCGTGACCACTCTCAGGCAAAACAACAATGGGGCAATCAGATTCTACAGCCTCAGATGAATCTTCACTTGAGCCTTTTACCAGAACGCTCGCACGCGAATCAGCACCAGCAAAAGCTCGCATTGCAACGCACACCAGACGATCATTCAGAGCTTTGACTTGCGCATCACTAAGGTTTGATCTGTCTACAACTCTTGCAAACCGCATGTACTCTTTCTCCAAGCCAAAAACATCAGTCTCCCCTCCAACAGGCCTAGCGGACTCGCGTTTTTCTCCCGAAGTGGGTTGTGTCGAAGACGACAAGTCCTCACACGAAACTTCTTCCTCACAAAGGAGGCAAGCGTTTTAGACGACTCCTCTTCATCAAACAGAACATGAGCTCTGGCCCCAACAACCTTCCTCTTCCATAAAGGGGTCCCATCTTCCAACTTAATTCGATATGTTCGGTACAGAGTGGGGGAACGTGTCAGTTGTCCCACAGTCTAATACGGATGAAGTTGAAAACTCTTTGGCAAGGCACAGAACGTCTCTATGGTGTTTTTCTCCGCTAAGGTAAAAAGAATAGTAGGAAACCTCCTTGCGAAAAAACACAAACAATGTTTAGTTAGCCTGCTATCAAGCATATCAAAGTCACAAGAAGAGGGTTTAACTTGCGAAGCGGCCTAAATTGTCGCTCGAGCGAACGACCCTTGCATCGAAAATACTTCGAATCAGCAGGGGCCAAAAAAATAGTACTTCTGCAAGAACTTGAAGTCATCAGGAAGACTAACGAAGCAAACCAGTGATGTCATCTTACAGATAGCATTGCTTTTCAGCCGAGGAGAAGTCAGCAGCTGAATTACTTGCGGAGTCACGTTGACACCGGCCTCCTTAGCATTGAGCAGAATCACGAGGATGATCCTATATCCAATCTTGGCCAAGATTGTGACGTTCCACAAACTCGGTGGGAGTAGCTGATGATACATAAAAATGATCACACCTTAAAGCCAAACACATGTCATGATGATCTCGAGGAAATACGGGCCCCAGCATCAGCCCAACATTGATCCGACCCTAGCGGTTCTAAGCCCGCTCAATTTAGTCCGCCAGGCGAACCCGAACTCTCATAGCATTCTAGTCCCACACGTCTCACATTTATCCTCAATACCCATACGTCCTACTAAGGCAAGTATCTCGATGATCAACTTCACATGGGCAACTACAACTGCTCTCTGCCTCCAACCAGGAAGCAAATATCATAGTACACTCGACTTCAGAAAACTTTCTTCTACGGATTACTTTCGCATTGGGAACTATCTCCCGCGTATCTCGAAACATAGAACTTCCCTCCTACAACACAACTCCTAATTAGAGAAGGATTTCCATGAAAATCTCCTTCCTAAACTACGCCTACGATGGCTTGGTAGAACTAGGACTCATTGTACTATAAATAAGACATGAGGTTGGTAAGCTAAGGTACGCTACAAATTTCCTGTTACAACATTACACCTTCCTCAGATTCTTATCTGACTTTAGCATCGGAGTACCACCGGCCACCACAACGGTGGTCCGTGGCTCACGTGTGGTACTTGTGCAGGTCAGCAGGAAATGGGTCAAAGCAAAGAGCCAAAAATGACGACATCGCTAACTTTTCACCCACACATCATGTTTTTCTAGCTAACATTACAGGTGTTACTGAATCTACATCTTACTCCCAAGCTATACTCGATCCAAATTGGAAGATGGTAATGCAAGCTTAATTTGATGCCTTACAAGATAACCATATTTGGACACTTGTCCCCTTGTCGCATGGTCACCAGCCTATTGGGTGCAAATGGTTGTACAAAATCAAGTATCAATTTGATGGCAGTTGATGAGTGTTATAAAGTTCGCCTAGTTGCTAAAGGTTACACTCAAATTGAGGGGGTTTATTATATAGAAACTTTTTCTCCAACATCCAAGCTCCCTACCGTTTGTTGTTTACTTGTTGTAGCTAGTTTCTGCAATTGGTATCTTCATCATCTAGATGTCCATAATGCTTTTCTTCATGGTGACCTTGATGAGAAGGTTTACATAAAAATCTTAACAATACGTGCTGTTTGAAGGCGATCAGACCGGAGTAGGATGGTTTCGGTGAGTTTTTGCCGAATTTTGGGTGTTCGCCGGATTTAATTTGTCGGTAAGTATTTTTTTAGTTATGCGCTGGTTGTAACTTATTTATTTTTCCAGTTTTCGGCTAGTTTGCTCACCTCTGAGTCTACCTTGCGGTTTTAAAAAAAAAATTCCTTGGTCCAGCATTCGCTGTTTCGCGAGTTGGGAGCTTCGATCGGTAGGATTTGGGTTCCAAAAACCCATTCTGCTCAGGTGAGTGTAACTATAATATTTACCCTGAGAAATATTTATTTTAAATCTTGAATTTAATTTGTACATTATGTCATCGATTGTGTATAATTGAATACAAGTTCGAAATTCGGGGTTTTTGGAGTTCGATTTTTGTGTTGGTTCTTTTGTGAATGAATTTATGTATTGGGTTTTCTGAAAGCATGATATACATGAATGATAGTTCACCGTAAATAGAATGGTGGTTGAATTTGGGTGTGATTAGGCTTTGGTGTAATGGCATTGGCTTGTATGTTGCGTTTCACCGTAAATTGCCGAGTCTTGAGCATGTATGATAGTTCGACTCAAATGACTTTATTGTGGTGAATTGGGTCATGTTGATACCCTAGCGTAGTCGTGGATTTATGAAAATTGCCTAACTGATTATGGTGACACATCTGTTACATTAGATTCTGTATAGACTCGTAATACGTGCATGCTGATATTAGTGTAAGTGTCTTTACCCCGCTGTAATGCTTGTTCTGCAGATGCTTAGGAGCTTGCTCGCATCGTGATTTTGATGGTGCTTGAGATGACTCGCACCTACAGACATTGAGGACGCTATTGCATGTTGCAAGCTTGCTAAGGTGTGGTGAGCTCCCGGACACACTTGCCACTAGAGAGTGCAGTAAGACAGGTCCCGGAAGGACGTGCTTTGGAGATTACTCGCTTTTCCTCCCAGCACACTTAAGTTGGATTTGTGTTAGGTTGGCAGTGTTAGGCCAGACGATCAGGACGTTTAAGTTTGTATCCGAGCATATGGGGAGGATACAAACAAGTCTGAAGTGGAACTGGTGTACGTTGTGGGATGTGTCTGTGTGAGACGAATTCGTAGGGTATGCGAATACCTACGATATGAGACACTTACGTAGAAATTTTATGGTTTCTAGGAGACTATGCAGGATTACCATACCTAGGAGACTATGCAGGATACAATATTTTTTTACCATGTTTGAATCACCTGGAATGACTGGCATATCTAGTAAACTTGTAGTTATTGTTGAATCTGAAATGCTTGTGTTGGTGCTTGAACTTAGAAATATTATCCTTAGAGACACGGTGTGATTTAGACTTTAGAATCTGTATAGGGACCCCTTTTCCATTTTATGGATCATGCATCTAGGGTTATTCACTTATTCATTATTGTGTGGCATGAATTTTTCCTATATATTATTTTGTTATTTGTATTTAGTTCGCTCGCACCATCTAGCTTTGTGCTTTGTTGACCCCGCAATGGGTGTTCTTCTATTGGAGTGCAGGCAGCGTTGGCGTTCCTGCTGATCATGGCGCTTAGGCCCAGTTTCTAGCTGTAGGCTTGTTTGTGTTGTTTGGTCGTGTCCACCCTGTACGGCTATGTTTTTCTTCCTTTTTATTACCTTGTTAAATACTAGATGTTTGTATATTGATTTTTTCGCTATGACTCTGGCAGGGCGAATCGAATACTCTTATTTTATTCAAATTTTATCGTAGTTTTTATTTCTGTTTGATTCTCGTTTCAAAAATGTGTTATATTATGATATTTTGGCCGGTTACGATCCGCCTGTATTATGAATTAGTTCACGCATTGGCACACTGTGATTCTAGTTGAGGGTCGGGGCGTGACAGGGCTTGGTATCAGAGCCATTGTTTATTGATTCACATAGAACATCATCGTATGCCACTTTCTTGAGTGAATTAGGTAGAGGAGTTAGGATTTTTGTTGTGTTGTTTGATGTATTGTATGTGTGTTTTCTTTTACGTATAGGGAGTGTGGTGATGGGGCATGGTAAGAGAGAACAGGGTGAGGAATCAGGCATTGCTGGAGAGGATGTCTGTCAAGCTTTCATGGAAATGATGACACAGTGGGCACAGAATATTAGACATGTAAATTAGTCAGAGGATCCGTTTACTCGTTGCAACAAGAATTTCGTCAGCTTGGGTGGCGAAAGATTGATGGTACTGGAGAGTCTCTAGCTGCGGATCGGTGGATCTGTAAGGTAGATCTCATATTTGAGAGGATGGTGTTGACACCTACACATCGTACCGAGTTAGCAGCACACCAATTTGACGGAGAGGCTATGTATTGGTGGGATTCAATGAGGCAGAGCCGTGATGTGTCAGAGATGCAGTGGGATACATTTTGCAAGGTGTTTGAACAACATTTTATTCAAGATTCTGCGAGAGCTGAGATAGTGGACAGGTTTCTACATTTACAACAGGGATCTAGATCTGTTTCAGAATACTTAGCCGAGTTTACACAGTTGACCCGCTATGCCACTTGTTTCATAGATACTACAGAGAAGAAGACACATGAAATTTTTTAGTGGTCTGAACCCGTTCCTAAGGAAACAGTTGATGGTGATGATCGATCGTCCTTTTGAGATACTAGTGGAGGTCACTTTGAGTCAGGAGTGAGTTGACGCTGAGTGTAGGCAAGAGACTTTGGTTTGACGAGCTAGAGGTTCAGAGCACAGTCAGAGGTTTGGCCGAAGAAGCCAGACAGTTGAGCAGGCACATCAGCTAGAGTATGCCGCTGTTCAGTAGAGAGACCTTGGTAGAGGGGGACAAGTTAGGACTGGTAGAGACCGCAGAGGTGACAGACGTTCCCGAGGAGATCATCGACAACATCAACAACAAAGACAACCTATGAGGGGTGGTCAGACAGGAACTAGGAGCAGTTGCTTTACTTGTAGTCATGAGGGACATGTAGCCCGTGATTGTCTAAGAGGTCAAACAAATCGACGGGAGCAAGTAGTTTGTTATACTTGTGGGCAACCTAGGCACTTTTCCAGAGTTTGTCCTCAGAGTAGGGATGTACCAGCACAGCAGAGAGCGCCTCAGGGACAGTTAGCACCCGCGCCTAGAGTTGGTCAGATAGTCCCTTTCCCAGCACCGCCTGTTCGCCTCACAGCTATTCCCAGTTAGAGAAATGTTGAGGGTATGTTACTATTTTCGTTGTAGTTGTGTGTGCTAGATGTAGTAGGATATGTGTTTATGTGCATTATGCGTAGGAAAAATTGCATGTTAGTGTGTTGTTATGTGACTCAGGATATATGTGTTGTGTGCCAGGTTTTGTGCATTCGTCGTCTTCCCAGTTGAGGGCTCTTTTCGATACAAGAGCATCTAGGTCTTTTATTTCTAGACAGTTAGTTGTTAGAGACAGCCTAGAGGTAGTGCTTTTGCTGGAACCCTTGTGCGTTGTGTTTCCTTTGGGCAGTTCGGTTTGGTTGTGGGAATATTGTCCCCGTTTCGAGTTTTCCTTGTTGGGGTACAACTTCGTGTTTGACTTTATTGTCTTGGGTTTTGCAGGTTATCATTTGATTCTAGGGATGGATAGGATGTCCAGTCATCCAATGATCATTAATTGTTTGCATAGGTCGGTGATGTTAGCGCCACCTGATGTTTCGCCTCGTTTGTTGGCTTGTGAGCTCGATTCTGTTTCGGTGATGTCGAGTTTTCTTAGCTTTTGAAATTTCTAGTCCCGACACCAGTTCTGTAGAGGTTTTGTGTGAGTTCCCTGATGTCTTTCAAGAGATTCCTGGTATCCCTCCTTGCTGTGAGGTAGAGTTTCAGATTGACTTGGTTCCTGGTACTACACCTATATCTAAATTAGCGTACAGGTTTGCACCTAAGCAACTGGAAGAGATGAAAGTACAACTTGATGATTTGCTTCGTAAGGGGTTTATTCGGCCGAGCAATTCACCTTGGTGGGCTCCAACAATATTTGTGTCCAAGAAGGATGGATCATTGAGAATGTGCATAGATTATCGAGATCTGAATAAAGTGACCACCAAGAATAAGTATTTGTTGCCTCGAATTGATGATCTATTGGATAAGTTGAAGGGAGCTGTAGTGTTTTCACAGCTAGATTAGTAGTCTGGGTATCATCAGATGAGAATTGAGGAACATTTTGTTCCAATTACCGTTTTTCAGACTCGTTATGGCTTGTATGAGCTTCCAGTCATGCCATTTGGACTGACAAATGCACCGGCCTTCTTCATGGATTTGATAAATAGATTGTTCAGTCTGTACTTGGGCAAGTTTGTGTTGATCTTCATTGACGATATCTTAGTGTACTCGAGGAGTTTAGAGAGCACAGAGAGCACCTATCTTAGTGTACTCGAGGAGTTGTATGCGAAGTTCAGTAAGTGTCATTTCTGGGAGACTGAAGTTCAATTTCTCGGACATGTCATTTCTAGTAGAGGTATTGCAGTGGATCCCGAGAAATTCGAAGCGATGAAGTCTTGGAGATGACCGAGTAGTGTGACGGAGATTTGTAGTTTTCTTGGTTTGGTCGGGTATTACCGACGGTTTATCGATAAATTTTCCCTGATTGCGGCACCAATCACTCAGTTAACCAGGAAGAGTGTTCCTTTTGTATGGTCAGAGAAGTGTGAAAAAGCTTTTGAAACCTTGAAGCTTCGGTTGACTTTAGCACCAGTGTTGACTGTTCCGACACCTGGTACCGACTGGTGGTATTTACTGATGCTTGCGGTACAGGATTGGGTGGAGTGTTGATGCAAGGCAAGAAAGTTGTAGCCTATGCGTCTCGACAGTTGAAACCCCATGAGAGGAGATATCCGACACATGATTTAGAGTTGGCAGCCGTAGTCTTTGCTTTGAAGATCTGGAGACATTATCTGTATGGTAAAAGGTTCGAGTTGTTCACAGATCACAAGAGTTTGAAGTACCTATTCACTCAGAGGGAGTTGAATATGAGGCAACAATGATGGGTTGATTTTCTTAGCAGCTATGACTTTGAGATACAGTATCAGCTTGGTAGGGCCAATGTGGTTGCAGATGCCTTGAGTAGGCGACATGCAGTGATGGCAACCATGATGATCTAGAGTGGTGGAGAGACAAACATCTGATTCAGTGATTACGAGGCAGATATCAGATTTGGTAGTGGACACACTGGATGAGTGCTTTACCGATTGGTCGGTGGGTTCAGATGGAGGGTTGCGGTTCTGTGGGCGGCTTTATGTTTCGTCTGATGAGGAATTGCAGAGAGATATCTTGCAGGAAGCTCATAGATCTCGTTTCACCATTCAACCTGGTGAAACGAAGATGTAACGAGATTTGAGACGTTCTTTTTGGTGGCTTGGCATGAAGAAAGACATTGGAGAGTTTGTGGCATGGTGTGTGACTTGTCAGCATGTGAAAATCGAGCATCAGAGACTGTTTGGGTTATTGCATCTATTGGAGATCTCGACGTGGAAGTGGGAGTATATGACTGTGGATTTCATCGATGGACTTCCACGATCGAGGAAAGGTCACCTGGAGTTAGGCCGCCGCCACCAAGACTTTGACCGCCGCTAACTCGTTAGGTAGCCGACACGTTTCTGCCACCATCACTGGTCGATTTTGCTCTGTCTGTCGCCTGTTTGGCTGTCACTGGGAGCAGGCCTGGTTTAGAAATCTATCGAGGGATTCTTTTTTGATTCGTGGAGTTCGATTCAAAGCTTTCCGCATGCATAATGGTTTCAGTTTGAAGGCAGATCCAATTTCGGTTCCTTTATGGGTAGAGTTGCCTAACTTGCCTTTGCATTTATTTCACCCCTCTCTTTTGAAAGCAATTGTGAACTCTTTTGGTGGTTTTTTGCGCATGGATGATCATACTTGATGCTTATCACGTCTGGGTTCTGCCCATGTTTGTGTGGATATGACTTTAGCGGAAAAACTTCCTAGTAAAATTTGGATAGATAGGGCAAACAAAAGGGGTTTCTGGCAGAAGATAGAATATCCAGGTTAAAATATTGTGATTATTGTTCACTACTAGGGCATCAGAAGGAAGTATGCAGAAAAAGTTAGGTCATAAGGGCAATGTGCAAACATCCAAATTAGTGAATGAAAAGAAGACTGAGAAACAAAAGGTGGAATCCAAAATTGTCAAGCAACAATATGTTCCAGTGGCCAACAAAAATAAAGTGACAATACCAGAAGTTGGCACGAGTGCCGCAAAGAATAGTCAGGATGAGAAAATGAAGGAGAGAGGAAGTGTTGAGAAGGTAGTGGCCAGAGATCCGATGAATTTAAAATTGTCAAACAAATATGAGACGCTTATGAAGAACATTGTAGAAGATGACAGTAATCAAATAAAGGAGAAGGAACATGTCAGTGACAATGTCGCTCAAGAAACAACGAAGGAAGATCTTCTTGAGGCGGGGTACACAGTTTTTGAGATTGAAAAAGCAATTGGGAGGCAAGGAAAAACAATTAAACATGATGTTTTAGGTGGACCAGAAACGACGAGTCCTTGTTTGGATGACGTGAATAAATCTAATACCAATAGCCACATTAAGATTCTACTAAGAGAGGTTTCATGAGTTGTCGAAGGGGTGAAAACTGGTGACGTTATTTAGGCTGACCCAGGGATGCAATCTAGTGCCACTACTCTGCGCCATCAATCAAAGGCAGGGCGTAACAATTGAGAGTTGGATTCGATTAAATCAGAGCACGTACGCTTTGTTTCGCCCAAAACAGAGAAGTAATTTGTTGATCACTTTGGATAAGATTGTAGGCGAGGAACCTGGGATGTCTATCCCAAAGAAAAGCGAGAGCTATGACCAAGATTTCCAGCACGAAATTGAGATTGCGTGAGGTAGTAGTTCAAGGTCGCAGAGAGAACACGTAGAGGCTAATCAAATTGAACCTGGGGACGTTGGAGATCAGTAGAAATCGGTGATTTCAGGTAATAAGGAAGACGTGAACTAGTTACTAGATACAACTATTAATTTGTTTATAGAGGGTCGTGTTTTGCGGAAAAAGAAGAAAAAAAACATTAATACCTTCGAAAGTGCCACAGAAAATAGTGATGAGACAGAGCCTGTTTCGGAGGTAGGGTTGAAATCTGTAGCTATCAAGGATTTAGCGAAGAAATTAAGAAGCAACAAGTCAAAATGGCGGTGCCTCCGAGCACGTGTCGTAAGACAAAAAAGGGGGTGTCTTCTTCCCGTAATTAGTATCTTAGAAAACTTTATGTTTGGAATGCTAGTGGGCTTGGTAATAGAGCCACGATCAGACGACTAAAAAGCATGGTTGCGAAAAATAAAGTGAGAATTCTTATGATAGCAGAACCTATGATTGACGCCAGTAGATACTTGAAAATTGGCAATAAGATCAAGCTAGCGGGATTTGCTTCGAATGACAGGGTCGGAGGAAAGATATGGATCTTCTGGGATGTCATTTTAGACTTCTCGATCGTGGATATGTCGAATCAGATTATTCATTGTAAGGTAACAGATTCTGCTTCAAGGGTTTTTTAATTTTTTTTGTGTATGCTAAATGCTCGGTTGAAAAGAGAATGGATCTTTGGTCAAATATGATTAATTTTGCTTCCAATCATGATCTCCCATTGATGGTTGGCGGGGACTTTAATACTTCTTTGTTGTCGCAAGATAAAATTGGGGAAGTAGAGTCGTCCCTGGCAAACATGTCTAATTTCTCAGACTGCATTGAAAACTGTGGGTTCACAGGTCCTAGACTCACTTGGTGCAATAATAGACGAGGCAGAGATCATATTTGGGCCAGACTTGACAAAATTCTTGTTGATTCGGCTTGGTTGACAGTTTTGTCTAGTCCGAAAGTGGAACATCTCAGTAAGACCTTTTCAGACCACTCTCTGTTGCTGGCATCCATGCTAATTCAGACAAGAACAAGTTTTGTTCCTTGTCGCTTCCTTAACATGTGGATGACACATTCTAGGTTTCTTTATCTGGTTAAATGTATTTGGTTATCTGACATGGGCAGTATGAGATCTATTGACAAAGTGGATGTTAAGCTTAAAATGGTGAGAAAAGCTCTTATACAGTGGAATAAGACGATTTTTGGAAATGTGTTTAGCAAACTGAGGTCTTTAGAGGATGAGATGCAACAGTGGGAAACTATTGTTTTGGTTGGCTGGGAGGATATTGGCAATACTGGGCTAAACGTTGATGTTAATTGGAATGTTACAGCTTGTTGTAATCTGAGTTGTTGTCAGGCGGAGTACAGATTAGCTCTCAAATAAAAGGAGTTTTACTGGATTCAGAAATCAGGTGAAAAAGAGTACAAGAAGGGGATGCTTGCAAAAAATATTTTTTTGCTTCCACTAAGTTTAAACAAAAAAGAAGGGTCATTTCCCAGATCACTTTATCATGTGGAAGGACTCTTTCGGAACCAGGTGAGATTCTTGACAATGCAAATGAATATTTCCATAATCTTTTGTCTTCCCAAGGAAACTGTGTGGTGGATACAGAATTGTTAGAGTGCATTACGATGATTTTTAATTCCGCTAAGTGTGATGATTTGGTTAAAAAACCGTCTTTGGAGGAAGTTAAAGAGGCGATTTTTGATATTCCCAAAAATAGTGCCCCTGGACCGGATGGATTTACGTCTGGTTTTTTTCAGACTTGCTGGGATTTTTTGAGTATTGATATATGGGAAGCTGCTATACAGCTTTTTGAGGGGGAGGCATTGCCCGCTTCTTTCACGGCAAATTTTTTGGCTCTGATTCCGAAAACGCAGAACCCATGTTCCTTTTCTGACTTTTGGCCTATTAGTCTGTGCAATGTGATTTATAAAATTTTCAGTAAAATTCTTTCCAATAGACTAGCTTTGTTCTTGCCACATATGGTTTCTCTGGAACAGAGGGCCTTTGTAAGAGGAAGGTTCATTGGTAAAAATATTGGACTAGTGCAGAAATTGGTAAGGGATATCCATAAAAAGGTTTTTTGAGGCAACGTTGTGTTGAAGATTGACATGGAGAAAGCTTATAATCGACTTGAATGGAATTTTCTATTTGCGGTGTTCAAGAGATTTGGTTTTAACAGTAGATTCTGCCATATTATTAACAATTGTATTGCTTCTTGTGGTTTTTCAGTTTTGCTGCAGGGAGCCTACAAAGGCTTTTTCAAATCTACCAGAGGATTAAGGAAAGGAGACCCTCTGTCACCATTATTATTCATTATTGCCTCTGAAGTGCTCACTAGGGTATTGCAAATGGCTTTCAATAGAGGAAAAATTGGGCATTATTATATACGCCTAAGGCCTGTAGACCGGTCTCACATCTTCTCTATGCAAACGATACTCTTATTTTTTAAATGGTAGAAAATCTTCAGTTCTGGGATGCATGGAAATTTTTGAAAAGATATTGTAATGCTTCAGGCCAGAAAATGAATGAGGGGAAAATATCTTTTATGCTAGACGATAAGGCGGCTGTGGAAAGAATTGTGGCTTTGAAAAGGTGTACAGGATTCCAATATAAAGGTGCTCCTTTTACGTATTTGGGAGGGCCAATTTTTCAAGGTAAAGTTAGGATTTCCTACTTCGAAGAGTTGATTGCTAAAATTCAAAGTCGTATTCAGGGATGGAAAGCAAAATTGTTATCCCCGGGTGGAAGATTGATCATGATTAAACATGTCCTGAGCTCGATCCCTATTTATATTCTAAGTGTCATGTGTGTGCCCAAGAAAGTTTTATCAAGAATTAATGGAATGTTAACGGATTTTTTTTGGGGGATTGTGAAGGCAAGTTGAAGAAAAAATGGGTGTCATGGGACAAGATTTGTTTCTCTCAGGAGGAGGCAGGTTTGGGTGTTAGAAATCTGACAGTTGTGATGAAGGTTTTTCGAGTTAAGGCTCTTTGGAACCTAATTAATTCAGATTCTTTATGGGCTTCTTTTATGAGGAACAAATACTGGTTGCCTAGAGTTGCGTTGAGTGGTCAAGTTGTAAAAGGTGGTGCTTCACCTTTTTACAAGGAGATCATGTTTTGTAAATCTATGTTATTGAGTAATTCGTTTTGGCGTATTGGAAAGGGCATTATTAGTTTTTATGAGGAAAACTGGAATACTGTGGCATCTTTCAGAAGGTCGGAGGACTTAGTTAGTCATGGTATTTGGCCTACGGTAAGGGAAGTGAGCTTGGGTAGTTTTGAATTGATCAATCCAACTCTCAGGCAAATGGCATGTAACCTTTATGTACATAGATTGCGTGGTTAGAGATGTGGCAATGATAGATGTGTATGAAATGTTATGAAGTCATGGGGCTGTAAGTAAGTTAAGTAAAAAGATATGGCAAGACATTATTCCTTCCAGAATATCAGTTTTTGTGTGGAAGCTATTGCGAAGAGGTGTGCAGTGGACGGGGAGCTGCACAGATGCGGTTTTAGCCTAGCTTCCAGATGTAGGTGTTGTGCCAATCCGAAGGCGGAATCTTTGAATCACCTATTTCTTGATGGAAAGTTGGCGGTAAAGGTGTGAAACCATTTTGAAGGGGTTTTTGACGTGCACATAAGGAAACCAGCAGAGATCTCTATGGTTTTATTGATATGGTTCAAAAGAGCCAAGATGAAGTCACAAACAGGTGTGTTATACTTCCTGACTCCTGTGTTTATTTTATGGGAAATTTGGAAGCAAAGATGTAAGTGTGTCTATGAAGATGCTTCTCCAAATTCTATTTTTGTGATCTTAAACATTAGGCGCAATTTGAGGTTGGCAAACACTTTTATCATTCCGAAACAAATCAGTCGGAATAAAGACCCATTAAGGGCTTTGGGGTTACATGAGATCCCAGTTAGAAGGAAGGGTGTTAGAATTGTTTATTGGATTTTCCCTCCTGCAGATTTTGTTGCTCTCAATGTTCATGGATCCTCTCGCAGAAACAAGGCATCAGGAGGGGTGATTATTAAAGACTCAAGTGGTCTTTGTATTGTGGGAAAGCAATTGTTTTTCAGGGAAGGTTCCAATAACAAAGCGGAAGCTTTGGCTCTCGTGAAAGGTTTGCGCCTTTGTTTCTCATTGGGGTTTAGAAAAGTGATGGTCCAATCGGATTCGGGACTTGTTTGTGGTTGGTTTAGAAAGACCTTTAAAATTCCTTGACAGTTGGAGAACATTTTTAAAGAAATTAAATTGATGGCGGAAAAAATGTCGATAGATTGCAAACACATCTACAGAGAGGCCAATGCAATGGCGGATGCGCTAGCCGATAGAGCACAAAAAGATTTTAGGACTGTCACATTTGGAGCGAATGACTTGCCTAGGAGATTGGTAGGGTTGGTTTTGCTTGACAGTTTCCATACGGCTTATGTTCGACATGGTTATGAATAGAGGAAGTTTTTGTGATAATAGGCAGGGTTGTGTCAATGAATTGGAGTGTCGTTGACGCGGAGCAACAATAGTTTTGATTTCTAGGGCCGTTTTACTGCGGGTTGGGACAGAGTGCTGGTTTCGGTCATTGAAACGTGCTGGATAGAGTGTTGCATCTGGCAGTTGGTTTTGCTGTTATGCCGGTTTTTACATGCTGATTTGTGGACAGGATGCTTGCTTGCGGGAAAGAATTTGTGCCGGGCTGGTATGATGAGTTGGGTTTTTGCAAGTTGTTATGGTGGCAATTTGCATTTTGAGTTTGTTATTGAAAATTGCAAATTGCAAATTGCATTTTGAACTTGCAAGCTGTTATATTTGCAAGTTGCAATTTGCAAGTTGCAAGTTTGTTATTAAGATGCAAGTTGTTATGCATCAAGTTGCAGGTTGGAGCATAATTTTCAAGCTGATCAAGTTGCAGGTTGTTAAATGGCTTTTGAGTAGGGCAATTGGTTCTTGGCCAGATGGTTTGATTCAGTTATTTGGTTGTTCACCTATTTGTTTGTTTATGAGGCCTTAACTCTTGGTGAGTTTGGCCTATCTATTGAATAAGGTCTCTTAAGTTCTAAACATCTCTTTGGTTTAGGCCTTATTAGGCCTTATTCTTGGTGAAATAGGTCTAGTTTTTATTTTTCCATTTTGTTATGTAATGGTTTACTTGGTGGTATGCCTTATTATTTAAGGTCTACTATTTGGTGAACCAAACCTTTACAAGGTCTCAGAGCGAGATAGGAATTTCTTTCATGGATGGAGTTTTTAATTTTGGTTTGTTATGATTTAAGTCCATTGGTTTCTTTTTCTCGGGTAAAGTCGTCATGTACCCCCGACCGATGTACAAGATTTTTTCAATTAATAAAGGTCTGGCATCCCATAGATTCCCCTCCCCACTAGAAGTTTATTTAAAAAAAAAGATGAGTCATTGTTGATCGGTTGACGAAGTGTACACATTTCATTCCTGTTAGTATGAATCGAACAGCCGATAGTCTAGCGGTGTTGTTTATTCAGGAGATAGTCCGCCTTAATGGGTCGCCTGTTTCGATTGTATCCGACCGAGATCCAATTTTCACAGCCTACTTCTGGCAGAGTTTTCAGCAAGCTATGGGTAATAGATTGGACATGAGTACAACATATCACCCACAGACAGATGGCCAATCTGAGCGAGTGAATCAGGTAGTAGAAGACATGCTTAGAGCATGCATTTTAGACTTTGGAGGCAGTTGGGAAGATCGCCTACTGTTGTGCAAGTTTGCGTACAACAACAACTACCACGTAAGTACTGGCATGACACCGTTTGAGGCACTCTACGGACGACCGTGTAGGTCCCCTGTTTGTTGGGCAGAGATTGGAGAGTCAGTTGTGATGGGGGCAAATGTGATCAGAGAAACTATTGAGAAGATTGAGATGATTAGAGCGCGTTTGTTGACAGCCCAGGGTAGATAGAAGATTTACGCTGATAGGAAGCGTAAGGAGTTAGAGTTTGTTGTTGGCGACAAAGTATTTCTGAAAGTTTCCCCGATGCGCGGAGTTGTTGTGTTCCGAAGTCGAGGGAAGCCTGCACCGAGATATGTAGGGCCCTATGAGATTACTGAGAGGATTGGATCAGTGGCCTACAGATTGGCTTTGCCGCAGAGTATGTCAGTTCTCCACGACGTGTTTCACGTATCCATGTTGCGGAAATGTTTGGCAGACCCTTTGCAGACCGTGAGCCCGCTGAGTTAGAGATTTCTGATGAGTTGACTTATCCAGTGAGGCCAGTAGCCATTGTTGATAATGACGTGAAACAACTTTGACGGAGGGCGGGGAATTTAGTGAAGGTTCAGAGGAGCCATCGGGAGGGTGACATCACTTGGGAGCTGGAAAACCAGATGAGACAAAAATACCCCAAGCTTTTCGCCTAGTCTTTCTTCTCATTGCTTTGTCTGATCTCGAGGACGAGATCTTTTTTAAGGTGTGTATGATGTAATATCTGTAGTTTTCTTTAAAACTATTATTATTTGGAGGGGGTGTACTCAAAACTTTGGTGGGGGCAAATAGCCACCCACCTATTAAGAGAAACCCCTCCTTTCTTTTCTTCATTTCCTTTTTTTCTTTCTTACAAGGTGCGTATTCTCCCTTTGTTCATCTTCTTCTCCGGTGAGATTTCGTGTGGGTTGTCGATTCCCCCCCCCCCCCGAATCTCATCCTCTCCTCCTCATTTTCTTCCTCTTTCTCCCCTCCCTTTTTTGCTTCAATTTTTTGTTTTAAAAATCAAAAATTTCAGGGTGTGTTGCTTGTTCGAAGTTGTCATTACCGGTGCTAGCAATTTGGCTCTAATCCGTCTCTCAGGTGGTGGTTGGGGCGTCATTTGGAACCTGTAAACCCCACATGCAAGGGTGATTTTAGGGTTGACCAAAATTTCTAAATAAATCAGTGTGCATGTCCGTTAAGAAGGTTATTCGGCGTGAATCCGGGCTTCGGGCGAGTGGGTGAGCTGCAAATTTGTAATTTTAGTTGTTCTTGGACTTATTTACGGCCTGTTGTGTTGTTCGAAGGCGATCAAACCAGAGTAGGGTGGGTTTCAGTGAGTTTTTACCGAATTTTGGGTGTTCGGCGGATTTAATTTGTCGGTAAGTATTTTTTTAGTCACGCGCCGGTTGTAACTTATTTATTTTTCCAATTTTCGGCTAGTTTGCTCACCTTTGAGTCCGCCTTGCAGTTTTAAAAAACTTCCTTGGTCCCGCATTCGCTGATTCGCGAGTTGGGAACTTTGATCGGTAGGATTTGGGTTCCGAAAACCCATTCCGCTCAGGTGAGTTTAACTATAATAAGTACCCTGAGAAATATTTATTTTAAATCTTGAATTTAATTTGTACATTATGCAGTCGATTGTGTATAATTGAATACAAGTACGAAATTTGGGGTTTTCAGAGTTCGATTGTTGTGTTAGTTTTTTTGTGAATGAATTTATGTATTGGATTTACTGATAGCATGATATACATGAATTAAATAGAACGGTGGTTGAATTTGGGTGTGATTAGGCTTTGGTGTAATGTCATTGGCTTGTATGTTGCGTTTCATCGTAGATTGCCGAGTCTTGAGCGTGTATGATAGTTCGACTCAAATGAATTTATTGTGGTTAATTGGGTCATGTTGGGACCCTAGCGTCGTCGTGGATTTATGAAAATTGCCTAATTGATTATGGTTACACATCTGTTACATTAGATTCTATATAGACTCGTAATACGTGCATGCTGATATTCGTGTAAGTGCCTTTACCCCACTGTAATCCATGTTCTGCCGATGGTTAGGAGCTTGCTCGCATAGTGAATTTGATGGTGCTTGAGATGACTCGCACCTATAGACATTGAGGACGCTATTGCACGTGGCAAGCATGCTGAGGTGCGGTGAGCTCCCGCACGCACTTGCCACTAGAGAGTGCAGTAGGACAGGTCCCGGAGGACGTGCTTTGGAGATTACTAGCTTTCCCTTCCAGTGCGCTTGAGTTGGATTTGTGTTAGGTTGGCAGTGTTAGGCCAGTCGTTCAGGACGTTTGAGTTTGTATCTGGGCATATGACATCCCATTAGGATACAAACAAACTCGAAGTGGAACTGGTGCACGTTGTGGGATGTGTCTGGGTGAGACACATTTGTAGGGTATGCGGATACTAACGATATGAGACACTTACGTAGAAATTTTATGGTTTCGACTTTCGACATGATTACCATACCTAGGAGACTATGCAGGATTACAATATTGTTTTTGCCTTCACCACTTGATATTTACCATGTTTCAATCACCTAGAATGACCGGCATATCTAGTGAACTTGTAGTTATTGTTGAATCTGAAATCCTTGTGTTGGTGCTTGAACTTAGAAATATTATCCTTAGAGACACGGTGTGATTTAGACTTTAGAACCTGTATAGGGACCCTTTTCCATTTTATGGATCATGCATCTAGGGTTATTCACTTATTCATTATTGTGTGGCGTGAATTTTTCCTTCTGTTATTTGTATTTAGTTCGCTCGCACCAGCTAGCTTTTTGCTTTGCTGACCCCGCAAGGGGTGTGCTTTTATTGGAGTGCAGGCAGTGTTGGTGCTCCTGCTGATCGTGAAGCTTAGGCCCAATTTCCGGCTGTAGGCTTGTTTTGTGTTGTTTGGTCGTGTCCACCCTATACGGGTATGTTTTGCTTCCTTTGTATTACCTTGTTAAATACTAGATGTTTGTATATTGGTTTGGTCGCTATGACTCTGGCGGGGAGAATCGAATACTCTTATTTTATTCAAATTTTATCGTAGTTTTTATTTCCGTTTGATTCTCATTTCAAGAATGTTTTATATTATGATGTTTTGGCCGGTTACGATCCACCTGTATTACGAATTAGTTCATGCATCGGCACGAATTAGCTCGGTGGCCACGACGTGCGTGCCGAAAAGATCTTTCCAAATTGGGGTCATATGTGCGGTTCTGATACCCGTAGCCAAAGTTATGGCCAAAATACCGAAACGCACCCAAAATTGCCCCAATTAAGCAAATATCACGATTACCAGCCATCTTTGCGCTGATCTACCAACTCAAGGTATCTCAGTGCCAACAACGTGATATCTGACAACTCAGCATCATCTGACTCAGATCCTCCTACATCAAGATTGGAGGATGAAATTGAACAGTTGGAATTTAGTTTGATACAAAGTTGAGATAGTAATGACAATATTTGAATAGGTGCTAGGTAGAACTTAAGTTGGCTATGGTGTGAGAAGAAGAAGGGTGATCTCTAAAATATATGACATGGAAGGAAATACAATTAGTGATAAAAAAACAATCATCCAAGAGGCAAATCGGTTTTTTCAACATTTGTTGAAGTCAGAAGGTTATCAAGAAGACCAGGAGCTTATGGAGTGTATTCCAAAGTTGATTCAGTCAGAGGATTGTAATATTATCATGTAGCCGCCTTGCTTTGAGGAGGTCAGAAAAACAGTCTTTAGTATTCCTCAGGATAGTGCGCTTGGACCAAATGGTTTCACAGCAGGGTTTTTTTAGTCATGTTGGCAGATTATTGGTCATGATATGTGGCAAGCAGTGAAGGAATTCTTTGAATGTCGTTTTATGCCAAGTTCGTTCACTTCAAACTTTCTAGCCCTTATTCCCAATGTTGAAGAGCCAGATTATTATTCTGAGTTTAGGCCTATTAGCCTTTGTCATGATGTACTGTTTTACAAGCACGCAACTTAATACCCTGCTTTATAGTCGTAGTAAAGAATAAGTAGGAATCATTCTAGAGTGGGAATTTGAAGGCTCGCTAACTAACACTAATGGTAACGAAAAGACAACTAACAAACTAAATAAGAAAATGTTTGGAGATTGGATTTTCTAATTTTAAACTAAGAAATACTAATAAGATTACTACAAGAATAATAAAAACTTAAGGGAAGTAGATGATGAGAAATTAGCTAAGGGTTTTATCTCCACACACCAAACATATGTTCACGAACTAAACTCCAATAATTCATTTACTAACTCGTGAATGACAATGTGCAATATGACTGCACTGCATATAACCTTATTATTTTCCCATATTCGTTGTATTAAACACAATGTCGCTTTCAAGATATCTAATCAGGAATCACAATTTAGATAAACAATCCAAGATCATTATGTCTATGGAAAATATGAACACTAGCTAGGCAATTACAAGTATGAAAAACTTGGAAACGTGGTAGAGAGGAAGGAAAAAACGCACTGAGGCGATTTCAAGGGCAACACTGGAATTCATTAACTGCGGGTTGTATCTCTTAATCTCAGCCGTTCTAAGTTTTTGGAAATTAATCTCATACGTTCAAGTTTAGGGGCGGCTAGGGTTCATGGCTGCAACACAACCAGCCAAGGGGGAATCCCCTGTGGCTGGCAGAGAAGAAGACGGCCAAGCAAAGCACTCTTTTGCGCACGTTTTAGGAAAAACGATGAAGGATGATCTAGAGGATAAGTTGACGGATTCTACGAGTTTTAGAAAAGAAGGATGTCCAGCCTTATTTCTATCCGATTCGGATGTATCAAGGGGAGAATCTCATGTGTCTAACCATGTTGTCGTCTTGAAGTTTTCAAGTTTTCGGCCTTCTCTTGATTCGATACGAGACTCCATTCAAAAATATTGGGGGATTTCCGGTGAGTTTATTATGGGTCTTATAAATCAAGGGCATGTAGTGATTTATTTACAATCGGAAGATGAACTTAAAAAAGTGTTTTCAAAGGATTCGTTCACCATTCGGGGCGTGAGATATAAGATCTTTCGTTTGCATCCGGGCTTTAGCCTTCGGTCGGATCTGGAGTTGACCCCAATATGGATCGAACTCCCCAACCTTCCCTTCGCTTTTTTTTATACCAGCAATCATGAAGGCGATTGGAAAATCAATTGGCAACTTTCTTAGGATTGATGATGGTGCAAGGTATTTTGCTCGCGAAAAGGTTGCACGTATGTGCGTTGAAATGGAGATAACCAAACCTTTACCTCATAGGATTTGGCTTGAGAGTCCGAAATATGGCGGTTATTGGCAAAAACTAGAATACCCAAGGTTCAAATATTGTGACCACTGTTAGTTGATTGGGCATGAGAAAGACTATTGTAGAAAATTGGTGGGAAAGAAGAAGGATCAAATTGATGGCGAATATCACAAAGAAGGTACGAATTCAGAAAAGACCAAACTTCATCAAAATCAAAATAAGGAGAATCAAGGACAAAGCGTGAAGCGGAAAATGTATGTCTCGGTTAATAAAAAATCGATGGCAATAAAAGAGAAGATAGGGACTAGTGGGGCGAAAGATTCACAAGGCGCTGAAATTATAAGTGAACGAGAAGAAAGAAATATTAGACCATCATGTGCGGGGGAAGCCGACAAAATTAGTTTGGCAAATAAATTTGGCACTTTAGTTGATGATAATGAGAATTAGGAATTGGGTGAAGTTGATGGGGAAACAATAAAAAATCAAGAAGGTACTCGGAGGGCGGATAAAGACAACAATGCGAATAAAGAAACCAATGCGGAGGAAGGCATCCATCAATTTGAAAACACACAGGACATTCTAATGAGGGCTGGATACACTAACAGTGAAGCTGAAATTGCAATGAATCAAGAAAATGGGGATGAGGCAAACTCTGTTGAAGGAAACATTAGTGCTGCCCCGTTATGGATTGTTCCTTTCGTGGGAGACAGCAGTTCTGAAAGTGCTCAAGCTAGAAAGATTCCAGCTGAAACAGGGGAGGTTATAGTCAGCTAATACGGACAGAACATGACAGAATTGGATGGTAAAACAGGGCTGATATCGGTGCAGAACAGGATCACAAGTCTGTCGCGATTGCTGTAGGTGGAGATTTACTGGAAAATACAGGTTCGCGGGGAACAAATTCAGCCAAGAAACAGGCCAAAAATCTCTTGGAGCAGCAGCAGTAGTTGGCTGGAAATAAACAGTCCAAGAAGGTGACATTCGATAACGACAAAAACCTTGAGGAAGCGCTAAATGATCAAAATAGCCAGGCACAAGCGGTAGTTATCAAGCCGGACAGAGAAACTATGTCAGATGATGAGTCCGATGCAAATACAATCTCTATGAATGTGGTTGATCCGGGTTATCAAACTGATGAGGTCAAGACAAAAGGTAAAAAGAAGAATTCAAAAAACGGATCTGTAGCAGGGGAACGAAGAGTGACGAGAAACATGACTACCCCAGGTGCTAGTAATGATAGATAATATCATGTATTGGAATTCATGGGGGGTTGGCAACCAGGCTACCCATTGCAGATTAAAAAAGCTGGTTAAAGATAACAATGTCAAGTTATTAGCCATTGCGGAACCCATGATCCAAGACTCAAGACACATGGAGATTGCAGGCAAGGTGAGTTTTCCTTGTTTTTCTTCGAATGAGGAGAATGGCGGAAAAACCTGGCTTTTCTGGGATAATCACCTACATGTGGAAGTTTTGTTTTGCACGAATCAACTTATTCACTGTAAGGTATTTATCCGTTTTTCCAATACCGCTTTCTATATTTCTTTTGTATATGCAAAATGTAAAATACAGGAGAGACACGGGTTATGGGAGGACATGGAGAACATTGCTATGGGATTGAATGAACCCTGGGTTATTGGTTGTGACTTCAATGTTATTCTTGTAAGTGGAGAAAAATTAGGAGGTCGTGCTCCCAATCATTTGGCGATGTCAGAATTTTCAGAGTGCATTTCAAGTTGCGGTCTTACAGATTGTGGTTTTGAAGGCCCTAAATACACCAGGTGTAACAACCAATGTGAATATGATAGAACCTGGGCTAGATTGGATCGATTCTTGGGGAATGCAGATTGGATTTCTATTATGCAGCACACTCGGGTGGATCATCTTCTCATGACATGTTCTGATCACGCCCCTTTATTGTTTTCTTTGCCACTGACTCAGAGAGCAAGTATGTCTCCTTTCAGATTCCAAAGTATGTGGTTATCTCATGAGGATTTCCTAAGTTTTGTAGACAGAAATTGGAACACACATGTTGACGATAAATTTGGATTAAAGAAATATTTGGCAATATATTCAGTCTTATTAGAAGGTTGGAGGATGATATTCAAAGATTGGAATTCGGCTTGATGCAGGGATGGGATTCAAATTACATGGTTAATTTAAATAGATGTCAGGCTGAACTCAAACTGGCCTTGGTGAGAGAAGAAACATATTGGAAACAAAAATCAGGGGAAAAGGAACTCAAGGAAGAAGATGCATGTACGAAATGTTTATTTGCTTCTGTCAAAGCCAAACAAAAAAAAGAGGATTTTCTAAAATCCTTGATATGTTAGGGAATATAATCACTGATCCAAAAAATATTATTTTAGAAGCAAATAACTTTTTTGGAAAATTGCTTTCATCGGAAGGGTACCAAGAGGACCCATGGCTCTTGGATTGTATTCCGAAACTGATTCGGGAGGAGGATAATGAGTTTCTCATGAAACTGCCAGATCTAGAGGAAGTCAGAAAAATGGTATTCAGCATCCCCCATGACAGTGCCCTTGGACCAGACGGATTTACAACAGGTTTCTATCAGAGTTGTTGGGATACTATTGGGAAGGACATATGGAAGGCGGCGAAAGAATTTTTTGAATGTCAAGTGATGTCAGGTACCTTTTCTGCAAAATTTTTGGCGCTTATCCCTAAAATTGATGAACCAATATCCTATGTTGATTTCAAGCCTATTAGTCTCTGCAACGTGGTTTATAAATTTTTTAGTAAAATCCTTTGTATTAGATTGGCCAATATTCTCCCAAATATAATCTCATTAGAGCAGGGGGCTTTTGTTCAAGAGAGACTCATCTCAGAAAACATTGGGCTATCACAGGAACTCATGAGAGAGATTGGAAAAAAGGTAATTGGAAACAATGTGATCTTCAAGCTGGATATGGAAAAGGCGTATGACAGAATTGAATGGGGATACCTCTTGACGGTGTTGCCAAGGTTTGGCTTGAATAATAGAATACGTCATTTGATATCAAATTGTGTTACACAGTGCGGATTCTCGGTGTTGATGCAAGGCAGTTATGACATATATTTCAGATCATCAAGGGGACTCAGGCAAGGTGATCCTCTCTCACTTCTCCTTTTTGTTATTGCAGCAAAAGTGTTAAGCAGAGGGATTTCACTCGCTTTTCGTAGAGGAGAAATTGGGTATTATCACACCCCATTGGCAGCCACTCCGATCACCCACCTTCTATATGCTGACGACTCCTTGATCTTCTTGAATGGTAGGAAGAAATCCATTGAAGGATGCATGAAATTATAGAAAAATATTGTCGGCATCAGGAGAAAAAATCAACATTGGAAAAAGTTCATTTCATGATTGATGAGAAAGTTCGTGCAAGAAAAAATAATCGCCATCAAATTAGGGACAGGCTTTTGTTACAAACAATCCCCGTTTACATACCTTGGGGTGCCCATTTATAAGGGCAGATGCAGAATATCATACTTTGATTCTTTGGTAAGTAAAATTCAGAGTAGAATTCACGGTTGGAAATCTAGATTATTGTCACCTGGGGGAAGATTGATATTGATTAGACATGTTTTATTGTCAATGCCAATTTCCACCATAACAACTTTTATCCCTGTGAGGGTGTTGCAAAGTATTCAGAAATTGATTGCGGACTTCTTCTGGGGTGATCATGAAGGGAGACATAAACGAAAATGAATAGCATGGAGAAAAATAAGTGTCCCGACGGAGGAGGGGGGATTAAGTGTGCGAAGCTTAGATGAATAAAGGCTTTTCGTATTAAGTCCCTGTGGAATCTGATAAATTCTAATTCTTTGTGGGCTAACTTCTTAAGGAATAAATATTTGAAGTCAAGTGTTCCCATAAGAAAACAAGAGATTAAAGCCGGGGCGTCCCCGTTTATGAAGGAGTTGATGGTACACAAAAATTTCATAGTAGAAAATTCCACATGGAAGATCTCTAGGGGCACTGTCCGTTTCTTTGAAGAACATTGGGTCAAGGGTGAAATTTTTGGTAGAACTGGGTAGGCGGAAACAAATGAAACTTGGCCTTCACTAAGGAAAATGTTCAGGGAGAATTTCATAATTTTAACCCCATTAATGCAAATAAAAGCGCAGGAGCTTTATGAGACTGGACTGCGAGGTGAGGAAGGTGACCGAGATATTAGAATATGGATGCCAAATAATGATGGTATGTTCTCTATTAGCTCTGTATGCAAACTTTTATGTGGTAGAGGAATACAAGATGAGTTTTTGAAATGGATTTGGCAGCCATTACTTCCTTCTAAAATTTCAATATTTATATGGAAGGTTATCAAAAGGGCATTACCCATAGATGGAGAACTTAGAAGAATTGGGTTCCATCTTGCGTCTAAATGCAGGTGTTGTAAACAACCCGGGGAGGAAACTATCAAACATCTGTTCTTGGAAGGTGAATTAGCTAGAAGAGTCTGGAGACATTTTGAACTAGTGTTTGATATACACGTACATAGACCGATTGAAGTGTATACCATGTTAAAGGCATGGTTTAGGAAGGCGAAGAAATTATCCTTATCTGGTACTCTCATTCATCTCACCCTTTTTTTATAATATGGGAAATTTGGATTCAGAGAAATAGGAAGCTTTATGATGGAAAAGAATGGTCGTCTTGTTATGTTATTATAAAAGTTTATTACTGGATTAAATGTGTATCTAAATTTTTTGTTCCGAAGGTAAGGGAACCCAATGGTGATTTGCTGGGTAGACTGGGTATCCAGGAAAAGAAGATAGAAATTCCCCCTCCCCGGGTGTTGTATTGGGTTTTCCCTCCTACAAGATGGTATGCACTAAACGTAGATGGTTCTTGTATGGCGGATAATACTTCTGGCGGTTTTGTGATCAGAAATGAAGAGGGTAATTTTTTGGCAGCCAGACAATGTTATTTTGGTGAAGGTTCAAATAATTCAGCAGAAACTAGGGCTTTGCTTGAAGGCTTGAGATTTTGTAAAGATCAAGGAATCTGAAAATGTTTGATTCAAACGGATTCTATGTTGGTCAAACACTGGCTACTTCAAAAAGCAAGTATACCTTGGTTTCTTTGTAACTGGTGGAAGGAGATTAGAGAGATGAACAAGGATTTGGTGTGGCATTATATCCATGTCTTCAGGGAGACTAATTATGTGGTGGACGCGTTGGCTAGATTGGCGCAAATAGAGCACTTGTCTCAAACTTATTCATGGGAGTCGCTTCCTAAGAAACTGAGGGCTCTAATTATTCTTGATAAGAATAAAACGGCTTACTTAAGGTTACCGAATTATATGTGATTATGTCAATTGAAAATGCTCATTTGAACCCCTCATTTAAGGTGATATGGGTCAGGGTGGAACGTGGCGACTGCTGCAAAGACCGTGTAGGTGGTGAATTTTGTTTTGCTGTGTGGTACATGCAGCTCTAGATCATTGGTGTTCATCTGGAGGAACGACATGCTGTGGATGCGAAGATTTGGTACAAAATTTCCTTGAAAAAACAGAGGAATTTATGCGTTGTATGCATCTTTTCTGCTGTGAATTTTGGACTGGAAAATAGTTGTCTGGTACGGCACATTCATGGTGCTGCTATGGACTGAAAGATGCAACAAGATGCATACACTACTACAAATATAGGCTTGGATAGCGCTTAAAAATAGGCTTGGATAGCGCTTTTTAGCGCTATCTAAGCGACCGCTATGGTAGCTTAGATAGCGCTCAAAAAAGCGCTATGCAAGGCGCGTACTTGAATAGCGCTTCGTTAGATAGCGCTTTTTAAAGCGCTATGTAAGCGTTGATTTTTTTTTTTTGATTAACTTCAATAGCGCTTTAAAAAGCGCTATGTAAGCGCTAATTTTTTTTTTTAAATTAGCTTGAATAGCGCTTTTAATTTTGTTGATTTTTTTTAAAATTTTTTTTTAATTAGCTTCTAAAGCGCTATTTAATTTCGGTGAATTTTTTTTTATTAACTACCATATAATATTTTTTTATATAATATTTAATATAATAATGACAACGTTCAATCAATCAATAAAGACACAACATGATAACTAACTGTTTCTCATTCATTCAAAATATAATTTAAGCATTCATACAAAATTGTTAATATGCTATCATATATATACACCAGCTTTTTTGGCCACGAAATGAAATGGCCAACAGCTTCTCCTACAGTCCTAACTTCGTCTGTACATTGCGGCACCGCTGAATGTTTCTCAGATTCTACCGCCACTTCAAATTGTATCCTCGCATAACCTGAAATTGCATCATGGCATTGTATAAGTATAACAACACACACACACACACTAAGTCGGTATATAAATCTTAACCTGAAATACAAGAACACACCTAAAAAAAACAGTGGTTGTTAGAACTTACATATTTTTTACAAAATATCTTTATGAGCATCATAAATAAGGATTTAACTTTAACCACAGTGATGTAGAGGGGAGGAAATGCAGACACGGAAAAATGAATAGCATACGTACAATAGAAGAAGTCAAACCTGACATCTGCATCATTTTCTGCCTCCCCAATTTCCAGTGGCAAGAGAATACTTAAGGCCACTTGTAATTGTTTTGGCATTGATTGCCATTCGCAGGTCAACATCTTTTCCCTTGTCAAGACACTATTTATTCACATAAATAAATTAGCTACAAGAAAACCTATATTACAATTAGGAACATCTTCGTTCATGCATTCATGTAGTGGTAGAGGGTAGAAAGGGAGGGAGAGAGTCAGCACCTTCTGAATGGATGATTTAACATCCCTTGTCAACTTTCTGAACAGCTGCATTCATAGACAACGAAGTCACACATGTAGTTAAACATCATAAAAGTCTGAAAAGAAAGTTGACAAGGGGAATGACCTGTGTGTGTTGAACCCAATGTCTCATTTCTTATACCTATATAAAAGAAAGCTGCAGGGATTATTTCTGAGTAGAAGGAGAAGTCCTCTGCACCCATCATAGGTGGAGCCACCCTGAAGTTCTTCCGACCTACTAAGTCAATGGCAACGTTCCTTACGTGTTCATACATGCCTTGTTCATTCATGGTTGGCGGGTAAATAGGTTGCTCTTTCTCTAAGAAGTCAACCACTGCTGAGCATCTGTATACACTTGCTTGTTCGATGATCACCTGTTATTATGAAAATCATTGGCATTGACAACAGTTTGGAAGGAATAATGTAAAAAAGTTGATGTAAAAATTGTGATTAGAACTTCTGAGTTCTAAGAAACCTGTTCAATTCTATGTCGGATTTGGTAGATGTTGGAGAAAGCCCTGAAGGTTCCACCAAGGACAACTGATTCAGGGATCATACCAAGATCATTGCCTCCGTTAAATGAAGCTACTGATACTACCTGAATAAGAACATTGTTATGTATTGCATCATTTAGCAGTATGAACCTTGATAACATGAACTACAGTTGGGTAGAAGGGGCTTATTACCTGAGAGTCCAATGGATCCGCTTCACGGGATACAATGTTCTGCAAGCTAATTACAACAGCGGAAGAAGCCAAGATAGTGTCAACAGGGTGGTGCAGAGTCTCTTCATGTCCATGTTTTCTACTTATCACGGCCCGAAAGAAGTCACATCCAGCAAGCAAAGGACCAGGTCTTGAACTAATGACCGATGTTGGATGCTGATGAGATACATGTACTGCAAATATGGCCTCTATGTTTTCCAAAGCCCCGTCTTCAATCATTCGTGTTGCTCCATTTCCAGCTTCTTCTGCTGGTTGAAAGATAAGTATGACAGTTCCCTGAAATGAAAATGTGTGGTAATTCTATTATACATCGAAACTAGGGTGTAATCTGCGATAAACCCATGCATATACTATGTTAATCAGGCGACTGTAACATCAGTACTTGAATTGGATGTTACAGTGTTATGTATTAATCACAAATTCATACAGTAATTTAGATCAGTACTCGTACTTGTACTATTGATATAAGGTTTATCAGATTTCATGAAATGCTTTTACATTGAATGATTGTTTCTGAACCAGACTACAAAGTCCTCATGAATTACATTGCAAAAATAAGAACAGTTTTTGTAGTCCTTTCAAGATAGCATATAATGAATAGATATTAGAAAACAACAATATACCAAGAATATAATTTATACCCCATATTTTGAAAGCTATGCCGATCATTCACTCTAAAGGACTCACTAGGACAAGCATCTCTGACATATAAAATGCTCAAAGACACGTCACAAGGGAGTCGGTACTATGTAGTCAATTAAATGTTTATTTACAATAACAACGACTGATGACAACAAACCCGGTCCAGTGTTTATTTTACGTTTTCAGTATTCTGATTATTACTCTAGTATGTTTTGCTCATTTTGAATGAAAAACATGAGGAATATAAACTGTGTGGTAATTTGATCAACTGCAAGCAGATATAGATCTTTGTAAATCTTTAACATGTTTGATTAGATACGCTTTCTTCAGAGAAAGTATGAGTTAAGAATATATACTTTTGATGAGAAATAGATATGCACAAATTAATGAGAAGAATATGTCCTTTGCTCCATGTTGTAAAAATAACGCTAAACTGTCATGCCAATGAAGCTGGACCAAAGACTTTCAATTCCCAAAATGGTATATTGGGATCTATATAATAGAGTATTCGGACATGTTTTTACTGCCTTGGTAATCACTTTCGTGTGGATTACATATTAGCCCAACTTTCACTTTTATTGCCTAGTAATAGAAGAATAATATTAAGAAGAACTTCAGTATCATATTCAAGATGAATTAAATCCTAATAAATAGTTACTCTCAAGAATAGTTTATAGAGATGTTTATAGGGTGTTACCGTAATCTTAGTTTAGTAATTAAGAGTCTACAAGGACTGAAAATCCAAACCATAAGTCCATGTTCACGGTTCTTCAATATCTTTGCGGCACCAAGAAGCATTGCTACATGTGCATCATGCCCGCAGGCATGCATTTTACCAGCAACCTTGCTTTTATGCTCCCAATCCATAGCTTCCTGACACATAAAACCTGTTAATCGCTTCATAGTTGGATGGATTTCAGCTTAACAAGTCTTTTGATCTGTAGGAAAAATCCTGTAGCACGAATTAATGACAGCAAACATCCATAGACTAATTTAGGATCGGGGTAACGATCACGTTTCAAGACAACATATTACAGATGATTATGTCCAATATCGTTGAAGCAAACTTATTTTCAACTAAAACAAAACCTTAGATGACAAGGGCAAGCAGAGTTAAGGACATCATGAAAGAAAAACTCACAATAGGTCAGGTTTAGAATAAAGAAGTAAAAATTCATGCAGACGAAATTAATGTCTACAAGATATCACTATATATGTAACTAAACTCTGATCATGAAGTGAAAATTCTCAAAATGAAGTGACTGAACAGTTTGTTAATTAAGATCAGTCACCTGAATTGGCAGAGCATCCATATCAGCTCTAAGCGCAACAAAAGGTGGATTTCCAGTGCCAATGGAAGCTCTAATCCCTGTATTAGCCATAGGAAACTTATAACCAACTCCCATCCTATCCAACTCAGTTCGAATCAACTTACTAGTCTCATATTCCTGAAAAGCCAACTCTGGGTACTCATGAATTTTCCTCCTCAATCTTCTGATCCACTCTACAGTCTCTGGGTGCTTTGCCATATCCAGAATCGATGGTGCAGACCATGAAGAAGAAGAGAGACAAATGGAAGAAGAAGAAGAAGACGAAGTTGTGTTGTTATGTTGCTCTAAGTTTGGTTTAAAAGAAGTGATATAAACACCTTCAGTAGCACTAAGAGTTGTATGATCAAAGCAACCAGTATAGCCCAATCAAAGCTATAGAAACTCAAACTAACTCAAGGTTACATTGTACCCTCTTTCAGATTCAACAATTTAATCACAAACATAAAGAAAACAACACTTTCTACATCTTAGTATAACTTCAAACCATAGTTTTATCATCAGCTTAAAAATGATTTAAGGAGTTAGGAAGAGGATCATTTCAGCTGAACAATTGGATTATCTGAGTGTGCATAGCGCAAATAGTTGTCACGCTTGAAGTTTAGACTAAGGCTGCGTTACACAACACATTGTGAAGTTACTTATTGGATATAGCCACGTAAAACTACCAGCAATTATTTTCTTGCAAACATTCCTGGCCCAGCAATTATAACTAACGGCCACTATCTCTATTCAGAGTCTCAATAACTAACTCAATTTCCAAAACTTAGAAGTCTGGTTGACCATACTAATACAACCATAATTTATCACTGTAGCCTAGTGCTTCTATGAGAAGTACAAGTGCATTTACTTTCGACTCCAAAAACACAACCTAAGTTTTGTCGCCAAGCAAGGTCAAATAAAAACTAGTACAAGATAAAAGCATTAAAGCACTCAGATCAACCAAATAAGAACCTTACTTGACAAAACGTGACCAGAACAACGTAAAAGCAAAGGCAACTGGTAAAATAACAACCTGACGAAACAGGAGCAGTTTGAGTCACATTCCTCATTGGAGCCAAATCATCACGAGGCATAGGTGACACAGTTAACAATAGCAATAGAGTAGAGAACTTCACGAGTTGGAACTGTAAGATTGGATTCCTGCAAACAAGCTTCCATCTCCGCAACCTGACAAAATAGCAATACCATATTGCTGAATGTAATTAGCAATCTTGAGACTTCAACCATACTAAGATACTAAACCCAGCTAAGCCTGTGACTTAATAATATCTATTAAACAAGAAGAACTGCCTGAAAGTTGCACTACAAACAGCAGTGACAAACCATATCTAATGCAAAACACTCCTGAATCTCAATACTCGTATACCAATATTTATTAACAAAGAAAGTAGCCACAGCCATACATGGGAAAACAATTGGATTCAACTATTCTTTATTAATTTGATTAGTTAGTTTCCGATTGTACTGAAGGATATATTAGATGGTTTGGCATGCTTACTTCTGTATCCTTGAGTATATCATGAGTATGTATAAGCATATAACTTGGTCGATCATGTAAAAACTTAGTTAGTCGTATAACAAGACAGGACATTCATCTCTTAGGCTATGTTTAAAAGAAACTTTCTCCAAGAAAACTTGCCAAAAGTGAGAAAATAGAAGAGAAAAAAGGGAGAGAAAATGCAAAACATGAATTTAATGATAGTCCCTACCCTCATGTTTTCGACGAAGTTGTGGAAAATGTTTTGTTAGGATGGGAGCAAACAATATTTTCTCAAGATATATGGTCATCTTCCACCTCAATTCTGGATTGCTTGTTGTCTCTCGCTGCTTTTCCTGCTAACTCCAACACCTGATAAGAAGAAACCCATTGTAAATTAGATTCCCAATTCATTAGGTCAAAATTGTTCAAGTCTGTTTCACAAAAAATCACAAATTTAAGCACCATAATCAAAGTCCATTGTCAATTTCATAAAAATAAACCAAAACAATCAATAAACATGATTCAATTTCGTTTCAGAAAATCAAAAAATTAGGGCACAAAAGGCAAATCAAAACCAAACTAATGAAAACCCATTCAAAATCAAAGCATGCTTAACCAACCCGGTTCTAAAGATATAAACTTGAAACAAAATACCCAGATTTAAATGAGCTTCCGACTCCTCGGTTCCTCGCCTCCTCGCCTCCTCTGGTTCCTCGCCTGAGTCGCCTCCTTCCTCGGTTCCTCGCCTGAGTCGCCTCCTTCCTCGCGTCCTTCCTCGGTTCCTCGCCTCCTCGATCTGGTTCCTCGCCTCCTCGCCTCTGTTCCGTCCCTCCTCTCTCTGTGTTTGAAAAAATGGCAAAAGCAAAACCAAAATACATGTGGTGGAGATTTAGGTTTTTATTAGGGCTTTTGATATTAACCGTCCGATCATATCAAGATCTTAAAAAATGAGATTTAATTTGATATTTGAAGCGCTATACAAGAGGAAAGTAGCATAGCGCTTTAAAAGCGCTATGCAAGCACTTTAAAAGCGCTATGGTAGTTTTGGTAACGTTTTTTCACATAGCGTTTTTTAAAGCGCTATCTAAGACATAATTAAGATAGCGCTTAACTGAAAAAAAAATTTAAAAGCGCTATTGTAGCGTTTTTTTTTATTATTATTTTTTTAAAGACAAATAAGCGCTATCCTAGCGCCCACTTGGATAGCTCTTTAAAAAAGCGCTATCTAAGTGGCGTTACCTAAGCTAATATTTGTAGTAGTGATACATGCTGCCTGGTTGTTGGTAGTGCGAACTGCTGGCTAGTGTGGCATTGCGCGTGCCAGTGGAGACTGCTGGAGTGAGGGGGCGCAGAAAACAGAGAAGGGCACTCTGTTTCTAGATTCTTTAAATGCCAATGGGCTTTTTGTTGCAATCTTATGTGACTGTTTGTTGGCCATTCGCTTTCAAGTCTTGATAGCCATGTGGTGGTTGGGGATGAAGCAGGTTATATTGGGCTTAAGCATGGACTCCAGATTGAGTTTGATTTTTTGTCTAATTTTGTGTTTTGGTCTTATTTCGAGTAAAGTCGTAATGTACCCCCGTTTTGTTTGTAAATCAATTTTAGATAAGTAATAAAGGTCTGACATCCCATAGTTGCCCTTCCCCACTGGAGGTTTAATTTAAAAAAAAAAAGTATGAACAACTTCTTGTTCTTAACCTAGGTTTTTACTTAACCTTACCAACATTCTTTGGTATTTACTACTTGTTAAAACAAGATTTTAACTATTAGGCGAAACTCTCCTATATTCTAGCACCAAATCTTAGCATGTTTTTTTTTTTTTTTTTAAATAAAAAAATTGGGTTGTTGACCCTTTTTATTTATTTATTAATTCATCCCCGAAGGCTACATGACTGACCCTATAGTGTTAACCAAGCCATGCCCGAAGGCTATATTATTGTTGCCACTTGATGTCCTCGTCGCCTCCATCTCACATAGAGACTTGCTTTCGCTCCAGTCCATCGCCTCCACCTTGCATGAAGACTCGCTTTCGCTTCGTTTCGATCTAGTCCATCTAAGCAGCTGCATTCAATACCCGAATGCTTATCAACGGCGGAGCAAATGTGTTTCTAATAATCGAGCAAAAACTCACAAAATCCTAACTGGTGAGTCTCGAACCCGCGACTCTCACAAGGAGAGTGGATGTCCGACCAACACAGCTACAATTGGTGGACAATCCTAGGATGCTTACTAAGTTGGCCACCTTAACAAACATAAGTTCTATATAAAGCAGTTAAGCAAAACACATTCACTAATTATCAAGGAAAGATTGAATCAAATTAATCCATAAACACATGTTCGGGGCTTTGAATTCACCCCTAGCTAAAATAGGTTTAGCTAGACATATTAATTGTGGTTGAACAACAATCCATAGTTAAATATCAAACTAAAAATAAGAAAAGAGTTGAAAGATTAAAGATAAACATGTTGTTGCATGCACGTGGTGGTGGAGAGAATATTGTTGGGTGCGGATAGTACGAGATGATGATGAAATAATCCTCCTGTTGATCTGCGATCTGGTCCTTCTGGTTGTGTATGCCAGAGAAGGACTGGCTATTGTTGGCTGTGATTGAAGAAAGAGGTTGCGATATAGAGGGTTGAATGGCGACTGGGCTAGACGGCGTCGGGGTTCCGTGGCTGGTCTGCTACGACTAAGAGATCGAAAGCAGAGAGGAAGAAGGAGAAGTCGAGATGGTGATTAGCTGATGAAACGGTGATAGAACAGGCGAGAAAGCGAGCGAGGTGGTTGTCTGTTGATGAGAGGTGATAACAAAGGGTTGTGCGTGAAAGTGGTGTCTGTGTGTGGCGGATTCAGGGCAATGGAAACCGATGGCTTGGCTGGAGATTGCGTGGTTGTGATGGATGGAGGGAGGAAAGTGATTGCAAGCTGGTTGTGCTCTCCAAAGGTTCATCTCCGCTCCTTTAATTTATAAATTCTATGTAGGTCTCCTAGTTGATGTACACATCATTGTTTTGCCGATTCTTTTCAAACCAAATTGATTTACATCTCTTATCTTCTTATTTGGAGTCTTGTTACTAGCAATCTACAAAACCACAAAAACATAATTTAATACAAAAAATAACACAAATTAGCTAAGCAAGTATAGAGAAACATGATAATAAAATTGCATACATTTGCTCGTATCGTGTCACAAGACCATCATGAAGAGGAAGTTGAAGAAGATATGGATGATGACATCTTTTTGTCTAACAAAGATAAATTAGGTGTTCTTCACTAATTTATTTCTCTTATTGACCTTTCAAATTCCATCCATGTTGTAGCTCATGAGGTACTCCCAAATATACAATTCGAAATCAAGATAACCGGGAAGAAACATGCTACTCTAAATAGATGGTTTTTAAGGAACGTGATTATGCTAATTAAAATTTGTTGATATTTTGTATTAATTATTAGCTAGCAAAAATATTAAAGTGTACCTATAGAATGTAGTTGGTTTCATAAAATTTTATTAAATGTCAGAGGTTAATAATAACTGGGGTATTAATTTAGAGAAGTTAGATTGTAGAAGAGTTCCTTTTAAGATCTGGGAACTCCTAGACAATTGGGCCTGACCCTTCAATAGTTACTTTGTCAGAACAACAAAGTTTTTTTTTACTATTGACTAGATCCAGATCTTTATATGCAAAGTCGAGTCGACTGGGGTACATTAGCTATGTTCAGATCTAGATTTTGACCACTATTTTAGTCTATCCTTGTTTTGCCCATGGATCCATCTTCTTGGCCTTTCTAGATTTTGACATTGCCTTTTGAAACCTATTTCAACCTCATGTTGGACTTCAATCTTCTTGAATCTTCGTCTTCACGACTTTGGCTTAGTTTCATGAATTGACTTTAGCCTTCGCATCTTCGACTTTGGTTTTGCACCTTTAACTTTAGTTTACATGAATTGGATAGCCCTTCAATGATCTTTGAAAGCCTAAGGCTAATGCCCAAACTCTAGATACATGGTCTATAAACTTACAAATTATTTTGACAAATGATTTCAATTGATCGCAGAAGTGTAAATCCAATGAAGCGCCAAAAATACAATCTTCTACACAGGCCGGAAGAATAACAAAGCTATTCAAGCTTAACATTTATTCAAATAATCAACAACAAAATTCGTTTTATAAAAGGGGCCTATATTAATAGACTTCTAAGACTCCAAAAGAAGAAACAAATACTTGTAGAAACTTCCTAAGTTATACATACTAAAAAATACTATTGAAAACTATCCTAAAACACTTAAAATAAGCTTTAGAAACTTCTTAAAACATGCTAACTACCTAAATAACTAAATTAAATGAAATACTTAAAAAACCTATAACTCCTCAAATATTTCAAACTAAATTAAAAGATATATTTCTGCATCAACAAGAAATCTTGAAATTTTGATCTTAATTCACAAATATATTTTCAGAAATGAATGAGTTAAAGCTCTGGGAAAGAATGTTCTAGTACCCAGTGGCAGCAAAGCTTATAGGCTAGAAGGGAAAATCTAATAAAATAGGGCTTCCTTGTGAGTGTTTAACACCATGAATCTCTTGTAGCACGACACATGCTATACAAGGTCACTTTGATAGTCATATTTTCTGAAAAGCGAGACATTGAACTTTCCTAGCGTCCCCACTACCATAATGTTGTCAGAAAATGGGTACTTCATAATGTTTTTTAGAATAGAATTTGGGAATTAGTTTCATTTTTATGGGTAATAGGTAAATAAAAAATAAATTAAAAAACCTCAGAGTTTATCTTTGTGCATTTGCATTATTTTAGCCAACTCCTTACGGCGGATGGGACTTTCAATTGGGTCGAGTTTGCAAACTTTTAATATCGATATATGTATCAGGTCTTTCAGTGGTTGGCTCCCCTTACATCATTTCTATCTAGGAATTGGGGGGGGGGGGGGGGGGGGGGGAGGGGGGGGGGTGGACTATTGGAAAGTTGTTCCTCTTTGTTCAATTACTGCCTTTCAGAGTACGAGTTTTTGTCCCATCGACTTCTCCATTAGATAGTTGTGAAACTCTTTGTGGGTACCTAGAGTTTCCTAACATCACTTGGAGAATCTAGTGGAAGATCAAATGTATCTCCTTGTGTGGGTGGCAGTAAGGTTAGCGGGCTACCAAGTGTGTATTATGTCTCATATCGCTTAGGTGAGAAAAGGGGATCATGTGTTATATATTTAGTTTTTGATGTCATTGGTATGACATGTTTTAAAGTTTTGAGGGTGTTGAGGCTCAAAGCAGACAATATCATATATTGTGGATCGGGTCGTGTCATTTAAACCCTTCTTGTCCTTAAAATTTGAATTGAGTATCCAAATATCCTCCAATCAATTTTAAGGTTTTTACCTTTTAGCCCCCAGTAGTTTAGGCAAAACCCTAGATGGGTGTAATTTCTTCTTGAAATGTCGTCTTACACCCATTTTGTATTGACTGTTAAGTCAATGAGTTTAACTACCAAAAAATATTACAATTTTTGAAATGTCTGAAATACCCTCTTGTGTCATTCACGTGATGGGTACCAAACAATAAATGCTAGAATATTTTTGGTGTCAAAGTGTAAAATATTTCAATACTAAAATGTTTTTGAGGCAGCCCACCTCCAACTCCTGCACTAGTTCCACCTCCAGATCCACAACCTAGTCCACCTCCTCCGCTACCACCCCAACACTGCCACCACCTCGAACTCCTGTATCACTACCAACTCTACCACCAGCTCCTATACCAACTTCAAAACACCACCTACACACACCCAAATCTACCTCCATCTCCACCACCACCTCCTAATCCTCATCCTCCACTATGCCTAGTCCACCATCAACACCTCCTCCTAATCCACTACTGTCTCCTTTGTAAAGTGCAACAAATTAAGAAGAATTACGGAAAATTGATTAGGATTAGGCCATGCCATCTTGGTGACCTTCTTTACAATGATCCAACTTCGATTCTGAAGTCGGCGAAGGCCACCACCACCCTTTTTTTTTTTTTTTTTTTTTTTCTATAAAACGAATATTTTTATTGTTGAAGACTATTGCATCCTTATTTTCATCCACGGTGATTCAGTGAATTTATTTGCTTTAATGAGAAAGAAAGATAGAGGAATCTGAGGAGGTAAAATCATGTGGTTGAGAGGAGGAAAGGGCGAGCATCATCTCCATTATTGCTGCCTTCTTTCTTCTTTACTGCTCTCAAGTACAAGAATGAAGAAGAACAAGGGATTTGATTCTTCTTGGTGTAGAGATTGAAATATTTCATTGTCTTTTTGGGAAAGAAATAGATGACAAATAAATTAGGTGATGGTGGTGGGTGTTGTTATGTGGACAATAAAACGAGTGATTTTGCCTTCCACTTACAAGTGGATGGTGATGGGTTGGAGATGGCTGGCAGTTGCCGGGGGGAGGAGAAGTACAGAAGCAATGGCTCAATACCCTTCTCTAGCTCCACACCCTTGCAGAAATAATAAAGCCCACCTTCATACCCTTCTCCAGCTCCAGCTCCATATCCACGGAAAAATCTACCACCATCGAATCCAGAACCACCACTTATTCCTCCCCCAAAAACCCCTCCATCACCACCTTCAAATCCTCCCCCATTTCCTCGTCTACTACTAGCCCCCCAAGCCAGCTCTAGCCCCTCTTCTAAAACCACCACTACCTCCATCACAATGTACTAATGTTGCATATGAGAACAACAAGAACCAGAAAGATAGTATTCTAGCAATTACTGTTTGGTACCCATCACGTGAGTGGCACATGAGGGTATTTCAGACATTTAAAAAATTATAATTTTTACCATTAGTCAGACCCATTGACTTAACATTCAATACAAAAAATGGGTGTTAAGACGGAATTTCAAGAACAAATGGCACCCATCTAGGGTTTTGCCTAAACTAATGAGAGCTAAAAGTCAAATAACCATTAATTTTAGAGTTCCAACCAGGGGTTTCCTATGGGTCCCACCATATTTGGCCTTTCTTATACAGTTAGCTATTGGTTCTCAAATGAAGTCGTGTAAGGGTGATCGAGTTATTTGACCACGTCTGACTTTTTTTTGCAGGTAGCAATCTATTGTTGTCATAAGCAATGGAGTCTAAGTGTGATTGGAATGATTTACTTTCAAGCTAAGGTTGAAGATTTGTCCATCCCTAATGAAGCCAAAATGTAATTGTAGAAAAATCTCACAACTATCCCATTCGAATGATCTCAGGATATCATTTTCTTTTGTATTCCAACTATTGCACATTTTGTTAGGAATCAAATCATATATTACCCGAAATTATGTTAGGAACCAAATCATAAATTACCCGGTTAGGATTCAAATTAGTGTACAATACTTTCTTTTTTAGTTTAGCTTCTTGTAATCTGTTTGTATAGTTGTATCATTATACAAAGGAAAACACACATAAAAACTTTGTATTTTCTTCATATTTTCAATATGGTATCAGAACTAGGTTAACCTTAGCTCAAAGCATCCATAAACAACATTTCTATCGGTTCTTCATAGCAACTTTTCCTTATCGTTCCAGTCTTCACTTTCGACATGGGTGGCACCGAAACTTCCATCAAAATTTCTAACCCAATGACTGGCATTTCAAGTCCATATTTTCTTCATTACTCAGACAACCCCGATAATTCGCTAGTTTCTCAACCATTGAATGGAGAGAACTATGCCACATGGAGTCGAGCAGCTCATATTCCTCTCGTAGCCAAGAATAAACTTGGCTTTATTGATGATGGAACACTTACATCACCTTCCACGGAGAAAAACTCCAATGAATATGCATTGTGGAATCATTGCAATAGAAGATAATATCTTGGTTCGTTCATTTTGTGACACCCGACCTTGCACCATCGGTCATATTTGCCGATACGGCTCAACAAGTTTGGGACAATTTTGGTGACAGGTTTTTGCGCGGTATTGCCCCTTGAGTTTTTTGGTTAAAAAATCCATTGCTTCTCACAATCAAGGTACGATGTCTATGGTGACATATTACGCCAAACATCAAAATTTATGGAATGAGCTAGCATCCTATCAGTCCCCACCTACATACAAGTGCAAAGGAAAATATGATTTTGAGGCTTTATCACGAGCAAGATCAAACCATGCAATTTTTAATGGGATTGAACGACTCTTATAGCACCATGAGAGGCCAAATTTTATTAATGACTCCACTTCCTTCTTTTCGCAAGGCATATTCATTGGTTACACAAGAAGAAGCAGAGCGAGAAGTTGGATCTAATAGTATAGATACTTTTTCCGTTGTCTCTGTCGTGCGAAGCAAACCCAACTTCAATCCCAATTACAACAATAAGTCCAGTCAAAACCAAGAAAATTTACACTGCACTTATTGTAATCGGGATATATCATACAATTGATACTTTTCATATGCTACATGACTATCCCCTGAGGCATACACGACACTGTGGCAACAACAAAAATTACAGCAGCACTAACCGGAGCAGTTACAAAAATTACAACAGCAACAAAAATGGGAGCAGTGCATCAAACGCACACTCCACGCGCTCCAAATCATTTGTCCATCACGTGGGCATCGCTGCGGATTATTCTACTGCTCATGGATCGAACCAGCAAAATGTAGGCCAGACTAGCCAGTACCCTATGTCAACACCATCAGGCTCAAACCTTTCAACCTTCTTACTGGGCTTACTGATGGTCAACTCAAGCAATTCACAACTGTTGTTGTAAAATTTTCAAAAACGAACCCTTAAAGCTCGGGTTCTTACGTTAATGTTGCAGGTCTGTCACACTCAATCTCTTCGTCCATTAAATCATTATTTACTCAGTCTTGGATGTTATACAATGGAGCCACCGATCACATTACACAAGACTTTTCTCATTTTATTAATTCATATGCATCTGATATTTCGTCTGTCAGTTTATAAACAAGTTTTTCCATCCCCATTAATTCCGCAGGAGCCCTTCTTTTCGATAAATACATTAAACAGGTTCCAACTTTTCGTATAAACATAATGTCTGTCAGCAAAATGACCAAATCCTTGAATTGTTGTGTAATTATTTCCCCTGATTTTTGTGTCATATAGAACTTCAATACGAGGAGGATGATTGGATGGGGTTAGCAAAGTGGAGGTGAGGCCTCTACCTCATGTCACCAATCCATCAACTACCAGTTACTTGCCATACTACCATTACCACTACCACCTGACATCTCCATCTTGGCCACTCGTCCTCAGCCGTTTTCGTTTACTTTCCAAGTTTATCCCTATTTTGTCTCAGAACATTGATGATAATATGGCAAAACAAACAAGGAACCCTTTTTCATTATGTATTATTTCTTCTACCCTACCATTTGCATTAATTCATTGTGACATCTGGGGTCCATACAAACATCGTGCACATTCAGTTGCACATTTATTTTTCACTGTTGTGGTTGATTATACAAGATGCACTTGGGTCCTTTTGATGGCACATAAATCTGAGGCACCACATTTAATTCAAAAAATATATTTACTTTATCAGTATGCAATTTAACACCACCATCAAAGCCTTCTGATATGATAATGGTTATGCATTCCTTTCTTTACGTCATTACTTTCATACTTATGGAGTTGAGTCCAACACAATTATGTTTCCACTTCACAACATAATGGAGTTGTGGAGAGGAAACATCGTCACATCTTAAATATTGCCCGTGCCTTACGAATCCAGTCAAACTAGCCAATTCCTTTTTGGGGGAATGTTTCCTTACCGCTATTTACATTCTCAATTGTCTCCTTGCACCCTTACTTGATAATAATGCCCCATTTGAATGCCTTTATCATCACTCTCTTTCCTATGATCACCTACCAATTTTTGGGTGCCTTTGTTATGCTACTAATATTCATCCAAATTTGATAGTCGGGCTGACCGTTGCATCTTTGTTGGTCTTCCAACTAGATAAAAGGGCTACAGGTTATATGATCATGCTACTCAGAAATTTTTAGTTAGTAGGGATGTTCGTTTCTACGAACATGAATTTCAGTTTAGATGGCATACACCAAATACTCAAGATACTAATGCAGTTCTACCCCTAGCCCAACCCGACTTCTTCCTTGAGCAGCCCAATCTTCTTGACCCATCTACACAGTACACTTCACCCATACCACATCTTCTTTCATACATCCAGCTACACCTAATCAAAACTCTGCACCCACACCAACGCCTCCGCTCATAACCACACTTGATTCACCAACTACACCTCCTTCACCTGCAGCCATACATGATTCGCACCTAGCCCCTTTACTTCCCACATCCGCACCTGATCAGACTATATCTCTCTGCAAATCCAACCGTAACCTCCACCCACCCCCTGGCAAAAGGACTACGACCTTTACCTCACCACAACAAACCACACTCGGTCATCCACTTCGGTGCCACGTCCCACACAAGGTACTAATTATCCTTTGTCAAATTTTCTTTATTATACTAAGTGATGATACATAAATACAATCGCACCTCTAAGCCACACATGTGTCATGATGATCTCGAGGAAATACGGTTCCCAGCATCAGCCCAACTCTCATTCAGCCCAAGTGGTTTTAAGCCCGTTCAATTCAGTCTGCCAGCAGGACCCGAACTCTCACGACATGCTAGGCCCACACATCTCACATCTATTCTCAATACCCATAAGTCCTACTAAGGCAAGTATTTCGAGGATCAGCTTCAGACGAGCAACTATAGCTGTTATCTGCCTCCAATCAGGAAGCAAATATCAGAGTACACTCCACACAGGGAAACTCCCTTCTATGGATTATTCTTGCATTGGAAACTATCTCCTGCGTATCTAGGAGCACGGGGCTAACTAGGAACTTCCCTCCTACAGCACAACTCCTAATTAGAGAGGAATTTCCATGAATATCTCCTTCCTAAACTACGCCTACGATGGCTTAGTAGAACCAGTAATCCTTGCACTATAAATAAGACATGAGGTTGGTAAGCTAAGGTACGCTACAAATTCCATGTTATAACATTACACCTTCCTCAGATCCCAGTCTGACTTTAGCATCGGAGTGTCATCGGCCACCACAACGGTGGTTTGTGGCTCACGTGCGGGTTACTTGTACAAGTCAACAGGAACTGTGTCAAAACAGGGAGTGGAAAATGACTGCATCAGTTTGGCGTTCGTGGGGACGACAGAGTTCTTAATTTTTCATTAGTGTTGTTTCCTTTCAAAACCCAGAGAGATGGTGACTACTAGGCCACGCAACAATGGAGAACAGGGGAACACATCAAACGCTCCAATTGGCACAGTACAACCGCTTTCAGTGGCTCCGGTTATACACAGGATACAGACTCAAGCCCCCGCGCCGACGATAAAAACAACGAATCCTTAGAGTCACGTTGACACCAGCCTCCTTAGCACTGAGAAGAATCATGAGGATGATCCTATATCCATTAGGCCCCAGCTGAGCCGGAGGAATCCTTAGAAGATCTAGGAAATCCCAAATCACATCCAGAACTGGAAGGCGCACTCCGGTTTAAACCATCCCACGATGCAAGCAGATGAAATTGGTCGGAGGCAACATTGGCGTTTGGTCACCCGTCAGAACATACAACGGCAAGTCCTCAGGACTCCAAATTTTGTACGAATTTTAGCAAGACCGGGCTCGGATAGCAATCTGTCTTTGAAAAACTCTAAGCCCTTGGCTAAGATTGTGTCGTCAAGAAGGTTTTGTTGTGCCATGAAGAAGATGAACAATCTTTTCTAATCAGAGCAATATCTTCGAAAGCAAAGAAAATAGAAGAGTCAGGCTCTACGCTGCAGATGACCTAAATAAAAGGTGAGTTTCAGCCTCTTTTTCGCTGAACCAACGCACGTTCAATTAATGCAGCACACGGCTCAAGCAATGATTCAAAATCAATCATCATGAGCGGCGCATCCCTTCAAGAGATGACATAGCGAACCGATGTGACGTTCCACAAACTCGGTGGGAGTAGCTGATGATACATAAAAATGATCACACCTTAAAGCCAAACACATGTCATGATGATCTCGAGGAAATATGGGCCCAAGCATCATCCCAACATTGATCCGGCCCTAGCGGTTCTAAGCCCGCTCAATTTAGTCCTCCAGGCGAACCTGAACTCTCATAGCATGCTAGGCCCACACGTATCACATCTATCCTCAATACCCATATGTCCTACTAAGGCAAGTATCTGGAGGATCAGCTTCACATGGGCAACTACAACTGCCCTCTTCCTCCAACCAGGAAGCAAATATCATAGTACACTCCACTTCGGAAAACTTTCTTCTATGGATTACTTTCGCATTGGGAACTATCTCCCGCGTATCTCGAAACATGAAACTTCCCTCCTACAGCACGACTCCTAATCAGAGAAGGATTTCCATGAATATCTCCTTCCTAAACTACGCCTACGATGACTTGGTAGAACCAGGACTCATTGTACTATAAATAAGACATGAGGTTGGTAAGCTAAGGTACGCTACAAATTTCCTGTTACAACATTACACCTTCCTCGGATTTCTATCTGACTTTAGCATCGGAGTACCACCGGCCACCACAACGGTGGTCCGTGGCTCACGTGTGGTACTTGTGTAGGTCAGCGGGAAATGGGTCAAAGCAAAGAGCCAAAAATGACGGCATCGCTAACTTTTCACCCACACATCATGTTTTTCTAGCTAACATTACAGGTGTTACTGAATCTACATCTTACTCCCAAGCTATACTCGATCCAAATTGGCAGATGGTAATGCAAGCTGAATTTGATGCCTTACAAGATAACCATATTTGGACACTTGTCCCCTTGTCGCATGGTCACCAGCCTATTGGGTGCAAATGGTTGTACAAAATCAAGTATCAATTTGATGGCGGGGATTTATTATAAAGTTCGCCTAGTTGCTAAAGGTTACACTCAAATTGAGGGGGTTTATTATATAGAAACTTTTTCTCCAACAGCCAAGCTCACTACCGTTTGTTATTTACTTCTTGTAGCTACTTTCTGCAATTGGTATCTTCATCATCTAGATGTCCATAATGCTTTTCTTCATAGTGACCTTGATGAGAAGGTTTACATAAAAAACTTCACAATACGTGTTGTTTGAAGGTGATCAGACCGGAATAGGATGGGTTTCAGTGAGTTTTTGTCGAATTTTGGGTGTTCGCCGGATTTAATTTGTCGGTAAGTATTTTTTTAGTCATGCGCCGGTTGTAACTTATTTATTTTTCCAGTTTTTGGCTAGTTTGCTCACCTTTGAGTTTGCCTTGCAGTTTTTAAAAAAATTCCTCAGTCCCGCATACGCTGTTTTGCGAGTTGGGAGCTCCGATCGGTAGGATTTGGGTTCCAAAAATCCATTCCGCTCAGGTGAGTGTAACTATAATATTTACCCTGAGAAATATTTTTTTTAAATGTTGAATTTAATTTGTACATTATGTCGTCGATTGTGTATAATTAAATACAAGTTCAAAATTCGGGGTTTTTGGAGTTCGATTTTTTTGTTGGTTCTTTTGTGAATGAATTTATGTATTGGGTTTTCTGAAAGCATGATATACATGAATGAAATAGAATGGTGGTTGAATTTGGGTGTGATTAGGCTTTGGTGTAATGACATTGGCTTGTACGTTGCGTTTCACCGTAAATTGCCGAGTCTTGAGCATGTATGATAGTTCGACTCAAATGACTTTATTGTGGTGAATTGGGTCATGTTGACACCCTAGCGTAGTCGTGGATTTATGAAAATTGCCTAACTGATTATGGTTACACATCTGTTACATTAGATTCTGTATAGACTCGTAATACGTGCAAGTTGATATTAGTGTAAGTGTATTTATCCCGCTGTAATGCTTGTTCTGCCGATGCTTAAGAGCTTGCTCGCATCGTGAGTTTGATGGTGCTTGAGATGACTCGCACCTACAGACATTGAGGACGCTATTGCATGTTGCAAGCTTGCTAAGGTGTGGTGAGCTCCCGCACACTCTTGCCACTAGAGAGTGCAATAGGACGGGTCCCGGAGGACGTGCTTTGGCGATTACTCGATTTTCCTCCCAGCGCACTTGAGTTGAATTTGTGTTAGGTTGGCAGTGTTAGGCAAGACGTTCGGGACGTTTAAGTTTGTATCCGGGCATATGCACCCCATTAGGATACAAACAAGTCTGAAGTGGTACTGGTGCACGTTGTGGGATGTATCTGGGTGAGACACATTCGTAGGGTATGCGAATACCTACGATATGAGACACGTAGAAATTTTATGGTTTCGACTTTCAAATTGATTACCATACCTAGGAGACTATGCAGGATTACAATATTTTTTTTGCCTTCATCACTTGATATTTACCATGTTTGAATCACCTGGAATGACCGACATATCTAGTAAACTTGTAGTTATTGTTGAATCTGAAATGCTTGGGTTGGTGCTTGAACTTATAAAATTATCCTTAGAGACACGGTGTGATTTAGACTTCAGAACCTGTATAGGGACCCCTTTTCCATTTTATGGATCATGCATCTAGGGTTATTCACTTATTCATTATTATGTGGCATGAAATTTTTCTATATATTATTCTGTTACTTGTATTTAGTTTGCTCGCACCAGCTAGCTTTGTGCTTTGCTGACCCCGCAAGGGGTGTTCTTTTATTGGAGTGCAGGCAGTGTTGGCGTTTCTGCTGATCGTGGCGCTTAGGCCCAGTTTCAAGTTGTAAGCTTGTTTTGTGTTGTTTGGTCGTGTCCACCCTGTACGGCTATGTTTTTCTTCATTTTTATTACCTTGTTAAATACTAGATGTTTGTATATTGGTTTTGTCGCTATGACTCTGGCGGGGCGAATCGAATACTCTTATTTTACTTAAATTTTATCGTAGTTTTTATTTCCGTTTGAAAATGTTTTATATTATGATGTTGTGGTCGGTTATGATCCGCCTGTATTACGAATTAGTTCACGCATTGGCATGCCGCGATTCCCGTTGTTTACCGGTTCCCATAGAACATCATCGTATGCCACTTTTTTGAGTGAATTGGGTAGAGGAGTTAGGATTTTTGTTGTGTTTGATGTATTGTATGTGTTTTCTTTTACGTAGAGGGAGTGTGGTGATGGGGCGTGGTAAGAGAGCACAGGGTGAGGGATCAGGCATTGCTGGAGAGGATGTCTGTCAAGCTTTCATGGAAATGATGACACAGTGGGCACAAAATATGAGACAGGGAAATTAGTCATAGGATCTGTTTACTCGTTGCAACAAGAATTTCGTCAGCTTGGGTGGTGAAAGATTTGATGGTACTGGAGATTCTCTAGCTGCGGATCGGTGGATCTGTAAGGTAGAGCTCATATTTGAGAGGATGGTGTTGACACCTATACAGCGTACCGAGTTAGCAGCACACCAATTTGACGGAGAGGCTATGTATTTGTGGGATTCAATGAGGCAGAGCCGTGATGTGTCAGAGATGCAGTAGGATACATTTTGCGAGGTGTTTGAACAACATTTTATTCCTGATTCTGCAAGAGCTGAGATAGTGGACAGGTTTCTACATTTATAACAGGGATCTAGATCTGTTTCAGAATACTTAGCCAAGTTTACACTGTTGACCCGCTATGCCACTTGTTTCATAGATACTACAGAGAAGAAGAACATGAAATTTTTGAGTGGTTTGAACCCGTTCCTAAGGAAACAGTTGATGGTGATGATCGATCGTCCTTTTGAGATACTAGTGGAGGTCACTTTGAGTCAGGAGCGAGTTGATGCTGAGTGTAGGCAAGAGACTTTGATTTGACGAGCTAGAGGTTCAGAGCACTGTCAAAGGTTTGGCCAAGGAAGCCAGACGGTTGAGCAAACACATCAGCTAGAGTGTGCCGCTGTTCAGTAGAGATACCTTGGTAGAAGGGGACAAGTTAGGACTGGCAGAGACCGTAGAGGTGACAGACGTTCCCGAGGAGATCATCGACAACATCAGCAACAAAGACAACCTATGAGGGGTGGTCAGACAGAAACTAGGAGCGGTTGTTTTACTTGTAGTCAGGAGGGACATGTAGCCCGTGATTGTCCAAGAGGTCAAACAAATCGATGGGAGCAAAGTAGTTTGTTATATTTGTGGGCAACCTAGGCACTTTTCCAGAGTTTGTCCTCAGAGTAGGGATGTACCGGCACAGCAGAAAGCGCCTCAGGGACAGTTAGCACCTGCGCCTAGAGTTGGGCAGAGAGTCCCTTTCCCAGCACCGCCTGTTCGCCTCACAGCTATTCCCAGTTAGGGAAATGTTGAGGGTATGTTACTATTTTTGTTGTAGTTGTGTGTGCTAGATGTAGTAGGATATGTGGTATGTGCATTATGCGTAGGAAAAATTGCATGTTAGTGTGTTGTTATGTGACTCAGGATATATGTGTTGTGTGCCAGGTTTTGTGCATTCGTCGTCTTTCCAGTTGAGGGTTTTTTTCGATACAAGAGCATCTAGGTATTTTATTTCTAGACAGTTAGTTGTTAGAGACAACCTAGAGGTAGTGCTTTTGCTGGAACCCTTGTGCGTTGTGTTTCCTTTGGGCAGTTCGGTTTGGTTGTGGGAATATTGTCCCCATTTCGAGTTTTCCTTGTTAGGGTACAACTTCGTGTTTGACTTTATTGTCTTGGGTTTTGAGGGCTATCATTTGATTCTAGGGATGGATTGGTTGTCCAGTCATCCAATGATCATTGATTGTTTGCATAGGTCGCTGATGTTAGCGCCACCTGATGTTTCGCCTCGTGTGTTGGCTTGTGAGCTCGATTATGTTTTGGTGATGTCGAGTTTTCTTAGCTCTTGAGATTTCTAGTCCCGACACCAGTTTTGTAGAGGTTGTGTGTGAGTTCTCTGATGTCTTTCAAGAGATTCCTGGTATCCCTCCTTGCCGTGAGGTAGAGTTTCGGATTGACTTGGTTCATTGTACTGCACCTATATCTAAATCAGCGTACATGCTTGCACCTAAGCAACTGGAAGAGATGTAAGTACAACTTGATGATTTGCTTCGTAAGGGGTTTATTCGGCCGAGCAATTCACCTTGGTGGGCTCCAACAATATTTGTGTCCAAGAAGGATGGATCATTGAGAATGTGCATAGATTATTGAGATCTTAATAAAGTGACCACTAAGAATAAGGATTCGTTGCCTCGAATTGACGATCTATTGGATCAGTTGAGGGGAGCTGTAGTGTTTTCACAGCTAGATTAGTAGTCTGGGTATCATCAGATGAGAGTTGAGGAACATTCTGTTCCAATTACCGTTTTTCAGACTCGTTATGGCTTGTATGAGTTTCCAGTCATGCCATTTGGACTGACAAATGCACCGACCTTCTTCATGGATTTGATGAATAGATTGTTCAGTCTGTAAATGGACAAGTTTGTGTTAATCTTCATTGAAGATATCTTAGTGTACTCGAGGAGTTTAGAAGAGCACAGAGAGCACCTTCGCATTGTTGTGCAGACACTTAGAGAAAATCTGTTGTATGCAAATTTTAGTGTCATTTTTGGGAGACTGGAGTTCAATTTCTTGGAGACGACCGAGTAGTGTGACGGAGATTTGTAGTTTTCTAGGTTTAGTCGGGTATTACCGATGGTTTATGGAGAAATTTTTCCTGTTTGCGACACCACTCACTCAGTTAACTAGGAAGAGTGTTCCTTTTGTATGGTTAGAGAAGTGTGAAGAAGCTTTTGAAATCTTGAAGCTTCGGTTGACTTTAGCACCAGTGTTGACTATTTCGACACCTGGTAGCCGACTGGTGGTATTTACTGATGCTTGCGATACAGGATTGGGTGAAGTGTTGATGCAAGGCAAGAAGGTTGTAGCCTATGCGTCTCAACAGTTGAAACCCCATGAGAGGAGATATCCGACACATGATTTAGAGTTGGCAGCCGTAGTCTTTGCTTTGAAGATCTGGAGACATTATCTGTATGGTGAAAGGTTCGAGTTGTTCACAGATCACAAGAGTTTGAAATACCTATTCACTCAGAGGGAGTTGAATATGAAACAACAACGATGGGTTGATTTTCTTAGCAGCTATGACTTCGAGATACAGTATCAGCTCGGTAGGGCCAATGTGGTTGCAGATGCCTTGAGTAGGCGACATGCAGTGATGGCAACCATGATGATTCAGAAGTACCGAACACTTGAAAAATTAGTTTCATTTGCAGTTAGCCTACTTTCAATACAGAAGGCAACATGATAGCGGGTTTAGCAGTTATCCACCATTGATCGGTAGAGTGGTGGAGAGACAAACCTCCGATTCAGTGATTACAAGGCAGATATCAGATTTGGTAGTGGACACACTGGATGAGTGCTTTACTGATTGGTCGGTGGGTTCAGATGGAGGGTTGCGGTTCCGTGGGCGGCTTTATGTTCCGTCTGATGAGGAGTTGCAGAGAGATATCTTGCAGGAAGCTCATAGATCTCGTTTCACCATTCACCCTGGGTGGAACGAAGATGTATCAAGATTTGAGACGTTCTTTTTGGTGGCGTGGCATGAAGAAAGACATTGGAGAGTTTGTGGCACGGTGTGCGACTTGTCAGCAGGTGAAAACTGAGCATCAGAGACCGTTTGGGTTATTGCATCTATTGGAGATCCCGACGTGAAAGTGGGAGTATATCACTATGGATTTCATCGATGGACTTCCAAGATCGAGGAAAGGTCACCTGGACTTAGGCCGCCGCCACCAAGACTTTGACCGCCGCTAACTCGTTAGGTAGCCGACACGTTTCTGCCACCGTCACTGGCCGTTATTGCTCTGTCTATCGTTTGTTTGGCTGTCACTGGGAGCAGGCCTGGTTTGGCAAGGTTTTTGTTTTACAATGTTGGCGCCTCCAGCCGCCAATCCTCCTCCCGCAATGGGGATTCCTTGAAGTGGCGGAGCCGTGGAAGGGGCTCTTAAGCCCTCTTTTCCCCAAATCCTTGGAAAAATCTTGGTAGATAAAGTAACGGATACGAAGGTGGAAGGAACTAGATTCCGAAAAGATGGAGCGCCGGCAATTGGACTTACGACATCGGATGAAGTACGTGGGGAAGCGTTCATGCAAAAACATGTGATTGTATTAAAGTTCTCTAGTTATAGACCAACTTTGGAAGATATTCGGGATTCGATTCACAGAACATGGGGTATTCTAGGAGATTTCTCGCTAGGTTTGCTTGATCAACGTCATGTTTTAGTCCGCTTTCAATCTGAGGCAGAAGCAAAGAAAGTTCTGTCGAGGGATTCTTTTTTGATTCGTGGTGTTCGATTCAAAGCTTTCCGCTGGCATAATGGTTTCAGTTTGAAGGCAGATCTAATTTCGGTTCCATTATGGGTGGAGTTGCCTAACTTGCCTTTGCATTTATTTCACCCCCTCTTTTGAAAGCAATTGTGAACTCTTTTGGTGGTTTTTTGCACATGGATGATCATACTCGATGCTTATCACGCCTGGGTTCTGCCCATGTTTGTGTGGAGACGACTTTAGATAGATAGGGCAAACAAAAGGAGCTTCTGGTAGAAGATAGAATACCCAGGTTTCAAATATTGTGATTATTGTTCACTGCTAGGGCATCAGGAGGAAGTGTGCAGAAAAAAATTAGGTCATAAGGGCAATGTGAGAACATCCAAATTGGTGAATGAAAAGAAAACTGAGAAACAAAAGGTGGAATCCAAAATTGTCAAGCAACAATATGTTCCAGTGGCCAACAAAAATAAAGTGACAAAACCAGAAGTTGGCACGAGTGGCCCAAAGAATAGTCAGGGTGAGAAAATCAAGGAGGGAAGAAGTGTTGAGAAGGTAGTGGCCAGAGATTCGATGAATTTAAAATTGTCAAACAAATATGAGACGCTTATGGATGAACATTGTAGAAGATGACAGTAATCAAATAAAGGAGAAGGAACATGTCAGTGACAATGTCGCTCAAGAAACAACGAAGGAAGGTCTTCTTAAGGCGGGGTACACAATTTTTGAGATTGAAAAAACAATTGGGAAGCAAGGAGACACAATTAAACATGATGTTATAGGCGAACCAGGAATGACGAGTCCTTGTTTGGATGATGCGAATAAATATAATACCAATAGCCACATTAAGATTCTACTAAGAGAGGTTTCATGAGTTGTCGAAGGGGTGAAAACTGGTGACGTTATTTAGGCTGACCCAGGGACGCAGTCTGGTGCCACTGCTCTGCGCCATCAATCAGAGGTAGGGCGTAACAATTGAGAGTTGGATTCGATTAAATCAGAGCACGGACGCTTTGTTTCGCCCAAAACAGAGCAGCAATGTGTTGTTTCTCCCATAACAGAGAGCACTTGCTCTGTTTCAGACAGGTTGCACGTTGATTTGTTGATCACTTCGGATAAGATTGTAGGCGAGGAACCTGGGATGTCTATCCCAAAGAAAAGCGAGAGCTGTGACCAAGATTTCCAGCACGAAATTGAGATTGCGTGAGGTAGTAGTTCAAGGCCACAGAGAGAACACGTAGAGGCTAATCAAATTGAACATGGGGACGTTGGAGATCAGTCAGAATCGGTGATTTCAGATAATAAGGAATACGTGAATTGGTTACTAGATACAACTATTAATTTGTTTATAGAGGGTCGTGTTTTGCGGAAAAAGAAAAAAAAATCATTAAAACCTTCGAAAGTGCCACAGAAAATAGTGATGAGACGGAGTCCGTTTCGGAGGTATGGTTGAAATCTGTAGCTATCAAGAATTTAGCGAAGAAATTAAGAAGCAACAAGTCAAATTGGCGGTGCCTCCGAGCACGTGTCATAAGACAAAAAAGAGGGTGTCTTCTTCCAGTAATTAGTATGTTAGAAAACTTTATGTTTTGGAATGTTCGTGGGGTTGGTAATAGAGCCACGATAAGACGACTAAAAGGCATGGTTGCGAAAAATAAAGTGAGAATTCTTATGATAGCAGAACCTATGATTCACACCATTAGATACTTGGAAATTGGCAATAAGATCAAGCTCGCTGGATTTGCTTAGAATGACAGGGTCGGAGAAAAGATATGGATCTTCTGGGATGTCGTTTTAGACCTCTCGATCGTGGATATGTTGGATCAGATTATTCATTGTAAGGTAATAGATTCTGCTTCAAGAGTTTTTTTAATTTCTTTTGTTTATGCTAAATGCTCGGTTGAAGATAGAAGGGATCTTTGGTCAAATATGATTAATTTTGCTTCCAATCATGATCTCCCATGGATGGTTGGCGGGGACTTTAATACTTATTTTCTGTTGCAAGATAAAATTGGGGAAGTAGAGCTGTCCCTGGCAAGCATGTCTAATTTCTCAGACTGCGTTGAAAAATGTGGGTTCACGGGTCCTAGACTCACTTGGTGCAATAATAGATGAGGCAGAGATCGTATTTGTGCCAAATTTAACAGAATTCTTGTTGATTCGGCTTGGTTGACAGTTTTGTCTAGTCCGAAAGTGGAACATCTCAGAAAGACCTTTTCAGACCACTCTCCGTTGCTGGCATCCATGCCAATTCAGACAAGAACAAGTTTTGTTCCTTTTCGCTTCTTTAACATGTGGATGACACATTCTGGGTTTCTTGATCTGGTTAAAGGCATCTAGTTATCTGACATGGGCAGTATGAGACCTATTGACAAAGTGGATGTTAAGCTTAAAATGTTGAGAAAAGCTCTTATACAGTGGAATAAGACGGTTTTTGGCAATGTGTTTAGCAGACTGAGGTCTTTAGAGGATGAGATGCAACAGTGGGAAACTATTCTTTTGGCTGGCTGGGAGGATATTGGCAATACTGGACTAAACGTTGATGCTAATTGGGATGTTACAACTGTTGTAATCTGAGTTGTTGTCAGGCGGAGTACAGATTAGCTCTCAAACAAAATGAGCTTTACTGGATTCAGAAATCAGGTGAAAAATAGTACAAGAAGGGGGAAGCTTGCACAAAATATTTTTTTGCTTCCACTAAGTTTAAACAAAAAATAAGGGTCATTTCTCAGGATCACTTTATCATGTGAAATGACTCTTTCGGAACCAGGTGAGATTCTTGACAATGCAAATGAATATTTCCATAATCTTTTGTCTTCCCAAGGAAACTGTGTGGTGGATACAGAATTGTTAGAGTGCATTCCGATGATTTTTAATTCCGCTAAGTGTGATGATTTTGTTAAAAAACCGTCTTTGGAGGAAGTTAAAGAGGCGGTTTTTGATATTCCCAAAAATAGTGCCCCTGAATCGGATGGATTTACGGCTAGTTTTTTTCAAATTTGCTGGGATTTTATGAGTATTGATATATGGGAAGCTGCTATACAACTTTTTGAGGGGGAAGCTTTGCTCGCTTTTTTCACGACAATTTTTTTGGCTCTGATTCTGAAAACGCAGAAGCCAGGTTCCTTTTCTGACTTTCGCCCTATTAGTCTGTGCAATGTGATTTATAAAATTTTCAGTAAAATTCTTTCCAATAGACTAGCTTTGTTCTTGCCACATATGATTTCTATGGAGCAGGAGGCCTTTGTAAGAGGAAGGTTCATTGGTGAAATATTGGACTAGCGCAGGAATTGGTAAGGTATATCCATAAAAAGGTTTTTTGAGGCAACGTTGTGTTGAAGATTGACATGGAGAAAGATTATGATGGACTTGAATGGAATTTTCTATTCGCGGTGCTCAAGAGATTTGGTTTCAACAGTAGATTATGCCATATTATTTCCAATTGTATTGCTTATTGTGGTTTTTCAGTTTTGCTACAAGGAGCCTACAAAGGCTTTTTTAAATCTACCAGAGGATTAAGACAAGGAGACCCTCTGTCACCATTATTATTCATTATTGCCTCTGAAGTGCTCAGTAGGGGATGCAAATGGCTTTCAATAGAGAAAAAATTGGGCATTATTATACGCCTAAGGCCTGCAGACCAGTCTCACATCTTCTCTATGCAGACGATACTCTTATTTTTTAAATGGTAGAAAATCTTCAGTTCTGGGATGTATGGAAATTTTTGAAAAGATATTGTAATGCTTCAGGCCAGAAAATGAATGAGGGGAAAAATTCTTTTATGCTAGACGATAAGGCTGCTGTGGAAAGAATAGTGGCTTTGAAAAGGTGTACATGATTCCAATATAAAGGTGCTCATTTGACGTATTTGGGAGGGCCAATTTTTCAAGGTAAAGTTAGGATTTCCTACTTCGAAGAGTTGATTGCTAAAATTCAACGTCGTATTCAGGGATGGAAAGCAAAATTGTTATCCCCGAGTGGAAGATTGATCTTGATTAAACATGTCCTGAGCTTGATCCCTATTTATATTCTAAGTGCCATGTGTGTGCCCAAGAAAGTTTTATCAAGAATTAATGGAATGTTAACGGATTTATTTTGGGGGATTGTGAAGGAAGGTTGAAGAAAAAATGGGTGTCATGGGACAAGATTTGTTTATCTTAGGAGGAGGCAGGTTTGGGTGTTAGAAATCTGACAGTTGTGATGAAGGCTTTTCGAGTTAAGGCTCTTTGGAACCTAATTAATTCAGATTCTTTATGTGCTTCTTTTATGAGGAACAAATACTGGTTGCCTAGAGTTGCGTTGAGTGGTCAAGTTGTAAAAGGTGGGGCTTCACCTTTTTACAAGAAGATCATACTTTGTAAATCTATGTTATTGAGTAATTCGTTTTGGTGTATTGGAAATGACATTATTAGTTTTTATGAGTAAAACTGGAATATTGTGGCGTCTTTCCGAAAGTCGGAGGACTTAGTTAGTCATGGTATTTGGCCTACGGTAAGGGAAGTGAGCTTGGGTAATTTTGAATTGATCAATCCAACTCTCAGGCAAATGGCACGTAACCTTTATGCAGATAGATTGCGTGGTGAGAGATGTGGCAATGATAGATGTGTATGGGCTCCGAATTCGGATGGTCTTTTCTTTTTTCAGTCGGCAAATTAAATGTTACGAAGTCATGGGGATGTAAGTAAGTTAAGTAAAAAGATATGACAAGACATTATTCCTTCCAGAATATCAGTTTTTGTGTGGAAGCTATTGCGAAGAGGTGTGCCAGTGGACGGGGAGCTGCACAAATGCGATTTTAGCCTAGCTTCCAGATGTAGGTGTTGTGCCAATCCGAAGATGTAATCTTTGAATCACCTATTTCTTGATGGAAAGTTGGCGGTAAAGGTGTGGAACCATTTCGAAGGGGTTTTTGACGTGCATATAAGGAAACCAGCAGAGATCTCTACGATTTTATTGATATGGTTCAAAAGAGCTAAGATGAAGTCACAAACAGGTGTGTTATACTTCCTGACTCCTGTGTTTATTTTATGGGAAATTTTGAATCAAAGATGTAAGTGTGTCTATGAAGATGCTTCTCCAAATTCTGTTTTTGTGATCTTAAACATTAGGCGCAATTTGAGGTTGGCAAACACTTTTATCATTCCGAAACAAATCAGTCGGAATAAAGACCCATTAAGGGCTTTGGGTTTACATGAGATCCCAGTTAGAAGGAAGGGTGTTAGAATTGTTTATTGGATTTTTCCTCCTGCAGATTTTGTTGCTCTCAATGTTGATGGATCCTCTCGCAGAAACAAGGCATCAGGAGGGGTGATTATTAAAGGCTCAAGGGGTCTTTGTGTTGTGGGAAAGCAATTGTTTTTCGGGGAAGGTTCCAATAACAAAGCGGAAGCTTTGGCTCTCGTGAAAGGTTTGCGCCTTTGTTTCTCCTTCGGGTTTAGAAAAGTGATGGTTTAATCGGATTCGGGACTTGTTTGTGGTTGGTTTAGAAGACCTTTAAAATTCCTTGGCAGTTGGAGAACATTTTTAAAGAAATAAAATTGATGACGGAAAAAATGTCGATAGATTGCAAACACATCTACAGAGAGGCCAATGCGGTGGCCGATGCGCTAGCCGATGGAGCACAAAAAGATTTTAGGACTGTCACATTTGGAGCGAATGACTTGCCTAAGAGATTGGAGGGTTGGTTTTGCTTGACAGTTTCCATACGGCTTATGTTCGTCATGGTTAAGAATAGATGAAGTTTTTGTTATAATAGGCAGGGTTTTGTCACTGAATTGGAGTGCCGTAGACGCGGAGCAGCAGTAGTTTTGATTTCTAGGGCCGTTTTGCTGCGGGTGGGGACAAAGTGATGGTTTCGGTCATTGAAACGTGCTGGACAGAGTGTTGCATCTGACCCTCTTTTTCAATTTGCTGTGCTGGACAGAGTGTTGAATTTTTCTTTGCTGTTTTGACGCTTTTTATATGCTGATTTGTGGTCAGGATGCTTGCTTGCGAGAAAAAATTTGTGCCGGGCTGGTATGATGAGTTGGGTTTTTGCAAGTTGTTATGGTGGCAATTTGCATTTTGAGTTTGTTATTGCAAATTGCATTTTGAACTTGCAAGCTATTATATTTGCAAGTTGTAAGTTGCAATTTGCAAGTTGCAAGTTTGTTATTAAGATGCAAGTTGTTATGCATCAAGTTGCAGGTTGGAGCATAATTTTCAAGCTGGTCAAGTTGCAAGTTGTTAAATGGCTTTTGAGTAGGGCAATTGGTTCTTGGCCAGATGGTTTGATTCAGTTATTTGGTTGTTCACCTATTTGTTTGTTTATGAGGCCTTAACTCTTGGTGAGTTTGGCCTATCTATTGAATAAGGTCTCTTAAGTTCTAAACATCTCTTTGGTTTAGGCCTTATTCTTGGTGAAATAGGTCTAGTTTTTTTTTTTCCATTTTGTTATGTAATGGTTTACTTGGTGGTATGCCTTATTATTTAAGGTCTACTATTTGGTGAACCAGACCTTTACAAGGTCTCAGAGCGAGATAGGAATTTCTTTCATGGATGGAGTTTTTAAGTCCATTGGTTTCTTTTTCTCGGGTAAAGTCGTCATGTACCCCCGACCGATGTACAAGATTTTTTCAAGTAATAAAGGTTTGGCATCCCATAGATGCCCCTCCTCACTGAAGGTTTATTTAAAAAAAAAAGATATGAGTCATTGTTGATCGGTTGACGAAGTGTGTACATTTCATTCCTGTTAGTATGAATCAGACGGCAGACAGTCTAGCGGTGTTGTTTATTTGGGAGATAGTCCGCCTTAATGGGTCACCTGTTTCGAATGTATCCGACCGAGATCCGATTTTCACAGCCCACTTCTAGCAGAGTTTTCAGCAAGCTATGGGTACTAGATTGGACATAAGTACAAAATATCACCCACAGACAGATGGCTAATCTGAGCGAGTGAATCAGGTAGTAGAAGACATGCTTAGAGCATGCATTTTAGACTTTGGAGGCAGTTGGGAAGATCGCCTACCGTTGTGCGAGTTTGCGTACAACAATAGCTACCACGTAAGTATTGGCATTACACCGTTTGAGGCACTCTACGGACGACCGTGTAGGTCCCCTATTTGTTGGGCAGAGATTGGAGAGTCAGTTGTGATGGGGCCAGATGTGATCAGAGAAACTACTGAGAAGATTGAGATGATTAGAGCGCGTTTGTTGACAGCCCAGAGTAGACATAAGATTTACGCTGATAGGAAGCGTAAGGAGTTAGAGTTTGTTGTTGGCAACAAAGTCTTTCTGAAAGTTTCCCCGATGCGCGGAGTTGTTGGGTTTCGAAGTCGAGGGAAGCTTGCACCGAGATATGTAGGGCCCTATGAGATTACTGAGAGGATTGGATCAGTGGCCTAGAGATCGGCCTTGCCACAGAGTATGTCAGGTCTCCACGACGTGTTTCACGTATCCATGTTGCGAAAATGTTTGGCAGACCCGTCACAGATTGTGAGCCCGCTGAGTTGGAGATTTCTGATGAGTTGACTTATCTAGTGAGGTCAGTAGCCATTGTTGATAATGACGTGAATTAACTTTGACGGAGGACGGGGAAGTTAGTGAAGGTTCAAAGGAGCCATCAGGAGGGTGACATGACTTGGGAGCTGGAGGACCAGATGAGACAAAAATACCCCAAGCTTTTCGCCTAGTCTTTCTTGTCATTGCTTTGTCTGATCTCGAGGACGAGATCTTTTTTAAGGTGTGTATGATGTAATATCTGTCGTTTTCTTTAAAAAAAATTAATATTTGGAGGGGGCGTACTCAAAAAATTTGGTGGGGGCAAATAGCCACCCACCTATTAAGAGAAACCCCCACTTTTCTTTTCTTCCTTTCCTTTTTTTCTTTCTTACAGGGAGCGTATTCTCCCTTTGTTCATCTTCTTCTCCGGTGAGATTTCGTGTGGGTTGCCGATTTCTCCCCCCGCCCGAATCTCATCCTCTCCTCCTCATTTTTCTTCCTCTTTCTCCCCTATCTTTTTTGCTTCATTTTTTTGTTATAAAAATCGAGAATTTCAGGGTGTGTGGCTTGTTCGAAGTTGTCATTGCCGGTGCTAGCAATGTGGCTCTAATCTGCCTCTCAGGTGGTGGTTGGGGCATCATTTGGAACCTGTAAACCCCACATGCAAGGGTGATTTCAGGGTTGGCCGAATTTTCTAAAAACATTAGTGTGCATGTCCGTTAAGAAGGGTCTTCGGCGTGAATCTAGACTTCGGGCGCGTGGGTGTGCTGCAAATTTGTAATTTCAGTTGTTCTTGGACTTATTTCCGGCCTATTGTGTTGTTCGAAGGCGATCAGACCGGAGTAGGGTGGGTTTCAGTGAGTTTTTGCCGAATTTTGGGTGTTCGGTGGATTTAATTTGTCGGTAAGTATTTTTTTAGTCACGCGCCGGTTGTAACTTATTTATTTTTCCAATTTTCGGCTAGTTTGCTCACCTTTGAGTTCGCCTTGCAGTTTTAAAAAAATTTCCTTGGTCCAGCATTCGCTGATTCGCGAGTTGGTAACTTCGATTGGTAGGATTTGGATTCCGAAAACCCATTCCGCTCAGGTGAGTGTAACTATAATATTTACCCTGGGAAATATTTATTTTTAATCTTGAATTTAATTTGTACATTATGCAGTCGATTGTGTATAATTGAATACAAGTTCGAAATTCGAGGTTTTCGGAGTTCGATTGCTGTGTTGGTTTTTTTGTGAATGAATTTATGTATTGGGTTTTCTGATAGCATTATACATGAATTAAATAGAACGGTGGTTGAATTTGGGTGTGATTAGGCTTTGGTGTAATGGCATTGACTTGTATGTTGCGTTTCATCGTAGATTGCCAAGTCTTGAGCATGTATGATAGTTCGACTCAAATGACTTTATTGTGGTTAATTAGGTCATGTTGGGACCCTTGCGTCGTCGTGGATTTATGAAAATTGCCTAATTGATTATGGTTACACATCTGTTACATTAGATTCTATATAGACTCGTAATGCGTGCATGCTGATATTCGTGTAAGTGTCTTTACCCCGTTGTCATGCATGTTTTGCCGATGGTTAGAAGCTTGCTCGCATAGTGAATTTGATGGTGCCTGAGATGACTCGCACCTACAGACATTGAGGACGCTATTGCATGTGGCAAGCGTTCTGAGGTGCGGTGAGCTCCCGCACGCATTTGCCACTAGAGAGTGCAGTAGGACAGGTCCCGGAGGACGTGCTTTGGAGATTACTCGCTTTCCCTCCCAGCGCGCTTGAGTTGGATTTGTGTTAGGTTGCCAGTGTTAGGCAAGTCGTTCAGGACGTTTGAGTTTGTATCTAGGCATATGGCACCCCATTAGGATACAAACAAGCTCGAAGTGGAACTGGTGCACGTTTTGGGATGTGTTTGGGTGAGACACATTTGTAGGGTATGTGGATACTAACGATATGAGACACTTGCGTAGAAATTTTATGGTTTCGACTTTCGACATGATTACCATACCTAGGAGACTATGCAGAATTACAATATTGTTTTTGCCTTCACCACTTGATATTTACCATGTTTGAATCACCTGGAATGACCGGCATATCTAGTGAACTTGTGGTTATTGTTGAATCTGAAATGCTTGTGTTGGTGCTTGAACTTAGAAATATTATCCTTAGAGACACGGTGCGATTTAGACTTTAGAACCTGTATAGGGACCCTTTTTCCATTTTATGGATCATGCATCTAGGGTTATTCACTTATTCATTATTGTGTGGCGTGAATTTTCCCTTCTGTTATTTGTATTTAGTTCGCTCGCAGCAGCTAGCTTTGTGCTTTGCCGACCCCGCAAGGGGTGTGCTTTTATTGGAGTGCAGGCAGTGTTGGCGTTCCTGCTGATCGTGGCGCTTAGGCCCAGTTTCCAACTGTAGGCTTGTTTTGTGCTGTTTGGTCGTGTCCACCCTATACGGGTATGTTTTGCTTCCTTTGTATTACCTTGTTAAATACTAGATGTTTGTATATTGATTTTGTCGCTATGACTCTGGCGGGGCGAATCGAATACTCTTATTTTATTCAAATTTTATCGTAGTTTTTATTTCCGTTTGATTCCCGTTTCAAGAATGTTTTATATTATGATGTGCCCGGTTACGATCCGCCTGTGTTACAAATTAGCTCACGCATCGGCACGCTGCGGTTCCCGTGGAGGGTCGGGGCGTGACATGATGAGTCCCAGATCAAACGAGATAATATAAATGTTGATCTTAAGATGCCAATAGAAATTTGTGAGAGTTTATATGGGGCAAGATCGTCCAAGAAGGCGTATTTTGTGTAAGGAAATATTCAAGATAGCTAGGCCATGGATGGTGCTATACATGGGAATTGACATACGGAAAGAGAGAATCAATCCGACAATGAATCAGATACAAAGACAGTCTCTAAGATAGCTATTGAAATAGAATACCAATCTCAGGATGCTAAGAAAAAACAGAAAAAGAAAAGCACGAAAAACTAACCTTTTATGGGCGAGCGCAGGGTGACGAGGATTGTGACAACCCAACCGGTAGTGATGATAGATAACGTCATGTACTGGAATGTACAAGGTGTTGGTAATCGGGTGACCCATTGCAGATTAATGAAAATTGTGCAGGATAATAACGTAAAATTGTTAGCTATTGTCGAGCCCATGATCGATGCTTCTAGACACATGAAGGTTGGAGGAAAGTTATGTTTACCATTATTTGCTTGAACAAAGTTTTCTACATTTTCTTTGTCTATGCTAAGTGTGTAGTACAAGAAAGAAGGAATCTATGGGAAGAAATGGAACACTTAGCCATGAGAATCTTGGAACCATGGAATATTGGAGGGGATTTTAATGTAATTGCGGAAGGGGGATAAAAACTTGGTGGACGCCCTCCTGCCCAGTTGGCCATGACAAAATTCTCGGATTGTAGTTCCGCGTGCGGGTTAACGGATATTGGATTTGTTGGCCCAAAATTCACTTGGTGTAATAACCAATTGGGTGATAATAGAACTTGCACTACAAGAAATCTGGCCATTAATAGCGTTTTAGAAAACGTTGTGTCTGCCCAAGCTATAATAGACCCAGGGTCTATTATAGCGTTTTTAAAACGCTATAGTAAGTTGGCCTTTTATAGCGTTTCAAAAACGCTATGGTAGAGTCGACCATATCGTTTCTGAAACGCTATGGTAAACTCTACCATAGCGTGGACTCTACAATAGCGTTTCTGAAACGCTATGGTAAGTATAGATAGCAATTTTTTTTTTTTTTTGCTATCAAATGACATTATTTACATACACATTTTTCGTGGATTATATGAAGCTATCTTTCATTACTTTTCACAATCACTGCATAGGAATGTTACTTACATATGTGAGCCAATTAGTAATGGATATTATCTAATGTGATTTATGCTGTAGAGGTGAATAAAAAGAATTTACCATTAAGCTAAATCAGACAGATCCTTTGCATTCTATTACAACATATGCCAAGATAGACCTATCAACAATTGTTTGAAGAATGTATATACAGAATGTATTTCCATTGTCTATTTAGTGATAAACCTATCAACAATTGTTTGAACAAGCCCTGGGCATCTGATGATGGCACATGCATCTGTTGGGGAATGCCTTGATAATCCAACAAGTATGGAGACAAGGTATTCTTCTAAAGCTGCTGTTGGGTCTGCCTGAAACAAAAAAACATTTATATATTTGAATCAAACATCCACATTTAGACAACATTTTCAAACATCCATATTTGAATCAAGTATGGGAATGTCTTACAACTTCGCTTACCTTATTATATGGACAACATTTTCAGAACTCATTAGTCCAGCTTAACTTATAACTTCGAGTCACCTATAGTCCAAATCTATACAAGGAAAAGAATATCAACAGACAAAGTTCAGATCAGATCTAAGAACAACACAGCAACAAGGGAGTATTACAGAACAGGCATGCAAGAATGCAGGGGATGAAGAGAACGAACCTTGATACCTGGAGCATGACAGAAGAAAGCCTCTTGAGACTGAGAATGATAATGCCCGCCATGGCCTACAGCTCCATAAGGCGATCTTATCGTCAAACCTGAAAAGCACATTTGAAATATCACCATGAGAATATAAAAAAACCAACCAAAATGTTGTAGACAGAAGTTGAACCTCCACAATTGAATTGATTCCCACTACGATATCTGAATTTGGCGGCTTCATTGACAATCTATAGCAACAACAACAAAAAAATAAAAAATAAAAAAAATAAAAGACTTCAGGTAAAAGAAGTTGTAGAACTACTTTGTAAGTATTTAAGTGCAGACAATAAGCTTGCCTGATCGAAAGCAGGAAAAATAAAATCTGCAAACTGAATCTCTGCAATAGCTTGGTTCCCCTGTCTCATTAAGTAAACCCAATAGTCTAAATCAGTGTAAAGGAAAAAAGTGAAAATGCAATTATAAGTAGAAAGATGAAACACACCATTGCTGCTAGACCAATACCAAATCCGACCAAACCCTACAAATCATAAAATTTGAGTTTAAAATTTCTTACATGAAATTCATATGCAATGTCTATGGGATCGAGATCAACAGAGGGAAGCATTGACGTCCAGAGTGTTCGCTACTGTTAATCAATTCTATGTACATACTGACAGTTAATGTAGTTATAAAGAGTACCTAGCAAATCAGCTCCATTTTAGGTAAGAGTTGTTCTTCTGCTGCAGAGCCTGAACCATTCAAAGTGTTATAATAATCTTCATATAATGGTGTTTGCATCCTCTTCAGCTCCAGGGCCTGCAATTTTAATATTTGGAAAGCAACAATCTTCATATAATCACGGTGTTCATTTATTGGAAGGCAATGACATTTGGAAGGGGGTGTATTTTATATAGCACATGGTTTGCGAATGGTGTCCAACATGATGCAAAATAAAATCTGTTACCAAACAAAAAATCCTTCTGCTGCTTTTTCTTAGGTAATTCAATAATTTTTTATCATAATTATTGCAGACTTACTTGTTCACGGATGAACTATCATGTGGAGTGTTCATTTCAGATAACCGGTTCCTCATCATCACTTCCTCTCCAGCACAAGTCGCAGCTGACTTGACTTCTTCCGAAAGACCCTGTCACGGAAATAAAAATGTTAAATTATAGAAATGAAAAGGCTTAATTATATGAAACAACAGTAATAATAAATCAAAGACATGCCTGAGATCGTGCAGCAACATTTGCTGCCTCCACCACCTCCTGTTGATTCTTCGTAGCTGTTATCTTCCCGCCTAGCTTATGAAGATATTCTTCTGTCTGGGACAGAAATGATGATAAAACAGAATTCCTCTGAGCTGCATCACCTGGCATGCTGGTCTGCTGCTCCAGCAAAATTTGACGGTATCTGTCAACATCATTGTTCTTCAGTGCTTCCATCCTTTTATTTCGGTCGTCATCCTTTCTTTTTGAAAACTTCCTTAACAATAAGCTTTGATATAACAGAAAATAGAGCCCCCATGAGTTTTTTGGGACTTTAGAAAATACTTTGGAAAATGTGATTATCCATAAACTTGCAAGTAGATCTTGTTTTGAAAAATATAGGCAAAAACAAGATTAGGCGAAGCTAGTCTCTGAGAGTACGAAGCGCCATGTGCCTATTTCGTACCCATGGAAGACTCTCAAACCCAGTAACCCATGAACATTGATTTAACTGTTATAAAGTAATTTCTAGATATGGTAAAGCATTCACAGATTTCAGCATTCTGGATTTTGCATCCCCATCTTACCAAATGTTGGTGGTGTCTAGACTAACCTTAACTTCTTTTATGCTAAAGCTTGCAACTCAATCCATTCATGATAATAGGGTAGCTAATTCACATGTACCATGGGTTCTTAGTACTCTTAGGCTCAATTTCTCACAGTGAGGATGCATCATCTTAGGGATTGATAGTTGATTAATCAAGGACTGTACTGCAGGAATAACAGATACTTTTAGCTTAGACATATATTTGTGCACATCATGATGTCATACAGTCTAGTATGAGTGCCTGGGTTCTCAGGACTAGTGTTGATCAAGTTGTATGGCTAGCAAAGCTTACAAATACAACTGAGTATTTAAAACTTGGACTAAAAAATAACACTAAAGAAAATATTACCTCATTCTTGGTTGGATGCTAAAGAATCAATTGATGAGCATGCAAGTAGTGACGGGGCCAGAAACTGGGCCAGCAGAATTGCTATAGCGAAGGAGGGCAGTGGTGGTGAGGACCTTAGTGGTGAATCGGGTTGAGACCGCAATGTAGTAGTCCCGACCTGGTTGATCAGCTATGACTAGAACCGAGTAAGACTGACCAACATGGACATCAAGTGAGGAGTATGTGGTCTGGACCGTATGTGTTCCCTCAACTTCAACCAACTTCATGGTATGGCTCTGGAATCGAATGTTGAGCGAATTCTCTAGTCCAACATTCGATATCCTGAACCTGTATGTCTTCCCTGTAAGACAATTCACATTATGATTAAATCCATTTAAATTCTTCACGACATTTGATGAATGAATTGAACTGTAGCATTAGATAGTAAGTAACTTGTTCCACTGCAAAGGAGACACCATTAGGCCCACGACCATTGATGAGAACACCATCGGGGAAAGGTAGCTTTTTACCGCAGTCCAACTTGGCTCGCAGAGTCTAAGAATACAACAATAACTTTGTCAATGTACGTAAAATGAACGATGATTTTGTCAATGTTATTAGCTCAAGTATTGAGTACTTGCGAATTGCAATAATGCAAAATAAACACATGCAGCTGTCCTAAAACAGACAAGTGACATAACGATCATTTACAAGCAACAGCACATGATATAGTTGGCTCATATAAAGACTTTATTAAAGGATCGATTAGGGGGTTCTAAAAGCCAATAACATTATGGGCTCACACACTTTCTCGTCCTATTATAAATGTTCATCACATGATAAAAACATGTTTTATTCTCTTTTGCTTATTTTTATGAACTGCTTTATCGTAAGTTCTAATTGTTTACACTAGGAATATATATAGATGTTTACCGTGTGATTAGCCTTGTACCAATCTCCGATGAGAATGGTGTAGTCTCCAGCAGGGTCAGGGAATGGAACAGGAATTCTTGGTCTACTGAGAATTCTGATTCCTCCGAAGCCACCTGCAGCCTTGTGGAATGCAGTAGAGGGGTAGTAGAAGAAGCTACCAATCTGGTCCTTCACCTGGAGAGTGTAAGTAAAATTCCTGCCAGGAGGGATTGGGCAGGTTGTACCATAAACGCCATCTTGCCATGAATTCCTCCTCTGCAGTATTCCATTCCTGTTTTACATAACATAAAACCAGAATCAGTGAAATCCAACCATGTTTTGTATAACATAAAACCATAATCAATCATTAATAATAAACAGGGTCACAACATGCATGACCACCCAACTATAGCAATGTTATTACATGTTGTATCATTCTTATGCCGATAGTGATTGTTGCATGAATGAAGAACTTGTACAAAATTGTGATTATGATTTTAATAGCAAGGCTTCTTTTTTTTAGTTGTTGTATATCATTTTTTTTCTTTTTTTGGATAGCACCACTTCAATGCTAACAAATTTTATTTTTTTATATATACTCGTGTCAAGCTAAATCGAACTTTACTATCTAATCAGAAGCAAAAATAAAAATAGAAACACCTTTCCAAGAGAGAAAATTAGCACTTTCCGAAACTTTTATTGTCGATTGCCTCCAGTTTACGCAAAAGACAATAGGCATGTATCAGACAATAATTTTCAATTCTTATGAGCATGTTCATGTCTTTTAATTTACTCCCTAGACATTCCTAGTTCAGCTGGGCAAGACAATAGCTTCTTTAGAGCAACCTTCGTGAACCAAAGACAATGAAAAAATGGCAACTCAAATGAACAGAGCCAAAACGCACAAACATTAATCAGATTTAGAAAAATTAATTAAAACAAGAAATAAATCAAAAACATACTTCATATTTTGACTCCAGACTCCCTCCTCCTTCATATTTTCCGTGCTTAAATGCCGGACATGTGCTACATTATAATGAGGTGCCTGTCTCAAAAGGTTGTTAGACAACCACTTTACAGTTTTTTAGCAGCATTACTAATGACAAAAAATGATAGTACGTGGAAAATCAAATTTTTCAAAAGAAATAAAACCTTTACGCGCCTTAAAAATTTAGGAAAAGTGAACAGAGCTAAGTTCATGCAGACCTCTGGTTTTAAATCACGATGCACAACCCCTTGAAGATGGCAAAATGCAACTACGCTTAGGATTTGTAAAACAATAACCTTTGCATCTTCTTCTGTGTATCTACCACCTCTGCAAGAAGAAAAAAAAACACCGTGATGACTTTACAAAAAACCAAACTTTTTTTAAGTTGACATTTAGAACGCCTTTGATTTAAGAATCATAAAATAAAATGATGGTTACCTGGATAAAATTCTGTCAAGCAGTTCTCCACCTTCACACAATCTGAAAAAGGGAAAAGTTCAACTCTAAGTTTAGAACCATGTAAAGGCTCCATGCTTAGGCAATCAATTTTTTCACATTTTTTTCTAAGGTTCTAATTCTTCACTCATTATGAATATATTAACTCGAGATAGTAATATAAAACAGGTTGTAATGTATGAATGGGGTCTCGTTTTGGTGCGTTTTTAGTGGATATGCCTACCATATGTGATCATGTCGTTGTGACATAAGTTCCAACTTTTAACAAATGCTAATAAATAGCTTTGAAATAAGAGCATATTCCAAGATAGCTCACTGAGAACTACAGTCACTAAATAACAATATCTTATTTGAAGTGTTCGCAAATAAGGAAACAAAACTAACACATTGGGAAAATCAGTTTCATGTATTTGAATTGTCAACATTGATGCTGGTTTCAAAAAGATCCGTCTAAAGCAGATTATCGACTAAAGTAAATGCACTATTTCACATACGCACCAACCAACTTTATCAACAGTAAAACAGTGGAAAAACATACCAAATATACATATAACAAATTAACTATTCGATTGTGGTCATAATAAGTGACTACTTTTCAAAAGGAAAAGAAAAAATTAAGCCTACATGATATCATTTAGAAACAAGAAATAACATACTCCATGATTACATAGACGTTATTTGCATCGTCACAAGCATCGTGATACCGGACCAGATTCTTACTCGTCACAACGCATTCCAGAAAACAAACCCTTGCAGAGAAACCACAAATCAGACAAACAATTGACAAGCTCTGCTATCCAAATTGACGAACATAAAATGCATGTGCAAATCATAAACGTTGTAAATAACATCTTTTGCATATAAATATTCACAATGTTAATCAGATATTTAGTTTAGTTGAAACATCAAATGTTGAACATGAGCATCCAAACATGTTAAATGTTTTGAATAAAAAACAAGTAACCAAAGACAAATAAGAAACATATTAGCAAACCAACCATCGTGAAAGCTTTCAAGGGGCAACTTGGTTCTCAATCTTTCCAACCGGATATCAATTGAAAAAAAAACTTTGAAGTATGGTACTTGGTCAACTTCTTATGCCATTCCACTCGCAAAACCAAGATGAAACAAATTCAACTAATACACTCAATCATTAAGATGAATACCAAATGCATATAATTGTTATTCTAGAACCTTGTCATGCAAGTCAAACATAACCTTATAAATACATCAAAAGTTAGCTAGATTGCCCATGAATACCTATATGTAATCAGAATCATTTCTAAAAACCATCAATTTGTCACAACTCTCTTAAGACATCACTAATAATGACTTGATTGTCACAACTCTCTTCAGATTGTAACAACTAGGGAGGACAATGTTTCAACATTTGTTCATTTAAATTGGCTCTGAATTTAAACAGGGGGGTTTTATAAAACAATCCCCATAGAAGACAATATTAAATAATTGAATGGGGTTTTGTAAAACAATCACCATAGAAGATAGTATTGAATAATTGAATGAATAAAAAATAAAAGGCATAATAAATTACTTGCCAAGATCGATGTGCGCTTGGATACCGAAACCAAAGCATCCAGTTTTACTGAAGTTCCTCCTCAACAGGTCGTACTCCTTCACCTTCAATCCACTCTCAAGAAGTTGCATCCCCTTGTCACCTCGACGGTGACATAGTAATAAATCCTCTCATTACACCCAATTCTGAAAAAAAATTGTTAACACAAAAAAAATAATCAAAGGGTCAAAAACCCCATCAACCAAATCAATGTAAAATCAAAATGAACAAAAAACATAAAAGAGAGAAACCCTTTTTGTTTGTTAGATACATACATTTGGAGAAAACTGGGGTTTGTCCACTCAACAACTCCAACACCTACAAATAAAAATCAGTGAAAAACGATGGGGGTTTAGGAGGAAAAGATGTGCAATGGGGTTTAGGGGGTAAGAGAGAGATAGACTTAGTATACATACCTTGGAGGCCTTGGTGAGACGATATCAGCTCTTGCCGACGGAGATGTTGAGGACGAGCTTCTGCACCTAGATCTCTGTTTCTCGATCTCTCGATTTCTCTCTCCCTCACTTTTTCCCTCTCCTTGGATCTCTCTCACTCTCGCTTGAGCGGCATGCCTTTGGTTTGAAGAAAAGCGGAGTGCCTTTGGTTTGAAGAAGAGCGGCGTCCCTCTCCCTGGATCTCTCTCACTCCCACTCCCACTCTCCCTGGATCTCTCTCACTCTCGCTCGATTTCTCTCTCCCTCACTCTTTCACTCTCGCTCGATTTCTCTCACTCTCCCTAGATTTCTCTCTCCCTCACTCTCGCTTGTAGAGCGGCGCACCTTTGGAGAAGAAAAACGCCTCTCCGATCTGCTGCGATTGACAGGGGAGGAGAGCGAGACTGAGAGGGAGAAAGACGTAGATGTTGAAGTGGAATCGAGCGAGGTCGCTTTTTTTTATTTCCCGCCTACTCTGTCGTAGCGTTTCATCAATGAAACGCTATTAAAATTTGCGCTCTGTGAAGCAATTGTGGAGCGTGCATTTATTTTTCACTTCTCGCGCGAGCTTTTGGTCAATATAGCGGTTTCATTATTTGTAATTGTTCGTGAATTCAATCAATTATAGCGCTTTTCACAAAAACGCTATAAACATTAGCTATCAATGATCACTTTTCTTGTAGTGTTGGTCAAGATTGGATAGATTCTTGGTGAATTCAGATTGGATAGCGGACATCCAACACACACGGGTTGAACACCTTCTCAAAACTTGTTCGGACCATGCTCCTCTTCTGATTTCGTTGCCAATTATGCCGAGGACTGGTATGTCTCCGTTTAGATTTCAAAGTATGTGGTCTACTCATCATGATTTTCTGGGATTTGTAGATAGAAATTGGAACATAGGCGGTGGAGGAACTAGGGCAATGTTTACATTAGCTTTAAAACTAAAACACATGAGGAATGCACTCAAAATTTGGAACAATGAGTCTTTTGGTAACATTTTCAGCCAGATAAGGAGATTTGATGCTAAACAGAATAACGATTATTTTGCAGGCTAGTTTCAACAGATAATTCACAGGGAAAACACAAGAGAATCGCCCAAAATCATAGAGAAACGCCTCTGATGTTCAATTCAAATTATGCAAATCAAATGTACTTTAAAAGTCAGCTCACAAGCTAGGCTTTATAACTAAAATTCGCCATTATCAAAATTTTACCAAAAATAGCAAAATCCCAATAATCAAGCTAAAATAAAATACATAATAAAAGAAGTAATTTGCCAAAAATTTCGCCCAAATCAGGTTCAGAATCACTTCCTAAATGATAAATGAAATATTACCATAAAAGGAAAAAAATTTACTAAAATTGTGGATTCTGAAGGGAAAACAGTGGATTTTAACCTCAGAAAATATGTGCACCGAGCATAGCTCGGTGCCAACGACGTGCGCGCCGAAAAGTGCTTTCCAAATTGGGTCATATGTGCGGTTCTGATACCCGTAGCCAAAGTTATGGCCAAAATACTGAAACGCACCCCAATTAAGCAAATATCACGATTACCTGCCATCTTTGCGCTGATCTGCCAACTCAAGGAATTTCATTGCCAACAACATGCTATCTGACAACTCAACATCATCTGACTCGGATCCTCCTACATCAAGATTGGAGGATGAAATTGAACAATTGGAATTTAGTTTAATACAAAGTTGAGATAGTAATGACAATATTTGAATAGGTGCAAGGTAGAACTTAAGTTGCCTATGGTGTGAGAAGAAGAGAAGGGTGATCTCTAAAATATATGACATGGAAGGAAATACAACTAGTGACAAAAAAAACCATCATCCAAGAGGCGAACCGGTTTTTTCAACATTTGTTGAATTCAGAAGGCTATCAAGAAGACCAGGAGCTTATGGAGTGTATTCCAAAGTTGATTCAGTTAGAGGATTGTAATATTATCATGTAGCCGCCTTGCTTTGAGGAGGTCAGAATAACAGTCTTCAGTATTCCTCAGGATAGTGCGCTTGGACCAAATGGTTTCACAGCAGGGTTTTTTCAGTCATGTTGGCAGATTATTGGTCATGATATGTGGCAAGCAGCGAAGGAATTCTTTGAATGTCTTTTTATGCCAAGTTCGTTCACTGCAAACTTTCTAGCCCTTATTCCCAAAGTTGAAGAGCCAGCTTATTATTCTGAGTTTAGGCCTATTAGCCTTTGTAATGTGGTGTACAAGGTTTTCATTAAAATTTTGTGCAAAAGACTGGCAAGTATTTTCCTAAAAATTATCTCCTTGGAACAGGGGGCATTTGTAAAAGAAAAGATTATTTATGAGAATATTGGATTGGCACAAGAATTAATGAGGATCATTGGAAAAAATGGTCATTGGCAATAATGTTATCTTTAATCTGGACATGGAAAAGGCTTATGACAGAATTGAATGGGGATATCTCTTGGCAGTGCTGCACAGGTTTGGTTTTGATAATATAACATGTCATCTAGTCTCCAACTGTGTTACACATTGTGGTTTTTCGGTATTGTTGCAAGACAAATATGATGGACATTTTTATTCATTTAGAGATCTTAGACCAGGAGATCCACTTTTTCCTCTTCTTTTTGTTATTGTTGTAGAAGTTCTAAGCAGAGGGCTCAAGCAGGCTTTTCGTAGGGGTTAAATTGCTTTTTATCATACCCCTAAGGCATGCACTCCAATTTCTCATTTATTATGTGTTGATGACTCCTTAGTATTTTTGAATGGTAGGAAATAGTCGGTGGAAGGATGCATAAACTTCCTTAACAGATATTGTAGGGCGTCAGGGGAGAAAATTAATATTTGCAAAAGTTCATTTATGATGGATGAAAAAGTTCGGGCGGAAAGAATGGTGTTTGTGAAACAATGGATTGGTTTTAGTTTCAAGACGTCTCCTTTTACATACCCTGGAGTGCCCATATATCAAGGTAAATGTAATTTTTTTATTTTTTATTTTGATACTTTGTTGAATAAAATACAACAAAGGATTCAAGGTTGGAAGGCTAGATTGTTGCCTCCAGGGGGAAGATTAATTCTTATTAGACATGTGCTTCTCTCGATGCCAATTTATACCATAGCTGCAATGTGTGTGCCCGTAAAAGTGCTAAATAATATTCAAAAATTGATTGCAGATGTTTTCTGGGGGGATCATGAAGGAAGACAAACTGAAACTGGTTGTTTGGGATAGACTGAGTGTCCCAAAGGAAGAGGGGTCTAAATGTGCGAAGCTTAGATTGTGTGATAAAAGCTTTTCGGATTAAAACTTTGTGGAACTTGACAAGTTCTAACTCTTTATGGGTAACATTTTTGAGAAGGAAATATTTAAAGGCGTGAGTTCCTATCAGGATGCAAGAAGTAAAAGTTGGTGCTTCCCCTTTCATGAAAGAGTTGATGGAATTCAATATTGTATGGTTGATCACTCTACCTACAAAATCAATAAGGGATATGTCCGTTTTTTTAATGAACATTGGGTGGAGGATGAGATTTTTCACTGTACTAGTTCAGCTGCAACTGAAAATAGATGGCCTTTTCTTAGGCAAATGCATAGAGAAAATTTCAGGTCTTTGGATCCTGTGCTGCAGAGAAAAGCCCAAGATCTTTATACAAAAAGATTGCGAGGAGAGAAGGGTGGCAAAGATGTCAGAATTTGAATTCCAAATAACGATGGAAAATTTTCTATAAGCTCAACATGTGAAATTCTTCAGTGTACGGGTCAACAAGAGCAGTTTTGGAAATGGCTTTGGCATCCGTTACTACTTACTAAAATATCCATTTTCATTTGGAAGATCATTGAAAGAGCTTTACCTGTGGACGGGGAGATAAAAAGAATTGGTTTTCAATTAGCATCTAAGTGTAGTTGCTGCATTAAGTCTGGCGATGAGACTACCAAACACCTTTTCTTGGAAGGAGAATTATCCAAGAGAGTGTGGCAGCACTTTGAGTTGGTTTTGATATTCATATGCACAGACCGGTAGAGGTGTATACTATGCTTATTGTTTGGTTCAGAAGGGAGAAACTTTATCTCATTCAGGTATTTTAACTCATCTCACCCCGCTTTTTATTCTATGAGAAATCTAGATTCAAAGGAACAAAAAACTATATGAAGGTAAGGAGTGGTCTACAAATTATGTGATTATTAAAGTTTATCATTGAATTAGATGTGTTTCCAAATTTTTTTATTCCCAAGAAAAGGGAAGGCAAGGGAATACCGATGCGTAAGCTAGGTATATAAATTAAGAAGGTGGTGGAAGCCCCTATACGGCTAGGTTTTTGGACTTTCCCCTCGAGTGCTTAATGTGGATGGGTCTTGTATAGATAAAGTAGCGACGGGTGGATTTGTGACCAGGAATGCTGAAGGTGGTTTTGTGGCAGCAAGTTCTTTGGGGATGGTTCTAATAATGTGGCGGAAACAAGGGCTTTATTAGAGGGTTTGAGATATTGTAGACTGAATGGGATCCATAAATGTATAATTCAAACAGACTCTATGCTAGCTAAGAAATGGTTCTTTCAGGAAGCAAATATTTTGTGGTTCCTTAATGAGTGGTGGAGGGAGATAGAAGAAATTAGTAACTCTATGGAATGTCATTGTATTCATGTCTTCAGGGAGACGAACTCAGTGGCTTATGCTTTGGCAAGGTTGGCTCAATCTGAACATATCTCACGAAATTACTCGTGGAAGATGCTCCCGCTTAAACCTAAGGCCTTGCTTATGCTGGACAAAAGCAAGACAGCCTACTTGAGAAAATCTTGATGAAGTTTGCTTGCTGTTACATCAAGGTAACACTACAGCTGTTTGCATTATGGAATGTAAGGAAAAAACTGTGCAGCAAGTATGTTTCCAGGACATGCTGGCTAGAATAGGGACGTGCAAAGCTGTATGCAGGTGGAGGTGTTGGCTGTTGATGCTAGAGGAACGTAGGCAGCAATACGTGAAGCATGAGGACAGTCTAATGCAGGTCGTATGCAGGATTTGGAGCAGACGTGCTTGCTGTTTGTGTTGGATGGGTAGAATGGAGCAGCTGGAATTGGCTATTTCTGATCATGAATGTCTGCTATGATTCATCAAGTGTGGTTTGGGAAGCTTGCAGATTAATATATTTTGGAGTTTCTGTTGATTGAGAAGTTTGGCAGGTTCTCTTGGAAGTTAAAGCTTCAAAACTTTGTTTTTATTTGAGTATTTAATTGTCATTTTGGTTTTTAAGTCTTTCCCTTTGGTGAATAAGGTCTATAGTTAAGGTCTAAACCTTTTGGTGAATAAGGCCTAGACCTCTTAGGTGATTTAGGCCTAGATATATAGTATATTAGGTCATGTTTTTTATTTGGTTAGTAAGGTCCGTTTCCTAGGTAATTTTATCTGGTAAAGTCGTAATGTACTCGCGAAAGGTGTAAAAGGTTTTTTGTTATAGTAATAAAGGTCTGGCATGCCAATGGCATGACAGCTCAACGGTTGGAGCTTGGCGGATGGTACCACTTGGTCATGGGTTCAAACCCAGCTTGCAGCATCTTTATCAGTTTATGGTGTGTTGACCAGTTCTGGTCTTTAATGGGTTCCAGGATCCTATAAAAACCCCGCTCGCCTTCCAAAAAAAAAAAAAAAAGGTCTGGCATCCCATAGCTGCCTTTTCCACTGGAGGTTTAATTAAAAAAAAAAATGTAGAAAAGCATAAAATTTTCATGGATTCTATTTGACCTAAAATATCCAAATTGAAGTTTCTACCTAAACAAAGAGTATCAAATCAAGCACGTAAATTTTCAAATAGTAGATGTTTTGATTTAATTTCAACACATTCTATACTTTGTGTGGGGTTGAATTTGATTGGTATGCTTTGTGCTAGCATGATATGGTTTTGCAAGTTGCAAATTAACAAGCTGAAAGTTGTTTATTGCAAGAAGTTGTAAGTTGCAAGGTTCTTCAAGTATTGTTAGGTAAAAAAAAAAAAATTTATACTTTCAAGAGTAGTTTGATTAAAATTAATAATAATAATAAATATTAAATAAATAAATTCAGGACGGGACGGGATATGCGGGATTGAAAATCTCCATCCCGATCCCATCCCATTTTAGATCGGGATGGGTTTGATCAATCCTAAAAGGACCAGGAACAAATCGGGACAAGATCAGGATCGCGGAATGGGATGCCTACTTCTAGCTCCATCTAAGCAGCTACACTCAATACCTCAAGGCCAATCAAGACGGAATACATGTGCTTATAGTAATCGGGCGAAAACTGAAGAAAAAATCTAATTGGTGAATCGATCTTGAACTCGCAAACTCTCATAAAAAGTAATTGTCCGACCAACTAAGCTACAATTGGTTGACATAAGAGATTTCATTGTTATAGCATAAACCTATGATAAAAAAAAAATTGGGGGGGGGGGGGGGGTGACACGTTGCCTAATAAATCACTAAAATTTATCACAGATCTCATTTACATGAACGGTTTAATTGATGTCTCTATTAAGAGATCTAAACTTACATGGTCCAATAAATGAACAGGGTTAGCGAATATTAAAGAGAATTTAAGCGAATGTTGTTGTCAAGTTCTTTAATCCAATTATACCCTTATTAATTGCTAGGATGGTTGATACTTATGTTTCTAAGAATCGCGCTATTGTTATCTATAAGACCAGAGGGGCGAATAGTATTTCATTGAAAATTAATTTGGTTTTGAGAATCTTTTATGGAAGTATATGATTTTGAAGATTCGCGGTTAAACGTGTGGGGGAATGGCGTTGCAACTATAAAAAAGTTGATTACAAGTACGTAGTTCTATATCACAGTGTTTAATTGATTAATTACTTTACTAGAGAAGCCTAGTTGACTGGGGTAGCCTGGAGGTTTTTTTCAAACTTACAATTTCGCTTGAAATCAATTTGAGACAAGCGGGCTTTTAAAAAAGTGTATAAAAGCTAGATCAAATACCATTTAGAGAAAACAAGTTGATATACACCTAAGATTTCAAAAGCCCGATATTTAAGTTCTTAAGCATGCAAATTGTAACAACCCGATCCGCCCAGTAACATATTGTCCGCTCTGGGCCCAACTAGCCCGCACGGCTTTAAAACACATGTTACTATGTGGATCCAACCTCGCACATAAGTAGCACATCCCCCTTTCGTACTCAGGCGATATGGGACTATCTCCCCCCTTTGTAGCTTGCCAACCCTTTTGGGCTTGGGCCTATTGGGCTCCAACCCTCACCCTCCCCCTCAGGTCCGCCCACACAAGGGTCTTCACACAAATGGTAAGTTAGACTGAAGCCAAACTCACACATGGGATCAAAACCCACAAATGAGTTCAAGTTGAGCAAATGGAAACTTTCCATTCTAATGATGTTCTTTGCTCAAATACAATTCCTTCCTCAGTCAATAGATGATCAATCTTCTACCTCAATGTGAGGTGAAGTGGCTGAGAAGATCACTTTCCAATGGAGGCTTAAACCAAATCGAACTTTTCTTCAAACTTCTACGACTTATCTCTTTTCAACATGAAACCCAAGAATGATTATGAAAAATGTGTGAGATGTGAAACAATTTAAGGGGTTCAAGTCCTTACATATAGAGTATGACCTCTTTAAATTAATACGATCTGTTGCACACTAATCTATTAACTAGCGAGGTTATTAATTTGTAAAACATCTATTTAAAAATAATTATGCCACTACTTCTAGGTTTAGAAAGTCTTCATCATGCTAATTTAGTCTTATATATTTATTGTTTATAAGTTACCAATGAATTTGGTTTACATCTCCACTATAACTCGCAATAGAACAAGAACTTGCAACTGCCATTGATCAACTTCCAATCCATCACCCAATGTCTATTAATGCGCTCTTAATTCCAGAGGAGAGGCAAAAAATCACCCATGAGGAAATACCGGATGAAGATCTCATAACAGTTGCATTGTCATGATGTACTGTTTTACAAGCACGCAACTTAATACCCTGCTTTATAGTCGTAGTAAAGAATAAGTAGGAATCATTCTAGAGTGGGGATTTAAAGGCTCGCTAACTAACACTAATGGTAACGAAAAGACAACTAACAAACTAAATAGGAAAATGTTAGGAGATTGGATTTTCTAATTTTAAACTAAGAAATACTAATAAGATTACTACAAGAATAATAAAAACTTAAGGGAAGTAGATGATGAGAAATTAGCTAAGGGTTTTATCTCCACACACCAAACATATGTTCACGAACTAAACTCCAATAATTCATTTACTAACTCGTGAATGACAATGTGCAATATTAACCGTGACCGCACTACATTTAACCTTATTATTTTCCCATATTCGTTGTATTAAACACAATGTCGCTTTAAAGATATCTAATCAGGAATCACAATTTAAATAAACAATCCAAGATCATTATGTTCTATGGAAAATATGAACACTACCTAGGCAATTACAAGTATGAACAACTTGGAAACGTGGTAGAAAGGAAGGAAAAAACACTCTGAGGTGATTTCAAGGGCAACACTTGAATTCATTAACTGCGGGCTGTATCTCTTAATCTCAGCCGTTTCAAGTTGATGGGAATTAATCTCATACGTTCAAGTTTAGGGGCGGCTAGGGTTCATTGCTGCTGGTTGTCCCCTGTGGCTGGCAGGTGATAATCACATAATTATAACATTATTACCTCTTGTTATATTTTTTTTAATCCTTATTTTTATCTTATTTTAGATTAATTATTAAATTTTTGTGTTTTTGTAGAATGTGGAGTTGTAATGAAGAAATCAGAGAATATTCTCCCAACCTAAACGGTGACTTCAGAGGAAGTGGAGGTGAAAATAGCCTAAGCCCATAACCTAAACGCAAAACCAAGCCCATAAACTCAAACCCAAAGAATATTCTCCCATTTATCCCATATTCATATTTGATTTTACCTTGATTCACTCCATGAATCATCCCTTTATCTCATCTATGTTCATTTTGTTCATTATCTATAAATACAATAGAAAATGAATGTGAAAGGGGAGGAAGAGAAGGGAAGAAAAAAATATATATTAGAAGATCAAACCCTCTTCCTTCACAAAGTGATTTTCATCACACCCATCTCATCACCATCCATCTCTCACTCCCTCTCTGTCCAGTCCATCTCTCCCTCTCCCTGTTCCATCACGCCACACAGCCACCACCACCACCGAGCACCCTTTCACGCACCACATAAAGAAACAGATCACGCTCCTCTCCCTCTCCCTATTCCATAACGCCACACAGCCACCACCACCACCGGAGCACGACCCCCCTGTCCTCTCTTCTCCACCTCGCCTTCCTTCCTCTGATCAACCTCGGACCAGCTCGCACACCACATCCGAGACAGGAGCAGCAAACAGGGAGCACCCCCTGTTTCTCTCGCTCGTTCTCGTCTTTCTCTCTCTCTCGCGGGGCAGTCACAACGCCACAAACCAGAACCAGAGGATCTTCTCCATCCTCCAATCTCGGTCGGGTGCCCTGAGCATCACCGGATCCTCCGGTCTCTCATTCAACAACGCTCCTGCTTCGGTGGAGTTTCCCGCCTCTCTGTTCAAATAGAAGAAAGAGCTCGCGAGGAGCGAATAACAACCCTGCCGAAGCCGTTCGAAGGGAGAAAGAGCTCGCGAGGAGCGAAGAGGAAGCAACAGCAACAGAGTGTCTCACTGGAGAAGAAAGCGCAGGAGTTTTAGGCGGGAACCATCTGTTTTCAAAATAGTTGGCTATTTGCACCCCATGTTTCATGCTGAGCACCCCGAGCTTGCTGTGTACCGCCTAGATTCACTGCTGAGTACCACCGCACCGAGGCGGCGACAAATCAAAAGGGTTTTACAATTTATTTTAATTTATTTTACTGACTTAAATGCTTAATTGATAATTACAATTTTAATTCAGAACTTTGATAAATTGCTTTCACCTTTCATGTCACTACAAAAAAAGGCCTTTAGGGACGTAGTCAAAATTGTCGCTATAGACAACATTTCGTTGCCATAAATATTGGGCGAAAAAATATTCGTCGCGCAAAGGTTGTCACCACAGCTCTGTCTCGCAAGCCTTTGCGACGAAAAAAAATCGTCGTCGCTACAAAATCCTTTTTGCGCGACGACACCACAGCTCTGTCTCGCAAGTCTTTGCACGACGAAAATAATCTTCGTCGCTACAAATGCCTTTTTGCGCGACGACACTACAGCTATGTCTCGCAAGTCTTTGCGCAACGCAACTAAATCTTCGTCGCTACAAATGCCTTTTTGCGCGACGCCACTCTCGCTATGAAATCCTTTTGCGCAACGACACCAAAGATCGTTGCATGAGGGTGCGTCGCATAATACTGTTTTGCGCGACGCTAATTTCGTCGCAAGAAATAGAATTGTTATTCGTGCAAAATATACTTACGCGATGATCCCTTTCGTCGCATTAAACTTTGTCGGCATAACTCAATCGTGACGATCCCTTTCGTCGCGTTAGACTTTGTCGACTTAACTCAATGGTGACGAACCTTTCATCGCACAAGATATTCTTTACGCGACAACAATATTCATCACTATAATGTTGTCACACAGGTTACGTCGATCCAAACAAGCTTGATCTATTCTTATGCGACGAAAATTTGTCGCTTAAAGTTCTGTTTAATAATTTTGAAATCTTTTAACTCAAATATTTATTTTAATTAAATTTGAAATATTTATTAATTGAATCGTCTCACGCATAGAAAGGTTTGGCTAATTTATTTAAATACTATTAACTTTACAAATTAATAATGTAAAATCATAATGTATCCATTACAAATTAAAATTTTAAAACCGTACTGTATAGTTACAAATTAAAAAAACACATCAGTACATTTTTTAGGGATGTGGTGGCTGATGATGGTTTGTCGACAGTAGCGGGAGGCTCGACAAATTAATCCCTGACTGCTGGAGAGCCCCTAATAACATACTCCACCTAGTTGCCTCTTGTGCTTGTCGTTCCCCCTCCCGGGCCTCCCTCTCCGCCTCACACGCTTTGGCAGCATTTAACTCATTCTATAATTCCTCCAATTTCGACTGTAATGATGAAACGATTCCGACTGAGCGCTGCGAAGCTGAAGATGAGGTGTTGACCTCACGAACTTTAGCTTTTCCCATCCCCCGAAAAATCTTTCCGGGTCTTGGACCTAGCGATTCCAATGTCTCCGTCAAAATATGTAATCCTGCATCAGGATTGTCCATTGTGAGCTGTTCCAACGGAGTTCCCGGAGGATGCTGCGAGGCCACTCGCTCCATGTAGGCATCCCGCCTCTCCACCATCGTTTCCTTGATTAAAAAAATTATTAAAAATTAATAACTTTTAAAACAACAGAAGTGACAACATGCAAAAAATGCAAAGCATAAAACTTACATGCAACTTCACGGCCACCTCATTGCCAAGTAGTGCATAAACATCCTTGAACATGTCGATTTTTGGGAATTTTGAACCCTCCTACAAAACATTGTTAAAATAATAAACCAACTAATATAAACATTTAATTGAATGTATTGACTAAAAATAAAATAATGAAATGAAACATGAGTTCACTTACTAGACGTCGTTCCTCCACCCTGTAAGAGAAGGGCAATGAACCAGAGTGATGTAAAATTTTCTTTTGACGTCGGTTCGCCTCAGATCTTTTCTGTATAATTATTCAAAATATATATTAAACATATGCATTATTACATATATAAAAATAAATATGTTTATTTTAATTAAATAAAACGTTAATGCTTACCAGAAATGTGGGAGTTCGAAAATGATCACACAACCACACCCACTCATCAGGCCTATGCTCCAATTCGATTGCGGGTTGTGCCTTAGCACTATCCACATCAGAAAACGTTTGGAAGTATCGATGGAAATCATGCTTCCAATTCCTGTATCGATCCACGCACGTATCGATGATATATTCATGAATGTTTGGATCATTCATGTCAAACTCAAAGTTAACCTGAAATTTTAAATAATATTTATTAGAGAATATTAAGGCCCAAAGAGATAAGTTATACCAAATCATGTAAAAATACAAGCATAAACATGCAAAACCTTCAAAACTTTCTGCATTATAAAGATTTTAATTATTAAAGGTTGAGATGAATGGCTAAAACTTACTGTGAGCGCGTCCAACACCTCGGCCTGCGTCTCGGGCTTGACCTCACTCCAAGATGAGGATGTCATCGGGCAATGGTTGCGAATGATTCCACCAATGTCATGCACCAACAAGCTATTAATCTTCGCCGATTGCGAGCGACGATGACTAGGATCCCACACTACGGGAATGCGTGTGTTAGTGGTTCGTGTGATCATTTGGGATTTTAGTTGTCTAAAGGGCCCCCTCGTTTTCTTTGCTGTTGTAAAAAAAAAAAAATTTCAATTTGCCGAATATGATGAGGAATACTTAAGTTTATTACCTCTAGGGAGCTCTCCATCTCCTTGGGGGGAGGGGTTTACATCCCCGGGCATGGTTACAGTCTCGAGTGCAATCTCAGGAGACGCTGATCGACGGTTTGTTCGTCTGACGCTTCGTCGAGTGAGAACTTGAGGAACTAATCCAGACAATGAAGATTGATCAACTACCGGAACATTTGATCCATTTGCTGGTGGAGTACTGATAGAAGCAACCCTTGTAACGGAAGCATTAATGGTGGAATGAGCTACGTTGGGCGGAGGAGCGGTGACCGAACTACTATCAGCAACAACTACTATCGGCGACCGAACTACTATCAGCAACAATTACGGACCTACTAATATTGGTTCTACTTCTTCCTCTGATTTAGAGGTTACCCGAAAGCTACGGGGCCAGAAAATTTGAATAAGAAGCAGAAGATAAACATAATCATAATATTGTGTCATATCCAATATGCAAGAAAAATAAAAATGCATATAACACAACACAGTAGCACATGTTTCAGTTTATGTTTACAAACTTTTACACAACTCTTCTACACAGTCTACTACAAACTTTTATGTTTACAAACTTTTACACAACTCTTTTACACAACTCTTCAGTTTATGTTTCAGTTTATGTTTACAAACTTTTACACATTTTATCTCCATACTTGAATATTCTGAATTGGACCAATGACAACCAGAAGTTGCCTGAAAGCAATCTAAGATAAAAGCATACAATTATAAGTAACAGAAACCACTTCATATAAGTTTGAAAACTATCTCGTCAACTTTAAGGAATGTGTCTAGTTTTTCAACAAATCGGATACCTTCAAAGCACCAGAACAGATATCTGATACATTAATGCCCCCTTCCTTAGCAAGAACAGATCCAAGAATACCTGATACAAACACATGATTAGCTATATGTAAGCATCCTTTCTGATTTAACAGAATGTCAACCAACATTTAAAGATAAACCCACTTCCTTGAATACATATTGAGGTGAAAACCCCCATGTTTAGTGTCAATAAAAGTTTTCTTAGCTATTGTGTGGCAATGATTTATAGCAAAATCATTCGTGACTCTTTTGAAAAGATACGCCTTGACACCAAACTATATTACGATATTACCCGTAAGTTGGCAACAATATGAATGTTGTGAGGTTTGATATTTTTTTCAAACAGAACGAAATTTCTCTACCCATTAAACAATTTCTCTCTTTTATTGTGGCCGCATGTATGATTCCATTGTCCGCTCAGTTTCCTTTATTCCTCAGGAACCCCATCTCTTCCCTTGTCAGTTGTAACTCTACCCTCATTCCTATTCTACAGAAACTCACCTTACTCTTGATAAATCCAAAACAAATACTTTATACGATACACTCTTATAAACCTAGAACAACCAATCAATTTTTTTTACACTTACAAACAAGTCCACTTTCAATGGGTCTTATCGAATTTGGGAAACAAACCCAACAACCAAGTTCAAATAATAACTTCTTTCTACATACAAAATAAACCCAACATAATGGAAGCACAAACTGAAGTCCAAAACCAAATAAAATACTTCAAAATCAGAACTTTTTCAAGAGATAAATAACTAAAACGAATTGGCAGATAAACTAACCTGCCCCAACAAGTATAGTGACCTTCCCAATCGCACAGCAGCAACCCCCTTATTGCGTTTCCTCTTCTCTTCTTGCCTTTTCCTCTTCTTTCTACTCTTTGCTCATGAAAGCCTCCATGAACTTTTGTTCTTTTCTCTTCTTCTCTGCAACTACCTTCAACAAGAGAGGAAATGAGATCTCTTCTTCTCTGAATCTAACAAAATGGCTTTGAATGGGCTAGCAATGGAAAAAGGATTCTAATTAAAATGGCCGATTTTGCGCGACGAATCCTTCGTCGCCATATATCTGCGACTTCGTCGCGCTAGTTTTTAAATTTTCACACCCCTTTTTTTTGCGCCTGTTTTCAAATTTTCACATTTTGTTTTGCGCAAATTTTCAAATTTTCACGAAACTTTTTTGCGCTTTTTCAAAATTTCGTCGCCATAAATCACAGAATTCGTCGCGCTAGTTTTCAAAATTTTGTGCTCATTTTTTCAAAATTGCCGCCAAAAGCATGCACCATGATTTTTAAGGGGGGGAGCATTTTGTGCGACGAAATATTCTAATTTCGTCGCGCAAACATCAAATTTGCTTATTTTAGGAGGAAAATTTTATATCATTAATTAATTGAACTTCGACATTCATTTAAAAAATTTATGGTAAAAAATTCATAGTACATTAACAAATTTAATTAAATGAACTAACAAAATACATAATATTATTAACATTTTTTAAACGATCTAACAAATTATAATCCTTCAAATGTAATCTGAATCAGTAGAGTAATCACTTTCGACTTCTTCTTCAAGTTCATCTGACATGGTTGCCTCAGATTCTTCAAAAACTCCATCTTTTGCAGGTGATACCTCAACATCATATTCGCCATCAATCGGAGGAAGTTCGACAAATAACTCAAATGGTTGTTGGATAATGGGAATGCTTGAAGACGAATTCTCTTGATCAGCGGTGTCGTCATCACTGTGGTCATCAGAAGCCTTTTCAGGAATGTCCCATATACTTCTGTGTTGGATCGTCTGGACTACTTTCCATCCACCACCGGCTTTAAGATCATCTAGATAAAAAAATTGTTTTGCCATAGTTGCCAAAATAAAAGGATCATGCTCATACCAAAGTGTGTTTGTGTTCACACTTACTAGACCATGTTCTCGTTTAATACTCCCGGCTTTATGTGGGTTTGTATCAAACCAACGACATTTGAATAAAATCACCTGGCAACGGTCTTTGTACAGTAATTGAATTACAGATGTCAGTTTACCATAGAAATCAACATCGGCGGTGTTGCCGTCCCCAGGTACTGATACGCCGCTATTTTGAGTGCTCAAATTGTTGTCTCGCTCGATAACCAGGAACTTAACACCATTCACATAACAACCCAAAAATGTTTCAGATCGAATCGGACCTCTCGCCAGTTTTGATAATTCATCATCGTAAAGAGCCGAATTTACTTCCTTCAATTGTAACATCTATTAAAAAAAATTATATATATTCAGAATATGTTGAATACCAATTATAAAAAATGCAATATTATCAAATTTTCTTATAGTTATCAACTTACGTGTTTGCGAAACCATTCAGGAAATAATTGACGGTGCTTCTCGGCCCGTAAATGTGCAGGATATTTACGCCTAAGTAGTTCTTCATGCTCCTCCAAAAATGGCAAGACCTCGTCACAATTGTTGAGTATGAACCAATGCGCAACTTCCATGTCGTTATCGCTAAACTGATCATTTGTTGGTGGCTCGCCAAACGGTCGTGTGAGTTGCGCAAAAACAGAAAGTGTCTCACTTCTAGTACCAGCGTCATTATTTTGTTGAGTTCGGTTGAAAGACGTCTCAACATTATGGAGATACATTGCACAATAAGTAAGTGATTCATTTGCAATAAATGCCTCCACTATAGATCCTTCGGGTCTTGCCCTGTTCCGTACGTACCTTTTGTATGTGCCTAGTATTCTACAAAATATAAAAGATGTCAGATTCGTTACAATACATGAAGAATAGTTAGAAAACAAGCATATGAGTTACCTTTCTATTGGGTACATCCACCGATAATTGACCGGCCCACCAAGCTTTGCCTCACCCGGTAAATGTATCATCAAGTGAATCATGCAAGTAAAAAATGTCGGAGGAAATATCTGTTCAAATTTGCATAAGATGTTAATAATATCGTTTTGCAACCTTTCTATATTCGATTTGCGCAGAGACTTTGCGCATAGCTGCTGGAAGAATCTCGACAATTCTGTAATAGGGCCAACAACACCCGATGGCAAAAATCCTCGAATAACGACCGGAAGAAGGCGTTGCAGTAGTACATGACAGTCATGGCTCTTCAATCCCGACATTTTTCCATCACTCGTTTTCATACAACGGGCAATATTAGACGCGTACCCATCTGGAAACTTCACAGAAGAAAAAAACATAAATTTTTTTATCTTTACTGGCGGTTTAACTGCAAAATAGGGATGTCCCTTTACCCATTTGTCACCGACTTTCTTAAGCCATAACCGTTTCTTTATACCCATATTCATACAATCTTCCCTCGCTTTCACAGTGTCCTTTGATTTTCGTTCGATGCCAAGAATTGTCCCAACCACACTATCACACACATCCTTTTCAATATGCATCACATCTAGGTTGTGCCTGATCTTTAATTTCGACCAGTACGGAAGCTCGAAGAATATACTCTTCTTCGTTCAGTTCAGATGTGTAGCTGACCTGTGCAAATTAGTAGGATGTTTGCCAATCTGACCAAATTCCAAGCTATTCAACTTAGCCAAAATGTCATCCCCCGACCATTATCTAGGTCTAGTGTCGTTCTCCATTTTCCCATCGAAGTCCACCTTATTTGTTCGCCACTCGTGATCCTGGGGCAACCATCTACGGTGACCCATATAACAAACCTTTCCCGCGTGCCAATTAGACGTTACATCATCGTTGCATATCGAACATGCCTTATAGCCCTGAGTACTCCAACCTGAAATATTTCCATAAGCGGGAAAATCATGTATAGTCCACATCACTGCTGCTCTCAACATAAACATTGTGTTGGTAGACTTATCAAATGTACGTACACCATTTTCCCATAAGTCTTTTAACTCATCAACCAACGACCGCAAATAAACATCAATGTCCTTTCCGGGATGACCGGGAATTAATAAAGTCATCATTGTAAATTCTTTTTTCATACTCATCCAAGTGGGCAAGTTATAAGGAACAACAACGACGGGCCAAGTGCTGTGAGTAGAGCTCATATTCCCGAACGGATTAAATCCATCAGTTGCAAGCCCCAATCTGACATTGCGCGGGTCTTCTGCAAAATCGGGATACATAGTATCGAATGCTTTCCAAGCCTCTCCATCAGCAGGATGTCTCAAAAAATCATCATCAACCCTTCCTTCATTGTGCCATCTCATATGACTCGCAGTGTGCGTCGACATGTACAGTCGCTGCAATCTGGGCTTCAAAGGAAGATAACGCAAAACCTTTTGTGAAATTTTCTTCGTTTTATTACCAGAATTAGGCTTATATCTTGGCTCATTGCACACAGGGCATGCATCCATCCCTTCAATTTCCTTATAAAATAATGCACAGTTGTATTTGCAAGCATGAATATTTTGATACCCCAAACCAAGACCATTCAACAATTTCTGTGCGTTACGATAATCCTCAGGCAAAACGTTTTCATTCGGAAGCATCCGCTTCATAATTTCCATTAAATGAGAAAAACACTTATTCGACATATGATGTTTCACTTTGCAATGCATCAACTCCACAATGGCAGTAAACAGGGAGAACTCTGTGCAACCGGGGTATAATGCTTGTTGGGCTTGTCTCAACAGTCTTTCATAGTTTTCTAACTCTTCACTTTGCAGCATGTTGGGAGGTACGATATCTCCTACCATATCATCAATGCCATCTTCGTTCATCGATGCATATGGATAAGCGTCATTTATTATACCCATAACTTGGTCATTATCATTCATGGACGTTTCATCAATGTGCGACACAAGTGGCTGGGAATTTGATGAAGTCGAACCAAATTCTCGTTGCTCCCCATGATAAATCCACCTCGTATAATTCAGAATCATCCCATACCTTGCCAAATGATATCGAACCATATTGAATGTCTGCCACAAACAATTGTTACAACATTGACACGGACACTTGATATGATTCGTCGTACCAGTGACATGTAACCTTGCAAACTCAATAAAGCTCTCGATCCCATTTAAATATTCATCACAACATTTGTCCTAATTTTGTATCCACTGTCTTTCCATTACGCCTGTTTTCAGTTTATAAACAAAACATGAGAATTAAAGAGAGTTAACGACACTAATGCGATTAGGTTTCAATGTGGAAAAATTTCAGCAGCATCTCAATTACAATTCTTCAAGTGGACGATGTAGATATTATTAATTAATAAATATCTAGTATGCACTCGAAAAACAATGTGAGACACTCCCAAAAATCCACATGATAGCAACCTAATTTCATGAAATTTCAAAAAATAAAAAAATTAGCAATTTCCTAACCGTTTTCCAAGTGAAAGAGAGAGAAGATTGGAGGTGTGGCCGGCGCCGGCGACACAAAGAAAAGACGAAGCCTAATTAAGTGCTGGAAGTTTGGAGTATATAGTGAGAGAAATCAATCGAGCAGAGAAAAAGAATAAAATGAGAGGAGAAAATAGTGAAAAACGCAGACCTGATTATTCTAATTCGTGGAGAAGATGAACATGTCAGAGCTTGTGCGACAAACCTGCTCGCTGTAAGCGACGAATCTTTGTTGGGAAGACTTTATGCGACGAAGCTTTCCAATTCGTCGCGCCAGATATCTTCAGGCGACGACAAAGTTTGTCGCCCTATGATGTTTTAGGCGATGAACCGGCTCTCTTTAAGCGACGAATCTTTGTTGTGACTTGTGAGTACTTGATGCGACGAAGGGTTCCTATTCGTCGCGTACGCTATCTTTAGGCGACGACGACGTTTGTCGCCCTAGGATGTAAGACTTTAGGCGACGAAGCTTTCCAATTCGTCGCGTAAGATATCTTCAGGCGATGACAAAGTTTGTCGCCCTAGGATGTTTTAGGCGATGAATCGGCTCTCTTTAAGAGACGAATCTTTGTTGTGAATACTTGATGCGACGAAGGGCTCCTATTCGTCGCGTACGCTATCTTTAGGCGACGATGACGTTTGTCTCCCTAGGATGTAAGACTTTAGGCGACGAAGCTTTCCAATTCGTCGCGTAAGATATCTTCAGGCGACGACAAAGTTTGTCGCCCTAGGATGTTTTAGGCGATGAACCGGCTCTCTTTAAGCAACGAATCTTTGTTGTGAATACTTGATGCGACGAAGGGTTCCTATTCGTCGCGTAAGCTATCTGTAGGCGACGATGACATCTGTCGCCCTAGGATGTATCTTTGTTGTGAATACTTTAGGCGACGAAGCTTTCCGCTTCGTCGCGTAAGATATCTTTAGGCGATGACAAAGTTTGTCGCCCTAGGATGTTGTTTAAAGTGGCCGACACATAGCAATAGGTATGTTAGGGCGACAAAGTATTTGGGTTTAAGCGACAAAGTATTGTCGCTTAAATTTTAGGCGACGAAGGCTTCTGGTGCGTCGCGTAAGATATATTTAGGCGACGAAATAGTGTGTCGCCCGAGGATATTAAAGTTGGTCATTTAAAGTGGTCGACACGTAGCCCTAGGTATTTTAGGGTGACGAAATATTTGGTTTTAAGCGACGACACGTTGTCGCATATTAGGTATGCGACGAAGGCTTTAACTGCGTCGCGACAGAGGTTATGACGCGACGAAACCGCTCGTCGCGTTAAGTAGTTACCTATTTTTTGTACTTGCGAGACAATATTAAATATGTCGTCGCGCCATGATAATTTTGAGCGACAAAATTTCCCTCGTCGCGCTACGAGTCGTCGCAAAAGGGGATTTTTTTAGTAGTGTGTTCGATTAAAACTTGATATGTTTGGTAGTTAGATTCACATTTTATCAATATTCAAAGCATGTGCCAACAAATATTGAGCTTGAACTTTGATTAAGTGTGCCCTAAAAAGACACTTAATGTTTGGTAAGAGTTTATTTGCTTGAGATAAATTGTTCATGTTTGACAAAAACTTGATATGATTGGAATTGGATTTTAATGATCACATCTTCGGTGTAAGCAAGGGATCCTCATCCATCTTTTCCTTTTATTTTATTTTTCTTATTTTTAATTTATTTTTAGTTTAGTTTTAAAAACACTGTAACCCCATTTTTCTGTAAATTAGTTTAGATAAATTCTAAAATTCAATTGCATCCACTTTCCACGTGGGATCGACCCGTACTTGTCGTTGTCTACCAGTTAGACACCGTGCACTTGCGGTTATTACAGTTGGTCAAATTAGCCTGTTTATTTAGGCCGGTTAAACCCGCAACAGCAGGGAAGACGACGGCCAAGCAAAGCAATCTTTTGCAAAAGTTTTAGGAAAAACGATGAAGGATGATCTAGAGGATAAGCTGACGGATTCTACGAGTGTTAGAAATGAAGGATGTCCGGCCTTATTGCTATCCGATTCGGATGTATCAAGGGGAGAATCTCATATGTCTAACCATGTTGTTGTCTTGAAGTTTTCAAGTTTCCGGCCTTTTCTTGATTCGATACGAGACTCCATTCACAAATCTTGGTGGATTTTTGGTGAGTTTATTATGGGTCTTATAGATCAAAGGCATGTAGTGGTTTATTTACAATCGGAAAATGAACTTATAAAAGTGCTTTCAAAGGATTCGTTCACCATTCGGGACGTGAGATATAAGATCTTTCGTTGGCATCCGGGCTTTAGCCTTCGGGCGGATCCGGCGTTGGCCCCAATATGGATTGAACTCCCCAACCTTCCCTTCGCTTTTTTTTCTACCAGCAATCATGAAGGCGATTGGAAAATCAATTGGCAACTTTCTTAGGATTGATGATGGTACAAGGTATTTTGCTCGCCCAAAGGTTGCACGTATGTGCGTTGAAATGGAGATAACAAAACCTTTACCTCATAGGATTTGGCTTGAGAGTCCGAAATATGGTGGTTATTGGCAAAAACTAGAATACCCAGGGTTCAAATATTGTGACCACTGTTCGTTGATTGGGCATGAGAAAGACTATTATAGAAAATTGGTGGGAAAGAAGAAGGATAAAATTGATGGAAAATATCACAAAGAAGGTACGAATTCAGAAAAGACCAAACTTCATCAAAATAAGGAGAATCAAGGACAAAGCGTGAAGAGGCAAATGTATGTCCTGGTTAATAAAAAATCGATGGCAACAAAAGAGAAGATAGGGACTAGTGGCGCGAAAGATTCACAAGGCGCTGAAATTATAAGTAAACAAGAGGAAAGAGATATTAAACTATCACGTGCGGGGGAAGCCGACAAAATTAGTTTGGCAAATAAATTTGGCACTTTAGTTGATGATAATGAGGATAAGAAATTGGGTGAAGTTGATGGGGAAACAATAAAAAATAAGGAAGGTACTCAGAGGGCGGATAAAGACAACAATACGAATAAAGAAACCAATGCGGAGGAAGGCATCCATCAATTTGAAAATACACAGGACATTCTAATGAGGGATGGATACACTAGCAGTGAAGCTGAAAATGCAATGAATCACAAAAATGGGGATGAGGCAGACTCTGTCGAAGGAAACATTAGTGCTGCCCCGTTATGGATTGTTCCTTTCGTGGGAGACAACAGTTCCGAAAGTGCTCAAGCTAGAAAGATTCCAGCTGAAACAGAGGAGGTTATAGTTAGCTAATACGGACAGAACATGACAGAATTGGATGGTAAAACAGGGCTGATATCGTTGCAGAACAGGATCACAAGTCTGTCGTGATTGCTGTAGGTGGAGATTTACTGGAAAATACAGGTTCGCGGGGAACAAATTCAGCCAAGAAACAGGCTGAAAATCTCTTCGAGCAGCAGCAGCAGTTGGCTGGAAATAAACAGTCCAAGAAGGTGACATTCGATAACGACAAAAACCTTGAGGAAGTGCTAAATGATCAAAATAGCCAGGCACAAGCGGTAGTTATCAAGCTGGACAGAGAAACTATGTCTGATGATGAGTCCGATGCAAACACAATCTCTATGAATGTGGTTGATCCGGGTTATCAAACTGATGAGGTCAAGACAAAAGGTAAAAAGAAGAATTCAAAAAACGGATCTGTAGTAGGGGAACAAAGAGTGACGAGAAACATGACTACCCCAGGTGCTAGTAATGATAGATAATATCATTTATTGGAATGCACGGGGGGTTGGTAACCGGGCTACCCGTTGCAGATTAAAAAGCTTGTTAAAGATAACAATGTAAAGTTATTAGCCATTGCGGAACCTACGTTCCAAGACTCAAGACACATGGAGATTGTAGGCAAGGTGAGTTTTCCTTGTTTTGCTTCGAATGAGGAGAATGGCGGAAAAATCTGGCTTTTCTAGGATAATCACCTACATGTGGAAGTTTTGTCTTGCACGAATCAACTTATTCACTGTAAGGTATTTATCCTTTTTTCCAATATCGCTTTCTATATTTCTTTTGTATATGCAAAATGTAAAATACAGGAGAGACACGGGTTATGGGAGGACATGGAGAACATTGCTATGGGATTAAATGAACTGATAATCACATAATTATCACATTTTTTACCTCTTATTATATTTTTGTTAATCCTTGTTTTATTTTATTTTAAACTAATTATAAAAAAAATTGGTTTTAAATTAATTATAAAAAAAAATTGTTTTTGTAGAATTCGGAGCAATAACGAAGAAATCAAAGAAAAATGCAATGAATAAATCACATACGGTGACTTCAGAGGAAGTGGAGGTGAGAATAGCCTAAGCCCATAACCTAAACTCAAAACCAAAACCAAATCCGTAAACCCAAACCCAATGCAAAACCCAATCAAACCCAAAGCATATTCTCTTAATTATCCAAGATTCTAGTTTGATTTAAGCCTTAAATCACTCATTGAACCCTCCCCTTAACTTCTCCAAGTTCATTTTCTCAAACCCAATCAAACCCAAAGCATATTCTCTTAATTATCCAAGATTCTAGTATGATTTAAGCCTTAAATCACTCATTGAACCCACCCCTTAACTTGTCCAAGTTCATTTTCTTAATTCTCTATAAATGCAATAGAAATGAATAAGAAAGGGGAGGAAGAGAAGGGAAAGAAAAAAAATATAGTATACCAAAACCTCTTCTTCACAATTTGTGATTCTCATCACCATCCCAACCAAGCAAAATCACCACCCACAGCCTATCCATCTCTGTTTTCTCTCCTTCACTCCACCGAAACAGGGGCGTGACAACCCTGTTTCACTTCATCTTCAACCACGCACCACCACAGAGACTTAAATCAAGTTGACACTACTGGTACCCAGAGGACCTTGCTGAGAGCACCTCGGCTGAGAAATATCAGAACTATTTGTACCCACTGGGATCTGCTGAGCCACACTGGATTTGATCCTGTTTGCACTCTGTTGAATGCTCTGTAACACCATAATGAATTAAGTCTCAAACTGTAGAATTAATTTCATTTTACTTTATTATTCCATGATTAATATTAATTGATTCGCGATTTATAATATTTTACTTTCACCTAATATTTCATGCATCTTAGGTTGTTCGAAAAATATTATGTTATAAATCAAACATGTTTTAATTGAATAATTAAACTTGTGATTAATTGTGCCCTAAAAAGGCAATTAATGCTAGGAGTTTATACATTGCTAGAGTCATTTATTTGAAATTGGAATAATAAGAAAAATTGAATATACTTTTAGGAGCTTGAAAAATATTTTGCAAATTGTGGTTTTCCTCCAACTCTTTTCTTTTATTTATTGTTATTTTTATTACTTTTGTTTAACTCGGATTTTTAAACACTGTAACCCCCATTTTCTCCAAATTAGTTTAGGTAAATTATTAAATTTAATTTAATTCACCTTCCTCGTGGGATCGACCCGTACTTGCTGTTGTCTACCAGTTAGACACCGTGCACTTGCGATTATTACAAGTGGGTCAAATTAGCCTGTTTATTTAGGCCGGTTAAACCCGCAACAAGTTTTTGGCGCCGTTGCCGGGGAAGGTAGCGGTGTAATTGAATTTAAGATTTATTTTAACTAATTTAAAAAAAAATTCAAAAAAAAAACAAACAAAATTTTATTTTTATTTTGTTAAGTTCTTTTTACACTCATTTCGTTTTATTTGTTAGATTTTGCAGAATACACGCTTCTCGAGAAAATTGGACGATCCTGTAACCATCAAACAAATTTTAAATATATTTTAATTTTTTTTATTTTGTGAGGAGAGTTTTAATTTTATTTTCACCTCGTTTTACGAGTGTGTGGTGTAATCATTTTTGTAAACTCTATTGTTTTCCATTTTTAATCACCTAAAAAAAAAAACCCAAAATTTTCCAAGTCAAAATAAATTATAGGGAAACAATTTTAATTGTTACCCAATAATTTTTTTTATGATATAGAAATCCGACTTCTAAGACCAAGACCAGTAATTTGATTGCATGTGCTTGTGTGCTGATTGAAACGGATAAAAAGAAGTCGGACATTTTTTTTAATTGTGCTAACTTTTTGTGCAGAACGGAATACGCACACTGTAAGTACTTCTATCACACGCAATGTATTAACGACCCGAGTGTTTTGTGTAATTGTTTGAAATTGTGTGATTGGTTGTTTAATTTCTGTAATTGTGGATGCTAAACTTTAGTAATTCATAATAAGCAGACCCAGCTTCTAAATAGAAACTGGTGGGACTTGATATCCCCACCTCATCACTCCAGCTGTGTGCAACCAATAGCCAAACATAATTAAAATCAGTTAGCAAGTTAGATAGAGTCATCTTTTAGGTACAGTGTTCATAGGACAACAAAAACCAAGGTGAATCCAATAATTTTTGTGTTGACCAAAGCTAAAAGTGACGATGGGTTTAATCATTCAATGAACTCAGGCCACTACCACAAGGGTAATTTACTCGGTACGCTGAGTCATAAGTAAGCTATGATCCACAAGAAGAATTGGTGTAACTAACAGTTTTGGGTTAGGAACACAAGCCTCAAGTGTACATTAATAACATCACATCGTTCTCACATCTATTGGCTTACAGAGCGGTAGCTCAAGAAAGTACTTAATTGGACCGTTGCGACCTCTTTCTCTCGTGCGATAATCCAGTTTCTTTGAAACAAAACTCTAGCCTACTAATTTTGAACTTTGTGGTGTAAAGTATACACTCTTAGGATCATCTTGTAGCACCCATTGCTCTGATATAAAGATTACATAAGAAATAATTTGTCCCCCAAAGATAAAAAGATAATTAATCCCAAAAACACTAATTGCTTAGGGAGGCATTTTTTCTTGTGCATCAATCTGTTGCTGATTGTGTTTGAGTCTGTGCGTGATTTTTTTTAAGGTTAGTAAACATTTCAAACCTCACTTGGTGTAGACCTGTTTATGCATCTTTGGGAACGGGATTCGAGAGGATCCTGTAGAGTTGTCTGAAGTCCCCATTGACCTTCTAGAATCTTTCTCCTTGTCGAGTGAGACCACTGAAATGGCTGGGGAGAGAGCATTTAAGGATTATTTATCTCCACATTCCAATAACACCCCATCTTGCATTGTCTTACCCGAGACCACTGCAAGTAGCTTTGAGCTAAAACCATCAATTATCCACATTTTGCCATCCTTTTATGGTCTAGAAAAAGAGGATTCCTATCTTCATGTCAAAGAGTTTCTTGACATTTGTGCTACTGTGAAATATCCCAATTTTTCTGATGATTCAATTCGTCTTAGGCTGTTCCCTTTTCTTTACAAGATAGGGCGAAGTCATGGTTAAACTCCTTAGAAACTGGAACCATTGACACTTGGGATGCCCTATCAGGAAATTTTTGAAAAAATATTTTCCTATTCTTAAAACAAATGCCATCCGAAGAAATATATCTAATTTTCAACAGAAAGAGGGTGAGCATTTCTATGAATGTTAGGAAAGATTCAATGAACTCATTGCTAGGTTTCCCCATCACGGCTTTGAAAAGTGGCGCTTGGTTCAATACTTTCAAGACGCGTTAACCCCTCAAAACTGTCGAATGATTGACGTCACTAGTGGTGGGTCACTTATGAAGATGAGTGCTAATGATATTTGGGAATTCTTTGAAGCTATTTCTGAAAATTCTCAACAATGGGATTATTCAAGAAAAGACTCGGATAGGCGAAAGGGTGGTTTGTATGAAGTAAGGGATACATAATCTACTCCTCTTCTTCCTCCTTCTTCAAGGTTGGAAGCAGTTGTAATGACAATGGCTTAGAAGATTGATGCATATCTGGAAAAGTCTCAGCCATCAATCCAAACCAATGTTCCATCCGAGGTTTGTGCTGCATGTTCAAGTTCTAGTCATTCCACATCAGATTGTCACTTGAAAAATCAGTACCCTGCTTATTTTGCTGAGCAAGTCAATGCATTACAGGGACACCGACACGGTCTTGGACTGCGATAAATGGGAGCTGCTCATTAGTTCCATTCCAGCCCCGATTGACCTTTAGGTAATCTGGTTATAATCCACACTCAAATTTTTACAATCCAGGTTTAGCCAAACACCCTAATCTCTCATGGGCCCATGGTCAACATCAAGGAGGCCAGTTGTTATCCCTCAAGCTCCTCGAGCTCCAATTCCTGCTAATAGGCTTCAATTCAATCAAGATGTACCTTCCTCTAACACTCAAAGTTTACAGGATGCATTGAACCAATTTATGCATAGAACGGGAACCATGCTCAAACAGAATTCTCAGGCTATCACCGAACTAAAAGCTACTTCTCAACAACAATCTCAAGCCATCCAAAAGCTTGAGATGACTGTGAGTCAAATAGCAAAATCCTTTCCTGAAAGAGAAGCAGGAAGATTCCCTGGTCAACCCATTCAAAATCCTAAGGGCCAATTCGAAATAGGCAGTGCATCTCAGCCACGCAATGAAGATGTCAAATCTATCATCACCCTTAGGAGTGGAAAACAAGTTGACAACCAAATTAGAATGGCTAATTTGATTGATCCTGAATCCCAATCCATGCCAAAGCAAGTCACACCTCCATCTGAGAAGGAGGCTGATAAAACCTCATCTTCTCAAGAGGATCATCATCTTGACTCTGATCCCACCAAGGCATCCTATATTCCTAGCGCACCATTTCCATCGCGGTGAGTTCCGGCGAAGAAAGGAACAAATGCCAACGATATAATGAAAAATTTTAAACAAGTTCAAATCAATATTCCGTTACTCGAGGCCATTAAGCAAGTTCCCTCTTATGCCAAGTTTTTGAAGGATTTGTGAACACAAAAGTGAAATCTGAATGTGCACAAAAGAGCCTTCCTAACTGAGCAAGTCAGCTCCATCCTTCAACACAAAACCCCACCTAAGTACAGAGATCCTGGTTGCCCGACTATTTCATGTGTGATTGGTAATCATATGATTGGGAAGGCACTGTTAGATTTAGGGGCAAGTGTTAATCTATTGCCATATTCAGTACATGTGCAATTTGGTCTTGGTGAGTTGAAACCAACTCAAGTGACACTGCAATTGGCAGACAGATCTGTCTGAGTCCCCTGCGGTGTGATAGAGGATGTGATCATTAAGGTTGAAAAATTTTATTTCCCTGTGGACTTCAAAGTCCTTGACACACAACCTGTTCACAACCTCTCTAGTCACATTTCAGTTATTTTGGGTCGTCCATTTTTGGCCACATCCAATGCTATCATTAACTGCCGAAATGGAATCATGAAATTATCATTTGGTAACATGACCGTCGAACTCAACGTATTCAATGTAAGTCAACAACCTCCCGAGTCTGAGGTTTCCTTTGAGGTTAACATGATTGAGAGTTTGGCGGAACATTCATTTCCTCAGTTTAATGATCCTTTAGAGGCTTGTTTGGCTCATTTTAATTTAGACTTCGATATTAATGATTCCATCAGGGAAGTCAATGCTTTGCTTGACTCTACCCCTATAATGGAAACCAGTTATAAATGGAAGCCTAGGGTGGAACCTCTTCCACTCAGTGAGTCAAAACAAGTCCCTTCCGTTGAAAAATCACCCAAGCTCGACCTAAAAGTATTACCTGACAACCTCAAGTATGCATTTTTAGGTGTTGACAATACCTTACCTGTTATTATTTCATCTACATTGACTGAAGAACAGGAAGGAAAATTGTTAGATGTTTTAAAAGAACATAAAACAACACTTGGGTTGACTATCGCGGATATTAAAGGAATAAGTCCAATCGTTTGCATGCATCGCATTCATATCGAAGATAATGCCAATGTATCATGTGAAATGCAACGTAGACTTAATCCTAATCTAAAGGAAGTTGTCCGAGCCGAAGTGTTCAAATTGTTGGATATGGGTATAATCTACCGAATTTCGGATAGTCCTTGGGTCAGTCCTGTTCAAGTTGTCCCAAAGAAGTCAGAGGTAACGGTAATCAAGAATGACAAGAATGAATTAGTACCAACCCGCATGACCACGGGGTGACGAGTATGTATTGATTACCGTAAGTTGAACTTGGTCACAAGGAAGGATCACTTTCCTCATCCTTTCATTGATCAGATGCTTGAAAGGTTAGCCGGACTTGATTACTATTGTTTTCTTGATGGGTATTCGGTTATAACCAAATCCCCATTGCACCTGAGGATCAAGAGAAGACCACATTCACTTGTCCCTATGGTGCTTTTGCATATCGGAGAATGCCCTTTGGATTGTGTAACGCACCCGCTACTTTTCAGCGGTGCATGCTTAGTGTTTTTTCCCGATATGGTTGAGAGGTTCCTCGAAGTGTTTATGGATGATTTCTCAGTATTTGGTGATTCATTTGATGAATGTCTACATCATTTAACTTTAGTGTTAAATAGATGTGTGGAGAAAAATCTTGTCTTAAATTGGGAGAAATGTCATTTTATGGTACGACGTGACATTGTTCTTGGACATGTAATTTCACACAAGGGAATTGAAGTCGACAAAGCCAATATTGATTTAATTTTGAGTCTTCCGCCTCCAAAGATGGTTAAGGAAATTAGATCTTTTCTAGGCCATGCTGGATTTTATCAGAGATTCATCAAAGACTTTAGCAAAATCGCTAGTCTTTTATGCAATTTACTTGCTAAAGACGCGGTTTTTGTTTTTGATGAAGATTGTTTGAAAGCTTTTGAGAAGCTTAAACAATTATTGACTTCAGCTCCAATCATCCAATCTCCTAATTGGAACTTTCCCTTTGAGCTTATGTGTGATGCTTCCGATTTTGCACTCGGAGCTGTCCTAGAACAACGATTGGACAAAAAGCCACATGTCATATATTACGCTAGTAGAACTCTACAAGACGCACAACTTAATTACTCCACCACTGAGAAAGAGTTATTAGTTGTAGTTTTTGCTCTATACAAATTTCAGTCTTACCTTATAGGATCCAAAGTAATTATTTTTACTGATCATGCGACGTTAAAGTGTATTTTCTCTAAAAAAGATGCTAAACCTCGCTTAATTCGATGGGTCCTATTGCTACAAGAGTTTGTTATTGAAATTCGGGACAAGAAAGGTTACGAAAACGTTGTAACTGACCATTTATCTAGACTTCTGGTAGAGTCATCTAGCGAATATTTACCATTGAATGAGTCATTTCCTGATGAGCAATTATTTGCTCTCTCCTAATTACCTTGGTATGCAGATATCGTGAACTATCTTGTTACAGGTCAACTTCCTTTTAAGTGGTCTAAACAAGATAGATCCAAATTTTTTGCTGAGGTTAGACATTTCTTCTAGGATGATCCATACTTGTTCAAGTATTGTCCTGATCAGGTTATCAGGAGATGTGTTCCTGAGAGTGAATTTCACAGCATCATCTCATTTTGTCATGAGCAAGCTTGTGGTGGTCATTTTAGCTCTAAAAAGATAGCTGCAAAAGTTTTGCAGAGTGGTTTTTATTGGTCTACCCTTTTTCGAGATACTCATGCCTTTTGCACCACTTGTGATCGATGCCAACGAATGGGTTCCATTTCTCGTCGCAACATGATGCCCCTTACTAATATTCTTGTGGTTGAAATTTTTTATGCTTGGGGTATTGATTTCATGGGACCATTCCCGCCTTCGTTTGGCAATCTTTTCATCCTTGTTGCTGTGGATTATGTGTCCAAATGGGTAGAAGCGATACCATGTAAAACGAATGATCACAGGGTTGTGGTAAGATTCTTGAAAGATAATATCTTTTCTCGTTTTTGTATTCCGCGTGCTATTATAAGTGACGGTGGTTCTCATTTTTGCAATAGACCGTTCAAGCTATTAGTAAAAAAATACTCCATCACTCATAAAGTTGACACCCACTATCATCCACAAACAAGTGGGCAAGTTGAGATTTCCAATCGGGAGATTAAAAACATTCGAGAGAAGACAATCAGACCAGTTTTTACGGACTGGTCTCAACGTCTGAGTGATACTCTTTGGGCTTATAGAACAACATTTAAGACCCCGATTGGAATGTCTCCATATAGGCTTGTTTTTGGAAAAACATGTCATTTGCCTGTGGAATTGGAACATCGTGCATATTGGGCCATCAAGACGTTCAATTTTGATATGGTCAAGGATGGATCGCATCTTAAGCTTCAACTTAATGAGTTGGAAGAGATCCGAAATGATGCGTACCACAATGCCAAAATCTACAAAGAACGAACGAAGATATTTCATGATAAATCCATTCTTCGTAAGTTATTTGAACCGTCTCAAAAAATTTTGTTGTACAACTCTCGGTTACGACTTTTTCCTGGAAAATTGAGATCTCAGTGGTCTGGACTTAAGCCATTCTTAGAGTTACCTCGATTAGAAGTCGAGGTTGATGTGATTCTATTAGAGGACCCTGTGTATCAGAATTGAGGATCTTTTGGGTTTTGTCGAGCTGATGACGTTAAACCAAACGCTACTGGGAGGCAGCCCACTTTTTGTTGTAAGAGTGCATGTTGAGTGTGTATTTTATCTATTTCTATTAACTAATCCACAATTCTTTTGTCTCTAAGCTCTCATCGGTGGATTACTTATAGAAATTGGTAAAATCTTCACCGTGGTAATACTGTTCTCTAACCTCCTTTCATATACTTATTTCATTCATTTGTCAGAATTATTTTAAACATTGAGGACAATGTTTTGATTAGGTTTGGGGTAGGGTTCATGAGTCGGTGAATTTTTCGTAGTGTTTTCTTTTCTTATTCTTAAAAAAAAAATTGTGTTTTTCTGTCAAGAAAACTTGGCCTTTTGCGATTATAAAAATGGATTTTAAATGTTTTATGCTCAAGAAAATGCAAGCCAACTTGACATATTGATATATTTATAAAGACTGAAAGTTTAGTATGATCCTTAAGTTAGATCTAGTTCATAAGATTTTTCAACTCAATTATCTTTGCACCATGAGCCATGTTAGCATAACTTGAAGTTGATGAGTGAAGTATATACTAAAAAACCTTAGAATAATAGTGGAGACTTAACCCTTAAAGTTTTGAACCTTTCTATTTTTCTGAGGGTTATACATAAACTCTGATTTTTCTTGAGTCCGTATTATATCGTTGATGATCTCATTATTCTCATTTTTCTGATCAATTGCTTTGGGAATGACATCAAAATTGAATTATTACACTAGAACTTCTTGGCTTATTCAATTGAGATGTCATAATAATGACCCAAACTTAGGAAATGATCTAGGCATTTTTTTTCCTTTTCTTTAGACCATTAACTAGCCTTTTAACTTTCCCATAACATTAACCTTTTTGTAGCCTTTTGAGCCTTAGAATAACTTTTATTTGTTAACCCATTAACCTTTACCCAACTTTTCTGGGAATGTGTATGGATGGATAGACTTGGTGTAAAAAGGGCATTAAAGAGCAAAATATGAGATATTTCATAAATCCTCTATGTGAAAAAAAATGATTCTTCAATGAGGATAAAGATGTGAGAATGATGAAAAAATTGATGGTGCGCAACATTGGTTTATTCTTGACATCCCTAATTGTTCGTTGAATGGGTGTATACATTCCTAGAAATTTTTGTTAGAATCCTTTGACATTCCTTATTAACCATTACCCAAGCCCTGTTACAACCCAACAAAGTCCTAGTTGATATTAAGTAAAGGTTGGTTCCGTAGATGTGGAGATTTAATAACCAAGACATATGGTGTTTGATTCAACATTCCCAAAACTAATTGATATTCCTGTCCATGAGATCATGTTCATTCCATTCTTGAAAAGTCCGTTACTCATAATACTATATCTGAGGTGATTGTTTTCCATTATTTACTCTTTCCTCACATATAAACTGAGTGAAATACCAAATCTCTGAGTGATTTATTGTGAGTGACATGAGAGGTTTGAAGTCAAAACAAACTTTTTACAGGAGATTTAATCATTATTTTACTTTGAAATGAGAAGTTATGTTGATGTGCTATTCACACACACACATTGAGTTGATGATGATTATGAATTTTTTCTAACTTTTGGAGAATATTAAATTATTTGGAGATTTGGAGATTTGTTGATACACGAAAATGACACTGTTGGCTTCCTGCATATCTTGAAATTTTAAAATAAACACTGTTTGACCAAGTTTTGTTGAGTCAGTCATGTTTGTGGATAACATTTTCTGGAAACCCTCACGAGACTATAACTCGTCCCCTAGAGGTAATGTAGGGGTTCAAAGCCTTGTTGCACGTTTTTAAAAGTAAGTGCAATCGACGTTGCCTGCGAAAGTGAGTTAGGATTTTCTTTTCGATTTTCTTCTTTGTTTTGCTCGAGGACTAGCAAAATATAGGTTTGGAGGTATTTGATAATCACATAATTATAACATTTTTTACCTCTTATTATATTTTTTTTAATCCTTGTTTTATTTTATTTTAAATTAATTATTAAATTTTTGTGTTTTTGTAGAATTCGGAGCAATAACGAAGAAATCAAAAAAAAATGCAATGAATAAATCACAGACGGTGACTTCAGAGGAAGTGGAGGTGAGAATAGCCTAAGCCCATAACCTAAACTCAAAACCAAACCCAAAACCAAATCCGTAAACCCAAACCCAATGCCAAACCCAATCAAACCCAAAGCATATTCTCTTAATTATCCAAGATTCTAGTTTGATTTAAGCCTTAAATCACTCATTGAACCCTCTCCTTAACTTGTCCAAGTTCATTTTATCAAACCAAATCAAACCCAAAGCATATTCTTTTGATTATCCAAGATTCTAGTTTGATTTAAGCCTTAAATCACTCATTGAACCCTCCCCTTAACTTGTCCAAGTTCATTTTCTTAATTCTCTATAAATGCAATAGAAATGAATAAGAAAAGGGGAGGAAGAGAAGGGAAAGAAAAAAATATAGAATACCAAAACCTCTTCTTCAAAATTTGTGATTCTCATCACCATCCCAACCAAGCAAAATCACCACCCACAGAGAAAAAATATAAAATACCAAAACCTCTTCTTCACAATTTGTGATTCTCATCACCATCCCAACCAAGCAAAATCACCACCCACAGCCTATCCATCTATGTTTTCTCTCCTTCACTCCGCCGAAACAGGGGCGTGACAACCCTGTTTCACTTCATCTTCAACCACCGTCACCGGCTGCACCACGCACCACCACATAGACTTAAATCAAGTTGACGCTACTGGCACCCAGTGGACCTTGCTGAGAGCACCTCGGCTGAGAAAGATCAGAACTATTTGCACCCACTGGGCTCTGCTGAGCCACACTGGACCTGTTTCTGTTTGCACCATGCTGAATGCTCTGTAACACCACAATGAATTAAGTCTCAAACTCTAGAATTAATTTCATTTTACTTTATTATTCCATGATTAATATTAATTGATTCACGATTTATAATATTTTACTTTCACCTAATATGTCATGCATCTTAGGTTGTTGGAAAAATATTATGTTATAAATCAAAAACACCCCAAACCTAGAATTAACACTACCTATGGCATGTAGTCTCTCATTAAATATATCTCCCGACTTCTTTGATACAACCTGTTTTGAATTCAATATAGATGAAATAATAACAGGCAAAATATCATCAGTACCTGAAAACGCATACCTGAGGGTGTCAGGTAATTGTGTAAGGTCAAGGTCAGGTGGCTCAACTGATGGGACTAGTTTTTACTCACTGAGTGGAAGAGGCTCCACTTTAGACTTCCATTTATAACTAGGATCCACAATAGGGACTGAGTCAAGCAAATCATTGACTTCCCTACTGGAATCATCAACATCAAAGTCTAAATTAAAATGAGTCAAACAAGCCTCTAAATGGTCATGTGTATCATGAAAACAGTCAAGGGGAGACTCTAAAGAATGTTCACAGTTTGATTCTATGCATGAGTCTCTAGGAAGACATATGTCGAGTGAGTCTTCATGAAAATGTGGGGAAGGGAATGGGTTAGGAAGCAAAGTAGTTTCGATCACATTATCCTCAAAAACATCATCTGACTCGGATTTTGATGTGTTACCAGTTATGAATTGACCCTCTGAATTTTGAACAGAGTGACTAGGAACTCTTTCTAACTCACTTTCCGATAATGCCTCAGTAATATGATCCACATCTATCTCAAGTCTTTGAGTCGTGGCATTCAACTCAGATATGTCCTTAGAATTCTGATCAATTATACTTGTTGAGCGCTGCAAAAGCTGATTAATCGTTTCCTCTAAGCTTGATGTGTTGGATGGAGGAGTTTGGTTAAATTGAAGCATAACATGATGAGGGTATTGAGGAGCCTGAGAGGAACTATGTCCCCCTTGGTGTGAGTTATGAGCCCAGGAGAGATTTTGATTATTGGCAAAACCAGGGCTGTAATAGTTGAACTTTGAATTATAACCAGGTCGCCAATTCGCATTAAAAGAATTGATTTGCTCAGCGAAATATTCAGGATAATCATATTGCAAATCACAATCAGCTGTAGAATGACTAGGACTCGAACATGCAACACAACCCTCAAATGAAACATTAGTGGGAGGTAGGGGTTGAGTCAAATTCATAAGTGCATCTAATTTCCGAGTCATCGTCATAATAACTGTTTCGAGCTTCGAGGTAGAAGGGGAGAAATAATCCTTAAAGTCTTTATCCTCAGTAGAAGAGGAGAGGAAGTCAGGATAATATGCTGAACCTGAGTTGTAATAATCTGAATATGGAGCATAATCAGGTTGTCGCATGGCATTAAATGCATTGACTTGCTCAGGAAACCAAGATGGATAATTATTGAGGTTCATTTTTTTTTTAATTATTTTTTATGCAAGCCTAACCTCTATATGAAGATGACCTAACTCTAAAAAAAATAAAAATGGGAAAACCTAATCAGGACCTATATGATGCGCAAGCAAGATGAATGGAAAACGACCCTAGATAAGTACCTAGCAATACAATCATTCAGATTGCCTTCTGGTACTGCGCAGCTGATAGTTATAGCCCCAGGAAAATTCAAGGTTTCTCGTGAGAAACTAATTTACTAGGTAGAGGCTGTAACGTCTGGTAATCCCTACAAGCACTCCTTTTTATTACCTATGTTTGTTACTAATTAAGGGCTGAAATCCATTTTAATTAGCCTATCCGCGGGAGAGAGCATGGAGTTTCCCAGCATAAAAAATATCCTGAAATCTAATTGCTCTTACATCCTTTTCTACCTTCAGCTTAAAGTGTAATGCCAGTTTCAGAACTATTCCAAGATTGGATATGTTCCTTCATTTGACTACTTTAAACTTTCAAGTTTCAAAATAGGGGTCCTATGAGCGTCTTGTCCTAATTTATCTTGCTACAAATTTTAATAGTAAGGGCTTAGGTCCCTAACCCTAAAATAGATGGTGGTTAACCTATCGGCGGGAGAGAGCACGGAATTTTACAGCATCAGAAATATCCTCAATCTATTCAAATTTGCATGCAATTCTAGCTAAAAACAAAACAAGCAAAACACACAGTAATCCACTCAGAAACCACGTGCAGATGCGGTGGGAAGAAGTTACCTCCGGCGTGAACCTCTCTTGGGTTACTTGCGACGCTGGGTAGAAGTCGAGTTGACGTCGATCAGAAGCACCGTCCACCTGACGGCTCGCCAACTTCTGAGAGTGTCTACGGGATAGGAACCTGTAAACAAATCAAACTCTGTGCTTTTTGTTTTGTTTTCTTTTTGTTTTTTTTTATGCAACCTGTAATATATGCTTCCTACCTGTTAATACCTGCAAAAAATAAAAACAACAAAAACAAGTATCAAAACTTCAAAGACTTAAAAGAAATAACTAAAAAATAAAATCAAGCATATCCTAAAAGCAAAATCAATCTATATCTAACCAAATTTTTTTTTTATTAACCTAAACTACAAATTAGTGAAAATAAATTCTTAAATTCAATTACACCGCTATAGTCCCCGGCAACGGCGCCAACAGGGAGAGACCGTGGAAAAGAGAGGAAAACAGGAAGGAGGGCGGCTGCGAGGGGCAAAAACAGGGACTTGCTCCCTGTTTCTCCTCTGTTATGTGCGCGCGGTGGTGGTGGTGGTGCTCGGGTGATGGTGGCTGTGAGAGAGAGAGAGAGACGATGAGATGAAGGGTGATGGTGGTGATGGCGAAGCTCGGTGGCGAGGTGAGGTTTGTAACGTGAAACAGGGTTGTCACGCCCCTGTTTCACGGTGGTTAGTAGCGGTGGTTGTAGCTCGGTGGTGGTGGTGGTTGTGTGGCGTGATGACGTGAAACAGGGTTGTCATGCCCCTGTTTCAGTGGGATGAAGGAGGAGGTGGTTGTTGGGTGGGAGAACGAGAGAGAGACGACGAGATGAAGGGTGATGGCGGGATTATCGCACTGCCGGCTCTCCTATCGAGCGAGGATTGCCAGCAGGGTGGATTGGTGTGGTGGCTGGAAAAGAGAGGAGGGGAGAAGGAACGTGGAAGAAGACAGAGGAGTTTCTCCAAACTTGGGAGAGCTAAATAGGGTTCTCCTATTTTCTTGGGCTTGGGTTTTTAGGTTAGCATTTTGGGTTTGGCCTTAGGTTAAATTAGGTGGACCTAGGTTTATTAGGGTTAGGTTTAGATATGCGACCCTCTACTTTGTACCACCGCTAAAATCGACCAATTGTCATTCCTTTAATTGTCGCCTTAATACGATTTCATCGTTCACGCTCAAATTTCTACAAAGACATGAAAACGAAATAATTACTATAAAATATAATAATCGAAACACTAACATAAATAAATTAAGGGATATATTATGTAATAATTATGTGAATATCAAATACCCCCAAACCTATATTTGCAATAGTTTATTAGGAATTCAGTTTATGACTCATAGAGTCAAGGGGTTTGGGTTGTGTCAAACCTCTTTTGCTAAGCAGGCACAACAACTCTTTTATGATTTTAAAGATTTAAGATCTTTTATCTCACCAAGTTTCGATTTTGATAGGTTGGGGGTGTTTTGATTGTGTTTTATAAGTATAAAAAAAAAAAAAATCTAAGGACATGGGAGTCATGTGGACATGTCTTCCCATTGGCTTTTACTTTTCCATGATTAAAGTACTGATTGGGCTCACAATTCAGATCAAAAGTGACACATGGCCTGTCAATGTGAGAGTCGCACATGATCTCCGTGACATCTTTTTGTATCTGATCTAACCACCAATAATGTAGAGAGTGATAAGATGTTGTACCTAGTATTGGTTGATCCGGATTGTTTCAGATTCAAATGGTCTCATCAGCATTGATGTTTAGTTCCCTTTTGTGACGTGTGTGCATGATTGATTAGTGTTATTGGTCCCACACTTATTTGATGTACGGCAGGGATGTCTTGATGCCGATTTCTACTAGTCGGGATAGACAAGTGTAGTATAGTTGTGACTTATTTGATTTGAACTTATTTTGGGGTTATTTGAAGGATGTTCCAGGCTTTTTTGATTTGTGTATTGTTTTTAACTGTGTATCTTGGTGTCAATTGGATTCTTTAATGTATGAGACATGTAGGTTGTCCCAAAACAATAAGAGAATATTCTTATGAAACTGCTTATGCTTTGGCAACGTGTCAAATGTTATATGCTTCCCCACAAGAATGGGTGGATTACTTATGAATGACAAAATGTCGTTGTGGAAGAATTCTGAAATATCAAAAATAAATGATATTGGTAAACCTGGATTTCTGAAAATATAAACCACCTGGAATTTTATCACTTAGAACTACCACACCTCTTTTGTTTGTTATTTCCCCTCTCCTACTAGAGAAACTAAATGACCAGCGGGTTGTCTTGCGGAGATGGGGCGCCCATTTCCTACTAGAGAAACTAAAATAACCTTTGGGTTAGTCTTGCGGAAATGAGGTGAATTTGTATGCCTAAAACAGGCTTTGATATTTATCTGTAAAAAAAATGTGACGTGAGTTTATGCGCATTGATAGCCCAAGAGTGGCTTTTGGTACTCATATAGTCAGGAGTATCCGCGATGCATGCCTGTATGTGATGTCCCCACTTGGGCATGGATGACGGAAAAGTCCTCCTTTATATGAGAGAGGCATACGGGCATGTATGTTCGGCACGGAGGTGGTGCGAATGTGGTATCGTCTAAGTGATCATTCCGTTAAAAAATGAATCAAATTCAAAAAAAAAATGAATAAACTACGGTTATATTGTCTCTAATCCTTTTCATGCATAATGGCAAGTCCACTAATATTTCTGCAGGTCAGACTTGCCATAGTCAACTTCTACCGAGTAAGTACAAGTAAGTGCATATTTACTTATTAGGATGAAGATATGAATGCCTCATGGAGGAACTACTTGTTTGTTTTGGTTACTTTGTCATACTACATTTTTTTGGTCATCCCCTGCAATACCCTTTATTGACTTTTGGGAATAAAGAAATTTCACACCAGCTTTATTGCTGACCCAATTGGGCTTTGGCTTCTTGGGTACATTCCTTCGGGAATGTAGCCGACTAGCTTATTTTCAGGATTTAGTAATCTCGAGCAGACTTAGAGCATTTCGTTTCGTACGTGACGAGCATTGCTGGGAGCTGCGCGTTGTTCGAAGGATTAGGTCATTATTATTTGTAGGTGACAGTTTAATTCTTGTAATTAGAACTCGGAGTTATTTATTATTTTCTGAGAGAGATACATTCGTGAATTGTTGAACTTGTTAGTGTTGGCTCAATGAGTTTTAAAATTTTCTTCCTTTTGATGGACTTCCAGATCAGTTGTTTTATTTTCCTCTGTTTGGTAAATTGTGCAATTGATTATTTCTCGTAGATGCCAACTGTTACTTTTCGTGAATGACAATTAATGTCCCGAATTTTGGGGAAAACGGATAATCCTACTTGGATTTTGAGATTTTCGTTTTCTTCGAAAATTGGGGCGTGACAGTTTGGTATCAGAGCACAGTTTACCCTAGGCAAGGGAGAGCCTAGGGGATCCTCGGAATGTGGTTATGGGTAAGATGTAGAGTGTTTTGTGGATCTTATGGAGTGTCTAATCATTTCCATTTTTATTGAAGGATATGGCTGGAAGACATACTCGTCAGAATCCAAATGGGAACGGTAGCGAAAGCAGTGGAAATGTTGTTCCAAATGAAGGTGGAAATGAAAATGGAAATGGCCAGGGTGATATTACTATCCAGTTGAGTCAGGCTATGATGATGCAGTTGCTACAAGGATTTCAACAGAATAGTAATCAGGGTGACCCTTTTGCTAGAAGGGTTAAGGAGTTTGGGACATTGGGTGGTAAGAGGTTTACAGGAGAAAATCCGAGAGATGCAGATGTCTGGGTTTAAAGTTGTGAGACCGTTTTCAGGAGGATGCGACTTACTGAAGTCCAAAAATAAGAGTTAGCTGCACATCACCTGGATGGTGCTGCTAGTTATTGGTGGGAGGCTTTACTACCCTCCGTTGATGTTGCGGTTATGACATGGGATGAATTTAAGGATAGGTTTGAGAATAGATTTGTGCCTAATGCAGTTAAGGCGCAATGGGCTACGGAGTTTAACATGTTGAAGCAGACTGGGAATATGACTGTGGAACAATATGTCACGAAGTTTAACGAGTTGTCACGTTATGCTCCGTATTTGGTAGACACACCAGAAAAGAAAAATGCCAAATTTATTGGGGGTTTGCATCACTACATGTCGATGGCTCTTCTCACCGCTGACAAGGAGAGTTTTGACAAAGTTTTGGATTTAGCATTGAAGTACGAGGAACAGAACAAGATGTATCATGAGAGTAGAGAGAAAGGCAAACAGAAGTTGGGCGAGGTGTCAGGAAACACTCGTCATCAGGGTGCGTCGCATGATTATTGTGGTGACCGTAGCCGTTTCCATCCTTATGATCAAGGGCAAAGGGGTCAACAGTTTCAGAACCAGAAATCTCAAGGTGGATACCAGAACCAACAGCAGGGAGGAAACCAGTTTCACCGTTAGGGTGGAAATCAGTTCCAGAGACAGGGGTATGATCATTTCCAGAAACAGGATGGTAATCAGCATCAAAGGCAGAATGGAAACCAATTCCATCATCAGGGTAACCAAAGACAAGGTTATCAGGGTCAGCGGAATTAGACTACCCAAACAGCATCGGGGGGATGCACAGTGATCTGCTTCACTTGTGGGCAACCAGGTCATCGAATGCGAGATTGCCCTAATGGTAGGAACACGCCCCAGAATAGACAAGGTCAACCCACCCAAGGGCGTGTATTTTCCACCTTACCAGATCAGGAAAACTTTCAAGGTACTTTTGATTTTCCTATCTCTAATATGAAGGTGTTATTTGATACTGGTGCATCATACTCTTTCATATCTCGACGTTTGGTTAATCGAATAATGTTGAAAGTTTTGCCACTTGCTATACCCTTATGTGTTACCACCCCTTTAGGAGGCTCAGCCACACTAAATGAATTATGTAGAAATTTTAAGATTTTCTTCCTCGACAAAGTATTCCTTGTCGACTTGATTGTGCTTGACTTTGAGGGATTTTATGTGATTTTGGGAATGGATTGGTTGCGTAAGAATCTAGTCACGCTAGATTATGCACAGAAGATAGTTTCCATTCATGCACCAGGCATGCCCCCTGTTTCTCACACTTGTGGAAATTGTGAAGAGTCAGTGATGTCTAGTTTTCTGTACTCGGTGGGGACATCAGAGAGAGAGATTCGAGATGTAGAAGTGGTAAGAGATTATGAGGATGTATTTCAGGAAATTCCCGACTTGCCGCCTAGGCGAGAAGTTTAGTTCTGAATCGATTTAATACCTGGAACCGCTCCTATCTCTAAGGCAGCGTACCGGATGGCACCGAAGGAGTTGAACGAGATGAAAGTTCAGTTGGACGAGATGTTGCAAAAAGGGTAATTTTTTTTGGTGTTTTTGTTTTATTTGACTATACTTATTGACATGTTTATTCATGATAATGTATATATGTGTAATCCTTTTGAGGTTTGTATGAACCAGGTTCATACGTCCGAGTAATTCTCCGTGGGGAGCACCCGCAATTCTCGTTTCGAAGAAGGATGGTACCTTGAGGATGTGTATTGACTATAGGGAGCTGAACAAAAAGACTATCAAGAACAAGTACCCGTTGCCTCGAATTGATGATCTTCTTGATCAATTGAGGGGAGCGGTGGTGTTTTCTCAATTTGACCTAAGAACTGGATATCATCAAATGGGTATAAAAGAAGATAGTATTCCTCTCACGGATTTTCGTACGAGATATGGGTTGTATGAGTTTCCAGTCATGCCTTTTGGTTTGACAAATGCCCCAACCTTTTTCATGGATCTGATGAACCAGATCTTTCGACCATACTTGGACAAATTCGTCATTATCTTTATCGATGACATTTTGGTTTACTCCCGTAGTGAAGCAGAGCATAGAGAACATCTAAGAATAGTGTTGCAGACATTGAGAGATCAGAAATTATTTGCGAAATTTAGCAAGTGCCATTTTTGGGAAAAAGAAGTAAAATTCTTAGGGCATGTTGTTTCTAGTCAGGGTATAGCAGTTGATCCTGATAAGGTGAAAGCAGTGAAAGATTGGAAACAACCTACTAATGCAACGGAGGTGAGAAACTTCTTAGGGTTGGCTGGGTACTATAGACGATTTATAGATAAGTTTTCTCTTATTGCTGCCCCTTTGACTAAGTTGACCCACAAAAATGTCAAGTTTATTTGGACCAATGAGTGTGAAAAGGCTTTTCAGGAGTTGAAGCACCGGTAAACCACTACGCCCATCTTGACTATTCCAGTACAAGGTGGGAAGTTGGTGGTCTTCACTGATGCTAGTGGCACAGGTCTTGGTTGTGTACTGATGCAAAATCAGAAAGTTGTGTCGTACGCCTCACGACAGTTGAAGCCTCATGAGAGGCGATATCCTATCCATGACTTGGAATTAGCGGCAATTGTGTTTGCTTTGAAGATGTGGCGACACTACCTTTATGGGGAGCATTTTGAGTTGTTCACGGATCACAAGAGTCTCAAGTATTTGTTTTCGCAGAAGGAGCTGAATATGAGACAACAAAGGTGGGTGGAGTTCATTAGTAGTTATGATTTTGAGATCCTTTACCACCCAGGTAAGGGGAACGTAGTAGCCGATGCTCTCAGTCGGCAACACACTATTATGGCTTCACTCATGGTAGAGGAATGGAAGTCTCTTGAGGCTATTTCTTCTTGTGATGTTCAGTTTGTCCAGGGAGCAAACACGGCTTATGTTGGTAGTTTATCTGTTCGACCTTCTTTGATCAGCAAGGTTTTAGAGGAGCAACATAAGGACTCTCGTTTGATGAGCAAATTGGAAGACTTAGTGCTTGATAATCTAGATGATTGTCCCTCTAAGTGGTCAGTTGAGTCCTATGGTGGTTTGAGATTTCACGGGAGACTTTGTGTGCCTGAGATTGAGGGATTGAAGAAAGAAATTATGGATGAGGCTCATAAGTCACATTTTACCATTTACCCGGGAGGCACAAAAATGTATCATGACCTGAAGCGAACTTTCTGGTGGGACGGCATGAAGAAGGATGTGGGAGATTATGTATCACGGTGTTTCACTTGTCAACAAGTGAAGGCCGAGAATCAGCGGCCCTCAGGTTTAATGCAACCACTAGATATTCCTGTCTGGAAATAGGAAAATATTTCTATGGACTTTATAGATGGTTTACCAAAGACCCGACGAGGTAACGAGTCAATTTGGGTTATAGTTGACCGTTTGACTAAGTCCGCGCATTTTGTTCCGATTGGTGTGCACCGTACTACTGAACAGCTATCCAGACGATACATCCGTGAGGAAGTTAGGCTTTACGGAGTACCAGTGTCCATTGTGTCCAATAGAGATCCCTTGTTTGTAGCTGAGTTTTGGGAGAGTTTCCAACGAGTCATGGGGACGAGACTAGATTTGAGTACAAGTAATCATCCTCAGACTGATGGTCAGACGGAGCGGGTGAATCAGGTTCTATAGGATATGCTTCGGGCATGTGTGCTCGATTTTGGAGGTAGTTGGGAGGATTATTTACCTCTCATATAGTTCGCTTATAACAACAGTTACCATTCTAGTATTAGCATGGCCCCGTTTGAGGCTTTATATGGGAGGCCTTGTCGATCACCATCCTGTTGGGCAGAGGTAGGCGACATAGTCTTGTTGGGGCCAAAGATGGTTAGGGAGACATCGAAGAAGGTGCAGATTATTAGAGAGCGGATCAAAACTGCTCAAAGCCGACAGAAGAGTTATGCCGATCGAAAGCGTAAGGCGATAGAATTTCAGGGTGGGGACCTTGTTTTTCTCAAGGTTTCACCTATGCGCGGTGTATTGAGGTTCGGTATGAAAGGGAAGCTAAGTCCTAGATTTGTGGGACCATTTGAGATCATTGGTCGGGTAGGGAGTTTAGCCTATAGACTCACCCTGCCCCATAGCTTATCAGCTGTTCATGATGTGTTTCACATCTCCATGCTGAGGATGTGTGTGAAGGATCCTGCTGATATCGTCCAACCCACAAAAATTGAGATTAATGACGACTTCACCCAAGTAGTACGACCGATCAAGATTGTGGATCGTGATGTGAAACAACTCCGTAAAAGGATAGTGAATCTGTTGAAAGTCCAGTGGAATGAAAAAGAGAATGGTGTAACTTGGGAGCTAGAGGACAGAGTGAAACAGTTGCACCCGGAGCTATTCATCCAGTGAATCTCGGGACGAGATTCCTTTTGAGGTGTGTATAATGTAACGACCCTACTTCAACACATTATAATTTTAATTATTTATTTATTTATTTTTATTTTAGTTTTGACTTTATTAAATTTGAGGTGACGTCAAGTAATAAGGGGGTGTCACTAACCTTGAGCAAAACCCTAACAGGTAAGGGTTTTGTCTTTAGTGTGATTAAATAGGGGTTTGGGTTTTGTTTCTCTCGCCACTTAAAAAAAATGGAGCAAGAAGGGAGAAAGAAAGAAAGAGAAAAACAAAACGAAATGAAAGGGGAGAAGAAAGAAAGAAAACTGTGAGTTCTTTTCTCTATTTCTTTTCATGATTATGCCCAAGTTGTACTCATTCTCATGTCAGATTCACACAACAAATTAGTCCCTGGGTCCCACTGCAGACTCAATTTCATTCTCCATGCATGTATTTGCAATAGTTTATTAGGAAATCAGTTTATGACTCATAGAGTCAAAGGGTTTGGGTTGTGTCAAACCTCTTTTGCTAGGCAAGCACAACAACTCTTTTCTGATTTTAAAGATTTAAGATCTTTTATCTCACCAAGTTTCGATGTTGATAGGTTGGGGGTGTTTTGATTGTGTTTTATAAGTATAAAAATAAATAAATAAATAAATCTAAGGACTTGGGAGTCATGTGGACATGTCTTCCCATTGGCTTTTACTTTTCCACGATTAAAGTACTGATTGGGCTCACAATTCAGATCAAAAGTGACACATGGCCTGTCAATGTGAGAGTCGCACATGATCTCCGTGACATTTTGTTGTATCTGATCTAACCACCAATAATGTAGAGAGTGATAAGATGTTGTACCTAGTATTGGTTGATCCGGATTGTTTCAAATTCAAATGGTCTCATCAGAATTGATGTTTAGTTCCCCTCTGTGACGTGTGTGCATGATTGATTAGTGTTATTGGTCCCACACTTATTCACTACACCAAAAATACCCATCAGCAACGGTTTGGGACCATGGGGGTAACCTATTGTCATGGCTTAGAGGCCTGGCCATTTGAGGCGTCGCCAAATCACCATTGACGACTATAAACCGTGGCAACACATATTAGCAACGGTTTTATGTTTGAGGACGCTTGATGATTTTCTGCATTTAGCCACGGCTACCCGGCATGGCTAGATGCTCCACGTTCCATAACCGTGGCAACATGCATCACTTTTTTTGAATTTCTTTGGTCTCATAGCCGTTGCAGGCATAATGGCCACGGTTTTAAGCCGTGGCAAGCATGAAGTACCACGGTTTTAAGCCGTGGCCAGTCAAAACAAAATTTAAAAAAAAGGATTTCATTGGCACAAACACAGAATGCCAAAAATCACCTGACAAACATGAAATGGTTATTTTGCGCTAATATTAATGGGTTGCCGATTACGACCGCATGAAATAGATGGTAAAATGAACCTCACAGAACAACATACTCCAGTATGATTATAGTACCTAAACTATATCACCTACACTAGCTAGGAACCCTTTTTGACAAGGTTTGTTGTATCCACACAACACATGCTAAATAAGGTACATCAATGTAGCTCTCAATATGATGCTCGCATTTCTTCTGATTTCTTATTGTACCTGCTTAGTTGGTACATGCAGTCCAATTTGAGGGAAGTCTCCCCGTAGACAAAAAGGGCATATTTCGCACATTGACATCAACAGGCAGCATCCGGTACTCCATGTCAAGCTCCTTGAAGATCTTGATCATCTCCTCAACCAAGAGAGACCTTCTTACCCACCTCTCTCCCATATCCTAATGATTAATGCAGTGACATAGCCACACGGACAGCTTCAGCTTATTCATGTCCTCCACATCCCTTACCACAACCATTGGAGCAGGAGCCCAGTGTTCAGGTTTGTTCTCTATATATCTGCAACTCCAATGTAACCCAAAATCAATACCCAAATCAGTTATTATCAGCTAATCAAAATGTTAACACAGCTTTAGAAAAAAAAACAAAGGAGGAAAGATGTTATCTTACGCAATTATTATTTTCTTCATCAGAGCAATCTTCTCCACTGGAGTCGAAATGTGTATACAGAAGTCAATTCCATCTCCCATATCAGGACTCCGATAGTAATTACTAATGGGTTTTGTGGCGAGAACATTGTTCGGGTATATGATTTTCTGGTTGTCGTATCTCAGGAACACTGTTGTCAGGATATTCATCTCCTCAACCACCATCTGAGACCAGTCAAAGTATGGATTAACATCGGCCCAACATATTAAACTAAGACATCCACAATCAAGCCACAGAGTTGAGATTAGGTTGTCTTACCTGAATATCATCGATTTCGCACCTATCACCAACGTCGAAAGGGTGCATGACAAATAAGAAAATAATGGCTTCAAACACCATCTTACAGGTGTTACCAAACATGAAAGCCACCCATAGGAGTTGGGAGCTAATGAAAACCAACAACTGGGTGGTTGCGATTCCAAGAATGAGGAGCCATATAACAAATATCACCATGACAACAGCAGCATTCACCATGCGGTGTAGTTGGTTTACTGCTATTTTTGTATCATCCAATGTCAAGGCAAGGGCTTTCCTTTTTCTGAAAGCTCTAACCTGAATAATCCAAGGCAAGTCGTCATAATTTATCTAAGTACATAAAATAGGAATTAGTTGTTACTCTTTCACATGTAAATGGCGCCTCCATTCAACTTATCGTTCTCTTAAAATGTAAACTATATGCAGTGTCAAAGAAGCATAGCATAGGTAGATTGACTTACCACCCAGTTCTTCAGAGGTGATTTCTTAACTCTTTTGGTTTCAGCAGCTCCTTCAAAGAGACTCATTGTCTTCAAGGCTTCATCGTGTCTCATAAAGAGCATCAAATCATCTAAGTAGATATACCTGTTAAACAAGATGTGGAACTTAGTAAGTGACAACAACCAAGAAAACATACCACAATCAATGGCTAGGAGAAAAAATTTCATAATCATTCTTAACTATAGATCATTGATGTACGAGTGTGCCCACATGAAGACCCATGACCACTTAATTATTAGCATTTTGGCCTACCATTTTCTGCAAGTTCATATATGCAACTCAATATAATTTTATTTATTTCTGTAACTTTTATAAGTATTATTGAAAATAGAAACAAAAGGCATAATCTACCAGAGATAATTCTAAAATCACGACCCGTTGTCCTTAATCAAGAAGCAATGCATGTTTCCTTCAGTTATCACCACTTCATAAACATGGAGAGTAACTAACCATTGGTGACAAAAATCATACAATTTTTCATTCAATGAGAAAATTAATATACCAATTGAAAGAACTCAAAAGATACGTCTCTTTATCCAAAAATATAAGAAAGGAAGACGTGTCTCCTTAAAGGAATCGAAGAAAAGAGAACTTACTTTGATCCAGGCTTCGCGACGTTGGTAAAAATCTTTTTAGCAGCACACTTTGCCTCGAATTCACTTTTGATCTCTTCCTTTGCCGCCTCTTCTTCATCAGTTAATTCCAGTATTCGCTCATCCAATGTAGACAAAGCCCCATGTCGAACTATATTCATCATTCTCTTCATGTTCCAAGCCGAAATATTTTTCTGATTCAGCTTGTGGAGTTGGTCAATGGTGATGCCTTCGTCTGCCTGCTGTTGTTTAGAATGAAAAGATAAAATAAGTTATTCTACCTAAGACATCAATATCAAAGTCATTGCAGTATAAGAATGAAAAGATGATATCTTTACCATCTCCATGGTAAATGTAAATCCATATATGGGTATTTAAATTAAATTAACAAGCCAAAGCAAATCTAATATGGCATTTGTTTATTTCATATGCTAATGCATAGCACATCAAAACAGTTTTGTCCAGAAGAATAGGCCTAGTAAAGCTATAAAAACATAAAACTACAAACTCACCTTTTTCCTGATCAAACGAGAGCATCTGTCCATAAAGGTATTTGTCTCCCCTTCGATCCTATTTCCTTGGAAAATAGTAACTTAATTGATATTTCAGATCTATATATAGTAAAGCAGGGACAGGGAGTAAGATAGCAATGGTTTAAACATAGTATAGGGAGGAGTGTGAGGGAGAATGACGTCTGCTTATAAAAAGAATAAATAAGTTAACAATTCGGCTAATGAAGAAAAATGCTAAGATTGAAAGAGTATATCAACTGTGACATGAGGAAGCTCAATAAAGATCATGTACATCTGAATAGCTTAAAATTAAACAGACTTTATTCTCAAGTTATAGTGTGAACCAGCTGGATTATCAACGAAAAAAAAGTGCAAAAGTAACATCTGTGTTCAATCAGGAGTGACCTAACCATCAAAAGCAAACCAACTAGCAGCCTTTATCAAATTTTAAAACATAAAGAATGTGGAAACAAAATGAGGTAGCATTACTAATAACCAAGTAAATAAAAATGGTACAGTGGAATAGAGCAGAGTTGATCTTGAAAACGATAACAAAAGAATTTAAAGCAGTAAGCTATTGTGATACAAAACTCAATACCCTGAGTCCCTGACTCCTAGTGTTCATGTTGTTGAAGATAACAACATACTATTATACATTCTTCACTTTCCAATATACATTTATCAAAAAATTTAATTAGATTTTCTACAAAATGAAAAATAATGATCCATGAAGCAATGAGGAAATACTCTAATAAACCATTTTGTTACTACAAACGAACATTTTATTTATATGCGTATAAATGATGAACTTGATGCATTCACATGCTGGTCATAATGACTAAGAGACATGTAAGAAAATTTAGTAGAACTAAACTACTTCTAAAGCTAATGGTGCTTAATAATATTAGTGGACCTTATTTGATATTGGACCTTGTGTCAGGTACGGCTTTTCATCACGTAAATGTTGGAATCCATAAGCAACCTGGGCATCCATTCCTGTATGCAACAATTTAAAAATGAAAATTTTGCACTATAAATGATTTAAACAAAAGGAATTGTTCATAGTTTCAGTGTGGGATGTCCACCTCCATGTCCAGCCTTGCAGTCAATGCAACCAATAATTGAATTGGTTTGTGGACTGTTCTCCAAACAAATGTCAGATAAACAAAAATAAAAATAAAAATAAAAATAAAAATAAAAATAAAAATAAAAATAAAAATAAAAATAAAAATAAAAATAAAAATAAAAATAAAAATAAAAATAAAAATAAAAATAAAAATAAAAATAAAAAAGACCCTTCCATGTTGGACATATTGGACACTTCCACACATGGGCACTTGTTGGATACTACATGCTTAGACCATCAAATCTTTGACATATCTTTCAAAAGTTTCAATTCTTTAAAAATGTTACAAACACATTATGATAAATTGTCTTGACTTGTAAGGCACCTTAGCAATTATCAGTTGTTCATATCGGTGTTTTAATACCCACACCTGTCAATGTCGTTGTTACATATTTCAATTAACTATTACACCCTTATGTGTCTCAACTGTAATTGAGCATGCAAGCACACACAACTGTAGTTAATCTAACCAACTATTTCTTATAATAGCATTTTTTTCCTTGTTCTAATATATAGGAACTTACTTTTTACGTTTTTATTTTATTTTATGAGGATTGAACTTGAGATTTCATATAAGGATTAAAAATTTCAACACTCAGTTTCCCCAGAGAGACTTTCAAATTCCTATGTTAATTTTCCTTTTGTCTTATTGCAATTGAAGATAAAGTAAAAAAAAATAAAAAAATTAACCTTTATTTGTTAAATAACATTTGGTTAATTTATGTTGAATAATAAAAAATTTAGCCAGTTGTTAAAAACACTGAATCTAAAGACTTGTTCTGAAAGGTGATACTAAAAGCTAATACTAAAAGAAAAATTGTTTGTTTAATAGATTCATTATAAAAATAAACATGATTTGATTAAAGTTTTTAACTTGGTAACAATGAAAAAACACAAAAATTGAAGGTGTGGAACACTTTCACGAGATAAGCAAGAAAATCTAGCTTTCTAATCATTCTATGAAAAATTATCGGTTGCCCTATTTGGGTGCCTCTTTTGTGCCTTGTTTGAGGGTTTTGTTTTTATACTTCTACCCCTTTTGTGGATGGTGTTTGTGGTTTTGTTTTAAAGATAAGGGATAAAAGTGTAAAAAATCCCAAACAAGGCATAAAAGAGGCACCCAAAAAAGGCAGCCTAGAATTACTCCTTATTCTATTGATCATTCCCTTTCTTCTATTCCCCCTTTGAGATTTCTGAATCTCTTTCTTCTTTTCAATATCCGCTATGCCAATTTGGCACTAAAGACTGATTTAATTCGGACTTCAGACACGTTAACAAACAACATTTATTTAGAAAACTACTGAAGTTTCCAGAATTGTCTTGAGTGATAAATAGTGTTTAAGCAACAAGAATGTTATAGTTAAAATAAAAAATGATGTTTAAAAACAAATGTGGCCTCTTAGTTTATAACTTTATATATTAATTAGCAAGCCAGAAGAACAAAGGAAGTGGGAAAGATTGCTAACCAGTGAACAATTTGAATGCAGTTGGCAGATCTCTTTTCTCTTTAGCCCAAAAAACATCAGATTTCTTAGTTTTATATAGTCCTGGATCAAAGATAAGAGGCTTTGCCCTTTGACCCCTGCTCAACACAGCCAAATATAATGCAATTGACGCTTGGTAATGACACAATCAACTAATAATTGAGAGGTAAAATGAATGAACTCACTCCTTCCACCCCAATCGACTCGTGTGGTCTATAAAGTTCAGATTTCTATCCAGTCTGGAAAACGAGGACAAAAGATCTGCATAATAAACAAATAAATATTGATTAATCAATCTCATATAAGCAAGAATGACAAGAGATGGTCACAACATCAAGAGATTATAAAAGTAACAAACCATCTTGTGTCACAAGAGGGTAGTCAGAAGCGCTAAGGTTTATAAACCAATCCCACTCCTTGCTTTTCTTCAAAAGAATCGCCATGGCATGAAGAGTATTTGAAACCATAGTAGGTCCTCTATAAGTGACCATATTTGCTTTAGTAATAATATGCACATTCGGAACCTTCGTATAGATAGAATCATTATATAACAAAAAGGGAAATTGAACACCAGGCCTATTTCACCAAGTATAAGGCCTAAACTAATGAAAAGGTTTAGGCCTTAAAGACCTTATTCAAGGACTAGTTCAAAATCACCAAGAGACTAAGCCTCATAAACAAACAAATAAGTAAGCAAGCAAAGGCCTTAACCAGCAAGGGCTAGGAAAGAGGCACCTAACTTCAACCCAAGAACCATTAGCAATCTCTTCTCAAGAGCCATTTGCACAACTTGCAACTTGCACAAATTGCAAAATCCAATTGCCCAATTGCAACTTGCAAACATATTCAACAACTTGCACCTATCAACTTGCAACTTATAAGCCGCAATTTGGAACCACAAAACTTGCCAACACAATTGCAACTTGCAAACACCGCACAACACCAGTCCAGCCCACACAAATCACCGACCCACGAAATCACCCATAGCATGCCAAACAGCCAATCAGTTTGCCAATAAACCACTGCCTGAATTGATCGCAGCGGTCTGCAAAAGAGCCTCATGGGAGAGAGTCTCGTTGGAGAGCTCGCAACCCCGTACCAAGCTCCATCGCACCAGCCTTCCACTGCCAGCTCGACTGACCGTCCAAGCACCAAAATAGAGTGCATAACATTGTTTTGCGCTCTACCAGAACAGGATCACATTGACCGAAACAAAGTGCATAATCTTGTGGCCTCCTTTCCTGAATCTGAACCCAACTGTATCACAGCATGCTATAACACACTGCTTGCTTGTCACCGCCCGCACAAACCAACCAAAACAAGGCAAAACTTGCACCACAGTCCAGTATACCATCAACCAAGCGCAGAAAGCAGGGTATCTGCATCTCAATCCGACTAGCAACCACCACAATGAGTTCAAGAATATTCAACTGTGTATTCAAGAGACACAAAAGGCCATTGATGCTCTCCAAAATGAACAACCTTCCATTCAAAATGCATTGGCAATTGCCTCGCTGGAAGACCGACTTTCAAAACTCCTAGTAAGAGAAGAACTTTTTGAAAAAACAAATCTAGTCGTTCCTGGTTCAAAGAGGGAGATAAAACACTAAATTCTTTCATCTTTTTGTGCTGCTGTGTCGAAAATGAAATCTGACTCTTTGGCTTAAAGATAAGTCTAATGTATGAAAATCAGGCCATTAAAAAGTTGGAAAAGTTCTCAATAATTATTTTTGAAACCATTTTCCAGTCATCGGGTCCATCCCCCAATCTTGAAATTCTTTCATTGTTCACTCCGGTTATCTCTAGGGCTGACATGAGGCTCTTCTCTCTATCCCTACTGACTCTAAGATTCAAAACATTTTTTTTATAAGGGCAGACACAAAGCACCAGGTCCTGACAACATTCATGCCTATTTCTTCAGTATTATTGGGATATAGTTAAGGTTGACGTTGTGAGGTAGTTAAACACTCTTGTACTACCCAATAGATCGATCCCAAGCTCAACGAAACTTTTATAGCACTTATCCCAAAGGTTGAGGAAACCCTATCACTCTAGATAAATTTCACCCTATAGGCCTTTGCAATGTTATTTATAAGGTAATTTCGAAAATCATGGCAAATTGCCTAAAACCTCTGTTAGATAATATCATCTCCCCAACCAAGGGGTTTTCCTTCAATGTCGGTCTATTGCGGATAATGTCAGTCTCCCACATGCGACTTTCTTTCAATTGAAACACTTTTGAAGAAAAAAAATAAAAAATGTTGGTTGGCCATTAAAATTGATATGGGCAAGGTTTGTGATAGAGTGAAATGGGCTTTCTTGATACAAATCTAGTAAGGTCTAGATTTTAGTTTTTGTTTTCTTTGTTTAGTAAGGGCTAACCCCCTAGTTTCTTTTATTTAGATAAAGTTGTAATGTACCCCCAAAAGGTGTAAATTCTTTTGATACAGTAATAAAGGTTTGGCACCCATAGTTGCCCCTCCCCCTAGAGGTTAACTCAAAAAAAATATGGATTCAACTTATTGAACAATGCATCTCTGCCACCTCCCTTCAGGTCTTTTTCAATGGTTCACCCCTCTCTTACATCAACCCTCTAGGGGCATTCGGCAAGGGGATCCCCTGTCACCATATCTCTTCATTCTGGTTGCTGAAGCTTTGTAATGTCTTCTTGCTCGAGCAAAAGTTGAAGGGCTCATCAAAGGCATCAAGATCAAACAACATTTCCCATCAATTAGTCACCTGCTATATGCAGACGATCTCATATTTTTTTGCCGAGCATCGTTAGTTAAAGCCCACTCGGTTAAAGATATTCTTCAACAATATTGTCTCGCATCAGGTCAAGGAGTTAATTATGACAAATCCTCAGTGTTCTACAGTTCCAATGTTCACCCGAAGCATGCAAAAATTATTAACAGGATCCTGGGATCAAAGTTTTACAACCCTGAGAACAAATATCTTGGTTTTCCACTGCTCACGTCAAACAAAAAGGCCAGTGACTTCCAATTCCTTATTGATAAAATCAATGTCAAACTCTCAAGTTGGAAATCCAAAGTGCTTTCTCAAGCGGATTGAACTATTAAGATCAAAGTTGTCCTTAACTCAATTCATGTATACAACATGAAAACTTTCCTCATCCCCAACTCGATCACAACCAAAATTGATGTTCTTGCTCGCAACTTTTGGTGGAACAAAACCAAAGATAGCAAATCTAAACACATGTGTACTTGGGACCGTATCACGCAGCCTCGCCGCCTAGGCGGACTTAATATTCTCTCATTGAGGAATAAATCCTTGCCTTAATGGCAAAAGGCATGTGGCAAGCCATATCTTCCCTTCACAGCGCACGTGTTAGCCAACTTAAAGCATTTTATTTTAACGCTAAAGGCCTTTTCAAATTTCTAAATGTCCATCCGTGGCTTACTTTGCTTGGAGAGGCATAGTCTCACTACGCAGGCCAGAATGAAACACTTTATTAAATGGCAAGTGTTGTCGGAAGACAATATCGATATTTGGAAGGAATGTTGGGTTAAGCCAAGTTTGTTGCTGACCGATTGTATTCTCAATCCCCCATGCCCCAAACCTACCCACCAATATTTCAAACTTGTGGACCTTTCCCACTAGACAAACCCCCATTAGAATGATAGCTTAATCAATTCCCTCTTCCCTGCCCCCGTGGCTAGCGACATTCAGGATATTTTGATCAGACACTCAAATTTTCCTGACAAACAGATTTGGCTCCCTAATAAAAAAATATATTTTCACTATCAAGAATGCTACCAAGGTGTTCACTTTATAGCAAATATGAATGCTCCACCTCAATCCCTCCCGTTCTCAGCACTGATGCTAAGAGAATTGTAGAGAATCAAAGTGCCTCCCTCTGCCTTTTTTACTCTGGAAGCTAAGTCAAAATATCCTAAAAAACATGTGCAATTTGTCTTGACTTCACACACCTTTAGAGGATAGTTGTATTTTCTGCCATAGCCACACAGAAGATGCTACTCATATGTTCTTCCTCTGTCCGGTCATTCACCAACTCTGGCCAGTCGTCTCTCCCATCCCGGTCGACCGACTTAATGATAACTTTGGGGTATCTAGTACATCCCTCTTCCTAAAGTTCATTTGGAATACGGCGAAAACCCACTCAGAGATAAAAGAGGAAATGCTCTCCCAATTTACAGCTGACACATAACAACTGTATTTTCCACAAAAACAAATGCAATGCTCAGAAGTTTCGGTTGTATTTTCATAGTACTTGGTTTGCTTAGAAGCACTAGTGGTTTTCAACAAAATCCAATCACACAAGAAATTGGGGTGCCCTTACTACTATTGACTCTAACGATCCAGTCTCTACTCACTATGTCCTTGAAACAACTATCATCGACATTTGGTCTAATTCTTGTTCTTTTTCTCCATTTCCTATTGGCCCCCATACTGAAATACCCACTACCCGGATAGCAATGATACAAGCCTAAATTCAATCAGCGAGATGTCATAGACTTAACGTCCGATCCTCATAGCTCAAACATATTCCCCATTCTCTGGATCCGGATATGATACTGGTTACATATGACACAAGTTTGTTTGCCCCATCTCAACAGAGCGCAATTGGAGTTTATACAGTCAACGTGCTTGGAAAAGTTCTCGCGCAGGTTGCATGCCCGATCACAGGGAAGGTGATGGATAGCGGAGTGACACGCAGCTGAGGCGGCTCTTCTTTTCATCTAAGCTAAGCAGTGCAGAACAAGATTTTTGCTAGGAGACTCAGGGATACTCTATTTTGCAGGATGATCAGCAAAACCCTAGAGAAGCCATTGACTGGGTATGGCGACCTCTCATTAGCAGTATACGACGATTGCTCTCTTTCCACAACCTTTGATTTTGTAATTTTGTCTATAGAGACCTCAATTATGAGGCTCATAACCTCGCTGCGGTAGCAGCAACAGTTATGTATTTTTTATTAGCAATATATGCTCTATGCTTTTAACAAAAAAAAATTGATTGTGTTTGGCAAGCTTGGCCTTCTCCAGTTTACAGTCCTTAATGCAAACTAGCTAGCCTTAGAAGTCTCATCAAATTGATTAGGTTTTCAGGTACCATCTCCGGTTTACAGTCCTTAATGCAAACTAGCTAGCCTTAGAAGTCTCATCAAATTGATCAGGCTTTCAGGTACCAGCAAAGATTTTGAAAAATACTTAATAGAGCAAATAATGAGATCCACAACAATGAATGTCACCCACTCACATGGAAATTATCACTTTAAATTTTTATAGAACAATCCATCATGTACTTAGTGCCAAACTTATGTTCAAAAAAGTGTGTAGAGACTTGTGGGGGAAACAATATTTGAATGCCTATAGTACTACTACTAAGGTATATGGACTTACAAGAAGTTCAGTTCATTTATACTACTACTCAGTTATGGATCAGAAATGCTAGAAATCTTATTACCTCCAATTGTGAAGGAATCCCACCATGTATTTTATTATTATTATTATTATTATTATTATTATTATTATTATTATTATTATTATTATTATTATTATTATTATTTCTTTTTAAATTAAACCTCCAGTGGGGAGGGGCAATTATGGGATGTCAGGCATTTATTACTTGATAAAAATCTTATACACCGATTCGGGGGTACATGACGACTTTACCTGAGGAAAAAGAGAACTAGTGGACATTCGTCATAGCTAAACAAAAATAAATTCTAGGTCCATGAAAGAAACTATCATAATTCACTATCTGACCTTAATCAATAAAAATAAGGTCCTAGATCAAGAGGCCTAGTTCACCAAAGGTTAGGCCTTACAAAATAAAGCCTTCCACCAAGTAAACCACTATATAACAAAAAGGAAAATTGAAAATCAGCCCTATTTCACCAAGGATAAGGCCCAAACCAAGGAAAGTTATAGGCCTTAAAGACCTTATTCAAGGTCTAGGCTAAATTCACCAAGAGACTAGGCCTCATAAACAAACAAAGAAGTAGGCAAGCAAATGCCTTAACCAATAAGGCCTTGAACCTAAGAAACCACACCTAGCATCACCCAAAAAACCATAAGCAATATTTTCCCAAGAACCATTTGCACAACTTGCATCTTGCACAACTTGCAAAATCCATTTGCGCCAAATGCAACTCGCAAGCATAACCAACAACTTGCAACTTCCAGCATGCGCAAATCACCGTCCAACTCTATATCCTAAATGTGCCAACCTGTCCACCAAGCCGCACAGCTTACCTGCAACAGCAGCAGCAGAACAGCATCTTCAAATGCTAAATCAGCAGCAAAACAGCTACTTCCACAGCCCAGCAACTTCTGCAACACAGCACGCATCAAACCGCACCATTGCGGACCACGCATAGTCCCCGCTTCCAATAGCACCAAGTCACGGTCAGCTGAGCCAACGCGAGATCCTCCAGCATCCAGCTTATCTTCCAGCTGTACCAAAATCCTCGCAATTCCAACATCCCACCATGTCTTTACTTTGAGGTCTCCTCCATCTAGCTTAGCTGTGACTGTGCAACTTCCCCACCATTTCTTTGTTTGTCATGTGTAGTCTACATGAAGAAGGACAAAATCAATTAGGCCTTCCAATGGATCACCGCCCAAATCATGCTACATGTTATTCCTAATAAACTTTAGATGACTTTCCTGAAATTTAAGGTTCAAATAATTTCCGTATTTATATTTGATCTGATACATTATGCACATATCCCATTCATCTATTTATCCAAGTTTGGTTTTATTCGATTTTGCCACAATCACGACCATTATTATTGGATGGAGTCTAGAATTATATAACTAAAACCGTTAGATGTTGATTAGATAATAAGGATCGATCCTATGATCCTATGCCATATTCGGCAGGCTGATCTACGTAAACTGATCTACATGGACCCTGTCTGATCCAGTCCATTGAAAGGAGGTATGGATTGTTCATGTAGACACGAAAGCTTAACATATAGCACATGGAACCATAGAAGAAAAGAATGCAAATGTGGGGCTTGTCAGATTCCTTAAAACAACGCATGAGGGGGAGGAACTGTGTCCTGAGTATATAGTTCACATGGGTATTGTACAAGCGAACAGACACCTTGTGCAGAAAAAGCTTAGCAGATGGAGTACTCCTTATAATGTTATTTTGAAGGTGTAATAGGGTCCTCAATGTACTAGTACTACTACTTGTGCAGCTACTCTTAGTAGAATTGTATATCAAACAGTCTTCTCATATAATTTCACTTTTCATGTACAGGTTTGGTAACTGAGAGAGACTTTGCATGCTTGAGCTGATTTAGGTCCCATACAAATCCTTACATTGAGAGTTATCAAGTTAATTTCACAAACAGTAGTACTAGCTGCATTTTGATGTGAAGCGTGTTTGATTCTTTTGATCTAAGTTTATGGTTGGTGTCTTTAAAGTTGAAGTTGCCCATGGTACTTGAGGAGCTCATATGAAGTCATCGGTCATCATCATCAATTTGAGTAGCTAGGTAAGGTTTTTTTTTTTTTTTTTTGGAAGGGAGCTAGGTAAGGTTTCAACATGATAATCAATTAAGTTTTTAAATCCTTCGGTTTTTGCAAACAAATTTAACAAAGTTTGTGTAGGATGTGACTTCATATGTATTACCATGTTAATCAATCCAACTGAATGGATGTACGCTTGCCTCATTCCTCATATATAGTGAGAGAGGAGAACGAGTTAGCTGTCGGGCATCAGGAGAGAAAATTAATACGGCCAAAAGTTCGTTCATGATTGATGAAAAAGTGAGTGCCGAAAAACTTATCATGATCAGATTATGGACAGGCTTTTCTTACAAACAGTCCCCGTTCACGTACCTTGGAGTTCCCATCTATCAAGGCAGATGCAGAATTTATTATTATGATGATTTGGTTAATAAGATCCACAATAGAATTCAAGGCTGGAAATCACGATTGTTGTCGCCTGGGGGAAGATTGACTTTGATCCGACATGTCCTTTTGTCTATGTCGATTTACACTATAGCAGCTACAGTGGTACCTATGAAGGTTTTGCATTCTATTCAGAAATTGATTGCAGATTTCTTTTGGGGAGATCATGACGGGAGACATAAACGGAAATGGATTGCATGGCAAAAAATCAGTGTTATTAAGGAAGAAGGTGGATTAAATGTTCGAAGTCTGGACGACTCTATTAAAGCTTTTCGAATTAAATCCCTTTGGAATTTGATACATTCCAACTCTTTATGGGCAAATTTCTTAAGGAAAAAATATTTTAAGTCAGGGGTTCCAATCCGAAAGCAGGAGCTTAAAGCTGGGGCCTCACCTTTCATGAAAGAGTTGCTGATGCATAAAAATTTCATAGTGGAAAATTCCACCTGGAGGATTACTCGAGGTAGCGTCAGTTTCTTTGAAGAACAATGGGCTAAGGATGAACTATTTATAAAGAATGGGGAAGCGGAGACTAATGATACTTGGCCTTCCTTACGGCTAATGAGCAGGGATAACTTCAGAATGCTAACCCCGGGAATGCAAAGACGCGCTCAAGAGGCTTATAAGACAATAGTGAAAGGTGATGATGGCGATCGAGACACCAGAATTTGGATGCCCACTAATGATGGTATATTCTCTATCAGCTCTGTTTGTAAAATCCTAGGTGGTAGAGGGACACCTGATGATTTCTGGAATTGGATATGGCACCCTCTTTTGCCTACTAAAATTTCCGTATTCACATGGAAAATTATTAAAAGGGCTATTCCCATAGATGGTGAAATTAGAAGAATTGGGTTTCAGTTGGCTTCTAAATGCGGCTGTTGTGTTCATTCTGCGGAGGAAACTATAAAACATCTTTTCTTGGAGGGTGAATTAGCATGTAGAGTGTGGAGACATTTTGACTTGATTTTTAACATTCACGTTCATAGGCCGGTTGAAGTCTATACCATGTTAAAGGCGTGGTTCAGGAAGGCGAACAAATCTACATTATCAGGTACCCTCATTCATCTCACTCCTCTTTTTGTTTTATGGGAGCTTTGGATTCAGCGAAACAGAAAACTTTATGATGGGAAGGAGTGCTCGTTCAGCTATGTAATCATTAAAGTGTATCACTGGATCAAATGTGTTGCAAAATTTTTTAATCCTAAATCAAAGGACAATAATGGGGCTTTGCTCACTAGATTGGGTATCCAGGAAACCAAAGTAACACTGACTCCGCCCCGGGTGGTGTATTGGACTTTTCCTCCTATGGGATGGTATGTGCTCAATGTGGATGGATCTTGTAGGGAGAAGACTATTGCTGGAGGTTTTGTTATTAGAAATGAAGAGGGTAACTTTGTGGCGGCTAGACAATGTTTTTTCGGAGAAGGAACAAATAATTCGCCAGAAACGAGGGCCTTGCTTGAAGGATTGAGATTTTGTGTTGCCCAGGGTGTCCGTCCATGTGTCATTCAAACGGATTCCATGGTGGTTAAACAATGGCTTTCCCAGCAAACAAAAATACCTTGGTTCCTAAGCAATTGGTGGAGGGAGATACGGGCGATGACAAAGGATACGGGGTGGCAATGCATCCATGTGTTCAGAGAGACCAACTCAGTGGCTGATGCCTTGGCCATTTTAGCACAAAAGGAGCATAGTTCTCGTACTTATTCGTGGGGATCGCTTCCTAAAAGAATAAAGTCCCTAATTATTCTTGACAAGAATAAGACGGCATATCTTAGACTTCCGGCTTTTAAATGTGCGTGAATTTCTTTGATACTATTTGGTTATGGAAGTATGAGGGTCTTAGGAATCAATTCGGCGCGTGTGCTGGATCAGTGGGGATGAATTGGAGCAGCATATATCTGAAAAAACAGGGGATATACTCTGTTTTGACAGGGCGACAGAATGGAAAATTTGCGGGTTTTCACCGGTATAGCGCTGCCTGCATGCGGACAGCGTGGTCTGCATTGCTGGACTGTTTCTTGTGCCCTGTTTCGGGACAGTTATGTCTTGCTGGACAGATTTATTTCTGGTTGGACGGCGTGATTTCAGCAGATCATGATGGTGCAATCTCGTATTTCTGGCGAGGGCAAGACAATGTGGAATTGAAGGCTTATGTTTTTAGCTCTCTGGACAGAGTACTCTGCTTGCTGGACAGAGTACTCTGTCTCGTTTGGACAGAGTGCTCATTGCGTTGGTTTTGGTTGCTGAATTTGCTTTTTCAATTTACAAGCTTTTGCAGTCTGCGTGTGGAAGTGCTTTTTGGACAGCATCTGCGGTTCGACTCTTGCAATCTGTTTTTTGGACAGACTATGTGCTCTTTGGACAGACTCTGCGGTTTGGTTAGGTGTGGCAATGGCTCTTGCATGCTGCGGTATTTGGATGCCTGGATATGTATGGTTATTAGACAGCCTTTTAGTATGGAGAATAGTGTGTGCTATTCTATAGGTAGTGTGTGTTTTTGTGCTATCTTTTGGTTCCATCATTTGGTTAAGTATGGGTATGGTTTTGTCGCATCTTGTTAGAAATATTTTTTGTTTCTTTCTTTTTTGCTTGGGTTTTTAATACGGGTAAAGTCGTAATGCACCCCCGTATAGAATGTAAGTCAATTTTTTTGATAATTAATAAAGGTCTGGCATCCCATAGCTGCCCCTCCCCTCTGGAGGTTTAATTTAAAAAAAAAAAAAAAAAAGAGTTAGCTAGCAAAGTACCTAGCTAAGAATTTAGCATGTTTAAGATCACCACTTGATCCCATTTTTGTTCTATGTAGTAGACACTCAAGCTAGCTACTAAGGTCTGTTAATTTTGCACCACTTACGAGTGGAAGATACTTATAAATGTTTTAAGAACACTTGTGTGTATATGTTTACATACAAATGGGTATGAGTGACCAAGCTCGTTTGTTTTTCAGAATATTTAATACTAGGGACTAATTTATTACTATGTCATATACTAACTTGGCATTTTTGTTACTACCCCTAAAAGAGTAACACTTTTGAGTATTAACAGTTCACCAAAATTTTTTACACATTTTCACAAACAAAGTGATACAATTATCGTATCACCATGAAGAGTATGATGCTACTATTTATGGTTATCCAATTTATTGTAACATTTTTTTTTGTGAAACTGTTTTTCATTTTTTTTTTACTAAATTTAGTTTTGACTTTAAATTGTTTGGTGGACAGTTATAGCTCAAAAGTGTTACTGTTTTTGGAGTTGTTACAAAAATGTCAATTTGGTATAGTGTGCCATTACCAGCTATAAGAGTTGGTGTAGCATGTTAGGTTGTATTTTCTTAATTTTATCAAGAGAACATCTAAGAACTATATGAACATACAAGAAGTACATGAAAGATTTGAAAAACCCCAAGGGAACTATATGTGTGTTTGTAAAACATATTATATATCTGGGAGAATTTGGAAAAATGGTCACGCCCCTGAGCCGTATACGTGTCGTGATAATCTCGAGGAAATACGGACCCCAGCATCAGCCCAACATTGAACGGGCCCAAGCAGTTCTAAGCCCGCTCAATTCAGTTCGCCCGGCGGACTCGGACTCACACAGCACGCTAGGCCCACACGTCTCACAACTGTCATCAATACTCGTAACACTACACCAAAAATACCCATCAGCAACGGTTTGGGACCGTGGGGGTAACCAATTGTCACGGCTTAGAACCATGGGCAGTAGAGGCGTCGCGAAATCATCATTCACGGTTATAAACCGTGGCAAAACATTTTAGCAACGGTTTTATGCTCGAGTAGGCGTGATGATTTTCTGCATTTAGCCACGGTTTTAAGCTGTGGCAAAAATGGCCACGGTTTTAAGCCGTGATAAGTGATGGAGAAAGACCACGGTTTTGAATCGTGGCAAACATACGAGCAACGGTTGTAAGCCGTGGCTATTCCTTGCCACGGTTTTAAGCCGTGGCAAGTGATGGAGAACGACCACGGTTTGGAGCCGTGGCAAACATCATAGCAACGGTTGTAAGCCGTGGCAAGGAATAGCCACGGTTTTAAGCCGTGGCAAGTGATGGAGAATGACCACGGTTTTAGGCCGTGGCAAGACTGGGACCACGGTTTTAAGTCGTGGCAACAATTGGACCACGGTTGTAAACCGTGGCAAGCATGGAGAAGGATCACGGTTGTTAGCCGTGGCAAGATGTGACCACGGTTGTAAGTTGTGGCAAGTATAAAGGCCCACGGTTGTAAGCCGTTGGCAGTTAAAACAAAATTCAAAAAAAAAAGAAATCTGGTTTGTTGCGACGGGTTGAAACCGTTGCAAATTAATATAATCGAAAAAAAATTATATATTTTTTTTGCTGCGGCAAAATCACAGCCCCACACCTGCAAAATCAGTCCTTACTAAGGTTTGTGTCATGCCTCCGACACGAATAGGATTCCACAAACTATATGCTAATAAATACAAAATCAACCGTAAAAAGGAACTTGTCAAGTTTTGATGCCAAACAAAAACATGTAAACAAATAGCACTAATGTACAATAACAGGATTAACCTGAACAAATGGAACCTTGTTATATCATGTTTCGCTCGCATCTAAAACAAAAGAATTTCTCTATGTTTTTTCTAACAATACACATCCACCTAGTTATAATGTAAGAAAATTACCATAACACAAATGTAAGAATTTCTATAATGTAAGAATTTCTCATATACCTTCTCTACTGCACATTCAGCAGCTGAAAATATCAAACCCATCACTGCAAATGTCTTAGCAGAGCTATAGCTCCTTCTTCCCATTTGCTTGGCTTCATGAACAAATTGTTTTTTTGCAGTCATTTGTTCTTGCATCAGAGGACTATCCAATGCCCCAAGAAGCATACCCATGAAGAACCCAAGCCCTCCTCCTACAAATTATACAAAGATAGTGAGCAATCAATTGAAATGCTACATAACACCTAAATATTCAGATACCAATAAAAACCCAGAACCCCATAGTTCAAAAAATCATATAAACAAAAAAAGGTAACTTTTTTACATAATCAAAAGCAGTGCGCAAAAATAGTGACAAAAACAGTGCTGGAGTGTTCTCGGCCTCTTTTGATGGTCATCACAGGATGCCAGGGTTCAGTGCTGGAGTTGTCCTAGATGACAAAAACATGTATGTGCGTAATGTGGATTGACACTGAACTCTTTCTACATTTGACGTCAACAATATTAAATTTTGTACAAACACTGACCGGAGAAAAAGGACAATGTAGTACCTGTCCTTTGACGTCAACAAGTGCCACCCTTGTAAGTTCCATCCCCATGGCTGTAACACACTGCCAGAAAATAACCGAAATGAGCAACAGAAACAGAACTATAATAACTAATTCACCAATATTCACAAAAGTTTACAATTCAAACTACAAGGTTTCATAATAGTCACTCCATGATTCTCATGGTATTTTATGAAAAATGTGAACTAGACTTTAAAATTATTGCTTGCATTTGAATTGTAATCCGATAAGAAGTGTCGAGTTTTCACTTACAATGCAATTGTTTCCTTGAATTTCAGCAACTATCCCCCATGTACTTCTGTCGATTGTTTCACTTACAAAATCTGCAGTAGAAAAGTCAAATAATTAGGTTAAATGAAGAAATTTAATGAATAAAAAAATTTAATGAACTAGTAGAGAATAAAATGGGACATCAATTATGTAATAACAAGTGAACACGGCTGCTGGTGTCGGACTTGTAGGCTAAAAAAGTACAATACGGGACACGCTTGGGACACACCTGTATATCTCAGCAGTATTTACTTGTTTCAGTAATAAATTTTGCATTGTAGGTCAACATTGCTAGAGGTGTAATGCAACTTGTCGTAATATGCTTGTACCATTTCTAAAGATAAGTGTCCGACACGGGAAATTTTTTGAAAATGAAATGACGGTGTTACATAGGGAATCAAGCAACAGATGGGACTATCACTCTTAGGAGCCTTACAACATGATATACTTAAACCAAGTTTAAGTGTTTATGGCCGCACAAGTGTGGTCTAAATCAGCCCGAGGTAAGACAAAAAGGGATGAAACCTGAGACTTCAATCTCAGAAAAGGACGGTTCGGCAGAAATTATTAGGTATGAAGAACAAGCATTGAACCAGAATATTAGGATTGCGTAGGCATAAGTAGGTAACCCTTTGGCGCAAATGCTTAAGAACAGCGCCTCGTTGTGCTTCACACCTCCCACTACCCAGCAAATTTCGGCAAATGTTTGACAGTACCGCTGATACCATATACTTAAATAAAATTGACATATTATGTAACCAAGAAACAAACCTGACTCCTACGAGAATTCAGCTTCTGCCCAATAAAAATGATTTTCTCAAAATGGGACTTCAATGTATCCTTTTCCATCGGACCTTGCAAATGTAGAAACAGTTGTCTTGCGCTACCCTGATGATGTTTGCCACAGAAATAGATCAGATTGGTGAAAATGTCAAGTTCAACTGTAAAGAGCACATCCATAACAATAGAAAATCAGGCAGCATACCTTAGGAATATCAGGTAGTGTTGATGGATAAGGTTGTGAAGACCCTGAGTCTTCAGCGCTATCCGCCCCATCACCAGCGATATAGTAGACAATATCAACTATAAATCATTGTTACAGAAAATCATTAAACATAAGGGAAATATTGAGTCTTATAACAACATATCAAACTAAGTTTACTCATTTCAACTGAAGTTCACAGTCTGGTATCCATGTAGACTTTTTGATTAATTAGAAAGCATCTGAACCATATAGCTAGCAAGCAAGCAAACAAACAAAAATTACCTGTTCATTTGGAACGGAATCATGCTGCCATCTCTGCTCATATGCAGAACCCTGCAATCAGATAGGATTTAGGCAACCATAAAGAGTAACAGCATGAAAAAAGGATGCTGAGGAAATGACCATACTTTGCCAGCAACAAAGCCTCCAGTTTCTGTTGAGTTCAACGAGTTCTTCTTTTTATGTTTCATAGATACTTCAGTATAGTCAAGAGGTAGCTTCTTTCCATATTCTCCTGTTGACTCCACATCCATTCTCCTGATCTGGGATCCACCCTGGGCAGTGCTCTGGTCCTCCTGGAAAGAATTAGTATCTCCACTAGAAGCGTCAGTTTTGCTTGGTATCTGCATACCCCCAGGAGCTCCAGAACCATAGGGACTTACAACCCGTGACCTTGCAGCCGTGCGGACACGCTTTGTTGGAATTGGACCAACATCCAAGCTATTGGAAGGCCTTTTCCCTAGAAACATGGAATGTGTCCCCAATTTTTTTTTTTAGATCAAATACCAATTCCATCGGATAAAATGAAAAGAAAGTGGAATGCAATTCCTTTTGAAAGAGTACATCTCCTGGTACATCTATCATGCTACCAAGACATATCATTTGAAAAAATAGGTAAGAATGCAAAATCATTACCTCGTACTGAGACCAAAATTCCTCTACAAATTTTCTATAAACTTCCATAGCACCAGGAGGAACTCTATAAAAGATTGTTTCCTGCCAAAAACAAAAAGAAAATACATGCGTCAGATTTGTTATGATGCCACTATACAGAAACAAAAGGAAAGAATATCTAAGTATTCAGGGCAAACTGAAATAGTTCCTGCCGCCCGAGAAGCTAGCGGAGCAAACGAAGGACAGAGGGAGTCAGTTAAAGAAATAGAAAATGACACTCCAGGGATAATATACGTCCTTCATGGAGTCGGACCAAATGAAGACCTGTCACACAGGTCTCGCAAGTGGACACTACTGGATATGCGAACACAATCAGCGGATGAGGACAGACACATCTTCCACTCAAGGGTCCAAAGCCCTATTCCCACCTTGACATTTACAGACAAAGATTTCGAAGGAGTTTGAGCGCCACATAACGAGGCCTTATTCATCTTGGTCTCCATAGCAAGGTGGGATGTAAATAAAGCTCTGGTTGACACAGGAAGTTTACTTAACATTTTGTTCTACAACATGTTTCGCAGCATGGACCTTAAGGAGGAAAACTTGACGTCTTCATAACACCCGCTGATCGGATTCAACGGGGAGAAATGCTTCCCCATTGGAAAGATAAGATAAGCAACGGTAGCAGGTGAACCACAGCTCAGGAAAGTCCTATTTTTGAACTTCATGGTGGTAGACGCATCATCATACTACAATCTCATCCTGGGAAGACTATGGCTCCACCAGATGGATGCATTGGTCTCCACTGTTCATCAGTGTGTTAAGTATACTGCTAACCATTCCGAAGGGACAATACATGGAGACCAACCTACGACACAAGGCTACCACTATGCAGCATTGAAATAGATAGAGTGATCCCAGGTTTAGCTACATCATGTAGAGCAGCCTAACCTAGTGCAAAACCAAATGACAGGAGAGACACCATTTCGTCGGCGTGGAGATCCGCCCCTTTGCAAGGTTACTCTTCAGTGACCTATGTAACGCCATGACAGTCCGCTAAAACGTTCCGCGGCAACCTGAATTCCCTTAAGGCCCAGATCAATTTCTCTCTGTCAATAGTTAGTTTTCTTTAAGTTGTTTGTTTCCTTTTCCATAGTCAATATTGATTTTTTGTTTTTAAAAAGCTTATGTGATTCGCAATCATTAAAGAATAAAGGAAGAATTACGAAAAACAAGCTCTATTGATTATTGGAAAGATGTAACAACAAACACCTTGCGGCAGATACAAAAGACTACATATTACGAACGCCCTGAGGCGGATACAAAAGACTGAGCACTTGAATACAGTGTGAACTGAAGTAAAAGATTCATTTAGACAATCCTACCATGATTCTACTACGAGAGGCATCCGAAGAAGACTGAACTGAGCAAGATCAGAATGAAAACATCATGTTCAAATGCTCTCACAGACATACCCCTCAAATATGACCCAAGGTGGTACAAAATCGGCAACCGGGAGCACCGGCAAAAATTCAAAGCCCAACCCACACACTTTGTGAACTTGTGACAAGTATCAGGTGAGCTCGAATCGCATATACCTTCCCCGTGCAAGGAAAACGATAATATTTTGGAATCAATGGCCCATTCCGACAGGCCATGTCCAACTCCACCTCAACCAAGATGCCGACTTCCAGTGCAAGGTGAAGCGACAAGGTTAATCGAGAACTGGCGGAGGCAGCCACCATGGAGTCGGACGCAAATGCTATCTCTGAGATCAAACATTCAGGAGCAACGATAAGACACCTGCACATAAAGGACAAACTCTTTACTTGGGAGAGAACCCGTACTACTTCTGAAATTACGAAATCTCAGCAGATCAACTACATGTTCACTCATAGCAGGTGACCAAGCATAACGGCAACTATTACTGTGCTTGACCTTTGCAAATGTCAGAACATTCGACAACTCCAGAGATGAAAATCCACCTTCAGCCTTTGGAAAACTCAAAGCATTTTCTTCAGCCTTTGGAAAACCCAAAACACTATCTTCAAGTGAGAACACTACAGAAGATAAGTTCTGCGAAAGATAGTGCCTACAACGATTAGAAAACACCATTATATAGACATGATGGTTCACCAAGCGGGCACTCCAGCATTAACGGTCAAGCATTGAATATGGTATGGGAAACGAGGAGACGACGGTTCCCAAAGAAACTACGCAGACCACATCATTCAAATTAATAGCGCTACACGCGACCCCATCAATTCAGAGGGAGTAACCGATATTCAACCATCACACAGCCTAAGTAGTACACGTGTTACCACGCGATTTATGCTACACAGACAGCACACTGCGCTCTAGCCCCTCATCTGAGGCCCATGGGCTAGGCCCATTATTCAAACAACATTTTTTCGCATGTTTGGCATGAGCATTAAGAGATCTTAGCCGATTCTGACTTACGGATTGTACCTACAGATCACCTGCTGATTCAATGTAACTTTGTCTATACTATGCTACCACTAAATTCACACACCCTCCAACATGCGAAACTTTTTTTCAAACCATGCAAGCTTAGTCAGCGAAAGCTGATGACGACAGCTTATGGTTCAACTCGACACCTAGTCGGCTCAGCGTGGGCATCGACGATTTAAGAAATGGGAGTCTAACCAGTGCTATCACGCCTGGTAACGATGACTCGCTAGGGATCATTGCCACCCTTGTGGCCAATGATTGCCAAATCTAATCAGGTAAGCCTAGCTGGTGACGACTAGCAACGAAAGCTTCTGATCAAAACCTAGACTTGTAGCCCCCACTACGAGGTTGTAGATAGTCTGGAAGGTGGAAGCCTAGTTAGTCCCGAACTGATTCTGATAGCTTGCCACGGAACCACTGCATTTCAGCGTGGTCGCCAAATCACCAAACCTGGACTTGTACCCCGCACTGCAAGGGTGTAGATAGTCTATAAGGTGGGAACCTAGTCAGCCACGACCTGATTCTGATGGTTTGCCACGGGACTGCTGCTCTTCTGATGGTTTGTTTCCTTTTAGATTTCAAAGAATGTGGACCACTCATAATGATTTCCTGTAATTTTGATAGTCAGTGGAATTGAGCTTGCCCAGGTTTGGGGGAAATGTGTCGAGTGTGTCTTAAACTTAAAAGATTGAGATTAAAACTCAAAGTTTGGAATCATGAGGTATTTGGAGGCATTTTTAGTAACCTGAGGAGTCTTGAATATAAGATAAAGCAGTTGTAGTTTAGTTTACTTCAAGGATGGGATGTAAATGACAGTGTGAATTTGAACAGATGTCAGGCAGAACTTAAATTAGCTTTAGTAAGGGAAAAATTTTATCATAAGCAAAAATCTGGTAAAAGGGAGATTAAAGAAGGGGATGATAGTACTAAGTTCTTTTTCGCCTCAGTCAATGCTAAATAGAAAAGGTGGGCAATCACTAAGATTATGGGCCTGAATGGGGTGCAGGTTTCTAATCCAAAAGACATTCTCTTAGAAGCTAATAGTTATTTCCATCATTTGTTGACTTCGGAAGGGTTCAGGGCAGATCATAATCTTTTAGATTGTATTTCCCTGATTATTTGGTCTTCGGTTAGTGCCCAACTGATGCGACAACCGAGCCTGGAAAAGGTACGAGAAGCAGTTTTTAGTATTCCAAATATAGTGCTCCAGGTCCAGATGGCTTTACGTCCGGCTTTTTTCAGTTATGTTGAGATATTGTGGGTGCTGATGTGTGGGAAGCAGCTAAGGAATTTTTTACGTGTCGTTCTTTACCTGGATCGTTCGCGGTGAATTTCGTCTCACTCATTCCCAAGGTTGATAAACCCAGGAGTTTCTCAGAATTTAGGCCAATCAGTCTTTACAATGTGATTTATAAAGTTTTTAGAAAGATGTTGTGCATGAGGTTGGCAGATGTGCTTCCTAGCATCAGTTCCTTTTAGCAGGGGGCTTTTGTCAAGGGTAGATTGATTACTAAAAACATAGAATTGGCGCAGGAAATGATAAGAGATATTGGGTAAAAAGGCAGTTGGTATTAATGTTATCTTGAAGCTGGACATAGAAAAGACATATGACCGTATTGAATGGGGGTATTTACTATCATTTCTGCTGAGGTTTGGTTTTGATAATAGATTTTGCTTATTAATTTCAAATTGTATTGCACACTGTAGTTTTTCTGTCATTTTACAAAGAAGGTTTGATAGATACTTTCGCTCATCTTGGGGTCTCAGGCAGAGAAATCTTTTGTCTCCTCTCTCATTTGTTATTGCAGTGGAGGTACTCAGTAGAGGTCTGACAAGGGTTTTCCATAATGATGAGATATGATTATTTTATATTCCCAATATTGTGCTCCTATTACTCATTTATTGTATGCAGATGACTCTCTGGTGTTCTTAAATGGCAAAAAGCAGTCGGTGCTGGGATGCCTAAAATTCCTGAATAGGTATTGCTTGGCTTCCCGTGAAAAAGTGAATGTTTGCAGGAATTCCTCTATGTTAGATGAAAAAGGTTTAGTCTGAATGTATTGTGCTTATAAAGAAATGGACAGGGTTTCAATTCAATCCCTTACCTTTTACATATTTAGGGGTGCCTATTTATCAAGGAAGACGCAAAATCATGTTTTTCGAGCACTTGGTGAATAAAATTATGAAAAGAGTTCAGGGTTGGAAAGCCAAATTATTGTCCCCGGGGTCACTACACCAAAAGGCCAGTTTAGCTACGCCGAGCTGGCCACGGTTCTAAACCGTTGGTTGATTTGCCACAGCCAAAAATCGTAGCTATAAGTACCAACGGCTTAAAACCGTGGGTAAAAAAAACCTGGCCACGGCTTACAACCGTTGGTATATTTGGAACGGCTAAAAACCGTGGCTATTAGTAGCAACGGCTCCAAACCGTGGGTATTATTCGCAACGGCTCAAAACCATTGCAACAAAAAAATTTAGCAACGGTTCTAAACCGTGTCTAGAGCTAGCAACGGCTCAAAACCGTTGCAAAAAAAAATTTAGCAACGGTTCTAAACCGTGGCTAGCTTTAGCAACGGCTCAAAACCGTGGCTACATGAAAAGCTGAAAAAAAAAATTGGGCGGGCTATTTTGGCGCTCGACCTTCCCTCCACTCGACTTCCATCGACAAAAAGCTTCCCTCCCCTCCACAAGCCTGCTCCCTCCCTCGACTCGACTTCCCTGCTCCTTCTCCTTCCCTGCTCCCTCCCTCGACTTCCCTCCTCCCCTCCTTCCCTGCTCCCTCGACTTCCCTCCTCCCCTCCTTCCTTGGTCTTCCCTCCTTAGTACTCGGCGTCTTCAAAATCGATCAGGCCCTCTCTCGTACAGGTACTCTCTCTCTCTCTCTTTTATTTTTTATGAAATTAGGGTTCGTAGAGTTTTTTTTATTTATGTCTGACCTAACTAGCATGAAACTTAAAAGGTGGAATCAATTTCCTTTTGGCAATATTCTTATTCCTATCAAAAATGCCAAAAAATAAAATTATTTATATGTGTCATTGATAATGAAGCTGGCCTAAATAGCACAAGCTGATTTCTGATAGAGTTTAAAAGTAGTGTATACAATTGGGTTGAGTGGGGTTTCATTTGAAAGCTTTATGGAAAAACTAGGTTTTATTGTGATGGAATTGAACCGGATAATCGAAAAAGAAGGAAAAAAAATTTTCTGATTTGTTTACTGAATGTGGATTGTGTTGTAGTGCTTGATTGCGTGTTTTATTACCAACCAGACTTGCAATGGTACCAACTACAAAGATTGCATTCATGTTCTCTCCATAGACCTGAAAATTCAATATTTGCTCTTGGATTGATTCTTAAAACTGGTAGTTTATCAGTTACAAACTTAGTTTTCCTATCCACTTGAGCATTAGTGGTGTTTCTCTCTTCGTGTTTACACAATCATTAGACGTGAAAACACAATCTTAAATGGTGAATATACAGAGTGAATAGAATAGAACTTCTGGTAACCATTGTGTTTTACAATTCAAAGAAGGTATGTATCCATATATAAAGCTTGTAATAATGGAGCCTTAGAATTAATGAGATACTATGTCGGTCTCCTAGAGTCTTTGAGGGATATAGTTCTCACAACGTCATATTTACAAAATGATTTCGAGATAACTATTGTATGCAACGACTGATCTGATTGATTCACTTTTATTGAACTTGCGGAATGCTTAGAAAGAGATGGTTACAATTCAGTCTGTGAAGCAGTTGGTGTAGATTGCAGATAGCATTTGTCCTAATTATTTATCTTCACACGCAAGAAAGCATTGTATTCCCCACTCTTACAGTCAATAGCTCTTGATTTATTTTTCTATAGCATCTTTGTTAGTGTTTTTTTTTTCCCTTCATTACAAAATCTGTACTACCTCTGGTCTCCCTTGTATTTTGCATCTTGATTCACACAGAATAATAATGATGAAAATTTTGACCATTTGAGGTTTTTTTTTATTTTTATTTTTATTTTTTGAAAGTGATATAAATTTTTTTTGCTTCAGACTCCAACTGTTAGAAAATCTCATTGCTTGTGCAAGGTGTTCAATCTTCGTATTGCGTCTTTGATTTTCAATGAGGAATAAATTCCTCATTGAGTCATTGTTCAAATGACACATGGCTTCAAAGGAAAATTCAAGTAAAAAAAGTACAATAATCACCCTTATTTATAGTCATTGTTCATGCTTGTTTGACCTTGTCGGATCTTAATAAAGCGCAAGCTCGTCCGTAACCTAACAAAAGTAAATGTCATGGAGTTTGGTGGACTTTGTTGTTATTTGGGACTCATGGTGGAAGAACTTCTTTTGATGGTACGTAACCTAAAAAAATATTTCTATTCTGGATGTGTAATTATTGGAATTTGATGATCTAATATTTCCTTTAAAGGCTGACAATCCCTGTCCCACCCTGTCGGGGCTCCTCCTGAAAACACCTGGAAAGTTGCAGTCCCCAAAGACTGGAGGAACTTTTGTTTTCTATTGGTTAAAAATGTAAGGTTGGGTAGGTTCTTTGAAGGTCACGGCTTCAAATGAGGAAAGGTTTTTGGTGGACTATTTGAAGATTGAGGTGAATTCAGGCTTTAAAGATACAATCAGACTGAAACAAAGGAGAAGAGGTTTTGAATCAGGTGCAAGTTGTTGGTCTAAGCAAGGTGGGGACTAGGGATTAAGTTCAAGTGGACTTAAGGTAAGGCGTTATCTTTTTTTATTGATTCTTTACATGCCTGGAAAGAGGATTGTTTTTATAACAACATTGTTGGCGCAATCTCTGCGGAGATATCATTATATTCGTTCTCAAGGGACCAGTTCATATACAAACAAAAACATGATCCGGATGGTTCAGATTTTTCTAATATTGCTATTGGGTTGCATTATCTGGGGATTGACGAGGTTTCAAGATGGGTTGCATTGAAGATTTAGATTGATCATTTGTAATGGCGTGGGGCCCTATTATAAAGCTTGTCCCATTTACTTTTGTTCGACTCTGGAAAGAGCTTAATCATTAAAAAGACGGAGAAAAGAGGGATTTTGCAATATATATATATATATTTAATCCTATCCATTTATTGTTATATATATGTGGAAATACATGTTCACATTGGTGTTCTTGCTCAGATTATTGGACAGCATGATTGTATCCAATATTTGCAACTCCGTAGCTTCATCTAACTTTGAAGATTGAAAGTGATTCTGTTTCGTTTGTAGTACCATGGAGGGACAGATTCCTACTAAGTAATATCATCCACCAAATACATGACTAGTAATATCATCCACCAAAAGTTACAAGGAAGCTTTAATGGATAATTTTAACTTGTAATGTGCATTTTAAAACAAAATGTTTATATGTATGTTGGTCCACAAATTCTGTTTTGTTGATGCTAATGATAATGTTGCTTTATTGTCTATCTTCCAGCTACAGCAGGAACAAACAAGGCTGCCTCTAGTGGCAATACTTTGAACACGAGGAAGCTTGATAAAGAAACAGAAGTTCTTGCTCGTGAGTACTCAATTCTTTGGATTTTGTGGTTTCTTACAGTTTAATTGTATCATCATTAGATTGCCTCTAGCTTTGACCAAGCTATAAGGAAATGCAAGATGCCATTCCCTATTTTCTCTCAATTTTATTTTGTTTTTGGTCATCAGTGTAGTAATCATAATTTACTGGGTTATGAACGAGTTTCCATAGATATAATCAAAATAATGAATATAAATAAATAAATAAAAAAAGATGACTAGTACAAGAATGAAATTAAACAACATCGTGATTCATTCCCAAAGCCTAACCACAGCTGGTCTCAACATTTAATTAGGACAGCCATAGGAGGTTCCATCGTTAAGAGTACAATTTGCTTCTTTTAGCTTCTTTGGACACATTATCTCATTGGCAACAAACCAACCTAAGTTATAGAGTTGATTTTTGGTGATTTAGCTATTGAGAACTTAAAATGTTGGGGTGAGCTTGTTTTTAATGAGATCAGTTACTTGTGAATGTGTTAGGCTTCAGCCTCCTATCAAATTTACCTATTCAAGGAGGAAGTATAAAACAGACAAGTGAAGTTGGGCAAGTTTATATGCTGTTAGCAGTCTGTAAAGCAGTTCTGTTAGGTGCTCTGTTAACTCAGAGTGCTCTGTTATACTTATTGTTAGTCACTGTTAGTGTTAGTTCTGTTGCTATAAATAATAGACTAGCAAGGGAAATAGCATTCATTCATTTCTGTAATAACTGAGTACAATTGAGCTTTGCTCATTGAGGAGAGTGGCAATCTCGAATACTGCCTTTACATTTCAATCCTTCCATTGTAATTTTTACAGAAGCATTCAATACAAATAATCAAGTTTGCAGAATCAGTCTTCATTGATTAGTTCGACTTTCTTTGGTTGTTCTTGCCTTGAATGTGTCTTGCCAGGTTACAAAACATCCAGAAATTCATCCACTCTGACCTTGGTACTGAGAGTGCACTGCTTGATTCTCCAATTCTGCAGAAACATCATCACAAAAAGGTCAGTTCATAACAGAATGTAATTAGCTAGGTTTGTACTCATCAGGACATGTGTGTGATCTTCAATTATTATTATTGTTATTATTTTCTTCTTCAAGATTGGTAGCTAGGTTGCTTAACTTAATTAACTGAGTTAGGAGATGAGCAGGGTAATTTGATGAACGAGTAATTAATTAAATGGGCGTTCAGAGCAATGTTATTATGACTGTCCCTACCCTTATACTCAAGTCAACCACTCATCTCTTTGTTCTTCATTTCATCTCTCTTTTCTTTTTGGTCATTCTCAGCTATGGCCTTGCATGTAGGCTCAGAATGTATGGTGCAGCCAAGGATGACTTGTCGACAACTGTTTATGGGCTTCTCTAATCTTCTTTGAATCTATGAAGAGTGGATCAGTAAGTGAAGTTGGCAAGTTGTCTTTGGCTACATTTTTCCATTCAGCTTGTCATGCAAGTCCTGTGCTGAAAATAATACTTGCATTCAAGGAGTTCTTCAAAGGCATGATTTATGGTTTGACAACCTTATTATTCTTGATTTGGTTCTTTACATTGCATTCTTTTCTTCTTTTATTGCTATATTATAAAGTAATGATATTAAGTATGATCTAAAGCTACTTAACTGACAAAGTTGATTATGTTGTACTAGCTCTTCTGATCCTCATATCAACTCTTACTTATTCATCAAATCATTTATAGAAAAGAAAACACTGATCTCCATGCTCAACAGATTGCCATTGCTTACCATGCATTGTTTACCTTTAGTAGGGAACTTCCCACCTATCTGGGTTGTGGAGATAGTTTTCATTTCTCATCATGAAAAGTTGTGCAAAAACAGATTATACAACATTTAAACCCCAGTCTATATTGATTTGATTAACTTAAGAGTTCCTTGGATGCATTCAGAGTGTTGTGAGAAGAACAAAGTAGAAAATCACTTGACAAGAAACACCAAAGTCTTACATGGTTTGGAAGGTTGCCTACGTACACCAAAACTGGATGAGATGTACGATAATGGTGAAGAACTCATAGTCTGTAATGTCACTAAAACCCCTTTACAATCTTTATTTTGTTTTCCCTCTTTTAAATCCTTGAGGAAAAATTTGGTTGCAAGAATGCATGATTTAGCTTCTATACCATGCATTTTTGTTTCTCCAACTGTATTTGTTTCTCAAAGGGGTGGGTCTTCAAGGCATGATGCCAGAGAGAAAAGGAGCCATTTACTCCTCCTCGCATCAGTGCGTCCCTCGCAGAGCAGCGGTTCATCTCTCGCAGCGGCAGCAATGATTCCCTTGCAGCAGCAGCAATGATTCCCTTGCAGCAGCAGCAGCAGCAGTGCGTACCTCGCATCATCAGCAGATCGTCCCTTGCAGTAAGTCCCAAAATCTGCTATTGTTTACTTTTTTTTTGCAGTTATATTTAGTTTTTTCTTTGTTTTGGAAACTTGGTTATTAGATGTATGAACTCCTTATATGGTTCTAGAGACCACCATGTTCATGCTCTTACATTTAATAATGTTTCTTGCCCTATGTTTTCTATCCTTACATAAATATGACTTACTTACGGTGTCATAATTTTGTGTACTCAGGATCCTTATTTGCACAAGGAACTCATATCGGTAGTCCTTAAAAGTGGTCCTATATAACATATTCAGGCCAAAGCATAGGTAAAACTTTTTATGGGGTTTTGAAAAGCATCAAATTGTTTCAAGCTTACCTACCCAAGTGTTAATGCCCTGCCTCGAAGTTGAATAAAATCAAGTGTTAATGCCCTGCCTCCAAGTTGAATAAAATCACCTTCTATCACACACACACATTTTCTTATCCATAAGCAAAACAATTTGAGCGTCAAAGGCCTGGGATAATACAATTTACTCAGTGATTTAATCTAGTTAATTAGAGTGAGTTTCATTGTATTGTATTGTATCGTGTTGCAGGAGATTAACTCGGATTTCATTGTTTCCTCACTGAGACTTCAATATTTCATCATCCTTACTGGCATAGTATTCTTTGCATTCGCTGTTTTGGTCCCAACAATGTCGGCAATGAGAGGTTGGATTGGACTCTCAGCTGTCCTCACCTTTGCTTACATTCTCATCCTCTTAATAATGTTAGTGAAAGATGGTAAGTATTTTTACGTCTTAGATTTTAGTCTTTGAACACCACATTCTCTCTTCATATTGGAACTGGAATGTGCATAACTGAGTGAGTGGAGTGATGACATGATTTTTGCAGGAAAGTCCAACACAAATAGTAGCCGGGATTACAAAATCAAAGGAAGTCAAGTAGATAAATTCTTCCACGCATTTGGTGCCATTGCTGCCATTCTTGTTTGCAATACCTCCGGTTTGTTGCCAGAAATACAGGTTAGATTTTTTCATTCATTCCTGTTTTTTCAATGATACACACACAATATTGTTTATACTTGAAATCAGTCATTATTAAGCTTATGAATGAATATTATTTTACAGTCGACATTGCGCAAACCGTATTATATGTCTACGACATTGTGTGTGGAAAGATGAAAAACATGAGATTAGGTGTGGCAGATGAAGATGAAAAAACAGTAAGGAAAATGCATTAAAAGCTTATAATGAGATGGCAGATGGGGATATTCAAGGTGTAATAAAGGGTGCATAGACATGGGTAGGTCAAGTTTTTATAATGGCTTTGAAGCTACTCTCCATATTTTGGTGAGAATACAAAGTTGATGATGTTGATGTATATACACACACATACAACCCAATTTTCTCACTCTTTTAAGCCTTCTTCTTTTCAGGTTCCTTTAAGAGAGCACATATCCATATTGCTTTCCCATTATTAGTTAGCTATATTAAGAGGGGTCTCTTGTGTTTATCCTAGTTTCCAAGTCTTTCCAGTAATGGTTTTGTAAGGTTCTGAGTGTGAGAGTTTTTGTTGGAGTTTGGGGTTGGCACTGAATGAGAGATGAGATGGATACCTTAAAGAGGAGGACTACCTCCACCACCACTCTTCTTCTTTTGCTCATTGTTTTCTTCCAAGGATCTACAATGGTTATGGGTCACAGATTGAATTACACCCATTACAAGCATGTGGGGAGCTTGAGATTTGAAAGGATACAAAGGCACTTGGACAAGATCAACAAACCAGCTATTGCAACCATTCAGGTATTTATTACAAATGACAGAAGCTTAGGTACTACAACTTATGACAAATGATAAAGCTTAGATACTTCAACAATTTAACTTTTTGGTCTTTATATCACTTGTTTTCTGTGTGTAGAGCCCAGATGGAGATATCATTGATTGTGTTCATAGACACAAACAACCAGCTTTAGATCACCCTATTCTAAAGAACCACAAAATCCAGGTAAAAATCTATATATATTTTTTCAATTTTTTTTTTCCTTCTAATTGACATGTTTGTATGTTGAAATATTAGAGAAACAAATTAATGTGAGTTTTGGCTTGAATTTAGAGGGTTGCACCAGAGACGCCAAGAAGAGTAAAAGAGATGGTGAAGACAAATTACAATGAAAGTGAACAAGGAGGACTAAGAAGTAGTGGTAGTATTGCATGGCAAACATGGCATGAAATTAGTGGGGATGGATGTCCAAAGGTGACAGTTCCAGTAAGGAGAAGCTCTGTGCATGATGTGCTGAGAGCTAAATCTTTGTACCACTTTGGAAAAAAACCAATGCCAATGAGATTGAGTTATCCTGATAGAAGAGTTGATGCACCTGATGTGGTCAGTGGCAATGGCCATGAGGTATGTTACTGATTAATCTCATAGTTCCATCCATATAGTTTTGAATCTTCTTCTCTAAATGAAAATAGGAAAAAAAATTCTTAAAAAATTTCACATGTGTCAGTCTTTTTTGGTACATCAATGATATAGCTTGGGTGTCTCAGACAATTAATGTATCACAATAGATATACAAATCTCCAGGCATGTCTTTATGGCTAAGATTCATGCATATACTAGTACACCAGAAATTATAGGTCATGTTTGTCTGTCATTGGTTTATTAGCAATCTTTATAGGTCATGTTTGTCTGTCATTGAGTACTGACTAATTTTTATACTGCAGGGCTCTGAAGGTCTGAGCCAGTACGGGCAGCAGTATGTTGGACAGGAGAATGCGCATACATTGCTTGTTTCTGGGGTGAAAAGTGTGTCGTTGTATCAACCATCACCGGTGCCATATACAAGCAACTACCAGGTGCTGCATTCTCATCATTTTCAGTATATTGAACAAGCAACTACCGAAAGAAATGGGGCATGTTCCTAAGGGCATCAATGTATTTTCTTACATTATAACTAGGTGGATTTGTATTGTTGGAAAAAACATGGAGAAATTCTTTTGTTTTAGATGCGAGCGAAACATGATATAACAAGGTTTCATTTGCTCAGGTTAATCCTGTTATTGTACATTAGTGCTATTTGTTTACATGTTTTTGTTTGGCGTCAAAACTTGACAAGTTCCTTTTTACGGTTGATTTTGTATTTATCTAGCATATAGTTTGTGGAATCTTATTCGTGCCGGAGGCATGACACAAACCATAGTAAGGACTGATTTTGCAGGTGCCACGCTGTGATTTTGCTGCAGCAGCAAAAAAAAAATATAATTTTTTTTTCGATTATATTAATTTGCAACGGTTTGAAACCGTTGCAACAAAACAGATTTCTTTTTTTTTTTGAATTTTGTTTTAACTGCCAACGGCTTACAACCGTGGTTGCAGCTTGCCACGGCTAGGAACCGTGGGCGTTCTTCATCAGTTGCTACGGCTTAAAACCGTGGTCATGAATTGACACGGCTAAAAACCGTTGCTATCACGTTTGCCACGGTTTATTTCTCACTGTTTAGCCACGGCTTAAAATCGTGGCCAGGGTTAGCCACGGCTTAAAACCGTTGCTACCTTGTTAGACACGGTTTAAAACCGTTGCTATTATACACACTTTATCACGTCTTAAAACCGTGGCTATTTTTGCCACGGCTAAAAATCGTTGCTATTGTTCTTGCAACGGTTTAGAACCGTGGCTAAATGCTGAAAATCACCACCCCTATTCAAGCATAAAACCGTTGCTACAATGTTTAGCAACGGTTTATAGCCGTTACAAGGAATTTCGCGACGCCTCTGTAGCCCACGGCTCTTAGCCGTGACAATGGGTTATGCCCACGGTATAGAACCGTTGCTAATGGGGGTTTTTGGTGTAGTGGGTGGGGGGGGTAGACTGATTTTAATCAGGCATATCTTGTGCTCTATGTTGGTGTATACTATTGCAGCGACGTATCTCCTAGTGAAAGTATTGGAAAATATCCATAGGGCCAATGCAGATTTATTTTTGTGTGACCATGAGGGTAGGCAGAAGAAACACTGGGTTGCTTGGATTCGTCATAGTGTACTCACAGAAGAAGGCGGCTTGGGGGTGAGAGAACTTGATGGTGTGCTGACTGCTTTTAGAATCAAAGCTTTGTTGAACCTAGTGAGCGCTAACTCCTTGTGGGCGGTGTTCATGAAAAGGAAATGCCTACGTGAAGGGATCACTATTAGAAATCACGTCACTAAAGTTGGTAGGTCTCCTTTCATGAAAAAATTATTTTGTTTTAATTCCTTTATGGTAGATCACTGCACCTGGAAGATAGGTAGAGGTTATCAGCTTCTTTGGCGAAAATTGGGCTCTTGGTGAGTATTTCCACCGTACTGGTTGGGCAGAGTTTGAAGACAAGTGGTCTTCTTCGAGAGTTATCACTACACCAAAAGGCCTGTTTAGCTACACGGAGCTGGCCACGGCTCTAAACGGTTGGTTTATTTGCCACGGCCAAAAACCGTGGATATCGTGGCCAACAGCCTAAAACCGTGGCAATAAAAATAAGAAACTGTGGCTATAATCACTGCCCAAAAGCTGGCCATGGCTGTAAACCGTGGGTTCATTTGCCACGGCAAAAAACCGTGGCTATAATGGGAAACGGCCGTAAACCATTGCTAAACAAGAGTGTTTTGCACGTGCCGCCTGTGTGGTGGGAGGAGTTTCGCGCTTTGGCGAAAAAAATTGGGGAAAATAAAAGAGTTTGCGCGGTCATTGCGAGGACAGATTTTTGACCTATTGGCGAAAAAGATTTTCGACCTATTGCGAAAAAAAATGGCGCAGAGGAGAGATCGAGGAGATTGAAAATCAGAGTCAAAGAGAGGATTGGCGCAGAGGAGAGATCGAGGAGCTAGAAAATCAGAGTCAGAGAGAGGTTTGGCGTAGAGGAGAGATCGAGGAGCTTGAAAATCAGAGTCAGAGAGAGCTTGAAAATTTCACCGTTTGGTTTCGCCTCCTTCCATTTTCATTTTAGGGTTCCATTTTCATTTCTGGCCATTTGCTGTTGAATTTACACATAAATTTTCAAAATAACAATTCACACTCATTAAAAAGTAATTTTGGTTCATTCTATTATTGTATTCGTGGCGGTCAAATGCAATCTTGAATGTGAATATCGCAAATCCCAGGTTAGTTTTATTGCGTGAACAAGGAAATAAAACCTTACCTTGCATTTTCCCTTTGCAAATGCCAAAGGCATTGGGGAAAAACTAGTAATATATGTTCTTTTCTTTTATGGCCATGCAGGTTAATATGTTTTTGTTTTTTTGCAACAACTGTAGAATGAAAACTGGTGATACTCCAGTGGTGAAAATTTTGCATGTGATCTTTGTTTAATAACCTATTGATTAATCTTTAACATTGTCGTTTATCCTAGAAACACTACAGAAAGAATGTGAGATATAGAGGGAGAGAAATGCGTTAAGTTAGATGACCTTTAACCACATGTTTTGTAAAACAAACTTTCTACTAGGGAAGGGCAAAGAATATTTCAGCGCAAAACAAAAGAACATTCTCATCTCATTTTTAACTCACGATGAAGGAAGGTAGTAAAAAATGCTTACATTGACATCGCTATCATTTACAGCAGAATCTCCTTTCCATTTTACTCTTTGGTTGGATGGTAACTTCCCAGACCTTTGAGCCTCAAAAAACAATAGACTCTTCTTAAGGGTTGTTCCATAGCTGATTGATGCGACTCCTTGAATCAATAATAGAATACAAATGAATAACTCCCACAAAAAATGCTTCATAATCGTCAAAGACATGGATGTTAAGTGAAAGCAATAATAAGAAACTTGTAAGACAAATTATGTGTCTAAACTCTGACCATATTTATAAACAGAACACTGAAATACCAAATGGAAAACCAAACCATGCCTTAACAAATTCTCCTATATTTGAGTAGCCCAGGTTCTATATTTGACAGGCAAGTTATCGCCTTCTTCATGATGTTTGTTAGCTATACAACTTATCACACTGGTTTTGTCGTGTTGGCAGTCAGCAACAACTGCTGCTTACACAAGCTGCAAGCAGCAACAGGCCAGGAAACTAAAACTAAAACTGCAGGGATTAGAATAACAAAATGGACTAGGGAGCAGGGATTACATGTTTATTCTGTTCTATAATCTGCCAAAAGTTAAAAACAAGTTGCAGAGTATCAGATATCCAAATAATATGATACATGCTCTGCATTATTTTATTTTCTGCATTTTTATTTATGAAAATATATATCACAATAAATCAAAAAAGTTCAGATGACCTAAGAATATCGAAGATACTTGTGCATATGTACAACTTTGTGTTAGTCTAAAGGTTCCAGAATCCCTAAGTTATTGATTATTCCATGAGTATACTAAATATATGCATATAGTATAAAGGTTCTTTTTTTTTTCCTTTTCTTCTAGCTTATATTCACTATTGATATTCTTTTCATGTACTATGAATATGAAAAGTCTCATAAACCTGAAGACTTTAAGTTACCTTGGTGATAGTAGAACCTAGATGGCATTGCGCACCCACTAACTTCAGTTCGTTAGGATGTGCCTTCACTTCATCTATAAACCATTGCAGCTTCTCATTTCTGATGCCAAACTTTGAGCATAATATTAACCTTCTTTTCAGCAATTCTGGATGCGGCAATAATATTCTCCAAATCAAATTCACTATCCACATTAACAAAAACCCCTTCTTTTGTAGTTACTTGATGTATATTATATAAGGCCATTTAAAAAATGATTGAAAAAAAAAAAACATAATGGAAGAGGATGTAAATATTAGTAGGTTAATGGCTTTACAGCTAATGCTTTTGAGTAATCACTATAACCTACTGACTATTTAAGATGTATTAGACTTTTCCCTTTTTTAATTTTCCCTCTTTAGGATTTCAACTTGGTTGATGCATAGTTCTAGGACACATTTTGGACAAAATTTGAAAGAGTTTTGCATTCTGTTGAATTTGTTGATATTTTTGGTCAAGCATTAATAATGTCTAACATAATAGAAAACGGTTTGTCTTGATACGAAAAATCTTTTTGGTTGGAAAATGTTTTATTGTCTTCAGTCTTCACCATTATCTTGTTTCACTTCACCCATTTCTGTGCAATTTATTTGTTTGCCCCCTAAAACTAAAATAGATTCATTTTCCTGTTGTAGGATAATTGCCTTGCGGAAAGCAGAGAAGGAGGAAGAGAGAAAAGCAAGGGAGAAGATCCGTCAGAAACTCGAAAAGGATAAGGTATATGTTGAATTCTCAACTTATCTTTTATTGAGGTAGGATTTAAGAATAATTTGTTTAAGTTCATACTTCATAAACACATTTAATGAGGCTGAGAATTCTTATTTTATGTTGAATTCTTATTATTGTTATTACTAATATTATTTTTTTGGGTGGCCTTCTTTTACTAGAGCATATATCTAGTATGGACTGTATAGTAGACCTTATACATGACAATTTTTCTGTTTTTCAAAAACTCCCTTGAGATTGGTCTGCTAAAATAGTAAGCAACTTTACATTAAACTTAAATCCTAGGAAAAATTAAGCTATGAAGCATGTAACCCTTTGAACATTGCCCAGTAATATTGAAACCTAACTTGTCGAACCAATCTCACACAATCTTCAAGGAGCAAAAATTACAATTACACAACTGGACTCCTCAAGATATTAAATCTCTGATGAACTGAAACTGATTGGAAAGATGGAGGTAGTGTCAATAAAAGCATATCTTTATTTCTATTTGTTTTCTCAAAACAATTCTAAGAACAATTCTTGGATGAACACCTCGTTATACTAGCGGTAACCTAGTATCGGCACCGTTCTCTTGAACTGTTCAAAGAATTATCTTCAAATGATTATTATTATTCTTGTCTATTTTTATCTGTGTGTTTTACTATTTCTGTATGTTTTTTCTCCTGTGTTCAACTATCTGTTCTAGACTGTAAGTTTAGTTTATTTTCTGAAACCTAGTAGTCTTGGGTGCAAAATTGGTATCAGATGAACTGAAACTGATTGGAAAGATGGAGGTAGTGTCAATAAAAGCATATCTTTATTTCTATTTGTTTTCTCAAAACAATTCTAAGAACAATTATTGGATGAACACCTCGTTATACTAGCGGCAACCTAGTATCGACACCGTTCTCTTGAACTGTTCAAAGAATTATCTTCAAATGATTATTGTTATTCTTGTCTATTTTTATCTGTGTGTTTTACTATTTCTATAAATGTAGTGTCTTCTTTTTGTTTGATAATGGTTAATATCTATATTGTCATTGATAGAAATGGGTAGTACTCGCGGCAATCTCTCCACCAATGATGTCACTTCATCTACAAATGATGACAGTGAAGTTAAAAAGACCATACATTGTAAAGCTTGTTGAAACCCTTGTGCCCATCAAATTCAAGGGTTGGCACCATGTTACTGACAACTACAAAGAGGATGTGTGGAATGGCCTCAAGCTGAGATTTTACATCATTGATTTTCATAATGTCTTATTTTATTGTCAATTTATATCTCAATGGCTTATTTGCAGCGTGAATACGACATCCCAAATTATGTGAAAAGGAGTGTGCATTTGAAAATGCCTGAATATTTTAGAAGGTTCAAGGCAGATCTTAGGAAGGATTATTTGGATAAGTATCCTACCATTGAGGAACAAGAGAAGCATGTTCCAAATGGTGTAAGAGAGGAGGATTGGAAGGAGTTGTTCACTATGAGAGCACCCCTGAAGCGAAGGCAATTAGAGCCCAAAATGCCAAAAACAAAAAGGCTTCAAAGTATGTATGGGGGGTGGCCAAAAGAGTGCTGCAGAAGTAGAGTATGAAATGGTAATTGAGTTTCTAGCAACTAGTACAATAATAACCATTTAACTATATAGGCTGAGACTAATCTTTCAAGTATATAGGTTGAGAAGAACCCTGATGGGAAACCAGTCACACACACTGATATATGGATTGCTTGTTACACGGGAAAGGATTGAAAACCCACGCATGGTGCTGAACTATATATGGTATGTGCCCAATGATGCCTTTTATACACAATTCTTAATTTACTTTGTAGTTGTTTGAATATTATTTGTGTCCTGATTTATTTTATTTTTTCAATCTTTTGAAGGAACAAGTTAAAGCAAAAAAGACCGCCTTGCAAGAATCTTCAACCCAGGGTACCACTGACCTCACTATTGATAATGATCCTCTAAGCCAAGTGTTTGGCCAAGAAGAAAGGGGACGTGTTCGTTGTGTTGGAACCACCGTCTCTAAAAGGAAATATGATGCTTCACTTCCAGCTCGTTCATTGCTTTTGGATAAAACATTGGAAGTAAAAAAATTTAGCGAAAAATATGATAGATTGGAAGAAAATGTTCAATGGATACGAGAGAGACTTGAAAATGAAACTTATGAGAGACCATCAACAAGTGAGGGAACACAAGGAGGGACACAAATAACTGAAGATACACCTTCATCCCGTACACAATCTACAAGGCAACCAGAAAATCCATTACCTCCATCTCCATTACCACCATCTCCATTACCACCATCTTCTCAAGGTATTGCGAGGTTTCCTTCTCCAAGAAATCTTGTTCTTTCAGTGTCAAGGACTTACAAAGTTTGTGATTGGCATAAGAATGTAATTGCGATAGCAAAAGAGGTTGTAGATCCTATCCATTGATTCTCTTGCGATTGCCATGGATCATTGAACCCTGCAACAGAGATCAGACTTTCCTTATGCTTCAAATATTTGAATGAGGTGAAACTTTACAAGAGTGATCTAAAAGGAGACATGATGGGGGATTTGGACGTTGGTGATTTCTTCGTATGGTGTAAAAATCATGTGGAACTTGATGATTGTTAGTTACAACTACCTTGGTAGTTACAACCTTGAACGATATCCTTGATGCTTGCTATTTTTGTGGACTTGCATGCAATACTGTAGTACATTGCCGGTCCCAAGCCCGGATAAAGGAGGAGGGATGAGGGTATGTTTACCTTTATCAATTTTTGTGTTAAGTTTCATGATATTTTTTTCATTGTGATATGGTTATCTGGTTCTTATATATATATTAAATTTTCTGATGTGCAGGTGGCTATTTTCATCGTCTTAGTGATCTATCTTATGGAGTCGACTTGCAATATATTAGGTGGATGGGTATACTGCAGGTATGTGTTGATAGACTTTTTTTTTTTCAAATATGTGAATTTATCAAATGAATACTTTGATATTCTTTCCTTTTGTTTCTGTATAGTGGCATCATAGCAAATCTGACACATGTATTTTCTTTTTCTTTTTGGCAGGAAACACTCTTTTATAGAGTTCCTCCTGGTGCTATGGAAGTTTATAGAAAATCTGTAGAGGAATTTTGGTCTCAGTTCGAGGTAATGATTTTGCATTCTTACCTGTTTTTTCAAATGATATGTCTTGGTAGCATGATGGATGTACCAGGAGATGTACTCTTTCAAAAGGAATTGCATTCCACTTTCTTTTCATTTAATCCGATGGAATTGATATTTGATCTAAAAAAAAATTGGGGACACATTCCATGTTTCTAGGGAAAAGGCCTTCCAATAGCTTGGATGTTGGTCCAATTCCAACAAAGCGTGTCCGCACGGCTGCAAGGCCACGGGTTGTAAGTCCCTATGGTTCTGGAGCTCCTGGGGGTATGCAGATACCAAGCAAAACTAACGCTTCTAGTGGAGATACTAATTCTTTCCAGGATGACCAGAGCACTGCCCATGGTGGATCCCAGATCAGGAGAATGGATGTGGAGTCAACAGGAGAATATGGAAAGCAGCTACCTCTTGACTATACTGAAGTATCTATGAAACATAAAAAGAAGAAAAAGACTAAGCACCCACTGTATAAGAACAACTCAACAGAAACTGGAGGCTTTGTTGCTGGCAAAGTATGGTCATTTCCTCAGCATCCTTTTTTCATGCTGTTACTCTTTATGGTTGCCTAAATCCTATCTGATTGCAGGGTTCTGCATATGGGCAAAGATGGCAGCATGATTCCGTTCCAAATGAACAGGTAATTTTTGTTTGTTTGCTTGCTTGCTAGCTATATGGTTCAGATGCTTTCTAATTAATCAAAAAGTCTACATGGATACCAGACTGTGAACTTCAGTTGAAATGAGTAAACTTAGTCTGATATGTTGTTATAAGACTCAATATTTCCCTTATGTTTAATGATTTTCTGTAACAATAATTTATAGTTGATATTGTCTACTATATGATGGGGTGGATAGCGCTGAAGACTTAGGGTCTTCACAACCTTATCCATCAACACTACCTGGTATTCCTAAGGTATGCTGCCTGGTTTTCTATTGTTATGGATTTGCTCTTTACAGTTGAACTTGACATTTTCACCAATCTGATATGTTTCTGTGGCAAACATCATCAGGGTAGCGCAAGACAATTGTTTCAACATTTGCAAGGTCCGATGGAAGAAGATACATTGAAGTCCCATTTTGAGAAAATCATTTTTATTGGGCAGAAGCTGAATTCTCATAGGAGTCAGGTTTGTTTCTTGGTTACATAATATGTCAATTTTATTTAAGTATAATTGATGTCCCATTTTGTTTCAGCTACCAAAATATCGTCATACTTGCAAACAAGATAACCGAACCCAAATGAATACTTTTAGTGTTCATTGTATCATATCATATTTCTTGTCATATGGGTAAACTAGTGTACTATCCGTGCCATTGGCACAGCCGCACACTTTCCATGTAGTGTGTAACTGTGTATCCGTGTCTTCGGTATAGCTACCATTGTTCGTGCCTTTGCACAACCACTGTGGCACATGCTTGTTGGGATGTTTGTAACAAGAGTAATAATATGATCAGATTTTGAAAAAGTTTACTTTGTTCTTTCATAGTTTGTCAAAATATAAGTCATCTGAAAATTTTATGTTAAGTTATTTTTTGTTGGTGAGTTGGTTGTTGTTGGATTAGATCGTCTTGTCTCATTTTCATATGAATATTAATCTATTTGCTGATTTGAAGAATTGAGAAAAACTTAAGAATATTAAATGCATTAAATAAAATACAGTATGTAATGAGTTCTTAAAAAAAAAAAAAGAGGATTATATAGCTCCTCCTCCCCACTCTAGAGGTTTGGGTCTATTGGAAATAGAGAACAGAAATAGACCCATTGTAATACTTGCAAGAAAATTTGAGACGCACAAAAAAATACCCACAAAACCAAAATTTGATCCAAAGTATCGACCTGAGGACAATGTTGTTATGCTTGAAGTTTATTTATCTCAGTCCATCTCCGTGTTATTGAAAATTTCTTAAATCATCTTTTATTCTACAGCATCTACCCTGTTCAAAATGCTTCTCAAGTATCGACCTGAGGACAAAGCTGAGAAGAAGGAAAGACTTCTGAAAAGAGCCCAAGCTAAGACTGAAGGAAAGAATGTTGAGGCGAAGAAGCCTATTGTTGTGAAGTATGGGCTAAACCACGTGACTTATCTCATTGAGCAGGTGTGCCTTCTCTGTAGGCCGTATTGTTAATTAACCATTAATTATTGTAGATTTGTTACTCAAACTGCACCGTGCTTGCATGCTATACAGAATAAGGCTAAACTGGTTGTTATTGCACATGATGTAGACCCAATAGAGTTGGTTGTTTGGTTGCCAGCATTGTGCAGAAAGATGGAGATCCCATACTGTATTGTTAAGGGAAAGGCACGCTTGGGAGCGGTAATATTTATCAGCAGTCACTGGCTAGACAGCCTGTTTTGTTGACCATGCTTAGGATTCAATGTTAATTTCATTTTGCCTATTTTTATACAGATTGTCCATCAGAAAACTGCCGCTGCTTTGTGTTTGACTTCAGTTAAAAACGAGAATAAGTTGGAATTCAGCAGGATTCTAGAGGCTATCAAGGTATGCTAATATCTAGATTGGTATTGTCTGACATTAAGCAATGGAAACTTTACTATTGAGCATGGTATGTACTCAAGTCTTATAATCTCTCAGTGTTTGGAGACTTGCTCATAAGGGTGATATTGTTTTGAAAAATGCCTAGTAAATTTTTCAAAATTTAAATGAGTGTTCAGTTCTTTTACATTTACCTGCTCCATAGTACATACAATCCTACATTTTTTTAGTCTTTAAATGCCTCTGCTGAGATTGTTGAATCAGGTTGTAGCTGTGATGCAGACAAGCTGTTGTGCATGGAACATATGAAGGATTTTCCTTTTCCCATTTCATATTACTTACTGTCTTTAAAATATATGGAAGATAATGGGTATTGTACCAACCAACCAGGTACATGTTTTACTCCTGCAGATCATCTATTGAAGTACTCGGTTATAATTTCTTCATTTAACCTAATTATTTGACTTTTCTACTGCAGATTTTGTAAGTGAAACAATTGACAGAGGTACATGGGGGATAGTTGCTGAAATTCAAGGAAACAATTGCATTGTAAGTGAAAACTCGACACTTCTTATCGGATTGCAATTCAAATGCAAGCAATAATTTTAAAGTCTACACTACAACAAAAGGCCTGTTTAGCTACACGGAGCTGGCCACGGTTCTAAACCGTTTGTTTATTTGCCACGGCCAAAAACCGTGGATATAGTGCCCAACGGCCTAGAACCGTGTCTTTAAAAATAACAAACCGTGGTGCCCAAAAGCTGGCCACATTTGTAAACCGTGGGTTCATTTTCCACGGCTAAAAACCGTGGCTATAATTGGCAACGGCCAAAAACCGTTGCAAAATAAGTGTGTTTTGCACGTGACGCCGCCCGTGTGGAGAGAGGAGTTTCGCGCTTTGGCGAAAACTGGTTTCTCGCTTTGGCGAAAAAAATTGGGGAGAATAAAACATTTTGCGCAGTCATTACGAAAAAAAATTTCGACCTATTGCGAAAAAAATCAGAGTCAGAGAGATCGAGGAGCAGAGGAGAGATCGAGGAGCTTGAAAATCAGAGTCAAAGAGAGGTTTGGCGCAGAGGAGAGATCGAGGAGCTTGAAAATTTCACAGTTTGGTTTCGCCTCCTTCCATTTTCATTTTAGGGTTCCTTAGAAAATCAGAGTCAAAGGGTTCATTTTAGGGTTTCTTTAAGGATTCCAAAGGGTTGAAGTTTAAGTTCAAATATCAACGTCAAAGGATTTTTTGAGGTTGTGTCAGAATTAGGAATGTTTAGAGGATCAGTAGTTGTAAATGCCATTGGAAACCCATACTTCACGTTGTCTCCAGAGTCGTAGTACCCGCCAAAAAGATCAATCTGCTCAAGATTAATCCACATTAACACCCATAAATTTATCAGTAGAACTATTGGTTCCGACCGACATTTGCTGTTGAATTTACACATAAATTTTCAAAATAACAATTCACACTCATTAAAAGGTAATTTTGGTTCATTCTATTACTGTATTCGTGGCGGTCAAATGCAATCTTGAATGTGAATATCGCAAATCCCAGGTTAGTTTTATTGCGTGAACAAGGAAATGAAACCTTACCTTGCATTTTCCCTTTGCAAATGCCAAAGGCATTGGGGAAAAACTAGTAATATATGTTCTTTTCTTTTATGGCCATGCAGGTTAATATGTTTTTTTATTTTTTTTTGCAACAACTGTAGAATGAAAACTGGTGATACTCCGGTGGTGAAAATTTTGCATGTGATCTTTGTTTAATAACCTATCGATTAATCTTTAACATTGTCGTTTATCCTAGAAACACTACATAAAGAATGTGAGATATAGAGGGAGAGAAATGCGTTAAGTTAGATGACCTTCAACCACATGTTTTGTAAAACAAACTTTCTACTAGGGAAGGGCAAAGAATATTTCAGCGCAAAACAAAAGAACATTCTCATCTCAGTTATAACTCACGATGAAGGAAGGTAGTAAAAAATGCTTACATTGACATCGCTATCATTTACAGCAGAATCTCCTCTCCATTTTACTCTTTGGTTGGATGGTAACTTCCCAGACCTCTGAGCCTCAAAATACAATAGACTCTTCTTAAGGGCTATTCCATAGCTGATTGATGCGACTCCTTGAATCAATAATAGTAGACCTTATAGAAGGACTCCTAGAAGGACTGTATAGTAGACCTTCTTTATTTCTATTTGTTTTCTCAAAACAATTCTAAGAACAATTCTTGGATGAACACCTCGTTATACTAGCGGTAACCTAGTATCGGCACCGTTCTCTTGAACTGTTCAAAGAATTATCTTCAAATGATTATTGTTATTCTTGTCTATTTTTATCTGTGTGTTTTACTATTTATGTATGTTCTTTCTCCTGTGTTCAACTATCTGTTCTAGACTGTAAGTTTAGTTTGCTTTCTGAAACCTAGTAGTCTTGGGTGCAAAATTGGTATCAGATGAACTGAAACTGATTGGAAAGATGGAGGTAGTGTCAATAAAAGCATATCTTTATTTCTATTTGTTTTCTCAAAACAATTCTAAGAACAATTCTTGGATGAACATTTCGTTATACTAGCGGTAACCTAGTATCGACACAGTTCTCTTGAACTGTTCAAAGAATTATCTTCAAATGATTATTGTTATTCTTGTCTATTTTTATCTGTGTGTTTTACTATTTCTATAAATGTAGTGTATATAGTTGTTTCTTATTTCTTTTTGTTTGATAATGGTTAATATCTATAATGTCATTGATAGAAATGGGTAGTACTCGCGGCAATCTCTCCACCAATGATGTCACTACATCTACAAATGATGATAGTGAAGTTAAAAAGACCATACAGTTCAATGTCCATGGTTTAGCAGTTGGACCTGGTGCTAGAAATTTCAATAAACACATTGGAATGCTTGTTGAAACCCTTGTGCCCATCAAATTCAAGGGTTGGCACCATGTTACTGACAACTACAAAGAGGATGTGTGGAATGGCCTCAAGGTGAGATTTTACATCATTGATTTTCATAATGTCTTATTTTATTGTCAACTTATATCTCAATGGCTTATTTGCAGCGTGATTACGACATCCCAAATTATGTGAAAAGGAGTGTGCATTTGAAAATGCCTGAATATTTTAGAAGGTTCAAGGCAGATCTTAGGAAGGATTATTTGGATAAGTATCCTACCATTGAGGAACAAGACAAGCATGTTCCAAATGGTGTAAGAGAGGAGGATTGGAAGGAGTTTGTTCGCTATGAGAGCACCCCTGAAGCGAAGGCAATTAGAGACCAAAATGCCAAAAACAAAAAGGCTTCAAAGTATGTATGGGGGGTGGCCAAAAGAGTGCTGCAGAAGTAGAGTATGAAATGGTAATTGAGTTTCTAGCTACTAGTACAATAATAACCATTTAACTATATAGGCTGAGACTAATCTTTCAAGTATATAGGTTGAGAAGAACCCTGATGGGGAACCAGTCACACGCACTGATATATGGATTGCTTGTCACACGGGAAAGGATGGAAAACCCACGCATGGTGCTGAACTATATATGGTTTGTGCCCAATGATGTCTTTTATACACAATTCTTAATTTACTTTGTAGTTGTTTGAATATTATTTGTGTCCTGATTTATTTTATTTTTTCATTATTTTGAAGGAACAAGTTAAAGCAAAAAAGGTCGCCTTGCAAGAATCTTCAACCCAGGGTACCACTGACCTCACTATTGATAATGATCCTCTAAGCCAAGTGTTTGGCCAAGAAGAAAGGGGACGTGTTCGTTGTGTTGGAACCATTGTCTCTAAAAGGAAGTATGATGCTGCACTTCCCGCTCGTTCATTGCTTTTGGATAAAACATTGGAAGTAAAAAAATTTAGCGAAAAATATGATAGATTGGAAGAAAATGTTAGATGGATACGAGAGAGACTTGAAAATGAAAATTATGTGAGACCATCAACAAGTGAGGGGACACAAAGAACTGAAGATACACCTTCATCCCGTTTACAATCGACAAGGCAACCAGAAAATCCATTAACTCCATCTCCATTACCACCATCTTCTCAAGGTGTTGCGAGGTTTCCTTCTCCAAGCAATCTTGTTCCTTCAGTGTCAAGGACTTACAAAGTTTGTGATTGGCATAAGAATGTCATTGTGATAGCAATAGAGGTTGTAGATCCTATCCATCGATTCTCTTGCTATTGCCATGGATCATTGAACCCTGCAACAGAGATCAGACTTTCCTTAAGCTTCAAATATAGGACTGAGGTGAAACTTTACAAGAGTGATCCAAAAGGAGGCATGATGGGGGATTTGGACGTTGGTGATTTCTTCGTATGGTGTAAAAATCATGTGGAACTTGATGATTGATAGTTACAACTATGTTGGAAGCAATGTAATGGTGGCAGCAAAAGAGGAGCTGAGTAAAATACACTACGGGCACGTGATTGTTCATTTTAAGGTAAATTGCCCCCTTCTTTCATGGAGTCTACGCTCTGAATTAAAAAAAAGCAGGAAAAAGCTTATGAATTAATTCATTTGATCGTATATGCAGGATCACAAGGAAAGAATCTTGCATTGAACTATTTCAAAGTCAGGAAGCACAGCTGCAGAACCTGCTGCTCATGTCCATGCTTCCTAAGGATGATGCAGATGTAAGGGACTGCATTTTGGAGGTGAGAGCAGGTAATACATGAGCATCTTCTTTTCTATCTTAATTTATAAAAAACAAAAAAACAAACTTCTTCAGGACGCGCGTATGTTGAAAAATCAAGAAAAAGTATAATTGCATGTTTTCGTCGTGAGATTGTTCATGATCTCTGTTACCTATTTATAATATCTGTTTTTGTATGTTTGTTTTCGTTATAATCTCTGTTCATGATCATTCTTAGGTTTGGATTTGGTTGATGGGAAAAAAGCTTATTAGAAAATAGTTTTGATGGGAGTTTTTTTCTTATTTATTGGCATCCTCTAAGAAATTAATCACTAGAGTTTTTTGTGTTTCTCCATATCTGTTTTTTGCATTCAAGTTTGCCGAGCCCCAAGGTGGGGTAGGTGTTACGAGAGCTACAGTGAGGACCCTGCAATTGTTCGTTCCATTACAGAGATCATAACCGGATTGCAAGGAGACCTCCCACTGAATTCTCGAAAGGGTCTTCCTTATGTTAGTGGAAAGTATATACGCTCCTCTCATTTTCTTTTATATTATGTTTGTATGTGAGTTTGTAGCCTGTTCCTTAATTTGCTGTAGACGTAAAATTTTACCACATTTTTCTTTAATTTCCAATTAATTAGTTTTAAGGATTGTTCATATTTTGAGTGTTTGTCTCAGTTTAGTTTCAGAATTGGTTGTTCAGATTAGCTAATTGGTATGATCTGTGTGGGCTATGCAGGATCAAAATTATGTATAATCACTTCAATGAAGGATCGGGGCTCAAGGCTCCTCTAGTTGCTGATGATGTTTATGAGATCATCATGAAGGTAAAAATACTTGTAATTTCCATGTGTAGGAGAATTTATTTTATGTTTTTGTTGTATGCAATTCTGGACATTTGCTTCTTAGAGCGTGTACTGTGTTTTCCATCCACCATTTTGGGTATTATACAATACAATTGTGCTTTGAAATGATGTTACAGATTATTTGTGTTCTGATGAGTTTTACAGTTTCTATGTTGTAGTTGATTAATGATAAAGTGTTCATATACTAAACATATTCTCTGGTGAAACTAGAAGCATGTTCCACATTACTTATATTTTTCTTATGTCAGATTTTTTAAGAATGATTATTGTACTTTTGTTTGCATTAGAATGCTTCAATTTTGGACAGTGAAATCATTTATGACAGAGATTTTGATTATGATTACTTCGGGTTCAAAACACTTGAGATTTTGGAAATTGAAATCATTTATGCTTCAATCTCTAGTTATCTTCAATGACACTGAAGGAGTGTGCGTGTTGTTATTAGCAAATTAGCTGGAGGAATTGGTGTTTCTATTCATAATATTCGTGCTACAAGTAGTTACATTCGTGGTACCAATGGAACATCTAATGGTATTGTACCAATGCTACGTGTCTTCAATGACACTGCTCGTTATGTTGATCAAGGGGGAGGCAAGAGGAAAGGTAATGTGGTGTTTTTCTTTGCTTTTGATATGTAGTAAAATTCAGTTTGTTTGCAATGTTTGCCTTATTAGCTCTTGTTTTGTTCATGATATGTTTAGGTGCATTTGCTGTGTATTTGGAGCCATGGCATGCATATATCTTTGAGTTTTTAGATCTTAGGAAGAATCATGGAAAGGTAAGATTTGTTGTGTTTGGAATTAGTTCTTTTTTTTTTAATATATTTTTGGTTATTTTTTGTTCTAATTTAATCTTTCACTTGAGTCACCACTCTAATGCACATTATCATTGTTTTTTCTCAAATCATTGTAGGAAGAACACCGAGCTCGTGGGGAGGTTAAGAGGGAAGAAAGCGCGAATGGGGAGGTTAGGAGGGAAGAGGAACTGGTTTTGAACGATACCCAATTCTCGAAATTAGACGAGCTTCTTACACAAACTCAGTTGTACTCTCAATTCCTGCTGGAAAAAATGGATGACATAACATTTGTAAATTTTCAGATACCCATTTGTTCATTTTGGAGTCTGGTTTATGAAGTCAATTAATGTTTTTTTTTATTAATTTAATTCGATGTGTTCTCAGGAAACAGAGAATAAGAAGGAAGAGCCTGAGCCTGAGCCCGAGCTCGAGCCAACAAAGGGAAAGAAAGGGGGTCGAAAGAGGAAAGCCATCTCACAAACAGGCAGTGTAAGTTGTTTAAATCTCTTTGGAGAGATTATTTATTGGGGCAGAACATTTCTTTTGAATGAGTGTTGTTAATAATGTAGTTACTGCAAAAAACTGTGTTAGTTAAAGATTCCGCCTTATCAAATTTAATCATGTTTTAGTTCCCCTTGATGTGGTGAAATGACTGAAAGTAATATCTTTTATTTATGAGTGAGGCTAGGGAACCAGGTTTTGGGATTTTATCATTTTTTCGAGATTACCTGGTTGCAAAGTTTTCTAGCATTTTTGTTTATTTATATATGTGTTAATTCTACTTCATGTGAATTCATGTACTAAAACAATGATCTCGTATTGTTGCAATTTCTTATTCTGCTTGTAGAACTGGAAGATGTTTGATTAGAGGAACAAAACAAGTTTTAACTTTTCATGTTAGCAGTCTTAATGAAGTGTATCACATAATGTACATGATAGCTTATTCACGTTCTATGAAATGAACATGATACCAAACATGCTTTAAATACTGCATTGAATATGATTCTCAGTAGATGGCAATTTGGCAGTTACTTTCTATTGGGGCATTGAATATTGATGTTGTTGTGGTGATTGCTGTCTGAGGAAAGCCCAGAGAGCAGTTGCAGCAATGTTTCTAGGTCCCAAGAATGAAGAATGCCAATGGACCCCAATCTCACAGAGGAGGAAGGAGTTGCTAAAGCTGATGACTTGTGTACCCGCAGGGAATATGCAAGATGGCTAGTCAAATTGAACTGTATGCTGGAAAGGTGATAACAATTGTTAGTTGATTTTTTATATTGATACCCAACAAATCAAGCTGCTTAGGAAGTGTTGTGTTCTGATTAAGTAATTTATATTTCCACTTGGTGATTTTTGTTGCACAACTAGGAATCCGAAACATCGTTTTGTACCATCCATGTTACTTTCTGGGGGTGCGGATCAAGCATTTGATGATATCTGCATTGAAGATCCGGATTTTTGGTCTATACAAGGTGAGCCTGTGTACCAGTAGAACTCTAAAAAATTATTATTTTGGTAAGAATATGAACTTTTTCTTTCCCTTTTCTCGATAATAGTCCTTGCAGAGTCTGGTATTGTTCCGAGTAAGTTGTCGGACAATACCTCCAGTTTCCCTGATTATGATGGTCTTCAAGATAAAGGAAGTGTTAATTTTACATCTGAAAGGTACCCTATCATTCAGTGTATTTCCTTCTAGAGACCTGTTTGCTGTTTGTTTATTCAGCACTAACATTTACTGTTCTCTGTAGTTTATATTACTAGTAATAGATGATTGCTTATTATAATTAAAAATCATTTCTTGCATATCTTTAAGCAACCTTAAAATGCAGTGTGGTTCCAGCATTCAAGTCTGCAGCTGAAGATCTTTTGAGTTCATCTGGCCTTTCAGCACTGGAGCTGCTCGCAAAGGCACTTGCAAAGACAGCTGTAAGTGCTTTAAAATTTATTTTTTTCACAAATGAAATAAGAAAAATAAGAGTATTAACTTGAGGTGTGGCTTGTGCAGGGTTAAAATTTATCTTACAGCTGATGGGAAGGGTGTTGTGTTTGATGTGCCAGCTGAAAAGCTGGATGCATTTCTTGCAGGTATACTCATGTTGTATTTACATTATAGTTGCCTATTCTCCTCGTACATAATGTTTCTCTTTCTTTGTCCAACATTGTTATTCCCCTCTAACAGTCAGTTGACCTGATTCACATGTGAGGCATTCTTAATGTTTCAACTCTCTCTACACTTGATAAACAGGTCAGGAAAATGCCGCTGATGTGAGCATTAAAGTATTGAAAGGATTGCCTCAGTTACAAGAAAAAGACCAATCAGGTGGGGGGAAATATTAGGCCTAGCGAGAGGTAAGTTCATGGAAGAGCCTTGCAGTCCCCAGAGTTTACGACAATTCTGATTAAGTGAGGTCTATTGTTGTTTAGTTCTTAATACATCTAATGTTTAAAACCTTGCAGTCCCCAGAGTTTACGACAATTCTGGATATTTCAGGAAACAGTTAATGGAAGAGCGTGAACATGCTATTGAGTTTGAGGCAAGACGTGTAGCAAAGCTGCAGTTAGGACCTACACTGGAATTCTATAGTGTATCCAAGAAGTCACTGTAGGCTCTTTTCTTGATTTTTGTAGATGTTGAAGAAGTTGAGTAAGCAATTGAATGGAGAGGATTGGTCTTGGAACAACTTAAACACTTTATGCTGGGCCATAGGATCTATATCTGGATCCATTATGGAGGAGCAGGTACTTTTTTTCTTGGAGATCCAGATTTTATTTATTTTTAATGTCTGAGTAGCTTTATGCAAGGGCTTTTATCTGTAAAAAGGCGATGATATATTTTGTGTTCTCTGTACTGCATACAAACTTTTTTTGTATTTACTACATTAGTGGCAATATGATTTCGTCTTTACAGGTTGGTAATATGATTCAAGCAGAATCTGATCCCCAGAAGAGGGATGAATATCTGCAAAGGTTGATGGAACTCCCAAATCAGGTAAATTCTCCACTTGTACATATTTTAGGTGGTGAAGTAGAAAGTGAAAACTCTTAGGATTTTTTATATACTGAAACTCTTTACAAGGTACATATATTCCTATTTATAAAAAGAAAACCTTAAACGTAATGGGAAACAATGTTCTAGATGGAGTCCAATCAATTGTAGAAACAAATTTTCTTCTTTCCCAGGCGGTTAGAGAAATTGGCATTTATTTTATATAGCTAATCCTTTTGTGGTTGTTCTTCATGAATACATAACGTGTATCTTCTTTTAGTGACATGGTATACAATGTAAGGATGACAAGCATAATTTTTCCATTTCCTACTGCTTTTACCATGTATGATTGGCCTAGACGGTGTCCAATCCAATGTAGAAACTGACTTGTCTTCTTTCCCAGCACTAGCAGTCAGAGAGACTGATATTTGTTTTCATTTTCTAGCTATTCTTTTTGCCATTATACTTCATGTATACAAATTCGATGATTATAGTGTTTATTCTATTGGATTATTTAACTCCGGAAGTTGCATCTGATCAAGGCAGAAGTTGATGATAGGGTATATGATGATAGTCAAGTCTAGGGATAGGGTATATGATGATAGTAGTCTGATAGACCTCCTGTCAGATATACTTACACAAGGAAGAGATTTAAATCAGCAAAACAGTGAGGATCTTTTGAAGAATACAAGAGCATGCAAGTAATGCTATGTTTGCAAGTCTGGATGGTATTCTGCAAGTTTGGGTTGGTTAGCAGGTCTATTAGCAAGTCTACAAGTGGTTAGCAAGTCTGTTAGCAAGCTTGGAAATCTGGGGGGTTATCTGTTAGCAAGTTAGCAAGTCTGGAAGTCTGGATGGTTACACAAAACTGTTGTGGCAGTGTTGCTATATCAAATGCAGTGTTGTCTTGTGCTTTATGGAGAATTATAAAGGCATTAGGAACTTTTAGGAACTGATATAAGTAGGGGAGTCTGTAACAGAAAGCATTGATTCATTTTTGTAAACACATTGTACAAGTGAGCATTCTGCTCAGTAAGGAGATTGGCAATCCCGAATTGTGCCTAATACATTCTAGTCTATCAGACCATTGTAACCTTTACATTCCAATCAAATAAATCTTTCCTTCCTGTGAATTCTTTGTCTTCCCTTTCTGTGATTCTCTTGATAATGCTTGATTGCTGAAACTGCAATATCATCTTCCAGTATTCTCTGTGATTGCATTATCAGTTTGAAATTGGATTGTTTCAATTCTGCACAACACCAGGAGAAGGAGTCAGATCATATCATAGTCATCTTTAATTAGTTGGCTCAGTGGCAACATTAGGCATTATGTTGCCATTTCCATGTTTTTTTTTTATCAAATTCTTGAAACTGGACCCATTTATAACTTTGTGATTTCTCTTTACTAACAGACCTAATAAGATGATAGACTCTTAGTTTGCTTCTACCACCAACTATTGCTAAATTATAGATGCAGTCACACCTAACAGGTCACATTTGAGATGTTGCAGCTATTATTAATTAGATGAAAAATAATATTATTGATTTCGAAATATGTGCTGCTTTGCTTACAAATCCAATTTTGGGTAATTTTCAGTGGCGGCCAATTGTTCTACCAGACAACTACATAGAGCATGCTTCGGCAAATGAACAACTGACTCTTGCAGGCTTGACTGGATATCACAAAGCTGCAACAACATTGAACCTGCTAGGCCGTACCCGTGATGCCCTCTCACTGATGCACTGAAAAGTTGCGTTGGTTGCTAGTAATTGTTGTCGAACAGGAACGATTAAGCACTTGTAGGAAGACTTTTATCCCATTCAAAGCATTCCAAGGCTATATGGTTTCTCTATCACTAGCCACAGCTCTCACCCGTGTCGTTTCCATGCTGTAAGGTTTTTGTTGCTCCTAGTCCTTTCCTATCATTCAGTGATCCTTTTCCTTCAAAACAAATGCTACAAATTTTTTTTTATTCTTGTTAGTTCAGATAGCGCAAAAGTAGAAATCTATGAGAGGGAAAATCAAAGAAAAACTTGTAAATAGTTTCTTTGTAACTGAATTAAAATTGTACATGCTCTATATCTTTGAATGTCAATTCCATTTATGGAATAAATAGTCCCTTGTCATGTGGATGCATTACTATGAACAATGAAATATTATTTGCATTTTCTCTACTTGTTGTAGGCACTGTTGTAGTCAATAAATTGTATTTGCATTTTGAAATAAATAGTCAATTCATATGATATGATAGCAAGTGATTTCAATCCAGTACTGTTGTTGTTCATATAATTGTAGAACCATTCTAAACCGTCCATATTTTACACAAATCTGTTGATTTATGCTTCTGAAGTCCACTCTACTAAATTGTTCTATTTGCAGGTGGCATGAATGGTTCCAGGCACTGTTGCTGGCGGATCTGCTGCGAGGCAAGATGCAGCTAGACGTATACATGCTGTCTGGGTACTGCAGGGTGTGGTGTGCTGCTTGGTGTGGGAATGCGAGTGTTGGGTGGTGCTGCAGAAGCGAGGCTGCGGATTGAGCAGGGTGGTGCACTAACTCCACAATAGAGTTGCTAACTCTGTTTTTATTTTTGTTATTTCTTTATGCTTATGTGCTTGTTTTAACTGATTGTTAGTGGGCTTTTAGTCTTCAAGTCTTGTTAGCCAGCTTGTGGCTGGGGTTGCGGTAATTTAGATTGGGCAAGGTTTTTTGTCCATTTTTGTTTGGTTTTTATACGGGTAAAGTCGTAATGTACCCCCGTTTTGATTGTAAATCAACTTTTTGGATAAGTAATAAAGGTCTGGCATCCCATAGTTGCCCCTCCCCACTGGAGGTTTAACAAAAAAAAAAAAAAAAAAAAAGGTGTGGCTGTGATTTTGCTGCAACAGCAAAAAAAATTTAATTTTTTTTTGTATTATATTATTTTGCAACGGTTTCAAACCCTTGCAACAAACCAGATTTTTTTTTTTTTTGAATTTTGTTTTGAATGGCCACGGCTTAAAATCGTGGTAATACAAGATTGCCACGGCTTAAAACCGTGGTAATACAAGATTGCCACGGCTTAAAACCGTGGTACTTTATTCTTGCCACGGCTTACAACCGTGGCCATCATTTACAACGGCTGAAACCCGTGGCCATAACTTGCCACGGCTTAAAACCGTTGCTAAAATTGTTGCAACGGCTGAACACCGTGGCCACTACTTGCCACGGTTTAAAACCGTGGCCAGTACTTGCCACGGCTTAAAACCGTGGCTAAAACTTTGGCAACGGCTTAGAACCGTGGCTAAAGCATCAACCGTCCTCGAGCATAAAACCGTTGCTAATATGTGTTGCCACAGTTCTAAGCCGTCAATGATGATTTCGAGACGCCTGTACTGCCCACAGCTCTAAGCCGTGACAAATGGTTACCCCCACGGTCCCAAACCGTTGCTGATGGGTATTTTTGGTGTAGTGCTAGTTCACATTTTTCATAAAATACCATGAGAATCATGGAGTGACTATTATGAAACCTTGTAGTTTGAATTGTAAAGTAAACTTTTGTGAATATTGGTGAATTAGTTATTATAGTTATGTTTCTGTTGCTCATTTCGGTTATTTTCTGGCAGTGTGTTACGGCCATGGGGATGGAACATACAATGGTGGCACTTGTTGACGTCAAAGGACAGGTACTACATTGTCTTTTTTCTCCAGACAGTGTTTGTACAAAATTTAATATTGTTGACGTCAAATGTAGAAAGAGTTCAGTGTCAATCCACATTGCGCACATACATGTTTTTGTCATCTAGGACAACTCCAGCACTGAACCCTGGCATCCTGTGATGACCATCAAAAGAAGCCGAGAACACTCCAGCACTATTTTTGTCACTATTTTTGCGCACTGCTTTTGATTATGTAAAAAAGTTACCTTTTTTTGTTTATATGATTTTTTGAACTATGGGGTTCTGGGTTTTTATTGGTATTTGAATATTTAGGTGTTATCTAGCATTTCAATTGATTGCTAACTATCTTTGTATAATTTGTAGAAGGAGGGCTTGGGTTCTTCATGGGTATGCTTCTTGGGGCATTGGATAGTCCTCTGATGCAAGAACAAATGACTGCAAAAAAACAATTTGTTCATGAAGCCAAGCAAATGGGAAGAAGGAGCTATAGCTCTTCTAAGACATTTGCAGTGATTGGTTTGATATTTTCAGCTGCTGAATGTGCAGTAGAGAAGGTATATGAGAGAAATCAATTTGTGTTATGGTAATTTTCTTACATTATAACTAGGTGGATTTGTATTGTTGGAAAAAACATAGAGAAATTCGTTTGTTTTAGATGCGAGCGAAACATGATATAACAAGGTTCCATTTATTCAGGTTAATCCTGTTATTGTACATTAGTGCTATTTGTTTACATGTTTTTGTTTGGCGTCAAAACTTGACAAGTTCCTTTTTATGGTTGATTTTGTATTTATCTAGCATATAGTTTGTGGAATCCTATTCGTGCCGGAGGCATGACACAAACCTTAGTAAGGACTGATTTTGCAGGTGTGGGGCTGTGATTTTGCTGCAGCAAAAAAATATATAATTTTTTTTATTATTATATTAATTTGCAACGGTTTCAACCCATCGCAACAAACCAGATTTCTTTTTTTTTTGAATTTTGTTTTAACTGCCAACGGCTTACAACCGTGGTCGCATCTTGCCACGTCTAACAACCGTGATCCTTCTCCATGCTTGCCACGGTTTACAACCGTGGTCCAATTGTTGCCACGGCTTACAACCGTGGTCCCAGTTTTGCCACGGCTTAAAACCGTGGTCTTTCTCCATCGCTTGCCAAGGCTTCAAACCATGGCTATTGCTTGCCACGGCTTACAACCGTTGCTATGATGTTTGCCACGGCTCAAAACCGTGATCTTTCTCCATCACTTGCCACGGCTTAAAACCGTTTCTCTTATGTTTGCCACGGTTCAAAACCGTGGTCTTTCTCCTTCACTTATCACGGCTTAAAACCGTGGCCATTTTTGCCACGACTTAAAACCGTGGCTATTATGGTTGCAACGGCTTAAAACCGTGGCTAAATGCAGAAAATCATCACGCCTCCTCGAGCATAAAACCGTTGCTAAAATGTTTTGCCACTGTTTATAGCCGTGAATGAGGATTTCGCGACGCCTCTACTGCCCACGCCTCTAAGCCGTGACAATTGGTTACCCCCACGGTCCCAAACTGTTGCTGATGGGTATTTTTGGTGTAGTGTATTTAGGGGGAGAACTTTACATCTATTTGCGCTACTCTTCAGCATCGTGCGCAGATTTTATATGAGGAATGGTTAAGGGGGGAGCCAAATGAACCAGATGTTAAAGTATGGATCCAACAAATGATGGGAGGTTCACAGTTAGTTCTGTTTGTCAGATATTGAGAAAAAGAGGACAGGTATCTCAATTTTGGAAACATTTGTGGCATCCTTTATTACCTTTTAAAATTTCTATATTTGTTTGGAAAATTCTGAAGAGAGTCATTCCAGTTGATGAAGAGTTAAGAAGAATTGGCTTTAAACTGGCGTCATAGTGTAGTTGTTGCTCTAGGCATGGGGATGAAACCATGAAACATTTGTTCGTGGAGGGAGATGTTCATGTGCATAGACCTGTAGAGGTGGGTACCTTGCTAAGGAGTTGGTTCTTACAGGCAAATGAAACGACAAATTCAGGTATTTTGTTTTAGTTTAGTCCTCTCTTTATTCTTTGGGAGTTATGGTTGTAGAGAAATAAAAAATTGTATGAGGGAAGAAATGTGTCGGCTAATTATGTGATTGTGAAAAGGTACCATTGGTTGAGATGCGTTGCCAAGTTGTTTATCCCGGAAAAGGTAGATGGGAACCATGTTTTATTATGTAGGTTGGGTATGCAAGCAAAGGGGGTGAGAAGGAAAACAGTTTGGGTGGTCTATTGGATACCTCCTCCTCGAGGTTGGTATGTGATAAATGTAGATGGCTCTTCGGTGGAAAATGATGGAACGGGAGATTATGATGCGACGAGGGGTGTTGTTATTAGAAATGACTTGGGAGAGTTTGTTACTACAAGACAAATTTATTTTTGTCATGGGTCAAACAATGTGGCGGAAACGAGAGCTTTGTTGGCGGGTTTGAATATTTGTAAACAGAGTGGTTTCCGAAAGTGCATGATACAAACGGATTCGATGTTGGTAAAAAATGGTTCTTTAGAGAAATTAAGATTCCATGGTTCCTTAATAACTAGTGGGAAGAGATTTGGGAGATTATGAATCTTTTAGTGTGTCATTGCATGCACATTTTTCGAGAAGCTAATGTGGTTGCAGATTCCTTGGCGAGCCTTGCACAAGAAGGGAAGAGTACAAGGAGTTTTGATTGGGTTTCATTTTCGAATAAGCCTAAGTCTCTTTTGTTGCTAGACAAGAGGCACACAGGCTATATTAGGAGATCCTAAAGCTTTCAAGATGTTGAATTGTGTGGTATTTAGAATCATTTTTGGAGACTAGAGCAGTGGAAAACTGCACATTTAAAGCAGTTTTTCGGCCAAGATTATGGTGTTTGGCAACTCATTTGTTGCTGTAGGGTGCAGGTGTTGTAATTTTGTTTAGGCGGGAGGACATTTCAGGGACGTTTTTGTATCTCTACAGGGACGTTTTGGCAGGGACGAGATTGTGGAGTAGATCAGAATATCGAAGCTAGGCTCGGTTTTGGTTTGTTTGGGAACAGTGGACGGTGTTGCTGCTGTTAATTGCAGCAATAATGCCTTTGGACGCTTGGACTATGGACCACTTGGAATTGTTTTCACTTGGTGAATAAGGCCTTGCTTTGGTGAATTAGTCCTAACATATAGTCTATCTGAGTAGTTTCTTGAGGCCAAAGGCCTTGGTTTTTTTCCTAAGTTTCCTGAAGGATTTCTTTGAATTTCCTTGTTAGCTTCTTGGTGATTTAGGTCTAGTTTCTAGGTTTTTGTTTAGGTTTCGGGTAAAGTCATTATGTACCCCCGACTTATGTAAAATCTTTTGATCAATTAATAAAGGTCTGACATCTCATAGTTACCCCTCCCTCTTGGAGGTTAACAAAAAAAAAAAATAATAAAATACATATACTGCTCCCCTTAGGAACAGTGAATTTGGTGTCTTCAACTTTAATTTTTTTTTTTCAGTTTTACTCTCCCCTCCTATTCATAATAATTACAAGTAAAAAAAAAAAAAAAAAAAAAAAAAAAAAACACCCCATAATTTTTGTACTTACAAAATATTTATAATATATATTTTATGTGATTGTCTTTATGAAGTTATGGGCATATGCATGAGCTTTTGCTTCTTGGGTACATTCCTTTGGGAATGTAGCCGATTAGCCTTTCAGGTTTAGAAATGTTTGAGCAGAAATACTGGAGTTCAGTTAGTGGGGCTAGCGATGTCAGAGTTTCATGGTTAGATTATATTTTTTTTAGTTTGTTTTAAATTTTCTAAATTATGTTTTAGTTGTTGCTGCTAATTGTTTCTGTTGGTATTGAATTTTCAACCCTCAAATTTTGGGAAAACGGATAATCCTACGTAGATTTTAGGATTTTCGCTTTCTTCGAAAATCAGGACGTGACATTTTGGTATCAGAGCATTTGGTTAGCCTAGGCTGGGGTAGAGTCTAGGTGATCCTCGAAATGTGGATATGGGAGAGTAGTAGTGTGAATGTGATGCATGAGGATTTCTAGGGTTCCTAATTTTGGTTCCTAGAGTTCCTAATTTTGGTTTCTAGGGTTCCTAATTTGCTCTCAAATTTATTTACTAAATAACTTTGAGTAATCTTTCAATTTAATTGGGAATCTTTTAGTTTCCTTTTAGGATCAGAAATTATTTTCTTTTAGGAATAGATTGCTTGTTAATTTTAGTAGTTTTTTTTTCCCTTTATAGTAATATTTCAATTATAGTTTAGGAAGTGATTCTGAACCCAATTTGGGCCAGATTTCTTGCAGTTTATTTTTTTTATTATGTATTTTGTTTTTGCATGATTATTGGGGTGTTGTCATTTTTGGTAAAATTCCAATATTGATGAGTTTTAGCTATAAAACACGGCTTGTGGGTTGATTTTGGAGAGAATTCTGATTTTGATAATTTTAATTGAGCATTAGAGTTATTTCTCTTGTGTTTTGGGGCTATTCTCTTGTGTTCTTCTCTGTCAATTATCTGTTGCTATTAGCCTGCAGAATAATCGCTATTCTGCCCGGCGTCAGAATGTCTAGAGACAAAGTGACAAGGGTGAACCTTGAACTTTATGTATTGTTTCATTTTCTTTCGTGAATTTAGTGATGAGATTCCTTTAACTTGTATGTACGAGACTAATCATTCCTTATTTTTAATGTCAGTAGTAGTTGACATTATTCCGTTTAGATTTTCATTTAGTGGTTTTGTGTCCGAAGCGTTTAGTTAGCCCTTTCAGCGAATCTCGGGACGAGATTCCTTTAGAGTTGTATATATTGTAGCACCTCGTAATTTTGTACTTACTGAATATTTATAATATATATTTTATGTGATTGTCTTCATGAAGTTATGAGCATATGCATGAGCTTTTGCTTCTTGGGTACATTCCTTTGGGAATGTACCCGATTAGTCTTTCAGGTTTAGAGATTTTTAGCAGTGTTATTGGAGTTTAGTGGAGCTAGCGACGTCAGAGTTTCAAGGTTAGATTTTATTTTTTTAGTTTGTTTTAAATTTTCTAAATTATGTTTTAGTTGTTGCTGCTAATTGTTTCTGTTGGTATTGAATTTTCACGTCCCGAGTTTTGGGGAAACAGATAATCCTACGTGGATTTTAGGATTTTCGTTTTCTTCAAAAAAAAAATACATATCAATGAACAATTTCTGGGGTATTTTTGTTTTTCAATTAAGAACACTATTACACATTTGTCTTCAATCTAATTTTTGGATTTCGTAAATGCCCTCCCAACTTTATAATACTGAGAAAAGTTCTTTCATGATTGATGAGAAAGTTAGTGCCGAAAAAATAATTTTGATCAAATTATTGACAAGCTTCTCTTACAAGCAGTCCCCGTTCACATACCTTGGATTTCCCATTTTTCAAGGCAGATGCAGAATTTGTTACTATGATGATTTGGTAAATAAGATCCACAATAGAATTCAAGGCTGGAAATCCCGACTGTTGTCGCCTGGGGGCAGATTGACTTTGATCCGACATGTTTTATTGTCTATGCCGATTTACACTATAGTAGCTACAGTGGTCCCTATGAAGGTCTTGCAATCTATTCAGAAAATAATTGAAGATTTCTTTTGGGGAGATCATGTAGGGAGACATAAACGGAAATGGATTGCATGGAATAAAATCAATGTTACTAAGGAAGAAGGTGGATTAAATGTTAGAAGTCTGGACGATACTATAAAAGCGTTTCGAGTTAAATCCCTTTGGAATCTGATAAACACCAACTCTTTATGGGCAAAGTTTTTAAGGAAAAAATATTTGAAGGCAGGGGTACCAATCCGAAAACAAGAGCTTAAAGTCGGGGCCTCCCCGTTTATGAAAGAGTTGTTCGTGCATAAAAATTTTATAGTGGAAAATTCCACTTGGAGGATCACTAGAGGTAGCGTCAGCTTCTTTGAAGAACATTGGGCTAAGGATGAAATATTTATAAGAAATGAGGAGGCGGAGACAAATGATATTTGGTCTTCCTTAAGGCAAATGTGCAGGGATAATTTCAGAATGTTAACCCCGGGAATGCAAAGACAAGCTCAAGAGGCGTACAAGACAATAGTGAAAGGCGATGATGGCGATCGGGACACTAGAATATGGATACCAACTAATGATGGTATGTTCTCTATCAGCTCTGTTTGTGAAATTCTGGGTGGCAGAGGGACACCTGATGACTTCTGGATTGGATCTGGCACCCTCTTCTGCCTTCTAAAATTTCCGTCTTCACATGGAAAATTATTAAAAGGGCTATACCCATAGATGGTGAAATTAGAAGAATTGGGTTTCAGTTGGCTTCTAAATGTGGATGTTGTGCTCAATCTGAGGAGGAAACAATAAAACATCTTTTCTTGGAGGGTGAATTAGCCAGCAGAGTGTGGAGACATTTCGACTTGGTGTTTGACATACACGTCCATAGACCGGTTGAAGTACATACCATGCTAAAGGCGTGGTTTAGGAAGGCGAGGAAATCCTCACTATCAGGTACCTTCCTTCATCTCACTCCTCTTTTTATTTTATGGGAGCTTTGGATTCATCGAAACAGGAAACTTTATGACGGAAAGGAGTGTTCGTCAAGCTATGTGATCATTAAAGTGTATTACTGGATTAAATGTGTGGCAACATTTTTTAATCCTAAATCAAAGGAAACTAATGGGGCGTTGCTCAATAGATTGGGTATACAGGAAAAAAAAAAGTAGCCTTGATTCCTCCCCGGGCGGTGTATTTGAACTTCCCTCCTATGGGATGGTATGTGCTCAATGTAGATGGATCTTGTAGGGAGAAGACTACTTCTGGAGGTTTTGTTATTAGAAATGAAGACGGTAACTTTGTGGCGGCTAGACAATGTTTTTTCGGGGAAGGAACATACAATTCAGTAGAAACGAGGGCCTTGCTTGAAGGCTTGAGATTTTGTGTTGACCAGGGTGTCCGACCATGCGTCATTCAAACAGATTCAATGGTAATTAAACAATGGCTTTCCCAAAAAACAAAGATACCTTGGTTCCTTAGCAATTGGTGGAGGGAGATACGAGAGATGATTAAGGATACGGGGTGGCATTGCATCCATGTGTTCAGAGAGACTAATTCAGTGGCGGACGCTTTGGCTAGATTGGCACAAGGGGAGCATATGTCTCGTACTTATTCATGGGGATCGCTCCCTAAAATAATAAAGTCACTAATTATTCTTGACAAGAATAAGACGACATATCTTAGACTTCCGAATGTTAAATGAGCGTGGTTATCTCTGATACAACTTGTTTACGACAGTCTAAGGGTCGCTGGAAACAATTCAGCGAGTGTGTTGGAGCTGTGGTGATGAAATGGAGAAGAACTTATCTGGAAAAATAGGGGAGATACTCTGTTTTGAAGGGGAAACAGACTGGACAGACTGCTGGTTTCAGTTCAAAGCAACGATATGATCAGGAGCAGGAATGCCTGTGTTCGATGAATTGGTTTGGTGCGGTCTCAGGACAGTCTGATTGGCTTGGATTCTGGATAGCGTGCTCTGTCTCGCTGGACAGAGTGCAATATTTTGGCATCCTGATTCTGGACAGCGTGCTCTGTCTCGCTGGACTGGGTTATGTCTGGATGGACAGAGTGTTTGATTTTGCGGAATTGCTGATGCTTGGGCAGCGATTTGGGCTGATTCGATGCTGTCTTGGGAGTCAGCAGACTATGCTGGTGCTGTCTCGCATATGGTTGGTATGGTGTTGCTTTGTTTTCGCAGGAATTGGATTGCAAGGTGCAAATTGGGTTTGTTTGTTATTGACGGCAAGTTGCAAAGTGTTATCGCAAGTTGTTTCTTGCAAGTTCCTTTTTGCAGGTTGCAAACTTGTTTATTATGCAAGTGCAAGTTTTTCAGGATGTGAAGTGGCAACCTGAATTTTGAGTACAAGTAGTGAAAGTTGCAATTTGTGCACGGTTACTTGGGCATAGATTTTTGGACTCATGTTTCAAGGTCATGAAGACTCATGTTTCAAGGTCATTTTCATGTGGCCCTAACCTTAGGTAAGATTTTTTTAAAGTTTTATTTGTTTTAAGCAGGATTTGTTCAGTGTTCTTTTGTTTCGTATGGGATAGTCCCATTGGTTTTTTCTTATTCGGGTAAAGTCGTAATGTACCCCCGAAATGTGTAAAACATTTTTTGGTATAATAAAGGTCTGGCATCCCATAGTTGCCCCCTCCCCACTGGAGGTTTAATGATAAAAAAAAAAAAAAGACTTAGCCATAAAAATACCATCCGCACTAGGTTTTCAGACTCTCACATCTTCACTGGTTCTAATTTTTTGCTTAAGCATTCCATGCCCTAGTCACTTGATTCAACTCACTAAAGCCTCCAATCGCCATTTGCTTAATGCTCGACTAGGTTGATCACTCCTTCCCAACTCCAAACGAGTTTTTAAAACTACCTCCCTTCGTCTAGTTCTCACCAAAGAAGCTGGAATTTCCCACACTAGTCTTCCAAGTAGATAAGTTTCACATAACCGTAAGGTTTTCCCTTAATGAAAGGAGATGTCACTTTCTTCTCATCATAGAGCCACACTGGTGCATTTCCCCAAAAGTACTTTCTCCTCATATAAGTTGCCCACATTGACTTTAAAGTGGATAGGCTTCACAAAGAATTTAGACAAAAAACCTTCACAACTGACTCCAAGCTCCTCACACCCAAACCTTCCTCTTGATTAGGCATACATCTTTTTCCCCAATTCACCCGTTTTCTTTTAGTGCAACCTTCATGATCACAAGAAAAAGCTAGAAATTAAACTCTGAATACGATCCAAAACCTCCAACGAAACCGTAGTCGCTATAATCATATGTAAAGAAATGAAGCTCAAAACATTTTTAATTAGAACAATTTAACACCCAAAGATAACAATCTTGCCTTCCATCTATCAATTCTGGATTTTATATACTAAATTGTCAAAAAACATAATCCTGCATCTGCCATAAAAGATAAGGACACCAAGATAAGTCAACAGAGATTCTTTATGCTGAAATCTTTTCCACTCGCTAATCAAACCAATCCTCTCCCTATTAGTTTTTTTTGTAACACACAAATGAGCTATTAACCGTATTTAATTGTCGTCCAGAAGCTGCACAATAATCATCCAGAAATTCCAGGCACCTCATAATAGAAGTTGTCTTACCATTAAAAAAAAATGAGGGTATCATCTGTATAAAACCAATGGGTGAGTGGGACACAAATCCTAGGAGTATAGAAATACCCTATCTACTCATTATGGAATGTTGTAGCCAAATCCCTGTTTAAAACCTCTGCTGCAAAAAAAAGTATTCACAAATGATCCCCTTGTCTGAAAAACCTCTCGAGGATATGAAACAGTTAAAAAACAAGTGACAAGCCCTATCATCAAATCCAAACCTCCAAAGCACCGCAAGGAGAAATCCCTACTCTAGCTTATATTATGCCTTCTCCACGTCTAATTTAAAAATAACATTGTCCCCAATAACTTTCTTACCAATAGGGCGTATAGAATCTGAGCTTAGATTGTGTGGTAAAATCTTTTCGGATTAAAGCTTTGTGGAACTTGACAAGTTCTAACTCTTTATGGGCAACATATATGAGAATGAAATATTAAAAGACGAGGGTTCCTATCAGGTTGCAAGAGGTAAAAGTTGGTGCTTCCCCTTTCATGAAAGAATTGATGGAATTCAAAATTTTTATGGTTGATCACTCTACCTGGAAAATCAGCTAGGGATTTGCCAGTTCTTGTAATGAACATTGGGTGGAGGGTGAGATTTTTCACCGTACTGGTTTGGCGGTAACTTAAAATAGATGGCCTTCTCTTAGGAAAATGCATAGAGAAAAATCCAGATCTTTGGACCTGTGTTAAAGAGAAAAGCCTAAGATCTTTACACAAAAAGATTGCGAGGTGAGGATGGAGGCAAAAATGTTAGAATTTGGATTCCAAATAACGATGGAAAATTTTCTATAAGCTCAGCATGTGATATTCTTCGTTCTAGGGCTCAAAAATATCAGTTTTGGAAATGGATTTGGCATCCTTTACTACCTACAAAAATATCCATTTTCATTTGGAAGATCATTAAAAGAGCTTTACTTGTGGACAGAGAGGTAAGAAAAATTGTCTTTCAATTAGCATCTAAGTGTAGTTGCTGCATCAAGTCTGGGGATGAGACTACCAAACATCTTTTCTTGGAAAGAGAACTAGCCAAGAGAGTGTGGCAACATTTCGAGTTGGCTTTTGATATTCATGTGCACAGACCAGTAGAAGTGTATACTATGCTTACTGTTTTGTTCGGAAGGGTGAAACCTTTATCTCATTCAGGTATTTTAACTCATCTCACCCCGCTTTTTATTGTATGGGAAATCTGGATTCAAAGAAATAAGAAATTCTATGAAGGCAAGGAGTGGTCTGCAAATTATGTGATTATTAAAGTTTATTACTGGATTAGATGTGTTTCCAAATATTTTAGCCCCCCAAAAAAGGAAAGCAATGGAATTTTGATGCGTAGGCTGGGTGTACAAATTATAAAGGTGGTGGAAGTCCATATACGAGTAATTTTTTGGACTTTACCCTCGAGAGGATGGTTGGCGCTTAATGTGAATGGGTCTTGCATAGATAAAGTAGTGACGGGCCGCTTTATGATTAGGAATGGTGAAGGGGGCTTTGTGGCAACAAGTCAATGTTTCTTTGGGGAAGGTTCCAATAACCTGAAGGAAACAAGGGATTTTTTTAGAGGGTTTGAGGTACAGTAAACTGAATGGGATACATAAATGTATAATTCAAACAGATTCTATGCTAGCTAAGAAATGGTTCTTTCGGGAAGCAAGCATTCTGTGGTTTCTTAACGAGTGGTGGAGGGAGATTGATGAAATTAGTAACTCTATGGAATGTCATTGTATTCATGTATTCAGGGAGACGAACTCAGTGGCAGATGCTTTGGCGAGGCTGGCTCAGTCTCAACATATCTCACGAAATTACACGTGGGAGTTGCTCCCGTTTAAACCTAAGGTTTTGCTTATGCTGGACAAAATGGAAGACAACCTACTTGCGAAAATCTTGATGAAGCTTGCTTGCTGCTTTATCAAGATAACATTGTAGATGCTTGAATTATGGAATGGAAGGAAAAATGTGCAGCAAGTATCTACCAGGACGTGTGTTGGCTGGATTAGGGACGTGCAAAGTGGTTTGTAGCTGGAGAAGATGGTTGCTGAGGCTAGTTGAATGTACACAACATCGCGTTAATTATGGTGGACGGTATATTGCAGTTCGTTGGCAGGATGTTCGAGCAAATGTACTGCTTGTCTGTGCTGGACGGTAATGGAGCAACTGCTCTGTTTCGAAAAATAGACAATACTCTGTTTTTGGGACTGGTGACAAACAGCTGGGTTTATGATGGGGATGTAAGGAAGGAGTTGTTGGCAGACAATACTGTGTTTGGTCTTGATTGTTTTGGCAATGTCTGGTTTCTTCGTTATGCTTTCCTGGAAGTTAAGGTTTCTCAACCTTTCTTTTTATTTGCTTATTTATTTGGTGAACAAGGCCTTATCCTTGGTGAATAAGGTCTATGATAAAATTTCACTAAGGCTTTTGACTAAAAAAAAAAAAAAAGAGCTTTGCTTAAGGCGATTTTGAAAATTTTGAGGGCAGTTTGGGGAATATTAGGCCTGGATTAATCTGAGCCATTACTTCTTGTTTTGGATTAATCTAGACAATTCAAGTTAAGGATTTGCTAGGTTTCCCATGGCGGCTCCTCCAGCCTCTATGGTGGAAAGCCTCACGGCTGGGCAAGGAGGTGCACAACTCAAGGCTGCAAAGTCGTCAAGGACCTTCTTGCAGGCGTTGGGGGTCATGAAGAAGTTCACGATTGACGAAGAGCCAATGAAGGGGAATCGTTTTCGAAAAAGGGGTTGTCCGGCGTTGTCCATGAATAGTATTGAAGCGTAAAGATGTGAAAGGTATGTTGAATCTTCGATCATTATTCTTAAATTCTCTAGTTATCGTCATTCTTTAGAAGCTATCAGAGAAACGATTCATCGTACATGGGGAGTCATGGGGGACTTTACAATGGGTTTGTTAGATCCAAGACATGTTCTTGTAAGATTTCAGGCAGAAGAAGAGGATAAAAAAACTTTATCACGGGATTTGTATATGATTAGGGGTGTTCGTTTTAAAGCTTTTCGATGGCATCAGGGTTTTAGTCTGAGAGAAGACCCGATATTAGCCCTTTTGTGGGTAGATCTATCGAACCTACCTATACAATTTTTCATCCTTTATTTTTGAAAGAGGTAGGGGACTCGATTGGTTCTTCTCTGAGGATTGATGACAATACTCTTGGGTTTACTAGACTGAATGCAGCCAGGTTGTGTGTGGAGATGGAGCTATCGAGCAAACTATCTAATCAGATTTGGCTAGAGTTCTCCGGGAGCAAGGGTTTCTAGCAGAAAATTGTTTATCCAGGATTTAAATATTGTGATAATTGTTCCATGATTGGGCATACTTACATTGCCTGTAGGAGATGAGCTGGGAGCAAAAAAGATTTCCGTCAGGAATTGGCGAAGCCGGATAGCAATAAGCATAGTGAAGGAAGCAACAAAAATCAATTTTTTGTGAATAAAAAGTATGGTAACCAGTCGAAACAAGTGTATTGCCTGGTTATGAAAGAAGTAGCGAATAAAGAGGAGAAAGTGTGTGTGAGCGGGGCAAAAGACGACAGAGGAGTTGAAATACCCAGCCAGGACGTGCAAACAATTGTGCAGAAAATGACTAAGTCGCGGATTGAGGGGGGCTCATGTGCATAGTGCACATGACCCCATCATGCACACTTTTTCCATCCGTTGGATGCAAATAAAAACAATACAACGGCTCTCTCTCTCTCTTTTACTTATTTCTAATTTAATCTCTCTCTCTCTCTTTTACTTACTACGAAACACATCTCTAGATAAATCTAACGGTCCAAATTTAATAGTATACTCATCTCGAGAAAAATCTAACAGTCCAAATTTAATAATTCACACATATCTAGATAAGTGCATAAATAAATTTGTGCCGTTAGATTTAACTAGAGATCTTTGACCAAAATCTAAACGGTTCAACACGTATCTCGAAGAGAATACAACAATTTGTTCTTTCACCAAAATCTAACGGTTAGATTTATCTTGATATGTGTGTTCCATTAAACATGGACCTTCTAGGTAAATCTAACGGTCCAAATTTAATATTACACTCATCTCGAGAAAAATCCAACTTTCCAAATTTAATGGAACACACATATCAAGGTAAATCTAACCGTTAGATTTGGGTGAAAGATCAAATTGTTGGATTTTCCTAGAGATACGTGTTGAACCGTTTAGATTATGGTCAAATATCTCTAGTTAAATTTAACTGTACAAATTTAATTATGCACTTATCTTGAGATGTGTGAATTATTAAATTTTGACCGTTAGATTTTTCTCGAGATTAGTATACTATTAAATTTGGGTCGTTAGATTTATCTAGAGATGTGTGCTCTATTAAATTTGGACTATTTGATTTTTCTCGAGATGTGTATTGAATTGTGTAGATTTTGGTGAAAAAAAGAAGTGAAAAGTATGGCTTAATTGGTAATAAGTGAAGTATGGGAGATAGAGAGAGATTTACTTTGTAATAAGTAAAAGAGAGAGAGAGAGAGAGATATTTAATTTGTAATAAGTAAAAGAGAGAAAGAGAGAGCCGTTGGATTGTTTTTATTTGCATCCGACAGATGGAAAAGGTGTGCATGATGGGGTCATGTGCACTATGAACATGAGTCCCCCTCAATCCCTAAGTCGTAGCCTGAGGTTAGGGGCATGGTTCAAAAAAATGCATTTGAAGTTTTAGCAAATTTGGATGAAGACTTGGAGTTAAACTAGGGGTGGGCAAACGGGTCGAGGATTCGCGGGTTCAAATCGAACCGGACCGTCTTGCTCTAAACGGTCCGAATTTTAATTATGTGTTTTTAGATACGGTTCGGGTCCATTATTAAACGGTCCGGTCCCGGTTCCTATTTTTAAAAAAGAAACGGTCCGGGTTGGACCCGTTTCAAATCACATTAGTAAAAACCTAAATATGGAACTAAGACTCTTTACTCTTTAGTCTTTAGCCAAGCCAAAGTAACTAAGACACTTTAGTCTTTAGCACCTGCAGTCGCAGAGGAGAAGAGAAGTGAGCACCCGCAGGCCGCCTCCCCCTCTCGCATCCTCCCGCATCAGTTTATTACATTGCGAATGCAATATTGTGTCTGGCTTCAAATTTTAATGCTAGATGTAGGATTGGAAGGGTTCACTTATCAGATTCCTAATTGTTTCCTATCTTGATTGGTTTTGAGTTTTGGTCAATACCAAGGCAAAAGTTAGAAAACTTTGAATATTTAAATACCGTTTGTGATGTTGGAAGAGTTCTAAATGTGAAAAGCAGACCCTGGATTGGGTTAAACTGTTAGAAGTGTAAATATGAAAAGCAGACCCTGGATTGCTGTTATTGTACATTTGCTTTGAAGACTTTTTGTTCTACCGTAGGAACATGCCTTATTTTTAGCAATTCAACATCAAACTGTTAGAAGTGTAAATTGTTCAAGTACAATTGTATGTGGTTATTCATATTTGTAGATCAAGTTTTCATTACACTGTTATCATTAAGTAGTGATAAAGAAGCAGAGAAACCTGTCATTAGATTCCATTCTATGATTCTATCTGTGATTTGGAACCGTTTGGAAACGTAGGAACTGGACCTTTCCAAACGGTTCGAGTTAGGTTCGGTTCCAATGTTCAAAATGAGGGGATCTGGACCGGATCCGTTAATTTTAAACGGTTCGAGTTAGGTTCTTCCAAATTTGGAACCGATCCAGACCGTGCACACCCCTAAGTTAAACAACGATTTGAAAAAGGGAGTAACAGAAGGCAACAAGGAAACAAATCTGGGAGTTGAAAATCCTGTGATCAGTTTAGATATTGAGAATTTAAAGTTGCCTAACAAGTCAGAAGCTACATTAGAAGCAGTTTCTAATACAAACAAGGCAGTAGCTATATTAAAACAGTTGCTAATTCATTATATAATCAAATTTTGGACAAAGATGAAACTGTGGGCAAGCATGAGGTCGGTGTTATTGGGCTGATTAATTTAGATTCGGTTTCAAATCAGGAAGCCAATTTAAATAGAAACTTGATACAACAAGGGAAACAAATCATTGACTATGTGGGAAGTGCGAATATAGAAGTTGTTTCATAGAGTATCAACTAAAAGATATCAGGGCAGATTGTAAGGAAGCGGGACACTACACCAAAAATACCCATTAGCAACGGTTTTAAACCGTGGGGGTAACCCATTGTCACGGCTTAGAGCCGTGGGCTGTAGAGGCGTCGCTAAATCCCCAGTAACGGCTAAAAACCGTGGCAAAAATATTAGCAACGGTTTTATCTCGAGGACGGTTGATGATTTAGCCACGGTTATAAACCGTTGCAACAATCTTAGCCACGGTTCTAAGCCGTGGCCAGGAGTAGCAACGACTTAAAACCGTTGCAAGTTATGGCCACGGTTCTAAATCGTTGCAATAGCTTTAGCAACGATTTTAAGCCGTGGCCAGTACTAGCCACGGTTATAAGTCGTGGCAAGGTAGCCACGGTTTTTAGCCGTTGCAATAATTATCCACGGTTTTAAGCCGTGGCAAATTTTTTTTTTTTTTTTTTTTTTTAGTTTTTATCTTTATTTTTATTTTTGGTCACGGTGTTAAGCCAATGCAGTTCTACTGACAGTGATGCAATACAGGCAATGAAGAGAAATTACAGACTGAAAAACTTGTAATTGTAATTCTGAATTGATGACAGTAAATGGAATGGATTGTATTCAATAAGAAAGCTAATTCGAGATAGCTAATCTCCTGTAGAGCAAATGCTCAAGTGTACAATTTTCTTACAAATCAAATGAATCCCTTTTTCTCTCTTATGCTCTCTTATTTATAGTACTACATTTATTGACAACTAATCTAACAGAAATCCTTCCTAAACAACATTACATGTAACAACATAGCACTCTGCAACATATAGCAACCTGCTCCCTTTAGTAACAACACTTGTGTTAGCAACCTGCATTCCATTCATGCACAAAAGAGATGAGGGTGATAATATGAGAGGACAATATTTCCATGTTTGATATCTCACACCAGTAATAAGAATTGTTTTCGTACAAGATGCTTAATTACTCTAAGTATAGGTAGCATTCAGGATACGATCACATAGAAGATAGTTGATATGCAATTTTATGCAATTTAAAATGTTTCTCAACAGAATTTCAATAAACTGAACTCAATTTCAGTGTTCACTCAAAGCACTAGAACATAGCAATAAAATTTCAAATTGGGGTGCTCCTAATGTACGTTAGGCGCATGTCTTGCGCCTAGGCACAAATAGGGTATCACTCCCTCACTGCACCTTTGTACCTTAACCACACTAATACAAGATACAATGAATAATCCAATGATCCAATAAAAAAAGTTCATGATTGTTTTCCAACTGAATCAGCCACTATCCTAACAGAATAATGTCATAGTTTAATACAAGTCTACAAGAAAAATTGATCTTTTTTGCTACATTTGGCATAATCCAACCAACCATTGTATCAATAAGAAGTCATTCCAAACATGTAGGCAAAAAAGGTTGCATTGCAGGGAGGGCAAGCATATACAATGACATGTCATCCAAGTGTGCAAGGCAGTTGTCCACGTAAAGTTGCACAAATTAAACATTATGAAATTCAAATATATATTAAATTAGAAATGAATTCTAGCTAGCTAGAATGAGTTTGGAGATTATAGAGAGGGGAGAGAGATATATACCTTGGCTTTGATTGCTCATCCCCACTTGAAGACCTTGATCAGCCATAAGAGCTCCTCCACTAAAGAAAACACCCTGAATTGAAGAGCAAAAAACCAAACATTGTGTTAAGGCTTTTATTTTTTTTTCAAAAAACTAAAACTTTTAAAAAGAAGCTAGGTTTTGTGACTCACTTGAGCCCTAGCGCTTTGAAGCTCTTGTTCAAGCTGAGTGAGCTTGATCCGACTTGACTCAAGCTGCTGCACATATGCCTGTGACAAAGACAAGAAAAGCAACAAAGACTTGATCAATAAATGCTGATCAGAGAGAGAACTAGAGAGTTGTACAACATCAAACAATTAATGGTTCATCATTGGCTACTGATCATCTATCTATAGAGAGGAGAGAGAGAGATATACCTTGGCTTTGATTCCTCATCCCCAATTCAAAGTTCCAACACTAACAGTCTCATAAATGAGTGAGTGATCACGATGGAGAGAATCAAACCTTGGGGTCTGGTGTCTTGGGTCCTTCGTGTTCAGAGCTTGAAGTTGGCCCCTTTCTGTTTCCTTCTCTCTGCTCCCCCAACAACCCCATCAAATTTAAATATATTAGAAAGTGATAACATGAAAATGCAATTTTGTTGTAGAAAAAAAGGTGTGTGTAGTTAGTGTATATACGACCATGACAACTCTGGATTATTCTTGATGAGGTCCACATGCAGCCTCATTTATAGTGTTATTCGCCAACTCCATAGATGGTTCTGAGGTCCTCTTTGAACCACTGCTTGCTGGAGAGCTAACCAAACCAACCATTGGCGTCGCACTAGTTCCCTACTCAAAAAATAAGAGAACCCCATCAGTTTAGAGATTTTAGAAGAAGAAGAAGAAGAATTATCAACACAACCCCATTTTATATAAAATTCATACCTTGTGATTGTTGTTCGGTGGCTCGACATGCATTGGCTGAGAAGGGAAGATGTTCCAAGTAGCTGGCCGGATACCTGAGTTCTCTGCATACATCATAACATCCATTAACAACTATCAAGCTAGCTAGTTAGCCTCTTCAACTGTCTGTTTAACCCAAACTTAATATTTGTAAGCAACAATAAGTTTTCCATGTAAACACTGAAATATATCAACCCTGCACCCATCATATATAAACACTGAAATCAGAATATTTGGAGACCCCCTTCACCCATCATTTTGTAAGCAGCAATAAGTTTTCCATGTAAAACCATATTTGAATTTGGATTAGTATGTAAAACCGTAAAAAGCTTCAATGCAATTGGGCAGGTATGTACCAAAATGTTCCTACATACCTGGCTGCAGATATGGGTCTACATCACAAAAGTTGGTGATTGCAGAATAAATTAGCAATGGATGTTAAAGAATCAAAGATCGGTGATTCACACTTCCCTGTTCTTTGATCATAATTCCTAATGCTTCCAGCTCTAAGGTACAAAAACTCCTCGGGTGTTTTGTAGATCTTTCTGTAGTGCGGGTAGTCTCCAAGCATATAGTCAGATGGATTAAATACTGGGAACTCTGTCCTGGATGCTTTATTTATCTGCAATCAAATTGTCTAACTGAAATTATGAAGTGTTGTTTACTGGTTAAATTAGAATGAGATACCATAATGGGTAGAACTCGAAAACATTAGTCCAACTTGAATAGAGTGCTATCTCACAAAGAGGTCTCCAACAACATAAAAATGTCCAGGCAAAGTTACAAAATAAAAGGTTTCGGCCTGCTCAACAATGACAATTAATTCCAACACATTGTAGCATTAAAATGAGATAGATGGAAGTCATATAAACAGATGTGAAACCTTGTAAAAGTAGTTATGAAGGTATTTACAACAATGAGGGTAATTTAGGTCTGTATTTCTTGAAACTGATATTTGTGAATTCAATCAAACATTCAGTTTTTGCATCAATTTGTCGATGTAGCCAGAAAGTTTTTAACTTCAAGATAAGTTATGTATCCGAAGACCAAGTTAAATTCTATCTAACGTGTGAAAATATAGACATGCTCATTTTCAACCCCTTTCAAGTTAAATATTCGGTGTTCTCTCACATCGGGAAAATCAGGGGAAATTAGTTCATTCATCATAAAAATGATTTTCTCTACAAAAAACAGACTTAAGCAATAATAATAAGAAAAGAAAGCAAACAAAAAAGCATACCCTGATTCTGTACTTGTACACGGCATACCGTCCAATTGCAGTAGCAATCAACCCGAGGAAAATGACCCACACAAAGTTCCAACTGAACTCACTTTGGTACTCTTTACCTGTATTTTGCCATAGCAGAATATCAATAACAAATTAATAATAATGGTTGAAGTTTCTCGTCAATGGAAGACTTAAACTCGGCAAAATTGATGATAATCAGGAACAGTCATGGCAGAAATGAACTGAGATACTCACTTATGCATGTGTCATGCTCTCGCATGTACAACTGATTACCACCACAGCTGCATTCATAGCTTCCCTCGAAAACGCACTCTCCGCATGCCAATCTCTTATCAGCTGAGCAGCATCATCTCCCAGCTGAGCAACAAAACAAAACCAATTAACATATTAATTCAACCAACCACAAGTAGCACAAAGTGCAAGGGCAACATGTTAGAGAATGGTTATGACATGCAGTTGCTCGTCTTCATCTGTTCATGGTTATGCTCAAACATAACAAAAGAAAACTAGCTTATATGATCTCTATTTAAACATAACAAAAGAAAAGATGTTTACACTATAAGTACAAAAAAATAAAATAAAGAACAGATTCAAACTAGCTTATATGATCTCTATTTAAACATAATTTTTTAGCTTATATGAAATTTTTTTAGAATTTGAAAAAATCACAAATAAAAAATAAAAAAACACCATTTGAAGTTTTTTGATCTATGAAATCACAACCAATAAAGAGCTAGAGAAGAATCTTAACATACCTTGGTGGCTAGAGCTAGTATCTAAGCTTCTAGGGGGAGTAGTATTAGAAGTTGAAGTATGTGAATTTGTAGTCTGAGACAGTTTAGGTTTCTTGACAGCTGAAGAAGACCCAGAAAAACCAGCAGCAGCAGTGGTGGTAGTACATAGCTGACGTTCACGACGCCGAGCTGCAGGGACCCACGTGCTTTTCACGTCAGTAGCACAATCAAACCCACGGCTCTTGCAGCAAGTCCTACATCTCCTATGAGTACAATCCTTCTTTGCTTGGTTTCCGCAATCTTGGCATGTCATCGCTGCTGTTTGCACAACCACTCCTCCTCCAGTACCACCACCACCACCAATCTTGGACTTGATATTCAGGAGCCCTATTATCACAGCCCATTCACAAAGTATTAACTGTTATGATGCTTAGAAAGGACACTTACAAAGTAAAAAGGACCCAATACGCTACTTTCAAAGAGAGATGCAGTGCTAATGAAGCAGCACACTGCAAACAGTTTTTGTTCCACTCATATAACATGCATTGTGTAGGACATTACAATATGGTACTCATTATTAGTGCTGGTGGTAATTAATTGTAGAGTGAAGATAATATAGATATTTTTGCTTGTCCAATGGGTGAAAGAAAGACATTAACATGAATGTGATTTATGAACCAATAGAACATCTATAAATTCTCAGAACACTTTCTTTTTCTTTCTTTACATTTTCTGTTTATGAAGATCAGATGCAAATTCAAATAGCAGAATCATATGTACACTGAAGCTTAAGCCTCAGCCTCGCATTCCTGTTCAGAAACGTCATCAGATTGTTAAATGAACCCCCGTCCACCAGAAAGGGTAAATATAGAAGAATAATAAGAAAAAAACGGGTAGATACTATCTGCAATGAAATGGGAGCGACACATGTGGGGTATGGTGGTAGAGATCTGACTTTTACCTTGTACAGCATCTCCAATGTAAAATGGAGCTTTGAACTTAAGCCACTCCAGCAGAAGTCTAAATCTTGGATTGAATTATAATTCTCTCCAATTGTTTAGTCCAAGTTTATTCTATTTTAGACTAAAAGTTAAGTGGCAACCCTTTAAGTGCTGCCTAGAGAACAGCTAAAATTAGTCCGATACTCCAATTTCAGGCCAAAGTTATCCTTTTCTCTAGATTTTTCTTTTAACTTGTAACATTAGTCTTCCATTGGATCTGTTTTTAGGATAAAAGAAGTCCAAATTTCAGAAACATACTAATCTTACCTTTCTAGATGCTCAAAGTTTTATATTTTACGACAGATATATTCCCTTTTTTGTGTAGTTAAAGAGTCAGTAATAAGTAATAATATTTCCATGTTTGATATCTCACACCATTCAAGCTTCCCTATATGATTATTATTGTAGTCCTCAAAATGGCAAACTCACTTTGAAAAGCTTGTCTATAAAATTTTCAAACTTCTTGTTACTTCACTCTCTGTCATATTTTGGGAATTGGTTGTATAAGAAAAGAAGTCAGAAAAGGAGAAAGGATAGATAGAGCTTACCACTTTTCTTGTATTCATCATTTCCAAACTTAACTTCTTGTAGCACAATTGCTTCTTCTAGCTCCCCAAAATCAAAAGCTGCAGATCCTTGTTGATGACTGATTTAAAAAATAACAAAAACCCATTAAAGATATGATCTCAATCAAGTGAATTAATCAAAGACATTAACACAAAATAGAGAAAAACTTCATTACATGAAATTGTTGGCAGGAGAATTGGTGGTGAGTCCATGTAACATAGTAGCATATGGTGGTGGTATGTTGTGGTGATGACTTGAATCTGATAGATCAGTAGTCATTCCAACTCTATGACCTTCCATGCAATAATCACTTCTTCTAAACACAAAAAACCATCTACTCTACAAGAAACAAAGTTGAGTGAAAAGATATACACAATTACATGAATGAGTGAAGAAGAAAACACAAAACACAAAAACAACATCAATGTTTCCACCCCAAAGTGGGTTTTGTACCTTTAGTTTTTTGGTGGGAAACCTCAGAAGAGTATCACCCTCTTGTAATGAAAAGCCATAAAACCCCACTGATGACAGAGATAAGCAAATAAGCAAAAGATCATATAGTATTAACTACATACAACATACCACAACAACACCACTTATGCAAACTTTTGATCTCTCTTTTAATGAAAAGCCATAAAACCAGCAATAATCAGATGCAGCAGTAACATTATTCACATAAAACTACAGCATAAAATGCAATAATCCTCAATATAATAGTAAGAAAAGGGATCAAACTATGCACCTTTTCTAACAGTAGCTTTTTCTGAGACCTAAGTCCACAAAGAACTGAAGAAAGCTCTTTCCCAAGGAGATGAAGGCGGGAGCTTATCTGATTTTTTTCTATTTCTTTATCGTTAACTTTCTCTTGGTCACAAGAGTTCAGGTCAGTCCCATTTCTAATTTCACTTGCAGCCTTAGCTACCATCTCATCGTCTGTAGCAACATATTTTATAATTTCATCAGTTGATACTCATAGTGATCATGAAAAACAGTAAAGTAAAACAAAAGATACGAAAGAACATAGACGCCATCCAAGACAGAAGCACCATATTGTTTTGTTCTGTCTCTTCTGGATAACTTCCAAGGTAGCGCCAACAATAGACCTTGAATAAGCTTCTTGGTAGCCCTGCGCCTCTTCTTCACAGCCTCTGCAGCAATGTCCTGCAAACATCACAAGTTCAATCCAATTACATAAATTAAAGAGAAATAAAATGCCACATTAAAAATGACGTTCAACTTGAATAGGTGACAACTATAAGAGATAAGCACCTTCTTATGTTGCTTTCTGTACATGGCAGTCCATGTAAGCTTCGATGGCTTGAGTCGGTTGTGGAAGTACCTATTGCATTTTGAGTTTGCAAAGAGGAAAACCTACATTTATGAAATTGTTTAGAGTTTCATATTGTTATGATGCGAACATATTAGAAAACTACATCACTCTTGTATTGGGAAACAAATAGTTCATATGGTACCTGTGAATCGGATCGAATAAATCTTATACCCTTTCCAGGGTAAATCTTTTGACCACTAAAATGGCAGAGTTCAGTTTTGAAGAACAGACAATAAAGAATCATTCAATTCAAAACTTTCTGAAAGCTGCAATCATAAACAAGAGATAAGTACCCCATATCTCACACACAAAACTTTATATGGTATGCTCATACAACAAAATATTTGACATTCCCGCGATACATAATGTACACACAGTTTCAAATCCTACACATCAAGTCCTACACATCAAGTGCAATAAAACAAGTCCTATGGTTGAGCCTACTAGTTTCCATGGGACAACGATCTCAGAAAACTAAAATATACATTCTCGAAACAGAACACATAAATCTCATAAAACAAGTCATATACCCAATCAAAATGAACCCTAACATCCAATCAGATCTAACAAGCCAAAACCCATGAAAAATAACGAATACCCATTACGAACAATTATGATTTTTCAAACCCCACTTCAGTATAAAACGATTTCATTCAACTCTACATATCAAATCAGATCAGAAACTAGATGATAAATGTTAAAACCAACTATAAAACAAAAAACTAACACAACAAAAAGATAACAGTGAGAGATAGAAGGAAAAACCCATATCAAGAATCGAAAATGAACTCACTTGAGAACCATTGTGGCTAATCTTCTCTTCTCCTCTACAGTACTGGATTGAAATCACTTTCTATCTTCCATTAACTCTCTCTGAAGCTCTCTCAAGCTCCTCGATCTCTCCTCTGCGCCAAACCTCTCTCTGACTCTGATTTAGGTCGAAATTTTTTTCGCAATGACAGCGCCAAATTTTTTCGCCAAAGCGTGAAACCCATTTTCGCCAGAGCGCGAAATCCACTCTCCAAATCACTCGCAAGAGCGCGGCACGTGCAAAACGGTTTTTGGCCGTTTCCAAATATAGCCACGGTTTTTTGCCGTGGCTAATGCACCCACGGTTTAGAGCCGTGGCCAATTTTTTTTTTAGCCACGGTTTTAAACCGTTGGCCGTTATAGCCACGGTTTTAAACCGTTGGCCATTATTGCCACGGTTTTTAGCCGTGGCAAATAAACCAACGGCTTAGAGCCGTGGCCACCTCCTCGTAGCTAAATAGGCCTTTTGGTGTAGTGGGATATTGTTCTAATGGGATTGAGAAAGCTATTCAGGGTGCGGAAGAGGAAAGTTCACAGGCAAGTTTGATTGGACCAACAATTGAAATAGTTGAGGTAGGAGAGCCGAGTGCTCAAACTAGGGAAGAGGGTGTACTCGCAACATGGGAGACAGATGTATTGTATATACATGACCTGTCCGAGGAGCGGAAGGTGCTGCCTAAAACGTCGCACCATACGGTTGAGACTCATGGGGTGGAACAAGGTTCGAAAGTGCAAAATTCGGGTAGTAGAGAGTTTGTGTTGGTCAAGGATTCGACTACAATTCATAAGCTGGGAGATACCTTAGACCAGGCTATTTCAATTTTTAAGGAGTCTCGTAGACTCAGGAGAAATAAGATAATATAAATACGCTCGAAAGTACAAGTGACGACAGTGATGAGGTAGAGTCTGAGTTTGAGATTGGTCCACAGGTGACAATGAGCAGAGATTTGGAGTTGCGGGCAGTGTCGAAAGGTGAGATGAGTAAAAAGAAAAGTAAGAAAGTCAGGTTAGCGATTCCCATGGGAAGTCGCAGAATGGCAAGGTCGAATGGTGCACCCGTCCAAATTAAATATGATTGAAAATATAATGTTTTGGAATGCACGGGGTGTGGGGAACAAAGCCATGAGGAATAGATTGAAAAGATTGGTGAACGAGTACAAAGTCAGAATTATTATGATTGCAGAAGCCTATGATTGAGGCTACACGTCATATGGAGGTTGGCAATAAAATTAGATTGTCAGGTTTTACGTCTAATGAAGCGTCGGGATGGGCTCTTTTCCCTTCAGTCGGCATATGAAATGTTACGGAGACATGGGAAGGTAAATGAACTTAGTCAAATGATTTGGCATGACATTCTTCCTTCCAGAATATCAGTTTTTGTGTGAAAATTACTCCTTAGAGGGGTGCCAGTGGATGGGGAGCTGCACAGATGCGGTTTGAGCCTTGCCTCTAGATGTAGATGTTGCAACTCGCCTAAGAGCGAATCTTTGAATCATCTCTTGCTGGACGGAGAGTTGGCGATGCAGGTGTGGAGCCATTTTGAAAGGATCTTTGATGTGCACATAAGGAAACCAGCAGAAATCTCCACAGTTCTAGTAATTTGGTTCAGGAGATTTAAACGGAATACGCAAACAGGTATGTTATTCCTTCTTACCCCTATGTTCATTTTATAGGAGATTTGGAAACAAAAGTGCAAGTGTGTATTCGAAAATGCTTCCCCAAACCCTGCTTTTGTGATATTGACCGTTAGGCGTAATCTGCGCTTGGCAAATAATTTTATTATTCCTAAACAATCTAGCCGTGATAAGGCAACACTACGGGCTTTGGGGTTATAGGAGCTCCCAAGGAAGTCAGTTAGAATTGTTTTTTGGCAACCACCTCCACCAAATTTTGTTGCTCTTAACTTGGATGGTTGCTGCCGAAAAAACAAGGCATCCGGAGGCGTGATCATTAGAGACTCTAGAGGTCTATGTGTTGTGGGAAAGCAACTGTTTTTCGGTGAAGGCTCCAATAATAAAGCTGAAATTTTGGCTCTAGCTGAGGGCCTCCGCCTTTGTCTCTCATTGGGTTTTCACAAGGTGGTAGTTCAAACGATTCGATGCTTGTTTGTAACTGGTTTAAGGAAAATTTTTAAATTCCTTGGAAATTGGAGAATATTTTGAAGGAAATTAAGTTGTTGGCGGGCAATATGACGTTGAATTGCAATCATATTTATCGAGAGGCCAAAGCGGTGGCGGATGCGCTTGCGGATAGAGCACAACGAGATTACAAGACTGTTACTTTCGGTGCGAATGAGCTTCCTAGGAGAGTGGCAGGCTTGATTGCGCTTGACCATTGGCATACGGTGTACATACGCCATGGGGAAGGGTAGAGGGGCAGTCTGTGGTCGCAAACAGAATTACTGCTGGGAAGAGGCTTTGTTTGCTGGCTGGTTTAAGAGCTGCAATCGTTGCAGCAGGATCCTACATGCAACCTGGATACTGCAGTGCTGTATGGTGCGGCAGTGGAGGGCCGGTTGAAGTTGCACACGCGAGGAGACGCTTAAAACAGGGAGGCGTACTCTGTTTTGGAGTAGCTAACTCTGTTTTTTGGCCCTTATTTATCCGCAAATGTGGTAGTTTTGCGGCTTTGGCTGATTGGTTGGGCTGAGTAACAGAGGTGAGAAATGCAGGAAAGGCCAGTCCGGGTCGTGAACAGCGTTATCTACTGGGCCGAGACAGGGTTGCTTGATTCCACAAGCATCCCGGGCATTGACAGGTGCGGTGTGCGGTTTTGGTGACAGTGCGCCTACTGGTTGGAGGTGCAGGAGCGAGGATGCACATAGAGCAGGGAGGTATTCAAATATGGAGTTCTTAATTCTGTTTTTTTGAATTCTGTTTTATATACAAATGTGGTTGTTATTGTGACTTGAGATTTAAAGACTTAATAGCCAGTGGTTTGGTTCTTTTTGGTCCATCTTTTTGTTTTAGTTTTAATACGGGTAAAGTCATAATGTACCCCCGTTTTTTTATTGTAAATCAATTTTTTTGATAAGTAATAAAGGTCTGGCATCCCATAGTTGCCCCTCCCCACTAGAGGTTTAATTAAAAAAAAATAAAAATAAAAAAGGCGTCGGGAGGGAAGATTTGGATTTTTTGGGATCCAGAGCTGATGCTTACGGTGGTGGACGAGTCGGATCAATTTATTCACTGTCGGGTAACGGATTCTAACTATCAGACATTTTTTATTTCCTTTGTTTATGCTAAATGCACTGTGGAGGAGAGAAGGGAACTTTGGGGAAGAATGGAACATTGGGCGGTTCAATATGGTGTTCCATGGATGGTTGGGGGAGATTTTAACGCAGTTGCTAGTGAAAGTGATAAGTTAGGAGGGAACCCTCCTTCATTGATCAGTATGGCTAACTTCTCGGACTGTATTGAGCATTGTGGTCTCCTGGATTATGGGGTCATAGGCCCTAGATTCACTTGGTGCAACAATAGACGGGGGAAAGATCAATTTGGGCTAGGTTGGATAGAGTTTTTGTTAACGCGTCGTGGCAGTCTCTGTTACCATACACGAAAGTGGAACATCTATAGCGTACTTTTTTGGATCATACTCCCATTCTGGCTTACATGCTAGTGCAGTCAAGAGTGGGTTATTCTCCTTTCAGGTTCTTAAATATGTGGGAGACGCACCCTTCTTTCGAGGAGCCGATTGAGTCGACTTGGAGAGCGGAGGTGGCTAATATGAGGGCATTTGATGTAGTGGATGTTAAACTCAAAACTCTCCACAGAGCTCTGATCTTATGGAATAGAGAAGTTTTCGGTATGTTTTCAGCAGGATTAGGGCACTAGAAGATGAAATGAACCTATGGGAAAATATTCTAATTTCTGGATGGGAAAGTATTGGCAGTAACAAACTCAATGTGGACGCTAACTTGGATGTCAATGCTTGCTGTAACATGAGCAGATGTCAAGCAAAATACAGACTAGCACTTAAACAAGAGGAATTGTATTGGATGCAAAAAAAGGGAAAAGGGAATTTTTGCTTCGGTTAAATCGAAACAAAAAAGAAGATATATTTGGACCATTAGATTGCAGTGTGGAAGGGAGATTACCGAGGCGGGGGGAATTCTTCGAGAAGCTAATGGTTATTTTCAAGGTCATCTTACTGCTCAGGATGATTGTCATCACAATCCGAAGTTGTTGAGTTGCATTCCTTCGGTTATCTTTGGTTTTGATTGTGATCAACTACTCAGTAGTTCGACTTTGGAAGAGGTGAAACAGGCGACCTTTGGCATCCCGAAGTGTAGTGCTCCAGGGCCAGATGGATTCACTGCGGGTTTCTTTCAGTCTTGCTGGGAAATTGTTGGTTTTGACATTTAGAAAGCGGCCATTCAGCTCTTTGAGGGTGAGGCTCTATCGTCGGCATTTTTAGCGAATTTTATTGCTTTGATCCCTAAGGTGGACTCGCCAGGTTCTTTCTCCAAATTTTGTCATATTAGTCTCTACAACGTCATATATAAAATTTTCAGTAAATTACTTTGCAATAGACTAGCTTTACTTTTACTAGAGATGGTGGCTCAGGAGCAGGGTGCCTTTGTAAGGGGCAAATCTATTGTGGAAAATATCGGATTGGCTCAGGAGATGATGAGAGATATTAATAAAAGGGTCACAGGTGGGAATGTGGTTCTGAAGATTGATATGGAAATTGCTTATGACCGGTTGGAATGGTCTTTTCTTTTGGCGGTGCTTAAGAAGTTTTTGTTCTCGAATAGAGTTTGTCATCTTTTTACCAATTGTATTGCTCACTGTGGATTTTTTGTTCTACTGCATGGAGTGTACAATGGGTATTTTAAATCCTCTAGGGGGTTGAGGCAAGGTGACCCACTTTCTCCTATGTTGTTCATCATTGCAACGGAGGTCCTTAACAGAGGTCTGAAGGATAGGGGAATATATGTTTTTATAATAACCCCTGACATTGCTCGCCCATTACGCACCTTTTGTATGCAGATGATACATTAATTTTCCTCAATGGAAGGAAGTCTTCGGTCACAGGATGTTTGAAATTTTTGGAAAGTTATGTCAGGGCTTGGGTCAGAAGATTAATGCAGATAAAAGTTCTTTTATGGTGGAGGAAAAGGCTTCAGCCGAAAAAGTGGTTGCCATTAAAACATACACAGGATTTCAATTTAGAGGATCTCCTTTGAAATACTTGGGTGTCCCTATTTTTCAGGGAAAATGTAGAGGTATTTACTTTGATGACCTAGTGAATAAGATTCAGAAGAGAATTAGTGGCTGGAAGGCGTGGGAGACTAGTTCTGATTAGGCATGTGCTAAGCTTCATTCCAGTATATACTTTAAGTGCGATGTGTGTGCCTCAAAAAGTCATCTCCAGAATTCAAAAATTGCTGTCAGATTTTTTTCTAGGGGGACAATGAAGGAAAGCTGAAGAAAAAATGGGTATCTTGGGACAATATTTGTTTCCCTTGTTAAAAAGGAGGTTTGGGGGTTAGAAGTCTTACTACTGTCACTAGAGCTTTTCGACTCAAAGCTTTGTGGAATTTGATTAATGCCAACTCTTTGTAGGATAACTTTATGAGAGGTAAATACTGGAAGGTAGAGGTTCCTTTGATTTATCAGTTGGAGAAACAGAGAGATTCGCCGATTATGAAAGAAATTATGAAGTTAAAATCGGTCTTGGTAAGCAATAGTGTTTGGGGTATTGGTAATGGGAATTAGAGTTTTTTTTTATGCAAATTGGAATACAATGTCGGTTTTCAAAAGGTCAGAGGAGTTAGTGGACAAAGGTGTTTGGCCTACGATCCTTGAGTTCCAGAGTGGAGATTTCTACTTGGTAAGCCCGATAGTTAGGGATATGGCGAGGGTACTTTATGATGACAGATTCCAGAGTGGTGAGCAGTGTAGTGATTCTTGTATTTGGACTCCTGATTTGAATGGATTATTTAGTACTCGATCGGCCTACAAGTTGCTTCGTAACAAGAGAAAAGAGTCATTTTTATTTAACACGATTTGGCTTTCTCTTTTGCCTTCCAGAATCTCAGTTTTCGTTTGGAAGTTGTTATTGAGGGGGTTTTAGTAAATGGGGATTTACACCGTTGCGGTATTAGTTTAGCCTCTAGATGTTGTTGTTGTGTAGTGCTGAATGTGAAGCGTTAAAACATCTGTTTTTAGAGGGCAGTCTAGCAGCGGAGGTTTGGAATCATTTTGAAATTATTTTTGATGTCCATGTGAGAAGGCCAACATAAATTTCAACGGTATTGACAATGTGGTCTAGGAGGGCTAGCATGAAGACACAAGTTGGGATTCTTTATTTTCTTACTCTAATGTTCATATTATGGGAGATTTGGAAACAGTGGTGCAGGGGAGTTTATGAGAATGACAAGCCTAATGCGGTGACAGTCATTTTGTTGGTTCGGAGGGGTTTGAGGTTGGCCAACTCCTTCATGTATCCTAAGAGAATTAGTGAAAAGAAAGAGTCGATCTTGGCCTTGGGATTGCCTATTTCCCCGATTGTTAATAGGGGTAATATAATTGTGTATTGGAGTTTCCCCCCGGAAGATTTTGTCGCCCTAAATGTGGATGGCTCGTTGAGGAATAATAAGGTGACGACTGGAATTATTATCAGAAATAATAGGGGAAGTTGTATTGCGGCTAAGCAAATTAAGCTGGGAACAGGTTCTAATAATAGAGCGGAGGTTCTAGCGATTTATGAGGGGATGCGGTTGTGTAATAGGCTGGGGTGTAGGAGAGTAATTATCCAAACGAATTCTAAAATTGTTTGTGGCTGGCGAGATATTAGAAGGTTAGAAGAAGAAATGGTGATTGGGTGTGTTCATATATTTAGGGAAGCTAACATGGTGAAGGATGCACTAGCTGATATAGCTCAAAAAGACGGTTTGACACGGGAGTTCGGTCAGCGGGATCTTCCTAATAGAATTGTCGGCCTGGTGCTATTGGATAGGAGTAAAACTCCCTACTTTCGTGTAGCAAAATGACATGTTGCAGGGATATTGGCAGCAGGGAGAAGGTATTACGTGTAGCGTGTGCAGGAACGAGTTTTTGCAGGGCTATGATCTTGGGGTAGTCCAAGATCCTGATGAATTATGGCTCAGTAGGTTTGGAGCAGAATGTATCGACGCTACTTGGGTGGCCTGAGGATTAGGGAGCAGCTGGGATGTAGTGGCTGAGTGTTGGGCGCTTGGTGCGTGCAATTGGAGGCTTGGTGATAGGGCGTGGAGGCTGGGTGCTGGGCGGCCTACGATTCAGGGAGCATCTGGGACGTAGAAGTTGGGTGTTGCACAGTTTGGCTACATGTAATTCTGCGCAGCGATGGTGTTTGCTGTTAGGACGTGGAGTGGATGGATGCTTAATGGTAACAGTGGCAGAGTCATGCATTGTTGAGGTTGTTTCTCTTTGACTCTCCAATGTCAATTTGGTTCTTAAGTCTTTTATTGTTTTAGGCCTTACTGATTTAGACCTTACCCTTAGTGAAATAGGCATGTGTTAAATTTTTTTTTTTTTTTTATGTAGTTGTTTCCTTGGTTTTAGGCCTTATCATGGTCTTTCTTGATCTAGGTCTTCATCTCATGGTGAATTAGGACTGTTTCCTAGTCTTAGAATTTTTGTTTAGTTTCAAGGATAGTCCTCTAGTTCTTTTTTCTCGGGTAAAGTCGTCATGTACCCCCGAAAGGTGTATAAGGTTATTTTTTATCAAGTAATAAAGGTTTTGCATCCCTTAGTTGGCCCTCCCTACTGGAGGTTTAATTAAAATAAAATAAAAAAGGTCTATGATACTGCCTAAATCCTTGGTGAATAAGGCATGTTTCTTTTCCTTCGATCCTTGGTGAATAAGGTCTAACTCGTTGGTGAATAAGGTCTAGCTCTTAGGTGAATAAGGTCTGGTCCTTGGTAAGGTCAACAATTTAGTTTTGTTTACTTCGTTTATTAAAGCTATCGCCTGTTTTCTTTTATTCGGGTAAAGTCGTAAGGTACCTCCGAAAGGTGTAAATTCTTTTGATAAAGTAATAAAGGTCTGACATCTCATTGTTGCCCTTCTCTCCTCGAGGTTTTATTATTATTATTATTATATATATATATATATATATATATTATTTTATTTTTTTGTTTATTTTTTTTTAAGTATAGAATCTGAGCCAACCTAATATTTTTTGTGATTAACCTACCTTAAACAAACGCTCCTTGTCCTTGTGAGATTTGTTCTGGAACCAGTCTCGCCAACCTAACACATTAATTTTTTGAGAAAACTTTGTATACCACCGTGCATAAACTAACTGGCCTAAACTCTATGAAAATTTTTGGAACCTCACTTTCGGAATACGAACAATGAAATTAGCTGAAAAGGAACCTGGTAAGGAGTTCCTCTGAAAAAATTCCACTGCGACCTCCCACAAATTTTGTTTAACAATCTCCCAACATGTCTGAAAAAACCAACAGTGAAACCATCTGGACCTGACGCACTATCCTATGGGATACTAAAAACTGCCTCTCATTTCCTCCAAGTCTGGACTCCTGCAAAGCATATCACAATCCTCATGTACTACAAATTTGGAGTACATTCCAATAGGGGGCGAATTTTCTCTATATCCCCGTGAGGCAAGGAAATTCCGAAAGAAAATTTCAACTTCCTTCAATATTTCCTTCTTATCTTAAGTGGTTCTGCCATCCATACCAATTATAGAATTAATACGTCTTTTTTTCTCTTTAGGTTTTACTGAGGCAAAAAATATGAGTTACAAGCTTCCATTTCTTTTATTTCCTTTTCACTGGACTTTTGATTCCAAAAAAATATCTTCCCGTTGAAGAGTCAAATATTCCACCTGACACCTATTGAGATTACAGTAAACCCAAATATTCCAACTTGCTTGTAGAATAGACTCTATCACTTGAATATCAGAACGAAGTCTTCTGTTATTCGTGAATATATTCTCAAACATTCCTTGCTCCACCTTTTAAGCCCTTTATGTAACTATTTAGTTTTAAAATCCAACTTCGCCAATGCACTACTACCAATATACGCATTATTCCAAATATTTTCAACAAAAGAAGAAAACAATAATGAGAAACCACATCCTCTGAAATCTGATGAAGGGGGTGTACCCGTCTTTGGTGCTGAGTGGAGAGAAATCAACATAGGGCATGATCCGAATTTACCCGTAGATAATGTTCTATTTCCACAGGAAGCAAAACATCTAACCAATAAGAATTACAAAAAAAAAAAACTTTATCAAACCTAGCTAGCCCAAATCATGTTTTTGCCATAGTGGTTATTACTGTAGGTAAAGGAAAGTTTAGAAAAACCAGAATCAATCGATTCGTCTCCCGCCACACAATCAGCAAATTCTAGCATACTCACCCATGATGGGTTCATTCCACCCAATTTATCTGAAGTGATAAGAATGACATTAAAATCACTACCCATCAGCCAAAGAAGTTGACAACCCAAAGAAAGTTCTACAAGATCGTTTCAACGAGACCTCCTATCAACCATCGAACATTTAGCATACACTTTTTTTATAAAAAAAATTGGGTCGTTGACCCTTTTTATTTATTTATTAATCCAAGCCCGAAGGCTACATGACTGATCCTATAGGGTTAACAAAACTAGGCCGAAAGGCTATAGTACTATTGCTACTTAATATCCTTGTCGCCTCCATCTCGCATGGAGATTGCTTTCATTCCGATCCACCGCCTCCACCTTGCAGGAAGGCTTGCTTTCGCTTCACTTTGGTCTAGTCCGTCTAAGCAGCTGCATTCAATACCCGAAGGGTCATCAAAGGCAGAGCACATGTGCTCCTAATAATCGGGCGTAAACTCACAAAATCCCAATTGGTGAGTCTCGAACCCGCAACCTCTCACAAAGAGAGTGGATGTTCGACCAACTGAGCTACAATTGGTGGACAACATTTATCATACACAAAAGTAATATAATACTTGCTAGTTCTGATCCAACGTAACCTCGAGCTATGTGTGGATAAGGGAGTATAAATATTGGTGCTGCAGACGGATTCATGTGTTGGTCAAGGAGTGGTTCCATGACAATTTTTAGGTTCCTTGGCTCTTAAAATCGATTTGGTGACCTATCAGGATACTAAGCCAGCGAATGGACTGTAGTTGTGTTTATTTGTTCAGGGAAGCTAATGCCGCAGATGAGCTTGCTAATCTTGCCCAGAAGGAAAAGGTTAGTAAGGTTTATGATGTCCAATCTTTTCATAATAGAGGTAAAACATTGGTTAGATTAGACCAATCTAATACCGCTTTTATTCAAGTTCGTAAATAGTTTGATCAATGCATGGTTTATGGAAGCTTTGGATTGGGTCAAAAGAAGAATTATTTGCTTCATTGACTCTACTAATCGTTTGAGAAGCTGAGAAGTCTGGTGCAAATGTTATTTCTAGACAAAAAGAGTAGCTTTGTAGGTTTTTCTTTTTTTTTTTGGAACCTTTTTTTTTTTTTTTTGGTAAAGTTGTAATGTATCGGCAATTAGTCTGTTAATTTTTTTGATAAGTAATAAAGGTTTGGCATCCCATAGTTGCCCCTACATCCTGGAGGTTTAATAAAATAAAAAAACCTCGCAATGCATAAGTTGATATGTACAATCTAGCACCTCCACATCATTCAACCAAAACAATCAAATTTTACCACCTTTATAAGAGTTCGAAGAATTTTTACATTTGAATTTTATACCCAAGTTTTGAATGTCTACTGTCGTCTACCATTGGTTCTGCTATCATCAAACGAATACAATGATTCTTCACAAGCTTTTTTACTTGATTACAAGTAGCCTAGTTCCATACTTCGTGTACATTACATCGCAAATTTTGACAATCGCCTTTAACAATCTGTGTTGTAAGCCGAGTGACTCTGCGTTCCCCAGTGGGAACCACTTTTTTTTCTTCTTCTTCTTTTTCCCCCTTCTTACCTTCACCATCTGACTCGGCTCCCATAAATATATCAGCAATGTTATCAGATTATTCTGCTTCCACATCTGAACCACCTGTCAGCTCGTCGTCTTATGGCAATGCCGGCAAGTTCGCCTGACTGTGCACTTCAACGGCTCTAAAAGCAAGGGACAACATTGATTCTCGCTGCCGCATGACATAAAGAACTTGATTCTAAAACTGCGACCTCTTTTAGCAGCGCCTTCTTAGTAGTAGTTATGGGATAGCCCGCCCCAACAACATCTCTCTTTCCTTATCACCACTGTTCCGAACTGTGAAACTGCATTGTACATTTGATTCCGCTACAATGTCTCCCTGTTTAGCCAAAAGAAACTCCGGATTCGATACCTCCTGCCCTTCATCGGTATTATGCAATTCTTCATCTCCTACTGAATCTTCCTCATCAAGAGCAACAAACTTATTTTGTACCAAAACCTTGCTGGAATTAGGCTGCTGCACTTCAGCTTGATCATTCTTTTCGACTACAGATTTATCCATAACGCCTTCCAATCCTAAAGATTTTTTGCCCCACTTATTCCCACATTCGTCTTTCCCACCATGGTGTTTACATTTAACTTGAAAATCGGTCTGTACACCTTCTTGGCAATCTGAAAGTCCCTATCAATTGCATTCTTATTATGGGCGCCTACTTCAAGCACTCCTTTATTTTTGTCCACCACAAGTTTTACCTTCCGAATCTTCTCGTGTTTTCTTCTACAATTCTAACATTGTGTCCAATTAAGGAACAATGATCATATTACTTACAACCCAAGGGATCAACTTCTGCCAAAAGCCTCTATTGCCCGACCTATCAATCCATAGTTTTTCTAGGGAGAGTCTCTGATAGGTTCATCTCAACGCAAATCTGGGTTGATCTTGGGCACATCATGTTATAATCTGTGTATAGGAAAACCCCAAAAGAGTCTCCTATCATTTTCAAGATTGTTGGGTGGAAAAAAATGTAAAGGCAACTCTGGTAACTCGACTCAAAAGGGGACTACAATCGGATCCATTTTCAAATCAAACCATCATGCCATCTGAAAACATTGAATCGTACTCAACAAATTATGAACTATTTTTCCTCAATCTCGGATTGTAATCTAACTAGAACATGTCGTGGGTCAAGCAAACTCATCGAGAAATCCCCTAGAATCCCCTATGCACTTTGAATGGAATTACAAACAGCCTCCAAAATAGGCCGAAAACTAGAGAACTTGAGGACTATTACGTGCTTTTCCATGAAAGATTCACCCCGAAATTCATTTGCATTCGTAAAAGCTATGGCCGGGGAAACATTTTTGTGAAACTTCGTACCTTCCAGTGGAAATTCATCTATATTGCCCACGGGAAACTTACCTAGTACTTGCGCAATCGATAATGAAGGTTTGTGCACTTTAGCCAAGCCACCTCCAAGACAAGCCGAGGGAAGAACTTCCTTGGCGGCTGGAGTAGCTGCCATGAAAGAAGAGAGTCAACTTAGGATGCACGGTCCTGATCATCCCCAAGCGAGATCTGATGCTCCTCGCCTTAGCCACCTCACCAAATTGCCCTAGCCACCCACTTTAATAATAATAATAATAATAATAATAATAATAATAATAATAATAATAATAATAATAATAATAATAATAATAATAATATAAACATTGAAAACGTAATTTTTTGTGTCCATGTCTACCAATTTTAGCTCACTTGGTCAGACGTGTACTCTCCTTGTGAGAGGTTGTGAATCAAGACTCACATGTTTGGATTTTGAGTTTCGCACTATTATTAGGAACACATTGTGCTCTGCCACTGATTACCCTTCGGGTATTGAGTATGGCAAAGTGGCATAGTGCATAGTGCAAAAGTGGCACGCGTTGGAATTGCCTTTATAAAATTTACTAGCATGTGCCCAACACGTGCCACTTTTGCACTATGTACTTTGGAGGATGCTCCTGGAGATAGCCAGATGCATTAAACCTGAATGTGTAATGACAACTAGGAATTGAACCTCGTCGTGATCATTATACCCAGAGATAATACCCAAGGCCCTATATTGGACAACGTCTCAGTAGTCCTTAGAATAGTCAATATTATGTTAGAGTAGCCATTCCGAACATGGTCATAATTCTTTCTGAGTAGTTATCCTAAGACATGTCAAAATTCCGTCCAATTGGTCATCCTAAGTAAGGCAAGATTTTGTCCGGGTAGCCACTCGGTTAGGATTTTCTTCGAGCAAAGTCATGATTTTGTCTCAGTAGTCATCCTGAGCACTTTTAAGATCCAGACCAAAAAATTATATAGAGTAGAGTCATTGTTAACAATCTACAGTACCAAAAAAGTAATAATTATCATTTTGCTCTGCAAAATTCACTTAATTTAACAATTATTTACACTAATTTTTTTTTTTAGATTAACCTCAGAGGGGAAGGGAAACTATGGGATGCCAGACCTTAATTACTTGATCAAAAAGATTTTACACGTGTAGGGGGTACATGACGACTTTACCAGAGGAATGCAAAAAGAAAGCCTTAGAGTCTAAATCTACCTAAGAAAACCAAGTGTTCAAATCAGAATTCAACAAACTTACATTAAATGAAACTAACAACTACTCTCCTAGAACATGAAGATCACCTCCCAACAGCCCCAAGCTCACCGAACACGAACACTGCAAGGCTTGAAAAATCTGCACTCAAACTCAAAGCAACCCAAGAGAAAATAGAGTAAAAACACTTTGTTTTAGAGCAGCAGCAGCTACATGTTGAGAACCAAGCTCTGTTTTAACTCTGGAACAAAACACTCTGTCCTGCAGCCTGCGAACAAGCTGACCCTGCATAGAAAACGCTGCGAACAAGCTGACCCTGCGAACAAGCTGACCCTGCGAACACTCTTATCCATTAATGATGCAGGAGGATCCGAATCAGATGATGCTGAGCTGTCAGATAGTACGATATTAGAACTAAGATATCTTGAATTAGCAGATCAGTGCATGGATGGCAGGAAATCATAATTCTATTTCTAATTTGGCAGTTTTGGGTGCGTTTTAGTATTTTGGCCATAACTTTGGCTACGAGTATTAGAATCGCGCAAACGACTCCAATTCAGAAAGCTTTTTTCAACGCGCACGACATGGTCAACCAGCTACGCTCATTGCACATCTTTACAAGGCCAAATTCCACCGTTTTCCCTTCTTAATCCACAAATTTAGTAGTTTATTTCCCTTTATAGTAATATTTCAATTATTGTTTAAGAAGTGATTCTGAACCCAATTTGGGCCAGATTTCTGGCAATTTTTTTTTATTACGTATTTTGTTTTAGCATGATTATTGGGGTTTTGCTAATTTTGGTAAAATTCTAATAATCACGAGTTTTAGCTATAAAGCCCGGCTTGTGGGCTGATTTTAGAGATACCTTTGATTTGAGTAATTTGATTAAACATTAGAGTTATTTATCTGTGTTTTGGGCTATTCTCTTGTGTTCATCCCTGTCAATTATCTGTTGCTATTAGCCTGCAGAATAATCGCTATTCTGCCCGGCGTCAGTTGGTATCAGAGCTTTAGCATCTTCTTGGGGTGAAATTTTTTCAATTTCTATGGCTGGTGGTCGTGGTCATCACGGGTAGGTTCCGAGCGAGGAATCCCCTCACCGTGATCGTAGCGTTCAAGATGTGATGATTGAGGATTTACAGAGGCAAGTTGCAGAGCTAACCCAGCGTCTAACGGCGCAGGAATTCGGTAATCGTGAGATGGAAGATCACGATTCTGATTCCAGTTTCAAAAACCTGTATCACAATCGTGCTCGATTTTGGGAGCGCCGTGGTCGGGAGGATCGTCATGGAAATCTCGGTTTCAAAGTACATCTACCCAAGTTTTCTTGAACGTTATAGGCCGAATGATTCGTGGATTGGTTGAATGAAGTAGAGCGTATTTTTTAGTATAAGGAAGTTTCAGATCATGTCAAAGTGAAATTGGATGCCATCAAACTCAAAGGCAGAGCATCTGCGTGGTGGGAGCAGTTGAAGCGATCACGCGACAGGCAGGGCCAGGCCAAAATCATTGATTGGGAAAAAATGAAGAAAAAGATGAAGGGTCACTTCCTTCCTTTCGGCTACACTCAAACTTTGTTTCAACGACTTCATTCATTGAGGCAAGGCACAAAATCAGTTGATGATTAAACGGAGGAGTTCTATCAATTGATAGCCCGTAATGACTTATCTGAGACAGAACAGCAGATGGTGGCACGATATTTGGGGGTATTACGATAACCCCTGCAGGATGTCCTCAACCCTCACTCACTGTGGACCGTTTTTGAAGCCTACCAGAGTGCACTTGCTGCGGAAAAATAGTAGAACAGGAGGCCTATGATCAGAAGTGATCAAAACAGTCGGCTAGTTCGCCCTCAAGAATCTCATCCTACCCAACAGCCACCGCAGAGTAACTCTGCTATTAGATGTGGTGAACGGGGACATAGAGCGACTGAGTGCAGGAAGCCTACTATTCAGAAGGGCAACAATATCTTGATTGAGGAAGACGTGGTAGACGAATTTTAGGAACGTGGAGAGCCTGTGTATGACGATGATGAAGATGGAGATGTGTTGTATGGAGATGGTTATGAGACTCTGGTTGTTCGTAAGAGTCTACTGAATCCCAAGGATGATTCAGGGGACGATTGGTTAAAAACCTATATTTTCCACACGACATGCACAGTTGCAAGTAAAGTCTGCAAGATGATCATTGACAGTGGCAGTTGTGAGAACATCGTGTCTGAAAAGGCTGTACAGAAATTGCAGTTGAAGATAGATCGTCATCCCAAGCCGTACAAATTATCATGACTGAATAAAGGCAGTTAGGTAACAGTAGATAGGCGATGCCCAATGTCTTTTTCGATTGGCAGGAAATACTTTGATAATGCTTGGTGTGATGTTGTATCTATAGATGCTTGTCATGTCTTGTTAGCTAGGCAGACCTTGGCAATATGATTATAGTGTTATTCATGATGGCCGAAAAAATACATATTCCCTTAGCATTAAAGGGAAGAAAATTGTGTTGGCACCTCGTCGGGAAAGAACCACTCCTACCCCAGTAGCCAATAATACTAACCTGCTTTCTAGGTCTAGGTTTTTAATTGAGATTGAACGTGGAGATGTGGTCTATGCTTTGTTACCTTGTGGGAATAGTGCAACCAATGTGAATTCAGATTTGCCAGTAGAGGTGCAGCAACTTCTTGCAGAGTCTTTTGACCTGATGCCAGAGGATTTTCCTCCTGTGCTGCCACCTATGCGGGATATTCAACATCAGATCGACCTTGTTCCGGGGTCCAGTTTGCCTAATCGGCCAGCTTATCGCCTTAGTCCTAAGGAATCTGAAGAGTTGCAGCGACAGGTGGTGGAGTTATTGGAGAGGGGCTACATCCTTGAGAGTATGAGCCCATGTGCAGTATCTGCTCTGCTAGTGCCAAAAAAGATGGCTCTTGGCGTATGTGTGTTGATAGCAGAGCAATCAATAGGATTACAATGAAATACATGTTTCCAATTCCCCGTCTGGATGATACGTTAGACCAGCTGTCCGGATCTAAGGTCTTCACAAAAATTGACCTTAAAAGCGGATACCACCAGATCAGAATAAGGCATGGAGATGAGTGGAAGACAGCGTTTAAGACGCATCATGGGTTGTATGAGTGGATGGTCATGCCTTTTGGCCTGTCCAATGCGCCCAATAAATTTATGAGATTTATGCATCAGGTTTTACGGTCTTTCATGGGGAAATTCGTTGTAGTTTACTTCAACGACATCCTCATTTATAGTCCGACATGGGCGTCACATTTTGATCACCTTCGTGCTGTTTTTGATAAGTTGAGGACGGAACGCCTGTTCGTCAATCAGAAGAAGTGTTATTTCTTTACTACTTTTGTTACTTTTCTTGGTTTTATTGTGTCTACTGATGGTGTTCATGCAGATCAGTCAAAAATAGATGCGGTCTTGGATTGGCCCAATTCAAAGACCTTACACGATGTCAGAAGTTTCCATGGATTGGCGTCCTACCGTCGGTTCATCAGAAACTTCAGCACTTTGATTGCTCCTATCACGGAATGCATCAAGGGACATGATTTCCAGTGGTTCGAGGAGGCGGAGACCATTTTTCAACTGGTCAAGCAGAAGATGACAGAAGCACCAGTTTTGGCACTTCCTGATTTTGAAAAGGTATTTGAGGTAAATTGTGATGCATCTGGGGTTGGCATTGGTGGTGTTCTGAGTCAGGAAGGGCGCCCAATAGTTTTTTCTAGTGAGAAACTATCAGGATCAAAGAAGAATTATTCCACCTATGATCTTGACTTTTATGCCATAGTTCAGTCCCTGAAGCATTGGCGTCACTACCTAGTAAAGAGAGAGTTTATTCTTGTCACTAATCATGAGGCCCTGAAGTACATCAATGGGCAACACAAGCTGAGTCAACGGCATGCCAAGTGGGTGGCGTACTTGCAGGAGTTCACGTTTGCGCTGAGGCACCAAGCAGGGAGTCTGAACCGTGTCGCAGATGCACCGAGCAGTCGTACGTTACTCCTCACCACCATGATCACTAGAGTTGCAGGATTTGAGGCTTTCTATGATATATATACTACAAATCCTTCATTTGGTAGGATAATTTAAGAGGTAACTTTTGTTCAACGACATGACTTTATTTTGCATAATGGTTATTTGTTTCGTGGATTGTAGTTATGCATTTCAGATTGTTCACTAAGGCAACAGATTATTCGTGAACTTCATAATGAGGGCCACTTTGGGCGAGATAAGACGTTGGCCTTGATCTCTTCTTCCTATTATTGACCCAAATTGACCAGTGATGTGGCTCATTATGTGTGTCAGCGGTCCAAAGAAGTTCTCACTATTACAGGCCTGTACACACCTTTACCTGTACTTGAGGCCCCTTGGTTTGATGTCAGTATGGACTTTGTGTTGGGCTTACCCCATACCCAACGGGCCTGGGATTCTATTTTGGTTGTGGTTGACAAGTTTTCCAAGATGGCCCATTTTGTAGCCTGCAAAAAAACAATGGATGTTACCCGGATCGCCCATCTTTATTTCAGGGAGATTGTGCGTTTACATGGTGTTCCCCGATCCATTACTTTAGATCGTGACACCAAGTTCATGAGTCATTTCTGGCGGAGTTTATGGGAAAAACTGGGGACGAACTTGAATTTTAGCAGCGCCTACCGAGGTGGTGAACCGCAGTTTGGGGAACCTTTTGAGGAGTTTGGCAGACACTAAGCCAAAATAGTGGGATTTGGCGTTACCTTAGGCAAAATTTTCCTATAACAGGTCGAAGAACAGAACCACAAGAATGAGCCCATTTTAGATTGTCTATGGCCAGAATCCATCCGGGGTGCTCGACTTAGCCCCTATTCAACGTGTGGGTTGTTTGAGTCTCAAGGCAGATGCGATGGCAGAACATCTTCGGGGTATCCATGAGCAGGTGAAGCTGGCCATTCACGAGAGTAATTCCAAGTACAAGGTTCAAGCCGACAGTCACCGTCGTCAGGTACTTTTTGATGTTGGTGATTTTGTATGGGCAGTATTAACCCGTGATCGTTTTCCTGTTGGAGAGTATAATAAGCTTAATGAGCGGAAGATTTTGAGATCTTACAGAAGATAAATGATAATGCCTACAGTCTACGCCTCCCCAGTCATTTGAGGATTTCTGATGTCTTTAATGTAAAACACCTGAGTCCATGTTTTGTAGATCTCAATGATGCTATTGTGAACTCGAGGACGAGTTCTTTCCAACCCGGGGCGACTGATGCAGGAGGATCCGAGTCAGATGATGCTGAGCTCTCAGATAGCACGTTATTAGCACTAAGATATCTTGAATTAGTAGATCAGCGCAAGGATGGAAGGAAATCATAATTCTATTTCTAATTTGGCAGTTTTTGGTGCGTTTTAGTATTGTTTTTTTTTTTATAGTAATATTTCAATTATTGTTTAGAAAGTGATTCTGAACCCAATTTGGGCAAGATTTCTGGCAATTTATTTCTTTTATTACATATTTTTTTTAGCATGATTATTGGGGTTTTGCTAATTTTGGTAAAATTCTAATAATCATGAGCTTTAGCTATAAAACCCGATTTGTGGGTTGCTTTTAGAGATACCTTTGATTTGAGTAATTTGATTAAACATTAGAGTTATTTCTCTGTGTTTTGGGCTATTCTCTTGTGTTCTTCCCTGTCAATTATCTGTTGCTATTAGCCTGCAGAATAATCGCTATTCTGCCCGGCGTCAATTAACCATAACGCTCTTGATTTAGGAGGGAGAGAAATCCTATAAAAAACTCTCGATACCTCATCTTCTTGTGCTAGCTTAGATAGTGAATCTGCCATAGATTTGTTTCTCTCTAAACATGTTTACAACTATATATCATTAATGAGCTCACCTACAATTAGGGGTGGGCATGGGATGGGATGGGACGAGATGAACCCATCCTTATCCCATCCCGTTCATTCAGGATTGGGGCGGGACAAGATCATGTTGTATTTGTTGATCAAGTTTTTTGAAAATCTAATAGGTATAGACTATAAATTATTGATGGAACCATACATTATATGTAACATAATTTGTACATTTACAGATCTGTAACATAATCTGACTCTGTAACATAATCAAATTTACTTCAGCGTGTCCTTCATGTGATGAAAAGTGTTCATGGATGCTAATTTGGTTTTTTTACCTCTTCAGCGTGTTCTATTTGCTCTTTTGGGTTGCTTGCTTTTAGTTAAACTTTGAAAGTTTTCTTCATAGCAGTTATAAACTAAAAATTTGCAAGTCAACAAATGTGTGGAGAAGATCTAACCTGTAAAAACGGATTTGTGCAGACAGAGAACTGAATCGAAGTTGGATTTGAGAGTGAACAAGTTGGATCGAAGAAGTTGGATCAAAGAAGTTGGATCTTAGACCAGAGGCGTTGAATCTGAGAGTGAACAAGTTGGATCGAAGAAGAAAAACTTGGATCTGAGACCAGAGGCGTTGGATCTGAGAGTGAACAAGTTGGATCGAAGAAGAAAAACATTGTTTCTTCTTGGCGCTCTGACTCATTGGAAGAAAAAAGACGACGTGGTTTTTTTTTTTTGTTCTTCTCATTTCTTCTTTTTGTTTCTTCTCGTTGTTGTGACTCACTGGAGGGAAGGAAGACGACATTGTTCTTCTCTTTGTTGTTTCTCTGTAGTGAAGCTTGATTGAATTTCTTTGAAGTTGAGAAGAGGAAAGTGTAAAAGACCAAATGAATCAGATGATTCAGAACCAAGGGATTAGCCTAGAGACGTGCATAAATGAGACGTTGATTGCTATCTCCACTATTGATATTATGTAGGCATTCAAAATATTGCAATCCTAAAGTAAATATATAAATAAAATTATTAATAATAAATATTAAAAAATCTGTTTGGGATGGGACGGAATTTGCGGGATTGAATCTATCCCATTCTAGATCGGGACAGGATTGATCAATCCCAATAAAACCTGAAAAAAGGGGACAAAAATGAAATCACAATCACGGAATGAGAAGCCCACCCCTACTTAAAATGCCTACAAAGCTTTGCAAATAAATAAAAAGAGAATTAATCCGAGGAAGGCAAGTGAGACAAGCTCAATCTATGAGTGTTTCTTTCCCCCCGAGTGTGTTGTGGGTTATGTTCCCAATGTCACTTCTCCCCCTCCTCACCCTCTACTAGTTTTTTTTTCCTCCTTGGGATGCCCGCAACCATCTGTCTCTATAATCTATTCTTACAATTAAAAATAATAATAATAATAAAAAAATCAGATCGGACCCCCACTAACCAATCTTATATAAATACCCCCTCACAACATTACACAACACACATGCAACCACTCTCTCATCTCTTACACAAAACCAATCTCTTCTCCTCTTGTCTTCAAAGCCTCACATCTCATCCAACCCCATCTCCCTCTAACTCCTTTTCAGTTCCAATGGGAGAGATAGACTATCAAACCAAACCAAATAATAACACCAACGTAAGACTAAAGCTTTTTGGTTTCAATGTCTCTGATCATGATCAAGAAGAAGATGAAGCTCAACAATTAGACTCCTCCCCCACCAACAAGCATCTCAACACCACCAACAACGACAATAGAAATCGATCTGGCTCACCGGAATCCACCGGTTACCCAGCCACCTCAGACGGACGTAAATACGAGTGCCAGTACTGTTGTAGAGAATTCGCAAACTCGCAAGCTTTGGGAGGACATCAAAACGCACACAAGAAAGAGAGACAACAACTCAAACGAGCTCAAATGCAAGCTCACCGTACACTATCCTCCGTCTCGCACGTGCGGAACCCCATGATCTCGGCTTTTGCTCCTCCTCCTCACCTTCTCTCTCCGCCGCCACCTTTTGTTCTTCCATCTCCATCTCCTCCTCCTCCTGCATCATCTTGGGTTTACATGTCACGTGACTCTCACGCGCCCCAGTTCCACGTCTCGCATGGTTGCGTCTTCCCAGCTTCTTCTTCTACTCATCATCGATCTCCTCAGGCGCAGTCGACGCTATCGTACGCCGGCGGGAGTGGAGAAATGATGTCAATGAGTTTGGTCGCGTCGGGTCAGGGTCAGGGTCAAAGTAGGTTGTTCTTGGGTCATCCAGCTGCTCATGATGGGGTCGTGGAGCCTTCATTGAGCAGGTTCTCTAGTGGGGGTGGCGATAGCAGTCTTAGTGGGCCCAGTTTCGATAACGCGTTCGGCTTGGATTTGCATTTGAGCCTGGCGCCGGCTGCACCATATTAAATCAGCTTGGCTTGGGCTGGTTTATATAAAATTTTTCTTGTCTTCACTTGTCTACTTGGGTCTTGTAAAATTTTTCCATTTTTTTTATTTTTTTCCCCTACCATCTTCAATGAAGCAATTTTCACCATGTCCATCATCAAATATCTTCTCCTTTTTCGAAATTTTTTTCTTGTCTAAAATTCAAACAATGTCAAATGGTTTAAAATATTAAAATCACCTATCTTATTTTATTTTATTTATCTACATTTTCAAAATAATAGTTAAAATTATGTTTAGGTCAGATCTCACTTTCAGAGGCGATCTAATAACTTAGGGTATGAACCTTGATCTACCAATATATATTCGATAGTAGTTTGGCTCTCTCTCTATATATATAGCGAAAAAGGGGATCTATACATATTATGGTTCAACCATATGCAACTCAATAACAATTGTATTTTATTCTTGAAAAATTAACCTATATGATGTTTAATATTTATATATCCTGAATTCGAGCATTATAGTTCAGCTTTAGACAAAACTACTCCTGAATGGGGTCTGAACTCTGACGATATTTCATACATGTTGGTAGCACAAGTATTGGATATGACATTATGAGCATGATTATGTTGTAAAGAAACGGCTCATGTTTGAGTTGTCAATGCATGATGGTAGTTGGTAAGACATACATTTTGTTCAAAATGCATCATTGTTCACATGGTTTCATTGTATTTATTTTTTCCTAGGTTGTTACTTGTTAGTGCTAACACAAATGGATTGATACTCCATTTGATCACTTGGGATAGATTAGAGTGGGGTTAATAATCATTTTCATTGTAAATGAACCGTTGTTTTCTTTGGTATTTAATTAATTTATGGGTCTGTACGTTACTACCACTACACTGAATTGACATTTTTGTAACAACCCCAAAAACAGTATCACTTTTGAAGTGTAACAATTCACATAACAATTTTATACATTTTCACAAACAAAATGATACAATAATTGTATCACCATGAAGAGTATGGTTATAAAAGTGATAATATTCATGGTGATCCAACTTATTGTATCATTTTTTTTGTTTTATTGTTTTTCATTTTTTTGACTAAATTTAGTTTTGACTTTAAATTGTTTGGTGAATTGTAACATCTCAAAAGTGATACTGTTTTAAGAGTTGTTACAAAAGTGCCAATTTGGTGTAGTGTAGTGAATGATATTAATTTCTCCTAATTTCATCATGTAACAATTAATTTAGTTGGACCAAGATATGAGAAAATATGGACATTAATGCATCATCAAATTTTATTTATGAGCAGGCAAAAATAATTGAATGTGTCACAGAACAAAAGATAAGCTGATATCCTTCTTCAGAATGTTATCATCATAAACTGACAATTGAAAATTAATAAGAAAGTAAGCAACCATATATTTTTTTCTATGATAAACTTTTCCTTGGACAAATGTTCATATCAAAATCCAAAAGGAAACTACTACCTGCTCAATTCAGACATTGTTTGGTTGTGTTTTTACATCAATATTTTGTTTCTTTTCAAAGCCTTGAAAGATTTATCACACAAGGTCTACATAGCAAATTAAATCCAATAGAACTGAAATTCACAAAATTTTACAAAAGGTCGCAAACAGAAAACCAGAAGGTTATTTTTTATTTTATTTTTTATTATTTATATATTTATTTTTTATGTTAAACGAAAAACTAAAATAATAATGTGATATCTTAAACAAGGGTTCACACTGACAAACTAAATGTTGAAGATCCAAAGAAAACGACCTTGTACACTATATTGGGAAGAAAAACAGAAATGCTTCCAATAATCCATTTTGCATAGGCTTCTTGTTTACTTGAACTTGTTCTAGTCTAGCTTGGCTGTGGGAAATCGTTTGTCTAGTTAATATGGTTTGTTTATATATTTATTCCATATTTTTACCACCAGATGTGGTAGCGTAGATTAGGAGAGGACATGCATGTCTGGATTTTAGTTTACTTTTAGGGATCCAATGCAGCTAGCTAGCTTTACTTTAAGGTAAATTTCCTTCATTGCAGGTTCTTAGTCTTCATCTACCTGCCCCTTTAATTGATACTTGTTTGGTAAAGAAGGAAAATTTATGCTTTTCACCTTTTCCTTCAAATCTTCTTTGGTAACTCCCACTTCCACCTTCTTGACACTGTTTGATTTTGACATTGTCGAGATTAGTCGAATTTTCATCTAACTAATCCCAAATGATTTTGGGTTTTGAATTTAGGATATATAGTGAGGTGTTTTTTTCTTTGATCATGTTTGCCACAAAACAAATAAACTTTCAAAGTGCCCAGCTTTCGGAAAACAAATAAACTTGGCATTTAAAAGATGCAATTATTTACTTTAAGTAGGGACTTACAAAACACTAAAACAAGATAAAATCGTATGTAACCTCAAGTTCCCAAATTGTTCCTTGTTTCTCCTCTCTCCTTTCTTTTTTGGGAGTTGCTATTTGTACTTAACTATTTGGCTTGGTTGCACCAAGTCTTTGTTACACCAATATTTGGGAATGTTTTGACTTTTTTGCACCAATTTAAAGTATGTAACACCAACTTACCCCGTGTGAGAATATTTTTATTTTTTTATTTTTATTTTTTTAAATTAACCTCCAGTGGGGAGGGGCAACTATGGAATGGCAGACCTTAATTACTTATCAAAAAGTTGACTTACAAAAGCTACGGGGGTACATTACGACGTTACCCGTATGAGAAACCAAAGCAAAAGCTAGAAGCAATGGAAAAAAACAATACAAAACTAAAAGCCTTTAACTGACTCACTGTCTGTGCCCAGCAACCCGAACAACGCCAGCAAACTCTCAGCCATAGAGCACGCAGCAAACGCGCATTTCTGCGACCCGAGCGTACCCCGGATTGCCCAAAACAAATGCTCCAACCAACGCTGCGACAGTTCAGCGTAGCAGCAGCAGCAATTCAGCGTAGCAGCAGCAACAGCAGCAATGCGTAGCAGCAGCAGCAGCACCTCAGCAGCAGCAGCAACTCAGCGCAGCAGCGGCATCAGCGACGCAGCAGCAGCATCAGCAACAGCAACGCAGCGCAGAACAGAGCAGCTCTGTTTTGCAACAGAGTGCTCTGCCGAAACTTCTGCCCCTGTTTAGCTGTGTCGCAACCGCGATTTGGCAGCATTATCCAGGCCGCATACCGTCACTAGACAGCACCCAACAGGTTGCCAAACTGCCAGAACTGAATCAGATGGACAGTCCGGCCAATCCCGAGTCCGCAGCGACATCCTGCTTCAAAAGAAACACCAAATAGAATCAGGGGGCCCTCTGTTTTACTGCAGCGTGCCCTGCTATCCCTCTGATCTTGAAATCTCCTCTGCCCAATATAGCGACGCCTAGTCTTCCCCATGGCGTATGTAAGCCGTATGACTACGGTCAAGCAGTAATAAACCTGCCACTCTCCTAGGAAGATCATGAGCATCAAAACAAACAGTCTTATGCTCTCGATGAGCTCTAGTTGCTAATGCGTCCGCCACCGCATTGGCCTCTCTATAAATATGGGAGCAATTAACCGTCAATTGCTCCACCAGTTGCTTGATTTCTTTTAAAATATTCTCCAAATGCCACGGTATTTTAAAATTACCATTAAACCATCCACAAACAATTTCCGAGTCCGTCTGAACTAGCACCTGCTTAAAACCCAATGAGAGACGGAGACCCTCGGCTAGTGCCATAAGTTCCGCTTTATTATTAGAGCCTGCACCAAAAAAAATTTGCTTCCCAACAACACCAAAACCCCGAGAGTCTCTTATAATCACACCTCCAGCAGCCATGTTCTTACAGGAAGAGCCATCTACATTGAGAGCAACAAAATCTGGCGGAGGGGGATGCCAAAAGACAATTCTACTAAGCTTTCTCAAAACTGGAGTCGCTTGTATCCCCAGAGCCCTTAATGGAGCCTTATGCCAACTGACTCGCTTAGGGGTTATAAAATTGTTAGCTAACAGCAAATTACGCCGAATATTCAGAATCACAAACCCCGTGTGAGAATATATTGAATATATTTACTTTATTTGGTTGTAGCTAACGTAAATGAAGTATAATATATTGAAAATGTTTGGTCTTTTATTTATTTATTTTTTAACCTCCGGGAGGGAATGGCAGCTATGGGATGCCAGACCTTTATTATTAATTAATAAGATTTACAAACTTGACGGGATAGTTACGACTTTACCCGATGTGAATACTTTAATTTGCAACTAAATAAAAATATGTTTGGTCTATTAGCCATCAACTTGTGATCATGTAATAAGCATCTTTACTTATTTTTCAAAAACTTTAATTTTTAAATTTTGAAAATTTTATCGCATATTTTTTTTTAAAATTAAACCTCCAGTGGGGAGGGGCAACTATGGGATGCCAGACCTTTATTATACCAAAAAATGTTTTACAGATTTCGGGGGTACATTATGACTTTACCCGAATAAGAAAAAACCAATGGGATCCCATACGAAACAAAAGAACACTGACCAAATCCTGCCTAAAACAAATAAAACTTTAAAAGATCTTACCTAAGGTCAAGGCCACATGAAAATGACCTTGAAACATGAGTCCGAAAATCTATGCCCAAGTAACCGTGCACAAATTGCAACTTTCACTACTTGTACTCAAAATTCAGGTTGCCACTTCACATCCTGAAAAACTTGCACTTACATAATAAACAAGTTTGCAACCTGCAAAAAGGAACTTGCAAGAAACAAGTTGCGATAACACTTTGCAACTTGCCGTCAATAACAAACAAACAAACCCAATTTGCATCTTGCAATCCAATTCCTGCGAAAACAAACCAACACCATACCAACCATATTCGAGACAGCACCAGCATAGTCTGCTGACTCCCAAGACAGCATCGAATCAGCCCAAATCGCTGCCCACATTAGCAATTCCGCAAAATCAAACACTCTGTCCATCCAGACATAACCTAGTCCAGCGAGACAGAGCACGCTGTCCAGAATCAGGACGCCAAAATATTGCACTCTGTCCAGCGAGACAGAGCACGCTGTCCAGAATCCAAGCCAATCAGACTGTCCTGAGACCGCACCAAACCAATTCATCGAACACATGCATTCCTGCTCCTGATCATATCGCTGCTTTGAACTGAAACCAGCAGTCTATCCAGTCTGTTGCCCCTTCAAAACAGAGTATCTCCTCTGTTTTTCCAGATAAGTTCTTCTCCATTTCATCACCACAGCTCCAACACACTCGCTGAATTGTTTCCTGCGACCCTCCGACTGCCGTAAACAAGTTGTATCAGAGATAACCACGCTCATTGAACATCCGGAAGTCTAAGATATGCCGTCTTATTCTATGATAACATCCGGAAGTCTAAGATAACCACACTCATTTTATCGCATATTGTTTGATGGAATGAGTGCACCAAATTAACGATATCAAGTTCAATATAAATTGGAAGAACAAAATTAGAGGTTTGGGTTAACTATATTAGTTTTAATTTTAGGATTTAAATTAATTTTTTGAACAAAAAGATACAATTTTAGCAAAATTATTGTAAAAAAAATGTTGTAAACCTGAGCCCCACTGTTCAGTTACCTGTCAATAATGGTTTAAGCTTTGGGATGCATAGATATTTGCGGGATTTGACTGGAAAACAATCTCATAATTACATATTATTCAATTATTTTTTGAAAAAGTAACATAAGAATATATAGGACCATATATAGTGCATGAAATAAATTAAGGAACATGTGCCATACACACCCTATCGACATCAACCTACCTTTTAAACCTATATATCAAACCAGTAGGAGAAACAAAAAGGGGTCTTTCAATTGTGGAGCTTACACATGAGCAACTAAGCAAAAGTCATGCTAACTAGATAGAGCTTGCGTGTAAACACGAAATCAAGATAATGCAATGTTAAAAGAGATTAAAAAAGTGCCAAGTGCTCTTATACAAAAACCCTAACAAGAGTCAAAAGGGCAGATGACAACTTTACTTGGGTGGAAAAAAAGGGTTATAGGGGTTTAAAATATTTCTAGTCGTAATAGCTTGATAGACATAAAATGGGAGATTTAGATTCTTTGAAAGAGAAGATTAGTGATATTGATTAGATTGGTTGGGGTTGGATGCTTTTCGTCTTGGAAATTCTATGAGTTTGGTTTGAAATTTTGAACTGAAAAATTGAATAGAAGAAAGAAAGAAAAGGTTTTCTAAACACAATCATGGGTTTTGAAAAGTGAGTTTCTCCTTCCTTAGATCTTTTTGACATTTATGAAAGATTGTTTTTTTCTCCATCTCTAAAATGATCCCCAAGTTCTCAATCCAATTGGATGGAGAAAAGTTAAGAAAATCATCCCCATAGCTACACCTTTGCCAAAAACCAAACCACCTCTAGCTACTTGCCTCTTGGGTTGGGCCCAATCTTATTTTTTCAACAAAGTGATGTAGATTACCTTTTCCCTTAACCAAAGAAAACCCCAAACCAATCAAACATTTTCTTGGTTTAAGGACAAAAATACTTCCCCTCTCTAGTCTACTTTTTATATTTTACTAGAGGTGGACGCATTCTATGTAAGCGAATATGCCCATGTATAATTTATAAATAATTATAGAGCTTTAAATAAATTATTATATTATGAGCTTAAGTACAATTAATCAATGTTTCAATTAGACTTCCGGATGTTATAAGACTGGTACAAGTCGTTTATGGCAGTCTGAAGGTCGCCGGATACAATTCGGCGAGAATGTTGCAGCTTTGGTGAGGAATTGGTGGAGCTATTTTTTGGAACAACAGGGGACAAACTCTGTTTCAGACTGGACAGAGTGCAGCTCTTTGTCTTCAGCTCAACGCAGAGATTCGGGTCATACGGAGTGGTCGCTGGGGAAGGAACGCCTGTGGTCGATTACCTGGGTGCAGTCCCTTGCTAGTTTGATTGATCTGGAAACTGGACAACGCGCTCTATCTCGTTGGACAGAGTGCTCTGTCTCACTGGACAGAGTGTGTTCTTTTGGGACCTGCTTTACACTAATCAGGGGTGCGGCCTGGATGAACAACAAGCCTATTTGTCGCTGCTCGGGCTGCGTTATTTACTGCTGTCTTGCGAGTCAACAGAATATGCAGGTGCTGTCCTGTTTTCGCAGAATATTGCAGGTGTTGCAATGGTGCTGTCCTGTTTTCGCAGGAATTGGATTGCAATTTAAAATGTTGGTTTGTGGTTGAAAGATGTTTACATGATCAAGTGGTAAGCAGAATTTTGAGTCCAAGTAGTGCAATTCGAAGGAATTGGATTGCAAAGAATGCTCTTTGGAGTCTCTGGCCTGTGACAAGAGTGCTCAGTTTTTACAGAGTACTCCTTGCTGCCTGTTTTTTTTAGAAAACTTGCTGCCTGTTTTGTTAGTTGCAAATTTTGCACTTTGCAATTTGCAATTTTTAGCGTAAGATAAAGAGTGCTAAGGGTTTCTACTTCAAGCTTCTCAAGCTGCTTCTGGTGATGTTGCTCAAGGTGCACAATATGTATCTGGTTTTGCTTGCTAAGTTTTCTAAAGATCTATTTGGATTTAGGTCGCTTTGAGTTAGGTATTTTTCTGGTTTTTAGGATATATGTCCATTTGTTTATTTTTCTTTCGGGTAAAGTCGTCATGTACCCCCAACATGTGTACAAGATTTTTTTCAAGTAATAAAGGTCTGACATCCCATAGCTTCCCCTCCCCACTGGAGGTTCTAATAATTAAAAAAAGTTTTAATCGTAAAAATATGAAATATGCATGACAAAATGGAAAATTAAAAAGTTAGTTATAAGGTTTTTTTTTTATAATTTATAGATAATTGGGGGGGTTGAAAAAAATTAGATTAGGGGCTCATATATAATATATCAACGATTAAGAGATACTAGTTTGGATTGTAAAAATTATGAAATGTGAAAGGCAAAATGGGAAAATAAAAAAAGGTAGACGTAACGACCTATTTATAATTTAGATAGTTGGAGGGCTTTAAATAATTTATGTTAGGGGATTAGGTATAATTAATGAATATTAAGAGGTACTGAGTTTTATTATAAATAATCTGAATTTGGAATGGCAAAACTGTAAAAAAAATGTACTAGTATTTTTCATTTAAAGGCACAAACAACCTTTGTCACTTGAACCACTTTTGATTTTTCATTTTTTTTATTTTTTTTTTAAATTAAACCTCCTGTGGGGAGGGGCAACTATGGGATGTCAGACCTTTATTATACCAAAAAATGTTTTACACATTTCGGGGGTACATTACGACTTTACCCGAATAAGAAAAAACCAATGGGACTATCCCATACGAAACAAAAGAACACTGAACAAATCCTGCCTAAAACAAATAAAACTTTAAAAGATCTTACCTAAGGTCAGGGCCACATGAAAATGACCTTGAAACATGAGTCCGAAAATCTATGCCCAAGTAACCGTGCACAAATTGCAACTTTCACTACTTGTACTCAAAATTCAATTTGCCACTTCACATCCTGAAAAACTTGCACATACATAATAAACAAGTTTGCAACCTGCAAAAAGGAACTTGCAAGAAACAAGTTGCGATTACACTTTGCAACTTGCCATCAATAACAAACAAACGCAATTTGCACCTTGCAATCCAATTCCTGCGAAAACAAACCAACACCATACCAACCATATTCGAGACAGCACCAGCATAGTCTGCTGACTCCCAAGACAGCATCGAATCAGCCCAAATCGCTGCCCACATCAGCCATTCCGCAAAATCAAACACTCTGTCCATCTAGACATAACCCAGTCCAGCGAGACAGAGCACGCTGTCTAGAAGCAGGACGCTAAAATATTGCACTCTGTCCAGCGAGACAGAGCACGCTGTCCAGAATCCAAGCCAATCAGACTGTCCTGAGACCGCACCAAACCAATTCATCGAACACATGCATTCCTGCTCCTGATCATATCGCTGCTTTGAACTGAAACCAGCAGTCTGTCCAGTCTGTTGCCCCTTCAAAACAGAGTATCTCCCCTATTTTTCCAGATAAGTTCTTCTCCATTTCATCACCACAGCTCCAACACACTCGCTGAATTGTTTCCTGCGACCCTCCGACTGCCGTAAACAAGTTGTATCAGAGATAACCACGCTCATTTAACATTCGGAAGTCTAAGATATGTCGTATTATTCTTGTCAAGAATAATTAGTGACTTTATTATTTTAGGGAGCGATCCCCACGAATAAGTACGAGACATATGCTCCCCTTGTGCCAATCTAGCCAAAGCGTCCACCACTGAATTAGTCTCTCTGAACACATGGATGCAATGCCACCCCGTATCCTTAATCATCTCTCGTATCTCCCTCCACCAATTGCTAAGGAACCAAGGTATCTTTGTTTTTTGGGAAAGCCATTGTTTAATTACCATTGAATCTGTTTGAATGACGCATGGTCGGACACCCTGGTCAACACAAAATCTCAAGCCTTCAAGCAAGGCCCTCGTTTCTACTGAATTGTATGTTCCTTCCCCGAAAAAACATTGTCTAGCCGCCACAAAGCTACCGTCTTCATTTCTAATAACAAAACCTCCAGAAGTAGTCTTCTCCCTACAAGATCCATCAACATTGAGCACATACCATCCCATAGGAGGGAGGTTCAAATACACCGCCCGGGGAGGAATCGAGGCTACTTTTTTTTTCCTGTATACCCAATCTATTGAGCAACGCCCCATTAGTTTCCTTTGATTTAGGATTAAAATTTTTTGCCACACATTTAATCCAGTAATACACTTTAATGATCACATAGCTTGACGAACACTCCTTTCCGTCATAAAGTTTTCTGTTTCGATGAATCCAAAGCTCCCATAAAATAAAAAGAGGAGTGAGATGAAGGAAGGTACCTGATAGTGAGGATTTCCTCGCCTTCCTAAACCACGCCTTTAGCATGGTATGTACTTCAACCGGTCTATGGACGTGTATGTCAAACACCAAGTCGAAATGTCTCCACACTCTGCTGGCTAATTCACCCTCCAAGAAAAGATGTTTTATTGTTTCCTCCTCAGATTGAGCACAACATCCACATTTAGAAGCCAACTGAAACCCAATTCTTCTAATTTCACCATCTATGGGTATAGCCCTTTTAATAATTTTCCATGTGAAAACGAAAATTTTAGAAGGCAGAAGAGGGTGCCAGATCCAATTCCAGAAGTCATCAGGTGTCCCTCTGCCATCCAGAATTTCACAAACAGAGCTGATAGAGAACATACCATCATTAGTTGGTATCCATATTCTAGTGTCCCGATCGCCATCATCGCCTTTCACTATTGTCTTGTACGCCTCTTGAGCTTGTCTTTGCATTCCCGGGGTTAACATTCTGAAATTATCCCTGCACATTTGCCTTAAGGAAGACCAAATATCATTTGTCTCCGCCTCCTCATTTCTTATAAATATTTCATCCTTAGCCCAATGTTCTTCAAATAAGCTGACGCTACCTCTAGTGATCCTCCAAGTGGAATTTTCCACTATAAAATTTTTATGCACGAACAACTCTTTCATAAACGGGGAGGCCCCGGCTTTAAGCTCTTGTTTTCGGATTGGTACCCCTGCCTTCAAATATTTTTTCCTTAAAAACTTTGCCCATAAAGAGTTGGTGTTTATTAGATTCCAAAGGGATTTAACTCGAAACGCTTTTATAGTATTGTCCAGACTTCTAACATTTAATCCACTTTTTTTTTTTTTTTTTTAAATTAAACCTCCAGTGGGGAGGGGCAACTATGGGATGCCAGACCTTTATTATTTGTCAAAAAAATTGATTTACAGACTAAACGGGGGTACATTACGACTTTACCCGTATTCAAAACCAAATCAAAATAGACTTAGACAAATACTGTACTCTGCTTTATACTTGGCAAAAACAGAGCAAACAATTCCATACGCACTGCAAGAGTGCTCTGTCAAGATCATAAAAACTGCTCCAAGTCATGCCAAGACTGCAAGCTGCACCATTATTGCAACTTGCAAACCAAGAACCAACTTTCCAACCATGCTATTTACAAAACACCACATGCAACTTGCAAGAATGCCACCTTGCAAGCTCCATTTGAAATTTGCGATCAAAACTAACAAAGCCATTATGCCCAAAACATTTGGAGCTTTCAACTTGAAACCAACATGCAAAAAACAGAAACCAACCCTGCAGTATCAATTGCAAAAATCCCGCAACCTGACCACACATCATCATCATGTAAGACGGGCCAATGGAGCCACAAAACTACTGTCCATCACAGCGAAAACCCAGCACAGCACCAGAGTGCGCGATTTTGCGTCCAAACTGCCTGAACCAAGACAGCACGCACTGCTGCAATATGCGTGTCCACCATCTCGCCACTGTTGCACCATTAATGCCAATGTTCAGCGTAGCAGCAGCAGCTCCAAACATACGCAATCCTGACCGCAACACAGCAGCGCCCAGCAACAGCATAATCAGGTCACTGCAACGCAGCAAAAAATGCGCCCAGCAGCTTCCATCACGCCTTAACCTAACCAGCATTCTAACCGCAACACAGTCCGCATCATCCAGACCGCAACAACCAGACCTCAGACCGCCCAGACCATCCGCTCCGCAACCTCTTCTTGCCCTGAAAAACAGAGTATGCTCTGTTTTACAGCAGAGAAAAAAACCTACCAGCACACGGTTCCAGAACCTATCAATGCCCATTCTTGTTGCGTCTACTCTTCCCCGTGACGTATGTATGCCGTATGCCAACGGTCAAGCACTCATAATCCTGCCACTCTCCTAGGAAGATCATTCGTCGTGAAAGAAACAGTCTTATGATCTCATTGAGCTCTGTCTGCTAAAGCGTCTGCCACCGCGTTAGCTTCTCTATAAATATGGGAACAAGCTAAAGTCATTTGTGCCGCCAAAAATTTAATTTCTTTCAAAATATTCTCCAAATGCCACGGTATCTTGAAATTGCCCTTAAACCATCCACAAACAATTGTCGAATCCGTCTGAACAACCACCTGTTTAAAATTCAACAAGAGACAAAGGCGGAGGCCTTCAGCTAGAGCCAAAATTTCCGCTTTATTATTTGAGCCTGCACCAAAAAAAATTTGTTTTCCCCCGACACAAACACCCCTAGAGTCTCTAATGATCACACCGCCCGCAGCCATGTTCTTTCGGGAGGACCCATCCACATTGAGAGCAACAAAATCTGACGGAGGGGGATGCCAGAACACAACTCTACTTAGCTTTCTCACAACTGGAATTTCTTGTATTCCCAAAGCCCGTAATGGAGCCTTATGCCAGCTGACTTGCTTAGGAGTTATAAAATTATTTGCTAAATGTAGATTACGCCGAATATTCAAAATCACAAAAGCAGGATTAGGGACAACATTTTCATAAACACATTTGCACCGCTGTTTCCATATTTCCCATAAAATGAACATGGGAGTGAGAAAGAATAACACACCTGTTTGTGTTCTCATTTTGGCTCTCCTGAACCAAATGACAAGGGCCGTGGATATTTCTGCCGGTTTTCTGATATGCACATCAAAAATCAACTCAAAATGGCGCAAAACCTGCATCGCCAGTTCACCATCCAAAAACAAATGATTCAGAGATTCTCGCTGTGGCATGTTGCAACATCGACATTTAGAAGCCAGACTAATTCCACATCTGTAAAGCTCCCCATCCACTGGTACCCCTCTACGGAGTAATTTCCACACAAAAACTGAAATTCTAGAAGGAAGAATATCATGCCAAATTCTTCGATGGCGGTCATTGACCGTCCCTTTTCGGCGTAGTATTTCATAGGCTGACTGAAGGGAAAAAATCCCATTTTGGTTCGGAACCCATATACATTCATCTTCTCCATCTTCCTCGCCATATAATCTATCAGCAAAACTTCTCCTTGCAATAAGCCTGATCTCTGGGCTAACCGAATCAAAATTGGAAGAAATCACCTCATTTACCGAACGCCATACACCTTGATCAACCAAAGCCGCCGATCTTCTGAAGGATACTACCGTATTCCAATTTTCCTCAAAAAAACTGATATTTCCCTGACCGATGCGCCAAAGCGAATTACGCAGAATAAGGGATTTACCAAGCATGATTTCTTTGAAAAATGGCGAGGACCCAATTTTCACCAATTGACCATTCAAGGCCACCCCATTCACCCAGTATTTGCTTCTCATGAAAGAAGCCCAAAGAGAGTCCGACGTAAGTAGTCTCCAAAGAGCCTTGAGGCGAAAAGCCCTCATCACCACCAACAAGTCTCTCACACCCAGACCTTCTTCATTCTGTGGAAAACAAATATTAGACCATGAAACCCATTTTTTCTTTAGTCTTCCTTCACAATCCCCCCAGAAGAAATCTGCCAACAAACTAGTAATTCGGGATAAAACTGTCATAGGAACACACATGGTACTGAGAATAAAAATTGGAATCGAACTCAGAACATGTTTAATCAGGATTAAACGGCCTCCCGGGGATAACAATTTCGCCTTCCATCCCTGAATCCGCGATTGAATTTTGGCAATCAAATCTTCAAAATATGAAATTTTAGCTCTTCCTTGAAAAATTGGCCCTCCCAAGTATTTCAAAGGAGCAGCTTTAAACTGGAATCCTGTATAGGTTTTGAAGCCTACAATTTTCTCTGCAGCCGCCTTGTCATCCAAAATAAAAGAGCTTTTGTTGGCATTAATTTTCTGTCCCGAAGACTGACAATAGCGGCTCAAAAAATCCATGCATCCAAGAATAGAAGACTTTCTGCCATTTAAGAAAATGAGAGTATCATCTGCATATAGAAGGTGTGAAATCGGACTACATGCCCTGGGAGTATAAAAATAGCCAATTTTATCGCTATCAAAAGACTCTTTTAGACCCCTACTCTGCACTTCCGAGGCAATAATAAATAAGAATGGAGACAGGGGGTCTCCTTGCCTTAAACCCCTGGTAGATCGAAAAAACCCTTTGTATGCTCCTTGAAGCAGTACTGAAAAACCACAAGAAGCGATACAGTTGGAAATGAGATGACAAAATCTACCATTAAAGCCAAATTTTGTAAGCACAACCAACAAAAAGTTTCATTCCATTTGTCATAGGCTTTCTCCATGTCGATTTTCAAAACCACATTACCGCCGAAGACCTTCCGGTTAATATCCCTAATCAATTCCTGTGCAAGTCCAATATTCTCACCAATAAACCTTCCTTTAACAAAAGCCCCCTGCTCCGGAGAGATAAGTATCGGTAAAATATCTGCCAGTCTATTACAAAGGATTTTACTGAAAACTTTATATATCGCATTGCATAAACTGATTGGGCGAAAGTCAGCAAAGGAACTTGGATTCTCAGTTTTAGGAATTAAGGCCAAGAAATTCGCCGAGAAAGAAGCCGGCATCGCCTCTCCTTCAAAAAATTGAATAGCAGCCTCCCATATGTCCTTACTCAGAATCTCCCAGCAGGTCTGAAAAAATCCAGCAGTAAAACCATCAGGACCCGGAGCACTATTTTTGGGAATGGCAAAAACAGCCTGTTTCACTTCCTCCAGCGAAGGACGTTTGACCAAGAGGTCACAATGGCTGGAGCTCACCAGTTTCGGAATACAATTCAACAAATCTGCATCCACCGTACCTGAACCTGGGGAAGACAACAAGTTGGCAAAGAAATCCATGGCAGAATTAAGAATCTCACCAGGGTCCGAAATAGTCCTACCGCTAGGTAAAATAATCTGGTTTATAGCCCTCCGTTTTTGTTTAGACTTGGTGGACGCAAAAAAATACTTGGTGCAGGCATCGCCCTCCTTAAATTCTTTTTCACCTGCTTTTTGGATCCAATAGAGCTCCTCCTGTTTGAGAGCTAATCTATATTCAGCTTGACAGCGGTTTAAATTGCAGCAGGCAGTAGTATCCCAGTTGGCATCAACATTCAGACCATTATTATTACCATTAGCAAAACCGGCCAATAAAATAGTTTCCCATTGTTGCATTTCATCCTCCAGAGCGCATATCCTGTTGAAAACATTCCCAAATACCAGCCGGTTCCATTGTATAAGTGCTCGACGAGTCAATTTAAGTTTGGCATCCACTCGATCAATAGGCCTGGTGAGAGCCATATCAGACAGCCAGATTTCCTTAACAAGATCAAGAAACTCCGGATGTGTAGTCCACATGTCGAAGAATCTAAAAGGTGTAAAACCAATCCTTGATTGAGAGGGCATGGATGCCAGAAGAGGAGAATGATCAGAAAATGTGCGGCTGAGGTGTACAACTTTAGGATTAGTCAATCCTGTCAACCAAGCCGAATTGACAAAAATCCGGTCAAGTCTGGCCCAAATGCGCTCGCTTCCTCGCCTATTATTACACCAGGTGAGACGAGAACCTGAATAGCCACAATCAATTAAGCCACATGTTTCAGTACAATCGAAGAATTGGGCCATGCTTGCCAAGGATGGTGCAACTCCCACAACTTTTTCCCCCGAGTGTAGATAAGTATTGAAATCCCCACCAACCATCCATGGCGAATCATGATGAGGCGCAAAATCAACCATATTTTCCCATAATTCCTTTCTATCATCCATAGAGCATTTAGCATAAACAAAGGAAATTAAAAAAACTCTTGAAGAGGGATCCGTTAGCTGGCAGTGAATAATCTGGTCTGACATGGCCACCACCGAGAAAACAAAAGACGTATCCCACATAATCCAAATCTTGCCACCAACCCTGTCATTAGAAGCAAAACCGCCAAGTTTTATTTTGTTGCCAATCTCCATGTATCTGCTAGCATCAATCATAGGCTCCGCAATCATTAGAATTCTGACATTGTGTTCCACAACCATCTTTTGTAATCTCCTTCTCGTGGCCCTATTACCAACGCCACGGGCGTTCCAAAACATAAAGTTTTCAATCATCTTAAACGCGAGAGGTAGGCAAACCCTTCTTAGTCTTACGACGAGTGCCCGGGGGAACCACAGATTTAACGTTTTTCTTCCGCTCCGCATCCGAATTAGCCCCCAATTCTAAGTCCTTGATAGCTTGAGTGCCCGGCCCAATATCCGAATCCGACTCCGCTTCATCACTGTCTGTGGCGCTTTCAAGTGTATTAACATTCATTTTCTTCTTCTTTTTCCGCAAAGAATGACCAGCCTTCAACAATTTTCTCATGTCTGATGTCAAAACCCGAGCCTCCTGTTTGTGACCCGGTTATAAGCTCCCAATGACTTCCGTTGGTGGTCGCAACGTGTGAAACTCCGACAAGTCATCCGGGACTGCTTGCTGCTCTGTTTCAGCAAGTAATTCCTGGATGGCAGCACTTGTTGCCTGTAAATCAGCCCTTATGAACTGTGAATCAGCAGTCAATGAATGAGAACCAGATCGAGGAACAAGAGTATTGAGGCCTGGAAACGCTGGGACCTTCACTGCTGGAACCCCCACCCCTGCTGGAACATCCATTGTTGGAGCCACCGCTACTGAGATTACCGATGCTGAAACTGGAGCTGCGACAGAAGCTGGAACTACCTCTGTATGCGCTGGAACCACCGCTGCAGGCGCGGAACAGGGCCCAGGCAGAGTCACGTAAATCCCTGAATGTTTGCTATGCGCTGGATGGATCAGACCACTCTGTTCCGGCTGAAACAGAGTGCCCTCTGTGGCGAGTAACTGCGAACCTAGCTGGGACAGAGTGGCCTCTGTTGCGAGCAAAAGCGGACCTGGCTGGGTCAAAACCACCGTTTGCGTCCCAGATTCTAGCTGTCTAGTCTGAGAGTCAACAGGTAAACTTGTCGTCGCATTTTGCGACGCCGCAACTTTAGACGAAATGTTGCTCTTTGAGTCCGGAGTGACTACATCGTCAGGTGAAGTCGGCTTATGTTGGCGGCCAATAACAATTTCAATCTCTGAATTTGTATACCCAGCCACTAGTAGGCACTCCGCCGTAGATTCTGGCTTGACCTCGAATGGATGTAGTTCCAATGGAGCTCCCTCCTCGCCCTCAATATTTTCCATTAATGCCTCAAATGTGTTGGATAAAACCACTTTTACCGGATCAATATTCACCTGCTTTCTGTCCACGACTCTCTCCGGAATCTCCTCTCCTTTGTTATTTTTTGTTCCACTCACACCCACTTCCGAGTTTACAATTTTTTGTGTTTTGATCACTGGAACATATTGCTGCTTGGGATTGTTAATATCTGCCTTTGATTTGAACACCTTCTCAGTCTTACCTACTTCCGAAATGCGGCCACCGCCCTTAGTTCCGAGCTTCTTTCGACAAACACTTTCCTGATGCCCTATCAAAGAACAATAATCACAATATTTGAAACCTGGGTAATCTATCGTCTGCCAGAAACCTCTATTATTGGACCTATCAATCCAAACTCTGTTTGGTAATTTGTCCGCCAAAGTCATCTCCACACACACGCGGGCAAAACCCGGACGCGATAAACATCTAGTATGGTCATCCATTCTCAAATAATCACCAAAAGAATTGACAATTGCTTTTAAAATGGGGGGATGAAAAAGATGTAAAGGTAAGTTAGGCAACTCTACCCATAGTGGCACTGAGATTGGGTCCTCCTTCAGACTGAAGCCATCATGCCAACGGAAAGTTTTAAAACGGACACCACGAATCAAAAATGAATCCCGTGACAACACTTTTTTAGCTTCCTCCTCCGATTGAAGACGAACTAACACATGTCGTTGATTGAGTAATCCAAGCGAAAAATCGCCCAATATTCCCCAAGTTCGGTGAATCGAATCGCGAATGTCCTCTAATGTGGGGCGATAACTAGAGAATTTTAAGACAATCACATGTTTCTCCATAAACTCCTCCCCACGGACTTCATCCGTTGCTGTAATGCCAATTGCTGGAGCTCCCTCTTTACGAAATTTAGTGCCTTCGACCGGAGTCTCCACAACGTCATCAACCAAAATTTTTCCCAATATTTGTGCAAAAGAGGGCTTGACCGCTCCTTCCACAGGTCCCCCATTACCGGATCTCCCCAGCATGTGGGGAGGTGGGGCGGCAGGAGGCGCCAACATCATATCCAGTGCGGTGCCAGTGTTGAAGCTTCAAAAGAAAAAAAAATAGGATTGGCAGAGCGTAACGGTGTGCAACAGAACCGTATCAGTGCGCCTGTCTCAGAAACCGTATCGGCGACTGAGACGAAGGGCCCTGCAGCCGAAACGCGAGCACCCGTTGTGTACCACGGCCAAGACGGGATCAGAGATCGAGTAGGCTGCCTGTATCGGGTCTGTGACGGCCAGAAAAGTCCAATATCGTCCAGTAACGGCCAATATCGGTCAGTATCGACCAGAAACGGCGTGTCGCAATCCGAAACAAGTTTTGCTATGCCGGCAATGGGTGGCTGAGCCGCCTAGGGTTGTCGCTGTGGTTGCCCTAGCCGCCCCCAGACGATGGCTAGGATGCAATCTCATAGGAGAAGGACGGTGGAGATTAGATATCGGTCAAAGACCGAAATACCCTCCGAAATCGCCCTCTCCGAAATTTTCTCTCCTTTTTTTTCCTTTTTTTAATCCACCTTCTTTCTTAGTAACACTGATTTTATTCCATGCAATCCATTTCCGTTTATGTCTCCCTTCATGATCTCCCCAAAAGAAATCTGCAATCATTTTCTGAATAGATTGCAAGACCTTCATAGGGACCACTGTAGCTGCTATAGTGTAAATCGGCATAGACAATAAAACATGTCGGATCAAAGTCAATCTGCCCCCAGGCGACAACAGTCAGAATTTCCAGCCTTGAATTCTATTGTGGATCTTATTTACCAAATCATCATTGTATGAAATTCTGCATCTGCCTTGATAAATGGGAACTCCAAGGTATGTGAACGGGGACTGCTTGTAAGAGAAGCTTGTCCATAATTTGATCAAAATTATTTTTTCGGCACTAACTTTCTCATCAATCATGAAAGAACTTTTCTCAGTATTAATTTTCTCTCCTGATGCCCGACATTATCTATCTATGAATTTCCTACATCCTGCAATGGATTTTTTTCCTACCATTCAAGAAAACCAGTGAATCATCAGCATATAAGAGGTGAGTAATCGGGGAGGCCGCCATGGGCGTGTGATAAAATCCAATTTCCCCTCTACGAAAAGCTCGAGAGAGTCATCTACTTAGTACTTCGGCAGCAATAACAAATAGTAAGGGGGAGAGAGGGTCACCTTGCCTAAGACCCCTAGAAGATATGAAATACCCATCATACTTGCCTTGCATCAACATCGAGAATCCACAGTGAGTGATGCAATTTGATATCAGATGACATATTTTGTTATTAAAGCCAAATTTACGAAGAACCACCAGGAGATATCCGCATTCAATTCTGTCATATGCCTTTTCCATATCCAAGTTGAACATTACGTTGTTCCCAATCACTTTTTTGCCAATCTCTCTCATTAATTCTTGTGCCAAGCCAATGTTTTCTGAGATAAGTCTCCCTTGTACGAAAGCCCCCTGCTCTAAAGAGATAATATTTGGGAGTATCTTACCCAATCTCAAGCAAAGGATTTTACTAAAACTTTTATAAACCACGTTGCACAAACTAATAGGCCTAAAATCAGAATAAGATACGGGCGCTTCAATTTTAGGAATAAGAGCTAAAAAATTGGAAGATAAACTACCTGGCATCGCTTGGCAGTCAAAAAATTCCTTCGCGGCTTTCCAGATATCCAGCCCAATAATGTCCCAACATCTATGAAAGAAACCAGCTGTAAAGCCATCCAGGCCCGGTGCACTATCATGTGGAATGCTAAGAGCTGCTTTTCTGACCTCCTCCAAATCAGGAGACTTCATGATTAAATCACAGTCCGCCTCCCTTATCAAGCTCGGAATGCACTCCATGAGTTCTAGATCCTCTTTGTATCCTCCTGATGAAAGCAAGGATCCAAAAACATTATTCGCTTCCAACATAATATCTCTCGAATCCGTGATTAAATTCCCTGCCCTGTCATGGATTTTTGTGATAGCTCTTCTTTTTTGCTTGGTTTTGACGGAAGCAAAGAAAAATTTAGTGCACGCATCTCCTTTAAATTCCTTTTCACCTGATTTTTGTTTCCAGTAAATTTCTTCTCTTATCAGCACCATTTTGAGTTCAGCCTGACATCTATTCAGATTAACCATATCATTTGTATCCCAACCCTGCATTAAACTGAATTCCAATCTTGCAATATCATCCTCCAATCCTCTAATGGTACTGAAAATATTACCGAAAGTTTCTTTATTCCATATTTTCAAAGCTCCTCTAAGGCGCTTAAGTTTAATAGCCACGATATACATATCCCCATAACCATCTACCGGAGAGTTCCAGTTTTTGTCCACAAATCCCAAAAAATCATCATGAGTTAACCACATATTTTGAAATCTGAATGGGGACATACCTTCCCTCTGTGACAAAGGCAAAGAAAGAAGCAATGGTGCGTGATCAGAGCATGCTCTAAGTAGATGATCGACCCGAGAATGCTGCATAAGAGTAAGTCAGTCTGAATTACCCAAAAAATGATCCAGTCGAGCCCAGGTTCTGTCATCTCCTCTTTGGTTGTTACACCAAGTATATTTTGGTCCTTCAAACCCACAATTTGTAAGTCCGCAACTCGAGATACATCTAGAAAATTCCGATATTGCCAGTTGATTAGGAGGACGTCCGCCTAATTTTTCACCACCTTCAACAATGACATTAAAGTCGCCGCCAATGATCAAGGCTTCATTCATACCCATGGCAATGTGCCCCATGTCCTCCCATAAGCTTCGTCTCTCCTGTACTGAACATTTTGCATATACAAAGGAAGTGTAGAAAATGATATTGGAAAAAAGGATAGCAACCTTACAATGAATCAATTGGTCGGTGCGAATTAATATATCCACTTGTAGGTTATTATCCCAGAAGAGCCATATTTTTCCGCCAACTTCCTCATTCGTTGCAAAGCAAGACAGACTCACTTTGCCTGCAATCTCCATTAACATAATTATTTAGAATCTGGGAGCCTTAAATATGCCGTCTTATTCTTATTGAGAATAATTAGAGACTTTATTCTCTTAGGAAGCGAGTCCCAAGAATAAGTTCGAGACATATGCTTTATTTGCACCAATCTAGCCAAAGCGTCCTCCACAGAGTTAGTCTCCCTGAACACATGTATACAATGCCACACCAAAGCATTGTTCATCTCTTTGATCTCCCTCCACCAGTTGCTAAGAAACCAATGTATACTCGCTTCTTGGAAAAGCCATTGCTTAACCAACATAGAATCCGTTTGAATCATGCATTTTCGGACTCCCTGATCTTTACAAAATCTCAAGCCTTCAACCAAGACCCTAATTTTTGCTGAATTATTTGATTCTTCACCAAAATAACATTGTCTGGCTGCCACAAAGTTGCCCTCTTCATTTCCAATCACAAAACCTCCAGAAGTATTATTTCCCATACAAGAGTCATCTACATTTTGCACATACCATCCTGTAGGAGGGAAAACCCAATAAATCACCCGGGGAGGAATCATTTCTACCTTTTTTTCCTGTATACCCAATCTACGAAGCAAATCACCATTGGTTTCCTTTGTTTTCGGAATACAAAATTTTGCCACACATTTAATCCAGTAATATACTTTAATAATCACATAACATGGCGAGCACTCCTTTCCTTCATAAAGTTTCCTGTTTCTCTGAATCCAAATTTCCCATATGATGAAAAGAGGAGTGAGATGAATGAGGGTACCTGATAAAGATAATTTCTTCACCTTCCTAAACCACGCCTTTAACATGGTATAAACTTCAACCGGTCTATGTATATGTATATCAAACACTAATTCAAAATGACTCCACACTCTTCTTGATAATTCACCTTCCAAGAAAAGATGTTTGATAGTTTCCTCCCTAGATTGAGTACAACACTTACATTTGGAAGCAAGCTAGAACCCAATTCTTCTAAGTTCTCCATCTATGGGTAGGGCCCTTTTAATAATCTTCCATGTAAAAATGGAAATTTTAGAAGGTAGTAAAGGATGCCAAATCCATTTCCAAAATTCATCTTGTAGCCCTCTTCCACCTAAAATTTTACATACTGAGCTAATAGAAAACATATCGTCATTATTTGGCATCCATATTCTAGTATCTCGATCGCCTTCATCACCTTTCAATATTGTCTTGTATAGCACTTGCGCTTTTCTTTGCATTAGAGGGTCTAACATTCTAAAATTCTCCCTGTACATTTGCCTTAGAGAAGGCCAAGTATCATTTGTTTCCGCCTCCCCATTTCGAGTAAAGATTTCACCCTTGGCCCAATGTTCTTCAAAACAACTTACGATTCCTCTAGTGATCCTCCAAGTGGAACTTTCAACTATAACATTTTTATGAACCATCAACTCTTTTATAAACGGTGAAGCCCCAGCTTTAATCTCTTGTTTTCTAATGGGAACCCCTGCCTTCAAATATTTAATCTTCAAGAAATTTGCCTATAAGGAGTTGGAATTTATCAAATTCCACAGGGACTTAATGCGGAAGGCTTTTATAATATCATCCAGACTTCGCACATTTAACCCACTTTCCTCCGTAGAAACACTGATTTTATTCCATGCTATCAATTTTCGCTTATGTCTCCCTTCATGATCTCCCCAAAAGAACTCCGCAGTCAATTTCTGAATAGTTTGTGAAACCCTTACAGGAACAAATGTAGCTGCTATGGTGTAAATTGGCATTGACAATAACACATGTTTGATCAGTGTCAATCTTCCCCTTGGTGACAAAAGTATGGATTTCCAACCTTGAATTCTATGCTGAATTTTATTTACCAAAGCTTCAAAATATGAAATTCTGCATCTGCCTTGATTAATGGGTACTCCAAGGTATGTGAATGGGGACTGCTTGTACAAGAATCATGTCCATAATTTGATCAAAATTATTTTTTCTGCACAGACTTTCTCATCAATCATTAAAGATTTTTTCTCAATATTGATTTTCTCTCATGATGCCAAACAATATTTTTCTATAAACTTCATGCATCCTTCAATGGATTGTTTCCTATCATTCAAGAAAGTCAATGAATCATCAGCATATAAAAGGTGAGTAATCGAGGTGGCCGCCATGGGGGTGTGATAATAACCAATTTCCCCTCTATGAAAAACCCGTGAGATCCCTCTGCTTAACACTTCTGTTGCAATAACAAATAGGAGAGGGGAGAGAGGGTCGCCTTGCCTGAGGCCCTTTGATGATCTGAAATACCCGTCATACCTGCCTTGCATCATCACTGAGAATCTGCACTTTGTAACACAATTTGATATCAAATGACACATTCTATTATTGAAACCAAATTTGCGAAACACCGCCAAGAGATATCCCTATTCAATTCTGTCATACGCCTTTTCCATATCCAACTTGAAAATCACATTATTTCCAATTACCTTTTTACCAATTTCTCGCATAAGTTCTTTTGCCAACCCAATGTTTTCTGAGATGAGTCTCCCTTGAACAGAAGCCCCCTGCTCTAAGGAGATGATATTTGGGAGAATATTGGCCAATCTAATACAAAGAATTTGACTAAAAATTTTGTAGACCACGTTGCAAAGACTAATAGGCCTGAAATCATAATAAGATACTGGCTCTTCAATTTTAGGAATAAGCGCCAAAAAATTGGAAGAGAAAGTACCTGGCATAGCTTGACAATCAAAAAATTCCTTCGCAACTTTCCAGATGTCCTGACCAATAATATCCCAACAACTCTGAAAGAACCCAACTGTAAATCCGTCCGGACCCGGGGCACTGTCATGGGGAATGTTGAATATTGTTTTTATGACTTCTTCTAAATCTGGCAGCTTCATGAGTAACTCACAATCCTCCTCTCTGATCAATTTCGAAATGCAATCCATGAGTTCTAGATCCTCTTGGTACCCTCCTGATGAGAGCAATGTTCCAAAAAAATTATTAGCTTCCAAAATAATATTTTTTGGATCAGTGATTAAATTCCCTACCGTATCATAGATTTTAGTAATCACTTTTCTTTTCTGTTTAGCTTTGACTGAAGCAAAGAAAACTTTTGTGCAAACATCTCTTTCCTTGAATTCATTTTCACCTGATTTTTGTTTTCAGTAAATTTCTTCTCTCACCAAATTAGTAGATCCGAAGGAAACTACCAAAGGAATCCTCAATCGCCTTCATGATTGCTGGAAGAAAAAAAAGCGAAAGGGAGATTAGGGAGTTCAATCCATATTGGAGCTAACTGCAGATCCGCCCGAAGGCTAAAACCCGGATGCCAACGAAAATTTTTATATCTAACTCCCCACATCGTGAATGAATCCTTTGAAAACACTTTCTTAACTTCATCTTCCAATTGTAAATAAACCACTACATGCCTTGGATCGATAAGACCCATAATGAACTCACCGGATATTCCCCAAGATTTGTGAATGGAATCCCTTATCGAATCAAGCGAATGCCTGAAACTTGAAAACTTCAACACCACAATGTGATTACATACGTTAGACTCTCCCTTTGATACATCCGAATCGGATAGCCGTAAAGCAGGGCTGCTTTCATTTCTAAAGGTCATAGAATCCGTTGACTTGTCATCTAGATCATCCTTCATCGCCTTCCCTAGGATCTGCGCAAAGGTGCGCTTTGATGAACCATCGTCCTCCCGGCTAGCCGCAAGGGAAGCCCCCTTGGTTGGCTGTGTCGCCTCCATGAACCCTAGCCGCCTCTTTAATCTAACGATTCAGATTGTCTCCAATATTATTGGAACGACTATGATTAAGTGTCTCCAATATTAAAAGAGCTTTGCAAATTGACCGGGAGCTTCAAGCATGTTAGATCTCTCTAGCTTCAAGGTGTAGCTTCTGTTCGGTTCCTCGAATTGAAACGACCAAGCATCTGTTTATAGAGAGCGGTCTAGCAAAAAGGGTTTGGTTGCATTTTGATAGGGTTTTTGGAGTTCATATCAAAAGACCAGTTGAGGTCGTTTCCTTGCTACGGGCATGGTTTAGAAGAGCACATCAAGATACTCAATTTGGTTGTCTTTTTCACTTGTCGCTTTTATTCATCCTTTGGGAGATTTGGCTTCAAAGGACCAATAGCAGATTTGCCTGGAAATTTTGGAATACTAGATCACTACAAAAAAACAGTAATTTAGCGACGGTGGCCAAAGGTATTTAGCGACGGTTTTGACCGTCGCTAAATAATACAGCGACGCTTGCCCAACCGCAGCTAATAAAGGCGTCACTAGGTCATTCAGCGACGGTTTTTAGCAACCGCTGGCATAACCGTCGTTAAATACTATATAGCGACGGTTTAATGTAACGACGTTTATAACCGTCGCTAAATACAATATAACGACGGTTATAAACCGTCGACAAAACTCAATGAACAATCCAACTTTTTGCCTTTTTAGCGACGATTTGCAACCGCCGCTAAATTCCCTTTGATAATTCTAATTTTTTTACCATATAAAAATCACATTTTTCAACCTGTAGTGTTTTCTTTTCATTGGGTGCAGATAATCTATCCAACATATGCACTACAACTTTTAGACTCAAATAAAAAATCAAATATAAACAACGACACTAAACTAAACTCATATGATACCATCATCATACATTAAGGGGAACTTTAATTTCATTTCAAAATCAATATTATACATGGTCAAGAAGAAAAATACAAATTAAAATTGTTACAAATTGTCAATGCTTACATCTAACAACAAAACCGAAGTTGTACAATGGTTGTCTCAGGGGCGTTGTCTACAGGGCCTCACCGACCTTGAGCTCATCAGTAAGCTGCTGGCCAAGATTAAGCTATCTAAGTTTAGTCTTAAGATTGCTCATCAGAAAGGCCTGGAATGGAATGCCCTTGAAGTCTGACAATTTACAAACAATTGTATGTCAAGTGGCAACCAAAAAACTGTTAAAGCAAAAAACAAGAAATAAATAACAGATTAGATTGCAAAAAAACAAGAAATAAATAACAGAGTAGATGCACAGTGAAGAAACTAGCGTTGGATCACAAAGCCCTCTGACTTTGCAGTGTCAGAGAAAGTCTGTTTCATCAAATATTTTCCCTGTGATTTCATTACATACCCAGCCAAGGACTAGTAGAGATTCCTGGGGGTAGCAACTCCTCCAAACCCCTAGCCAATGGATTCATCAACAATGCACATGTGCTGGAAGTTAAGGATGTCATTGGAAATAAAATGCAAGATATTGTTCAAGCAATAGTCTCAACTAAGTAGTGCTTAAGAATTTTCACAAACAAAAGGATATTTGGTGAAGGGATTGATAACCTGCAAAGAAAACAAGAGCCACAAGTTTCAGAACTATGATAGAAGTCCAGTAGCAAAACATTAATAGATTAAGAATGAGAAGGTTATTTTAGGGCAAGATACTCACTGTTGTCCATATCGCAACTTTGGATTAAAGTTATCTGAGACAGCGTGGCTTGACCAAACATGAGATATCCCATGATTGCAACACCTCCATATAGCATGGTACATATCACAAAGCTGCAGGACAAGAAGGCATAACCTTTACCAAGTTGAGAATGTTAATGACCACAAAACATAAGATTATTGTACAAAACATAAGATTATTGTACATACCATACGATCAATGCCTTGCTGAAATGTTTAGGATCAGACATAGACTGGTAGATATTTGGGAACACAGAGTGCCCAAAATAGAAAAATCCAAAGACTCCAATGGCAAATGGTACACCACTCCAGTTCACCATAGGACCACTCTCAAGGAAACCAATCCCATCCACAGTACCAACAAAAAGCACTGCAAAGAATATTACAAATGTGGCAAGCACTCCACAAGCTGCATACGAGTTGGTTATAATGAGCAAGAAATTGAATTTTAAAGTCAATTATAAATTGATAAATAATAGGGGAGGTTGATGCATGGTATGGATGCTACACCTGAAAGATAAGAAATAAGATGAAGATCCTTCAGCCAAACAGTTGGTAAAACAATCAAAGCAAAAACAAGCCCGAAGAAATGTGGAACATCAACATCCCATATATTAAGGGTATACCTGAAATAAGGAACAACAATAACATTATCATTGACTCGTGTTCAAAGAAATTGAGGCTCGCAGCATGTGCAGGCACCCACTTCACCATTCAATTCTTAGCTTAACATGAACATTAACATACAACTTATATAATACATGTATCAGAAGTAGGGAACTCATCATTTCATCCACCTTAAACTTTAAGGTAATCAGTCCTAATTAAACATGTCATTATAATACTGAGTCTTCTTTCAGGTTTCGAAAAATTTAACACTTGATACAACCCCCACCCCTCGTCTCCTCCATGTGTGGATGTACCAAACAAGCAATACAAAAACAAAACATATAACAAGAAAGTGTGGGAGAAGAAGGAGAAGCTCACTTTTGGTAGACAATGGTCCTGATATTAAAACCCAATGTTACTTAACAAGTGCTCCAAAAGAACAACCATTTTCAACCTAAAGGTTAACACCAAAAAAAAACACAATATGTCTCTTCTTTCATAAGAAAAAGAAAAACTTGTCATATCTAACCTGAACTACTTCCAGTGATAATTGTAACTGGTCTATTTGATGCCAAGAGTTGCAGCTCCTGCTTCAAGCAGTTAACCTGTAAAACCAAAAACAGTTATATCATTATCTACACTCTCCTATAGAATCATCAGCTCAAGCATATTCAATAAATCTTAATAACAGAAAGTTAAGAAATGCTTTCTTATAGGTTGAAAGAAGGTGACATTATCCACCTGATCTTGGAGAATCTCTTCAACGGAAAAATCGTTGGGTCCAAGAAAATACTCCTCAATGTTCTCCTCAACTATGCGAGGGGTGCCACCATTTACATAATGAATTTCCACTTTCCTCCTTCCCGTGGTTTCAAAAATTGCCCTCATAGTGATCACTGGTCAATCTTCTATATTTCCTCTGTTATTGATTCAAATAACCCTTTAAATCCTCTCCTGGGCTTAGGGGCATCAAAAGTCAGTCAACAATAAATAATTGAAAAATAATTAAATAAAAAACTAACCAAAACAACCCACTAAGCAATCACCTAATCACATCTTTTGGGTCTTCTTTCTACATCTTTACTTTCTTATTAGTTGATGAATTAACAAGTCTTAAGTAGAGATGACTTTACAATCACCCCTATCCATCTCAATCATTGATGCAGATACTGATTTGAACAGTAATTCAACACAACCATGAAGTTACCATAACAAACTATGTAGAACTAAGCATGCAAAGATAAATTAGCATGTAAACAGATGCCTCACAAATGGCTGGCTAAAAAGAGATTTTGTCTAACGTGGACTACAAAGCTCTATATAGCAACTTGAATAACAGAGAGATCTTTTCTTATATAAGACTGGAAACAAAATAGAAGATTCAACTGACATTTATAGCTTGAAAAAAGCGCTTGACATTTGAACTTTTCCTTTCACTCACCAGCTATACAAATAATGTAAAGAAGTCAACTGATATGGAGAAAAATATTACAGGGGGCAACAGCCAATAGATGACATAGTTGTTGGCAGGGCAATTTGATTGAAATAGATCTTGACAGTAGGCACGAGGTAAAATATTTTGACAGCACAAAAACAAACATAAACGGTGTTGTGTACAAAGCATATGAAAAATGTAGACTCCATCATGTTGTCAGATACCAGTATACCACCATATCCTTCTGGCAACCAGAAGCAACCTCTATATAAAAAATTGAAAACTGATTATGCAGCTACAATCAGAAGACCATATAAAAGCTCACCTACAAATTCCTATCTTACACATAGTTGCCATGCACATAATTATTGAAATTCAGCCTTGTGACACGAGGAGCCATGGGGGCATCCCGAATCAGGGATCGCATTCTTTGCCCTATTGTATTAACTGAGCCCAAACCCATTGTTCATAAGAGAGCTCAGTCTAGCCACAATGGAACACTGGTATTCACACCTCCAAGATTTCTCTACGCCGCCAATATATTCCATGCCTCTTTGTCAAAATCTATTAGTGCCCAAAATGAGTTTTTAGCTATTTCAATAGAGGATATCGGGTAGCACTTATCTAACTATTTTATCTCATTTACAAACAAATGAGATGGATGCAAGTTGTGCATGTAATAAAATTATAAAAAGTATAATTTGTCCAGATAATAACTAAGAAAGGGGATTCCAATGTAGTACTCACATGAACATTTCAGTGCATTACTTATATATTCATTTTAAGAAATTTGCCCACATACTCAAGCATCATATACTAATGATATAATGGTCATGCAGAATAGAGGTTTTAAAAGGTCAAATCTACCTGAGAACCTGAACCAATGCATAGATCACTTCCTCTTAATCCATCTACAAGCTCGGTGTACAATTGTTCTTTTGGAGTTGCAGCAGGTGCACCAAAATACGAGAACTCCACAACATCCACATCACACCAAACACCTCCTGGTCCCTATTCATTAACTCAAAATTTACTACTACTTCAGAATAAAGAATATGGAAGCCCTACTATTCTATCAAGATCTCAAGGTAGGAAGATCTAGTAGAAATAAACATAAAATGAAAAAGAAAGATCATAAGAACTATTACATCTCACTCACCTCAAGGGCAGAGGGAAGACACTGTATGTGACTGAGCCATTGCCAGTGAACTTTTCGAGCAACAAAAACAAGAATTGCAATTATATCCGTAAAATTACCACGGCGGATGCGAAACCCAATTGTTGTACCTAGACTGTAACGACGCAAAATCTGGCTGTGAAATGCCCTTATCGTCATCAGCTCAAGTAAAATGGTCGCTTGCATCCCCATTGGCAACCGATCAAGAGTTTCAGGTAACACTCCTTTCTGAAGATTGCCAAAATAATTAGCCTGATCTTCAGCAGCCTTGTAAAGAGAACATTCGACAAAGTTGTTCATTTATGGTTAAGGTCTAAAGGACAGTAACAAGTCAAAGGAGTGAAAGTGCCACAGGTAGAAATGTGGACGACAACATTGAGACCTACTTACTCTTTGACAAGCTTGCACAATGTCAGATTTTGTGCCATTCACACCACATCGGAGTTCCTGGCAGGAAAAAAACACGACACCTAAGCATAATGAAAAATCATTTCATTGGGGGAATAGAATCCGACAAGTTTTAAGAAAAACAAGTATCTTACTAAAGTAATGCTGAAGAAGGCACTCCTTGAATGAGACACATACCATAGAAGTGTTATTTACATGGTGAATGTTGGGTGGGTTTCTCGATAGTAGCTTTTCATTTTCATCAAACATCATCAAATCCTACAAAAGAAATAGTAATTAGATGGTTATTTTACACCCACCTATAATTGTTCCACTCAATAAACACTCAAACCCAATCAGAAGGCAAATTCAGTGTTGATCACTATAAAATCAGTTGAAATGCCAATAAACAATAACAAAATACCAAAGTTTCTTCAACTACTTACACTAACCAAATACTGAAAATCTAATTATCATTTGACAGTTGAGCATTTCTTCAAATCAAATTCAGTGTATGAATAGTGAAAACCTCATTGACAGTAAAATGCAAACTGGTTTCCGATCAAATGCAATTCTCAGTCTATTTGGCACAAAATGTTCAAATCTTACAAAACCCTACCAACATTAATCAAGAACCAACTCATCAAAGTTCCAAGAAAACGTGAATAACAATAATTGAAACTTTGAAATGAATTGGGCGAGGCAAATGAAGATTACCTTTGCACGAGCAAGAATGAATATGAGATAGTTGTCAAAATCGGGGAACTGACTGTGCTGAAGCTGCTGCAAAATCTGGGGTTTATTGGATGTGGGAGAGATGTGTTGTCTCAGCAAGCCACATATTTCTCTCAGACCGTCTTCTTGAGGTTGCCAGATTGCAGAGGCGGTCATAGCCATGGATGATTGAAGAACAAGAAGGAATCTAGGGTTTTGGTAATGAGTATTGTTAGGTTTTGCTAAGAACAAAATGGAGAGGGAGGGACGAAGAGAGAGAGATAAGAAGCGAAGACATGGTGACGTGAGAGCGATTGTGAGAGAGAGGCAAGATGTGAATGTGAATGTACAGGAACACAACACACGACTTGCTGCTCGGGTGAATGGGGAAGGAATAAAAGAATTAGATAAAAAAAAATGATTTTTATTTATAACGACGGTAAAACCGTCGACAACCGTCGTTGAATAAAGTATGTAGCGGCGGTTTTTCTCAACCGTCGCTATATAACCGCCGTCAAATTGCCAATTTCTTGTAGTGGATTCACTACATTGAAAGTTTGTGATTGGCTCAAAATGGTCAATTGTGTACCAAAGAGTTCTTTTCTTAGCAATGAGGTAGTGCGAAAACTAGGTTTTGAGGTTAAGGAGGTTAGGATGAAAGCTCCTATTATTCTTTATTGACAATTTCAAATGGTGGGCTATTTTGCCTTAAACATAGATAGGTGGCGAAGTTCAATAGTGTGTCGGGAGTTAAGTATATAGCTGGAGGGGCGGTGATTCGCAATGAGCAGGGGATGTGTGTTGGCGCTAAGAGTTTTTATTTTGGGACTGGGACTAGCAACAAATCAGAGTCATTGGCTTGCCTGGAAGGTCTCAAACTTTGTTTAGAATGCAAGGCAGAAAAAGTGTTTATTCAAACAGATTCAATGTTGGTAAAAAATTAGTTCAATAAAGAGATCATTGTGCTTGGTTTCTAGGAAATATTTGGGAAGACATTTGACGTCTCGAGGTTTCTCGATTGTACGTATATACATGTTTTCAGAGAGGTAAACTCAGTGGCAGATACACTAGCAACTCTTGCTCAGAATGAGAAGGTTTCTAGTTCTTTTGAGGAGGTGACACTACCCCGGAAGGTTAAGTCACTGCTAAGATTAGACAACGCTCACACAACGTATTTGAGAAGGCAATAGGTTATGGTGCCAACATGGTTTTTCAGTAAACATTCACTCTATTTTCTGAAACAGGGATTGGCTGGCATTTTTCTATTCTCAGCTGGGGTTTTAGGGCTGGTGGCTACCGTTGGTAACGCTCTAGCCAGTACGCAGGTGCTGGATAGAGAACTCTCATGTAAAGTTCGGGCCAGTAATCGAGAGGAGTGTGTAGCAGGTTGCGTTGGCTCTGTTTTTTATAATTATGCTACATTTGTTCATCTAAAAAATAGAGCATGAAAATTTCTTAGTCTTGGAAGCTTTTATTGGCTGCGAAAGTCTGGTTTAGGTGTAGAACAGAGCTGCAATACTCGTTGCATGCTACTGTGCAGGCTGGATCGCACTCAGTTTTGGGTGGGTTTGGCCATGCGCAATGGTTGTGTAGCTTGGTCTGGCTTGAGTCACTATGGAATACACAGTGTGCTGTCATGTTCTCATAAGCTCAGGTTGTGGTGTCACGCGGGAAGTGGTTGTTGATGGCATGTTTGGAAGTCATGCAGAATCAGTTCGTTTTTGTTTAGTTTGAGTTTGACTTCAGATATATATATATATATATATATATATATATATATATATATATATATATATATATATATATATATATATATATATATATTTTTAATCCCTTGGCTCCTCCCACCCTAAATGCCGCCACCGACTGGATTCAAATTCTTAACCTGTGATTTCGTCCGCCACAAATATACCGTTGAGCTGATACCTCATTGGCTCATAGTATGTTCATAATGTCATGGTCATTACCATGTTTCTTGATGCGGCCTTTAGTAGGTTTATGATTTTATCATTTGAGTTTTTGAATTGGGTAAAGTCGTAATGTACCCTCAAATAGCTTGTAATTTTGTTTGAAAAGTAATCAAGGTCTGACATCCCATACCTACTCCTCTCTGCCGGAGGTTTAATTAAAAAAAAAACTTAATATTTTAATTGAAAATTGATTTTTTATCAAAATTATTTCAACCCCAATAGAATCTAATCAAGTAAACACACTGGACAATGGGAACAGAATAGTTGTTGGATGGTTAAGGGCCTGAAAGGCAACCTGATCCATGTTGTGTGCATTGGAATATAGGGATAAGGGGCGTAAAAGTAATCTGACAATCAGAGAGAGAGAGTTGGGTTGGTTAATGGAACGAGCCCCAGTGTCCACCAGAGGAAGCCCATGTCCCTCCTGTTGTCTTCTGCTCCAACATCAGATATCACATTTCAGAACACCAAATTATATCAAAATTGCAACTTCACCTTCAACCCACTCCCTCCCTCTGAACTCTGATAACACAACGCTACAATCTTTTCCAAATTCCCATATCACCCTTTCATGCCTCCCACTTCACTTTAACGTTACACTTCTCTCTTTCACTTGAACACTTCACTCATCCCTCCCCTCCCCACCACCAAAACCATTTCTACACACAAAGTCAAACCCATTCATGCATGCAAATGCAATATATGATGTTGCAGATGGATCAAACTCTTCTCTTCCACCAATGATTAGCTAGCTTAGCTAGTAGAGCTTCAACACACAACAGTACTATCTAATCTAAGATATGCTTTTAAGATTAAAAAAAAAAACACACACATCCATGGTCTCACGTTTCAACCTCACCTGACTCATTCACATCTCAACTTTAGATACGCATGTTTCACACCAATGGCATCACCATGTAATTCTCTACCACATCAAAGCCATTTGTTCCAAATTCTTATTTCTAAATTCTTCAAAGCTCAGGTGTTGGTTGCATATGGTTTGGTCCACCATGACGTACTACATGATACAGAAGAAGAACAGGTTAAGGTGGGTGTTTGCGTGATTGACGTTCGAAGGTTGGTTTTTATATCACTTTAATTGTTTTAAATGATTTAAACAAAAAAAAAAAAAAAACAGTGACGTTTTTAATGGGCTACATAGCTTAAGATGAGATCTCTTCGAATCTTACTAACTATAACGAAAAGGAGTCTTGGTCTTTTCCTCAATTTCTCTCTCTTATTTTGCTTTATGTTAATGTTGTAATATATAGTCCTCTATCTAGCTATCCCCACTTGAAAAGCTAGCATAATATGATGCATCATTCCAAAGCAAAAGCCTTCTCACTCAAAGTCTTCACCCAAACTCCAAGCCATGACCCACCTTGTCTCCCCTGCCCGGCCCCTTTACTCCATTTTGTGTTCAAATCAATCATCCCCACCCCTTTTGGTTACTTCATAATCCTCGTCATTTTTAGATTCATTTTCCTATGATTTGATAAACTAACAAGCAAGGATTGTGATTTCATTTTTGGAGTTAATTTCACTCTCCTTATTTTAAGAAATATTTTAAAAAATATTTTGATGTGTAAATAAAAAATGTAAAAATTTCAAGAATACATGATATATATATATATATATATATATATATATATATATATATATATATATAATGTATTTTGAGGGAGTATGAAATATGTGAAAAATATGATGCAATTAAATAAATCTATCAAACATATTAAATGAAGCCTAAATACCAAGAAATACAATAAATATGAAATCAATTCTTAATAAAAAATCAGGGGGTGATTTCAAAAATCAATATATAAGTAGAATAAATGATAATTAGAAACTTAGGGAGTGGTTTAAAAAATAAATAAATAATTAGAAGAAATGATAATTAAAAAAAAAACCTCAAAATTTACAAAAACAATCCTAAATTTTTCTAAAAGAACCCTAGAAAAAATGTAATTTTTGATAGTTGGTTTTTTATTTATACAAAATTTTTCCAAAATTTACAAAAAAAACCCTCAGAATAATATAATTATTTCTGTCGCACTTTTTTTTTCATAATTTGAAATAAATAAAAAAATTTCACCCAAAAATTTCTCATGATTTTGCGAAATCTCGTCCTTGCTAACAAGTTAACCCTTGTTGTAATGTATCCGCTAAGGTACGAGTCATGGTTAACAAAACTTCCAATTTTGCGGGACATGTTTTGATGATTATTCTCATCTACTCTGAAACTTAAGTTGTTCATTAGTTATATATACTCAAGAAAAGAAAAAGCATAAAATATTTGAGATAGCCATTAAAGAATTTTCTACGCTTCTCATAGTCATTCACAATTGCATGGAAAACACATACCTTTTACTCAAGTGAATATGAATAATATACCTCTAGAAAGTGGGATTTTTTTTTTTTACCCTTAAACTCTCTCGACCCCATGCCATCAGCTGGATTCAAACTCGTGACATGTGATACCAGCCGCCCCATCTCTACCAATTCAGCTGGTATACCTTTGGCAGAAAGTGGAATTGATCCCAATAATATTCAATCAAATTATCTACTTTAATTCACCAACATAATCAAAAAAATATTCAATTGATAACAGTTGATTTGATAAAAAAAATTATAAAAAAATAAAATCTTCTTTATCAATTGATTAAAAATCCTTTTGACATTTTAATGATAATTTTTATACACTATAATGATAAATGGATTTGTTTTAGTATATTTGATTGTTATTTTCAACTCATTGGATTCTACTTAGTGGTCAACATGATTTGATGACTACAACAATCAAATACATAAGATTTTTCATGAAGAGCTAGATGCCATTATGTAATCCCTTTGACTTTTGATTTAGATATACCTCTTAAGTGGGAGTAATTATGTAGTAGGAATTGATTCATATTCTTTGCTGCATAGCATTTATCATGATTAATAATGTCTATAAATAGTAGTTAATCTCATATCTCATATCTCACAATATCCCTTACCTTTGGAATATTGTCTCCTAAAAATGGCACAAAATAGCCAATGGTAGCCTGATTGAATGGTTAAAACTGTGGTGATTTAGTCCACATGTCTTGGGTTTTATATCCACCGGCGACAGGCTTGTCATTAAAAAAAAAAAAAAAAAAAAGGTCCATTGTCTCTACCGTAAGAAGTGGATGGATCTTGTGGTGGTTTGGAGGGTTTTTTCCTTCAATATGGCGTGAAACTATGTTGGGCCACCATCTTCTCCACTAAGGGCCACAAGGAGTTAGTCTCATTTAAAAACCAAAAGCTTTGAAATGACACCTTATCGACTACTGTCGGATCATATTAAGGTTTTCAGATCGCTTAGGGTTTGGACTTGTGGAATAGTTATTATATAACTTGTACAACTATAGAGGTGCATCACATATTTAAGCTTGCAACTTGTTATAATGAAGTAGTAGGTCCTACAATACCCAACCACTTCTTAGAGCTAGATATACATATACATGATGAAATATGCTATGGAGTAGGGCAAGGGTTTTGATTCTCTAAGGACTAATAGGAAAAAGAAACCACATTGATTTTCTCCTTTGATGAAGGGAAAATCATGTGGAGTGCACCCGCTTGGTCTCTTTCAACTCTAACCAACACAAGCAAGGACTTGAGTGTGTTTGTCCCACATAGATGTACAACCATGGATGTTCCCTTCTCTCCCTTTCTTCTCATATAATTTAAAACATGAAAAATTCATATTCCTATATGCTTTTTCTATTAAGCCCCGCTTCACCTAATTATTTTATCAATAGGGAATAAACTCCTAGAAGAGAAACTCTTAAACCTATTTCTTTTTCCAAGACCTTTATTAACTTCTCAAAAGAGTAAAAGATACAATGGTGGTACATTACAACTTTACCTGTAAAATAAAAAAACAAAAGTTTCTACCTCTAAGGTCATTCTGACTTAGTAATATATGATATATGAGTTTTATCTAGCTACAGGAGGCCTCGAGGTTTTCTAGGGAGAGAGGAGCTATCAAATATCCAGGATTGGGCCTCAATTGTGCTAAACCTACCAATGTTCCGTAACCACATTAGCTTCACAAAAAACATGAATACAGTTCACTTCCATATCTCTAATCAAATTGTGGATCTCTTTCAATGCATTTCCAAGAAACCATGGGAATTTTTACTTGCCGTGAAATTAGCCTTTAATCAGCATTGAGTCTGTTTGAATTACACTTTTTGAAATATACTCATGTTTGCAAAGTCGGACGCCTTCTAGCAACGCCCACACTTTCGCCTTATTGGTAGGTCCTTCCTTGAAATAAATTTGCTTAGCTTTCAGACAATCTCCCAATTCATTTATGATGATTACACCACCTGCAACCATGTTACTGACTGAAGTACAATCTACATTCAACATAGCACTTCCTTGCAGGGAAATTCCCAAAATACAAATCGATCAGGTCTATTTCTCACTGGAATAATTGGCAACCCCAAAGCGTGAATGACAATTGTGTTTGAGCCCCTTGTTTTGGGTTAGAAATAGGAAAGACCAACTAAAGCCATTGTAGCACCCTGACTATCCCGTATGCAGCGTTCCACTATTTGGATTCAAAGAAACTTCCATTTTGTTGCTTCCAGATCTCCAGAGGATGAATAAAGGGGTCAAATTGTAAAAAACACCAACCTCAAATGTGCGATTGGCTCATCAGAACCAGACTCGAAGCAGGGTTGATACCTCAGTTGGTTGACGTAGGTGTACGTCAAAGGTCAGCTCAAAATGATACCAAATTATGGTAGCCAAATTCTCGTTGATGAACAAATGCTTCATCGTTTCAACTTGAGGTTCATTGCAGCAATGACATTTTGACTCCAAACTGAAACCGCACATTGGGAGCTCACCATCGACTTGAACTCCCCTCTTCATAATTTTCCAAACTAAGGTGGAGATCTTCGATGGCCCGAGGGGATGCCAGAATTTTTGGTATAAATTATCTTTATTATCATGATCTCTGATAAGATCGTAGGCTGATTGGGAGGAGAAGTTTCCATCAACTGTTGGTATCCAGACCGAGAGCTCATCCTCATTCCTAATCGCTTTTAGAGCGTCTTGTACAGTTCAATCGCTTCACCTGATGTTGCTTGCTCACTAACTAGCTCAATGTGTCATGCTTTCTTGTCATGTAAGCTCGGCCATTGATCTTGTTCTTCCTGCTCTGTCAATCTATTGAAGATCAACTAGTTGTTCCAATTCTCATCAAAGAATCTGGTTTTTCCTCTTCCAATCTTCCATGTCGAATTCGCAAGTAGTAATGACCTCAATTCTAAGAGTTTTTTCACCAATGGAAAGGTTATGATCTTCACCATTTGTCTTATTAGCGGAACTCCTTCAGGAGCAAGAGCGTGTTAGCGCGATTCTATTTCTCGCTGGGATCACCTTCCTTCTTTGATCTAAAAATAACGGCAAGGACTCGGAGAAGCAATGCTCATTTGCTTATTTTTAACTCCCTTCGCATGGAGTAAGTAATTTATGCTAATAAAAATGGCCCACAGTGAGTTTGTGTTTATCAGATTCCATAGAGTTTTGAGTCGGAAGGTTTTCACATCATGGAAAAAATTTCAAACTCCTAAACCGCCTTCTCCAAAAGGGTATTGCTACCTATTTCTTTTTTTAGTCTTCCTTCACAATCTCCACAAAAGAAATGTGCAAGGATTTTTTGAATTCTTTCGAGTACCACATTTGAAACACACATCGCACTAATCATGGAAACTGGGATGGAGCTAAGTACATGTTTAATCAACACTAACCGTCCTCCAGTGATTAAAAATTATGCCTTCCATCCTTCAACCCGTCTTTGGATTTTGTTTACCAAATCATCGAAAAATTTTATTTTCGATGGGGAATCACGAGATATTTCATTAGGGTCGGATTGATTTTTTTTTTTTTTTTTTTTAAATAAACCTCTAGTGGGGAGGAGCAACTATGGATGCCAAACCTTTATTACTTGAAAAAACCTTATACACCTGTTGAAGGTACATGACGACTTTACCCGAGTAAAAGAAAAACTATTGGACATACATTAACGATAAACAAAAAATCTAGGTCCTTTTAAGGAAAACTATTAGGGTCGGCTTGAATTGGAATCCCGTATAAGTTTTAATAGTAGCGACTCTTTCAACTGATATTTTTTTTTTGGAAAGCGAGCTGAGTTTTTATAGGATCCCATAACCTATCAACAAGGTGCGACCTACAGGTCAACACCATAAGAAAGTAACCATGCTGCCGGCGGGTCTCGAACCTAGGACGTGCGGGATAAACCCACACAGCCCTAACCACTCGACCATAACACCATTGGATTCAATTGGTACTTTCTCTGCCACCATAAAAGAACTTTTCCATTATTTAATCTTTTGATCAGAGGCTTGACAGTATCGATCGAGGAATTTAACGTATGCCTGCTTAGAACTCACAATTTTTTTTTTTTTTTGTTAAAAGCATATATTGTAGTTAGATTATTAAATACGATTACAGAACTATTTCCCAGCTGCACTTGCTAAGTTATGAGCCTCAAAGTTGAGGTCTCTATTAATAAAATTACAAATCCAAGATCTATTAACGGAGAGAAGTCTCCAAATACTGCCTATAAGCGGACACATAGAACTCACAATTAGCTATACAATTAAACATAAAACTCACATTGAGCTATACAATTGGAAATATTATGGCAAAAGATAAAAGAGTGATCAAGCTAGGGGATCATATCCATATTTTTATAATTTTATTTTTCTGATTTTCTGACATAGATTGAGTAATGCATGTATAATTCACTGATAAGCATATGAGGATATTGAACCCATTTGAGTGTCGAGGAAACCAGCGAGGGACCCCACAGGGGGGGGGGGGGGGGTAGGGGTGGAGGGCCGTCCATCTCCCCTTGGGATGCGCGTTTGAATTTTCAACGCACGCCCCCAGGGTTCAAACGCGCATCCCGGAGGGGATGGACGGCCCTCCCCCCCCCCCCCCCCCCCCCCCCCCCCACCCCTTGGGGTCCCTCGCTGTTTTCCTCGCCATTTCCCTCGACACTTAGAATTTTTCGAGGATATTATTCTAATGCATACCATTTATACATTTTTGTTGTTTTTAACAAGTGTTTGATAACTTGGAATTTTATTCCTTTTTGCACTAAATCACACTCTTCTAACATTAGGAATAATAGTCTATATATCTCTTTCAACCTTAAAAATTAATAAACCCTGGTTTCCAAAAACCATGAGCTTTTCTTGTTTTAATAGTTATCCACTATATAATAAAAAAATATTAAGGGCCTCAATCATGCCTTCTCTGTTGTTGATTGAAGTCATATCAATGTTAAGTTATAAGATCTCCCGAATCCTTAATATGGCCCACCAAATTATGCTCACATTAAGCAACCAATTGTATTTCTTTTTGAACCATTACTTTCGAAGTACCCAAAAGTTGTTTAAAAGATATTCATAAATGCGACTTGATTCTTAAGTTATACCCCACTTTATAGATAGATATGTTCAAAGCATATTAAGCTCCAATCAGATGTGGGTATGACTTATTAAACCCCTTCTCTCCCTCCCTAGTATTCCAAGTGACACCACCCGCTTCTTTAAATAATTGGTGGGAGGTTGGGTGGAGTTAGCTTTAAGTCATGTGAAGTGGTTGTATTAGCATTTTTTTTATACATCATGATAAACAAATATAACTTGGAACTAAGCCTAGATTATTTGTCTAGAATGTCTAGAGCATGTATTCCTATAATCAATTCTATCTTTTTTTCTTTTCTTTTTTTTTTTTGTTAAAAGCATAATCAATTCTATCATGTGGCTTGAAATATGGATTAGTTTAAATTGGGTACCCAAATAACCCCCACCCTTTTATAGTCAAATTTTGGTTGCACCATATTAGGTAAAACACTTAACAATTAACACCTATGGGATTATTTACCTCACCCACTTAAAAGAATAAAACTGCATATTAATGTTTAGGAAACTGCAATAAGAATTTTCACTTTGATTGCTTCCAAAGTAACTGATGATCTTATCCTTAGTTAAGCGCCTTTTCAACACACGACATCTTCATCCTCAAAATTTCAGGTGTCTTTCAGCGTTTATTAACCTATTTATTGGACCCAATATGTTTATCATGAACCGATCAGGTTCAAAAATACCCACACCCAACATATATACTAGAGAGCACCCCCGCCTGTTAAAGTAATATAAGATGTCCGTGAATTAGGTCAAGGGGATTTAGTCAATGAATGAGACAAAATAACATGGTATATATGCATGCATTGTTGCCTGCAAAGTGAGACACAGAGACGGCTGCAGATACACAAAATGACATGTAAACCACAAAAACATGTGTTGGGAGACCAATCTCACGTGACAAGTTTTGCTTCCTAATTATATTATTTTATGGGCATGTGGACTTGGTTAAGGGAAAGGGTTACGTGCTTATTCATTTTTAGAGAGGAAAAAAGAAAACTTTAGAAGATAAACTATCTTTGAATTTTTGTAGCTTTGTATATTTGAAGAATCTACAAAGATGTAATGGGTCTCACACAATTTCAAATTTAAGTTCAATTTGATTCAATATATTCTAGTTTAAGTTTTGTTGTGTTGTTTATAACATTAGGTCACCTTTAGCTTTTGGAGTTTATAGGCTTGAAAATATTGTATTGTGTATCTAAACAAGGAAACTCCTAATTCGGGGAAAGAAATTGTATAAACTATTATTGGTGTTTTGTGTTATATAGTTTGGATTAATTAAATAAATAGTCTCTGAACAGATAACCTAAGATGATGTTCCTGAACTTATTTGAGAAACCTATTTTTTATTTTTTTTTTAAAATTAAACCTCCAGTGGGGAGGGGCAGCTATGGGATGTCAGACCTTTATTAAACCAAAATAATATTACACCTGTCGAGGGTACATGTCGACTTTACCCGAATAAAAATAAACCTATGGGGCTAGCCCTTACAAACAAAAAAACCACAGCAAAAACCAAGCCTACCTAATACAAGTTTTAAGCCTTAAAAAACTAGGCCAAATCCAGCAAAAGTAGGGGTGGGCATGAATACCAATCCCAACCCGTCCGACCCGTACCGGTATGGTCCCGAACCGATTCAAATTGGGACCAATCGGTTCCTAGTGTTTTCATCCCGATCCCGGTCCTGAACCGGTTGAAATCAGGACGGAACCGGTTTTCACAAATTCAGTTCCGGACCGTTTCGATTCGTCCCGATTACTATAACATTTACAAAGCCCAACCCAAAACATAACCAAAGCCCAACAACAACAACAACATTCATTCAATTTCCTATAATTCTCATCAAAAGCCCAACCCAACCCACACCTTCTCATCTAATCTCCTCTAAAGCCCAACCCAACCCACACATTCTCATCTAATTCTCATCTAATCAGAGAACCCACCTTCTCATCTAATTCTCTAATCAGAGAACCCACCTTCTCATACCTTTCGTCCCCTACAGCTCGATTCCAACAAAAAATTAAGGGTGAAGGTTCGATTCTTGTATGGGTGGCGAATCAGAGATCATCGAATCTGAAATCAGCTATGGCGATCATTGAGAGATCATCGAATCTGAATATAGCTATGGCGATCATCGAGAGATCATCGAATCAACTATGGCGAACTCGAAATCAGCTATGGCGAATCTGAAATCAGCTATGACGATCGTCGAACTCGAAATCAGCTATGGCGAATCTGAAAATGAACGCTCTCGCATCTTTTGTTGTTTGTTTCGTCTTCGTTTCATCAACTTTGCCGGTCTCAGACTCGCCTTTCATGATGGCGCACAAGAAGGTCACACTGAACAGACTCAAATATGGATCCGAGCAAGTCTCCGTCTCGATCGACATCTACAACCAAGGATCTGCGCAAGGAGGCATTATCAACCCCAACTTTGCCCTTGGATATACTTGCAGACAGACCACCAGAGAAGAAGTTTAACTTTGGAAAATGAACAAACCGGGTAAGCATGGTCCCGACCCGGACTGTCCCGGTTCCAAACAGTCCGGGTTCAACCGGGCCATCCCAAAAAAAAGTGGCTTTCCCGACCCGGACTGTTCCCGATTGATTGAACCGGGACTGGGACCGGGATAGGCCCCAACCCGGACCGTGCCCACCCCTAAGCAAAAGGCAAGGCCTCATAAACAAATAAATTAGAAAACAAGTAAGAGCCTAAAACCAAATAGCCTTGAGAACTGTGTTGCAATCTTTGCCCAAGAAAAATTTGCACAAACCTGTAACTAGCACAAGTTGCACCAACCAATGCGCCATCCTACAACTTAGCCAACATAACAAAATGAAACTTGCAATTTGCACCTTGCAATTACAAGCCTAATAAATTGCCAACACAATGAGACACTAGAAATTGCCACTTACGATGACCGCTCAAGCTAGACCCCTGGCTCGTTCCAGCAAGCTAAAATGTACATCTTCGCACCTGCAACAGCAGCAACAAACCGCAACCATCTAGCACCACGTCCAAATTGCTCCCACAACACAGCAAACGTTGCCAACACATCTAGTTTCCCCTGAGAAATAAACCAACAATTGGCAAACATCCCAACAGCAACAGAACGCTAAGAACAACTTTGACAACCCCTACATCTCCACAACACACTGTTACCATAGCCAGCCCCTGTCATTTAGCAACTCGCACATAAGGAGTCCGACTCCTATCCAAGTGCACCGGTCTAGAAATTCTATTGGGGAGGTCCCTACGTCCAAACACTCGTGTCAATCCGTCCTTTTGAGCTCTATCGGCTAGCGCATCCGCCACCGCATTAACTTCCCGAAAAATGTGCACACACTCAATCAGCATAACTTCTTGAAACCTTGTAATATCTCACCAGACATTCTCTAAGTACCACGGAATTTTATAATCCTTGTAAAACCAGCCACAAACAGTTTTTGAGTCCGTTTGAATAATCACTCTCCTACATCCGAGGCTATTGCACAACCGCAACCCCTCCAAAATCGCAATCACCTCCGCTCTATTATTAGAGCCTAAACCAAGCATAACTTGCTTAGCCGCAATACAAATACCCCAATGATTTATGATAATAATTCCAGTTGTCGCCTTATTACTCCTCGATGAGCCATCCGCATTGAGTGCGACAAAATCCTTCGACGGAAAGCTCCAATAAACAATTCTTTTTCCCCTATTAACGACCGGCACAATAGGCAATCCTAGAGCCAAAATTGGGACATTCGTGTCACTTAACCGCTTGGGACATATGAAGGAATTTGCCAACCTTAATCCCCTTCATACCAACAATATGACTGTTACCAAACTAGGCTTGTCATTCTCATAAACTCCTCTACACTGTTGTTTCAATATCTCCCATAAAATCAACATCGGAATGAGAAAATAAAGTACCCCAACTTATGTTTTCTTGTTTGCCCTTCTATGCCACACCTTCGTAGAAATTTTTGTTGGCCTTCGCAAATGGAAATCAAAAATGACTTCAAAATGTTTCCAAACCTCCGCTGCCAGACTACCCTCTAAAAACAAATGCTTTAGGGTCTCCACCTTCGGCGTTAAACAACATTAGCATCTAGAGGCTAAATAAACACCGCAACGGTGTAATTCCCCATCAACTGGAACTCCCCTCAATAACAATTTCCAAACGAAGATTGAAACCCTGGAAGGCAAGAAAGATAGCCAACTCTTGTTAAATACTGACGAGTTTATCCTCTTCTTTCGAAGCAACTCATAGGCTGAACGAGTAGTAAATAAACCCTCCGGTTCAGGAGTCCAAATATAGGTCTCACTACTCTAAAATCTTTCACCATAAAGAGAACGCGCCAGGTTCCTGACTGTTGGGCTCACCAAGCTGAAATCTCCACTCTGCACCTAATCGATCGTAGGCCAAACCCCTACCTCCATTAGCTCCCTCGGCCTTTTGAAAACCGACGTAAGATTCCAGTTCGCCTCAAAGAAGCTCGAGTTCCCATTACCAATGCGACAAACACTGTTGCTGACCAAAAATGCTTTGAAACTTCAAAATTTCTTTCATAAAAAGGCGAAGCTCCTTGTTTTTTCAGCTGATGTACCAAAGGAACTCCTTCTTTCCAGTACTTCCCTCTCATAAAGTTTGCCCACAAAGAGTTTGCATATAACAAATTCCACAAAGCTTTGGTTCGAAAAGCTTTTGTGACAATAGCAAGACTTCTAACCTCCAGGCCTCCTTCCTCCCAAAAGAAACAAATGGTATCCCAAGCAACCCATTTTTTCTTCAACTTCCCTTCATTGTCTCCCCAGAAAAAATCCGCCAGCAGCTTCTGAATTCTAGAGATGACTTATTTTTACACACATGGCACTTAAAGTATATACCGGAATGAAACTTAACACATGCCTGATAAGGACTAATCTCCCACCAGGCGATAACAACTTCGCCTTCCAGCCACTAATTCTCTTCTGAATCTTACTCACCAAATCCTCGAAAAATATACTTCTACATTTACCTTGAAAAATTGGAACACCCAAGTAAAGTAAAGGAGACCCTCTAAATTGAAAACCTGTGTACGCTTTAGTGGCTACCACTTGCTCCGCTGAAGCCTTTTCTTCTAACATAAAAGAACTTTTATCTGCATTAATCTTCTGACCCGAGGCCTTAACATATCTTTCCAAAAATTTCAAGCATCCTGTGATCGAGGACTTCCTTCCATTGAGAAAAATTAATGTATCATCTGCATACAAAAGGTGCGTAATGGGCGAACAATGTCTGGGCGTATAATAATAGCAAATATCCCCCTTACTAAAAGCAGCCTTCAACCCTCTGCTAAGAACCTCCGTTGCCATGATGAACAACATAGGAGAAAGAGGGTCACCTTGCCTCAGCCCCCTCGAGGATCTAAAATAACCATTGTAAACTCCTTTCAACAAGACGAAAAAACCACAATGAGCGATACAGTTAGAAAAAAGATGGCAAACTCTATTCGAAAACCCAAACTTCTTAAGAACCGCCAAAAGATAGGACCATTCCAACCGATCATAAGCCTTTTCCATATCTATCTTTAGAACCACGTTTCTGCCTTTGACATTTTTTTTATATCTTTGACCATCTCCTGAGCCAGCCCAATATTTTCCATAATGGATCTTCCCCTAACAAAAGCACCCTGCTCCTGAGCCACTATCTTTGGAAGTAATAAAGCGAGTCCATTGCAAAGTAATTTACTGAAAATTTTGTATATAACGTTGCATAGATTAATGGGACGGAAGTCAGAAAAAGAACCTGGGGCGTCTACTTTAGGAATCAAGGCAATAAAATTTGCTGTAAAAGCTGACGGAAGAGCCTCACCCTCAAAGAACTGAATGGCGGCTTTCCAAATGTCCTCTCCAACAATCTCCCAGCATGACTGAAAGAACCCCACAATGAAACCATCTGGCCTTGGAGTACTACTTCTCGGGATCACAAAAGTCGCCTATTTCACCTCTTCCAAAGTCGGGCTACTGACCAACTGATCACAATCTCTACCGGTTAGAACCGAAGGGATACAACTCAACAATTCCGGGTCAGTTACACAACCAGCCTGAGCAGTAAGAATACCTTGAAAAAACCCATTAGCTTCTCGAAGAATCTCCCCCTAATCTACAATCTCCATACCACACTGCAACCTAATGAAAGAAATAGACCGTCTTTTCTGTTTTGATTTAACGGAAGCAAAGAAATACTTTGTACAAGCATCCCCATCCTTAAATTCCCTTTCTCCTGCTTTCTGCATCCAATACAATTCCTCTTGTTTAAGAGCTAGTCTGTAGTTAGCCTGACATCTGCTCAGATTGCAACACGCATTGACATCCCAGTTCGCCTCCACATTAAGACCATTGCTGCCATTACTTTCCCATCCAGAAATCAGAATATTTTCCCATAGACTCATTTTGTCTTCTAAAGCCCTAATCCTGCTAAAAACATTACCAAAGACGTCTTTATTCCATTGGATCAATGCTCTGCAAAGAGTTTTAATTTTACATCCATCGCCCTCATACTAGCAACCTCCAATATCCATGTCGACTCAACCAGTTCCTCATATGACGGATGCGTCTCCCACATATTTAAATACCTGAAGGGAGAGTAGCCTACTCTAGATTGTGCTGGCATAGAGGCCAGAATAGGAGAATGATCCGAAAAAGTACGTTGTAGATGCTCAACCTTAATATGTGGTAATTAAGTCTGCCACACCGAATTCACAAAAATTCTATCCAACCTAGCCCATATCCGGTTACTCCCACGTCTATTATTACACCACGTAAATCTAGGTCATGTGTACCCACAATCAAGGAGCCTGCATTGCTCAATACAATCCAAAACATTAGTCATGTTGTTCAGTGAGGTCGAATTCCCTCCTAACTTATCACTAGCATTAAGGACTGCATTAAAATCCCCGCCAACCATCCAAGGGACACTAGTCTGACCCGCCCAGTGTTCCAATCTCCCACATAATTCCTTTCTCTCATCCACAGTACATTTAGCATAAATAAAGGAAATAAAGAAGGTCTGAGAATTTGAGTCCCTTACCTGACAGTGAATAAACTTATCCAATTCGTCCACCACTGTGACCACCAACTCTGGGTCTCCGAAAATCCAAATCTTCCCTCTCGTCGCTTCATTAGACTTAAAACCCGACAGTCTTATTTTATTATCAACCTCCATATGACGGCTAGCCTCAATCATATGTTCTGCAATCATCACAATTCTGACTTTGTACTCATTGACCAATCTTTTTAGTCTATTCTGCGTGGCTCTATTCCCCACACCCCGGGCATTCCAAAACATTATGTTTTCAATCATTTTTAATCTGTACAAATGGAACAATCGGCCTTGCCAATCTGCAACTTCCCGGCGGAATCGCCAACCTAACTTTCTTACTAATTTTTTCCAATTCTCCTTTCGATGTTGCCCCCAAGTCAAAATCTCTGCTCAGTGTGGCATGCGGACCAATCTCAGACTCGGAATCTACCTCGTCACTATCATCACTGGTACTTTCGAGAGTATTAATATTCATCTTCTTTCTCCTGAGCCTACGGGATTATTTAAATAGAGAAATAGCCTTATCTAGCGTTGCCCTCAGCTCATGACTTTCCCTCGACTCCTTTACCACCACAAGCTCTCTATTCCCTGACAAAATCACTCCATCATCCAGCCCATGAGTCTTAGCTACGTCTTGTGCCAAAATGGATAGCACATTCTGTTCAACATACTGCTCTCGCATCGACAATTCTTCCTCAACTTCGGCTACACCACACACCCTGGAACGACTCAGCTCTGCTGCCACACACCCTGGAACGATCTCACCACACAGACGAGCACTCCGCTCTGCATATCCATCCTTCACCGTAGCCTGAATCGCCGTTTCAACCCCATTAGGTGAGTAACCTGCATCCCTACAATCATCCCTGAAGTCTTTTAACTGCCGCTCCTTATTCGTATCAACAACATCCAATTCTATAGTAGGCATTCGAACTTTGGCAACGATTTGATTTCTATTCTCAATCAACTTGCTATGTAAATTATTTTCTTGAGTTGTCACACATTCTAAATTAGCCTTTCCCGTAATAATCTGCATATCTCCAGTTTCCACATTGGCCACAATCAAATTCGACACCGATTTAGAAGCAGGATCAATTGATTTGCTAGGAGACTTGAAACTTGTTGTTTTTAAAACGATCACAGGGATCTCACTGTCTTGAACTAATTTTTTGTTGCCCAATTTTTCAACCTCAATCGGCCTACTGCTTAGTTCCACGTCTTGATCCAAGTCGGCTAAAACAGCAAAGACATTGGTTTGAACCATGTCCCTACCATCAGGCATTAGTAATTCCATCTGCTGCGTATTGGCTAACACTTCCTGGGTGGGTATCTCAAAGCCTCTAACGTCCTTCGCTCCGCTCACACGTCCACTTTATTCTCCATTTTTTTCTGAACTGGGCAATACACCTGCTTCAACTCTACGCCCTTTGGCTGCTTACCATGATCTTTGGTTACAACAAACTGATTTTCTGGCCCCATTTACTATGCTTTGCATTATCAGTTTTAGACAATTCTTGATAATCCTCTTTTTTACTCCTGCCACGTCTCCTACAAATTTCATAAGTATGTCCAATCATGGAACAATGTTCACAATATTTAAAACCCGGGTAAGCAAATTTCTGCCAAAAGCCCTTGCCCCCAGAAAACTCTAGCCAAATATGGCTAGGAAGTTCACACGCTAGCTCTATCTCCACACACAACTTGGCTGCGTTCAATCTAGTAAAGCCTAACGTACTATCATCAATCAGCAGAAAAGTACCAATTGAATCCCCTACTTCTTTCAAATATAAAGGGTGACAAAATTGTATAGGTAGATTTGGTAGATCTATCCACAACGGGGCTAAAATCGGGTCTTCTCTTAGACTAAACCCTTGATACCATCAAAAGGCTTTAAATCGAACACCCCTAATCATATATGAATCCCGCGACAAAGCCTTTTTAATCACCTCTTCCGCCTGAAATCTAACAAGAACATGCCTCGGATCTAACAATCCCATGGTAAAGTCCCCCAAGACTCCCCGAGAATGATGAATCGTTTCTCTAATAGTTTCTACCGAAGGACGATAACTTGAGAACTTAAGAACAATGACCAAAGATTCAACATACCTTTCACACCTTTTGGCTTCAGAAATATTCATGGACAAAGCCGGACATCCCTTTTTACGAAAATGATGCCCCTTCATCGGTTCTTTGTCAATGGTGACCTTCTTCACGGCCCCAATGCTTGAAGGAAAGTCCTTGACGTCGTTGCAACCTCGGGTTGTGCGCCTCCATGTCCAGCCGATGGGTTTCCACCATAGCGGCTGGAGGAGCCGCCATGGAAAACCTAGCAACAACCTTAACTTTGACGGTCTCGATTAGATCAAACCAAGATCTAAAGGCTTAAAATAATCCAGACTTAAAAATCTCCAAACTGCCCATGAAGAAACAGAATCGCCTATGGCAGAGCGATTTTTTCACCCTATTTCACTTTCCCTCATGCTAAAGGACTTGATGAGGGTGGAATCCAGATACCTATTACTTGCAAGGAAGTTTGATGATGACTATTTATATGCTTTGTGTTTGATTATCATTAACTTAATATCTTGATCGGGTATTCGCAATTCCGCATTGAGAAAGTTTATGAATTTTTTTTTTTTTTAAATTAACCTCCGGAGGGGAGGAGTAGCTATGGGATGTCAGACCTTTATTACTAAAGCAAAAACTTTTACACTATGTTGGGGGTACGTTACGACTTTACCCGAAATTAAAACAGTGAAAACAATCTAGGAACATGTAGAAATCAAGACCTAGTTACTAAACTTAATCTCAAAATACTCCAGAGATAAGGCCTTTCTCAAGAGAATGCTCAAGAGGAGGCCTTACTCAAGAGATAAGGCCACACTCAAGAAAAACTCAAGAGATAAGGCCTCACTCAAGAAAAACTCAAGAGGAAAGGCCTTTTTTTTTTTTTTAAAAAAAACCTCCAGTGGGGAGGGGCAACTATGGGATGTCAGACCTTTATAACTTGATAAAATAATCTTATACACTTGTCAAAGGTACATGACGACTTTACCTGAGAAATAATAGACAATACATAAAAGATAAACCAAAAACCAAGGTCCAAGAAAGAAGCAGTCCTAATACATTATGTGCCATTGAGCAAGAAACCTTATGAAAAAGGGCTCTACTTGAGTTCATATCTAGCAAACTCCAAACACCAAAAACCATAGCACAATATAAGTTCTTCGCAACAAATCCACTCCCAATCCATATGATATTTTTTTTGACACGATCATTAAGCATCCGAGAGCCGAATATACGCCGTCTTATTCTTATCAAGAATAATTAAGGACCTTATTCTTTTAGGCAACACGTCCCAAGAATAAGTTCTAGACTGTAGCTCCACTTGCGCCAATCTAGCCAAAGCATCCGCCACTGAGTTAGTCTCCCTGAACACGTGTTTACAGAACCACTTCAATGCCTTACTCATAGTCCTAATCTCCCTCCACCAATTGCTAAGAAACCAGGGAATACTAGCTTCTTGGTAAATCCATCGTTTAACCAACATAGAATCCGTTTGAATCACACAATTTCGAATTCCCAGGTTAATGCAAAATTTTAGACCCTCAAACAAGGCCCTCATCTCGGCAAAGTTATTTGATCCTTCACCAAAACAACACTGACTAGCTGTAAGAAATTTGCCCTCGTCATTTCTGATAACAAATCCGCCAGTAGTAGTATTATCCACACAAGACCCATCTACATTTAGCACATACCATCCTGTAGGAGGGAAGGCCCAATATAGAACCCGAGGAGGAGACGTTTTGACACTCTTTGCCTGTATGCCCAACCTACTGAGCAATGCTCCATTGGTTTCCTTTCGTTGAGGAATAAAAAATTTGGCCACACACTTAATCCAAAAATGAACTTTAATAATCACGTAACATGGCGAAACCTCCTTTCCTTCAAAAAATTTCTTATTTCTTTGGATCCAGATTTCCCATAGGATGAAAAGTGGAGTAAGGTGGATGAGGGTGACTGACAATGAAGATTTCTTCACTTTCCTAAACCATGCCTTAAGCATTGTGTAAACTTCAACTGGTCTGTGAATGTGCATGTCAAACACCAAATCAAAGTGTCCCCACACCCTTCTTGCTAACTCGCTATCCAGGAAAAGATGTTTCACAGTTTCTTCCTCAGAATGAAAACAACATACACATTTAGACGTGAGTAAGAACCCAATTCTTCTAATTTCACCATCAATAGGTAATGCCCTTCTAATAATTTTCCAGATGAAAATAGAGATTTTAGAAGGCAATAAAGGATGCCATATCCAATTCCAAAAGTCATCAGGTGTCCCTCTAGCACCTAGAATTTTGCAAACTGAACTAATCAAAAAGCCACCATCATTGTTTGGAACCCAAATTCTTGTATCTCGATTACCAACTTCACCTTGCACTATTGTCTTGTAGAGCCCTTGAGCTTTTCTTTTCATATTCGGGTTTAGCATTCTGAAATTTTCCTTGTGCATTTTCCGTAGGGAAGGCCAATTGTCATACATCACCACCGCCTCATTTTTACTGAAAATTCCATCATTAGCCCATTTTTCTTCAAAGAAACTCACCATGCCTTTAGAGATCCGCCACGTGGAGTTTTCAACAATAAAATTTTTGTGCACCATCAACTCTTTAATGAACGGAGACGCCCCAACTTTAAGCTCTTGCTTTCTGATTGGAACCCCATCTTGCAAATATTTACGCCTTAGATAGATTGCCCATAAAGAGTTGGAAGTTATAAGATTCCAAAGTGACTTAATTCGAAAAGCTTTGATGATATCTTCCAAACTCCTAACGTTTAGACCACCTTCCTCCTTTGGAACACTGATTTTCCTCCAAGCTATCCATTTCCGCTTATGTCGCCCTTCATGATCTCCCCAAAAGAAGTCTGCAATCAATTTCTGAATAGATTGCAGGACTTTAACAGGGACGACTGTAGCTGTGATGGAATAAATTGGCATTGACAATAAGACATGTCTTATCAACGTCAATCTACCCCCTGGCGACAAAAGCCTAGCTTTCCAGCCCTGAATTCTCTGCTGGATTTTATTTACTAAAGGATCAAAGAAAGAAACTCTGCATCGACCTTGATAAATAGGAACGCCAAGGTATGTGAACGGAGATTGCTTGAAGACAAAGCCTGTCTTAAGTTTGATAGCAATGATTTTTTCTGCACGGACTTTCTCATCAATACAGAAAGAGCTTTTTGCAATATTAACTTTCTCTCCTGAAACCTGACAATATCTATTTAGAAACCGCATACATCCTTCCATGGACTTTTTCCTGCCATTCAAAACGATCAATGTATCGTCAACATATAAAAGGTGGGTGATCGGGGTGGCCATCCTGGGTGTGTGGTAAAAGCCAATTTCTCCTCTACGAAAAGCCCGAGGGAGCCCTCTGCTCAGCACTTCTGCTGCAATAACAAATAGAAGAGGGGATAGCGGGTCCCATTGGCGAAGGCCTCTCGAAGATTTAAAATATCCGTCATATCTGCCTTGCATCAACACTGAGAACCCGCAATGAGTAATACAGTTTGAAATCAGGTGACATGTTCTGTTATTGAATCCGAACTTGCGCAAGACTGACAAGAGGTATCCCCATTCCATTCTGTCATAAGCCTTTTCCATATCCAATTTAAATATTATATTATTTTCATGGACCTTTTTCCCAATCTCTCTCATCATTTCTTGTGCCAACCCAATATTTTCAGAAATGAGTCTCCCCTGAACAAAGGCTCACTGCTCTAGGGAAATAATATTTGGGAGAATTTTGCTCTCAGACTAAGAATTTTGCTGAAAATTTTGTATACCACATTGCACAGACTAATAAGCCTAAAATCTGAATAAGAGATAGGTTCTGCAATTTTAGGAATAAGCGCCAAAAAATTGGAAGAAAAGGAACCTGGCAGTGCATGACAAGCGAAAAATTCCTTCGCAGCTTCCCAGATGTCGAGGCCAATAATGTCCCAGCAATCCTGATAGAATCCAGCTGTGAAGCCATCCGGGCCCGGGGCACTATCATGAGGAATACTAAAAACTGCTTGCCTGACTTCCTCTAACTCTGGCCTCAAGTGGAAGATTAAAGTGGAATGGTGCTTGTCTGCTGGCATACGGCGTACATACGCCACGGGGAAGAATAGATGCAGTTTTCTATTTTTATTGCTGGGCAGAGTTCGGAGTTGGAACAGGATGCGAGGGTTATGTTGGGCACTCTATTGCAAAACAGAGTGTACCCTGTTTTGTGCTGTGCTGGGTGCTGAGCTAGGCAGACTGCTGAGTTGTTGCGGCCTGCTGCGATGTTGCGGCCTGCTGAGATGATGCCGAGGTGCTGGGTGCTGTCCAGTGTCGCGATGGTGGCTGATACGCTGCTGCAACACAGAGTTCGTGCTGCTACGTTTCAGCGTGCTGCGCTAAATCTGGTTGGGACTTTTTGCAATTTGTTTCTTTTCAGGATGCAACGTTTTGTCTTTGCAACTGTTTTAAGGACAGTTTTTGTTTTTATTTTGTTTTGGTTTTTAATACGGGTAACGTCGTAATGTACCCTCGTAGCGTCTGTAAGTCAATTTTTGATAAGTAATAAAGGTCTGGCATTCTATAGTTGCCCCTCCCCACTGGAGGGTAATTTAAAAAAAATATATATATATATATATCAAAAGGCCTAGTTCACCAATGGAGTAGGCCTTACAAAAAAGGTCTACCATCAAGTAAACCATTACATGACAAAAAGGAAAATTGAAAACCATGCCTAATTCACCAAGGAAAGAGCCTAACAAAATAGATTCAAGAAATAAACCTTACTCAACAAAGGAAAGAGCCTAGAACTACAAGACTAATAACTAATTAAATTGCATGCTTCCAAGCAAACAAAAACTTGACTGCAGCCCAAGAAATATCACCTAAACTGCAACCACAACCCTTCAATAGCACCTAGCAGCCTGCACGACAAAGCACCGCAATCTTCGCAGCTCGCAGCCCCATCCAGCCGCCAAATCCAACCAGTCAGGCCAACCAAGCAACGCTACATTGCTGAAGTCACTGATCACTGAGCAGTATTCAACGCAGCCTCGATCTGCTCCTGCCTCACCCAGTGAATTCATGCCACTGCTGCTCCAAATTTGCTCCAAGTTGCTCCAAATTCTGCTCCAAAATGCTGCGCCAAATGCGAACCAGCCCTATGGGTTCCCATGCTGCTCTTACCTGCTCCTAAAGATACATATGCGACAGCAGCAACCACCGCAGCAAGAAATAGCAGCAGTTACGACAGTGACAAAACAATAGCAACACAGCTTCAACACGCATTGAAACAGCAGCAGGACCGCAACAAACTCATCGTATTCCACAGAAACCATTAACCATATTTTCAGCTGAAGCAGGGCTCTGTTTCCAGCTGATAAAACAGGGGATGATTTCGACATAATCATGAAGGTCCCGAGGGCCTTATATACACCGTCTTATTCTTGTCAAGAATAAGTAGAGATTTCGACCTATTTGGGAGCGAGTCCCATGAATAAGTTCGGGAAATTTGTTCCACTTGTGCCAATCTAGCTAAAGCATCCGTCACCGAGTTTGTCTCTCTGAAAACATGATTACAGTGGCACACTAAAGTATTGCTAATCTCTTTAATCTCCCTCCACCAGTTGCTAAGAGTCTAAGGGATACTTGCTTCCCGAAAAAACCATTGCTTTACCAGTATTGAGTCCATTTGAATCATGCAATTTCGGATTCCCGTTCTCTTTGCAAAATTTCAAACCTTCAAGCAATGCCCTAGTTTTTGCTGCATTATTAGATCCATCGCAAAAATAACATTGCCTCGCTGCCACAAAACTACCCTCTTCATTTCTGACCACAAAACCTCCAGTTATATTATTTGCAATGCAGGAGCCATCCACGTTTAGCAAACACCATCCTGTTGGAGGGAAAGACCAGTAAATCACTCAGGGGGGAAGCACTTCCACCTTCTTTGCCTAAATACCCAATCTACGCAACAAAACACCATTGCCTTCCTTTTCCTTCGGAATAAAGAATTTGGACACACATTTAATCCAATAATAAACTTTTAAAATCACATAACAGGACGACCACTCCTTTCCTTCATAAAGCTTTTTATTTCTCTGGATCCAAATTTTCCATAAGATAAAAAGAGGGGTGAGATGAGTGAGGATACCCGACAAAGATAGTTGTTTCGCCTTCCTAAACCACGCATTTAACATGGTATAAACTTCAACCGGTCTATGCACGTGTATATTAAAAATTAATTTGAAGTGTCTCCACACTCTCCTAGCTAATTCGCCCTCCAAGAACAAGTGTTTGGTGGTCTCATTCTCAAAATTAGTGCAACAACTACATTTAGAGGCAAGCTGGAAGTCGATTCTTCTTAATTCTCCATCTATAGGTAAGGCCCTTTTAATGATCTTCCATATAAATATGGAAATTTTGGAAGGTAGTAACGGATGCCATATCCATTTCCAAAACTGGTCTTGTTGACTTCTATTACGAAGAATTTTACAAACTGAACTAACAGAAAAAAATATCGTCATTATTTGGCATCCAAATTCTGGTGTCTTTTTCTCCTTCTTCTCCTTGCAGTCTTGTTCTATATAGGTCTTGCGCTTTTCTTTGTATTGCTGGGATTAAAGATCTGAAGTTCTCTCTATACATTTGCCTTAAGGAAGACCATTTATCATCTGTTTCGGCTCGCCCAAAACGATAAAAGATTTCACCCTTGGACCATTGTTCTTCAAAGAAGCTTACAAATCCTCTAGTGATCTTCCAAGTGGAGTTGTCCCCTACAAAATTTTTATAAACCATCAACTCTTTCATAAAAGGGGAAGCTCCAATTTTGACCTCTTGCCTTCAAATATTTATCCTTCATGAAATTAGCCCATAGGGAATTGGTGTTTGTCAGATTCCACAAGGACTTAATCCGAAAAGCCTTTATTATACAATCCAGTTTTCGCACATTTAATCCACTTTCTTCCGTTGGGACACTGAGTCTATCCCAAGCAACCCATTTTCGCTTATGTCTCCCTTCGTGGTCCCCCCCCAGAAAAAATCCGCAATCAGTTTTTGAATGTTTTCCAGAACTTTCATAGGTACACATGTTGCAGCTATGGTGTAAACTGGCATTGACAATAACACATGTCTAATAAGGATTAATCTTCCTCCTGAAGAAAGTAGTCTGGCCTTCCAACCTTGTATTCTGTGTTGTATTTTGTTTAATAATTCATTAAAAATATTTATTCTATATCTGCCTTGATAAATGGGCACCCCAAGATATGTGAAAGGAGTCTGCTTAAGTGCAAATCCTGTCCATTGTTTGATAAGTACTATTCTTTCAGCTCGAACTTTCTCATCTATCATGAATGAACTTTTGCCAATATTAATTTTCTCTCCTGATGCCCGACAATATTTCTCTATAAAATTCATGCAACCCTCAATGGATTGTTTCCTACCATTCAAGAAAACCAATGAATCGTCAGCATATAAAAGGTGAGTAATCGGAGTACAAGCCGTAGGGGTGTGGTAAACACCAATTTCTCCCCTAGGAAAAGCTCGTTTGATCCCACTGCTTAATACTTCTGCTGCAATGACGAAGAGGAACAGGGAGAGTGGGTCGCCTTGCCTAAGACCCCTTGATGATCTGAAATACCCATCATATTTACTTTGTAGCAACACCGAGAATCCGCATTATGTAATACAATTAGAGATGAGGTGACATATTCTATTATCAAAACCGAATTTACGCATAACCACCAATAGTTATATATCCTCATTCAATTCTGTCATACGCCTTTTCCATGTCTAGCTTGAAAATAACACTATTGCCAATTACCTTTTTCTCAATCTTTCTCATTAATTCGTGGGCCAACCCAATATTTTCTGTGATGAGTCTACCTTTTACAAAAGCCCTCTGTTCTAGAGAGATAATTTTTGGAAGGATTTTGGCCATTCTTTCACATAGAATTTTACTAAAAAATCTTATATGCCACATTGCAAAGGTTAATAGGCCTGAACTCAGAATAAAAGGAAGGCTTTTCAATTTTAGGAATAAGTGCAGGGAAATTGGCAGTGAAAGTACCTGGCAATGCTTGGCATTCAAAGAATTCTTTCGCAGCTTTCCACATGTCATGACCAATAATGTCCCAGCGAGATTGAAAAAAGCCGGCTGTATATCCATCCGAACCAAGGGCGTTGTCTTGGGGAATGCTGAATACTGCGTTTTTTACTTCCTATAAGTTTGGCGGCTCTATGTGTTCGTCACATTCCTCTTTCTGAATCAACTTGGGGATACATTCCATGAGATCCAGATCCTCTTGGTACCCTTCAGACGTCAACAAATTTTTAAAAAAGCAATTTGCCTCCAATATAATATTTTTTGGATCTGTGATTTCATTCCCTACTTGGTCGTGTATTTTAGTAATCGCCCTTCTCTTTTGTTTGGCTTTAACAGATGCATATAAAAATTTTGTGCACGCATCCCCTTCCTTGAATTCTTTTTCACCTGATTTTGTTTCCAGTATATTTATTCTCGCAGCATTGCCAGCTTGAGTTTAGTCTGACATCTATTCAAATTCACATTGTCATTGACGTCCCATCCTTGTTGTAAACTGAATTCCAATTGTTCAATTTCATCCTCTAGTCTTCTAGTTTGACTGAAAATATTTCCAAAAGTTTCCTTGTTCCATATTTTCAAAGCACCCCTCAATCGCTTTAGTTTCAAAGCCACAATAAACATCGCCCTTGTTCCTTCCACATATGTATTCCAATTTCTATCTACAAGTTCCAGAAAACATTATGAGAAAACCACATTCTTTGAAATCTAAAAGGAGACGTAGCTGCCCACGGAGAGAGTGGCAAAGATACCCGTAGAGGTGCATGGTCAGAACATGTTCTGAGAAGGTGTTCAATCCGAGTGTGTTGTAATTCCGCAAGCCAATCGGCATTCACCAAAAAATGATCCAGTCTAGCCTAGGTTCTATCATCTCCCCGCTGATTATTACACCAAGTGAACTTCGGACAAGTAAATCCACAATCAGAAAGCCCACAATTCGAAATACACTCTGAAAATTTCGACATCGCCGAATGATTTGGTGGGCGGCCACCTAATTTTTCCCCACCTTCTACAATGACATTAAAGTCTTCGCCAATAATCCAAGGTTCAGTCATAACCATGGCAATGTGCTTTGTTTCATCCCATAAGCTTCGTCTTTCCCGTGCTACGCATTTTGCATATACGAAAGAGATATAGAAAACTCTATTTGAAAAAAGGATAGACACCTTACAGTGTATGATCTGGTTTGTGCACCGTAGTATGTCAACTTGTAATTCGTTATCTTAGAAAATCCAGATTTTTCCTCCTACCTCATCATTAGAAGCAAATAATGGTAAACTCACCTTGCCTCCAATCTCCATGTGCCTTGAAACATGAATCATAGGCTTAGCGATGGCTAGTAATTTAACCTTGTTGTCTTTAACCAACTTTTTTAATTTGCAACGAGTAGCCCGATTACCAACTCCCCATGCATTCCAGTACATGATGTTATCTATCATCACTACTGGTTGGGGTTTGCATATTTCTCGTCACTCTACGTTCCCCAACAGGTGGACCGCTTCTTTTCTTCTTGTTTTTCTTAACGTCGTCGGATTGATATCCAGTTTCAACTGCTGAATTTTTATTGGTATCAGATTCATTTTCCGACATAGCATCTCTTTCGAAAGGGCCCTTTCCTTCATCAACATCTTCATATCTTTGCAAAAGATACTTTTTTAGTCGTTCTTGCCCCATCAACAACCGCCTTTTTTGTAGCACTTTCAATCCGAATGGGAAAGGGATTCGCCAGTTGTTCGTTCTCACTATCAACTTGTTTTGTTGACATATGGTTAGGATTATTTGCAATTGACATATGGTTAGGATTATTTGCAAAACTATAAACACCACCAATCCCACTGTACAATTTAATTTCAGTTCTAATCTCAGTCTGATTTTCAGTTCGATCTACACCTCCAAAATTACCGTCAGCAGCCCCATTTTTGTTTACCTTGTAATCACCATTCTCACATTTCAAAATTCGAGTAGGAGTCTTATTTGTAGCTCGTCCAGCACCAGTATGAACATCGTCCATAACAGTTTGCAGTTTGTTAGGATTCTTAATGATTTCAACGTCCCTGCTCTTGCCGCCAGGTTGTGTTTCAATTTTAATAGAGTTCTCGATTCTTTCAGCATCCATATCAACTCCATCATCCCCTGTTTCAGTTCTACTAGAAGTCTTCTACATGTGTTTAGCACCAGCCTGTCCTTCATCAATAGCAATTTTCAATATACTAGAATTCTCATTAACTTCAGTGTCCCTGTTATTACCACCCGATAGTGTTGTTACTGCTTTAAAAGATTCAACTGCTGTAAAAGATTCAAATAAAAAGTTAGGAACGAAGGTACCAATTGTTCTTGGGTTGAGTCGCGGACTAGGTCGCTCTCTTTAAGACGTTTCGCGGCTCTGCCCAAGATTGTGCAAGCAGTGTACTAGCCCCGCCGTCCCCAGGATAAAACAGCCCAGAATCTTCTCTGTCTCGTTCAAACAATTGCACAGTAATTTGAACGGAATACTATTCACCCTTAATCTATTGTTTGCTCGGAATAAAAAATACATTGTATATAGATCAACAACATGAAAATTTCTTCTTTGATTGAAATGCTAAACAAAAACAAAACTAATTGCAAAACGAAATCTCAATTATTGAAAAAAGGAAGAACTCTTGTTTTGTTTTTCTCTTATTTTTTTTTATTTTTTTTATTTTACTAAACTCTAAGTTGTGTTGTACTTATAGTGAGAATATAGATTCATTCAAAGTATGAAAATCTAGATAAGTGCATTGACAAAACAAAGAACTCGACTAGGTTCATTGGCACAACAAATGCATGAAAAAACGTCCAAGCTTAATTGCACTTAAAATCAAATCATGGAAAACGTCCAAGCTTAATTGCACTTTAAAAACAAAACATGGAAAACGTCCAAGTTTAATTGCACTTAAAAACAAAAACGTGGCAATAGGAAGACGTCTAGATTCATGTACAAAATTCTGTCTAGATTCATTCCCTCTTTAGAAATTCAAAATTTATTTAATGAAAATAAATTTGTAGCAAAAAGAATGGGTTGCTCTCTTAATGACCCGACCGGACGGACGGCGGCGGCGGCGGCGGGCGCGAGAGTCTATCTCTCCTCTCCTCACAAAAGTGTGGTACCCCAAGGGGTCCAAGCCCAAGTCCTAACAATCTCCTTATAAACTCTACCACAAAGAGTTGTATAGTAGATATGGGACTAATATTAGAGAGAGAGATCCAGAGATCGAAACCTGTTAAACACCCATTTTCTTTTATTTAAAAAGCCATATTTCCAACAATCCCCCACTTGGATTTTTAAAACAATTTTCAACAATCCCCCACTTGGATTTAAAAAACAATTTTCATCGAGCAATCTAAAAATATAAGATTGTGCATAAACAAAAGTGTCTTTCGACTTGAACTCTTGCGTAGTATTCATGCTTTAGATTATACTAGAGTAACTCGTAGTTTTGAACTCTATCTCTAACAGACATTACACGCACAACCTCACCAGGGTGAAGTCTAAAAAGCCCGTGCCTTACGGCCATGCACGTATATCCCAGTATAGTGAAGGCTCTAGGAATTTTGCCCACAAATTCCATAGGAAGCGGCCAAACTTCCACAATCACTTAGGTGAGTCTATCAAGAGTACTCATGTAGCTAGGTATTCCACTCCACATAGAGTATAGACCTCATTAAGAGTTTTTTAACTCATCCTACAATCGCTTCAGGAATTCATGCTTTAATCTAGGAATGAGATTGCTATTTTGTCAGCATGATTCACATCATATCATTCACGACTTGTTATTACCAATTGAACCTATTTCTTGGGATCTCCAGTCTATAGGTTGGGTTACCGTCATGAATGACTCATCAATCTAAGGGCATTAGTCCCATTCCTTTCGAGGTTTGCAAAACCTTCTCTATAGCTAATCCTTTCGTCAAAGGATCAGCCAAGTTCGCATCAGTTCGTACATGATCCACTCTCACAGCACCAGTAGATAGAAACTCTCTAACTGTACTGTGCTTACGACGTATTTGTCGTCTCTTGCCGTTATAATAACGGTTCTGTATTTTCGCAATAGCCGCGGTACTATCGCAATGGATCAAGACAACTGGAATCGGTCTTTCCCATAAAAGGATCTCTGCTAGCAGGTTTCTCAACCAACCTGCTTCTTCACTAGCCGTGGCTAATGCTATCATCTTTGACTCCATCGTGGACTGTGCCAGAATGGTTTGTTTCTTGGATTTCCAAGAAACAGCTCCACCAGCTATATTGAAAATATAGCCACTAGTGGCTTTGGAGTCATCTGAAAGGGTGTTCCAATCAGCATCGCTATATCCTTCAAGGACAGCGGAAAACTTCTGTAATCCGAGGTTTCTTAGTCCTCTTAAGGTACCTCATGACCCTTTCAATTGCATCTATAGAGGATAAGGCTTCTTGAAAGCTAATCCTCCTCAATTGAAAAGACATAGTAATCGGAGCCAAAGTTTTTAGAAGTTCGTTTCCGTTTACTTCTCTAAGGCTCAAATTCTGTGGCTTAATAAGTTTCATTCATCCTTATCATAGGCACGCTATTTGAGGATGTACCCCCACTATTCCTCTAAAAAACACCCACTATGCCTCGAAAATAAATGAAATTTATCTTTTCATGAATAATTCCTTGAGAAACACAAAAAATCTTCTCACAAAAAATCAGGATCCACAAAATTATTTTTAGCATGTATAATGTTAAAAATATACGTGTGTTTTCCATTAAGGAACTTTTGAACTTTGGTCCCTCTAACTATTATCATAAACTGGTTTAGCCACCGTTTGAATGCATATAAAATAACGGTCCTTTTGCTATCTGAAGCAGACCGTGCATTCAACTGTTAAGGACCCACACAATGAGAATATCGAATAAAATACCCATTATATTCACCTCGCTATTCTCATTTTCTTTTGAGTTCAAGGATCAACACAAAATATCATTAGAAAACGTACCTTAAATTCAGCTTCTGAATTTTTCAAACTTTGATGTAATCACCAAGCTATATTTGTGCATAAAAGCGACCTTTGGGAATTTAGTTGCAGACTAAGATGGTAAAGGTTCCATTGCAAAACCAAGCAATAGCTTGAATTGTTCTAGATTGCCATCAACAAAAAAGATTAGATCCACCAACATCATCATCATGAGAACACATCCTTTCCATAAGAATTCATGTCCTCTACCAAATAGTAAAACATTGAATACTAAATGCAGAAGATATGAAGATGTGGGTGGCCCTTCACTCCTAAAAACATTCATTGAATAAACAGCTAGCATATCGTAAGGCACCAAATAGCTACTATGGATTTTACCCTCTAACCTTATCAAAATCAACTTTCCCTCATGCCCTAATCTTCAAATGTTAAAAAAATCAAACCATGTGAAAATCCGGCCAACTTATGGTCTGAGCAAAATCATTTATACAGTGACATCAAGAACAAAATTCACAGGTCGATCTGTATACAAATGATTTCTTATTGCCTCCTTATTTCAGTTTAACATCAAACCTCAACTGTAACATTAATCACAAAGTTTTCTTTCCATCAATAGTATTGAGAAATAGAAGCATACCCAATTTTCACAATAGATCAATTATTGTTCTCACCAAAATAGACTGAATCATCCAAGGTGCATAACATAATTATCATAGAACTGCATACTCATTATCTAAAGAATATATGGGAGTAATATGCATAGATTATATTGAATTCAATTGGTTCTCTTCTATTTAGTCCTCCATGGGCTTAGAGTTTAGACTAAAATTTTCATTTGTCAACTAGTGTACATGTATGTCAATCTCTAACTACGTTAATCATAATGATAACTAATATGATTTCACAATATGGTTGTAAAGTCACCATAAAAATATCTTTAAAAATACACAACATGGAAAACCACCATTATAGATAAAGATATCTGAAATTGTAAAGCTCGTAGTTGTAAAACTCTAAATCATGTGGATCTTTAAATATAACCCTCTTTCAAAACTTTTCAAATGTTACCATGGGTTGTGTCCTTGCATAGATTCTACCATAACCAATTTATAGAATAAATAAATTGAGAAAATTGCTTCCAACCCAATTTCACAACAAAAAATACTACCCAAGGAAACAAGGATACATAAAAACAACAACCTAGCTAAAAAGGTTATCCTTACAAACCCAACAGTATTGAATAATCACATACTTACAAGTAATGAAACCAAAATCTCCCTAGAAACACAGGGTATTATTTCAACCTAATCAATTTCATTACTTGTTCCATCTTCTTTCTATATTTCCGTAATTTATATTATGGAAAATAAAGGGATCATTCTTTCAATCTTAGTCATGGCAGAAATAAAAAGGATAATGAAAACATAACATGTATAAATTCTTTCTTGATAACATACTTGTTTTGTTATGGACATTGGCTAGTTCTTTAACCCACCATTCAACTAGAAATTAATCATATGAAATCACAAAACTTGACGAAAAATTCTCGTTGAGCTACTTGATAGCCTCTTATAGTTGGCAGAACTACTTTTCACATTAAACTATTCAGAAAACATGAGCATGGTCGTAACCAAATCATTTTCAGATAATTGAGCTTCTTCACAATATGAATAAAACTAACATGCTTTCCTTTCGGAGATGTAGTCATTTTACTCTTTTAAATATTTGCTCCAAACTATAGCTGAAACTCAATCTACAACTAAAGGGAAGCAAAGGGGTGAAATCTTTTTTTTTCTGTTCAAGAGACCACCTCTTATGCTATGATGCCATTGAATATACAAAGAGATGTAGGACTATAATTTAAAAGCATGTATAATATCATAACACAAAGGGTTCTTCCACAGAGGGAAATCAGTTTTTTTTTTTTTTTTTTTTTTTTTTTTTTTTAGTAATGGCGGATCATAAGAAGAATAGTTCATCACTAATCTATATATAATTCACTTCATTAGCAATTAACTCAAGTCTTATGTGTGATCAAGTGTGTGCATTCTTACACAGAAAATTATGGCAGAAAGAACACGTCTTAAAATTGTTGTTACTGCTTTAAAAGATTCAACTGCTGTAAAAGATTCAAATAAAAAGTTAGGAACGAAGGTACCAATTGTTCTTGGGTTGAGTCGCGGACTAGGTCGCTCTCTTTAAGACGTTTCGCGGCTCTGCCCAAGATTGTGCAAGTAGTGTACTAGCCCCGCCGTCCCCAGGATAAAACAGCCCAAAATCTTCTCTGTCTCGTTCAAACAATTGCACAGTAATTTGAACGGAATACTATTCACCCTTAATCTATTGTTTGATCGGAATCAAAAATACATTGTATATAGATCAACAACATGAAAATTTCTTCTTTGATTGAAATGCTAAACAAAAACAAAACTAATTGCAAAACGAAATCTCTCTTATTGAAAAAAGGAAGAACTCTTGTTTTGTTTTTCTCTTATTTTTTCTTATTTTTTTTTATTTTACTAAACTCTAAGTTGTGTTGTATTTATAGTGAGAATATAGATTCATTCAAAGTATGAAAATCCGGATAAGTGCATTGACAAAACAAAGAACTCGACTAGGTTCATTGGCACAACAAATGCATGAAAAAACGTCCAAGCTTAATTGCACTTAAAATCAAATCATGGAAAACGTCCAAGCTTAATTGCACTTTAAAAACAAAACATGGAAAACGTCCAAGTTTAATTGCACTTAAAAACAAAAACGTGGCAATAGGAAGACGTCTAGATTCATGTACAAAATTCTGTCTAGATTCATTCCCTCTTTAGAAATTCAAAATTTATTTAATGAAAATAAATTTGTAGCAAAAAGAATGGGTTGCTCTCTTAATGACCCGACCGGACGGACGGCGGCGGCGGCGGCGGGCGCGAGAGTCTATCTCTCCTCTCCTCACAAAAGTGTGGTACCCCAAGGGGTCCAAGCCCAAGTCCTAACAATCTCCTTATAAACTCTACCACAAAGAGTTGTATAGTAGATATGGGACTAATATTAGAGAGAGAGATCCAGAGATCGAAACCTGTTAAACACCCATTTTATTTTATTTAAAAAGCCATATTTCCAACAACGATAGTGTTTCATTTCTACTAATATTCTCAAATTCCCCAACATCCCAATCTACTCCATCATCCCCTGTTTTAGTTCTACTAGGATTCGTCTTCTTAATTTGTGTAACACCTCTGTTATCCTCCTCTCTCGTTTGAACACCACCTAATTCGGTCCCTAGTCCTTTATCTAATCTCTTCGACTCCTCAAAAATTGAAATTGTGTCTTTTGGAGCATCATTCACGTGGTGGGAATCTTAGTTACTATCTCCTCCAAATGGGACAATCCATGATGGAGCAGGAGCTGAATTTTGAGACTGTCTTAGTTTCAGAATTTTCTGCCGAGAGTAGTGCTCTCTCTGTTTCACTATTGTGTATCGGGCTTCTGCTAGTCCTTCCCGGTCAGTTTCTGCATGTCCCAATTCATTTTCCCCAATTGTTTTAGCATGTTCCATTTTTTCATTACCATAAGCACGTTGAGTGTCCAGGTTTTGAACCGATTCCACTTTGTCCTCCATAGGTTCGTCCTCCGTAGGGTCTTCCACCAAAGCGGCATTATTTGTTCAACAAGTTTATTGGTCCTGACTCAGTTTCCGAAGCTTTCCTTCTTCCTCCCCCTTCTGTAGCACTCGAAATTCCAATTCCTTGGCTATTTTTCGCTTCACTTGTGCCAATACCCTCTTTAGCTTCTTTCGATTTTTTGTTGACCCTGACATATGTTTGTTTCATCTCCCCCTGGGCCTGTTTTGCCTTCTCCTGAATATTTTCCACCTTCTGTTTATCTCCCTCCTTACCTTGATTACTCTTCTTAGCTCCTAAGAGTTTCCTACAAATCTCTTTTTCGTGACCTATTAGTGAGCAATGTACGCAATATTTAAAGCCAGGGTAATCAAGCTTTTGCCAATGCCCACCATTCTTCGAGCTTTCAATCCAAATTCTAGTAGGTAATGGTTTAGTTACTTCTATCTTGACGCACATACGCGCAACCCTCGGACGAGCAAAATACCTCGTTCCATCATCAAATCTTAAAAAATTCCCAATGCAGTTCCCAATCGCCTTCATGATTTTTGTTAAATAGAATGCGAGGGGAATATTTGGGAGTTCCACCCACACCAGAGCCAATTCCGGGTCAGCCCGTAGGCTAAAACCAGGATGCCAACGAAAAATTTTATATCTTACCCCCCGTATAGTGAAAGAGTCCTTGGATAATACCTTTTTTACTTCGACCTCTGATTGCAGGTATACAAGAACATGGCGTTGATCCGGAGGACCCATAATGAACTCTTCTGAAATACCCCAGAATTTGTGGATGGAATCCCTAATCGCGTCAAGTGACGGACGAAAACTTGAGAACTTCAGCACCATCACATGGTTTGCAACATGGGATTCACCCCTTGAAACATCCGAATCCGAAAACCGTAAGGCCAGATCGCCCTCCTTCCTAAAACTTGTCGAATCCGTTGGTTTTTCTTCCATGATATCCTTGCTTGCCACCCAAGGACTTACGCAAAACTTCGTCTAGGTTGTTCCCCTACATCTTGGTCAGCCAAGGGAGGATATCCCTTGGCCACCATGGGAAAGCTTAGCGTAACAGCCAAAAGAGAGGCTAGAATCTACCCTCTATACCCAGGAGCGGTTGAGAGCAGCTAACAAAGCCCTAAAAAACCAAATCACCTGTTGGAAGTAAATTACTAAGCTATTGAAAATATATGTGATAGTAACATGGACATGAATGATTCAAAAGCTGTCAGCCCACGTAGACGCAGATCACCATATAGCTTATCTACAACTGACTATCATTTACTAGCGTTTTTTTTTATCATGTTCCTCATAAACAACGTGATTTAAGGAGGAAAATACATTTGATTTTTTTTTAGAAAATTAAATATTTGAGCATTAGTTTTGCAAATTATAGGTATTTTTTTTTTTCATAAAATAGAAAAATGAAAAAAAATCCACCCGATAGTTTACAAGAAATTTTTATATTAGGGTGACGGAATAAGATTCCGAAAATACTAGGAAACCATGTTTTTGCAACCAGGTTATGTAACCATGGTGACGTGCCGTGATCTTGAAAGAATGATGAAATCTCCAGAGTGTTTATACGTATCTCGAGATTGTAAAAAACCTTCTCTAATGATGCCACATCATCTTGATTACAAAACCTGGTTGCAAAACTTGATTCCCTAGCCTCACTCATAAGATGATTCATGAAGACCTGGATGGAAATGGTGAAATATTATGAGTTGGATGTCTAATTGACCAAGCTAAATATTTAATTTATTAAAATGTCATAAACTATAAGCAAGTGATTTAACAATGGATCCATGTTTTCAATAACACTTCTGTTGGCACGGAAGAACGATATTTGACCACAAAATAGGATGCTAAGTCCTGCCTATTAAATATGATATCTTACTGGAAACTAGGCCACTAATTGAGGTAATAAATTGTATTGTATACCTTCTTATGTTTTCATTTTGACCCAATATGACCTTCCATAAGAATGTGATAAAACCTCAAAGAGACTGTAAACTCTGTAAACCCCAATAATTTCAGGTTGGTGACGAGTAAATGAATCAGTCAACTCGGACCAACACAGCCCAAACATGACCCGTTAGGTATACCTGGAAATATTTGCATTTCGAACACAACATGACCCGTTACATACTCTTAATACAATCTTCAACAGTGGAAAACTAGTATCCTTTTTTGCGATTCAGCGAACCTCATCGACCCTCTCCTTGATGACGACTCTCAACCCACTTTTTCTATGGATTGGGTTTGGAGTCCTATCATTAGTAATATTAGACGCATGTTCTTTTTGCTTCCCTCATGGAATTGTAAGTATATATGTAGAAACCTCAATGTGGAAGCTTATATTTTGGCTACAATTGCGGGGCAACAAGTTTGTAATCGTACTTAAATATTTCTATATATATTATGCATATGGGTTTAACCAAAACACAAAAAAAAAAAATCTAAAATGTAAGTAATTGGACCTTTGATCATAACTATGAACATTGATTACTCTACCAACAATTACAGATGAAGAATAAAGGAGAACTAGGTCTTCCCAGACCTCGAACTATCCATATGCACATTAACAATTTTGTGTATGTTCCATCTTCACACTACTTTGAGCAAACTTCCTCAACTCCCCCCATCCCCCTCCCCCCCCCCTATCTCACATGGTCTTAGTGAAGATTTGCTCATTATTTATCATAATTGATTTGTCCAAATATGTTCTCCTCGAGATCTGATACGAAAGACCACTTGTTTGGTGATCGAATGCACTCTGATGCTTAAGTCAAGTAACTATAGGAGAAAATGAATTTAGACAGAGTCTAGTTATGTTGTGTTTTCATACCTTCTTTGTGAATCTCTCATTTACCTTTTATAATGAGAGTAATTAATTCGGTGCGCAATTTAAGCATGCAAGGGGCAATGAGGGGGAACGTTTCTTACAATGGTTTCCTCCTTCACCGAGATGCGTCATTGGGGGAGTGATTTCCGTCATGACTTGTCACCTTCATTACATTTTTCTTCTCTAAGGGAAGAGGTCTGTTGGGTCTCAAGTTTGGGCCTTAATAACTGGATTTGTTATCCATATTTAGTGTGAGGTGTATGTTCCTCGTGACAGATGATTTTTGCCATGTGTACGGCTGTGATCGAAGGACTATTTGATGTATCATTAGCTACTCCCCCTAGTTAGTGGACTCGTATGCGGACTAACTATTTGGCGGTTGGGTTTCTTAGTTCATCATTGTTTTTCTGCATAGCATTAAATTCCGTCAACATCTGTCTAATCAGTAGCCGCAATTTAGTTTATTTTTCATGACGCCATCAATCAGTTTGTTTTGGCGTGATTTAGGGAATTGTGCAACTATCATGTTGTCACGACCCGATCCACAGAGTACTATATTGTCCGCTATGGGCCTAAGGCCCACACGACTCTAAAACGTGTAGTACTTTGTAGATCCAACCTCGTACATATATAGTACATCACCCTCCTTTACCCAGGCGATGTGGGACTATGATCTTCCCTTTGTAGTTTGCCAACCTTCTTGGGATCCATGGGCTCTTGGGCTTCTCCCTCACCCTCCCCCTCGGGTCCATCCACACAAGGGTATCACAGTCCAGCCCCCCCCCCCCCCCCCTGCATGCACACGAGTTCTCAAATCCAATCTCTGAAGTACAGATCTGAACCATATGGCCTCTCACTATCTGCAATTCAATAAGTGCGACCCAAATGGACATACTAGGTCAAAGTAGGGGTCCTCGCTAGGACGCCCCACTCGTGTACTTAAGAAGTCATTAGGTATACCTGGAAATATTTGCATTTCGAACACAACATGACCCTTTACATACTCTTAATACAATCTTCAACAAGACCAAAAATTTGCACCCAATTGTTCCTTTCCTCCTTCCATCAAACCTAAACATCCTGCCACAAATAGCAGTTCACCACTAGTAATCTTACACCTACACACTACACCAAATTGGCATATTTGTAACAACTTAAAAAATAGTAACACTTTTGACCTATTACAATCCACCAAACAATTTCAAGTCAAAACTAAATTTAGTCAACAAAATGAAAATAGTTATTTGTGGTGATGCAATAAATTAGATCACCATGAATAGCATCACTTGTAAGCCCATACTATTTGCGGTGATACAATTATTGAATCACTTTGTTCGTGAAAATGTGTAAAATTGCTTTGGAGATTATTATAGCTCAAAAGTGTTACTAATTTTTGGATTGTTACAAAAATGCCAATTTGATGTAGTGACACAATCTGTCACCAACTCAGAGAAGCCTTCCATCAGTATCCTCTCTGTTTCCAAATTCTTGAAATAGTTAAAACAAACAATCAGGTTGCCTCTCACACTGCGAAATCTCTCCTTGAGACCTCGCTAGGCCCCCTTTCTGAGACTACAACCTCCCGAATTGCTTTGATCCAAAACTAGATCTTCTTAGCACAACACCACAAAATCAACCTAAGCCAATTCTACCTGTTTTGGACCCAGACATGATTTTCGTCAGTTTTGATGTTTATTTCTTTGACTCCTCTAAACAGGGAGCTTTAGGTGTGTTCGCGATCGATCCTCCCAAGTACTTACTACAGTGAGTTACCAGATAGTAGGCAAAGTTCTTGATAGTACTATAGCAGAGTGTTATGTGGCCGAGGCAACCCTACTTCTCATCCAGGCAAAACAGTGGAAAACTAGTATCCTTTTTTGCGATTCAGCGAACCTCATCAACCCTCTCCTTGATGACGACTCTCAATCCACTTTTTCTATGGATTGGGTTTGGAGTCCTATCATTAGTAATATTAGACGCATGTTCTTTTTGCTTCCCTCATGGAATTGTAAGTATATATGTAGAAACCTCAATGTGGAAGCTTATATTTTGGCTACAATTGCGGGGCAACAAGTTTGTAATCGTACTTAAATATTTCTATATATATTATGCATATGGGTTTAACCAAAACACAAAAAAAAAAAATCTAAAATGTAAGTTATTGGACCTTTGATCATAACTATGAACATTGATTACTCTACCAACAATTACAGATGAAGAATAAAGGAGAACTAGGTCTTCCCAGACCTCGAATTGTCCATATGCACATTAACAATTTTGTGTATGTTCCATCTTCACACAATTTTGAGCAAACTTCCTCAACTCCCCCCCCCCCCCCCCCCCCCCCACTATCTCACATAGTGTTAGTGAAGATTTGCTCATTATTTATCATAATTGATGTGTCCAAATATGTTCTCCTCGAGATCTGATACGAAAGACCGCTTGTTTGGTGATCGAATGCACTCTGATGCTTAAGTCAAGTAACTATAGGAGAGAATGAATTTAGACAGAGTCTAGTTGTGTTGTGTTTTCATACCTTCTTTGTGAATCTCTCATTTACCTTTTATAATGAGAGTAATTAATTCGGTGCGCAATTTAAGCATGCAAGGGGCAATGAGGGGGAACGTTTCTTACAATGGTTTCCTCCTTCACCGAGATGCGTCATTGGGGGAGTGATTTCCGTCATGACTTGTCACCTTTATTACATTTTTCTTCTCTAAGGGAAGAGGTCTGTTGGGTCTCAAGTTTGGGCCTTAATAACTGGATTTGTTATCCATATTTAGTGTGAGGTGTATGTTCCTCGTGACAGATGATTTTTGCAATGTGTACGGCTGTGATCGAAGGACTATTTGATGTATCATTAGCTACTCCCCCTAGTTAGTGGACTCGTATGCGGGGCCACTAACTATTCGGCGGTTGGGTTTCTTAGTTCATCATTGTTTTTCTGCATAGCATTAAATTTCGCCAACATCTGTCTAATCAGTAGCCGCAATTTAGTTTATTTTCCATGACGCCATCAATCAGTTTGTTTTGGCGTGATTTAGGGAATTGTGCAACTATCATGTTGTCACGACCCGATCCACAGAGTACTATATTGTCCGCTATGGGCCTAAGGCCCACACGACTCTAAAACGTGTAGTACTTTGTAGATCCAACCTCGTACATATATAGTACATCACCCTCCTTTACCCAGGCGATGTGGGACTATGATCTTCCCTTTGTAGTTTGCCAACCTTCTTGGGATCCATGGGCTCTTGGGCTTCTCCCTCACCCTCCCCCTCGGGGCCGTCCACACAAGGGTATCACAATCCACCCCCCCCCCTTCCCCGTGGAAGCCCAACGTCATCATTGGCACACTTCCGACAGGGTCAAGCTCTGATACCATTTAGTCACGACCCAATCCATAGAGTATTATATTGTCCGCTTTGGGTCCAAGACCCGCACGGCTTTAAAACACGTAGTATTTTGTAGATCCAACCTCGTACATATATAGCACATCACCCTCCCTTACTTAGGCGATGTGAGACTATGATCTTCTCTTTGTAGTTTGCCAACCCTCTTGGGATCCATGGGCTCTTGGGGCTTCTCCCTCACTCTCCTCCTCAGGTCCACCCTCACAAGGGTATCACACATGTCCTGCACAATTTTTCATTGGTTGTCTTTTTGTTGCCCAACCCTGTAAAAAGGCGTTGGAGAGTTGTGTTATCTTTTTTACGCTATCTCCATTTTCAAAGTTCCTTTGTTATTATTTTTCTTGATTTTTGATTTGTCAAACTCTTAGCCATGTCTCCTAACAAACCTCTGAGTGATCGTTTGGCCCGCTGTGAGGCTGCTTTTTTTTTTACTCTATTCGAGCAACACATGTTACTTTGGATTACGTCCCTCGGATGTTTTCTATTTTGTCTGATTTGGATTTTGTGGCGCTACGGGAAGATGACAGCCTCATTCGTCCGAGGACTGGTTATATTGCTCTTTACCCTAGAATGTTCAAGGTTGGTCTCCGTTTCCTAGCTTTGGAGATCTTTTGGGGTTATTTAGATCTGATTGGTATTCCTCCTGCTCAAATTCGTCCCAACGGCTGAAGGGTGATGATTGAAACTATGGTGAGAGCTTTGCAAGCCAGTATTCGTTTAAATGAAACGATTTTACATTTTGTGTTGATGTTGAAGGTTAACACAGTTGTTGTTTGTTTTTTTCATTCACCTTGTTTTGGCAATCCGAATGATGATTTCAAGTTCTGGCAGAGGACTTGGTTTTATCATGCTTGACAAAAAACCCATTTGAGGTCGTTCAGGACTCCCAATAAGTTGATTGATTTGCAGTTGACTGAAGCAGATAAGTCAATTAGGGATCGATTTCTCGCCCTGCCCTTGACACTTCTAGAAGAGTTTCTCGAGTTGGAGGCCATTGACCGGAGTGGCCTGTATAGTTTTAATGATCGAGAACGATCACTGGTTCTTTATGATCATGATTCTAATGTTACTGTTGTTCGTCTCGCTTCTCCTATTGGCTCTGGTGGTGCAAATTGGAGGACTGCTCCTGCTAGTGTTGGTGGTGCTAGAGTTGATCGAAAAGTGAGCTCCGACGAGAAAGTTACGGATATTCACTACACCACAAGTCCTCTTTAATAGCATTTGATTATAGCATTTTTTACATATTTTCTATGAAAGTCAGTTTTGTTACTATTGAAATACAAAACTGTTGCCTAAAACAGGGTGGGATTTTAAAACGCTATAGCGCTCGCCCAAACATTTAAGGTAGTGCCATTTTCTCTCTCCCGCATCAAGCCTCAATTTATTTGGTGTCCCCGCATGCCTCTCTCGCTCTCTCTGGTCGCATCTCTCTGCTCACATCTCTCTCTGGTTGCATCTCTCGTTGGTCGCATCTCTCTGCTCTCACAAATCTTAGATTAGTTCATGATTGTAATGGGTTTTTCTAGATTTGTGTTTTGAGATCAATACAAGAAATCTGGTTTGTGAAAGATTTATTTGCTGTCCTAATTTGAGGGTTTGATTCGATTGTAAACTTTTCATGGGTCTACATGGGTGCGGCGCCTTCGGCAGAGTCTACATGGGGATGAATCTTGTTTCTGGAGAGCTTCTTGTTGTTAAACAAGTCAGTCATTAGCTGTTCATTTTCATTTCTCCTTTTTATTTTAATTCCAATTTCAATTGAATTTGGGTTTGGTTTCAGGTTTTGATTACAGTGAATAATGCGTCCAAGGAGAAAGCACAGGTGAGAATAACTGATCTATTCATCAAATGTTTGTTGAATTAGGTTTCGTTTCCAATTCGATTGAGTTGATTTTGAGGTTTAGTTGAACTAGGGTTCTGTACTTCAGTGTGAAAAATGTAGATCTGTAGATTTTTCTTCCTACAGTCTATTCGATTGTAAAAGATTTGAATTTGGGATTGCCCGAATTGGCGATAGATTTTTTAGACTTTGATTGAGGTTTTGGATATATGTGTACAATAGGCTCATATCCAGGAGCTCAAGGAGGAAGTGAAGCTTCTTAAGAATCTTACGCATCCAAACATTGGCGTGAGTATGATTTCTTTGTTGTGTCTGTGTTTGGTAACATTTATGCTTGGTCTCTTGTTCCTTAGTTTGATTTATTTGGTTGCAAAGATATTTGGGAACTGCTAGGGAGGAGAGCACATTGAATATTCTGCTTGAGTTTGTACTTGTTCTCATAATCAATTTCGCATCATATATTTGATCTCAGACTAGTTACAGAATCTGCATGATACAATCTTCGTGTCTTACAGTTTTTTTCTTATATATACAAATCAAAGGCAGATACTCTTCATGAAGAAAAAAATTGTAATTTCTAATATCACTCTTACATTTTTGGAGTTTGGTGGAATAGGAAATCAAACACAACAACCCAAGATTTAGAAAACTAAAGGGTTCAGATCTATCGCACAATGGAGATCAAGATACCACTAGAAAATAATGCACCACCCATCATCATTTTTATGGTTAATTGTTGTTGGAAAATTAAAGTTCGAAGAAATAAATGGTTGGCATCAGCCTGAAGTGAATTTTTAAGTAGTATGAGTTTACATCCAGCCTACATCTTAGTGTCACATAAATGTTGTATTTTGACTTGACGAATTTCATCCTGGCACATGCAGATGCAAGTGGCAATGATACAAAGACCACATATGGTAAGCTTCACAAGAACTCCATCAAGCCATCAACAGTCATGGATAAAGATATAATTATTATGTTTTTGCATATGTAGGTCGTGATCTGCGGACAAACAAAACCAACTCAGCTGCAAATACAGGTGGTAACAATACAAGCAGCAGAAATAGTAAGTTTCACAAGTATTTCAGGATACAAATTTTACTACAAGTAGTCCTTTCCCTATGCATTATAGTTTTGATTTACAAATTTCATGCTTGCAGATGGTGTTAATAACAATACAGGGACAACAAATACCACACATGGTAAGCCTCTAAATTTCACAAAGCTCATTGATCCAAAATATCGAAACATTTGAAATTTAAGATTCCCACAAGCATTTAAGTCTAGCTTGATGAATTCCACGCATTGTAAGTGCATGTAATACTGGAAAAAGAAGCACAAAAGTCACACTTGGTAAACCTCTCACAATAACTTGTAACTTCGAAGACATAAATATTTTGGCTTCAGGAATTTGATGGTTGCATATGCAGGTGATACTAATACATGGAACTAGTTGCACCTTTAATGGCAGGAGTTGACTGACTTGGGAAAGAAATGTCATCTAGTGAACTAGCTGCACCTTTAATGGAAGGATTAGGAAGTGTGCCTTGCGTTAGTTATTCTTCATCTAGGAGCTAAAACATCGATCATGTTACAATTCAAGTACTCCTGCCTCATCATTGTCATCATATTTAGTTGCAGTTATGTAGTTTTGGTGAATAAGCACTTAACATCTATTCTTGAACATACCAGTCACTCTACACTCAATTCCTCTCTTTTTATACAAGCAGAATATTAATAGACATGTAGTGTATAGTGGAGAACTGATTCATGTACCCTAAACAACAGCCATTCAGATCTCCCTATGTTTCATGTTCAACTTGCATCTCCTTTACATTGTTAAGACCAATGGTCTTTTTCCCTACTCTTAACAGTTGTCATCATTGATCTTGTACATAAAGCATATCAAATGTTAACAAACTTTTACTACATTTATTACCAGGTTAGGTTCTAGGTTTTAATTTTTCTTTTGTTATTGTCAACTAACATAAACAAAGTCCAGTAGTTGAGAAAAAGCAAAATCAGTTTTTCCAAAGCTGACACGAAAGTTGAAAATGAAGTGGAATCTGCTAATTTGAAATGTGAATCTGATGAGGATAGTGAAGAAGAGATAGTTCTGAAAGAGGACAGTGGCTACGGGGATGAAAAGAAGGAGAAAGAGAAAATGGAAGAAGAAGAGAAAGTAAAGGAGCACACAGAAAGCGAGAATGTGTCTAATGAGAAAAACATCAAGGGTTCACAAGTGAAGTCTAGAGTCCAAAAGATCCGCTTTATAATGTCTAGCAATCCTGTAAAGGAAAACACTGGAGAAAAGCCCATCAAAGATCAAGGTATGCTAGTTTCTAATTTTCTATCTATACATGTTGGATTACCTGTATTAAAGCCATTCCATTCCATTCGAATTCAAATTTCTTACTATATAAAGTATCACTATTTGTGTCTATCTGGGTGTGGCTCTTCCTTAGAGCACCAATCATTTCAAGTTTGATATTCTTCTTTTTGCTAATTTGATTAATGATGCTGCTCATCTCCTTAGAATGTATTTGACATGGATCTGGAATTCTTTAATTTCGTAGTTCTTGAACTACATTTGTTTAAGAATTTCATTGCAGCATGCTGTACGTAATTTTTGTGGCAATGTTGTTGAAATTTTAATGTTGTCGTATGAGCTAATATAAAGCGTGTATAATGTCCACCATGTGTATGAATTACTATGAAGAGACGAGCACTTTGATATCTGAAGGATGTGATACGGGAGATAATAAAAGTTTTTGTATTTTCATCAAACAAGTAAGGTAATATATAGTGTTGAGTGCAAATTCCTGCAGCATCTAACATAGAGATGCAAATTTTCATCTCTTCCTTGTCATCGGGTAATGGAGCTTCAATAGCGGAACAAAAATACCCATTTTATAGGGATCATAATAAGATGGAAATGCTCATGTTTGCTATCGCCCATTCTCCAGCCAAAGAGAGGTGAGATATTGCTCTCATACTTGAGAGACATGGCACTTTACAATTGCCCACTCCCACCTTATACATTTTCAACACAGTAGCGGTGGGAAAACAAATCCTCCCAAGTGATATTTTCTTTAACCTTTTTCCATCTACTGTATTGGATACTCTTACTCAGGACTCAAGTTTCTTTGTATTGCTTTCATCACAAGGAGTTTCTCATTGCATTGGTAACCTTTTCCATCCCACCACTTCCATCAGTGGCTTTGTTTGAGAATGGCCAGCAAGGATGTACAAAAATGATGAGCATTTGCTAAGAGTATCATACCTGAGATTATTTTTTTGATGCAACTGTATGAGTTAGGAAACAGCGATATGATATACCATTTGAAGTACTCAATTACATAATTATACAAAGTCCTCTTTATTTGACCTCCGAGAAATGTTTTGGAATTCTATTTTGACATTAGGAAAATGCGAGGTTAAGAAACAACCCAGCACGGATGAATTGCTTCTTGTAGTCCGTAAATTCCTCAAACATCTTGGTACGTTCTTATTTTATTACATACAATTCCAAATAATGGTTATCTCTGATTTAGCATGAAGTTGCATCCCATGTATTCTTTATGATTTACCATATAAAGCACATTCACATTTAAAATTCATCTATTTTGTACATGAACCAAGTCTGGGGTGGATCTAAAGCATAGAAAAAAAGGAAGTAATGGGTATCTTTGAAGAAGTGCTTGACAACATAAAAAACGACGTAGGGGATGAAGATAATGAAGATGATTTAGAGGAACCACAAGAAGATAGTGGACCTAAGGACTCTCCTTTAAAGTTAACGGGACCAAGGTACCTAGAGAAAATCCTGTCAAACATCAACATCAAGGTATTCTAGCTTTCACATTCTATGTGGTCATGCGCGGTTACTTGTATTAAGGTCATTTCATTCTCAATGCTTATGGTTTTTCTTGCTAATTGCTACTATTATGGTTTTGTTAGAATTTGGGTCATTGTTTTGTTAGCATCTCATAAAAGGGTGTATTATTGGAACAGGTAATATAATACTCCCACATCTTGCCAAAAAATGAATTGTTTACATAAAATTAGAGTTATGTTGTTAATTGTTCTTTTGCAATAACTTTGTTGTGGACTGAAGGTGAGGACCGTATTTCAATAGTAAGTGGGTCACAAAAGGTTCAAGCCAATGACATAACTTGTGGACCAGGTCATGGAATCAGGTCTGAATTTCTAACTCTAACCTGTTTTTTTTTTTTCACTGAAAGTCAATTAGTTTTCTCATTGTGACTTAACTAACTTTATTTTTTTGGTTGAGAGACAATATTGGAAGGTTTTCTCATGAATTATATTTTCTCATTTCTAGGTAAAGTTTTCACATCCAAGGTTTACAGGAGAAAACTTGGAGAAGAACAAGTTGAAAACCCTAGAAATCAAAGTTAAGGTTTAAACCCAAGTTTACTTTATGCAAAATCAAGATGTTGTGATAGTTTTTTGTAGGGGTGGGCACGGGACGGGATGGGACGAGATAGACCCATCCCGTTCATACGGGATCGGGATGGGAAAAACCCTATCCCGACCTCATCCCATCCCAAACGGGTTCGGGAGGGGACGGGATCAGCATGCTCTGCTTATAATCAGCTGGAATATAATCTGAGCATACTAACCTGATTCAGATATACTAACGTAACTAACCTGATTCCTTCAATAAATCAGAGCATACCAATCAATACTAACCAGATTCCTTCAATCAATACTAACCTGATAACTTCAATATAATTAGAGCATAAGCATACTAATCAGAGCAAACTAATCAGAACTAATCAATGTACATAATCAGCTGATTCCTTCAATATAATATGAACATAACCCATTCCTTCAATGTAATTAGATTATAGCATAATCAACTAGAATAAATTCTAAACATAATCTGAGCAGTATCATAATATGCTAGAACATATTACAACATATTCATAATTTACTGCAATTCAATACAACAATCTATTGCTAACATAGGTTGGACAAATGTATCAAATGATCAATGTCCATACATAATCCTAAGCAGAATTTATGCACATCAAGACCCATTGATAAAGATACTGGTTGAAAGAACAGAACTGAACATGAAAGTTAATTTCAGGTTGGTAAAAAATTTTGTAGCAACATCCATAAAAAATAGAACAGGACTTATTGCTGAAGCCAAGTTCTTTTATCTCCGAGTCATGCAAGCTGTGACAGTATCAGCATATTGAATACCCACTCAAAACAGATTATAAGCTACTCACATTGAACCAGTTGACATTGTTTCTAATCAACTAATATGATTTCAGTTAGGGAGAAAAAAGCGATGAATGAAGTTGTCATCTAACGTCTAAGCCACGTAATGCCCACTAATCTTTTGTTTGTTATCAACTAGTGATAGTCTAAATTTATCAGTCCTAAAATAAATAAATAAATAAAAATATTAATAATAAATATTAAAAAATTAACTCGGGACGGGACGGGATTGGCGGGATTGAAAATCTTCATCCCATCCCATTCTAGATCGGGACGGGACGGGATCGGGATCGCTGGATAGGATGCTTACCCCTAGTTTTTTGTGTTGATTTTTTATAGATCTGGGCTATAAACAAAGAACATGGATTATCATCTAAATTCCTCTTCTTCATCTGTGAATGCAGCCAAATCGAGCCCCAGCTTTGAGTGAGATATGGTACTGCCTATCTCTTCTCTCAATTTCTTTTAACTTTGTGAAATTTTTGCCTTTTTGTTGATTTTTGTGATCGTGTTTGGAAAGTTTGAAGCTTTTTTTTTTTTTTTTTTGGGGGGGGGGGGGGGGTGTGGGGAGTTTTAAGCTTTTTTTTTGTGATTTTTGTGGATGTTTGATCAAGTTAGAAAAAAAAACAAGCTTTTTGGGGATAGAAGAAAATGCGTGTATTTATTTGTGAGATGAAATATACATAAAGAACTTAGAATTGTTTGATTCATACTGGAAGTTAAGTTTGTTATATTTGTTCCATGTCATATGATTTGTCCAGGGACCCCATTTCCTCGTGTTTCCACTATGGCCCCTTTGTTCGTTTATCTGCTAATGTCTTGGTTAAGTAATTAGCTTCACTCCTTGGACTCAACTGTTCTAGTTTATCTAGTTGAGGCTGTTATTGCACCTCTTGAGGTTGAAATCAAAATGTATAAGACTGAGGTATAAGAACAATAGTAACATCTTTAATGCTTGTGCGGAATATGATCAAGTGTTTGGGAATTTATTTCTTTTAGATTGCAACTCTACAAGACGTTAAGAAAGCTTTGGAGCGTCTCAAGCCCATAATTTGTGGTGTCCAATTCTTATCAATATTCTTCTTTTTTTGGATGTGGGTTCCCTTCTTTAAATTATTCTTTGCAGTTCACTTTTCCCATAATTTTTTTTTTCAATTTTATAACATGGTTTTTCTTGAAGATGTTTATACCTTTAGAGGCTAGCAATTTATGATGTGAAGTTTTCAGTTCTTATCAATGAGATACTCATACTTAGTAAAATGTTTCTTTTGTAGTTGTGTATCTTTTTTTCCACAAGCATGCAATTTTTTTCTATGTGAATAAAAAAAAGAGTATTAGGTTGTGGGTGTTTCAAATGGATGTAGATGTTTCACATAAACAAATTTATTGAAAGCTTAATGAGCCATTCAATTCTTATTTTTCATGTAGGTATTTACGCAAACACTGCTTGCTCGAAGTTTGAGTTTTGGTCATCTTTGGCTCTGCTTCCTCTTGAAGTAGTATTGGCTGCTGAACAGAAAGCTAAAGAAAACTCATCAGGTAAGGCTTAAGTTAATGGTGTTAACTATTTCATTACATGGTGAATTACCATGTCTGGACAAGATTATATACCTTCGGTGTCTGGACTTGTTTCTTGATCTGATCCAGAAAGAAAGGTGGGAATAACTCTGTAAGGACAGAAGCAATAGCTACAACAGCTAATCAAACCAAGAAACGAGGAATGATTCTTCCTTATGACAATCAATTTTCACTGTGGTGATTACTTGGTAATAGCTTCCATCTTCATGGAAATGTTTTACGAAGAAAAAAATATAAGAAATAGTATGTAGCACATAAAGTCCTTTTGGAAAAAGTAAAAGGAAATCATTAAAAATTGAAAAAAAAAAAAACCTGAAGATTATTAAAAAAAAAAAAAAAGCTGGAAAAAAGGTGTATAAAATGGAACAACTTTATCTCTGCCCTTCCTCTATAGCCCTACTCACTCTTGTATTGGTAAGTTTTTCTTCTTTATCTTGATTACATATTGGTTTACTTTCCCATACAGAAGGGTGTACCCACAGTCTTTCCCTACAACCTTTGTATGTTATTTCAGGACGCGTTTAGAATTATATCCCCACTCTGGTACTTCAGGGGTTTTGTTTCAATCATGTCTTGATTTCAATCAGTGTGGTTTCAGTTTTCATAAATTATAAAAACATGAGAAAGAAATTTCACTGTTATAGACCATGAACTTCTCCTTACAACTATGGTATGTGCATGGGAGGAGGCAGAGCATGTTGAAGCTTCTTTTTCACATCTCTTTTAATTTTTGCTTTTTTTTTAATAATTTTTTCTTTTCAAATACTTTGAAGTTTATCAAGTTTGTTTACTTTGTAAAATTACTAGGTGATCCCTTGAGGATAACAATGGCTAGTGTGGAAAAAGGAAACTCACTTCAAAAGACTGTTCAAGAACTATCAGAAAACTTTGATGCGTTGTTACCCTCCTTGCCTATAAGTTGGTCATAAGAAAATTTTGTATGCATTTAAGCATAGAGAGTGCCTTGGCATGATTTACTAACCTACTTCAAAACAATATGGCATGAATTTGTACACTTTGCATTCAATAGTCAATAAGGGTCACATATAAATCATATGCTGAAAATTTTGAAGAGAGGAAAACACTTTTTATTCTAGACAAAGAACAACGAAGGGCATGGGAGGTTTACCGAATTGACATGTAGTCCGGCACCTCTTTTTGTGACTAATTTGGGCATGTGGGTTTATTCATATCCATTGAACCACCTGTGTGGATGTCACTCGTGATATCATTGAGAGCATCATTTGCTCTTATTGTCATTGTAGATTTTGTTTTCTATTTTGACCCTTAATACATTCTCAAAACTCCAAGTTTAGTGTAGTTGTCATATGTAGGCGGCAACTTGGGTGGGTTGAGTTAGTGTTATCCCATCTTGTTATGGTAGGTTTATATTTGGTGAGTCCAAATTTTAGTCCATCGTGTCAGTTGAAGCTATAGTTTGGTCTTAGTTAAGACCTGCTCACAATATGATACATGTGATTGCCTAAATTTTATTACTATGCTCTCATATACATCACAATTAAATTCTAATATAGATCTATTATGACTATGCTCCAAGTTTAGTTAAGTGTAGAAATAATATAATTTGGTATATGCAAGGTTCTTCTCTGCATTCTAGTATACTTGTTCATGTTTACATGATTGTGTTTTTGATGGACTCATCATCTCATCTTTGGATTCTTATTTCAGGTTGATGCTATGCTCCAAAAGCTTTGTTGCTATGCTCCAAAAGCTTGAAAAGGAGATAGCCGATGTAGACGCCAAAATTGGTGAAGGTTGGGTCCTACTTGACAGTTGGCTCCTACTTGACAGGTATATCATACATTAGTCAGGATACATGTTTATGGACCATTTCAGTTTATTCATTGTTCAGTTATGTTTTGAGCCACATCTCCAGTCTGGTGTAATGGCATCGTTTCCTTTTGACTTTTGACTTTCTAGACCTTTAAACTACAAAGATGATGCGCTTTTACTACACCACAAATCCTTATTTACAGCAATCTAGCTATGTTCCTAAGACTAAAGTTGTGGTATGTCCCTTTGTGTTTAAACTTTAAATGCCTTTTCTTGTTGTTAATGTGGTTTCTGAATGGAAGTTTGAAACAATTGCAATCTATGAGAAATACTCATCAATAAGGTTAGTTGCTTGGTATTAGTATAACTAATTGGCAGGCACACGCTTTAACCCCTCGATCAAAGCAGCGGTGTTTTGTTGCCTCTTTAATGTTTACATCCAAAATCACTGCTTCATTGAAGCGTAGTTGCTGTGTATTGCTACAGCGGGTTGCATTGCAAATGTGCATTTTAGCCTTTTAGGTTGCTTAAAACTGTATAATGTAGTCTTGTAAAAACAAAGAAATATGTTTTATGTTATAAAAGTCATTTCTTTCTACATGCTTAGGGTTAATTTTATTGGTTACAGAAAAAGGCAAAGGCATTTGAGTTTAAGAGGGCAGTTGAGAATATTAATGCAGGAAACTACATTTCAAAACCTGGCGAGCCCTCATCGAAAAAGTCCAAGAAATCCAAGTCTTAGCTGATTACTTGAAAGATTATTTCAGCATGATAAAGCTTTTACATGGATCTACAGGTTGCCAATTCGTTCAGAGTCCTTCAGGGATGATCTTCAGCTTTCTGCATTTTGCCCAATCTTTGTTTGGTTAGGTGGTGTGGAGGATTGTGGCTCCTTTTATGTAATGTTCAATGATACGGTTTTTTGGTGTTTGGATCAGTGCAACGATGTATTAGAGATTACGTGTATCATATTGTTGCAGCAAAACTGGTTTTTAATAAATATAACTAAAGGGTGCTCGTGATCCCCTTTTGTTTTCTTCTATTTTCTGTCTTTTCTTTTTACCTGTGGGAGTCACTAGACAAACAAGACCCAAGACTACTCTGATTTCACAATGCGTGGCATACAATAGCGTTTCTGAAATAGCATTTGTTAAATAGTCAACTTACAATAGCGTTTTTAAAATGCTATAATAGACTTACTATAGCGTTTCAGAAATGCTATAAATAGTTAACTTACAATAGCGTTTGAAAAACGCTATAATAGACTTACTATTGCGTTTCTGAAACGCTATTAATACTGTTACTATAACTTTTCAGAAATGCTATTAATAGTCAACTTACAATAGCATTTTTAAAACGCTATAATAGACTTACTATAGCATTTCAGAAACGCTATAATAGTCAACTTACAATAGCGTTTTTAAAACGCTATAATAGACCATGTATCTATTCTAGCTCCAGCAGACACGGCGTTTTCTAAAACGCTATGGTATCCTACCATAGCGTTTTTGAAACGCTATTAATGAGTATTTTTCTTGTAGTGATTGATGCTTCTGTTGGAGTTAGTGGTGTTGGTTCTTCTACGAAGAAGATGAAAGCTATGAGGCTCATTAGTCCTTCCAAATGGAATGTCATGGGTGAGTTGGTCGACTCTGCTAGGCCTCTAAAACGAAATAGACCTATTGGGTTAGGTTCTGCTCCAAGAACTGTTTAGACTGCTCTTCCTCTTACTGCTTTTAGGAAGGGTAATGAAAGCGATGCCCACCTTGCTGCTCAAGAAGATGAGGAAATGCAACAGGCAGTTGAGAGGAGTAAGGTGGAAGTTTTTCGTTTTCGTGCTCCGTTGAGTGAGTACGAGAAGGACCTCCTTACTACTGCTGGTGTGGCCAACCTTAGCAAGGTTTCAGATGAGGAAGTGTGTGTCATATCAAATAAAATGACACGAGCAATCTCGTAATTTGAATGCGAAGTTGACTTTAGACGACTTCGATTACAATACTATTTTTTGTTGAGGTTGATGTAAATCGTGGTCAGAGCTCCAAGTCTCCTCCTCCTTCTGTTGATCTTAGGTTGAAGGAATTGTCTAATTCTCCTCCTTATTGCCCGACCCTCTCCTGTTGTTCCAGATAAGAAAGGGAAAAATGGTATTTCCATCATCACCAATGATTTGGTTGTCAAACGAGTAACCAAGGGTGGTGCTTCTGTCATTATGGACCTTTCTGTGTTTCATCGGCAAGTTAGTTGGAAGAAGCCTGTTCTTGGAGAAATTTGTATCAATACGGATGGTGGGTTCAACTGGTATTCAGAAGTTGACGTGTAGGAGAGTGCACGTAATAACATCAACTCGTGGCATAAGTGGTTGATGGATAAAATCCTGATGCCACTGCGTCATGCTAGAGATCACCTTGACAAAGGTGTAAAGCAGATCACGGAAGTAAATAGTTCACCTTTCTTTATTTGTTCTAAGCGGTGGATGTCCATCTTACCTATGCTAGGATGATGGGTTCAGACTATCAGGTTGCTCATGATTACGTGTTTTCCCTGGAGAAGAAGCACGCGGAACAGTTGATTGCAACTTTTTGACGCTTTGGTTCAGGTGGATAAGCTGAAGGAGATGTGTGTTGATCAGGAGAAGGTGGTTGACACTTCTTGAACTTCTTTGAAGGAAGTGGAGGTTGTCAGGGATCAGTACATTGTTGAAATTGCTCGAGCGGAGGAGGAGATGAATTGCCCGCGTGAACGATTATCTACTACTGAAAGTGGGTTGTCCACGGAGAAGGCAACTCTTGATAAAGCATTAAGTGTTGATGATTCACAATCTTTTAGCCGTAAAACCGCTGTGGAGCGAGTGGAACAGCTTGCTGTGAAACTTGTTTCCATTAAGGATTAACTCATTAAGGAGAGAAGCGGTAAGGAACAAGCTTCGGAGAAGCTTTCTAGAGTTGAAGAACTAGTTCGGACCAAGCAAGAACTCTTTGCATTTGCGGAGAAGGCCAAATTTCCTGCATAAGTAGTAGAATAGAGTAAGATTATTGCTGGAAGGATTAAAGTTATTGACTATATCGAATCAGAGGAGGGCTTTGACATGTCTAAGTATCGTGCTATAGTGGATGTCTTTGAGGATGTTTCCACTCCGTCCAAGGATGAGGAAAATCCTACTCCAATTCCTCCAAGCGATCATGTTGATGATGGCAAAATTTCTTCTCCTCCTTCTGATCCTACCAACAATGATAAAGCTTTGTCTCCTTTGGCTTTTCCGGCTACCAAAGATAAAACTCCATTTCCTCCCATTGATCCTACTAGTGCTGAAAAAGTTGTTTCCTTTCCAATTGTTCTTCTTGTAACCTCCTCTCCGGATGTAACCAATTAGATTATCGATGAATATCTTCCTTTTATATTTGTATATTTTTTGTTGTTTGGTCTTCCTTACTCGTAATAGGCTTTGTCCGACTTGTTGGTATTTTCTAATAGATACTCTAGTCTTAACTTTGTAGTTTAGACTTAGTAGATATAGTGTGTGTGACCTGGCTCTGATGTTCGGTCTTCATTGATGTTCTTCTCTAACTTAGTAGTTTAGACTTATAGAATTTTATGAAGGTGGACTTGATAGTCTCGCCTGGCAGAACTCCTGTCGTTTTTCGACTTAGTTCTCGCACTATAAAAGAAGGATATCTAGTTTGACTTTGTGGTCCTGACTGGTTGAATAAACTTTGTTGTCTGACTTGGTGGTCAGACAAGAATATTTTTAACTTAAACATTTAGTTTGACTTTGTAGTTTTAACTATATCGTTGTTTGGTGACTGGACAAAAAGATTTCTAAATAATTTTCTAGTTTGACTCAAAAAATCCTGACTAATTTAAGACACTTTGTTGTCTAACATAGTGATCGGAGCAAAAGATTTATAAATATCTTTGTAGTCAGACTTGGATGTCTTAACTATCTTTAGACACTTTGTTGTACGACATGGTGATCGGACTAAAAGATTTTTAAATATCTTTTTAGTATGACTTGGATGTGCTCACTAGTTTAAGACACTTACTTGTCCGACATGGTGATCAGACTTTGATATCTTGACAAGTTTAAGACACTTTGTTGTCCGACATGGTGATCAGACTAGAAGATTTATGAACATCTTTATAGTCTGACTTGGATGTCCTGACTAGTTTAAGACACTTTGTTGTCTGACATGGTGATTAGACTAAAAGATTTATAAACATTTTTCTAGTCTGACTTGGATGTCCTGACTAGTTTAAGAGACTTCGTTGTTTGACATGGTGATAGGAATAGAAGATTTTTAAATATTTTTCTAGTCTTACTTGGATGTCCTGACTAGTTTAAGACACTTCGTTGTCCAACATGGTAATCGGACTAGAAGATTTATAAATATCCTTGTAGTCAGACTTGGATGTCCTGACTATATTTAGACACTTCATTGTCCGACATGGTGATCGAACTAGAAGATTTTTAAACATTTTTCTAGTTTGACTTGGATATCCTGACAAGTTAAGATTACTAAAGTGAGATACTTGAGTTTTCGGAATGTAATAGTTTACTGATAGTACCTTTTTAAATGTTCTACATTCCATGGTCTCTTTAGTTGTTCTCCACTTTGATTTTCTAACCAGTATGTTCATGGTCTATTGATTTTCACCACCTTGTCTGGTCCTTCCTAATTTGGGTTCAACTTCACCGAACCTGGTTTTTTTGTGTTCAACTAGATCTTTCTGAGTACCCAATCACCTATTTTGAATGTGCAGGGTTTGACTTTTTTGTTGTAGTAGTTGGTCATTCTTAATTGGTAGGTTGTGACTTTGATTGAAGCTCTATCTCGTCTCTTTTCGAGAAGATCTAGTACGACACGCAGTGCTTCATTGATATCCTCTATTCGGAATTCTTTGGTTCTGAAGGGTGGCATGCCAATCTCGACTGTCACAATTGCCTCAGACCCGTAGGTTAGGGCGAACAATGTTTCTCCAATAGTTGTTTTTTTTGTTGTCCTGTAGGCCCAGAGAATGCCTAGCAATTCAATCACTCATAATCCTTTCACTGCTTCAAGCTTTTATTTGATGGCCTCCAATATCGTTCGGTTGGTTACCTCTGCTTGTCCATTAGCTTACGGATGAGCATGTGCTGAAAAGTGGTGTCTGATGCTTAGGTTTTCGCATAACCTTTTGATCTTTTGCCTTTGAATTAGTTCCATTTTCGGTGACAATTGTTCTAGATACTTCAAATCTACATATGATTTCCTTGCATAAAAAGTATTCGATTTGGGCTTCTCCTATTTTTGACAATGTTTCTACTTCTACACACTTGGTGAAGTAATCGATTGCTACAAGGAAAAAATAAATTTGTTAGAGATTGGGAGTGGAACTACAATATCCATTCCCCATTGTATGAATGGCCATATAGTGCTCATTGAGATCATATTTTGCTCTTGCATGTGCGTGTATGGAGCAAATCGTTGGCATTTGTCACATAACTGAATGGATTCATTTGCATCATTTTGCATTGTTGGCCAATAGTAATCCAATGTTAGAGCTTTGTGAGCTAGTGTTCTGCTTCCTGGATGATTCCCGCATATGCCAAAGTGGATTTCCCAGATAACATAGTCGGCGTCACTAGGTGAAAGGCACCTTAGAAGTGGACATGTGGCGGATTACCTGTACAACTTTACATTTATCAATGTGTACCATGCTGCTATGTTCCTCAACTTCGGGCCTCCATTTTTTCTATTGGCGGAGTTTCGTTTTGTATGTACGCTAGAATTGGAGTTACCCAACTTCTATCTGGATCTGTCGTGCATACTTCATGCGCATCGTTCTATAAGATCGAGTTTTCCTATATTGTGACGAGGGGAGTGTCGACCTCTTTTGTACGCGATGGTTTTTTTGCCAGGTTATCTGCTCTGTAGTTGTCCTTTCTTGCACATCTTTGAATGATGATTTGATTGAAGGTTTCAATCAGGTCATTTGCTTTTTTATGGTACGCTTTCCTTCGTGCGTCATTCACTTGGAATTCATCGTCCAATTGATTAACCACCATTTTGATGTCGGTGAAAACACTGACTTTTTTCTATTCCGAGGTGCTTAGCCAGTTGTAGTCTGGCTATCAATGCTTCATATTCAGCTTTGTTGTTGGATGTGTTGAAATTAAATTTGATGGCATTTTCCAAGATCACTCTGAGTTGTGCAGAGTTATTCCAACTTCACTTCACTTCCCTTCTCTTTGGATGCTCTGTCACTGCGCAAGATCCACTCTTGAGTATTAGATTCAGTTGTTTCTTGCTCTTCATTATTGTTCGGCTGATGCTTGATGTCGCATGTGAATTCGGCGATGAAGTCCACCAATGCTTGAGCTTTTATTGCAGTCTTAGGAGCATAGCAGATGTCGAACTGGCTAAGCTCTATTACCGACTTCACCATTCTGCCAGATAACTCTGGTTTGTGTAGTATTGACCGAAGTTGGTGTTCTGTCATTACGGTGATGGAGTGGGATTGGATGTAAGGGCGCAAATTTCTGAAAGATACGCCAGTGCTAGTGTTAATTTTTCCAAAGATGGATAGTTGGCTTCTGTGTCCGCAAATGTCTTGCTGACGTACTAGACTGACTTTTGCACTCTATTTTCTTCGTGTATCAGAGTGGAGCTAACTGCGTGTTCTGATACTGACAAATACAAGTATAACATCTCGCCTGGCTGTAGTTTTGATAACAGTTTTGTACTCCCCATGTATGTCTTCAAGTTTTGGAAAGTTTGTCCGCATTCCTTGCTCTTTGAACGTTTTGTTCCCTTTCAAAATCTTAAAAAATGGTAAACATTTGTTGATGACTTGAAGATGAATCTGTCTTGGGCTACAATCCTACCATTAAGGTTTTGTACATTTTTTATGTTGGTGGGTGATTGCATGATAAGAACTATTTGTATCTATTTCGGATTAGCTTTAATTTTTCTTTCATTGACCATGTCCTCGAGGAACTTTCCTGATTCTACTCCGAATGTACACTTTTCTAGGTTGAGCTTCATTTTATACTTGCAGAGTTGGGAGAATGTTTGTTGTAAGTCTTTATGCGATCGTCTTTTTGTGTAGATTTTTAACTAGCATGTCATCGATGTACTACTCCATGGTCTTGCCAATTTGATCTCTGAACATTTTATTGACCAGACATTGGTATGTCGCTCCCGCGTTCTTTAGTCTGAATGACATTACTCAGTAGTAGTACATACCTCTTTATGTTATGAAGGATATTTTCTCCTGGTTTGGTGGGTGCATTTGTATCTGGTTGTAACCAGAATACGTGTCCATAAAACTGAGGAGTCCATGTCCTGAGGTGGCATCCACTATCTGATCTATACGTAAAATGGAAAGTTGTCTTTCGGGCATGCTTTGTTAAGGTTCGTGTAGTCCACACATACCCTCCACTTTCTGTTTTTTTTTTACCAAAACTGTATTTGCCAGCCACTCTGGGTAGTGGGATTCCTTGATCATCTCTGCATTCAGCAAGTGGTACACCTGATCATTGATGGCCTGAATGCGCTATGAGGCGACTGGCCTTCTATTCTGTAGGACGTGTTTTTTTATCTAAATTGACCTGCAATCTATGTGTGATGACGGAGGAGTCAATACCCACCATATCCTTCATTGTCAGGGCAAACACGTCCTTGTTGTCCTTCAGCAGCTGCATCAGTTGTTTAATTAGTTCTGGATGAAGTTTTTTTCCGATCCATACATTCTTACTGCCTTCTAAACCATCAAGGTGGATCAGTATTATTTTTTCCTCCGGTGACCAGTGCTCGATCGACCTTTTGGACTGATTGGAGTCGCGTCCTGGTCTGGCAAAAACTGATCCGTCTCCAGTTGACCGAGCCACTGTTGTGGTTGTTCCCTTGGTCTTGATTGTGATTGCTATGTTTTGGGAATTTTCATTGCAGCATAGTAGCATTCACGGCAGCTGGTTGATCACTTTTGATGATCCTGGCGTCACCATTAATGTGATACTTGAGGCATTGATGCATGGTGGAGGACACTGAGCACAATTCGTACAACCAAGGTCTCGCTAGAAGCATTTTGTAAGCTGATGGGGCATCAACGACAAAAAAGTCTGATAACAACACTCGTTGCTTTCCTGGTGCTCCTGCTACCACTGGCAATCAGATTCATCCGAGTGGGTAGCATTGTTCACCATTGAAGCCTACCATGGGCTCATCAGTGGGTGTGAGTCCCTCTTCGTTGAATTGCATTTTGAGGAATGTTGTCAAGTACAAGAGGTTGGCCGAGCTACCTGTGTCGATAAGTACTTTTCTGACTTCCTATGTTGCTATTGACACTGATACCACCAGTTCATCGTTATGGGGGAAGTGAACACCTTGTGCATCTCTTTCTAAAAAGACCCAGAGGTAGGCGGTCTATTCTATTGCGCTGGGCGAGAGGACCTGGATGGTGTATTTTCATCCGCAAGTCTCTGACAGATCGTTTGAGTAATCGGCTCTCTGGATCCAGTACTCGATTTCATTCTTCAAGTTGTGGGAGCCTTCGGTATCATGTCCGTGGTCCTTGTGGAAAGAACAATATTTTTTCTTATCTCGTCTTGTCGGATCTCCCCTTAGTTTGAGTGGCCATTTGACGTCTTCCCAGTTCGCCAAGGACTTTAGGACAGTTTCCAAATTCTCTTTTAGAGTGGTGTATGATTTGTACTTCGTGTCAACCGAGTGGTTTGACCATTCGTGTCTGGCTCGGTCGGACTGCTGTTTTCCAAACTCTTGATAGCCATTTTTGAACCTGTTATCGATCCGATGCCTTTTGTGCTGACCATTATCTTCTCATGGTCTGTCATCTCATTTTTTTTCCTCTCTTCTTTCCTAGTTCTTAGGAAAGGATCTCTTATCGGACTCGTTATTCTTCTTGGCAGCCCACATATCTTCAAGAATGATATTTTTGTGCGCTCTTTAGTAGGTCTGCCATGCTTTTCAGAGGCTCTAGAGTTAGAAAATTGTTTAACTACCCTCCTTTGAGTTCGGAGGTCAAGGTGGTCACAGCTATGTCGTTACAGTATCCATCTATCATAGTTAACTCATCAGTGAATCGTGTAACGTATTCTTGGAGAGTATCGTCAGACTTTCGTTTTTCTTAAAGCAAATAATGAGGGCCTTTATAAATACGCTGACTGTCGATGAATCTAGTGATGAAGGTTGTGGCCAGCGCTTGAAAGGAATCTTTCGACCGTGGCGGAAGGCTGTTAAACCAATTTACTGTGTGGACGTGAGGCTCATCGGGAAAGTTTTACACATGGTAGAGTCTGAGCTCTCATTTAGCGCCATCATATGGCGAAAATGACGCAGATGGTCCGACAAATCGATAAAACCATTATAAGTTTAAATTTTTGCGGGATGAACTTCTTGGGTAGAGGAGTTTTCACGATCTTTGATGATACATCAAAATATACCAATCATCACGGCCGTACAAGTGGCATAAAGACTCATCACGAGGTTATAGCGTTTGGCCTATTGAGCCAGCTCATAAATCCCAAGAAGAATAAAGCCAATTATAGAGGCCCAGACAAAGCCCGCCAATAAGGGGTCATAAATAGGGCGTGAATCCAGGCTCGAACGAATCAGAGCCCGAATCCAGGCCCGACACAAGTTCTCTCTTAAAGAAGAGGAACGTTGCACCAAAAAAGAATCATGAAGGGAATTACGCCTCCATGGACATATCTTCATTAAGGAAAAGACTGTACGAGAAACATCTCTTTCCGTTGCACCTCACATGCTTAACTCACACAAAGAGTTAACCACAACCATTATAAAAGGTAAAGGGAACATTCGACAAATGTATACAACTTTAACTGTGTTTTGTCCTGATTTACTTCCTTCTTCCAACAGAGTTATTGACTTAAGCATCAGAATGCCTTCGACCACCAAAAAGGTGGTCCTTGGCATCTAACAATTGTTTTGTAGGTTAAACTCATATGAAGATGATTTTTGGATGCATTAGTTTGGCATCGTCCGTGGGGAAACGACGAGTTTCCTTTCTAAAAACAAAATAGACAATGATAAAGCTCACCATAACCTGATAAAAGATCAACAAGCCATCAGAGCAAATGATGCAATCTGCAGATCCTCAACCCAATGAAGATCATGACGACTCTCTTACTGACAACAATGCATCACTGACAGCTCGTAAAGAAGAAGAAGCCTGGATCATCGGACCAATAGCACCCGAGAATGCAAATCCGCAGCACGCAGTAACCCAGACAACCCACACATCTAGCAGAGCTGCCACGGACCCTCGGGTGGACCTGCTCATGGCCTAGATGAACTTCATGACAAAGATGCGGGAAAAATCACTCAGGAGTGCATTAGCCAACTGACTCTGTTCAGACACCGCTCTAACAAAATTCCGCTAACCAAACTCAAGGAAGCGACGAAGCCCTAGCAGAACCCCAATAGAGAAACGTCGAGAGTAGCAAGCTCCCCCAAGAAAAGACCCCACAGTGCGGCGGAATGCTTCCTGAAATTCCGTTCTGGAGTCACAGATCCCAACATACTGTATGAGTTAGCCAAGCCGTCATTCTCCACACTCATGAAAAAGGCAATGCCAAAAAAATCACTCCGCCAAGTTCGAAGTGTATAATGGTACCACCGACCCAACAGATCACCTAAGACATTTCCACGACATGATGGCCCTAAAGGAAACCATGGAGTCGATCATATGCAGAACATTCCCAGCCAGCCTCACTTCCAAAGCGATGAATTGGTTCAATAGCCTACCACCGAGGTCGATAGACTCCTTTCAAGCTTTAGCCACCGCCTTTATTACCAGGTTCATTTGGAGCCAGCGGATGATGAGAGAACCCCACCACCTCCTAGACATCAGACAGAAGCCCAAAGAATCAATACGAGAATATGTCACTCGCTTCACCAACGAATTGACAATGATTGATGGATATAGCGATGACACAGCCGCTACAACTTTCGTCGTCGAACTGAAGAAATATTCCTTCTTTGATGCCCTTAACCTGGATCCTCCAAAAGGCATGACGGTTCTGCTGAAAATAACACAGAAACACATCTCCCTTGAAGAGATGAAAGCTGCAAGGAGGAAGAATGAGCTGGAAAGGGAAAACCATTAGAAGAAACGGGAAAGGAAAAAAGAAAGAAGACTAGATGATGGGTCACGCGAGGATAGCGGTCATTCAAAGAAACATCGAAACGATGGACGAACCAGTCCAACTAGTGGGAATCCAGGAAATCGCAATCGGCAGCCATGAGCAGTTAACCAGTGTGATGAAAAAGGAGTACAAACCGTACACATCCCTAAAGACAAGCCAGACCAACATCTTGAAACACATGGCGAATTGGGAGAACGTCAACTCGCCACCCAGGATGAGAGGAGACCCAGAAGGACGAGACAAAAATAGGTAATGCTCTTTTCACAAGAATCATGGACACGATACTGATGACTGCTACTAGTTGAAAGAAGAAATCGAGCATTGGGTCCAAAGAGGACGACTGGATGAATTCATTGAAATACCAGATAAGCAATTCAAATGAAAAAGAAAACAGATACCGCCGCCACAGGATTGAAAAACGATCCAGGGAATTGATATACGCTCTACACTACGTCCACCCTAGCAAATAAGCATCTCACACTCGAGCAGATCTATATCGAAGCGGAAAGGTCAACGCCCTGAAGCGGAAAGCTCAGTCCGACCATCGATGACGCGCTGCCAATCCGCCACTTCCATAACACGGAGCCTATCCTTAATAGAAGCAAGCTCACTTCTTGCCACGATAAGTTGGCCTTCAGCAATAGTGAGCATAGCGGAGGAATCAGCCTTGACCTCGTCAAGCAAAGCCAGTAATTGTTCCACCCTTTTTTTCAGTGATGTCGTGATATTTAGAGTGATCTATCATGGAACACGCGGTCTCAACATGAAGCGCCTTCTCAGCGGAAAGCTCCTTCTCCACATCGTGCAAACGTGCATGAATGTCGACTAAATCAGCTCTCAAGGACTCAAGCGCGGCCACAAACCGATCTCGTGCACCGTCCACCTTAGCCAACAAAGTTTGAGCAACCTCGACCGCTTTAATCCGTTCAGAACATCACGCTTTTAACGTGTCATATAAATAAAGAACATTGGAAACTACCAATAGCAGCACGGAGAGCTTCCTCTCTAGAGAAATCACAAGATTGCGATTGACTTGATGATCCAAACCCACCACCCCTGCATAGGCAAGATAGGTCATCTCGTCCATTACAAGCCTAACACCATCCTCAAGACGAAGGCTTGGATCCAACACGGGCATCGAATGCCTCTCCACCAACCATCTATGCCATTCATTAATCAACTTATGTGCACCGTTCTACACGCCAAGCCAGGAAAACCAGCAAAACTTCTCATCGATTTGACCCGAATCTCTTCAGGAGTAGGTTCCTTCTAACTAATTCGCGAATGAAAAATGCGAGGATATGGTAGTATGGAGGAACCACCACCCACACCCGGGAAAGAAGAAGGAACGACAGGAGAACCACCCTCACCCTATCATTGCTCAGCAAAAACAGAAAAGAATGGCGATCCTAACGAGAGCAGAAGAACCCAGGTAGGCTATAGAAGGCGGGATCTCTACCCCTCCATCAACAGGAGGGGAAGAAGAACGAAGAGACTTCGCCTCGGGAACTCGATCACGATTGCCAAGCTCCTTAGACTGGACAATAGCCAACTGGAGCATCTTGTCATCTAAGGACTGAGTGTCCTCATTAGAACACTCAGCAGCATCAAGGCCTCCATAACTAGAGATGAGCCTCTTCTCACCATCGTTCAATGGGCGAATGGTATGTCTTTCATTCCTCTCCAAGGCCAACTTCTCTTCCGCCTCCTGCAGAGAGCAGCGGTCTTCCCTTGAAGATTATCTATCAATATAACCCGAGTAAAGAGAAGTATGATGCACAGAGTTAACGAATCGTTTCTTTTTTGGAACAAGGTCAAAAGTCAGAAACAACCGCTTCGTCGGACTAATAGGCCGTGATACTTTTCTTTTCCTAGAAGACGGACTGGTAGCACCACTAACAGGAGCATTGAGATTTGTAACGCCCGAGCTTACTTTCCGATCAACGACAACATTATCACCTTCAACAGCGGCAGCACGGGCAGCAATCTCTACAACTTGCCTTTCAGTTAGTAGAGCCCGATCGGTTTCATTCATGTTGTATAAAATGATGTGCCTCACCATATCATCAGTAAGATAGGCGTCCAAGGGAACTACGAAAAGCTTCAAGAAATGCTCGCAAATAACCTGCTCTTCAACAGTCAATTGCAGATTTCGACGCTTGATAGGAACTTGGAAAGTCCTTACTATCTGCAGACCCCGTAAATTGAAATTTCCAAAAATGCAGGAGAATGAAGGAAATAGGTGCGATTGGGTTTCACGCTAAACCTCACCAAATAATGCAAGATTCTAGCAGTTAAAGGAATACCAGAAAGGATGGCCCTGCCATACGTGGAAACCAAAACCCTCTAACCGTTCGAGCCCATCTGAGCAGGAGGAATACCCAAAAGATCTAGATAAGACCAGAATAGCTCCGAAATTGGAAATCGAAGACCGGCATAGAAGAGGGTAAAACGCAATATATCCCTTCCTTGGACAACAAGGACTGTTATTTTCATGAGGAAAAACGATCTCAAGGTCGGAAGGAAAAGCATAGTTGGAGCGGACACTATCCAAGGTAGCCTGAGAAGCTTTCTTTGGAGAAAAATGAGCCTCACGGGTAGCAAGCCGATCACCGACTAGTAGGTCACCGGTAGACATTGCGAATAGGCAAGAAAAAATGAAAAAAAAAACAAAAGAAAAATAGAAATAACACTAACAACAAATATGGCGTTAAAAAGGAACAAAGTAGTCACAACACCATTTATACAACCGAACAACGAAGAGACTGCTCACGGAGCGGCATATGGGACATAATGGCTCGTTAAACTCCCAGAAAATGTGCGCGAAAATGAATGGTCAACGAAGTAAAAGAGATGATCAACCGACCAAAAGTTATTAACAACATTAAGTTCAGTACAGAAGCGCTGGATACATGAACATACCCACTACGACACTACCTAAGGGGGGAGTAGCTGATGATACATCAAAATAGACCGATCATCACGACCATACACGTGGCATAGATACTTACCACGAGGATATATCGTCAAGCCTATTGAGCCTGTTCATAAAGCCCAGGAAGAATAAAGCCAAGTATAGAGGCCCATACAAGGCCCGCCAATGAGGAGACGTAAACAGGGCTCGAATACAAGCCTAAACGAATCAGAGCCTGAATCCAGTCCCGACACGAGTTCTCTCATAAAGAAAATGAACGTTGCACTAAAAAAGAGTCATGGAGTTACGCCTCCATGGACGTATCTCCATTAAGGAGGAGACTGTTACAATAAACATTTCCTTCCGTTGCGCCTCGTATGCTTAAGTCACATAGAGAATTAACCGCGACCATTATAAAAGGTAAAAAGAACATTCAACAAGGTATAGAACTTTAACTGAGTTTTGTCCAGATTTAATTCATTCTTCCAACAGAGCTACTAACTTAAGCATCGGAGTGCCTTCGGCCACCAAAAAGGTGGTCCTTGACAGTCTAACAATTGTTTTGCAGGTCAAACTCATAGGAGGACGATTTTTGGACGCATCAATTTTGTCAGAGAAGGGTGGCATGGCAGGCTCATATAACATATTAGGATTAGTACTCCGATCCTTAACGGAATCTATGGAGGAACTCCACCAGTCCGGGACACATCATTTTTTCATTTCTTTCAGAGTTCATTCTCCAAAGGTCTACAGGAGATTCTTGGTTATCTTGAAGACGACTGGTAGAATTTTGCTGAAGTGGAACTCTGACATGTTCGACAGGTGGGGCACCTTTTTGTGTGAAATTTTTGACCATTTTGGCCAGATGGGTCATTTGGGCCAAAAGCTAATCCACACGAGGATCATCATCATTGCCCCTAGAGAAGGGGCATGTTGGGGTTCTAGCTGAGTTGTGTGGGCCACCATATCTTATGGCGGCAATTCACTACTTTGTGGAATTGGATCTCCCAACGCTAGATTTGGGACGTGTCCGCTTGGTAATTGAGTTTCACCAGTAGAAGGATTGTCTTGGTTATTGTTAAACTGAGAGTTTACAAGAGGTTCCATTCGCACACTCTCTTTTGTTACTAATTTGTACTAAGGAAATTACCAATTCTATTATGATTTGTTACAGGAAACTGTCGTTTCCCACAGACGACGCCAAACTGATGCGTCCAAATCTATTCTCCTCAAGATCTAACCTGCAAATTAATGTTAGATTGCCGAAGACCACCTGTTTGGTGGCTGAAGGCATTCCGATGCTTAAGTCAGTTAATTGTTGGAAAATATGAATTTGGACAGAGTCTAGTTGTGTTGTGTTTTCATACCTCCTTCGTGAATCTCTCCTTTACCTTTTATAATGAGAGTAATTAACTCGACGCGTTACTTAAGCATGTAGGGCGCAATGAGGAGGAATGTTTCTTACAATGGTCTCCTCCTTCATCAAGATGTCCTTGGGAGAGTGATTCTTGTCATGACTTGTCTCTTTCGTAATGTCTCTCTTCTCTAAGGGAAGAGATCCGTTAGGCCTCAAGTTTGGGGCTTTAACTTTAGCCGTAGTCCGTTATTAAATGCCTATTTGGACTTTAGTAACTGGACCTGTTATCCATATTTAGTGTAAGGTGTTTGTTCCTAGTAATGAATGATTTCTGCTATGTGTACGGCTGTGATTAAAGGACTATTTGATGTATCATCAATAATTATCTTGTTTTGCATATGTGATTGACAAATTCTTTTTAGTATTTCAGCTGTATCCAGTGTACCTTGGTTGTATTGCACAGGATAGAAATGCAAAACAGCCAACTTAACAGTGAGTGCAGGATGCTTCGCAATCTAACCACCAAGGTCATGTTATGAAAGGGGGAAGCTACATTCATGACAGTCAAGTATAACTCCAAGAGAAATTCATAAGAACAATTGAAAAGGCAACTGTGAGAGAGAGACCGAACCCTCCATACAGAAGTCAGTCAGAAGATACATGGCCCTATGCTTTTACAGCCGCTACTACTAAAAGACCTCACTAACACAAACTCATACACCACAACCAGTGCCTTCGCTCTCCTGCTATATATTTTTGGGTTTATAGTAATTATTTTAATGCATCGCTCAATCTTGTTGTTGTTTACCACCTGGCTTATACCGCATAATCTAAAATATTGCTTTGCAGTGTATTATTTCGGTGGTCATAAATTCAGCTCTGCATTCATGTTATTCTTCTGCCTGGTATATACTGTGTTAACAACAAAAAATCTAGACAGCCAGGGCAGGAGAGCCAGGACAGCGACAGGGAACCCCCTGTCCGTGAGATTGTTTTCGAATTGGGGGATATTGGGCAGCTCTAGGATGATGGAGGGCATGGGGCCTTCCCTGGCGCGGGCATGGCCTTCTGGCCTGGCGCTCTAGAATGGTTCGTGTTAACCAAGTTACTGCAATGCATTACTTAGGTTTAAAGTTGAAAGTATTTCCTTAATGCAGTTTAAAGTCCACAGACTGTCTTATATGTGACATTTGGATAATGCTCTCTCTAATCCATGTTCACAACATTTTTACCTCCATGTCTCTACTTCAAAAGCTCAGGCGGAGTTGTAGTGCATCACTTTTTTGTTTTTGTTTTTGTTTTTTTATATGATTCAACTAATTTACATATTCATAATGTGTCTTTAGTAAAAATATTCAATTGTAAATATATAGGTTATGCGTCATGCCTTGAGGCTTATGCTTCATGTCAAAGGCCATTAGAAATCCTCACGTCTCGCCTCCATGTTTAAAGAAATTGGTTAAACCACTCGTCAAGAGTCCAGTTTATTTTTCAAGGAATTTCAACACCTAACCTAGATTAGAACCTTGGTTAGAACAAATGAGTTGTATAGTTCAAAAGACGGGTTTTTATTTGAGTTTCAAAATGTGTGTTTTTGGTTTTCGCTTTCTTGGGGTTAAAAGCCAAGTTCTTTTAGAAAAATTATGTCTTGAGAGAAGAAAAAAAAAAAAAAAAACCCTTCTTTTAAGGTGTGTTTGGTTGGATGGAATCCTATGTCATGAAAATCCATGAAGGGATCCATATATTTTAGGCTAAATTGATGTATCACTCCACATCCACCATTTGATTTTGTGATCAATAGTGGGAATGGAAGCCCCATGAACATGAAAATCTCACTCATTGGTTCCCCAAGACATATGATTCTCATGTTCATGGGACTTTCATTCCCACTATTGATCACAAAATCAAATGGTGAATGTGAAATGATACTTCAAATTAGCATAAAATATGGAGGTCCCTTTATAAATTTCCATGACATAGGATTTCATGCAACCAAACACACCCTTAGAGAAACATCATCTCCAACATCTGGAAATTTCAAAAGAGATGAGCTTTTGTTAAGCCCTCCACATCTAATCTAAACTAAAACGTAACAAGGGCAAAGGATTTCATACCTCACAAAAGACAAAACACAAATATCTACATATCTCCGGAACTAATTTCATCATTTCCATCCCAAATAGCTAAATCCTTTTAATTAGTTATAAAATATTAAGTAATATTTTAACTATTATAATTTTTAATATAGATTGGACTAAAAAACTTAATTTCTAATTTGACTACCCATTTAGAATCTCCCTACATTTCATTTGCTTAAAAAGACCATAGTAAATTAAAATTATCATTTATTAATTCGTTTGAAGTTCCGTGTGACCTGAAATTTTGATGAAAATTTAAAACTAACAACAGAGATAATGTGTCAAAATTTCAGCTCGTTTTGACATGTGTGCCACGAGATCCCTGCTAAAGTGAGATAACCCAATTTCTCAACTAATATTAGGAAGTGAGCGAGACCCGCCTTAGAGGTGACATAAACCGGCCTACACGGATTGTCCAATACCCACTTACTGGTGGTCCTTACACACTCACAACGTCCATTTATAAAGATATTTAATGACAAGGAGCTTGATACGTATTCTCGACAAATAGTGCTGAAATGGGCTAAAATGTTATTATAATGTTTCTAATGTTAATCCTTAATTTTTCAGAAGAAAAAAAAATTGCTCAAACAAACTAATAAACAATTTTTAGTTTGGGGTTGGGGTTGGTCCTTTTAATTAAATGAAACTTATCCGGTCCTAAACTACTAGTAAAAGCACAAATTAATCCTTTTGCCCTTTTTTTAAACCGATATTAGCCATATGGCCCCAAGCTCCCCTAAGTTAGGCGGAGCGTCACAATGCTAAAAAGCGTTCGAGGTGAAGCTAGCCTGAGGGACGCCCTACGAAAAAAATAGTGCAATGGCAGTGCTCCCGACAACTAGATTCAAAGCTAAAGAATAGGTTGGCCAGTGAAGCTCTGATCAAACGAAAGCTGAGATGATTGTAGATACGGGGAATTCTAAATGTCGAGGAAATGAGCGAGGAAACCAGCGAGGGGAGTGAGGTGGAGGGAGGGGAACCATTCCCTCCCCTCGGGATGCATGCAAGAAAATTCAACCCGCGCATCCCGAGAGGAGGGAATGGTTCCCCTCCCTCCACCTCACTCCCCTCGCTGGTTTCCTCGCTCATTTCCTCACCATCTAGCCTTACTCTTGTAGATACATCAATCTCAATCTCTGAGTTGTCGTTTAGTACTCATTTTCGCAATGGAATTTGTCAATCTGTGGTTGTCCCATTTTTCAAGGATTAATGTCTTAAGAGGTTTTAATTGATTTAATAAAATCCGGCACCAAAACTTTCAACCAACGCCCTGGCGGCTGCCTAAGAAGGGGTATACATAGTTTTAGGAACTTCGCTTAATGATATGGATTGGTAAACATCGATTTTAGGAACTTCACCTTATTATATTATTTTGTTTGGTGTGTTATGTTTTGATGGTAGAGGAACGGATAACTGGTAATATCAGGAGTGAAAGCCCTTCACTGTAATGAATCAAAACCACATAAGAATCTGGCAATGTCTAGGGTCATATTCGTCGAGTGTGATTTCATAATTGGTATACATAAAACAGTTTGGAGGGGGGGGATAAGTAATATGAAAAACATAATCATTACAATGAGAACTAAGGGAACATCTTTATCATGATTAAAAAAGGAATGCTTCTTTTCTTCAAATTTCTGTAAAATATGGAACAAATGGGTTATTCTGAAATAAATCAACTTATAAAGATACAGATACACATACCTCCAAAACCAGATATCCCACTGTCCATTTGCAACATCTATCCAGAACAACATAATTGGACGAGCATAGTAAAATACCAAGAATCAATGAAGGAAGGGGAATATGGGGCTAAGACTAAGCTGCGAGCAAGGAAGGTAAAACCTCTTGAGCAGTAAGCAGTACATGTTGCTCTTGGATCCATATTGAATATAGTCTAAGAGCTACTTTTCAGCCAAGCTTTTTATCAGAGCCTTTCAAGTTAAGATTGAACCATTTCTTCTTGCTGGATTTATCCTTCCCATCTGAATTTGTATCCTCTGGACTCTGAGGCTTGAACTCTTCATTAGGAACTTTATTGCCATTGCTACTACTACTTCCAGTAAAATTAGAAAGTACAGTTGATGTTACAGTGAAAGAAGAATGAATGTTGTCTCTCTGCTTCAGTAACTCATCCACCTGAATTTTACAACCATCATAAGTTCAAAAGATTAACACGAGTGCCATAATTTATATAAAACAAACTGCAATGCAATTGGAACAGTGCTGATAAGTAAATGAACAAATAACATTACAAGCAACATACAGATTGTTTTTCTTGGCTATATTTGTTGGTGACTTCTTGAAAGCATGCCAATGCCTGTAAAACCCAAACAACAAACGCAAATCATGAAACAATCAATTGCAGGTCATTGTTTCGCCATGTTAGCTGGGAAATTGATATATACCTTTCTGTATTCCGTTTCAAACTGCCTTAGCTCATTTCTCTTCCGTATAATTTGAGCTTCTATTTCCTTGAGATTTTCTGTGGTATCTTCATATGACTTTGCACAAAGAGCCTCAATAGTATATGAAGCAGTTTTGAAAAAATTGTCCCCTAAAGAAAAAATTGATGAAGGTTAATCACTTATATATATTTAAAATGAGAATTAGGATCCTAATATGAAAATAATGGGTCCCTACCATAAACAGCGAATATGTGAGTGCCGGCCTTTAGTTCAGACACTTCACAAGGTTGGAGACCTTCCAACCTTTTGAAGAAAGCTGCTTCAGGGTCCTTGGCCATTGCTAACTGCAGCAGTAAGATAAACCTTCAGTTCTTGATCCGTCTGTATCTCAAAATTATCTAGCAAACATGCAAAAACAAATCATACATACCGCATTAACAGTTGAGTCTAGGCGGTATACTTGAAAATGCAAAAAATACATCCCAGCAGATGTTGCTTTGCCAGTCTTTTCACTGTCTTCCTGTAGACGCAGACGTCGTCAGTTGCCATTCACTTTTATGAACAAAAACGTGTTGCATATTTGCACAAAAGTAATCCACAACACACACACTCCAGTATCCACAATAACATTTAGAAGCATTACACAATTACTTGGTCTTGATTTCTCCGGAGTGAACCCAAAATAAAATTAAACTAAAGTAGTTAACGACGTATATTAAAGCCATAAGCAAAAGAAAGTTTGAGCCTTTCTTCCAAATAAATTTAAACTGATGATTATAAACTACGATTTATGAGATATTAAACGTGAGGAATACTTGAACCAAAGAAATCAGGAGCCTAATATAAATATAAAAGTATAAGGGTTGTACGTAAACTTGAGAGCTGACTGAAGTGCTCATAACACAATCCGCCATTATCTTATTTAATTATGAAATGATAGAAACCGGGCCCTCTTTGAGTTACTGGGTCTAAGAGCATAAACCCTTTTAACTCTTAATGAAAAACTTGTCTTTTTGTTTTAAATAGCGGTTTAATACGGTGTCATAATTGAGAGCGTTAGGGAAATAATCCATATGGTATTTTCCTTGTCTTGCAAGTTAGGGTTTTATTTTCCTTCATATAGACATTTCAAACACTTGTATTCCACAGATTTTAGTTAAAACAAGAGTTCATTTTACTTTCTTGTGTTAAGATCTTTGAATTTATAGAACCTTGTCCTGCAAGTAAGTAGCTATTAGTTTCCAGTTTCTATCAATTAGTGGTATCGTACAAAGAAGACTTGGCCGAGATCCGTAAACTGACTGAGTGAATCTTACGACTCAGTTTAATGAGGCTTACACCTCACTTACGCCTCATGCCTCATGCCTCATGCCTCATGCCTCACGCCTCACGCCTCAGTTTCGGATTAAGATTTTTTAAACATTGATCAAGACATCTTGATGCGGGTTTTTTTCTAAAAACTTTGATTGTCGTGCTTATAGGTTTTTCCCAATAAAAACATTCACAAGAACCGAACATTAGAGCATGGGATTCTCCATGTGATTTGGATTGAATAACACTTCTTACTCAACAACAGAGGCACAAGCTTCCAGACCTTGACTCTTGCTCTCCCTGCGAGAGGCAGAGGATTTTATTATCATTCTTTTAAGGTCCAAAAGCTTTCATTTAGAATATCGATTGATACAATAAGAATTATCTCTCACTAAAGAGATACTAGTGAGAGCATAACAGTACATCCCAATGGGCCTACAAATGATAAAAAAAACTCGTTTCTAGCAGTAGCCCTATATATTGAAAGCGAAATAAATCAAGAGCATGTAACTGTTACATAGATAAATTTAGTGAAAATATGTAGTGGAGGAGAAAGGTAAAGAGCTAATATTAAATTAGGAAAATACACAAATAAATAATCGCTTTTTGCTTCAATTTAATATGAAGAAACCCTACTTTGCTCCATTTAACTTTCCCTTCAATCGACCAAACCCGGTAACTTTGACTAGACTGTGCAAGCTAACAGATTGAAGCATGTTATGAATATACCATGTCACCTTTCAAGAATTCAGCCATTAAATAAGAAAAATCATGGATAGTACTCTTGTAGCTAACAAGCTCATCGGTTCACAATAGAGAAATACAAGGAAAGGGCGGATTTGCAAACTCGACTTCACCAAAACATTTGATTCTATCAATTGGGATTTCCTTGACTTCATTTTGTACAAAATAAGATATCAAAGCAAGTCTACATTATGGATTAGAACATATATTTTTACGGCTTGTTTCTCAGTCAACATTAAAGAATCATCTCTTGGTGTTTTTCAAGCACAAAACTTATCCATCACCTCTTGGTGTTTTTCAAGCACAAAACTTATCCATCAAGGGACCTCGTCAGGATCCCCCCTCCCCTCTTTCCCATTGCTGCCAAAGGGCTCTCCCAAATGATTACAAGAGTTGTACAGGAAACTTGAGGTTTTAAATCTATACCAAACGGCCCATCGGTTCCTAATCATTTATGCTAATGACTCAGAGTGCTTCCTTAAACCAAGAACGAGCAAGTGAAGGCTTAAGAGATGTAATTCCATGGTTCGAAGTTATCTCGGGCCTCAGGGTCAATTTTCTCAAAACCAGCAGTATCCAATAGGAAAAAATGCAGAGCATAAAAAGCGTTTACTGATTCTCATGTATGTAAGATAGTTCAACTACCCATGCAAATACTTGGATTACCCTTAGGAGAAACATATAAATGAAGCATTCATAGGATGATATCCTGAAGATGGCTGACAAGAGATTGCCATCATGGAAATGCAAATATCACCCAAAAATTGGCAGATGTGTCCTTAAAATGACTCTTGCAGGTCATCCAAGTCCCCACCTACATACCCCGCTTCCACTGGAAGTATAAATAAATATATAATGGATATGAAAGCATGTGATCACTTATGACTGACTACTCCAAACTCTAAGATATATCACTTAATCTCATGGGATAAAGTATGCACTCCGATTCATGAAGGAGACTAGGGATAAAAAACTTAAAGGAAATCTAACATTACTTGGAATGAGGCCATGGAAGTTTAGGAATGAACAAAAGGCTCTAGGGAGATAAACTCTAGCAACTAAATACGGGCAGCATAGTATGGGACTATGGGCTGGTATTCCAAAGAGGGAAAGACTCCTTACGGATGTGTGATGTGCAGATCCGTAATGAACATCGAACTGTGTTTCATCAAAGCATATCCAATAAGGTGGGTAATGGAAACGAGTGAGCTTCTGGGATGATATTTGGCCATTAGACAGACCCTAAAACATATCTACCTATTGACTAATAAACATGTCTCCTTATTGGGGTGGATCCCCCAACCCGATGCAATTACTCGAGTAATATGAAAAAATGAAACCAGCGAATTTTTGAGAACAAATGAAAACCTACAAACCACCTCATCCTTCAAGTTTGACCCCTTCTGTGGTTTTGGGCTAGGACTTCGGATAGTGATATTTGGACATTTGGGTGGACAAACCATACTGTAAATTGGTGTTATTGTTCTTTTTCATTGTTTGGGTTTACCTTTAATGCAATCCTCTCTCAATAGAGACAATTCCACTAGGCATTCACTTGGAGTTTTTCAGAACACTGTCTTGTATCTTGTCAATAGTGTCAACGGATACAACTTTAATTTACCATTTGGCAGCAAAATGCATGAGAACCAATTTATCGTATCTATCAGGGTTAGAAAGTTGCATTAAAAAACAAAAAAAATTTAAAAAAAAAACCCACATCCTAACCTTTTATTGGAGTTCACACCAGTGGTTGCAATCTCCTCCATGACTCCACCACCCACCATCAGTTCCGACAACAATCCACCACCAGATCCGACAAGGAGAGAAAAGGTGTAGTAGAGAGTTTTTAGAGAGAGTGTGTGAAAGAGAAGAGGAGAGAAACGGAGACGAAGAGAGTGGTTTGGATTTTTAATACTGTTCAGTTGAGAGAGGCATAATAGTAATTTGATGTAGCTAGGTTTTTCCAACAGAAAATTTGTGTAGTGGGTTGCAAGTGAAACATTTGTCGAAATTGTGACTATATTACAAATCCCCTTTATCATAATATAGTTTTCTAGTTGTCAAGTGTCAGGATTTAATTTCATATTAATACACTTGCCACTGAATCAAAACTAGTACAGCGCAAACCAAGTACCATGTAATTTGAATAGCTCACGCTAGAAATTTTCAATAAAATATTCACATTTTTAAGGGATAACAAAAATATGAAGGAACCAAATAAAAGTAACATGAACAAGAATTATACCTGTAAACCCAACCCATAACCACCATTGGCATCTTGTTCGAAATAAAGTAGCTGAACAAAAAAAAAGCCAACATGATGTAAATGCAAGTTCCAGAAAGCAGTTTAAACCACAAATCTATACAAATAACCATACCTTAAATTTGCTTTGTGCTGCTGACGTAACTCTAACTACAATCCCTGCCTGAGCTTGCTCATCACTGATTGTTACACCAAAGAAATGGGCACCTTGCTTTTCAACCTGCACTGGAAGAAGCATACTAAGAAAGTACTTGAAAGAAGGTTAATACCTCACTGAACAAACCAAACAATCACCTTTCCACTAACTGATGTTCCGATAGGTAGAGGTCTAACTGTGACAGTTCCATTTAGAGCATCTTCAAGTACAGTCGCAGAAATTGTCGTCTTGATAGGAACGCCAAGCTTGCTACCAATTTTCAAGGCAACTATGTAAGAGCTTGGTTAAAAGTGATTGCTTTTTACATTTCAATTTATTAATTATCACCTGAATAGTGCAGCGAACATCGTATTTACAGTTCCAAGGTTTGATAAGTCAACCTCCATATCCATGCCCTCACTTTCAAGAGCCTGAGCTTTGGGAATTATCAAATGTAGGCAAATAATCAGAAGAAAATTCATCTCGTTGAAAGAGAAATACATAAAACATCAAGAAAAAGGCTGAAAAAATGTTCCCAAGAGTACTCCATGCTAAAAGGACGATTTGGAAAAATCAGTGAATTTCAATAATTAGAAAGAAAAAAGAAAAGGAATTTATTTAGGTGTTCCAAAAAAAAAGCTGAAAAGATTAAAGATGTTCCCAAGAGTACTTCATGCTAAAAAGACGATTTGGAAGAACAAGTGTATTTCCATAATTAGAGAGAAAAAAAGGTGAGGTAATTGAGATAATACAAACATGTTCAATCATGTAAAAATAGATCGTTTTAAATTTCGACAACGAGTCACTGGACTCGCACCCAAATCGAGTGTATTGCATCAATGTATATACTGTGTTGACACTTAGCAAATGTGAATCTAATCCATTTAAACAATGAAGCAAGGGTTGTTGAGGATTTATATTTTACAGTTTTATATATTCGCCAGGAAAAAAAGACACACAAGCATTCCATCATTTGTAAGAATATGTCAAGATACACCCAAAAGAATTCAGTCAAGGTTTCTGCAGCTACAGGTCACACATTTCCTACTCCATCATCTTGTAACATTCTTACTTAGTCATCTTAAGATTTTGCAAAATTATTTTGATTCTTTATGAGAAGCATGACCGTTGGCACATAATCATGGACAAAGTTTATGAATTGATATTTTGCGCCAAGATCGCAGAATTTATGTCCCTCCAGTTTAATCCCTGCTAGAGATATTTTATGAAAAAATAATATCTACAACGAACAAAATGTTAGAAGAGTGTCTTAAACTACTATACTTAACTAAGATAAAATATTCATATTCACAACAATCATATAAACCATTTATTATAACTAAGATGAAATATTTATATTCATAATGACCGTTAAACAATGTGTAAATTGGTTGCAGCAATGTGACTTTTTAATCTAACGATTTATACATTTAGTCTGCAATGTACATTGAATTATCACAGATCTTTTCTTTCTTCGCCTAGTGGCTTGGGATTTATCAATCAAATCTTAAGATTTTTAGGCTAGAACAATATTCAGTCAAGAGCTTCACGTATAAGCATTAGTGGGTTCAAGAGAAAGGCTTTACTACTTGCGATCTTTACATTCATTTAACATTTTTTTAAATTTTAGTAAAAGGGTATTCTAAAAATGAAAAAGGAAGCAAATAAAAAAAAAGCTTAAAAAATGACAAAGGAAGCAGATAAAGAGGGCTATTGTAGCTTGTCATATAAGAAGATAGAAAGACAGGAAAAAGGGAAGAAAAAAACTAAAACTTCTCCTAGGCTCCTAGTGGTGACATACTCTTCAAACTGAAGACCTCTAAAATTATAAAACAGACCATAACCACTTAAAGTAATACTTTCACATCCAATACGATGCTATCAACCCTGTGAGTAATACCTTCGGACAGTCTTCTATCACAAAGTAACCAAATTCCCCACCGAACCACAAACTACTTTGTTTATCTTTAAAGTTTGCTTAGTGATTAACACAAGAACAATGTTGAAATTAAGAAACCAAGGGTGCATTTGATTCCGAGGAATATTTTCTCAAGAAAAGTGTCCAAAGTGAGGATAGAGAGGAAGAAATTTTCCTTGAAATCAAACACACCCTAAAAGACAAACCCCATAATACTAATAGTTGATACAGTTGAAACATTTGACAGAAGCATAATGTTATAGGAAGCATTCACTCTTAAAGGAATGAACAGGACCTCAAACCCAGCAAGATCATACTGCCTCCTTTTTTCTGGATCAGATAATATGCTATAAGAATATGCAACCTCCTTGAAAAGTTCTGAAGCTTCAGGGTTGCTGGCATTTTTGTCAGGGTGATACCTGTTCACAATTTTACAGCAACAAAGTTATGCTTATATACATACATATAAGATATCTTGATTAACAACCATGAACATAGTGCTTATGCCAACAACAGAATAGAGGTAAAATATTTAATTTAAAGTAGAGGATAAAGGAAAAAATTACTGCAAGGATGTATATTTTACGAAGTAATTGCTGAGTTATTAAAAGTGCCAAGTAGCCACTTAAAGCATTGTGTTAGGTGTCAACATATCCAAAATAGAGGTGTGAAACTATCTCGTCTAATGAGCTGCTTCAACTCACCTCAACATTAGAACGACATAATCCCCATAGTCAAGGCAAGGGCAAGGGGCAACAGAGACTCCTAGCCACCTAAGACACCCCTAGGTAATATTTTAGCAAGATAACTTAAATGAAGAGAAAGATAAGGGTGTGTTTGGTTCCACGGAAAACAAATTTTTATCATGCACATTACTGGGAGAGAATCATCCATGCCAATTTTTGGGTTATATCGAGAGAGATAGAGGAACAACAAAATTTCCAAGTCAAACTTGGTTGCACAGGAGACAATTTCCTCCAAAAAAATCTTTATGTGAACTGATTAACCAGAGGACAAAGTTTCCAAGTCAAGTATTGTAACAAATTCAGACATAGCTAGCACACATAACTGATTAACCAGAGGACAAGAGAGCAGGAGGTGATCAATGGATTTTTCAGCTTGCCCACAGAGGACACAATGTTTAGAAAGATGTAGGCCTCTCTTGTTGATGTTATCTATAGTGAGACTCCCACCATTATTGATTTTAATTATCTTTCGTGTTGATATTTGGATTCAAGTATTAGAATAACGAACCTCAATCATATGAATTCACTATACTGGATCGACGGAAGAATCTAATATATCACAAACCACAAAGTAAATTTTTTTTATTGTTCCACCTCAGATTCATTGCAACTCTTGGGGCTTTTGAGACGACTGTCAGTGCCTCCTACCAGTAGCGCCCCAAACAACCTAGATAAGTATTGACCTCATGCGTGAACACTTAAAACTTAAAATAAGTAAGAAGAAATAAAATATTCAAGAGGCTCAACCTACCCAGCACTCTTGACATGAGACCTCTAACTCTTATTTGCAAAGCACTAAATCTCTTCATTGTTATTGTGTTAGTGGGTGACAAGACGCACTCTCAGTCACATCCTTCACTTGTTCCATAAATAGAATTTCAAAACTAAACATAACTGCTTATAGGAAAGGATAAAATCAAACCCATTTATGGGTCAGAAATCTTCTAGTCATTCAACACTATGAAAGACCAAAACATATGGAATGTACAGTTCTTGTGAAATTTTGGTTGGAGATCAGATACGTGGCATATATGAGGTATTTCCACTACTTGACTCACAATGTAATACTAGAACAAACTTTTTACTTCCTACAGTCACTAGCAAACTTCTTTACCATCAAAAGGATAAAAAGAAGATAAATGACAAGTTGCATAACATGGACTTGCAAGTTGTGTCTCTATAAAACATTATGAGATTCAGCTCCTAACAACTCGTATCCCCTCCACTGCATAATAATTCTTCTAACAACGTAAATGTGGTGCGTCTTTACCCAATTTTCCATGAACATATGTTGTTTACCATTTGAAATTGTACTAACTCCAAAACAATCAACACTGCAATCGAATTGGAGGGAGTTACACAAACTCAAACTTAGCTTGTTACTCAATAGAAGAAGACTACTACTAATGTTCAGTAGCGAGCTAAACTTGGAAGGTATGCTCGGCAAAAAAAAAAAAAAAAAACCTAATATTTGAAATTACTTTTCTCGAATTTGAAATTGGAGGGCAATCAAATAATAATATGAGCACAAAGAAAAGAAAAGCAAGCTAACCTAGAAGGCAGCCAATAACCTAATCTGCAATCCATCAAATAGGATAGGAGAGAGGCAATATTGTATATTAAGAGATATACTTACTTGAGAGCTAGCTTTCTGTAAGCGGTCTTAATCTCCTGATCTGAAGAATCCCTGGTGACACCTAAAACCTCATAAGGATCTCGACGAAGGGTGAGCTTTGAAGAGCCTTCAATCTTCGAATCCATCTTCTCGCTGCTGCTGCTGCTTTCTGTCATGCGCTTCGTTTATCTCTCCCTATAGATTCCTCATTGCCTTTCAACAACCAACGCACAAATCCCAAATCTGAATCAAATCGGATTGCCACCAGCTCAAAAGAAAAGAATTTTCCACAGCACGACTTCCAAAACTCTTTACAGATTTTTATAACCCAGAGTTGTGAAGTAGATCTCGACCTGCTGAAGAGGAAATTAGGGTTTATAATTGGCTTTAGAGGTACCTGGTGTCGAAGGAAGATTTGATGATGATGATGATGATGATGATGATGAAAGAGACCTAAAAGACGTTCGATGAATTGAGCAAAGAGAGAGACGGTTTGAGTGAGTGGTCGGTTTGAAATATGTGTACATCGAGAGGAAGTTTTCCGTAATTGCAATTCCAGACTCTTATTTGGACAAAGAATCGTCCATTGTGTTTGTTCGTGTGGGACGGGGACAAACAGACGCTCGCAGTCCCCAAAAATATTCTATTCTTAGTCGTTTGATTACAAGGCGTCGAATTTTCCAAACTGCAGCGACTTTTTAACACCATCAGCTGTGTTGAGGGACACCACCATTTTATTTTATTTTACATGCTAAAAAATATCACCAATATAAACCTTATTTCACCATTATCTTCCTCTCTTCTCATCTCTTCTCTTTCAAAAATAGCAACTACCAGGATGGCACCATCCCACCACCCTCGTCACCACCTTTCCTTTATTTATTTTCTCTTTTGATGTTCTTCTTCTTCTTCTTTGTTTTTTTTTCTTCTCTTCTTCTCCACCACCAGTGACGCCACTCTGCCTCTTTCTTTTATCCCTCTCTTCTTCTTTTTTCCTCGATCTGGCGGGGGAACATAAAGAACAGGAAGAGAGGAGAAGAAGAACAAAGGAGAAAAAGAAGGAGACAAGAGGAAAATAAGAAGAAGAAAAAAAAAAGTAGAAAAAAAAAAAAAAAAAAAGGATAGAATAGAAGGTTGGGTGGGCGATGGTGGTGAGGCGAGGGGATGCAATGGGTGTTGATGCAGTCATTTTCCTCTCCCAACTTTGACCTAGTTCCTGCTGTCATGCACAAATAACACATATGAGCCACGGACCACCGTTGTGGTGGATGATGGCACTCTGATGTTAAAGTCAGACAGGGATCTGAAGAATGTGTAATGTTGTAACAAGGAATTTGTAGTGTACCTTAGCTTACTAACCTCATGTCTTATTTATAGTGTAAGGAGTCCTGGTTCTACCAGACCATCGTAGGCGTAGTTTAGGAAGAAGATCTTCATAGATATCCTTATCTAATTAGGAGTCGTGTTGTAGGAGGGAAGTTTCTCGTTAGCCTTGTGCTCCTGGATACGCGGGAGATAGTTTCCAATGCGAGAGCAATCCGTAGAAAGATTCCCAATGTGGAAGGTACTCTGGCATTTGCTTCCTAGTTGAAAGTAGAGAACAGTTGTAGTTGCATGTCCGAAGTTGGTCCTCGAGATGCTTGCCTTAGTAAGACTTATGGGTATTGAGGATAATTGTAAGACGTGTGGACCTAGCATGCTGTGAGAGTTCGGGTCCGCCTGGCGGACTAATTGAGCGGGCTTAGAACCGCTTGAGCCGAATCAATGTTGGGCTGACGTTGAGGCCTGTAATTCTTCGAGATAATCATGACACATGTATAGCTTGATGTGACATTTTTATGTATCATCAGCTACTCCCCCCGAGTTAGTAGGTCGTCACATCGGTTCGCTAAGTCATCTCTTGAATGGATGAGCCACTCATGATGATTGAATCTGAATCGTTGCTTGAGCCGTGCGCTGCATTAATTGAACATGCGTTGGTTCAGCAGAAAAGAGGCAGGAACCCAACCTCTATTTAGGTCATCCGCAGTGTAGAGCCTGACTCTTTCACTTTCTTTGCTTTCGAAGATATTGCTCTGATTAGAAAATATTGTTCATCTTCTTGACGACACAATCTTGGCCATGGGCTTGGAGTTTTTCGAAGATAGGTTGTTGTCCGAGCCTGGCCTTGCTGAAATTCGTACGAAGTTTGAAGTCCTTGAGGACCTGTTGTTGTATGTCCTGGCGGGTGACCAAACGTCAATATCGCCTCCGGCCAGTTTTATCTGCTTGCATCATGGGATGCTTCAAAATCGAGTACGCTTTCTAGTTCTGGATGTGATTTGGAAGTTCTTCGATCTCCTAGGGATTCCTCCGGCCCAGTTAGGGCCTAATGGATATAGGATCATCCTTATGATTCTGATCAGTGCTAAGGAGGTTTGTGTCAATGTGACTCCGCGGGTAATTCAATTGTTGACTTCTCCTCGGCGGGTAATGATTTTTGTAAGATGACGTTGTCGACTTGCTTCGTTAACCTGCCTAATGACTTCAAGTTATGGCATAAGTACAGCTTCTTGGCCCCTGCGGATTCGAAGTATTTTCAATGTAAGGATCGTCCGCTCGAGCGAGAGTTCAGGGCGCTTCGTAAGTTTAACCCTTTCCCTGTGACTTTGATATGTTTGATAGCGGGCTAACTGATCAATACTTGTGTTTTCGCTGGAAGGTTTCCTACTATTCCTCTTACCTTAGCAGAGCAAAACACCATGGAGGCATTTCACCTATTGCCGAAAAGGAACGCAGTCGATGTTATAAAAGTTTCTAACTTCATCCGTAGTAGGATGTGGGACAAATGGCATGTTGCCCCCACTTTGTACCGAACATCGCAAATTAATTTGAAAGATGAGGCCCCTTCAAGGAAGAGGAAGTTTGTTGGGGCCAAAGCTCTTGTTCTGTCTGATGCGGAGGAGTCGTCTAAAACGCTTGCCTCCTTTGTGAGGAAGAGGTCCCGTGTTAGAGCTGGGTCATCCTCGGCACGGCCTGCTCCAGTGAGAGAAGTGCGCGAGTATGCTAGGCCTTTTTGGGGGGTGGAGACTGATGCTTCTGGCTTGGAGAAAAATTACATGCGATTTGCAGAAGTTGTCGACAGGTCGAACCTTAGTGACGCGCAAGTCGAAGCTCTGAACGACAGTCTGGTGCGGGTTGCAATGGCAACTTCCGCTGGTGTTGATTCGAGCAAGATTGTTCTGATAGAAGGCTCCCGTGAAGATTCACCTAAGATTGTAGAATTTGATCGCCCCATTGTTGATATGCTTGAGAGTGGTCGTCGCACTGGCCATGTCTCCCGTAGTCCGAATTGTTCACCATCTCGCTCTAGGCCATAGTTAGAAGTGTTGGAGGGTTTTTTGGATAATTCGGTCCCTCCTCTCCCTCCGGATCCCAGAGAGCCTGAGGACAGTGGCAACCGTGAAGGGCGGTGCTGGCATGATTCCTGATCCGGGGAAGCTTCATCCAAATGCACGGATAAGCCTGTTTAAACCAGACTTGGTGAAGATGAGTTCACAGGTCTGTCACCAAGAGGTGGACGTAGAGTATGCTTCGAGGAAGCATATAAGCAGGCGTCGCAACTAGCTGATGGATCATGTTCCAAAGTCCGAGGAGGATATGTTAGAAGGGTGTATGGATAAGTCCTTGAAGTACCTTATGCTGGGTATGTCTCATTTGAGCTACGTGGCAATTACTAGGACATAAGTCGAGATGGCTCGCGAGAGGGTATACACCTTGGAGTGTGTCTTCTCGCACATGCAAGTGTTGTATTCCAATGCGCTCTATGAAAATGAGCAGCTGAAGAAGCAGACCGAGGAGAAGGGGTTGGATCAGTCAACCGTGACCGGTGAGACTCAGATGGCTCATTTGGAGGACCTTGAGTGTGATCTGTCAGAGGCGGTGTCCGAGAGGGACAAACTTAAACAGGAGTTGAGCCGGATCCACCAAGAAGTCGAGGTTGCACAGGAAGTTGTGGCTAAGGCGTGTTCTGAACTGCGGTCTCTTGCTGAAGAGAGTGCTTCGAAGGAAGCCGACTGGGCTGCTGAGAAGCAACAGCTGGAATTCGATGTGGAGTTTTATGCTCGAGAAGCGATGAAGGTTGAGGACCAACTTGAATTGTAGTGCCATGAGCTTAGTGTCGTGAAAAACAGTCTGGCCACAGAGCAATCTCAGGTCGACGCGCTAAGTGGCAAGTTAGAGCCATTGGAGCGTGAACTTGTTGATGCGAAGGTGCGAGAGGAATAACTTCTTCAGAAACAAGGCAAGTATGAGTTTCGCTGGGTTGTACATGGCTGGCTGGAGCTGCTGGCACTGATGAAGGAGGAGCATCCAAAGTGGGACCTCGGTCGTTATAAGAAGATGTTGTATGTAGACTTGTCTATTACCTTTGCGCCATCGGGCGAGGAAGACAGTTTGAACCCTGATGTCAAGGCCGTGGCGCGCGTGGACACAACTCCCGCTCCTTTTTCCACTAGGCTTAGCTCTCTCATTTATGTACCTTCTCCTAATAAGGAGTAAACTTTGTGAGTTTGTACCCCTTTTCATTTTGACCAATTAATGAAAACGATTTTATCCATTTCGTGTTTGTTGTCTCTATTGCATGTTTTTCGTTTCGCTTTGTCATCTTGCTTTGGCATATGCTGGTTGAATCAATAGGACGTTGACTGGTATGTCTGTGATAGAGAGCTTGATCGTTTTGTGTTGCGAATGACTCAGGGTCATCGTTGTGTAGTCATGTTTGATAGTGAGCATGTTGCGAACAATTTATCTGAGGGTTGAGTCGCCCGAGCGGTGTCTTATCCCCAAGGTAAGGTGTTTGAGGCTTATCTTGTTTGTCTGACCGGTCGGTTGTAGCTGCAGCTGTAAGCGAGTTGCGATGGCTGAGCGTATGTGTCAGAGCGTTCGTGCTGAGTTAGGCGTCATAAGATCGGGTTGGCATCCTAAGTAGTTTTTATCTGGGCACTGGCCGTACGATCTTTGTATCGGTGCCAGGGGTATTTGCTAACATTAGAATGTCAGCTCATTTGAGCATGAAGACGCTGACCCAACTATATTCATATTTGCGACTGTTGTTTCAATTGAGAGCGGAGGTTGCGTGGCAAACTGCTTGAGACTCCCACATTCCAAATCATTTATGACCAAGCAAAGTGGACTACAGATTCAAGGAGTAAAAGTTTGGCGACTAGGCTGAAAAACAGTGGTCCCGTGGCAAGCTGTTGGATTCAGTTAAGGACTGACTAGGCTCCCACCTTTTGAACCATCTACACCCTCCCCGCACAGTGGGGGCTACGGATTCGAGATAAGGGTTTGGCGACCAGGCTAAAAAGCAATGGGCCCGTGGCAAGCCATCGAAATCTGTTCAGGACTGACGAGGCTCCCACCATCCAAATCATCTACACCTATGCGCATCAAACTACAAATTTGGGAGTTTTCGGCGGCCACGCTGAAAATCAGTGGTCCCGTGGCGAGCCATCGAAATTAAGTCGCGACTGACTAGGCTCCCACTTTTTAGACTATCTACACCCGCACAGTGGGGGCTACAAGTCCAAGGTTGGTAATTCAGAGGCCACGCTGAAAAGCAGTGGTCCAATGGCAAGCCGTCAGAATCAGTTCGGGACTGTTTAGGCTCCCATCTTCTAGACTATCTACGCCCGCGCAGTGGGGGCTACAAGTCGAGGGTTGGTAATTCGGCGGCCACACTGAAAAGTAGTGGTCCCGTGGCAAGCAGTTGAAATTAGTTCAGGACTGACTAGGCTCCCACCTTCTAGACTATCTACACCCACGCAGCAGGGGCTACAAGTCCAGGGTTGATAATTCGGCGGCCACATTGAAAAATAGTGGTCCCGTGGTGAGTCGTTGGAATCAGGTCGCGATTAACTAGGCTCCCACTTTTTAGACTATCTACACTTGCGTAGTGGGGTCTACAATCCAGGGTTGGTAATTCGGCAGCCACGCTAAAAAATAGTGGTCCTGTGGCAAGTCGTCGAAATTAGTTCGGGTCTGACTAGGCTCCCACCTTCTGGACTATCTACACCCGTGCAATGAAGGCTACAAGTCCAGGGTTGTTAATTCGGTGGCCACGCTGAAAAACAGTGGTCTCGTGGCTAGCCGTCAGAATCAGTTCAGGACTGACTAGGCTCCCACCTTCTAGACTATCTACATCCGTGCAGTGGGGGCTACAAGTTAAGGGTTGGTAATTTTGCGGGCACACTAAAAAGTAGTGGTCCTGTGGCAAGCTGTCGGAATCAGTTCGTGACTGACTAGGCTCCCACCTTCCAAACCATCTAAGCCTGCACAGTGGGGGCTACAGGTCTGGGTTTTGATCAGAAGTTTTCGTTGCTATTCCTCACCAGCTAGGCTTACCCGATCAGGTTCGGCAATTATTGACCATGAAGGGGGTAATGATCCCTGGCAAGTCATCGTCACCAGGCACGATAACATTGATTAGACTCTCACTTCCTAAAACATCGAGATTCGCGCTGAATAGGCTAGGTGTTGGGTGATACCAGAAGTCGTCGTCATCAGCTCAGGCTGACTAAGCTTGCCCGATTGGAGAGGGGTTTCGCTCGTTTGAGGGCATGTGAATCCATGTCTGCTAGTGTTGCGCACTTTGCAGACAACCTTACCTTAAAACAAATAGCGATCCGTAGGTACGGTCCGTGCCTCAAGGCTGCTTTGGATTTGCGCTTGTGCTTAGCATGTAGCAGAATACTATTTGAATGGTGGGCCGAGTGGATTGGGCCAAAAGCAAAGGAAGAGTTAGGGTTTCCTGTACGACTGTGCTACGTGTATGGTATAGATCGCACGGTGACACGTGTACGGCGTAGGCTGCGGGGCGCTTGAGTGTCAGCTACTCCCTCTGAATTGATGGGGTTGCGTGCAATGCCATTAATTTAGCGAACGTGGTATGTACACTTTCTTTCGGAACCGTCATCTCTTCATTTCCCACACGGTATTCTATGATTAGCAGTTAATGCAGAAAGGCCCGTTTGGTGAACCATTATGCTCATATAATGGTATTTTCCAATTGTTGTAGGCACTATCTTTCGCAGAGTTTTTCTCCTTTAAATGTTGGAAGGAAATGTTTGAGATCTTGCTTGAAGAAACTGCTTTGGGTTTTTCAAAGGCTGAAGGTGAATCTCCATTATCGGAGTCTCTGAATGTTCTGACATTTACCCCGATCATGCACGATCACAATCGCTATTATGCGAGGTCACCTGTTGTGGGTGGGGACGTAGTTGACCTGCTGAGATCTCGTAATTTCTTCTCATATTGCAGAGAAGTAGTACGGATTCTCTTTTAAGATAAGGGTATGTCGTTCATGTGCTGGTGCTTTATCGTTGTTAATGAATGTTTACTTTCAGAAATAGCACTAGCTTCCAGCTCTGTGATGGCTGCCTCCGCCACTCTTCGATCAACCTTGCTGCCTCGTCTTGCGTTGGAATTCGGAATCTCGATATGAAGAGGAGTTGGACATGGTCCATGGATTAGGCCATTGACTCCTGAACGCCCCTCGCATCACTGCAGCCGGAAGGTGTGCTCTACCTGTGTCAACCTGATGCTTGTCTCAGGTTCATCCATTTTGCTAGATCAAGCGTGTGAGTCGGCCGTATCTGGATGTAGCTTGTCGTGGGACTCCCGATTGCCGATTTTGTACCCTTGCAGACCATATTTGAGAGTCGCGTTCGCTGGAGCGTGGTTTGAACATGATGCTTTCATCCCGATCTTGCTCAGTTTAGACTCTGCAGAGAGTTGAGGATTGGAGTTTTTTCGGATGCTTTTCGTAGTAGAATCATAGTAGAATTGTCTAAACGAGTCTTTTACTTTAATGTCGCGCTGTATTCAGATGCTTGTAGTATCTAGTCTTTTGTATCCGCTTCAGGGCGCTTGTTGTTACATCTTTCCAATAATCAATAGAATTTGTTTCTTTAATTCTTCCTTAAGTTCTTAAATGATTGCAAATCACATAAGTCTTTAAGAACTAAAACTCTACATTGACTATGGAAAGGGAAATAAACAATTGAAAGTATACTATATGTTGATCCTAGCCTTGAAGTGAATTCAGATTGCCCTTGTGGATCGTTCAGTGGACTGTCGAGGTGCTTCAAAGGTTACTGAAGAGTAAACCTTGTAGAGGGGCCGGCCAATCAATGTAATGGCGAAACATTGGGGGATGTATTCCCGCTTGCCTTGGCCTATTCGTTTCGCTGGCCGGAAGAGTGGGCAGCCCCTGCACTGTTTGAAGGTGATTCCCCCGTTGTTGCGTGACCTAGTAATCACCATCTCTCTGGGTTTTTAAAAGGAGATGGCGCTAATGAAAAGTTAAGAACTATGTCGTCCCGCCCCCCAGACGGCGCCAAACTGATGCAGTCATTTTCCGCTACCTGCTTTGACCTAGTTCTTACTGACCTGTTGTCCTGGACAAGTAACACACGTGAGCCACGAACTACCATTGTGGTGGCCGATAGCACTCCGATGCTAAAGTCAGATAGGGATCTGAGGAAGGTGTAATGCTGTAACAGAAAATTTGTAGTGTACCTTAGCTTACCAACCTCATGTCTTATTTATAATGCAAGGAGTTTTGGTTCTATCAGGCCATTCTAGACATACTTTAGGAAGGAGATCTTCGTGGAGATCCTTATCTAATTAGGAGTCGTGTTGTAGGAGAAAAGTTCCATGTTAGCCTTGTCCTCCTAGATACGCGGGAGATAGTTCCCAATGCGAGAGCAATCCGTAGAAGGAAGATTCTCAGTGTGGAAGGTACTCTGGCATTTGCTTCCTAGTTGGAAGCAGAAAGCAACTGTAGTTGTCCGTCCGAAGCTGGTCCTCGAGATACTTCCCTTAGTAAGATTTATGGGTATTGATGATAGCTGTGAGACGTGTGGGCCTAGCATGCTGTGAGAGTTCGGGTCCGCCTGACGGACTGAATTGAGCGGGCTTAGAACCACTTGGGCCGAATCAGTGTTGGGCTGACGCTGGGGCCTGTAATTCCTCGAGATCATCATGACACATGTATGGCTCAAGGATGTGACCGTTTTTATGTATCATCAGGAGTTATTCCCTGAAAGAGAAGAAAAGAGAATAAAGGGAGAGGAGAGAGGTGCTGATGGATTTTTTTTGTTTATATTGGTGGTGTCCTTCAGTAGATGGTGTGGTGTGCTTCAGAAAGTAGAGGCGATGATGTCATTTCGTGAAATTGGTGGAGTTAAAAATTCGCTCCCTTTCCAAATTCATGCCACATTCAAATGTGAAAAATAAATTCGAAATGCTTAGTGGATTTGGAGCTTACTAAATTCGATTAGATAAAATTTTCAATTATATATTTTTACAAATGGGTTTTCATCATTTTAGTACATAAGTATAAACAAAACATAAACCTATGGGTGTTAAATTAGCTCAATATGTAGTTGTTCGATTGAGACTAGTGGTTGTTTAGTTGAGACGGTTTGTTACTTAGCATTTAAGTTTAGACTCATGCATACCCTGCCTGACAATTAATTTGTAATACTAAAACAATCGTCTTGTTCGACATGTTCAAACGAGGATCGACTCTCTAGCATGGTTGGTGATAGCCATTTCTTATTTTTCTGTTGAGATTGTGTATAACCATTCTTGCGTTGGGATGCAAAATGCGCATTCGAGATTCGGTCTTGTTAATTGAATTTCTACTTCGTTGTTGGACAAAATAGACAACTATGTACATTGTCGAATTCCTTTGAGCATGCCTCGATTGAGTTCCAATTCGTTGTCAGTATTGCAATGAATGATATCTAATTGATCCTGTCAATAGTCATATGTTTGCAACGAATAGCTCATTAAATCAGTTATAATTTGTTTTATTCTACCTGCTATTTGGATAACTGTAGCAAGTCTAGACACAACTTACTAAATGACAGTGTTTTGATACGAAACTTTTCTAAAGAGACACAACTTACTAAAAGACGTGATTTTGTATATGGTATGGATTTTGATAAGAAACTTGTCTTTTTTCATGGAAAACTAAGCCACCGTACAGAATGTCCTTACAAGTGATATCGTGTGGTGTTTCCGAAGAATTTTCAAAAAGGGAAAAATTAAGAAACTGTGTTGGACATGCCCATGGCACAGTAAAGTATTATTCCTAAGGTGCGATAAAGTATGATATGACTACGCATATTTTATGATATATATTTGTTTTGGTTGATATTTAAGAGTAGTATTCTATATGGTGACATGCATGAGATTCATGGCTTGACCTAAAGGAGTGTTTTTGTCCATTTGATGTTGATGGAAAAGATTATCATTTTCCAAAAATATGTAATTTTAATATTGGTTTTCGACAAAGGAAAATAAGGCACAAGGCTTCTGATCTCTGAATGCTAAATCTGACTAGACTGTAGCTAATATGGTTGTTGTTAATAGAGGTGGGCATTTCAGACCAAAAGCCTGGACCGAACCGAAAACCGGACTAATCAGGCCGATTTGGATCGGTTTTTTATTTGTTATTTTATATTCGATCCTAAAATCTGGTCTGGACCGATGCATCCGACCCGATCCTTGATTACAATTTATGAAACCCGTCGGGTAACCAGCCCGGTAAGATAAAACCTAAAAAAAATAGGGTTTTATAACTATTCTTCTGAAACCCGTGCGACTCCTCCTCTTCTTTTACTACTCCAAATTCCACTCTTCTTCTGCCTCCCCTGTGACTTCTCCTCATCTGCTACTCCTCTTCCTCTGCTACTCCCCCTTCTCTATGACTCCTTTATGACTGAAAGAAGCCCGATTGTTTTTTGCTTACTGTGTCGCCTGAAGAAGAAGGGCGTTGCTTGTTGTTGTTGGCTGCTTAGTGTTCTTGTTGGCTAACTGTTGTTGTCGATCAGGACCATCAGGTAACTCCAGTCTCCAAACTCTCCACTTCTTCTTCACTGCAAAAGAAACTCACAAAGTCACAAAGTCTCCAATCTTAATAGATTTCTATTTAGTGGATGAATGTCAATTCATGTCCACCCCATCTAGATATTGATCATGGAGTTTTGAAGAACCTTCGACAACAATCAATGTCATGTTTAGTTTGGAGTATGAAGTTGTAAGAATTTCTAATGCTCAAGCAATTTTAATGATTAAATTTGTTTCACCTACCTCAAGTTGTGTTGAACAATCTTGCCAACACTACACCAAATTGGCATTTTTGTAACAACCCCCAAAACAATATTACTGTTGAAGTGTAACAATCCACCTAACAATTTTACACATTTTCACAAAAAAAAATGATACAATAATAGTATCACCATGAAGAGTATGGTTATAAAAGTGATACTATTCATGGTGATCCAACTTATTGTATCATTTTTTTTGTATTACCGCTTTTCATTTTTTTGACTAAATTTAGTTTTGACTTAAAATTGTTTGGTGGATTATAACGTCTCAAAAGTGATATTGTTTTGAGAGTTTTTACAAAAGTGCCAATTTGGTGTAGTGCAAATCAACTAATGAGTTTCAAAACATTATTGTATCAATTTCAACCGCCATACATTATTGTGTAATTAAGCCCTAAACTTATGCACAAAATCAGTCAACTCCCTTGTAAATCCTTTCAATTCTTCTATTTGCATTTCATTACTTGCGAATTTAAACTACACTCACATTAACAACTGATCAATTTCAACATGGTTAGAATTTCAGTATATTATAGTGGGATTGACTTATGGTTAGAATTTAAATGGTTGATAATGCAAGTTATCATTCATGTTTACCTTCCATAGGTATGAATGAAGTTTCTTAAGCTGATGACTAACAAAGCTATTTCAAAATTTTGCCCAAGCGTCTATGAAGAATGTTGTCAACTTGTATTGCTAAAAAAAAATCTTGTAATTACCTCTCTTGTAGTAAAGTTTGACATGCTAAAGTGATAGTTCTGTGACCTCTTTGGCTTTTCAATACATGTAGCATTTCTTGTAAGCATCCATGAAAGATGTTGTTAACTTGTATTACTCTAAAAAGACTCCATTATATCAATTGAAGTATGATGTCATCAACAAATAGTACATCATTATTAAAAAAATCAGTACCAAATTATTGATGTTGTACTTGTTTGATGATACACAAAAACGGTCACGTCCCTGAGCCATACTTGTGTCATGATGATCTCGAGGAATTACAGGCCCCAACGTCAGTCCAACACTGATATGGCCCAAGCGACTCCAAGCCCGCCAAATTCAGTTCGCCAGACGGACTCAAACTCTTACAGCATGCTAGGCCCACACGTCTCACAACTATCCTCAATACCCATAAGTCCATCTAAGGCAAATATCTCAAGGATCAACTTCTGACGGGCAATTACAACAGCTCTATGCTTCCAGAGTACTTTCTTCTACGGATTGCTCTTGGATTGAGAACTATCTCTCGCGTATCTAAGAGCACATGGCTAACAGGGAACTTCTCTCCAACATCAAGACTCCAAATTAGAGAAGGATCTCCATGAAGATCTCCTTCCTAAACTACGCCTTCGATGGCCTGGTAGAACCAGGACTCCTACACTATGAATAAGACATGAGGTTGGTAAGCTAAGGTACGCTACTAGTTCCCTGTTTACAACATTACGTATTCCTCAAATCTCTGTCTGACTTTATGTTGCGGGTTTAACCGGCCTAAATAAACAATCTAATTTGACCCACTTGTAATAATCGCAAGTGCACGGTGTTTAACTGGTATACAACGGCAAGTACAGGTCGATCCCACGAGGAAGGTGGATTAAATTGAATTTAATAATTTACCTAAACTAATTTGGAGAAAATGGGGGTTACAGTGTTTAAAAATCCGAGTTAAACAAAAGTAATAAAATATAACAATAAATAAAAGAAAAGAGTTGGAGGGAAACCACAATTTGCAAAATATTTTTCAAGCTCCTAAAATTATATTCAATATTTCTTATTAATCCAATTTCAAATAAATGACTCTAGCAATGTATAAACTCGTAACATTAATTGTCTTTTTAAGGCACAATTAATCACAAGTTTAATTATTCAATTAAAACATGCTTGATTTATAACATAATATTTTTCTAACAACCTAAGATGCATGACATATTAGGTGAAAGTAAAATATTATAAATCGCGAATCAATTAATAATAATCATGGAATAATAAAGTAAAATGAAATTAATTCTAGAGTTTGAGACTTAATTCACTATGTGGTGTTACAGAGCATTCAACAGGGTGCAAACAGGAACATGTCCACTGGGTGCCAGTAGCGTCAACTTGATTTAAGTCTCTGTGGTGGTACTGAGTTATAAGGTGGGGTGAAAATAGTAACCCAACATTTCTTCCTCAATTCGAACAGAGAGAGAGGCGGGAAGACGCTGTGGGCGATCTGCTCTTGAGTGGTGGTGTAGTCGGTGACGGTGGTTGAAGATGAAGTGAAACAGGGTTGTCACGCCCCTGTTTCGGTGGAGTGAATGAGAGAAAACAGAGATGGATAGGCCGTGGGTGGTGATTTTGCTTGGTTGGGATGGTGATGAGAATCACAAATTGTGAAGAAGAGGTTTTGGTATTCTGTATTTTTTTCTTTCCCTTTTCTTCTTCCCCTTTCTTATTCATTTCTATTGTATTTATAGAGAATTAAGAAAATGAACTTGGACAAGTTAAGGGGAGGGTTCAATGAGTGATTTAAGTCTACTTTGGCATTATCTTCGATATGAATGCGATACATGCAAACGATTGGACTTATTCCTTTAATATCTGCGATAGTCCACCCAAGTGTTGTTTTATGTTCTTTTAAAATATCTAACAATTTTCCTTCCTGTTCTTCAGTCAATGCAAATGAAATAATAACAGGTAAGGTATTGTCAACACCTAAAAATGCATTCTTGAGGTTGTCAGGTAATACTTTTAGGTCAAGCTTGGGTAGTTTTTCAACGGAAGGGACTGTTTTTGACTCAATGAGTGGAAGAGGTTCCACCCTAGGCTTCCATTTATAACTGGTTTCCATTATAGGGGTAGAGTCAAGCAAAGCATTGACTTTCCTGATGGAATCATTAATATCGAAGTCTAAATTAAAATGAGTCAAACAAGCCTCTAAAGGATCATTAAACTGAGGAAATGAATGTTTCGCCAAACTCTCAATCATGTTAACCTCAAAGGAATCCTCAGACTCGGGAGGTTGTTGACTTACATTGAATACGTTGAGTTCGATAGTCATGTTACCAAATGATAATTTCATGATTCCATTTCGGCAGTTAATGATAGCATTGGATGTGGCAAAAAATGGACGACCCAAAATAACTGGAATGTGACTAGAAGGGTTGTGAACAGGTTGTGTGTCAAGGACTATGAAGTCCATAGGGAAATAAAATTTGTCAACCTTAATGATCACATCCTCTATCACACCGCGGGGGACTCAGACAGATCTGTCTGCCAATTGCAGTGTCACTTGAGTTGGTTTCAACTCACCAAGACCCAATTGCACATATACTGAATATGGCAATAGATTAACACTTGCCCCTAAATCTAATAGTGTCTTCCCAATCATATGATCACCAATCACACATGAAATAGTCGGGCAACCAGCATCTCTGTACTTAGGTGGGGCTTTGTGTCGAAGGATGGAGCTGACTTGCTCAGTTAAGAAGGCTCTTTTGTGCACATTCAGTTTTCGCTTTTGTGTACACAAATCCTTCAAAAACTTGGCATAAGAGGGAACTTGCTTAATGGCCTCGAGTAATGGAATATTGATTTGAACTTGTTTAAAATTTTCCATTATATCGTTGGCATTTGTTCCTTTCTTCACCGGAACTAATCGCGATGGAAATGGTGCTCTAGGCATATAGGATGCCTTGGTGGGATCAGAGTCAAGATGATGATCCTCTTGAGAAGATGAGGCTTTATCAGCCTCCTTCTCAGATGGAGATGTGACTTGCTTTGGCGTGGATTGGGATTAAGGATCAATCAAATTAGGCATTCTAATTTGGTTGTCAACTTGTTTTCCACTCCTAAGGGTGATGATAGATTTGACATCTTCATTGCATGGCTGAGATGCACTGCCTATTTCGAATTGGCCCTTAGGATTTTGAATGGGTTGACCAGGGAATCTTCCTGCTTCTCTTTCAGGAAATGATTTTTCTATTTGACTCACAGACATCTCAAGCTTTTGGATGGCTTGAGATTGTTGTTGAGAAGTAGCTCTTAGTTCGGTGATAGCTCGAGAGTTATGTTCGAGCATGGTTCCTGTTCTCTGCATAAATTGGTTCAATGGATCCTGTAAACTCTGAGTGTTAGAGGGAGGTACATCTTGATTGAATTGAGGCCTATTAGCAGGAATTGGAGCTCGAGGAGCTTGAGGAATAACATCTGGGCCTCCTTGATGTTGACCATGGGCCCATGAGAGATTAGGGTGTTTGGCTAAACCTGGATTGTAAAAATTTGAGTGTGGATTATAACCAGATTGCCTAAAGGTATTGAATGCATTGACTTGCTCAGCAAAATAAGCAGGGTACTCATTTTTCAAGTGACAGTCTGATGTGGAATACTAGAACTTGAACATGCAGCACAAACCTCAGATAGAACATTGGTTTGGACTGATGGCTGAGACTTTTCCAGATATGCATCGATCTTCTGTGCCATTGTCATTACAACTGCTTCCAACCTTGAAGAAGGAGGAAGATGAGGAGTAGATGATGTATCCCTTACTTCATACAAACCACACTTTCGCCTATCCTAGTCTTTTCTTGAATAATCCCATTGTTGAGAATTTTCAGAAATAGCTTGAAAGAATTCCCAAATCTCATTAGCATTCATCTTCATAAGTGACCCACCACTAGTGGCGTCAATCACTCGAAGATTTTGAGGGGTTAACGCGTCTTGAAAGTATTGAACCAGACGCCACTTTTCAAAGCCGTGATGGGGACACCTAGCAATGAGTTCATTGAATCTTTCCCAACATTCATAGAAATGCTCACCCACTATCTGTTGAAAATTAGATATATCTCTTCAGATGGCATTTGTTTTATGAATAGGAAAATATTTTGTCAAATTTTTTCCTGATAGGGCATCCCAAGTGTCGATGGTTCCAGTTTCTAAGGAGTTTAACCATGACTTCACCCTATCTCTTAAAGAAAAGGGGAACAACCTAAGACAAATTGAATCATCAGAAAAATTGGGATATTTCAGAGTAGCACAAATGTCAAGAAACTCTTTGACATGAAGATAGGGATCCTCTTTTTCTAGACCATAAAAGGAAGGCAAAAGGTGGATAATTGATGGTTTTAGCTCAAAGCTACTTGCAGTGGTCTCGGGTAAGACAATGCAAGATGGGGTGTTATTGGAACGTGGAGAGAAATAATCCTTAAATGCTCTCTCCCCAGCCATTTCAATGGTCTCACTCGACAAGGAGAAAGATTCTAGAAGGTTAATGGGGACTTCAGACAACTTTACAGGATCCTCTCGAATTAGTCTACCTCTCGAATCCCGTTCCCAAAGACGCATAAACAGGTCTACACCAGGTGAGGTTTGAAATGTTTACTAACCTTAAAAAAAATCAAACACAGACTCAAACACAATCAGCAACCAATTGATGCACAAGAAAAAATGTCTCCCTAAGCAATCAGTGTTTTTGGGATTAATTATCTTTTTATCTCTGGGGGACAGATTATTTCTTATGTAATCTTTATATCAGAGCAATGGGTGCTACAAGATGATCCTAAGAGTGTATACTTTACACCACAAAGTTCAAAATCAGTAGGATAAAGTTTTGTTTCAAAGAAACCGGATTATCGCACAAGAGAAGGAGGTCACAATGGTCCAATTAAGTACTTCCTTGTGCTACCGCTCTGTAAGCCAATAGATGTGAGAACAATGTGATGTTAAATGTACACTTGAGGCTTGTGTTCCTAACCCAAAACTGTTAGTTACACCAATTCTTCTTGTGGATCGTAGCTTACTTATGACTCGGCGTACCGGGTAAATTACCCTTGTGGGAGTGGCCTCTCGGAGTTCATTGAATGATTAAACCCATCGTCACTTTTAGCTTTGGTCAACACAAAAATTATTGGATTCACCTTGGTTTTGATTGTCATATGAACACCGTACCTAAAAGTTAGCACAAAAAAAATGTCCGATTTATTTTTATCCGTTTCAATCAGCACACAAGCATATGCAATCAAATTACTGGTCTTGGTCTTAGAAGTCGGATTTCTAAATCATTAAAAAAATTATTGGGTAACAATTAAAATTGTTTCCCTATAATTTCTTTTGACTTGAAAAATTTTGGGTTTTTTTTTAGGTGATTAAAAATGGAAAACAATAGAGTTTACAAAAATTATTACACCACACACTCGTAAAACGAGGTGAAAATAAAATTAAAACTCTCCTCACAAATTTTTTTTTAATTAAAATTAAAATTTGCTTGATGTTTGCAGGATCGTCCAATTTCCTCGAGAAGCGTGTATTCTGCAAAATAAAACAAATAACACGAAATGAGTGTAAAAAGAACTTAACAAAATAAAAATAAAAAAAAAAAAATTCTGATTTTTTTTTAATTAGTGAAAATATTCTTAAATTCAATTACACCGCGACCTTCCCCGGCAACGGCGCAAAAAACTTGGTGCGGGTTTAACCGGCCTAAATAAACAGGCTAATTTGACCCACTTGTAATAACCGCAAGTGCACGGTGTCTAACTGGTAGACAATGGCAAGTACGGGTCGATCCCACGAGGAAGGTGGATTAAATTGAATTTAATAATTTACCTAAACTAATTTGGAGAAAATGGGGGTTACAGTGTTTATAAAAATCCGAGTTAAACAAAAGTAATAAAAATAACAATAAATAAAAGAAAAGAGGTGGAGGGAAAACACAATTTGCAAAATACTTTTCAAGCTCCTAAAATTATATTCAATTTTTCTTATTATTCCAATTTCAAATAAATGACTCTAGTAATGTATAAACTCCTAGCATTAATTGTCTTTTTAGGGCACAATTAATCACAAGTTTAATTATTCAATTAAAACATGCTTGATTTATAACATAATATTTTTCTAACAACCTAAGATGCATGACATATTAGGTGAAAGTAAAATATTATAAATCGTGAATCAATTAATATTAATCATGGAATAATAAAGTAAAATGAAATTAATTCTAGAGTTTGAGACTTAATTCACTGTGGTGTTACAGAGCATTCAACAGGGTGCAAACAGGAACAGGTCCATTGGGTGCCATTAGCGTCAACTTGATTTAAGTTTCTGTGGTGGTACTGAGTTATAAGGTGGGGTGCAAATAGTACCCCAACCTTTCTTCCTCAATTCGAACAGAGAGAGAGGCGGGAAGACGCTGTGGGCGATTTACTCCTAAGTGGTGGTGTAGCCGGTGACGGTGGTTGAAGATGAAGTGAAACAGGGTTGTCACGCCCCTGTTTCGGTGGAGTGAAGGAGAGAAAACAGAGATGGATAGGCTGTGGGTGGTGATTTTGCTTGGTTGGGATGGTGATGAGAATCACAAATTGTGAAGAGGAGGTTTTGGTATTATGTATTTTTTTCTTTCCCTTCTATTCTTTCCCTTTCTTATTCATTTCTATTGTATTTATAGAGAATTAAGAAAATGAACTTGGACATGTTAAGGGGAGGGTTCAATGAGTGATTTAAGGCTTGATTAATATGCTTTGGATTTGATTGGGTTTGAGAAAATGAACTTGGACAAGTTAAGGGGAGGGTTCAATGAGTGATTTAAGGCTTAAATCAAACTAGAATCTTTGATAATTAAGAGAATATGCTTTGGGTTTGATTGGGTTTGAGAAAATGAACTTAGACAAGTTAAGGGGAGGGTTCAATGAGTGATTTAAGGCTTAAATCAAACTAGAATCTTTGATAATTAAGAGAATATGCTTTGGGTTTTATTGGGTTTGGTATTGGGCTTGGGTTTACGGATTTGGTTTTGTGTTTGGTTTTGAGTTTGGGTTTACGAATTTGGTTTTGGGTTTGGTTTTGAGTTTAGGTTATGGGCTTAGGCTATTCTCACCTCCACTTCCATTGAAGTCACCGTTTGTGATTTATTCATTGCATTTTTCTTTGATTTCTTCGTTATTGCTCCGAATTCTACAAACACACAAAAATTTAATAATTAATTTAAAATAAAATAAAACAAGGATTAACAAAAATATAATAGGAGGTAAAAAATGTTATAATTATGTGATTATCACTTTAGCATCGGAGTGTCATCAACCACCACAACGGTGGTCCGTGGCTCACGTGTGTTACTTGTGCAGGTTAGAGATACTAGGTTAAAGCAGAGAGCGGAAAACGACTCATCAGTTTGGTGTCGTCCGTGGGGACGACAAAGTTTCTAACTTTTCACTATCATCGTCTCCCTTCGAAACACAGAGAGATGGTGACCACTAGATCACGCAACAACAGAGAACATGGGGGCACGTCAAACGCTCAGGCTGGCATTGTACCTCCGCTTTCAACGGTTCTGGTCATGCACGGACAACAGACTCACGCCCCTGCGCCGAAAACAGCGACAACAAACCCAATAATAGATATGTTGTCATCTCAAATACAACAGATCGCCAAAGCGGTGGACGCTCTCTCGCAACAAGCACATGAGAGCCAAGCCCCCGCTAATTCTCATTGGGCTAGAGGAGGTTGCGTCGCTAATGCTAAGCCCGCTGCCAGGGCAGAGAAAAAACCCCTCCGCAGAGGGGCACACGACCCGGACGTGTTGTACAGTCTCTCCGCCCCACCATTTGACCGAATCATGAATGAAGCCCTTCCGAGGAAGTTCACTCCTCCACAGCTCGACTTCTACGACGGAACCACCGACCCATTTGACCACCTGCGCCATTACCGGCATGTAATGGCTCTCAAAGAAGGATCTGAGTTGGCGATGTGCAAAACTTTTCCCACTAGCCTGAAGAAGTCAACACTAACGTGGTTTCACAGCCTTCCGTCGAGGTTGATCGACTCCTTCAAAACGCTGGCAAAGGAGTTTCTGACACGTTTCGTTGGGAGCCATCATTTTTAAAAAGGCCCACACTACATACTCTCTCTAAAGTAGAAGTTCGATGAGATACTCATAGAGTATGTCACACGCTTAAACAACGAGTTGTCTCTCATTGACGGATGCAGCGACAACACAACCGTGACAGCCTTCACTGCGGGCCTCAAGGAGGGAAAGCTCTACAAAGACCTCACCTTGGAGCCCCCCTCTAGACATGATGGATTTCCTCAAGAGCGCCCAAAAACACATTACCATGGAGGAGTTGAGGACCGTAAAAAGGGAAACCGAAGGCGAAAAAAAGTTATTCACTCCTAAGGACAGAAAGAAGGGAAATAGACGCGAGGATAAAGAAAGGAGTAAGAGAAAACGCAGTGACAACAGGTCAGACCCTAGTCGATCCAGAACAGAAAAAGCCTCCAACTACGTTGGATCCAGAGCCGTGACACCACTCAACTCTAGCCTGTCAGACATACTAAACTCCATGAAAAAATGGGAAGATCTGAAGTGGCTTCCAAAGCAGCGCGGAGATTCCTCCAAGCGTGACAACGCAAGTACTGTGCGAACCACAAGAAGGATGGCCACGACCAACGACTGCAAGAGTATGGGGTATGAAGTTGAATACTAGATCCGCAGGGGCAAACTAAAAAAATTCCTGAACTCTAAGAAATGACTCGAATGAACCAGGGATCAGGGGAGTCAGTTAAAGAAATAGAGAAGGAGACTCTAGGGATAATCTATGTCGTTCATGGAGTCAGACCGAGTGAAGACCAGTCATACAGATTCTGCAAGCGGACTCTATTGGAGATGCAGACACAACCCACGGACAAACGCATATGCGGCTCGAGGATTTAGAGCCCTATTCCCACCTTGACCTATACGGACAAAGACCTCAAAGGAGTTCGAGCGCCGCACAATGACGCCCTAGTCAACGTCGTGTTCTATAACAAGATCCGCAATATAGACCTCAAGGAGGAAATCCTAACATCCTCAGATTACCCACTAATTGGATTTAGCGAGGAGAAATGCTTCCCCATCAGAAAGATAAGGTTAGCAATAGTGGTAGGAGAGTTGCAACTAAGAAAGGTCATATTTCTGGACTTCATGGTAGTAGACGTGCCATCAACCTATAACCTTATCTTGGGAAGACCATGGCTCCACCAGATGAAAGCAATAGTTTCCACCCTTCATCGGTGTATTAAGTACACCGCTAATCAGAATGGACAATATGTGGAGACCAACCTATGACACAAGGTTTCCATTACGCCGCACTGAAACAAATAGAGTGTTCCCAGATCCAATTGAGTCTTATGGAGTAGCCTGAACTAGTGCCAGGTCTAATGACGGCGAAAACACCACAGTCAAGCCATTCAAGAGCAATCTGTTCTTCAGCTAAGCGGAACGGAGAGGCCGAGGCCAACAGGAACACAACCCCCAACCTTTCGTCGATGCGAAGATAAACCCCCTACAAGGTTTACTCTTCAGTAACCTCTATAATGCCAGCAAAGCCCGACAGTCCGCTGAGAACACTAACGATCTACAAGGGCCATCCAAATTTACATCAGGGCCAGGATCAATCTCTCTCTATCAACAATTAGTTTTTTTTCAATTGTTCATTTCTATTTCCATAATCAATGTAGAGTTTTGGTTCTTAAAGACTTATGTGATTTGCAATAATTTAAGAAATAAAGAAAGATTTGCAAAAAAAAAACTCTATTGATTACTGGAAAGATGCAACAACAAGCGCCTTGAGGCGGGTACAAAAGACTACATACTACAAGCATCTGAATTCAGTGCGACAAGAAGTAAAGACTCGCTTAGACAATCTAACTACGAAAAGGTATTTGAATAAGGACATGCAAGCTATTTGCAAGTGACAACAAGATATTCAATGGACTTCGTTCGACCCCTTCCCAAGATAAATGACAAAGTGTCAGAGGGGATTGAAAGGACTGAGCGGTCGATTGCTTCGTCGAATCACCCCAGGAAAGTGCTCCTACAACAGCGATGTAGACCTTACAATGGATGGCTGACTTCCTCAAAAGGCATTCTACCCCTTGCAGACTTCCTCAAACAATTTTTCGCCTCCCGAAAGGGATAGAAGAAGGCATCACGCATCCGCTAACACTTCGATCAACCATAAGTTAGCAGAGGGAACCGCATACACGTGGACACAAGTGGCACAAATTAACACCAAGGAATCTCCCTTGACATAAAATTCGTACTACTTTTCCGCAATGTGAAAAGATATTATGAGATCTCAGTAGATCAACTACGTGCCCACCTAAAACAGGTGGCCACGCATAACAACGATTATGATTGGGCCTGATCGGTGCGAATGTTAGAAAATTCGAAGACTCCATTGTTGGAGATCTCCTTTCAACCTTTGGAAAATCCAAAACATTTTCTTCAAGTAAGAACATTACAAGAGGTATGCTCTGCAAAAGATAGTGCCTACAACGATTGGAGAACACCATTATATAGACATGATGATTCACCAAACGGCTTCCAACATTAACTGTCAAACAGTGAATACCGTATGAGAAACAAGGAGATGACGATTCCCGAGGAAACTTCACAGACCACGTTCGTCCAATTAATGGCGCTGCACGCAACCCCATCAATTGAGGGGGAGTAACCGATACTCAATCGTCTCGCAGCCTATGCCGTACACGTGTTACTACGCAATATACGCCGTACACATAGCGCAATCGTGCAAGAAACCCGAGCTCTTCCTCTGCGAGCCCATAAGCTCGGCCCATTATTCAAACAGTATTATGGCACATGCTTGGCACGAGCAACATAAATCCAAGTTAGCTTTGACGCATGGATCGTACCTACGGATCGCTGTTTAATTTAAGGTGATGTTGTCCACATAGTACACGGCACTAGCAGACACGGGTTCACACGCCTTCAAACAGGCGGAACCTTTCTCCAATCGGGTAAGCTTAGTCAGCCAAAGTTGATAAGGATGACTTCTGGTACGTCCCAACACCTAGTCCGCCCAACATGAATCCCGATGGTTTAGGAAGTAGGAGTCCAATCAGCGCTATCATGCCTAGTGACGATGACTCACTAAGAATCGTTGCCCCCTTCGTGGTCAATGAATGCCGAACCCAATCAGATAAGCCTAGCGGGTGACGATTAGCAACGAAAGCTTCTGATTAAAGCCCGGACTTGTAGCCCCACTACGCGGGTGTAGATGGTTTGAAAGGTGGGAACCTAGTAAGTTCCGAACTGATTCCGATGGCTAGCCATGGGACCACTGCTTTTTAGTGAGGCAGCCGAATTACCAACCCTGGACTTGCAGCCCCCGTTGCGCGGGTGTAGATAGTTTAAAAGGTGGGAGCCTAGTCAGTCACGAACTGATTTCGACAACTCACCACGGGACCACTGCTTTTCAGCGTGGCCGTCAAATTACCAACCCTGAAATTGTAGCCCCCATTGTGCGAGTGTAGATAGTCTAGAAAGTGGGAGCCTAGTCAGTCATGAATTGATTCCGACGGCTCGCTACGAGAGTACTGCTTTTTCCCGTGGCCGCCGAATTACTAACCCTTGACTTGTAGCCCCCATTGCACGGGTGTAGATAGTTTAGAAAGTGGGAGCCTAGTCAATCATAAACTGATTCCGACGGCTCACCACTGCTTTTCAGCGTGGTCGCCGAATTGCCAACCCTGGACTTGTAGCCCACTGAGCGGGTGTAGATAATTTAGATGGTGGGAGTCTAGTCAGTCGCGAACTTATTTCGACAGCTCGCCACGGGACCACTGCTCTTCAGGGTGGTCGCCGAAAACTCCAAATTTGTAGCTTGATGCACACGGGTGTAGATGATTTGGAAGGTGGGAGTCTAATCAGTCCCGAACTGATTCCGACGGCTTGCCACGGGATTACTGCTTTTCAACCTGGTCGTCAAATCCCTTTGACTCGAACTTGTTGCCCCCACCGTGGGGGTATAGATGGTTCGAAAGGGGGGAGACTAGTCAGTCCCCGACTGATGTCGACGGCTCGCCATGGGACTACCGCTCTTCAACATAGCCGCCAAATCCTTACTCCCCGAACCTGTAGTCCACATTGTTTGGACATAGATGGTTCGGAAGATGGGTGCCCCACACAGCTCGCCACCTGACCACCGCTCTTTTATGAAACAACGGCCGCAAAGTCGAATCTAGCTAAGTCAGTGTTTTCACACTCAAATGGTCTGGCATCCTATTACTAACAAAAACAACTTGCAAAGTCAAATCTAGCTAATTCAAATTCAAATCTAGCTAAGTCAGTGTCTTCACACTCAAATGGTCTGGCATCCAATTACCAACAAAACAACTCACGCCGACACATAGAGCATTCGGTGCGCGCCCAAATAAATGCTACATAGTGTGTCAGCCCGAGCTTACAACACTTTGACTCGGTACAAATGCTCTAACGTGCACGCTTGGCTATCGCAACTCGCCCGTAGCAGCAACTGCAACCGACTAATCAGACAAGCAAGGCAATCTCTTAGCAACTTACCTCGAGGACAAGACACAGCTCGGGCAAACCAGCCTTAGTCTAAACTATCCGCAGCGGACATGACTATGCAACAATGACTCTGAGTCATTCACAACATAAACAATCAAGTTCCAGGCAGCAGACGACCACTCGACGTCCTAATGATTCAACCAGACTATCCCAAAGCAAGACAACAAGCACAAAACGGATAAAACTATTTTCATTAATAGTCGAACAAAATGGGTACAAGAATACAGAGTTCACTCCTTATCAGGAGAAGGTACAGAAGCAGAAGAGCTAAGATTAGTGGAGGAAGAAGCATGAGTCGCATCCACACGCACTACGGCTTGGGCATCAGGGTCCAAACTGTCATCGTCTGATGACGCAAAGGCAACAGACAAGTCTACATATGACATCTTCTTATAGCGGTCGAGATCCCACTCCGGATGCTCCTTCTTCATCAATGCCAGCAGCTCCAGCTTGCCGTGTACGACCCAGCGGAACTCGCATTTGCTTTGTTCCTACAGAAGCTCTTCCTCTCGTGCCTTCGCGTCAGTAAGTTCATGCTCCAACAACTCCAACTTGCCTATCAACGCATCAACATGAGACTGCCCTATGGCCAGACTACTCTTCACGGCGCTAAGCTCATGCCATTTCAACTCGAGCTGGTCCTCGACCTTCCTTGCCTCCCGGGCATTGAACTCCACATCAGATTCCAATTGTTGCTTCTGACAACCAGTCAGCCTCCTTCGAAGCATTCTTTTCAATAAGAGACCGCAGTTCAGAACACGCCTCAGCCACAACTTCCTGTGCAGCCTCTGCGTATCGGCAGATCCGATTCAACTTCTGTTTGAGTCTGATTCTCTCGAACACCGCCTTTGCCAGATCATGCTTAAAGGCCTCCAGACGAACCCTCTGAGTCTCGGCAACCACGGTTGACTGCTCCAGCCCCTTTTCCTCAGCCTACTTTTGTAGCCGCTTAATTTCATAAAGCGCATCAGAATACAACGCTTGAATGTGCGAGAAAACACACTCCATGGTGTCTACACTCTCACGAGCTGCCTCGACTTTCATCCCAGCAACGACCACATGGCTCAAGTGAGACATACCCAGTATAAGGTACTTTAAACCCTTATCCATACACCCTTCTAGCGTATCCTCCTCGGGTTTTGGAGCACAATCCATCAGCCAGTTGTGACGCCTGCTTATATGCTTCCTCGAACCATACTCCACATCAACCTTTTGGTGCCAGATGAGAGAGCTCATCTTTACCAAGTCAGGTGCAAACAGGCTTATCCGCGCATCTGGATGAAGCTTCTCAGATCAGGAATCACGCTTGCACCACCCTTCGTGGTTGTCACTGTCCCCAGGCTCTCTTCCACGACCTTTCCCTTGTCACGAACAACCAACCCTTTAGTGCAAGACGGCTTGACAGGATCCAAAGGGAGAGGAGTAAGCAAATTTTCTAAAGGACCCTCTAACACTTCAAGCTATGGCATGGAACGAGACGATGAACAATGCGAACTACATGAAACTTGGCCTGTGCCACCACGACAACTATCAGATAGAACACCAATGGGACAATCAAATTCCACTACCTTAGGCGGATCTTCACAGGAACCTTTTATTGGAGTAGTTTCGCGCAAATCAGCACCGGCAGAAGCCGCCATTACCACCCGCTCATTCAAAGCTTCGGCCTGTGCGTCACTAAGATTTGACCTGTCTTCAACCCTTGAAAACCGCAGGTAATCTTTCTCCCAGCTGGATACATCAGTCTCCACCCTGACAGGCCGATCAGACTTGCACTATTCTTTCACTAGAGCAGGCCGTGCTAGAGGCAACCCAGTTCTGACGCGGGACCTTTACGAACTAACGAAAGTGGGAAACGTCTCAGACGGCTCCTCTACGTTGGACAGAACATGAGCTTTGGCCCTAGCAGCCTTCCTCTCCCTAGAAGGGACCCCATCTTAAAGCTTAACCCTTGATGTTCGGTACAGAGTAGGGGCTATGTGCCAGTTGTCCCACAGCCCACTACGGATTAAGTTGGAGACGCATATGACATTCACCACGTTCCTCGTTGACAAGCCGCGGAATGTTTCCATAGTATTTTGCTCCTCCAGGGTAAGGGGAGTAGTAGAAAACCTTCCTGCAAAGAAACACAAGCAATGATTAGCTAACCTGCACTCAAGCATAGCAGAGTCAAAAGAAAAAGCTATACTTACGAAGCGGTCTGAACTCTCATTTGAGCGAACGACCCTTGAACCGAAAGTAATTTGAATTCGCAGGGGCCAAGAAGCAATACTTTTGCCAAGGCTTGAAGTCGTCTAGCAAATTCGTGAAACAAGTCAGTGATGTCATCTTACAGACGACATTAGCCTTCAACCGAAGAGAAGTCAGTCACAACCTGGATTACCCATGGAGTCACGCGGACACAAACCTCATCTGCCCTTATCAGAGTGAGAAGGATAATCCTATATCCATTAGGCCCCAATTGGGCCATAGGAATCCCAAGGAGGTCAAAGAATTCTCAAATCACGTCTAGAACAGGAAAACACACTCCAATTTGAAGCATCCCACGATGCAAGCAGGTGAACCCCGCCGGTGGCGACATTGGCGTCTGGTCACCCTTCAGGACATACAGCGGCAGGTCTTTGGGGACCCCAAACTTTGTACGGATTTCAACGAGGCCGGACTCAGAAAGCAATCTGTCTTCGAAAAACTCTAGGCCCCTAGCCAAGGTTGCGTCATCGAGAAGGTTTTGTTGAGCCATGAAGAAGATGAACAAATCTTTTCTAATCAAAAGATGAACAGAGCAGTATCTTCAAAAGCAGAAAAAATAAAAGAGTCAGACTCAACACTATTGATGATCTAAATAGGGATTAGGTTCCCACTTATTTTCCGCTGAACCGACACACGTTCAATTAATGTAGCACACTACTCAAGCAACGATTCAAACTTAATCATCATGAGCGGCGTATCTTTTTAAGAGATTACTTAGCGAATCGATGTGACGATCCACTAACTCGGGGGGGGGGGGGGAGTAGCAGATGATACACAAAAATGGTCACATCCCTGAGCCATACACGTGTCATGATGATCTCGAGGAATTATGGGCCCAGCGTCAGTCCAACACTGATTTGGCCCAAGCGGCTCCAAGCCCGCCTAATTCAGTCTACCAGATGGACCCGAACCCTTACAACATGCTAGGCTCACACGTCTCACAACTATTCTCAATACCTGTAAGTCCTACTAAGACAAGTATCTCAAGGATCAGCTTCAGATAGGCAATTACAACAACTTTTTTCCTCCAACTAGGAAGCAAATACCAGAGTACATTCCACACAGGGAAACTTCCTTCTACGGATTGCTCTTGGATTGGGAACTATCTCCCGAGTATCTAGGAGCAAAAGGCTAACATGGAACTTTCCTCTTACAACACGACTCCTACACTACAAAAAAAGTCATCTTTTATAGCATATGTTTATAGCGTTTTTGCCCAAAACGCTATAATTACACCACAAAGTCCACTTTGATGACATTTCTAATAACATTTCTTTCTAAAACGCTATTACAACTTTGGCGGAATTTTAAAACGCCCAAATGTTTGATAGCGCGTGATTCTTCCTCGCTTCGTGAAACCTAAATCTCCTCTGCTACTTGCCTCTCTCCCTTCTCCTCTGCTACTCGCGTTCCTTCTCCTCTGCTACTTGCCTCTCTTATTTCTCCTCTGTTACTCCGCTACTCGCGTTCCTTTTCCTCTGCTACTCGCGTTCTCCTCTGCTACTCGCCACCTCTCCCTCTGCTGCCCGCCTCTCTCTCGCTCTGTCCGCGATTGTTGTCAGCTCCCCTCTCTAATCCGTCTCTGCTCGCCCCACTCTCGCTCTCTCTGCTGAATTTGATTCCTAGGGTTGAGGTTTCCTTCGATTTTAGAAGGTTTTGTTTGATCATTTGTGAGCCCTTGTAATGGAAAAAGCTCAAGAAGTGATGAAACGAGGTTCGAGTTCGGGTCGGGTCATCTTCCCCACAAAGAAACATATGAAGCAATCATGTTTTGATTCTAAAATTCTCAGGGAGAAACCCAACCCAAACCAACTCAACATTATTTATTATTATCTGTCTTCTTCTAAGTAATTCTATATTTTATCTTGGGTTGTGTAGGTGTTTTTATTGTTATATTCTCTTATTTATTTTTTTGGTTGTATTAGCAGCTTTGAATGGTGATGTGGGTGTTTCGGAGAGATTGAAGAAAGATAAAGATAGAGGTTCTAGAGTGAATTTGAGCAGCCAAATGGGTGGTGGTTGGTCTGAAGGCGAAGGGGAAGACGACGAGGAGCTTGGATCTTCGCCGCCACGCAATAAGAACAATACTAAAAAATTTAGACTGCAGAGCAAGGTGGTTTGTTTTATCATTTATTCAATCTCAAAATATTCTATTACTTATCCACTTTTAGTATTTTAATTAAATCAGGTGTTTTCTTTTTCAGTCATTCAAAGGTATCAATGTGATAGCTCCTGCTAATGTTCCTCGAAGGCTAAGATCAGGTGCGTAGTTTGTAACTCCTTTTACTTTTTTATCTTGATTGTTTAAGAAGAAATGGGAGTTCTTTTGGAAAGTTGGGAATCAGTAAACTATAGGAATGAAGATCCTGAATATATTCTTATATACTTTGAATTGTAAATTACAATGCTGGAATTTTCTTTTCATAAAATAATTCTTCAAAAATTATCTGCAAAATGTTAACTTGATTTTCTTAAAAGTGTTGCAGATAGTAAAATCGAAAGGTATTTAGATGGTATCAATATAAATAAAAGGTAAAGTTAGGCATTCTTTAGATATAATGTTTTGGGTGATTCGATTTTATCTTTTCAGCTATGAACAAGCGAACTCAGGAATCTCTTTCTCCACCTTTGCACCATACATCAACTGGAATGGTACAGTCTCAGATCAATAATGGAATAAAACCGAAAGGTAACATGGTAACTATACCAATGATTACCAAAGATGAGGAAGAAGTTGCAGAAGCCTTGTTTTCTTTGGCAAGAATGTCACCAAACAATGAAAGCAATGCGGATGAACAAACTTCAGAAGAAAAACGTTCTCTTTTGCAGGAAACAATAATAAGTCCTACTCTTTCAGCTGAAGGTTTATATCATATCTTTATATTCTTGATTGTTACAGTTCATTCTTTACTTATTCCATCTGTTCAACATCTCAATCATTCAATTCTGCAGCTCCAAAAGATAAGAACATCCTGTCTCAACATGCATCTTCAGCAATCGAAGCTATTGATATCTCTTCTAGCTTAGAAGGATCAGCTGCAAAAGCTGAGAAACTGAGCTCTTTGTCTGAATCAATTGGTACAGATAGATCTAATGCAGCTGGGTATCCTAAACTTGACCTAAGTCTGCAAAGTTCAATGTCTCTAGAAGATCGTGCAAAGATTTTTTGACCATCTACAATAGCCCATTCAAATGACTTACCATCGCATGCTGCTTCAATGATGGGTGTTTCAGCTCAATTTTCACATGGGACAGGGTGTGTATATCTCTGTTTTACCGTAGATTTTAACTTGTACAGTTGTTTGATCTTCTCCTCCCCATTTCACTTGATCCACTAGCAGATCAGTACAATTGGCAAACCCGGACTCATCTCTTCGTGAACAAATGCTAGAGAATGGACCACGATCGGTCTGCTTCCAATTCCAAATGTGAATCCCCTTTTTTAGGGAACTGATTATAATTTGAAATGGTTGGCTTGGTGTGTTTTGCTTTGCAGGTTGTGAATGCACTCAGAAAAGAGGTGCAGCATTCCATCAATGGGAAAAAGGAACAACCTACGTTGCGTGCACATGGAGAAGGTAGGTCTTTCTAAAAGAGATACTTTACAATCCAAGAACCTGGTAATATGAACATTTGTAAAGTCGTCTTTATTATCAAACTTGGAGCCGGGCCTTCTTTTCGCACTTGAGAGAGATGGGTTTTGCCTCGTCGGATATTCATTCTAGTATCTGGAGCACGGAATATATGGAATGAAATAGATCAAGAAAAGAAATATTTAAACTATGATTCATACCTACTATTCAGTCAGACCTCGCGACCGGACTCAAAAAATTTCAAAGATTTCTTTTCTAATTTCTAAGTATTCTTAAATTTTTTGTTTGCTTATTTTGACCAACGGACAAATGTTTCTATGGATTTAGAGTCATTTCATCTATTCATTGAATAAGTGATGATCAAAAGGTTTTTACTCAGATAACCCTTGGGCTTAGCTTAGGGACTTTATTCAATCATCGTGGTTCTAGTATGAATCTTAGGTTTCAATCGAATCATAGGGCCATCAGTGAGATACCACTCTGGAAGAGCTAGAATTCTAACCTTGTGTCAGGACCTACGGGCCAAGGGACATTCTCAAGTAGACAGTTTCTATGGGGCGTAGGCCTCCCAAAAGGTAACGGAGGCGTGCAAAGGTTTCCTCGGGCCGGACGGAGATTGGCCCTCGAGTATTGGCTGATCATGTCCTGTTATTCTGTTTCTTGCATTGCAGGTCCATCCTTGTCACCAGGAATGTCCATGGAGGCCTCACGTGGTAGCGAGGTTCATGTCCCTTCTTCTTCTATAAGGTAAATTTTGTTTTTATCCAATGTATGTGGTCCCGCTGTTTTTTATTTGGGTTCAGAATCAGTGAAGTCTGATACATGCATGCCTTTGGTGGAGGCAAAGTAACATGTGTTAAAATTTATTAAAACAAATGAAACTGATAGGAGGTATCACAGATTCATAGGTGTGCGATCATTCAACTAGTTTTTTTTCAGAATTGAGATGCCCCTGACTTCATTTTCCGAAGCTTCCAACAATGGGAAATCGGTACTTAAGTACTTTTGAATACAATTGGAAACTTTCCTTTTACCAAATCCCACAATAGAATAGAATAAATTTCGAGGTAGATCTCCATGAAATCTTGTTGTGCATAATAGCTTGAATATTTTTATCGATGTTGTCAAATGATGGGAACTACTCATTGTAGAACTAATTAATATTGTCACTGAGGGAGTATAAATTAATATATTTTTTTCTTGTTGAAACTTTTTTCTAAACTGCGTAGCGTTGGTAGGAGTAGGATGAATGATTCATCTTCGCTTTAGTAAATAGATCAACTTGATCATTAAGATAAAATATTTTACCAAGATTCAGCAGTTATTTGAAGAACAAGGATTACCAGAAGCATTGAATAGAATTTGATGATTTTGTTGCTTGATTCCAGAAGTGGACAAATGTAAAACTAACGTCCCCTCGGCTTTCTAGAGAAACCACATACAAAATGTCACTAAAGGATTCATCTCTCCAATGTGTGACTTTATTTTGATACAAGGATGACGGGTTGGACTCACACGAATGGATGGATTTGAGACAAGCACCTCATTACAATGTAGCACATGTCCGACATTTTAAGCACGAAAAATGATTGACACCATGTTAGAAAATGGAGTGTACTTCATTACATTTTAATAGCTTTCGGTTACACCTTATTATTAGTTAGAATATTTCATCTCCCTGTCGTCCTTATTGATCAAAGATAATAATGTTCATACTTTTGCATGTCAGATTGAAACATGTGGGCTCCTTTTGACACCAGATTCATTGGCCTCACTTCCACCCTTTGCATCAATTACCTTTAATGTAGAGGGTTTTAATGGAGACAAGGGCAAGCCTGAAGTCGCGAAAACTGGATTGGGCTCATCTGCAGCAATGACAACAACGGTGGTTGCTGCTCTCCTCCATTATCTTGGAGTTGTCAATCTAACCCTTTCAGCCAAAGCTCCACATCAAGAGGCGGACACCACAGATCTTGATTTGGTGCATATAGTATCTCAAAGTGCTCATTGTATTGCACAAGGAAAAGTGGGCAGTGGATTTGATGTCAGCTCTGCAGTCTATGGCAGCCAATGCTATGTGCGGTTTTCACCAGGAGTGCTTTCTTCAGTTCAGGTTTCTCTCTCTCTTTCTATCCCTCCAATATGGCAGCCAATATGAAATTTTTTTTTTATGAAGTCATTCAATATGAATTTTATGAAGGGTGTATGTTGTTTCTCTAATTACTTCATGTTCACAATTTCTGTTACTCCCTTTTCTACTTTATTTGTTTTCACATTTCGAGCTAGAATTATTTTGTCAGATGGAATGTTTATCTACAGGATCCTTGTGATAGTTGATAACCTTCATTTTTCAATGTTCTTTCAGATACTTGGTGATTCCAAATGTTTTATCTGCTGCTATCAGCCGTGGATGTACCATGCTGCATCCTGGATATGGATTCCTTGCCGAGAATGCAGCTTTTGTTGAAATGTGCAGAGAGCACGTCATAAACTTTATAGGACCTAACGTGAGTACTTGTAATCAACATACACCCTTTTTTAACATTAATCCTGTCACATTTTCAATCAGGAGTTGCTTTGGGAGATAGTTGGATTTCTCCAAAAGATTTTATGCTTAATAGGAATGAATGTGCATGCAATCCTGTATGGTACTTTGCGATTATGTTGATGAAGCAATCAGGTAGTGGATGGCTTGGGACATTATTAAACTACCATCTCAATGTCAGCTCAAATGGAGAAATCTTCTCTGTTAAGGAGAGACGGAGTAATGTTTCGACAATTATTGAAAACTTATGCCTTTAGATCTCATAACCAACTATACCATTCAGAAAAGTAATACAAGTTTCAGGTTTAGCTATTAGGAGTTTCCACTTATTAAGAAAATTATGCCTTTGATCACATTTACTTTCCAAAAGTGATAGAACTTTAAATATAAGTTGAATCATGTTTACTTTTTATATTTTACATCATGTAGTTTCCTAATATAAATCGAATCATAGTTGTATTTATTAGCTGAGCCAGATGAAAAAGGTCTGATGGATGGTGTTCTAGGTTTTGAAGCGGATAATACAAATAAGAGCTTAGCAACTGAAAGCTTTCAATGCACTGGCGGATATGGCCAACTAAATTCTTATAATGGTACTCACTCTTGACATAACTGCATTCTGATGATTTCTTTAGTATTAATTGTTTTATTTATAGTTTATTCTGACACATCATGAGTGTATATTTCGGATAGAATGTTTAAACATATTCCAATAGAAAAAAGATGCATGAAAAAATTAAAAGGGGCTAATAATTGGAAAACTAAACACCCCCAGTCGACAAGGAAATCTGACAAGTTGTTTTCTTTGATGCTAGATTGAATGCCCAATACTCCATACTGTTTATTATTTCATTTTATTTTATTTTTAACTCTTCTGAACAACATTCATTATACTTTATCCCGTTTCTAAGTGTCCTTCCAAATTATTAGTGCAGTCTTGATTACAGTCTCCTTGTTTATTCTGGTTGTCTCCTTATTTGTTCTGGCTCTATTTTATTTGGGGAATGCAACATGTTGGTAAGACAAACTCAGCCACACAATGTAGTTCGTGAATTCATGCTTGTAGAATAAACACAACTGCATGGTGGATTATGATAGAGAAAAAAACTCATCTGCGCATGGTCTGATCAAGGATGTCTCTTTGCTGCTGGATCCTACCATGTTAGATATATTTAGCTGAAATTAACATGTTGAGCGTGAATGTATTAGATGTCTGCGTAGGTATTTGACAATGGAGCTAAAGAGGTCTCTTTGCTGCTGGATCCTACCATGTTAGATATATTTAGCTGAAATTAACATGTTGAGCGTGAATGTATTAGATGTCTGCGTAGGTAATTGACAATGGAGCTGTACTTCTTTCAATGACACATCCCTTGATTTTTTTAGTGATTATCGTGTTAGCATTAGGCAACACCGTTTCTTGATGTGGGGTAATGAACATGCCCTGTAGCACACAAGAGGTGAAGTGTTTTGCAAGCCTTGTGACCTACTGCAAAATCTGGGTCTGACTCAATCCCGAGTGAATGATGTAAAAATCTGAGAAATTTTCATTATTTTCCCTTTACTAATCTGGTTATCTGATGGATGTTGAATTTTTTTTTTGTTTGGGGATAATATCCTTAGCCAGGTTCATTTGTATGTGATTTTTTTTTTCTTTAGTGATGGATTAAAGCCTATTTTAGATTAAAGCCTATTTTAGATTTCGTAATTGATGGATTAAAAACCATTGACACCCAAGAAAGAGCGCAAACATGGACATTAGTGATTGGAGTTCGTAATACTCTGAGGCACAAGAGTAGCTCTTGGATTATTTCTGAAGACCCTTCTCCTGTTGGAGGTTCTCTGCCTCTAATGACATGGATTGTAGGGTTGTTATATATAGTGTCCTGGCCACATACTCCTCACTTGATGTCCATGTTGGTCAGTCTTACTCGGTTCTAGTCACAGCTGATCAACCAGGTCGGGACTACTACATTGCGGTCTCAACCCGATTCACCACTAAGGTCCTCACCACCACCGCCCTCCTTCGCTATAGCAATTCTGCTGGCCCAGTTTCTGGCCCCGTCCCAGGCGGTCCTACCATCCAAGTCGATTGGTCTCTCAACCAAGCGCGATCCATCAGGTACATTTTTCTGTTCAATGGCTAGACATTTTATTTACTAATGTTAACGACACGATGCTACTTCAAAACAAAACTTGCTTGAATTTGACTTATTTGAGTGCCACCTTCTGTATTTCAGGACTAATCTCACTACAAGTGGACCAAGGCCAAACCCACAAGGATCATACCACTATGGCCTCGTCAATACTAGTAGAACAATTAGGCTTGCTAGCTCTGCTGGCCAAGTCGGTGGGAAACAAAGATATGGAATAAACAGTGTCTCCTTTGTCCCTGCGGATACGCCTCTGAAGCTTGCTGATTTCTTCAAGATTAGTGGTGTTTATAAACTTGGGGGTATTTCTGACAGCCCACATGGACAAGGGTTGTACATTGACACACCAGTCATGGCTGCTGATTTTAGAGCGTTCGTCGAGATTGTATTTGAGAATTACGAGAACATTCTCCAGAGCTACCATCTTGATGGTTATTCCTTCTTCGTGGTTGGGTAAGATTATATTAGTCCCACTGTTTGAATTTTCATTGTCCGGCGTGCATCTAAATTCATTTTGACATTTACTTATACTATGTTGTGCAGCATGGATGGAGGACAGTGGACTGATGCAAGCAGGAAACAATACAATCTCTGGGATGCAGTTGCACGTTGCACCATTCAGGTGAGATGCTGCCCAGTCCTAATCTATTTATGAAGACTCTCTGTCCCTTCCCAAGCTTTGTACTTGTTTCAGCTTCAAGACCTTTTTTCCACACTCTGAAATGCTTAAATTGTCTCCACTTTTGCAGGTTTACCCAAAGTCCTGGACAACTATATATGTGCCACTCGACAATGTAGGCATGTGGAACTTGAGATCAGAGTTCTGGGCTCGCCAATACTTGGGACAACAATTCTACCTTCGAGTATATTCACCTGTAAATTCTATCAGAGATGAGTACCCAATTCCAAGAAATGCCCGCCTTTGTGGTAGAGCCGCTGGACGACACACCCGTCCCCTCTAAGCAATTGTATTATAAGAAGATTGATCAGGCTGCCATGAGAACCCTAGTTACTTGAGGTAGATGAAGAGTGGATAGCGTAACTTGTGCTCATTAGTGTCATTTTGGGTGCTCTCTCTGCACCCGTTCTTAAGGCACTAGTTGTTAGGAACTCTAAACAATGACCCCATCTCAAGGTCACATTCTTTTCTTCAATCTGGTTTTACTATTGTTGTGATTATAATTTAAGTTGTGAAAATAATTGAATGTTTCAGATCTTTTTTTTGTTGTTAGTGATCCTATTTGGATTCTATAATGTCAATGTCCACCAATAGTACAATATATATGATGATTCGAATGTTTATAATTTTGAGTTGATAGCAAAAAAATTATAATTTTGTTGTTAGTGATCCTATTTGGATTCTATAATGCGAATGTTTATAATTTTGAGTTGAAAATAATTAACAGTTGATAGCAAAAAAAAAAAAAAAAAAAATTTGCTATGTATACTTACCATAGCGTTTTTGAAACGCTATAATAGGCCAACTTACTATAGCGTTTTAAAAACGCTATAATAGACACTGGGTCTATTATAGCTCCGACAGACATAGTGTTTTCTAAAACGCTATGGTATCCTACCATAGCGTTTTTGAAACGTTAGTAAAGGGCATTTGTGTTGTAGTGCTAATTAGATAAGGATCTCCACAAAGATCTCCTTCCTAAACTATGCCTTCGATAGCCTGGTAGAACCAGGACTCCTGTACTATAAATAAGACATGAGGTTGGTAAGCTAAGGTACTCTATAAATTCCCTATTTACAACATTACACCTTCTAAAACTTCTGTCTGACTTTAGCATTGGAGTGCCATCGGCCACCACAATGGTGGTCCATGGTTCACGTGTGTTACTTGTGTAGGTCAGCGGGACTAGGTCAAAGTAGGGAGCGGAAAATGACTCCACCGCATTGAGTGACCACTTATCTTGGTTTTGATTTTTCAAGTAATTAACTTATTATAAATAAGCCGACATTGGAATTGTTGGTGACTAGGCAAAAATGTGGGAAAAAAAACGCCGTGAGTGTTTTTTCTGACATTGTGCGTTTTTAATGGATTATATTTTCAAATTTCTTAATTGTTTGTGAATAACAAATAACTATTATTAATGTGGTTTAGGTTAAGCGCAAGGCACTCAACCATGGAAGGTGTTTCAGCAACTCCAAGTTCATCACCATCACCACAAATTCAAGATACAACGTCGTCTCAAGATAAACCATCTCAAAATGCACCACCTAGTCAAGAGGGATCATCATCTCAAAATCCACCACCTACTCAAGCGGAAGGACTTCCACCATTCCTTCTCCTACACAAACATCGGACGTATGAAGTCATAGAGGGGAAAGGGATGAGGGTAGTTTGTATGCATTGGTGATTTGGCATGCCATAGTCTAAGAAATGGTACATCTAGCCAACTTAGACATTTGCGTGTGTCTTGTTCAAAATCTCCTTTAAAAGAGGCAAGTAACCAAAAAGTCATTTCTTTTGATAATAAGGGTACCCCAGTTTCATACTCATTTAATAAGGAGTAATGTAGAAGGAAGTGTGTGAAAATGCTTATTATTGATGAGTTTCCTTTTAAGCACATGGAAGGGATAGGATTTAAGAAATTTATGAAGGAGGCACAACCTAAATTTGATCCACTATCTCATAAAACCGTTGCAAGAGATATGTGATCTATTTTTCAAGAAGAAAAGGCCAAGATCAAGAGTGTCGTTCTTACAACAATCAAAGAATTTCTCTTACCACCGACACTTGGACTTCAATCCAAAACGTAAATTATATGGCTATAACCGCCCATTTTATTGATGATGGTTGGAATGTGCATAAAAAAGTTATCAAATTTTGTCAAATTGTCAACCATTCTGAGATGCTATTGGGAGACTTTTAGAGAGGTGTTTGAGGGATTGGGGCATAGATAGGGTATTCATTATTACTCTTGATAATGCTAGTTTGAATGATGGTGTTATTAGGCATATGAATAGGAAGATGAATGGGTGGAATATACTTTTGTTGGATGGAGAGCTTTTGCATATGAGGTGTTATGCTTACATCACCAATTTGATTGTTTGTGATGGATTGATTGAGTTGCATACTTCTATTAAGAGTATTCGTAGGCCTTGCAAGTACACGAGGTCTTCCCCGGCTAGGTTGGAGAGATTTAGGCAATGTTTATCCTTTGAGAAAATTGAGGAAAAATGTCTTTTGCCTTTAGAGTATAAAACTAGGTGGGATTCCACCTACCTATTATTAGAGGCGACTTTAACAGTACAAAAGACCTTTGAAAGGTTGGCGGAAGAGGATATGGACTTTGTTTCTTACTTTAGTTGTGATGATGACCATTATGAAAAACCAAGAAAGAAGAAAAGAAGGGTTGAGGGAGGTGAGAAAGAAAGAGATGCAATCCCATGTGCCATGGATTGGTTGTATGTGAAGGCTTTTGTCAAGTTTGTGAAGAAGTTTTATGATGCTACTTTGAGGTTTAGTTGTTACCAAAAAGTGACGGCCAATGCACCATTCCAAAAAATGTTCAAGATTGTGGAAGATTCAAAGTCCACAATGAGAAATGGTGATCCCTTTTATGAAAAATGTTGCAAGTTTTTTTTTTTTTTTTGAAAGGCAAGCAGGGTTTTTATAGGATCCCAGAACTCATAAAGATGCCGCAAGCTAGTTGCAGATTTTATAGGCCTAGTAACCATGTTCACTCTCACTAGAATTCTCTTTCTTGTGAGAGTTTGTTTCTGTTTTTTATTTTTGTTTTTGCTTTTGTTTCATTTGTATAAAGGTTTTGGGGTCCTTAAAACCCAGCTCGCTTTCCAAAAAAAAAATGTTGCAAGTTCCATGAAATTAAAGTTTGACAAGTATTGGGAAAGTATAAAGAATGTAAATCAAGTTATGCTTGTGGCGGTAGCTTTTGATCCTCGTTACAAACTTGACTTTATCAATTACGGGTTAGAATTCTTAGTTGAAGATGCTTTGAAGGCGGATGAGTTAACACAAGGGGTCAGAAATCTATTAATACGCTTGTATGGAGCGTTTAAAAATGATAATCCAAATCAACCACATGCTTATTCAAAGGTTTTAGATGAGAATGGCGGCGTTGCAAATGAAAAAGGGAGTGGTCCATTATAAGATGGTTTTATGAAAAGAATAAAAGAGAAAGATATGGTTCATATTACAAATGAAGTTGATAAGTATTTGGCAGAGGCATCTGAGAATCAAAAGAATTTAACATTTAATTTACTAAAATGGTGGAAAGAAAACTCTTCAAGGTTCCCCATCTTTCTAAGGTTGCAAGGGACGTGTTTGCAGTTCAGGTTTCAAGTGTGGATTTGGAAGCTACCTTTAGTGCCGAAAAAAGAGTTGTGGATCCTTTCAGAGCCTGTTTGACTCCTAAAACGGTGGAAGCTCTTATTTGCACCAATGATTGGCTTAAAGCCGAGGCTTTTGAATTTTTTAAAGAGCTCACGGAGGATGAGATAGATTTCTACAACTCTTTGGAGAGAATGGAGAAAGGTAAGAAAATTCTATTAACGTTTGAATACTTTTAAGTTTTAACTTTGTCATTTCTCATGTATGCGTATATGTTCTTGACTTGTAGAAATTAAAATATTGCAACTTGTGAAAGATATTACAACTAATAGTTCGGCTAATCCAATCATCTAGATTGAGGTGTGTTTAATAATTTAGCCATCAAACATGTATTCCATCAGTTTACTTTATGAGGTAATGTTTAATGAAAGATTGATTTCTCCATCATTGCTTTTTGGAGGTAGCTTGGCAAGTCTATATGAGTACGGTTGTTGGGGATTCCTTTGGTTTTCAATCCCTTTATGATGGGCAACAAAATTTTCATTTATTCATCCATTGTATTTGATATTTTTTTTTAGTAATACTTTTGGTTTTGGTTCATACTTTTACTATGTAAATCAGTATTGAAATTTGTATTGGCATTTAAATTGCGCAGTTATGGGAGCGGGAGTCCAAACACATAAAGAAACATGAAAGATTGATTTCTCCATCACTATGTTTTGGAGGTAGCTTTGCAGGTCTATTTGAGATGGGTTGTTGGGGATTCCTTTGGTCTTATACCCCTTTGTTATGGATAACCAAATTTTCATTTATTCATCCATTGTATTTGAAATTTTGTTTTAGTAATACTTTTGGTTTTTGTTCATATTTTGACTACATAAATCAGTATTGAAATTTGCATTGGCATGTAAATTGCGCAGATATGGGAGCGGGAGTCCGAACACCTAAATAAGCATCCTAATGCCAATGCAACAGTTTGAATTTCGACAATTTTTTTTTGTTTTTGTATTAGTCTATAAGACTATAATATTGATTCATTATTGGACATGTTTTAGACTTTAAATAGATTACAGATACATGTTTTAGACTTTAATTTATTACAGATACAGAAACAGACTGTAATAGAGTATTGGACATGTTTTAGATTACAGACTGTAATAGACTTTAAATAGATTACAGATACAAACTTTAGATTATAGACTGTAATAGACTTTAAATAGATTATAGATACATACTGTAATAGATTGTTGGAAATGTTTTAGACTATAATAGAGGTGGACTGATTACATATGCATACAAAATCACAGATTATAGTTTGTGATCCAATTAACATGTAAAATTTGATAAAATTAATAGGAGAACAAGTTTGGGCTTTGGACCGAGATCGACCTGGCCTAGACCGACCCAAAATTTGGTTAATCGGGACCCAGTTAACCGGCCTAGTTCGGTCCTGTCTCGGTCCTCAAAATATGATTTTCAAAAACTCGATTCGGTCTTTGGTTTTGGGGCCGGTTACCCGGACCGGCCCAGCCCTAGTTGTTAATCCACACTAGTGTATTACCTATTACCTGTGTCGTTGGCACGACCGTTCACTTTTCTTGTAACATGTAGCCATGCCTTTGACACTCCCACCAGTGTCGTTGAGACAATAATTAAATATTATTCTAATTTGGAACATTAGTTAAATAAATTACACACCGATTTTGCTAGTTGTTGTTGTTATTATTATTATTATTATTATTATTATTATTATTATTATTATTATTATTATTATTATTATTATTATTATTATTATTATTATTATTATTATTACTATTATTGATGCAGTCATTTTTCGCTCCCTGATTTGACATTGACCTTCAAACTTGCCGACTTGCACAAGGAACACACGTGAGCCATGGACCACCGTTGTGGTGGCCGATGAAACTTCGATGCTAAAGTTAGACATGGATTTGAGGAATGTGTAATGTGGTAAACAGGAAATTTGTAGCGCACCTTAGCTTACCAACCTCATGTCTCATTTATAGTGCTAGAGTTTTGGCTCGACCAGGCCATCGGTTGTGTAGTTTAGGGAAGAAGATTTGCGTTGAGATCATTATCTAATTAGGTGTTGTGCTGTGGAGGGAGGTTTCCCTGCTAGCTATGTGCTCCTAGATACGCGGGAGATAGTTCCCGTTCCGAGAGTAGTCTATAGGTAAAAGTCTCTATATGTGATACATACTCTGGAATTTACTTCCTAGTTGAAAGCAAAAAGTTGTTGTACTTTCCCATCCGAAGTTGATCCTCAAAATACTTGTCTTAGCAGGGCTTATGGGTATTGAGGATAGCTGTGAGACACGTGGGCCTAGCAGGGTTTAAGAATCCGAATCCGTCTGACGAACTGCATTGGCCGGGCTTAGAACCGCTTGGGCCGGATCATTGTTTGGCTGCTGTAAGGCTTGTTATTCCTCAAGATTATCATGACATGTGTACGGTGCAAAGTTGGGCTTCCCCTCGAGTTAGTGGGCCATCACGTCGGTTCGCTAAGTCACTTCTTGAAAAGATATGCCGCTCAAGATGATTGAGTCTGAATCATTGCTTGAGCCGCGCACTTCATTAATTGAATATGCAGGAACCCAATCCCTATTTAGGTCATCCTTTGTGTGGAGACTAACTCTTCTATTTTCTTTACTCTTAGAGATTTTGCTATGTTCATCTTCTGATTGAAAAGATTGTTCATCATTTTCATGGCTCACCAAAACCATCTTGATGATGCAACTTTGGCCAAGGGCCTTGAGTTTTTCGAAGACAGGTTGCTTTCTTAATTGGGCCTTGCTGAAATCCGGACCAAGTTCGGGGTCCTCGAGGACCTGCCATTAAATGCTCTGAAGGATAATCAGACGCCAATGTTTCTGCCGATGGGTTCATTTGTTTGTACCACGGGTTGCTCCAAACTGAAGTCTGCTTTCCTGTTCTTGATGTGATTTGAGACCTTTTGGATTTCCTTGGAATTCTTCCTGCCCAGTTGGTACCTAATGGGTACAAGATCGTTCTTCTCATTTTGATTAAAATGAAAGAAGCTGGCGTCCGCGTGACTCTGCGGGTGATCCAGTTGCTGACTTCTCATCGGCTGAACGATCATGTTGTCTGCAAAATAATGTCGTCAGCTTGCTTTGAGAATTTGCCTGAGGACTTCAAGTCTTGGCAGAAGTATTGCTTCTTGGCTACTAAGGATTCAAAGTACTTCCAGTTCAAGGGTAGTTTTATCTTCTGGTTCCGTTGCGCTTGATTGTATGCGAATCGTTGCTCATGTTCCCTCGCATGATGGTTTCCCACTCCTTTTTACCCTAGAGGAGCGAAACACTATGGAGAAATTCCGCAACTTGCCAATGAAAAATGTTGTGGAGGTCATATGTGTTACCAACTTTATTTGCAGTGGGCTGTGGGACAACTGGCATGAGGCCCCCACTCTTTATCAATCATCGCTAGTTAAGTCTGAAGGTTGGGCCCCTTTTAGGAAAAAGAAAGCTGCCGGAGTCAAAGCTCCTATTTTGTGTGACACAGAGGGGTTGTTCGAGATGCTTGCCTCCTTTGTGAGTTTCAAAGAGTCATGTGTTAGAACTGGGTCGTCCAAAAGATCCATTCCAGTAAGTAAAGAGCGTGAACCTGATTGATCTGTCAGGGCGAACGCCGATGTATCTGGCTGGGAGAGGGACCACCTGCGATTAACAGGGGTTGAAGATGCATCGAATCTTAGTGTCGCGCAGGTGGAAGCTCTGAGTGAGAAGTTGATGCTATCTGTAATGCCGGCTTCTACTGGTGTCGATCCGCCCAGAACCGTTCTGATAAAAGCTTTCGATGAGAATTTGCCAGAGGTTCTGGAATCCAATCGTCCCACTGGTGGGTTGTTCGATAGTGGTCGTGGCCACACGGGCCAAGTTTCTCACAGTCCGCATTGTTCCCCGTCTAGCTTTAGGCTGCATCTCAAGGTGATGGAGGGTTTGTTGGACAACTCGTTTCCTTTTCTTCCCCTAGATCCCGTTGAGTTGTCTCGCACTAAAGGGTCAGCTGTTGGTGACAAGGGAAAGGCTGCGAATGAGGGCCTGGGAGCAGTGGCGACTACAAAGGGTGGTGCTGGCACAATTCCTCATCTGGGAAAGCTTCATACGAATGCGCGGATAAGTCTGTTTGATCCGGACTTAGTGAAAATGCGCAATCAGGTCTGCCACCAGGAGGTTGATGTGGATTATACTTCGAGGAAGCATATAAGCAGGCGTCATAGCTGGCTGATGGATCACACTCCAAAACCCGAGGAGGATATGCTAGAAGGGCGTATGGATAAGGGTTTAAAGTATCTCATGCTGAGAATGTGTCACGACCCGATCACATAGTACTAAATTGTCCGCTTGGGGTCCAAGGTCCGCACAGCTTTAAAACGTGTTGTATTTTGTAGATCCAAACTTGTACATATATAACACATCACCCACCCGCACCCAGGCGATGTGGGACTGTGATCTCCCTTTTGTAGCTTGCCAACCCTCTTGGAATCCATGGGCTCATGGGCTTCTCCCTCACCCTCCCCCTCAGGTCCACCCACACAAGGGTATCACAGTCCACCCCCTTGGGAGCCCAACGTCCTCGTTGGCATACTTCCGGTTGGGTTCGACACTGTAATCTAGTGATACCATCAACCACTCTTGGTGTAGTCGTTAGAAGTTTAATAATTTTAGTAAATGACCTGAGTTCAATACCTTTGGAGTGCTTAATTTTTTTCGTCACGACCCGATTTACAGAGTACTATATTGTCCGCTTTGGGCCTAAGGCCCACATGGCTTTAAAATGTGCAATACTTTGTAAATCCAAACTTGTACATATATAGCACATCACCTTCCCGCACCCAAGCGATGTGGGACAATGATTTCCCATTTGTAGCTTGCCAACTATCTTGGGATCCATGGGCTCTTGGGCTTCTCCCTCACCCTCCCTCTCAAGTCTTCTCACACAAAGGTATCACAGAATGTCTTACTTGAGCCAGGTGGCCGTCGCTGGGATGAAAGTCGAGACGGCTTGTGAGAGGGCGTACATCATGGAACGTGTCTTCTCGAACATGCAGAGGCTATTTTTGACGCGCTTTATAAAATTGAGCTGCTAAGGAAGTAGTCTGAGGAGAGGAGTCTGAGAAGTCGGTCGTTGTCGCTAAGACACAGAGGGTTCGTCTGGAAGCCCTTGAGCCTGACTTAGCAGAGGCGGTGTCCGCAAGGGAAAGATTCAAGCAGAAGTTGGATCTGACCCGTTGTGACCTAGAGATTGCCTAGGAAGCTGTGGCTGAAGCGCATTTTGAATTGCGGTGTCTCGCTAAGGAAAATGCCTCAAATGAGGCTGATTGGGCTGTTCAGAGACAACAGTTGGAATCCGATGTGGAGTTCAATGCTCGGGAGGCGAGAAAGGCTGAGGACCAGCTTGAATTGGAGCAACATGAGCTCAGTGATGTAAAAATCAGTTTGACTACAGAGCAATCTCAGGTCGATGCGCTGACAGGCAAGCTGGGGCTGCTGGAGCGAGAACTTGCAGAAGTGAAGGCGCGTGAGGAAGAGCTTCTTCAGGAACAAGGAAAGTGTGAATTCTGCTGGGTTGTACACGGTAGATTGGAGCTGTTGGTGCTAATGAAGGAGGAGCATCCGAAATGGGACCTCAATCGCTATAGGAAGATGTTGCATGTAGACTTATCAGTGGTCTCTGCGTCGTTAGACGAGGAGGGTGATCCAGATCATGGTGCTCAAATTGCGGGGGTGTACGGACGCAACTCATGTTTTCTCCTACATTAAGCTTAGCTCTTATGTCTCTGTACCCTCTCTTGATAAGGGGTAGAGTTTATACACTTGTACCTTTTTTGCTTTAACTGTTACTGAAAACAGATTTATCTTGAATACGTTCTGTATCCATTTTATGCTCATTTTCCCTATCGCGCACTTCCCGTTTCGCTTAGTCGTTTTACTTTGCCATAGGCTGGTTGGGTCAATAGGAAGTCGAGTAGGCTATCTATTTTTGAGAGTTTGACCATTTGCGTTGCAAGTGACTCGAAGTCGTTGTTGTTTAGTCACGTTCGATATTGGGCGTTCCACGGATGGTTCAGAAGCGGGCTATACTGTCCAACTGTGGCTTGCTGGAGGCTCGTTTAGCCTATCTGATTGTAGGTTGGGGTTGTTGGCATGAGTAAACTGTGATAGTCAAGCACATGCGATGTCTCTAAATTAGATCGTTTGTCCCGAGTCAGGTTTCGCAAGCTCGGGCTGGCATTCCATGTAACACTCGTTCGCGTGTTGGCGGGACAATTTATGGGTTGACATGAGCAGCCTTTGCTGGTAATAGAATGCCAACTCGTGTGAGTGTGAAGACGCTTCTTGAGCTGTGATTTATCTTTGCGGTCGCTATTTCGAAAGAGAGTAGTGGTCGCGTGGCGAGCCGTCTAGGGCTCCCACCTTCCGCATCATCTATGTCTGAGCAGGTTGGACTACAGGTTCGGGGAGTGAGGATTCGACGATCATGGTCTGTTTAAGAGTGATGATCCCGTGTTGAGGCGTCGACATCAGTTCGGGACTTACTGGTCTCCCCTTTCAGACCATTTACATCCACAAGTTTGAGACGAGGGGATTCGGTGACTAGGCTGAAGAGCAGTGGTTCCGTGGCAAGCCGTCGGAATCAGTTCGGGATTGACTAGGATCCCACCTTCCAAATCATTTACACCTGTGCGCATCGAGCTACAAATTTGGAAAATTTTGATGATCATTGTCTGTAGAAGAGCAGTGGTCTCGTGGCGAGCCGTCGGAATCAGTTCGGGACTGACAAGTTTTCCACCTTCAAAACTATCTACACCCGCGTACTGGGGGCTACAAGTCCGGGGTTGGTAATTCGGTGACCACAATTTGTAGAAGAGCAATGGTCCCATGGCGAGCCGACGAAATCAGTTCGGGACTGACTGGGCTCCCACCTTCCAAACCATCCACACCCGAGCAGTAGGAGCTACAGGTCTGGGCTTTGATCAGAAGCTGTCATTGCCAGTCGTTATCAGCTAGGCTTACTTGATTGGGTTCAGCGACCATTGTTCACGAAGGGGGCAACAGTCCTTTGTGAGTCGTCGTCACCATGCGTGATAGTGCTGATTGGACTCCTACTTCTTGAACCATCGACATCCGCATTGGGCAGACTAGGTGTCGGGGTGAACCAGAAGTAGTCATCGTCAGCCAAAACTGACTAAGCTTGCTTGGCTAGGTAGGGGCTCCGCCAATTACGGACGTGTGAGCCTGTATCCGCGAGCAGAATGCATTGTGTGGATGAGTTATGAAGAGACATGAGTACCTTGAATCAGCTAGTGATATATAGGTGTGATATGTGTGTCAGGATTGACTAGGGCTTCCATTGCTCGTGTCAGGCACGCAGTAGAATACTGTTTGAATAGTGGGCCAAGCCCATTGGCCCGTAGAGTGAGAGATAGGGTTTGTTGTATGAAATACGCTACGTGTATGATGAAGATTGCATGGTAACACGTGTATGACGTAGATGCCGAGACGGTTGAGTATGGGTTACTCCCCCTCAATTAATCGGGTTGTGTGCAACCTCGTTGATTGGACGACAGTGGAATCGTGCAGTTTCCTTGGGAACGGTCGTCTCCTTGTTTCCCATATGATATTCAATGCTGACAATTAATGTTGAAGCGCCTGGTGAGCCATTAGGTCTATATAATGGTGTTTTTTTGTCGTTGTAGGCATTATCTTCTATAGATTGTAACTCTTGTAATGTTCTTTTTTGAAGAAAATGCTTTGGGTTTTCCAAAGGCTGAAAGGAAATCTCCATTGTTGGAGTCTCCGAATGTTCTGACATTTCCGCCGATTAGTCGTGTTGAGACGTGATGTTATGCGTGGTCACCCGCTCTGGGTGAGCACCTAATCGGTTCGCTAAGATCTCATAATTTCTTCTCATTTTGCAAAGAAGTATGCATGCCCTCCCAAGGGATGAGACTGTTGTTTATTCTCTTGCGCTTTAGTTTTAACTTGTGTCGCTCTGCCCGTAGGTAAGCGGTCCCTGAGGCTAGTTTATGGTTGATCGAAGTGTTGGTAGATGCGTCGTTGCTTCCGAGGGTGGTATCTCTGAGTCACCCCGAGTATTGAGCAAGGAAAAAATGTCCTTGCTTAGCAGCACTATGAATCGCTTGCGGCCATTTTCGTCGACTCTCTTCTACCTCTTTTGGGAGGCCAGAAGCCATTTGAGGAAGTCTGCAACTTGTTGCAAGGTCTGTATTTCCATTGTCGGGTCACTTTCTGGGGGTGATTTGGCGGAGCAACCGACTCCTCTGTCCTCTCAACCCCTTTTCGCACTTTTCTCTTTGATCTAGGGACATGTTTCTCGGAGGAGTCATTGAGCAAAGTTTACTCGGTGTACCTTTATTGTTGCTTCCGAGTCTTCTTATGTAGTCGGACTGTTTAAGCGAGTCTTTACTTTATGTCGCATCAGATTCATATGTTTGTAGCAGTGTTTTTTATCCGCCTTTAGGTGCCTGTTGTTACATCTTTCCAGTAATCAACAGAGTGTGTTTGCGTAATTCTTTCTTTATTTCTTAAATGATTGCAAATTACATAACTTTATAAGAACTAAAACTCTACATTGACTACGGAAAGGAAACTAAACAACTGAGGTAGACTAACTGTTGGCAGAGAGAAGTTGACCCGGCCCTAAAGTGAATTCACATGGCCCTTGTTGGATCGTTGATACTTTCAGTGAACTGTCGAGTTTCGCTAATGTCACTGAGGTTACTGAAAAGTAAACCTTGCGTGGGAGTTAATCTTCATGCCAACAAAATGTCAAAGGGTTGTACTTCCGTCTGCATTGACCTTTTCGTTTTGCTTGGTTTAAGAGAAAACTGCTCTTATTCTGCTAGATTGTCCCCCGCTTCTGAAATTAGCCACCACTTTTGGGATCTCGTGCAAGTGGAGTGGTGCGTCCACAATTGCAGGGCCTGATTCCATTTCAAGTTGTACTGTGAACATTCTATATGCTTCAATGCGGCATAATGGTAGCCTCGTGCCATAGGCTGGTCTCCACGTATCATTCCTTCAGAGTGGTTTTTAGCATACTTAACACACTGATAAACATTGAAGACTATTGCATCAATTTGGTGGAGCCATGGCCTTCCCAATATAAGGTTATAGGTAGACGACGCGTCTACTACCATGAAGTCCAGGAACAAAACCTTTCTCAGTTATGGTTCTCCTGCCACTATTGCCAACCTTATTTTCCCGATCGGGAAGCATTTCTCCCTGCTAAATCCAATCCGCGAGTAGTCTGAGGACGTCAGGTTCTCCACCTTGAGGTCCATATTGCAGAACGCTTTGTAGAACGGGACGTTGAGTGAGCTTCCCATATCTACCAGAGTTCTCTTTACCTCCCACCTTGCAATGGAGATCGATATGACTAGAGCGTCATTGTGCGGTGCTCGGACTCATTTGATAATTTTGTCTGTAAAGGTTAAGGTGGGAATGGGGCTTTGCACCCTCGAATAGTTAACGCATATATCCTCATATGCGGATTGTGTCCGCATTTCCAGTAAAGTCAGCTTGCGGGACTTGTTCGATTGGTCTTCATCCGGTCCGACTCCATGAAAGACGTAAATTATGCCCGGAGTTTCCTTATCTATTTCGTTGATCGGCTCCCCCTGATCCCTGGCTTTTTTCTGTTGCTTCTCTAAACCCAGGAATTCCTTTAGCTTTCCCATACGGATCCAGTACTCAATCTCGTACCTTAGACTCTTGTCGTCATTGGTGTTGTAACCACCCTCCTTGTGGTATGAACAGTACTTGTTGTTGTCAAGTTTGGAGGTATCTCCATGCTGATTCGGGAACCACTTCAGATCTTCCCAGCTTTTCATGGAATTCAGGACGTCTAATAGGCTAGAATCGAGGGGGGTTACGGCTCTAGATACAACGTAGTTGGATGCTTTCTCTGGCCTGGCCTAGCCATGGTCTGACCTGTTGACGTTGCACTTTCGCTTGCTCATTTCTTCATCCTCACACCTCCTTCCAGTCTTTAGGAGCGGAATGCTTTTTTTCACCCTCTGTTTCCATCTTTAGAGTTCTCAACTAGATGTACCTATGGGCGCTCTTGAGGAGTTTTTCCATATCCATATGGGGTTCCAAGGTGAGGCATTCATAAAACTTTCCCTCCTTTAGGCCCGCAGTAAAAGCCGTCACGTTTGTGTCATCGCTGCAACCATCAATGAGTGTCAGTTCGTCATTGAAGTGCATAACTTACTTTCTGAGTGTCTCGTTCGATCTCTGTTTGAGAGAGAGTATGTAGTGTGGGCCTTTTCAGAGGCGCTGAGTTCCAACAAAATGCGACAGGAATTCCTTCCCCAGTGTCTTGAATGAGTCGATCGACTTCGGTGGGAGGCTGTTGAACCATGTTAGTGATGTTTTTTCAGGCTGGTGGGGAAAATTCTGCACATTACCGACTCGGATCCTTCTTTGAGTGCCATTACATGCTGGTAATGGTACAGGTGGTCGAATGAGTCGGTGGTTCCACCGTAGAAGTCGAGCTTTGGAGGCGTGAACTTCTTTGGAAGAGCCTCGTTCATGATACAGTTTACAAACGATGGAACAAAGAGGTACAACTCGTCCGGGTCGTACGCTCCTCTACGAAGGGGGTTCTGAGGGCCGAGCCTCTATACCCTGAGAGTTGGTTTCACGTTAGATACGCCGCCTTTTTTAGTCCAATGGGATCTAGCAAGGGCTTGACTCTCCTGTGCTTGCTCTCTGTTGCCTTCTAGAGATGAAGGCCTATGTTGCTCCTGATCTCCATTAATGGGTGGAGGGTTCTGTTGTATGAAAGCCTCCACCGCTTTGGCAATTTGATGTATCTGAGACGACATCAAATCTATCCTGGGGTCCGTCATTGTCGTAGCTGGCGGGGGCGTGAATTTGTTATCCATGTGCCATTGGCACCGCTGAGAGCGGTGGTATAGTGCTAGTTTGGGCGTTTGACGCGTCCCTCTGTTATCTATTATTGCGCCATTGGGTGGTCACCATCTCTTTGTATTATGAGGAGAGATGATGCTAGTGAAAGGTTAGGAACTTTGTCGTTCCCCATGGACGACGCCAAACTGATGCAGTCATTTTTCGCTCACTGCTTTGACCTTGACCTTCTGACCTACACAAGGAACGCACGTGAGCCACAGACCGCCGTTGTGGTGGCCGATGGCTCTCCGATGCTAAAGTCAGACAGGGATCTGAGGAAGGTGTAATGCTGTAAACAGGGAATTTGTAGTGTACCTTAGCTTACCAACCTCATGTCTTATTTATAGTGTATGAGTCCTGATTCTACCAGACCATCAAAGGCATAGTTTAGGAAGGAAATCTTCGTGGAGATCATTTTCTAATTAGGAGTCGTGTTGTAGGAGGGAAGTTCCCTGTTAGCCTTGTGCTCCTAGATACACAGGAAATAGTTCCCGTTTTAAGAGTAGTCTATAAGTATAAGTCTCCATAGGTTATAATACTTTGGAATTTACTTCCTAGTTGGAAACAAAAAGCTACTGTACTTGCCCGTTCGAAGCCGATCCTCGAGATACTTGCTTTAGTAGGGCTTACGAGTATTGAGGACAGTTGTGAGACATGTGGGTCTAGCAAGCTGTAAGAATCTGAATACGTCTTGCGGACTGCATTGGGCGGGCTTAGAACCGCTTAAGTCGGATTAGTGTTCGGCTGATGCTAAGGCATGTTATTCTTCGAGATCATCATGACACGTGTACGGTGCATAGTTGAGACTGTTTTGGTGTATCATCAATTATTATTATTATTATTGCTTTTATGCAAAATTGATTTTTCGTAATTACTTAAATTATAAAAAAATTGAAGTTTGCAACGACCATGCATGTAATTTGTCTAACTGATTTGGGGTCCAAATATCTTAAAGCCCAAAGAAAGAACATATGGCCCAATGACATTGTATAAATCTATATTACAATTTAGAGTGGGGTTTTACTATTCATTGCTGACTGGGACAAAGTCAAATAAAAAAGATTAGAGATAAAAAATGGTTAGGATTGAAAGTTGGGAAATGTATTAAATTTTGAAGGTTGAGATTCATTTCCTATGATAACATATTTGCAAATTTAAAATATGTAGAAGGGCAAAAATAATGAAAAACTTTTGAAAAAAGTTAGTGGAATGTACATGTGGCGGAGAGAGAAAATATTGTGTTTTCCTTTTAGCAAAAGAAAATTTTATCATAACTATCTACATCGTTGTTGGATTTTTGTAATCTTAGTATCATTGAAATGCATTTTTGAAGATCTTTCCAACAAAATCATTAATCAATACAAGTGCTAAAATTTTAAAAATATATATTTCATAATTAAAAAAAATGTATAACGTACTTCACGTCTTTAATGAGACGGGTCGATCATATCAGAAAAAATGAGTCGGACATCTTAATGCACATTTAAACAAAAACGCTAAACTTCATGTTTTGGCAAAAGATTGGGGGATAACTTATTCTCGACGTTTAAAATTTTGCTCCAACTGATTCAATTTTGATTGAGTATAACCCTAAAATTTATAATATATATTTTTACCTTAGAATAGGCTTACACTTCAACACTTACTCAGAGAAAAAACGGAATAGGAATAGTGTTCAGTATAAAATATTTAGCAAAAATAAAATTATGTGGAGTGCCAACGGCACGGGGCATACTCTAGTATGATTACAAATTGGGGATCAAGAGAATTCACGAAAAGATGAGATGGGAAGTGATCATAGAGTGTGTCAGAATGTACTATTTTTGCAGTGAGAAGTGAAGAGCTTTTGTTGCATGTAAAAGGAACGACTTACATTTATGCCCTGCTCCAAAAACTTGTAATACACAGGAAAAATATGTAAATAAATGAAAACTTTCAGGGGCATTTTAGGAAATTCAATTGGGTACTGCTCCGAACGGTGCTGCCCAATTACATGTATTGCCCGATCCCAAATTTTGCAATACACAGGAAAAACACGAAATAATTAAAGAAAAGATTGAGGGGCATTTTTGGCAATACAATTTTTGACGAATTTGTACAAACACATACACTATTCATATAAGATCATTGTGTTTGAATTTTTTTGTTGTATCCAATTACCACCTTGAATCTTTTAACAACCTAAGAACATGTGCCCATAATTTTGTAAAATAATAAAATATTATTATTATTAAGATTTAAAATGAGGATTTTGTAAGCAACACACTACACCAAAAGGCTTGATTAGCTACACGTAGATGGCCACGGCTCAAAACCGTTAGTTTATTTGCCACGGCCCACAAACCGTGGCTATATTGGCCAAGGGCCTAAAACCGTGGCTATAAAAAGAAATGCACCTGTGTAATTGCGAAAACAGTTGTGTTGCCACGGCTCACATCCATTTCACGATTTGGCGCATCATTGCGAAAACACTTTCGCTTGCGAAAAAAATTGGCGCTCCCGCCTCCTTCCATTTTCATTTGAGGGTTTGATAGAAAATCAAATAGTGAGAGAGAGGGGCAGAGGAGAGTGTGAAGAGAAAGAAGAAGAAGTGAAAGAGGTTCGTGATTTATGTGTTATTAGGGTTTTTTTATTTTTTTTGCACTTACTGTATTGAATCGATTCGTGATTGTTTGCGATTTGTGATTGTTTGATTGCACTTATTTTTATTTGGGTTGTTTGATTGTTTGCGATTCGTGATTGTTTGCGATTATTTGGGTAATTTTTGCACTTATTTGGGGTTTTTTTTTGCACTTACTGTACTGTGTGTTGTTATCGATATCGATCGATTTGAGATTCAATTCGATCTGGTTTCGATTCGTGATTTCTTGCTGACTAATGTTTGGTTTGGATTGCAGCACTGTTTTGTGTTTGTTGAATCTGTTTAGATTCGTGATTTCTTCCTGATAGAAATTTGAAGACCTACGGCTAAGCTGCTCTTCTCAAACAAACTATTTGAAAGTACTACACACTAGATCTATCAATCAGCTGACAGAAATTGAGATACACAGTGCGAGTTTTTATTTTATTTTTTGGGTCATTTGGATAGTAACAAAATGAAGCGTGTTTTTAATATAAAACTGGCTTTAATTGTTGGTGTTCCGAGCATTGACATTTTATGGTTCACCAATGACTTGTTTTTTCTTTCTGATTCAAAATTTTATTATGGGATTGGGAAGTTGCATAGTTATGGACTTAATGCATTTGACAAAATCTATTGACATTTTCTCTTCTTACTTGCACTTTCTTTTTCACATTGTAAGTCGACTTCCCAAGTTTGATTGTCTTACTCATTCATTAGGTGTGTTTATATAAGCTCTATTGATCTATGGCCAACTTTAATGTAGTTACTCAATGTATATTATATAAGGCCATTTAAAAAATGAAGGAAAAAAAAAAGCAAACATAATGGAAGAGGATGTAAATATTAGTAAGTTAATGGCTTTACAGCTAATGCTTTTGAGTAATCACTATAACCTACTGACTATTTAAGATGTATTAGACTTTTCCCTTTTTTTGATTTTCCCTCTTTAGGATTTCAACTTGGTTGATGCATAGTTCTAGGACATATTTTGGACAAAATTTGAAAGAGATTTGCATTCTGTTGATTTTGTTGATATTTTTGGTCAGGCATTAATAATGTCTAACCTAATAGTACCGTTATTTGTAGGAGAGAATTCGTATAGGTAAGGAGCTTCTTGAAGCAAAGCGGATTGAGGAAGATAATGAAATAAAACAGTTTGTCTTGATACCAAAAATCTTTTTGGTTGGAAAATGTTTTATTGTCTTCAGTCTTCACCATTATCTTGTTTCACTTCACCCATTTCTGTGCAATTTATTTGTTTGCCCCCTAAAACTAAAATAGATTCATTTTCCTGTTGTATGATAATTGCCTTGCAGAAAGCAGAGAAGAAGGAAGAGAGAAAAGCAAGGGAGAAGATCTGTCAGAAACTCGAAGAGGATAAGGTATATGTTGAATTCTCAACTTATCTTTTATTGAGGTATGATTAAAGAATAATTTGTTTAAGTTCATACTTCATAAACACATTTAATGCGGCTGAGAATTCTTATTTTATTGAGGTATGATTTTAGTTGGCCACCCTCCCTCCTTTTTCCTTCTCTCTTCAGTTTCTCACCACCCCAGATCCCCTCCCCTCTTCTTTTTCTCTCTTTGCAGCAGCAGTTCACCACCACCCCACTGCCAGCCGTTGACCCTATCTTTCCCCATCTATGATCGGTTCATCGCCACCCAGCGCCGTTGCCACCTCCCCTTCTCGTCCTCTATTTACTAAAGGGTAATTTTGTCAACAAAATTAGGCACGTGAGGTGTTTAACAGTCGAGGGACGGAAACTGTTAGTCTTGGTTATGAGTGCAATACGGATAGCTATTCGGGTGATCTCATATTAGCTATTTATTATGGGTGTAAATCACAACTAAGCCTTATTATTATTGTTATTACTAATATTATTATTATCATTATTATTTTTGGGTGGCCTTCTTTTACTTGAGCATATATCTAGTATGGACTGTATAGTAGACCTTATACATGACAATTTTTCTGTTTTTCAAAAACTCCCTTGATATTGGTCTGCTAAAATAGTAAGCAACTTTACCAATATTTTCTAAACCAATTTACAAATGGATCTCACATTTTCTTTTCTACGAATCCCAACATAACCTCTAATAGATTATACAGGAACAAATATTGGTTTAGTCCTTCCTGCAGTTGAAGCATGGCCATTGAAATGTAACTAAAGATCCCTAAGTGGTTGGAATAGGTTAACAGTTCCAACCCCAGACACCAAACTACTTCCACTGGTTAGAATACAGCTGTTCAATAAAAAACCCTTGTTTTCGCATTCTCTCTTATGTATCACCATTCATCGCCCAATGTTTCTAAATGATTTTCTCACAAACAAATTTTCATATATTAATTGTGCCACCAAAGCCCCTTCTGATCCATAGATCTATTGAATTCAGTCCAACAAACTCCTCCAACCCCCCCCCCCCCCTCCCCCCCCCCCCCCCCCCCCCCCCCCTTACCAGTACATTTAGCACCTCGTGTCTTTGAAACATGTTAGGCTATTCTAGTATGGTAATGTGCTATTAATGCTTAAAAAAATTTCTATAATTCAATATTGGTCATTGGTCTCATTTGAAAAATGACATTTTTTTTTCCCAGAACACTAATTACCGAAAAATAAATAAATAGAACACTGATATATGGACAAAATTTATGAAATTTTAAATTTAAAAAGAAGTACGAGAGTTTCTATATTTGGCTCATGTAAACCCTGCCTTTCCTCAATGTCACCACCTTGGGTAATGATTCTAAGCAATCACATTGTTGGATGCCATTGGGATATATTCTTGATTTTGATAATCTCAATTTAATCTAAACCAATGCTTAGCTTATATATGTGTGCGTGTAGGCTGCAATTGGTCGTGTCAAATCTAACTGTTTATCTTGGCTTGGCAGGCAGAAAGAAGGCGCAAGTTAGGATTTCCACCAGAAGATCTTGCAGAGGCCAAAGCTGCACCACCAGTTCAAGAAAAAAAGGTATAGCTTGTATGATGTACAAAATCTTGTTTAGTTTCCTGCTTAATAGTTCAGCACTATTTACATATTCAACAAGTAAATTCGCAATAGTTCAGCACTACTTCCTGTTTAGTTTCCTACTTAATTTCCATCATTTCCGTTATGTTAAATGTGTAGAACAAAACTAAAGGTTTTTTTGGTTGCATGGAATCCATGGCAAGACCAATTACCTATAAGTTGAATCTACAACGACTGGTACATTCAACTTAAATCCTAGAAAAAACTAAGCTATGAAGCATGTAACCCTTTGAACATTGCCCTGTAATATTGAAACCTAACTTTTCGAACCAATCTCACGCAATCTTCAAGGAGCAAAAATTGCAATTACATAGCTGGACTCCTCAGGATATTAAATCTCTGATGAACTGAAACTAATTGGAAAGATGGAGGTAGTAGGGTACTCCCATGTATTCCATGTCTATTGAATACTAGTTGATTAAGCAGACATTCTTAGATATTATTCTAGTAAACTAATTTGCTTTCTATGCCAATTCATGGGCCTCAAAGGGAGATGATTAAGGGGAAGATAGCCTCCTCATGGTATGGTTCCTATGGAGGTTATCCTCATAAAAGTGTCACTCTCAATCTTTTAATTTTCATGAGTGTTTGACTAAAGTTAATCTTTTAATTTTTTGTGTGTAGAAATGTCAACAATTCCTTTAGATAAGTCATGGATGAACAAACGGGGAAGTGCAATGTATATATACGGGGTTAGACAATTCCAAAAGTTTGTTGAGGATAATGCAAATGGAGAGAGTCTTTTTCCTTGCGCATGTGTTCGATGTAGGAACTCGAGGGGAAACATTAGTGTTGACGACATAGGTGTTCATTTGTTAAGCCATGGCATTGATACCAATTATGTCACGTGGATACATCATGGAGAGAATATAAACAAGCAGGTGATTGATGTACCTATGACAGAAGTGGTTGAACCTAATGATGCCTTTGAATATCCTAGGATGAGCGACCTAGTTGATGATGTATTCCTCAACTTGCAAAATGTGGAGGCTGATGATGGGATAAATGACTTGAATGACACCATCGAAGAATGTTTTGGCGGTAATCCAGAAGGTGGTCCGGAACTTTCTTGTGAACCTGAGACAGTTATGAACAAGAAGTATCAAAAGTATAAGGAAAAAGCGACTGTGCCTTTGTACAATGGGTGTCCTAAGGATAAGACCACGTTGTCCACCATTATTGAATTGCAGAATTTCAAGACTCGTTTTAGTTGGAGTGGTAATAGTGTGACGATGTTGTTAAAATGGCTAAAAACCTTATTGTCGGATGATTGTAATTTGCCAGATAACTACCCAAACATGAAAAACACAATTAAAGATATGGGGATGGAATGTAAGACAATACATGCATGTGCCAATGGATGCATACTCTATTGGAAAGAATATGAGGGTCTGGTTACTTGTCCAAAATGTGGTTCTGGTAGGTATAAGGTTTATGTGGATGATAATGACAAAGAGTCTGGCAAGGTATACAGGAAAGAAGCTAAAAAGGTTGTAAAATATTTTCCATTGATTCCAAGGTTGAAAAGATTTTTTAGCATACCGTGGATTGGTGAAGCAATGACTTGGCACAAGGATGCTTGTTTAGATGGGAATTTGATGATACATCCATGTGATTCAGCACAATGGACTTCAACAAATATGAGATGGCCAGAGTTTGCCTCTGATAGTAGGAATTTGAGACTTGCAATATCGACTGATGGTTTTAACTCACGTGGAAATCTAAGTAATGCTTATAATTGTTGGCCAGTAATAATAGCACATTTGAATCTTCCACCTTCTTTATGCATGAAAAAGGAGTTTTGTTTGTTAATCTTGTTAATATCAGGGCCAAAAGCACCCGGAAAGAATATTGATGTTTACTTGGAGCCATTAGTAGAAGAGTTGAAGGAATTGTGGCCAGATGGTGTTTCAACTTGGGATGTGTGTACTAAAAGCAATTTTCGGTTGAAAACAATGTTGTTTTGGGGTAACCATGACTTTCCTGCTTATGGGACTCTAGCTAGTTGTAATGTTGATGATGTAGAATCTGAACGTCTTTCAAACAGTCGAAGATATGCTATAGAGGCATCGACGTTTTTTACCTACAAAACACAAGTTTAGAGATGACAAGGGATTCAACAAAGATGTTGAACATCGTCGTGCTCCATGACGATTATCTGGCGAAGAAGTTGAATGAAGGATAGTGGAAATTTTGGAAGGTAGTTCTACACAAGGTAGGGTTAGTGGTCAAAAGCGCAAGAATATGGTTGATAATGATAACGTCAATGATGAACCAACCAATAACATTGCGCCACCGTGGTCTAGAAGGTCCATTTTATTTGATTTGACGTACTGGAAGTTTGTTGAGCTACGACATAATATTGATGTGATGCATACTGAAAAGAATGTCATTGAACACTTATTGAACATATTGTTGAATGTCTCTAAGAAAACAAAGGATGGTGAGAATGCTCGAAAAGATATGGAAGACATGGGAACTCATAAGAGGTATTGGTTGAGCCATGACACTGAAACGGGAAAAACTTCAATGCCAAAAGCATCATTTGCCTTGACCAAGAAAGAAAAAAAAGTATTTATGAATACACTAAAAGAGTTGAAATTGCCGAGTGGATTTTCATCCAAGTTGAGTAATTGCGTTCTTGGCAATCCCCTGGAGCTAAGAGGAATGAAGTCACATGACTACCATGTCATTATGCAACATTTACTTCCAGTTTTGCTTAGACATGTATTTCGTGACAAGAAGGATAAAGATTTAAGAATTGCTATTCATAGAATTAGCTTATTCTTTAATATCTTATGTGCTAAAGAAATCAACAAAACAGATCTTCAGTTGGCACACAAAGGTGTGATTGAGGCAATTTGTGTCATTGAAAAGGAGCTTCCGCCTTCATTCTTTGTTATAAGTGTGCATTGCATGGCTCATCTAACCGAGGAAGCGATGCTTGGTGGTCCAGTTCGATATCGATGGATGTATCCCCTTGAGCGGTAAATAACTTTTCTAATTTTAGTGCACGTCATCACGTTATCTTATTATATTATATACTAATTTATCATTTTATTTATGATTGATAGGTTAATGAAACGATACAAAGACTATGCTAAAAATTTCAGATACATAGAAGGATCAATAGCAGAAGCATACCTTGTAGATGAATCTGTTACATACTGCATGGAGTACATGACAAAGCCACGGTTTGGAACTCACAAACACAGTCAAGAGGAGTGGCTTGATGTAGATGATGAGTATGTCGATGAAAAGCCATTGGATAAAGGAAAAAACTATATGCTAAATAATGTACAATTTAAACAAGCTCGAAGATGGGTTTTCAATGCACTTGCTGATTCAAGTGATTGGGAAGAGATATAATATTTTAATTTTTTTTAATAACTAGAAATCTAGAATTATGATAATATGGTAACTTGTGCAGAAAATACAATGAATATTGCATAGAGTTGGCTACACAAAGTAAAAAAAAGGGTCAAGGAAATTCAGTGAGAAAGCCACTGATTTTATTCCTTGGTTGTGTAATGAGGTATTTTATAATGTGTATTTATTCCTATATATATATATATATATAAATTTTTTTTTCAGATTTCAGTTCTAAGATGATTTGTTTTACAATGTAGTTGGAGAAGGTTGGGGAAACAAATACCACACTTTGGAGGTTAGCCAATGGTCCACAATTTTTGGCAACTCGATATCCAAAATATTGTGTAAATGGTTTCACATTTGCTACAAGTTCTTCGGATGAATGTTTGGTGACACAAGATAGTGGTGTCTCCATGGATGCCATTGCTCCTTTTGTTGCTAGTAAGAAAGATAAGAGACCAAAGGACAAACTAGTCAAATGGTATGGAGTTGTTAGAGACATACTGGTGCTAGACTACATAGATTTCAAAGAAACAGTCTTCTATTGTGATTGGGTCAAAGTGGAAGATAAGAAAAATGCATATAAGGTGGACCCAATTTGGAACTATGAGATGGTAAATTTGTCGAAGCTAAAAGACAAAAGAAAGGTGGAAGATGATCCATTCATTTTAGCTCAAGAAGCAAGTGGGGTATTTTATTCGAAAGATCAATCAAATGACGGGTGGCATGTAGTTCTACATACTCAAAGAGGCTTGAACACTAATGTCGTTAAAAAGAAAACTCCCACTGTGTATCAAAGCATTTTGAAAGACAACCCCAACCTGAAGAGCTTACTGGAATTTTAATTGACTATGCTACAATATTTTTTGATGCATTTCTAATGCTATTTTAGTCATCCTCTTTGGTTGAGACCAATTATTTTGTTTTTGTTTCTTATTTTGACTTTTGAGTTGGGAAAGGGAAGCTTTGTAGCTAAGTATTCAGATTGGCTTTTCCAATGCTTTATAAAAATGTATTTGTGGTGATATGTTGTGGAAGGAAACTATCTATAAATGTAGTGTATATAGTTGTTTCTTATTTCTTTTTGTTTGATAATGGTTAATATCTATAATGTCATTGATAGAAATGGGTAGTACTCGCGGCAATCTCTCCACCAATGATGTCACTACATCTACAAATGATGACAGTGAAGTTAAAAAGACCATAAAGTTCAATGTCCATGGTTTAGCAGTTGGACATGGTGCTAGAAATTTCAATAAACGCATTGGAAAGCTTGTTGAAACACTTGTGCCCATCAAATTCAAGGGTTGGCACCATGTTACTGACAACTACAAAGAGGATGTGTGGAATGCCCTCAAGGTGAGATTTTACATCATTGATTTTCATAATGTTTTATTTTATTGTCAACTTATGGCTTATTTGCAGTGTGAATACGACATCCCAAATTATGTGAAAAGGAGTGTGCATTTGAAAATGCCAGAATATTTTAGAAGGTTCAAGGCAGATCTTAGAAAGGACTATTTGGATAAGTATCCTACCATAGAGGAACAAGAGAAGCATGTTCCAAATGGTGTAAGAGAGGAGGATTGGAAGGAGTTTGTTCGCTATGAGAGCACCCCTGAAGCAAAGGCAATTAGAGCCCAAAATGCCAAAAACAAAAAGGCTTCAAAGTATGTATGGGGGGGGGGGGGGGGGGTGGCCAAAAGAGTGCTGCAGAAGTGGAGTATGAAATGGTAATTGAGTTTCTAGCTACTAGTACAATAATAACCATTTAACTATATAGGCTAAGACTAATCTTTCAAGTATATAGGTTGAGAAGAACCCTGATGGTATGTGCCCAATGATGTAGTACAATATAGTACAATAATCTTTCTAGCTACTAGTACTATATAGGCTGAGACTAATCTTTCTAGCTACTAGTACAATAATAACCATTTAACTATATATGGTATGTGCCCAATGATGTCTTTTATACACAATTCTTAATTTACTTTGTAGTTGTTTGAATATTATGTGTCCTGCGTTATTTTATTTTTTCATTCTTTTTAAGGAACAAGTTAAAGCAAAAAAGGCCGCCTGGCAAGAATCTTCAACTCAGGGTACCACTGACCTCACTATTGATAATGATCCTCTAAGCCAAGTGTTTGGCCAAGAAGAAAGGGGACGTGTTCGTTGTGTTGGAACCACCGTCTCTAAAAGGAAGTATGATGCTTCACTTCCCGCTCGTTCATTGCTTTTGGAAAAAACATTGGAAGTAAAAAAACTGAGCCAAAAATATGATAGATTGGAAGAAAATGTTCAATGGATACAAGAGAGACTTGAAAATGGAACTTATGTGAGACCATTAACAAGTGAGGGAACACAAGGAGGGACACAAAGAACTGAAGACACACCTTCATCCTGTGCACAATCGACAAGGCAACCTGAAAATCCATTACCTCCATCTCCATTACCACCATCTTCTCAAGGTGTTGCGAGGTTTCCTTCTCCAAGCAATCATGTTCCTTTAGTGTCAAGGACTTACAAAGTTTGTGATTGGCATAAGAATGTCATTGCGATAGCAAAAAAGGTTGTAGATCCTATCCATCGATTCTCTTGCGATTGCCATGGATCATTGAACCCTGCAAGAGAGATCAGACTTTCCTTATGCTTCAAATATATGTCTGAGGTGAAACTTTACAAGAGTGATCCAAAAGGAGACATGATGGGGGATTTGGACGTTGGTGATTTCTTCGTATGGTGTAAAAATCATGAGGAACTTGATGATTGATAGTTACAAGTACCTTGGTAGTTACAACCTTGAATGATATCCTTGATGCTTGCTATTTTTGTGGACTTGCATGCAATACTGTAGTACTTAGTAGTGATACGTTCATTTTTGTTTTTTGACTTAGACACTCCTGGCTGATTTGGTTTTGGTAGTCCCAAATCTGTAATTTTAATTTGGATTTGGTAGTCCCAAATATGTAATCTTAGTAGTGTTGTTTTCTTGTTGAATATATGTATATATATATACTTACCTATGTTTTATAAATTTATAACAACCCTTTTTTAACTCCGCCAATGTAAAGGTTCTTTTTTACATTGCCGGTCCCAAGGCCGGATAAAGGAGGAGGGATGCGGGTATGTTTACCTGTATCAAATTTTGTGTTAAGTTTCATTATATTTTTTTCAATTGTGATATGGTTATCTGGTTCTTATAAATATGCAGCAAACTCAGCAGACTGAAACTCAGCAGGTGCTAGTGTGAAAAAGATTCCTCTTTACAAGGTACATATATTTCTCTAGTTCAGCAGGTTCTGGAGGTTGGTAACTGGTGCTAGATTTTGACAACTTTTTAAGTAGTTGTGATCTACATTTAATCTTCACTATTGTTTTCATATTTTGGGTTTTCTGATTGAAAAACTTAATTTTCAGGTTGTAGCTGTGATGCAGACAAGCTGTTGTGCATGGAACATATGAAGGATTTGCCTTTTCCCATTTCATATTACTTATTGTCTGCAAAAGACGATATTGTTTTACTCCTGGTCATCTATTGTACCAACCAACCAGGTACATGTTTTACTCCTGCAGATCATCTATTGAAGTACTCGGTTATAATTTCTTCATTTAACCTAATTATTTGACTTTTCTACTGCAGATTTTGTGTCAGCTGTTTGTGCTCCTTTGGGATCATCTCCTTATGAAATGCTGGCACTTGACTGTGAGATGGTAAGGTTTAAATAGTCTTTTTGTGACCATGAGTCAATGACTGAAATTTTCCTTCCCGAATATAGTTAATGCTTATTGACTTTATTGGGTCAATACTTAACTGCTTAGCATGTTGCTAAAGACTCCATTAGTGTTCCCTCTCCCTCTAACTGAGTTGCATGATTTAGCATGAGTGACTCCTTTTGATACAACAATGCTATATGCACATGCTTATATAGTTATATTCTATATCATCTAGCATAATTCAATTTTCCGTGTTTGCTTAGCATCTACCTTAGGAGGAAAGCCTTGCCAACTTGCACTCCATGTTTGCTTAGTCTTACATGACTAATCTGGAGTCTTACATGACTAATCTGGAGCAGTTCATGGTCTAGGATGACCTTATAGGGTGCAACCCTCTGGCTGCTCATGGCTTGTTTGAAGGGGCATGTCATGGGTCCTTCGATGCATCAGGAATGCTTTGAGAGTACTCTCATAGTAGTAACTGAGAGTGGGATGTTGGATATGGGTAAGGTCCAGTTTATGGTATCGCTAGGCGGGACGCTATCCAACTTGCGTAAGCCAAAAGCTTACTCGTGCCAGACGTATTCGACTATTTCATATTCTCGTTGGTCGAGTGTGCTTAGTTTGGTTCTTGGAAAACCATGGTCAAGTTCATTAGATCGATAGCCTCCCGTTCGAGTATCATGAGGATTGGAGTGTAGGCCTTGGGGAAGCCTCGGTCTCATGGCTCATCCGTGTTTCTATGTTAGATTCATATCGAGTATGCAGATTACTCGAGCCCTTAAGTCTTCCATTGTTGTATGATGCTTATGCTCAGTGGTTGGTCTGTGACAGAGGTACATGGGGGATAGTTGCTGAAATTCAAGGAAACAATTGCATTGTAAGTGAAAACTCGACACTTCTTATCGGATTGCAATTCAAATGCAAGCAATAATTTTAAAGTCTAGTTTACATTTTCCATAAAATACCATGAGAATCATGGAGTGACTATTATGAAACCTTGTAGTTTGAATTGTAAACTTTTGTGGAGAACTTGTGATTAATTGTGAATTAGTTATTATAGTTTTGTTTCTGTTGCTCATTTCGGTTATTTTCTGGCAGTGTGTTACGGCCATGGGGATGGAACTTACAAGGGTGACACTTGTTGACGTCAAAGGACAGGTACTACATTGTCCTTTTTCTCCAGTCAGTGTTTGTACAAAATTTAGTATGCAAAAATCTCAGAAAGTTGGTATCACAGGACACAATTAGGGACCTAGGGGATTGCAAGGTTATAGATGGATCTGGTTCTGTGTTTACTGTTTAGGATGTTTTGGTTGGCTTTGTGTTTACTGTTTTTAGATGTTTTGGTTGTTTGTTCAAGTCTTTCTGCAAAAATATCGTCTGTTGTCATAGACCCTTCTCGCACATTCCATGTTCATTCAAATCCTTGGAGAATCTCCAGCTGTGAGCTTCCATTTGTGAAACTATCTTTTTTGCTTGGATTGCAACAACGCATACAACAGATTTATGCAGAATATTACTAAGACTGTAGATGCTTATTTTGATCTTCAGCCAAAAATATTTGATGAGGCGGGGACAGTTGGATTGTGGGTTGGGTTTGATAGGTTCAACAATTAAAGCCCATGATCTAAATCTATCCATTTACTGTGGTATTACTGGGCTTTCTTTGGATTTTGGGGCCGACAAACCAAACCTTCTTACTAAGCGCAATCCTTTACATGGGTCACTAGATCTCTGAAGTACAATCCCAGAATCCCAAGGGTTTTGTCAACCAGGTTCAAATTTCTATGGTCAATTATTTGAGATCAGCTCTATCTCAGGGTATCCTATTAGCTATTATAGGGCCTCTGGTCTTTAGAGAATGAAAATGGTCAAGAGAAAGTGTTGGTTTAAGAAAAAAAGGGGAGATAGTGAGAAGAAAAAAATCTCGACAATCTCCTGGGCACTGTGGCTAAAATTTTTATATACAATACTGTAGCCATTACTTCTGTCCAGGCGATAGCGAGTGGAACTGATCTTTTGGATTTTCGATATGAATCTCTGAAACTATTCAGTCTATTCCTATTCGATTTCATATTCTGATAGACATTAACTCATCCACTGTCATCATCTATTTCTGCCTGTGCCGCATTCATGATTCTTGTATGTCTATAGTCAGTTTGAGAAGTATCATGTATTTGTTCAGAGTTTTGAGCCTGGTATTTCTGCTCAAAATGCTTTTGATGGTTAGGTCACTCCTGATTGAACACAGATGTTACTTTTGCACTTTTCTTGTGCACTTTTTTTTCGTTGATAATCCAGCTGGTTCACACTATAACTTGAGAATAAAGTTTGTTTAACTTTTAAGCTATTCAGATGTACATGATCTTTATTGAGCTTCCTCATGTCACAGTTGATATACTCTGGATATAGCTGCACCCAGGGGTGGTTCTGCACACCTTGCATGAGTGATCCAACTCTAAGGTTAGTCATCCTTTGTCTTGAAGCAAATACATTTTGTTGTTTTTATCCCTGAATCTGCTTGTAACTTTTTGCTTTCAGCAAAATATTTGCCTTTATATTTTGAAGTTCAGTCTCTAGTCTCTTGTCATCTGGCATAGTCAGCAACAGACTTACTCATCTATGAAATTAAAGAAAAATAAATAGCATATACAAAGAACACGAGGAAGTAAGAAGGGAAATTGATATAACAATATCATGTGGAAGCTGCAAATATTATTCTTCAAATAAACACATTTTGAGAATACCAACACTGACCCACTTCACCATTTAGAAGCTATTAGTGATTCTTCCATTGTGATTTGCCACTCTGTAATTGGTATCCCATGGAGTCATTTTACACGAGCTCATCACAGGGAGAAAGAGCTGGAGAGCTCCTAATCTTGAGGCATTCCATATTTCAACTGAGGAAGTCTTGTGAACCCAAATTTAAGCTTTAGTGACTGGGTAATGTAGAAAGAGTTCAGTGTCAATCCACATTGCGCACATACATGTTTTTGTCATCTAGGACAACTCCAGCACTGAACCCTGGCATCCTGTGATGACCATCAAAAGAAGCCAGGAACACTCAAGCACTGTTTTTGTCACTATTTTTGCGCACTGCTTTTGATTATGTAAAAAAAGTTACCTTTTTTTGTTTATATGAGTTTTTGAATTATGGGGTTCTGGGTTTTTATTGGTATCTGAAAAATTAGGTGTTATGTAGCTTTTCAATTGATTGCTCACTGTCTTTGTATAATTTGTAGGAGGAGGGCTTGGGTTCTTCATGGGTATGCTTCTTGGGGCATTGGATAATCCTCTGATGCAAAAACAAATGACTGCAAAACAACAATTTGTTCATGAAGCCAAGCAAATGCGAAGAAGGAGCTATAGCTCTGCTAAGACATTTGCAGTGATGGGTTTGATATTTTCAGCTGCTGAATGTGCAATAGAGAAGGTATGAGACAAATCAATTTGTGTTATGGTAATTTTCTTACATTATAACTAGGTGGATTTGTATTGTTGGAAAAATCATAGAGAAATTCTTTTGTTTTAGATGCGAGCGAAACATGATATAACAAATACCACTGTGGGGCTGTGATTTTGCCACATGGCAAGTGTCTGGTTGATCTTAGTAAGGACTGATTTTGCAGGTGTGGGGCTGTGATTTTGCTGCAGCAGCAAAAAAAAATATAATTTTTTTTTCGATTATATTAATTTGCAACGATTTCAAACCCTCGCAACAAACTAGATTTCTTTTTTTTTTTGAATTTTGTTTTGAATGGAAACGGCTTACAACCGTGGTCCTTCATGCTTGCCACGGCTTACAACCGTGGTCCTTCCTGCTTGCCACGGCTTAAAACCGTGGCCTTCATGCTTGCAATGGCTGTGAAACCAAAGAAATTCAAAATAATTGATATATTTTGCCACGGTTCTGGAACGTGGAGCATATAGCTATGCCGGGTAGCCGTGGCTAAATGCAGAAAATAATCAAGCGTCCTCGAACATAAAACCGTTGCTAATAAGTGTTGCCACGATTTATAGCCGTCAAAGGTGATTTGGCGACGCCTCAAATGGCCAGGCCTCTAAGCCGTGACAATAGCTTACCCCCATGGTCCGAAACCGTTGCGAATGGGTATTTTTGGTGTAGTGACAAATTGAGTGCCATAATTGAGCTGGACTTTGAATTGGGTTTGGGCGTTCCAAATTGAGCCATTTGGTGTCCATCAAAGTAACAAATGGGTTAATAACATCTAACACACATCTCTAAATTACGAATGCCCCAGATCTTTAAGATTATCAAAGGTTATCCATCCTCCTCATTCTTCCCCCACCACTTCCTTTCAACAGCCCAACCATCGTCTCTTCCCCCACCCACTTGTAGAGCCACCACCTGCATCCCTCTTCATCGTTCATCTAAAAATACTTTAAACATTACGTCACTCGTTCTCACTTCTTTCACCCAACTTAGCCTTCCCCACCACCACTGGTCCTCCTCCACCGGCCCTTCTCTCCGCCATCACCACTGGACACCTTGATTGAGAAATGGAGATGTAATTTTAGGAGCGTTGCTGGTGAGGTTTCAGAGATTGAGGTGAAGAACTTTCATGATCAGGAGCAAAGGCTTGTTTTGGATTAGTTCAATTGATTGAGGGGTGGGGTTGTTTGGAGAAGATATTAGGATGGCATGGGATGGTTCAATTATAGAGGATGAGGGTTGATATTCACGTAATTATTACATAAAATATATTCAAATTTATATTTGTTAGTGTTTAAAATATTATATTTTATTCTAATTTAAGGATGCAGTAGTCGACGTTAGGAGGTTTGGGGATAGAATCATAAGTATTAAATTAGCTTTAGAACAAGAGATAGTGCATGTTATTAGTGTGTATGCACCCCAGGTGGGTTTGGACGAGGAGACTAAGAAGGACTTTTGGGACTCTTTAGAGGAGTTAGTTCTTGGAATTCCCTCTTTCGATAAGGTTTTCCTAGGCGGGGATTTGAATGGTCATGTCGGTACGGATAGAGTTGGGTATGAGAGGGTACATGGAGGTCAAGGCTTTGGGGATCGAAACACTGCGGGGATTTCTATTCTAGATTTTGCTTTAGCTCAGGATTTTGGGATCGTAAATACTTTTTATATGAAGAGGAAATATCACTTGGTGACCTTTGCGAGTGGGCGTAATAGAAGTCAAATTGATTATTTTCTTTTGAGGAGACCCGATTTAGGTAGGTGTAAAAATTGTAAGGTTATACCAGGGGAGTGTCTGACAAACCAACATAGGCTGTTAGTTCTCGATTTTTGTCTTAAGAGTAGGGGTTGTATTGCTATAGAACAGGTTAGACCGAGAATTAAGTGGTGGACCTTACATGGAGATGTGTGCCAAAGATTTAGAAAGAGGATTTTGGGTGGCCAGTCAGTTTCAGAGGGTTGGGAGAATCTAGAACCAAAGGATAGGATTAGTAGCACGGATCTTTTTGAACATTTGGCAAACCGAATAAGACGATGTGCGAAGGAAGAGTTAGGACAGGCCAAAAGATGAGGTTTCTATGGTAAGGAGACATGGTGGTGGAACGCTGATGTGCAACAAACCATTGCGGAAAAGAAAAGATGTTTTAAGGTGTGGCAAAAAGATAGGTGCTTAGAGTCTTATGAGCTATATAAGCAGGCTAAGAAGTTGAGTAGTAGAGCAGTAGGGGAAGCTAAGAAGAGAGCGTATGATGCTCTTTATAATAGGCTAGGTACGAAGGAAGGGGAGAGGGATATTTTAAAGATAGCTAAAGCTAGAGAACGAAAAACTAGGGACTTGAGTCATGTTAAGTGTGTTAAGCATGAGGATGGAAGAGTTTTAATGCAGGATAATGCTATTTTAGATAGATGGAAGGATTACTTTTGGAACCTACTCAATGGAACACATGTAGGGGAGTTAAACTTGGAGGGGTATGCTTCACAGAAAGGGAGAGATCGCATGTTCCATCGCAGAGTTAGTGCCACAGAGGTGAGAGAAGCTTTAAAAAGAATGAAGAAAGGGAAAGCCGTTGGACCGGATGATATACCAATTGAAGCATGAAAATGTCTGGGAGACGTTGGGATTCAATGGCTAACTAAGCTCTTTAATAGGATTTTGGAAACTAGAAAAATGCCAGATTCATAGAGGCATAGCATTGTAGTACCAATTTATAAGAACAAAGGGGATATCCAGAATTGCTCGAACTATAAAGGGATAAAGCTTATGAGTCATACGATGAAACTTTGGGAGAGGGTTATAGAACAAAGACTTAGGAGTTTAACTACGGTTTCAAAAAATCAATTTGGATTTATGCCGGGTAGGTCTACTACGGAGGCCATCTTCCTGCTTAGGCAAACTATAGAAAAATATCGAGAGGCACATAAGAGTTTGCACATGGTTTTTATTGATCTGGAGAAAGCATATGTTAGGGTCCCCAGGGAGTTAATTTGGTGGGTGCTTGAAATGAAGAAAGTGTCTCAATGTTATGTCGATATCATTAAGGATATGTACGAAGGGGCTGTAAGAAGTGTTCGCGCAGTAGGTGGGATGTCTAGTGAATTTTCAGTGTCAGTAGGATTACATCAAGGGTCGGCGTTAAGTCCATATCTCTTTGCTTTGGTCATGGATGAGTTGACAAGACATTTGCAAGAAGATGTACCTTGATCCATGTTATTTGCAGATGATATTGTCTTAATTGATGAGACTAGTGCAGGTTTAGGTCAGAAATTAGATAGGTGGCGGGAGGCTTTAGAGAGTAAAGGTTTTAGAATTAGCCGTTCGAAAACGGAGTATCTAGTGTGCAACTTTGGTTGTGAACCACGAGGGAGAAGTAATGCAATTGAGATCGAAGGTATAGAGGTCCCAGAGTGTGAGGCTTTTCGATATCTAGGATCTATAATTCAAAAGAATGGGGCTATTGGAGAAGATTTAGACCATAGGATAAAAGCTAGTTGATTGAAATGGAGAATGGCGTCAGGAGTATTATGCGATAGAAGGATGTCTGCAAGGCTAAAAGGGAAATGCTATAAGACAATTGTTCGACCAGCCATGCTATACGGTTCAGAATGTTGGGCTACTATGGGACAACATACACATAGGATGGCAGTAGCAGAAATGCGTATGTTAAGGTGGATGTGTGGTAAAACTCGTAAGGATAAAATTAGAAATGAAAGAATTAGGAGATACTTAGGTGTAGCGCCCATAGAGGACAAAATTAGAGAAAGACGTTTAACTTGGTTTGGTCATATGCGGAGGAGACCAAACACGGCGCCAATTAGAAAATGTTTAGATTGGCAAGTTAATGGAGGGTGTAGACGGAGGGGACGACCGTTGAAAACTTGGATGAAGACGGTGAATGAAGATATCATTGAGCTTGGATTAGACGAGGAAATGTGGGAAGATCGCATTGCTTGGAGAACCAAAATCCATGTAGCCGACCCCAAAAATCTCGGGACTGGGCTTTGATGATGATGATTCTAATTATTTCATTTTCATGTTTTGTAGGAATTGGAGTTTAAACGATGAAATTGCGTTAACGCATCGTGTTTGAAAGAACAAGTCCAAAATGACAGTTTCGGTGAATTTGAAAGGTGCTACAACAATAGAAACTTATTTTCAAACCCATGTAAATCAAACCTAATACCTAAACCCAAGTCTGACCAAAATCTATTTATTCTCTGGCAGCCACCATCCTCTTCTCCATTGCATATTCGATCTTCGATATTTCTCGCTCGCTTGAGAGATCACCATCTTAGCCAATTCCATATCGCCTCCATAAAAAAAATCACTCTCTCTTTGATCACATCCATTATGAGCCTGCCCTTTTTTTCTCTCTTTTTCCAGCCACCAAAGAACCAAACTACCTCGTCTCCAACTCGCTGCCATTACGCAGAGCAGTTATCATCCCTTTGCCAACGAATCACCATCTTGTCCTCTGCTCTTCTCCATCTTGTCCTCTGCTATTATCCATCTCATTTTGCTATCTCTTCTTCTTCCTCCTTCCAGTCAGCTACTACTAACAGACACAACATCATTAGCCCTTCCCTTCCTCTCCCCATTGCCTCTCTCGACAGTAGCTCGCAACCAACAGAGATCATTCAACAGCTTCTTTCCCTGCTCCACATCGTCGCCATCACTCACAGCCACTTCATCACCATCAATAAACAGAGCCACTTTTCCCTGTTCTTCTTCTTCTTCTCGCCTGAATCCACCTAGTCATTGTCATCATTTGTTCTTCTTCTTCCTCACATCACAGACCAACAACCATCACGATCCAGCCCTTCAAGCTTCTCTCTTCCTCCATCGCGATCTCTCCGAACACCACCGCTATCATCCACCTCGTCAACTCCGTCCCTCATTCCTCATCCACCCCCTCTCTCCCTCGTCTTCACTGTCGCAGCAAGAACGCTGCAAAACAGAGCAGCAGTTCGTGGTAGAAGGAGCGAAATTTAAATCTATTCATCTCGTTATTTGCACTCGTGCCTTATTTTGTACCACCAGAGAGCACTACGTGAGGAGTTGATGGATTTCGCCCAGCTACCGTTGCGACCACCTCTACCATGATCTTCTAAATCATCCGCTAAGGCGTAGATGATTCCTCAGGCTTAGTGGAGTTTTATCTTGATTTTTATTGTTTTCTGATACATTGTATGATTTGACATTGAGTTGATTTGTGAACAAACCATATTACTTTCACCGTGTATGTCATGCATCCATGGTAGTTAGAATTATTTTATGTTTTTGTTTAAGCATGTTTGATTCGTATAAGTTAAACTTGTGATTAATTGTGTTCTAAACAAATAATTAATGCTAGGGATTTGCATATTTGCTAAAATCAATCAATTACATTACTAGTTAAACCTGTGATTAATTGTGTCTTAAACAGACAGTAATGTTAGGGATTTCCATCTTTACTAAATCAATTCACTATATTGCTAGGAGACAATAATAGACATTAGTACAATTTTATTAATTTGATAGATGATTTGAAAGTCATAACATCTATCTCTTTGATTTTCAAACTCATTTTTCAGTTTTGTTTTTCTACTTTCCATTAGCTCAAGAATTTCTTATTGATGTAACACTCAATTCAAATTGGTTTAAATAGATTGCAGTTTTTTATTGTGTCTTCAATCCTTGTAGGATCAACCTGTATTTTTCATTGTCCACTAGTTAAGCAAACATGCACTTGTGGTATAACAATCAGGTCAAATTGGCCTATTAATTTAGGCTGGTAAATTAGCCTATATTTTGCAAGTCTTCGAGCAAAACAAAAATAAATTCCTAACCCACTTTTGCAGGAATCATTGGTTACGCTTACCTTAATGTGCAACAAGGCTTTGAACCCCTAAATTACCTCTAGTGGATGAGTTATAATCTCGTGAGGGTTTCAAGAGATGTTACCAACAAACATTACTGACTCAATAAATTTAAAAAACATGGTCACTCTTATTTATTTTCCTCAGAGTAATCATCTAATTGGCAAAATTTTATGAAAACAACTAACAGTGACACAATAGTATATCAACAAATTTTGAAAACAATTTTATAATATCCAAAAGTTAAATAAATTTCATCAATATTCTCAACTTGAAGTGTGTGTCTGCATAGCCTCATCAACATAACTCTCTATTTCACAGTAGAGACACGACTAGATAACCTTCAAAAAATGGCAACGACTACCTCGCACCACCAATTCCTCTCTCTCACACCAATCTACTCTCCCACACCACCATACTTTCTCACACCACCTATATAAACCAAAACCCAACATTTTCAACTTTTACTCCCTCCCTCCATTCAAATCGAGAATTCCTCCCTCTTCCACTACGGTTCCTCCCTCTCGCAATTCAAATTCCTTCCAAATCTCTCTCCCCACACTAAAATCCCTTGGAAATCTCCTTCATCTCCCTCGAAAATCTCTCAAAAACCCTTTCAAAATCGAAACCCTTAAACCCTCAAAGTCTCCAAAACCTAAAAGCTGAAAAACAGTTTGTTTGGTTCGAAAATTTCTTGCAAAACGATTCTTTCTTGCACTCAAACTCTTCGGTAAGTGAGTTTATTTTTTGGGTTTAAGATTTTTGTTTGGATTCTATGTGAAGCATCCATTGTTTGCTTTTGTGTATTTATTTCCTTGTTTAAAGTAGAATTCTTTATGTTTTTTCTGCAATAATGTTGAGGTATATAATGTTAGTGTTTTTCTAGGGCTCCAAATTGATATTTTTCTTATTAGAATGTAGAGAAATGAGATATATATTGTTGTTTACATCCAAATTGGCCATAGTATTGCTTTAAAATCAATAGAATATTATACAAAAAATTGTATTGAAGTATTTGTTTCCTTTTATTTGAAAGTTTATCATGTCTTTTGTTGGTGGGGATGATGGAGGTGATAGAGGTAGAAGACGACTCATGACAGTGTTTGCTCGAAAACAGAGAACAGAAAATGGCAAAGAAGTGGTAGAAGAACAAAAAAAGTTAAGAAAGGAACAAAATATTGACAAAGAAGTAAGGAGGAAGATGAGAGAGGAGCAAATGAGGATTCAAATAGATCTTCAGGAAGCATACATATGAGTAGTTGTATTGAAAATTCAAGTGCAATCACAAGGGAAAGGAGGTTCGAGTGGTGCGGGTGTTGGACATCAAGATGAGGAGTTAGAAGAGGAAGGAAGAGGAAGCATGTGATGAAGAGGAAGCAGGAGAAAAAGAGGAAGCAATGGAACAAAGTAATGAAAAGGAAGAATCTAGACGAGATTCTTATCCCAGTGGTCCTGTGGATTGTTCGACATTAGTCGATTACCATGTCCATATTTATCGTGCCATTTGGGATAGTGAGCCAGTAAGTCAATATTTTTGGTTGGTTAAATTATATAAGCACGTTATTTATATATATTTGGACATTGAACTACTTAATGTATATGTTTCTTGTATTTAGGTACGAGGCACATTGCGGTGTCGACATCAATATAGGAACTTCATCGATTGGGATTTGAAAAAAGAGTCGAGGGATGTAAAGAGAATAGTCTACAATATTGGTCTGTATCTCTTGGTTAAATATCATAGGGTACGTCCTGATAATGTGACAATTTGTGCTTTTGCGGAGCACTGGCAACCTGAGACCAACACTTTCCACCTACCTTTTGGAAAGATGACCATCACCCTGGACGATGTCTATCGTATAACTCATTTGCTGATTCTTGGTAAGTCGGTTAGAACGCCGACTACAGTGACGATAGATGAGTGTGTTGCATTATTGGTGGATGGTTTGGAGATTGAAAGTAAAGAAGCAAAGGCCCATGTCAAGAAGCATGGGCAAATATGTGGAAATGAGGTTTATTCAGGACCACTGTTGTAGATAAGCCACGGACGCTGATTCTCTTGAAAGAAAACAACAAGTGTGTAGGGGTTACTTGTTGTTTCTTCTGGGTATGACTCTATTTTCCAATAAAAGTGGAACAAGGGTTCATATTGAATATTTGAAGATGTTGATGGAAGTGGCTAATGTTAACAAGTATGCCTGGGGTGTAGCATGTTTGGTACACTTGTTTCGTCAGTTGGGCAGTGCTAGTAGAAAGGGAACGGGGCAAATTGCTGGATATTTGCCTATTTTAGAGGTATGTTTCGAAAACAAAAAAATTTAGTTACCCTCATAATATATAATAATTTCATAATCTTTGTTTATGTTGTTTTCTTTTATAGGCAAGGATATATGATCACTTTAGACTATGGGGTAATGCAAAATAGTCGTGGGATGCTAGACTCCCCACCATAGCTAAGTGGAAACCCCCACAAATTATAGGGTGTTTGGCCGAACAAATCATCACTCTTAGGGAGCTTTTCGATGATTTATCTCCTGAAGAGGTAAAAATGCATCTTTAAGATAAATAATATTTTTGTATGTGTCATATATTAATAACCCAATTATTGTAATTCGCAGGTACTTTGGGACCCTTATGTGGAGTCCAAGAGAAACTCTCGCCTTCATGGTTCATGAGATGTCTGTTGTGCCTCGATATAGAAGAACCCTATCACCGTGATAGAGTTATGAGACAAATGGGAAATGTACAATTCATTCCAGTCCATCCAATCCAAGCCAAAGGGAAGAATAGAGTTCGATCCGGTAAACACTATTTCGTCCAATATGAGGTGTTGGCTTCGTTCGCTCAAAGGTGGCAGTATAGTGTCATGCCACCTAACCAACAAGGTGCCAATGTGAAGCAGCCATGGGACAGTGCGGTGGATTACTTGGTCAACGCCTCCATTGAAGAAGGGGCGAACATCGACAAGTTAATTTTGCTTAGCCGGCAAAATAGAATACGGGATTTGCTAGGTGAAATGTCTACGCCCGTTACCGTGGAACAAGCGAAAGAAGAGCTTGACGTTCGTACTAGTGTTGACAGTAGTGAAATTGGTGGTGGAGGAAGTGAGCATCGAACCAAGTCGAGGCAAGAACCAAGATTCTATGTTCGGAGGCGATAAACATTTTGTTTTGTTTGGTAATTTTGTTCTATTCAAGGATTCTATGTATTCATGGTGGTGGAGGAATTTTGTAAACTAAATATTTTTATTTTTATTCAAAGCTTGTTACTTAATTTTTCTATTCAAAGCTTGTTACTTCTCAAACTGCAACACTCAAGTACCCCAATCAAACACTCAATCAAACAAGTACCATATGAATTTCCTACAAGTACCATATGTCACTTCTGGATTTTAAACTTTGGAACATGAAAAATTTCCAGCTATATTCTTCTGGTGGCAGAAAGAAAGAAAAGCGTTCAAGAGGCTGTATTTTTTGTTGAATATTTACACCAAACAAAAGTGTCCCTTAAAAATTAGGAGGGTCCCCAATTTCATTATTTTGATTAAAAAAAAAATCGAGTTGTAATTTTTTTTTATCACAAAAATGTATAACTGGTGAATAAAAAGGTAAAAGAAGAAGAAGCATAAGAAAATCATGAAACCCATCAAGAGTTTGATAAATCAAGGACATGATTTATCTAGGCTATTTTCCTAAGTTTAAAACCAAGTTTAAGAACAAAATTTCAAAAACATTTGCAGGATTTTGTATTGTTCGCAATGGACAATGCAAACTAACTGGGATACATCACATTTGGGACTGCGAATAGAACATTTTTTTTTAAATTTTGTACTGTTCGCATTTGGCACCATGCAGAAATCATGTTTAGTTGCATTACGTGCTGCGAAACTTCCTAGTTTGGTCGTAGTGTGTGCTGCGAACTATCATGGTTTGGTCGCAGTGCCTGTTGCAAACCCAACTTTGGTTTTCAAATTTTTTTGCTGTTCGCATTTTGCACGGCGTAAAACCCAGAATTAGTCGCACCATATGCTGCGAAACATCTTGGTTTCCTCGCAATGGCTGTGCGACATATCCAGGCTTGGTCGTAGTGCCTGCTGCAAACACAAATTTTGTTTTCAAATTTTTTTACTGTTCGCATTCTGGGCTGCGAGGAATCCAACATGCTGCGCAGTGGGGGCTACAAAGTATACCAACTTTTTCGCATCTGTCTTGCGAGTTTTTTTATTTTTTGCGCATTCCGTAGTGTGAATGGTAAAAAATCTGAAAAAAGTTTTGTCCTTTCTGCCGTGGCCAATGCAAGAATAGTGGGTTTGGTCACATTGTCCACTGCGGACAGACCCTAAAACCCTGCAATTTTTTTGATAACAGAAAATTTCGAAGTTTATCAAAGTAATTCAATTTTAAACTTAGTTTTCTAATGTTTTTGACCTAAAACCTCGATGTGAAAGTTCCATGGGCTTAGATTGAGCTTACTTGTCGCATGTGTTTACGGTCATGTCCACCTTTTTTATCTGATTTTTTTTACTGATTTCGCAAAGTCGCATTATCGCATCATACATAAAAATAATGTCAAACTAATATGAGTGAAATTTTGTGTAATATATTAACAAATTCTTGAAACATACAAGTCTTCCGTTGACAAAAAATAACGGTGACTAGTCTAACAAAACAATGCTTCGATTTTCATTTACATTTGTCATTTACAGCTTTTCATAACAACATTGGTTAGCAATATACAATATGTGCATCATTCTATGGTCACCACCTGAGTCGACTTCTTCGCGTTCTTCTTATTCTTCTCATTAAACTTGTTCAGCATCGTCGCACCAATACCAAGCTGGACCTCGAAACTACTCTTCAACAAACGGGCCAAAGGAAACATTTGACACGGCCAGGTTGGTACTAGAGGGGGCAATGGCGGGTTCGGTTGTATACGAAGGACGATATAGTGACTGCTCTTAGCCAAGTGTGTCATGAAACATACGCGTCCTGAGTCAAAATGTGGTGCTGGGTAAACATTGGGAAAACAAGTCGTGCTTTGGTTCCCATAACAAACAAAGACGCACTAGTAACGGGTCGCTGCAAGCTCTAACATGTCGGGATCCATAAACTAACTTTTCCTATCTATCTGCACCTAGTTTTTTAGAATTACCAAAGCGTCCTTCACAACCTTTACCCCTTTCTCATGCCACATTGCAAGCCACAACGTTGCATTACACTCAAGCTCCATCAATAGCTCTTTCTGCACTTGTTTCCAACCGTTTTCATCATCATACTAAAGGAACTTGGCAATGCATCGGAAGCCATAGTTTCCGTCACCTGGGACGTTGACAACGTCATAAACGTAATTCAGTATCCAAGACGGAATCTGCCGCATCAATCTATTGTTATGAACTATCGGCTTCTCCTTTTTTATTGACACTTTCTTACTCTCGCCTTTCAATTCTTCTTTTGTCATGGCATATTTGTGACCCAAGGGATCCCTTTTAGTGGACTTCTCATGCTTAGCCAACTTCTTCTTTTTTGGTCTCCCCTTTCCAACCAAAAGTGCTAATGGTTCAACCATGACACTGTCACCCGGAGAAGTCAACTCGATAAGCTTCCTTGTCATGACCAACTTTTGATCAAGACTTGACTCATTGAACCTATTCATAAGTGCGTCGAACACTGGGTCTATAATTACATCGCCACATTCACGAATAGGTATTGTGCTAAACTACAACCAATACTTGTTTACGGTGCGTACTGGAATTTGCCCTGTGGGAGTTAGATAACCTATAAGTTCATGAGCGCAAGGTAATCCATGCGTTGTTTGAAGCACACAACCACACTTTACAGGGTCAGCCCCCACACTTTCACACCTCGAAATTTTTGCATTTATCAAATCAATTGTTCTGCATGCCACCGATCCATGAAGTAAGGAAAATAGAGTGAAGTTATAATCAACCTTCACATTCGTCAGACTATACTGGAATGACGACTCTATCTCAATCAGTTGGAGTTCGATTATTTCATGTATCTTTATCCAGCCATTAAGGAATGTTCCTTGGGATTTTCCAACGAGTTCTTCAACTTCGAGGGTGCACCTTCAACTCGACCCATTGTGCGTTGTCCAAAATGCATAAATTTATTCGTCCATGCATAGACAAAGTACTCCTTATGGGGATACCAAACTGTCTTGAGATATTCCAAACACTTAGGGTATTTTTCCCATCTTCTATCAAACTCAACTGTGGCCTTGTTCCATTTATCTTCTGAACTTGATCTATACAATTTTGAAAATGAATCTATAAAGTAGGCCCACCGGTCATTGTCCTCAAAGTGCCTTTTACAATTTTCTCGACATTTGTATTGATCTGCCATGTGCACAATAATCTCATTGCCTTGGGAAAAACTCGTTCAATAGCCTTGATCAAAGCCAGTTCTCTATCAGTCACAAACACGCATGGCAGGTTGTCTAGCTCAAAAATTCCTGCAAGCTTCTCCAATGCCCAAGCATAAGACTCTTCCTTCTCTGAACACATGAAACAAAATGCAACGTTGAAGGTCCCCAATCGACGTCACACCAACAATCTCAAACAGCAGCATCCTATAACGGTTAGTTTTATACGTGCAATCCATAAACATTACTTGTGGAAAACACTTTGCCAACTTAATAAATTTAGGATGCGCCCAAAAAATGTTTGTGATTTTATTCCCCTGATCAACAGAATGTCACTCTATGTAATTGTTCTCCCTCAACAACTCTAGAGTATGTTGCAAAGCCGTCCTACCTATTAGCTCCAATACCTTTAGCCGACACATTAGATTGTAAATATGCTTCAGAGTCAAGGTATTATTTGATGACCTCTTTTTTAGCCGAGAGAAGATATACTAAAAGCTCACACCGGCCTTCGCCATATTCTTCACATAAATAATCTCCTCTACGTTCAATTTTCCTGCAAACGAATGACCAACAAGTGACTCTGATTGAGGATGATTGTGGGTTCCACATCTCACTTGCAATCTCCAATGGTCATTCTCCAGTGGGACCCCTCTCAACTCAAATTTGCACCCACACTTCTTTGTATTGTTGGATCAAATATGATTCTTTGACCTTTTATCAGGTTTTCCTCCCCTTTCACAACCAAAATGGACTCTTCCCTTCCTTCTTTGATTAGCCAATTTCGATTTAGTGATAGTAATGACCATGTTATTATCCCTACCGATCCCTTGGACCCAGCTTATCAGTGCAAACCCTCATGAAAATACCTAAAAAAAAATTTATAACTTGTTAATAGCAACATATTTATAACAATGAAAAATGGTGAAAACGAAAATAAGTAAAAACTTACATACCTCGGTCGTAATAAATAAATGACTATCATCGACTAGTAGTACCAATAATCTTTCTTCATTGTTATTGTCAACATTATCATCAACTTTCTGCATAATGATTCAATTTATAATTAGTTTCATAACAACATTATCATCAAATTTTAATTTACTTAACAATAAAATGGTGGTTACCTCTAAATGGTTCGTCTTTGGGCTTTCAAGATCATTAAAAGGCATATTCATATCTATTATTTCCATTATAAATGTCTATGCACCAATGCATCATACAATAATCAATCACTTATTTTGAAAAAATACAAAATAAATAAAATTTACATGCAAATTAAATGAAATTTTTTTTGGCAAATTACCTCCATTGAAAAGGAATGTCCTTGCTCTTTAGATTGATCTTCTTCTTCACCCTCATGAAAACCCTTAGAATCTTCATTTCTAACATCATCAACTCCACTAAACCTTTTCATTTTCATCTAATAAAGTGAATAAGTCTTCCAATGTGAACTTTAGTGAAATGCAAAGGAAGGGGGAAAGATAGGAAATAGGAAGACGAAGAGGACGAGAGAGGGAAGAGGAACACGATTTTAGGGCCAATGCTAAAAGGAAGAGATAGGGAAGAGGAGGAGGATACAACCTTGCGAATATGAGAAATTGGTTGCAGAGTGTGGGACAAACCGCAGCAGGGAGTGTGAAGATTGAAGGAGGGAGAGAGCCGTTTGAGTGCGATTTTTTCATTTGAGCCGTTTGAGTTTCTAAGGTATTTATTGGTGGTGTGAGAAAGTTAAAAAAAATAATTGCTTTGTTGGTGTGAGAGAGAGGAGTTGGTGGTGCGAGGTAGTCATTGCCTTAGAAAATATGCTTCGACTACAAATCTCTCGTGTCATTCAGAAATAAATCACTCAGAGATTGAGTATTTATCACTAAGTTTGCATGTGAGGAAAAAAATTAAATTATGGAAACACAAACATCTCACATATACCTCCCTCGTATCAATATCTTTAGGCCTAAGTCCATTCGGTGGGACCCAATCGAAGCAATGGAAGAGCCTAGCAAGAGGCATCAACACAAAGACCACTCCAACCAAGCAGGCCCCCCAAAAATTCCTCTTCCTTGCACTGAATGACAAAATCCTTAAATCAACCTTGTGACAGATCTCAACTCGGCCGCCGTCGGCCAAGATGTGTCGCTCCGACCGATACTCGTTGACATTGTCCCGGATACGCGTGTTCCTCCTGAGTGCATGCATGTTGATGAACACACGAGTCTTGGTGGGAATGTACAAGCCGAGCAGTTGAGTCAGACGAGTCGACTCGCGTGGGATGAGAAAGGAGCTTGCCGGGTGCATTTGGAAAGTTTCCCGGATGACACATCGGAGGTAGTTGAGGTGGACCAGGTTGGACTCGGAGACCATGCGCTCGGTGCCGACGAACGAGTCGAGTTCTTTTTGTATCTTCTGCATGACTCGTTGATGCTTGATCACCTCGGCCATGGCCCACTCACTGGTCACGGAGGAAGTGTCTGTTGTTGTAGCTATCATGTCCTGCCAAATTCTAAAACCATTACTTTGTGCCATACTTTGATCAAACAATGTAAGTAATCAAACAATCTTTGCCAAAATTCCCCAATTACACTCTTATCTGTAGCTATCATGTCCTGCCAAATTATAAAACCATTAGTTTGTGCCATACTTTGATCAAACAATGTAAGTAATCAAAAAATCTTTGCCAAAATTCCCCAATTACACTCTTATCTAATTAAGTAGAACATCATTCCTTTGACCAAACAAGCAACGGATGAGCGCTCTGCCTAAACGCCTTTACCTTCTAAAAGGTGCGCGTTACCGTTATTTTCTAAAAAGAGTTTCTTGGTAGATGAGCTTCTAGCGTGAAAGCCATTTAACGATAGTTATACAAGACAAGGTCGTTTAGGAATCTCTACAAAAGATAGCTTTAAGAAGCTCGATTTAACAACTAAAATTGCCATAAATTGCGATGAACTCATCAGATGAACTACTACAGAAAAGAAGACCAATTCGACCGAAGATAACTTTAAGAGTAATCATGAAAAATATATTTTTCAAAGAATGAAATGAATTACTATTGAGAAATCTTTGATCAAACATTATAGTTCTTGTCTATTCAGGGGTCTTTGGAGATGATTACTTTGTGGGGCATTTCAAGTGAAGAGGTGAGATTTGGGAAGGGGTTTGGAGAAGAAGGTGGTGTGTGGTAGAGAAGGGGGAGGCTGTTTGGACAAACGAAGGTGAAAGGGGGGGGGGGGGGGGTGAAACTGCAAGGAGGTGAGGTAGTGAGGAGGACAAAGAGGGTGGTGGTGGTTCCAGAAAGGGGAGAGATGTTTCACAAACCAAAATAATCAAGCCTTGTAACTCTAATGGAACTCTCATTTCCTTTGATACAGACTCTTTGAATCTCAATCTCTCTAAAATAGTTCTTTTACCAGGAAACAATAACTTGTTCCTCATCTTTTCCACCATTTCCAGCTTTTCATTAGTTCATCTTACATTTGATCCATTTGGGTCTCCTCAGTTTGTGTTTATTAAATCAAATGGTATTTCATCTGATTTCTTGTTACCCATTTTGATTTGATTTCTGCTTACCCATATTAATTTGGGATCAATTGTTTTCACTCTATTCAAAGCTTTCAAGCTATTGCCGCCCGCCTCCTCTTAAATTCTGTATAAAACAGGCAAAAACATGTAATAAATGGAAATTTTAGGGGATGTCTAAAAACACAGAATATTGACGCAGTTACATAGACACTATTCCTGCTACAATGAAAATGAAATCTCTTTACAAAAGTAGATTCAATAACTTCAAACTAATTATAAAATATGTATTTGCCCAACTTTTTAATATATCAAATTTTTTTCCACATCGATGTTGTTTAATTATCTTAAACTATTTTTTGACAATACTTATCGTATTCCATCTTTTAAATTTAATTTCTTTCCAGTCAGCCAATTCACCAAATCCAACACATACTCGATAGGTAGATGCTTTGTATCACCAACATGTCCAAATTTGTGACACCACCACCCCAAATGTAACACCACCGTTAAATAGGGAAGTCATTTTTTTTCTTCGCTTTTCTTCCACCCTCTGCTATCTGTACTTCTATGCTATAGAGCATCATTTGTTGCTCTCTTATCTTTTTCTCGGCAAATTTTTTTTTTGCAATCTCATCAACGAGTTTAGGAGGATCGTCAAGAAGCTTGGGACGATTCAAGCATTAGACGAGATATAGGAAGGTGAGGATCCACCCGTTTTCTGCTTCTCCACCACCCTCTATCGCCGTTGTTTCGACCCCATCTCAGACCCCTCACCCATCTCTCCAATAGCATAGCAAAATGGGTCTCGCCTACCAGTCTCGTAGATTTGACGAGGCATTATTTTTCAATTTTACAGATTATGGCTGCAAGATTGACACGCTATCTCACAATCACGACCTATTAGATTTGAAAAAATAACTGGGACTTGCTCAAATGGGCGAGAATGGAACCGAATCTTGCAGTCTAAAATTGCAAAAACTTGGTTCCATTCTAGCCGATTTGGGCGAGGCCATTTTTTCAATCACACAATAATAGGCTACGAGATTGGTTGGTTGTCATAGAGAGAGAGATGTGAAGAGGGGTTGGTGAATTGTTTTTGTTGTTGCTGCTGGCTGTTGTTGTTATTGTTGTGACTTAGTTGTTGATGATGATGATGTTTTTGTTGTTGTTGTTGGTATTGCAGTTGAAAGGCAGGCGGAAAAGAATGAAGGGATCGTAGAGATGATGGATAAGAGAGAATGAGTTGTAGGCGGAATAATGAAAGTGCAGTGGTAACTCTAAAGTACCATTCATGCCTTAAGATATGATGAACAAGACTAAAATGTGAATAGTTTCTTTTTAAAATTCATTTTTCTTTAAAAACTTTTACGGAAGAATGCAAAGGTTACTAGGCTATTTGAACATTTTTTTATAAACAACATGTTCAATATAATATCTTATACCATAGCACCAATAAAAAACTCAAAGATATGTAAAAAGAATGAAATGATTCACCTCTTGGTCTCACAAATCTTGGAATTTAAAACACGATTATGAGAAAATATTTTTGCAAAATAGATCCAAGACTTGATACAAATCAAACGCGTTAAACTTTGATTTTTAAAAACAATACAACTTAAACATGCAAGATGAGATATCAAAGACAATAAGGTAAACAAGCAAGCAAAGTATGTACAAAGAGGGAGAATACAATACCACACATAAATATAACGAGGTTCACCTAAGCCTTGGCACCGATCAGTTACTTCCTTGGTGGAAAGCTCGCAAGCTTCAAGCTTATATTATTTTGATTAAAAGAGAACTATACTCTTAAATAACGTTCAACAACCTTTCAATGTCTAATCATTGAGCTCCTCTAAAACTTACCTACACAAACTAAGTATTCTGCTCAGTTAGTCTTATGAATGGGTGGTGGTCACGTGGGATGCACCACAATCAAGTCTTACAGGCATGTGCTGGGGATTTCAGAGGAACCACTTGGTCTAAGGTTCGATCTCCGCAAGACTTATCATATAGCCAAGGCTCACACATTGTGACACAACCAAGAGTTACCACCCACTTGAGGTTCACCTGTGACACTTACTAATACGAATCCACAGATTCAAGAACCCACACGAGGTTGGCTGAGTTTAGGAAAGCTAACACTCAAAGTGGTTTTTCCACACATGTATTTCAAATAGACGGATGAAAGAAAGTTTAAGCTTGGTTTTTCTTACTTCTTTATAGAGTAAAAGTGAGGTTCACCCTTATAAGTATGAAGGTTTGGGGTTACAAAATAAGGTTTCTCTTGAGGGCCTTTAGATCTCAAACAAAGAAGTTGTTTGGTATATGTTAAGCTTTCAACTTGAGCCATATAGCTCTCTTCTTTCTTTTGAAGCAACTCAAAGATGACACGGAGAAATGAACAAATTTCCTCTTGAACATTGGGGAGATATTTAATATTCTTCTTGTTGGATCTGCTACTCTTTAACAACTCTAACAAGTTTTTCTTGATCTCTCAAAGTTGATAAAGGCAAATGAGGATGCAACTATTTATAGACTGATCTTGGAAGGGTGAAGTCGACTTCACAGTCCTCGTATCTTCTTTTTAGAACGAATAGTTTCAGAATGACTATTTGCTTTATGAGAATGGTCGCGTTTTAACAGTGACACTTCATGAGCGAAGTCGACTTTGCTCTATCCAGACAACTTTTTTAAAACAAAAACTTTCTCTTAGTCACATGTCATTGTAGTTGATATAGAAAACTCCTTTAAGCGCATGGGCATGTCTAAGTGATGGAATATTCAAGAGAATATTCATTCTCCTGTGAGATGATGACCCAAATTTAAACTTTGAATTTTGGTTCCTACACATTTTTGCCTCCAAATAGCTTTGACACTTCATTTGAAATTTGGTCAATCATAGGCTATTTTTGCCTTAGTAATCAAATGCCACTTGGCACGATTTACCTTTTTGGAATTTAACCATCTTTGACTTATTTTCTTGTAGCTTTAATCATTGGTTGACCGGTCTTCATATCTTTAATTCAGTCTCTTTAATTAATTTCGTCTTTGGTTGACTTTGACTTTGATTGACACATGACTTGATTTCTTCTCTTTGCATTGTCGCATTTGTTTGAGTTTTGACGCTCGCATTTGAATAACCTAATGACTTGAGGAAACTTGATCGAATTAAGTTTCAAGCATTGATGTTACTTAGTTCATTGTTAGATAAGTGAGGGACTTTAGTTATGTCTCTAAGTAACTCTGCCCCAGATTGTGTTATGATAGTGAACCTTATAACAAGAAGTTTGTTGAAGAAGAAGTGAGAAGAAAATCTAATGGGCTCAGAGAGGTCCTTGCAATAAAGTAAGTCCTCCATCTTTGCTTTTCCAAACAATCCAATTGTTTCCATTGGAACTTACCATTCGACTATTATTTTGTTCCATGGTTTGCACACAATTAATCTAACCTTGCTTTGATACCACTCGTTGGGTATAACAATCCCAAATCTTATATGCAAATAACAAAAATAATACATGCAAGCAAATGAAGTAAAACAAATGACATCGAAATTTGTTAATAAGGAAACTCTCCAATGTGAAGAGAAAAACCTCGAGACCTAGTACAAACAAAAACACACTATGACTTCAATAATGAGATTACAACCTCCTTAACCAATTAGAGTTTCACCAATCCTCAAGAGAACTAACAATCTCTTGATTTGCTAATTTTTTAACTACTAATAGGTAGAATACAATCAACAATTTGATAAAATCAATTGTTGCCACACTAGAGTTGAAGAACCCTAGAAAATCATTGGAGGAGAGAAATTTGAAGTTGTGGTTGAATCTTCACTAGCAAAAAGGAACCTTGTCTTCACCATCTTCTTCTCCAACCACAAACGAGAGAGCTCACAAACCCCCAACCATTCCCTCAAACCCAACCCACAAAGAGATATAAACAAAGAGAAACCTTTCTCCTTTATTCTTTTTCCTAGAACCAAAAACACTATCTGTTTGGAGGTTTTAATTCATCCATCTTCCTTATTTCAAGTTGGTCCCTAATTGTATGGCCAATTAGAAATAAGTCCTCCACATGAGAGGAAACCCAACAACTTTCAATTCATGAAGTTTACAAGTCTAATTAGCACAATGCTTCTTCTCAGAACCATATTTTTTTTTGTAAATTATGCAACAAGTAACACACAATCACAGAAACATCAAAGTGCAAAATTTACACTGTAACTCAGAAAGCCATAACCTAGAAAAAACCAGAAATCCTACCTCATACATCGACTAGTCTAACATCATTTCAATACTTTTATCCAGCACCAAGAATCCACACAACAGCTTGATCTAATCTCATTTTTCACTTAGACAAACTTTTTTTGGCTTTCAATGCCTCAATTCCTTCGAGAATCCATGAAACCCTGATCAAAACGTCAACAAATCAATAAAACCTTATCTTTCTTAACTCGGGAAAAAATAACAGAGCTTTTTTCTTGCTTTGGATCCGAAACGCAATCATATTTTCAGGAGAAAGAGATCGAAGGAGGTCTTAGTTGAGTCACCTTGAGAGATGACAATATAGAGAGCTTGAAAATGCGTAGTCATGATAAAAGCGATTTTATAGAGAGAGGTGATGATGGGTTTGCTTTCAACCTTCCTCTTTTTGCACTTAGTTGGTGCTCAACTTTAATTTATACCTTGCCAACAGAGCTGGTGCCTTCCTCTGGTTTGAGAAGATGAATGGTTAGTGAGGGGAAGGGATAAAAAAAATTTGGGGGAGAAAGTAGGCGATTTCAAAGCCATTTTGTTTTGTGTGGATTCAAATCTGAATTTGGTGATTTTTGTGGTGAGAAAGGAGATGAAGTGAAGAGGACTGTTTAGGGTTGTGAGTGGAACTATTCGTGCGTGCGATCAAAGATGAGGAAGGGGGAAGGCCGGTCGTGGGAGAGAGGAAAGATAGGGAAGAGGCATCCGATGGCGGGTTGGTGAGTCGCACATCACGGAAAGAAAGGGAGGGTAGGGAAAAATGGTGCTGTCGGTGTGGTTTGAGGGGGGATGGGGGATGGTGGATGGTGTTGAAATAGTGAGAGAGTGAAGAGCAAGGGGATGGGTTGGGAATTTCGTCAATTAGGCAGGGTATTTTCGGTAAATCAAAAAAATTTTAGACGAGAAGATTGTTTCAGAGTTCAATTTTCTTCGTTATTAGCAGTAAGATCATTTTTGCTTCTCTTTGCTGGTCACTTCACGCGGGATTTTTTTTACTTGACACCCCACCCTTGAAAACTTGCTCCCAAACTCTTCGACCACTCACTTTGAACTCCTATGATTGTTTTTTGGAGCAAGGTTTTGTTTAAGAGTTTGGTCTATTGTCCATTCCTTTTTTGCAATGTTTATCGTTTTTTTTTCCTCCCATCTCCATCTCTATTATGGAGTTGTCTAAATTTCACACTATATGCTTCAACTATAAGATTTTGAGTGCCAAAAATTTAGAAAGAAGATTTTAGGTGGTCAGTCAGTTTCAGAGGGTTAGGAGAATCTCGAATCAAAGGATAAGACTAGTAGCGCAGATCTTTTTGAACATTTGGCAAACCGAATAAGAAGATGTGCGAAGGAAAAGTTAGGAGGGCCCAAAAGAGGAGGTTTATATGGTAAGGAGACATGGTGGTGGAACGCTGATGTGCAACAACCCATTGCTGAAAAGAAAAGATGCTTTAAGGAGTGGCAAAAAGATAGGTGCCTAGAGTCTTATGAGCTTTATAAGCAAGCTAAGAAGTTGAGTAGTAAAGCAGTAGGGAAAACTAAGAAGAGAGCATATGATGATCTTTATAATAGGCTAGGTACAAAGGAAGGAGAGAAAGATATTTTCAAGATAGCTAAAGCTAGAGAACGAAAAACTAGGGACTTGAGTCATGTTAAGCATGAAGATGGAAGAGTTTTAATGCAGGATAAAACTATTTTAGATAGATGGAATGATTACTTTTGGAACCTACTCAATGGAACACATGTGGGGGAGTTAAACTTGGAGGGGTATGCTTCACAGGAAGGGAGAGATCGCGTGTTCCATCGCAGAGTTAGTGCCACAGAAGTGAGAGAAGCTTTAAAAAGAATGAAGACAGGGAAGGCCGTTGGACCGGATGATATACCAATTGAAGCATGGAAATGTCTGGGAGAAGTTGGGATTCAACGGCTAACTAAGCTCTTTAATAGGATTTTGGAAACTAGAAAAATGCCAGATTCATGGAGGCATAGCATTGTGGTACCAATTTATAAGAACAAAGGGGATATCCAGAATTGCTCGAACTATAGAGGGATAAAGCTTATGAGTCATACGATGAAACTATGGGAGAGAGTTATAGAACGAAGACTTAGGAGTTTAACCACGATTTCGGAGAATCAATTTGGATTTATGCCCGGTAGGTCTACTACGGAGGTCATCTTCCTGCTTAGGCAAACTATAGAAAAATACCGAGAGGCACGTAAGAGTTTGCATATGGTTTTTATTGATATGGAGAAAGCATATGATAGGGTCCCCAGGGAGTTAATTTGGTGGGTGCTTGAAAGGAAGAAAATGTCTCAATGTTATGTCGATATCATTAAGGATATGTATGAAGGGGCTGTAACAAGTGTTCGCGCAGTAGGTGGGATGTATAGTGAATTTCCAGTGTCAGTAGGACTACATCAAGGGTCGGTGTTAAGTCCATATCTCTTTGCTTTGGTCATGGATGAGTTAACGGGACATCTGCAAGAAGATGTATCTAGGTGCATGTAATTTGCAGATGATATTGTCTTAATTGATGAGACTAGTGCAGGTTTAGGTCATAAATTAGATAGGTGGCGGGCGGCTTTAGAGAGTAAAGGTTTTAGAATTAGCCGTTCGAAGACGGAGTATCTAGTGTGCAACTTTGGTTGTGAACCACGAGGGAGAAGTAATGCAATTGAGATCGAAGATGTAGAGGTCCCAGAGTGTGAGGCTTTTCGATATCTAGGATCTATAATTCAAAAGACTGGGGCTATTGGAGAAGATGTAGACCAAAGGATTAAAGCTGGTTGGTTGAAATTGAGAATGACGTCGGGAGTATTATGCGATAGAAGGATGCCTGCAAGGCTAGCCATGCTTTACGGTTCAGAATGTTGGACTACTACGGGACAACATACACATAGGATGGCAATAGCAGAAATGCGTATGTTAAGGTGGATGTGTGGTAAAACTCGTAAGGATAAAATTAGAAATGAAAGAATTAGGAGATACTTAGGTGTAGCGCCCATAGAGAACAAAATTAGAGAAAGACGTTTAACTTGGTTTGGTCATGTGCGAAGGAGACCAAGCACGACGCTAATTAGAAAATGTCTAGATTGGCAAGTTAATGGAGGGTGTAGACAGAGGGGACAACCGTTGAAAACTTTGATGAAGGCGGTGAATGAAGATATCATTGAGCTTGGATTAGGTGAGGATATGTGGAAAGACCGCATTGCTTGGAGAACCAAAATCCATGTAACCGACCCCAAAAATATCGGGAATGGGCTTTGATGATGATGATGATGATGCTTCAACTATTTCCTCCATACTACTAATGTCAAACCTAACTTGGAAGATTCTCACCACTGAACAAAGCTTTTTAGATGATTTTGGGTGTTGGAGTTTCTTATTTGCTGAATTTTTTGTTAAGATAAGTACGCACACCTTCATTGATTTTTCATGGTTTTTTTTTGCTTTGTGTGTGATAGATCAGTTTACATTCTCTTTGACCTGACCTGCACAAGGAATAAACGTGAGCCAAAGACCATCATTGTAGCGGTCCCGATGCTAAAGTCATACAAGGTGCAAAGAAAGGTGTATTGCTTGAGATTAGGGTTTTGTAGCGTACCTTAGTTCCTCAACCTTGTTATTTATTTAACATGCAAGAGTCATTGTTCAGCTATGCTTTTGGTGGCGTGGTTTAAGGAAAGATATCTGTTAGAGATTCTTTTTTTGTTGAAAGTTGTCCATGCAGGAGAGTTTTCATGCACAACATATATTCTAATATTTGTTTCCTAGTAGGAGTCAACGTCTCGTTGGCCTGCCTGTCTTAGGTCAAACTCCTAGATATTTACCTTATTTGGTCTTACGAGTATTGGGCTTGACCATTTGACTTGTGGGTCGGATACAACTTTGTTGTTTGGGTCCAACTCTCAGATACTCACCTCAATGGCCTTTGAGTGATCATAGCTTGGTTCAACGTCTCTTGGGCTAGATCAGACTGGGCGCTCATTCAGGCCTGTTCCACTCTATTGATGAGATCATCATACCACGTGTATGGAGTAGATTACAAGACGATTTAGGGTATCATCAGTTGCTCCCCTCGAGTTAGTGGGTCAGCGCGTCGGTCCACTAAGTCATTTCATGAGGGAACTGGACGGTCGTGATGATTGAGTTTGAAACGTTTTCTCGAGCGGCACACATCATTAATCGAGTATGGGACTGCTAAAAAAAAGGCGTGAACTCTTCTACCTCTAAATAAGTCTTCTTCTTTGCAGAGCTAAGTTTATTTACTTCTGCAACTTTTCTGTGACTCCTTTTCGCTCTTTTGCTTTGATCAAATTCTGCTTTCGCAAGTGTAATCGAAAGTTCGTATTCTTCAATGGAAAATAGGAGTGAACTCAATTCTACCGAGAAGTTAGCCCTCTCTTGTTATGAATTTTTCATGGACAGATTGATCGAGGAAACTAGTATGGCTGGTCTCTGAGATAAATATTGGATTCTTGAGGACCTGAAACTTGTCTCATTGGGTTTAGATCATACTCCAATGAGGCCTTCAAAGGGGTTCATCGTTTTGCATAGGAGCATGTTTCAATCGGGACTCCGCTTCTATGTTCCAGAAGATATCTAGTTTTTTTGGCATATCTGCGCATTCTGCCTGCTTAGATGGTGCCGAATGGGTACAGAACTTGAATCGTTGTTCTAATCAGGACGAAGGATGTTGGCCTTCGCGTGACATTGAAGGTGATCCACCTGCTGACTTCCTGCTTTCTAGACCTGTTGTATTGCTCACCCTTTGAGCACACCTCGTGCAGGCAGTATATCATGCTCGCCGCATTTTCTTCTATTTCTTTGATGGCTTTTTCTTTTTCCTTTGCCCAACCTTGTCTCTTATCCGGGCTCAGGAATTCTTTGCATTTTCCCTTCTTAATCCAGTACTCAATCTCGCTTATGAGATTCTTGCAGTCTTCAGCGTCATGGCCGCTGTCATTGTGAAAGGAGCAGTACTTGCTATTGCCTCGTTGGGAGGGATCTCCCCGGAGTTTGGAGAGCCACTTCACTTCTCCCCAATTTTAATGGTATTGAGGATGTCAGACATGTTGGCATTGAGGGGAGTGTAGGATCTGGATCCGATGAAGTTAGATGCTTTTTCTTCCTCGTCCGGCCAGAATGTGGCTTACTGTCACTCCGCTTCCTCTCCCTTTTGTCGCCATCCTAATGTTTATTTATTTCTTTCTAATCTTGAGGGCTATGGAATATTTTTTTTCACTTTCTCCCCTTTTTGGCGGCTCACACCTCTTCAAGAGGGATGTATTTCTGAGCGCTCTTTAGCAAGTCCGCCATGTCCATCGGAGGCTCCAGGGTGAGGAAGTTGTAGAATTGGCCTCCCCTCATTGCCGAGGTGAAGGTTGTGACTGAGGTGTTGTCGCTGTAGCCGTCGATCAAAGTAAACTCATCATTGAAGCGAGCACCATACTCCCTCAGTGCTTCATTTGGCTTTTGCTTTAGGCTGAACAAGTAATATGGACCCTTCTTTATCCGTTGCCTACTGACAAAGTGAGTGATAAATGTTTTGGCCAGTGTCTGAAACGAGTCAATAGACCTCGGAGGGAGATTGTGGAACCAGGTCAACGCTGTTTTTTCAGGCAGGTAGGAAATGTCCGACACATTACTTCTTCAGATCCCTCTTTTAGCACCACCACATGATGGTAATGGCATAAGTGGTCGGATGGGTCCACTGCCCCATCATGGAACTCCAGCTTTGGAGGGTTAAACTTTTTTGGCAGTGGCGCGTTCATGATCTGATCAGTAAAAGGGGGGGACGATAAGGTTGTACAACACATCCGTATTGGTTGTTTCAAGTTGAAGGGGGTTTTGTGAAGTGGGCTTGTCAGCATTAGAAGTCGTGTCTCCATAGACCTCTCTATTCCCCAAGTTCCCACCATCTTTGGTTCCCTGAGAGCCAGCAGGGACATAGTGACTCCTCTAAATGCGCTCCCTATTGTTCTGTGGGACAAAGGTTTTTTCACCTCCCTATCTCCACACCTGTAGATGGTGGGTTCTGTTGAGCAAACATCTCCACCACTCGCGCAATTTGCTACACTTGGGCTAATAGTTGATCCACCCTAGAGTCCGTCGTGGCTGCAGCCGACAAGGGGGCCTAGGGCTATTGTCCCTGCATGGTTGGTACCACTGGAGCTGGCGGCACTGCACCGGTTCGAGCGTTTGAAGGCTCGACGATTTCACCATTAGTACGGGATCTTGTGACTACCATCTTATCAGACTATTATAAAGGGGTGTTATTTCTTTTATCTTAGGAACTTCATTGTTCCCTACGGACGGAGCCAAACTGATAGATCAATTTCCGTTCTCCTTGACCTGCACAAGGAACAAACGTGAGCCAAAAACCACCGTTGTGGCGGCCGATGACACTCCGATGCTAAAGTCTGACAAGGCGCAGAGAAATGTGTATTGCTTGAGATTAGGGTTTTGTAGCATACCTTAGTTCCTCAACCTTGTTATCTATTTATCATGCAAGAGTCCTTTTTCAACTATGCCTTTGGTGGCGTGGTTTAAAGAAAGATATTTGTTAGAGATCCTTTCCTTGTTGAGAGTTCTCCATGCAGGAGAGTTTCCATGCACGACTTATACTCTGATATTTGTTTCCTAGTAGAAGTCAACGTCTTGCTGGCCTGCCTGTCTTAGGTCAAACTCCTAGATACTTGCCTTATTTGGTCTTACGGGTACTGGGCTTAACCATTTGACTTATGGGCCAGATACAACTTTGTTGTTTGGGTCCAACTCTCAGATACTCGCCTCAGTGAGCTTGGAGTGATCTGGGTTTGGTTCTCCATATGTTGGGATGGATCAGATTGGGCGCGCATTCAGGCCTTCTCTACTCTATTGATGAGATCATCATGCCACGTATACATAGTAGAATACTAGACGGTTTGGTGTATCATCAGTGTGTATGTAATTGCTTGAGTCAATTAATTGCATATTGTGGTCAGATTGGGGATTTTTTATATTCTCATTGGTTTACTTTATACTTGCTATTGCATTGCTATTTTAGAGAGTATGTTTCTGAGTATGAGATGCTTGATTATATGCTTCTTAATGTATTGTTTAATTTCAGATTGTTTTGCTTCTGATAGTTACTTTGTTAATTCCTATTATTTGTTTAACTCAAATAAATCTAATTAGATTTTTGGGTAATTGGACTGATGGTGTGAAAGAAGTGGATTTTGGGATTTGTTTGTAGGTAAGATGTTCAAGAGTTTCCCGATGAGAAAGATGCCTTAGAGAATTGTACTTGGAGTGCTCAGGCACAAAATTCTGAATATGTTGCTAGCTAGATTCTAAAAAGTAAAGATCATTTCATACCATCACATAGGCTTTCCCAATCATTTGAAGTGTATACAAACCTATCACTACCACAAAAGATATCTTATGCGGAGGATGATAAGTGCCAAATATAATCTATTTATGGTGGCAAAAAAAATTTAATCATTGCAGTGTGGATTAAAAAAATTGCCACATATATATGTGCCAAAAAAGGTTATTTTTGGCGGATAAGTTGCTTAATCCGCAAGAAACCTGACACTAAAATCCGTCAGATATAGTCTTTCTGGCGAATAAGCTATCCGCCGCATCTGCGCTTATATCTGCCACTTCTGAGTCAAATCTAGTGCTTATATTCGCCGCATCTGAGTCATATCTAGCACTGTTTATCCGCCATTTAATTTTTTGTAAAATTTTAAATAAAAATTTAATAATTATCCCACAAATTTTAACCCCTAATTTTAATAAAAATTATAAAATTTTGTAATTATCCGCCAGAAATGACTGTTAAAATTATATTTAATTACTAATAATTATCCGCCACAAATAACTAATAAATGTCGGTACCAATCCGCCATAAAAGCTACATAACTATTAATTGTCATATACATTCGCAAATCTACTATCAAGTCCATGACCAAAATTTGAACCTGATGTTGAATGTGACCCTAAACCCGTAGCTAACCCTGATGCTCCACATGATACAAAAAGCCTCATCATCTCGCCATCAGGTATCTCCCCGTCAGGTCCAACACCAGAAAGCAATGCCCCAAATCCACCATATGGGGTACCCCCCATAGAATGATGAGGGCAACTAGAAAAATTATGTTTAGGTACCTCAGGCCTATATCTTGACATCTGAAATGGAGAAGGCGACATATATGACATCTGATACATGGGATACAGATGTGGTGGGTGAGAGCCCTGGGGGTGTGGCTGAGAGCTATGGGCGTGTGTCTGGGACTGCATAGCTTACATCATTATCATTATCATTATCTAATGCTGTTGCAGCTGCTGGGTTCGCAACTCGTCAAGCTGAGCCTGCACAACTTCGTGCTTCCTTTTCAGTTCAAGGTTATCAGCCTCCAAGATGGTTTCTCTAGACCTTGATGTTCTCTTAGATGAACTATAAGCAACAAACTTAGCATAAGGTACCATGTCGGGTGTCACCCCATGTCCATAACCCTGAATTCTGTTTCGTGTCTCAGGACCCATATTATCGATATAAATTTGTGTGTGAAGTTCAGGACAATATTCCATTCCAGCCTCGACTTGTGACAGAACAAGATTATCCATGGACACCTAACAAACAAATATTTAGATAAATTAAAAACTAAGAAAAATTGATAACATAATATAAACTAACATACACAATTTTAGAATAACACATACCCCTCGATCTTGCGAAGGACCATCAATCCAACTTTTGTCTTTTTGTGTATGGTTGACACGAAAGAAAATAATAAGGTCCAGATCTTCTTCGTGCTCCTTCTTCTAAAAATATTATCCATGAAGAACCCAAAAAATAATTCTTATCATATTTTTTAGACATTAAATAAAACTATAACATAATAAGATAAATAAAATTATTAAAAAGTAAATAAAAAGATTTTACCTAAGTTTTTGGTAAATCCCAATGATTTACCATCTCCACACACTCATTAAGTTTTAAACCAGCTGGACATATCCTTTCTCACTACGCTGGCTTATCAATATAGTATTTCCTTTTCAACTCATGCCGATATTCTCTATAGGCATGTTTAGCATTGGCCAACACCATATTTTGAATAAATGACATCTTATCCAAATCTTCATCCCGAAAACTGATGGTGCCCTACATCCACAAAAAAACAGCATGCTATAAGTAAAAATTTATAATTGTCTTACTTTTACTATTATTTTAATAGTAAATACTTACACGTATTCTATTCCACAAACATTCCTTCAAATCTTTCTTAATTAATCGCCAATCAGACTTCATAGAAAGATTATCAGGATCTCTCACCTCTGAAGTTATATACTTCGAAAAAACAAGGCTGTTTGGACCAACACACTTCTCATGTTCATTAAACTCACAAGATTTTTTTCCCATTTTGTCTTTCTGTACCCATCATGTCTTCCCATGACCACGCCGTTTCCTTTGGGGCACTGCTACATACCAAATCACATATTTGGTTAGCTTTGTTCATTACACAAAATTAAATCAAGACATGACATAGATAATACCTCCGGTTCAGCTATAATAGTCACAAAGTTTATTTTGCACAACCCCAAAAAACCAGTAGAGGTTTAGCTGTAATTGTCATTCAATGTTAAACAGAGAAAGGGAATTGGATCAATATGACAGGTTAAACAAATGAAAATTAAATAGCTCAATATAGCACATTTAAAAGGAATTGAATTCAACCCATGTTGCATATGTATTCCATAGGCACATATGGTGTTTTATTGATTTTTTCCATCAAACGATGAACTTTCTTGTGTTGTGGTTATTAATTCGTCGTACATCCCACTTTTTTCCGTTGCTTGTTCCTTTCGAAGCACTTTCTAGTGTGAACCACCAACCAAGAAAACGTATGCGCGTTAGCGCAACGGCTTTCACGGTAGTACGCTCATCCGTTGCTTGTTCGAATCGCGTCACGAGTCTACAAGCCTTTCTCATTTCAGTGCTCGCCTTTTGACTATTCCCCCGTGAAAATTCCGAGAAATGGAGGTCGATCAGGGCGCAAGTGTCGATGCAATCTCCGAAGGAATAGGACTGGGATGAGCGGAAGATGCTCCACCTTTTTTATCTTCTGGCCCCAGCACCGTATTGAAATCGCCTAAGAGCTGCCATGGACCCTGAGACTCCAAGGAAATCTCCTTCAGCTGGTTCCATATCCACTCTCTCCTTTGAGGGTTAGGGCTCGCGTACACTGCCGTGATCCACCAGTCTTTTTTTTGACCTTGTCCCCCATCCAGGCATGAATCAGATGCTCTGTTGAGAACAAAATGTTAGCTGCACTGTTGGTACTATTATTTTAATTTTAAAATGAACAACACTTTTTTATTTTATTTTTTATTACTTAATCAATAGATTTTACATCGTCGATGGTGCATTACGAATTTATCCGAAAAAGAAAAAACATAGAATCTAAAGTCTATACCTAAATCACCAAGAACCTAGGGGCTAGCCCTAAATGACCAAAATAAAATACCAAAGGAAAACAAAAGAGCTAGTTCTCATAATAAGGGCCAAATCTTGAGAAACCAATGGCCAGACCTAATTCACCAAAACAAAACATCAAAAGAAACTAGGAACCTCGAGGCTAGCCCTAATTAACTAAAAGAACTTAAGGGCCAAATCCACAAAATCAAAGCAGAAATATTTAATAAAAAATAGCCTTTCCTCAAAACCTCCAAGATTATAAACCAAAGAATTTCAAGAAAATATCTCCAAATTCTTGCAAGCATCCAAATCTCCATGCCCATTACCACCACCATATAAAAGGCTCTATCATTCACATCTACGTGAACATGTTGCTGCCATTACTATGTCTCAAAACCCGCAAATGCATAGCTATTCTGGACAACAAATATACACCAAGCAGCCACCAAAACACATACGACAACCATCACCCTAGCCAGCAGCAAATTGTCAGCTCTCCGAGCACCAGACGGAAGAAAACTCTGCATCATTTTCTAATATACGCAGTATGAGACTTATCTAAATGAATCAGCCCCAAAATTTTGGACAGGAGGTTCAAACTATTGTATTCCGCAAACCTTCTCTCTCGCTATGCCTTTGTTGCCAAAACATCTGCCACTGAATTCGCCTCTCTAAATATGTGTCCACAAAGGATAATTTTCCCTCTTCTAATGTTATCAATCTCCCTCCAAATATTTTCAAGAAACCAAGAAATCTTGCTCTCCCCATGAAACCATCCTTAAACCAGATCTGAATCAGTTTGCAACACCAATTTCATGATGTCACGCCTATCACATAGCTTTAAGCCCTCCAAAACTGCCAAGACTTCGACCCTATTATTGGTTCCTTCCCCGAAAAAACCTTGAAGAGCAGCTGCACAATCCTCATTCTTATCTATGATAACCACCCCTCCTGAAGCCCTTTTTCTTCCGAAGACCCATCCACATTCATAACAAAGAAGCCGGTAGGCAGAAAATCCCAATACACAATTCTGCTCTCATTTCTAGTCATCGACTTAATTGTTAAACCCAAAGCGATCATCAGACCATTAATGGCACTTTTCTCTTAGGCATGTAAATTGTATTAAACATCCAAAGCCACCTACGAACTATAATAATCACCGAATGAGCATTTGGCTTATTCCCCTCAAAAACTTTTTTGCATCTTTGTTTCCAAATTTCCCACAGAATAAACATATGTGTGATATAATACAACATCCCAACCAAAAATACCTCATTGGCTCTTTGAAACCAAACAGTTAACAATGTCCCTATTTCGGTATATCTCCTCACATGAACCCCAAAAATCAGCTCGAAATGTTTCCATACCTTCACCGCCAACTTGCCCTCAATGAAATGATATTTTACGGATTCTACATCTGAATGAACACAACATCAACACTTTGAAGCAAGACTAAACCCGCAACAAAATAACTCCCCATCTACCGGAAGCCTTGGAGTAACAGTTTCCACACAAAAGCATAAATTCTAGAAGGCAAACAAGGGTGCCAAATATTTTTAAAAAGATGCACTTATTCTTTCTTCTCCACTAGCATATGATAAGCCGAGCGATAAGAAAAAAACCGTCCGGGCTAGGTTTCCAAACACAAACATCATCACTAAAAGTCCTTCTTCGCAACCTCCCCTCATAAAGCTTCTTGGCTTCCTCCTTCAACATTGTCCCTAGCATCTCAAAACCGTCCTCCTTCATATCCCGGAGTGAAGGCCAAACATCCTAATCCGTCATAGAAATAGGTTTCGAAAAAACAATGGATAAATTCCAATTCTCATAAAAAAAAAGCTCACCTTACCTCTACCTATCCACCAAATCGAATTTCCCAAGAGAATATTTCTCACTTTCAAAACCTCTTTCATCAATGGGGAAACATTTTGTTTCACTATCTGCATGCTCAATGGAACACCTAATTTCAAATATTTCAATCTCATGAAGGAAGACCATAATGAATTGGAATTGATTAAATTCCAAAAATCTTTAATACGAAAAGCTGTCACTATCGCTTCAAAATTTCTTACTCCAAACCCTCCTTCCTCCAAAGGACGGCAAATTTTACCCCAGAACACCCACTTTTTTTTTTTTTTCATTTTCCCTTCACAATCTTCACAAATTTTGGCTAAGATCTTTTGCGGTACACACATAGTACTCAATGTATATAGACATGAATCGAACTGAGCACATGCTTAATTAAAACCAATCTACCACCCGAAAATTACAACTTAGCCATCCAACCCTCCATTCTTCTATTGATTTTATTAACCATCTCTTCAAAATAAATTAATTTACTCATTCCCTGATATATTGGGGCTCCCAAATATTTCATAGGTGATCATTTGAACCGAAAACGTGTATACCTTTTTATAGCCACAAATCTTTCTATTGCCGCCTTTTCTTCAATCATAAAAGAGCTTTTATTTGAGTTAATTTTCTGACCCGAGGCCCTGCTATACTTCTCCAAGAACTTCAAACATCATACATCCCACTTTACCATCTTCATGGGAATTGTTTTCAAAATACATAAAAGTTCCATAGGGAGTTGACTTGAACAAAAATCAGCTCATTTTATATTTTTGCGGATATAAAAGCTAATAGCTCGAGGAATTCTCCTTTTTGCCAGTTCTCGAAACAATCTTAGGGCAAAGCTGATTTTGTTTTTTTTTGCTTAATCTGAAATCTGTAACAATCTGAGATGGCATGGCTACAAATTAAAAAAAGGATCAACGTGATTAGTTTAAAAAACAACTAAAATCTTGGGCAACATGATCAAAATTAATGAAATGGAAAAAATTGTTTGCACTCAGTTAGGGCCAAATTAAAGTTTGTCCATATAAGACCCAAAGAAGGAAAAACCTCTCCAAACAACACAGTCAAGAGATCCACTTCACTGCTTAGCAAAACCTTCTCCTTCATCTTTAAGGAGGGGATTGAATCAAACAAATCAAAATAAACCCAAATACCCATTACACAATATTGCAACTGGACACTATAAACCCATAAACTCCATCATCAGGAAACAATAAACAACTCGACCATATTTCTCTATATAAAACCAAGCAAGCCAAAATCAATTCAGACTTTGATACACAGAAAGCCAAACCAAGGTCGCTGGACTAATTCATAATAATTGAGGGAAAAGAAAACAATGTTTCATGATACATAATGAAATGAAATGAAATGAGTGACAATTAAGTAACTAGACAAGTGGATGTTGTACTATAAAAGAAAAGTAGTAGACAACTAGGAGAAGGGGGTTGCACTTGCACTTGAGACATGAATCCACCAAGTAAAATTCAATTTATATATGATCCTCGTTGCCAGACCAACTGAAAGTGACCATTCACTGTTCATATATAATTCACAGACAACACATGCATATGTGATATGATCAGATCTTTGTATTGACAATTACCATCAACATAACTACCCATTGTTACTCTGTTCTTCAATTTGGTATTGATTGCACTTCTTCCTGAATAAAATGACAACAGCAGTCACATGATTTCTTTTGCTTTTATTACTCTACCGCTTTTTATTTTTATTTTTATTTTTTATTTTTTATTTTTTATTTTTTATTTTTTATTTTTTATTTTTTATTTTTATTTTTTATTTTTTATTTTTTATTTTTTATTTTTTATAATGCATGCTGCCAAATATTATATAAGCTAAATATGGTTACATAGAGATTGTCCGACAATACATGCCAAGTGGTGAGTCTCCTAGTTAAGAGTTCTAGGAATATAATTACAAGATCAGCTAGAAAGACTAGACAGAAGTGCGTGAATGCTAGAAATTATAGGTCGCCACATCCACTTCGAGTCTGTGCCTCGGTCCTCCAATTTTGACTGCAAAAGAGAGTGTAGGTTCTCAGAATCACCTACGAGCAGACCCGAATTCCACTTTCTTGCCTGGATGAGTAGTAATGCGGCTTCGACAGCAAAACATTCAGCCATTGTACTGTCTGTAACTCGGCCCGGGATCATGTCAATCAACCTTGCACACACCCTCCCAAAAGCGTCCACCAAGATGCAAAAAAGCAAGCATCTTAAGAAACAATCATCATCTCGGGGAAAATGATGTGGTGGGTGCGCCTGGAACTAGTGTTCATTTTGTGGTTGTTAATTGCTCTAAGTTGTTCATGGATGGTGTGTAATCTGGCTATTTGGTTTGTAGAAAGCGGTTCAGAAGATGGAGTGATGATAGGGGCAAAACAAGTGTTATGAACGGGATTGGCGCAAGTTGTTGTTTCGAGGACCTGGTGAAGAGATAAAGGTTGGTCGTTGGCATGCAAGGTTGTTGAGTTTGTGAACCATTGTTTGCGCCATGCTGATACCAAGTCCGGTTCATACAGTGAATAAAGGTGTTGATAGAGAGTTTTATGTTACGAAAGATGATCTTGTTCCAAGTATGCCAGATGGTGAAGATAACAGCGACAAATTGAGATAGCATCTCATATTTGGTTAGGGGGTTGTGCCCAACTTTTTTTCAAATGTAGTTAAAGAAGTGATTGACCGATTGGTCAGGGAGGTTTATGAGCCCCCAATTAATTGGAAGTGGGGAGAGATCCCAAAGTTTTTGAATGATGGGACACAAAAAGTAGAGATGACAAATATCTTTTTGCATGGTTGTTATGGCAAAACATGCAGCTATTATCCACCATAACATGAATGCGCGACAAATTGGAAAGAGTTGGCAGCAAATCGCGAGATATCTTCCATAATAGCATTAGTTGGTGCTTTGATTCTCCAAAGTTCCCTTGATATTTTAGGAGGGATGCGGAGGTTATGATGGCTAGACGTGGAGGTATCGTGATTAGAAAGAACAAAGGCCTTGGTGGCACTCTTTACAAAGAATTGACCACGTTTGTCGAAAGTCCAGATCAAGTTGTTCGAAGCGGTGGAGGGTCGGATGATAATATCCAAGATGTCTTTTGCCACAGGTTGTGGAAATAGGGATGAAATGAGATTATCATTCAAATGGGGTCTCTGATTGGAGTCCTAGATCCATAAATCTTGTATTGATGAGATGGTGTCTATCTGTGATGGTGGTAGTTCACAATCAGCTAACTGTAGCCCTTGTTTAACCCAACAATCTCTCCATGAATCAATGTTATTTCCTGACCGGATTTTGCCAGATGAGGTGATACCTCATTTTGCTGAGGGCTGTGAGACTACTTTTCCAAGCAAAGGAGGCGGTGGTCGCGGTTTTGGAAAGTTGGAAAAGGCTTTTATTGCGAAAGTAGGTTGCTTTAAGCTGTGAGGTATAGGGGTTGAGTGGGGTGGCAATGGTTTGCCAAACATGTTTGGCCTTGAGAGCCATATTTTTTAGCCTGGCTAGGGGAATATTGAGACCACCCAGATGGCAAGAGGTAGTGATTTGATCCCAAGTGCAAAAATGTTTTGCTTTCCCATCTTCCGTACCATTCCACCAGAAGTTACAAGCAAGGTTGTCAATCTGATTGGTGACTGAAGATGGTAGAAGAAAAGTTTGCATGGTGTATACTGGGATGGAGTGGATAACTGACTTAATCATGACCGTCCTCCCAGCTTGAGACAACACCTTTGCTTTCCAAGAAGATAGTTTGTTGTTGATTTTATCCACCAGGAATTGGAAGTCTAAGGCTTTCTTTCGAGAGAGAAGAATAGGAGTAGTCAGATATTTGTTTTTTGGGTTATAGTTCTTAGAACCCAGGACCTAGTTAATCATTTTGGTATGTCTGGGGTGGACATTAGAGCTGTAAATGACAAACGATTTGTCATAGTTCACTACTTGTCCAAAGGCGTCACAGTATTCCAAAAGGAGATCTTTGACAGAGCGGGGCTCTGCAAGTGAAGCGCGACAAGAACAATAAAAGGTCGTCCACATAGAGAAGATGGCTGATAGAGGGAGAGTGTCGCCTAAGTTGGATGCCCCTAACATTACCATTTGATTCAGCTCAAGCAAGTAGACAGGAAAGTGCCTCTGCAACTAAGATGACCAAGTAGGGAGACATGGGGTCTCCTTGTCGAATTCCTTTCGTAGGTGTTATTGGATCTAGGGGAAACCATTGAGCATTACCTTGAGAGAGGTGGTAAAAATGCATTGATTTATAAGTTTGATCCAATTATCGGAGAAACCCAGGTTTTTGAAAATTTGAAAGAGGAAAGTCCATTCCACGCGGTCGTATGCTTTGGACATATTGATCTTGATTGCCATCCAACCTTGCTTCTTTTTTCGACTGTGCTTCAAATGAACAACGCTTCATGAGCAAGGTTGACATTATCCGTAATGGAGCGGCCTTTAAGAAAAACTCCTTGATTTAGGGATATGATCATTTCGAGCAGTGGTTTGAGCCGATTAGCCAGGATCTTGGAAATAATTTTGTAAATAATATTTTAGAGGCCATTGGGCTAAAATTTGTCCGGAGTGGATGGGTTTGAAACTTTAGGGATCAAGGCTAGGAAAGTTTCATTGTGCTTAGGGTTTAAAGTGCGGGATTGAAAAAAGTTAGTGACGACTTCCAGCACATCTGCCTTGACAATGTCCCAATAGTGTTGGAAAAAGGTGTGGAAACCATCTAGGCTCGGAGCTTTGTGGCTAGCCATGGCAAAAATGGTGGACCAAATTTCTTCTTCATCTGGAATTTTAATAAGAGAGTCGCTATCTGACTCCGAGATCATCGGGGTGAAGAGAGCAAGGATATCTGGATTGGTGTCCGGGTTTGCCGATTGGAAAATTTTGTTAAAATAACCATTTAGAATCTGACCAATCAACGAATGGGAGGAGTGCCAATTGTTGGAAGAGTCGCGAAGCCTGAGGATTTGGTTTCTTTTTCGGTGGAGCAAGGATGAAAGATGGAAGAAGCATGTATTCTTATTCCCATCTTTGAGCCATGACTCCCCTGACTTGTTTTTCCAAAACAGCTCTTGTCTGTAGTAAAGCTCTAAGAGTTGGTCCTCAAGGACAGAGATAGCTGATGAATTATAAGGAAATAGAATTTCATTTTTGAGTTTGTCCAAATCAGCTAGAGTTTCCACGATATTTTGGTCGATGTTCCTGAAAATATTTTTGTTCCATCTAGATAATTGATAGCTAAGCCTTTTGGTTTTGGCATTAAAATTCGAGGAAGGGTGTGCTAGGTTCACGGAATTCCAAGAGGATTGTATCAGGGGACGACATTTGGGGTCTCTGGTCCACATACGAAAAACGCGAAAAGGCTTTGGACCAGAGTTGTCAGTAGACACTAGTTGTAAGGATAAAGCTCTATGGTCCAAAGATGAAGTATGGATAGACCTAGCTAAATCCGAGGGAAAAGTTGACATCCATTCCGTGGAGACCAGGATCCCATCAAGTTTGGATTTGATGCCATGTATATCCTATCTTTTGTTGTTCCAAGTGAATCTGGAACCATTCGGGGGAAGATCAATAAGGTTGTGTGTGTTAATAAAGTGTCGAAGGTGTTTCACAGTGTGAGCCGAGACTTTTCCGCCACCTATTTTATCATCTTGAGAAGCTATAGCATTGAGATCTCCTATTACCAAAGTAGGAAACTGAAGTAAAAAATAAATTTGGGAAAGAGAGTCCTAGAAAGGCAAGCGAAGAGAAGGGTTAGGTTCTCCATAATCAAATATAATAGTCCAAGTGTCAAGAGAATAAAAATCATCCACAGTACAGTAAAAATAAATATTTATAGGAAGCAATAATATTTAAATGCGTACCTTATTTCCAAAACAAAGCAAGACTACCTGAAAGACCGCTAGCTGGCACTGAGGCTCCATGTCTGTAACCCAGTCTCTTATGGATGCGTTCTACAGTAAATGAAGATGTTTTTGTTTCAGATATGAACAAAATGTCGAGATTGGACTGTGCGGAAAGGGCCTTGAGTGAACTGAATGCGCAGGGCGACCCGAGGCCCCTTGCATTCCAACTTAGTATCATGGCAACCTGGGCGACCCAATGAAGGCGATCGCTGGATCCTGGCTGAGGTTGCCCAAAGTAGAGGAGGACTGACTAGAGGAGTCTGGATGGCTGACTTGAGGACCCAGATCTGTGGTATTGTGAATGATTTCCGCACCCAGCAGTATAGGTAGGCCAAAGGAGGGGGATGTGATAACCCCGTAGTGTCCTCCTCTTCATGTGGGCATGAGTCCTCATACTGTGAGAATGAATGCTTGAGTCCTGAAAAGAAATGCCAATAGTGGGGCATTTGCTGACTGTCAAGAATCCTTCTTCCTGTATGGTATCACATTTGCACTTGCCTGTCCTTGAGCGAGGATCAGTGGCCTTGCCCCAACCGAATAGGTCCTTGTATTTCCTGTAGAGTGAGTTTTTCTTACTGTTACTGACTTCTTTGAACTACCAGGAAATGAGTTCATTGGTTGAGAGCCATCACTGGTGACACTGGCTAGATTCAAACATTGTGCGCGCATGCGTAGGATTGTTCATTGCCTGTTTGCACGTTGTTGAGCAACAAACCCATGTGGGGTGCAGTGATAACCCCATCTGTAACAATTGCTTGGTTGTCGAAACCCATGGAAGCATGAGGAGTGGACATAAAAGCATCGACTTTCTGGGTGCTTGAATGTCCTATGTGCGCAACACCATACTCTAGGGATGGCGGTTCAGATGTGAAGGAGTCCAGAATCGCATTGACTGTCGAGGATGGAGGTTAGAAGATCTGTTCAATTACTGATGTGGAGTTGTTGAGATGAAAATTGCCACTTTGGTGTGCACTTACTTGAGACTGATACATTCCCATTGAGACCTTATGAAGCAACTGAGAATCAGTAAGTGGTAAAAGATAGGAATTTGAGGTCGTTGGTACCGATTGGACCCTCTGATCCGTGGCCAATTCATTGTGCATCGAGCTCTGTTGAGCATTGCTTCCGAATGAGGTATTCAAAAGAGGAGCAGGAACATAGGGTCTATCAATGGATGATGAGAGAATCGGTGGTGGTGTAGTGAGTGTAACGTTGGCGGCGGTGGTTGTAGTGTGCATGGTGAGATGAAGGTGGTGTTGGTGGTGACGTGATGAGGACTGGGCATTGGATTCCTTCTGCTAATGGTGGTGTGAGGAAGATGGTGGTGGTGATGATGTCTTACGTGAAGTGGTGGTTGGGGTATGGCAGGCCATGGGTTGGGTATGGACACAAGAAGATTGGGCTTGAGTAATTAGAGTATGAGGAGAATGTGAGTTGATGTTGGACTGGGAGTGAGTAGTTAAGAGGGCGGGCTGGATTTGTGGGAGTGGGATAAAAGCCTCCTGGGCTTGAGTACCGAAGCCCATTTGATCCAATCTATCATGCTCCAGAGAGGTGTTGAGATCAATTTGGATGGTAAACATCCCATGGACAGCTTCCATGGGCGAGTGTGGCCGAGTTTCATGATAGACTGATTGATTTACATTGTGCTCACTGACTCCATGTATAAAATTCAGAGCATTATTGCATAATCTGCTTGCTTTGTGCCCTAGCATACCACAACAAAAGCACAAAGTGGGAATGTCTTCATAACAAAATTTAACTAGGAATTTTCTTCCATTTGTGATGCCAAAGGTTGTTTGCATTCTACTAGGTAATGGTTTGGATATATCAAGCCTAACCTTAAACCTGATATAAGGCATTAAGATCACTAAGAGAGCATGAGTGTCCAATTCCATTCTTGGTCCTAGGCAACTTGTTAGAGCTTCCACATTTGCAAGCGGGAGTTTTTGAATGGGGTACTCATGAAATCGAATCCAATATGGGATTAGATCAAAGCTGATGTCAGTGAATTGCGGAGACCAATCCTTGATGGAAACCAGCCAGCAGAACAAAGACCAAGGACCCGTAGTGAAAATCTTGTTTTTGTCTTCCAAACTAGTGATTTGAATCAAATAGTAACAGTGGTGTTCATCACCATGGCCTTCCAGAAATTCTACATGGACTATATGCATGGGTTCCCATTCTGGGAATATCTTGTTGGCGAATGTTGCAGAGCTAAGTTGTTGATGATGGTAGTATTTTGCTACCAAGCGAAGGCCTGGGTCTTCGAGGCCCTCATTATTAGTCAACGCATATGTTGGTTCCGGGATTGTCAGGTTGAGGGTGAACCGAGTGATGAGTTGAGCAATGGTCATGGGTGTGTTGATGGGTGGAGAAGTTACAGGAGGTTGCATGTGGTCATCAATGTGTGTTGCAGCAACCGAGTCCATTACTGAACCAGAAAAGAGAAATGAATGTGGTAGAATAGTACTATAGGGAGAGATGGGTGTGACGTTGTCTGAGTGATTGGAGGAATTAGATGATGGTTAGGAAGGTAAGGATAAAACAGAGCGTGGACTGAGTGAGGATGGTGATTGGTTGATATTATGAAAGACCAATAAAGGGCGAAAGCGGATGGTAGGAGAGGTATCTTGGTTATGAACAGGACTGGATATGGAGGCTATGTGTGTAGATATTGGTAAGTTAATATCAGAGCGATTGTGATGAACTGGGGAGTGAGCCGAATAGTTATCAGAATTTGATGATGTAGGAGCGCAGTAATGTAATTGGAAGATGTCCAAAGCAAGATCAAAGAGGGATGAGACGTTTGTAAAGTGGAGGTGAAATACATTAATGCCTGATGTGGGGAATAAATGGAAAGAGATCCCAGAGAGATATGTGTAAATGCTTTGATTAGAATGTTTATGATTGCTCATTGAAGAGCACTGGAAGAGAAGAGACTAATCTCTAAAATTTGGGGCGGATTGGCAGTGACAAGAGGTGGGATGATAAAAGGAGTAAATGAGGTGGTTGAAGGAGAAATGAAGTATTGTAAGAGTTGGAATAAATGGAATAGATGGTGGACAGGGAGGAAGAGTGAGAAACATGATTCAATTAGTTGCACCGAATTGTGAAAATGTAACTAATCGAGTTAGGATTAAACTGGATAACAAAGCATCTTCACTGTAGAACACAACTGCTAGAGACCCGCACAATCACATACAGATAAAGCGAACAGTGATAGAAAGCAACATTCAGTTAATCATGCTATGAAATGGATCGAAGTCGCATCTAGGGAGGACAAATACAAGGAGGCCAAGGTAAGAAGGAAAGAGATAGATCAAGAAAAGTTCAATGAGAGAAGAACAACACTGAATGAGAGAGTTGTCATGGGTTACTCAATAATGAAAAAAGAGAAGGGTTTATTTTTGGTTTATTATTTTTGTATAAGAAATATATATGTAATCTCGAAAGAGGAAAGAAAGGAAAAAGAAAAACTACTGTGGACTAAAAACAAAAGTGGGATGAAAACTGAAGTGGGGGAAAATACAGCAGGAACAACACTGAGATTGGGATAATTGAAAACAAAAAAATTGTCAATAAGATCTAAACGGGGTGGGATAACTGAATGAGAAAGAGATCCAAGAAGAAAAAGGCAGAGAAATTTGAAAAACAGAAGGAGTTTGAGTTTACCATGCAATTGAAACTCATAAAAGCTCTCGCTGCTCTCTCTCAATGCTTTCTTCTCATTTACTCTTTCACCCACCCATCCAACTTATTACTCTACCGCCTTGTTTATTAGAGATTGCACCTGTAAATGAACTATTTTGGATGAAATTTCTTAACACCCATTAATTTACATCGGACACACTTGTTATCATGCATCGAAGTCTATCAACAAATGTTCTATATCACTAGACCTTAAACCCTGTTACAAAAAAACCTAGTAGAGTAGAATTTATCATCAAGTTTAGTTTCACATCTCATACCAGACTGACTATGAAGAAATTTCGAACCTAGCTAATATTAACCCAGTAAAAATCTTTGGTAAACTAGCATACAATTACATTTTCATACAACACTCCACTCAATGCAATTATATTGTACGAGTTTCAATACATATTAGTTTGCCTTTAGTATATACTAATTGATGCAGTCGTTTTTCGCTCCCTGCTCTGACCTGGTTCCTACTGACCAGTTGACCTGCACAAGTAGCACACATGAGCCACAGATCACCATTGTGGTGGCCGATGGCACTCCGATGCTAAAGTCAGACAGGGCTCTGAGGAAGGTATAATGTTGTAACAGGGAATTTGTAGCGTACCTTAGCTTACCTACCTCGTGTCTTATTTATAATGCAAAGAGTCCTGGTTCAACCAGGCCATCGTAGGCGTAGTTTAGGGAGGAGATCTTCGTGGATATCTCTCTCTAATTAGGAGTCGTGCTGTAGGAGGGAAGTTCCTTGTTAGCTCTGTGCTCCTAGATACGTGGGAGATAGTTCCCAATCCAAGAGCAATCCGTAGAAGGGAGTTTCTCTGTGTGGAAGATACTCTGGTGTTTGCTTCCTAGTTGGAAGTGGAGAGCAGCTGTAGTTTCCCATTCGAAGCTAATCCTCGAGATACTTGCCTAAGGAAGGCTTATGGGTATTGAGGATAGTTGTAAGATGTGTGGGCCTAGCCTGCTATGAGAGTCCGGGTTGGCCTGGCGAACTGAAGTAGCAGGCTTAGAAACGCTTGGGCTAGATCAGCATTGGGCCGATGCTGGGGCCTGTAGTTCCTCGAGATCATCATGACACATGTACAACCCAGAGGTGTGACCATTTTTATGTATCATTAGCTACTCCCCCCGAGTTAGTAAGGCGTTAAGTCAATCCACCGACTCTTTGAAAAGACAACTGTACCGTCGTGATGATTGGACTCAAATCGTTCATCTTGAGCGGCGCATGACATTAATGGGTACGCGACTGCTCAAGGAGGGAAAGTGCAGTTTGCATTCCTAAATATTCACCATTTTGAGGAGGATTTCTTCATTGTTATTCGCGATATCTTTTTGAATTGTAGTATTTGTTCCACTTTCTAATGGCCAACAACGTTAAATCTTCTTCTAAGAATCCGTTATCCCTTGCTTGTATCAATTTCTTCGAAGATAGTTTGGTCGACGAAAATTAGTTGATCAGGTTTCGTAGTTTTTACCGCCTCCCAAAAGATTTGCAAATTGTTCCTGCGTTTGGAGTTTTAGGTTCGACTGTGCTTCCTCATGGGTTCATAGGTTTACAATGAGGCGTGTTCAAGTTTGGGCTCCGGCTGCCTGCGCCAGATGATGCTTGGCGCCGATCGAGTTCAAAATACTATTCGCGATTCTCCCGAGGGCCCATGATGTTGGCCTTCGCTTATCTTCGCTGATGATTCATCACCTGACCGAGGCTCGGCTGGATTCCAGGGATATCTATGTGTTGAAGTGCCCTCCTTAATTGCAACTGGCGGAGGGCAGCGCTGAGTCTTAGGGGAAGCAATGGTCATTTGCTTCAGCGGATTCTGGTTACTTCAAGTTTGGGAGTAGTAGAGTGACTCGATACTTCAAGTTTGATCTTTTTGAGTATTTCAATTGTTGGGATATACGTGTTTATGTATGTCCCTCTTGTGATACTGGTTCTGACATTGTTTTTTTCTTTCAGGGAGATTCGTTGTTCCGTCTCTCAGCGAGGAAGAGAAGCTGCTAGAATAGGAATTTCTCAAGCTTCCTTCAACTTCTGTTGACGAGGTCGTAATGCCAGGCAATGTTTCACGTTGTGGTCTGCTACGGTGTTCTTATGGTGTTCATCCCATGTCAGGTTCACCAGCTGAGGGAGTGATTGCTTGTCTCTTGCAGAATAGAGGTCTGGCACTGCCCAATCCTTCCGGCTTGCTAAATTGGAGGCGAACATACCTCCCGTTGTAGTTTCGAGGAAGGGGCAAACTTCTGCCAGGGCGACCTCTTTCCCTATTGTGTCACGGTTGCACAGGTGACACCCTGAGGGAGGTCGTGGCCTTGGAATGGCTACTCGCACCTCGGAGCTACCTGATACTGTCTTGTTGCATCCCAAAAACCTTGGAGGGGGGCTTGCTTTGGAGAAGGCCTTCGCAGACCTGCGGACTTCATATTCGAACGCTCTTTACCGGGCGAATTCCTTGAAAGGTAGATTGCCGGCTTATGGCATTATTGTTGATCGCGAGGGCATGGAGGCCAAAAGAAAATGAACGGAGGCGGAATGGACCATCGAAAGGCAGCTGCTGGAAGCCGCAGCCGATGAACGGCAGAGCGGTTGATGGCGGATGAGCGTTCGCATTATGAAACCCTGTTGGGAGCGGTGGACTTCGACGTGTCAGGCAGGAAGCCCTTTATCTCGTCCGAGGTTGTTGTGGTAGATTGGAGCTCCTGGAGCTTATTAGGGAGGAGCATCCCGGTACTGATCTTGATTTCGCTTGCTACAAGAGGGTTGCTTTCGGACCGATCAATAGAGGGGAGGGCTCCGCGAGGCTTACTGATGAAAATGATGCTTCTCCTTAGAATGATTGTAATGTTGTCTCTTGGACAAAATATATAGACATGTTTTTGAATGAAAGTGTTGTTATTGTCACATATAGTCATGTTTACTTTAGTCGCTTTGTAAAACGTAGAGTTTTTTACCGCTCGGTGGAATGTTTGTCTTCGTCAGTCAAAATATACTGCCGTTTTAGGTTGTTCTGTTACAGGTTAAGGTTTAACCAACAGAAACCAATTCTGGTTAGAGATTGACCATGCTTCCTCAGTCATTGTCTGCTTTGAGAGTAATGATTCCTTGGGGAGTCATCGTCATCAGCGGACCAACGCTTACTAGACACCCACTTTTTCCGCCATTGTGATTCGTGCGTAACGGATTAGGGTTTGGGAACTAAAAGCATCGTCATCAGTCACGAACTGACTGGGCTTACCTGGCAAGTTCGGTGATCATTGTCTGCATTGAGAGTAATGATCCATTGGCGAGTCATCTTATTCAGCGGACCAACACTGACTAGACTCCAACTTCCTCCGCCATCGTGATCCGTGCAAAACATATTAGGCTTGGGGCACCAGAAGTCGTCGTCATCAGTCGCGAACAGACTGGGCTTACCTAGGAAGTTCGGCAATCATTGTATGCATTGAGAGTAATGATCCCTTGGCGAGTCGTCGTCATCAGCGGACCAACACTGACAAGACTCCCACTTCCACTGCCATCGTGATCCGCTCGAAGCGGAATAGGCTTTGGGCACCAGATGTCATCGTTATCAGTCGCAAACTGACTGGGCTTACCTGGCAAGTTCGACGATCATTGTTTGTATTGAGAGTAATGATCCCTTGGCGAGTCATCGTCATCAGCGGATCAGTGCTGACTAGACTCTTACTTCCTTTGCCATCGTGATCTGCGTGAAGCGGATTAGACTTTGGGCACCAGAAGCCGACGTTATTAGTCGCGAACTGACTGGGCTTACCTGGCAAGTTCGGCGATCATTGTCTGCATTGAGAGTAATGATCCCTTTGCAAGTCGTCGTCATCATCGAACCAGTGCTAACTAGACTCTCACTTCCTCTGCCATTGTGATCCGCGCAAAGCGGATTAGGCTTTGGGCATTAGAAGCCGTTGTTATCAGTTGTGAACTGACTGGGCTTAACTTGCAAGTTTGGCGATCATTGCCGGAATTGAGAGTAATGATCCCTTGGCGAGTCATCATCATCAGCGGACCAATACTGACTAGACTCCCATTTCCTCCGCAATCGTGATTTGAAGGAAGTTGATTAAACTTTGGGCACCAGAAGCTGTCGTTATCAAATGCGAACTGACTGGCTTACCTGACAAGTATGGCGATCATTGTCTGCATTGAGAGTAATGATCCCTTGGCGAGTCATCATCATCAGCGGATCAGCACTGACTATACTCCCACTTCCTCCGCCATCGTGATCCGTGCGAAGCGGATTAGTCTTTGGGCACCAGAAGTCGTCGTCATTAGTCGCGAAATGACTGGGCTTACCTAGCAAGTTCGACGATCATTATCTGCATTGAGAGTAATGATCCCTTGGTGAGTCGTCGTCATCAGTGGACCAACACTGACTAGACTCCCACTTCCTCCGCCATTGTTATTTGCGCAATGTGGATTAGGCTTTGGGCACCAGAAGCCGTCGTTATCAGTCGTGAACAGACTTGCTTACCTTGCAAATTCGGCGATCATTGTCTGCATTGAGAGTAATGATCCCTTGGCGAATCATTATCATCAGTGGACCAACGCTGACTAGACTCCCACTTCCTCCGCTATCATGACCCGCGTGAAGCAAATTAGGCTTTGGGCACCAGAAATCATCGTTATCAATTGCAAACTAAATGGGCTTACCTGGCAAGTTCGGCGATCATTTTCTACATTGAGAGTAATGATTCCTTGGCGAGTCGTTGTCATCAGCGGACCAGCACTAACTAGACTCCCACTTCGTCCACCATCGTGATCCGTGCAAAGTGGATTAGGCTTTGAGCACCAGAAACCGTCATTATAAGTCGCAAACTGACTGGGCTTACCTAGCAAGTTTGGCGATCATTGTCTGCATTGAGGGTAATGATCCCTGATGCACTATTTTAGTAGCACACAACTTAATACCCTGCTTTGTGATTGTAGTATAGAATAAGTAGGGATCATTCTTGATCGGGGATTAGATGGCTTGTCAATTAACACTAATAATAACTAAAAGACAACTAACAACCTAATTAAGTAAATAATGGGGGATTGAATTTTCTAAATTAAACTATGAAAATAACTACGAAATTTACTGTAAAGATAATAAAACTAAATGGATGGCAAAGATGAGAAAATAGCTAAGGGTTTATCTCCACACACCAAACATATGCTCATAAATCAATCTTCAATAATCACTTGCTAACTCATGAGAGACAATGCTCAAAATTAACCGTGATCATCATTGCATTAATCTTATTATTCTCCCAAGTTCGTTGAATTAAACTTAATGTCGCTTTCAAACTATTCTTATCATGCTATCTAATAAGGAATCGCAAGTTAGATAACAATCGAAGATCATTAACTTTTGTGGAAAGTATGAACACTGACTAGGCAATTACAAGTATGATCAACATCTTGTTCTTACCTAGGTTTTTACTTAACCTTACCAACGTTCCTTGGTATTTACTACTTATGATTACAAAAATATACCAATTAGGTAACACCTTCCTATACTCTAGCCCTAGATCCTAGCATGCTTATTAAGTTGGCCACCTTAAAAAACATACAAAGAAAAGTTCTCTATAAAGCAGTTAAGCAAAACACAATCACTAATAGCAAGGAAGATTAAATTTAATTAATTTATAAAACACATGTTCGGGGCTTCGAATCCACCCCTAACTAATAGGAGTTTAGCTAGACATATTGATTATTTTCAAATAGTAATCCATAATCAATAATCAAGCGAAATAAGAAAAAGAGTTAAGAGATGAAGCGTTGTCGCCTGTGAGTGGTGGTAGAGAGAGGAGTGTTGGGGTGCGAATAGTAGAACTAAAAGATATAAATTTCTCTCCTTTTTCCTCATGTGATCTTCTTCACTCATGATCTCTATTCTTTTGTGCGGTCTGCTTCTTGCGCCAAAGGGGTTTCGACTGGTGCGAGGAAGAAAAATTGTGCGAGAGAGAACAGGGGTTGATAAAGTTGAGATGTCGAGAGATGGACAGTGATGGTGATATGTGGCTGCAAGATTGCGATGAGGGGGTTTCTAATTGGCAATGAACAAAGGAAGAAAGAGATGAACATGCAAGATGGAGAATGAAGGATTTGATTGCGACAAACAAATAAAGACGGCGAGATTGTGGTGATGATGCTCGACGGTGATCTAATGGAGATGGAAATGGTTTGTGACTAGGTTGGTTGTTGCAAGGAGGATCGTGGTTGTTGTTGTGAAGAGGAGGCGTTGGCGGTTGTGATTGCGAGGAGGAGGCTATGGATGGATGCGTAGGAGGTTGTTGCTGGATGGATGACGGCTTGTTGTGGTTGCAAGCGTGATTGCTCCAGGGCAGGTATCATTTCTTTTATAATTGTTTTCTTCGTGGTTTCCTTTTTGCGTAGTTTTCTTTTGCAATTAGTATTTTTATTTTGCCAATTTACTTCTATTGTGGAATCTTGTTATTGGAAACCTACACAAACACGAAAATAGCAATTAGTACCATAATTAACAAGAAATAAATAAAATTATATATAGAAATATGGTACAAAAATAGCATAATTATGCTTCTATCAAATTCCCCCACACTTATCTTTTGCTAGTCCTTGAGCAAATCAGAGAAACAAAAATAAAAGACTCAAATGACTTAATCTATAATTTACAACATTTGTCTATGAGATTTTCAATGGATCATGACATGTTAAGATTCTTTGTAAACACAAGATTAAATCCACATCATTCGAAAATTAATACACGTTCATAGCAATGATAAAAAATTCACAATTAAATCAATCCAAGTGACTGTGAAATTCAAGCGCGTGCCAAGAAGAATTAACCCAAAAATCTCACTGGGTGCACTCTTTTATTTTTCACTGATTATTTGGTAAAATCACTCTTCCTATTCTAGTTATATGTGAGAGGATTGATGTTAAAGGAAAGCAAATAGCTCACATATGACATAACTAGAAAGAAAGGCATTTTCTAACTTTTTTTTCCAGCTATATGATCTCATGGAATGAATGCTACTACTTGAATGCATGAACTAGTGACACCATATGCTCATACCTCATTTGAATCTCCACAATGTGACATTGCAAGACACTCAATCAAAAGGTTTTAATTCAGGTTGTAATGGGGCCAAGGGGTCAAAGGAAGAGAAAGAACGGATAGGGAATTTTCAAAGGGCTTAAAGAAATGGTGAAAGCATGCAATAAGATTAGAGACATTAGCAAATAATCATATGGTTCAAGACATAAGTAGGAAAGTTAAGAGGTGGCCCACTGATAATGAAGAGTTTCAGCCATTATTTTGTATTTACTGAATGAAAAGAACTGAACTATCTGTATGGTACTCAAGTACTGAATGAATATAGACAAGGACTTGTATGCCTTTTGTAATTTTGTACCCTTTTTTTTGGCAACTCTTTCTTCTTGAACTGTATACTATAAGGATCTTCCCCCACACTTGTTTTTTCAACGTACCTTGAACCAAAATAAAGTCTCTGCAAATCAAATTATGCTCCACTCTTTTGATTAGGTTAGGGATAGAAAATGAGGGTAATGAAACAAAAGGCTTAATAACAGGCTCAATGGGGTTAACCTAAAGGAAATATATCATGGATCAGGCTTATTTGGCAATGGTAGAAACTAGATGCCTTTATCATGTCAAGCATGTCATGCAATTCAATATAATGCTTTGAACGAAATTAATACAAGTTCTAGTGTTTAATCCTTAATTATGAAATCAATCCAAGTAGCAACCAAAGCAAACAAAATTGAGATCATGCAATGAGTTATTATTGACAAAAGAAATAAAAGATGACATAGCTAAAAACTCTCAAACTCAAAGGAACAATAGGCTCGAAACTCACATATGGGTTATAATTAGTTAAATTCAATTAAGTATGCTACAAATACCAATTACTCAGTTGATTACATGTGAATTTGCATATGATTAAGCATTAACCAAAGAATAATATTAGATCTTAACTCATGCTTATAAACCTTAAAGTCATGCAATTAAAAACCAAATCTCATCATTGTGTTGGAAAGTATCCTCAGACTCAAAACAACTAAAATTTTTTTAATGACACTAATACCAACAAAGAAAACAAAAACCAACATTTTTTTAAAATTTTTTTTTATGGACTGACACTTTTTATTAATTTGTTTTTTCAAAATAAAAACAACGTTGTTCCCCCCACACTTAAACCTAACACTGTCCTCAATGTTAATATATTCTAGCACATGTAATGAAAAATTTAAAAGATGAAAAACAAACTACTAACAAACAAAAATAATGAAAATTAAATAAAGGGATAGAGAAAGCAAATCTGATTGGGTTGCCTCCCAAGAAGCGCTTGTTTTAACGTCGTGCAACCTGATGGTATCTCCAATTAATTCTCAGAATAAGTGGGAACATGGAGTGATACGTCCTTCACGTCATGCTCCACGAATGACTCATAATAGGGCTTAAGTCGATGATGTTTCACTTTAAACTCCGTCACGGTTGTGACACTATTAATCTGTATAGCACCATGGGGATAAACATTAGTAACAATAAAAGAAACAACCCATTCAGAACGTAACTTAATTACCAGTTCTGAGACATGATTGGAAAAGCAAGACTTTCATTCCAACGACAAAAGTATTTTCATGGATCATCTGATCAAGAAAAACTATGGTGTTCTCCTTATAATTGCTTTTACTATCATAGGCCTCATCCTGAATCTTTTCGAGCTCATTCAACTATGATTTCCTTCACTTCTTTATGTCATAGGGAACTCTATTGCTCTCATATCCAACGACAGTAGTGATGGTGGGTCTCAAGTTCATCCTCGTTTTCGACGTCTGACAATTTCTGGGCCAAATTGTCATTCACATTAATAGAAAAAAATGATTTTTAATAGGATATCTCATGGCTTCAAAGATGTTGAAGTCAATCACATCACCATCAAATTCCATGGTCAGCTTCCCCGCATGCACATCAATATTTGTCTTCATAGTTTTCATGAAGGGGCGCCCTAAAAGAAGAGGCAAAGGTGCTAAAAATTCCGAATCTTCCATCTCAAGCACATAGAAATCTGCTGGGAATATCAAATGGTTAACCTGCACCAACACATCTTCCAACAAACCTCGAGGATATGCATTAGAACGGTCAGCCAATTGAATAATAACACCATCATTTTTTAGCTTCCCGAGATTCATAGATCGATAAATAAAATACGGCATAACATTAATTGAAGCAACTAGGTTTAGCATTGCATTTTCAATTTTAGTATTACCGATAACGCAAGAGATAGTGAAACTACCTGGATCCGTATACTTCCACTACAATAATTAAGGCATTTTTCAAGAAAAAATGTCCTTCACAAAACTCAAAATTTTGTTGAAAACTACTTTTGACAAGGAAAAAATTCGTTAGTGGGTTCCTGGAGGCATCCCCGTAGCTAAAGGTATTTGCCAAGGAATTACAGTTTTTGTTGGTAAAAGGGATGCTAAGTCAAGAAAATATTTTGTTGGTAATATTGACAACTACCAAGGAAATTCGTTGGTAAAAATCAAATATCGTTACCAACAAATTGTTTGTTGCAAGAACTATTTTATTTACCTACAAAATTTTTCTCGAAAAATCTTAAAATCATCAAGGAAAATTGTCGTTGGCAAAGGTAACAACCTTTATCATAGAACTTTTTCGTTGGTAAAATGCATGAATATCAACGAAAGTTGTCATCGGTATCGTTACCAATTACCAAAGAAATTATTTTCAATAAAAAATGATATATTAAAGTTGTCTAAGAGACACTCTAAGGACACCACCCACTACCTCCCAAACTCTAAGGACATCACTCTTGATGATAAAACCCCACTATATAATATATTTATTTTTAGGCTCAACGGGAATCGAACTCCTAAACTCTAAGGACACCACTCTTGATGATAAAACCCCACTATATAATATATTTATTTTTAGGCTCAACAGGAATCGAACTCCTGACCTATAGTAAAATTTGTTGCAATATTTACCAATTGAGCTATTTGAATAATTGTGTTGTGTGAAACAACTTTATAGCTTATTAAATCGAATTACTCATTTTTTGCAATAAAAAAATCATTGCTACGTATATAATAGAGACCAATATATAATATTTCGTCAGTATAAATTAGAACTAAATATTTTCACGATTATAAGATTTATGTTAAATATCTACCACTTTTAGCAATGAAAAAAATTTCACAATAACACCATTATAATTAGCAACAAAATAGTAAAAGCATTTCAATGCTATATGTTATTGAATTGGTTATATCCCCAATGAAATAAAATAAAATTGTTGTAAATAAGAAAATGAGCCTTAATAAGAAAAAAGTTCATGGAAATTTTATCAATATTTAGCAACGAAATAAATTGTTACCATTAATATTATAATTAACAGTAAAATATGTTGTATTGTTAAATAAATTTTATTTGATTTTTCAGATGAAATAATATCAATGCTACTAATAAAAAATTTCAACGAATTGATATTTTTCCACTATAAAGAAGCTAGGAGCTTTAAATATAAAAATATTTCATGAAAAAATTCATTATAAGTAACCAAATAAATCGTTGCAATAACGTGGTAATTAACTAGAGAAAATTTAGTTTCATTGTTGAAGAGACACGAACAAGTGTTATAGTTCATTTACTAAGAAAATGTTTGTCAATAATATTAATATTTATTAGCAATGAAATAATTTATTGTAAATGACGCCATTATAACTAACAAACTAAAATTTCGTTGAAATAGAAATATTTTGTTGCTAAATAATGTCGGTGGGAAATTGGTTTTGGAATAAATATTTTTCGCCACCTCTTTACAAAGAAAAGTTGCCAACAAAATAGATTTTGTTACAAAAAGTGACAACTCTATGGTTTTTTCAATGAAATTTATTTTTGTTAGAAATAGTAACATATTAACAAGGAAAATAAAATTTGTTAGTAAATAAAACATTTTTTGTAGTGAGTATATCAATTTTCAACAAAATAATGACTTGTCGTTATAAAATAGTTAGTGAACTTTAATGAGAAACAAATTGTCATGAAAATAATTATCAGTTTTTACCTAGAAAACAATGGGTTACGAACAATGTTATAATTACCAACAAAATCTTATTTCATAGCTACAAAGATTTCATTAAAAAAGATATTATTTCCAACAAAATAAAAAACATTGCCAATAGTGTGACAATTCTCAACGAAATATTACTTTGTTGCTATAAATTAATAAACGAGCTTTAACAAGAAAAAATATAATGGAAAAAATTATCAATCATTATCAACGAACCGAATCATTACTAATAATGTGATTATTGTCTAGGAAAACATATTTCTTTACTAAAGAGGGATGAATAAGATTTAATATTCGTTAACAAGGAAAATGATTTGTTGTTAAAATTAGTCTTCTTTAGCAACAAAATATTTCATTCCAGATGATGCCATACTTACCAAGGAACAAGTATTTTGTGGCCATAAAAATAATTTCATTGTTAAATCAATTTAGCGAGAAATTGGGTTTGGAGGGAATGTTTCCCGCCACCTATTTAACAAGGAATGTTTCTACAAAATATATTTTGTCGGAAAACAGTAACAAGTTTATGGCTTTTTCAAGGAAATTTTTTATTCGTTGACAATGCTACAATATTAACAAGGAAATCAATTTTCGTAGCAATAATTTTGTTGGTAAAAGATAGATTTCTTATAGTGTTCGGCGGCAATTTCCTTTGAAGAATTGCGAAGACATTTTTACTCACCTTAACTACCTCTCCGTCTCGAAATCGTTTCTTTGTTGTGCAAAGCTCCTTAAAATTATTTGCATACTTAGGCACTTGCTTAATAACATCAAGAAGCGGAATATTTATTTGGGCTTTTCGGAAGGTTTCCAAGATTTCCTTATCTTGTTCATCTTTCCTAGATTTGGCAAACCTACCTGAAAATGACACAAAAGGTGGATAAAGATTAAAAGAAACTGAATTTGGAATGCTCACCTTCTTAACTGGGGCCTTAGTGTTTTAACGATGGCTGGATCATCATTCTGTAACTCAACTTCCCTATTTTGACTCTGTTTAGGGACTATTGGCTCATTCTCAATTTGCCTATTGCTCCTCAATATAATTGCTTTGCGGTTTCAAACCCGTCTTTCGAATTTGGAATGGTAGAACTAGGAAGTTTTCCTTCCTCGCGAATTTGTCCAATAAACTCAGCTATTTGTCCCATCTGTAACTTTAAATCTTCTATATCTTTTGTTTGGTTCTACTGAGAAATAGTTAACGATTTCAATATCTCATCATAATTAATGGGCATACCTAAATTGTGCTGAGATGGTTCGGGCGGTCCTTGAAAGAAACCAGAGGAAGGCCGATTCAAAGCATGTTGTTGAGGTTGTTCTGAATTTCTCAATCCAAAGCTGGGATGATTTCTCCAACCGTCATTGTAAGTGTTCGAATAAGGGTTATTCCTATAGTGATTTTACCCCTAAAAACCTACTTCATTGACATTCTCCCAACCGCCATTCTCAATCAATTGAGGACATTGATCAGATGGATGTCTTGACTTAGTGCACACGCCGCAGACTTGTGCAACTCCTAGCACATTTGGCTTCCCTGGAGCCTGAGTCACAAGTGAAGTAAGATTAGCCATTTGAGCTTCCAAACTAGAAATAGTACTTACCTCATTGACTTGTCGTGAAGGCTTTCCAATTCCTTCATACTGTTGGGCATTTAAGGCTTGGTTTGCAATCAAAGTCTTTTCTGCTGCTGAAGTTTTATCAACTAAAACTCCTTCTGCCGCTGCAGTTAACATTTGTCGCTCAAGAGGAAGCAATCCCTCATAAAAGTATTGAATCAGGAGCTCCTTCTTCATCTGATGTTGCGGACATGATGCTATGAGAGTTTTGAAGCGCTCATAGTAAGTCGGATATGATTCTCCTGGACCTTGTTGTATACCACTGATTTTCTTCCTCAACAAGATAATTTTGGAAGTTGGGGAGAATTTATCTAGAAACACCTTCTTCATGCTATCCCATGAGTATATTGTATCGGAAGGTAGTTCATAGAGCCAATCCTTAGCCCTATCAGTCAGAGAAAATTGAAATGTTATTAGTTTCATAATGGTCTTATCTACAACCATTGGCGCCATACTGAAGCATACAACTTCAAATTCCTTTAAATGTTTATTTGGATCCTCCATAGAAAGACCATGATACTTTGGAATATGATGAAATAGGTTGGCTTTCAGCTCGAATGACTCTGTCTTGTCCTGGGCGGCTGTTGGATACTGAATGCACAGGGGTGCGGCATTGTCCAAAGTGGATGCCAAAAGTTCTTTAATAGATCTATTGTCTCCCATATCGAACTCTTCAGATTCAGAGCTAGATGTTTCTGACTCTTTTGTTTCTCTCCTTCGTCTTCTAAATGTTATCTCAGGCTCTGAATCGTATTCTAATAAGTTTTCGCTATATCTTCTATTGCGCATGAACTGGTACTTGAGATAAAGAAAGAAAAAATAAAAAATCAATAAAAAGAAAATTAAATAAATAAAAAAAACTAATGAAGTAATTAACAATTTTACTAATTCCTGCAACGGCGCCAAAATTTGATGGGCTATTTTAGTAGCACACAATTTAATACCCTGCTTTGTGATTGTAGTATATAATAAGTGAGGATTCTGGACCGGGGATTAGAGGGTTTGTCAATTAACACAAATAATAACTAAAAGACAACTAACAACCTAATTAAGTAAATAATGGGGGATTGAATTTTCTAAATTAAACTATGAAAATAACTACGAAATTTACTGTAAAGATAATAAAAATAAAGAGGTGGCAAAGATGAGAAAATAGCTAAGGGTTTAGGGTTTATCTCCACACACCAAACATATGCTCATAAATCAATTTTCAATAATCACTTGCTAACTCGTGAGAGACAATGCTTAAGATTAATCGTGATCAGCACTGCATTAATCTTATTATTTTCCCAAGTTCGTTGAATTAAACTTAGCGTCGCTTTCAAACTATTATTATCATGCTATCTAATCAGGAATCGCAAGTTAGATAACAATCTAAGATTATTAAGTTTTGTGGAAAATATGAACACTGACTAGGCAATTACAAGTATGATCAGCATCTTGTTCTTACCTAGGTTTTTACTTAACCTTAACAACGTTCCTTGGTATTTACTACTTATGAGTACAAAATTATAACAATTAGGTGAAACTCTCCTATACTCTAGCCCCAGATCCTAGCATGCTTATTAAGTTGGCCACCTTAACAAACATACAAAGAAAAGTTCTCTATAAAGCAGTTAAGCAAAACACAATCACTAATAGCAAGGAAGATTAAATTCAATTACTTTATAAAACACATGTTCGGGGCTTCGAATCCACCCCTAACTAAGAGGAGTTTAGCTGGACATATTAGTTATTTTCAAACAATAATCCATAATCAATAATCAAGCGAAATAAGAAAAAGAGTTAAAAGATAAAACATTGTCGCCTGTGTGTAGTGGTAGAGAGAGAAGTGCTGGGGTGCGAATAGTAGACTGAAGAGAAATAAATTTCTTTCCTCCTTCCTCACTCGATCTTCTTCTCTCACGATCTTTGTTCTTGTTGTGCGGTCTGCTTCTTGCGCCAAAGGGGTTTCGACAGGTGCGAGGAAGAGAGATTGTGCAAGAAAGAACAAGCGTTGATAAAGTTGAGATGTCAGGAGCGGTGATGGCGATCTGTGGCTGCGAGATTGCGATGATGGGGTTTCTGATTGGCGATGAACAAAGGAAGAAGGAGATGAACAGGCGAGATGGAGAATGAAGGATCTGATTGTGAAAAGCAGAAAGAGACGGCGAGACTGTGGTGATGATGCTCGACGGTGATCTAATGGAGATGGCAATGGTCATTGACTAGGTTGGTTGTTGCAAGGAGGATCGTGGTTGTTGTTATTAAGAGGAGGTGTTGGCGGGTGTGATTGCGAGGAGGTGGCTATGGATGGATGCGTAGGAGGCTGTTGCTGGATGGATGAAGGCTTATTGTGGTTGCAAGCGTGATTGCTCCAGGACAGGTATCATTCCTTTTATAATTGTTTTCTTCGCGGTTTCCATCTTTGCGTAGTTTCCTTTTGCAATTAGTATTTCTATTTTTCCAATTTGCTTCTATTGTGGAATCTTGTTATTGGAAACTTACACAAACACGAAAATAACAATTAGTACCATAATTAACAAGAAATAACTAAAATTATATATAGAAATATGTTACTAAAATAACATAATTATGCTCCTATCAATCCCTTGGCTAGTCGTCATCATCAGTGGACAAACATTGACTAGACTCCCACTTCGTTCGCCATCGAGATCCACGCGAAGCGGATTAGGCTTTGGGCACCAAAAGCCGTCATTATCAGTCGTGAACTGAATGGGCTTACCTGGCAAGTTTGACGATCATTGTCTGCATTGAGAGTAATGATACCTTGGAGAGTCATCATCATTAGTGAACCAGCGTTGACTAGACTCCCACTTCCTTCGCCATCGTTATCCATGCGAAGCGGATTAGGTTTTGGGCACCGGAAGCCGTCATTATCAGTCGCGAATTGACTGGGCTTACTTGGCAAGTTCGGCGATCATTGTCTGCATTGAGTTAATGATCCCTTGGTGAGCCGTCATCATCAGCGGTCTAGCGCCGACTAGACTCCCACTTCCCTCTCCATCGTGATCCGCGCGAAGCAGACTAGACTTTGGGGTGATATTCAAGTTTTTCATAACCGATCTGGTGGAGGGTTTTAATAGATGACAATGGAAGTTTTTGTAAAAAGTAAAATATTTATTGATAATATTTTTTAGATGCTCTATATTCCATGGTCGTTGCCGTCGGCGTCTTCCAGCCAGTATGTTCCCAGTCTGTTGACTTTGGCAACTCTATAGAGTCTTTCCCAGTTCAGATTTAGCTTTCTTGCTCCGACTTGTTTGGTGTTTTGCTGGGTTTTCCTAAGTACCCAGTCTCCCACCTTGAATTCGCATGGCTTGACCTTCTTATTGTAACATTGCTCCATTCATTGTTGGTAGGTGGCTATTTTGGCGGATGCTAGATCCCGTTTTTCGTTGAGGAGGTCTAGTCGCACGCGCAAGGCTTCGTCGGTACCATTTGGTCTGAACTCTTCCGTCCGGAAGGTTGGCACCTCGAGTTATATCGGAACTATAGCTTCTGACTCGTATGCTAGGGCGAAGGGTGTCTCTTCGGTAGGGATTCTTTTAGTTGTTTGACAAGCCCAGAGTATTCTTGGTTGCTCTGGAACCCATTATCCTTTAGCTGCATTGAGTTTTCTTTTGATGACTTCTAGGACCATCCGGTTGGTAACTTATGCTTGGTCGTAGGCTTGGGGGTGTCCTGGCGAGGAGAAGTGGTGTTTGACTCCCAGACTTTTGCACAGTTATTTGACCTTGCTACCTTCAAACTAGGTTCTGTTGTGAAGGACCAATACTCTGGAGATGCCAAATCTACAGACGATGTTGGCCCATATGAATTTTTCGATCTGGACCTGCTCTATTTTGGATAGGGGCTCGACCTCAACCCACTTGGTCAAGTAATTGACAGCGACAAGGAGGAATTTTTTGCTAGCCGTCGCCAAAAACGGCCCGACGATGTCCATTCCCCATTGCGCGAACGACCATGGACTAATCATTGGGATTAGTGGTTGAGCTGGTGATATTCACATAATTATTACATAATATACCTCCAAATTTATATTTGTTAGTGTTTTAAATAGTGTATTTTAGTTTAATTATTTTATTTTTTGTAGGACTTGGAGTTTAAATGACAAAAGTGCATTAGCATGGCGATTTGGAAATTCATAGACAAATTGACGAAGTAGAACGGGAGACACTCAATCCAAAGATTAATAAAGAGAACCAAAGAAAAAAAATAAAATAAATTAGTTTTGAATTTTGATGGAACAAATGAGTAATATGGATGAAGGAAGCCAAACCCACCTTTCCTGTTATTAGAACATAATCTAAATAAAGGGGTGGGACCCCTTTGTTTCCTTTTTTTTTTTTTTGGTTTCCAATTTGTATTTAGTTTCCAATTGTATTTGGTTTCCAATTGGGTTTCCAATAAGGAGTTGTTTCTTTCTACCATAAATACAGCAACACAAAATGGGCAGGAACAAGAGAGAGCGCATGAACAGCAGGGACACACACAACGCATCAACAATCGAGTAAGCATCGCTAATCCACCATGCGCTGCCATGAAGCTCCATACCACTATTGCTGTCATCACCTTCACCATGTGTCACTAAACTCCACGCAAGGCGAAGAGATGAACTCCTAGATGTAACACACTTAATCGGTATTTTATTCGTTTTATGCTTTCACGATGACTAATGGTATTTTACACATGATTTTCACTTTTATTTAATATAGGAGTTTATGTTATTTTAGTGACAAAGATTTCATCAACTTCTTCGTAGATTATTATTTTGGTGGTTGTCTTTTTCTTCTCCATGTAAGTCTAGTCATGCTTGTCTTTTGTGTGGAATTGCAAAGATCAATTAATTCCGGTAGGTTAGTTATATGTGATTGTCTTTTATTACGTTATTGTCTCCGGATATATCGTAAATTTAGGATATCATATATGACCAATCTTTGTGCTTTCTAGAAAAAAGTGAAATCTAAAATCCATTTACATTAGAATATATTGGTGCATTAAAGACTATTTTCCGATTATGTTGTTTGGGATGTGAAATACGTAATTGAGTTATCATAGCGAATCTATACTAGTTGTAACGTGAAATCTAGGAGGGATTCTTGGAACCTTGTGATTTTTCTAAACTTGATTTTTATTAAACTAAATTCAATTTCATATTTTAAAATGCTAGAATTTCTTAAATTTAGTTTCGCGTAGTTCTTCTTCCTTGACCTTGTTTTGTAGATTGCTTCTCCTCGTGGGATCGACACCCAATCTTTACTGCAATTCTTCAGTTTATTATTTTTTCTTAAAAAAAAAATTGCAAAAAACAAAAAAGGACATTGGGGGAGTGTGAGTTGGAATAGAGACCACTTAGGGAGACTAATTAGGGTCCCAAATTTAGAACACCCACAAATTCACATTGAGACCAAATTAAGTCCTATTTCTAATTCTAACACCATGAGTAATCATGAAGATGACCAAGTTCGGTCGCTAAAGGACTATCTCCACCCTACTGCTACTTCATCATGTATCATGTTTGCACCAAATACACCAAAGCTAGATTTTAAGCCGGGTATGATACAATTATTACCCACTTTTCATGGCCTAGAGAGTGAGAATCCTTATATTCACATTAGGGAATTCGAGAAAGTTGTGGCCACTTTCCACAACAAAGTTGAGGCTGTAGACTCAGTTAGACTAAGGTTTTTTCCTTTTTCCGTTAAAGAAAAAATAAATAGTTGGCTATACTCTTTGCGACCAATGTCTATAGGTTCGTGGGAGGAGATGACCTAAACATTTTTTAATAAATACTTTCCTCACGACAAAATCAACGGTCTAATGAAACATATTTCTACCTTCACCCACAAGAATAGCGAGACATTATATCAAGCATGAGAGATGTTCAAGGATCTCTTGAATACATGTCCACACCATGGGTATGAGAGTTGGCACTTTGTCAATTATTTTTATGAGGGGCTCACTAGTAGAAAGCGTCAGTTCGTTGAGATGATGTGTAATGGAGAGTTTTTGCATAAAGACCCTGACGAGGCCATTGAGTACCTGAATGACTTAGCTGAAAAAACTCATACTTGGACTGGTCCAAGTGCTACTGAGAGCACGGATAGAACACGCCCAGCTGGAGTCTACCAACTTAGGGAAGAGGACAGCCTTAGAGCCCAATTGGATAGAGTGACTAGGGAGTTAGAGGCACTTAAGGCCAAGGATGGTAGGCCCCCACATACTGTTGCCAGAGTTGAGCTACAGGACGTCTGTTTTATATGCGGGGGAGTTGAACACTTAGCACAGGATTGCCCGACCTTGACTGAGATGAGAGGGGTTTATGAAGAACAATGTAACGCCTTAAGGATTTACAAGAAGCCTTACTCACCGTTCTCTAACACTTACAATCATGGCTGGAGAGATCACCCTAACTTAGGCTGGAGTTCCGAAACAGACAAACCTACACACTCACAGGCACAACCACCTAGGTCATACCCTGCACCTCCATACAATGCGCAATCTAACAGAAGTTTCTTATCAGACACATTACATGCATTTATAGAGGCACAAGGTAAAACTAATCAAAAATTTGAGGTTGCATTGACACAGTTGGCAGAAGAGAACAAGGAGATCAAAAGCCAGATAACTAAGTTGACAAGTTCATTAACAGTACAAGAGTGGGGCCAATTTTCGTCACAGCCTCAAGCAAATCCGAAGGGCAAACTTATGGCACAAACCTTTACTTCAGACTCTCAGAATGTCAAAGAGGTTAATGCCGTCACTACTCGGAGTGATAAGATTTTAGATGGATCAAGCTCGTCCACAACTATAGGCTCCTCCCCGAGTGCAAAGGAGAGCATCCCTTAGGATGAGCCCAACAAGAACATTCCAGTTCTAGTTCCTTTTCCTCAAGCACTACGACCTTCTGAAAAAAAATTGAAAATGCATGGTGAATTATAGAACACTTGAAATAGGTTAAAATTAACTTACCTTTGCTATAGGTGATTAAACAGATACCAACTTATGCGAGGGTCATCAAGGATATATGCACTATCAAGAGGAAGCATCATGTCAAGAAGACCGCCTTATTGACAGAACATGTAAGTGCGGTGATTGAGGAGAAGACACCACCCAAGTACAAAGATCCAGGGTGTCCTACAGTCACCTGCCAGATTGGGACTCATGAGTTCGGCCAAGCCTTGTTGGATTTAGGAGCAAGTGTCAATCTGATGCCATATTCTATTTACTTACGACTGGGTCTAGGAGAGATTAAACCCACATCCATGGTCTAGGAGAGATTAAACCCACATCCATGGTACTTGCTACAAATTGATAAGTTTTACCATCCTGTCGACTTTCTTATTTTAGATACTTATTCTGCGGTTAATATGGAGTCTACAGTTCCGATTATTTTAGGTAGACATTTTCTTGCCACAGCTAACGCTCTTATCAATTGCAGGAACGGTTTAATGAAGCTGTCTTTTGGGAACATGACTCTAGAGGTCAACATATTCAATATTAGCAAGCAACCACGTGATGATGATGAGTGTCATCATACCTACATGATGATATCAGAGAAGGCGCTCCTGAGCGCAGATTCTGAAACCTTAGAGTACCTCTTTTCTATTTCTGATTCTGAGAGTTCACTTTATCCTAACAATGCTTTTGATATTTCTGTTGTTTCAGGGTTAAAGGATAAAGAAGGACGACAATGGCAACCATGCTTTGAGGAGTTGCCAAAGAAAAGACGTAAACCACAACCATCCACCGTGGAAACTCTGAAAGTTGACGTAGCTTCATTGCCTGAGGGACTTAAATATGCATTCCTTGGACCAGGTGATACCTTTCCTGTTATCATTTCTTCCGTGCTAGATGGCTCACAAGAAGAAAAATTGATTAATATGTTACGTGAGCACAAATCTGCATTAGGTTGGACTATAGCTGACATCAAAGGTATTAGCCCCTTAATATATTCCCATAGCACTTAGAAAAAGGAGCTAACCCCCGTAGAGATCCTCAAAGATGACTTAACCCCACTATGAAAGAGGTGGTAAAAAAAGAGTTCTTAAAATTGTTAGATGCAGGCATTATTTATCTCATCTCTGATAGCAAGTGGGTTAGTCCAACTCAAGTAGTTCCCAAGAAATCTGGAATAATAGTAGTGACTAATGATGAGGGGGTGCATGTTCCTACTAAGGTAGTGACAGGGTGGCACATGTGCATTGATTATAGGAAACTTAATTCTGCCACCCGCAAGGATCACTTCCCACTTCCATTCATAGACAAAATCTTAGAGCATGTAGTTGGTCATTCTTTCCATTGCTTTCTAGATAGGTATTCAGGATATTATCAGATTGAGATTGCATTAGACGATCAGGATAAGACTACTTTCACATGTCCTTTTGGTACTTATGCTTTTCGGCGTATGCCATTTGGTTTGTGTAATGCACTAGCTACTTTTCAGATATGCATGATGAGTATTTTTAGTGACATGGTTGAAAAATATATGGAAGTATTCATGGATGATTTGACTGTTTTTGGTGATTCCTTTGATTCATGTTTACTTCACTTGAAGGCTGTTTTAAGTAGATGTGAAGAGAATGGTCTGGTGCTTAATTGGGAAAAATGTCATTTCATGGTTCCCTATAGAATAGTTCTGGGACACATAGCTTCTGATAAAGAAATTGAGGTTGATAAATAAAATTTTGAATTGATTTCTAAATTACCTACACTTAAAAGTGTCATAGATGTGAGATCATTTCTAGGGCATGCGAGTTTTTATAGAAGGTTCATATACAATTTTTCTGCCATCTCTAGACCATTAAGTAGCCTCCTGGTCAAAGACGCCGTGTTCCAATGGACACAAGAGTGTGAAGACGCCTTCCGAACACTCATTGATAGGCTCACCTCTGCCCCCGTCATGCAGCCATCGGATTGGAATTTACCATTTTAGATAATGTGTGATGCAAGTAACTATGCTGTGGGGGCAGTCTTGGGACAACGAAGGAAATGGAAGCCCTTTGTTGTTTACTATGTTAATCGAACACTTAATGATGCTCAAATGAATTATTTGACTACTGAAAAAGAGTTGCTAACCGTAGTTTTTGCTTTAGATAAATTTTGTGCTTATTTGATTGTACACCTATCACTGTTTTTACTAACCATGCGGCTCTTAAGTTCCTTCTTTCTAAAAAGGATGCTAAGGCAAGATTGATTAGGTGGATTTTACTTCAGTAGGAATTTGATATAACTATAAAGGATAAGAAGGGGGTCGAGAATGTTGTGGCAGATCACTTGTCTCATTTGGAGTTCAATGACTCTGCCAATGGCCCACCCATCCATGATGGCTTCCCTGATGAACACATATTCACCGTCACTCAAGTACCATGGTATGCGCACATTGTTAATTACTTGGTTTCCGGCGAAGTTCCATCATCATGGAGTGCTCAAGATAAACGCAAATTTTTGGTCGAGGAAAGGTATTTTTATTGGGATGATCCTTATCTATATAAGTATTACCCCGACAAATCATGAGGCGCTGTATCCCTGAAGGTGAGATTGAAATGTCTTACATTTTTGTCATAGTGCAGCTTGTGGAGGCCATTTTTCTATGAAAAAGACCGCTGCAAAATTTTTACAGTCAGGATTATATTGGCCTACATTGTTTAAGGACACTAACAATTATTGTCATTCTTGTGATAAATGCCAGAAGTTAGGTGCACTGTCTCTGAGACACATGATGCCCCTTAACCCCATCCTAGTCATTCAGATATTTGATTGTTGGGGGATTGATTTTATGAGACATTTTCCACATTCTTTTGGATATTTGTATATTTTGCTTGCAGTGGACTATGTGTCCAAATGGGTAGAAGCTGTGGCATGCCGGAACAATGACAACAACACAGTTGTCAGGTTTATCAAAAAACAGATTTTATCCCATTTCGGTACACCACGAGCCATTATTAGTGATCAGGGGACTCATTCTGTAATCACTCTTTTGAGGCTTTGATGCACAGGCATGGAGTTCATCACAAGGTCGCCAATGCCTATCATCCGCAGACAAATGGCCAAGCCGAGCTGGCAAACCGAGAAGTGAAACAAATCTTGGAGAAGATGGTGAATCCTGATAGGAAGGAGTGGTCTTTGCTCCTTCCTGATTCACTTTGGGCTTACCGGACCGCTTATAAGACAATTCTCGGGATGTCTCCATATCGGCTTATATATGGAAAAGCTTGTCATTTACTTGTTGAGTTAGAACATCGTACTTATTAGGCTGTCAAAAGCACTAACTTTGATCTCAATGATGCAAGTATTCAGCGGAAATTTCAATTAGCTTAAATTGAGGAGTTGCGGAATGATGCCTATGACAATTCCCGAATATATAAGGCGAAGATGAAAGCAGCTCATGATAAGCAAATTCTGAGGAAACATTTTGAGCCCAATCAACGAGTCTATTTCTATGACTCACGACTTCATCTTCATCCTGGAAAGCTAAGATCGAGATTAACGGGCCTATTAATGGTAAAACAAGTCTTTCCCAATGGTTCCATAGAAATTGAAAATCCAAAAGATGGGAGAGTATTTAGAGTAAATGGGCAACATTTGAATCACTGTGTGGAGCGAGTAGAGGTGCCAGATGAGATCTCTCTGGTTGCCCCTGTCTACTTGATTTGATGTTTTCCACCCTATCTTTAGTTTAGGTTTTTTATTTTATTTTTTTTAGTTTAGGTTTTTACTTTTATGTTTTTCTTTTAGTGTTTCAGGTTATTTTAGGTGTTGCTACTGGTGTCACTCGGAGCCCCTCATCCCATGTGTTCCTTTCTCCCGTCGGTATGATTTTCTTATATTTTGGTGACTGTGAGGACATTGTCTATTTGAAATTGGTAAAGCTTCACCATGGTAATATCACTCTTTTTGCTTTTATATCCTCTTTTCTTTTTCCTTCATTTGTCATGATTATTATTTTATACATTGAGGACAATGTTTGGTTTAGGTTTGGGGTGATGTTATGTGGTTTATTAGATTTTTTGTGCAATTTTCAAAAATCTTTGAGCTTAAAACGTATTTTACAATTAAACCAAGTCATTTTTTTGTGTTCTACTCAATCTCCATTGAATACTTAGATGATTATGGTAATTGTGCAAAATCTTTATGAAAATGCATTCGAAATCTAAACTCTTGGTGAATTTAAAAAAGGGGGGGGGGGGGGGGGGGTTTGAGTCTTTTTAATTTTAGAGAATATTTTTGTTGCCTTTAATTTTGAGAAAACACATACTAATACGTGTCACATAGTTATATTAGTAGAAAACATGATATTTGATATTATCCTTATGTTAGATGTATTTCGTGAGAGTTTTCAACTCGACTATTCATGCACTATAAGCCAAGTCAACATGATTTGAAGTTGATTAGTGAGATATTGAACTACAAAATCTTAGAATAATAGTGGAGACTTAACCCTTGTGAGTGTTGAGCCATTCTTTATTTATTAAGGGTTATTAAATACACTCTGATTTTTCTTGAGTCCGCATTATTAATTTGATGATCTCATTATTCTTGACTTTCTTATTGGTTGCTTTAAGAACGACATAATAATTGAATTTTTACACAATAACTTCTTGCTTTATTTAACTGAGATGTCCTAGTACCAACTAGAACTTCTAAAGTGATATAGGCATTTCTTTCTTTAAACCATTTTTTTAGCCTTTTAGCTTACCCAATAATAAATATCCATTTGAGCCTTTAAATAGCCTTCTCTTTGTTATCTCCATTCCCATTACCTACTCCAATCAAGGAGTAATACACCTATTATTTTATCCTTACCCAATTTTCTGAGAATGTATACGGTGAGATATATTTATGGAATGGGCAAATAGAAAGAGTTGAAAAATAGATATTTCATGTGCCCTCGAAGTAATAGTGTTTGATTGTATAAACGGGGAAAAACATATAAAAAATAAAAATAAAAGGGGTTGAAGAAGAAAATAATGAAGAAAAAGTTAATTGTGTACAACATTGATTTGTTATTCAATGCCCTATGTGTTTATTCAAGGGTGTAGCCATTCTCAGTAAATTTTTGTATCATTTTTGTCCATTATTTTTTGCCATAATCCAAGCCTCATTACAACCTAGTAAAGACCTAATTGATCTTAAAAGAAAGTTGGTTTAGTAGATGTGGAGATTGAATAGGCAAGAACTATGGTGTTTGATTCAACATTCTCAAAAGTGATCAATATTCCTGTCCATGAGATCATATTCATTTCACTCTTTGAAAATTCCGTTTTTCATGATAATTATATGTGAGACGTTTGCATTTTCTATAGTTTATCTCATTTTCCTCACATATAAACTGAGTGCCCAATTTCTGAGTGACATGAGAGATTTGTAGTCAAAGCGTACTTTCTAAAGGTTATCTCGTCACATCTTTACTATGAGATGAAGAGTTATGTGGATAAAGTTTCTCACACACATACTTCGAGTTGAGAATGATTATGAAATTTATTTAACTTTTAGATACTATTAAATTATTGTACTCTATTGATATACTATTGTGACATTTTTAGTTTGTTGTTTTTCTTGAATTTTAAGCAATTAGAAAATTACTCTAAGGAGAATGCCCATGTTTTTGCATTATGTTTTTAGAAAATAGATTTTGTTCTATTGAGTCATTAATGTTTGGGGGTAACTGATAATCACATAATTATAACATTTTTTACCTCTTATTTTATTTTTGTTAATCCTTGTTTTATTTTATTTTAAATTAATTATTAAATTTTTGTGTTTTTGTAGAATTCAGAGCAATAACGAAGAAATCAAAGAAAATGCAATGAATAAATCATAGTCGGTGACTTTAGAGGAAGTGGAGGTGAGAATAGCCTAAGCCCATAACCTAAACTCAAAACCAAACCCAAAACCAAATCCGTAAACCCAAACCCAATCAAACCCAAAGCATATTCTCTTAATTATCCAAGATTCTAGTTTGATTTAAGCTTTAAATCACTCATTGAACCCTCCCCTTAACTTGTCCAAGTTCATTTTCTTAATTCTCTATAAATACAATAGAAATGAATAAGAAAGGGAATGAAGAGAAGGGAAAGAAAAAAAATACAGAATACCAAAACCTCTTCTTCACAATTTGTGATTTCCATCACCATCCCAACCAAGCAAAATCACCACCCACAGCCTATCCATCTCTGTTTTCTCTCCTTCACTCCACCGAAACAGGGGCGTGACAACCCTATTTCACTTCATCTTCAACCACCGTCACCGGCTGCACCACGCACCACCACGCATCACAACAGTGCCATCACACACGCCGGACAGCTTCCATCTCGGCCTCTCTTTCTCGGACGTCTCCGGATATCATTGTCGATCGCCGGAAGACCACATCAGCTCTTGTCGCAGCCCCTGCTCACCACCAGACAGAAGCAGATCGCCCACAGCGTCTTCCTGCCTCTCTCTCTGTTCAAATTGAGGAAGAAAGGTTGGGGTACTATTTGCACCCCACCTTATAACTCAGTACCACCACAGAGACTTAAATCAAGTTGACGCTACTGGCACCCAGTGGACCATGCTGAGAGCACCTCGGCTGAGAATGATCAGAACTATTTGCACCCACTGGAATCTGCTGAGCCACACTGGACCTGTTCCTGTTTGCACCCTGCTTAATGCTTTGTAACACCACCGTGAATTAAGTCTCAAACTCTAGAATTAATTTCATTTTACTTTATTATTCCATGATTAATATTAATTGATTCGCGATTTATAATATTTTACTTTCACCTAATATGTCATGCATCTTAGGTTGTTAGAAAAATATTATGTTATAAATCAAGCATGTTTTAATTGAATAATTAAACTTATGATTAATTGTGCCCTAAAAAGACAATTAATGCTAGGAGTTTATACATTGCTAGAGTCATTTATTTGAAATTGGAATAATAAGAAAAATTGAATATAATTTTAGGAGCTTGAAAAATATTTTGCAAATTGTGGTTTCCCTCCAACTCTTTTCTTTTATTTATTTTTATTTTTATTACTTTTGTTTAACTCGGATTTTTAAACACTGTAACCCCCATTTTCTCCAAATTAGTTTAGGTAAATTATTAAATTCAATTTAATCTACATTCCTCGTGGGATCGACCCGTACTTGCCGTTGTCTACCAGTTAGACACCGTGCACTTGCGGTTATTACAAGTGGGTCAAATTAGCCTGTTTATTTAGGCCGGTTAAACCCGCAACAGTCACATTTATGGAAACCCTCATGAAACTATAACTCGTCTACTAGAGGTAATCTAGGGGTTTAAAGCCTTATTGCACGTAAAGGTAAGTGCAACCGTGATTCCTACAAAAGTGAGTTTGGATTTTATTCTTAATTTTGTTTTGCTCGACGACTAGCAAAATATAGGTTTGGGGGTATTTGATATTCACATAATTATTACATAATATACCTCCTAATTTATATTTGTTAGTGTTTAAAATAGTGTATTTTAGTTTAATTATTGTATTTTTATATTTTTGTAGGATTTGGAGTTTAAATGACAAAAGTGCATTAGCGTGGCGAATTTTGAAATTCATAGACAAATTGACGAAGTGGAGCGGAAGACATTCAAGCCAAAGATTAATAAAGAAAACCAAAGAAAAAAATAAAGGAAATTTGTTTTGAATTTTGGTGGAACAAAGGAGTAATATGGATGAACATAGCCAGACCCACATTTCCTGTTATTAGAACAGAATATTCCTTTTGTTTTTTTTTTTTGGTTTCCAATTATATTTGGTTTCCAATTTGTATTTGGTTTCCAAATGGTTTATCAATAAGGAGTTGTTTCTTTTTACCATAAATACAGCAACACACAACGGGCAAGAACATGAGAGAGCGCATGAACAGCAGGGACACACACAACGCATCAACAACCTAGTACGCATCGCAAATCCATCATGCGCTGCCATAAAGCTCCACACCGCTATTGTTGTCATCACCTTCACCATTTGTCACTAAACTCCACGCAAGGTGAAGAGATGAACTCCTAGATGTAACACACTTAATTGGTATTTTATTCGTTTTATGCTTTCACGATGAATAATGGTATTTATGATTTTCACTTTTACTTAATATAGGAGTTTATGTTATTTTAGTGACAAGGATTTCATCAACTTCTTTGTAGATTATTATTCTGGTGGTTGTCTTTTTCTTCTCCATGTAAGTCTAGCCATGCTTTTTTTTTTGTGCGAAATTTTAAAGATCAATTAATTCCGGTAGGTTAGTTATATGTGATTGTCTTTTATTACGTTATTGTTTCTGGATATATCGTAAATTTAGAATATCATATATGACCAATCTTTGTGCTTTCTAGAAAAAAGTGAAATCTAAAATCCATTTATATTGGTGCATTAAAGACTATTTTTCCGATTATGTTGTTTGGGATGTGAAACATGTAATTGAGTTATCATAGCGAATCAACACTAGTTGGCACGTGAAAGCTAGGAGGGATTCTTGGAACCTTTTGATTTTTCTAAACTTGATTTTTATTAAACTAAATTCAATTTCATATTTTAAAATTGCTAGAATTTCTTAAATTTAGTTTTGCGTAGTTTTTCTTCCTTGACCTTATTTTGTAGATCGCTTCTCCTCATGGGATCGACACCCCAATCTGTACTGCAATTGACCGCGTGTACTGTTTGGGCGTAATCGGCTGACATATGGTTGTACGGCGCAAACCTCTAGCATTTGTCGCACTCGCGAACAGTGTCTTTAGCGTCTCATTGCATGGTTGACCAATAATACCCTATAGTTAGGGCCTTATGGGCGAGGGTTTTCCCGCCTGGATGATTCCCACATATACCGCTGTGGATGGCTCCCAAGACTTGGCTTACCGCTAATGGCGATAGGCATCAGAGCAAAGGACTTGTCACAGACCTCCCGTATAACTTGTTCATGTGAGTGTACCTTGTGGATATGTTTTTAAGTGTTCGTGTTTCAACCTTCTTGGTTGGTAGGGCCTCGGTCGCTATATTCTAGTATCAGAGTCATCCAATTGGGTTGTGTTTCCGCGGTGCAGATATCGTCGTGTTCTACCTCGTGGAGGCTTGATTTCTCTTGATATTCAATGAGGCCGTTGGAGTCTTCATTGGAGACCGATGCTTTTTTTGCTAGCTCGTCGGCTCTTTTGTTGCCATCCCAGGGGCACTATGTGCTCTGGCAGCTCTTGAATTCGCCCATTAAGCCATGTACCTTGTTACGATAGGCTATCATGCGGAGATCTTTGCTATTGAAATCTCATTTGACCTGGTTGACTACTAGTCTTGTGTCGCTGTATGTTGTTAGGCGATCTATGTTGATCCCTAAGGCTAGCTTTAGGCCAGACAAGAGTGCTAGGTGTTCGACCTCGTTATTTGAAGCGGGGAAGCCGAATCTGACTTCCTTTTCAAGAGTGAAGCCGTTGGGGGAGCGGAGTGTGATCCCTGCTCTACTCGCCTTATCGGTTGAAGATCTGTCGCAGCGGAAGGTCCATGCTGGGACATCTAATTCTGTGAGTTGGTAGTCTATCTTCGGTTCTTCTCCGCCAGTGAATTCAGCGATGAAGTTTGCGAGTGTCTTGGCTTTGATGGCGGTTCTTGGAGCATAATTTATGTCAAACTGTCCAAGTTCTACCAACCATTTCACCATCCTGCCATATAGCTCAGTTTTATGTAATACCAAGCAGAGTGGATATTTGGTTAGGACCATTATAGAGTGAACCTGAAAATAGGGCATCAGTTTTCTGGAGGATACGACCAGCGCCAGAGCCAACTTTTCCAGGTCTGGATAGTGTGCTTCCGCTTCTATAAAAGTTTTGCTGGTGTAGTATACTGACCTATGGGTTCCTTGGTCGTCTCGTACGAGGGCCAAACTGACAGCGTATTTTGAAACAGATAAGTACAAGTATAGTGTTTCACCTATCGTGGGCTTTGAGAGTAGCTCTAGACTCCCCATGTATCCTTTTAGGTTCTGAAAGGCTTGTTCTCATTCCTCATTCCATGAAGATCCTTTGCTCCCTCTTAGTATCTTGAATAATGGGAGGCATTTGTTGGACGACTTTGATATAAATCTGTTGAGTGTTGCTACCCTCCCAGTCAGGCTCTGAATGTCTCTAAAATTGGTCGGGTATTTCATGTCGAAAAGGGTCTAAATCTGTATAGGATCAGTCTCGATCTGGGCCGTGTCTCAGTCCTAGTGTGGCTGATAGCTTAAGTATTTCCCAGACTTGACTCCGAATGTGCACTTTTGTGGGTTGAGTTCCATCAGGTATTTCCTAAGTTGGTCAATGCTTCGAAAAGATCTTGTATGTGGTCGTTGCTACGAAGGCTCTTGACCAGCATGTTGTGGATGTATACTTTCATATTTTTACCGATTTGTTCTTTGAACATTCGGTTGACCAATCATTGATAAGTAGCTCTAACATTTTTCAGGCTGAATGGCATTATTCTATAGCCATATATTCATCTTTCGGTCACAAAAGAGGTTTTATTTTTATCTGGGGGGTGCATCAATATTTGATTGTAGCTTGAATAGACATCCATAAAGTTAAGTAGGTCGTGTCCTGAAGTGGCGTCTACGATCTGATCTATGCGGGGGAGTGGGAAGTTGTCCTTTGGGCGGGTTTTTATTTAGGTTAGTGCAGTCTATGCACATTCTTCACTTCCCTTTTTTTTCTTTTTTACCAGAATGGTGTTTGCCAGCCAATCTGGGTATCGCACTTCCTTGATCATGTCTGCGTCGAATAGACGTTGTACTTTCTCGTTTATGATCTCGTTCCTTTCGGGCGCCACGGACCTTTTCTTCTGTCTGATGATTTTCTTCAAAGGGTCAACTTCGAGGTGATGAGTTATTATTGACGGATCGATCCCGACCATATCGCGCATGGTCCAGGCGTATATGTCATGGTTACAATGTAGCGGCTTCATGAGTTGCTTCGACACTACCTTGCTTAGGCGAGAACCGATCTGAATGGCCTTGTTGTTTTGAGAGCCGTCAAGGTAGGCCGTAACGATTTCTTCCTCTGGTTGTCTACCATTGGGTCGACCTTGAGGGCTTACCGGTGCCTCGTTACCTGGTGCCGATCATTTTCCTTTGATGTTGCAGGTTGAATTGAGGGTAGTCTTAGCCATTGGATTGGCTTTCTGTTGAGGATTTCAGGTGGCAAAGTCGCCGTGTATTGGCATTCTCTGGCCACCAACTGATATCCTCTCAATGTACCGACCGTTTGATTCGTTGGGTACTTGATGCATTGGTGCAGAGTGGAGACCGCCGCTCAAATCTAGTGTATCCAAGGTCTTCCCAAAACTTCATTGTACGCCGAAGGTGTGTCAATTACTACGAACTCCTGAAATAGGGTTTTATGAGTTGGTTGTTCTCTCATGTTATTGTCAACTATATCTTTCCCACGGGGAACCTTTTTCGCCACTGAAGTCGGTCACCGGACGACCATAAGGAATTAATGTTGTTTTGTCAGGTCTGTCATGTTCGCTGGAGGGTCTAGCGTCAGGAAGTTGTAAAACTTTTATCTCCGCAATCCATTAATGAAGGCTGAAACAGTCGTTGTATTGTTGCACTGTGGACGGTGGCTAACTTACTGTTAAAGCGGGTTAGATACGTCTCTAGTGTCTCGTCAGGCCTTTGCTTTACTGATGTGAGCGCTTTAATTATATACAGAGCCTGGTGCATGAAAAGAGATCGTTCATCCAATTCGGGGTCCAATGATGCTGCCGTCGGCGTAGGACCGTGAGCCGGATGCCCGCGCATGACAGGAACTACTAAAAGGGGCGGTACAAGGACGACCTGAGCGCTGGATGCGTCCCCTTGTTCTTCGTCGCTGCGTGACCTGGTGGTCACAATCTCTCTGGGTTTTGATAGGAGACGACGATTAGTGTAAAATTATGAACTATGTTGTCCCCACGAACGACGCCAAACTGATGAAGTCATTTTTCGCTCCCTACTCTGACCTGATTCCGGCTGACCTGCACAAGTAGCACACGTGAGCCACGGACCACCGTTGTGGTGGCCGATGGCACTCCGAGTCAGACAGGGCTCTGAGAAAGGTGTAATGTTGTAACAGGGAATTTGTAGCATACCTTAGCTTATCGACCTCATGTTTTATTTATAGTGCAAGGAGTCCTGGTTCAACTAGGCCATTGTAGGCGTAGTTTAGGGAGGAGATCTTCGTGGAGATCTCTCTCTAATTAGGAGTCGTGTTGTAGAGGAAAGTTCCATGTTAGCTCTGTGCTCCAAGATATGCGGGAGATAGTTCCCAATCCAAGACCAATCCGTAGAAGGGAGTTTCCTTATGTGAAAGATACTTTGGTGTTTGCTTCCTAGTTGGAAGTGGAGAGCAACTGTAGTTGCCCGTTCGAAGCTAATCCTCAAGATACTAGCCTAAAGAGGGTTTATGGGTATTGAGAATAGTTGTGAGACGTGTGGGCCTAGCGTGTTGGAGAGTCTGGGTCCGCCTAGCGGACTGAAGTCAGCAGGCTTAGAACCGCTTGGACCGGATCAACATTGGACCGATGCTGGGACCTGTAGTTCTTCAAGATTATCATGACACGTGTACGACCGAGGGGTGTGGGCATTTTTATGTATCATCACTAACATTACCTGATAATGTATCCTAAAGTTTCAACCTCTTCTGGACGCCCTTCCACAATAGGGGTTTTGGTAGACGACCCAACACCTTCATCCGTCAATTCTTGAACAAACACATCATTCAAAAAATCATGAATACCAGACATCTCCCTTCCTACTCCATCTTCTATAGTTGTTACATTTGAGTCCTCAATGTTAGGCTCCCCATGATACCTCCACCAAGCATTTTTACAATCTTTATCCATATCATGCCATACAAGATGCTCCATAACCGTTTTTCTTCCAAACCTATATTGATTGCACCATTTCTTACAAACACATCTGAACATATCAAGTCCAATACCATTCACAACCGTTTGATCCAAAAACATATTAACTGCATATGTGTACACAATTAATTGTCGCGGTATTGTCAACCAACTCTTATTCATGTTTTACCTCTTAACGACAAAATATTATTACTCTACACCAACAAATCTGAAATATACACAAATAAAATGAATAGGAGAAGAGTGGAAAGACCGATATGAAAAATAAGCATTTATATTAAATCTGATGTGAGTGATTCTACTTCAAAATGAAGAGATAAATAAATAAATAAATCAAATCAAATGTAAGTATTTTACAAATGATGAAAAAGAACAACTCTTAAAACAAATGAACTGACTGTTATCTTCACATAAAGCACACGACATTCCTCTGATTTTTTACACTTACCATAGAGCTATAAGCTTGTGAGAAAAAATAAAAATATATAACATTAACTTCCAACATGCAATATGCAATCAAATAAAGACTAGCAGATGTATAAGTATATATTTTGGATCCATCTGGATCGGACTAATTTGAACTCAAGTTATTTAGTGTCTCCAAAATGCCCCCAATACAATCTGTAGTTCCATAAATGCCAACCTACAACATTCTAGTGTTCATGTAGAATCCAAATTGCACTCTATTCACAAGCATGAAATGAAATTTTGTAACCCATTCATTCATCAAAACTTGCCTACCACCAACCGCCAACAAATTCTTCCTATCTTCCAATTTGGCAGCTCATAATTTACATCATCATAAATAATTTTTTTCAAGTCCTCCGCAAAGGAGCTAGGAACAATCTCTAGGTAGGTTGTTGCTGGCTTTAAGCTCCCAAAAAGCTGCATTGATCTCCCTAAAATGTGGACTATTTCAATTTGGGGGAATTCTAAATGACGAGGAAACGGGCGAGCGAGGGGGTAAAACCCTCCATCCCCCTCGAGATGTGTGCCATCGCGCATCTCAAAGGGGATAGAGGGATGCACCCCCCTCTCTCGCCTGTTTCTTCGCTAATAAGAAGGGCTCTTCATTTTGATTGAAGTAGTTCATTTTCTACCTTATTGAATTCAACTTGACTGAACACCAATGTTGGAAATATGGTTTTTTAAAATAAAAGAAAATGGGTGTGTATCAGGTTTCGATCTCTGGATCTCTCTCTAATTTTAGTCCCACATCTTCTATACAACTCATTGTAGAAGAGTTTATAAGGAGATTGTTTGGACTTGGGTTTGGACCCCTTGGGGTACCACACTTTTGTGAGGAGGGGAGAGATATTCTCTCGCGCTGGCCGCCGCCGCCGTCCGTCAGGTCGGGTCATTTAGAGAGCAACCCATTCATTCAGTCCAGGAGGATTCCCTTAGCTTTCAAGAAGCCTTATCCTCTATAGATGCAATTGAAAGGGTCATGAGGTACCCGAAGAGGACTAAGAACCTCGGATTACATTATCAGAAGTTTCCCGTTGTCCTTGAAGGATATAGCGATGCTGATTGGAACACCCTTTCAGATGACTCCAAAGCCACCAGTGGCTATATTTTCAATAAAGTTGGGGGAGCTGTTTCTTGGAAATCGAAGAAAAAAACCATTCTGGCACAGTCCACGATGGAGTCAGAGATAATAGCACTAGCCACGGCTAGTGAAGAAGTAGGTTGGCTAAGAAACCTGCTAGCAGAGATCCCTTTATGGGAAAGACCGATTCCAGCTGTCTTGATCCATTGCGATAGTACCGCGGCTATTGCAAAAATACAGAACCGTTATTATAACAGCAAGAGACGACAAATACGTCGTAAGCACGATACAGTTAGAGAGTTTATATCTACTGGTGCAGTGAGAGTGGATCATGTACGAACTGATGCGAACTTGGCTGATCCTTTGACGAAATGATTAGCTAGAGAGAAGGTTTTCAAAACCTCGAAAGGAATGGGACTAATGCCCTTAGATTTATGAGTTGTTCACGATGGTAACCCAACCTATAGACTGGAGATCCCATGAAATAGGTTCAATGGGTAATAAAAAGTCGTGAATGATATGAAGTAAATCATGCTGACAAAATAGCAATATCATTCCTAGATTAAAGCATAAATTTTTTAAGCGATAAGTAGGATGAGTTAAAAAAACTCTTAATGAGATCTATACTCTATGTGGAGTAGAGTACCTAGCTACAGGAGTACTCTTAATAGACTCACCTAAGTGATTGTGGAAGTTTGGCCGCTTCCTATGGAATTTGTGGGCAAAATTCCTAGAGCCTTCACTATACTGGGATATACGTGCATGGCCGTAAGGCACGGGCTTTTTAGACTTCACCCTGGTAAGGTTGTGCGTGTAATGTCTGTTAGAGATAGAGTTCAAAACTACGAGTTACTCTAGTATAATCTAAAGCATGAACACTACGCAAGAGTTCAAGTCGAAAGACACTTTTGTTTATGCACAGTCTTATATTTGTTAGATTCCTCGATGGAAATAGTTTTAAAAATCCAAGTGGGGGATTGTTGAAAATATGGTTTTTTAAAATAAAAGAAAATGGGTGTGTATCAGGTTTCGATCTCTGGATCTCTCTCTAATTTTAGTCCCACATCTTCTATACAACTCATTGTAGAAGAGTTTATAAGGAGATTGTTTGGACTTGGTTTGGACCCCTTGGGGTACCACACTTTTGTGAGGAGGGGAGAGATAGACTCTCGCGCCCGCGGCCGCCGCCGTCCGTCGGGTCGGGTCGGGTCATTTAGAGAGCAACCCATTCTTTTTGTTGAAAATTTATTTAAATTTTGAATTACTGAAGAGAGGATGAATCTAGACGGAATTTTGTATTTGCTATCCTCTCTCTCACGCCATGTTTTCCACGTTTTTTTAAGTGCAATTTCGTTTGGATTTTCCCCACGTTTTCCATGCATTTGTTGTGCCAATGAATCTAGCCGAGTTTTTTGTTTGTCAATGCACTTATCCGGATTTTCGTATTTGAACGAATCTGTATTCTCCCTATAAATACAACACAAAGTTAGAGCTTACATACACAAGAAAGAAAGAAAAAATATATTGCAATCAAGAGCACTTCGTTTTGCAATTAGAGAGAAAAACATTTTGCAAACAAGATCATTTCGTTTTGCAATTAGAGATAAAAAATATTTTGCAAAGAAGAGAATTTCGTTTAGTATTTGAATCAAAGAAGTGTTTTTCGTTTTGTTAAATTATATGCTATGTATTTGTGATTCCGAGCAAATAAGAGATTAAGGGTGGATAGTATTCCGTTCACCAACAGTGTAATTGTTTGAACGAGACAGAGAAGATTCTGGGCTGTTTTATCCATGGACGGATCCACTGCTTGGATAAGGGGGTCAATTGACCCCCTTAGGTTTTGTAAAAAATTCATTAAAGTAGTTAAAATTTCACTATTGTCCCCCTTTGAAAATTTATATTGCCCCCCTTGAAATTTCATATTGCTTCCTCTTTATAAAAAAACATCATAGATCCCAAATCACAAGAGAAACCGAGCCTCTTGTGTTTGCGTCTTGCGATATCTTCTTCATCTCCGTCTGAAACAGGTGAGTTTGTTTGATGTTCTTATTTCTCCATCTCCAACTTGTTGATTTTATGCCCTGGTCTTGCAATAAAAATTCCGATGAATTTCTGAAACCTAAATTCCTGAATTTAATATAGTTTTTCATGTCAACCGATTCAGAGATTCTCCATCTAATATTACAACTAACAAGAAAAGAAGAAACAATGACAAACCTACATGTCCGATGAATGTTGTGTCAATCAAAAAAACAATTGGATCAGCTGCTAAAGCCATTGCAGCAGGCAATACAATATGAAATATCTCCAAGCCAATCTCATCCTTCTTGAAAACAATCTCACAATAAGCCTTAATGGTCATTCTATAAAAGCAAAAAAAAAAAAAATGCTCTACATAAAATGTTACTAAGCAATCAATCGCACACTCAAAGACAAACACACCCCATACACACCACATGTACACATTTCACACTACACACATAGTGACATACATAGCATGTTTGCAATGTACATAAAAATTGAAATTTTTATGTTGTATATCTCCATCGTTAAACATAACCCAGAAAAAGAAGACAAACTTTGATGCCTTTACTAATTTCTTGGAAACTTCTTATACAAAGGACATTTTTTATGCTGTATATCGAGGAAATTTCTTGAAAATGTTACATATTTTTTTGCCCCCCTTTGTCAGCAATCCTGGATCCGCCCCTGGTTTTATCCTGGGGAGCGAGGCTACTTGACTGCTTTCACAATTTTGGGCAGAGCGGCGAAACATCTTAAAGAGAGCGACCTAGTCCGCGACTCAACCCAAGAACAAATTGGTACCTTCGTTCCTATCTTTTAATTTGAATTCTTTATAGCATTTACAACAATTTTAAGACGAGTTCTATTTCTGCCATGATTACAATAATTGAACTTGCTGTAAAAAAACCTTAACAGGCCCTTTCGCTTTAAGGGCCAACATTTTAAAAACATGAAGACAAAAGATGTTGTTTTTTCCTAACAACACAAAAGATTGCATATATTTGTGTAAGAATGCACACACTTGATTACACATACAACTTGAGTTAATTGTTAAATAAGTGAATTGTATATACTTGGTTATATATAGATTAGCGATGAACAGTTAATATCCTGATTCAAATAGGAAACAAGGTAATGGCGCTGTTTAGTGCAAAGGATCATGTTTCGAGTCTGTTGCCATTATTCGTTTTGGATTACGAATGAATTTGAACCTTAAAAATAAAAGAGGAAAAATCTGAGGATTATTTCCATAATAATGTACTGATAGTTCAATCCAAAATAGCTAGTTGGTGCATTATGAATTGCACTAACAACTAAAGAATTTGGCTGAGCATTTTGCTAGACTCTCTGTGTCCTTTTACTAATGACTATCCTGTTCACCAATCTATTGAACTTATTGTGAACATCAAGTTAAAAGATGTGAGTTTCCAGTATCTTAGTGCATTTGTAATGATAGAAATTGTATGGATTGTGGTATGATTGTGTTTTTCTGTAATTCCATTGAAAAATTTTAGTCTATACTCTAAACCTATGAAGGACTAACAAGAAGAGATTGTGTATGAGTAGAACATCTCTTTGTAATTTCATACATTGTATAATTGGTTTTCATCATTGTGTATGTGGTGCTGAAATCAAGAGAAGCCACACATGAGGGTTTATCATTAAACTCAAATGGTTTTTTAGAGATTTTTCTTTCAACAGTGGCAGCCCACTTGCACCTAAAAGCATACCCAATGAATGTTTTTAGAATTGAAGGACCACCCACATCTGCATTGAGACATCTTCATATCTTCTTCACAAAATATTCAATGTTTTACTATTTCATTGTGGATATTCTTCACAAATCTTCAACTTTTGGGGAGGAAAGAAAGGTATAAGCTTTTAACATTGAATCAGTAAACCTTGTTGCGCCATAAAATCGTCTTCATGAAAAGTGCCTCACAGAGTGTAAACTCCCCAATACACTCTTGAAATCTTTAGTCGGATGGTTGCTTAAGCGTGTGCTAGAAGCTAGAAAACTTAGGGTAGTTTAGCTTATGTTAGGATTCCTGATCCTAAAAGGTATAAGCTTGCAAATAGGGCACATGAATGTGTATTCATAGGATATGCCATGAACAGCAAAACTTATAGATTCTATAATCTTAAAGATCACGTCATTATAGAATCAAACGACGTTGACTTCTATAAAAATAAATTTCTTGTTATTTCGAGGAATAGTGGGGGTTATTTCGAGGAATAGTGGGGGTACATCCTCAAATAACGTGCCTATGATCAGGAAGAATAAAACTGATAAAGCCACATAATCTGAGCCTAGGAGAAGTAAACGGAAACGAACTTCCAAAAAAAACTTTGGCCCCGATTACTATGTCTTTTCAGTCGAGGAGGATTCCCTTAGCTTTCAAGAAGCCTTATCCTCTATAGATGCAATTGAAAGGGTCATGAGGTACCTGAAGAGGACTAAGAACCTCATATTACATTATCAGAAGTTTTCCACTGTCCTTGAAAGATATAGCGATGTTGATTGGAACACCCTTTCAGATGACTCCAAAGCCACCAGTGGCTATATTTTCAATATAGCTGGTGGAGTTGTTTCTTGGAAATCGAAGAAAAAAACCATTCTGGCACAGTCCACGATGGAGTCAGAGATAATAGCACTAGCCATGGCTAGTGAAGAAGCGGGTTGGCTAAGAAACCTGCTAGCAGAAATCCCTTTATGGGAAAGACCGATTCCAGCTGTCTTGATCCATTGCGATAGTACCGCGGCTATTGCAAAAATACAGAACCGTTATTATAACGGCAAAAGACGACAAATACGTCGTAAGCACAATACAGTTAGAGAGTTTCTATCTACTGGTGCTGTGAGAGTGGATCATGTACGAACTGATGCGAACTTGGTTGATCCTTTGACGAAAGGATTAGCTAGAGAGAAGGTTTTCAAAACCTCGAAAGGAATGGGACTAATGCCCCTAGATTGATGAGTTATTCACGATGGTAACCCAACCTATAGACTGGAGATCCCAAGAAATAGGTTCAATGGGTAATAACAAGTCGTGAATGATATGAAGTAAATCATGCTGACAAAATAGCAATCTCATTCCTAGATTAAAGCATGAATTCCTGAAGCGATAAGTAGGATGAGTTAAAAAAACTCTTAATGAGATCTATACTCTATGTGGAGTAGAGTACCTAGCTAAAGGAGTACTCTTGATAGACTCACCTAAGTGATCGTGGAAGTTTTGCCGCTTCCTATGGAATTTGTGGGCAAAATTCCTAGAGCCTTCACTATACTGGGATATACGTGCATGGCCGTAAGGCACGGGCTTTTTAGACTTCACCCTGGTAAGGTTGTGCGTGTAATGTCTGTTAGAGATAGAGTTCAAAACTACGAGTTACTCTAGTATAATCTAAAGCATGAACACTACGCAAGAGTTCAAGTCGAAAGACACTTTTGTTTATACACAATCTTATATTTGTTAGATTGCTCGATGAAAATAGTTTTAAAAATCCAAGTGGGGGATTGTTGGAAATATGGTTTTTTAAAATAAAAGAAAATGGGTGTGTATCAGGTTTCGATCTCTGGATCTCTCTCTAATTTTAGTCTCACATCTTCTATACAACTCATTGTAGAAGAATTTATAAGGAGATTGTTTGGACTTGGGTTTGGACCCCTTCGGGGTACCACACTTTTGTGAGGAGGGGAGAGATAAACTCTCGCGCCCGCTGCCGCCGCCGTCCGTCGGGTCAGGTCGGGTCATTTATAGAGCAACCCATTCTTTTTTTTGAAAATTTATTTAAATTTTGAATTACTGAAGAGAGGATGAATCTAGACGGAATTTTGTATTTGTTGTCCTCTCTCTCACGCCATGTTTTCCACGTTTTTTTTAAGTGCGATTTCGTTTGGATTTTCCCCACGTTTTCCATGCATTTGTTGTGCCAATGAATCTAACCGAGTTTTTTGTTTGTCAATGCACTTATCCAGATTTTCGTATTTGAACGAATTTGTATTCTCCCTATAAATACAACACAAAGTTAGAGCTTACATACACAAGAAAGAAAGAAAAAATATATTGCAAACAAGAGCACTTCGTTTTGCAATTAGAGAGAAAAACATTTTGCAAACAAGATCATTTCGTTTTGCAATTAGAGATAAAAAATATTTTGCAAACAAGAGCATTTCGTTTAGTATTTGAATCAAAGAAGTGCTTTTCGTTTTGCTAAATTATATGCTATGTATTTGTGATTCCGAGCAAATAAGAGATTAAGGGTGGATAGTATTCCGTTCACCAACAGTGCAATTGTTTGATTGAGACAGGGAAGATTCTTGGCTGTTTTATCCTGGGGACGGCGAGGCTACTTGACTGCTTGCACAATTTTGGGCAGAGCCGCGAAACGTCTTAAAGATAGCGACCTAGTCCGCGACTCAACCCAAGAACAAATTGGTACCTTCGTTCCAATATTTTAATTTGAATTCTTTACAGCATTTACAACAATTTTAAGACGAGTTCTATTTCTGCCATGATTACAATTATTGAACTTGCTGTAAAAAAAACCTTAACAGGCCCTTTCACTTTAAGGGCCAACATTTTAAAAACATGAAGACAAAAGATGTTTTTCCTAACAACACAAAAGGTTGCATATATTTGTGTAAGAATGCACACACTTGATCACACATAAAACTTGAGTTAATTGTTAAAGAAGTGAATTTTATATACTTGGTTATTTATAGATTAGCGATGAACAGTTAATATCCTGATTCTAATAGGAAACAAGGTAATGGCGTTGTTTAGTGCAAAGGATCATGTTTCGAGTCTGTTGCCATTATTCGTTTTGGATTACGAATGAGTTTGAACCTTAAAAAATAAAAGAGGAAAAATCTAAGGATTATTTCCATAATAATGTACTGATAGTTCAATCCATAATAGCATGTTGGTGCATTACGAATTGCACTAACAACTAAAGAATTTGGCTGAGCATTTTGCTAGACTCTCTGTGTCCTTTTACTAATGACTATCATGTTCACCAATCTATTGAACATATTGTGAACATCAAGTTAAAAGATGTGAGTTTCCAGTATCTTAGTGCATTTGTAATGATAGAAATTGTATGGTTTGTGGTATGATTGTGTTTTTCTGTAATTCCATTGAAAACTTTAGTCTATACTCTAAACCTATGAAGGACTAACAAGAAGAGATCGTGTATGAGTAGAACATCTCTTTGTAATTTCATACATTGTATAATTGGTTTTCATCATTGTGTATGTGGTGCTGAAATCAAGAGAAGCCACACATGAGGGTTTATCATTAAACTCAAATGGTTTTTTAGAGATTTTTCTTTCAACAGTGTCAACCCACTTGCACCTAAAAGCATACCCAATGAATGTTTTTAGGATTGAAGGACCACCCACATCTGCATTAAGACATCTTCATATCTTCTTCACAAAATATTCAATGTTTTACTATTTCGTTGTGGATACTCTTCACAAATCTTCAACTTTTGGGGAGGAAAGAAAGGTATAAGCTTTTAACATTGAATCAGTAAACCTTGCTGCGCCATAAAATCGACTTCATGAAAAGTGCCTCAGTGAGTGTAAACTCCCCAATACACTCTTGAAATCTTTAGTCAGATGGTTGCTTAAGCGTGTGCTAGAAGCTAGAAAACTTTGGGTAGTTTAGCTTATGTTAGGATTCCTGATCCTAAAAGGTATAAGCTTGCAAATAGGGCACATGAATGTGTATTCATAGGATATGTCATAAACAGCAAAACTTATAGATTCTATAATCTTAAAGATCGCGTCATTATAGAATCAAATGACGTTGACTTCTATACAAATAAATTTCTTGTTATTTCGAGGAATAGTGGGGGTTATTTCGAGGAATAGTGGGGGTACATCCTCAAATAACGTGCCTATGATCAGGATGAATGAAACTGATAAAGCCACAGAATCTGAGCCTAGGAGAAGTAAACGGAAACGAACTTCCAAAAAAACTTTGGCCCCGATTACTATGTCTTTTCAGTCGAGGAGGATTCCCTTAGCTTTCAAGAAGCCTTATCCTCTATAAATGCAATTGAAAGGGTCATGAGGTACCTGAAGAGGACTAAGAACCTCGGATTACATTATCAGAAGTTTCCCGCTGTCCTTGAAGGATATAGCGATGTTGATTGGAACACCCTTTCAGATGACTCCAAAGCCACCAGTGGCTATATTTTCAATATAGCTGGTGGAGTTGTTTATTGGAAATCAAAGAAACAAACCATTCTGGCACAGTCCACGATGGAGTCAGAGATAATAGCACTAGTCACGGCTAGTGAAGAAGCAGATTGGCTAAGAAACCTACTAGCAGAGATCCCTTTATGGGAAAGACCGATTCCAGCTGTCTTGATCCATTGCGATAGTACCGCGGCTATTGCAAAAATACAGAACCGTTATTATAACGGAAAGAGACGACAAATACGTCGTAAACACAATACAGTTAGAGAGTTTCTATCTACTGGTGCTGTGAGAGTGGATCATGTACGAACTGATCTGAACTTGGCTGATCCTTTGACGAAAGGATTAGCTAGAGAGAAGGTTTTCAAAACCTCGAAAGGAATGGGACTAATGCCCTTAGATTGATGAGTTATTCACGATGGTAACCCAACCTATAGACTGGAGATCCCAAGAAATAGGTTCAATGGGTAATAACAAGTCGTGAATGATATGAAGTAAATCATGCTGACAAAATAGCAATCTCATTCCTAGATTAAAGCATGAATTCCTGAAGCGATAAGTAGGATGAGTTAAAAAACTCTTAATGAGATCTATACTCTATGTGGAGTAGAGTACCTAGCTAAAGGAGTACTCTTGATAGACTCACCTAAGTGATTGTGGAAGTTTGGCCACTTCCTATGGAATTTGTGGGCAAAATTCCTAGAGCCTTCACTATACTGGGATATACGTGCATGGCCGTAAGGCACGGGCTTTTTAGACTTCACCCTGGTAAGATTGTGCGTGTAATGTTTGTTAGAGATAGAGTTCAAAATTACGAGTTACTCTGGTATAATCTAAAGCATGAACACTACGCAAGAGTTCAAGTCGAAAGACACTTTTGTTTATGCAAAATCTTATATTTGTTAGATTGCTCGATGAAAATAGTTTTAAAAATCCAAGTGGGGGATTGTTGGAAATATGGTTTTTTAAAATAAAATAAAATGGGTGTGTATCAGGTTTCGATCTCTGGATCTCTCTCTAATTTTAGTCTCACATCTTCTATACAACTCATTGTAGAAGAGTTTATAAGGAGATTGTTTGGACTTGGGTTTGGACCCCTTGGGGTACTACACTTTTGTGAGGAGGGGAGAGATAAACTCTCGCGCCCGCGGCCGCCGCCGTCCGTCAGGTCGGGTCATTTAGAGAGCAACCCATTCTTTTTGTTGAAAATTTATTTAAATTTCGAATTACTTAAGAGATGATGAATCTAGACGGAATTTTGTATTTGCTGTCCTCTCTCTCACGCCATGTTTTCCACGTTTTTTTTAAGTGCGATTTCGTTTGGATTTTCCCCACGTTTTCCATGCATTTGTTGTGCCAATGAATCTAGCCGAGTTTTTTGTTTGTCAATGCACTTATCCGGATTTTCGTATTTGAACAAATCTGTATTCTCCCTATAAATACAACACAAAGTTAGAGCTTACATACACAAGAAATAAAGAAAAAATATATTGCAAACAAGAGCACTTCGTTTTGCAATTAGAGAGAAAAATATTTTGCAAACAAGATCATTTCGTTTTGCAATTAGAGATAAAAAACATTTTGCAAACAAGAGCATTTCGTTTAGTATTTGAATCAAAGAAGTGCTTTTCGTTTTGTTAAATTATATGTTATGTATTTGTGATTCCGAGCAAATAAGAAATTAAGGGTGGATAGTATTCCGCTCACCAACAGTGCAATTTTTTGAACGAGACAGAGAAGATTCTGGGTTGTTTTATCCTGGGGACGGCGAGGCTACTTGACTGCTTGCTCAATTTTTGGCAAAGCCGCGAAACGTCTTAAATAGAGCGACCTAGTCCGCGACTCAACCCAAGAACAAATTGGTACCTTCGTTCCTATCTTTTAATTTGAATTCTTTACAACATTTACAACAACCAAAATATATAAATGGTGCCTTATTGAATGCAAAATATGTAATAATTTTACTGTATTTCACTACGTGATTTATTTTAGCCTAATATCTAATTTTACTCTAGAAATTGAGACATTTGAACCAATATCTAATTTTTAAATTTGTTTTTTGTGTTTTTAATGTCCTAGTACAAAAATATCTGAATTTTATGGCTGAAATTTATGAGATATAAACGTCACAAATTACCTACCACTTTTATTGCACCCATTGGAAAAACTTTATTCCACTGAATGAAGGGTATTTATGATAATGTCCGATGGTGAAACCTTCTAGCCGGCCTGGGACACCGGCCTGGTTTGCCCGCATGAGGGGCAAAGTTACATTTGTGCCCCTCTTCTTTAAAAAACACAACAAAAAAGAATTTTTGGAGGAAGGGCAACAATGTAACTTTGCCAAACAGGCGGGAACCTGGCCGGTTTCCCAGGCAGGCTAGAATTTTTGTGCTATCTGCATCTTAATCTTCAACTTGTTCTTCGCCAAGGACTCGTCTATCAAAAGACGAGGACTGGTGTGGTGAGTGTGTTTTCTTGGCTTCGGTCAAGTCACTTGCATCTTCAAATTCTTTCTCAGTCTCGACATTCGTTTCTTCATAGACTTGTGATATTTGTGGTCTTCATCGATTTTTCTTCGTTGTTCTTCGTCCTTACCTGTCAAACACTCATATTCCGAGATTAATGATAATAGAGAGAACAAGCTTATCAAATGGTCGTTTAAAAAACAAATCAACATAATCATCATTATCATCTCCCATGGGAATGGTATTCACACGACAACTACTGAGATCCCCTTCATCCTTCTTGAGCTCTCCTATCTTTCCCAATCTTGTGCTTTAAAACATTTGGACCTATGTTGAAGTTAGGGATTGCGAAATAGAGAGAGCTGGATTTGGGAATAAAAGGTGATGAGTCCTTCTAGGGAGCGAGGGAGGGAGCGAGGGAAAGGAGCGAGGGATGGGTGTAATCACCCATCCTCCTCGTGATGAGCCCCTGCGCGCATCTCCAATGCGATGCGCTCATCCCGAGGAGGATGGGTGGTTACACCCATCCCTCGCTCCTTTCCCTCGCTCCCTCCCTCGCTCCCTAAAAGGACTCATAATGAAGTGATTGATGGAAGTTATAATGTAATGGGTTCATTGAGAATGGTGAGCGGGCCAAATCAGGTGGTAGAATACTTGATTAGGTGGAGAAACGAGTAAGAGAGGGTGTTTTTAAACGAGTGAGACTTCACTATCTTCACCTTCAGGGTGAGGTCAAATTTACTGGTTCTCTTTCACTTTTTTTGATCAAAAGTTCAGTTTCCATTTAGACATCAGAAATTCTTGCCAGTCTGATTTGCTAGTCTTGTTGGTTTATTTACAATTTTATCATTTTTATAAGTGATGTTTATGATTGTGTTTTAAAGATTAGGGGTAAAAAGTGTAAAAAAATCAACAAGGCCAGCAACCAGGCTGACTAAACTTAATCTTTAAACATTTCTTCTCTGTCTTTTACTTTCGTTTGTCCACAAACATTCTCATGCATGTTCACCAATAGGGTACTAGCTCAGTTGGAAGGTTTGTGACTGATGATATCACATGTCCAGAATTCGAAGCTTGCAAGTGGCATTTTGGGTGGGAAGGGCTAAGGGATAATTTATTTTTTCATCCTACATGTCCATCAGATTTTTCTTAAATTTTTTATATTTTAAAAAAGATTTCTTCTTCCATTAAGCACATAGAAAAAAAAAATTCATTCATTTTCAAATCAATCAATATTACTTTGAAATAAGTTTCACAAATAAATTTTCAATAACATCCAACATAATATTCATTATAAAAATCACAATAAAATACTCGAAAAATATTTTTGAAAAAATTGTTGAACCACACAAAATATAAAATCACATTAAAGTACGAGAAACACATTTTTGAAAAATATTTTCAAAAAAATTGTCGAACCACACAAAAAAATAAACCATGAAGCGCAGATGGTTGCCTACGTATCCTTTTAAAAGAATCAAACTTCTTGTAGTTTGATCAAAGGACATCTAGCTGAACAAACAACTAGAAGCCACAACACACAAGAACCAAAAAGGAAAAATGCAAGGATAACTAATTATTCGGCACAATATCTCTACCAATAATATCAAGAAAAATTATTAAAGAGATAAACATAAAAATCAGTTAAAAGTTACCTTGACCCTTTTGCATGAGGTTCTTGCGCACGTCTGAGCTTATCCAAACCGTCTTCTTCTTTATAGACTTGCTTGTTTGCACATTTTCGTAGGAGTGAGAACCTTTTTTTTTTTCTTTTTCTCCAATTAATCCTTTAAAATAGCGAAGTGATGCACCGACATTCTTTGATCTTTGAGTCTTCTCATTGGAGCTCCATTGTGCAATCCTTTATGGAGTAGGATATCAATATCTTGTACATAGCTCTTCCTTGATTTTACATGTAAGATTCAACAATGTGAGGCACATATCTTTTGGTGAACACAATTAAGTTCATTGTGTCCATAAAGTGCACAGTAATTGCAACATAGTTGTTTAGAAACTCCTTATAGTTTCTCTGCCATAACCAATATTTCTAATGCAGTTGTTGTTGATGTTTAGGTATCCTGACTTGTATTAATTTCTGATCTGGGAAGTACCCACCTTTGAAGAACTCGAAGTGCCACTAGTCGAAGCTTTAACAAAATTCATTGTAGATGGAGTTTGAGCCAGGACTAAATCCAAGTTTTTTCTTGCTCATTTGGATGAAACTCAACATTATTTCGCTTTTCTCAAACCTAATTTTGAAAGCTTGAAGCTTTGAAACATACATTTCCAACTTTTCTAAAATTTATTTCAAGCTTTTCTTCCAGATCCACTTTCTTCTTTACAAGACTAGAAACTTCTTTCTCCATAAATTTTATCTTGTTTACAAACTCAATCTTCTTAGACAGTCAGAGTCCTTTCTCTTGTCAAAACGTATCCTCCAATAACTTTGAGTTGGACACAAGTGCTAAAAGCCTATGAATAGTAAACTCTGGTTGAGCTTTTTCCATCCTCAGATTGTCCAAGCATTCCATAATCTTCATGATGTCCTTATGAGTGAACTCGCATCGATATTTGACTCTAGGGTAGTTAATTGGTCTAACAAACCGACCGAAAATCAAACTGAAAAAACCAACCCGAATAAAAATCGAAACCTAATGGCAAAAACCAATTCGATTTGGTTTCGTTTTTTCTCCCCACACTCGAGAGAACCAAACGGAATTCATTAATTGCATAGGTGTATCAGGCACAGAAGTACAGATAGCACAATCATGACAACACAAGTTGCACAACACCCAAGAGCTAGAAAGAAATGGGGATCCGAGGGGCTCCTGTGCAGGAAGCACAGGACGAGGTCCTGTGCACAGATCTGGGCCGTCGGATCTGATCCAACGGCTCAAATTGATAGATTTCAAACAAAATGGATTTCAAAAAAAAAAAAATTTGTTTGAAATCCCTCGTCCTGTGCTTCCTGCGCAGGAACCCGTCCCCCCATTCAAGAAATGGACGCCGCCTCCCTAGAAGGGCTCCAATTTTCATACAGAAATTTATGATACAGAACCCTTTTAGGGCGCGAGGGAGGGGTGTTGCCACCCATCCTCCCTAGAAGGGTTCTTAATAAGCTTTATGAATCAACGTACCCAAATGAGACAGGGAGAGAGGAAATTAGTCAAAAACCCATTAAAGTCTCGGTCAGAAGAAGCATAAATGCATCAACCTGTGAAGTATTGAATACGCAAGGTACGATGACAAAACAGAACACATGAGAGGAAATTAACCCCAATTTGCAGATAAAAGATCTATGGAAGCAAAATCAACCAAATTCACAGTTTGGGGTTCTTCTTTGAAGCCATAAAAACCACATATTGTTCACTTTTGTATGGAAAGAGAAACACTGCAACAAACCCACCCACACACTCAAAATAGGATTTTTTTTTCTTCTTATAGGAGAATTTTTTCCCTCTTTAGAACTGCCTAAAATGGAAGAGGGGAAGAAAGATTGAAAATGAAGAAAAGAAGTACTGAGAAGAGTGAGTGTTCATGCACAATTGCACACACACACAGTAGCTTGTTGGAAATCCATCTCTACAAAATCCCATCATTCTCTCTCCTCAGCCCTTCGTCACACAAAGAAATAGATCCATCGAGAGCCTGGCCAGGAGATCAAGATCACCGTCATGTTCGCTGATCTGAAGGCGAAGGAGGTGGTGGAAGAGGGAGGGGAAAAAAAGAAGGGAAACTGAACGGTTTGATTCGATTTCGATTTCAATTTTTGTTTATAAAAACAACAATTCTAGGATGCTCGGCTGGATACCCGGTTTGAATGCCGGTGCACTGTAGCACCGTAGATCTGCATCGAGATCAGAGACAACTCATATCTCGATGCAGATCTACGGTGCTACAGTGCATCGGGCATCAAAACTGGGCATCCAGCCGGGCACTGTAGCATTACCCTGGTCCATAATCTTCACTTAAGATGAATCCGAATCCGAATCTGAGACTTCAATAAGTCATCTTCTTGACCCTTAACCATGTATGCCTTGCAGGACTCTAAATTAGGAATAATTCTAGGGAGCCCGCATTGGTAGCCTGGGATGTTGTTCAGACCCACCCAGGCACGTGCCTGGGAGGGTGTTTGGCACGTGAACCCACTTACATTTCACAAGCTCCCTCAAGCGAAGAACCTCTCCTGTGCCTCCTCCCTCAAGCTCTTAACCTCTCCTCTCCTGCGCCACCTCCTCTCCTCCTCCTCTCCTGCGCCTCCTCCTCAAGCTCCCTCACTGAAGTCCCAAATTGAAAAGAAGTTGCAAACATGGGTTCGAAGTTGAAAATTTGCAAAACATGGATTCAATGTTGTGAACATGGAAAAGAAATAAAAAACATGAAAAAGAAGTTACAAATTGCAAAGATGGGTTCACTCTTGTGAACATGGAAAGAAAGAAACATGGAAAAGAAATTGGGAAAGAAATTGCAAATTGCAAAGAAGTTGCAAACATGGAACAAAAATTTGTTTACTGTGATGTTTTCTCCAACTTCAATTGAAGATTTGGTGGCCTGTTGATTTGGAGATTTGGTGGTCACTTGACTTTGCTTAGTGTTGATGTCTCCATGTGTAATGCACAATAGGAATCTTCAATTGGGAATGAGGATAAGAATGGGACGGTTGGAAGAGAGGAAGGTGCAATAGTTGCAAAAGAAAAGGGTTCACGTGCCAAACACCCTCCCAGGCTACCAACGCGGGCTCCCTAGAATTATTCCTGAATTAGATTAAGAGTCCTGAGGATGAAGTATCTGACTCATTAGTCACGCTCACAGCTTTGTTCTTGTGGAGCGCATTGTTGGCAAGTGTCCTAATCCGCCACAAGTAGCATTTAATATTTCTTTTTGAATCGTCATTTTTTGAAGAAGGTGCTTCATTTTTTACGATTTTTTTGCTTATGCTGGAGAATTTTTTTGGTTTATCTTTTTCTGTGATTCCGTTGTTGATTCCTTAGACATTTGCCACATCTTCCTAACTATCAAAGCCGACATCTCCCCAATGCTACCTTTTGGTGCATTGTCAGACATTTCTGCATTAAATGCCATAGCTTTCTCCATTTTCTTTTCAGATTTTGTTTCCCAAATCTGACATCTCAAGTCAAAGTTCCTGAGATTCCCAATCAGCCTCTGAAGATTGATTTTTGACAAATTCTTGTTGCTTTCCTTGATCGCATAAATTTTTGAATTGTACATTAGAGTCAGAGATCTCATAATCTTTTGATAATCTAGGTGTAAGACAATTTTTTTTCGAGACCTTACATAGTGTTGACAATCTCCTTCATTTTGTCCTAAAATTGAGTGAAGGACTCCCATTTTTCTATGCAAATAATCTCTAGATTGATGTGCAGCATCTGAAGCTTGGAATCCTTGAGTTGAGCGTTGTCTTCGTTGTTGGACGCCAAAATATCTCATGCTTTTTTGGAGGTCACACTATTCAAGATATATTTGAAAATCTCATCACTCACTGCGTTGGTGAGCACTTAGACCTTTTACATTCGCCTGAGCTTGGCTTTGTATGTAGCTGATCAATCTGCATAAGCTTTGACAGTATCAGATGTCTTGCCATCTTTTGTGGACATGATGGTAGGTTTCTTGTACTTATTTACAATCATTAGTCGCACAAGCTCATCTATAGCCCTCAAGTGAGTTTTCATCTTGTTTTTTTTTTCCAAAAACTATAATTGTCATTATTTAACATTATTTTGCTAGAAAAGATATGAAAATGCTCATCCTTGATGCTCATCATGTTTACTCGGGATGTTAAGCCCTTCGTGAGTGACATGGCTTTGATACTAACTGAAAGTGCAATGGTAATTCTAAAATACTACTCATGGGTACCCTAAGACATGATGAGCAAGACTAGTAGGAGATGAATAATCTTTTTTTCTTTGAAAAACTTTTGTGGTAGAATGCAAAGGTTAGTAGGCTATTTGAACACTTTATATAAACTACGTGTTCAAAATAATCATCTAGACCTTAGCACCAATAAAACAACAAAAAATAGGTAAATAAAATGAAATGATTACCTCTTGGTTTGTGTGGTCACACACTTGGAATCTAAAACACGATCTTAAATAAATACTTTTGCAAAATATATCCAAGACTTGATGCACAAATCAAGCGAGTTAAACTATGATTTGCAAAACAATACAACTTAAAACATGCAAGATGAGATATCATAGACATAAGGTAAACAAGCATGCAAATTATGTAAAGAGAGGAAAGAGACAATACCACACACATATATAACGAGGTGCACCTATGCTGGGGTTGAATTGGCCCCAATCAGTTACCTCCTCGGTGGAAAGTTCTCGCAAGCCTGAAACTTTTATTATAATGATTAAAAAAAACTACACTCTCAAATAACATTCTACAACTTCGCAATGTCTAGTCATCTTGTTCCTCTAAGACTCATCGATGCGAACCAAGTATTTTGCTCCGCTAGTCTTACGAATACGTTGGAAATCACGTGGATGCACCGAAACCAAGTCTTACTGACATGTGCTTGGGATTCCATAGATACCACTTGATCTTATGTCCGTTCTCCGCGAGACTTATCGAATAGCAAATGATCAAACCATCATGGAATGCGACACAACCAACTCTTAGCACCTGGTTGAGATCACCTATGACACTTACTAATATGTATCCACTCCACTGATTTAAGAACCCACGCATGATTGATTGAGTTTGGTAAACTAACACTCAAAGAGGTTTCTCCAAACACGTCTCTCAAATAGACGGATGGGGAAAATTTTAAGCTCGGTTTTCTTACTTCTTTATAGAATAGAAGTGAGGTTTACCCTTACAAATATGAAGGTTTGGGTGACAAAACAAGGTTTCTCTCTAGGGCTTTTAGGTCTCAAACAAAGAAATTATTTGGTCTAAATTATGCTTACAACTTGAGTCCTAGATTTCTCTCTCTTCTATTGAAGCTCTTTCAAAGATGATATGGAGAGATGACGAGATTTCTTCTTCAACAACGGGGAGAAATTTGTTCTTCCTTTTGCTGAATCTGCCGTTCTTGAATAACTCTAACAAATTTCTCTTGAGAATGCAACTATTTATAAACTAATCTGGGAGGGGTGAAGTCAACTTCACTGTCTTCAGATCTACTTTTCAGACGACTAGTTTCAGAATGAGTCTTTGCTTTATGAGAATGGTCACCTGTTGACAGTGACACTTCATGAGTAGAGTCGACTATGTTTTACCAAGCAACTTTTTTTTTAAAATTAAAGTTTTCTCTTAGTTACATGCAACACGTGCATCAGTTGCTAAGGAGAAAAACTCTTTAGTCATATCCCCTAAAATTTTGAACAAAAATACTTTCATACTTTACTACATTCTCAAAAGTCCCAAAATTCACATTTTTTGTCAATCCTAGCCAAGAGGGAGATACTGCTAATAAAATGTTTTTATGGGTATTTTAGGCATACCATGTGTGAACATTACTTAAAGAACCTCTCTATTATAATGAACACCTCCAACATTAGTATAATATAAACAAGATCTTCATTAATTAGTTAGCCCCCTCCACATTTCATATTTTTTACAATCAAAATCAGCCTCATCTCAAACATTGTCTAATTATACCCAAACTCCTATAATTTAATTGAAGCCCTCCAGTTATCTATAAAATATAAATATGCCTTACATCTGACTTTTAGATTTCCTATTGTGCCCTCCACATTTCAAAATTTTTACAATATAAACACCCCCCTCTCAAACATTAATTAACTAAACCCAACCCTCTAACATAATTTATTTGAAGCCCTCCATTTATCTATAAACTATAAATAGGCCCTTACATCAAACTATTGAATTTCCCATTTTCCCTCCACATTTAGTACTTTTTACAATCAAAGTTAGCCTTTCTCAAACATTGATTAATTATACTTAAGCCTTTATATAATTTATTTGAAGCGCTAATTATCTATACATTATAAATTAGCCCTTACAATAGTGAGAGTGTAATATTTTGTTACTTTATTTTACTCCATAATATTTTAACCTTTTTACTTAATTAAATTAAAAGTCTTTAGGCAAATCTCCAAATTTTTAATTTTTTTTACTTGTTATTTAATATTTAAAATAAAATTAAAAAATATTGAATATACGCGCGTAGAGCGCTTCCACACCCTAGTAAGTAATTTGATGTGACTTTCCTTGGCTTAAATGGCTCAGCTTGGGTTTACTGGCTCATTTTTGTAGCTCGATTGTTTAAAAAAAACTCTCAATAAATTTTCCATCAAGTCTTTTACATAACACCTAACATAACGGTTGAGGTATTTTTGTCATTTTCTTGACCAAGAGTCATTTATATTCGTAAGGGGCACGCAACGTCTTACATACAGTACAGATCAGCTAATTACAAAAGTACATACCCCAATTTGGTATAAAGGAGGTGCTATTACAGGAACACATATGTCAGAATTGAATTTTTAATCTTGCATTGGACCTTTTTTCAGTTTTTTTCAATAAAAACAATTTTAATAGGAATCACGGGCTTTAAACCAAAATTTAATCATTTTTAAGCCAACAACCTCCCATTCGGTTTTTTTCTTTTTTTTACTTAATTGTTTGGACATAGAGATTATGATAACTTAAGAAGTTTTGGTTGGATTAAGATCCAAGGAGGTGCACCCACACATCTTCATCGACGTTGTTTTTCGATCGAAAGACCAAGAGCTAACTATTGAACTTTATTTTCACAAATCATGGTTTTTTTTAATCCAAATAGGCACACGTTTATTTTTTTATTTTGTATTTAATTTCCCATAAGAGCTGACTGGCTGGATGAATGAAATCCATTACCCAAACTAACAGGGTAATGAAAATGAAAGGTTGTTAAAACGTCCAAGTCCAACCACGTGCTTTGTGAACCATATATATATATATTACAAGTCTTACTCCGTGGATTTGAGGGAACAAGAGAACAATAGCCTGACAAATTTTTAATTGGTCCAATTCTGATGCTAATTTAGGCGCCAACAAATAGAACTCATCAGAGATTTGATAATTGATAAGGTGAATACTCAGTCCATTCAATGCTAGGCATAATGAGTATAAGGACCTAAAAAATCCAGATAAAAATGATTTCGATTATAGTTTTCCTTGTGACAGTCCGGGACGAGGTGGAATTTGTGATATTTCGGCTTGGGACGCATTTTATTTGCCAGTTTATATATATATATAGCAACGACTTTTTGACACCCACACTTTTGCTGAGGGACGCCACCCTTACTTATGAAGCACACCACCATTTTTTTGAAACACATCACCACCTATTGAAGGACACCACCAGTATAAACAAAAAAATTACCACCACCTCTTTTCTCTCTCAGGGAACAACACCACCAACGCACCGCACCGCCTCACCCCACCACCACCACAACAACACATCTCCCCTCCCGCTGGCCAGTCACACTTCTTATCTCCTTCTCTTATATTCTTTTTTTTTCATCTCCTATCTTCCAGTTTTCTATGTTCATTTTTATTTTCCTTTTCTTCTTTTCTTCCTCTATTTTTTTTCTCCTCTTCTTTTTCTTCTCTTCTGATTTTTTTTTGCCCTCGAACAGATTATTGCGAGTGGGGGTTTCTCATTTGCATGAACCTGCACGAGGGCAAAAAAATTTAGCATTCGTGTAGGCTTTCTGCGAATTGGGAACCCCACTCGCATACTGTAAATGGGGAACCCGCACTCGTAGGAATCTGCTATAGAGTAGAAAAAAATCAGAGGAGGTAAATAATGGAGGAAGATAAGGAAGCGAGGTGGAGCCAGCAACGGTTGAGAAGAAAAAAGAATAGAGAGGAAAAAAAATAAGAACAAATAAAAAGTGGTGGTGGGGTGGTGTTGCTCCGTCAGTTGTTGTAAAAATAGAAGAGAATGTGGAAAATAAGATGAATAATGGATGAGATATAGTTTATATTGGTGGTGTCCTTCAGCACATCCAAAAGAGGGTGGTGGTGTCCTTCAACAAAAGTGGTGGTATAAAAAAGTCGTTGCCTATATATTTCTTGGATGGACCATCATGAATAATATCTTAAACCTTCTTATTAAAAACAGTTCCCACATGCATATGTCATTGTCAGACCACCCTATCTTTTTATAGATCATCTATATTCGATTCACAAATTTCCAATACACTCGCCTCTATCCCAATCTACTTGTTTCAGGTGAAGATATTCTCAATATATTTTCAAAATGATATTTAACATATATAATGAAAATAAAAAGGGACAATGGTATATCACAGGCATCAAAATTCTACCTTGTTTGGTTTTGCTTAAATTATGAGTTGTTTTTCAATAGAAGGTATTTATGAAATATGTGCTACGGACATTCGGTGATAACTTTAGTTTGAATGGTGTTTTCCCCTTGTCTCTTCCTATCCCAAGTGCCACTGGCAGGGTTTAAGCCTTAGATTTTTTTTATACCAACCACTAGGGTTGGGCATTGGACGGGATGGACCTCATCCTGATCCCATCCCGTTCTTTCGAGATCGGGACGAGATAGACCTTATTCCGACCTCGTCCCATCCCAAACGGGTTAGGGAAGGGATGGAATGGGATGAACATCTACTAAAAAAATTTGTTGCATCCAGAGTAGTCAAAGCCATGGCTATTTGCCGAAGCTTGAAGAGCCAAAAACGGTGGCTTCATGTTACAAAGTGTCTCCAAAAAATTTTATTTTTTTCGAATTCTCTTACTGATTTTTTTTTATTTTGGTCGGAAAAAATAACGAAAAGGGAAAGGCAAGGAAGAGGAATATAAAAAAATAATAGAGGAAAAGATTTTAGGCGAGAAACCAGCCGGATTGCTTGGACGCGGGCCGAGGGGGAGGAGGAAGATGATGAATAATACAAAATTATCTTACTAATTTATCTGATTTTGGTCGAAGGAAGATTAGAAAATAAGAGGAATATGAATAAAAAGGAAGAAGAGAGGAGATGATTTTTGGCAAAGAAACCCGTTGAGTTGCTCGGACACAGGTGGAGGAACACAATGAACAATACTCAGAGAAGAGGAAGACGATGAACAATACGTGCAGGGGGAGGAAAATATGTTTTAAACTTTGGTGACTATTCGCACCCACTGCATTTCTTAGGGCACCGTGCCTAGAAAATTCAAAAAAAGAAACAAATTAAAATTTTAAATTCAATTAACATTAATACTATGTAATTAATATAAAATTAAGGAAATCATGATTTTAATTTTTCAGAGCACATACTTCCATTATGCATTTTTTTTAAAATATAATATGAATTGTTTTTTAAGGGTCAATTCACTTACGTAAAGCCACCGCTTTACACTTCGATTTTTAAAAAAAGCCAAGCCATCAGATTTCGGTTCACGTTTTTTTTTAACCTCTAGGTGGGAGGGGCAACTATGAGATGCCAAACCTTTATTACTTAATCAAAAGATTTTACATGTCGGAGGTATATTACGACTTTACCCGCAAAAGTAAAACAAAGAATCTAAAGTCTATACCTAAATCACCAAAACCTATGGTCTAGTCCTAATTTACCAAAACAAAAAGGGCTAGCTCTCCTAATAAGGGCCAAATTACCAAAATTGAGGTCAAAGACCTAATTCACCAAAACAATAGGGGACTAGCCCTTATTCACCAAAAGAAAAAGGTCTAGCTGATATCCAAATAAATAAGCAAATAAATTCCAAACCAAGAAATCAGTTAATCCTTTCAACCATTCCTTCCAAGAATCAGCCAATACCACCCAAATAAGCATGCCTCCTTATCAACCAAGAACAATCATCCATGCATCCACTGACTTTGTCCCCTACTTGCACCGATCAGCCAGTGAAGCAGACCGGACAACAACCAGCGAACAACAGCAGCAGCAACAACATCAGCCAATATCAACGACAACCAGCAGCAATAGAGCATGCAACAACGACAACCAGCAACAACCCTCAGCAGCAGCCACCAGCAGCAACGAAATTGTTCATTTCAATCCCCTGTCATCTCTCTCCTAGCTACATACAATGCAAGACCTGAAATCAACAAATTTTGTATCCACCAAAACATTTCGTAGCATGGAGAAACATTATCCTTCCCATATTCATCAATTATTATGACTAATATAAGGAGTATGTATTCTATCCAAACGAACCAAACCATTTATTCTGGTTGGAAGATCTAAATGCCCAAACTCGCAACTAGTACCCTCCTTTTCGGCTCTATCCGCCAAAGCATCTGCCACCGCATTAGCTTCCCTGTAAATGTGAACGCAACCAACTACTATGTTATTTGTTAATCTCTCTCCAAATATTCTCGAAAAACTAGGGGATTTTATACAACCACGAATAAGTTTTGAATCAGTTTGAATAATCACTTTTTTAAACCCCAATTTATTGCACGCTTTCACTCCTTCACGTACAGCTAGTACCTCCGCTCGATTATTAGTCCCTGCGCCAAACATAATTTGTTGAGCCAGATAGCACTCACCCCTATTATTTCTTACCACTATCCCTCTTGTAGCCTTGTTGTTTCTCGACGAACCGTCCACATTAAGGGCCACAAAATATTTCAGGGGGAAGGGCCAATAAACTATCATGTTCCCTCTTTTGTGTACTGGCGCAATAGGCAATCCCAAAGCCAACAACGGCTCTTTATTGTCACTAATTTGTTTAGGGCCGAAGATAGAGTTCCAAGACGTAGACCCCTCCTAACAAGCATAATCACAATCGTCGTCGCATTCGATTTTCCATTATCATATACACCCTTGCAACGTTGTTTCCAAATTTTCCATATAATAAACATCGGAGTCAAGAAGTAAAGCATACCTACTTGTGAATTTTTGTTAGCTCACCGAAACCACACCGTCGACACAGTAACTATCTCCACTGGTCTCCTTACATGGATATCAAATACAATGTCAAAGTATCTCCAAACTTCTGAGGCCATTCTGCCTTTTATGAAAAGGTGCTTCAAGGATTCAATGTTCGGAACATCACAACACAAACATCTCGAGGCAAGACTGAAACCATAATGATACAATTCACCATCAACCGGAACACCCCTCCACAACAACTGCCAAACAAAAACCGAGATCCTGGATGGCGAAAAAGTTTGCCAAATCTTTTTATACATTTGTGTTTCCTTGCCTTTTACCTGAAGCAGATCATAAGCAGAACGAGTGTTGAAACATCTCTCCGAATCTAGAACCCATACACAAGTATCCTTTCATTGGTCAAAAGCCTGGAATCTGTCATTATATAACATTCTCACCAATTCCCTAACTGACAGTCTAACCAATTCAAAATCTCCATTCTTTACCTCATTAACCATTTTGGCCAAGCCCCTTGGTCAACCAGATCCCCTGACCGTATAAAAATCGACGTGAGATTACGACCAGTTTTCCGCAAAGAAACTCGAATTCTCATTACTAATGCGCCAAACACAATTTCGAGCAGATTCAGATTTTAGCTTCATAACTTCTTTCATGAATGGCGAACCCCCATTTTTTCCATCAGACAAATCAAAGGAACCCCCGTTTTCCAGTATTTATTCCTCATAAAGTTAGCCCACAACGAACTAGTATTAGGGAGATTCCACAAAGCTTTAAACCGAAAGGCATTTGTGACTGTTCCTAGATTTCAGACACCCAAACCTCCTTCCTCCTTAGCTAAACAGATTTATCCCAAGAGATCCATTTTTTTCAATCACCTTCACAATCTCCCCAGAAGAAATCTGCCAGCATTTTCTAAATCCTATCAATAATTTTCCGAGGCACATACATAGCACTAATCGTGTAGACTGAAATGAAACTTAAAACATGCTTGAGCAATATCAGTCTCCCTCCTGACGATAACAGTTTGGCTTTCCATCCACTAATTCTTCTTTGGATTTTGTTAACAAGCTCATCAAAGAAAATTATTTTGCATCTACCTTGGTAAATAGGGACGCAACCACTCGCTTAGCTGAGGCCTTCTCCTCAACCATGAATGAGTTTTTTTTTTCTGCATTAATTTTTCGACCAGAGGCTTTGTTATATCTTTCTAGGAAATTGATACAACCTGAAACCGAAGACTTCCTCCCATTTAGGAAAATAAGAGTGTCATATGCATACAACAGATGTGTGATCGACATAAATATCCCCCTTATTAAAAGCCATTTTCAGCCCCATATTTAGCACTTCTGCAGCAATAATAAATAACATAGGAGAGAACAAATCTCCCTGTCTCATACCTCTAGAAGATTTGAAATAACCATTGCAAACTCCTTGTAACAACACCGAAAAACCACAGTTTCCAATACAATTGGGAATAATATGGCACACCCTGTTGGAAAAACCAAACTTTCTAAGTACTGAGAACAAAAAAGACCATTCTAATCTATTATACGCCTTTTCCATATCTTTAAAACCATGTTGCCGCCTATGGCCTTTTTGTTAATATCTCTCTCAAGTTCATGTGCCAAACCTTTACAATGGATTTTCCTCTACAAAAGCACCCTGTTCCTGAGCCACCATCTCTGGTAATAATAATGCTAGTCTATTGTATAGAATTTTCCTGAAAATTTCGTAAAAAACATTGCAAAGACTAATAAGATGAAAGTCAGAGAAAAAACTGGAGATTCCACTTTTGGAATCAATGCTATCGAATTGGCCGAGAATACCGAGGGTAGAGCTTCTCTTTAAAAGAACTGAATGACAGCTTTCCAAATATTAGTCTCAACCATTTCCCAACAAGCCTAAAAGAAACCTGCAGTAAAACCATCTAGCCCTGGCGCACTATTTTTTGGAATGCCAAAGGTCGCATGCTTCACCTCTTCTAAAGTGGGACATACTAGTAACTCATCGCAATTTTGACTAGAGATAAAAGAGGGAATACAATCCAATAGTTCAGCATCTATTCCATGCACTTCTTGAGATGAAAGTAATTTGTGAAAAAACCCATTGGCTTCTCGAATAATTTCCCCCGCATTCGAAATCTCCTTTCAACAAGGCAGTGTAATAGAAGAAATAACTCTTCTTTTCTGTTTAGATTTAACTGAAGAAAAAAAAATATTTTTTGCAAGCATCCCCCTCTTTAAACTCTTTCTCCCCTGATTTTTGTATCCAGTACATCTCCTCCTGTTTAAAAGCTAGTCTATATTCAGTTTGACATCTACTCAAATAACAATACACATTAACATCCCAATTCGCCTCTGTATTAAAACTATTTCTGCCATTATCTTCCCAACCAAATAATAATATTGTTTCCCACTGGTTCATTTCGTCTTCCAAAGCTCTAATTTTTGCTTAAAACATTATCGAAAACCTCCATGTTCCACTTAATAAGTGTTTTATGAAGCATTTTTATTTTAATATCAACCACATCCAAGGCCCTCGTATTTCCCGCTTCTGTATTTTAGATAGAATCCACCAGTGCCTCAAACATCGGATGCGTAGTCCACATATCTAAAAACTTGAAAGGTGTAAAACCTGTTCTAGACTACACAGGCATAGATGCCAAAATAGGAGCGTGACATAAAAGGTGTGCTGCAAGTGTTCCACCTTCGTATTTGACATATTTGAAAGCCATGTCAAAATCACAAGAACTCTATCAAGTCTAGTCCATATACGCTCACTCCCATGTTTATTATTACACCATGTAAATCTAGGGCCAGAAAACCCACAATCATGTAGTCCACAAAATTCAATACATTCTAAGAAATTGGATATGTTGATCATATCTAGATTATTACCCCCTAAACCTCTTCTCTCTTCCACAGAACATTTAGCATAAACAAAAGAAATCATAAATTTTTTAGCACTAGAATCAGTTACCTTGTAATGAATGACCAGATCCAACATGTCCACCACTGAGACCTCCAAATCCGCTGCCCAGAAGACCCAAATCTTACCACCTACCACTTCATTCAATGAAAAACCTGATAACCTTATTTTGTTGCCAATTTATTGCCTCTATCATAGGTTCTGCTAAACTAATAATCTGAACATTAAACTCTGAAACCAATCTTTTTAATCGATTTCTAGTGGCTCTATTCCCTACCCCACGAGTGAGAACATAATATTGTCAATCATGTTTAACCTGGGGAAATGAGCCACCCTGCCTTGTCAAGCGATGAGTTCCCGAGGGAATCGCCAATTTGACTTTCTTCTTCCTTTTACTGCTACGCGATCCTTCTGAATTTGACCCTGCCCCATCACTGTTTTCACTGGCATTTTCCAAAGTGTTTATATTAATTTTTTTTTCTTTTTTAGCCTATGCCCTTCGTTGATCAAACTTATTGCCTTATCAAGAATCTCACCCATATTCAAATTTTCTCCCTGTTCCAAATTCGAAAATGTCATGCTTAGAGGGAGTTTCCACCACGATCTCCTTGCCTGACTGATTCCATTGTTTCACTACTTCCACTGCACTCTATTCCTGCAAGTTTATCACCTCCACAGGTTCAGGCAGCCCTCAACAACTTCCTTATTTCTCGTCCCACCTTCCTGTTCCAAAGAACGTTTGACATCAATCACGAACTTGCTTGAACTTCCTCCCTCATGAACCTGATCAGTAGAAATCAATTCCTTTGGTTCATCTTGCCTCGTCTCATTCCCCTCTAAAGAAGACCCCCTACCTGACTTCGTCATTTTTACATCAATCGTAGTAGGTTTTACCCTAATGGGCAGCGAAACAGAGTCCTCAAACTTTGTTTTTTTTCACAGAGTCAGGCTCATTTTTTTTTCCGAATTAGTCGCTGGTTCTTTCATTGAATCAGTCTTTGTTTTCTTTGAAGAAATTGACTCCGTTTTCTTTGTTGTGTCAAGGCTAATTTGACTGTTTTCTCGATACCACTAAGAGTATACCTCGTTGTAACGAGCCATTCCCGATCATTCTCAGGATTATTCTTATCAATTCCACCATTAGGAACACTCTGCACAACTTGATTTTCTTGTTCAACATGCACTGAAGCCGTTTCCTCTTCTATCGGGGCATCAACTAAGGCCTCGTACTTATTTGCCAACTTAATATTTCGAGTTTCCCGTCCCACCGACTTCTTTCCTTCCTCTCCATCTGGGATCTCTATCCCTAGACTATTTTTCCCCGCTTGTTCTGATCCCTTCCTTTGAATCCTTCATCTTTTTGACCACCAGAACGTATACCTATTTCACAGACTTAGACTCCATTTTTCGCTCAACCTTTGTCTCCTTCTCTGCGGGTTTGCTTACGTTGTGGTCTAGTAGCCTCCTGCAATAAGAATCTTGATGGCCAATCATCGCACAATGCTCGTAATATTTGAACCCTAGGTATTCAATTTTCTGCCAAAAACCCCTATTGTTCTCCCTATCAACCTGAACTCTAGTCAGAAGTTTTTCTGCCATACTCATCTCAACATACAATCGGGCAGCACCTGGTCTTGTTAATCACATAGTATAATCATCCATACGTAGGTAATGTCCAAAGGAGTTCCCTATAGCTTTCAGAATCGAGGGATGAAATAGGTGCAATGGCAGATTTGGCAACTCAACCCATAACGGAACCGTAATCGAATCCGCTTTCAAACTAAATTCATAATGCCAACAAAACGCCTTAAACCTAACTCCTCGTATTAGAAAAGAATTAGTAGACAACACTTTCTTCGCTTCTGATTCAGATTGAAGTCTCAATATGACATGTCACTGATCTAGTAAGCCCATCGAAAAATTGCCCATGATTCCCCATGTTCTATGGATGGAATCGCGAATGTCTTTCAACGTAGGTTGATAGCTAGAGTACTTAAGCACAATAACATGTTTTTCCATAAAAGTTTCACCACGAGATTCATCTGAAGCCATGATCCCAATGGCGGGATCACCTTCCTTACGAAACCTTGTGCCTTCCACAGGCGATTAATTGATCTCCTCAACAAGTATCTTGCCGAGGATTTGCGCAAAGGAGGGTTTTGGCCCCTCCCCCAGAATTTCCCCTATCCCAGTCAAGTTGGCAGCCTCATTGGCGGTTAGGGGTGTCGCCATGCAGATGAGACGATCGACCTAGAAGAGGTTTGATCGGTGCAATGGCCAAACAACAATGGCTGTTTTTTTCCTCCAAACTCTAATCGCCTCCTAGCATAGCTCTCTACCCGCCAATCCCAAGGAAAACCGCTTCACGCTTTGAGTACCTTGGTTGCATCTGATAAATTTGTGTCTAATTATTTAGTTATTTATTTATTTTATGATGTATGCATTGGGATTGGTTGTCTTGTGAAATTGGACAACTTTAAGAAACGTTGGGATGCAATATGGAAACAATCATTGTAATTTCTATTTGTGAGGATCGCACTCTGTTCAAAACTAGAGTATGTCCCGTGCCGTTGGCACTCCACATAATTTTATGTTTGCTAAATATTTTGTACTGAACACCTCTGTCACTATGCCCATTTCCTTTCTCAATCTACTTGGAGTAAGCTTATTCTAAGGTAAAAATTTTAGGGACTCAGTCAAATTTGAATAAGTTGGGGGGAAATTTAAACGCCGAAAATGAATTCTCCCCTAATATTTGAATTCGCCAAAACATGAAGTTTAAAGTTTTTGTTTAAATGTGCATTAAGATGCCCGACTATTTTGTTTCTACATAATTGGCCCATCTCATTGATTTGAAAAATATTAAAGACGTGAAATACATTAAACATTTTTTTAATAATAAAATGGATATTTTTAAAATTTTAGCGCTTGTATTGATCATTGATTTTGTTGGAAAGATTTTGAAAAATGCATTTTAACAATACGAAGTTTACAAAAATCCGACAACGATATAGATAGTTATGATAATTTTCATTTTGCTAAAAAAAAAACACAATATTTTCTCTCACAGCCACATATACATTCCACCAATTTTTTTCAAAATTTTTCATTATTTTTGCCCTTCTACATGTTTTATATTTACAAATATGTCATCATAGGAAATGAATCTCAACCTTCAAATTCAATAAATTTCCCAACTTTCAATCCTAACCCTCTTTTATCTTTAATTCATTTGATTTGACTTTGTCACAGTCAGCAATGAATAGTAAAACACCATTATGAATGTAATATAGATTTAAAGAAATTCATTAAGCATGTAATTCATTTAGTATACAGAAGTTGTGATCACGTGAATCACATGAATGATTACACTACACCAAATTGGCATTTTTGTAACAATCTCCAAAACAATAACACTTTTAAGCTATAACAATTCACAAAACAATTTTACACATTTTCACAAACAAAGTGATATAATAATTGTATAACCATGAATAGTATGGTCCTACAAGTGATACTATTCATGGTTATCCAATTTATTGTATCACTTTTTTTGTGTAAATATTTTTCATTTTTTTGACTAAATTTAGTTTTGATTTGAAATTGTTTGGTGGATTGTAATAGCTCAAAAGTGTTGTTGTTTTGAGAGTTGTTACAAATATGCTAATTTGGTGTAGTGGTACTCTTATAAAAGGGTAGAGATGTAGCATCAGTTTGCATAACAAAACAACAATTTACTCTGAATTGATTATTGATGAGATTGATAAAATTTGGGTGGAGACTAAAGTGAAATGCAATTCACAAAAGATGCATCATAATGTTATCTGTGCACGAGAAATCAAACCTGGTTTGGTGTTGCACAAGCTGTATCCATAATCAATGTAAATTGTTTAATGTCATGAAGGAGACACGAGTAACATGTGGGTGGGTTAATAATAATAAATATTAGAAAAATCAGTTCGAAACGGGACGAGACAGGCAGGATTGAAAATCTTCATCTCGATCGCATTCCGCACTAGATCGGGACGAATGAGACCGGGATGAGATTGATCAATCCCAAAAGGATGAAAAAAAAAATTGGGGCAGAGTGGGATCAGGATCGGGATTGCGATATGGAATGCCCACCCCTACCATCCACTACAAATCTACGGGCTTGGCTAGTACCTTATTTTGAATGTTAAAAAAATCACAAAAAATGAGGTCATAATGGTAAGTAAACAGGGTAGATACAAGTCTTGGAAAATGAATGGCAAAGATTCAACAGTGTGACAGTATTGGTTGTATATAGAAGCAAAATGATGGGGGTAAAGATACTTTCCCTACCGGAACAAATTAGGAGTTATAAACTCAATTTATATGCTTGAAATTTTGCTCATCGCTGGGAAATGGCTGAGCTACTTCGAGCTAAACCAAGTTAGTTGCACCAATATATACTTGATAATTGATCAGTAGTGTTCGTGTGTATTTAACCAGAGTTAAGTTAAATAAATGATGTGTTTCAGGTGTGGACCAAATTGGACATTGCCTCAACGAAACTTCAAAGCAATTCATCTGGATCAATCTTATCATATGTTGGAGTTGCATGTTCGGGAGGCTTTTTATTTGGTTACCATCTTGGGTATGTAGTTTTTTACTATTCTCACGAAGTAACAACTACAAACGTTATACATATACATTCTTTATTTGTTCATTAGGCACCTACACGTCTTGAACGTCTGCTCTACTTTCCATGTGTCCCTAGATGTTGACCTTAATCAGAGTAGCATTAACGAGTAAGTATACTGCACACATTGCTCAACTACAGCAGATGAACTTGGCCAATGACTCTAATATTAGTTTATTAGGGACTTTGTATGTTGAAATGTGCGATGGGGGTGAAAATCATATCCTATGTTATGTCCCTTGCCAGTTGATGACCTTTCCCCTCACTAGGCATACACAATTTCAATCATAATTTTAAGCTAACAGAACATTACAATGCCTAGAATGTTTATGACATGACAAATGTAAAATAATCATATAATCTGCTTTTGCAGTATGGTAAATGGAGCACTTGAGTACATTGCTATTGATCTTGAAACTTTTGGGAATAGTGTGTTACGAGGTAAACTTTTACAAATACTTGTTTGGATAACTAGATGATTGCCATTCATATTTATGTTATTCAACCATGTAATACCATAATGTCTCAAACTACCAATTGTCGTGCTCTTGGCTAGGATGAGTGGTTAGCATAACCCTAGCTGGTGCCACCATTGGTTCATTCACTGAGGAACAATGGCTGACAAATTGGGTAGAGTAAGGACTTTTCAATTAGACGCCATTCTTCTAGCAATTGGTGCATTTCTCTGGTTTGTCCGTTTACTTGCAAATGAAATTATGTAAAATTTTCACCTATTAGTTCCTAAGGAGTATATGTCTAACCTGTTTTCTAGTCCTGGTTTTACATACTAAGAACAAAAATAACAAGGTCTTAAACTATCTAAATTTTGTTGATTATGAAAACTCTTAGCTACAGTATCATGTTTACATAGTTACATTTCCAAGAAGGTAGCAAAAAGAAAAGACGCCTAATATTACAAATAAGTGGACGCCAAACCCAATCCTCTACAAAAGTTGGATTTGAATCCTCATCATAAAGCGCCTCAATCAGATTTGTAGAATCTCCAAAACAAAAACTAGTCTTCCACCTTTGAGCCTGGATCAGAAGCAGGGCCGCCTCTCCTGTAAAGCATTCCGCCATGGTGATGTCCAAAATTTTTCCCTCTTTCGGACTGGCAATGGTAGCAAGCACATGTCCATGGAGATCCGTCGCCAAAACTCGTATAGTTCCCTGTTTGGTGTGATCAAAGAAACATGCGTCAAAGCTAACAATGATTGTATCTGAGTCCAAGTGAGAAGGAATAGGTGTCAACTGGTTGGATCGAAGGTTGAGTCTATGGTTGCGAGCAGAAAAGATTTGGGCTTCAATCAAATCAATTCTTCTGGATACAATTTCCAAGAGGGGGCCAAACCTGATGTCAAGTGTGAGGTGGGGGTGCTAGAAGTAGTCAAAGTGTCATTTTATGTCATGCTAAGGATAAAATATACTGAAGTGATACCTAGAGGTGTCCCCCCAGGTTGGTGTTGAACTAGTGGTTAGACCAGACTGACTAGGTGCGGTGTAAGGAGGATGTGAAAGATTAGGTGCAGACCTTGGTTTTGTTAAAAATAATGTTGTTGCATAGTTGCCAAATGGATAATAAGACAGTTGTAAATTGGGAGAGCATTTCATTTGCCTCCTCAGAATGAGCCTTGGTTATATCCCACATAAATTTAAAAAACCTCAAAATCGACGAATTGGTGATGTTCCAATCGATGGGAAGGAGTGAAAGGAACCAACGCTTATTGATCATCAGGCAGAGGAAGAAAAGGTATAAGGTGTCTTCCAAGTGGTTGTGACAGAAACGCAACAGTTATCAATTGGCATATGGATCTGAACAAGGTTTGTCATTGTAGGTACAATATTTTGACTGATTTTCCAAAGAAGTAAGAGGGCAATAAGAGGGGCTTTGACCCTCCACGAGTCTCAAAGTTGTTTGGGACCAAGAAGGGGGAGCTCGAGGAGGAGCTATCATTTTGTTCCATGATAAATGCTTGGGTAGTACTTTTAACTGAGAATGAACCTTTTTTGTCAAAGAGCTAGATGAGTATGTCAGGGCACAGAGTTGTCCTGAGGCAGATATCCTGGATATCCTTTGCCACAGGGGTGGGAAAAAAGGATTAGATTAGATCTGCCTTCCAACTGATAGTAAGATTCTGTGATCGAACCCATAAGTCGTTGATGGTCAAAGGAAGACTAGGGTCTAGAGGATTGGGAATATAGTCTGCAAGGACCAAACTTGGTTTGACCTAACAGTCTCGCCAAAGGTCGATCTGATCACCCAAGAGGACTTGCTATAGAAGATGATGCTTCATTTTTATCAAAGCAGTGAGATTACCGTGCCAAGCGAAAGAAGAAATGGCAGGGCGTTTTGAAAGCTGGAAAATGCTCTTAGAAGTGTAGTAAAGAGCTTTGAGTTGACGGGATCGAGGGTCGAGATAACATTCCATATGTTTTGTGCCATTAAGACAAGATTTTTGTTCCCAATAGAGGGAATATTGAGTCCCCTTAGGTGTCGTCGCATGGATATCCATTTTCAAGTGCATAAATGTTTGGCCCTGCCATTTTCATTACCATTCCACAAAAATCCTAGCAAGTTGATCAATGTTGTTGGAAATTTCACTAGAAAGGAGGAAGGTCTGCATAATATAGACTGGGATAGAATTTTGAACAACTTTTATCATCATTGTTCGACCATCCTGGGAGAGGACCTTGGACTTTCAGCTAGCCAGTGTAGCAAGACCTTGTCTATCAAGAACTAGAAATCAGAAGCTTTGCACTTGGAGAAAAACAGAGGGGATCTCAGATACTTATCTTTTGGGCTGTAGTATTTGGATCCAAGAGTTTTATTAATCATTTTGGCATGCTTTGGGTGCACATTTGAGCTGGAATATACCGAGAATTTTTTAAAATTGACAACTTGCCCCGAGGCCAAACAGTACTGTTGGAGAAGATCTTTAACAGAATGAGCTTCAGCTAAGGAAGCTCAATAGAAAACCATGAGATCATCTGTATACAACAAGTGACTTATGGAAGAGGAGTGTCTTTTGAACTTTACCTATTTTAAAAGGTTGTCTGCTTCAGCCCTGGCAAGGAGTTGAGAAAGCGCCTCCACAATCAAGATAAATAAATAAGGCGTGAGATGGTCTCCTTGTCTGATGCTTCTAGATGGCTTGATTAGAGAAAGAGGGGAGCCATTGAGAACTACTCGGAGGGACAAGTGGAAATACATTATTCAATCATCATAATCCATTCCTTCGCAAAACCTAGCTGATGATACACCAAACTGCCCTCTGATCAGCACCGTATGCATGTCATGATAATCTAAACTGAACAAAGCAGGCCCGATTGCATGTTCAATCCAGCGAGGCCCAGACAATACACTACACCAAAAATGGCCATTAGCAACGGTTTTAAACCGTGGGGGTAACCCATTGGCACGGCTTAGAACCGTGGGCTGTGGAGGCGTCGCTAAATCCCTAGTAACGGCTAAAAACCGTGGCTAAAATATTAGCAACGGTTTTATCTCGAGGACGGTTGATGCTTTAGCCACGGTTATAAATCGTTGCCAAAATCTTAGCCACGGTTCTAAGCCGTGGGCAGGAGTAGCCACGGCTTAAAACCGTTGCAAGTTTTGCCACGATTTTAAGCCGTTGCAATAGCGTTAGCAACGGTTTTAAGCCGTGGCCAGTACTAGCCACGGTTATAAGCCGTGGCAAGGTAGCCACGGTTTTTAGCCGTTGCAATAATTAGCCACGGTTTAAAACCGTGGCAAATTTTTTTTTTTTTTTTTTAATATATATATATTTTTTTTAATAATAATTTTTTTTTTTTTTTTTTTGCTGTCAAATGACTTTTTATTACATCTTATAAGTTTTATTTCTAGAAAATAAAAATTTTAATGTGCCAAACTTAAACATTTCCATGAATGGAGGCAAAGTAATGTAATTAATAAGATAATGTATTACATTGAGTCACAAAATCTATCAAATAATATCTCAAATACAATGACACACACAAACTTAAATATCTCAAATACAAAGAAAGTGGAACAATGTTGCTGCTGCTGCGAGAGACGCAATGCTGCTGCTGCAAGGGACGATCTGCTGATGATGCGAGGTACGCACTGCTGCTGCTGCTGCGAGGGACGAACTGCTGCTGCTGCGAGGGACGAACTGATGCGAGCTTGCTGCTGGTCGCAAACCAGAGTGCGCTCTGTTTCACTGCAGAGTACCCACTGTCCTGGCAGTTATGATCTGCGGATTTTTGAATGCAAAACCAGTTCTTATAACACTCTTACCTCTTACAAGACCACGAATACAACGAAGGCATGCCACTACCTCTCAAGACATTAAGCCGATTAATCACATCTACAAAACATACTAAATTTCAGCATTCCCAAATTCAACTAGAATATAGTATAACAAAGTAACAAACAAGCCAGACACATACCTCTCAAGTGAAGACCTTCGGGCGAAGAGAGTGCAACCTCAATGAAATGTGGATGTTCAAGGTGGTGATTTCTGCAGAGATAATAAACAACAACAACTTTTCTATTATGCCGCTTCGGTGATGGCTCCGTCCAAACTATAGCCCTCTCTGGACTAGTTTGCCTGTACTTGTTCATTCTCCCCTCCATTTCTCTCACTGTTAAATCACCTCAGACTGAAACGGATCTAAAACAAATACATCTTAGTCACTTCAGCCTTCAGCTTCACATTTCATCATTAATCACAAGAAATACAATCTACCTAAGACTTATAACTGACTAGAAGTTCTATTGTCTCGCATTAACTAAAACCTAGCAAAATTTGCTTGCAAATCCAACTAATTGAATGAACTTCAGCTCATAATGTCAAATTCCATCAGTTCCTCTAAATAATAGCTCAAAAAGACCTATAAAACTACCATCTGAGCCTCATCAGATCTAATTTCACTCGCAAAACCTATTTAGTGATCCCATACAAAGGAATGCAACACAAAAACACTACAAATCAACTGTTCAAAACAGTTTTCAGTAAAAAAATATCCAATATGGAAGCTAAGTTGTTATTCTTTGACATTCATGGATACAAAAGAAGAATATCCAATATGTCTAGCAAAATGGCTTTTGACCATACAAAATATGATAGATTCATTCAATATGATATGATATGAGAGACGCAATGCTGACTAACCTGTGTTGATTCAGGTTTTCCCTCTTGGTCTGATTCTATGGGCAGGGCCAGGGACGAACTGCGGTTGATGCTGCTGCTGCTGCGAGAGACGCAATGCTGCTGCTGCAAGGGACAATCTGCTGATGATGCGAGGTACGCACTGCTGCTGCTGCTGCTGCGAGGGAATCACTGCTGCTGCGAGGGACGAACTGCTGCTCTGCGAGGGACGCACTGATGCGAGCTTGCTGCTGGTCGCAAACTTGATGATTTCAGAGGGCTTGAACCCACCCATCCACAAAAAGCAGCGCTCCGCCGGAGTCTTCCACATGCCTGAAACGAGATGAAAGAGATCGGCTTTCATGAGCATTGCCTTCAAGCCCATCATCTCATCCAAGTGTGCAAGGCAGTTGTCCACGTAAAGTTGCACAAATTAAACATTATGAAATTCAAATATAACATCCCCAATTTCTAACATGACCAGACAGGAATACCAATTTCTAATCCCCACTGTCACCAACAAAGCAATGTGACCACCCACAATTATAACATCCCCATTAGACATTACCACTCCCTAATCACTTTTTGGTTTTTCTTTGTGGAAAAAAATATGCAATAGTAAAAAAAAACATTACTAGCCAATATTTTTCCTCAAAAGCTAGACTTGTCAAAGACACATGACACTGAGATACATTAAATCACCAAAACTAACACAAGCAATTGACTGGGAGCAGCCTCACACAAATCAGTAAATCATAAAATGGATGGATGTAGTTTAGAAATGTTAGGAGAAAAAAAAACAGCATAGGAAAATGAATTTACCATATCACTGAATTAAAGAACATCAGCGTTAGTTCGTACTCACAGGATGAAACCGTATGCATAATTGTGAAGAAACTCCGTATATCACTCGCATGCAATGGCCTTTTGATATCTCCCATACTCTTACAGTTTTATCCATTGATGATGAAGCAATGTACTGATTGTTGGATGAAAAGTCAAAATCTGTAATAAATTAGCATTTAGAAACATAATAATGTCCAATATTAGAAACAAAATGAGTACATACCAAATCCATAGATCTATAGAGAATTCTTAACCAGAAAAATCTCACAAAACACTTTTAGGAAAAGAAAGGGATAGAGAAAGGCTTAAAATAGATAGGATAAATTCTTAAAAGAGAAAGAAAGTGACTACAACCTAATTATGGTGAACTTCTCTATGGGAAAAGAAGAAAGTAAAAGAAGGAAGATTGCTTCTCTTCACTAAAACATCATACAGAATTACCTGTATTACTTCAATATCTATCTTTACATGCATTGATATGACATAAAACCAAATAGTAGAGACAACTTGACAGACTGCTCCTACTTACATATCTCATTTATTTCAGTAATTAATTTTGCACTGTAAAATCATTTTTAAATGCACATATTCTGAACTGCAAATGGCAACACATACTCCAGGTAATAGTAAATTTTTTCTCATTCAGAGCATAACAAATTTACATATTTTAGTTGGATGCAGAATTGCAGATCATGATTTCAAATCCTGACAACTTGAAATCAAAATCTTAAACCATGTCCAAACATTTAGCTTGAGACGATATCAATAATGCAAACGGTGTCACCATGCAATGGGATGGTGAGTTTCAAATATTTGAATTTTGGTTGAATCCGAAAATTTTACCTGAGAATTGAGATTCGACTTGAATCAAATTCTTCTAACCTGTAAAATACAAGTCAAACTGATTTGATTATCAAAGGAATAAGAAAAGGTGAAGCCAAAACATTGCCGAGTTGACAAAATTCTTTCATCACATAAGCACGGAGCCATTCTTTCTCTCTTAACAATCAAGTTCATAGTCTAGCAGCAAAAGTAATGTTTAGTGAACAAACCTCATTTGATACATCAAAGACACCGTCCTGAATCTTCTTGTAGATTGTCGCAGCTGTGCTTATAAAAGCCCGCAAAACTGTTTTTATAAGATACAGAAAGAAGGCTGGCATATTATGACAAAAGCAGTGAAAGGAAGGAGGTACCTGCACATTGTTTCTACCACGAAAAAGGAGGGTTACCATTCAGAAGCTCAAAAATAATTGCACCCAAACTCCACATATCTACCTGCATTCAACAAAAAGGAATTGTAAGTTGCAGAAGGATAAAGCTTAATTCAATAGGAGAGTTAAACCATTTAGCCTTATTACCTTGCAAGACCAAAGTCGGCAATTTTTATCACAGCGTCGCTGTCGGCAGTTGATAGAAGAATATTCTACTCAACAGAACCATCAATTCACTTCAGTTAAATTTCCCATGCAAGCAACTATGTAATGACAGAAACGTCATATGGAGATACATGCACAAATTAATGACAAATCACTCATCAAGTGTATTAGGCGGTCTAACTCCTGGATATTCTTACTATATTACAGTCGTAACTGTCTCAACATGAATATATCTTGGACAAACAAATCAAAGCCCAAAAAGAACAACAAAAACTGCTAGTACCTGGTAATATCATACACTAACAAAGTACCTGGTAATATCATACACTAATACAATTGGAAATTTATTTAAATACAAGTGAAAGAAAGAGATTTTAGTAGATGAAACCGTATAATATGAATATAGCTACAACAGTGAGATGATAAAAACTGTGTGCTGATAATAGATGTTTTAAGTGGTATGAGGATCACGAGATATCCTTGAACATGACAAACAATATTTTTTTTAAACCAAATAATTGAAAAGTGCAATGGATATGCAACACTAGTACAAAGACTGAGAAGGCATGTTAAATAGTCGTAACTTGAAGAGCAAAATTGTGTGATGTGCATGCCTTTGGTAAGTAGAAACGTAAGCAGGAAATGATATGCAAAGTGCCAGCAGGAAATGATATGCAAAATGCCTTGGGATGGTGATTTATTTTGGTAGTATGGTCAATGAATCCGATGCTTGGAATTTTGATACTTTCTAATCACTTATCTAGTGTTAATAAAACCGCTAAATAATCATATAATCCAAGTGAAATTATCAGGATTTGATATAACTTAATCATGTCAAGCAATCTCAGAGAAAATATATTTCAATCTATTATTGCTGAATCAATTTCCTAAGGCTCCTTTGATTAAATATAACATCAGAAACAAATAAATAGATAAAAGTCACAGGAGCTCCTTTGATATCCTTCCCGGAAGTCGCTTTTGAGGAATTCAAACAGGTCGAAGATTGGACTCTCCCAGTACATAAATTAATACCCCAAAACCCCTCATATAGACTTTCAGTTTCAGGAAGTGGTTTTGGATTGATATCAGGTAAGCCCAATTCCATAAAACCTCGAGTATTGTCATAGTTACATGGGGTTTTCAGGTCCTAACCCATCAACACTGTTCTGCTCCTTGCAAGATCATCATCAGTATTCGAAAGCATCTCATCAGATAACACAAACCCCTTCCCTTCAGACCCAAAGTTCCAAGACTCCATCACAATACATCACAATCAGAGTGACTTGCAGAGGTTATGTGAAACCCAAACACAAATCAAATGAGAACACCATCTCCCCAGTATGAAACAACCACTTGAGCTGAAAAAGAAACAAGGATCACCTGTTCAATTCATTACAAGTGCCAAATCCCACAGAGTGTAAAAATCATCAAAATAGAATATAAAAAGATAAACCAAAAACCCATCTCAATATATCAACTCTATCAAGTTCAAAGACCTACATGAACTGAATAACGAAACCGCATTGAAGCTAAAGCAGATGAACAATCACAAACAACGGAAAAAAAGTGCTGAAGATGCAAAAATCAGTAAAATTTCAGTGAAGTAATATGTATGACCAATATGGGAACATGTTGGAGTTGTCAATGTGTACAAACCCATTAAAGATGGAAAAAGCTGATAGAAGCATCAACTTGAGCAAAAGCATAACCAAGATAGTTCCACGAATGGCATGTATTCTGTTAATTGTCATAGTGGTTTCAGAAATATCGGCAGGTACAAGCATTGGCATGTTCAACATTGATGACCAAAGCATAACCAAGATAGTTCCACGAATGGCCAATCCCCAAAAAGTCATCTATAAAAAGTGAAAACACCGAACATGAGCAAAAGAAATGATTTGAGTTCTACTTACCTAGCAAGCTCAGCACCAGAATGTGTATGAAAGCTATCTATCAACATAACTGTCGCTGTTCCACTTGGGTAGGTAAGCTTGTAATCCAGAATCATCGCCTGCAAAAACAAACATAGAACCAATAATGGATGAACAATTATGTCACAAATTATGCTCAAGTCTAAATGAGTATTCATCCATAACTATCAAAGCCCAGATAACTATCTGACCCCAAACTGATTCCAGAGAATAAAATCAAGAACACAACCTTCATTCATTCAACAAGAAAAGGAAAACCCCTAAGCCCTAACGTACTCGGTCTACGAATCTACAATGCAGCAAATTTCAGCAAATCCAGAGTTCCAAACCAAAAGAGAATCACACAGCCCAGTCTAACAACACAATAACCCCAAAGCCCAAACAACTGTTTAACCCCAACTCAATTCAGAGATTAAAATCAAGAACCCAATCCACAATCAACATTGAACCACAAAAACCCAAAACCCCAATTATACTAATAGTACAAAAATCAAATCAACTTGGACAAATGTACCTTGAACAAAAACTTCAACTTTTCATTCGCTGAGCATCAACTTGAAGTGCACCATCTAAGTTGGCCTATGAGCATTGTGAACTCATCTGTCCAGCACAACTAAATGTGACTTTGCCTTCCTTCTACAACTTTGAAACGTATTACAAGGAACTTACCACAACTTTGATCAAGCGACATAGAGAGGTTCTGGATCAACTTTTCTTCTGATCCTGTAGGTGGGGTTCAATCAACCAAATATTGAACACATTCAGAACAGGTATTGAAAGCTGGGAATGTGCCAAAAAAGCTAGAAAAAGCAATGTGAAAAGATCTGATTTAATTGGGGTATAAAATATCATTCCTCCTTACCAATTGTCGGGTGCCCACATACAGCCATAAGTATCCACCACATGCAAGCTTAAGGCATGTCTTGATTTCGATGACTGATTCTCGAAGCTGTAATCCAGAATAAGATCATTGATGAGAAGAGAAAATAAGTGACGTAGTATCCTAATCAATTTATCCGACTTAACTAACCTCTGATGTATAAGATCACCATGAATGACAACCAATGAGCCAGCTTTCACTTCAATAGACACAAAATCTTTTGGATCATAGGATGGGGATGGATTATCGACAAAGAAATACTCTACAAAGAAATACTCTACTGCAAAACCATAAACATCAATTTATAATTTTTTGCTCTGTTTTTGTTTTATCATTTATAGCATTGTTTTTCAACTATACTTGCAATATCAATAGGAAAGGAATTGTACTAGGCAAAAAAGAAACGTCTAACAGTACCCGAGGAACAACAATTGCAAGATTCAAAACCCCAATAGCCAATCCTATAGAAAAAAAAATGTTAAGAACAGCAAAATTTTACTATCGCAGCAGTATGAAATTACAGAATGAGATAACCGAATGAAATAGCACGAAATCTGAAAGAAACCTTGGCCGCCTCCCGAATCAGCAGTTAACTCTGATGTCACTGAGAAAGGAACATTGTAGGTGATCTGCAGTAGCAAACATTTAGTACAGGTGATATCAGCAAACCTTTTGCAGGTCAAAGTGCTTTAAAATGGAGATAGCAAAAGGATTCTTGGGACTTACAGCAAGACGGAAGCCAAGAATTGAAAATACAGCTAATGCAGCAATCTTGATTGCCTTGTTTTGAGACATCGCATGTTGAATTCCTGCAGAATATCCCTCAACTGAAAACAACCTAATGATGGCAACTAGATCCCCCTTCTTTAATTCATTGGAGTTGAATCAAGAAGCCCAATCCATTGGGAACTGATCCTTGAAGCTTTATTGTCATGGGGTTCCCTTGGCTTTCTCTCTTCTGTTTTTGTTATTTCTTCAGAGTCAGGATAAAGAGCCAAACATATGAAGTTAAATAAATGATGAAACAAAGAGAAGTTATATGAAGAGCTTACCAGATGCTTGTGGGGTAGCCGGAACTTTCCAAATACATACATAGAAATATATTATTGGAAAGAACATAAGTTGTTGACGCCACATTGATTGAGAAGTTGTTGAAAAATGAGAAGTTTTTTTTTTTTTTTTTTTTTTTTTTTTTTTTTTTTTTTAAGTGGTCTTTATGTGATACTGTGCCATGTTATTTAGTACTACCTCTACTTGGTATTGTAGGGACTGAACATAGTTGATTATCTCATCCAACATGAGAGCTTTACCAGTGACCTGTTGAAAATCAAACCAAGTAAGACTCAAACAAAAAAGCTGTAAAATTTAGTAAACATATATATTGAAAGTAAACTCTATTCCACACCACCCCCCACTACTTTGATATATATAGTAGATTTGCATTCTTTCAGCAGATCCTAAGCTTTTAGAGTAAATGGTAATCTAAGAAAAGATCAAACGGCAGATAAAACATAACATTAATTGTTTAGAGAATGTTTGCTGGTATGGATCATAACTCATAATCCCTACAAAAAATTAATGTACATATCAAATCCAAAATGACTTACCATTGGAAGCCGTATAGTTTGAATATGAGTAATCCAAAATGACTTACCAAAATGACTTACCATTGGAAGCCGTATTATATATATATAGATGGCATAGACCTCATGTAGGAAATGAATAATGAATTCTTGGAATCAATGAAAGATGTCTCTGAAGGGAAAAAAACTTGATCAAGTACGAGAGAAAACAATGTGGAGCTAGTTACTTTTGTCCAGTTGTGTTTACCTGGTGAGCTCGACAAATGAGATCAAGGTCATGCGTCTGGAGGAATTCTGAAACCTTATCAACCCCAAACGTATAGGACACACCTCTGTCATTCTCCCCCCATCCTTCGATATCCTTGTCAGGATCAGACCATAACAAATCACATAGGAGTCCCTGATCTGGCACATGATATATTTGGCACAAGGAAAAAAAAATTGAGAACAATGAACAAACAAAAATATTGATTTGAACTTCAAATCAAATGGTTTGAACTTCCGAACTGCTTCAAATCAAAGCATAATGATATGAACCGTGAGGCATATTGATTTATATTCTTTAAATGGTAAAGCAAACAGGGTTTTGAAAAATTGTTATTTAAATTGTTATTTAAACAGCAAAGAAAAAGGGTCATTCCACCAAAGAATTAAACAAAGGAAACAAAAATACCTTAAAAGGGTTTTGAACTACAGTAACCAGACTAGATACGATTATACGAGTCACCACTACCTTCAGTATTTCAGGATCATTCCAAGGCCCTTTATTAGACTTAAGGCACCCTCCTTCAGCAGAGCATGTACATGAGCCACCCAAGAAATCAGGAAGTTGACTGTACAAAGTAAGCATTTAAGTGTCTGAAAAGGCGCGACCCATATAACAGAATATGAAATAGCATTCAAGACTAAACAATGGAAAGATCCTGAACTGACACCATGGATTCTGACCTAGATCCCTTCGTAGAATAACCTTTCTGTTGTGGGAAAAAAGATCATTTTAAGATCACAATTTCTAAAGTAGAAAAATGAAGGGCCTCGAGTAAGATACAAACCGAAGAAATAGCTTTATTTCCTTGCTTCACGGAGCGATCAGTGTAACCATTTGAACTCGACTTTGCAGTCTTTAAGCTGGTTTTGGAAGCCACGCCAGTAGAAACCCCTTTCGTTGATTCAAATGATTCTAAAAACAGTAAAAGTCAGCATTAAGACAGCATGAATGCAAAATACAATATTCCGGCCATGGTTGTGATGGTTCGTTCACCTTGGATAGCCCCAGAAGGGTGCAACCGTTCTAAAACATGAGCTAAAGCTGGCCCACGTATATCTTTTAAATTTTTTGTCACCTGGAATGGCAAACAGAAAACAGTTTTCAGGTTAACAATTGTTGATATTTGAACTGATTGAATCTGAAAAGAATAACCAAGATGACATACAGCTTCAATTCCAGAAACTCTCAAGATTTCGCCTACACACGTCTCTGATGCTTTCCGAACATCCGATGATTTATCCTAAATAAATATTGAATGTTAGAAAGACAAGGTCAACTTCAAAGTAGATTAAAAAACCTAAAACATATGATGTCATATGCTCAGATACCGCCAAAGCAGACGTAGCCGGCTTCAATAACTGTAAGGCATCAGATGAGTCAGTTAGTCCAGAGAGTTGCTTCAACAACCAATCGAAAAGATCCTTCCGCCCTTCCGCACCGATCTTGGTATCGGCTAAAGTAGCTGTAATGTATGGAACCTACAAATTCCAATAAGTGCATCATACTGACTGATATCTCCCCAAAAAAATAAGAAACATAATAGATTTAAAAGCCAAGTCGATCCAAGCAGTCACCATCTTATCAAGATGAACTCTGTGGTGACTATCATAGTTCATAATTAACAGAGATTTGGTCTTATGCCCAAATATTTTAGGCACCATCAAATCACGATTTCAGATGATCAAAGAACATTAGATCCATGTAAGTAGTTACCAACACACAGTGAAAAGAATAAAGTTATTGAGTAGTTGTAGTTTAATACACCTTGAAAAAATTGTGCATTATCAAGTGAAATAATTAAATAATAGTATGACGTGTTTGCACCACTCCTATGAGTCTGCATGGCAAATCATAGCAGCTCAAGGAAGTCACGATTGTTTAATCAACTCATGCTCTTTTGGAGGTGAGATTGCCTGTTCTTAGGCAGTCAAATATAAACTTTGAGACATGGTCCTCAACAAAAATAAGTGGGGGGAGGAAAAAAAAAACTATAATCCTAATTATAACTAAGATTCTATGTTGCAGATGCACCCGTGAAGCATAAAGAAGATAAGATGAAGATGAAAGCTTTAGGTAACAGAGAATTACTATTCCTAAAACAATAATAGCAGGAGAATCATACCACTTCTTGTAGCTTCAAAGGTGGTCCAGAAAGTGACCTCCACTGTGGGAAGAATTCTTCAGCAGTTAATGATATATGCTGCATAAATTTATTTAAGACAGCTGGAAGCCGGAGCTTGGGATTGACCTGTGTAGAAGCAACAAACAATGAAAAACAGAACTAGGAGACCCTAGCTAAGAGAGGAGCAAACAGATAAATTTCAAGTTGAGCACAGTACCAATGTAGTTCCAAACTTATAAGAGAAATCTAGAACAGCTACATCCCTGCTTGGACGAAGATTTGCAACCTCAAGTGGGCATTGCACCTGCAAATACAGGAGATTGGAAGAAAAGATAAGAAGCAGTACCATTGCAATGACATAAATCTTAAATATCCATAAAATAGACCTAATAATATTAGAAGCAATGCTTCTGCATCATACTATCCGTTTGAAGAAAAACTCACCTCAAGTTTTGCCATATAATCCTGCATTAGAAAGGCATAAAAGCAACTCCATCAAGCTTAGCCAAATGAAACATCATTCCTGTTATTCCCATTGTGCATTTCATCTATCCTATTTATCCTTGAGCTATCTCGTGTTGGCTCAGGTTTTGTGCGACACTGACAAGACCCAACTAATTGAAATGATTTTCCACTTCTTGATATTGCACTATATAAGTATTTTATATAAATTGGGTACCAATTGAGCAAAGACAATTTTGCAAAAACAAGAGTGCTCGAGTCCAGTTAACTGACTAGGGAAGGGCGGGGTCCTGTGTAGTAGTAATGAGACATTAGAGATAGAGAAACTAGGAGATGAAAACATAAACATTAACTAGAATGCTCCAGAAGATGCTGCCAATGGCTAAAAAGTATTATGTTAAGTAACGCTCGGTGCAATCCACAATGCTAGGACACTAACCAAACCGATAATGTTCATTATTGGTTCATCAAACCTAAGAAACACTCTATGCATCTTAAATTTGGTTCTCAACGTTGAAATCCTCATAATATTACATGATATTCTTTCCTACCAACACCCATGTGGGCCTCTTACCTCATTGCTCCCCCTTCCTCAACAAGTTATCTCAAGACAATGGCCTCCCTCAACAAGTTACTTTCTTTCTTTCTAAATCTTCCAGCTAGTTTCCCCAAAATGAAATAAAATAAGTCAAAGAAGTTGTGAGAAAACCAAAATTTAAGGTTGCCATTTCATTTCATTCAATATAACAGGGGTTTTGAATTCTTGAAAGGAGAACCTTGTCTTCCATTTCCAATTTCAAACCAGTCCAAACTCTGTTTTTTTGTTTGGATATAATCAAAACAGTCTTATTGATGCATTGTTACTTCAATAAAAAACTTGATGCACGAATGATTGAATTAGAATGTAACAACTACAAAGCACAATTTAAAACAACAAATTTAGAATGTAACAACTACAAAGCACAAATTAAAACAACAAATTTGTGAGGAATTACCTGCTCTCCCTCTCTCTTTCTCTAATTTCAAGTTCCAGCTCGCGCTCCCTTTCTCTTGCTTCCCTGTCTCTGCTCCTCGGTCTTCGATCTTCTCTCTCAACATCCTTCTCAGGATCACTCGAATGCCTTCTCGACCGACTACTGCTCCTCCTCGACTTTTCCCTCTCTCTTTCCTTCTCCTTCTCCTTCTCTCTTTCCCTCTCCTTGAAATTTTAGGGTTTGAAGCAAATTAAGGGTTGAAAAGTGCAGAGTTGGGGGGAGATGGAGCGGGAACGCAAAGCGGGAAGCAATTTTTTTTCGCAAAATTTCGCCCACGAGAAATCGACTTACTTCTCCACACGTCCACGTGCAACACACGTGCAATTTTGCAACGGTTTTAAGCCGTTGGGCACTATAGCCACGGTTTTTAGCCGTGGCAAACACACCAACGGTTTAGAACCGTGGCCAAGCCTTTTTTTAGCCACGGTTTTAAGCCGTTGGGCACTATAGCCACGGTTTTTAGCCGTGGCAAACACACCAACGGCTTAGAACCGTGGCCACCTCTGTGTAGCTAATCAGGCCTTTTGGTGTAGTGATATTAAGCCTACTATTGGCAGATTTCAGAACGTTGGACCCAAATTGCAGTGCCTTAATAAGCTCGTATGTCACGCGGTCAAGCCCAATACTCGTAAGCCCTGATAAGGCAAGAGTAAGTCCTGATAAGGCAAGTATATGGGGAATTAACCCAAGATAGGCATGCCAACAATACATCAAATCCGACTACGAAACAAATACTAGAGTATAGGTTGGGTAAGGAAACTTCCTTGCATAGACAACACTCAGAACGGAAAACTTCTCCCACAGATCTAGGAACACAAGTCGTGTAAGGAAACTTCCCTACATGGATAGCTCCCAAACAGGAAAGGATCTCCAGCAAGATCTCTTGCTCTAAACTACGCCACCAAAGGTCTAGCTGAACAAAAACTCTCACACTATAAAAGGCAGATAACGTCGATGAACTTAAGGTATGCTACAAAATCCCAATTTACAACTTTAAGCGTCTCCTAAGCCTTATCTAACTTAAGCATTGGAGTGCCATCGACCGCTACACGATAGTTTTGGCTCACGTGTGCTACTTGTGCAGGTCTAGGTAACGGCGAGGAATGAGAGCAAGAATCGACTACATCACTAGTTGTTTGAAGATTTGGAGAGAGAAAGATCATTCTACTCTATCATTGGCTTTGGCCATATCAATTTTGATAGCCATTCATTCTTGTTTCTTTTTGTGGAAATGCTTCATTTGATAAAAGGTTTCATGGGCCAGACTGACATTGTCTGCAATAGATCGACCTTTCAGAAAAGCTCTATGGTTTGGAGAAATGATATTGTCCAGAAGTGGTTTAAGTCTATTAGCCAAGATTTTGGCGTTGACCTTGTAAATAACATTACATAACTTAATAAGATGAAATTTATCTAGTGAGATAGGATTACCCACCTTAGGGATCAAAGTTAAGAATGTCTCATTAAATTTGGGGTCTAACAGTCTTGTGGAGAAGAAGTGTTGAACCACAACAATAACATCAGGTTTTACAATGTCCCAGTAGTATTGAAAGAAAATAGCATGGAAATCATCGGGGCCAGGTCCTTTGTAACTACCCATGGCAAAAATTGTGGCTTGGATGTCTGCAACGCTGTGAATGGCCAAGAGAGCCTCATTTTCTTCCATATAGATGACAGGATTGAACATGCCCAAAATATCATGACAGGGAATAGGGTTAGGGGATAGAAAGATATTGTTGAAATAATCATTAAGCACTTGACCCACAGCTGTCTTATCAGAATGTCAAATATTTGCATCATCTTTAAGTCGAAGAATTAGATTCCTGTTTCTGCGAAGCAAGGTGGTAAGATGGAAAATTTTCGTGTTCTTATCACTATCACCAAACCATGAAGCCCCCGACGTGTTGCGCCAAAATATTTCTTCTCTAACAAGGAGTTTGGATTGTTGATCTTCCAAGATAGACACACTACAAGAAATTTGGGCTTTGTTGTTTCTCACTGAAACATGTTTATTCGTCACTATTCAGCAACGGTGACGAATTTCAGTCATCACAACGTCCCTCACATAAAGGGCGTCAAGGAAAGTATTAGGTGACGAATTCACAACTCGTAACGGAAAGTTCGCTTACGTGGCGAGTGGTTCCTCACATAAAATTAGCGCGCGAATATACAATTACAACATGGGTGACGAAAATGTCATCACTGTAAAGTGTTATGCATAATGAAAATTTGGCGTCACGTGTAGTGACTTTCTATGACGAATCGTTCTTCACTTATGTGATTTATATGTGAGGAACAGTTTGTCATGATAGTGATTTAAACATTTACAATGAACTTTCTGTGAGGAATCTTTCCTCACTTATATAATTTATACGTTAGGAACAGTTTGTCACAGTAGTGATTTCATACATTAAAAATATCTACCTGTGACGAATTTTTCACCACTTTCATTATATTTGTGACAACTCATTCTTCACCCATTAATTGTAATTGTCTACTAGCACATACTCTTAAATAGCACCACCTATTTTTCATGTAATGCACAATCTAAAATCAAAATAGTAAAATTTCCATTCATAAAAAATATTGCATTCTTTCATTGCATATGCAAAGTCACATAACTGAATACAATAATGATATCAAGTTACACTATTTTGATGTCAAAAAAATAACTGAACCTACTCTAGTAACACTAAGCTCCTTAACTCATCATCTATTCATACCCACACCTCCTTGAATCATTCTTCATCAGCATCATGGTCACCAAGCTCATCAAAATAAAGATCATTTGGATGTACATTACTATCATTAGAACTGTTTGAATCGTGGCGGGAGGAAACACTGTTGATACGACTTGATTGCATTGTAGTTGCCAAAAAAGCCTACATTCAACATTAAGAAGTATAAATGTTAGTAAAATTTAATTTTCTATATGGTAACTCATGGTTGCCAACTTGCTATAGATCGCGAACCACTGTCCATTACTTCATATATGGGAAGGCATTTACTAACTAAAGATAAACTAAATAAACAACAAAAGCAAAAGAAAAAAAGACAAAGAAAACTTTGACTTATTCCCTTCAATTCCAGATGCGTTCTAAACAATGTATCCGACGCATCTCCATGTAGTAGCACAAAACTAATCAGTAGTAAATGATCATGTTAGCAAATACAAAACCTAATTAAGATGTTGTTGCTGCATGATGTTTATTTAAAGACACTAAAGTAGTTACACAATGACTCAACACAAAACTAGTCAATGAACATAACTAATCAGTAGCAACTACCATATTAGCTAAGAGTACACCTAATTAAGGTGCTGCATAATGACAAATTCATCTCATACCTGTTCACCAGCTTCTTGAAAGGTGAATGACCTTGTACAATCTAAGGAATGTTCACTTGTAGGAGCTGACTAAATTCAGAGGCTCGCTTAGTCTATTTTGCTATAGATCCCAAACTAATAATGGTTAAGCTCTTTTCTCTTTCAAAGAAACTGCCAAAGACTGCTGGCAAAGATCAGCAGCAGCCACTCTGTTCATAAAAAATAGAGACACATAGCACACAAGTGCATAATTTCTTTTGCTAGTGAAGATAGTGTGACGTGCCAAATGGCTGCTCCAAGAAACAGTATAAAAGTTGCTCCAAGTATCAACATTACCATGCCAAATAGCTGCATGAACCAAACATCAGTCCATGTTATAGCTGGCACAAAAACAGAGCATAAACAATACTCTGTTCCTCTACTATAATTTGCAAAGAACCTCACTGCAGCAACATGCAACACGTTACGGCAGAGTCATCAGCTCTCCTCTCACGCAAAACCTCACATTGCCGCATCAACCCCTTATAATACCCCCAATAACTGCATGTAGAACCTCTATAACCACAGGACTTGAAAGCTGTTCCAGGCACAAACTGCAGAATGCAAACATGTTCACTACACCATCTCCACACCACCGAGCAGGGTGAGCCCTTGCCCTGCACACACTGCCACTTGCCAGAAAAATTACAGAGTAAGCATCCAATGAAGGAAGAACAAAAAACCCCCAAATTAACAATGAATTCATACTTTGCAAACTAAACAAACAATAAAATTATTCATCAAAGTTACAACCACAAATGAAAAAGTACAGGCTTGATGATCAAAAAAAAAAAAACATAAGAAACCCCTCATTGATCAACAAATGCAGAATAACCCAACAAATGACAAAGTAATATTTTTCGATAATAATAATTTACTAAAATTACCCTTTTCCAAAAAAAAAAAAATTTAAATACTACTATTTACTTTCTTATGTTAAGCCATAAAATAAGATATTGTATTACTCACAAAAGATGGGAGAGGTGAGAGGAATTCACCTCGCCAATTTACAAAAAAATATTATCTATAAATTGCAACTATGCAACTCATACGTACAAAAAGTATTATCTATAAAGGAATGTCATTATAAGGACCCTTCAAAACACTTACTATTTCTTTCTAACCATATCATTTCACCACATTTTTACAAATCTACACGTCGCGATCTCATGTTCTGAAATTATTGCATGATGGCTTCATTTTCAATGCTATCCAAAACATCCATTTCAATGTATGTCACCAAACAATCATTCATCCAATCATCTCCCATTTGATTCCTTAGGCGACTCTTCACAATATGCATAGCTGAAAATGTCATTTCAACTGTAGCAGTGGCAATAGGTAGAATCAATGATAATGTGATGAGTAAATAAACCATAGGATATACGACATCCTTTTTTGTTTCAACCATCTTCTTAGCAAGACCACCTATACCGATTATATTTGAAAATTCATTATTTAATTGCACATCCATAATATAAGTTTTCAATTGATCTTGAAGCACCATCAAATCAAAATCTGAGAAATCCATTGGATAAAATTGAGCAAGACGGATCAACTTCTGGTGGTCAAATGCTGATACACAAAACAATGGACATAAAATGCAGACTGGTTTTCGTTCATAATCAGTGCTTTAAGTCCGTTGAACTCACCTTGCATATTACTGGCCCCATCGTAACCTTGTCCACGCAACCTTGCTATGCTCAAATTATACTTGGAAAGAATTTTTCCTAGTGCATTCTTCAGTGAAATTGCGGTTGTATTAGAAACATGAGTTATACCTAAGAATCGTTCAATAATACACCCATTTTTGTCCACAAAGCGTAAAACAACTGCCATTTGCTCTTTGATTGAAAAATCACGAGATTCGTCAACCAAAACTGCAAATAATGCGTCACCAAGATCTTCAAGAATAACGTCAGAAGTCTTAATTGCAACCGCTTTTGTAATGTCTTTTTGAACTTTAGGTGAAATCAACTTGTGATTTTCAGGAGCATATTTTAAAACAACTTTCTTTATGTCTTCATTGTGATTAGCTGTATACTCCAAAAGTTCAAGAAAGTTTTCTCTATTCTTTGAGTCTTCAGATTCATCATGACCACGAAAAGCCAATCATTGATGCAAAAGAAATCGACTACAGTTAATTGAAGCATTTAAACGGGTCCGATACTCAAGTTTAGTTTGGTCTGATTGCTTAACAAAAAATGTTTGGATATGCTGCTTTTGCTTCATCAAATTTTGACTCATTGTATAAGCTTCATAATGAGTCTTTCCCAAATGACCTTGTAATTTATCCGGTTTCTTCCAATTATCGAACCCTTCCACTACAAAAGTGTTGCCACCACTTTGATCCCCGAAATTCGATTTGAAGAGATAGCAATGTAAACAAAATGCATCATCTTTCTCTATGCTATACTCCAACCAATTTTTATGTTGGTTGAACCAAGCTACATTAAAACATCTCATCCCACCTCCCATTTTCTTTTGTGAAAATTTGTGATTCTTAGGCTGACATGGACCCCTTTGTAAATATGTTCTTCTAATTATGTCCTGATCATTAGGATGATAGTCTGAAATTCGAGGTCTTGATCCGAGATCTGTTGGAAGATTTGACATATCATAATCCACGTGAATTGGCTTTGAGATTGGATCTAACTGACCACCCTCATTATTTTGTAAGCTAGGGGATGGTAACTCTAACACAGACTTTCTTTTCAAAAACTTGTCCATAACTGGAAAAAATAAATAATATATTAAATAAGTAAATAAAATATTAATTAAGTAAATAAATATATAATATTTACTTTCAAGCATTGTTATCATGGAAAAACATACAAGCTCTAACAATATTTATGAAAACATCTAATTCACAAGATTTAAGATTAATTTTCATGAATAAAATGTTAATGTACCTGAGCTGCAAGAGTGTAAAGCAAAATCCAAGTAGTCCTTGTCCTCCCTAGCTCTTCTTTAGTCACGTGATTTGCAATCTGTATATAAAGTAACGAAGAAAACTGAGTTATACACGAGCAACTTCAAAAATTCAATCTTTTCTCTCAATAAAGGTTTGGGGCGTTTAAAAAAATTCAATCTTTTTTAACAAAAACTTCAAATTCAACTAAAACAAGGAAAACCCACAAAAAATGAAGGTATGCATTCAATTAAAAGCAAAATGTTATTCAATTGAAACAAAAACATTTTTAGTTGAGGACATGAAGAAACTCTTACACAGTATATACATCGATTAAAAGAAAATGATCCCCAAAAAAACATAATCAGCAGAAGGAAAGAACTTAATCACAATGATAAAAATGAGTTGAAAACATCAAACCCCTAAGAAATTTTTTTTCATAATTAGTGGATCTAGCCCACCCAAAAATCTCTGAGACAGACTAAACAGAGATAAATGATTGATTAGCATGAAAGTGGACAGCCTTCTCGGTTTGCTAATATCAAAATTAGGCTTAAGGTTTATTAGCAGTGAATCATAGCAAAGTTCCTCAATCTTTTCTCTCAATAAAGGTTTGGGGTGTTTAAAAAATTCAATTTTTTTTAACAAAAACTTCAAATTCAACTAAAACAAGGAAAACCCACAAAAAATGAAGCATACCCAAATCCAGAAACACAATGAAATTGAATTCTGAGAGATGAATTGGATAAAATACTATGTACTATTGACCCTTTTGTTCTTGGGAATGGGAGATCTTCAAGAGAGACAGATAAAATGGGGTTTCTTCTCCTTCTTAAATACGCTGCCCACCCACTGATAGTGTTTTTTTAAGCTCTGGAAACTTGCAACGTTCAACTGAGGAGGCTCAGGTGCTCACCAGTTCTTTCTCTTCGCTGCGAGTTTATAGCTTTTAGCTCCAACAGATACGAAAACCTACCCAGTTTTTTCAAGAAACGAAATCAATTAATCTTAAAATTAACATTCTCGATCTAATCACTTTTCAGCAAGCATTTCTCACAGATCCATAGGAATCGCAATATGAAAAATCAAGACAATATCGATACAGGATCTAGCAAGCAAAGAAATCAGAGATGAAGAAAAGCAAATATCAATGAGATTTCTAGTTTTTTTTTTTTTTACCTTGAGAAATCTTGGAGACGAACCGATACGCAGCAGAGGATTAATCGAAGAGGAAGAGATTTTAGTTCATTGATAGAAAAGGAACAGCCGAACATGGCCGCGTGAGAGAAGAGGAACAACCGAACACTCGAACAGGGTCACGTGAGAGAAGACCTTGCGCCTTGCGCCGCTGCTTTGTGCGGCTGTGTGAGAGACTCGAGAGAACAAAGAAGGGGAAGCCCTAGTTGCGCCTTGCGCTGCTGCTTTGTGCGGCTGTGTGAGAGACTCGAGAGAACAAATAAGGGGAAGCCCTAGTTGCGCCTTGCGCAGTCAACTATTTTTTTTTTTTTAAATATAAACCAAATTTTTTTTTTAAAATTTTTTTAAAAGTTCAGGGGGGGCAGCTGCCCCCCCTGGTCCCTGAATAGGTCCGCCCATGAACACCCCAACCCTCGATACCTCCTAACCGATTCCCACCCGAATCCCTTTAAATTCCATTTCACAAAATCCCTAAAAAATCCTGAAGCTCTCTGCTTTGACTGGTGAAGTTGATGGGGACAGAATAAGAAGGAAATCTATTGTTCTTATATTGAGAGAATGAGAGGCAATGTTCGGCGCAGGCTGCAACCGTTCTTCACGTAGTTGAGAATGGACAAAGACAAATAAGAAGAAGAAGAGAACAAACCGTATGTCTTCTTCACACAGATGCTTTGGAGGAGAAGAGAGGATTGATGGAGAAGAGTTTGAACAACTGTTCAATACTCTCTTAAGTGCTTTTGAGGATTTTGGTTTTAGGTTCTTTTATTTTTCAATTTATTTTGTCACTCATGGTATTTTATTTCCTACTCTTGGATTGGGCTTTAATGGAATGTGATGATGTATTAATTTTCTCATCAAAGGTATTTTATTTAGGCCACCAAATTTTCCCCTCTCTATGGTGTGACAATTTTGAAACGTTTATGTGAGAAACTGAGAACCGAAATTTCACTTGAATAAATAGGTGACAACTCGTCAAAATTCCTCACCTAAACAAGAAAAAACAAGAAAACATTGACAACTTTAAAAATGTCACATATAAATTCGCCACCTAATGCAAGATTTCTTGTAGTGACATAGCCATTAGAAATATGGTCATTTTGCAGTTTATCTAAGGCCTGGTGGTTTCCTAGATGTCGAGCTGAATGTTCTTAAACTCAAGATGGTTCCAGCAAGTTAAACTATAGCTAAACTTCTTGGTCTTGAAATGAAAATTATGTGCAGATGGGGGGTGCCTGTGGGGATTCCAAATAGATCGAATCAGATCGCGGCATTTAGGTTCCCTAGTCCACGTGTGTTAATGAGTGTACTTCTAAGATGAATAGTTTTTGACAAATAAGTTTTAAATGTAATCGTTTGATGGATCAAACACACCTTAATTAATGTTGAGGTGAAATCAGATCATAATATATAATTTTTATTATGGTTTTTGAACATGTGTCATTGATTGCGATATGATATACTATGAAAATATGGAGTAAATGTCGGCTATATGAATATAAAATATATTGCAACTCTATAAAATAAAATAAAAAAAATTTGGTTGATAAATTGTAAATACCTTAATTCAAATGTTCTAATACTCGGGAAACACTAAAAAATTAGTGTTATGTTTTAACCAACAAGGAATGACCTTAAATTTTATCACTACAAAAAAAAGGCGTAGTCAAAATTGTCGCTATAGACAACATTTCGTCGCCATAAATATTGGGCGGCAAAATATTAGTCGCGCAAAGGTTGTCGCCACAGCTCTGTCTCGCAAGCCTTTGCGCAACGAAAATAAATCTTCGTCGCTACAAAATCCTTTTTGCGCGACGACACCACAACTCTGTCTCGCAAGTCTTTGCGCGACGAAAATAAATCTTCGTCACTACAAAATCCTTTTGCGCGACGACACCAAAGATCGTTGCAAAAGGGTGCATTGCGTAATACTGTTTTGCGCGACGCTAATTTCGTCGTAAGAAATAGAATTGTTCTTCGTGCAAAATATACTTACGCGATTAACCATTTCGTCGCATTAAACTTTGTCGGCATAACTCAATCGTGACGATCCCTTTCGTCGCGTTAGACTTTGTCGGCTTAACGCAATGGTGACGAACCTTTCATCGCGCAAGATATTCTTTACGCGACAACAATAGTCATCATTGTAATGTTGTCACACAGGTTCCGTTGATCCAAACACGCTTGATCTATTCTTATGCGACGAAAATTTTTGTCGCTTAAAGTTCTGTTTAATAATTTTAAAATTTTAAAATTTTAATATTTATTTTAATTAAATTTGAAATATTTATTAATTGAATCGTCTCACGCATAGAAAGGTTTTGCTAATTTATTTAAATACTATTAACTTTACAAATTAATAATGCAAAATCATAATGTATCCATTACAAATTAAAAATTTTAAACCGTATTGTATAGTTACAAATTAAAAAAACACATCAGTACATTTTTTAGGGATGTGGTGGCTGATGATGGTTTGTCGACAGTAGCGGGAGGCTCGACAAATTAATCTCCGACTGCTGGAGAGCCCCTAATAATATACTCCACCTAGTTGCCTCAGATTTTGTTACTGGTGGTGGTGGTGGTGGAAGACATTCCCTTGTTGTAGGTGGATCAGAGAGTGCTAGTGGTGTGGGGAGCAAAGGTGGGGCAGGAAGATGTTGCTTGGGGACATGTTGGCGAGGTGAGGCTTGTAGTTGAGATGGAGCTGAGGGTGTGGTCTTGATGTTACTAGGAGTTACGGGAGACTGAAGAGGCACCTCAGCTCGTATTTTCACTTCTTGTGGGTCAACAAAATCAGCAACCAGGAGTTTTCCTCCATTAGTAGGCCATTGTAGGTTGTATACAACATCCCTAGTCTTTGTAGCTTCTTCCACTGAAGAAAACTGCAAAAGATTTTATTTATGATAAGCAGATAGTAAACCCAAATGTAAACAAAAATAAAAATTGTATACTGAATTTCCAAATTGACTTTGTAAAATTGTGCTCAACTAAAATATAAATTGACAAATAAGAGAAGCAGCGAATTCAGCACCAAAAAAGTCAAATCAACAGTCAGACAAACCCTACCTTTTCATCTTGACGATTTACCGAGGTTTCCATTGACCTATCTATCACATTTTGGATAAACCAAAGCGGAAATTATGAACATAAAGGCAGTCTTGAGTTTTGATGACTCGTCGGTAATGAGCTTCAAATTTTGGTTCGTTGAAAAAATATTAAAAGTCAGATTCCAAAATCTGATCAGCATCTCCTTGAGGCAGACTGGTGCCATGTCACAGTTCTTCATTCCTTCGGATGATATGGGCACAAGTTTGTATGAATGGGAGCTTGCCTTCCCGATTCGGTTGGACGACAGGCTTAAACCTGTTTGATTTGAATGACAGTGGACAGCTCCTACCTCAAACAAAACTCCATGTCTCCATCTTCTCCCCTAGAACTAACTTTCTCATCTGGTCAGTGGCTCATTAACAAGTACAGCCTTTGTGGTATGATCAACAAACAATCAACCACCTGTTCTTCTTGTGTCCTTTCTCTGAGGAGATGAAGTGCTTGTGATTACTGTTTAGGGGTAGATTTCCTACTAGGGATTTCTCTTATTCAGGGGGCCAACCATTGGAAAAATAGAACTGTATCTTTGAAGGAAAACTGGATTCAGTACCAGCTGATTGTTGCAAGTTTGCAGGTAATCCAGAAAGACAAAATCAAAAGTTTTTTAAAAGCAAAAGGTGTGATCTTCATATGCTTAATATTCATTCAACAAAGATACAAGTGTTGTTTTGGTTATATCTCTTGCCTCCTTTTCTTGGCTCCACGAGCATCTCACTCGTGGTTGCCATTTTAATACAATTCTCTAGTATGTCTTGCTTATCAATAAAAAAAAATTTACTCATGCAAACTTGAGTAATACAATTCAAGCTTGCCGAAGGACGTTGAGTAGACTTTCTATATACAAACTTGATTTCCACTCATGCAAATGCACCATAACATAAAAATAAATAAATAAATAACATGGTGACAAGATTAAGGAAAGAGGAAATAGAGGATATGGAAAACAAAGGCATACCATCACATAGCAGTGGGTCTTAATGTGGTCCATCCAAAAACTGCAGACTGTACCAGTTTTACCCAGAAGCTCTTGTACAGCTTTCAGGGTAAATGGCATGAGAAAGTTATCAATCCTGAGAGAGTTGCTAGGAGATTTCTGCAATGGTGGAACTGCCAAGATGAAACAGAGCAATCCAAGATTAAAATACAAAATAAATGTGGTGCATTTACAATTCAGAACACCGAGTTATAATATCTTACCAACACGCTCCTTTGGTGTGTCTCCACCGTTAAGTGTCGAGTCCGATCTAGAAAAGTTGCGCTTGGGGATACTAGACTGGAATGCATCCTTCGGTGTTGTTAAAGAGGCAACTGAAATGAACTGAAATACCTCTTGTTCTTGGATTGGATCGAAGCCAAGAAGGGCGAAGCGGACGCTAAGGAAGACCTTCGATTGCTCGGCGGCTTCGAGGGACGATTCGTCTTCGTTGTTTCAAAGCATTTTGTGCGAAATCGAAGTGAAGAAGAAAGAGAAAGAAGGTTTGATTTGAAACCCTAAGAGAGAGATATGAGTGGGAGAGAGAGAAGAAGAAACGGAGGGATTTTATTTTGGGTTTTTTATAAATACGAAATTTGATTTTTGGTGGTGGCGCCAGTATTCAAAATTTTCACCCCAATTTTTTTGCTGCCAGAAGCACACACCGGGTTTTTAAGGGAGAACATTTTGTGCGACGAAATATTCTAATTTCGTCGCACAAACATCACATTTGTTTATTTTGGAGAAAATTTTTTATATCATTATTTAATTAATTAATTGAACTTCGACATTCATTTAACAAATTTATGGTAAAATATTCATAGTACATTAACAAATTTAATTAAATGAACTAACAAGATACATAATATTATTAACATCTTGTAAACGACCTAACAAATTATATTCCTTCAAATGTATTTAATCTGAATCAGTAGAGTAATCACTTTCGACTTCTTCTTCAAATTCATCTGACATGGTTGCATCAGATTCTCCTAAAACTCCATCTTTTGGAGTTGATACCTCAACGTCATATTCGTCATCAATCGGAGGAAGTTCGACAAATAACTCAAATGGCTGTTGGATAATGGGAATGCTTGAAGATGAATTCTCTTGATCAGCGGTGTCGGCATCACTGTGGTCATCAGAAGCCTTTTCAGGAATGTCCCATATACTTCTGTATTGGATCTTCTGGACTACTTTCCATCCACCACCGGCTTTAGGATCATCTAGATAAAAAATTTGTTTTGTCATAGTTGCCAAAATAAAAGGATCATGCTCGTACCAAAGTGTGTTTGTGTTCACACTTACTAGACCATATTATCGTTTAATACTCCCGGCTTTATGTGGGTTTGTATCAAACCAACGACACTTGAATAAAATCACCTGGCAACGGTCTTTGTACAGTAATTGAATTACAAATGTCAGTTTACCATAGAAATCAACATCGACGGTGTCGCCGTCCCCGCCAGGTACTGATACGCCGCTATTTTGAGTGTTCAAATTGTTGTCTCGCTCGATAACCAGGAACTTAACACCATTCACATAACAACCCGAAATGTTTCAGATCGAATAGGACCTCTCACCAGTTTTGATAATTCATCATTGTAAAGAGCCGAATTTACTTCCTTCAATTGTAACATCTATTAAAAGAAAAATTATATATATTCAGAATATGTTGAATACCAATTATAAAAAAATGCAATATTATCAAATTTTCTTATAGTTATCAACTTACGTGTTTGCAAAACCATTTAGGAAACAATTAGCGGTGCTTCTCGACCCGTAAATGTGGAGGATACTCACGCCTAATTAGTTCTTCATGCTCCTCCAAAAATGGCAAGGCCTCGTCACAATTGTTGAGTATGAACCAATGCGCAACTTTCATGTCATTGTCGCTAAACTGATCATTTGTTGGTGGCTCGCCAAATGGTCGTGCGAGTTGCGCAAAAACAGAAAGTGTCTCACTTCTAGTACCACCGTCATTATTTCCTTGAGTTCGGTTGAATGACGTCTCAACATTATGGAGATACATTGCACAATAAGTGATTCATTTGCAATATATACCTCCACTATGGATCCTTCAGGTCTTGCCCTGTTTCGTACGTACCTTTTGTATGTGATTCTACAAAATATAAAAGATGTCAGACTCGTTACAATAAATGAAGAATAGTTAGAAAACAAGCATATGAGTTACCTTTCTATTGGGTACATCCATCGATAATTGACCGGCCCACCAAGCTTTGCCTCACCCGGTAAATGTATAATCAAGTGAATCATGCAAGTAAAAAATGCCGGAGGAAATATCTGTTCAAATTTGCATAAGATGCTGGAGGCAAAACGTTTTCCTTCGGAAGCATCCGCTTCATAATTCCAATTAAATGAGAAAAACACTTATTCGACATATGATGTTTCACTTTGCAATGCATCAACTCCACAATGGCAGTAAGCAGGGAGAACTCTGTGCAACCGGGGTATAATGCTTGTTAGGCTTGTTTCAACAGTCTTTCATAGTTTTCTAACTCTTCACTTTGCAACATGTTGGGAGGTACGGTATCTCCTACCATATCATCAATGCCATCTTCGTTCATCGGTGCATATGGATAAGCGTCATTTATTATACCCATAACTTGGTCATTATCATTCATGGACGTTTCTTCAATGTGCGGCACAAGTGGTTGGGAATTCGATGAAGTCGAACCAAATTCTCGTTGCTCCCCATGATAAATCCACCTCGTATAATTCTGAATCATCCCATACCTCGCCAAATGATATCGAACCATATTGAATGTCTGCCACAAACAATTGTTACAACATTGACACGGACACTTGATATGATTCGTCGTACCAGTGACATGTGCCCTTGCAAACTCAATGAAGCTCTCGATCCCATTTAAATATTCATCATAGCATTTGTCCTGATTTTGTATTCACTGTATTTCCATTACGCCTATTTTCAGTTTATAAACAAAACATGAGAATTCAAGAGAGTTAACAACACTAATGCGATTAGGTTTCAATGTGGAAAAATTTCAACATCTCAATTACAATTCTTCAAGTGGACGATGTAGATATTATTAATTAATAAATATCTAGTATGCACTCGAAAAACAATGTGAGACACTCCCAAAAATCCACATGATAGCAACCTAATTTCATGAAATTTCAAAAAATAAAAAAAATTTGCAATTTCCTCACCGTTCTCCAAGTGAAAGAGAGAGACGATTGGAGGTGTGGCCGGCGCCGGCGATGCAAAGAGAAGACGAAGCCTAATTAAGTGCTGGAAGTTTGGAGTATATAGTGAGAGAAATCAATCGAGCAGAGAAAAAGAATAAAATGAGAGGAGAAAATAGTGAAAAACGCATATCTGATTATTCTAATTCGTGGAGAAGATGAACAGGTCAGAGCTTGTGCGACGACACCGTTCGTCGCCCTAGGATGTTTTAGGCGATGAACCTGCTCGCTTTACGCGACGAATCTTGGTTGTGAATGATTTATGCGACGAAGGTTTCCAGTTCGTCGCGTAAGATATTTTTAGGCGACGACAACGTTTGTCGCCCTAGGATGTTCAAGTTGGTCGTTCAAAATGGCCGACACATAGCAATAGGTATTTTAGGGCGACAAAATATTTCGGTTTAAGCGACCTTAAATTTTAGGCAACGAAGGCTTCTTGTTCGTCGCGTAAGCTATTTGTAGACGAAGGTTTCCTGTTCGTTGCGTAAGATATTTGATGCGACGAAGGTTTCCAGTTCGTCGAGTAAGCTATTTGATGCGACGACGGTTTCCATGTCGTCGCGTAAGATATTTTTATTCGACCAAACAGTGTGTCGCCCGAGGATATTCAAGTTGGTCGTTCAAAGTGGTCGACACGTAGCCCTAGGTATTTTAGGGTGACAAAATATTTGGTTTTAAGCGACGACACGTTGTCGCATATTAGGTATGCGACGAAGTCTTTGACGTCGTCGCGAAAGAGCTTTTGACGCGACGAAACAGGTCGTCACGTTAAGTAGTTAGCTATTTTTTGTAATTGCGTGACGAAATTAAATATGTCGTCGCGCCAGGATAATGTTGAGCGACAAAACTTCCCTCGTCGCGCTACGAGTCGTCACAAGAGCCTCGACCTGCGCGTCATTAAGGTTCGACCTGTCTACGGCTCCTGGCAATCGCAAGTAATCCTTCTCCAAATCGGAAACACCAGTCTCCGCCTCAACAGGTTTAGCAGACTCGCGCTCCCCCTTCACAGAAATGGGTCATGCCAAAGACGGCCCAGTTCTAACGCAAGACCTCTTCCTCACGAATGAGGCAAGAGTCTCAGACGACTTCTCCGCATCAGACAGAATAGGAGCTTTGGCCCCAGTAGCCTTCATCTTCTTGGAATGAGCCCCATCTTCCAACTTAATGCACGACTCTCGATACAGAGTGGGGGCGATGTGCCATTTGTCCCACAGCCCACTATAGATCAAGTTGGAAACCCTTATGACATTGACCGCCTTTCTTTTCGGCAAGACGTGGAACTTTTCCATGGTGTTTTGCTTTCCTAAGGTAAGAGGAGTAGTGAGAAACCTTCCTGCAGAAAATGCAAACGATGGTAAATTGGCCCACTATCAAGCATATCAAAGTCACAAGAAAAGATATGAACGTACAAAGTGGTCTGAACTGTCGCTCGAGCGGATAACCCTTGCATTGAAAATACTTCGAATCCGCAGGGGTAAGTGATCAGTACTTCTGCCAGAATTTGAAATCATTAGGCAGCTTAATGAAGCAATTCGACGACTTCATCTTTCAAACAACATTACTCTTTAGCTGAGGAAAGGTCAGCAACTGAATCACCTGTGGAGTCATGCTAACGTCGGCCTCCTTAGCACTGAGCAGGAGGAATCCCTAAGAAGTCCCAGAACTCCTAGATCACATCCAGAACTAGAAAACGCACTCCAGTTTGAAGCATCCCGCGATGCAAACAAATATTACCAACTGGATGTGACATTGGCATCTGGTCGCCCATCAGGAGATACAATGGCAAGTTCTCAAGGACCCCAAACTTCGTACGGATTTAGGTGAGATCAGGTTTAGACAACAACCTGACTTCGAAAAACTTCAAGCCCTCGGCCAAGACAACATCACCAAGAAGGTTTTCTTGAGCCATGAAGAAGATGAACAATCTTTTCTAATCAAAACGGTAGCTTCGAAGGCAAGGAAAGTAGAAGAATCAGACTCCACACAGCGGATGACCTAAATAGAGGTTGGCTTCCCGCCTCTTTTTCGCTGAACCAACACGCGTTCATTTAATGCAACGCGTGGCTCAAGCAACGATTCAAACTCAATCATCATTAGCGACGCATCCATTCAAGAGATGACTTAGCGAACCAATGTGACGACCCACTAACTCGAGGTAGTAGCTAATGATACATAAAAATGGTCACACCTTGGAGCTGTACATGTGTCATGATGATATTGAGGAATTACGGCCTCAAGCGTCAGCCCAACACTGATCCGACCTCAAGCAGTCCGCCAGGCGGACCCGAACTCTCACAACATGCTAGGCCGACACGTCTCACAGCTATCCTCAATACCTGTAAGCCATCTTCAGGCAAGTATCTCGAGGACAATCTTTGGACAGGCAACTACAGCTGCTCTCTGCTTCTAAGTAGGAACCAAACACCAGAGTATCTTCCACACAGGGAAACTCCCTTCTACAGATTTCTCTTAGATTGAGAACTATCTCCCGCGTATCTATGAGCACATAGCTAACAAGGGTGTTTCCTCCTACAACACCACTCCTAATTAGGGAGGGATCTCCGCCATTGATGGAAAATATCCTCGCAGCAATCCTCACGAACTAGCAACACGCAGCAGAGAGATCTTCCACCTCCAAAACCTTTCTCTTATGTTTTTCAAACCAGATGGGAAAAGTAGGAGATAGAGAATTAGGTTTGGAGTGGGGACCTCAACCATATATATATATAGAGCCCTAATTTTATTATTAGCCCATCATCAATAATGGAATTATATTGGGACTTAAATTGGTATCTACACATAAATAACCTCCATACTCAATTTATTAATACATTTCAGGACATAAAACATATAATTAGAAATGTGTTTATGACCCTAGTCTTGTTTCTTAATGATCACAACTAATTGGGTCTAATCAAACACCACTCACCTATAATTTGACAGTCTACGATGTATAATAATATGAACTATGTAGATCCACCATAAGGAAATATTCTAACAATCTCCTACTTGGACTACATAGATCATCCATAGATTATACATTATAAACTTTATGAGTGCAAACTTGACTATCGAGAATTGGGAGTGTCGTCTCAAAAAAATATGGTCCATTGAAAATATCAATATTGATTGTAACGGCCTTCACCAAATTTATTGTGGTTTTACCCATCCATGGTCACAAATACCAATACAATTAATGACATAGATCAAAGTATGGATGTGTAGCATAAAAATGACATGTAATGTGATCCCTGATCATGTCCATTTTCAACTAGTTCTACCTTATGATTCAAAACTGAATCACCTTATTCTACTTAATCAAACTGTATATGCGCAACCATAATTGAAAAGTAGAAATCTTTATTTCAGAATCATCAATATACTAAAGGTGATCACCAATGACAATTAAACATGGAAATATAAACTCCCACTAATAAAGAGCATCATAAGAACTAACCACACTGTAAATGAGTAACATGCTTGTTGAACACCTTATGTGGTACATTCTTAATTGTCATAAGATGATTAAGAACCCTTTCTTTAATGACAAAAAACTTGAGGTTGATATAATTTAAAATGAACAATTTTCATTCTTTGAATAAAATCAGCGGCTTTAGTTCATAATTTTTTTTAATGAAACCTATAGCGTGAAGCTCTGAAATAAAAATTTTGTATAAGCATAATGTTTGATCACATGTTTTACATCAAACAAAGAATTCTTCTAGGTAATACACTAAAAATTTAACCTGAATATCTAATCCAATTGATTAGATCAGTAGCATGTGAGCATAAACTTGTGTTCTTTTTTAAATAATGCAATAGCCAATGTTTAGTTAGCATTCTTCAATCCGAAATATCTGTCAGATATTCCAATGATATATAATATCTTAATACGGATGAACTTTATTATACTCTCTATTGCCTATGCATGAGAGATAATTTTCATTAATTTGTTCATATATAAATCATTCTTTGGACATTAGAGCAAACTCAACTTATCACTTGCAAAATTAGTATTTTACTTAGTGCAAAGAATCTACCAAGTGTCGATTCAACAAATATCTCATATGATATACCAATAATACTATGTGATTAGTGCAACTAGACTGCACGCCTATCAACAAATATGCTATAGCAAAAAATTTAATGAGAAATTTTGTTGAAATAAATAAACTTATGGCACAATTTTCAAGTAAGATTTCATTAACTAACATTATAAAATAATAAAATTTCTCCCACTAATCTTATGATAAACATATTGATCAACTGGATTTTCCTAAAAAATCGAAGGATGAAGTTACTAGATCAAACATTTTATACCATTGACGAGATACCTAATTTAAGCCGTGGATGAATTTTTTTTTTTTTAATTTGCAAACTTTATGTTCTGAGTCTTTAATCTCAAAACCCTACAACATTTCCATGCAGTTTTTATCATCCATCTCAAGCAACTCTAAATCATAATGAGCTACAATGGCCATAATAATTCTAAAAGAGTCTTTTTTTTTTTTAACTGGAGAGAAAGTCTCTTTCTAATCAATGACTTCTTTTTTAGTAAAGCCTTTAGTGACAAGTCATACCTTATATTTTTCGATGTTACCTTTAGAATCACGTTTGTTTTTATAAACTCATTTGCATCCGATTGGTTTCACCCCCTTAGGTAACTCGACAAGATCCCAAACGTCGTTGTCCTTCATAGACTTTAACACATCTAACATAGCATTCATCAATTATGAAAAGTGAGCACTTTGTTTGGCTTGAAAAAAAGTGATATGATCATTTTTCATTCCTATATCAAACTCGTGCTCATCGAGATAAACAACATAATCATCCGAAATGGCAGATCTCCTCTCCCTATTGGATCTCCTAATTGACATTTGTAATTGAAGAGGTTGAGGTGCTTCTGGATTAGCAGAAGGTAATCAAGCTATATCTTCGTGATTTGCATCCGCATCTTGTTCAGAACATGGATGATCACGTTAATAGGTTGAATATTCATCATACGAATGTCAACATGTTCTTCTTCAAAACTAATACTTCTAGAATGTGTACTCCCACTATTCTCAACATCCTCAATAAACTTGGCATTATCCGACTCAATTAAGGTATTAGTAGAGGGGAAATAAAACTTGAATCTCATTGATCTTTCTGAATAACCAATAAAGTAACAACTAACAAATCTGGAGTCAAAATTTCCTTCATGAGGCCTTTAAGGCCTAGCCTCAGCTAGACACCCCAAAATATGTAAGTGTCAAATGCTAGGACGTCTACCAGTCCATAGCTCATATGGGGTTTTGTTGCCTGTTATCACTACTACAAATATTAGCTTAGGTAACGCCACTTAGATAGCGCTTTTTTAAAAAGCTATCCAAGTGGGCACTAGGATAGCGCTTATTTGTCTTTAAAAAAAAAAAAAAAAAAAAAAAAAACGCTACAATAGCGCTTTTAATTTTTTTTTTCAGTTAAGCGCTATCTTAGTTATGTCTTAGATAGCGCTTTTAAAAACGCTATGAGAAAAAACGTTACCAAAGCTACCATAGCGCTTTTAAAGTGCTTGCATAGCGCTTCGGAAGCGCTATGCTAGTTACATTTAGGATAGCGCTTCGATTTTGATCAAATATCAAATTAAATCTCATTTTTTCAGATCTTGATACGATCGGACGGTTAAGATCACAAACCCTCATTTTTTCATTTTTTCAGATTTTGGTTTCCTCGACATTTAGAATTCCCCTTCTCAAATACACAGAGAGGCGATGAGGCGAGAAGGCAAGGAACCGAGGCGAGGAACCAGAGGAGGCGAGGAGGCGAGGAACCGAGGAAGGAGGCGAGGAACCAGAGGAGGCGAAGAACCGAGGAAGGAGGCGACTCAGGCGAGGAACCAGAGGAGGCGAGGAGGCGAGGAACCAAGGAGTCGGAAGCTCATTTAAATCTGGGTATTTTGTTTCAAGTTTATATCTTTAGAGCCGGGTTGGTTAAGCATGCTTTGATTTTGAATGGGTTTTCATTAGTTTGGTTTTGATTTGCCTTTTGTGCCCTAATTTTTTGATTTTCTGAAACGAAATTGAATCATGTTTATGTTTACATGGGGTTTGATTGTTTTGGTTTATTTTTATGAAATTGACAATGGACTTTGATTATGGTGCTTAAATTTGTGATTTTTTGTGAAACAGACTTGAACAATTTTGACCTAATGAATTGGGAATCTAATTTACAATGGGTTTCTTCTTATCAGGTGTTGGAGTTAGCAGGAAAAGCAGCGAGAGACAACAAGCAATCCAGAATTGAGGTGGAAGATGACCATATATCTTGAGAAAATATTGTTTGCTCCCATCCTAACAAAACATTTTCCACAACTTCGTCGAAAACATGAGGGTAGGGACTATCATTAAATTCATATTTTGCATTTTCTCTCCCTTTTTTCTCTTCTATTTTCTCACTTTTGGCAAGTTTTCTTGGAGAAAGTTTCTTTTAAACATAGCCTAAGAGATGAATGTCCTGTCTTGTTATACGACTAACTAAGTTTTTACATGATCGACCAAGTTATATGCTTATACATACTCATGATATACTCAAGGATACAGAAGTAAGCATGCCAAACCATCTAATATATCCTTCAGTACAATCGGAAACTAACTAATCAAATTAATAAAAAATAGTTGAATCCAATTGTTTTCCCATGTATGGCTGTGGCTACTTTCTTTGTTAATAAATATTGGTATACGAGTATTGAGATTCAGGAGTGTTTTGCATTAGATATGGTTTGTCACTGCTGTTTGTAGTGCAACTTTCAGGCAGTTCTTCTTGTTTAATAGATATTATTAAGTCACAGGCTTAGCTGGGTTTAGTATCTTAGTATGGTTGAAGTCTCAAGATTGCTAATTACATTCAGCAATATGGTATTGCTATTTTGTCAGGTTGCGGAGATGGAAGCTTGTTTGCAGGAATCCAATCTTACAGTTCCAACTCGTGAAGTTCTCTACTCTATTGCTATTGTTAACTGTGTCACCTATGCCTCTTGATGATTTGGCTCCAATGAGGAATGTGACTCAAACTGCTCCTGAGATTGTGTTCTAAATACATGGAAGTGAAGACAATGAGTCAATTCACTTGGGACCTCGTGTTCCTTTGTTGCTTTCACTTAATCTCTCTGTCTGTATGTGTTCCTTGTTATGAGATGAATACCTTTCTCTCTTTCACAGTCCTTTGCATCATAATCTGGAAAATGACCCATTAGAATAGAAAAGAAAATTGAAACTACAAGAGAGTAACCATTTCTCTTTAAACTGATGAGTTCCTGACCAAGATGTGAAATCATGGGTAATTTTAAAAAGGAATGTAGCTTAGAAGCCACTTCACTTCTTTCTAGACAGCTATTCTTTCTTTCATTATATTATCCATTTATGTGTAAGGCATGAGTGAATGAAAATACGTTTTGAGTCATTAGGAAGTGCTCTATGTAAAGATCAATTTGCATTTCAAAATATCACAGCCCTAAGAGTCAGCAAATATGTGTTTGATACTACATACTTCTATCTGGAAAATTGATGTATTTTCTATTACTGAAATCTCGTGTTGGGTATTCATATTCTCTCTTACTGCACCTTAATACCCCAGTTAACTAGTTTACTCAGTGGCGCCAGTTTTTGATTTCTTTATACTGGTTTTGCATTAAAATTATAGGGAATTGCTGACACCATGGCTTATCTCCAAAGCGAAGGCCGCCTACTTCGTGCAGAGCATAATCTTCTCGGTGAAGCATTTCTGGTTATGTCATCCACTGCTGGGTAAATATTTGTTACGGTTCGGCAATATTTTCTCATACTGGCTCTGCATTATTTCACTCTTCTTTAGATCTAAGTTTCTCAAGTCTCTTCACACTGATGCAGGATTCAACAGCAGCAGGAAGTTTTGGTTTGGTTACTTGAACCCTTGAGCAAACAGTGGACACAGGTTGAATGGCAGAATGTGTACTTGTCTGATCCTGTCGGTCTTATCCGCTTATGCTCTGATACATCATTTATGTGGTCACTTTTCCATACCGTGACTTTCTTTGAAAAATCTCTTAAAAGGAGTGGAATTCGGAAAAGCAATTTAAATGTGTAGGCTGGATCTCTTGGTATGCCTCCACATCCAATGGCTTCTCATTTGGCATGGATGCTGCCTCCTCTCCTAAGGGTAAGTTTCTAATAATTGGTGTCGACATGGCAGATCATGTTTCCTCAACTTAATTATCTCTAAATTCTGAAGTCATGTCTTTTTTGCTAATTCAAGTTTCTTCGCATGTATGTTGTTTCTCGTTCTTCGTTTTCCTCTGCTTAATATTGTTCAATAATATCCATTGTTGCACCTCATTAAGCTTGTTGCTGCTAAAGCTTGTGTTTTTTTCACAATCAATTCTCGTTTCTCAGCACATTGTCACAATATTTGATTTGAATATTCAATATATCTGACCATTTTAACCTCATTTTAGCATTACATAGGAATTAGGGGTGTTTCTTTTGTCAATTCTGATATTTTTCTGTGTTTGGTGCAAGCGATGTTGATATTGAATATTTGAACCATTGTTTGTGCAAAGATTTCTTTGTTATATGGATAGTTTAACAATAGACAGAATGTCAGCTTTTTAGCCATCTTCATTTGGATAAGGTGTTATGATTTATTCTCAACTGAAAAAATCCTAGCTTTAGAAAAAATGAACATCAAACTCCTGGCAAATTACCTTGATCACTAGAGAATATGTAGCTTTAGTAATTTCGCTTTTGGAAACTCTGACATTTTTGTCTAGTTGCTAATGTATCTTAAATGATTGTAGGTATAATGTTTTGGGTCTATCGACAACCATTGGGGATACCTTCTACAAATGTGTGGAAAGTCATTCCGTTGCTCTAGCACTTCTGGAGAACATACAATCAATGGACTTCAGACATATTAGGCAGCTCGTTCATATGGCTTTGATTCCTTTGATGAAGTTTTGCCCGTTGGATTTATGGGAAGAGTGGCTTGAAAAATTTCTGCATCCGTTACTCGTCCACTGTCAGCATGTCCTTAGTTTTTCATGGTCCAGTCTTCTTCGTGAAGGTCGAGCAAAAGTTCCAGATATCCATGGAGATATCAGTAAACCAGATCTTAAGGTGGAAGTAATGGAGGAAAAGTTACTTAGAGATTTAACTCGCGAGATATGTTCTCTTCTTTCAGTGTTAGCTTCCCCAGGGTTAAATAATGGACTTCCATCTTTAGAACCGACTGGACAGAACAGTCGCGTTGACATGTCTCTCAAAGACTTAGATTCATTTGCATCAAGCTCTTTGATAGGGTATGTCCTTCTAGATCCTAATGTTATACTTTTTCGTTCTAAACATCTGCTCAGAGCCACTTACTAATATTCTAATTTAGACTAACATTGTCGTCACGTTGCAGATTCTTACTGAAGCATAAAGAAACAGCTCTTCCAGCACTGCAAATAAGCCTAGAAGCTTTAACATGGACAGATGGGGAAGCTGTATCGAAGGTGTTGTCCTTCTGTGGATCTGTGATTCTGCTGGCTATTTCAACAAATGATGTGGAGCTCCGAGGTTTTGTTGCCAAGGACATGTTCTATGCAATTATCCAGGGTTTGGCACTTGAGTCAAATATTAATGCCAGTGCAGAGCTCCTTGTTCTCTGCCGTGACATATTTGTATATCTTGCTGATAGGGATCCTGCTCCTAGACAGGTTTGATGATATTTCTTGGAAGTCCTAGTTGGAAGAATGTTGAAAGGATATAAAGTGTTCTTGATCAATAATTTGTACCTCGATAAGAGTTCCTCATGTTGAATTGTTCTCTTTGTGATGCAGGTTTTACTTTCTCTTCCTTCCATCACAGCCCATGATTTGCATGCTTTTGAAGAAGCTTTAGCGAAAACGTCTAGTCCGAAGGAACAAAAGCTGCATATGAAGAGCTTGCTGTTATTAGCTACTGGAAATAAGTTAAAAGCACTCGCCGCTCAAAAAAGCACGAATATGATCACAAATATTTCCGGTAAGATCTTGCTTCATTCTGTTTTTCCTTCTAGTTTGAGCAAGATTTCAAATTAATATTTACCAGTACTGTCAGCTGTTGCTTAGTCAAAATTTGGTTCCATTTGAACCAAAAGCACTAGAACTTCTACCTCTTGAATTGCTAGTGCTCTTTGTAGGTCATTTGGTAAAGTGGTTTATACTTGATTAAAGTGGGTCCATGAATGGATGAGAAACAGTTAATGGAATGTGACAACAGTAATTGTACAAGAATGCAAAAAACTATCATTCTAAGACACTCCCAGTGATATCAGTAAAGGTTTTATTTTTTACTTAAGATTTGAGTTTATGATAGAACAAGCAGCACAATTGTTGACAATGCATTAACAATATATATAGCACTAGTAATCAGTAATATTATTGTTATTTCGGGGTATATTATTTGGAATCCTGAAGTTCCCACCAGTCTCTTAGCTGTTTTCGCATTGGAACTTAATTTATACGAAGTATATCTTATTGAAAAAAAAAATAACAGCAATAATAAATAAATAAAAACAAAAAAGGGACACTTGAGCATCCTGCATCTTTAAAGCAATGAACAATTTTTGGAATAAGAAAAAAAAATATTAAATAAAATGTCGATTGAGTGAAAACAGCCCACATTAAAAAGGTTTCTACTTGAGTGTTGACTAGGAGTTCCTTCATACTCCTATTGTTTTCCACTTGTACTATTGTTTTTCTGTTTATTGGTCTCGACAGAAGTGAAGAGTCGGAGTTTAAATACTAGCTCTACATTGAAAAGGCCAAGTGTTGTGAATATTGGTGCTCTGCTTTCTTTCAATTCAACTATTGGAGAAGTGGCAATGCCAGCAATAAATGATGCTTTCTTTCATTCATATCGATGCCTGTTATAGCTTACTATTTTTAGATTTTAGAAGCTGTGCTGTGCCATATGGTACACATATACATGCACATGAACAGGTTGCCTTCTGTTCTATTTGCAACATGGTGCTCACTCTCTTTATCCTTCTGTATTTGCAGCAAAATAAACAGATTTTGATTGATGCTGTTGTCCATGCTGTAAATGAGGACTATGTTGAGATGGAAAATGATTTCACCAGACTTGGTTTCCTTGCTGATCCCATACATCAAACTACAAGTGATGGTTCTTCTCCATTCCCAAGCAATTTCCTCCTTGGCACTGCCTCCTCTGCATATCAGGTATCACAACTTCTACAATTTCCTCTTTAGTGTGTGTGTGTGTTGTTATACTTATACAATGCCATGATGCAATTTCAGGTTATGCGAGGATACAATTTGAAGTGGCGGTAGAATCTGAGAAACATTCAGCGGTGCCGCAATGTACAGACGAAGTTAGGACTGTAGGAGAAGCTGTTGGCCATTTCATTTCGTGGCCAAAAAAGCTGGTGTATATATATGATAGCATATTAACAATTTTGTATGAATGCTTAAATTATATTTTGAATGAATGAGAAACAGTTAGTTATCATGTTGTGTCTTTATTGATTGATTGAACGTTGTCATTATTATATTAAATATTATATAAAAAAATATTATATGGTAGTTAATAAAAAAAATTCACCGAAATTAAATAGCGCTTTAGAAGCTAATTAAAAAAAAAATCAAAAAAAAAAAAATTAAAAAAAAATCAACAAAATTAAATAGCGCTCATAAAAGCGCTATGCAAGCTAATTTTAAAAAAAAAAATTAACGCTTAGATAGCGCTTAATAAAGCGCTATCTAACGAAGCGCTAACGAAGCGCTATCCAAGTACGCGCCTTGCATAGCGCTAAAAAGCGCTATCTAAGCCTATTTTTAAGCGCTATGCAAGCCTATATTTGTAGTAGTGTATACTGGGTACTCTATTAAGGTTATAAACAACAATCTTTAGGACATCTTTCCAAAGAGGCTATGGCAAGGTAGAATGACAAATCATGCTCCTAACCATGTCTTTTAGGGTATGATTTCGTCTCTTAGATACACCATTTTGATGTGGTGTCCCTGACATGGTGTACTGAGGGACGATGCCACATTCCTGTTAGTACCTTGCAAATAGACCTGAACATTGGCCTGAATCGTCATATCTACCATAGTATTCACCACCATGGTCAGATCTAACGACCTTAATTTTCTTATTATGTTGATTTTTTTTCAATTAAACCTTCGAGAGGGAGGGGCAGCTATAGGATGCCAGGCCTTTATTACTAGTCAAAAGATTTGATTTACAACTCAATCGGGGGTACGTTACACTTTACCCTACTTAAAGTCAAAACAAAAGAGACCGAACTTAAGACATAGCTAAAAAACAAAAATAACATTTCCTGTAGCTTCATTGTCATGCCAAATCCACCTCTCTTCCTAGCCAAACAAAACGAATTTTGGTTGAATCGAAAGGATGCCCAAATCGAAGCCAAAACTCTCACTATTACACAAAAATTCAAGCAAAACTTGGACTAATTCACACCAAATAGCAAGACATGATCAGGCATAGAATAGCAGCACACATATAAACATAAAACAGGGTATCTCAAACTATTTTTTAGTAGCGCCAATGCTTGAAAATAAGCAGCCGCAACCAGTCTGCAAGAAGCAGGATCTCTCCTATAGAAAGACAACACGAAACCTCGTAACAGGCCATGTTTCTTCGTTATCCAATGCAGTGAAAATGAACACCTCGGAGACACTCTTCTAATGCCAAAAACAGGGTATATCATGTTATGTTTCAATAGCATCAGTGCACATATAAGAGAACCTGCAGCCAGCCAACGAGCAACAAGACCCTGTAACCAATCAAAATGCAACAGAGTAACAACCTTTGTGTATCTATCGTCCCGTGCATCAAATAAGAACACCTCGGAACCATTCTTCCAAAGCCGAAATTCCCAAAACCTTCTAAAATACATGTCTGCAACATAATTACTAACTCAAAAAAGGCTCAAGAACTGCGGATGTATGTTGTTCTGGCTCGATCAAGACTGATCAGTCTCCGAGTTCTCCGAGGTAGGCAAGAGTAAGCCACTTCACTGGATATTTCGTCCTCCTACGCCTTCCTTTCTAATGCGTCCGCAACCACATTAGCTTCCCTATAGACATAAAAACATAAATTTTGCTTGCCATTTTTAAGATCCTTAACATTTTTCCAATAGTTTTCAAAGAACCACGGAATCTTGAATACGTCATCAAACCATCCTTTAACTAAGGCTGAATCGGTTTGGATGATAATTCTGCTTAGTCCCAAACCATGACATAATCGAAGTCCCTCTAAAAGCGCCAAAACTTTCGCCTTATTATTGGAGCCTTCCCCAAAGAAGCATTGCTTAGCTAACATAAAAAAACACCATTACTATCTCTAATAATAATTCCGCCAGCTGCGTACTTGTTCATGGAGGACCATTCAACATTTAATGCCACAAAACCTGTCGGAGGGAATGCCCAATGAATAACTTTAGACACAATAGGAGCCACCTGCCTCAATTGTAGCCCAAGAACTGTCAACACTTTATTATTATTGTTGATTTTTTTTTTGGCACAAACACAACATTAACCAATCTCAACCATCTACGGACACTAATAATTATGGCCATATCATCCGACCTTGCATCTTCATATACACATTTGCACCATTGCTTCCAAATCTCCCAAATTACTAGAACTGGCGTGAAAAGAAATAAAACCCCCCATTGAGATACCATAATAGCACTACGAAACCAGACTGAAAGGAGCGTTGAAATCTTTGCGGATGTCCTCACATGAATGTCAAAAATGCCTTCAAAGTGTTTCCAAACCTTCTCCACCAAATTGCCATCCAGGAACTAGTGTTTTAAAGATTTTGTTTGAGGCTCACAAAAACACTTACATCTGGAAGCCAACTGGATGCCACAACGATAAAGTTCCCCGTCAACTGGCACACCTCTAAAAAGTAATTTCCATATGAAAACAGAAATTCTAGATGGCAATAGAGGTGACCAAATCTTCTTAAACAAAGCCCATTTAGCTCATTTGTCCCAGAGCAAGTCATAAGCGAATTTCGTAGAAAAACCACCATCTGGTTTAGGCTGCCACACATAAGAATAGGCCGTATCCAAATCACCCCTAAGAGCGGAATCAAAAGCGTTCAATTCTAACCTCCGGATAGAAGGATTAAGCACCATGAATTCTCCATTCTTGACCTCCTCAATAAAAGGCCAAATCTCATGTTCAACGAGGTCAAAAGGTCTAGAAAAAGCCGCCAAACTACTCCAATTTTCCTCGAAAAAACATGTGTTTCCTTGCCAATACACCATAAAAAATTAGCCATAAAAATATTCTTGACTTTAAGAATATCTTTCATCAAAGGGGAAGCACAACATTTTTCCACTTGTTTACGAAGTGGCAAGCCCGACTTCAAATATTTTTTTCTCATAAATCTCGCCCACAAGGACTCCGCATTCACCATATTCCATAATGACTTCAAATGGAAGGCTTTGACTACCAAGAGAAATCTCGCACACCTAAACCTCCTTCGTCAACTGGTAAAGCTATTTTCTCCAATCTAATTCATTTCTTCCTTAGCTTGCCTTCACAGTACCCCCAGAAAAAATTAGCTATAATTTTCCGAATCCTGTCAATAATTTTTTTTGGCACATGCATAACACTCAAAACATAAATAGGAATGCAACATAAGACATTTTTAATCAACACCAATTTGCCGCTAGAAGAAATAAGTTTGGTCGTCCAACCATCCACCCTATGCTGAATTTTTTGTATAACTTTTTCAAAATAAATAATCTTGCACCGCCCTTGGTAAACAGGACCTCCGAGATACTTCACAACAGAGCTAATATATTGGAAGCCAGTATGGGACTTGACCGCCACAATCCTTTCCGCTTCTGTTTTTCATCTACCATGAAAGAACTTTTAGAGACATTAATATTTTGTCCCGATGCCTAATAGTAATCCTTCAAGAACTTAATACAGCCTAACAGAAAGGACTTCCTGCCATTAAGAAAAATCAGAATATCATCTGCATAAAGAAGATGAGTGATAGGGGCACATGCTCTAGGAGTGTAGTAGTATCCAATCCTCCCCTTATGAAACGCCCTTGTCAAACCCCTATTCAAAACTTCTGAAGCAATAATGAAAAGCATGAGGGAGAAGGGGTCGCCTTATCTCAATCCTCTAGCCCTTGTACACCCCTTGCAGAAGAACTAAGAATCCACAATTAGAGATGCAATTAGAAATTATATGACAAACTCTATTATCAAATCCAAACCTCCTTAGCACTGCTAAAAGGAAGCCCCAGTCCAGCTTGTCATAAGCTTTCTCCATATCAATTTTAAGGATTACATTTCCCCCAATGGATTTCTTTCCAGTATCTCTGACATGTTCTTGTGCCAAGCCAATATTTTCTACTATAGACCTCCCTCTAACAAAGGCACCATGTTCTTGAGAAATCATATCCGGAAGTAATAATGTCAGTCTATTGCAAATTAATTTACTAAAAATTTTGTAAATAACATTGCAAAGACTGGGTCTAAAGTCAGGAAAAGAACCTGGACGGTCTACCTTTGGGATGAGGGCAATCATGTTTGCTGAAAAGGAAGCGGGCAAGGACTCTCCATTGAAAAATTGTTTCGCAGCTTCTCATATATCCAAACCTACTAAATCCCAACAAGCTTGATAGAAACCAAAAGTAAAACCATCTGGGCATGGCGCGCTGTTCTTAGGGATACTAAAAGTAGCCTGCTTGACTTCTTCAAAGATAGGAGTTCTGGTAAGATCCGCACACATGAATCATGAAATAATTGTAGGTATGCAATCAAGGATCTCATAATCCATAACCCAATTATTCCGAGAGGATAATAAGTTCTGAAAAAAGTTGTTAGCCTCACGCAAAATCTCTCCTGAATCTGTCACTTCAACACCAAAAGAAAGCCTTATTTTTTCAATAGCTCTATGTTTTTGTCTAGATTTGACTGAGGCAAAGAAATACTTAGTACAAGCATCTCCTTCATTAAGCTCATTTTTGCCTCGCTTTCTGAATTTAAAATAATTCTTCCTGTTTCAAAGCAATTCTATATTATTTTTGGCAACGGTTCAAATTACACTGCGCATTTACATCCTAGTTAGCATTGGCGTTCAACCTATTTCCTCCCCCATTATTCCATCCAGAAAGTAACAACGTCTCCTACTGCTGCATCTCATCTTCTAAGGCCCTGATTCTACTGAATACATTTCCAAACACCTCCCTATTCCACCTAATCAGTTTTTTTCGAAGCAACTTAAGTTTAACATCAATCTTATCAATCAGCCTCATGCTTCCCAAATCAACATTCCAAATATTTTCCACAACGCTTCCAAAATAATAATGAGTAGTCCACATATTTAAAAATCTAAATGGGGACGTACCTGCTCTAGCTTGTAAAGGCATAGAAACCAACAATGAAGCGTGATCAGAAAAAGTGCAGTGCAAGTGCTCTACCCTGGTATTCGGCATCAAATTCAACCACTCGGAGTTCACCAAAATTATGTCCAGTCTAGCCCATATCCTATCTCTTCCTTGCCTATTATTACATCAAGTTAGACTCGGTCCCGAAAAACCACAATCATGTAGTCCGCAGTTGCCAATACACTCCGAAAACTCTGATATACTAGGCAAAGAGGGAGGGCTACCTCCTATTTTTTCGCCCGCTATCAAATGCATTAAAATCCCTGCCTACCATCCATGGGCTATCACAAATTAAAGCAAAATTTTCCATATTCGACCACAACTCCCGTCTTTCCTCCACTGAACACTTGGCATACAAAAAGGATATGACAAAAGAATGAGAGTTGATGTTGTCTCTACCCTGCCATGAATAATCTGATCCGACATCCCCGGAACTGAAAAAGAGATATCATTAGACCAAAAAATTTAGATCTTACCACCCTCCGCTACATTGGACACAAATCTTGGCAGTCTCACTTTGTTACCAACTTCCAAATGCATGTTATCCTCAATCATCGGCTTTGCAATCATCAAAATTCTAACATTATGCTCAGCAACAATCTCCTTTAATCTGCAACGAGTAGCTATGTTCCCAACTCCTCGCGCATTCCAGAATACTATGTGATCAATCATTATTAACCATGGCTAAAGCGGACGCCTTTCTCGTCACTCTCCGTTCACCCGGGGGAAAGACTACTCTAGCCTCTTTTTTTTATTCCTTTGTTCTCCAACAAAATGGGACCCCACTTCCATGTCCCAAATCAAATAAACATGTGGCCTCAACTCTGATTTTTAACCCGTGTCTTCGCTATCCAAGCTGACCGGTTCCAAGGTGTTGACATTCAACGCATTTCTTCTCCTTTTATGAACCTCCAAAATCTCTTTTTCCGAATGCATTAAAGTTGTTCCAAAATCAATGGAAATAGCTTGTCCAACGTCCTGCCTGCTGCCCTACACAATAGATATAGGTGAGACTGCTGACTGCTCTGGCATTTCGCTCTGCACCTGTTTCTGCATCTCGTCCTGACCCTGCACCTGCACCTTTTTATTCAGCTCTAAACCTGCCTGAATCACTAGTTCATTGACTGTCTCCTGCCTAGAAATAAGTTCCTGCGAATCCACTGCATGTTCAGCTAGAATAGCTCGTTCTATTCCACTACTAGTGTATCTCGTATCTTTGCAGTCAGCTCTGAAGTTGTTAAGTCTCCTCTCCTCTGTATTTCCCTCAAACATACCATGCACCTCCACTTAATCACCGCTTGGGGATGTTGAATCTGCTACACACTGCAGCCTGCTCAAAATCCCTTGTTGTCCATGTTCATAAAGTGTTTTTTGTCCTAATATAGGAAGTTCACGAGACAAATTCTGCCCAGAATAGGCATGTTCACTAGGCGTTTCCTGGCCTGATTTAGCATGTACAGTAGGTGTATTCTGCTCTGATTTAACTTTCTTATTTGCTAAAACTGCTGGACATGTTGCAACCTGCTCAAACTCCCTTGGAACACTTTTTGCACAAGGAGTTTTCTGCCCTGAAATAGTCAGTTTCTGCCATGAATTAGGAAGCCCCGAATTAACACGTTCACTAGGCGTTTGCTGCCCTGAATTAGCATGTTTACTAGGCGCATTATGCACTGAAATCGCTTGCATGTTTGCTGATAAGACTTCCTTTTCTAAATCCATGGCATCTTCCTTATCATATTCCTCTTCTAACTTAGCTAGGACTTCAAAAGAGTTTGTGATCAGCCTTTCTTCCTTCCCTTCCTCAGTAGGAGAAATAACACCTGCCAAACTAGCCTCCTGTGACTTATTCCAACTTAGAATTTTTTCGCCCCTTTCATTCTTTGCTCCACTAACACCGTTTTGCTCTAAGATTTTCTTTTCCTCATTATTTACCTGTCTATAAACTTGTTTAAACTCTCCCTCTTTTGTTGATTTTTTTTTGTTTCAATAATAGGAGCTTGATTATTTTGTCCTTTCCGTTGTAAGGTTTTCGCTCCATCATCTACTTCTCCTAGTTCCTCCTTTTTACGCCCCATCCTCCGTCTACATGCTGGATCAATGTGCCCTATCATTGCACAATGTTCATAGTATTTAAATCTCGAAAAAATAATTTTTTTGCCATAAACCATTAGTTCCTTAAAATTCCAGCCAAATCCTATTAGGAAGTTCATCCGTCAAATCCATCTCCCCACACAACCGTGTTGCATTAGGCCCGATAAGAACGAGCGTATTGTCATAAATCCTCAAGAAAGACCAATCGAATCCCCTACCTCCTTCAAGTATAATGGATGGAAACATTGCAATGGAAGATTTGGTAAATCCACCCACAACGATGCAAGAACCAAGTCTTCTCTAAGACTGAAACCCTGACGCCATCGAAAGACTTTAAATCTAACTCCCATAATCATGTACGAGTCTCACGAACGTGCTTTTTTGACTTCTTCCTCCGCCTGAAATCTCACGATGACAAGCCTTGGATCTAATAAACCCATTGTGAAATCACCCAACACATTTATGAATCGATTCGCGAGTGGCCTCCATTAAAGGTCTGAAACTTGAAAATTTTAGAACTATGACAGATTTTTCAACATACCTTTCACAACGTTTCGCATTCGAGATGTTCATGGACAAAGCCGGACTACCTTCCTTCCGAAATCGAATCGCCTTCATAGTTTCTTCATTAATGGTGACAGATTTTGCAACTCCCAATGCTTGTAAGAAAGACCGTGTAGGTTTAAGAGCCTCAGAAGGAGCGCCTCCCACCCACCGGTTGGCTTCCCCCTACGGCGGCTGGATGAGCCGCCATGAGAAAGCTAGGGAAACCTAAATTTTAACGCTCCAGATTAGAGATGAGGAGCTACAAACAATCCAGATTAAGTTCCCCAAAAATTCACGATAATACCCTTAATAAAACCAAATCGCCATACTAGCAGAACGTTTTTCTTTTTCTTAGGTTCCTACATTCCATTAGGTTGATTTTCAGCCTCAGCTTTATAGGCCTTGAACACATTCAATGATTGTGATTTTTCATGTATTAAGTATAGATACCCATAGCGGGAATAATCGTCTGTAAAAGTAATAAAACTTCATTGACCATTCCAAGAAAACGTAGGGAATGGTCCACAAATATTTGTATGTATCAAATCCAAGACACCTGAATTCCTATGTGCACGTAACTTCTTGTGTTTGTTTGTTTGTTTCCCCTATATATGCATTCAATAAAAATCTCAAAATCTGTAAAATCAAGGGTATCAAGAACTCCAGTTGACACAAGCCTTTCACTCCTCTGTCAAGACATATGAGCTAGAGGCTTATGCCATAACATAGAAGAGTTTTCTTTAATTAATATTCGCTTAGTTCCATAATCAATAATATGCAAAATTTCATTTGACTGTAAGTGAGAAACATCTAAGTCTAACTTATATAGATTATCAATCAGAGATCCAGTACCAATAATATTGAAATTTTGTATGAGATTAAAACTTAATTTTCCAAAAAAAAAATTTATAACCACATTTATTCAAATTGGAAACAAATATTAAATTCCGCCAAATTGACGGTATATAAATAGTCTCATCCAAATCCAAATAAAAAACCAGACTCTAATTTTAATCTAAAGACTCCAATTGCTTCCGCACAAGCTTTATTGTCATTCTTCATGCAAATGAACTTTTCGGCATCATTTGGTTTCCGACTCCTTATGCAATCCTGCATGAAAACACTGATGTGAATAGTTGCACTTGTATCTATCCACTAGGAATGGGGTGGTACCTCAGCTAGATTAAAATCAGAACAAAACAAAACAAAAATTATCACATTTCTTTGTGAGCCACTTTTGATATTTGAGACAATCTTTTTTTACATGACTCGCTTTCTTGCAAAAGAAACATATGGTGACCTTATCATGTTTCTGTTGCACATTTGCCTGTGAAGTCTCATCAGATGCAGTTCCCTTAGCTTTAACAAATATATTTCATTTCTTTTTCTTGATGCCTGAATTGCCATTGGAAAATATCGTCATATGAACACTTTCTGTTTTTCTCGTTTCAGGCGTTCCTCTTCTTGCACACGCTAAGTAATGAGCTCATTAAAAGTCAATTTCTCTTTTTGAGTATTATAATTGATCTTAAAGAGACCAAACTGTGTAGGAAGAGAAGTCAAAATGAGGAGCCCAAGGAGATCATCATAAAACGCCAACTTTAGTGTCGTCATTTTGGAAACAAGATTAGACATTTCCATTATGTACTCCTTTATATTTCATTTGCCAGTATAGCGCATGGTAACAAGTTTGCTAAGAAGCGTACTTGCCTCCACCTTTTTCGATGCAACAAATTGGTCTGCAACCTGGCGCCGAAAATATTTAGCATTTTTCTCCTTAAGCATGACACCATGAAAAGTTTCGGAAATGGAGTGTTTCATTATCATAAGACTAATGCGATTAAATCGCTCCTAATTTTCATAAGAAACATTTCTTCAGTTGAACTAGAATCAGTAGGCTTAGTGGGTTCATTAACACGAAGCCTGTAATCCAAATCCATACACTCAAGAACGATCACTATATGTTTTTTCCATTTTTCAAAATTAGAACCATTAAGTACTGGAATGTTGTTTAAATTGGCAGATGTCGAAAAAACATTCACCACTAAATAACACAAAAGAAACAAACTCACATCAATATATGTACATCCCATCAATTTTAATGCATTGAGATGATAACAGAAAAATAAATAACGTAATCATCATCACCATGCAAATTTTGTCTAATTAAGGAGCAAACAAATAGACGTAGGCCAAAAAATAAAGTACATATAAATTTACATCTTTAATAATGGGCCCTTATGAGAAATCGAGCACACCATTATAATTCAAGTCTTTGGACAGGCATGGTAATGTGTAAGTGGTTCTCTCAAAACAACTAAGGCTAAATATTAGAAATAAAATAAAATCGGGATTGCCCAAACAATGACCTCCCTTTGGGCCGATCATTAAATGCATAAGTGAATCCTAAAAATATTTTACTTAAATTAATCATTATATCGTCAATGAACCGGCCAAAATAACAACCTTTCTTTGGGCCGATTGTTATTCGCATGGGTCATGACGCAACCATATGCAATCCATTAAATAATAACTGATATTCAAATTTAAATAAAATTTCATGGAGTTCACTTAGGCTATGCGACACAAAATTTCACATAAATTTAAATTTTGGATTGCTAATTAAAATGTTCTTGATGTGCTCCTAAAAATTCCTTAAATACAAGAGTGAAGAAGGCTAAAAAAAAGCAACTACTCCAGCCAAACATGCCCAAAACCAGTCCAAATAGTCCCAAAATGGTCCAAACATAGCTTGAATTACCAAACTGGACATGAATTGGCTAACTGGGCTTAACCAAATCAGCTGGACTGAACCGGTCCAGCTGGTCTGAACCGAACAGTTCTTCTGGTTTGAACGAAACTGATCCAGCAGTACTGAACCGCACCTAGACCCAGATCCATAAACCAAAAGAAAAAAAAAAAAAAAAAAAAAAAAAAAGGCCTAAAAACATGCGCAAATAACTATTTGCCTAAAACCCAATTAAACTAAATAGCCCCTTCATCATTTAAAACAACCCAAGCCTATTTCTACAGAACCTTCTTCCTCCTTTAGCAAAACAGGACCAGAACGGAAAAATTAAAATAAATAAACTTCTCCGTCATCAAACCGTCGCCAGCCACAAGCCCAACACCCGCCGTGGTGTCCGTTCGAGAGACTCCTTAATCAGAACATATTTGATGGTGCCCCATCAATTATGGGACAGCCCAAATCGCCCCACATCCAGAGAATCTATCACTTCTCCAATCACTTTATTGCACACCAGCAGTTGGGAGGGTTGATCGGGACGGGGAAAACGATGATTGTGCCTCTGTTCCGACTCTGTTTTGTGTATGCCACCGGAGGACTCATAGATTCTGATGAGTTTTTGGAAAAATAAATATAAATCTAACGAAAATATTATTTTCACCAAATTGTAAATCTCACGTCTTCTTCAATAATTTTGACAAGGAGGTTTTGTTACCGCTCGTAGAAATCTAACAGATCTTAAACCAAGACCTCTTGTCAATAATTAAAGAAGAAAAATTGTAATCAATGCATACCTAAAGTCGCCATTGATGAAAAATATCATTGCAGTTATCCTTACAAACTAGCAACACGCACTCCAAAACATTTCTCTTATCTTTTTCAAACCATCTAGAAAAAGTAGGAGATAGAGAATTATGTTTGAAGTGAGGACTTCAACTGTATATATAGAGTCCTAATTCTATTATTAGTCCATCATCAATAATAGAATTTTATTGGTACTTAAATTGGTAACTACACATAAATAATCTTCATACTCATTTAAGTAATACATGTCAAGAAATAAAATATGTAATTAGAAATGTGTTTATGACCCTAGTCATGTTTTTTAATGATCACAACTAATTCGGTCTAATCAAACATCATTCACTTATAGTTCAACAATCTACAATGTATAATAATATGAACTATGTAGATCCACCATAAAAATATATTATAACAGAAACTACCTGGATGTCATATTTTCCAACTTTGTCAGCAGGAATGTATAAATCATAACCTAAGTGGGGTCGTCCATATAAATTTTGATTAAAGAAGAATGTTTGGGCAAAACACTAAAGTTACCTGAAATGCTTTTGTGGCAACAACTGCATCAGTTACCAATAGAAGAAATACATCTTAAAGGAAGTCAAATATTCACATATTATATAGTATGTTGACGCCGACGACGAATTCCATATGACACTAAGCATGTCCCAAAGACAATGATGTTAATTTGGTTAAATTGATTTTAGGAGTTACAATACATATCAAACAAATCAAAAAATGAAAACCCCATTTTAAAGAAAATGGAATTATGTTTACAGATCTTAAGCAACCAAATACCATAGATAATTATCCAATACGAATACAACTTAGAAGCTTTCCAGTACATCGAAAGTGGATTTGTTGCAAAAGTTAAATCCAGTACCATACCAGTGCAACATGTAACAAGGGCTTCATCAAGAGGTGTTGAAAAGTCCCTAACCTATTGATTCTTTTCCTATCTCCTAGTACCTGTAACAATGCCTACCGAGAATATAAACCAAATATCTAAATCACGAGAATATATAATATTCAGGCATATATAAGAATGATAAAAAGCAAGAAATTAATATTGTTCCAATACTAAGAAAAATATCTTCATTTGTGTGATGGTCATTGATGATACACCAAACCGCCATCTGATCATCACCGAACACGTGTCATAATATTCTCGTCAACAGAACAAAGTAGGCTTGATTGCATGCTCCATCCAACGAGGCCCAAACAACACTAAGCCCATTATTGGAAGGATCCAGACAGTCGGATCCGAGTTGCAATGAGTCATTAAGCCCACATGTCTCGCAGTCAGACCCAATACTCGTAAGCCCTATAAGGCAAGTATCTGAGAGATCTACCCAAGACAGGCAAACCAGCAACACATTAGATCTGAGTAAGAAACATATATTAAAGTATAAGTCAGGCAAAGAAACTTCCTTGCATGGACAACACTCAGAAAGAGAAACCTCTCATGTAGATCTAGGAGCACGAGTCGTGTAGGGAAATTATCCTCACATGGACAACTCCCAATTAGGAAAGGATTTTCATAGCAAGATAATTTTTCCTAAACTATGCCACCAAAAGCCTAGTCGAACAAGGACTCCTTCACTATAAACGGGAGATAAGGTCGATGAACTAGAGGTACGCAATACAACCCGATTTACAATTTTAAGCCTCTCCTAAGCCTTATTTAATTTAAGCATCGGAGTACCATCGGCCACCACACGGTGGTCCTTGGCTCACGTTTGCTACCTGTGCAGGTCTAGGTATTGCAGCGAGGAAGGAGAGCAGGAATCGACTACATCAGTTTGGCGACGTCTGTGGGGAACGATAGAGTTCCTCAGAAAGAATAGTAGTGCCACCTTTCCCGGAGAATCAACGAGATGGTGACGACAAGGTCTCTCAACAATGGAGACGCGGCGAAAACCTCAAACGCTCGAATCAGCGTAGTACCGCCCACTCCGACGCCACCACAACCATGGGAGGAACCTTTGCGGACCCTCATATTGCCGGTAGCCACTATAGACCCAATGGTGAATCTACAGTCTACACATATACATCAAATCTTGCAAACAGTGGAGATACTCAAATCCATGAAATAGAAGTCGAATAAGGCATTGAGGGCATACGTCACGCGCTTCAATGACGAGCTGACTCTCGTCAACCATTGCAATGATGCAACAGTCGTCGCAGCCTTCACCGACGACTTGAGGAACGACAAGTTCTATAACTTCCTAACTTTGGACCCCCCCTGTCAAATATGGTAGGCCTACTGAAAGAAGCACATAATTACATCGTTCTATACGAGGAACTAACTGCCAAGAAAAAGGAGAAATCCGATAAGAAACCCTCTATCCAAAGGGACAGGAAAGAGGATAAAAGTAAGGAGTACTGGCATGAAGTATCATCCTGCATGGGGTAACCTCGAAAGCCGAACAATCGAACCGGTCCCAGAAGAGGCTATTCCGCAAACTACATACCAAATCAGCCTACGAAGACCAACGGATGCAACACATTAACTCTCAGAGCCCGATCCTACCATTAATTTTCACCAACAGGTATCTCAAAGGCGTCCACATTACACATAATGATGCCCTGGTGATATTGGTTTCCATAGCAAACTGGGAATTAAGAAGGTCCTTAGTAGACACTAGAAGTTGTACGAAGGTACTGTTCCTAACACGTTCCAACATGTAACTGAAGGAAGAAAACCTAAGCTCCTCATCAGATCCCCTGCTCGGACTCAGCGAGGAAAATTACTTCCCTATGGGGACGATCAAATTAACAGTAGTAGCAAGGAACCACGACTCCAAAAATAACCCTTCAAGAGTTCGTGGAGGTCGATGCATCGTCCACCTACAACATCGTCCTGTGGAGGCCCTAGCTTCACCAGATGGAAGCAGTAGTCTCCACTTTACACAAGTCAAATGTCTTGTCAATCAGACAGTTAGCACAATACGAGGAAATCAGCCTACTGCTAGAGCTTGCCATTACTCAGCACTGGAGTGGCTCGATAGTCATTGACTACAAATCAGGACCATGACTGTCGCGCCCCAAACCTCGAATTCGGAGTTGAACAAGGACTCTCCCAACCACGACGAGGAGCCCCCTGTTAGCACGAGAGGAAAACCAACGTCGGTCAACTTGAAGTGGAGCATGTGACTGTGTATTTGGATTGCCCTAGTAACAGCAAAGCAATCCAAATAGGCTCCCTCTTAATCAAGATGTCTTCGCCTGGACAATGTGGGACATGGTAGGAATAGACCCTTCCATAATCACCCATCGACTGACTGTAGACCCAGCACGAAAGCCGGTCAGACATAAGAAAATACCTGTGGCCCCCGAGAAAAACCAGATTATAAATGAAGAAGTATAGGGGCTACTAAATGTCGATGTGATCAAAGAGGCGCAGTACCCAGATTAGCTGGCAGACACCGTCCTGGTTAAATAAATGGAAAGTGGAGACTCTGCATAGATTACACCGACGTGAACAAAGCATGCCCGAAGGACAACTTTTCGCTTCCCCGCATCGATTAAATTGCAGATGCCACTTCCGAACACGATCTCCAAAGTTTCATGGACGCCTGCCCCGAATATAATCATATATAGATACACCCTCGGATAAAAAAAATGTCATTCATAATCGAAAGAGGGATATATTGCTATCGGGTAATGTCATTCGGCCTCAAGAACGACGACGCTATGTACCAACGACTAGTGAATCGTATGTTCAAAAGCCAAATTGGAAGGAACATGGAGGTTTGCATAGATGACATGTTGGTCAAGAGCCTCCACACCCCAAATCACATATCTTACCTTGCCGAAGCATTTGGCCAACTTCACAAGTACCAGATGAAGCTCAACCCGCAGAAATACACATTTGGGGTCTAGTCAGGCAAGTTCTTAGGTTACATAGTGAACCAAAGAGGAATAGAAGTTGATGATACATAAAAATGATCACACCCCTGAGCCGTAAACGTGTCATGATGATCTCGAGGATTACAGAGCCCAGCATCAGCCCAACACTTATCCGGCCCAAGCGGTTCTAAGCCCGCCCAATACAGTCTGCCAGACAGACTCGGACTCTCACAGCATGCTAGGCCCACACGTCTCACAGCTATCCTCAATACCCGTAAGTCCTACTAAGGCAAGTATCTTGAGGATCAACTTCAGAGAGGCAACTACAGCAGCTCTCTGCTTCCAACTAGGAAACAAATACCAGAGTACATCCCACACAACGAATCTTCCTTCTTCGGATTGCTCTCGCATTGGGAACTATCTTCCGCGTATCTAGGAGCACAAAGCTAACAGGGAACTTTCCTCCTACAACACGACTCCTAATTAGAGATGGATCTCCACGAAGATCTCCTTCCTAAACTACGCCCTCGATGGCCTGGTAGAACCAAGATTCCTTGCACTATAAATAAGACATGAGTTTGGTAAGCTACAGTACACTACAAATTCCCTGTTATAGCATTACACCTTTCTCATATCCCTGTATGACTTTAGCATCGGAGTGTCATCGGCCATCACAACGGTGGTCTGTGGCTCATGTGCGTTACTTGTGCAGGTCTGCTGGTCAGCAGGATTAGGTCAAAGCATGGAACGGAAATCACTGCATCAGTTTGGCGTCGTCCGTGGGGACGACAAAGTTCTTAACTTTTCATTAGCGTCGTCTCCTTTTAAAACCCAGAGAGATGGTGACCACTAGGTCACGCAACAACAAAAAACAATGGGACACGTCAAACGCTCTAGTGGGGACAGCACCGTCGCTTTCAGTGGCTCCGGTCATACACCGGCTGCAGACTCACACTCCCGCGCCAACGACAGCAATAGAGAACCCCCGAATTGATAGGCTGACATCTCAAATACAACAAATAGCTAAGGCGTTGGAGGCTCTCACGCGACAAAATCCACCACCTGCCAATGGAGACCATGAGCATCATGGGTCTCCATCTCCAGAGGATGACAGGGAGCAAGCATAGGAAAGTCAAGCCCCTGCCAGTTCTCACTGAACTAGGGGAGGTTGCGCAACTAACAATGAGTCTGCCACCAGGGCAGAGAGACTCGACCCTCTGAACCCCATCCGCAGAGGGGCACACGACCCAGATATACTGTACCGCATCTTCGTCCCACCATTTGTGGACTGGATCATGAATGAGGGTCTTTCAAGGAAGTTCACTCCCCCGAAGTTTGACTTCTACGATGGAACCACAAATCCTTTCGACCATCTGCGCCATTAGCAACATGTAATGGCCCTCAAAGAAGGATCCGAGTTTGTCATGTGCAAAACTTTTCCCACTTGTTTGAAAAGTTCTGCACTAACATGGTTCCATAGCCTTTTGCCGAGGTCGATCGGCTCCTTCAAAACACTGGCAAAGGAGTTCCTGACATGTTTCGTAGGGAGACAACGTTTTAGAAAAGGCTAACGTTACATACTCTCTCTAAAGCAGAAGTCCCATGAGACTCTCAGAGAGTATGTCATGCGCTTCAACAATGAGCTGACTCTAATCGATGGATGCAGCGACGACACGATCGTGATAGCCTTCACTGCGGCCCTCAAGGAAGGAAAACTCTATGAAGACCTCACCTTATAGCCTCCTCTGGACATGACAGAACTCCTCAAGAGCACTCAGAAGCATATTACCTTGGAAGAGCTGAGAAGCGTGAAGAGGGAAACCGAAGGCGAAAAGAACCCCTCCGATCCCAAGGACAAGAATAAGGGAAAGAAACGCGAGGACGAGGAATGGAGCAAGAGGAAGAGCAGTGACGACAAGTCAGACCCAAGTTGGTCAAGGCCGGAGAAATCATCCAACTACGTTAGATCCAGAGCTGTGACACCCCTAAATGCTTACCTGTAGAATGCTAAAGTCCATAAAAAAAACTAGGAGGATCTGAAGTGGCCCCCGAAATAGCGAACACCTCTCTAAGAGTGACAACGGCAAGTACTGCGAGTACCACAAGGAGGGTGGCCACAATACCAATGACTGCAAAAGTCTTTGGTATGAGGTTGAGTACTGGATCCGCAAAGGAAAACTAAAAGAAATCCTGAACTCTGAGAAGCGACAAGAACAAACCAGGGACAAGGGGAGTCAGTTAAATAAATAGCGAAGGAGACTCCAAGGATAATATATGTCATTCATGGAGTCGGACCGAATGAAGATTAGTCATACAAGTACCACAAGCGGACTCTACTAGAGATGCGGATGCAACCTGCGAACAAGGATAGACACATCTGCTACTCACGGGTACAGAGCCCCATTCCCACATTGTTCTTTACGGACAAAGACCTTGAAGGAGTGTGAGCGCTGCACAATGATGCCTTAGTCATCTCGGTTTTCATCGCAAGGTGGGAGATAAAAAGAACTCTAGTGAACACGGGAAGCTCACTCAACATCATGTTCTACAACGCATTCTGCAGTATGGACCTCAAGAAGGAAAACTTGACGTCCTCATACTACCCGCTGATTGGATTCAGCGAAACAAAGTGTTTCCCGGTCGGGAAGATAAGGTTGGCAACAGTGGAAGGTCTTTTTTTCTGGACATCATGGTCGTAGACGCACCGTCGACCTACAACCTTATCTTGGAAAGACCATGGCTCCACCAGATAGAGGCAGTAGTCTCCACCCTTCACCAATGTGTTAAGTACACTGCTAACCACTCAGAAGGAACAATAGTGGAGACCAACCTACGGCACGAGGCTGCCATTACGCCGCACTGAAACAAATAGAGTGTTCCCAGATCCAGCTACATACTGCGGGGCAGCCTGAACCAGTATCGGGCCAAATGACAGTGAAGGCATCGCCTTCAAACAATGCAGGAGCAATAAGATCCTCTACCCAGCGAAACGGAGAGGCCAAGGCAAGCGGGAATGTATCCCCCCGACGTCCCGTCGATACAGAGATTGACCCCTCTACAAGTTTTACTCTTCAGTAACCTCTGAAGCGTCTCTGAACGATCCACAAGAGCAAACCGAATTCACTTCAAGGCCAGGATCAATTTCTCTCTGTCAACAATTAGTCTACTTTCAATCGTTTGTTTCCCTTTCCATAGTCAATGTAAAGTTTTAGTTCTTAAAAGCTTATGTGATTTGCAATCATTTAAGAAATAAAGGAAGAATTACGAAAACAAATTCTATTGATTATTGGAAAGATGTAACAACAAGCACCTTGAGGCGGATACAAAAGACTACATACTACAAGCATCTGAATACAATGCAACATGAAGTAAAAGACCCGCTTAGACACCCTGACCACGTAAAGGTGTCAGAAAAAGGACATGCAAGCTATTTGCAAGTGAAAACAAAGATATGCGAACGGACTTCGCTCAACCCCTTCCCAAGATAAAGACAAGGTGTCAGAGGGAGTTGAGCGACCAAATGGCTCCGTCAAATCACCCAGAAGAGTGCTCGTACAACGGTGGACCTTACAACAGACTTCTAATTTCCTCAAGAGACATCCCACCCCCTTACAAAATTCCTCAAACGGTTGTTGGCATACAGAGGGATGGAAAAAGAAAAATGAGGATAGCCACAAGCGGCGAAGCAGACGAGGTTTCACAATGATGCCCAGCAATGCCACTTTTCCCATAGACAACGCTAGGAGTGACTGAGAGATACCACACCTGGAGGCATCGCACATTGGCTAACACTTCGATCAGCCATTGGTTAGCAGTGGGATCAACACACATACCAATGCAAATGGCATGAAGTAACACCAAGGCATCTCCCTTGGCATCAAATCCGTACTACTTTTCCGCGATATGAGAAGAAATTATGAGACCTTAGCATATCAACTACGTGCCTACTCAGAACAGGTGACCACGCATAACAACAACTATTGTCGTGCCTGATCAGTGCAAATGTTAGAACATTCGAGGACTCCATTGCTAGAGATCTCCCTTCAGCCTTTGGAAAACCCAAAGCTTTTTCTTCAAACAAGAACATTCAGAAAATAAGCTCTGCAAAAGATAGTGCCTACAACAATTGGAAAACACCATTATATGAGCGTAATGGTTCACCAAACGGGCCTCCTGCATTAACTGCTAAGCATAGAATACCGTTGTGGAAATGAAGAAATAGTGGATCCCAAGGAAAGTGTGCAGACCATGTTCGCTCAATTAATGGTGTTGCACGCAACCCCATCAATTCAAGGGGAGTAATCAGTACTCAACCGTCCCACAGCCTATGTCGTACATGTGTCACCGCTTGCTATGCCGTACACGTAGCACAATCGTACAGGAAACCCTAACTCTTCCTTCATGGTCCCAAAGGCTTGATCCACTCAGCCAACTATTCAAACAATATTTTACTACATGCTAGGCATGAGCGCAAATCCAAAGCAGCCTTGATGCATGGACCGTACCTACGGGTCGCTGTTTGTTTTAAGGCAATGTCATCCACACAGAACATGACACTAGCGGACATGGGTTCGCACGCCCTCAAACGAGCGGAACCCCTCTCCAATTGCATGCTCAATCCAACAAGGCCCAAACAACACTAAGCCCATTATTGGTAGGATCCAGACAGTCTGATTCGAGTTACAATAAGCCATTAAGCCCATATGTCATGCGTTCAAGCCCAATACTCATAAGACCTATAAGGCAGGTATCTGAGATATCTACCCAAGACAGGCAGGCCAGCAACACATTGGATCCGATTAGGAAACATATATTAGAGTATAAGTCGGGCAAAGAAATTTCCTTGCATGGACAACACTTAGAAAAGGAAACCTCTCCCTTAGATCTAGGAGCACGAGTCGTATAGGGAAACTATCCCACATGGACAGCTCCCAATTAGGAAAGGATCTCCACAGCAAGATCACTTTCCCTAAACTACAACACCAAAAGCCTTAGCCGAACAAGGACTTCTTCACTATAAAATGGAGATAAGGTCGATGAACTAGAGGTATGCAATACAACCCAGTTTATTGTTTTAAGCCTCTCCTAAGCTTTATCTAACTTAAGCATCGGAGTGCCATCGGCCACCACACGGTGGTCTTTAGCTCACGTTTGCTACATGTGCAAGTTTAGGTAAGTAGCAAGGAAGGAGAGCAGGAATCAACTACATCAGTCGTCAATATGAATGTCACCAGCAACCTTCACATTCACATCAAACAATCCATGAGATGCAAGTTGCGGCCAAAAAACCACAATGGTTACAAATCATTCTCGTTTAAATTCTATTAAGATTCAATAAATTTTCAAGATTTTAACTTCAACCAGTCAAAATACTCGCATCGAGCATGTGTTCAAAAAATGGAATGCCACACAATCCGAATTTTCTGAACCATCTAAATTAATCCTCACTTGCACATTTATTTCCTTCATGACTCCACCTCTCCAATTCGACCTACAAGTACAGACCACCAATCAATCTATATTGTTTGAAATCGATAATAACCGTCTAATTAGTAGAAAAAAAAAATTTGACAGAGATTGTTGAAGAAGAACCATTATCTTCTCCAATTTGATAAACATGGAAATTGATGTTGTTGTATAAGACTCCACTGGTTTCAGTTGTAACTCTATATATGTTAATGCAAAAGAAGAGGTGCCAAAGCCATAAGAATATTTTTGCCCCTTTGTATGATACCATATCATTTGCATTTTATCCTGATTCACCATATCGAGACCAACTAGAGTATGGAACACCAACTTTCAGAAGAAAAAAACTTGATTTTAGTTTTAAATTCGCTTTGCTAGTGTAGTCAAACTTCATTTACAAAAATATCATAATAGTCAGGTTTCTGAATTGGTACATTATCATAACAGTTAGGTTTTTGAATTGGTACATTTTCACAACTTACTTGTGATCATTATTCTGCTCAACATTGGTTGAAAATTAAATGCCTTGCCAGTTGTTGTCTTCACTCTTTGGACAAACATTTTTCCTCATACATTTAGTGTCAAAATTTTTCATATCAATTTCCACTTCTTGGTCTATCTTATTCATTTAATATTGTTATTAGGTAGAGGACAATGTTCGATATTGCAGTTGTCCCTGCCATTCTAATGGCTCTGGGAATGACCGTTGCTCTAGAAAGTCACTCGTGGCTTTTTGGTTTATTCATAAACCACTCAACTTTGAGCTGTTAAGAATTACTTGTACATAGAGGTTCTTGTGGAAGTACATAAGAATACTCATGTATGTGGGCTAGTTTTTTAGAATGTATTTAAAGCTAAACTCCATATTTTACAGCAAGGGAAATTTTCTCAAGCTGAATCAACTGTAGAAATGCTTTCGGGAGAAGAAAGAGCTGGTGAGGTTATGCATGATTTAAGAATTGGTAATGGCTCTACAGAACAAGAAGCTGGGTGGTCTGAACTATTCAGTAACTGCCATGGAAAAGATATACTGAGTCTTTGTTGGAGTCAAAATAATCTTCAGGCTCTATATTTTTTGTTAATAAAATTTTCCTCTGAACCAGACGAAGCACAAAATTTCTAACGGTTTAGTCTTATTGCAGTCAGTGATGGGGCTGCACTTTTCTTATTACAATAGTTAGCTGGAATAAATGTTGTGTTATATTTTCCTACTTCTGTTTTCCGCAGTTATGGAATTGCATATGATTTTTGCAGCAAGTGCTCTTGTTTTTTTTTTTTTTTGGTAAAGCATTTATATTAACTAAATATGGTTACAATAAGTTTGTCCAGCAGTAGTAGCTAACTCATGTGCCTCCCTATTAAGGTCACGAGGAATAAAATTACAAAACCAGTTTAGGATGAAAAGATAGAAGTTTCTTAATACTACATAAAATAGGGTAACACATCCAACACAGATATTTTCAACTATCTAGAGTGTTTGCCTTCCAAAAGGTGTGTAAAGCACCAGAGTCTCTCAATAGATAACTTGTTATTCATTGTCGTGCTTGGATCAGTAAAAGGGAAGCCTCTGCTGCAATTCGCCATAGTGCTATCAAAAACGCGTCCTGATATTGCGCCAGTGATCCGAGCACTAACCCTGCCAAAAGCATCAACCGCAAAAACTCCAAAATCACCCTATTATGAAGAGGCAAAGAATCTAGCATCATAAGTAACCACAATCATGTTGGGATCAAGCATAAGGGGAGAAGGCTGATGGTTCCTAGTAAAAGAATTAAGTCAGTGGAGTTGTGCTACATGAAGTTGCCGTTGGACCAGATGAATTCTGGAGGATTGATCCTCAGGTAGAGGTCCTAAGGGAGGGTCAGAAGCATGTTGGTTAGGAGAGTAGGGAGATAGAGTATCTATGACAGCAGTGTGCAGGATGTGGTGTAAAGAAACAAAATCTTCATTCCCTTTATCTGAGTGAGTGGTGAACCATTGTTTCTACAAGGTTGACCATATATGATGAATGGATTGAATGAACAGTTGAGTGGTGAACTTAAGTTTTTGAAAAATAATAAGATTACGCAGGCGCCAAATAGTATGAATGACAACCATGAATTGTGAAAGCATTTCGTTTTTGGTAAGGGGATGAGCTTTGGTCGTATCCCACATGAAATGAAAAAATTTGGGAGTAGTGGGAAGAGGGTACTCCGAAAAGTTTGCATGGACCGATTGAAAGGAAGAGGGTAAAAGGTGCTAAAGACGCGTGATAACTAGACATAGAAAGAATAGGTGGGTGACCTCTTCTTTGTGATTCTGGCAAAAAATGCAACAGTCGTCCAAAGGCACGTGAATCCTAGAAAAGTTGGTCATGGTAGGGAGAATATTTTTGGCTACCTTCCAAAACATGAGAAGTGCAAAAGCGGGGGCCTTAATTCTCCATAACTCGTGAGAAATTTTAGGCTGAATCAGAGTGTTGGGAGTAGAAGAGGTGGAAGTTTTGAGCTCTTTCGCTACAAAGGCCTTGGTGGCACTCTTAACAGAGAAGAGACATTTTTTTGTCAAACTTCCAAATGAGAGTGTCTGGGGCAGTTGAAGGTCTAATGGTAATATCCAGAATATCCTAAGCCACAAGATGAAGAAACAAGGACATGAAAATAGAGGAGTTCCATTGCATTTCACTCCCTTCATAGACACTCCAAAGATCATGGATTTTGGAAATGGAATTCTCTGGAAGATGATGTGGGAGACAATAAGCCAGAATTAATCCAGGTTTGACCCAACAGTTTATCCTAGGTCAATCTCATTTCCAGAAAGATATGATGTTTCATTCTGGTAAGCGCAGTGAGGTTGTCGCACCAAGCAAAAGAATCAGCACTTGGGGCTTTAGAAAGTTGAAAGATACTTTTGTTTCAAAAATAAAAAGCCTTAATTTGAGTTGTGCACGGGTTTCGTGGCGAAGATATAGTCTGCCAAATGTTCTTTGCCATCAAGGCAAGATTTTTATTCCTGATTGAAAGAATATTCAGACCTCCCAAACGATGAGGAAGAGTATGCGGTCCTAGGTGCAGAGGTGTTTTGCCTTGCTATAATCTATCCCATTCCACAAAAAAATTATGGGCCAATGAGTCCAATTTGGTGGTGATGGAACAGGGGAGAATGAAGGTTTGCATGGTATAAACGGGTATAGAGTTGATGACAGCCTTGATCATGACCGTTCTACCAGCTTGAGATAACACTTTAGCTTTCCATGAAGAAAGTTTTGTGTTAATTTTGTTCACCAGAAACTGGAAGTCCGAGGCTTTCGTTTTGGAAAAAAGAAGTGGTGTGCCAAGGTATTTATCTTCGGGATTATAGAGTTTAGAGCCAAGTATTCTATTGATCATCTTGGTATGTTTCGCATGGACATTGGAGCAGAAAAAGACCAAAGATTTGTCATAGTTCACTCCTTGACCGAATGTCGAGTAGTAGTCAGATAGGAGGTCTTTCACTGAATGGGCTTCTGCCAGAGTGGCGCGGCAAAAGAGCATGAGATCATCAGTATAAATCAGGTGGCTGATAGAGTAAGTGTGTCATCTGATTTGGATACCCTTGATAGTATTGTCTGTCTCTACTTGTGCAAGCAAACGTGAGAGTGCCTCAGGGACTAAGATGAAGAAGTAGGGGATAAAGGGTCGCCTTGGTGGATATCCCGATAAGGTTTGATACTAGGTAGAGGTGAATCATTAAGAAGAACGCAGAGGGGGGAGGTGGAGATACAGTGTTCAATCATTTAAATCCGTCCTAAGTCTCATGAGCAAGACTAACGTTATCTATTATAGATCGCCCTTTGAGGAAGGCTCCCTGGTTGGGGGAGATGATGTTCTCCAAAAGCGGTTTCAATCAGTTTGCCAGAATCTTAGAGATTATTTTGTAAATGACATTGCAAAGACCAATCGGTCAAAATTTTTCTGGAGTGGTCAGACTTGAGATCTTTAGAAATAAAGCCAGAAAGGTCCCGTTGAGTTTGGGATCCATGGTGTGGGTGGTGGAAAATTAACTACCACATTTTGCTTAACAATTTCCCAGTATTGTTGGAAAAAAGAAAGCATGAAATTCATCCGGTCCAGGAGCTTTAGGGCTACCCATGTCGAAAATAGTTGTTCGGATTTCCTCCACACGGGGTGTTGTTAGGAGAGCTTCATTGTCCAGAGCAGAGATAGTTGCTGAGAACAAGAAGAGGATACTTAGGTTGGGTTCAGAGTTAAAAGATTGAAAGATAGATTAGAAATTAATACTCATTAAGAATCTAACCAATCGAGGTATTGGTAGAATGCCAATTATTGGAATCATCACGAAGACGGAGAATGAGATTCCTTTTATGGCAAAGCAAAGAGGAGAGGTGGAAGAATTTGGTATTGTGGTTGTTGTTCTTGAGCAGCAAGTGTTCTTGTTGGGGCATCAAATATCGTTGGTTAATCTTCTTTTGAATTCCACATGGAAGCTATAAGAAAATTGTAGGAATACAAGGGAACAGTACCTCCCATCGTTGTTGACTATCTATGCTCACTTTTCAAGTTCAATTGATGCATCTTATTTGATGGACAAACAAGGAAAAGTCTTCTAATCACAAGCTATGTTGAAGCGATAATATATTATTTGCAATCTATTAATCTAAATCACTAAATATGATTCTTGATGCGTCCAAATATGGTCTTCTAGAGATCTGACTTGCAAAACAATGTTAGATTGCCAAAGACCGCCTTTTTTTTAGTGGCCAAAGGCACACCGATGCTTAAGTCATATAATTTGTGGGAGAAGACTAAATTTGGAGAAAGTGTAGTCAAACTAAACTTGCATACATTTTGTCGAGTGTTCCGTTTACCTTATATAATGTCCTTTTTAATTCTCTGCGTGACTTAAGCACCTGGTCCTTCATTGAGGTACGTCCTTGGGGGAGTGATTCTCGCCACGACTTGCCTTCTTTGTACTGTCTTTCTTCTCTAGGGGAAGAGATCTGTTAGGCCTGGCTTCCTTTTTCATTGAGGCACGTCCTTGGGGGAGTGATTCCTGCCATGACTTGCCTTCTTTAGAACGTCTCTCTTCTCTAGAAGAAGAGATCTGTTGGGCCTGGGTTTAGGCCTTTAATTATGATCTGCTATTGAGGGCCCTTTCGAACTTTAATGACCGGGCCTGTTTTTTTGGGCTTCTTGGGTCGGGCCTGAACTGAAGCACCTAGTCCTCGTGATAGATGATATTTGTCACGTGTACGATCGTGATTTGAGTCTCATTTGATGTATCATCAGCTACTACCCCTTAGTTAGTGGGCATGTATGTGTGGCCACTAACTCTATGGTGTTTGGATTTTTGACTTCATCATTGCAGTGTATTTAATGCCATTAACAGTTGTCGCACTACAAGAAAAATGCCCATTAATAGCGTTTCAAAAACGCTATGGTAGGATACCATAGCGTTTTAGAAAACGTTGTGTCTGTCGGAGCTATAATAGATACATGGTCTATTATAGTGTTTTTAAAACGCTATTGTAAGTTGACCTTTTATAGCATTTCAGAAACGCTATGGTAGATCGTATACTCTACCATAGCATTTCTGAAACTTAATCAGCTTCTGGCATCACATGACATTATATCTGAGCTCCCCAAAGCTTCAACGTCTAGTTTCCAGTCAAGTAAGATTGTACCAAACTATTACAGCAACCACAGTCAAGTAACGTATCAAGAAAATATTGAAAGAAAAATGAGATATTGTATTGAATAATCTTAAGAGTATCTTCAGAGTATCAATAACACCGTTAAAGACTTGAAAGTACACGACAAATAGAAAAATCTCGTTGCCCCAGAGACGCAATAAGGGATTACTAGTGTTCGTAAATCAGTTGAAACCAAAGAATCCCGCCTGCTTATATCTTCAAACAAATGAGTTTAAGATGTATATATCCTGTCAGTTGAAATCATCTGAAAAATGAGCTAAAATCAAAGAATCTTGCCTTCAATTCATTATCTTTCCTCAATACTCTGCAACATGGTTGATTCTCTTTCATGTTTTCTTCTTAATGTGGAAGTGATTTATTTTACAAGAAGCAAATTCATGACCAGGCTTCAACAAAGTATCTACCAGCCCTTTCCAGTGCTCTCAACCATCGCAGAGCAGATTCCCTAGGAACCCTACTCTCCTTCGATACTATAGTCTCAATGCAAGACGATACATCTGCAGGCATATTGGTTGAAGATCCTGCAACGTAAATAGCAGCACTGGTGCTTAACAAACTCCACACCCGTTGTCTCTCTTCCTCCATCTTATCCTGCATGTACACCTTCTGTGGCTGGTTTCTTGAGAAAGCAATAACAAAACCCCCGCCCTTTATTTCTGCCAGTACACCATTGTTTTCTGAATGAGATAGCCAAAAGTTTCTGTATAGGAAGTCATCTTCAATTCTGCAACCGAAGAAGAAAAGAACCGGAGCAGTTGGTGTAGAAGCGTTTTGTAATGCTCGTTCTTCTATGAATCCACGAAAAGGTGCACAACCCGTTCCAGGTCCAATGAGAATGAGGGGAAGTGATGGTGGTGGAGGAGGAAGCAAACCACGGTTGACCCAAACAGGGATATGGACACCTGATGACAACAGACATACCATTAGCATATAAAAATACCTGCATTACAATTTTCATAAAATTAGCTTATTTGCAACTTTCATCGAGAGCAATTCTGCATCACTTCTTGTAATCAGAAAAAGGAGAGGAAACAACTTACATCCCGAATTCTCATTAACGAGTACTAATGAGAAGAAAATATATAAAGGATGCAGTCCCACTTAGTACTCATGTTTACTAACTCAATAGATCCAATTCTAATAAATCCCCATAATTTTAGATTACGCAGTACAGTTCTACCCCAAATGGTGCCCAGGTGTCCTATTTAAATAGCACCATCTTTTTTCTTAAACTAAGTTTTGCGATCAAATCACAAAACTATGACAATCATTGTTGATTTTATGCAATGTAATTCTTGTACATTAATAATTTTAAATTTCCATACTAAGCAAGGAAACGACTATTTATTCGCGGGTATAACAGTCATACTTTCTTGAGGATGAAGTCCTGCCAACCACGTTGAACAAAGGCCTGATCGCTTCCTCTTGAAAGGTGTCGTCCATGATACCACGCTCACAGTCAAGTGCACTTGATTAGGATGAGCTGAAGGGGAAGATGAAATAGAGAATGCTCTCGTTCTTAATGAAGGAACCAACTGCACTAGCCATTCAAATGGCATTTGCACCGAGGGAAAATCCTCACCTGCATCACAAAATAAAGTTAGTTCCTAAAAAAGAAAGCAATTCTACTTTGCAAGTGAAGGTGGAAACATACACACCAATAAATAAAGTCAACAGTCATTAGAAGATGGCTTGTTTGGTTATTTCAACCTCACATATATCTTCCAATGTTACCTAGTAGGCTTAGTACCCACAAACTAAATCTAAAGTGATTTTATTCCATTTTTTAAAAAGAAAACTGGCATTCAACTTGTAACACCACTACCAATTTCTGAACTTCCATGTGACATTAGGAGTGTGGGACATCTAACATTTTTGTCAACTTTTCATAGTAAACCATCCACATGGAACTTGAATGAATAAATAAAGGTGCATACAGTAGCAAAGTGGCATGTAAAAACAAAGGGGGAAGTAAATAAACAAATATACACTACTATAGAGCCCCTGAACTGCAAATAGATCTACATGGAATGGTGGTGGAAGATTGATGAATGAATTGTGAAAGTTTTCTGAAGTGGAAATGCAAGGAGTATGAGGATCTAAGTAAGCACTCTGCATTTAAGTGTGTGGTCATTGTATTTGTAGTTTATTTTTGTGGTTAGACAGAGAATAGCCAAAAGGAAAGATACTTCTATGGTAAACTGTCATGGATGTGTACAATTTAACAAAAACATTACTCACCTTAAAAAGGCAAACCCCTTGGGTGTGTTTGGTTGGATGAAGTCCCAACACATCCTTATAACACCAAACCACCAATATATGAAAACCTACTATTTTAATGTATTTTTATTTGTTTCCATTTTAGGCATTTTTCTTTTGCTTGCAACATTTTTATTTTTCATTAGATTGGTGCTAAATTTGATATGTATGATTAAAATTTGACGAGCGATGGCTATAAATTATGAAACAAACAAGCCAGGAAAGCGAATGAGTACGAGCGGTCGAAAGCTAGTCAACAACAAAAATAATAATGAACATAATTTAAAAAAAAAAATTAATAATGAAAACCTTGATAAAACCAATCACACCATCAAGAAAAAGGGGCGACTTTCACTGATATACAAATCAGGGTCTAGATTACAACGCCGGATGAACGCCTCCACTGAATCAGGATCTTGTCTAGGGAGAATCTCAAGAACATCACCAACTCTATATGTAATTTCCTGAAAGTATTGAAGGTTTCATAATTAAACAAAGCTAAAAAGAGAGACTATATATATGTACATATAGAGAGTGGACTAGTTAAAGAAAATACTAGTACGACTTTAGTATGAAATAAAGTTCAAGACCAACCTGTGAAAGAGCTTCAAACTCAAAATGGCGCACATCTTTCCCACAACCCTCTTTAGTCAATTGCTGGTTCTTAATCTAAATTAAAATATTATATTAGTAAAATACAAGACAATATTGAAACGTACTATGTAACATTGTTTATATATGAACGCAACAGTTGATAAAAAAAAGACGAGAACAGAAAAACTAATGCCATGACAGCATGTAATATACTTCATTTATAAAAGATCAAAAATTAAAACTCCAGACATAAAATAGCAAAATAGTAAATTGTATTGGGTTGGTTGGACTATTAGAAGCAAAGATGCTTTTATATGAGGTTAAACAAGGGGAAAGAAAGGTTGAACACAACAAAAATTGAGGTGGTAGCGAGACCTATATGGGAGATTCAGAGGAGCTCAATGATATAAACAGATTCTTATTTGACTGTAATAGGAAATGCCACAATTTTTCCAACAGACATGACCATAACCCCATCAGCAACCTTCGTGAAATTGAAGAGAAAGGCTGCTACAGGGAATGTGATGTCCTAAAAAGGATTCTTACAATATGGTAGGGATCTGCCTATCAACGCATTATGGCACACTGCATAATTGATTGAGCTAGTCACTGGAACTCTGGAAAAATAAACATTTACAAGTCCTCAATCATCATCAAGATTGAGCTCTAAAGTTTAGATATGCAGTATGCTTGGGTGGAGGATCATTGTTTCAGGCCAGATAACACCAGAAGTAAAAATTTAGAGGTTCGTTTCTAAGAAATCAAGTTGCCAAATTCAAATAGGACAAGGCATGTCAATGACAAAGCATGGAACCTACAGCATACCATTTGTAAAAAACAATGGGGCCTACTTTTTTCATGACCAAATTTTCCAGGGGACATCAGACGGGCTCTCTCAATCTGCAACATGTCGCGGTCCAAATCTTAAAGGAACCATGAGGAACATGTAAACCCTTTTCTAAAATGTTTGGGGTTTTATTAATTAAATTTTGGGGGCTGGATTTTTTCTAAAAGCTCTCTTTTTGTCTTTTTTTTTTTTTTTTTTTTTACAAAACCCCGTAATATAAAGATAAATATGTATAAGATCGTATATATGCTATTTAGAAATACCTAATCTCTTACCAGTGTCCAAAGTTTCTGTGTAGACAGATGATTCCAGTTGATGCAGAAAATGTGAGGTTTGGATCAAACTGAATCTCCAAAAGCATGGTGAGCTTCCCAAGTTCAGATGTGTGAAACAGGAAACGTGTTTGAAACAGGAAACTGTGTTTGGACTCCTGTTTGAAACAGGAAACTGTTTGGACTTCTGGAAATTGTTTTTTGAACAGGAAATAAATTCTAGAAAACAGGAAACTGTTGTGAAACAGGAAACTACTGTGAAACAGGAAACTGCTGCCAAACAGAAAACTGTTGTCCCTATATATACTAGGAACTATAGGTGTTTTTATTATGATGATTGCTCCTAGAAAAACTGTGATGCACAAGGAGTAGAGAAAGACAATTGCTGAAATTGTTTCATCTCTTGTTGAGAGATTGTGTGAGAATTGTCATCTTCTTGTACCTTGTTCTTGAATATAGTGGAATCACCTCACTGTGGATGTAGGCAATTGCTGAACCACGTAAACCTTGTGTCTCTTGTGGTATGTTCTTAATTTTCTCTAATTTCTTTCATTGCTAGTTGCTCTATTTAATTGATTGGATCCTTGTGGTACTTGTGTGCAATTGTTGGTGTCTACCCGCTTCCGCAATAAGGCGCAACAATTGGTATCAGAGCACTAAGGGAAATTGATCTTGAATTGTTCTACTCAAGATTGTGAATATTCAAAAGTGCTAGGATTTGTTTGTGCACAAGTTGTTTGAAAAAAAAAAAAAAAAAAAAAAATCTTAGTGAAGCTTCTTGTCTAGAAAGTCACAGGTTTTGTTTGCAATGGCATCCAAGGTGAGCAAGGCACATGTGGGGAAATATGAAATCGAGAAATTTAATGGTAAGAACGATTTCGGATATTGGAGAATACAAATGAGGAATTTGCTTATTTCTCAGAAATTACACAAGGCATTATTAGGGAAGGATAAAAAGGCCGAAACCATGTCAGATGATGAATGGGAAGAATTGGATTTGGAGGCGCGTGCTGCTATTTGCTTGTGTTTGGATAGAGACATAGTTTTTTTAGTTAATGAAGAGACTACGGCAGCTGATGTTTGGTTGAAGCTTGAGTCACAGTTTATGACTAAGACATTATCAAACAGGTTATACTTGAAAACCCAATTGTACAGACTAGCAATGGATGAGGGCACTCCAATTGGTGATCATATCGCCAAGTTTACACGGATTATCTCAAATTTGAGAGATGTGGATGTGAAGATTGAGGATGAAGACCAAGCAATTATATTGCTTTACTCCTTGCCGCAGTCATATGAAAATCTTGTACAAACAATTTTGTTTGGGAAAGATGAACTTACATTTGATGAAACTACCGGTGCACTCTTGTCCAATGAGATTCGGAAGAAAACTTCATCAAATGGTAGTGGGAAAGATCAAGCTGAAGGGTTGGTTGTTAGAGGAAGGTCTCAAGTGAAATCATCTTCAAATAGTGGAAAATCTAGATCAAAGTCTAGAGGTCCACAATGTCACAAATGTAGAGAGTGGGGGCATATTAGGAAAAATTGTCCAAATCAAGGTAAGAGTAATCATGATAACAGTTGGAAGGGCAAGAAAAAGCAAGATAAAGGTGATACTAGTGAAGCAAGTTATGCATCTAGTATGGAAAAGGATGAAGAATGTTATTCAGTTGCGGGTGAAAACACAAAAATCTCTGGGAGATGGCTCCTTGACTCTGGGTGTTCTTACCATATGTGCCCAAACAGGGAGTGGTTCACTACCTATGAGCACATTGATGGTGGTACTGTTCTAATGGGTAATGATTACGCTTGCAAGACAGTTGGAATTGGAACAATGAGGATTAAGATGTATGATGGTGTTGTGAGAACCTTAACTGATGTGCGGCATGTCCCAGCCTTGAAAAAGAATCTTATCTCGCTTGGTGTTTTAGACTCCAATGGTTGTAAGTTTACAGCGGTAGGTGGAGTTTTAAAGGTTGTCTGTGGGTCTTTGGTTGTCATGAAAGGGATCAAACAAGGTAACTTGTACACCTTGATGGGTAACACGGTAACAGGAAATGTGGCAGTGGGAACTTCTTCATCGGACAGTACTAGGTTATGGCACATGCGACTTGGGCATATGACAGAAAAAGGATTGTCTCTACTGAGCAAGCAAGGGTTACTGAAGGGTATGCAGAAACCGACTATGGAGTTTTGCGAGCATTGTGTATATGGAAAACAATGCCGGGTAAAATTCAGTACAAGCAAGCACAGGAGCAGAGGTATTCTAGACTATGTGCATACAGATGTGTGGGGACCAGCGAAGGTCGCCTCTAAGGGAGGTTCCAGGTACTTTGTCTCCTTCATTGATGATTATTCCCGTTATACATGGGTATATTTTTTGAAGTCCAAGAATGAAGTATTTGAGACATTTAAAAGGTGGAGAGCAATGGTTGAGAATAGAACTGGAAGAAAGGTGAAGACTTTGAGGTCTGATAATGGTACCGAGTATACTGAGGGTACTTTCAAACAGTTTTGTGATCAGGAAGGAATTGTTCGACATTGGACTGTTAGAAACACGCCACAACAAAATGGAGTTGCTGAAAGATTGAACCGTACTATGCTTGAAAGAGCTAGGTGTATGCGCTCCAATGCTTGTCTTGGCAGAGAATGGTGGGCTGAATCAATAGCCACCGCGTGTTTCTTGATTAATAGATCGCCACATTCTACATTAGACTGCAAAACACCTTATGAGGTGTGGTCAGGTGAACATGCTGATTACAGTGTACTGAAAGTTTTCGGTTGTATTGCCTACTACCATGTGAAAGAAAATAAGCTTGATGCTAGGGCTAAGAAGGCCATTTTCTTGGGGTATGCAAAAGGCGTGAAGGGTTATCGTCTATGGTGTTTAGAGGATAATAAATTTGTGATCAGTCGAGATGTTACATTTGATGAGAATTCCTTGTTAGCTTGTACTAAAGCTAAGGAGTTTGTTGATAGTGGTGGTGAATCTAGTAACACTCAGAAAGTGGAAGTTGAAGCGTCTGTGGATGCAGCAGATGAACAAGTGGTTGAAGCAGGCACACATGATCTGAATTATGAGCCTGAAGACCATGAGGAACAACAACCAGTTGAAGATAATCAATCCCAGCAGCAACCTTTGGCCTTAACTAGGTCAAAACGATCGGTTAAGCAAGTTCAAAAATTTGGCTTTGAAGAACCGTTGAAGCACTATGGTCAGTTGAATACAGTTGATTTGGTTGCATATGCACTCTCTGTGAAAGATGATGAGCCAACTACTTACAAGCAGGCCGCGCGTCATTCAGATAGTCAGAGTTGGTTAGTAGCTATGCAGGGTGAGATGGAGTCTCTCCAGAAGAACCATACTTGGGATCTAGTGTCGTTGCCTAATGGAAGGAAAGCAATTGGCTGGAAGTGGGTGTTTAAGAAGAAACAGACTACTCTAGAGTCTGGTACTCAGTTCAAGGCAAGATTAGTAGCTAAGGGTTTTGCTCAGAGGGAAGGCGTTGACTACAATGAGATATTTTCGCCTGTGGTAAAACACACTTCTATTCGTGTGTTGTTGAGCTTGGTAGCTCATGGTGACCTTGAGCTTGAACAACTTGATGTGAAAACAGCTTTCTTGCATGGAGACTTAGAGGAGGAAATTTATATGCATCAGCCGGAAGGTTTTAAGGTTGTTGGAAAAGAAGACCATGTTTGTCGTTTGAGGAGATCACTTTATGGGTTAAAGCAATCACCTAGGCAGTGGTACAAACGGTTTGACACTTTTATGTTGAAACATGGGTTCACACGAAGTAAGTATGATTGTTGTGTTTACTTGAAAAAACTTTGTAGTGGCGATTTTATTTATCTTTTGCTCTATGTTGACGATATGCTCATTGCCTGTAAGAGTATGGTGGAGATAAATAAATTGAAGTCTCAACTTGCTTCTGAGTTTGAGATGAAGGATATGGGTGCTGCAAGGAAAATACTTGGTATGGAGATAAGAAGAGAAAGGGAGAATAAAAAATTATTTCTTTCACAGAAGGGGTACCTTGAGAAGGTCATATCACGGTTTGGCATGGAAAATGCAAAGCCGGTTATTACTCCTTTGGCTTCACATTTTAGACTTTCTCGAAAGTTATCTCCAGTCACAGTGGAAGAAAAGGAATACATGTCGCATGTTCCTTATGCTAGTGCAGTTGGCAGTTTAATGTATGCTATGGTGTGTACACGCCCTGACATTTCACAGGCTGTTAGTGTTGTGAGCAGGTATATGAAAAACCCTGGGAAGAAACATTGGGAGGCAGTGAAATGGATGCTTAGGTACTTAAAAGGTACCTTGGATGTGGGTTTGGACTTCGGTGGAGATTCATGTCAGGTTCGTGGGTTTGTTGATTCTGATTATGCTGGTGATCTAGATAGACGAAGATCTACTACTGGTTACGTATTTCAGATATACGGTGCTCCGGTTAGTTGGAGATCTATGCTTCAGGATACAGTGGCTCTCTCTACTACAGAGGCAGAGTATATGGCATTGACAGAAGGTGTAAAAGAAGCATTGTGGCTTCAAGGTCTTGTAAATGACTTGGGTGTGGAACAAGATAGTGTTGAGGTTCTCTGTGACAGTCAGAGTGCCATCCACTTGGCTAAAAATCAGGTTCATCACGCAAGGACTAAGCATATTGACGTCCGATATCACTTTGTTCGAGATGTAATTGAGGATGGTGATGTGTCTTTGGTGAAAGTACACACAAAAGACAACCCTGCTGATATGTTGACAAAGGTTGTTCCTGGAGTTAAGTTCCAACATTGTTTGGACTTACTCCACATTGACTCATGTTGATTGAGGGCCCTTTGGGGCGTTGCCCTTCGGGGCGGTTTCGTGAGGTGACAAAGCTATGATGGAGTGTTGATCAGTTTATTCTCATGCCTTGTTTCGGCTCATTTTTTCCTTATAAAAATTCGCCGAGGTGGAGAATTGTGAAACAGGAAACGTGTTTGAAACAGGAAACTGTGTTTGGACTCCTGTTTGAAACAGGAAACTGTTTGGACTTCTGGAAATTGTTTTTTGAACAGGAAATAAATTCTAGGAAACAGGAAACTGTTGTGAAACAGGAAACTACTGTGAAACAGGAAACTGCTGCCAAACAGAAAACTGTTGTCCCTATATATACTAGGAACTATAGGTGTTTTTATTATGATGATTGCTCCTAGAAAAACTGTGATGCACAAGGAGTAGAGAAAGACAATTGCTGAAATTGTTTCATCTCTTGTTGAGAGATTGTGTGAGAATTGTCATCTTCTTGTACCTTGTTCTTGAATATAGTGGAATCACCTCACTGTGGACGTAGGCAATTGCTGAACCACGTAAACCTTGTGTCTCTTGTGGTATGTTCTTAATTTTCTCTAATTTCTTTCATTGCTATTGCTCTATTTAATTGATTGGATTCTTGTGGTACTTGTGTGCAATTGTTGGTGTCTACCCGCTTCCGCAATAAGGCGCAACAAGATGGAATGCTTCCCTGGAAATTGTTGTCACAAAGAAACCTAAAAGAAGAAATTGTTGTCCAAAAGCATGGTGAGCTTCCCAAGTTCGGATGGAATCCCCAAAACCTCATGTCGCCGTAGCAAGGTGAAACAACGCCCAGCCAACCCAGCTCTCGCAGTCTGTCCTGCCCAGTGAATGTATGTCTTAATATAAGGAGGCAAATCGTAATTAATGACATTCCTCACCCCTTCAACTTCCATTCCATGCGTCATAGCATCTGACAAAACAAGAACCTGTATTTCTCCTTTTCGAAATGCCCTCGGTCTTGCTGCAGCATAATTTTCATATCATAAGTTCAGCACAAGAAACAATACACACTAACCCAAGAGAGGTATATTTTTTTAATCACAAAAACAAGTATCATAGTATTCAGTAAAGGCCAGAAAGATTAGTGCAAAGCACTAACCAGTACAAAAGATATACAAACGTGCATCCTCTCAACAGTGAAGAATATTTTGCCAACTAAACATACAAGAAAACTCAGTATCCCTATATCTGTCCCAATTAGAAGCCCAAAGCCATAATGTAACCTTCAACCTTGGAACATGTGAGATTTTTCGATATCCCCTAATCATGCAACTAGTGGAAAGTGATATGGTCACCCGAATTATCTTAAATACCTTGAAATCAAGGATACAATTTCATTTCAAGAAGTAAACAACTATAGGGGAGGCTGTAACTAAAACTGTTCCTCCCCAAACCATTGGATGTTTCACAAGCACCGATAATACTTCTAGTACTAGTATATACCTTCGTACAGATTGACGTTGCAGCCCTGAATACTCCTGGACCTTTAATTTCAATCCACCAAACAATTTCAGTAGGGTGCTCACCTTGTGGGTAGATTCTACGAACGATGTGAAAACAATACACTTTTCCCCTCCTAAATGAAGTAGCAGGGAAACCAAGAATAGTGGTTTGAGCTTTGATTCACAAATCTGCAAAGTAGTCAAAGAAGGATTATACAATAGCTAAAGATAAGTGTACAAAAAGAAGAAAGAAAAAAAAACTCATGCAATTCCTCCCTCTGCATTTATATCAACATCTGGTAATAATTAATTAAGGTACAACATTTTTTGAAATCATGTCAGCTTGTTAAGTTTGCTGACATTAGTGTGTGAGATATGTCGACGAAACTGACAAATTTTTAAGGGTCGGCCTCACATAGCTCATAACTAGCACAAAAAAATTTAAGTTTTGTTAACTCGGACAAAGATATGTGCATCATCTATGCAACTTATTAAAAGAAATATTTGGATATTTATAGAAGTCATTCAATCTTCCGATTAACCGTGTGTACAAGAGTAGAAAGTGACTTCTTATATGAACAGCTCTTAAAAAATGAAGTAAATTCGTGCATACATGTAAGCAAGTAGGTGACACCTACCAGCTTGTAAGATTCTAGCATTTCAGGTAACTGATAACGTTGAGGCCTAGTTGTCAAAAACAGAGGACGATGTAGATCAAGATGGGAAAGCTTGCTCGGATCCTGCGTCAAGGTAGTAGATAGTACCATCTTCACAAGCCTTTTGGATAAGCATTTCCCTTGAATCCTCTTTCAACGCCACTACAACACAGAGATCAAGAAACCAAAAGGTAGCTTTTAGGAGTTTATATAACTTCTACAACATCCCTTTCTTAATTTAAAAGAAGAAAGACGGTATCAAATCAAATAGGAGACATATTTCAGAGCTAGTTTTCATATTCATCAATAAAAAAAACTAAGTTTAACTGGAAACTAGGAAAGATGAGAAGGTTTGTCCTTGTCTACCTAGGGGCACAGCATGAATGGGTCCAACCAGACATATTTTCTAAATAAACTTCAAAAAGCCAAAGCATCAAATGATCTAGTTTATAAAACTTGACAAGACCAGGTATACTACACTGCTAAGCAATAAAAACAGCAGAAAGCACCGGCATCTGGATAGCCCGATCAAATTGACCTTCATCAAAGAGATCCTTTTGATGAGTCAAAATCATATGGTTCTGTGCAATTTTTTTTCCTGGATGAAAGTCATGGTTATTTATCCGAACATCAGTGTTGCAAAAAATTTCGCATTCAACAACATTTTCATCCGAAAGAACAAGGAACATAACATGGTAGATGTTGAAGTATGATAAATGATAGAACATACAACTTCCTTATAGTTCTCAAGGAACCAATAGTAAAATGAGCAAATTTACTAGCATGGTGAAAAATTCTTTCACCACTTGAGCTTGTCAACTGAAGAACTGTAGGCAACCAGGACTGATATGCTTCTCTGAGTAATGATCTGTTTCATCCACTACCTATAAAATTCAGTTTAAGATTCAACAATGTCCCAAATGAAATAAATACATAAATAAATAACAGCTCAAATCATGTGTACAATGGTACTCATACAAGAAAAGTAGCATCTTGATTGAGTGACCCTAAATGTTTAGTTAGTAGATTTGTTGGAGGAATCATGATACTATGAGCATGAGATTGTTTGTGTGTGTGCATCTATCTATGTTCCCAAGTGTCGCGACAATTAACACGTGGTCCAGAAAATATCCATAAAAGAGAACAAATCAAACATTTTTCACTAACTATTTTTGGTGACATGGGAAATTATTCAGATGGTCTCAGGAATTGACTGTCAACAAGTAACTCTATCTTTCTGACGTTGCAAACATGAACTATTGAATAATGGTCTCAGGAATTGACTGTCAGCGAGTAACTCTTTTCCTAGTTGCAAAGAAATTCTTTTTTGTTTTACAAACAAAATATCCATTTGCAGGTACATTCTAAACATGCAACAGAAACAAATCAAAGTTTTTCATACTTACAGAAAGCACAAGTTGTTGTTTGTTGTACATACTAGATAACAGAGATGCTCAAGAGTGAACCCCTTTGTGGTATTTATATGGTCCATTAGTCATCCAGGGGTTGCCACTAATATGTCCACTGCACTCTGCAACTCCATGTAGCGGCTTTCTGGGTCATAACAAACACCTGCCTCAAGCTTAGGTCTCTTAATAAGCACTGAGATCTCATCTGCAATTGAAGTTTGACCAACAGCCAAACCAACTGCAGAGGCAATAGCAGAAAATACTTCCTTAACCTGAAGCAAAACAAATAGCAGATATCTTGTTAGCAACAGAATAGTTAAAAGTAAATGAACAAATACATTAAGATGAGTAGTCTCAGATTTTAATTTATACTATGCTAGAAACAATAAAGGAAAAAACAATTAAATAACATTGACATAATAACACCCTTTATTAATAAAAAAAAAATAGGTGAACCTAGCTAACCCATCATACTAATTAATCACCTTAGCTTTTATCAAACCCGAACTTAAACATGAAATCTAGCAAGCAAAAAGACTCAAACTTTGAAGTTTAGTAACCCTTTGTATCTCTTATTCCTACACTCAACTTTGGTTTGGAGGAAATTGCAAGGTCAACTCCGATAACTATTGCAAAATTAACTAAGATACTACATTATAACTGAAAAATATTCTTGCGTTAGTTCCAAAATGGAGCAATGTGAACCATAAAATACATTTTCATATACCCAAATCTTATATTTGACTAATCATGTTCACTTCTGTTTGATTGGGATTTTGTGTTGTGGGCTTGTTCTATTTCGGAACATATTAACTATCAGCAACAATAGAACGATAATTATTTTCTTTCACCAGTCAATAATAAATTATAATATCAGCAAACATATGGCACAAAGCAAAAAAGAAAATTGCCCAAAAACAAACAAGAACAAAAGAGAAAAATGATTGCTAAGTCGAATGAATAAACGAACTTGCAAAGCCAAATCACGAATAGGGAGCACCACCAAAGCGAACAAGTTGAAGCTGAAGTGGGAGAGCAGAGCAGAGTGGAGCGGAGAGGGAGACCACAACGCCGAAAAGTAGACCATGCGGTGAGCAGAACGAGAGCAGTGAGGAGAGGGAGAGTGAGACCAGAGCGAGCTTCCTTCATTTCTTTGTTTTCTTTCCTTCCTTCATTCTCTTCTTTATTTTCTTTCCTTCTTTTTTTTCGACCGAGAGAGAAATTTGGGCGCTTTGTGAAATTTTTAGCAATGTAAGAGACATGAAATGGGACAAACTTTGGACTTTTCATAGCACTAAGTAAAAAAGTGATATTGTCATGTGCTATTAATGGGTAGTTGTGGTGTAGTGTCGATACGGTTGTTATTTTGATGTCTCATTCGCCTATTCGTTTCAGCAAAATTTTTGAGATTTCGTGCAGCCATCATATCTTGAACGTCTTCCCATTAGTAGTTTTTTCATTTACCAACCCTATTAAAGGAGGGAGGAGATTTGTGTTTCTTTCTTTACGTTATCTCCATTATCAAAGCTTGTTTTTTCTCTCCTTCTTTGTTTTCCTCTTTGCACAATTCCTTTGTAACATGATGTTGAGTGGGGACGTACTTGACTCATGTGAGGTGTTTTTCTCGCCTAAACAGGCAACGCATGGGACCTTGGACAATGTTCACTGAGAGTTCTCACTACCGTCTGATCTGGAGATTATCTTACCTAGGGTTGATGACAATCCTTGTCGTCCGAGCCCTGGCTAAATTGCAATGTATCCTGGCCTGTTCAAGTTTGGTCTTCGACTTTCTGCTCCAGAGATCTTCTGGTCATATTTGGACTTTTTGGGCATTGCTCCTACTCAAATGGGCCCCAAAGGCTAGAGGGTAAAGGTTTCAACCGTGGCGAGAGCCATTCTATTTGGAATTCCTCTGGACCGTAAGACTTTGCACACTGTGGTGGGGCTTACAGTAAGCTGTAGTCTATTTGCCTTTTCCATTCTCTTGCTTGTTTTGGGAAGATTACAGAGGTTGGGCGAGGCCCTAGTTTTAGCGACCATTAGTTCTGGGTATTTCAAGCTTTAGAACCAGCAAATTCACCAGTCGTTCCTGGAACCCAAGAAGTGGAAGGAACTGTACTTGACTGCAGAGGAGCAAGTGATCCGTGATTGGTTTCTCTCGCTTCATGTAGTCGTCGTGGAGGGTTTCCTTGCCCCAGATGTTGTTGAGCGTAGTGGCTTGTACACTATGAATAAGGCGGAGCGTGCAACATTTACTAAGGCTCGAGATGCTTAAGTCACTATTGCTCATGCTAGCCATGTCATCGTTTCTGAGGAGGAGGAAGAATGTGATGCTTCTGTTAGCATTGGTGATGCTAGCATTGATGGGAAAGTGAGATAAATTAGGAGAGTCACGGATCTCGATGCTCCTGCAGATGTCGGCTCGTCCGCTAGGAAGAGGAAGGTCCCTAGGCTCGCCAGCCCATCGAAGCAGCTAGTGATTAGTCTTAGTCGTGTTCCAAAGAAGATGCGGCTTGCTAGTTCTGTTCAGCGGGTTACTCGGACTACTCCTCGTCGAAAATCATCTGGAAGTGATGATGGAAAAGAGGCCCGTCTTGTTGCTCAAAAAGCTAATGAGATAAATCAAACTCTTGAGTAGAACAAGAGAGTGGTATCTCGTCCATTGGTCAGATGATGATCTTCGTGTCATCAATAATAAGAAATTGCAACTTGCTTTGGAGCGGTCACGTGATCCAACTAGTACAAAAACCATAGTTAACTTCAAGTACAACCCAATGTTTGACGAGGAGGAAGTTGACCAATGGATAAAGTTCTAAGTCTCGTCCTCTTTCCTCCTTGACTCGTACTATTGATGTAGAGGAGTTGACTGTTTCTTCATCTCTTGCTCGTCCCACTCCTGCCACTGCTACCTTGAAGAAGAATGGAAAGAGTGGTACTTTTGTTATCACTATCATTCCGACCATTCAACTAGCTACTGGAGTAGGTCTTTAGTTCTTTCGGATCCCACTATCCTTCCCCCACATATTAACTGGAAGGAACCTAACCCTGGAGAGATCTGTGTTAAGTCGGATGGAAAGTTTAGCTGGCTTTCAGAAATAGACGTGCAGGATAGTTGGTTGAGAAAGCTCCAATGCTTGTGCGTCAACCTAGTGAACATCTCGACCATGGTCTTAAGCAGATAATAGAAAGGATGAATCACCTCACTTATGCTGAGATAATGAGGTCAGATTACAAGGTTGATCGTGATCAAGTGGCAATCGTGGAGAGGAAGATGGTGGGGCGGGCGTTGGTGTTTTCCCACATTCCCCGTCAGTCTGATATGTTGAAGGCACAATATGGGGAGCAGGAGAAGGCAGCTGAGACTGCTCGAGCTTCATTGAAGGAAGTAGAGGTTGTCCGGGACAATTTTGTTTCTGAACTTGAGACCTCGGAGACGAAGTTGAACAAGATTCATGATTGTTTGGATGTTGTTGAGAAGGAGTTGTCTAGTGAGAAAGCTGGTCGCGATGAGGCAATGCGTTATGTTGATGAGCATTCTACTAGTCATAAGGTCGCTGAAGAGCGAGTGGTGCAATTGACCACCAAGCTTGGTACTGCTAAGTCGGAACCTTATGCAAGGCTTACCACTGTTGAGGGAGAACTTGTGTCGACCAAAAACGAGTTTGCAGCGGTCACGGATAGATTGAAGGCTGCAGAAGCCGCAAACTGGAAAAGGTCGTTGATGGTCGTATTGATCTCATCGATTTTATGGAATTGGAGGAGGGTCTCGATCTGTCGAGATATCGTGGCTTGGCTAACCACATCTTCGAATACGATGATGATGAGGGATTTGTTTCGGATCCGCCAAGTGATCCAGTTGATGAAGAACCATCGTCTCATCCTTCTTTTGAACCTGTGCCATCATCTATTCCTTTTGCTAAAGAGAAAGCTTCATCTCCTTCTGGAGACAAGACTCCACCTCCTCCTGCTGACAATACTGATGATACCAATGCTCAACCTCTTCCAAGTGTTCCTGCAAGTGATGCTTTAATTACTTTGACTGTCTCCTCAACTGTTGTATCTTCTTTTCCTAATGTAACCGAGTAGATAAATGAATGAAAAATCCCTTTTTGTTGACACTTTCGTGCCTTTTGTTGTTTTTTCTTTTTCGTATTGATCGTTCTCTTACTTTGTATATCTTTTTGTCGAACTTTGTAGCTTAGACTTGGCTAAATTTCTGCATTTAAACTTGCTTCATTGTCTAAAACTTTTGATTCGTCCTGACTTCCTTAAGTACATTTCGTGGTTCGACTTGTTAGTCGGGCCAGGAGATTTCTTGATTAAGTCTGACTTATACGTCCATTTTTTTATAAATACACTTCGTGGTTCGACATGTTAGTCGGGCAAGAAGATTTATGAGTGCGCCTGACTTATTCGTCTAGACTCTTTTATAAATACACTTCGTGGTTTGACATGTTAATCGGCTAGAAAATTTACGAGTGAGTCTGACTTATTCGTCTAGACTTTTTGAAAAACACTTCGTAGTTGATCAGACCAAAAGTTTTATGGGTTCATCTGACTTGTTTGTCTTGCCTCTTTTTAAAGCTTACTCTGTGATCCGACGTTATGTTCGGGTAAGAAATTTTTCAAGTAAATACCTAGTCTGGCTTTAATGTCATGATTGGATTAAATTATTTGAACACGAGAAAATGGGATTCTGGAATTTGGAAGTCTTATTGATAATACTTCTTCAAGTATTCGGCATTTTTGGTCGTGGTAACTGTTCGCCATTTGAGTTTTCCAACCAATATGTTCATGGTCTGTTGATTTTCGCCACTTTGTATGGTCCCTCCCAGTTTGGATTTAGTTTATCGACACCTTATTCTTTTGTATTGAGTTGGATTTTTTGAGCACCCAGTCGTCGATACTGAACGTGCGAGGCTTTACTTTTTTATTGTAGTAACTCGCCATCCGTTGTTAGCAGGCTGTTGTTTTGATCGAGGTTTTTTCTCATTTTTCATCTAGTAGGTCTAGTCCTACTCGTAGTGCTTCATTGTTATCCTCTGTTCGGAACTTTTCGGTTCTGAATGTTGGCATGCCAATTTTTATTGGTACCATTGCCTCAAATTCGTATGCAAGGGCAAACGGTGTTTTTCCAGTCAGAGTTCTCTTCGTTGTTCTGTGGGCCTAGAGGATGCCTGACAATTCAGACACCTACAATCCTTTTGATGCTTCAAGCTTCTATTTTATTGCTTCTAGGATTGTTCTGTTGGTCACCTCTGCTTGTCCGTTCATTGTGGATGGGCGGATGCTAAGAAGTGTTGTTTGATACTTAAGTTTTCACACAGTTTTACTTTCTTGCCTTTGAACTGCTTCCCATTGTCAATGACAATTACTTTGGATATCCCAAATCTTCATATTATATCATTCCAAAGAAAATTTTCAATTTGAGCTTCTCCAATCTTCGCCAACGACTCTACTTCTACTAATTTTGTGAGGTAATCAACTACTACAAGAAGGAATTTTTTTTCTGTCGGATACTTGAAGTGGTCCCACGATGTCCATTTCCCATTATGCAAATGGTCACAGACTACTCATTGCGTTTAGGTTTTGGCCTGGCATGTGAGTATATGGAGCAAATATTTGACATTTGTCACAAGAGCGAACGACTTCATTGGCATTCTTTTGCCTTGTTGGCCAGTAGTATCCCAATGTTAAAGCTTTGTGGGCTAGTGTCTTTCATCCTGGATGGTTCCCACATATGCTGAAGTGAATTTCTCACAGAACATAGTCATCATCACTGAGTGAGAAGCATCTTAGAAGTGGTCCTGTGGTAGATCTTTTGTAGAGTCTGTCATTAATCAGTGTGTCGTTGTTGCTCTGTTTCGTAGTCTGCGGGCCTCCATCTTCTCCGTTAGCAGTGTCCTACTTTGTATGTACGACAAGATTGTAGTCATCCAATTGTTATCTTGATCTATTGTACATGTTTCTTGCGCTCGTTTTCTAGTATTGAGCTCGCCTGTACTGTGATAAACAGATTATCAGTTTCTTCAGCTCGTGATGCCTCCTTAGCCAATTTGTCAGTTTTGTCATTTTCTGTTCTTGCGCATCGTTGAACGGTTGCAGCTTTGAAGCTTTTGATCAACTCATTTGTCTTCTGGTGATAGGCTTTCATCCGAGCGTCTTTGACTTGGAAGTCACCATTCAACTGGTTGAACACCAGTTTGGAGTTAGTGAAAACGTTGATTTCTCTTATTCCGAGGAGTTTGGCCAATTGTAATTCAGCTGTCACTACTTCATACTCGGTTTCTTTGAAGCTTTGAAACTGAATTTTATCGCCTTTTTCAATGTTATGCCATTCGAGTTGTACAGGATTATTCCTGCTTCACTCCCTTTTTCATTGGATGCTCCGTCGCAGTACAAGATCCATTCTTGAATAGTTTGTTCGGTGTGTTCTTCCTCTTGATTGTTGTTCAATTGATGTTCATTGATTCCCGTGAATTCATCAATGAAATTTGCCAATGCTTGAGCTTTTATTGTAGTCTTAGGAGCATAACTAATGTTGAACTGACCGAGCTCTATTGCCCAATTTACCATTCTTCCAGATAGTTCTAGTTTGTGCAGCTTCAACCGAAGCGATTGTTCGGTCATGACAGTGATGGGATGAGCTTGGAAACATGGTTGTCGCTTTCTTGAAGATACGACAAGGGCGAGTGCTAGCTTATCCAAAGCAGCCAAAGGTGTACCAGCTAAGTTTGTAGAGGTGTGGCGAATGGAATCACATGTCATGGGTTCGAACCCGGCCAGCGGCATGCAGTGGGGAGGGTTAAGGGTAAAAAAAAAAGCTTTTCCAAAGCCGAGTTGTTAACTTATGTATCTGCAAATGTCTTGCTGACATAGTAGACTGCTTTTGTGTGCCATTTTCCTTTTGTATCAATGTTGAACTGACTGCATTTTGGACACTGATAGGTACAAGTACAATGTTTCTTCTGTGTTTGGCATCGATAGCAATTCCATACTTTGCATGTACGTTTTCCAGTTTGGAAAGCCTTTTCACATTCTTTTCTCCACTTGAGCATTTTGTTTCCTTTCAAAATTTTGAAGAAATAAACACATTTATATGATAATCTTGAGATGAATCTACTCAAGGTTGTTATTCTACCATTGAGGCTTTGCACACCCTTAATGTTGGTAGGCGACTGCATGTTGAGGAGCGCTTGTATCTGTTTCGGATCAGCTTCAATTCCTCTCTGATTGACCATGTACCCGAGCAATTTCCCTGATTCCACTCTAAACGTACATTTTTCCGGATTCAATTTCATTTTGTACTTTTGGAGCTAGGAGAAGGCTTGCTCAGTCTTTGATGTTGTCATTTTTACGTAGGCTTTTGACTAGCATATCATCAATATACACCTCATTGGTTTTGCCTATATGATCTTTGAACATCATGTTCACAAGAAGTTGGTACGTAGCTCCCGCATTCTTTAGTTTGAATAGCAACACTCGGTAGCAGTACGTACCTCTTTATGTTATGAAAGATGTTTTTTCTTGGTCGGGTGGGTGCGTCTGTATCTGGTTTTAGCTAGAGTACGCGTCCATGAAGCTTAGGAACTCATGTCCGGCAAAGGCGTCCATTATTTGATCTATTCGCGGGAGTGGGAAGTTGTCTTTTGGCCATGCCTTATTTAGATCCGTGTAGTCTACACACACCTTCCATTTACCATTTTTTTTCTTAACCAAAATCGTGTTGGCCAGCCAGTCCGGGTAGTGGGATTCCTTGATCATCCCTACATTCAATAAATGATGCACCTCATCATTGATTGTTTAGTTGCGTTCTGGGGCCACCTGACTTTTCGTTTGTCGGACTGGCTTCTTGTCTGGATTGGCTTGCAACCTGTGAGTAATGATGGAGGGATCAATGCCTACCATGTCCTTCATTGTCCAAGCGAAGACGTTTTGGTTGTCTTTCAATAGTTGGATCAGCTGCTTAGTTAGTTTTGGGTGAAATTTTGTGCCAATCCAGACTGTTTTTCTTCCCTCTTCATCATCCAGATGGACTTGTGTGGTTTCTTCTTATGGTTGTCTAGTGCTTGGTCAGCCTCTCGGACTAATTGAAGTTGCATTATCTTCTGGTAGTCCACGATTCATCTGTGACTGACCGGGTTGCCGCTGCGACTCCTCTAGTCATGACAATGATTGCTATTTGTTCGGGGCCTTCATTGCTACATAGTGGTATTCTCGTGCAGCTGGCTGATCTCCTTTGATGACCTCAATTCCGTCATCAATGTGATACTTCAGACATTGATGCGTAGTAGAGGAAGTTGTACCCATCTCGTGTAGCAAAGTTCTTCCGAGAAGCGTGTTGTATGTGGATTGTGCGACAACAACAAGGAAGTTCGTTAATAGGACTTATTGTTTACCTGACTCTCCTGCTTCGACTAGTAATCAAATCATTCCGAGTGGGCGGCACTGTTCTCCATTGAAACCAATCATCGACTGGTCGTTGGGTGTAAGCATCTCTTCGTTGAATTGCATCTTGTGAAATGTTGTTCAATACAGAAGGTTGACTGAGCTACCCGTGTCGACTAGTACTCTTTTGATCTCCCATCTGGCTATCATTATGGGGAAATGAACTCCTTGTGCATCCTTTTCGGAAAAAGTGAAAGTTCATTGATTCGTTCTGATGCGTTGAGTAGAAGGTTCTGGATATAGAATCCTCGTTCGTAAATCTCGGACTGTTTGTCCTTCAATCCGATGAACTCACCAAATCTTCCTCTCTGGATCCAGTACTCGATTTCATCTTTCAAGTTGTAGCAGTTTTTTGTATCATGTCTGTGGTCCTTGTGGAAAGAACAATACTTGCTCTTATCTCGTCCGGTTGGATCTCCTCTCAGCTTGAGTGGCCATTTGATGTCCTCCCACTTTGCCATGGACTTCAGGATGTTTGCTCGACTTGTTTTCAAAGTCGTGAACGGTTTATACGTCATGTTAACCACGTTCGTTGACCGTTCATGTCTGGGTCTTCCGGATTGTAGCTTTCCAATTCTTGTTTGCTAAATTCGGACCTGCCATTGTTCTGATGCCTTTTCGACTAGCCAGTTTCCTCCCGTGGCCTTTCATCTATTTCGTCTTTCTTCCCTCCTCTCCCGATTTGTTGGGAAGGATCTTTTCTAAAATCTATTCTTCTTCTTGGCGTCCAACTTTTCCTCGAGAGTGATGTACTTTTGAGCAGTCTTCAATAAGGTTGTCATGTTTCTCGGGGAACAAGATTTAGAGAGTTGTAAAACGACCATCTTTTTAATCCGGATGTGAAAGTGGCTATGGTCGTGTCATCGTTGCATCTATCGATCATGGTCAACTCGTCAATAAAATGAGTAACATACTCCCTGATTGTTTCTTCGGGCTTTTGCTAGACGTGGAGTATGTAGTGTGGACCCTTTCTAATCCGCTGACAACCAATGAAACTTGTGATGAAGGTCTTGGCTAATGCTTGGAAAGAATCTATCAACCTGGGTGGAAGACTGTTGAACCAACTCATCGTTGTGGATGTGAGGCCGATCGAAAAATTTTGGCACAAAATGGACTTTGTGCTTTCTTTCAGTGTCATCATGTGGTGGAAGTGTCTTAGATAGTCTGTCAGATTAGTAGTGTCATCATAGGTTTCAAACTTCGGCAGAGGGTTTTTCATGAGTGCATCAGAGAATGGTGGTCTGGCCAACTCGTAGAGCACGTTGGGATCAGTAACTCTGATCCTAAATGGAACTTGTGGAAAAATTCCATCACTGTGAGAGCCATTTCCCTGTGGTTCACTGCCTTCAAATTTTGTTCATCGAAGTTCGGTAGGAACTTCGTGGTTCTCTCAAACGTGATTGGCGGAATCTTGTTGAAGTGGCGTTTGGGCGTGCTCGGCAGGTGCAGCACGCTTTTGGGTGAGCTTGTCTACCACTTTGATCAGATAATCCATCTAGACCAACAGTTGGTCCACGTGGGATCTGTCATTGTTCTGCGTGATGTTTGAGATGGTTGAGCCACCATTACATGTTGTGATACCGCATTACTCGACATAGTTGGCTCTGCTGGTGTTGGATTTGGGGCATTCCTTATTGGTAATTCAGTTTCACTGGTGGAAGGATTGCCTTGATTGTTGTCGGGCTGAGAGTTTGTAGAATGTTTCATTTGCTCTAAATCTTTTTGTTGTTGATTAGGCATTTGGAAATTACCAACAAAAGACTCTCTTTTAGAAAAGGAAATTGTTGTTTCCCACATACAGTGGCAAACTGATGCGTCCAAATCCGGTCTCTTAGAGATCTGACTTGCAAAACAAGGTTAGATTGTCAAATACTACCTTTTATGATCGAAGGCACTCCGATGCTTAAGTTGGATAATCTGTGGGAGAAGACTAAATTTTGACAGAGTATAGTTAAGTTAAACTTGCATACATTTTGTCGAGTGTTCTTTTTGCCTTATATAATGTCCGTTTTTAATTCTCTGGGTGACTTAAGCATGTAAGGCGTGATGAGGGGAAACGTTTCTTGCAATGGCGCCCTCATTCATTGAGGTACGTCCTTGTGGGAGTGATTCCCGCCATGACTTGCCTTCTTTGTACTGTCTTTCTTCTCTAGGGGAAGAGATCCGTTGGGTCTGGCTTCCTCCTTCATTGAGGCACGTCCTTGGGGGAGTGATTCCTGCCATGATTTGACTTCTTTGTAACGTCTCTCTTCTCTAGGGGAAGAGATCCGTTGGGCCTAGATTCAGGCCTTTAATTATGATATGTTATTGAGGGTCATTTTGGGTTTTAATGATCGAACCTACCTTTTTGGCCTTCTTGGGTCGGGGCTGAACTTAAGCACCTGATCCTCGTGATAGAGGATATTTGCCACATGTACAATGGTGATTGGACTCTCATTTGATGTATCATCAATTCTAGTTCAGCAAGTATATATGCCAAGTCTCCAACGTTATATATTATTCTTGTATTTCCTCATCTTATGGTAACCTTGTTCTGCGTGCGTCTTTCAGTTATAAAATAGCTAATTAAGTGGTTTGCAATGTGGAAAAAATTTCAAGGCTGCTTCAATGTTGTTACTTTCGCTGACCTTCACCTGGAAAGTACTGGCGCCTTATTCCAGAGCTCTCTCTGTGCTTGGCAGAGTCACGTAAGTTGTTATGTTCATGAGGATATCAAAATTGCTTAGCATCCTTGCATTTAATAAAGTCCTTTCAATTTATGACTGAATTTTTTCTTTGTTTTCATGTAGGTACATATTGTTCTTTGCCCTGGGTGCTGGTCCAGTGCCACATCTTCTACTGCCAGAGAGAATTGATTCAAGAATCAGAGCAAAGCAGTTGCAGTGTCATTAGGCACCCATTAGGCAATTGACTAAATAATATTGTTTTCTTCGGATTTTTCTTATCATTTGACATCATGAGTGGATATTCAAAACAGATATTCAATTTTGTCATCGATTTGTATTTCCTGAGTGTTGTGAACAAGTACGGAATCAGCAGTCTACTTGGGATTTTCGATGGTTTGTACTCTTGCCATTTGGTAAGTAGCTGCTAACATCGTGGAAACAAAGGGGCGATCACTTCAGGAAATAGAGCTTGCTCTTAGCCCAGCAGTTTAATCTTCTGATTGTCATGATGGTTGAAACAGCAGGTTTCCTTTATAGCACTCTCATTGAATTCTTCCCCAACAATGTTTAATCTTCTTCAACAGAAAGCAAACACGCCCAGGATCAATCTAGCAATAAGTTCATGTTTCTACAGTGTTTATTAAAGCCTTGTATTTATCCTGTAATCAGCTCATATAAGGACAGTTTCAGGTGTAATTATGATACATAAAATAAGTATGCAGAAAACTGGATCAAAAATTACTTGAGAATCGCAGCAATTCATAAGATGAAAGCGTAGAAATATCAAAGCTAAGATAAACTGAAAGATGAGTAGCAAGAGCTGTGAAATGGTATAACACCTTAAAGCTTGCGACTCATTGGGAAATGAAAACCTCCAATCACAAATTTGTTTGGACCCAATAGCCCACTCCAGTTGTCATGGGCCTTTTTCATGTGTTTATCCACGATAGAGTTTTACACTGTATAATCCACCGGTGATTCTAAATGGCGAGGAAACGAGCGAGGAAACGGCCGAGGGAGGGGGTGTGACCCTCTATCCCCCTCGAGATGGAGGGTCACACCCCCCTCCCTCGCCCGTTTCCTCGCCGCCTAGCATCACTCATAATCCTCTACTCTCAGTTTCAGTCAACATGTGATATAAGTTAGAACTTTTAGAGAGAATAATAATTTATAACCTAATATATCAAAAGTGTTACTTTATAACATCACCATTTCTACTCATTGATGCTACTATCTGAGTTACACTACCACCTCTCTAAGTTACACCATCATCTATTGAATTACACCACCAAAAAAAGGCCCATAATTCATTGCATTTTGGTTCTCTCCCTCCCACTCTCCAATTGATTTTTCTTCTTCTTCTTCTTCTTCTCTCCCACTCTTCTCCTTCGTGCGCATGAAATCAAACGTTCTATCTCCCCTATCACACAATTCTCTCCTTCCTCACTACTCTTTCATCTCTCAGTCTAGTATGATTTGGATGTGTTGTTGCTTCGATTTGACTGAGATTTGGATCGACAATATGAGAGTGTTGGTGGATGTTCGAAATGGTTGTAGGAGGTTCATTCTTGGAGTTAATTTTTGTAATAAATGGGAAAATTTGTCGAATAATCCTACATTATGTTTTAAATAGTAAAACAAAAAATCTGCAAAATTCATTCAAAACTAGCACAACATATGGCAAGATTGTAAACAAATTTCACAACTGACATGGTGAAATTTCTAAGAAAATTCGCAGAGTATTTGGCTAGTTTAGGATCAAATTTCGCAAGTTTGAAAATAGGGTATTGTCCTTGACTTTGGGCCAATTTAGATGCTCAATTGAGACTGATTCTCAAGATTATCAAACCACAACATTATAGTATTTTGAGTTATCTATAAACACAATTTGAATTAGTTGAAAATGTTTTGAAATAAGCAAGTTATGGTCATTTTACCACAGTTCCTCAAATTTGTCCAGTAAAGAAGACAGTATTGACTCTGACTTTGGGCCAATGTAGACGCACAATTAAGATTGTTTCTCAAGATTATCAAAAACACAAATATTATAGCACTTTGAGTTATCTTATAAACACAATTTAAATCGGTTAAAAAAATGTTTTAAAATGAGTAAACTATGATCGTTGTACCATAGTGATTCAAATATGTCCATTGGAGTACAAAAACAAAGTATTCTCCTTGACTTTGGACCAACTTAGACGCTCAATTGGGAACGATTCCCAAGCTTATCAACAGGAAAAATGTAGAAAGAATGGAAGGGAAGAAATTCATAGAAACGAAGTGAACAAAGCGTACCAAAACCCAATTGCACTAGACCAAACCGAATGAATCTTGTTCGCTAAATACTATCTATACTCATCAAAAATTGCGAAAATATCTTGCTTTGCGGTCAGCTTCTTCTGAGTGAGGAATGGAGTTTTGCTTAATTGTTTGTCTTAATAGAGACTTTGGATCCAATGAGATAGTGTCTCCAAACTTGAAGGCAATGAACAATGGCCAGTAGCTCCTTTTCTTGGACCGTGCAGCGCTTCTCAATGTCATTGAGTTAATATACTCACAACATAGGCTGCCAGGTTTCAGTCTTAACTAACAAAATCAATTACCTCGCAGCCATTATTGTGAGATTAGGCACAATTCTAACCAGATTTCAGAAGAAAAAAAATTTACTTACATGAATCTCCCAGGTATTGGCCGCAAGTAGGGATGGCAATGGGGCGGATTTGAGCAAATCCATCCCCTCTCCATCAGAAATAGCGGATCTCCAAATCCGCCCTGCCAATCCGTTTACAATTTTATTTAAAAACCATAACCGCCCCGTACAGATTGGCGGATATCCGCCCCGCTCTGCCAATCCGTTTACAGGTTTGCTAATGGACACCGAGATGAACAATGAATATTACCAAAAATCGATTAAATAAAATAAAACCAATGAAACTGATTTTCTAATAATAGAATGTAAAGGCTATTGAAATTTTTTCCATTTCATTCTCATCATCACAGATAAACAAAATTATTTTGATTGCAACCACAAATAGTCTCACAGTTTTGTATACATTTTTAACACAACAACACATTAACATGTCTCCCTCCTCTCATCAACACCAAGTCTTGCCATTACCTAGTGTGAGTTCAAGATCATCCACACCAACTTCATGAATCCTTTCACTGATCTATCAGAAAGAGGAGGGAGATGAGAGATCTGATATGATCTCTACCTTAACTTCATGAAAAACAGAAAGATGAGGGAGATGAGAGATTTGATCTGATCTATCGAGCCTTAACTCTACCTTAACTTCATGAAAACCAGAAAGATGAGGGAGATGAGATATCTGATCTATCAGATCTGAGCCGAGCTTGTTGATCTTGAGCGTTGAGCAGGAGATGAGATTGTTGAGTGTTAAGCGTTGAGCAGGGAGATGAGATCATTGAGCGTTGAGCAGGGAGATCGTTGAGCATTGGACTTGGTTGAGGATCGTTGAGCATTGAGCAGGGAGGGAGCAGGGAGATTAGAGATCAGATGAGAGCTGTGAGAGAGATATCAGAAGGAGGGAGTAGAAAAAGGAACAGGGAGATGAGATATCAGAAGGAGGGAGTAGGGAGGGAGTATGGAGGGAGGAGGGAGATGAGAGATCAGATCTCATATGTGAGAGCCACAGGGAAGGAGGGAGCAGGGACGCAGTGTTGAGCCGACGAATCCCAAATGTGATTATGTGAGATGTGAGATATGATTAGAGTTTCTTTTCCCTTTATGGATCAGGGGCATTTTAGTAATTACCATAGTTAAACGGATATCTGCGGGGTGGATATGGCCAAATCCGTATCCGTCCCGAATAAGAAACGGATACAGTTTGGATATTTGTATCCCCCCCAACCTCCATACAGCCTTAACCAAATCCTCCCCAAACGGGGCAAGTGGGGCGGATATCGCCATCCCTAGCTGCAAGATTGGATTTCAGAAAGATCAAGAAATGAGAAGAGGGTTATATCGATTTAAGAAATGATTTGTCTCCTGCTCATTTTTTGGATTGAAGATATGGTAATGATAATGTTATTGTTGTTTGTTGTTGCTTTAGATTGGAGATGGTTACTTCGATTTGGATCTGGTAGTGCTACTGTTTTTTTAATTGGATAAGAAATGCACGGAGTGGAAAGGATGATGGTGATGACGGCTTGTTCTTCTTTCGGGTTAGAGAAGACACAAGGGGAGATGAGGTTGACTTTGCTATTATTATTTGGCTCCGAGAAGAGACATTTGATGATGGTGTTGGTGAAGAGACGTTCGGAGAAGATGAAATTTCTATTTAAACTAGGGTGTTGACGCGCTCTGTGCACGAGTATTTAGTTTTTTTAATTTTATTATAACCTTTCAATAATAAATAAAATATTATTGAAATTCTAAAAAAATAATTATTTATAATTTTAAGGGCATATGTATAGTTTAAAAATAATTTTGGATTTTGAATAAATTATGTAGGGGCTTAGGTATAATTAACAATATTTGAGGGAGCGATTTTAATCGTAAATAAATAATTTGAATTTGTGAGGATAAAATGGTACAGTATGTAGTATTTTTTATTTACAATTATAAAATTACCACTGATCACTATTCCCCTATCTATTAGTTTTTCTTGTAAATATGATAGAATTGTGAAGGCATTTTGGACAACCTAAAAATCAGGTTGAAGACGCACATTTTCACTATTCACAAGGAAAATTATGCAATTTAGATGAGGGCGTCACTTAGTAAGTCATAAGTTGAAGAAAAAAAATGGGGTGGTTGTGCTAGCGACTAGAAATGGTGGTGTGAATCAATCCTGAATTGATTGAACTTTATGCCTGGCAGATTGAAAGTGTCTAGTAGATCAAGACTGTGGCCAATTGAAGCTTGAACTCTAGTAGTTGGAATAAGTTTCCAATCCATTGGATCCGATGTTTTGAACAAATGAATTAACCTCATTAAAGTCTAGGCAGCATATGAGAGCTTCCTTAGGAACAACGAACACACGTGTTTTCATCCTAATTTTTGAAATGTCCAAATACTCTTTCAACTCTATTATATTTACAATAAAAAGCAATAGGTAAATGATCAGGGGTAATTTTGTAATTTAAAATTTAAAAATTTTTATGTACCATTTAACCCTATCAAATTTAGATTATTTATGATCAAAACCCGCCTCTATGAAATATTATTAATTATAGCTAAGCTCATAAGATAATTTATTTAAAGCTTTCAATTACCTATAATTATAAAAAGACTCACATCTATTTTTTCAAAAATTCTAGCTGGCCTGGGAAACCGGCCTGATTTGCTGCCTAGGAGGGGCGAAAATACAGCTCCAAAACACACAGCTCCAAAAAGTGTTTAATGAGGAGGGGCGAAAATGTATTTTCACCCCTTCCAGGCAGCAAACTAGGCCAATTTTCCAGGCCAGCTAGAATTTCTCCTCTTTTTTTTTCCATCAAAATCAACTCTTGTAAACATTCATTAATTACACCTAAGTTCAATATATAATTTATTTGAACCCTCAAATTATCTAAAAATTATAAAAAGACCCTTACATCTAACTTTTGAATTTCTTATTTTTTCCTTAACATTTCATACTTTTACAATCAAAATCAGACCCTCTCAAACATTGAATAATTATACCTATGCCTCTAAGATAAATTATTTTAAGCTCTTTTTTTTTTTATAAACTATACATAAGCCCTTAAAATTATATATAATCATTCTATTTAGAAATATAATAATAATTTCTTCTTTTTTTGAATGGTTGTAATAAAATACAAAATTATTAAATATCCGCGCGCACATAGGGTTCGTGGACACCCTACTGTAGTATAACATGGATGCTAGGTTTATTTAAGCCATGCCACTGGTCATTGTGTTGGGATCATTGAGATCATATCTTGAGAAACATTTGTTGAATCACGTTGAAACTTGTACCCAAATATTTCTTAAATTAATCCTCATGTAACTTCAAAATATCAACTCAATTGGAACAAAAAAAAAAAACAGTTCACGTAGCAACAAAGTCACATTTGCCACGTATCTTGAGATCTTGTCAAATCGAGCTAGAATGATGAACTTGCTATGCACAAAATTCCTCAAAGTTTCAACTTAAACAGATTAGCGAAAATCATATTCATCTGCAAGTTAGTACTAGGAGTGCATAAAAAACCAAGAGCCTTGCTAGGGAGCGAGGGAGAGCCTCCCTCCGCATCCTCCTCGAGATACACATCACCGCCCATTTCGAGGAAGATGGTGAAGGGAGGCCCTCCCTCGCTCCATAGAATTACACAAAAACCAAACTATCCTATCTGCATAGTGCCCTCACCTAAAAAACACGTGGACATTTCTTGAATATTCCATTGCTGCCTGTCTCATATTAGGGTAAAGGGAAAGTGATTTTTCCTTGGCCCAAATTCTAGAGAGCCAGGTTAGGTGCGCCAGCCCGGCTCTCTATCCTCCATCATCCTGGAGATGATCATTATTTCCCATCTCTAGAATGATGGAGGGTAGAGAGCGGGCTTGGCGCTGGCCTGGCTCCCTAGACTTGTTTTCCCGGAATAAAAATGTATCTACACAAACTTACTTTTTCAATAACTCGGATCTTCTTCACCATAGTGCGTTCTCACTCCCATAGGATATCCAGTTCAAGGAGCTTACCTGAAAAACTTAAAAGACCTCTGTCAATCATGCTGCATGTAAAATCTCTTGATGCTGCTGAAGTTGATAGGCATACTCCAAATTAAATCACAAAGTGTAGCAGGCTCCAAGAAAAGTTCAAGTATCCCGGTAAACCAAAGTGTCCCCTGGGTAGACCAGTTTTACCGTGAACTAAATACTGTTTCAATTGGGACACCTGGATTCTTGACCCAAAGAACGCCTATGGTTCAGCCACTTGGACCACAATGATAGCAGTTACATTCACCATCATTGTTCATTTGATGCTTGAGGCTCCTTAGGTACCTAATCATTTGGGATGAGCAAGGTGAGCTTCAGCCAACATCTAAACCTGTCAATATCTCAAGGTTTGTAGGGCATTCAAAAGTGGACTGCCACACTTTCCGGATGGCTCTTCAACACTTTTGCATAATGAAGAGATCTGCAGAAAATGGGTACTAGCCAAGTTTTGAGCTTTACTCTCAGGCTGAATTTAATAATAATAATAACAAAAAAAGATCCATATGAAAATATTAAAAATTGTGAATAGTTACAAGCCATCTTTGACATCATTCAATACTTCCCTTCTGCCCTTTCTAAAATTTATAGTATAAAACACTAATTTTTACTGCCAAGATAAAATAAATATGTTATGACAAACTTATAAATGCAGCAAAAATGGTGCACAAAGGCCATCAACCACATATCAAGAAGTATGAACAGACTCAGAAATGTAAGCTGATACCAGAATGCAATGCAAACAACAGAAAGTGGGCATCAAAATTGGACACTTCAAGTTCTTGAATTGCAGATTGACTCAACAAGCGAATATAGTGGAGCAATGGCACTATATAATTATTATTTTTATTATTAATACTGCATCATTGCCCTTCTAGATGAACCTTCAACACCAATCAAGAAAATCCTAAAACAGTTTTAACCAAAATAAATAAATAAATAAATAAATAAAATCCTTAAACATGCACAACTGCTCAACAGCCTGCAGAAAGGGAATCAGTTCTCTGGAAACACTATAAACTTTTGAGAAAAATGAATATGTAGCAGTATGTATTTCACAAACTCAGCCATGTGGTGGATCCAATATCTACAAACCTGATTAATGCCAAAAAGAAAAGAGACAAAAACTCCCTTGGTCAGTTTGAGCAATTCGAATCAGTCTTAATCACCCGTGTGTTGTATGATCCACACAATCCACATTTATGGTATAACCAGTGAAAGTGCGTAGTTCCTTTTTTGTCACAGTCATTGCACAATATGTCCTGTATTGTGAAATTCCAATTATAGTATCATTATGAAAATCAAAAAACATGAAAGGGAACTACAATCAGATGAGAAGTGGCATACCTGACAACGATCCCTGTATTCCTCTGGAAGCTCTTCTGTTGCCAACAATGCGTCCAACATACCAAAGTACACCTGAATTATTACACTTCTTTAGACAACAGCCCTAACAAAGAGAAACAAAAAATTTCATTCCCCCTTGTTTCTTCCTTTTTTTTTTTGCAAACATCACATACAAAGTATGTATGTTCGGCACGGAGGTGGTGCGATGTGGTATAGTTTAAAGTGATCAATTGTAATTTACTGAAACTTAATAATTTTATTTAAGAACAATAATGTATGGATCCTACTATCCTACTTGATGATTGATGAGGTTAGATTCATTAAGATATTACATTTATTGTTTTCTAATCATTTCATGCATGATGTAATCGCTGCGTCAAAAATGCCTATACGAAAAGTCTACTAATATTTTTGCAGTCAAACTTGCCATAGTCAACCTCCCCAAAGTAAGTATAGATAGATAAATGACTACTAAAGTAGGATATAAGTTTTATTAATATTAAACATCTCCCTCATTGAGAAAATACATGTTTTGATTGGTTTTTTTCGGATTGATTTTAGAATAGAGAATTTTCACAGCAACTTAATTGCTGACCCAAGTGGGCTTTGGCTTCTTGGGTACATTCTTTTGAAAATATAGCCGATTAACTCTGTCAGAACTAGTAGATTTCGGGCGAGATTAGAGGAGTTCATTTTGTGAGGAGCGGACCTTGTTGAGGAATTGCGCCTCGAGAGTTTTTTTCATTTTTGTAGGTGATTGTTTTATTCTACTGTAATAGAACGAATAGCAATTTGTTTCGTGAGGGTGGGAGAATTATGTTCTTGGTTGGTTAAATTTTGATAGAATTGGATGTACAAGAATTCGACATTGGTTTCTTTACTTTTGGTGTAAACTGTGCAACTAATTATTTCTTGTAGATGCCAACTGTAAATTTTGATATTGATGGGTTTCATGACCCGAATTTCGGAAAATTGATTATCCTACGTCGATATAGGATTTCAGTTTCTCTCAAAATTTGGGGCGTGATAGTTCGGTACAACAAATAGAATGAAAACAGTAGATTACTCGAATGCTAGAAATAATCTTAGAAGTTTTACGCATGTAAACATTTTCAATTTGTATGGAGTTTATGCAGAGAAACAGAAGCAAATTTCTTACCGCCATATCTCCCAAAGATTTGCTACATATTGGACAGGTGTAATGACTGCAAGTGTATGCCTATACAAAATGAGAAAATGAACACAACTCAGGCTCACACATCTTCAAAATGGCTTTCGTGAGAAAAAGTAAAAGAAAAAAGACAGATATTCTAGCTGATAGAACATAGGAGTAGCAAAAGAGATGGACCTGAAAACAAGCTGAATGCATAAAATGGCCGCAAGGAAGAGCTCTGACTGCTGCACTTGATGTGAATAAAAAATCACAGCAGATGGGGCAGTTTGTTTCTAGACCCTTTTCCCGGCACTTGTGGTCAACCAACTTCATTGCCAGGCAACAATTGCAATTCATGCAATGAAAGAAGTCGATACCAAGTCCCCTTCCAACACGGCACAAATTGCAAGATGGGCAATGGTAGACAGTCCTGAAAGTCAAATAGTGGAGGTGAGGAGCTCAACTTCCCTTCAACAGCAGTCTCCACAAAAGAGATATATGTTACAAGAAACTGTACTGAATACATAGAAAAGAATGCAACTGGAAGTGAATAAACTTTGGTATGAACTTGAGAAAGACCAACCACCATATTCACACATGATATTTATATCAGATATTGGGCTATAAGGGCCCAATTTCAGGTTTGAATGCCCATTTAGGATCCCCTATCCCTAAGTTTCATTTACTTAAAAATGACCCTAGTAAATAAAAATTATTGTCTCGAGATCCACGCTAAGTGAGATAAAAGAATTTCTCTATTAATATCACGAAACGAGCGAGGGCCAACCATGAGCGCGACACAGGCCGGCTGCTGGAAGCCAGTGCCTATTATCCAAGATCACCCACCCATAACACTCACAAAGACAAATTATCAAAATATTTAATGGTGGGGACATAAACACGTATCTCGATGAACATTGTTAAAATGGTCTAAAACTTCGACGTGTTGTTTCTAGTGTTAATCTATAGTTTTCTTGAAAATTTCAGCTCAAACAAATTAAAAATTAATTTTTTAAATTTAATAGGGTCCTTAATTTACAATAAAGACTAAGAGGGTCCTCCTACGCCAGTGAAAACCATTTTTTATCCCAAAACTCCCAATGCCCCTACTTATATTAAAGCTACCGCATGGAATGGAAAATTTTACTTGGGGAAAAAAATTTGCAGTGCAATTATGTTAAAAGATCTACCACAAGGACAAAGGTAGTCTCACGGTTTGGAGTAACCAAGTAGTGCAATTATGTTAAAAGATCTACCACAAGGACAAAGGTAGTCTCACAGTTTGGAGTAACCAAGTGAAGCACACATCTCATTCTACTTTAGCCAAGTCATCCTAAATACAGAAACGTGTGCTACACTCAATCACACAAACCGTGAGTACCTTTTAATGCACCAAAATTATTTTAGTTATCGGGAATGGGCTTTGATGATGATGATCTTCAAGTGCAGGGTGCAGGACTTGTTTGCTCTGATGCAAGTTTCAGATGCTACTAAAGGCCACTAAAACAAACCTCTTTAGATGTTTTCAAGGGAAGCGGCCATATATCTAGAAGAAAATGGTAAAGGGATTGCAACCAACTTAGTTTCTTTGACATCAACCAGCTAGTTAAGCTCTGATTATTCCTAATTTTGTAGTTATAACAATTATTCTACACATTCACGAATACATAAATGCTGGTATGGGCAGGGGAGAAAGGATTTGCAACTCGCTTGCATCATTCATTTTTTGCACAGGATTTGCATAATTTATAAAGAACCTGATACATATTTCCTATTCTGAACATAATGCTCTTCAAACGATGTATAATTTCCAAGACAGATACACCAAGAAATTCTAATGGTAGGTATCATACCTTTCATCATCAAAAAATTTACATATGTTGCAGTAATATTTTGCCATCGAAAATCCATTACAAGATGGGGTGGTGCAATTGGGTCCAACTGCCTGAATCTTCAAGCAGCGCATACACATCATCTCTGATGTCATTTTCCTACAAAATTTTAATAAATGTCAAATATATAATGACGCTCAACCTAAATGGCCTCAAGGTGCAGAAAGATTACCTATCCATTGAATGATCACTGACTTTATCATGACAAAACCTGCAAGTAAACAATTTGTTACAGCACGAAGCAACGAGCTTGCAGTTTCTTTTATAGTGTTCACATCCAAAGACTTGCTTCTCTGGATCCTGAAACGATGGAGAGCACCCAGGTATAGCGTCACTTGTCATTTCTCCACTTCTTGATTGAGGTAACTTCTGCTGAGCAGCTATCCAGCGACTAGCATAACCAGTTTTTTTATTAGAATATGCATGGCTAATAATAAAAAAGAAATAAGCACCTCCATGAGTTCAATAGATGATTAATCACGTCATGTACCTGGTCATGAGATTCTGGATAAGATATGCTTTTCTTCTTGGATCAAGTGTTGAGTCCCTAGACAACTTTCTTATTTCTGATTCCAGTTCACTTTGGTTCATTCGAAAAATATCCTTCCAGCCGGGCTTGAACATCTGATCACTCTGATCCAAGCTTTCTTGAATGCTAGTATCTACAGAAGAAGAAAAGTTTGAATGCATCTACAAACATATGCGATGACTGTCACTAGCATGAAAAAATATCTCAAATTGTTCATTGTAATGCAAGTATAAGTTATATACCAAAAGACAACACCGTCCACATGAGAGTCAAAAGAAAATGAAGTGTTAGACAAACCTTCTTGAGAGGTACAACTCTCTGATGTGGTAATTTGTGAAGAAGCAGGAGACCCTTTCCACCATTCATTAAGCCACTCGCTAAACATTGTGTTTTTAGTTGCCTGCATCCACGTATCCATCATGTTGTTCTGTTCCTCCTGAGTAAGAACAGATGTTACCCATGGTAACATGGACTGGAGCACCTCAGCACCTGTAGTACCAATTATGCGTCCAACAATTTTTTCCTGCTCCTCCACAGAAAAATGTCTATCAAACAACGGCCACAGCTCAAGTTCTTCTCTAAAAACATGATGGTCAAGAGTGACTCTAATAGATTTGCACATGCCCTGAAGTTTTGTAGCAAGCTCATTGTACTTGCGCGTAAAACCATTGCCATTACTTCCAGATGGATCTTTGGACAACTTGGTCTTGGCAGAGCCTTCATGAAGTTGTGAAAGTTCAGAAAGCACGGAAGAGATATCTTCAAATAACTTTTCTTCTTGCTTGTGATCCAAAGTGTACGAATGGCTCACGTTATGAAGAGACTCCTTGGATTCCAAGGCAGGGAAAACAATGTCATCCTCAGCATTGCTGTGAGCTCTATATAAACCCCACAACAGGCGGAATCTTCCACTAAACTGACGAAGGAATGTCTCATCACAACCAATAAGCTTTCCAGATTCGACATCTAGATACTCCAAGTCCTTGCAGATAGCTTTATGAAATTTGAAGATGTTGTCAATTGGACGAGGTGTGCTACCTATATCAGAAGAGCTGGAGTCTGTTTCCCAGATAAAAAGACTGGAATTTAAAGAGGGAGCAGAGGGGTTAAAAGACAAAGAGCGCGATGTTTTCACTGCAGTAAGTGAACTTATACCCAGGTTGCCATTGTTCACTCCCAAGCCAGGGACACAACAACCCTGATTACTACAAGATGGTTTCCTAATATTTCCAGATTCTGGCAAATCACGAGCATGATTATTTTCACAGGATCCAGAGAAGTTTCCTCGTTTAACTGGCCTTTTATCATCCCTAACAATTAGTAGTAGTGGATTTTCTTTAGCAGTGAGTGAAGAGGAACACGCACAGCTTGACAGGCTAAAACTGTCTTCAATTTCTGTCAACTTTTTAACAGGACAGCAACCAATTGCACTTGAAGATAAGCACACTTCCTGCGAACGACCCTTACATGCCCACCCAGAAAAGAGAGTGACCAAAGCAGTATCAGATGCTGGAGCTGCAGTACATAACCAAATGTTTAGTATACGTAATTTTAACGTAGCTGGCATACGAAATGACTTCAAAAAAAATATAGGAAGTGAATAGAGAACCTGCAAAGTGCATATTCTGAAGAAAGGACCTTGCTTCCTCTTCACTCAGTAATCCTACCAGCCATGGCAAGACAAGCTCCACCAGCTTCAAGGGCATCACACACAAACTTTGATAGAGAAGTTCCCGTTGGCGCTGGGGGCTGAAATGCTTCCGGGCAAGTGGAAGGACCTAAAATCCAAGTATTTTGTGAAGACATTTAGGAACCAAACATAAAATTATCTTGGAGTGTTTTTAGAATTTAGACCCTATGACAAGCACTGGTGTCAGAGGGGTTTGTTTTTATGATAAGTGAGGGACCAACCCTGACATACGATGCATATGCTAATTTTAAATCAAGATGGAAAAGAGACAAATTAGAGATCACGGATTTTAAAACTGAAGATAAAAAAAGGTGAGGAAAAGAGATGTTAGTGGAGACCACATGCCATCCACAAATGCGATGGCGTGGGGAAGAAGATGATCATTAAAGACTTTCTAAAGGATCATTAAAGATTTTTCTATCATTTTAGTTGGGCCCATTAGGGATATTCATGGATTTTTTTAGAATAAAACTCAGTCCTAGTTATTCGTGTGATTTTGCATCACGTGTGTGACAATAGGTAGAAACGTTGCACATTACTGCATGATAGATTAGTTTCATCATTGCACAGAAAGGTATTGATCTTAGGTCTAAAGTCATCATTGGACATAATTCAGGGTAACTCAAGAGAGACTATCATAGGTCAACATTCTAGATATCTTTATTTATCATGCACAAAAAATTAAAATAACTACCTGAACTTCCTCATTATGAAAGTGTTTTTGTATAGTGTCCATTATTTGATCAGCGTGTGAACATAGCTTTGTGTAAAATTCTGCTGATGAAGAATTAGCCCCTGCACTTTGAATACTTTCTATCAAGCATCGGAACTTGTTGAATTGGCTTTCTTCCTCAGCATGCTCCTGAACAAAAGAAAGTTCTCCATCTACTGCGGGGAATATAACCTTATCTTCAGCAATACTGCATCAAGGGGTAAACAGCTCATTTGACCAGTGCAGAAATCAATTGAACATACTGAAAATTTCCAGACCTCACTTGCCATGTTCTTGAGAACTAGAGCACTTATCCAAATGTAAGGAAATGGCTCCAAAGAAGATTCTGTCCCTTTCATTTTACTAAATCTAGTTGAGCACATTCACAAATTATCCCATCTTCATTCCTACTCAGGTGACATTAATCATGAATTCCTGAAGAGCTCTCTCAGCAATTTTTCTAATGGAATTCAATTTATCTGAATTTTACATTTTTCCTTTCTGAATTTCATCTACTATAGTTTACTTTAAAATATAAGAGGAACAATAAGTTCTTCCTAGTTGTGCATATGCAACCGAGACCCAGGAGTTTCCATGAGTTGGACTTTGAACTATCATACGTAAGCTCATGCAGTCATATGGACTTCTAAAATAGCAGATCAATATAAATGAAATACCTGTGGAAGATGCAGACCTCTGCAATGAATTGTAGCCTCTCATTAAAAGCTGATAGATCAGAGAAATCTCCAAAACGTTGAATTTTCCTGGCCTCATCATTTATATCGCTCAACTCTCTTTTAATGGCATTGTGCCAGTGTAATATTTCATTTATTGGATATTGCCCAGTTGAACCAGTAACATCATGATCAGACTCCAAACATTTCCTTTTCGCAATCTTGGAAGAACCACATGCGCACTGTATTTTCCCACTTTGTTTACTTGATGTGCTACACCCAGAATCATTACAACACTGTACTAGATAATCGTCTTTGCAACGTTTATGCGTGCTGGATAAACTTTTTCCTTCCATCCACGTAAAGATAACCTTCATATAATGCAATCAGCATTTAACTAACAACTTATACTTGCATTGAGGCACATATCAAATGAAACTTACCTGTTGAAGAAGTTTTTCGTCTGGGACTATCTTGCATAAGCATTTTAGCATATCCTGGTGCTCATCAGGTGAAATAGAAGAAGAAAGCCACGGCAGGAACTCTGCCATCATATTTACAGGAATGCTGCACAAGAATTGCCAAACCAAGGATGCCTGCTCTTCGAACGAGAACTTCTCAATAAGCAAGGGGAAAACCTGGAAATTTTAAAAGATGAGCTGATATCTCTGAAACGAATATGCATGCACATAAGAACAACTAAGGTGAATACAGAAATAGTCATTATTACATTCTCCATAATTTTCGCCAAAATAATATATCAACATTTCCACATCTCAGCTGAAAACCTCATTCTCTGGATCAAGATACAAGACATTAATACCAAGTAACCAAAACATCGCTGCCCCTCCTAAGGAGCGCGAATATGGCTACTTCATACACTATTTGACAGTCTGAGTCCGCAAAGTATACCCCATGATAAGATTATCAAACCTTTCACATATCTTTAAAAGATCCTAATTCTTCATACATACGTCCCTGACTCCCTCGCAAGTCTTTTTGTGGTCATAAGTATTTGTTGATTGTATTAGAGGGTAGTTACTCTTGTCATGTATTTGGTAGTTACTTAGTAGTTATCAATGTCCTTAACTTGTGTGATTCTCCTTGATAAAAGGAAGAGGTTAGGGAAGTTAGGGTTGTAATCCTCTATTTATACCTCTCTAATTCTTGCTGAAATAATAAGAAAAACAGTTCTTCTTCTCCTACTTTTCTTACATGGTATCAGAGCCAATAACCCACAGGTTAATACAATTCACAGGATCTAGATGGATTATCGGCAGGCCATGACTGGCCAAAAGAAGAACCCTCCGACAGTAGGCAACACTTCAAATGTGACTGGAGGAGGTAGTACCGGAGGAGGCACCACCGCAGAAACACCAGACCATGAAAGAACCTTTGCCCATGGCAGTAACAGTGACAGTCATTCGTTTTGTCTGACAAGTCACAAACTTAATGGTCAGAACTATTTGGAGTGGGCCCAATGCACAAAGTTGGCTATTGATGGCAGAGGCAAGCTTGGCCTAGTGACCGGTGAGACAAGGAAGCCGCCAGAAGGAGATCCGAAAATGGCAGCCTGGAGGTCAGAAAACTCTCTTGTCACAGCATGGCTTATCAATTCTATGGAACCAACTATTGCAAAACCACATATGTTTCTACCTACAGCCAAGGATGTGTGGGAAGCAGTACGTGAAATGTATTCTGATGTTGAAAACTCTTCTCAGATTTTTGAATTAAAATCAAAGTTGTGGACGTCCAAACAAGGAGATCGGGATGTTACTACCTATTACAATGAGATTGTGACTTTGTGGCAAGAACTGGATCTTTGCTATGAGGATGATTGGGCTTGTACCACTGATAGTGTTCGACACAAAAAAAGAGAAGAAAATGATAGAGTTTATGTCTTCCTCAAAGGACTGAATCAAGATTTGGATGATGTCCGAGGCAGAATTGTGGGAAGTAAGCCGCTGCCCTCTATACGAGAAGTCTTCTCCGAAGTGCGTAGAGAAGAAACAAGGAGGAAAGTGATGTTTGGGAAACAAGAACCTATTGTTGATGGTTCGGCACTTGTTTCTAGGGGGACAGATGCTGAAGGAGAAAGAAGAAACTCCAAGTCAAGGCCTTGGTGCGATCATTGCAAACGTCCTTGGCACACTCGAGATACATGTTGGAAGCTCCATGGAAAGCCACCTAATTGGAAAAAGAAGAATACAGGAGAGACTCTTAATTCTCAAGCGCATCTCACTGAATCAGGACACGAATCTACTGCTGGACAGCAGCCATTCACAAAGGAACAAATAGAGCAAATCTGTAAAATTCTTCAATCACAAAACCACAATAATCCTTCTTGTTCTTTAGCAAATAAAGGTAATCACCTAGTATCCTCGTGTCTTAGTGTTGAGTCTAGTACGTCTTGGATAATTGATTCTGGGGCAACTGATCATATGACTGGGTCTTCCGAATTGTTTTCTTCATATAATCCATGTGCAGGAAATCAACGGGTAAAGATAGCTGATGGATCTTTCTCGGTTGTAGCCGGGAAAGGTTCAGTTGTTGTTTCCCCTAACTTTGTACTTCATAATGTTCTTCATGTCCCTAAGTTATCATGTAATCTATTGTCAATCAGTAAGTTAACTCTTGATCAGAATTGCCTAGCCAAGTTTTCAATGTCTGATTGTCAATTTCAGGATTTGACTACGGGGAAGATGATTGGCAATGCTAGGCAAGTTGAAGGTCTCTATTTTTTCAAAGATGGGTATAACTCAAATAGGCAATCCCAGAAGACTTGTCTCAATTCTATTTCGATTCTTCATGAGAATGAACTTATGTTATGGCATTTTAGATTAGGACATCCCAGTTTTCATTATTTGAGACATTTGTTTCCAAAACTCTTCATTAATAAAAATCCATCCTTGTTTAAGTGTGAAATATGTGAACTTGCAAAACATCGTCGAATTTCTTTCTCTGTTCAGCCTTATAAACCCACAACACCATTCACTATGATTCATAGCGACGTTTGGGGACCGTCACAAATTAAAACCAACCTTGGAAAAAAATGGTTTATAACCTTTATTGATGACCACACAAGGATTTCTTGGGTATTTTTACTCAATGAAAAATCTGAGGCTGCCAATGTGTTTCAAAAAAAATTTCAAATGATTCAAACACAATTTCACACTCAGATACAGATTTTTAGAAGTGATAATGGCACAGAATATTTTAACAAGATACTAGGGAATTTTTTTGTTGAAAAAGGTATTGTTCACCAAAGTTCTTGTGTTAACTCCCCACAACAAAATGGAGTAGCAGAAAGAAAAAATAAACATCTCTTGGAAGTTGCTAGGTCGTTAATGTTTTCCACCAAAGTTCCAAAATATTTGTGGGGAGAGGCTATTCTTACAGCTGTATATTTGATTAATAGGATGCCTTCCAAAGTCTTACAATTTCAAACCCCTTTAAATTGTTTTAAGAAAAGTTTTCCGTTCTCTAGGCTCTCTAATGATCTTCCTCTCAAGGTATTTGGATGTGTTGCATTTGTTCATATTCATGATTATCATAGAGGAAAACTAGATCCTAGAGCTAGAAAATGTGTCTTTGTTGGTTATTCTTATAATCAAAAGGGCTACAAATGCTTTGATCCTTTATCCAAGAAATATTTTGTTTCCATGGATGTCACTTTCTTTGAACATCAACCTTTTTTTTCTTCTCCTCATCTTCAGGGGGAGACTCCAAGTGAAGATTCATATGATTGGTTGATTAATGATTTTTTGCCTCCATATCTTGTTAAAAACAATAGCCAAAACCATAAGGAATCTGACGCTATGAACAACACTAGGGAAGATATGGATGTCATTCATAATAATATCTCAAACAATGAAAATAGGGATCAAATATCTGTGCCATTACAGGATGAAACTCAAAAAGAAGAAGAAATGTGTGCAAGGCAAGATGGCATGCGCTATAAAGGGAAAGTCTATGTCAGGAAATACCCAGAACAAGGAAAAGGAACCAACAACTTGGAGCATGGTCAAGAATCTGAACCAAAGACAAATCAGGAAGATGTAGACCAGTCAGGTAACTCTCAGTTCAATTATAGTCCTATTGTTCCTAATCCCACGTTAGAGTTAGATAAGACTCTAGAAATGCCAATCGCTTTTAGGAAAGGTACTAGAACTTGTACTCAACATCCTTTGCATAATTTTTTATCCTATCAGAGTCTGTCTCCATCATTCCAAGCATTTACCTCTAAAATATCATGTGTGGTTATTCCAAAGAATATACAGGAAGCTCTAGAAGTTCCTGAATGGAAGGAGGCAGTCCTTGAAGAAATGAGAGCTCTGGAAAAGAATAAAACTTGGGAAATGGTTAGTCCTAAAAAAGGAAAGACTCCTGTGGGATGCAAGTGGGTATTTACAGTAAAATACAACTCAGATGGCTCTCTTGAAAGATACAAAGCTAGGCTGGTTGCCAAAGGTTTTACACAAACCTATGGTATTGATTACTCCGAGACATTCTCTCCAGTTGCTAAGTTGAATACTGTGAGGGTATTACTATCACTTGCAGTGAATTTGGATTGGCCATTACATCAATTGGACGTTAAAAATGCCTTCTTAAATGGTGATTTGGAAGAAGAAGTGTACATGGAAGCTCCTCCTGGATTCGGTGACAAATTTGGCAAGAATATTTGTAGGCTAAAGAAATCTTTATATGGGCTCAAGCAATCGCCGAGAGCCTGGTTTGACAGATTTACAAGCTTCATCAAAACTCAAGGGTTCTCACAAGGACAGGGAGACCATACATTGTTCATGAAGACTTCAACTGAAGGAAAGATTGTGATACTAATTGTTTATGTAGATGATTTTATCCTCACTGGTGATGATGATGAGGAAATAGTTAAAATGAAGAAGAGTCTATCATCTGAGTTCGAAATTAAAGATCTTGGACAACTTAGATATTTTCTTGGGATGGAAATTGCCAGGTCAAAGAACGGCATCGCAGTGTCTCAACAGAAATACATCATAGACCTCTTAAAAGAAACAGGAATGACTGGGTGCAAGCCATCAGACACTCCTATAGAATTTAACTCCAAGCTAGGAAGAGCAAAGGAAGAAGTTCCTGTTGACAGAGGTCTGTATCAAAGATTGGTAGGGAAATTGATTTATCTATCTCATACTCGACCAGATATTTCATTCGCTGTGAGTATGGTAAGTCAGTTCATGCATGCTCCTTATGAAGAACACATGGAAGCAGTTTACAGAATTTTGAGATACTTAAAGGGGACCCAGGGAAAGGCTTATTCTTCAAGAAGAGTGATCAACATAGTATTGTTATATACACTGATGCAGATTGGGCCGGATCAAGCACTGATAGAAGATCCACCTCTGGTTATTGTACCTTCCTATGGGGAAATTTGGTAACTTGGAAAAGTAAAAAACAAAGTGTGGTAGCTAGAAGCAGTGCAGAAGCAGAATACCGGGCAATGGCTAATGGAGTGTGTGAAATAATCTGGTTAAAACGGATTTTAGAAGAACTTGGCAGATCTGTGAAACTTCCCTTAAAACTATTTTGTGATAATAAAGCCGCAATTAGCATTGCAAATAATCCCGTCCAACACGACCGAACAAAACATGTAGAGGTCGACAGACACTTCATAAAAGAGAAGCTCGAAAGTGGAGTGATATGCATACCATTCGTACCATCTACTCAACAGGTCGCAGATGTCTTCACAAAAGGGTTACTAAGGAATAATTTTGATTTCTTTGTAAGCAAGTTGGGCATGATTAATATCTATGCACCAACTTGAGGGGGAGTGTTGATTGTATTAGAGGGTAGTTACTCTTGTCATGTATTTGGTAGTTACTTAGTAGTTATCAATGTCCTTAACTTGTGTGATTCTCCTTGATAAAAGGAAGAGGTTAGGGAAGTTAGGGTTGTAATCCTCTATTTATACCTCTCTAATTCTTGCTGAAATAATAAGAAAAACAGTTCTTCTTCTCCTACTTTTCTTACAGTATTACACAAATATAAGCATGAGAAAATGTGACCAACAAAATGAAGTTCACAACAGAAAAAAATAGAATATAGGCTTCAAGGGTTCAAACCCCTTTATTTCATACCAAATAAGCTACATATGGTTACTTGTAAACTTGCACACAAACCACAAAACCTTGCACAAAAGTCCATATTTTTTAGGTTTTACAAGTCTTTTTTTAGTATTGAAGTATTGACTACCATAGCCTATGGTAGTCAGTAAAAAAACTAAGTTTCTTCCTATAGCGTTTTGCCTGACCTTCATCCTAAGGTAGTCAGTGGCCTTTTTTTTTGCAGTTAAAATGCTAACCAACATACCAATCCTTGTTGTCAGTCAAAAAACATGTAACATGTCATGTTTTGATGCATATTCTCGAGAACATGTCACGAGTGTCTATTGAATAAAGCCGAAACTTTATCACAATATTCCTGATGTTAATTTGTGCATTACCCAAAAAGTACAGCTTAAGTGCAGCAATGAAAAACATAGTTCATATGCAACCTGGTCACATTTTAACCTTATCACCAGCAGCACATGTCAAATGGATTTGGAACTTTAATACATTTTTCATGATGTTAATATGCACAATTCCTCAAATTTTTAGCTCAAACAGATTAACGAAAAGCATAGTTCATGTGCAAGGTTGTCCTTGAAGTGCACAAAATACCAAAAGTAGCGTAGGTATTAGAAACTAGTTGTATTCCCTTGAAACTAAACACTCCACAAAAATAAATGGGTGTCCTGGGTTTTTTTTTACTTCTTTAATCGACATGTCCGAAACACCATACTCATGTCGTTAAATAGCTCCAAATGAAGATGTTAATGAAGCTTTGCTTTCTACAAAACAAACCCTTGAATTTCAAAGGACTTGGCCCTATCTAAGTCCATTGGAATCCCATGGTTTTTTAGAGTTTCAGTAGCAATTCTTCTGTCAACCACTACTTTCAATAGCTTGTTGTGAGAGTGCTTTTCCACCTGAGATGCATTACCAACAGCACTCCTTCACCCGCCACAGAAAATCTTGTCTCAGACTGCTCACTGTCTAAAGAGCTAAATAGGCGCCCTTGATGAAGTACATTTCTGAATATGCTCTTTTACGAAAGTATGCCACTTCTTCAATCATGAGATGAAAGATATATTTTTCCCCTTTCCCCCAAGAGAATGGAATGAAGATGCTTCGATGGACTTACAGACTCTTGACTAACATTAAGTCGTTAAGGCCCTCATCCGTTTTTAATGTGGCTGGAGTATACTAAAAGAGAGCCTATCCCCTCCTACAGTCTCCTCCACTTGGAGGTCTTTTGACAGAAAGCTTTGTGTTCAGATAGAATGAGTTTTATGGAACAAAGTGTTAAACCTCACATTGACAACGGTATTCTTGGCAACCAGAGTTTAAATCAGTAACAGATCAAGGAAGGTGTCACTGGACTATAAGGATGAAAGAAGTTCTAATGTATACAGAAGTTTTAAATGTATGAGCATTTAGGAACTTCATTTATATTGATTGAAAACATCTAGATTAAAAGGGGTCCTATAAATAACTATCGTTAGAGCACAACAATAAGGAATTATTTATCAAATTATTTTTTTTTCAAAAAAAAAAAAAGCTAATACCTGCTCCTCTTCCTTGAACATGTGCTGGCTAACTGATGTTTGAAGAGCTCCAGTACAAGATGCTAACTCTCTCCGAAAGCTTTCATTGTTTTGCATATTTGAATTCAGCAGCCCAAACAATTGATCAAAGAGATCACTTTCTCCCTGGTGCTCAAGTGAATATGTCCGTGCTACATTTTTTACGCGTATATCAAGAGCTGGAAAAATGACCTGCGATGCCCACATATAAGAGTCAAAAGAGATATGGAGTCCGAAGGGGAACGGGGTTTTCTTCGGGTCTCGAGAGATGGAATTTCAAAAAGGAGAAACTTGTCACATCCCAAGGAGGCAAGGACCAAAGCATATACTTCACTATACCAAGTCGTGTCTATCTTTATACTGTTACAACATCTTTATAATCTTACAAGGGGGACATACAAGTAGATAATTTTTTTTGGCTTATTCATTAGCAGCTCGAAGAAAAAAATTTAAGGAGTTCAGCAAGAACAAAACACAGTAAACCTTTTTTTGTATAAACTTTTTCCAACCAATGTATAACCCTGCTTCTTTAAATTGTTCATAACAAATTTAAGTTGGGAACATGAGAATAAACAAGGCTGGCATGAGAGGTTGCCATAACCTCGAAGACGCAAAAAGAAATGAAAATGAATCAACAACAGCAATAGAAGACACATCCACTTCCTCAGAGAAGGCCTCAGCCCATTTGAACAAGGTTACAAATCATACCACTTTTACAGCATGCTGAGCTGAAGTCGAATGCCACAAATCCCAATGATGAACACAGATGAACTCCAAACTCATCACTTTTCCTTCGACATGGGTCATTTCATTCATTCCACACTCCCACATTAAATAGCTTTTGTTTAATCACATGAACATGAAATTCCACAACAAAGAAGAACAACAATATCCTTAAAGTCACCCAATAAGCACATCAACCAATGATATCAAACCAACGAAGTAAGATCACAATGGAGAAAAAGATTAGTTCATAGATTCAACCTCCCCATTACATACCCCATACCCGAGAATTAAGTGGTGGACCTTACAAAATTTTAGAAAGAAGATTTTGGATGGTCAATCAGTTTCAGAGGGTTGGGAGAATCTAGAACCAAAAGATATAACTAATAGCGCAGATTTTTTTGAGCATTTGGCAAACCGAATAAAAAGATGTGCGAAGGAAGAGTTAGGAAAGGCCAAAAGAGAAGGTGTATATGATAAGGAGACATGGTGGTGGAACGCTGATGTGCAACAAGCCATTATGGAAAAGAAAAGATGCTTTAAAGAGTGGCAAAAAGATAGATACCAAGAGTCGTATGAGATCTACAAGCAAGCTAAGAAGTTGAGTAGTAAAGCAGTAGGGGAAGTTAAAAAAAGAACATATGATGATTTGTATAATAGGGCTAGGTACAAAGGAATGGGAGAATGACATTTTCAAGATAGCTAAAGCTAGAGAACGAAAAACTAGGGACTTAAGAGTCGTGTTAAGTGTGTTAAGCACAAGAATGCACGGACACGATACAACGACTCGGCAATTTTCAAAAAATTAGGACCCGGCGAAACGGTCAAACTTACTTTTTATTAATTTTTATTTTTTTATAACTCATATGAACATAAACAACAACCTACAGCTTATAATTGTTTAAAATTTTTACTTTTGAAGCTGAAAGATGAAAGTTTAACAAGAGAAATAGAAAAATTTACAAAGATGTTCGGATAGTCAAAATTTACTGGGGAGTGTATCTAATTTACAAATTGTTTGAAAATAATGTGTAATTGTGTATCTAAGAGCAAATTAACCATCAGAAACAGATAAATCAAATTACAGATAAATTATATAACAAAATTCTTTTTTTTTTGTGTATTGTATCTAATTTAGAGCGAGAGAAGAAACGACCTTAATGACACCTGATGTACCATCAAATGAAAATGTCAGTCAAGAACCCTCAAATTGAGTACGACGTGAAGTGCTCTAATTGAAGCACCCCTTCTCCCCAACTGAAGGAATCGAAGAATTGGCGATTGCAATTGAGTGCAGTAGAACTGGTGTTTCTTCGAGAACTACTTCCGAAAACTAGTAGAGAAAAATAGAAAAAAAAAAACCAAGAAAAACAGGAAAAAAAACATTGGCCGTGTTGGAGCCGAGTCGAGGCCATGTCGGTCTCAGTCAACGTGTCTTGACCGTTGACCACGTGTCAGACGTGAGTCCGTGTCCGACATGTATCCGACTCTCGAAACGGGGGGTTTTCGAAGAGTCCGTGCATCCTTGGTTAAGCATGAGGATGGAAGAGTTTTAATGCAGGATAAAGTTATTTTAGATAGATGGACGGATTACTTTTGAAACCTACTCAATGGAACACATGTAAGGGAGTTAAACTTGGCAAGGTATCTTTCACAGGTAGGGAGACATCGCGTATTTCATCGCAGAGTTAGTGTTATAGAAGTGAGAGAAGTTTTAAAAAGAATGAAGACATGGAAGGCAATTAAACCGGATGATATACCAATTGAAACATGAAAATGTTTGGGAGAAGTTGGGATTCAATGGCTAACTAGGGTCTTTAATAGGATTTTGGAATGCTAGATTCTTAGAGGCACAGCATTGTGGTACCAATTTATAAGAACAAGGGTATATTCAGAATTGCTTGAACTATGGAGGGATAAAGCTTATGAGTCATGATGAAACTTTTGGAGAGGGTTATAGAACGAAGACTTAGGAATTTAACCATTGTTTCAAAGAATCAATTTGGATTTATGCCAGGTAGGTCTACCACGGAGGTCATCTTCTTGCTTAGGCAAATTATAAAAAAAAATATATATATCGAGAATAACGTAAGAGTTTGCATATGATTTTTATTGATCTGGAGAAAGCTTACGATAGGGTCCCAAGAGAGTTAATTTGCTAGGTGCTTGGAAGGAAGAAAGCGTCTCAATGTTATAACGATATCAATAAGGATATGTATGAAAAGGTTGTAACAAGTGTTTGCTCAATGGGTGGGATGTCCAGTGAATTCCCAGAATCAGTAGGACTACATCAATGGTCGGCTTTAAGTCCATACCTTTTTGTTTTGGCCATGGATGAATTGACGAGACATCTCCAAGAAAATATACCTTGGTGCATGTTATTTGTAGAAATATTTTCTTAATTGATGAAACTAATGATGGTTTAGGTCGGAAATAGATAGGTTGTGTGAAACTTTAGAGAGAGGGTTTTAGAATTAGTCGTTCGAAGACAGAGTATCTAGTGTGCAACTTTGGTTGTAAATCATGGGAGGAGTAATGCAATTGAGATTGAAGGCGTGGCAATCCCAGACTGTGAGGCTTTTTCGATATTTCGAATCTATAATTCAAAAGAATGGAGTTATTGGAGAAGATGTAGACCATAGGATTAAAGATGGTTGGTTGAAATGGAGAATGACGTCAGGAGTATTATGCAATAGAAGGATGCCTGCAAGGCTAAAAGGGAAATGTTATAAGACAATTGTCCAACCAGCCATGCTATACGGTTCAGAATGTTGGGTTACTACGGGACAACATACTCATAGGATGAGAGTAGAAGAAATGTATATTAAGGTGAAAACCTTTAAGGATAAAATTGAAAATGAAAGAATTAGGAGATACTTAGGTGTAGTGCCCATAGAGGACAAAATTAGATAAGGGCATTTAACATGGTTTGGTCACGTGCGGAAGAGACTAAACACGGTGCCAATTGAAAAATGTCCAGATTGGCAAGTTAATGGAGGGTGTAGACGAAGAAAACGATCATTGAAAACTTGGATGAAGGTGGTGAGGAAAGACATCCTTGAGCTTGAATTAAGCGAGGTTATGTAGGAAAGTCGTATTGCTTGGAGAACCAAAATTTGTGCAGTCGACCCCGAAAGTATCGAGATGGGCTTTGACGATGATGATGATGCAAAGAAAACTTTTCTCATTGAAACACACGTTTTCAAACAAAACAATATTGTCTTTGTTCTCAACTTTGTTATATAGTAAACGCAACAGAGAGGATCGAGTATTTTTCATTCATAAACCATTTTGTAGATAAAATAAAGATTGGGCCTAGCAATGGCGGACCCAGGATTTTAGTCAGAGGGCGAAAGGACAAATAATTATTAGCTGATAGTGCGGAGCCAAAAAAAAATATCATACCCGAGCTAGTAACTAATAAAGAAAATACAATTATCAAAAGTACATTGCATATACCAAATTGTATCAGTGGTGGTGGTGGTGATTGAAGAAGAAGAAGAAGGAAGGAGGGGTGGCGGTGGCGGGGATAACAATTTGAAGTAAAATAGTTATTTTTATTACTTTTGGACCATCTTCAATATATTTGATTTTTTTTAATTTGAATTAAAATTCTCGTAACATACAAACTATTGTTTAATTGATGTTTTGAGAGATGTTTTATGATTTGTGTTGGCATGGATAACAATGTAAGTGGTGTTCTTTCATTATTTCCTATGAATAATAACACATTTATAAAAATTCATTGAATTTATAAGAAATCCATAACAAACCTTTATAAAATCTATAAAATACTGATTTAAAATCCATCAAAATCCAGTGAATTTTGTAAAATCATTTGAAACCTTTTAAAATCCACGAGATTTAAAATTCTTCGGAGTCCATTCAAATCCCGAATTGAATTTTCTTTTTCAAGTATCAGATAAATACAAGGAAAATCGATGGAAGTTTTCATTACTCGCTCACCTTATTTCCTGCTTCATAAATCAACACCAAAAACACACTAATAACAAATAGAAATGAATCCCTAGAGATGTCAATCTTCGAAAAGTAACAAGTAGGTAGGTATGTACGTACCTCATCCTCAGCATTGCTGTGATGCTTATAGATTGCTCGGAGAAAGTGATAACGCTCAAACAAGGGCTTAATATCTCCATAAGAGTCAGTGGCAAAAGCGAGAGCTGCTCGGTGCAATCCATCGAGCTCAGAGCGAATAGCCTTGTGGAAGAACAAGAATATTAGAATTGGGGATTTTAGGGCAGAATTCTTCAAACACGGTTTCGATGACGAAGGATCCACTGGATTCACAGCTCCTCCCATTAACGCCGCCACTCCTCCTCCGTCTCTGTGTTGCAGTCCCGTCAATGGCGTCGCCATTTCATCAAACAATCACCACTCGTGATTTTGTTACCAGATTTCGATGAAGAGAAGATTCAACAACCCTACTAGACTTTCCTTTTTTTCCTTTTTGGCAAAACGAAGCGAAGAGAAGCGTTGTTTCTCTCTATTTATCTTTCGTGAGAGATTTTGTGTTTCTATTCAACGAGACGGAACACAAAGGGGGAAGTTGTTTTTGCTTTTTGTAGTTTTTTTTTTTAACTGGACGGACAAATGAAATGAATTGATAAGGGAAGGAGCGAGAGGAGATCTATATAGGTGGAGCCACGTAGCGGAAATGCTACGGTGAAGGGGGAGTTACACGTCAGCATTGGCGGCTTCATGAAAGTGTGAAGATGATCACGTGATCAACTGTTACAGAGCGTGACATGCTCACACAAAACTTGTTGACTCACGTGAGATGGAGAGATCTCCATTGAGGAAGAGCCCGTAAACTTGTGAAAAAAGAACACTCATAAATTGTGTCCAAATTCTGCGTGTTCTTTAATCTTTACTAGTTTTAAGATTGAGAGGGTAAAAAGTGAAAATACATTTTCTTAACAATAAAAATAATATAAAATGATTTCTTCATGTAATTAGAAAACAAAGAAACTTATTGAGCTCCGAGTTTCTTCTACTTAATGTTCTTAAAACCTGGTATATATGTAATGTAGTAGTACGTAGGTAAATTTTATGGCTCCATTGTAGTAGGGGCAGCAGTCCAAAAATTAAAGCAAATTATTCATACATCATTTCCATGAAGATACAGAATATTGCTTTGCAACAATGTTTCTTCGTTAGACTTTATTAAGTTGTTTTCAATAAAGATATGCACTCAACCCTTTTAACAAAAGTAATTATAAAGTAGCATAAAAACCACTATGTTTTTCATCCATTAACCAAGGAGAATCTACTCTTTCAATTTCATAAAATAAAAATAAAATAAAAAATAAAAAATAAAGGCGGGATGATTGAGAGATAAACCTTCGTAATCAAGTAGTCATTACTTTGGAAAATGACTAATTGGAAGGTAGGTTTGAAGTTAAGAGCACGAAGAGAGCACAAGGGGAGGGTGTTTTAGGGTGTGCCATGAAATGGTTGGCATGTGGCAACCCCATGCCCCTCGCAGGTTCTAATCTTAAGACTTGCATTCATGAAATTAGGGGTTTTGGGGACCATTCCTTAATTAATTGGGATCTTGACATGTTGCTAATTTGTCAAAAATATCCTTACACACAATGTCTTTCTCGGCACTTTTTCCAAGTTTGTGTAAAATGAAATTCTAAAAATTGACTTAAGTGCTCTCTCTGGATCACATATATTGGAGTATTATAGTGGAAAACCTTAGCTTATTTTGCCTTAACTAGTCTTATCTATAACTGCAATTCATCAGCTAGCTGATTGTATGTGCATGTCATTTGAATTCTCAAAATTGCCCTTTAAATTTCTTCATCAATTAACTTGCTCCTTATTCAACAAATTTTAACAACGTCCCTTCCACCCCCCATTAACTAAATTACAACAATGTCACTCCTTTAACAAATTACTACACTACCTCTACCAATTTCTAAATTTCCAAACTTACTCCTCCTAATTCAGCAAAATCCCGAAAACGCCCTCCCATCCCCCCCCCCCATTTACTCAATTACGAAAATGCCCCTCCCTCAACAAATTACTCTACTGCCCTTACAAATTCGCTATTTTTCAAACTTATCCCCTTCACCAAATCCTGAAAATACCCTCCCATCCCTCCCAATTCTCCAAATTACGAAAAATGCTCATCTCTCAACAAATTACGATATTGCCCCTACCCATTCGCAAAATTTCAAATTGCCCCTCCCCCATTCAACAAATCTCGAAAATGCCCATTTCATCCCCATTCGCCAAATTACTAAATGTCTCTCCTCAAGACTTTGGTTTTTCAAGAATGCCTCATTTTTCTCTTATAAAGCTAGGTCAACCTAATTTTACATATAGGCCAAATTATGTCCCACGAGCCTATAAATTAGGCCCAATGAAGACAGAAATCCAACAACACGAATACATGCTATGTGAAAAGTGTATGACAGTGCAAACGACATGGCTAGTACACTAGTATTTATAACGGCAATTCATCAAGTAGCTGGTTGTATGTGCCTGCCCCATTTGAAATCTCGAAATTGCCCTCCAAATTCCTTCATCAATTAACTTGCCCCTCCACATTCAACAAATTCTAACAACGCCCCACCCACCCATCATTAGCTAAATTACAACAATGTCATTCCCTCAACAAATTACTACACTGCCCCTACTCATTCCCAAAATTCCGAACTTACTCCTCCCAATTCACCAAAATCCTGAAAACGCCCTCCCATCCCCCATTTGCTCAATTACGAAAATGCCCCTCCCTTGACAAATTACACTACTGCCCTACACATTTGCAAATTTTCAAACTTATCCCCTTCACCAAATCCCGAAAATGCCCCCCCCCCCCATCCCTCCCGATTTTCCAAATTACGAAAATGCCCATACCTCGACAAATTACGATATTGCCCCTACCCATTCGCAAAATTTCAAAATCGCCTCCCCATTCAACAAAACCCAAAAATGCCCCTTTCATCCTTATTCGTCAAATTACTAAATGTCTCTCCTCAAGACTTTGATTTTTCAAGGATGCCTCATTTTTCTCTTAGAATGCAAATCAACCTATCTTACATATAGGCAAAATTATGTTCCACAAGCCTATAAATTAGGCCTAATGAAAACAAAGATTCAATAGTGTCATATTTGGGGAGTGTAGAAGGCATGACCCAAGGACCATTGTGTCATGCCATGACACTGTACCCGTGTACATGCTATGTGAAAAGTGTATGGTCGTACCAACGGCATGGCTGGTACACTAGTCCCTTTTAACATGAAAGACTTGCATTCTTAAAATTAGGGGTTTTGGGGGTCATTCCTTAATTAATTGGGATCTTGACATGTTGCTAATTTTTCAAAAATAGCCTTACACCCGATGTCTTTCTTGTCACTTTTTCCAAATTTGTGTAAAATGAAACTCTAAAAATTGACTTGAGTGCTCTCACTGGATCACATATATTGGAGTATTATAGTGGGAACCTTAGCTTGTGTTTGCCTTAATTAGTGTACCAGCCGTGCCGTTGGCATGGCCTTACACTTTTCAAATAGCATGTACCCATGTCGTTGGCATGGCCATACGCTTTTCACATAGCATGTACAGTATCATGCCTTTGGCACTCCCCAAATAGGGCACTATTGGATCTTTGCCTTCATGGGGCCTAATTTATAGGCTTGTAGGCTCATAATTTTGTCCATATGTAAAATTAGGTTGAACTAGCCTTATAAGAGAAAGGGGGCATTATTGAAAAATCGAACTCTGGAAAGAGGGGCATTTCGCAATATGGCAAATGGGGATGGGAGAGGCATTTTTGGGATGTGTTGAATGGCGAGGGGCAATTTCAGAATGTTGCGAATGGATAGGGGCAGTGTCGTAATTTGTCGAGGGAGGTGAATTTTTGTAATTTGGCAAATGGCATGGGAGGGTGTTTTAAGGATTTGGTGAATGAGGGGTAAATTCGAATTTTTTGTGAATGAGTAGGGGTAGTATCGTAATTTGCCAAGGTATTCAAAAAGTGTTGTTTACTCCACTTTGTTTCAATATTTTAAGCGGAACAACTTATTTTATCATCCATTAAGATGATTGTGTGCATACACCAAATCCTGGGGGTTTGATTATCTTCTATGGAGAGACTTGGCCATAGGGAAGGAACAAATATGGAAGAATATGCACTAGTAGTGTGTGTTTGAATTACTGTTGCATGTTAAGAATTGTGTGTGAAATAATTGTTCTGTTTTTGTCGTTTTATAGCAGTGTACATGTGGTTTACTCATATTATCTGAACAATATAACGTGGGTTGTCCTTATCAACAGTGAAAAGTATGTCTTTAACCTGATTTTAAAGTTACCTAAAATGCCCTTCCAATTCTATCATATTTACAGGAAAAACCAATAGTTAGGTAAACAGTGATCAGGGGTAATTTTAAATAAAAATATCCTCCCAAATTCAAATTATTTACGATTAAAATCCCCCTTCAAATATTGTTAATTATACTAAGCCCCCAACATAATTTATTCAAAGCTCCTAATTATTTGTAAACTATACATTGGCCCTTATAATTAGAAATAATTATTTTGTTTAAAATTTCAATAAGCCCCCTTCGGCATGACACTGTACCGTGCCAACAACACGAGTGCATACTATGTATAAAGTGTATGGTCGTGCCAATGGCACGGCTAGTACACTAGTCCATTTAAGTGGATTGGGTGTTTATAATGGTGGTCCTTCACTAGGGCGTAGGATGGGTAAAGAGCAAATTAGATAAAAACTTCTCATCCATTTTCACAAATTATCTTTACAAACATTCAGAAAAAATCTCGATTATTAATAATAATCTACTACTATAACATGAATTGAAAAAGTCAGTGTCCGTGAATTCCTGAAAATGCCCTGGAGTGAAAAGTAAAAACAAGACAAAACAGAAGATGAAGCCACCGCCAAAGATTGTATTTTCGCGAAGTTTCAAAAAAATTTCGTTTTTTTTTTAAATTATGAAAAGAAAAAGAGCGAAAGAAAAAATTACATTTTAAGGGATTTTTCGAAAAATCTCGTAGTTTTTTCATAAATTTCGAGTTTTTTTTGTAAAGATACAAAAACCAGCTCCCAAAAATTACATTTTTTCGAGGATTTTTTCAAAAAATAATAGGTTTTATTTAATTATCATTTCTTCTAATTATTTACTGATTTTTTAAACCACCAATTGATTTTCTAATTATCATTTCTTCGACTTATATTTTGATTTTTTAAACCACCAACTGATTTTCTAAATATCATTTCTTCAACTTATATTTTGATTTTTAAAATCACCCTGATTTTCTAATTATATATTGATTTCGTGTTTGTTTCACTTTTGGAATTTAGTCTTCATTTAATGTGTTTAATAAATTTATTTACTTGCATCTTTTTTTTTTCACATATTTCATATGCTCGCAAAATTCATTATCTATATTTCATGTATCCTCGAATTTTTTATGTTTTTTTCTTTACACACCAAAATATTTCTTAAAATCAGGAGAAAGAAATTAACTCGAAAAACGAAATCACAATCCTTGGCCACCACACACACACATTCAATGCTTTCGAGTTGAGCGAATGTTGATGGATGTGAAAGAATCTGAGCTAAACACCCCCCCCCCCCCCCCCCCCCCCCCCCAATAAATGTTTGGGTTTCTGACATACACCCATGTATTTCAAAATTAGACATCACCTCTCATTTGGACAAAATCCAGTCATACGTTAAAATGTATTTATGTATTGTCAAAAATGCCCTTACAGAAAATGATAAAATTTTGAAACTGATGATATGGGGCGTCCATTTCAACTAAGGATGGCAGTGGGGCGGATTTTCACGGATATCCGCCCCACTCGCCCCGTTTGGGGCGGATTTGGTTAAAGGTGTATGGAGGTTGGGGCGGATACGGATATCCAAACCGATCCGTTTATTATTCGGGGCGGATACGGATTTGGCCATATCCGCCCCACGGATAACCGTTTTACCGGTAAATTTACTAAAATGCCCTTGACCTATATAAAGGGATTAAACCCTCGGTCCAATCTCTCACAGACTCACTCTGATCTCACTCTCACAAACTCACTCTGATCCCACTCTCACAGACTCACTCTTATCTCACTCTCGTCACTCTCACAGTCACGGCGTCGCCTGTCAAAGTCGAAGTCGTCGACTCACAGTCTCACTCTCTCATCTCACAATCGCGGCGTCGCCTCGAAGAGTCAAAGTCGAAGTTGTCGAAGCCTCTCACAGCGTCGACAACGACGAAGCCTCTCACAGCATCGAAGTCGTTTCTCACAGCGATGAAGCCTCTCACAGCATTGACAACGTCGAAGTCGTCGAAGCCTTCTGACAGCGTAGAAGGGAGATTAATCAAATATTATGGCTCGATCTGTGGTGGCTTGATCTGCGATGGCTCGATCTAGTGGTTCGATTTGGTGAATGGTGGTGGCTTGATCAAATTTTGGTTGTTCGATCTGGTGTGAATACTTGTTCAATTATTGGAGAATGGTGGTGGCTTGATCAAGTCTTGTTGGCTGAGATTTGTTTTTGATATTTGAGAATGAAGTGTGAATATTGTTCAATTATTTGTGATATCTGAAATCATCTTTACTGTTTGTTTTTGTTTTTGTTTTTTTTTTTTTTTTTGCGTATTTGGGGCGGGGCGGATATCCACCAATCCGTCCGGTTCGGGGATTGTTTTTACAAAATATGATAAACGGATATTCGGGGCGGATTTGGATATACGTGATCTCCAGCGGGGCGGGGATGAATTTGTCCCAATCCGCCCCGTTGCCATCCCTAATTTCAACTCCCATCTAACTAACAGGTGAGTTGCACTACCATCATCAACAAAACTTCAATTGCAACTGGATGGTTATGTCAAAATGAAACATAATTAGTAAGAGGATCTCAAATGCAAGTAAAAAGTGCAACTTCAAATGTAATTTCAGATAAAAGACTTCATAACATAATATAGTTTCACTTGCTTGCCAATGAATACACGTCCAACAGTTTGTAAATTACAAAACAAGATGCACGAGTTTACAAGTAAAAAAAATCTACTTGTAATGGAAATTCAAAAGTGATATGTATCACTCGACGATCTTTTGAATTTCGAAATTGCCTCTCCCATGTTCCAAAACCCCCAACCCATCCCTAAGTTATCTGACAAAAAAATTGATTAGTGTAATGTATTTGTCCCTAAGGAGTGTGTGAGAAGTAGCACCAAAGAATGTTAAAACAATTACAAAATGACCATTTACCCTTTTAAGCTTATGCAGCTTGTATTAAAAAAAAATAAAAAAATAAAAAATAAAATAAAAATCAATGCTAGGTGTTTTCTTAATTTTTTCTATGGAGGGACCATTAACAAATAGGGGTGGGCACGGGGCAAGATGAGATGGGATGGACATTATCCATATCCCATCTCATTCGATTGGGATCAAGACGGGATAAACCTCATCCCGACCTCGTCTCATCCCAAATGGGTTCGGGATGAGACAAGATGAGTATGTACTAAATAGTCTTTCAGTGAAAAAAAAAAATTCATTTCACATTGCTCACACACCAATCATGTCAAATTTATATACATATAACTTTCATCATAACAATATTAAATGTCATATAAATTTATGGTGGGTTATCTTACAATGGAATTAAGTTTATCAAATGGATGATGGGAGATGGAAGGAACCCCTCCATAGATTTGTCTTGCGTATTTCCACAAGAGGTGAAATATCATTTATGCAAGATACAATTGGAACAATGTTCTCCAACTACATAACTCATAGTGCAGAACTTACCTAAACCATCATTTGCCTTTACTTTTTGAACAATATTGTCCTATAACTAATCTAAAATGTTAATAAAAGCAACATAAATTTTCATGAGTTCTATTTGACCTAAGATATCTAAATTAAGTTTCTACCTAAACAAAAAGTACTAAATCAATCAAGTAAATTTTCAAATAGTAGATGTATTGATTTAAATTCAACAAATCCTAAACTTTCATTTAGAAGAGTAGTTTGATTAAAATTAATAATAATAAATATTAAATAAATAAATTTGGGATTGATGTACTACACAATTATTGACAATCTGTAACCATAATTAGTATCATTTTTTTTAGTGATACTATATTATATTGTATCATGTATTTTATGTTTCATTTCGAAATTGCAACATTGTTAAATTGTCACGTGATATGCACGTGTAAATAATGTGTTACTGATTGGAAAAAACTCCAAAGTCCAAAAACAAGTCTCCCAAGTCTGCACTGTTTCAGCTTAGATGAAAAACTCTCTCCTCTCTTTCGATGAAAAGCTCATCTGATTGAAACATTCTCCAACTCAAATGCTCAATTTAGAAGGAATACTTTAGATGAAAAACTTTCTCCTCTGAAACAACCACGCTGATCGATCGAACGCTCTCCAACTCAAACGATATTCTCCAAAAACGCACAGTAGAACGATTTGAAACATCTCATCTTCACATTTGCCGTCTCAGCTTCGCATTTGTACAATCTATGGCTCTCTAATCGATCTCAGAAACAATCGATGGCTCTTTAGGGTTTACAAGGTGATGTCTAATCTCTATTCTTCTTCACATTTGTACTATCGATGGCTCTCTAATCTTCTCCAGCTCTCTAATCGATTTCAGAAACAATCGATCTCAGAAACAAGCAATCTCCAAAATCGACTCTCAAAAACAATTGATCTCTAATCGATCTTATAAACAATTTCACTTCATCTTCTCCAATCGCTCTCTTGTTGGTGGAAACCCAAGCTCTTGCTAGAGGTTGAAGGTGACTTTTTTTCTTATTTGATTGGTTGGATTCATTATTTGTTACATTGATTGAAGATATTTGCTAAGTCACTAAATAAGATGAGCTTGTGATTTGACCTTAATACTTGCATTTGCTGAATATGAAGCATTCATCACCATGTCGATGTTATGAATGCTTTTCTGTTAGTCCTGGAAGTTTATATTTAGTGGATAAAATGTTATGTTGCAATGTTAGCAATTTTTCATACAGGGAATTATTTGTTTAGTGGATAAATTGAAAAGTCCAAGAGTAATTAGGCGAATAGGCTGAATAGCTATCTATATAATGACATGCTAATGTAGGCAAATGTTCATCAAGAAACAACCGTGATACCAAATCACTTTGCGAGATTGTTCCCCAACTTGGAGATAGTTGAGCTAGCTCTAAATTTTTTTGAGGAGCAATTTTTATTTTTATTGATGATGTACTTAGTAGTGAAGGATCAAATGAGCGATCATTTTTATTAATATAAAGGTTTGAGAACCTAAAAGCCTACTTACTTTAAAAAAAAAAATAGAAAAAAGTACCAATGTAGGGATTTGAAGCAGTATTCAAGTGATCTGCCACATCTTTCATTACAGCGTCCATAAGTGCCGAAGCTTGTGACATCTCTACTTTACTGCAACAACGGAAGAAAAACAATTAGTAAGAATAACTCACCAAACACCCAAACCTGATATTTTCCACATACATGGGAGGATGTTTGTTGTTTTAATGATTCCAAACTCCTAGGTATCAAAGATTTTAGTTATTATTGATAAGTTCAGGGTAAACCCCCTTTTTTGGGGGGATGTTTTTAGCTTTCCCTCATGCATATTATTGTATGTGAATAGAGGCTACCAAGCTAGCCTCATGATCTACCTACCCAGGTAGCAGGAGAAGAAAAGGAATTAAGAGCACCTCACAAACCTTGTTTGTACGTTGTACAATATTTTGTGGGTGGGAAAATAATTTACAACAATTTAATTCATTGGGACACTCATTTCATTTAGTCAATTTTTAAAGTCATAATAATGTTATTTTGTGCATAATGTCATTATTTTTTTAAAATTATAATAAATTTTTGGGTTTTGGGATGGAATTTAGGGTTTCATTTGGTTGAATTTTGGTAAGATGTATATTTCAGTGGTGGCTTATTCAAATAAATAAAGGTCTGTTTGGTAACTTTGTAAAACAGGATGCTTAGGAGGAAAACAGAGTGGGAATGGCGTGCTTTGTTACTATGTGCTTCCATCTCTACTAGACTAAGTTAAGCACACAATTTAGTGCTTAATGAATGAATTGTATTGAGATGGCAATGCAAGTGTAGTAGAGAAGCTTCTTATACATATACATGCATTTAAGGTGTGGGATGTGAATTATCTTAAGATTTAATTTGAAAACTAATGTTTCATGATTTGATGAGGTGTGGGGATCAAGTTTTGTGTAAAAATCTAGATTGGACAACTTAGTTCAACCCTATGGAGTGAGTGGGTGCAACAACTGGCCTAAAAAAATCTACCAATCTAATTGATGGATACTTGTTTTCCAAGTTTTCCATGACCGACGCGTTGAAAATTGCAGTTCGTTAACATAATGGAACGTACTAATCACCTTTTGCATGAAGGCATAAAGCATATAACAAGAAGAAAATGACACAGCCTGCTTAGTTTCTAAGGTTAGTTATGCTCAGTTTCTATTTGATATTTTGAACAAATTGTTAATTCCAGTTTAGGTTTGTTAAAAAGATAATAATATGAGCATTATTTGCCTTTTGCTCTCTATTGCCTTTACTTTTCAATTTAGCATGATGCAACAGAAAGTTACAAATGAAGAACACAATCCGTTTAAGTATTGCTTGAAGTCTTTGAAGACATTATAAACTATTGTTATTTTAGCTTATAATAGTTTAAGTATCAATCAATCTGTTTAATTATTTTGGTCACATTTATAGAGGGAATGATGCATACATTAATGTTGAACACTGGGCTATATCTTATCCTCATCCTATCCTTGTCCTATTTGTTGAAATTTCTCGTTTCTTGTCGTCTTCTGTTTAAGCACCATATCAATGTCCGAGCTTCCTAGATTGACACTCAAATTATCATTAGTAAATCCGATTTTAAAATAGTATAATAATATCTTATAATTAACACATTAAAATTTTTGTGCTCCAAGAGTTCAAGTATTTAATGAATAAGAATGTGCAATCAACAATTTATACTATATTTATTTTATTTGTTTCTTTGATCACCTTTGTTTGTGAATATCTTTCGTTGCAGATTAATTTTGTTTACATAACATTTATTGAATTGATGTATTGTATTGTGTAGAAATGCTGTGGTTTTTTGTGAATTATTGAGCATGGAAGATGAAGTAGTAGCAGAAGGGAGGGTGGTCATAAATGAGACCCGTGGAGTTTGTCACGGTCGGCAAGTTGAAGAGCTAAAAGAGAAGGTCTTGGTCGATTCTATTATGAATAATAATGCAGTTTTGTACTTGGGAAGACAGGGAGGTGCAACATGTTTGGGAGATATAGGATAGGGTGGATATGTAGTGTGGTTGAAGGCACTAATCAAATATGCATAGGTTAGTACTTGTTTCAATTTTTTGTAATTCAACTCTAGTATTAAACTCTTTTGAATCATATTAAACTTTTTTTGTTTTTCTTTTTGATATAGGTCAAAGAGTTATTTTGGGAAGTATTGTTTATTCAGTCGCAATGTCGAGAATTTGCAAGTGTTTTTAGACTATTTCCAAGGAACACATGGATCATATTCAAAACACAATGATGCGACACGAAGAGTTTTTTAAGGAATAGGTCTTTTATTTTGAAACTTTTATCTTCTCGGCATTTACTTGCTTCCTATTATAGATTCTTATTTCGTAGATGTATTTCATTTGTATGCAATTATTCACTTCCTCTTTCTCTTCCTTTATTTTTTATCATAATTGAGTAGAAACAATCTGAGCCTATACTAGTGAAGTAATAATATAGGCAAGTTTATAGTAGATAGTTCAGTTGTTTCAGACACCCATTGTTATAGATGAGGTTGTGTTGAGCCCATGCTTTGTGTTATTTTAGATCATTTTCAACCAAATCCATTATGGCTCATGAGCGAAATGTAACAAGACAAAAGGAACACCATAATGTATTTGGGACCATGTGTAACCTTCATGTTCTCTATGCATAAACACTACTAATATCATGAATGTCATTTGGGGACCATGTATTCTTCTTGTTTTGAAATCCCCTTTGTCCTTTGTAGCCATGAGAGATTATCAAATGAACCACTAAACCATTACTCTCTTGCTTCTGCAACCTTGAAAGAGTCATAGTTGACAATGTCTCATTGTTCACCAAGACCCTCCCATAATGATACTTGATAAGCACTGGACTTAGGTGAAGTGACTAAGCTTAGTATTAAAATGTATGTTCTTGGATCTCCTAAATTTTACTGTCTATCTTACAGAAATTTTGTATATGATATCAAAATATACTAATTCAGCTTTCATGGGGTTTGAGGCTCAAATTTTGAGGTGAGCCTGTTTTTAATTGATATCACAAGGACCCTTCTGCTGCTATAGTGATTGCTGCTGAAAATTGATGGTCTTATGTTTTTAGGTTTTTTTTTATTCACTTGTTGCATTTTTCATCCTTGGGAATTCATTTTTTTTTTGTAATTGGATATACTAAAATGGATTTTTTCAAGTGACAAGAATACCAGAGTATGACATTTTAGTCACCCTTGGGAAAGTGTCTCTATGGAAAATCTAGATCAAGATAAGAACAAGGGCAATAAGTAGAATGTTGCTGCTCATGTTGTCTATCTGATTGCATAAGCCATGTTGTCTATCTCATGTTGTCTATCTGATTGCATATGCCATGCTGTCTGATTGCAGAATGTTGCTGCTTATGTTGTCTATCTGTTGTCTGCTCATGTTTGAGTTTTGTTATATAATGCTCTAGAAGGTCTGATGGTTTGAAGTTTATGTTGGATTTTTTTATTGAGCTTTATCTTACCTTATTTGCAGTGAATGATGCACAAGGACGCAAGAGTCCAGAGTATGCAACGGAGAATGTTTAGTATATGAGTCTGTCAGAGCATTTCACCAACACTCTGCATGAGCAGTTTTGGATTGTACTTTTGTTCTGGATGTTGGTGACCAGACCTGACTGTCTAACTGTTATGCTAAAAGAAACTTTCATGTAATTTTTGTTGATCTAGGTTTTGTTATTGTAATGAATGTCTTACCGTTTTCAGAGTGACAATTCTAAAATGTCCTCAACTTATTCAAGGCTTGCAAACCAAATTCGGTCCTATATAAATATTTTGAAGCAATGCCCATGATGGGTCTTAGTAAGTTGATGATTTGATTTGGCAATTGTATGTTGCCTGATGTTACGTGTATGATAGTTTCATGAATGAAGTTGACTGATGTATTTGGGAAGTTGTAAACCAAATTCAATTGTATGTTGCCTGTTGCTTGCAATTACAGTGTTACAGGTTAGCATATTGTATGGTGTCTGATGTATTTGGGAAGTTGTAAACCAAATTCAATTGTATGTTGCCTGTTTCTTGCAATTTACAGTGTTACAAGTTAGCATTGCTTGCAATTTACAGTGTTACAGTTGGATATCAGTATCACATTGGAGCTGTTGCTTGCATACACTGGTACAGTCAGCAAAACAATATCAGTTCTCAACTGATAGTCTACAAAACAGTATCAGTTCTCACTAGATACAGTCTAAAAAACAGCATCATGAAATGTGTGATACACTGTATTAAGTCACCATGATTAGTATGGCTTCCCATGTGATATAAATCACCAATTCTAGCTGGCCTGGGAAAGGGGCGAGGTTTGCTGCCTGGGTGGGGCAAATGTACACTTTTGCCCCCCCTCCCCTTTTTAACCACTTTTTGAAAAAAAGACGTTTAAAGAGGGGGGCAAAAGCGTATTTTCGCCCCCCAGGCCAGCAACCAGGCGAGCAAGAATTACTCGATATAAATATTTTCAGCTACACACTATAGCAGTTACAAAAGTCATGTTTTGGTGTAGTGGTGGGATTGAAAATTTTCACCCGATCCCATCCCACTCTGGATCGGGATAGAATTGAGATGGGTTTGATCAATTCCAAAAAGACGAAAAAAACATCGGGATGGGATGGGACGAGATCAGGATCTTGAGATGAGATGCCCACCCCTATTAACAAGTAGATTATAGTTATTTCATTTTACATAAATATGATTTTTCTTTTACCTTTTTTTCTCTGAACACCACATCAAGACAAACTAAAATTTTTACAAGGAATCAAACGGTTACCCTAGGTAGATGTTCAAATACATGTACTCGATCAAAGTTTAAGTACACCTCAAATCTACTTTATAACAGCAATTCACTTGTTGGTGTCCTGATGTGTTTAAATGTGTCAAGACTTTGGTTTTTTAAGAGTGTTTCATCTTTTTCCTTTATAAGGCCAGCTCAACCCAATCTTACATATGGGTATAATTATGACCTACATGCTCATAAATTAGGTCAACTAAATATAAAGATCCAATAACATTTTTTGATCATCTAGAAATAATATGGTTTATTGGGCTGGGAAAGTTAGGACAGTCAAACCCCAGACAAGGAGCTAAACCCATGCAAAGAGAAGGTGAATGTAATATATTATAATGATGATGCGTGTTATAATAGTAGGGCGATGATAATGAAAAAATATAATAAATCAATGATTTGGTAACTCATAATGATATCATGTTTGGTAATTAAGTGACCTATTTGGGAAACACCGAAGGCACGATCCAAGGACTGGAGTGGTATGCCAAAGGCATGATACTGTACTTGTGCCAATGCGTTATGTGAAAGTGTAGAGTCGTACCAATGGCACGACTGGTATACTAGTTTTGTCTTAACAAGTGCAGAGCCGAAAATGGTACGAGAGTAACAAACCTTAACAAGGGCATAGCTAAAAGTGGTACAATCCATTTAAGTGGATTGGGTATTTATAATGGGGGTCCTTCACTAGGGCATGGGACGGGTAAAGAGCAATTTGGATAAAAACATCTTGTCCATTTTCACAAATTTTCTATACAAACATTAGATAAAATCTCAAGATTTTTTAATAACAACAACAACAATTTCTACTGAGCATTCAGAAAATGCCAAACGTGAGGTTAGCCAAAAAATAAACACCCAGTCTCGACATATGAGAATCTGCATATATCAGGGAACATGTGTCGCCACAAAATGACATAAGAATACAATTTAATTTAGGAAAATGAAGGAAATATCAAGTGGACTCGAAAATTTGTTTTCCTAAAGAAATTTTTTCCAGCCAAAATTTCCAAACTATCAAACATACTTAATAAAATTGTTATTGTTGTAAACACTTCCAAGATCCAAATGAGATGGCACAAGAGTCAAGATTCATCTTGGTAATCCGGTTGTTTAGGATAAGGCTTATGTCGATGATATCGATGTAGTATAAACTTAAAAAAAATTCATAATATTGACAAAAGATTACTCTGATATATATACACATCCCCATTATTAATTATTTACTTATTTCATTTTGAAGCATGTAGGTAGACTACTAGACAATTGTATTGATCCATAGACAATTGAATTGATCAAATTTGTAAACACTAGACAAGGACAGTACATTGCATAATATTATTAATTTTTTTTTTCTCGTTTGATAATATATTTTCACCTAATATGCTGTTGGAGATTCTTTCTTTTTTCTCAGTCTCAATTTTATTTTATTTTAACATGAAGGGAAGCGTTAAAATACTTCCCTTGTTTTCAATGGTGGATACCTGGGCACATGAGTGTCTTAAATATACAAAATAAAATAGAAATTGGTTGACTTTTTCTTTTTTATGCATAAAAATTCAACAATTAGCCAATAATTAATTCCATAAATCTCCTTAATTCAAGAAAACAGAATCTTGAGCAGCCTCCAAGACATTTATATCTAATCCTCTCCATCCAATACAAGATTGGATTATTTGTCTCCTCCTTTAAGTACCTTCTTTGATTCCTAATGATCATATTGCCACCCTTAAGACCTTTTCAAATCTGTTTTAAATATCAATCCCACCTAAGACGGGAGAATGAAGCTTTAGGCTCTACCTCTAGTCCTCTCTACTCACAGCCTCTTGCTTTCTTCTTTTGTGTAGGGCATATATAAGGATTAAGTTGGAAGTTAATTAAAGGTGCTAATCATGATCCATTGCTTCACGTTCATATTTTAAAATGCCCAAAAAAATAATGCATTCATTTCTCCTTGTTTACAAGTGAAATGGACTTCTTGGCAGCATTCAGATTGTGTAAATTTTTGGTTATTCACCTTTTAACTCCCATTAATTTAGGCGAAATTCTACTTGGGTACCATTAATTCCTTTTATTTTGTCTAACACCCATTTTGAGTGTGGACAGTTAAGTCAATAGGTTTGACTATAAAAAATTATTAGATATTTTGAAATGCCTGAAATACCCTCACATGCCAAGCACGTGATGGATACCAAACATGAATTGCTAGAATATTGAGGGTGCCAAACGACAAAATTTGGCTTCTAATCTATCTCTCTATTTCTCTCCCATTTCTTTATGTTTCGCAACTTTGCTCACCCCCTTCCTTTTCCTTTCTTTCTGTTGCATTAGCTTACGCAAGACATAACGTTATCTTGGAGATTCAAGCCACAATCCCTTCAACACCTGTGAAACCATCCAAGAAACATATGTGGAAGGGTGTGGTTGTTGCATATATCGTTGTTGCTATATGTTACATCCTCGTTGCACTCATTGAATACGATATATTTGGAAAACAAGTTTTAGAAAACATCCTCATTTCGTCTGAGAAGTCTACTTGGTTAATCGTGATGGCTAACATGTTTGTTGTTGTCCACGTTATCGAAAGCTATCAGGTGTTACAATAGATACTGAATTCTACAGAGCTTTTAGTCTTGACCATGAATATTCTTATCGATGCAATCGATTTTCACTCCATGCTTGACCTTGACCTGTTGACCTGCACAAGAAACACACGTGAGCCACGAACCACCATTGTGGTAGCTGATGACACTCCAATGCTAAAGTCAGACATGAATCTGACGAAGGCTTAAAGCTGTAAACAGAGAATTTGGAACGTACTTTTGTTCACCAACCTCCTTTCTTATTTATAGTGTTGGAGTCCTAGTTCGGCCAAGCCATTGGTGACGTAGTTTAGGGAAAATGATCTTTTTAGAGATCATTATCTAATTAGGAGTCGTCTTGTAGAAGGAAGTTTCCCTGTTAGACCCATGCTCCTTGATACGCGGGAGATAGTTTTCCATCGGAGTTGTCCATATGTGAAAGTTTCCACGTATGATGTATACTCTGGTATTTACTTCCTAGTTGAAGACAACGTATAGCTGGCTTGCCCGTACGTAGCTAATCATCAAGATATTTGCCTCAATAAGTCTTATGGGTACTGGGGATGGCTGTGAGACGTGTGGGCTTAGCAGGTTGTAGTAATTCGAGTCCGGCGGACTACACTTCACGAGCTTGAGACAGCTTGGGTCGGATTAGTGCTAGATTGATGTTTGAGCATGTTATTCCTAGAGATCATCATGACACGTGTACGGTGTAGATGAAAGAACATTTAAGTTTATCATCAGCTACTCCCCTCGAGTTAGTCGGCCACCTAGTTGGTCCTCTAAGTCACTTCTTGAAAAGATACACTGCTCATGATGATTGAGTCTGAACTGTTACTTGAGCGGTGCGCTTCATTAATTAAGCTTTGCGTCGGTTTAGTGGAAAAAAGTGAGAAATCAATATATTTTTAGATCCCCCTTTCTGTAGAGATTAACTATTTCATTTCTCCATTTTTAGAGACTCCGCTCTGTTCAATTTTTAATTGAAAGTTTGTTCACTTTTCTCATGGCTCGCCAAAATCGACGATGAGCTTCTTGCTAGGGGCCTCCAGTTCTTTGAAGATAGGTCGGCCTCCGAATAGAGCCTGGCTAAGATTCAGAAGACATATGGGGTCCCCGAAGACCTAAAATTCTTCACATTGGGCGCTAATCAGAAGCCAATGATTCCTCCGAAAGGATTCGTCTATTTGCACCATGGCATGCTTCAGACAGGCATCCGTTATCCTATGATTGATGAGGTTCTCGAACTTTCTAGAATTCCTTGGTATCCCTCTGGCCTAGTTGGTACCAAATGGGTATATGATTGTTCTCCTCATATTGATCAGGGCAAAGGACGTTGTTGTCCGAGCAACTCCGAGGGTGATTCAGTTATTAATTTCTCCCTCCTTGACTAAATAATCACGTCGTGTGTGAGATGAAGTCACCGATTTGATTCGGGAAACTGCCAGATGACTTCAAGTTATGGCAGAAACATTGCTTCATGGCTCCTTCGAACCCAAAGTATTTCAAGTACAATGGTCGCCCGCTTGAGCGGGAGTTCAGGCTACTTCGTAAGTATAATTTCATCATTTGCTTCCGTTGTGTCGATTGAATGCTGATCTTTATGTGTGTTATCTGTAAGGAGGTTCCCCACTACTCCGTTTTCCTCGGAGGAGGAAGTTGCTGTGAAGGCATTTCGTGGCATGCCTTGAATGAGAGTGGAGGATGTTATCCGCACCTTCAATTTTAGTCGTAGTGGGTTATGGGCCCATTGGCATGTGGCTCCCACTCTTTTCAGAGTGTTGAAGGTTAATTCTAAAGGTGGAACTCCTTCCAATAAGAAGGCCTCGAAAGGTAAGGTTTCTAGTTTGTTAGATACGGAAGAGCTTTCTGAGACGCTTGCTTCCTTCATAGGCTTGAAGAGGTCTCCAACTGAGGCTGAGTCTGCTTGCAAACAGTCTGATCCGTTAAGGGAGGATCGTGATTATGACCTGTCCGCCGAGGTGGAGGTTGTAGCATCTGATTTGGAGAATGACCACCTGCGGCTAGCAGGGGTTGATGATGCGTCGAAGCATAGTACCGAACAGGCAAAAGCTTTGAATAAGAAACAGATGCTAACTGTTGTGGCAACTTCTACTAATATTGACCAATCCAAACATGTTTTACTGGAACGCCTTGATAAAGATTTGTCTATGGCCCCCGAGGTCACTCGTCCTGCTGGTGGATCGTCTAACAGTGGCCATCGCGGTGTGGTCTCTTCCTTTTGCAGTCCGCATTACCCTCCATCTTGCTCCAGGTCGTATATCAAGATAACAAAGGGCTCGATAGACAATTCGCCTCCTTATCTCTTTTCGGATTCTACTGAGTCGACTCACAACAGAGGCTTGGTTGCTAGTGACAAAGGGAAGGCAGTGGACGAGGGCCCAGGTGCGGTTTGAAGACTGCAAAGGGCGGTACTGGTGTAATTTCGCATCCGGGAAAGCTTCATCTGAACGTGCGGATGAGTCTATTTACTTCGGATGTAGTAAAAATGAGCAACCGGATCTGGCACTAGGAAGTTGACATTGATTATGCTTCGTGGAAGCATATCAACAGACGTTATAGCTGGCTGGTCAATAGCGCCTTAGAGCCAGAGGAGGATGCGTTGGAAGAACGTATGGATAAAGGGCTAAAACATCTTATGTTGGGGATGTCCTATCTGAGCCAAGTGGTCGTCGCTGGGATGAAGTTGAAACAGCCCGCGAGAGGGTGTATACCATAGAGCAGATCTTCTCTAATATGCAAAAGTCGTATTCTGATGCACTCTTCAAAATTGAATCACTGAGAAAACAACTTGAAGAAAGGAAGTTGGAACAATCATCCGTTGATGTTGAGGCCCTCAGGATTCATTTGGAAGCCCTTGAGTTCGATTTAGCAGAGACGGCGTCCGACAGATCCAGATGAGAGCTGAACCTGGTCCGACGTGGCTTAGAAATTGCGCAGGAAACTACGGCTAAAGTGCGCTCAGCTGCGATATCTTACTGAGGAGAATACCAAGAAACAATTTGAGTGGGCTGTCCAGAGACAACAGTTAGAGTCCGACGTTGAATTCAACGCCCGAGATGCGAGAAAAGCTGGGGATAAGCTTCTCCTGGTGCAGCATGAACTTAGCGCAGTTAAAGACAGCCTGATTACTGAACAATCTCAGACTGACGCATTGACAGGCAAGCTGGAGCTGCTGAAGCAAAGGCACGCGAGGAAGAGTTTCTCAATGCGCAAGGCACGTTTGAATTCCGCAGGATCGTGCATGGGAGGTTGGAACTACTGGCCTTGATGAAAGAAGAGCATTCAGATTGGGACATTTCTTACTATAGGAAGGTATCCTTTGCGAATTTCAGAGAGATCTTTGAGCTGTAAGAAAAAAAAGGTGATCCTGATCATGGTGCTCAAGCTGAGGCGCGTGTGGATGCAACTCCTGCTTCTTCTTCTGTTAAGCTTAATTCTCATGTACTTATACCTTCTCTGAATGAGGAGTAAATTTTGTACATATGTACATTTTGTTTAGACTATTATTGAAAACATGTTTCTTTCTAGTGTACTTCGTATATGTTCTATTCGGTCCCCCTGTTGCATGTTTCCCATTTCGCCTTGTCATTTTATTTTGACGTAGGTTTTGTTGGGTTCACGGGGAGTCGCATGGTCTATCCACTGTTGAGAGCTCGACCTTTTATGTCGTTAACAATTTTGACCTGTACTTTCATGAGGTCTCAGAGTCGCCATCACGTAGTTATGCACAATAGTGAGCATTCTATATGACGTGGATGGTTTGGCAGGGCTACTTTACCCAGACATCAGCTCATCCTCGAGGTAGGCCTTTAGAGGCTCAAGTTATAGATTGTATCGCCGGTTGTGGTCGTTGGCATGAGTGGACTGTTAGAGTCGAGCACATGCATTGTCGTCTGTAGTAGAACAAGAGCGCCTGACCTGAGTTAGGTTTCGTAAGCTCAGGCTAGTCTACCGTGTAGTATCCGTTTGTGCTTAGCGGATTAGTTTTCAGTTTGGCTCAAGCGGCCATTGCCGATAATGGGATGTTAGCCTGTGCATGCGTGAAGACGCTGGCTGAGCTGTAATCAAATTCGGCAACCACGGTTGGGGAAGAGCAATGGTCCCGTGGCAAGTCGTCGACATTAGTCGGAGCTGACTAGGCTCCCACCTTCCAAACCATCTTTACCCGTGTGGAGCGGGCTACAGACTTGGGATGAGAAATTCGGTAACTATGGTTTGTAGAAGAGCAGTGGTCTCGTGGCAAGCCATCGACATCAGTCGGAGCTGACTAGGCTCCCACCTTCCAAACCATTTACACCAGCAGAGAGCGAGTTACAGATTTGGGAGTTGAAAATCCGGCGACCATTGTTTGTAGAAGAGTAGTGGTCATGTGGCAAACCATCGACATTAGTCAGAACTGACTAGGCTTTCATCTTCCAAATCATCTACACACACGCGCAGCGAGCTACAAATTTGGGAGTTGGAAATTGGACGACCATGGACTGTAGAAGAGCAGTGGTCTCGTGGCAAACTGTCAACATCGGTCAAAACTGACTAGGCTCCCACCTTCCAAACCATCTACACCCGCACAAAGCGAGCTACAGATTTGGGAGTTGGAAATTCGATGATCATGGTCTATAGAAAAGCAATGATCTCGTGGCAAACCATCGACATTAGTCAAAACTGACTAGGCTCCCACATTCCAAACCATATACACCCGTGCGAAGTGAGCTACAAATTTGGGAGTTGGAAATTTGGCGACTATGGTCTGTAAAAGAGCGGTGGTCCAAAGAAAAACCGTCGACGTCAGTCAGAATTGACTAGGCTCCCACATTCGAAACCATTTATACCCACGCGAAAGGAGCTACAGATTTGGGAGTTGAAAATTCGGCGACCATGGTCTGTAGAAGAGCAGTGGTCCAGTGGTAAACCATCGACATCAATCAGAACTAACTAGGCTCCCACCTTCCAAACCATCTACACCCGTGCAAATCGAGTTAAAGATTTGAGAATTGGAAATTCGACGACCATGGTCTGTAAAAGAGCAGTGGTCCCGTCGCAAACCATCGACATCAGTCGGAACTGACTAGGATCCCACCTTCCAAACCATTTACACCCGCGTGGAGCGAGCTACAGATTTGGGAGTTGGAAATTTGGGGACCATGGTCTGTATAAGAGCATTGGTCTCGTGGCAAACCGTCAAACATCAATCAGAACTGACACCTACGAAAAGCGAGCTACAGATTTGGTAGTTGGAAATTCGGCGACCATGGTTTGTAGAAGAGCAGTGGTTCCATAGCAAATCATCGACATCAGTCAGAACTGACTAGGCTCCCACCTTCCAAACCATCTACACCTGCGTGGAGCGAGCTACAAATTTAGGAGTTGACCAAAAGCTATCGTTATCAGTCGTCAGTGACTAAGCTTAATTGATCGGGTTTAGCGATCATCGGTGTGGAGGGGCAATGATCCCTAGCGAGTCATCGTCATCAGGCGTGAGAACACTGACTAAACTCCCACTTCCTAAGCCATCGGCATTCGCACACATCAAACTAGGCCTCGAGGTGAACCAAAAGTCGTTGTCATCCGTCGAAACTTACTAAGCTTACCTGGCTAGGTTGGGGCTTCGCCTATTATGGGCGTGCGAGTCTAGTTCCGAAATCAGATTGCATCGTGCAAACTAGTTTCCACTAATTTCAATGAAAGTTATTTAAAGAGAGGTACCTTAAATCTGCTGGTGATATGTAGGTGTGCTCCGTGTGTCAAGAGTGAATAGGGCATCTACTGTTTGCGTCAGTGCACGTGGTAGAGTGTCGCTCGAATAGTGGGCCGAAATGGTGGGCCCATATAAGAAAAAACTAAGACTGTAGAATATTGGTTACTCCCCTAATTAATGGGGTTGTGTACAACATCATTAATTAATTGAACGTGGACTTTTGCGGTTGTCATAAGAACCGTCACTTATTCATTTTTCATACAGTATTCAATGCTGGTATTTAATGCTGATGCGGATGTTTGGTGAGCCATTATGTCTATATAATGGCGTTTCTTCACCGTTGTATGCATTATCTTTTATAGAGTGCACTCTTCAGATGTTTTTACTCAATGAATATGCTTTGGGTTTTCCAATACTCCTTCAGCTTGCCTTTTCGAATCCAATACTCGATCTCGTTCCTCAGACTCTTACAGACGCTCGTGTCGTGGCCACCCTCCTTATGGTACAAGAAATACTTATTGTTGTTGCACTTGGAAAGGTCTCCGCGCTGCTTCTGGGACCATTTTTTATCCTCCAAATTCTTCATGGAATTGAGGACGTCTGTTAAGCTAGAGTTGAGGGGGGTTATGGTCCTGGATCCGACATAGTTGGAAGATTTTTCTAGCCTGGCATAGTCGGAGTCCAACATGCTGTCGTTGCGCTTCCGTTTGTTCCTATCTTCGTCTTCTTGTTTCTTTCCCTCCCCTCCGTCTCTAGAATCGGAGAGTTTCTTTTCTGTTTCGATTTCCTTCTTGGCCATTCTCATTTCCTCCAAGGTGGTGTACCTTTGGGCGCTTTTCAAGAGTTTTTCCATATCCATAGGGGGTTATAGGGTAAGGACGTCGTAAAACTTTCCCTCTCTTAGCCCCGCAGTAAAAGCCGTAACGAAGGTATTGTTGCTGCAACCGTCAATGAGCGTCAGTTCGTCATTGAGGTGCGTGACGTATTTTCTTAGCATTTCATTTGACTTATGCCTCAGGGAGAGTATATAGTGCAGGCCCTTCCTGATCCGCCGGCTACCAACAAAGCGTGTAAGGAATGCTTTGGCCAGTGTCTTGAATGAGTCGATTGACTTTAGTGGAAGGCTATGGAACCATGTCAGCATTGACTTCTTTAGGCTGGTAGGGAACGTTCTGCACATCACCGATTCAAAACCCTTTTTGAGCGCCATCACGTGTTGATAATGACGCAAGTGATCAAATGGGTTACCGGTCCCGTCAAAGAACTCAAGCTCTGGAGGGCTGAACTTATTTGGTAAAGCTTTGTTCATGATGGGTCGTGAGCCCCTCGGTGGAGGAGGTTATGCATGGCGGGTTTGTCTGCCCTAAAAGTTGGATCTCCGTCGGCCGCACTGCCACCTCTAATCCAGTGAGAACCGGCGGGGGCTTGCCTTTCTTGCGCTTGCTCTCTATTGTCGTCTGGAGATTGAGGTCTGTGTTGTTCCTGATCTTCATCAGCGGGTGGAGGGTTCTGTTGAGTGAGGATCTCTACTGCTTTAGCGATTTGTTGTATCTGTAATGATAACAGATCTATCCTGAGGTCCGTCGTCACTATTGTTGGCGTAGGGATGCAAACCTGCTCCTCTGTGTTGCATACCGCTGGAAGCTGAGCGTTCGACATATCCCCCTGGTCTCCATTGTTACGGGATCTGGTGGTCACCATCTTCCTGAACTCCGAAGAAAGATGATGTCAATGTTTTGCTAGGAACTTTGTCGTCCCCACGGACGTCGCCAAAATAATGCAGTCGATTTCCGCTCCCTGCTTGACCTTGAACTGCTGATCTGCACAAGGAACGCACGTGAGCCATGGACCACCATTGTGGTGGCCGATGGTACTTCGATGCTAAAGTTAGACATGGATATTAGGAAGGCTTAAAGCTGTAAACGGGAAATTTGTAGCGAACCTTTGTTCACCAACCTCCTATCTTATTTATAGTACTGGAGTCCTGGTTCGGCTAAGCCATCGATGGCGTAGTTTATGGAAAATGGTCTTCCTGGAGATCCTTATTTAATTAGGAGTCGTCTTGTAGAAGGAAGTTTCCATGTTAGACCTGCGTTCCTTAATACGCGAAAGATAGTTTCCCATCAAAGTGTTGTCCATAGGTGAAAGTTTCCACGTACGACATATACTCTAGTATTTACATCCTAGTTGAAGACAACATACTGTTGGTTTGCCCGTCCGAAGTCGATCCCTGAGATACTTGCCTAATGGGTCTTATGGGTACTAGGGATGGCTGTGAAATGTGTGGGCTAAGTAGACTGCAGTAAATTCGGGTCCGGCTGACACTTCGCGGGCTTGATGCCGTTTGGCCGGCTGAGTGCTAGACTGATGTTTGGGCCTGTTATTCGTAGAAATCATCATGACACGTGTACGGTGTAGATGAAATGACGTTTCGGTGTATCATCACTTACATAATCACCATGAAGCTAGCTTTCCAAGTATTTTTATCAAATGTTACTTGAATTTTCTGCATATGTAGATTTATGCAATGATAGTGTTTGACATGTTGGTGAAGAAATTTCATTGCACATCTTGTCTTCCTTTTCGTTTGGTTGCGCGTACTCTTTATGTTGGTAAGTAATGCCAATCCTTTTATATATCATTTTGTTCATGGTTTCAAAAGTATTTGTACTTAGTTTTCTTAATGGCAATTCAAATCTAACTCTTCTTTCTATTATCTGTAAGTAGCATTTACAATGTTTGTTGTTATTTGCTTCCCATTCTTTGGAGGATTTTTTTGGGTTCTTTGGAAGATTTGCTTTTGCCCCTACAACTTATTTATAAGTTTTTCTATCTCATGTTCTTTCAAATACTAGCTTACTCGTTGTTATTAATACTAATCTTTTCACTTTCCCCCTTCAAGCTCTTTTGCATCATGTGGCTCGCAATAAAAAAGCCCAGGAGGTTCAGCTTATCATGGATGACAAATTGGGTAAGTTAAAAGGATGTGTTTTTGTGTTTCAACTCGTTAGTTCTTGTTAGAAAAAAATGAAGAAACTGACTATAACTCTCGGCTTTGTGTATTTTCATATTTGTATCATTAGGATTTTTGTTGATGATCTTATGACCCATTGGGGGGCTAAGGCAGATCATTCTCAATGCCTCAACTTACAAGTTCTTATCATAAACACGTTTGTACAACAACAATAAAGTAAATAGTTAGAGTTGAATAGTAGGAAGATAGTACCGACAATTGTGGTAGCCAAGTTTTCTTTTTAAAATGAAATTAGTTATGGGTATGTGATTTCTTGCTCTGTAGAGGTTATATGCAAACTAGTCAAAGGAAAGTTCATTGGTTTGTTATTATTTTAAGATCTATTTGGCTGATTGGTTCATATATCAATACAATCTTTTTCAATTGGGTCTCAGAGTTTCTTTTATGGATTACGTAAAATTTTAGTTTGTTCTGCAATAACCCTCGGTATTGGTTTGTTCTCCAATAATGTTTGGTATTGGTTATGTTCATACTAGATGATGATGTAAAACTAAAAGAAATTTTTTACCAGACCATTTGTTTGTATGTGACTAAGATGAGCATCAACCAGGAAAACTCGTTAACAATCAGTTTCATACGAATAGAGCAAATTTTGTAGTTGACTCTAATCAATGTAACCCAGCTGCAGTACTTCCCACATGTAACCATCCGGTTAGTGAGGAACACATTTTGCATATGCCGTAATAGCTAGTTTTCATAAAATTAAAATGAATAGATGTGTTGTGCGATTTGGTTCCAATGTGAAATGTTTCTTACTTTTTCCTGTTCTTCATTCAAATGCATCATTACCCAATTGTTTATCCATTGTGTTTGACGAATCGCGCTGGCTTCCAATGTACTAATGTGAAAGTTTACCACATTCACGCAAGTAAGTCGGGCTGGTTTCATTATCTAAGATTTACATGCCCATAGAGTTTACGGAAGTTATCTAAACTTGTTCAAATTTATTCGACAGGATGATTAAAAGCATGTCACATGGTTTCTACTTAAGGTAGTTAACTTCCAAACACATTCGTAACCAATGTTTTCCTTCATTTTTTTCACGATTAATGTGTGCCCATGCTCAACATTTTTATGCTCCATGAATCTACCATATAAACAACATGCACAATGAAATGCAAAAAAGAAATGAAAACAAAAATTCAACTATTTTCATTACTGTAATGTTTGGTTGTAAGAAAAAAAAATAGAGAATGAGAGAATAAAAGATAGAGAGATCAAAGAGTTTATATTGAACTCTATCTTTTCAAAAGGAGCAAATCATTGATCACTCTTTTAGTGGATGCATGTTGGAAGGTGTAAAAACACTTTGGGATGCATCAACATAACTCCTAAGAGGTATTTACCTGTTCTGATATGTTTTTACTTGATCTAAAGTTCTTTAAAACAATGTTTGTACAAGTAACAACAAGGACCGTACCATCCCCTAGCTAGAGGCATTCCTTCAATATGCAATATTATGCCATTGCTTTATTGAGATGATGTAAAACTGAAAAAGAAAGGGGGAAAAGAAGGGGGCGACCGACAATTACGAAACAGAGAGTTATGGGGGAGGAAGAGAGATACAAATTAGAAAGCCAATTTTACCGTTTGTCACCCACAATATTCTAGTAGTTCCTGTTTGGTACCCATCATGTACTTGACACGTGAAGGTATTTCAAAACATCTAATGATTTTTGGTAGTCAAACCTATTGACTTAATAGTCAACATTCAAAATGGGTATTAGACATAATAAAAAAATTAATGGAACTCAAATAAGGTTGTCCTAAATTAATGGGCTAAAAGGTAAATAACCCTGTAAAACATGTACTTGACAGATAAAAAATCTCTTTTGCAACCAAAATTGAGCACATGTACAGTGAAACATACGCCTTAGTACGTCAAGTCGCATTTTTTTTTTTGAAATTTCCTTGTACAAATTGAACAACCCTCACCGCCAATGAACAATTCTCACCTGTTAGGTTGAAACGACATGATTCAAGAAACTCGAATCCTCTTTTGCGCTTCAAATTCTCTCTCAATCTCCATTTTCAAAGCTCTCAAATTGAAATTTGTGGCATTTTGGAGAAGAACTCAACAAAAGCTCGGGCTTTTAGGGAGTGGTATTCAATTACGAATTTAAATGGATTGTGAATGATTTTAAAATCCATTAAAATTCAGGGGTATTCAATTAAGGGTTTAAAATAATACATGTAAATCTAGGGGTATTCAAATATCGATTTTAAAGGATTGTTTTAAATTCCATCAAAATCAGGGGGTATTCAATTCATGCTTTTCAAAACTCCACCAAAACCAGGGGTATTAAAGAAGTAGTTGATTTTAATGGATTTGTTAAAGTTGTGGATTTTGAAGAATTTTATAGTGGAAAGTATATATATAACAAGAGTTATTCCAAATCCAACATTCCCCCTCATATTTCAACGGATTTGTATTGGATATTGTTAAATAACACCATCATTTCCGCTGAAGGATGTCACCATCCATTTTTTTGTGATTTGCTGAAAGACACAACCACCTTCCCTTATCTTCTCTCTTCACAGGAGCAACACCACCTTGCCCCACAACTTTCGACCACACCACCATGCCCTACCACCGCTGGCTACACCACTACCCGCACTTCCTCTTCTCTTTTGTTCTTGTTCTTCTTTTTTGTTATTATTATTATTATTATTATTATTATTATTATTATTATTATTATTATTATTATTATTATTATTCTCATTCTCTTCCTCTTATTTTCTATTCTTCTTGTCCTTTCTTCATCTTTGTTTTTTGTTCTTTTTTTCTTCTGATTTCTTATTATTCTACTTTTCTCTTTGTTTTTCTTATTCTTTTAATTTTTTCTCCTTTCTTCTTCGTTTCCCATGTTTTTTCTTTTTCGCTCTTGTGAATGGAGGTTCCCCACTTGCCAGAACCTTCGCGAGGGCAAAAAGAAGAAGAAGAAGAAGAAGAAGAAGAAGAAAAAGAAAAGATAGGAGAAAAAGAAAAAAACAGAGAGAAAAAAGTGGAGAAGAAGAAGAAAAAAAAGAACAGAGAAGAAAAAAATGTGAGGGGTAGGAGGTTGAGAATAAGAAGATGAAAATGGGTGGAGGTGGGATGAGAGGTGGTGGTGGTGATTGATGGGGAAGAAGAAAAAGAAGAAGAAGAAGTAGGAGAGGTGTCGGTAGCATGGTGGTGGTGGTGATTGAATAAGAAGAAGGGATGAGAGGTGGCGGTGGCGGGGATAACAATTTGAAGTAAAATAGTTATTTGTATTACTTTTGGACCATCTTCAATGTATTTGATTTTTTTTTTTAATTTGAAGTAAAATTCTTGTAACATATAAACAATTGTTTAATTGATGTTTTGAGAGATGTTTTATGATTTGCGTTGGCATGGATAACAATGTAGGCGATGTTCTTTCATTGTTTCCTATGACTAATAGCACATTTATAAAAATCCATTAAATTTATAAGAATCTATAGAAATCCATAACAAACCTTTATAAAATCTACAAAATCCAATCATTTAAAATCCATCAAAACCCAGTGGATTTTGTAAAATCATTTGAAACTTTTTAAAATCCACGAGATTTAAAATTCTTTAGAGTCCATTCAAATCCCGAATTGAATACCCCCACCTTAGATGATTGCAATTTGGGGTTCTGAAGAATCCCTCGATTTCACATTCTCTCTGCGAATTCCTCCACAATTCTAGGGGTTTTGCTCGCTTGAGTGAGGATCTGGTTGCTGGAAAGCTTGCTATGGAATATGAAACGTACGATAGCAGCGGTGAGTACTTAAAAATACAATCTTTATCGCATTTGTTGTTTATTTCGAGTTCTTTGTGATGTCTTTGTGTAATTGGGAGAATTTAGTCGGAATTGTTGGTCTGTCAAGAATTTCTATTATGGGGAGTATGGAACGCGGGTTAAAGATTTGGTCTTGGAATGCATGGATGAAGTTAGGGTTAAAGCTTGAATCTTTGATGAAACAAAGTTAGGATTTTTGAAGTAGAACAGTTTTGGGTTGCTTTTAGTATCTGGAAGTCTCGGTTAGCTATTCTGACAGTGAACTAGAATTGGTTCTAAGGGGGATAATTTAGGGTTTCACAGTAGGTTGACCTTACTGAAGGATACAAGAGTTCTTTCATAGGGGTTTTGATTGCTTTAGAATTTTTCCATGTGCAAAAGTAGAAGTTGTGTGTATGTTCTTTAACTGATTTCAAATATGTATTCATTGTATTGTTTATTTTCTCATAGATATTACTAGTTTTTGGCAGTTATAAAATTTGAAAAAAATAGACAATAAAAAGGTCAAACTTATAGTTAGAGTTACTAGTATATCAGCCGTGTCGTTGGCATGGGTGCCATGTCATGTCTTCGGCATGACACATGGTCCTTGGGTCATGTCGTTGGCACGACCATACACTTTTCAAGTAATTGTATGTTAATGTGGAGTGCATTTTTGGCATTCTGAATATTGACGTACACACATTCAGTGTTCGAGCTCGTAAAAATTTAGGGGATTTAGAATCATTACTTAAGTGGTCCTACTAAACAGTTTGGACCTTCAGGTATTAGGCCCGCATCATGAACTCAAGAATCAAGATGGGACTTGGGTAGTCTACTGAAGCCCACTTCAAACCCAAAGCATATGGGCGAGCGTAATTTTGGTATTAAAAGTGACATGAAAAATATTAACAAAAAAAAACTTAGAAGAAGATCAATTGGGGAGTTGTATCGTCAAAGTTAACAGCGTCTCAGTGCACGAAAGCGTTGCAGTTCCGTCAGTTCCGACTTGGTTAATGACTGACAAAGACTGACATACGAAAGCAACGGACATACAAAGGCAATTGGGGAAAAGAATTTGCGACATGACGAACAGGGGCACCTACTTCACCGTTCCTCCGCTCTATTGTCGTTATGAAAGAAACTAGAGTACCAGCTGTGCCTACGGAACGACCATACACTTTTCACATAGTCTGTACCCATCCGTTGGCACGGGTACAACGGCATGCCAAGTCCACCCTAGTCCTTGGGTCGTGCCTTCAGCACTCCCCATCATGTTTGTTTCCAACCTCACTAATCTAAAGAACCAATTTACTGGTTTCTGCAATTAGTCATCGCAAAATTTAGCTTTCTATGTTTGGTAGGATGGCTATTGCTTCATATAAACCATTTCTCTAAGCCACAAATTTTCTTCCTCAGCATCTCTCACATGGAAAGGAGTAGATGATAGATATAGAGATGCAGTATATTTGCAGTGTAAAAAATCAGTAAACAAACTATTACTTCTGTTACCATAACATTGATGCAGAAAGATCCCAATGTTTCACCAAGCATAGAAAACTGTATTGACATATAAGTTGACAATTGGATGCTAGCAAAACTAATGAATAATCATTTAATCGTTGCATTATAGACAATAGTATCATATGGGAAAGACCATTTATCAGTGATCAATCATGAATCCATAAACATGAGAATTACCATCGCAAGCTCCACTGATTTCGCGTTGTCTGATCTTTCCATGGAGTTGTTTTTACCACTGTATTTAGTTAGAGGTTTGAATGAAAATATATTATATTTCACAAAATTCCAAACCTGTAATTAAATGAAAATGGCTACAAATGCCCCCAAATTGTCTCTATTGAAGGCAATTACCATTTTGATTGATCAAATAAGAAAAAGGCCAATTACCATTGTCTTTGCTTAGCAATCATGAGTAGCAACCATTGTCTTTCTAACCAAATTACTTGCAGTAGTTCAAGAAATCTTTGGACTGTTACATTGAAACGTTTTGTAGGATCTATAAACTTTGATCATGCCAAGCATAGCAAATTTTATAATTTGGAACATAAATGTCTCTATTCAATAAAGAAAGGAACCAAAAGGTGTTCAAGAATATAGCTCTTAAGTGCACGCACCTGTAGCATTGTCAACTGGATAATGCCCATGTATTGCAAGTAGATCCGAGTGATAACACAAAGCCAACACCGTAAGTGCTGGAGTAAAAAGTGAAGCTACTGGTATGTTCCCCTGGTTTCCTACTCGGACTGCCCACCACAATATAGTGTCAGCAATAATGCAGCCTACTGGTGTATCAAACTTATCAGGGAGCTGATTGAATGGACCTTCCATTTTTGTGAAAATAGCTTCGAAAAAATTGTTGTCCTCGGCTCCACGATTATGCTCTGATGGGATGTAATTTGGAATAGACAGTAGTTGGTGTTGAAGTCAAACAACCCCATCAAAACCAAAAGCTATGCTCCCATGATGAGGATAACCAAAACCCACCAAATCACAAATCAACTACCCCAATCCCCCTTCCCTTTCCCTCTAAACCACTAAATCAATTTGATTTCATCCACCCAAAGTTCTTTCACTCACCAACGCAAAATGTAGCAAAGAATCTGAATGAAATTCAATGACTCAGTGAAGAGGGATCGAGTAGTGGAGGGATAGTTACCTTGATCTTGGATGGAATAGAGAGAGAGAGTTTGAAAAGAGCTTCAAAACGATGGAGAGTGAGAGCGAGCTCTGCAAGTCGACCTTCCTGCTGGTGTTGTGTTTGTTTGATTTCAATTTCTTCTATATGAGAGTCAACACTTTGTCTTCTCCATCAAAAAAAAAAATTGCTCTTTTCACCCCATTTGTCTCCATTATGGTTGCATACTCCATATTAAATACAACAGAACGCTGAAAACTCTAGTAGAATGTAAGAAATGGTTGCATAGTCTTACTAACATCCTCTCAGTCACAAAACTTGTTCTTGCAAATCAAACACATACCTCTCGTTCATTAACCACCACAAATTGTTACAGTTCCTCTTATTGTCTAATAAAGTACCGCTCCTCAGTGAAGCCCATGCTCATCATAATAAAGTACCACATTCAGAACACTAATGTTCACTACAATGATAGTCATGGAACTCATCACATTCATTGAAAGCATACAAAGCAACTTTGTAAGTGAAATTCAATAGTTCTTACTTAGAGGTTCATGAACTCGAGGATGAATCAGCTTTGATGGTAGTGCATGTAACATACCCCATATTTCATTCATCATTCTTGTTCGGTTTAATAACAAAACATTCAGAAATTCTAGCCGGCCCGAGAAACCGGCCTGGTTTCCCGCCTAGAGGGGTAAAATTACATTCCTGCCCCTCTTCCAAAAGGTGTTTGGATTTGTGTATTTAAAGAGGAGGCGGGGAAATCAGGCCGGTTTTCTAGGCCGGCTGATGGGTATTGAGTCTGAACGAGCATTTTGAAAAGAGTTATTCTACATGGCGAGGAAACGAGCGAGGGGAGGGAGGTGGCGGGGTGGGGACCGTTTACCTCCCTCGGGATGCGCATGCCAAAAAGACGGCACACATCCCAAGGGAGGTGAACGGTCACCACCCCGCCACCTCCCTCCCGTCGCTTGTTTCCTCGCCCACTTCCTCGACATTTAGAATTCCTGTTTTGAAAATATATATATATATATATTATAATAGAAGAGAAGAGGAAAAAGAAGAGAATTTTTTTATGAGCAATTCTAGGCAGCTTGGGTATTGCTGCTTGGGGGCGAATTTTACATTTTTGCCCCCCCTTTTTAAACATTTTTTTGGAAAAAATTTTAAAAAGGGGGGAGGGGAGGCAAAAATGTAAAATTTGCCCCCAGGCAGCAATACCCAGACTGCCTAAAATTTATGTTTTTTTATTCGTTTTGCTTTTGCTTTTCTTTTGGTTTTGATGTGAGAGAAAGAGAGAGGAATGATTAGTCCATTTGCACGTGATTCTTCCATGTGGTAGAATGCATGAGACTTATTCAATTTGTACCAGGTGAAAGGTGTAATAAAAATGATTTTGGAAACGCAAAATTTTGACTTGACCCACTGACTGCTTCACTGTTCCTCAGCCCAATTTTTGTTAGAGAATAGATGAATCAGCTATCACATATTTCTATTTTATTTTTTTGTGTTGACTATGTTGGAGTTTGTTATTACTTAGTAGAACAATTTCTACATGATTAGTTTTGAAACGGTGATACAACCTTTCTTATTGTCGAGGAAAGGGGTGAGGAAACCAGCAAGGGGGAGGGGTTTTATCACGCATCCCTCTCGAGATTCACATTGTTGCTCATTTTGAGAGTGTAGACACGCATCTCGAGGGGGATGAGCGATCACACCCTCCCTCTCGCTGGTTTCCTCGCCCCTTTCCCCGCCATTTAGAATTTCAGATGGTGATATATACACGTCAGACAACTGCACCCAAATTACCATTTTTATTATCAGTGCATGAGCTACGTTGGATCATTGTACGAGGATATGGGATTTGATTAGGATTGTATTCCATCTATACTACTTTGAATTATATCGATATATAATTTTATACCTTATTTTGGTCATTGTGATCTATTGAGAATTGAGAATGTAATTTCTGGTCCTCTCTCAAGAAAGGGGATTGACCAAATTAATTAGCATTTAACACTATCAGTCATTGTAAACTATACTACTTGGCTATGTTGCCAAGATCAACCTTGCTGCACCATTGGACAAAGTTTGCATCCTTGGCTACGAAATCTCTGTAGGTTTGAATTTCATTGTTAACCAACCCATTTGACGAAGTTCCATCTTAAATTAAGATTGTCTCTCAAATGGAATACTGGACATGGTTTACAAATGCAGGTCTTAATGCTACCTTAAATGTTGCCAAATCTAAGAAGAGTTCTTCAGTAACTATATTTGGACTATGAGCAGTTGGCCTAGCTGTAAGCTCTCCATCTCTTATGTATAGAGATTTTACTCCATGTTGTTTTCTTTCAAAGAAGTTTCTTTTAATGTCTTTTTTGCCTACTTTTTAGGCAGCCGAAGGGGCAAACATTGCTGGAGCTTTGAGGATTATTGGCGTTGATATAGACCCGAAAAGATTTGAATATGGTGATGTTACATGTTCTTGCCTTCTTTTTGGCTAAAGATTGCATATTTCGACTCAAGTTTCTTGCTTTAAACAAAATTTAAATTATTGGTGTATTTACGTACTAATGACTCTTATACCTTCTTATAGCGAAGAAATTTGGCATAACTGAATATATGAATCCCAAGGACCATGGCAAGCTTGTTAAAGAGGCATTTAATCAATGATCAATATATCACGATATTAGTTATTTTATATCATATTCATAGAAAGTTATTTTTCACATCATAGCAATGTTTGTACTTGGGGTAACTGCACTTGGCTGTATTTGGTGAGGTTAGGAACAAACATGAATGGGAGTGCCGAAGGCATGACCCAATGATCAGGATGTCATGAGGTATATGTGCCAACACTAGTCTACTTAACGGATTTTGCAAGTTGCAACAGGGGTAGGGGTTTATTTTCAAGGCATTTGGGTGCTAAATTTACATAAAGATGCTCTGCTACAAAGAATGAGATTTCGCAAAATTTTGTTATTTTGAAATTACGAAAAGAAAAATGGCGAAAGAAATTTTTTCATTGTTTTAAGGGGTTTTTCGAAAAAGTTCAAGGTTTTTTCGAAAATTTCTAGTTTTTTTGGGTAAAAATAAAAACACTAGTTACCAAAAATTGCATTTTTAGAAAAAAAAAAAAATCAGAGTTTTTTAATATATTTTGTATTTTTTTTTCTAATTATCATTCTTCTATTTATATATTGATTTTTGAAATCACCCTATCTCTAATTATATATTGATTTGATGTTTGTTTTATTTCTTGATATTTAGATTTCATTAATGTGTTTAATAGATTTATTTATTTACATCTTATAATATTTTATGTTTCACATATTTCATATACACTCAAAATTTATTATATAATATTTTATATATTCTCGAAAATTTTATGTTTTTACTTTATATAACAAAATATTTTTTAAAGTCAAGATATCGAAATTAACTTGAAAAACGAAATCACAATCCTTGCTCTGTTCTTTAAAGGTTGGCTTAGTGGACATAATTTTATCTGATTTGTTGCATGCCATGAACGAAGAGGACAAACGAGAGAAGATATTTGTGAGGGCATCAACAATATATTTTGCAAGCTAGTACTTAGCACTTTAGCATTACGCTCAATCGTGCATGTGAGTTGGAAATGCACATGCTCACTTTAGCTCTGATTTGACTGTCTGGAAATATCAGGGAATTAGGGAACCTAAAACAACTTTGATGGTAAATTATTTCAATTAAATAGCTAAATTCTTCTTCTTAAAAAAAATAATTTGCTTGAAGCACACAAGGATTCAAATTCACTATTGCAATTGCGGGTTTAATACCACATAAACCATTAACATGTAACATTATGATGAAATTTATGGCAATTCTCAAATCAATGACGATAATTGTGAAACATGATATTGTTGCTGATGCAGTCATTTTTTTTGCTTTCTGCTTTAATCCGATTTCTGCTGACCCGTTGATCTGTACAAGTAGCACACGTGAGCTATGGACCACCGTTGTGGTGGTTGATGACATTCCGATGCTAAAGTCATACAGGGATCTGAGGAAGGTGTAATGCTGTAATAGGTAATTTGTAACGTACCTTAGCTTACCAACCTTGTGTCTTATTTATAGTGCAATGAATCCTGATTCTACCAGGCCATCGTAGATGTAGTTTAGGAAGGAGATCTTCATGAATATTCTTATTTAATTAGGAGTCGTGTTGTAGGAGGGAAGTTTCATGTTAGGGCTGTGCTTCTAGATACGCAGGACATAGTTCAATCCAAGAGCAATCCGTGGAAGGGAGTTTTCCTGTGTGGAATGTACTCTGATATTTGCTTCCTGATTAGAAGCAGAGAATAACTGTTGTTGCCCGTCCGAAGCTGATCATCGAGATATTTGCCTTAGTAGGGCTTACAGGTATTGAGAATAGCTGTGAGTGTTCGGGTCCGCCTTGACGGATTGAATTGAGCGGGCTTAGAACCGCTTGGGCATGTTCAGTGTTGGGCTGATGCTGGGATCCGTAATTTCTCGAGATCATCATGACACGTGTATGGCTAAGAGGAGTGACCATTTTTATGTATCATCAGCTACTCCCCTCGAGTTAGTGGGTCGTCACATCGATTCGCTAAGTCATCTCTTGAAGGGATGTGCCACTTATGATGATTGAGTCTGAATCGTTGCTTGAGCCGCACGCCGCATTAATGGCACATGCGTTGGTTTGGCGAAAAAAAGGCGAGAAACCATATTCTATTTAGGTCATCCATAGTGTAGAGTCTAACTCTTCTATTCTCTTTACTTTCGAGGATATCGTTTTGATTAAGAAAGATTGTCCATCTTTTTCATGGCCCAACCAAACATTCTTGACAATGCAATCTTGGTCTTGGAATTTTTCGAAGATAGGTTGTTCTTCGAGTCCGGCCTTGCTGAAATCCATACGAAGTTTGGAGTCCCTGAGGATTTGTCGTTGTATGTCCTAATGGGTGACCAAACGCCAATGTCACTTCTGGCTAATTTCATTTGCTTACATCGTGGGATGCTTCAGACCGGAGTGCGCTTTTCATTTCTGAACGTGATTTGGGAGTTCCTGGATCTTTTAGGATTCCTCCGACCCAATTGGGGCCCAATGGATATAGAATTATCCTTATGATTCTGCACAGTGCTAAAGAGGTCGTTGTTACCGTAACTTCGCGGGTAATTCAGTTGCTGACTTCTCCCCGGCTGAAGAGTAACGTTGTCTGTAAGATGACGTCGCTCGCTTGCTTCGTTAATCAGCCTGATGATTTCAAGTTCTGGCAGAAGTACTGCTTCTTGGCTCCTATGGATTCGAAGTATTTTCGGTGCAAGGGTCGTCTGCTCGAGCGACAGTTTAGGCCGCTTCGTAAGTTTAACCCTTTTCTCGTGACTTTGATATGCTTGATAGCGGGCTGACTGATCATTGCTTGTGTTTCCTTGTAGGAAGGTTTCATACTACTCCTCTTACTTTAGAGGAGCAAAATACCATAGAGACGTTTCGTGATTTGCCAAAGAGGAACGCGGCTGATGTCACAAGAGTTTCCAACTTCTTCCGCAGCAGGCTGTGGGACAACTGGCACGTTGTCCAAACTTTGTACCGAACATCGTGAATTAAGGCAGAAGATGGGGCCCCTTCGAGGAAGAGGAAGGTTGCTAGAGCCAAAATTCTCGCTCCATCTGACACTGAGGAGCCGTCTGAAACGCTTGCCTCCTTTGTGAGGAAGAAGTCCTGTGTGAGGACTGGGTCTTCGGCTCGACCCGCTCCAGTGAGGGAAGAGCTGGGAGGGTGCGAGTCTGCTAGCGTTTTCAGTGGGGCTACAAATCCAGGTTTTGATCAGAAGCTTTTGTTGCTAATCGTCTCCTGTTCAGCTTACCTGATTAGGTTTTCGACGATCACTGACCGTGAAGGGGGCAATGATCTCTGGTGATTCATCGTCACCAGGCGTGATAGCGCTGATTAGACTCCCACTTCCTAAACCATTGATGTTCGCGCTAAGCGAATTAGGTATCGGGTTGAATCATAAGTCGTTGCCACCAGCTAGGCTTTCCTGATTAGGTTAGGCGATCTTTGACCGCGAATGTGGCAATGATCCTTGGCGAGTCGTCGTCACAGGCGTGATAGCGCTGATTAGACTCCCACTTCCTAAACCATCGATGCTCGCGCTAAGCGAACTAGGTATCGAGTTGAACCAAAAGCTTGTGTCATCAGCCTAAGCTTGCCTAGTTTGAAAAAAGGTTCTGTCTATTAGGGGGCGTGTAAACGTAGTCCATCTACTTGGTGAATGGGATGGACGAAGTTATCTTAAATCAGCTAGTGATCTGTAGTGTGATCCATATGTCAGGGTTGACTAGGATTTCTTGTTCTCGTGCTAAGCATGTGACAAAATACTGTTTGAGCAATAGACCAAGCTCATGGGCCCGCAGATGAAGAGTTAGGGCACGTGCGCTGTGCGTACGACGTAAATTGCCCGCAGGTTGCGTGACGGTTGAGTATTGGTTACCCCCCAATTGATGGGGATGTGTGCAACGCCATCAGTTTGATGGGCCTGTAGAAGAAGAGTTAGGGCACGGTGCACTGTGCGTACAACATAAATCGAGCGGTAACACGTGTACAATGCAGGGTGCGTGACGGTTAAGTATTGGTTACTCCCCCTCAATTGATGGGGATGTGTGCAATGTCATCAATTTGAATGACGTGGTCTGTGCAGTTTCCTTGAGAACTGCCGTCTCCTCGTTTTCCATACCGTATTCAATGTTCGGCAGTTAATGCTAGAGTGCCCGCTTGGTGAACCATTATGTCTATATAATGGTTTTTCCAATCGTTGTAAGCACTATCTTTCGCAGAGCTTCTCTCCTGTAATATTCTTGTTTAAAGAGAACGCTTGAGGTTTTTCAAAGGCCGAAGAAAATGCTTTGGGTTTTCCAATTGCTGAAGGCGGGTCTCCGTCTATGGAATCTCTGAATGTTCTGACATTTGCACTAGTCTGGCACAAAGATAGTTACTGTTATGCGAAGTTACCTGCGATGGGTGAGCGTGTAATTGATTCACTGAGGTCTCGTAATTTCTTCTCATATCGCGGAAAAGTAGTACGGATTTCTCCCAAGGGAGGAGTCTTAATTTTACACCGTATTGCTTTTGTCTTCGTGTGCTCGGATCCTGCTGCTAACCACAGGTTGACCGAAGTATTAGTCGATATGCGATGTCTCCAGGTATGGTAGCTCTCAGTCACAACTGCCATCGCATATGCGGAAAGTGACATCTTTTGATAGCACTGAGAAACCATGACTGCGTCGCTGCTTGTGACCATCCTCATCTGCCTTCTTCTAAGCTATTTTAGGAAGTTAGAAGGGGGTTGGATATCTCTTGAGGAAATCAGCAGCCCATTCTGAGGTCTACAATGCTATTGTAGAGTCACTTTCTGGGGTGATTTGACAGAGCAATCTGACTGCTCAATCATTTCAATCACTTCTGCCACTTCGTCTTTATCTTGGGAAAGAGTCGAGCGTATCTGTTCGCTTATTTTTGCTGTCACTTGCAGATTGCTCGCATCGAAGGGTTTGCAAGCCTTCGGCGGACGTTGTCCGTAGCAGAATTGTCTAAGCGAGTCTTTTACTCCAGTTGGCACTGTATTCAGACGCTTATAATGCTCAGTCTTTGTATCTGCCTCATGGTGTTCGTAATATGTAGTATTTTGTATCTGCCTCAAGGTGCTTATTGTTACATCTTTTCAATAATCAATAAAGTTTGTTTTTCATAATTCTTTCTTTATTTCTTAAATGATTGCAAATCACGTAAGTCTTTTAAGAACTAAAACTCAATATTGACAATGAAAAGGAAAATAAATAACTTAAAGCAAACTAACTGTTGAGGGAGAGAAATTGACCCTAGCCTTGAAGTGAATTCGGGTTACTCCCGTGGATCATTCAGCGGACTGTCGAGGCGTTATATAGGTTACTAAAGAGTAAACCTTGCAGAGGGGTAGATCTCCATGCCGATGGAATGTGTTCCCGCTTGCCATGGCCTTTTCGACTCGCTGGGCGAAAGATCTTATTGCTCCTGTACCGCTCGAAAAAGATGTATCTACCGTCTTTTAGCCTTGCACTGGGTCAAACTGCTCTGCATGATGTAGCTGAATTTGGGAACACTCTATCTGTTTCAGTGCGACGTAGTGGCAGCCTTGTGCAGTAGGTTGGTATCCACGTATTGTTCATTCGGAGTGGTTTGCACTATACTTAACACACTGGCTAAGGGTGGAAATCACTGCTTCCATCTGGTGGAGCCAAGGTCTTCCAAGGATGAGATTGTATGACAATGGTGCGTCTGCCACCATGAAGTTCAGAAATAGGACTTTTCTGAGCTGCGGCTCTCCTGCTACCGTAACCAACCTTATCTTTCCAATGGAGAAGCACTTCTCCCTGTTGAATTCGATAAGCGGGTATTCATAAGACGTCAGGTTTTCTTCCTTGAGGTCCATGCTGCGGAATGCGTTGTAGAACAGAACGTTAAGTGAATTTCTTGTGTCAACCTGAGCTCTCTTTACTTCCCACCTTTCTATGGAAACCGAGATGACTAAGACATCGTTGTGTAGCGTTCGAACTCCTTCAAGGTCCTTGTCCGTAAAAGTCAAGGTGGGAATGGGGCTCTGAACCCGTGAGTGGCAGATGAGCATGTCCTCATCCGCAGATTGTGTCCTCATATCCAGTAATGTCCACTTGCGGGACTTGTATGACCGACCTTCATTTGGTCTGATTCCATGAAGGACGAATATTATCCCTGGAGTCTCATTATCTATTTTTTAACTGACTCCCTCATGTCCTTTGTCTGTTCCGTTGGTTTCTCAGACTTCAGGATCTCTTTCAATTTTCCCCTGAGGACCCAGTACTCAACTTCGTACCATAAACTCTTGTAGTATTGATGTCGTGGCGACATTCCCTATGGTACGCGAAGTACTTGCCGTTGTCGCGCTTGGCTGCGTGTATTCGGAGGCCACTTAAGTACCTCCCAGTTTTTTCATTGATTTTAGTATGTCCGACAAGTTAGCATTTAGGGTCCATCCTGTTGTCACCACGCTTCCTTTTGCTTCGTTCCTCATCCTCGCGTATCTTTCCCTCCTTTTTGTCCCTGAGAGCGGGGGACTTCTTCTCACCTTCAGTTTTTGTCTTTATGGTCCTAGACTCTTTTAGGGTGATGTGTCTCTAGACGCTCTTGAGAAGCTTCTCATGTCTAGAGGGGGCTCAAGGTGAGGTCCTCGTAGAGCTTTCCCTTTTTGAGACCCGCAGTAAAGACTGTCACGGCTGTATCGCCGTTGCACCCGTTGATGAGGGTCAGTTCGTTGTTGAAAAGCGTGACATACTCTTGGAGTGTCTCGTCTGACCTCCGCTTTAGGGAGAGTATGTAGTGTGGACCTTTTCAGAAACGTTGGCTTCCGACAAAACACGTTAGGAATTTCTTTGCCAGCGCTTTGAATGAGTCGATGGACTTTGGTGGGAGGATGTGAAACCACGTTAGTGCTGAGCTTTTCAGACTAGTGGGAAAAGTCTTACACATGAAAGATTCAGATCCTTATTTAAGGGCCATTACGTGTTGGTAATGGCCCAGGTGATCGAAGGGATCGGTAGTTTCATCGTAGGAGTCGAGCTTTGGGGGAGTGAACTTTCTCGGAAGGGCCTCATTCATGATCCGATCTACAAATGGTGGGACGAAAAAGCGATATAGTACGTCCGGGTTGTGATCTCCTCTGCGGAGGGGGTTCCCAGGGCCGAGCCTCTTTGTCTTGGAGTTGAACTCAGTGTTAGCCGTGCAACCTCCTTTAGTCCAATAAGAATTGGCGGGTGCTTGGCTTTCTCCCTAACATCTTTTGGAGGCGGAGGTCCGTGTTGCTGTTGATCTCCATTAGCTAGTGGTGGATTCTGTCGCGTGAGAGCCTCCATCGCCTTGGCGATCCGATGTATTGGAGACGCCAACGTATCGATTCTGCGATTTGTCATTGCCGTCGTCGGCGCGGAAGCGTGAGTCGTTTGCGCATGCAAGATAGGAGATGCTGAAGGAGGTGGTATAGGGTTAGTCGGAGCGTTTGTTGTGTCTTCTGGTTCTCCAATGTTGCGTGACCTAGTGGTCATCATCTCACTGTGTTTTGAAAGAAAACGACGCTTAGTGTAAAGTTACGAACTATGTCGTCCCCATGGACGACGCCAAACTAATGCAGTCGTTTTTCGATCTCTACTTTGACTTGGTTCCTACACAAGTAGCACATGTGAGCCATGGACTACCGTTGTAGTGGTTGATGACACTTTGATGATAAAGTCAGACATGGCATTGAAGAAGGTGTAATGCTGTAACATGGAATTTGTAGCGTACTTTAGCTTACCAACCTCATGTCTTATTTATAGTGCAAAGATTCCTGGTTCAACTAGGCCATTGTATGCGTAGTTTAGGAAGAAGATCTTTGTGGTGATCATTCTCTAATTCGGAGTCGTGTTGTAGGAGGAAAGTTCCATGTTAGCGCCGTGCTTCTAGATACGCGAGAGATAGTTAAGAATCCAAGAGCAATTCGTGGAAGGAAGTTTCTATGTGTGGAATGTACTATGATATTTTCTTCTTGATTGGAAGCAGATAGTAGTTGTAGTTGCCCGTTCGAAGCTGATACTCAAAATATTTGCCTTAGTAGGACTTACGGGTATTCAGAATAGTTGTGAGACGTGTGGGACTAGTGTGCTGTGAGAGTTTGGGTTCGCCCTGGCGGACTGAATTGAACGGGCTTAGAACCACTTGAGCATGTTCAGTGTTGGCTGATGTCAGGGCCCCTATTTCCTTGAGATCATCATACTACGTGTATGGCTCAGAGGAGTGACTATTTTTATGTATCATCAGTAGCTTAAATATTATTTTGCTTGTTTTACTTAGGAAAGTATCCCGCCAACCTCTCCCACTACGAAATGTTCTCCAAAATGAGCGTGTGCTATACGAATATGTTTCCTTTTAATTGTAAAAGGGGAAAGAAAAAGTTTGGATCAAGTAGAGATTAAAAAGTTCCTACCAGAAAAGTATCCACTAATGTGAACCAATTAGGTATTTCTATATAGTCTATGGTCCCAAATAAAATGTTCAATATTATTATTTGTTGATATAAGTACAATGTATAAAACAAGAAAATATAAAAAGAGGGGGAAAAAAACTACAAATGGCATTGCTGACACGTAGGCCATTAGTTAGAATATTGGATCATGGGGTTTGTCTACACAGCGAGGAAAGGGGTGCAGTCGTTCGCCCCCTCGAGATGCGTGAAAGCGCCTCGAGATACACACTTTCACGCATCTCAAGGGGGATGAACGTCTTTACCCCCTCCCTCGCTCCTTTCCTCGTCATTTAGAATTTCCCTGGATCATGATACTTAATCTACATCTTAGCGTTAATAGTTTTTATAACAACCGATGACCAAATGAAAAGTCATTAGATTAACCCTATCTTCAAATCATTGGTGGGGAGAAGCTTTTAGATTTTCATTGGTTCCTATCAAAAGCGATTTATGCCTAAGTTCATTTCATATGACAACTTATATATCTAAGTCTCTCCACATACTACTTTTCAAGGATTTGATACCCACGTGCTAGACACCCTCCCTGGGCACTAATCAGTGCTCTCTCTCCAAGCTGTGTAGAAAGGTTCTATAGGTTGTTGAGACCTAAAGGGAATTGAAACCTAAGAAGTAACCTACAGACATCCATTAGTGGATAATCCAAAACTTTGATCATGTATAGTCCAGTCCAAGGATTGTGATTTCGTTTTTCGAGTTAATTTCTGTATTTTGATTTTAAGAAATATTTCGGTGTGTAGAGAAAAAACGTAAAAGTTTCAAGAATACATGAAATATATATATAATGAACTTCAAGGGTACATGAAATATGTAAAAAAAAAATGCATGTAAATATTTTTATTAAACACATTAAATGAAGCTTAAATATCAAGAAATGAAACAAACATGAAATTAATATATAATTAGAAAATCAGGGGGTGGTATTAAATATCGATATAAGTAAAAGTAGGGGTGGGTACGAGACGGAATGGGATGAGATGGACCTCATCCCGATCCCATCTCGTTCCTTTGGGATCAGGACGGGATAAGCCTCATCTCGACATTGTCCCTTCCCAAACGGGTTCGAGACGAGACGGGATGAGCAAGGAATAAAACAGTAAGACGAACTTTTTTTTTTCCTAGTTTATGTAATTTGTTGAATTGTACATAATTCCATGTGGAGTTTATGAGAAATGCAATTGGAAAATCTTCACACTCTGTGGATGAGGCTCTTCATGCAGAGAATGTCTAGAGAGCCAGGCCAGGCAGACCAGACCCTTGCCAGGTAGGCCCAATACCCTCCATCATTCTAGAGATGCTCATATTGGCCCAATCGAACTCAATCACACGCATTCCGATCCCCCTGGCGCTAGGGGCCTGGCTCCCTAAAATTTTTGCTTCGTGCGAGTTATGGTGGTGCAAGCCCATGTTCACGGACTCCAAAAAAAATGAAAAAAGCTTGACAAAGTTCAGTAAAGATGGAAGTGTGGAGTCAAGGTCACACTACACCATATTGGCATTTTTGTAACAACCCTCAAAACAGAATACTTTTGAAGTGTAACAATTTAACTAACAACTTTACACATTTTCACAAACAAAATGATACAATAATAGTATCACCATGAAGAGTATGGTTATAAAAGTGATACTATTCATGTGATCCAACTTATTGTATCATTTTTTTGTGTTATTGTTTTTCATTTTTTTTGACTAAATTTAGTTTTGATTTTAAATTGTTTGGTAGATTTTAACATCTCAAAAGTGATATTATTTTGAGAGTTGTTACAAAAGTGTCAATTTGGTGTAGTGTCACATTCTATTAGAGAGGGTGCATTTCCCTTACTTTAAGCCCCTACTCATTTGTATTCATGCATCTTTTTTTCATTCATAGTTTTCAACGAAAGCTCCATAAATTGAAACCTTCAATTTCAAACAAGAGCATGATCCATGGAATTGATATCCACTCTACTGCTTTAGAGATCATGGATGGTTTGTTTACTGTAATCAAACTTGAGATTGACATATTTTGAACATCCTTTTTTTTTGTATAGATTTCGGTTTGGAGGTTGCTTTGGTGCTACATAGTGAAAATGGTAAGGTTGGTTTTGTGTTTGGAAGTGCTCTGTATGTAAATTGCTTTTGTTGATATGAACATGGTCAATTTTTGTTGATACGACTTCTGCATGGATTGGAGAAATTGATGAACAGTTTGGGATGATCATAGCATGGAGGAGGAGGTGTTGTTATTGGTGGTGGCAATATAGTGGGGTGGGCACTGAGAGTGGTACCTTCAGGTCCTGATCCATTCCACCACAACAACAGGGACCCTAAGCAGCCCAGGATGGATCCATGAACTAAACAAATTTGTTAGACTAGGGACATGATCTTCTAGTTAACATTTGGATTTTGTCAAGTACTTGAACTGACTTGTCAGTATTGTGTCTATGTTTTTTTTTTTTTTTTTTTTGAGAAGTTCTACACGTCGAGGAAGTGGGCGAGGAAAACAACGAGGGGAAGGAGGTGGAGGGGGTGGGACCGTCCACCCCTTCGGGATGCGTGTTTGAAAAATGGAGGCACGTATCACGAAGGGGAAGGACAGTCCCACCCCCTCCACCTCCTTCCCCTCGCTGTTTTCCTCGCCCACTTCCTGGACGTTTAGAATTTCTGTTTTTTTTTTTATGAGATGTATACACTTTTCAAAGTTTTGTGTTTTATGTATTATATATTTAATCGATTTTTGGGCCTAATTTGCAGCGGGTGAGAGTTGAGAAAAGTCTGTCAACTTAAGTCACACTATCACAATAAATTCTAATCTAAGTGAGAATTAATTAAATTATTAAAATGAATAAATAATAATTAATATTAAATAACTTTGTTCGGAACGGGATGGGCGGAATATAAAATCTCCTTTTCGATCTCGTCCCATTTTAGATCGGGACGGGAGGAATCAGGATGAGTTTGATCAATCTCGCAAAAAAATCGGAACATGACCTAGATGGGATCGCGATATGGGATGCTCATCCCTAAGTAAAAAAAATGATAATTAGAAAATCAAGGGTGTATATTCAGAAATCAATAAATAATTAGAAGAAATGATAACTTTAAAAATCTTGAAATTTTTAGAAAAACCCATCGAAAAATGTGATTTTTGGTAGTTGGTTTTTGTATTTTTACGAAAAAGCATCAAAAAATTTCCAAAAAATGACATTTTTTCTTGCGCTCTTTTTTCTTTTCATAATTTCAAAAACGAAATTTTGCAAAATCTCATTTCTTGGTCCAGTCTCACAAGCAAAGCTTTGACAGGGGCGAGTAGGATGGGCATGACTTTTTTTGTGCCCAAGGTGAAATTTGTACTGTTTGTGCCATTTATGTAGAATAAAAAACAAATAATTAATTAATTTTTGTTAACATTACCATAAAAATATGTTATATAATACAAGAACCAAATATTATCCTGAGAAAACTATTTAACAACTTCCAATGGTAGAATTGCTTTTAAAATATCAAGAAAATTGTTAAGTAAATAAAATATTTATGGGAAAATTCTAAATGGCGAGGAAATGGGCGAGGGGTGAGTGTGACCGCTCATCTCCCTCGAGATGCGTGCATGTGCCCTCGAGATGCACAGCTGTGTGAATCTCGAGGGGGTGAGTGGTAATACCCACCCCTCGCCCCTTTCCTCGACAGCTAGAACGACTCATATTTATGTGTTTCAAGAGAAATTAATTTCTTAAGTAAAAAAAAAAAAAAAAGGTCTCTCGAAGGAATCAAGCCTAGGCCAGTGACCAAAAAATATGAGAGATTGTACTATTATATAAAGTATATTGTTAGGCAAGAATTCCTTTTTTTTTTTGGGTGCCCTCAGAGTGTGATGCTCTCTTGGGCCTATGCTTAGGGTCAGCCCTGGGGTGGGACGCACAGACTGTTTTGTGAGACCCTTCTATATGTATGCCACATGTCCTAAACCTAATTAATGAGACATCAACCAATCACACAATCATAGTCGTCACATGGCATGAGCTAACCCTAACACGAGAAATGCTTCAGCGCGATCCAAAGCGGACCCATTCATAAACTGATGCTCTCATAAGTCAGGTGCCAAAGCCCAAGTCACACCAGCCCAAGAGGCACGGGACTTGAGACTTGGCTCAGGACAATAAGGTCCGAACATGAATATCAGAGTTGTCATAGGACAAATCAACTCTTAACCCAATCAAGCATTGGGTCCTAAATACAACCAAGTGCCGAAGATACTCAATCATGCACAGGTAAGTTCTTGGGCGAGATCTCCTCCCTCCGTCACGCTTTCGATAACATGAATAGTTGATAAGGGAGCACTCATGATGCATATTTTTCTAATCTAAATTAATTGGTTAATTTGTCATGATTATTATACCGCAAGTGCACGGTTGTTTAATTAGTAGACAATGGCAAATACAGGCCGATCCCACGAGGATTGAAGACACAATAAAAAACTACAATCTATTTAAACCAGTTTGAAATGGGTTACAACAATCGAAAATTTCTAAACTAATGGAAAAAAAATTAATTTGAGTTTGAGAATCAAATAGAGAGATGATAAAGCTTTCGAATCATCCATCAGGTTCATAAAATTATACTCATGTCAATATTGTCTCTTTACAATGTAGTGGATTGATTTTAGTTAGCAAAGATGCAAACCCTAGCATTAATTGTCTGTTTAAGGCACAACTAATCACATGTTTAACTAATACAAATAAAATATGCTTAAAAATATAATAATTATAACAACCATGGATGCATGACATACACGGTGAGAGTAATATGCGTTTGTTCACAAATCAATCCAATATTTAACCATACAATGAATCGAAAAACAGTAAAAGACAAAAGTAAATTCTACTAAGTTTGAGAAACCATCTAACACCTTAGCGAATGATTTAGAAACCCATGGTGGTGGTGGCGTGGGCAAACTTCATCTCCTCAACGAGCGTGGTGCTCTGTGGTGGTACAGATTAAATAGTGGGGTGCAAATAATGAAGGAAAGAGATTTAAAATATCTTTTTCTGCCTTCCTTTTCTTCCCTACGTTCTCCTTCGTCCTTGTTGTTGTTTCACTATGATCAAACATGTGGCTACAAGAGAGAGAAACATAGGGGGAAGATCGAGTACATTCGAGAGAGAATGGGAGAGAGAGATAAAGAAGGTGATGAGAGGGGAAAAGCTGTGAGTTGTTAGGTGATGGGAGTAGATCAACTCTGTTACAGTGGCTGTGAGGGGTAAGAGATGCAGGCGATGTGGTGTTGTGATGTGCTCTTTATTGCAGTGGCTGCAAGAGAGAGAGGAAGGAAAAGGTACGAGATGTAGCTGGCGAGTTGTAGTGGTAATGTAATCTATGGAATAGGGGAACAACGAGGCGAGATGAATCAGAGATGGAGGAGATAGTTGCAAGGAGATGTGGCTCTATTCATCTGGACATGATGTGGCTGCGAGGTGGTGATGAAGAGAGGGAGGTTGAAAAGAAGAAGAGGAAGTGAAGGTGAATGAAGGCGTAAGTGATGGTTGTCTGCGAGAATCAATGGAAGAACAAAATGTGATGGAGCAGGGGAAGAGGTCGAGGAATGTGTGTACGAGAATAAGAGGACGTGAGGGTGAGAGACGGAGGTATCTATGTCTCTGCCAAGAGAGGATGAAGAAGGGATCGCGACGGAGAGAAAGGGTTGTTATAAGGTTAGTTCGGATGGGAGGAGGAATAAGAGAGAAAATGTTGTTAGTTGACAGAGAAGAGAGACAAAAATAGAGTTGGGAATTTATATTAGGCTTGGGCCTGGGTATTGGCTAAGATGGGTTTGGATTTAAGTGTTCTTCCTAATTTCATTCATCAGTGTCACTTTGTACTAGGGGTGGGCATTTAGGACCGAAAGCCCGGACCGAACCGACTACCGGATCGATCGGGTCGGTTCGGATCGGTTTTAATTAATTAAAAAAATTTCGGTTGTAAAAGCCCGGCCCGAAGTTTCTGGTCCGGGCTTCAGTTTTCATTTCTAAAGCCCGTTGGGTAACCGGCCCGGCCCAACTCCAGATAGAGATTCTTTTCCTTTCCTTTTTCTTCCTTTCTCCCACATTTCTTCTCTTCTTCTTCTTCTTCAGTGAGAGAGCCACCTCCACCCCCGTCTCCTCCACCCCCGTCTTCATCTCTCCCTCATTTCTTCATCCTCGCCACTTCAGTGAGAAAGCCAGCGCCACCCTCCGTCTCCTCCACCCCCGCCACTTCAGTGAGAAAGCCAACGCCACCCCCCGTCTCTTCCACCGTCACCCCATCTTCTCTACTTCAGTGAGAAAGCCACCGCTACCCTCGCCAACCCCGTCTTCTGCGACCAAATCTGATGAAGATGAAGATCTGATGAAGATCAAGATCCGTTTCAGTTCTCTTGATCTGATGAAGAAAGCCACCCGCCAACCCCGTCTCCATTCAGATCAAGATTTGATGAAGATCAAGATCAAGATCTTCAAGATCTGATGAAAATGCTGAGATCTGATGAAGATGAAGATCCGTTTCAGTTCTCTGTAGGGCTTGAATTGGCATTATCTGTAAACTCTTCCGATGAAGATCATATCCTAGTTTTCTTGATCTGATGAAACGGATATGATGAAGATCAAATCTGATTTGATCTCAGATCTTTGATCAGATCTGACTCGGATCTTGTAGAGATTTGATTTTTTCAGAGATCTTAGGACCGACATCTGATTTTTTTCAAAGATCTTGATCAGATCAGATGAGATTTTTTCAGAGATCTTAGGACCGAGACCGGCCCGAAATTCGGTTAACCGGGACCTCGGTTAACCGGTCAACTCGGTCCGGTTTTGGGCCTCATAAACACGGGCCCGAATTTCTCGATCCGATTTTCGGTTTTTACACTTTGGGCCGGTTACCCGTACTTGCCCAGCCCTACTTTGTACCACTCTTTGAGGTTGTCAAATAATTACTTCTACTTTAATGTGATTTCACCGTTTAAGTTCCCAATATTATAAAAATACGAAAACGAAATAATTAGAATAAAATAAGATATTCGAAACACAATCAAATATCAAATTACAGGTAATTGAGTATAAATTATGTGAATATCAAATATCCCAAAGCCTATATTTTGCTAGTCCTCGAGCAAAACAAAAATAAAATTCTAACTCACTTTCTTAAGAATCATAGGTTACACTTACCTTAAAGTATAATAAGGCTTTAAACCCCTAGATTACCTCTAATGGACGAGTTATAGTCTCGTGAAAGTTTCTAAAAATCTTACTCAAAAACATTACTGATTCAACAAATGAAAACTTACTTTAAACAAATGGTCACATGGTCACTCACCTTTATTTTCCTTAAAGTAATTATCTAATTGCAAATTTTTGTAAGAAAAACAACTACAAGTGTCACAGTAGTATATCAATAGATTTTTACAACAATTTAATAATATCCAAAGGTTAAATAAATTTCATCATCATTTTTAATTCATAGTGTGTGTAGCCTTATTAACATAACTTTCTATTTCACAGTAATTATATGACTAAATAACCTTTAGAAAATACGCTTCGACTACAAATCTCTTGTCACTCAGAGATTTGAGTATTTATCACTTAGTTTATATTTGAGGAGAATAATAAATTATGGAAATACAATCATCTCACATATATTTATAATGAAAAACAATCTTTTCAAATAATGAAATGAATATGATCTCATGGACAGGAATATCAATTACTATTGAGAATGTTGGATCAAACATTAAAGTTCTTGTCTATTTATCTCCACATCTATGGATCGAACATTTACTTAAGATCAATTACTTCTTTATTAGATTGTAATGAGGTTTGGATTATGGATAACAAGAATGAAAAGAGATATACAAAAAATCTCTGAGAATGGATACACCATTTAATAAACACATGGGGCACTGAAGAATAATTATTTTTTTCTTCTCAATTCTTATGTATATATATTTATTGAAAAATCAAAATTTTTTTTTAATCAAATGATATGTTTTTTCGTTTCTTCACAATGAAACATTTCAGTCTTGAAGATTCAGGGAATATCTAGTTTCATTTCTCTTTATTTGTCCGTTCCAAATATATATTCAATCACACACATTTTTAAAGAAATTGGGTAAGGATAAAAATAATATAGGGTACTACTCCATAATTGGAGCAGGTGATGGAGAATGGGTTAGCAAAGAAAAAATTATTTAAAGGCTCAAAGGGCTGCAAACAGATATTTATTACTGGGTAGGCTTAAAAGCTAGAGAACGAATCGAATAAAAATTGTCTATATCACTTTTTAAGCTCTAGGCGATATTATGACATCAATTAAATAAACTATGAAGTTTTAATGTAATGATCCAATTTTAATGTCATTCTCAAAGCAATCAATAAGAGAAACAAGAATAATGAGATCATCAACGAGATAATGCGGACTCAAGAAAAATCAGAGTTTATTAAATAACCCTCAAGAAAATCAGAATGACTTAAAACTCACAAAAGTTAAGTCTCCACCATTATTCTAAGAATTTTTAGTAAATATATCACTGATCGACTTCAAATTATGTTAACTTGGCCTATAGTGCAAGAATAGTCGAGTTGAAAAATCTCATGAAATATATTTAACTTAAAGATAATGTTAAACCTTATGTCTTCTTATTAATATATCAATGTGACAAGTGATAAAATGTATTTTCTCAAATTTAAAAGCATACATGAAAGCGTATTTTCTTTATTGGAAAGGAGCTTCAAATTTTGAATGCATTTTCAAATAAAAGATATTTCACAATTACTATAGTTATTTACGTATTCAATAGAGATTGAGTAGAATACAGTAATTAATCGGTAAAATTATGAAATATATTTTTGCTTAAAATTTTGAAAATGCACAATTAAACTCCAACCCCAAATATTGTCTCAATGTATAAAAAGAAGAATCAAGACAAATGAAGGAAAAAGTAAAAAAAAATGGTTAAAGTGATATTACCATGGTGAAGTTTTTAACAATTTGGAAGATACGCACCAATGAAAGCTCAAAAATAAAAAACTGTGGACTTATCACGAGAAACTGATAAAACACATACATAACACAAAAAGAAATGCACAAACGGAAAAAACTGCATGCATCAGTTGTAAGTCAAATTTGTTACGAAGCTAACGACTATGAGTGGAATGCAACCAGAAAAAACTTGAAAATCAGTCAAGACTAACCATAATGACACAACTGAAGCTAGGCTGCCTCCCAAGAGAATTTTGTTTAACGTCGTCAACTCAACATATAGTCTTCCTTACAAATGATGTGTTATAAAATGAAAAGGAAGAATATAGCAAACACCTTCCTCCAAAAGTGTCAAAAAATTGTATAGAAACATACCTATAAAGTTGAGGATCCGTCCAATAATTAGTAGCAATCACATGCGGCACAACATATACTAACACATCCCAAAAGCTACGAGGGTGCAATGCAAAACCATAGAGAAAGTGCAAATGAACTCGGATTCCTAGGAAATTTGAGGGGACCAGGAGCAGAAAGGGGTCACAAACAGTGATATCCAGCAAATGACTCTTGCCTACTCCTAAAAAGAGATATCCTAAGTCAGATATCAAATCAAAAGATTAAATATGTTTCACAATAGGATGGTCGATACTGAAATCATCTGTTACAAACTAGGGATCCACATAAGTTGAGTTAGTAAATGTGAAAGGGATGCAAAGAGGTATGTCTATAGATATATCGGGTGGCACATGTTCATCATAACAAAATGAATTGCACAAAGATGATGGCCTAGACAACTCAAGTACACCCCAAACCTAGAATCAATAGTACCCATGGCATGCAGTCTCTCATTAGATGCACCTTTCGATAACACCTTGCTTATTTCTTGAATTATGGGAGGCATTCGTATCATGAAAATAGTTGAGGCAAGATTCCAAATAATTATGAGAATCAAACTTCATGTACGAGTAACTAGGAAGACATATGTCGAATAAGTCAACATGAAAATGTGAGGAGGGGAATGGGCTAAGAAGCAAAATAATCTAAACAGAAGGGACCAGTTTTGACTCACTGAGATGAAGGGGTTCTACTTTAGGCTTCCATGTATAACCAGGATCCATAATAGGGATTGAATCAAGCAAAACATTCACTTCCCTAATGGAATTATCAATATTGAAGTCAAACAAAATGAGTATAACATGCCGCTAAGGGGTCATTTAACGCAAATTGCAAAAAAGGAATTCTCCACCAAACTCCCAATCATGTTAACCTCACAGACATCCTCGGACTCAGGAGGTTGTTGACTTACATTAAAAACATTGAGTTTGACGGTCATGTTACCAAATGACAATTTCATGATTCCATTCCTACAGTTAATAATAACATTAGATGTGGCAAAAAATGGGCGACCCAAAATAACTGGAATGTGATTGAAGGGATTGTGAACAGGTTGTGTATCAAGAACTATTAAGTCTACTAGAAAATAGAAATTTTTTAACCTTAATGATTGAATCTTCTACAACACCATGGGGAACTTTGATTGACCTATCTGCCAATTGTAGTGTTATTTCAGTCAGTTTTAACTCACCGCGACCTAACTGCTCATAAACGGAATATGCAATAAATTAACACTCGCCCCTAAATCCAACAATGCCTTATCAGTCATATGATCACCAATAACACAAGAAATTATCGGGCACCTGGGATCCCTATACTTAGGCGGGGTTCTGTGTTGAATAATTGAGCTAACTTGCTTGGCGAGGAAGGTTCTCTTTTGCACATGTAGCTTTCGCTTCTGTGTGTAAAGATCTTTCGAAAACTTGGCATAGGTAAGAACTTGCTTAAGCATCGAGCAATGGATAATTAATGTGAACTTGTTTAAGAAATTTCATTACAACGTTGAAATTTGATCCTTTCTTTGTTGGAGCTAACCGTGATAGAAACGGTGCCCTAGGAAAATAAAATACCTGAGTGGGGTGAGAGTCAAAAGGAACATCTTTACAAGGTGAGGCTTTATTAACCTCATTGTCAAATGGATATGCAACCTGCTTTGATTTAATTAGGGATGCAATGACACTCGAATCGGGCATTCACACATGATTGTCAACTTGTTTTCCACTCCTAAGGGTAGTAATAGATTGGACATCTTCATGGCAGGGCTCATATGTGTTACCAATTTCGAATTGACCATTTGGGTTTGGAATAGGTTGACTAGGAAATCTTATTGTCTCGCTCTCTCAGGGAATGACTGAGTAATCTGACTCACAACTACCTCAATTCTGTTGATGGCTTGAGATTAGTGTTGAGTCATGGCTTTTAGCTCTAATATAGCATGATAATTCTACTCAAGTATACATTTTGTGCGCTGCATAAAATGATTAACCGTTTCCTCTAAATTTGAATGTGTTGGATGAAGGAATTTGGTTAAGTGAGGCCTAACAAGGCTAGGTAACCGAATAACAACAGGTCCCCCTTAGTGTAGGCCATGGGCCCAGGAGATATTTGGATGTTGGCGAACCCTGAATTATAATCGTTGGGTTGGGGATTATTACTAGGTAACCTAATAAAATTAAATGAATTGACTTGCTCAGCAAAATATGTAGGATAATCATTTTGCAAATCACAATCAGCTATAGAATAACTAGGACTCGAACATGCAACATAAACCTTAGATGAAACAATCGTGGGAGGTGTAGGTTGAGTCATATTCAAAATTTCATGAATTTCCTGAGCCATATTCATAACAACTATTTCTAGCTTTGATGCAGAAGGGGAGTAAACAAATGTATCTTGAACTTCATATATACCACCCTTCCATCTATTAGAATCCTTTATCGAATAATGTCATTGTTGAGAATTTTCAGAAAGCATTTCAAAGAAATCCCAAATCTGATAAATGCTCATCTTCATTAGTGACTCACCACTAGTGGCATCAACCGTACAACAATTTTGAGGGGTTAAACTGTCTTGGAAGTATTGAACTAGACGTCACTTCTCAAATCCGTGATGAGGGCACTTAACAATGAGTTCATTGAACCTTTCCCAACATTCATACAAATGTTCGCCCTCTTTTTGTTTAAAATTATACATATCTCCTCGAAGAGCATTCGTTTTATGAATGTGGAAATACTTTGACAAAATTTTTCTTGACAACACATCCCAAGTTGTGATGGTTTCTGTCTCTAATGAATTTAACCACGACTTCGCCTTATCTTTCAGAGAAAGGGGAAACAACCTAAGACGAGCTGAATCATCTGAAAAGTTTGGATACTTAAGGGTAATACAGATGTCAAGAAATTTTTTGACATGAAGATATGGATCTTCTTTCTCAAAACCATAGAAGGAAGGCAAGATATGGATGATGGATGGGTTGAGTTCAAAGTTATTTGTAGTTATCTCAGGTAAGACAATGCAAGATGGAACACTGCTAGAAACAGGGGAGAAGTAATCCTTAAAGGCCTCACTTATGCCATCTCCTTGGTCTCAAGAATTTTTTTTTATTTTTTAAATGCAAGCTTAACCTCTAGATGAAGATATTTAACTCTAAACAAATAAAAACAACAAAACCCTAAACGACACCTAAATGATGCGCAAACAAGATAATTGACAGATGACTCTAGAGTTTTGTTACTAATGTAGGGCTAAAATTCAATTTTAATTTACCTAATCGTGGGAGAGACCTGATAATTTTCTTTCAATCTACTACTACAGAATTGTTCCTACCTCTTTTTTCACTTTCCAGCTCAAAGTGAAATGACAGCTAAAAAACTATTCCAAGATAAGATATGTTCATTAACTTGACTACTTTAAGCTTTTTAACTTACAAAGAAGTATCATATGAGCGTGAAACATGTCCTAGACAATTATCTTGCTTCAAAATTTTAAATAGTGAAGGATTAAGTTCCTAACCTAAAATAGAACCTATTCGCAAGAGAGGAAACAAAAGTTGCAAATCAGTCTTGCCACTATTCAAATTTGCATGCAATATTACCTAAAACAACCACAACACAAGTGATGTTACCTCTAGCGTGAACCTCTTTCGGGTTACTTGCGACACCGGCTAGAAGTCGAGTTGTCGTCGATCACTCCTATCAATACCTGTGTATGATTGTCTATAAAATAAATGCAAAAAATTTAAAAAATAAACAAGTGACTCCTAACACTTGTTCCAAAACTAAGAAAATTATACCTAATCAATAAACTAGTGAAAATAAACCCTGGACTTCGATTGTACAGTTACAATCCTCGGTAGTGGCGCCAAAAACTTGATGCAGTGGGAGGAGGCTGTGAGTTGTGTGGATGTGAGGTGATGGGATTTTATGGACTCTGTAACAGTGAGGGAGAAGAGATGCAGGCGATATGGTGTTGTGATGTGCTCTCTGTTGCAGTGGCTACGAGAGAGATGAAGGAAGAGGTACGAGATATAGCTGGCGAGTTGTAGTAGTGATGTAATCTGTTGAGTAGGGGAAGAAGGAGGCGAGATGAATCATCGATGGAAGTGATTGTTGCAAGGAGAGGTAGCTTTGTTTGTCTAGACATGATGTGGTTGCGAAAAGATGAAGAGAGAAAGGTCGAAAAGAAAAAAATAAGTGAAGGTGGATGAAGGCGTGAGTGATGGTTGTCTGTGAGAATTAGTGGAAGAGAACGTGATGGAACAGAGGGGGAGGTTGAGGACTGTGTGTGTGAGAATAAGAGGATGTGAGGGCGAGAGACGAAGGTCTCTATGTCTCTGGCAAGAGATGATGAAGAAGGGATCGAGATGGAGAGGAGGGGTTGTTAGTTGCCAGAGAAGAGATATTAAATAGAGTTGGGAATTTAGGTTAGGCTTGGGCTTGGGTTTAGGTTAAGACGGGTTTGGGTTTAATTGTTTTTCATAATTTCACCCGTCACCGTCATCGTCATTTTGTACCACTCTTTGAAGTTGTCAAATAATGCTTCTGTTTTGATGTGATTTCACCGTTTAAGCTCTCAATCCTATAAAAACAAAAGTGAAATAATTAGAATAAAATACAATATTCGAAACACTAACAAATATAAATTATAATGAAATTTGAGTATAAATTATGTGAATATCAACTCGCTTTAAAAGGTGATGAATGAGAGGAAGACAAGTACGCATACACTTTGTAATTTACATTTAGTTTCCACTTTTCCTTGCCTTGTTACCTGACTTAAGCCTCGGAGTGCCTTCGGACACCACAATGGTGGTCCCTGGCTAACCGCTGTTCATTTTTGTCTGCTCGAGATCAGCAGGATCAGCAAGGACAAATTTGGAAACATCAGTTTGGCGTCGTCCATGGAAAGATATGACAAGTTTTCCATGAAATGAACATTATAAAGTTCCGTCTAGCTAAACAGAGCATCGAGACATTGTCACCAGTACCAGATCTCGAGCATTCAACAACAGTTAAAAACTAGACAACCCTCCGGCTAGAGAAGCCCAACCATAGGGCCAAACCGATCCAATCGAGGGAGCAGAACAGTCGCACGACCTAGCCACTGACGCAACCACGCTGACCCTGCATAGACCAGATCCTGTTTCACATGGATCATCTAGTGCGGGTGGTGGAAAGGCTCACCTAGGATCGACAACAACTATATGAAAATGGGGGAGATACGGGGAGACCCCACACCTGAGAGGATGCCTAAGGGCGTGTTCAGGAAAGCGAGAACCTCCCCGGAGAAGTGCAAAGAGTTTGCCGACAGGAGAGCTTAAGGAATGATGAGGATCATGGGGACCATGCTCCGAAGATAGACCGAACCATGGTCAGGAACCCACTTCGACGAGGGACAACCAATCCTGACATTCTATACAACCTTACTGTCCCTTCATTCTTGGAGGAAATCATGAAAGCCCCCTGCCAAAGAAGTTCGTCCCTCCAAAGCTCAAACTCTACGACAGGACATCAGATCCATCAGAACACTTGCGTCATTACCACCACGTAATCACACTGAAAGAAAGTTCAAAAACCATCATGTCTAGAATTTTTCCTACCAGCTTGAAAAAGCCCGTTTTGCCCTGGTTCTATAGTCTTCTGTCGAGATCTATCAATTCGTTCCAGGTCTTGGCGAAGACATTCATCACCAGATTCGTTGGGAGCCAGCAAATCAGAAAGGGGTCTCATTACCTACTAAGTCTAAAGTAGAAGCAGGGCGAGAACCTCTGAGAGTATGTCACTCATTTTAAAGACGAGTTGACTTTGATCGACGGTTGTAGCGATGACACGTCGCTCACGGCTTTCACTTCTGGCCTCCAAGGAGGTCTTTTACAACTTTTTCACCCTGGAACCTCCGATAGATATGGCAGACTTACTGAAAGTGTGCAGAAATATATCAGTCTCAATTAAATGTTGTCGGCCAAGAAATGAGGAAAAAATGAAGCAAAGCAGGCCTCAAAGGCCCGACAAGGGAGAGGAAAAGAGGCACGAAAAGAAGGACGGGTCAAAGAGGAAAAAAAGTCACAACAAAATCAGGTTAGAAAAGGCCAAAACCTACATGGCAACCAACTACGTCTGTTCAAGATACACTGAGTTCGCTCCTTTCAACTCTAGCTTGCCCAAAACCCTCTACGCCATGAAAAACTGGGATGACATCAAGTGACCTCTCGAGCTCAAAAACACTCCTTCAAGGCGTGATAGAAGCAAGTATGGTGCCTATCAGAAGGACCACAATCACATCACTCAGGACTGTCAGAGTCTGAATAATGAGATAAAGTACTGGGTTCAAAGGGGCAGATTCGGAGAATTTGTAAATTCTTACGAGAAACAACCCCAAAAAAGGAGAAGGAAGAAATGACACAAGAGGACGAAGGAAAGACAACGGACATCATCTACGTCTTGCATAGTGCACGGAATGGACCAGAGAAATCCAACCGATCAAGAAAGCGGCAATCAGATAATTGCGGATAGGTTCCCACAGCAGAGACCGCCCAGTCCAGCACGCTCAAGTAGAGTACCTAACCCCGGACCTGACATTCACCGAGAGGGATATGCAAGGGATTTATTCCTCGCATAACGATGCCTTGGTAATCACGATTGTAATAATGAAATGGGGTGCAAAGAGATCGCTGGTGGACACTAGGAGCTCAATCAATATCTTGCTCCTAGAAACATTGCGTAGGAAGCGACTGAAAAAAGGAAGAGTTGAAATTGAACAACTGGGTGATGGCTGGTTCCAACGGCGCTCGAAGTTACTCAGTCGGGAGCATCAGACTACTCGTAGGAGCATGGGAACCAGTAAAACTCATAATTACGAAGTTCATCGTGGTTGAGATAGGGAAGGCCTTGGCTTCACCAGATGGGAGCAGTGGTCTCCACACGGCACCAATGCCTCAAATACCTTATCAACAGATAGATATGGACCATCTAAGGAGATCAGTCCTCTGCTAGGGAATGTCATTACGCGACAATGAAGCTATCGGTTAAGTAGTTACGACGGTTTGAATCCCTCTAAAAAGGAACCAACAGGCCAAGGGCTTACTGGTAAGAGAGTTCGAATCGAGAGAGTAACATGTAGAATATTCGAATAAGGACTATCAATAAAGGTAATCTCTTTATAAATGACTCAATTCCACACTCAACTCCTTCTACAAAGGAAGACTCAGTCCTACCATGGGGACCAAACTGGCGCACAACAGCTTGTCCTAGTCATATAAGGGCGACAATAGCTTGCCGCATAAGTGACATGGTCCGCATAAAGGAACCGAGGTAGCACGCAACAAGTCAAGCCTAGTCCACGGACAGCTGACCACTACGGAAAGGCCTGGTCCGATCACATCGACCAAAATAACGCACAACGACAAAGCCTAGCTTATAAAGTGTGATGACAACTCATCGCAAAAGTGACCTAATTCGCCTAAGGAACCCCAGAAAGACACATGCGGATAGAACCTGGTCCACGGACCGTTTTTCGCAAGCGGACCGAGCCCAGTCCACGGATTGCTAATCGCACTAAAAACCTAATCCTGTTACGGGGACCAAAATGATGCACAACGACCGAGCCTAGCCTTATTAAGGGCGACAATAGTTCGTCGCAAAAATGGCCTAGTCTGCCCAAGGAACTGCAAAGTGGATCGAGCCCAGTCCAAGGACAACTCAACGCTCAAGCAGGCCTGGCCCGATCATGGAAACCAAAATGGCGCATTGCGACCGAGCCCAACCCTATTAAGGGCGACAACAATTCCTTTCAAAAGTGACCTAGTCCGCATAAGGAACATCGGAAATACGCATACGGACAGAACCCGATCCAGTAACTGTATGTTCGCAAGCGGGTCGAGCCTAGTCCATGGACAACTCACCACACTAAAACCCAGACTTGTCACGAGGACAAAAATGGTGCACAATGATCTAGCATAACCCTATTAAAAGGAGTAGCCTGCTGCATAAATGGCCTAGTCCGCCTAAGGAACCGAAGTACGATACAGCGGGTCGTGCCCAATCCAAGGACAACTCATCGATCAAAAGAACCCTGGTTCGTTCATGGGGACCGAAGTGCCACACAACGGCCAAGTCTTGATGAGGAATGACGACAGCTTGTCACTAAGTGACCAAGTTTGCCTAAGGAACCATGACACCGTGAGGTGGATCGAATCCAGTCTGTGGACGACTCACTGCACCGGGATAATATTGTCTAAGGGACCGAGACGGGCATAGAGGCCACGACTAAATTGCCCAACAAGTAACCTAGTCCGCTCAAGAGAAATCACTACACCACAAGTGACTATTGATAGCGGTTCATTACCTGGTTTTTGCACTGGCGTGTTTGGTTACCCCATTGACCGTCGTAATGTAATGATTGACCATTGTAATGTAATGGGTTAAAGGCATTCCTGCGTTTGGTATCACATAAAACCATCGTAATGGTCATTCCCATTACAGATTTCGTTGTAATGACCATTCATACCTCCCACCCTATGAATGGCGATTACGATTCCCACTGTAATGGTCAAGATAAGCGTAATGACTTGTTTGCCCTCCTCACCCTCCCTGTAATAACCCCTAGTTATAATAATTGAGGGTATTTCGGAAAATGCACAAGTCATTCCCATTCCATTCCTACCATAAATTCACATACCAAACAATGTCATACACTATTACCATTGCCATTCATAGGTATACCAAACATACACATTCATATTACCATTACCATTCCCATTACATTCCCATTACCACAGTCATTCTCATTCTCATTCCCATTCTCATTCCATCGAGTAACCAAACGAAGCCTTAGTGCTATGAAAAACCTATTTTTAATGACATTTCAATGTTAAAATGCTATAAAAAAAAGAAGAGCGAGAGTTTAAAAAAACAACACTGCTAGATCAAAAATTCTAATTGTCGAGGGAAGCAGCGAGGAAAACAGCGAGGGACCCCACAGGGGGAGGGGGAGCCGTCCATTCCCCCCGGGATGCGTGTATCCCCCTCCCCATGTGGGGTCCCTCGCTGTTTTCCTCGCTGCTTCCCTCGACAATTAGACGGGTTCCCGCTAGATTCTCCTCAAAATTTTTAGAATACCTTTCATCTCTCTCACCAAAGGCAAAAAAAAAAAAAAAAAAAAAAACACAACTTCTCTCACTCTCATCTTGTTGTTGCCCTATCTCTTTGGGAGAGAGAGATCAAGGGAGAACGAGAAATCGAGAGGATTAGGAGCCTTCCTCCACAAGAACAGGACTCTGCAATCTTCATGGATTTGGAGCTGTAAAAATTTGAATATTCTGCCGGCTGAAATCGGCCATCTCACAGCACGAAAATTTTGAGAAGAGTTCATTGGAGATTACTTCGAGAAGCTTTGTTTTGGCCTGAGCTAAGATATCATGATATCTTCAGCCGGCTCCAGTTTTCGTCTTTTGGGAAGAGCTTGAGCTGGCGAATTAGTTTATCTGCTTGAAAGATTGGAAAGTCGGAGGTGGTGGGGAGGCGGAGATCGTCGTGAAGGGTGACGAAAGAAGGAGAAAAGGCGGAGAGGAAGATGAAAAAGGCTATAAAGGTGGGACTTGAGGTAAAACTCAATTTTTTTCTCGTTGATTTCGATTTGGGGGTTTGGGGAAGGAGGGTTTTCAAGTGGCATATCAACGCAAGGTGGATAGAAATCCAGCTCGTGTCGCTGAACAGTGTAACCCTCTTGAAGAAGCTTCATTATGAGCCAAGATCCAGCATACCCATCAACTCTATTCACCACACCTGGTCCCTTCATCTCTCTATTACTCAGATCCAGCAGATAGAACGCATATCCATCAGAGATCCTTCTTTCGGAGGTTAATCAAGGAAGGTCTAAACGTGTGGAGAGATTGAATCAAAAAGTTCTATGTAAGAATCAACAAGTTCTATGTAAGAATCAACAAGTTTATTATACAATTTCTAAAATTTAGGGAAGGTGGGGTTATAGAATCCCTGCTGAAACAGGCTGGAGAAATGGGCATGGTAGTATATGCAGAGAATGATTTTTTTAATTGCTAGAAATTACTTGATACTTGTTTCTGTAGGCCAGGATACTTATTGATGTTTGTTCTTTTTGTGAATTTTAGTGTTCCTGAGAAAAAAGGGCAAGAAGTTAACTTGGAGAGGTTGATCAAATCCGCTCGTCGTTTAAATTCGGTAATTTCAGAATCCTACAAAGTAGTTATTTCTTCGCATTTGCTTATTTTACTATATAAGATTTAGATTGAAATAAATAGAGCCTCTAGTAGACTAAATAAAAAAAATGTTGTACAAGTACTTTCTAAATCAAGTTGGACTGAATTGAGAGGGTAAACAAGATTCATGGTTTCAGTTTAATTGAATCAAGAACCAAGTTCACAAGTTTGGAGTCGTGGACAGGTCACATTTGATATGATTTACTCAGTGATGGAGGAGTTGGTTACTAGGATGAGAGATTTGGGTTATGTCCCTCAGAATTTTGTGTTTCAATATCTTTCCTTCACATGATTATTAAACAATGTAAGTGTAAGAATGATATGACAGCAGAAAAAGCAATTTTTAACAAAATGATCACTGAGGAGTTTATATTCTGATTACACTTGTATATAGTAGTTCAGCAGATTCAGTAAAATTGAATTAAGTGTTTATAGGTTGGTTGAATTGGTTTTGATATCTAGATACTTATGTTAGAGTTGGAAGTTAAAGTACTATTGCAGCTTGGTTTTGGTTAGTGTTCTAAATTACGGCGATGGGGACTGAATATGGTAGATGATTGAAATCAGGTTAAACTTGAGGCATTGAAGTGATGAGGATAAAAATATCCTAGGCTGTTAATGGGATGAAGAAGTTCTTTTTGTATCAGTTAGAGCTCATCGGTAAAAATAGTGATATTTTTAGTCTATATGTTTCATTTCTCTCCCAAATAGTGCTTTCATATCCATCCTACATACCTCAAATCTCCCAACAATTCAAATTTGAGAAGGGCTGGATAAAATGGGGTCAACTGCATCTCAGTTTGAGACTGAACTATCTCACCTCAAGTATGAAACCAGGGATGGATAATTGCCTCCTATTATCCAAACCATATTGAAGTTTACTTCTTTGATGTTAATTACTTTTGCTATATTATATTGATGCTAGCGTATATTACTGATGATGCTATATACTGATGCTATATTACTGATTGATATTACTCCAAATCTGTGAAACAAATTTGTTATGTTAATTACGATGGTATATTGTAATATGTTTCACTGATGTGAGTCATGGCTTGAACAATATTTCCTGTCTCTAGGGATGCCATTCTACCATATTTTATCTGATATCAAATATTGCCATTTCATCTAAGATTTAGTTACATATACCCCAATAAACCTAACCAAGAACTTCAGTTTTCTAATTCTGGTTTTGTGCATTACATGTTCCAATTGTATCACCGAGAACATTATAATGAAGTTGAATATATATGTCATGGTAAAAGTGATTTAGTATTTAACCATGTTATATCTTTGAAAAAAAACAATTTATTTTGAAAAAAGATTGTAAGTTGTCCAAAAAGTCCATATCCATATTAACTTACATCGAGCATTGAGAATTTGATCTTTGTCATAGTTGATGAACACTTCATTTCCAGATACCTATGAATGATGACAATGAATTGCTTGTGGCTTGGAGAGAAGCTTAGACGGGATACCCTTGGATTGATGCCATCATGACCCAGGTTTGGTTAGTTTGGAGAATCTTTGCTTGTGTCGGCCAATCTATTGAGTGCTTGCATGAATTTTCACTAAAACTGGTATGCAGTTTATGTATTTCGAACATGAAAGCAACATGTTAAGCACGTTCATTCTTTTATGATAGCTAAGGAAGTGGGGTTGGATTCATCATCTGGCACGACATTCTGTTGCATGTTTTTTTATTCGTGGAGATCAGGTACATGACCATACACTTTTTGTGCTTTTGCATTATCTCGTCCTTTCTTATGATTTTCCTTTTCTCCAGTTCCATGATGTACATGTTCTGGCTTATAGTTTATACATTGGGAAAGTGGACTTGATGTTTTCGATAGATTGCTGGTTGATTTGGACTGGGAAATTAATAATGGGAATTGCTATGGCTTTCATGTTCATCACTTTTCTACCAGGTCTGACTCTCACTCGCATTGTAGTATTGTCTTGCTTAGTTATGCTATGAAATAACCCCATGGAAACTTGCTCTCTCCCATCTTATCAAATAAGTTGAGATAAAAGTACTAATGTATTCTGATCATATTCATGTATGCATCAGTTTAATCATATATACTCTCACGTGTCATTTGGGAAGAAGTATCATCCTAAAGGCAACTACATTCGACATTTTCTCCATGTTCTGAAGGGTACACTACAGCTCTAAGTTTCCATTATTTCTATTATGTTGTAATCTGGTTAACATTTGGTATGTGTTAAGATATGATGTATAACCATAGTTTAATTTATTTGTTTTCAATATTATAGGAGGCTTTACGAGCACTGGGATGCTTCCTTTCCTGAAGAGGAACTTTGTGGATTAATATCTGAGTAGTGGAAGGAAATGGGTTGGCAAGGAAAAAATCAATCAACCGATTCCAGGTATGTAACTGTTCCTATGTCTAGTCACTATCTCTGCTAGTTCACAGTTCACAGTTCACCTGACTAATATATGCTTTATGATGGGAGCTGTTTTCTGCAAGTTACCTGCAGGTAATATGAGAATTTCCACTATTCTAGTAGTGTTTTATGATTTATCATGTAGTGCCGATTTGATTCTTTGATGTGTCTGCTTGGTTTCCACCCTAAGTTATTATTTCTTTTGGTTTCACTTTCATGGTTATAATAGAAAACGAGTCAGCTTTTGACATTTTATACTACATCACATTCAAAGGGAACCATAAATGTAAATCATGTTTTCTCGACTCCTTGTGACGTAGTTGAAGGATGTTATTTTTCAAAGATGCAAAAAAAGTGTAAACACTAACTTCTTAACCTTGAATAACATATGTTAAGAAAATCTAGAAAAAGGTGTATTAGCAAGTTTCGAAGGATAATTTTGTGTATCTCAAAATTTGATATATGAAATTTTAGCACAAATGTCTATTACAATATAGAGGTAGCAATGTAAATTCATGGTCTGTGTGTGATCACAAGCACTTGATCTATGAACAGAGGGTCTCCTCATTACTTAAGGAGATAGGGTAAGGAACTTCACCATTTGGATCTTATGTTTTTTGGGTTTTAGTTTGTTGTCTACACTAGCCACCACAGAAATGGACAGAGAGAGAGAAAAATTATTAGATTCTCTATGCTTGTCTAGCAAATTGAAAAAAAAGTACTAAGAATAGAGATTCAAATCAAAGAATGGAACTCATTCAGAGACACTTAAACTTTGTAGTTGATATGGTCTAGAAACTGTTGCACATAAGCTGCAAAGAAAGAAGTAATTAATGGGGTGATCTAATTTTTATGGTTTTTTGTGGAAGAAAAAATGGTTATAATTCTAACCCATTTTTTCTGTCTGCTCTTCTTTGTTGCTTCTCTGTTCTGGGCTCAGCCCTCAATGTTTAAACACCAAGATTTCCAAAACATCAAAAATACGAGTCTTTTCTACCATAAATGTTTCATGTCCAAATGGGTTTTGATTCATTTCAAATATTTAACAAGACTGACCTTTGCAACCAGTGGTCTCAGCAACATTTGAAAAAAAAAATGTCAGAAGTTTCATTAAAGAAATGTTCCTTCAATAAGAAAGAATCGTTCAGTTCCTGATTATGTTGTTGTGCCAGAGACATTATTCTCACTTAATGACAAACCAATGTGTTCTTTCAAAGCTCACCTAGATGATGTTTTGGACCTCTCTTGTTCCAAATCTCAGGTTAGCTTTGCAGGTTCCATATTATTATTTGAGATTATTGCTTGCTGATTTTCAACAAGTTCAGTCGACAACCAATTGTTTTTCATTTGCAGCAATTGCTTTCCTCTTCAAGGGACAAAATTGTTAGGTTGTAAGACATGGAATGCAAGATCTGTTTAAGGTTGTTTGCACATAATGATTACGATGAACCGCCTAAACTTTTTTGTTACTATTTTGTATTCAGAATTCACGCTAAATGCTTCAGAGTGTGATAGTAATAATAGGAGTAAGAAGCACAATAGTGGCTAAATGCTTCAGAGTGTGATAGTAATAATAGGAGTAAGAAGCACAATAGTGTGGCATTCGCTCTATCTAATTAATTATTTGGTTGGGCAATTACTTGTATACAGTTCAATTTCTATGGATAAAAGTGTTCATTCATAAAATGAGATGTTCATACTGCACTGCTACATTTTTTGTTTTCCTTTAATCATTTTTTCCAGAGGAACATCCCATAATTGTCAAGAAGAATTTAAGTTCTCAGCGGGGCATGATTTTTGACAAAGTGAAGACTCAAATCCTAACAAATAGGTAAGGCTTGAATGATGCATTTCAATGTTATAGTTTTATGAGTTCATATGATTTTGTACCTCTTATGTAATTGCGAACACCATGTCTATTTTCTTTTTTGAATTTTTAATTTTTGCCTGTAGTTATCTTAATGAATATGAAGAAGATGGTAGTCAGAGCAATACTTATGTTGCATCATCAGGGAAGACTACTTTTTAAATAGACCACCAAAGGATTTATGTGTCCAATCACAAGCCAGCTTCTCATTGATCCAATTACACTCGAAACTGGTTAAACATATGAAAGAAGAGCGATCCAAGAATGGCTAAAAAGAGGAAATACAACATGCCCCATTACCCGACAACCTTTGCTTGCCACTTTACTACACTAAACAAATTACGTTTTGACGAGACTAATCACCTCTTGGAAAGAACAATGTCCTGATCTTGCCCAAGAATATTCATGTGTCGAGACCCAAGATCTTCCTTCAATACCACCTGTTCTAGAGAACATCAGTTGGAGTCGTCTCCATCAAAATCTCATAGCCTTCCAGATCCTTAGAGACGATATTTTTTCTCACAAGAAGAGCAATAGATTTATGCGAGCAGGAGTCTCCACTTCTCCAACCAGTGTGATATGTAATAACAACAAATGACATTTATTTTGTTTGAAATTGTACTTGTTTCATGTATTAAACTAGTTTGATTATCAAGAATTGAGATTTTCTTACATGGTTTGAGTTGGATTGTATTTATTGTTGCACTTTTAATAGCATGTATAATATTACAAATGAAATCAACAAATTAGCATAAAAAAATTCGTCAGAAATGCTATTAAAACATTTTAGAAATGCTATTAAACATTTAATAGCGTTCCAAAAACGCTATAAACGTAAACTTTTAATAGCATTCCATAAATGCTATTAAAGGTACACTTTTAATAGCGTTCCAGAAACACTATTGAAAACGCTATTAAAGGTACACTTTTAATAGCGTTTCAAAGCGCTATTAAAAGTAGCGTTCCAGAAACGCTATTAAAGGTACACTTTTAATAGTGTTCCAAAAACTCTATAATAGAGTGACACTTTTAATAGAGTGGGCTAACACAACGTGTCTAAAAATGCTATCTTATCCTATAATAGCGGTTTTGGCACGCTATAAATGACGATTTGTGGTGTCGTGAATCCAGCCCGTTCGGGCAGAAATGGTTCATCAACAATCCAACTCATGTTCAAAATTAGGGTCTATTACGAAGTCTAGCCCAAACGGGTGGAAACAACTTCTTCCTAGCTCAAGTACTTTCAAGGATTGAGTCAGACGAGTACAGCAATCCAGCCCGTTCGGGCAAAGATGGTTCCTAAACAACTCAACTCCCGTTCAAGATTGAGGTCTATTACTAAGTCTAGCCCAAACAGGCGGAAATGACTTCCTCTCAGCTCAAGTCCAGCCCAGAGAGGCAGAGGGATCCCTTTCAACACAAAGTCCTCCTCAGGACTTACAAGACTGCGGTATATGGCACCGAATTCAAGCTCGATAAAAAATGGTTTCTCAAGGTCTGAGACCATCAAGGAAGTCCAATCTTCAACGTGAAGACAACTTCTGTGAAAGATCAACAAACAAAAGTGACTACCCTATAGCTTAACTCTCACAGAAGATTAAAATATTACTGGTGACAAAATATGAGCTCGGACAAGCCAAGAAAAGGGCTCCAATCCAGACTAAACCCCTGCTTCAGGTAGGGGTAGATACACCTGTCTGCTCAGCCTAATATAAGCAAGAATTGAAAATGACAAGTACGGTAGCTACAAGCACAAACAAAAAAGGAAAGGGAAAATTTTTTCATTAATGAATTTTTCTCCGATTACAAAAAGAAACGCTCATTCAGTGGAACCAGAATCAGAAGCAGCTTTGTAGGCAGCAGGATTTGAAGCAGACTTTGGGATATCGAAAAGGGTAGACGTTTTTTGGTGCCCGAACTAGCTTCAGGACCAGATGAAGAATTATCTGGCACCTTGAATTGAGCATAAGCAAAAAACCTGTAAGTGGAAAGATGTCATCCCTCAGTATCCTCCTCGATATAATCTAACAGATCTAGCCTACCAGCAACAACCTCACAGGTCTGAGCATTATCGGCCCACGAGAAACTCTTTTTTTTTAGCGCCCACTATGCCGTCGAGCTATTAAGTTCCCCAATTGCCTTGGTCAGACTATCTTCAGAGTCCATCAACTTATGGGCCACCTCATCACGACGTGCATGCTCGGAGTCACGCTTTTGGGTGAGCATAGAGGGCCTCCTGAAGCCCCACTGCCTCATGGCGTTCACTGTCCAATGTACTCTGGGAGTCAACAATAAACTTTATGACATTCGACAAGCGCTCAACAAACGTAGTCTTCTCATCTATCGCTCTGTCCCGACATTCCTGGACATTTTTCAACTCACACAGTAGCTCGGCTCGGACATCCTGGGCTTCATTCAAACTCCTTTGGATCCCTTTCAGTTGAGATTCCAAGGACGACTGGGCAACCAGTGCGTTGGTCATGCTCCTCTGGGCTTCAGCCAGCTGAGCTTCTAGATCAGTTTAGGTGACCAACCGATAGGTCAGCGAGTCTGGTTTGCTAAGGACATCAACAAGTTGTGTCTCCTGGTCAATGAGCTTCTTCTCCAAAGTAAATAACTTGTCTTGTATAGACTCCACCTCGGTACCCGCCATACCAGCATGGGTCAGTTGAGCCATCCCTTGATTGGAAAACAACGCACGAGTATAAACGTTAAAACAAATTGAAAAACTAAGTGAAAAATCAATTGAGTTGTCAACTTACTAGCATCAAGAGTTGTTGCCCACGATTGAGGTGTGCCCATGCAGCCACCTTCTCTAACAGCAGCTGTTCAATTAACCAAGAGAAATTCTTTTTCATCAGATCGACAATAAAAATCTTGTGATCCACCCCATGATGTCATGTGTATTGCTCACCGAAACTTAGGAGACCACCCTCCAGGGCACGAGAACTGACCCAAGTGTTAGTACCGGGAACTTCTAGGCCAGAAGTCAATCCCTTTTCTCACCCCGCACCTTCTGAGGGAAAGGACTCAACAACCTACTTCCCTTTATCTGCAACAGTGGAAGGAGACTCGTACAATACTCTAGTTTGCGAAACATTAGAAGGATCACGGGTAGTGCTCTCATGAACAAATTGCTCCTCTACAACAGATATGCCAAGGGTAGCGATCTCTAAAACCGGCCGCTCCATTCCTGTTTCAGCATGAGTCGGGTCCTTCGGCAATTCCTCATCAATGGTCAGGTTCGCAACATCCCTCTCCGCACTCTAGGGAGCGGCACGAGGAGTGGCTCCCAACTTGAGCCTTTTAGAGCGATCGGGGGTGAGAAAGCAATCCCTCTAGGGTCTTCTTCTCTGACGAGCTAGGCATCTTTGGCACCTTCCTCTTCTGAGACCTAGGTGCCTGCACTTCGGCACCCGAAGGAGAACTAGTAGGAGCAATTAGGGCCCATCCCACGCTACTGGTCTTGCTGGAAAATAGACCATTATGTTTGATATTATTTGGATGAATAACTTCCAAGATAGGCATCAATGGCTAAGTGAGGAAGTCAGTTCTCGTTTTTCCACTTCAGGAGAAATGACGACAGGATCACGCAGCCTCAGTCAGAAACAACGAATAAGTCAGACAATGACAGATATTAAATAGAAAAACAAATAAAATTTACGAAGGTCCCCAAATCGACGGAGAACCCACAAACCATCGAAGGTGAAGTATCTAGACTTCACAGAGGCATAAAAGCAGTACATTTTCAAATCCTCAGGGTCCTCAAACTAATCAATTAGACAATGAGGCTTCACCAGCCAGTAGATGCCACGCTTGTTCATCTTGATGGAAGTCTTGGAATGAAGCAACTTCGTCGACAAGTGGAGCTCGACATCCTTTGCCCTGATCAGAGTAACAAGTATACTCCACCCACTCGACACTTTATGAGCTGGGGCAATGCCCAAGTAAAGTCAGTAACACCAGGATCAGGGAAGCTCAGGTCGGCCTCAAACATGGCCTTGTACAAACAGATGCGCCTCTATGTTGGAACATAATGAGAGTCACTTCCCGAGAGGAGCATCAATCCCAGATCACTAGGGATTTCATATTATTGAAAAAGGGCTACCAAGTCCTCCCAGACAATAGTGACCCACTAAAAAAGTCTAGACAGCCTTGGTGCCGCTCTCGTGAGAAATCAATTTGCACAGACATGGTTGAATAAAATTCAAGCTCAATCAAGTCGAAAAAGCAAAATACAGAGAACAGAAAGAAGTTCTAAGAAGGTAAAAGTAAAAATTCCTCAAAAGCAGGCTTATATACGTTTGGCGCGTAGGGGAGACGATTACCTAGCCGTTGCATAAACATTAAAGGCAGAGCGAAAGCCGAAAAGGCGCCAAAAATATGCCATCATGACACACCACGAACCCCACACACTGTCAGTCAGTGGCCCAATGCGCAGACCAACTAATTAGGGGGAGTAGCTGATGAGACATCAATCAATCATACGAACACAACCTTGCACATGGCATGGCCCAACCCATTAACAAGAAAGGCTTCAGCGCGGTCCCAAGCGGACCCATTCATAAACTATTGTTCAACCCGTAAGTCAGGTGCCCAAGCCCAAGTCACGCCAGCCCAAGAGACCCGCTTTGAGGCTTGACCCAGGACAATAAGGCCCGAACATGAATCTCAGAGCTGCCATAGAGCCAAGTGCCGAAGAGACTCATTCATGCACATGTAAGATCTTGGACGAGATTTCCTCCCTCCATCAAGCCCTTGATGACAGGGACAGTGGAGAACAGAAAACTCACTATAAAAGGTGATGAATGGGAGGAAGAAAAGTAGGTATACACTTTCTAATTTACATCCAGTCTTCACTCTTCCTTTCATCATTACCTGACTTAAGTATCGGAGTGCCTTCGCCGACCACAATGGTTGTCCGTTGTTCATTTTTGTAGGTTCGAGATCAGCAAGGACAAATTTGGACACATTAAGATCCATTATTTCTTAAGTAGTTAATGGCTAGTGGTTTTTCAATGAACAAGAATTCCCCCCCCCCCTAATTTACCGTCCTTTTTGGGATAATAAAAATAACAGTTTTTTCCTCACCCTTCTCTCTTCTTTTCGCTTTCATCTCCCATATCTTTCTTTCCATTGTTCTTTTCTATTTTCATGAAAAATCACAATATTAACAAAAGAAAAATCCAGGTTGTAAGCACCATTTGAACCAATGAAAAAAAGAAAATTAAAATCCAAAACTTTTAAGAACAAGAAAGTGTTTGATTAATTTTATGTATGATTAAATATTGGTAGTGACTACTTCACACCACCAAATGCGCTTTCTCACACCACCATTGAGTTTTTTTCTCCTTACTCACACCACCAATAAATATGCATAATCTAACAGAGAAACCCAAACTGAAAACGAAAAAATGCAAAACAGGGATAGTGTCAACCAATTAAACCCTCAATTGAGACTAATTCTCAAGTTCATCAAAACATGAAAATTGTATTATTTTGAGTTATCGAGTAAACACAACTTCAATCACTTGAAAATGTTTTAAAATGAGCAAGTTATGGTCATTTTACTAAAGTCGCACAAATCTATCTCGCAATGAAAATGGGATAATGTCCCTAACTTTCGGCCGACTTATGTGCTCAATCGAGACCTATTCTCAAGTTGATTAAAACACAAAACTTTTAGTACTCTGAGTTATGTAATAAATACAACTTGAATCAATTGAAATTGTTTTGAAATGAGCAAGTTATGGTCATTTTACTAAAGTCGCCCAAATCTGTCTCGCAATGAAAATGGGAAAGTGTCTCTGATTTTCAGTCAACTTATGTGCTCGATCGAGACCGATTCTCAAGTTACTTAAAAACAAATATTGTAGTACACTCTGAGTTATCTAATAAACACAACTTGAATCACTTGAAAATGTTTTGAAATGAGCAAGTTATGATCATTTTACTAAAGTCGTGAAAATTTGTATTGCAATGAAAACGGGATAGTGTCCCTGACTTTCGGCCAACTTATGTGCTCGATCGAGACCGATTCTCAAGTTGATCAAAACACAAAAGTTGTAGCACTATGAGTTATCTAATAAACACAACTTGAATTACTTATTATCATTTTACTAAAGTCGCACAAATCTGTTCGGAAAAATTTGCTGAAGGCGAACAATATTTTTTTTGTCTCAGGTGAACAATAATTTTTGTGATTTCAGAAATTTTTTCTGAAATTTACTCTGTTTTTGTGATTGAAAATATTTCCGAAGTTCCCATGAGATTAATTTGTTTTTTTGAAATTTTTTGGGGAGGTTGCGATTTGGGGTTCGATTTTGACTGAGAGGGAAGATATTTTGATAGAGAGGGAAGAGATTTGAGTTTGGGAAGAGATTTACAAGAGATTTGAATGTGGGAGAGGGAAGAGATTTGAATGGGGGAGGGAGGAATCACATTTCGATTTGAATGGGGGAGGAAAAAAATGTTGGTTTTTTGTTTATATAGGTGGTGTGGCAGAGTAAAATGGTGTGAGAAAACACTTATGGTGGTGTGGAATAGTCGTTGCCATTATGAAATGGGTATCCTAATTAATGGGGAAATAACTAGCTATTAATTACTTTAGAGTTGCCTTTCAAAAAAAAAAAAGTCTTGCTCACAATTCACAAAAAATGAGGCAAGATAATCATGTTTTGCAACCAGGATGATGTGGCATCATCAAAGGAGTTTTTTTTTCCAATCTCGAGATACACAAACATTTTGGGGATTTCATCATTGTTTCAAGATCACGCCATGTCACTCTAGTTGCAAAACATAATTGCAGAAACCTGGTTTCCTAACATATTTGATAACTCACAATTTTGGTGTGGCATGACTTGGAGATAAAAAATGTAGAATTTTTTTTTTCCATCATACTGCTTTAAAAAATAATTATCCAGTAGTCTCCAAATAAAAAAATAAAAAAAAACCTCACCAAAATACACCCTAGCTAGCAAAATATACCACATTGAATGCACCTGCAAATTGACCAATACCAAATTATACGAGTTACACAACTTTAATTTTTTGCACCAAACCAGACGAAAAAAATGAAAACCATGTCTCATAAATTTCTTATTCGGTACTTCCATCAATATATTTTTCTTCATTTCAAGTGCAAAAAAGTTGAGAACTTATGTATTTCTATCTCAATCCTATTTTGACGAATCTGATAAAGTTTGTTTAAGGTCCAGATTCAATTGCAAAACATATTCATCAAGATTTACCAGTGTTCTAAAAATCGGTCTAGGCGGCCGCCTAGGCGCTAGAAGGTGGAAAACCGCCCAGATTAATGGCTGGGCGGGCAGTCTGGGCGGTTCTGGGCAGTCTGGGCGGGATCTAGGCGGGTCTGGGCGGGATCTAGGCGTCCTAGGCGGGGTCTAGGCGGCCTAGGCGGACTCTAGGCGGGGTCTAGGCGGTCTGGGCGATTTTTATTTTTTATTTTTTATTTTTTTTAATTTTTTAATTTTTTAATTTTTTAATTTTTTAATTTTTTAATTTTTTAATAAAGCTGATTGTGTTCTTATTTTAGTTTTCTTTCCTATTTTTTAGAAATAAACTATTTAATTATTTTTTATTCAGTATATGTCTAAATGTAGCAAAGGATGATTACTTAATGGAATTCTCAAATGATCTGCCGGTACCAATTTTACTAATGTAGATTTTATCAAACATAAGTGAGGTTATTCATGCAATTTGAAGAAAAATAAAAGAGTACACAAATTCAAATTTATATAAAGTACCCATCATGACCAACTTCAGTCATTTGAGTTTTAATAAATTTTGTTCACGATTGTTAATTTTTCATGTTTTTAAATTTTGCATATGTATATTGGCATTAAATTGGATGTAATTGATAAGGTATTATGCTTAACTTTTGTAAATTATTAAAGTTATAATACAAAACCTAAGACCGCCTAGGCAACCGCCTAGACCCATGGGCGCTAGGCACCTGCTCGCCGCCCGCCCAGCGCCTAGCGATTTTTAGAACACTGAGATTTACAGAGTACCAACACCATGTGGTATCTCTGATTGTTAAATATTTAATTGGCAACTAAAATGATACCATGTGGTATATTGAAAGGGGAGATTCCGGAAAATTACTGGAAGTTGCAAATATTATCAGTTTAATATCCAATAGCAAGCCCTTTCTGAAACAATATTTAGGCTCCGTTTGGTATACGGTAAAAGAGTGCATATGCAAAAATTTACGGCGGTTACATAAACTTAAGTGCTTGATTGAGTTTACGAAAAACAGTTATTGAAATTTGAATTCAAGATCTCCTAGTTATAAAATTCTGCAAAATTTTGCGGGACAAAATCTCCCACATTACTTTGCAAAACTCTCATCATCTCATCTTACTCGAATTTTATTCTCAACTCCTTCATAAACACCCTAACCACCACTACATTCACAACTACCACCATCACTACCACCACCGCCACTTCCACCCGCTTCGTCATCATGTGCCACTGCCACAACCACCATAATATAACTATAACAACCACCGCCATTGCCACTACCACAACCACCGCCAACCCCACTATTATCACCACCACCACCACCTCCACCAATACCACTACCATAGCATAATCACCCACAACCAACACCACCTTTATTACTACCACCGTAATCAACGCCGCTACTATAACAAAACCATCACAACCACCACTCCACTGCCATTACCACCACCGCCACCACCACCACTACAATCACCATAGCCACCACTACCACCATCACCACCACCTCCAAGATCATCGATACCATAACATACCACAACCACCACCAACTTTGCTAGTACACCATAACCGTCCTCCGCCACCATTGCCACCACTACAACTACCATAACACAACCACCATCACCACCACTATAGCATAATCACCACGACCATTATAGCATAATCTCCACGACCACCATCACCACCACTATAGCATAATCGCCACAACCACCACCACCTTCATTACTACCATTGCCGCAACCACCACAACCATTACCACTACCACCATTATATTCACCTAACCACCATAGTTTAGCCACCACCACTTTTAAATCACCGTCATTGCCACCACCACCACCACCACAACCACCACCACCACCACCACAACCACCACCACAACCACCATAACCACCACCATCCCACCGCCACTACCACCATCACCACCACCTCTAAGATTACCAATACCATAACATACCACAACCACCACCAACTTCACTAATACCACCATAACCGTCTTCTCCGCCACCACTACCACCACCACAACTACCATAGCACAATCACCATCACCACTACTATAGCATAATCACCACAACCACCATCACCACCACCACCACCACTATAGCATGATCACCACAACCACCACCACTTTCAATACTGCCACTGCCGCAACCACCACAACCATCACCACCCACCACCTTTATATTCACTAAACCACCATAGCTTAGCCACCACAACCATCGCCATTTTAAAATCACCGCCATTTTCACCACCACCACATCATCGCCCACATTCATAATCACCATCAACACGACCACAACCACAACTACTGCCATCATCACCACCACCAACAATCACTTGTCTAATTGCATCAATTTTATTTAATTATACCAAGCACCCGTAAAGTAATGCATTGCAAACCAATGCAATGCAAACTAATGCATTTGCATTAATTTGCAAAATGCATTATTTTACAGTGTACCAAGCGGAGCCTTAGTGACATTTTTACCATTTTCCTTAATTGATATCGAGAAAAAAGTGAGTAATGGGTTCTGGGATCCTATAAAAACCCTGCTTGCCTTTCAAAAAAAAAAAAAAATTATAATAAAAAATGGAAATGTTTTCTCTTATGCTCTTGCACATTTGTTCCCCATTAGTTCCCTTTTTCAATTAATATTGTAATTGTAAGGAACCAATACTTACAAAATTTCACTTATCTCTTATTTCTTCTACCTTGCTAAAAGTTCATTGGAGACTATTACATTGCCTCTTTTTTTCTCTCATTAATGGAAAAACTTGCATTCTCCTGTCTTCTTCTATCTGCAACAAAAGAAGGCGAGATATTTGAAACTCTCCCAAAAACCAATGTCAGTGTGCATCATAGTTGAACATATTGTTTTACCTAGTTGACAATATACATCATACTCAACAACTTCATGGTGCCAGGCTGAAGGGGGGTTTCAACTACTTGTAGTTAGAGCCTTGAAACATTTCGACATGGATGTCGATTACACTAACAACTGTGTAGTAGAGAAATCCGTGGTGGAGGTCGAAGAGAGCCAAGACGAGATATCCCCGTTGACATAGGTTTTATCATTTTGTTTCATATATGTTGGTACTATTTAGATCAATCAGTGGTTTACAACTGCGATAATAAGTCATGTATCTTAATCTATGCTAATAAATCATATGTTGGCATTTAATTTACATTGATTTGTTCTTGTTGTATCTAATTAGTTGCTAATGATATGATGGTTGTTTTAAATTGGAGTTGAGAATTGGATTGAATTTGATTGTAGACATCAAAGTTGATACAACATACATCAAAATTCATTTATGAAATTAGGAGGGGGCACGATCTGGGATTGGCCTTGTCCCAATCCTAGTCCTGGTTCTGTGAAACGGGACAAAATGGTAACTGGTTCGTTCCTGACTGGTTTGAACTGAGACGGTATGGGACTGAACCATGCCAACCCATTTAAAAAAAATGCCCAGACCATCTTTTTCAAAATCATCTCCAACTGCCTCAATGTGAGACCCTGGAGTGGGCCGACCTGAGGGTGAGGGTGAGGGTGAGGGTTGGAGCCCAATAGGCCCGAGAGAGGTTGGACGGCTACAAAGGGGGACATAGTCTCACATCGCCTGGGTGCGGAAGGGGGATGAGTTACTTATGTGCCAGGTTGGATCCCCATAGTAACAACGCGTTTTAAAGCCGTGCGGGCAGGTTGGGCCCAGAGCAAACAATATTGTTACTGTGCGGATCGGGTCATTACAGAATGGTATCAGAGCCTGACTCAGACGGAAGCGTTCCAACGTGGACGTTGGGCCCTAAGGGGGTGGACTGTGAGGCCCTGGAGTGGGCGGACCTGAGGGTGAGGGTTGGAGCCCAATAGGCTCGAGAGAGGTTGGACGAGCTACAAAAGGGGACAGTCCCATATCGCTTGGGTGCGAAAGGGGGATGAATTACTTATGTGCGAGGTTGGATCCCCATAGTAACAATGTGTTTTAAAGCCGTGAAGGCAGGTTGGGCCCATAGCGGACAATATTCTTACTATGCAGATCGGGTCGTGACAGTTTAGTATCAGAGCACAGTTTACCTTAGGCTAGGGAGAGTCTAGGGGATCCTCGGAATGTGGTTATGGGTAAGCTGTAGAGTATTTTGTGGATCTTATGGAGTGTCTAATCATTGCCATTTTAATTTGAAGGATATGGCTGGAAGACATACTCGTCAGAACCCAAATGGGAACGGTAGCGGTAGCAGTGAAAATGTTGTGCCAAAAGGAGATGGCATTGGAAGTGGAAATGGTCATAACGAGAATACGATCTAGTTGAGTCAAACTATGATGATGCAGTAGCTACAAGGATTGCAACAGAATAGTAATCAAGGTGACCTTTTTGCCAGAAGGGTTAAGGAGTTTGGAACATTGGGTGGTAAGAGGTTCTCCGGAGATAATTCGAGAAATGCAGATGCCTGGGTCCAAAGCTGTGAGACTGTTTTCAGGAGGATGCGACTTACTGAAGTCCAAAAACAGGAGTTAGTTGCACTTCATCTGGATGGTGCTGCCAGTTATTGGTGGGAGGCTTTACTACCCTCCATTGATATTGTTGTTATGACATGGGACAACTTCAAGAATCAGTTTGAGAGTAGGTTTGTGCCTAATGCAGTTAAGGCGCAATGGGCTGCGGAGTTTAATATGTTAAAGCAGATTGGGAATATTACTGTGGAGCAGTATGTCACGAAATTTAACGAGTTGTCGCGTTATGCTCCGTATTTGGTAGACACACAAGAAAAAAAAAATGTCAAATTTATTGGGAGTTTGCATCACTACCTATCGAGGGCTCTTCTCACCGCTGAGAGGGAGAGTTTCGACAGAGTTTTGGATTTGGCATTGAAGTACGAGGAACAAAACAAGTTGTATCATGAGAGTAGGGAAAAAGGCAAAAAGAAGTGGGGCGAGGCGTTAGGAAACACTCGTCACCAGGGTGCGTCGCGTGATTATCGTAATGACCATAGCCATTTTCGTCCTTATGAACAAGGGAAAAGAGGTCAACAGTTTCAGAACCAGAGATCTCAAGGTGGTTACCAGAACCAACAGCAGGGAGAAAACCAGTTCCAAAGACAAGGATATAATCATTCTCAGAAACAGGATGGTAATCAGCATCAGAGGCAGAATGAGAACCAATTCCATCATCAAGGTAACCAAAGACAAGGTTATCAGAGTTAGCGGAACCAGACTACCCAAATAGCATCGGGGGGATATGTAGTGACCTGCTTCACTTGTTGGCAACCAGGCCATCGGATGCGAGATTGCCCTAATGATAGGAACATGCCCCAGAATAGGCAAGGTCAACCCACCCAAGGACGTGTATTTGCCACCCTACCAAATCAGGAAAACTTTCAAGGTACTCCTAATTTTTCTATCTCTAATATGAAAGTTTTATTTGATATCGGTGCATCATATTCTTTCATATCTCGACAATTGGTTAATCGAAAAATGTTGAAAACTTTGTCACTTGCTATACCATTATGTGTTACTACACCTTTAGGAGGCTCAGCGACATTAAATGAATTATGTAAAAACTTTAAGATTTTCTTCCTCGACAAGGTGTTTCTTGTCGACTTGATTGTGCTTGACTTTGAGGGTTTTGATGTGATTTTGGGAATGGATTGGTTGTATAAGAACATAGTCATGCTGGATTGTGCAAAGAAGATAGTTTCCATTAATGCTCCAGGCATGCCCCCTGTTTCTCACACTTGTGGAAATTGTGAAGAGTCAGTGATGTCTAGTTTTCTTTGCTCGATTGGGACGTCGGAGAGAGAAATCCGAGATGTAAAAGTGGTAAGAGATTATGAGGATGTATTTCAGGAAATTCCTGGCTTGCCACCTAGGCGAGAAGTTGAGTTCCGAATCGATTTAGTACCTAGAACCGCTCCTATCTCTAAGGCGGAGTACCGGATGGCACCGAAGGAGTTGAACGAGATGAAAGTCCAGTTAGATGAGATGTTGCAAAAAGGGTAATTTTATTGTTTTTGCTTTGTTTTATTCGAATATATTTATTGACATGTTTATTCATGTTAATGTATATATGTGTAATCCTTTTGAGGTGTGTATGAACCAGGTTCATACGTCCTAGTAATTCTCCGTGGGGATCACCCGCAATTTTCGTTTCGAAAAAGGATGACTATAGGGAGCTGAAAAAGATGACTATAAAAAACAAGTACTCGTTGCCTCGAATTGATGATTTTCTTGATCAGTTGAGGGGAGCAGTGGTGTTTTCTCAGTTTGACTTGAGAACTGGATATCATCATATGGGTATTGAAGAAGATAGTATTCCTCTCACGGCTTTCCGTACGAGATATGGATTGTATGAGTTTCCTGTCATGCCTTTTGGTTTGACAAATGCTCTAGCCTTTTTCATGGACCTGATGAACCAGATCTTTCGACCATACTTGAACAAATTCGTCATTATTTTTATCGATGACATTTTGGTTTACTCCCGTAGTGAAGCAGAGCACAGAGAACATCTTAGGATAGTGTTGCAGACCTTGAGAGAGCAGAAATTTAGCAAGTGCCATTTTTGGGAGAAAAAAGTAAAATTTATAGGGCATGTTGTTTCTAGTCAGGGTATAACAGTTGATCCTGATAAGGTGAAATCAGTGAAAGATTGGAAACAACCTACTAATGCAACGGAGGTGAGAAGCTTTTTAGGGTTAGCTGGTTATTATAGAAGATTTATTGAAAAGTTCTCTTATTGTTGTCCCTTTGACTGAGTTGACCCGCAAGAATGTTCAGTTTATTTGGACCAATGAGAGTGAAAAGGCTTCTCAGGAGTTGAAGCACCGATTAACCACTGCGCCCATTCTAACTATTCCAGTGAAAGGTGGGAAGTTGGTGGTCTTCACTGATGCTAGTGGCACAGGTTTCGGTTGTGTACTAATGTAGAATTAGAAGGTTGTGTTGTACGCCTCACGACAATTAAAGCCTCATGAAAGGCGATATCCTACCCATGACTTGGAATTAACGGCAGTTGTGTTTGCTTTGAAGATGTGGCGACACTACCTTTATGGGGAGCATTTTGAGTTGTTCACGGATCACAAGAGTCTCAAGTATTTGTTTTCGCAAAAGGAGTTGAATATGAGACAACAAAGGTGGGTGGAGTTCATTAGTAGTTATGATTTTGAGATCCTTTACCACCCAGGTAAGGGAAATGTGGTAGCCGATGCTCTTAGTCGGCAACACACCATTATGGCTTCACTCATGGTAGAGGAATGGAAGTCTCTTGAGGCTATTTCTTTTTGTGATGTTCAGCTTGTCCAGGGAGCGAACACAGCTTATGTTGGTAATTTATCTGTTCGACCTTTTTTGATCAGCAGGGTTTTAGAGAAGCAACATAAGGATTCTCGTCTGATGAGAAAATTAGAGGACTTAGTGCTTGATAATCTAGATGATTGTCCCTCAGAGTGGTCATTTGAGTCTGATGGTGGTTTGAGATTTCACGGGAGACTTTGTGTGCCCGAGATTGAGGGAATAAGTCACGTTTTACCATTCACCCGGGAGGCACAAAAATGTATCATGATCTGAAGCGAACTTTCTGGTGGGACGGTATGAAGATGGATGTGGGAGATTATGTATCACGATGTTTCACTTGTCAACAAGTGAAGGCCGAGCATCAGCGGCCCTCAGGTTTGTTGCAGCCATTAGAAATTCCTATCTGGAAATGGGAGAATATTTCTATGGACTTTGTAAATGGTTTACCGAAGACCCGACGAGGTAACGAGTCAATTTGGGTTATAGTTGACCGTTTGACTAAGTCCGCGCATTTTGTTTCAGTTGGTGTGCACCGTACTACCGAACAATTAGCCAGACGATACATCCGTGAGGTAGTTAGGCTTCAAGGGGTACCAGTGTCCATTGTGTCGGACAGAGATCCCTTGTTTGTATCTGAGTTCTGGGAGAGTTTTCAGCGAGCCATGGGGACGAGATTAGATTTGAGTATAGCTTATCATCCTGTGACTGATGGTCAGACGGAGCGGGTGAATTAGGTTCTAGAGGATATGCTTCGGGCATGTGTGCTCGACTTTGGTGGTAGTTGGGAGGATTATTTACCTCTCATAGAGTTTGCTTATAACAACAGTTGCCATTCTAGTGTAAGCATGGCCCCGTTTGAGGCTTTATATGGGAGGCTTTGTCGATCACCATCATGTTGGGCGGAGGTTCGTGACATAGTCTTGTTGGGGCCAGAGATGGTCCGCGAGACATCAGAGAAGGTGCAGAATATTAGAGAGCGGATTAGAACTGCTCAAAGCCGACAGAAGAGTTACGCTGACCGGAAGCGTAAGGAGGTAGAATTTCAGGTTGGGGACCTTGTCTTTCTCAAGGTTTCACCTATGAGCGGCGTATTGAGGTTCGGTAAGAAAGGAAAGTTAAGTCCTAGATTTGTGGGACCATTTGAGATCATTGCTCGAGTAGGGAGTTTAGCCTATAGACTTTCCTTACCACCGAGCTTATCAGCTGTTCAAGATGTGTTTCACATTTCCATGTTGAGGAAGTGTGTGAAGGATCTTGCTCACATCGTCCAACCCACAGAAATCGAGATTAATGACGACTTCACCAAAGTAGTACGACCGATCAAGATTGTGGATCGTGATGTGAAACAACTCCGTAGAAGGATGGTGAATTTGGTGAAAGTTCAGTGGAGTGAGAAGGAGAATGATGTAACTTGAGAGCTATAGGACAAGGTGAAACAATTGCACCCGGAGCTGTTCATCCAGTGAATCTCGGGACGAGATTCCTTTTGAGATGTGTATAATGTAACGACCCTAATTAATGCACATTTAAAATTTTTTTGGGCTTTATTAAATTTGAGGTTGGTTCATATAATAACTAAATAAATAAGGGGGGTGGACTGTGAGACTCTGGAGTGGGCAGACCTGAGGGTGAGGGTTGGAGCCCAATAGGCCCAACATGCCTGAGAGAGGTTGGACGAGCTACAAAGGGGGACATAGTCCCATATCGCCTGGGTGCGGAAGGGGGATGAGTTACTTATGTGCGAGGTTGGATCCCCATAGTAACAACGTGTTTTAAAGCCGTGCGGGCAGGTTGGGCCTAGAGCAGACAATATTGTTACTGTGCGGATTGGGTCGTTACAGAATGGTATCAGAGCCTGACCCAGCCGGAAGTGTGCCAACGTGAACATTGGGCCCTAAGGGGGTGGACTGTGAGACCCTAAAGTGGGCGGATCTAAGGGTGAGGGTTGGAGCCCAATAGGCCCGAGAGAGGTTGGACGAGCTACAAAGGGGGACATAGTCCCACATCGCCTGGGTGCGGAAGGGGGATGAATTACTTATGTGCGAGGTTGGATCCCCATACTAACAACGCGTTTTAAAGCCGTGCGGGCAGGTTAGGCCCAGAGCAGACAATATTGTTACTGTGCGGATCGGGTCATTACACTCAACCTTTATCTGATTAGAGTCTTGCTCATTTACATTAATAACTACATTCTCATGTTGCTCAGCAGTCAAATTAGCTTCAACAACTTCTTAGTGGTTTATGTTATCCAATTTATCCATGTTGCCCAAGCGTTCAAGCATGGAGAAGCAAAAACTATACAGTTGCTGAGAAAAGGGACGATTGTTGAGTGGCAGCTTTGAGTGTGGGAGTAGTTGTTAGGGTGAGGGTTTAGGGTCTGAAAGCCAGTTGGAGAACAAGATGGTTGTTTGAGGGTTGATTTGAGATTTTATGATTTCAGTTGCTAAATCGACGGTTAGATTTTGGGAGAATTGGTTGAGAAGGTTTGAATTTTGGCAAGCGAGGGGTTGGAGAAGAAAATTAATGGTTATTGTGATGGGGAGAAGAGGTTGAGACACAACAATAGCAGTATTAGCAGTAGCATTGGGGTTGCTGGTGAGTGAGGGGTTCGACAACTAGTTTTTTTTTTTCTGTTTTATTAAACCAATAAACGCTTCTTCACTCCTCCATTTCTTCATATTCTTCCAAACTCATTTGATTTTTCCCTCTCTGAACTTCTCTCCATCGAAGCGTTGAAATCTCTCTGTCACACTCTTCTAACAAGCTTTTCTTGTTGATCGATATGAATTGTATTGAATCGAATTGAATTGAATCGAATCAGCGGTGGATCTTGGATGCATGGATCTAGGTTATATAGAGAAGCAAAGTAAAGAAGACACTACTGGTCTCGAATTTATATCGCAACAATCATGGTTGGAAAGGTATCTCCTCTTGATTTTGCTTAGGTGTTTATTTTGATTTATGATAGATTGGATTTTAATAAACCCTGAAACTTGATAGTCAATTAGTCCTTGTAATCAATCATCCAAATTTGCTCATTTGTTTGCTTAGTTTCACAATTCCACCTAAAATTAGGCATTTAGATGGTCAATTTTGGGCTCACGCTCCCTTCTCGAATTTGATACCTAAGAAATCCACTACTAAAATTGTGAACACCAAGTGTCCAATAAAATGCTCAGTTAAGCGAATAGTGATAGGAAAATGTGTTTGTTTGGGTTGGGTTTTGTTAGGTTTGAGTTGGGCTTTGTAAATGCTATAGTAGCCAGGATGGTTCGGGATTGAATTGTTGGAAACTGGTTCCATCCCAATTCCAACCAGTCTGGGATTAGGATGAAAAGAGTAGAACCCGTTTTGGCATGGTTTGAAATAGTTCGGAACCATATTGATCCGGGTTGGAACATGATGGATTGGGATTTTTGCCCAGCCTTATCTAAAATCTGAAGTTTATGTTCGCTCGTGGCATCCAAAAGAATGACTATGATGAGCATCAGTTTCAAACTAGAATAATGGAATGAAACAACTATCAAATTAGATTAATAATTGATAGATTGATTTCTTATTTGTCGATGACATTGAAGTCGTTATTTATTTATTTATTTATTACTAAATTGATAAAAATAACATAATATTAAAATTTGAGATGGTCATGGAAGGGTTTGGTTGAACTGTCAACTTGTAAACAAAAAATACTGGTATCAAGTATTCATTAACCAATCCAATTCAGGAAACGATTTTTCGTTGTTTTATACTGGTGTATCAAAGTACTTTAACCGTCACCACTCTTTTACAAAAGATTAATTGATATGAATCATTTTGTTACCACGGACTATGTTAAAAACTCATGTCGATTCCATTAACACAATCAACATTTTTATATTACATTAACCAAAATATAAGCAACAGATGTACCCTTCACCAATACTTGACACTAAAAAAAAAAAAATAAGGTGTTACGCTATTTGGTAGGGTTGAACAAAAAATCAACAAAAGCGACCAAACCAATCAAAACTGAAACGATTAGTTCGGTATAGTATTGGTTCGATTAGGTTTCAATTTAAAAAAAAATCCAAAACCGAGATGATCGATTCGATTTTTTGTTCTTAAGTGATTTTAATTGACAAAACTGAATTGATCGGATATATAAAATAATTATATATAGTGTGCTAACAACTGCTTTTTTAGGTACTCAACCCAACCTTGCCTTCAAATCCATGTGCCCTGACCAAGCCAAAACTCTTAGCCCTATTTATAACCAAACTTGTACCAAACAAATCATAAGCCTAAATCCACCAACTATAATCCAACTGAACTAGATAACCATCCCATAATTTTCCAACATATTACTTTCCGAAAGGACTAAGTAACCCATTCTCTTTTGAATAAAAACAATCAATCACTAGCCACCCTCCATCACGACTCTCCAGTTTCCAAAATGCCCACTTTAACCCAACTTCCAATCTGCGCCATTGATCAAACAATATCTCAATTCAAGAAAATATCATTTGCAGCCCTCTTAGACACTCAAAGCCATCACCTTCCTCAGAACTATTTAGTCACACTGCTAGTGGAGGAAGGAGGTGAAGTGATAAAATCAGTTGGGAGTAAAAGAACATGATTGTGTTGAGCTCTACCACCAAGAAATGAAAAGGGCAGAGCTGAGTACTGAAATCATAGATATTAAGGGTGCACAAAACATTGATTCTTCACAATTCATTGTGCTATTGGTAATTCTGAAGAAAGCATAGCGTGTGAGCACCACCTTGGTAAACCTAAGCGTAGATGCAACTTAGGCACGCGGGTGTAGCTATTTCGAGTAGGGTTCCAAGTGTTGTTGAAGATTCTAAAAGTGAACGTGGTTTGGCCATTGTTCCAGTAATTGAACCCATCCCACTTTAGGTTGATCCCACAACAATACATTGTTAGTGTATTTGGTTAGAGATAGGGAAGAAAACAAAGGAGGCAGAAGTGGAGGTGAGAGAGGGAAGAAAAACTAAAAACCCTGCTTAATAGTTTGCAAAATGGTTGGGCTTGGATTTGCTACAGTAATCGGAAGGTCCGGGACTGAATTATTGGAAATCGGTTTCGTCCCGATTCCAACCGGTCTGAAACCGTGACCGTGATAAAAGTAGCATGAACCGGTTGGTCACAGTTTGAACCGGAACGAGACCGAGATTCTTGCCCACCCTAGTCATCGTTGAAATAAAATGACTCGTTGCTTAATTCTTGATCTAAGTTCATTCAAGTTTGAATTGGATTGGATCGGAGATATCAAAGTTTATGTTTGCTCATAGCCCCCAAAGAAGAAGTGTCACTCTATTCAGTTCGAAAGTATATATGCAAGATTGAAATGTCAAACAAGCTATTTGTCATCAGTTTATCATAGTCGTTGTTGAAATAAAATGGTTTCGACACTCAACTCTTGATCTAACTAAATTTAAACCGTGAATTGAATTGGATTGGACACATCGAAGTTTAGGTTTGCTTAAATTCATAAATAAGAAGTGTCATGTTTTTCGATTCGAAAGTACATATGCAAGAGTGAGACCTGTTTGTCATTAATATATTGTAGTCATTGTTAAAGTAAAATGGTTTTGTCGCTCAATTATTGATCTAACTTCATTCGAGTTGTGAATTGGAATGAACTGGAGACATCAAAGTTAATCTAAGAAATTTGAAATTTAATTGTCGTTCATGATCCACAAACGAGGAAGTGTCATGCTCTTAGATTCGAAACTAAATATGCAAGAGTTACACACCCAACAAACTATCTATCATTAATATATTATAATCGTCATTGAAAATAAATAGTTTCATCGTTCAACTCTTAATATAACTAAATTTGACTGGATTAGTGACATCTAAGTTAATCTCTGAAATTCGAAGTTCAGGTGTCGTTCGAAGCCTGCAAACGAGGAAGTGACATGCTATTCGGTTCAAAACCAAATTTGCAAAAGACACGTCTAACAAGTCATCTGTCATCAATATATTTTAGTTGTTCTTAAAAGAAAATGGTTTCGTCGCTTAGTTCTTAATCGAACTAAATTCGGGTTATGATTTCGATTGGATTGGTGACATCAAAATTAATCTCTGAAATCCAAAGTTTAGGAGACATTCGCAGAAGAAGTATCTTGCTCCTCAATTCGAAACTAAATCTACAAGAGTGACACATCCAACAAGCTATTTGTCATCAGTATATTATAGTTATTATTGAAAGAAAATGGTTTCGGCGCTCAATTCTTAGTCTAACTAGATTCGAGTTGTACATTAGATTAGATTGGTTCTAAACAAAAAATGGAAAAAGATAAATCTCCAATTACATTTTTTTTTTAAAGGCAGGCATGGTTTTTATATGGTACCATCCGCCAAGCTCTAACCGTTGAGCTGTCATGCCATTAATTGTAATTAAATAGATTACTTATTTGTCAACAAAACTGAAGTCAGTGTCATCTCAAAATAAGTATTTGCATTAAATTGATAAAATCATGCAAATTAACCTAAATACAATATTATTATTGGTAATAGAAGGGTTTGATTGGACTATTAATTGGTAAAGAAAATATTAAATCTTTATTGATGTCAAATATAATTAACCAAATAATTCATCAACTAGTTTTCTCATGCTCTATACTGGTATTGGAAAAATATATTGTAATCGTCACTGGTTTTAATAACCAGTACAAAACAATTAAGTACCACATACTATGTTAAAACAACCTAACTCAGTTGAAATTTTTATTGAACGGTAGTTTTCGAATGATAATAACTCTGTCAATAACAATTTGTCTTCAACGATCTGCTTACCAATGGAAACCTCAAAGAAATATCAATTTATCCATATTATTTATTTGATCTATATTGTCTCCTGTGAAATTAATTTGATTGCCCAAAATACCCATTTGAACACATTTTCCATCCTAATTCAAATGATAATTTCATTGAAACATGATAGTTTTTGAATGTTCATAATTTCGTCAATAACAATATCTTCAACGATCTGAGAAATATCTATTCATCCATATTATTTATTTAATCTATTATTGTCTCGTGCAAAATTATTTTGATCTCTCAAAATACCCGTTTGGACATATTTTCCTTAAGTTTTAGCCTAAATCGAATTAAAATTTCATTGAAATATGACATTTTTCAAATGATGATGTAATAACAATCCCTTTTTAACAATACACTTACCATTGGAAACCTAAAAAAATATATAGTTATCCATATTATTTATTTGAACTTTTATTGTCTCATGTGAAATTCCCATGATCAACCAAAGTACCCATTTGGACATATTTTCCTTATGTTTCCAGTCTAATTCGAATGAAAATTTCATTGAAACGAGGTATTTTCGAACGATGATAACTCGATCAATAATAATGTTTTCCACAATTCAATTACCAATGGAAACCTCGTAGAATGATCTACCCTCTACATTAATAATCTGTTCAATTATTATTTCATGAGCATTTAATTTTATCACCAAAGTACCTAGTTGAAGATATTTTTCTTAATATCTTAATTTTGAACTTTTTTTTTGTTTTGCCCATTCCCCTTTTACAACATAGGGCCAAGCTTTACATTTTTTTTCTCACTTTTCCTTCTGGTTCCTGGTTCAGAGGTTTTTTTGCACGGGCTCTCTCCTTTGTGGTGTTGCTCATAGATATCTGGAGCTCGATGCTTCTGCGAATTTGGTGTGAGTCTCATCTCATGGAGAGAAGAAAAAAAAAATGTAGTTGTGCTGTTGTTGTTTGCCGCCTCGACGCATTCCCTTATTTTCCCAGCATCGTCCCACACAAAAAGAACAAGAACGAGCCCCAACCCGACCTCTACCTCTAGGTCCGCTAACAAGCTTGTAGAGCACCCACCATATCTTAAGGGCACGCTGGTTTTTAGTCCAATATCAAATTTGTTCTACCACTATGAAGAGAGATGGAAAAATGGAAGAAGATACTGTGTTGAATGGTTTGTAGTAGTTGGGTTAGAGAGTTAACTTTTACAATAAAGAGAATGAATAATTTCAAATGGAAGAGGAAGAATATGAAAAAGTTATTGACTTTCACATTTCCTCAAAACGGATGCACTTATATTTAAAAGATTGTCTCTCAATATAAAATGAAAACCGTATCGGGGTCTTTTCCAGTGGTCTTAGTTTCAATTCAGGAAGGGCTTGCTATTGGGCATCAAATCAATAATTTTTCAACTTCTAGTATTTTTTTTTCTGGATTTTCCTATAATGAAATGCCCATGAGTAACATCCTCTTTTTAACAATTCATAAATTGAGTTATCCATAACACATTCATAAAACCAACAGTTTGTTAAAATATCAATATCAACAAAGCTTCCTCCTATAGCATTTACAATCTAAGAAGGGCTAGTCTCACATGTTTACGACTTGCAAGCCAAACATACTTGATCAAAGTACACAAACAGGAACAAGGAACATGAACAAGGACAAGGTTGTGGTGTAATCTACAACTAATCCAATTAAACTAAAAATAACGATAATCAAATAAATCAATTCATATTCACCGTTCAACCAATCACCAGCAATGGCCTATTGACCCTATTTATACTTAACCTAGCTTGCAAATCAAACAATATAACCCTAATCTCCATTTCTATTATGAACTTACTTAGGCCTGACCCAACAATTAATCTAAATTAAATAGATAAACTAAATCCTAGTTTATGTTCGCAATTGGAAGTGGATATATAACAAACAACAATTGTTCAACTCTGCTAATACGAATTTCTTGAAGATGTTTATGGCGTCGAGGAGTGTCTACCTCATAAAAGAGGGCATCCATGTGAACCACTCTCTATTTCCTTCTGACAAAAGGAACCATCAATGGTCGTCAATCAAGAAGCATGCTGGGGCTGAGCAGTTTTCAGATTATCTACTTAAGCTCATCATTACAACCCAACATAGTTGTAATATTTACATGTTGGCTTTCCTTTCCCATCTTTCCTTGGTGTCAAGCCTATTAGCAAAAAAAAAAAGTTAGTCTTCATCCCTGATGCCTAAAAGGCTTCTATTTTCTGCCTAACAGATAATCTGAATACGTATCTACAATAAAGAGATTAACGTAATGTTTACGGGTTGTGTACTCTTTCATCAATAAACATATGCATGTAAACCATGACGGGTACAGAGGTAATGATATGAAAGAACAAGAAAACCTTACCCCCAGTGTAATTTTTGTCGTTTCTTTGTTCCCAAAGATGTAGATGACACCGCCTTGTCTTGTTGCGCAGGGGATATGTCAGAGTTTTCCTTCATGGTAGAAATGCAGGAATCTTCAACTATTGAGCTTGTATCTTCATTTTTTATTTTATTACTGCTGATTTCCATTTTATGCACTTTTGCAATCCCTGTGGTAATTTCAGTCAAGTAATTACATTTCTGGTAAACAATAAAAGGTATAGTCGAACAAGTAGTGAACAGAAGTGAACCTTTTAAATCCTTATAAATCTTTGATGATTTTGCTTTTATCTGCAAACGTTTCCTGTGAAGCTCCTACAAAGAGCAAGAATAATGGGATGGGAACTAAGCCTCTTGATGTCTCCTAGGTATATCACAAGTAAAATCAAGACGAGATCACGGCTAGAACCTAATAGATGTGTTTTTTTAGAAAGGGTAAAATAAAACAAAATGTGTTTTATTGATCAGAAAGGAAGTTTCAAGAACTTTGTTATTGGTGATAATGGTATATGCTTGCAGTACTTTGTTATTAGCATCGTATTTAATTTGGGTATTCAAACTCATATTATGACCTTTAATTACTAAACTTTGATATCAATATCTTGGATGTTGTACGTACATTCATATTATTCTGGATATTATCTTCTTATGCCCTCCACAGGTAGAGATGTTTGTTATATGTGTGGTAACAGTAAAACAGTGCATTCATTTCTGTAAGCGGTTTAACATTAGGAAAAAAATCTTACGAGTATTTCTTATAAATAATGAAAATAAACTAATGGGTATAGCAGATCATCATTCTAACTCTTCACACTGCAAGGATGATTTACGATAGGGTTTTCCAATCTCATCATGTTCAATATAAGGAAAGAACAACAAACTCAGGGCCAGCCTAGAGACTTGTGGGGCTCTAGGTGAACTTGGAAAATAGGGGCCCATGGTAAGAGTATGCTTGTTGTGTTTGGATTCGATCTCTATTCTCTTGGAAATTTTCAAAAAATCTCCAAACCTAACCACAAAAATCATGACAGGCAGGACAAAGATATTGCTAAATGAAATTTAACTTGAGAATAAATAAATAAACAAACAAACAAGTAAATAAATAATAACAATATTAATTGTGATCGGATTTGATCCCTTTGTCACATTTCAAAAAAATTGCATGGCCAATCACCACACCAACGATGCAAATCTGGTTTTTAAAGAGACAGTAGCTATTATATATAAAGCTATCCTAGAAAGTTAGGAAATTCGGGGGCTCTAGGCAACTACCTACTTGGCCGATGCTCAGGGCCGAGCCTGCACAAACTCAGCGCCTAATAAGCAATAAGGTTGACAACTACAACCTCCCATAATCAAATTATAATTTCTCAAAGTTTTGCAGGGACTTCTACTTGTGCATCTGAAATTCCTGAAGGGACTAAAAATGTTGGTTGAAGGCCTGAAGCCTCGCACACAAGAGTTGAATTCAGAAGCAATGAAAAACAGTACAAAGTGCATTAGATTCCATGGAGGTGGGGAGGACGTAATCAGAAGTCGTGAAAATGTTTGAAGATAAATGATGGAAATATACATCTATATTACATTTTCAACGAGAACTCAAATGAACAATAGCATAAGAAACGAAATTTTCTGTTTTTGAATGCCCAAAAAAAATCCTTAAAAATAGATATTCAAAATGGACAACATAGGCCTCCGGAGAAGTTCCATAAATACAAAAAATATCCTGGAAGAAAGAGTCAACAATACCGACCACATTGGATGTCTTTTTAGATAGTATTCAGTGTTCCAAGAACCACGAATGAAAAAACAAGTGATAAGAAAACAATATCACGCCATGCTCAATTTAATTGAACAATACTCATGGAGGCATAGCGTTGTGGTACCAATTTATAAGAACAAATGGGATATTCAGAATTGCTCGAACTATAGAGGATAAAGCTTATGAGTCATACGATGAAACTTTGAGAGAGAGTTAAAGAACAAAGACTTTAACCACGATTTCGGAGAATCAATTTGGATTTATGCCGGGTAGGTCTACTACGGAGGTCATCTTCCTGCTTAGGAAAATTATAGAAAAATATCGAGAGGACTGTAAGAGTTTGCATATGGTTTTTATTGATTTGGATAAAACTTACGATAGGGTCCCCAGAGAGTTAATTTGGTGGGTGTTTGAAAGGAATAAAGTGTCTCAATGTTATGTCGATATCATTAAGGATATGTATGTGTTTGCTTGGTGGGTGGGATGTCCAGTAAATTTTCAGTGTCCAGTAAATCCTCAAGGGTCGGCCTTAAATCCATATCTCTTTGCTTTGGTCATGGATAAGTTGACGAGACATCTGCAAGAAGATGTACCTTGGTGCATGTTATTTGCAGATGATATTGTCTTAATTGATGAGACTAGTGAAGGTTTAGGTCAAAATTAGATAGGTGGCGGGAGGCTTTAGAGAGTAAAGGTTTTAGAATTAGTCGTTCGAAGATGGAGTATCTAGCGTGCAACTTTGGCTGTGAATCACGAGGGAATTGTAATGCAATTGACATTGAAGGTGTGGAGGTCCCAGAGTGCGAGGTTTTTCGATATCTAGGATCTATAATTCAAAATAATGGGGCTATTGGTGAAGATGTAGACCATATGATTAAAACTGGTTGGCTGAAATGGAGAATGACGTCAGGAGTATTATGCGATAAAAGAATGCCCGCAAGGCTAAAATGGAAATGTGATAAGACAATTGTTCGACCAGCGATGCTATACGGTTCAGAATGTTAGGCTACTACGAGACAACATATGCATAGGATGACAGTAGCAGAAAAGTGTATGATAAGGTGGATGTGTTAAAACATGTAAGGATAAAATTAGGAATTAAAGAATTAGGAGATACTTAGGTGTAGCGCCCATAAAAGACAAAATTAGAGAAAAACGTTTAACTTGGTTTGGTCACGTGCGAAGGAGACTAAGCACGACGCCACCAAGCACGACGCCAATTAGAAAATGTCTAGATTGGCAAGTTAATGGAGGGTGTAGATGGAGGGGACAACCGTTGAAAACTTGGATGAATGCGGTGAATGAAGACATCATTGAGCTTGGATTAGGTGAGGATATGTGAGAAGACGCATTGCTTGGAGAACCAAAATCCATGTAGCTGACCCCGAAAATATCGGGAATGGGCTTTGATGATGATGATGAATACTCATGGTATATTACAATACGAAGAACTTAAGATCATTTTTTATCGGAAAAACAAAGTATGTATTGATGGAGTGTAAAAAGACGAAAGGTGGGACACCTTACCCAAAGAGCGATGAACTTGAGATAATTAAACTCCTGATACAAAAAATTTCTAGTTAAATTCGTTTGAAAGACATAAGATGGGACACCCGACCCCAAAGAGCGCTGAAGACCTCAGTATTCACTGCTCCAATCTCCATTGCTTTATCACATTAAATCGTATTGTTTTGCTCCTTCCAAATTATTCAAGATACTGAATACGGAAGTAACCTCCAAATCCCTTTTCCTTTTGAAGAAAAATTGTTTGACGTCTTCCAAGCTATCCAAAATACTCGTACACTTGTTGACTAACGACTATCAACACAAATACACCATTTTATGCACATGTAATGTCAAGGCCGCATATGGGTTCATGTCATGTCCAATGAAACCATTTTTCCATGGCTTTTGAGTTTGCTCTCGAGGAGTAGCACACTCTTAGGAGCCATGTGCTAATGATGATAGATTCAATAACCATGGATTCTTTGTCTGGTTTCATATAACTTGGAAAATATTGGTTTCTTGAACCCTTTGCAAATATCTCTCATCAAAGGGTGAGATTATATGTTGCCTGTGTAGCATAGGCCCATCTAACCAGCATAGGCCCATCTAACCGAAGCTAACCTGAGCAAGCATTCAAATATTTGTTCATTCATTTCTGAAAATATTCCTAATGTGTTGAAGACCACATCAATGGGTGAACTGTCTTGTCTTGCAAACATATCTTGTCCATAAACACTTTTTTTTCCAAAATGATACCATAATTTTCATGTCTTTAGGTTCCAACTACTTTTTTCAAATAATTTTTTGAAAAAAAAAAAAAAAAAAAACTTATTTCTATACGCGGTACTTTCAGGGCCTTGACTTGTCACATGAGTCTGAATTCACATCTCCGTATATGAAAAGAAGTAGAACTATTTCCATACACCAGATCAGTACCACGTTTTCAAAATTGTAGCCCTCCCAAGACAAAATGAGCTACTAACACGTTTATGCTAAAACAAGTTCACCAACTCTAGCAGCACCATCTGCTAAAATTTGACCCTTTTAATGGTGCTACAATTTGATCCCTTTAATGCATCCACCCTGTGGAACCCGGAGTTTTTGATGCACACAAGTATTTTTGTCCTAGCGTTGATGCATAACCAATGGCATCATTAGTGTCTCTTCCAACTATAGCTTCTCCATCATGGTTTGAGAAACACTGATGATGAGATTACGAAGCTCCTTCACAAGATTCACTCCCTTCTCCCCGCAATCCATAATGAGAGGATCCTCGTCAAGTTGGACAATGGGTTCCCTAGGTTGGTTGCGAGGAATCGTTTAGATTTGGATGGCGACAGTACATATACCATTTGAAGGCAGAAAAATATTATTATTGTATAAGCAGAAGTTCCATTGAAACCGTAGGTAGTTCCAATGGTAGAGGCCAAAGCTTACAAAAGCCATGAGACAGCCAAGGACCAACAGAGAACTACATAACCGCCATCTTCACATGGGCATGCAGACCCGTCCCTAACTACACCCTACAAATACTAGGCCTCCAAGTTACAATACAACTCAATCCTCTGATATGTAACCACATGGAGGACTTGCCGACATGCATCTTGCACAGTCCCTCAGCTTCATCTGGATGGAGAACTCCCGATCAGCTTGCACACCGTCTGTTGCAAGCATCCTCTCCACCCAGCTCTCTCAAATAATCATCAAGATCAGTGATGAACTTTTACTCGTCTTCCCCAAAATTTTAACCCCATATAGTTTCACAGCTTCATCCCGGGGCGATGGTTTCAGCCCTGCATAAATCACTGGCTTGCTGGGAGAAGAACTTATGACTCCCAACCCAAAATTAGAGTTATTTTGGCTCCTTTGAGCCTTCTTCCTGTACAACCAAGCCTCAACGATCCCAAATCCTTAGCTTTCCTTTGACCCAGTTGACATGTGCTACGAACCAATCATTTTTTTTTTCAGGAAAACAAAAATATTGTATTGATGAAGTGTAAACAGATTGAGGAGGGGCAGCAAGACAAAGAAACTGACCCAACCATGGATCATGATTGAGAGAGGGTCCAAGACTAGCCCAACATCATCCAGAGACCAATCTTTCGCAAAATCTTCAAGAGACTCTTCCACATTACAAACCTTACCAACCCTGCCATCCCAGCTACCTTAGTGGTTGCATCATCCTTATGATACCATCCCCGCCAAAATCAGTAAGAGCCATTCTTCCCTTCTACCACTCCAACCTCCTCTACTAGCCTTGAGATATCACTCTTTGTAGATAGGGTCAATTGAGCATCAGTCTTCATCCTTGGACTGCCCTAGTTCGAAGATAGCTTCACCTTTGAGCCCAACTACTGGAACTGCACGAAAATCCCCCATGGAGAATCTTCTTGAGAGCCTCCACCCAAGAACCCCATAAGACAAGAGCCAGATAGCAGTCGAGAACTACTACTAACCAGTCTTGGCGACAAGAGCTTGTTTAGTTGCTGACCTTCAAGTCTCGAATCATGCATGCATGCATCAGCGCAGCCACCAAAATCAGAGTGGTGCGAGAAAGGTTCCAAGGCATCGGTCCTCCAAGACCACCTACTAGAACAAACAAGAATAGTTCCCCACTTCTCGCTCCCTTCCATCAGCAATAGAAGGGGTCTTCTTCTCTACTGGAGAACCTTTGCTGTTATCTTCTAGCAACTCCTACTACTCACCATAGAACAATAGAAAATATCAGTACGTTGTAGAGTTGCCATTGAAATGACGACGCTTTTGGATATCAATTACAAACTTCCTCCATCCCGTCCCTTTGAAACCACAAGGCGCACACGTGGCTAGAGGTCTCACCATGATACAAACAACACACCGCCCTAAATTTGGCATTCATCATCCCCCCCCCCAACAGAAGGAAAAAAAAAAAAAAAAACAACAACACTCCAACTCCATACAAAGCTTTGCAAGACTGCAACCCATCACACCAATATCATCACCTATCTAGAATCCAAGATAATAGCGTGAGACTTTCTCCAAAAGAGAACTCTTCTTTTCAATAGTACTTTTCTTTAGGATACACAATGTGGGGATACATGGGATATTCTTGTCGATACTCCATTCTACATTTTAAGTATGAATGTGATAAGCTTCTTTAGTTGTAACTTGTCCCTCAGTCACTTTTTATTCATATATAAATGGTGAACGTGTCTTTCCTATCAAAACAAATAAATAAATAGAAACTTTCCCCTCCTGAAAAAGAAACATACTCCACTCGGCCTTAAATAGAAACAGATACACGACTATTTTTTAACATTAGCTGAACTTAGGGGTGGGCACGGGACGGGATGGACCTCATCCCTATCCCATCCCATTCATTCAGAATCAGGACAGGATAGATCTCATCCCGACATCATCCCATCCCAAACAGGTTCGGGTCGGGATCAACAGGCAATAAAACATTTTATTTATTTCACATTGATGTTATTTTTTGTTTTCTATATAAATAATTGTATAAGCTTTACTAGTACTTATATGAAAGGATAAATACATATGATTGTATATATGAATTTTGAGCATGTGAACTTTTATAAGAAAGAATTAGTAAACTGAGCTTTCTGATTGAACATTATTTGTTACATAAATTGTGTTTTATTTCGGTTTTCGGTTTGCATAGTCTTCTTCTCCCTAATTGGGTCATTACATATAGTTTTTTTCCTTGCATAAACTATAGGTTGAAACTAAGCAGCTAGTTTGCTTTCTTGGTCTTCTTTGACTATCATATTGGTTCCTCCCTCTTGCTTTCTTGTGTAATTCTGTTATAATTTCATAATGCAACTATGTGTACATGTGTTAAATCACAGTTTGAGAAATTGAAATATCAGTAGTTATTAGCAATTAGGTAGCCACCCATTATAATATCTGTTATAGTTTTTTTCTTGCATAAACTGTAGTAGATATTATCTAGAATAGAATCCATGTGTTATTATTTTCATGAATAAGACAACAATAGAAAACAATTCCTACTAGAATAGAATTCATATATTATTATTTTCATGAATAATATTAAAATTATAAATAATAAATATTTAAAAAATTAGTTCGGGATGGGACGAGATTGAAAATCTCCATCCCGATCTTATCCCACTCTAGATCGAGATGAGATATGGATGGGATTGACGAATCTCAATAAGACCCGAAAAAAATCGGGACGGGTTCCGGATCGCGAGATGGGATGGGATGAGATGCCCACCCCTAGCTGAACTCGTATCCAAGGGTAAAGTCCTTCATAGTAAATGCATACATCTTCACATTCAAAGTCCAATTCTTACCATCCCACTTTTCATCCATCAATCGTATTTGTTTATTTTGTTCCTGGTTTTCTCTCTATCAATGGTTTTTCTTAATTGATTCATAGAAATTCCCTATATAAAAACAGGTACACGAATATTTTTTCACATTAGCTGAAATCATATCCAAGGGTAAGGTCCATAGTAAATGTATACATCTTCACATTCAAAGCCCAATTCTTACCATCCCACTTTTCATCCATCATCCATATTTGTTTATTTTGTTCCTGGTTTTCTCTCTATCAATGGTTTTTCATAATTGATTCATAGAAATATTGTTTAGACTACTGAATTTGGGACGGGATTGAGTGTAACGCCGCTATTAAATTAGATGATTGCAACACCATCATCAGACTGATTATTGGTTGATTTCTGGACTAAAAGAGTAAAAGGAAGAGCCATTTGGATGTTTTAAGGCTGATTTCATATCTCAGCAATCAAAATTGAATACAATATCGCGCAACTTATCATCATTTTATTTTGCAATTGGTGACTTGTGGCATGACCAGCTCCCAAAGTGTGACGGCTGATGTGTACAAAGTCCCAGCACGAATCACTTCCAAAATAAAGGAGCATATCAACTTGTTCCAAGCTAGGATAATAAGCTTGTGCGTTGGTCTTCGACTCTTAGTTCACTCTCGAGAAACAAAATAAAACTTTCATCTCCGATCTTAGCTCAAACATAGGTCACTTATTTTTGGAGTGAACAATGTCTAAGCAAATTACCATTGTAATGTGGAGAATGACCCAATATCAAATACTGGCAATAATATCAACAATAATATCAACAGCCATAATGCATTCTATTGGCTTTCCCTTCAGTTGGTATTTAATTATGCTACATCTTTTGTGCCTAGCTAGAATGTTTCTTGTCCATAACATTCAAAATCTCAATGCCATGATAAAGCTCTAATTGCCAGTGTAAATATTTCACTGATTGTTTATGTTTATGAAACTTAAAATATAAATAAGATTTCTTCATCAAATACTTGTGTAACATTATCTTCCTACCCTAGCAGATACAAACACTTGCACTATCTCGACTAGAGTCCTTTGTGAATACGCTCATTCGATTCAACATAAATTGTTTAAGTAAATAAACAAAAATCACTAAAAACTAGGGCACAGGGGATAAGATTACGAATTGAAAATCCAGACAGCTCAATCTTGGCAGATGGTACCACTAGGTCATGGGTTCAAACCTAGCTTGCGGCATCTTCATGGTTATGGGATCCTATAAAAACACTGCGTGCCTTTCAAAAAAAAAAAATTTATAAAAAAATTATGTTGGATGAGACGAGTACCTTCAGTTTTTTAAGTTGGTCTTCCGTGACGCATCGAGACTTGAAATTTGGTTGCAGAGCAGCGGATGTACGTAGCGCTGCTTCTCTTCTTTCGTCTTCCTCCATTTTACACCCACCGTCCCAAACCGGGAGGGATTTTGTGGGACTCGGAAGATGGGATGTCTATTCTTTGTTTACCCAAAATGTCAATAGTGCCCTCGGAGCAACGGGTTATCTGAAGCCGCATGGACTGTTCAGTCCACCCACACAAAAGTTAATTAATTTTTGGGATTGATTTATACATATTAGATTTTGATCATCGCTTTGAAAATTAATTAAGAACCGTTAAGTCAAACATCATTAACCAGTCAAAAATAATTTGTGAACCATTTTGCCCTTACCTTGGATTTTTTAAATTAAATCTATTTTTTAAAATTCTAAAACCCAAAATTGCCCTAACCCCTCCTTTCTTTTCTCTTCTTTCTCATTCCCCTGCAGCTCTTCTTCTCTTTGCTAACAGGAACCCACCCCAAATCCCAACCGCCGTTATCAGAAATGCAAATCCTCTACTTCTCTACGACTCGATCATAAACTATTTACACACATACACAATATGGAGCTACAAACCACTCAAAAGGTACTCCATGCGTGCTGAAACTAACTTCTCTTTTAACTTTTGTCCATCTGATGATATGAAGGTTGGAGGGTTTTAAACTGTGTAAAAGAATGAAGCAAAAGGAATGACTAAGCGCTCGTATATGGAAGCAATAATTGATGGTTTAAAAACTGTAGTTATAGTGGATGTTAGTTTCATGCCTCATATGGAGCTGGATTATTCCAAAAGGACTGCATCCATCAATGGTTTATGAGGAAACAAATACTTGTACGTCTTCTTCTCAGCATTGATCTCTGCGAGACTACTGCAGCAACAATGGAAATTGTTAGTTACTTTAAGGCTATATTTTTTCTTTTTTTTGAAGTTCTCTGAAGTTGCAGTTCATTGATATTGGTTCCATGATCAGGAAACGAGGGTTTTTTTTTTTTTTTAGTAGGTTCAACTGGCTTTGGAAATGAAGGATTTGGGGGTCGTTGGCAATGACTTGTCTAGAAATCCTTCTGTGGGAAAGTGGTACTCACTAATTTGGAAGAATATAGAAAACAAATGTTACAGGGATTTATTTGAATCTTGATCCAAAATGTTTGTCCTCAAAATTTCCTTCTTTTGTTTTGCATTGCAGGGACACATATTTACCAACATTAAGATTTGCAAAGTAGCAAGACCTTCCAATTACTCTTCATTGTGGAGAGGTGTGTGGGGATTTTATCACATTCGTATCTACTTTGGAAAATACAAATCTTATAGTGTTTCCCTACAAATTAAGCTAACTAGATTGTTATAACTTAATAAATGTAGGTAGCTAATCGGAAAGAAGTAGTCCAAGCAATGCTTGATTTTCTTCCCCACCGGATTGGTCATGTTATTTTCCTTGAGAAGGAACAATGGAACAGTTGAAGATGACTAAGATTCCGGTTTGATGTTAACAATGTCTTTATCTAACTTGTATCAAGATGTAGAAGACATGAGAAGTTGTTCTTGTGTCTGTGTGCTTTTGCTATGTCCATGTTCTAGTGGTACATAACCAATATTGCTTTGTACATTATTGGGGGTGGGGTTCTTGCTTGCGGAGAGAAGAAAAGGATAAAGTTGCAGGGAGATGGAGAAAGAAGATTAGAAAAAGGAGGTAAATTTGGGTTTTAGGGTTCAAAAAATTAGATTCAATTTAAAAAAAAAAACTCAAAGGTAAGGGCAAAAATTAGTCTTAACCATTCAATGACATGGACTTAACGGTTTCGTTAAAAAATGAGTGTTAAACTCAATTAGTTTTCAAAACGAGGGCAAAACTCTAATAGATATAAAGTAGTGAGTGTCAAACTTAAATAAAAATAAAAAAATAAAACACCCTTAATTTTTTTACTGCATCGAACCACAATATTGGAAAAATGGGGTACTGGGGTAAGGGGAAAAAAACATGGTTTTTATCATACAAAATAAGCTTGATATGGTTCTTTAACACTCACAAGGACCAACTCACAAAATTTTCCAATACAATCTACCTTTTAGTGTTTACAAGTGGTAATTTTTTTAACAGTCTTGGTAACTACCATAAACTTTCTACGATAATCTATATGGTTTAGTAAAAAAAAAAAGTGATTTCTCTTTTATTTCTACAGTGTTTTCATCGGAATCCTTTACAATTCATGGTCGTGCTCAGGAACATATCACCTTTGACGCATAACACAATATTCCTGACATTAACCCCCATGTTCACTAACAAATTTAGTTGAAACAGAGTAACAGAAGTCATACTTCATCTTCAACCAAATTAAGTTTAAAGCATATCTCAAATTGAGATAAATTTTAACATGTTATTCTTGATGCTAGCCCACACAATTCTTAAAATTTCTACTCTTACGAATTAGTAAAAAGCTCATGATTTCATGTGCAAGATTGTCATTGAAATACACAAAAAATAATAATAACAACAACAACAACAACAACAACAATAATAAATCCTATATGATATGAAAAAATTGGTTTTATCCCCCTTAAAAGTCATGTTAAGAAGAAGAAAAAATGTTTACCCAATATCCATTTATCTTCTTTCCATTCAGCCTTCAACTCCACGTTATGACCACCCCCATCAATAATTGTGAAACAAAAGTGTATGCATCCAGTGCATACAAATGCTAGTGGTATTTTAAATTGCAAACAACAAAACCCATGGATTTTTAATGGAGCATGATCATTAACAAAACACATGATTCATTATTACAAGGCTTCTGTTTTTTTGACACCATCACTTTTGTTGAAGGACATCACCAATAAAAATGGTATTTCTTCCTCATTTTTTTTTCAGGAACAACAACCACTACCACCACACTGCCCCACCACCGGCCGCAACACACCTTTTGACACCCGATTGCACAACCCTGCCCCTCCCTGTCTTCTTTCTCTCCTCTACTCTTCATCTTCTTCTCCTATTTTCTCAAGAACAACAACAGAGGGGGACAAAATATCAGCAACCAACCCGCATCGCCCCCGTCCTCTGTTTCATTAAAATTCTTTTTTCGAGACATTCGACGACGTGCAATAAATGACGTGAATTATGATTAACGACATGTATTGCACGTCGTCAAATGTCTCTAGGTTTTTTTTTCCTTTGAGATACTTAGGCTCGCAAGGCTTGTTGCATTTGGGAAAAAACCCCGATGTCCAATTTTTTGCCTTAACACAGCAGGTCATGCGAGCCTAAGTTTCCCATTTGTAGGATTCGCTGCAATTGAGAAAAAATAGAAGCATTCGACAAAGTGCAATGTCGGTCGTTAATGGGGTCTCACGACCTTCATTGCGTGTCATCAAATGTCTCTATAAAATTACAAAAAAGTTAATGAAACAGAGGACGATGAGGGGCCGTGCAGCTGGCGGGGGGGGGGGGGGGGGTCGAGGTGGAGTGGTTGATGCTGCTTCGTCCCTCCTTGTTGTTGTTCTTGAGAAAAGAGAAGAGAAGATGAAGAGTTGAGGAAGAGAAGATAAGAAGATGAAGAGAAGAAGAGGAAGATGAGAGGTATGGTCGACAGTGCGGTGATGTGTTGATCCTAAAAGAGAAGAGATGGTGAGAGCATAGAATTTTTTTTTGAATTTGGGGTTATATTGGTGGTGTTCTTCAGCAGGTGGTGATGTACATCAGAAAGTATGGGTGGTGGTGTCAGCAAAATTGGTGGCGTCAATAAGCATGACCTATAAAAACCATGACTTTTGATAGTATATAGCACAATGCAGGCACTTAACATATTGGGATTAACATTAGGCGGATCTACTAAAGGGCCAGGGGGGCAACTACCTCCCCCTCAACTTTCAATTTTTTTTAATAAATACTTGGCTTTACAAAAAATCAATTATATAATGTATAATACATAATGATAATTGTTTATTCAAATATTTTAACATGTCTTTGTTGGTGTATTGGTTGGGAGTTTAATATTTTTATTAAATTACCAGTGTTCGATACTCTTGGAGCTCACCTTTTTTTTTTTTTTTTTTAAATAATTTCAATGCAATTTTATTAGTAATTGCTAACATTTAAAAAATTGTTTAATTTAATAAAAACTTATTTTCGGTCCTCTTGGAACATATGATTTTTTATGACTATTGACAATTACTATTTGTGTCATTGTAACATGCCCTTACTTTTTTTGTTTCAATGCAGTTTTATATTTAATTGCAAACATTAAAAAAATGAATTGTTTGTTTATAAGTGGTATAAAATCTCCAAAAAAATATTTGAAATTAATATCTAAAATAATAACTATATAATTTAATGAAAATATATATCATTAGCCAATTCATACAAAATTTGAGGCTAAACCATTTTTTATGAAATTGTATTAGGATCTTATTATGTTCGCAAATTTCTGATTTTTTAAGCTTCAAATAGATACTTATCCTAATTATTTTGTGATTTTAATTATATATTTTTGTTTTGGCCCCTGTGAAGGTTATCGATATTGTGACCTTATTTTGGCTTAAAATTGAATTACACTGGATCGATGTCACCACCATCACCACCACATTTTCTCCAACCATTCACTCTTTTCTACCAACCATTCACTCTTTTCTCCACCTCCTATTTATCACGTGATCGATGTCACCACCATCACCACCACATTTTCTGGTCTCCCTTCCTCCTCTTCTTACTCCTATTCCTTTTTTCTCTCTCTTTCTTTCTATTGAAAATTGTATGAGGGATGGAGAAGGATATAAGGTGGTTTATGGTAGTGGTGGAGAGTGGTCTCAATGATATTTGGAAAAGAGAAAACAAGTGGAGAAAGAGGTTAATGTTGGTGGTTTGTGGTGGACAAAAATGTAAATTCAGCACATAAAAATAAACAAAATTTAATTTTACATCTTCTAATCAACAGCTCATTTAGAACCTTTAACTCCAATTAGAAGTTAGTTTCTAATCACTTAAAAAACTAAACACCCTCTAAGAATTGTGACTGTACATATCAATGGGGTTGGGGGTAAACAAAATGGATCGGGGTGCAAGCAGGCAAAATGCAAGGACATTTGTGTCATTTTTGTATTATACCCCACCACGAGAAGCTCGAACCCAAGAAAAAACACACACACAGGTGCAATTGGTTGTGCCTCTCCTCTGTTCTGCTCTGCTGCTTCAATCTCAATTCAATTCCAATGGCAGCGTCGTCGATCATGGAGTCATTCTTCCAATGCTCATTAGACGAACTAATCAAAGGCATCCGTCACCAAATAATCGGCGAATCAAACTTCATCTCCAAATCCCTTGAAGACATCCGTCGCGAAATCAAATCAACAGACCCCCACACCAAATCCATCGCTCTCGAGAAGCTCACCTACTTGAACTCTCTCCACTCCGTCGACATGTCTTGGGATGCCTTCCATGTCGTCCAAGTCATGAGCTCCACTTCCTTCGCTCACAAGAAGTTCGCTTACAACGCCATCTCTCAATCCTTCAATGAATCCACCGACGTTCTTCTCCTCATCATCCATCAACTCCGCAAGGATCTCACCAGCACCAATGAATTCGAGGTGAGTCTCACTCTCGAATCCCTCTCTGTTATTGCCACTAATGATCTTGCCAAGAATTTGACACCTGAGATCTATACATTGCTTGGAAGTAGTAAGGTTTTAGTTAAGAAGAAGGCAATTGGTGTCGTTTTAAGGGTTTTTAGTAAATACCCAGACGCTGCAAGGGTTTTGTTTAAGCGTTTGGTTGAGAATTTGGAGACTTCGGATCCACAAGTCATGTCTGCAGCAATTGGGGTATTTTGTGAGCTCACTTGGAGAGACCCCATTTCGTATCTACCCTTGGCACCCGAATTTTGTAGGGTTTTGGTTGATTGTAAGAACAATTGGGTTTTAATCAAGGTGATTAAAATCTTTGCCAAGTTGGCTCCTTTGGAGCCTAGGTTGGCTAAGAAGGTCGTTGATCCAATTTGTGACCACATGAGGAGAACTACGGCAAAATCGTTGATGTTTGAGTGTGTGAGGACTGTGGTTAGCTGTTTGACTGATTATGAATACACTGTGAAGCTTGCAGTCGAGAAGGTTAAGGAATTGTTGAGTGATGACCGAATTTGAAGTATCTTGGGTTACAGGCGCTTTCGATTCTTGGGTCCAAGTGTTTGTTGGCGGTGGTGGAGAATAAGGAAGCAGCGATTAGGTCTTTGAGTGATGGGGATCCTAATATTAGGTTTGAGTCAGTTACATCTTGTGATGGAGGTGGTGAAAGAGGATAATGTATCTGAGATATGCAGGGTGTTGTTGAATTATGCACTCAAGGCTGACCCAGAGTTCTGTAATGAGATTATTGGTTCTATTTTATCGACTTGTAGTAAGAATGTTTATGAAGTCCTTGTTGATTTTTATTGGTATGTGTCTCTTCTTGGGGAGATATCAAGGAACCCACATTGCCAGAAGGGGGATGAGATTGAACGCCAACTTGTTGATATTGGTTTGAGGGTTAAAGAAGTTAGACCAGAGTTAGTTCATGTTGCTCGTGATCTTCTGATTGACCCTGCGTTGCTTGGTAATCCCTTCTTGCATAGGATATTGTCTGCCACTGCTTGGGTATCTGTAGAGTATGTTGAGTTCTCGAGGAACCCATTTGAACTGATGGAGGCATTGCTACAGCCACGAACTAATCTCGTGCCACCTATGATAAGAGCTGTTTATGTCCAATCTGCATTTAAAGTTCTTGTCTTCTGTCTGCAATCATTTTTCACCTGGAGTGAAGAAGCATTTCCTTCCGCTTCTCTTGACGATGTGGCACCAGGAATAAGTGGATTGGTTTCTGAAAAAGAATACCCTGAAAGTTTTGATTTGGCAAAGGGTGAAGCTTCTACTGGTTTTGATCAAGAAAAAGAGTGGAACCCTAGGCTTTCAAACAGAGCTACTGAAGTTCGTACTGTAGAAAATGGAAGGGATGAAACTGTTCGTGAAGGGCAAGCCTCTGATAGAGCATGGTTAGGGGACTCTTTTACTCATGACTCTATTGTTCATTTGCTAACTGTAATTGAAATGGTTCTGAGCCCACTCTCTGGAAGTGACGACGTAGAAGTACTAGAGAGAGTAAGAAATGTGCTTGGACTGGTTGCGCTGATATGACCAGAAGTACCTGGTTGTTTGGTCGATAGGGAAGGGAGCTTAGAGAAGGAAGAGTGCCAAGCTTCAAAAGTTGTTGATTTTCTGAATGATGCCTTCCTGGAGGAGCTTGGTCCTGTCTCGATTACTGCACAAGAAAGAGTTCCAGTACCTGAAGGGCTTATGTTCAATGACGATCTTGCAGATTTGGACACCATCTGCGGAGATATTATTAACCCTCAACCTGCAAAAGGAAGAAGAATCAGGAGAACCATCTGAATCTACATCTCTGCTTGCTCAAACCGAAAGCGACATGGATTGTATTATCTTCCCTCTGAAAAAAATGAAATTGGACCCAATGATTATCCACCTGCAAATGACCCCCAATCCTCAGCTAACATCACTGATGATGTGATATGCACTGACACTTCCAAGCAACAATTTAAGAGGAAATGAGAAATAACAGACAGCAAGATTAAGAAGAGACAATGCTGCAAACCTTTTATTGATGAAAGAAAAATGAAGATACAGAATGTACAAGCTTTCGAGAGGCTTGACTCTCCTCAACTTGAGCAGCAGCTCTGTTTACAGAATTTTCAGAACCCCTACTATGACTATCCCCACTTCTATTTATACACAATACATGCTTACAACCTAGACCATTTGTTACAACTGATAACTTTTGCCATTCATTCAACCACCACTGACACAGCTAATTGCCAGCTTGACATCCAGCATTGCAACATATCACAGTCTCTTGCCAGCCTGACATCTAACCACAACTGATACAGCTATTTGCCAGCTTGTCATTCAGCCCTGCAACCTGGTTTGCCAGATCATCCACTAACTGCTTCTAACTTTGACAGATCAGCCACTAACTGCTTCTAACCTCTTTACTTCCTTGTTCCTCCTTGTATAGACATGCTTAACTGGTGGCCTATCAATACTCCCTCCCAAAAGAGCCACCTTGTCCGCAAGGTGGAAATCAGGAAATTGAGAATCAATGACTGAAAAATCTTCCCATGTAGCCTCAAAAATGGGCAAACCCTTCCAATGAATGAGAACTTCAACAGAGGTACCACCCCTCTTCTTACGTACTTCGAGCACTGCTGCAGGAGTTATCATAAACCCCAAGTCTTCAGGCAATTGTGGGAGAGGAGATGAGGTAGCAATACCTTGGCCCTTAACTCGGCGCAATTGAGATATGTGAAATACAGGGTGAATAGCAGCACTAGGAGGTAATTCTAATCTGTAAGCTACTGCCCCAATTCTCTGTAAGACAGTATATGGACCATAATACCTAGCTGCCAGCTTTGGAACAGGCTTACGAACCAATGATTGATGGCGATAGGGTCTTAACTTAAGAAAAACCTTATCACCAACAGTAAATTCATCCTCACGCCTGGACAAATCAGCTTGCCTTTTCATCCTCTGTTGCGCCCGCAGAAGATGCATGCGTAAGTCATCAAGAATTGCATCTCTTTCCATCAGCAATTCTTCCACAGTAGACACAGTGGAACGACCCTTATCAACTTTCAACAATCGAGGAGGGTCTCGCCCATACAAAGCTTTGAATGGAGTGCACCCCAAGGACGTGTGGAACGACGTATTATACCAATATTCAGCCCAAGCTAACCAACGAATCCACTGCTTTGGTTTGTCTGACACAAAACACCGTAAATACGTTTCCAAACAGCGATTGATCACCTCAGATTGCCCATCTGTCTGGGGATGATAAACCGTGCTACGCTTTAAAAAAGTTCCCTGAAGACGAAACATCTCCCGCCAAAATTGACTCTAGAAATTTTTTATCTCTGTCATATATTATAGAAACAGGGAAACCATGTAGTCGGACTATCTCCTGAATGAAAATCTGAGCCACAGTAGCAACCGTAAAAGGCGTATTTGCTGAGTCGATCCACCACCACTAATACCGTGTCCACCCCTTTGACCCGCGGCAGTGACTCGATAAAATCCATGGTGATTTCCTCTCATACCTGTCCTGGTAATGGAATGGGTTGTAACAGACCAGCAGGAGATACCGCCATGTTTTTATTCCGCTGACAATTGATGCACTCTCCCACCCATTTGGCAATGTCTGATCTCATGCCAATCCAATAAAATTCCTTAGCCATTCTCTGGTAGGTTTTTGTTTCTCCGGAATGACCTCCTACCGGACTGTTATGGAACTCAGCAAATAGAATAGGAAGAAGAGAAGATTTTTGTGTCAAGACCACTCTACCTTTGTACAATAGAAGTCCTTGATGTACAGTAAACCCCAAATGTGAGATTTGGCGCTCCTCTATGTCACGTTTTATGTGCTGAAAGGTCTCATCTGATTCCACCTCTTGGCGCACTTGCTGCCAATTCATCCAGTGAGGCACCACTAATGTTCCACATTCCAAAACAGGAACCTTTCTGGAGAGAGCATCTGCAACCATATTTGATTTCCCTGGATTATATTCAATCTCAAAATCATAACTCATCAACTTGGTCACCCACTTTTGATATTCTTCCCCTATCACCCTCTGTTCCAGTAAGTATTTCAGACTTTTCTGATCCGTCTTTACCACAAACTTCTTACCCAATAAGTAAGGCCTCCACTTAGCAATGGCAAACACAATCGCCATGAGCTCTTTCTCATATACCGGCTTCTGACGTGCTTGAGGCCCAAGGACTTGACTGAAATATGCAATTGGCCTATATCTTGAATCAAAACGGCTCCCAAACCATACCCCGAAGCCTCAGTTTCTATCACAATTTTTTTTGAAAAATTTGGCATGCCAAAACCGGTACCTGCGTCATACATTTTTTTAGAGCCTGAAAAGCTGCTTCCGCCTCAGAATTCCAGCCAAACTTATCTTTCCTTAACTGATCAGTTAATGGCCAAGCTATATCCCCATAACCTTTGACAAAATTTTGATAATACCCGGTCAATCCTAAAAACCCTTGAAGCTCGGTGACGTTTTTTGGTGATGGCCAATCCATCATTGCTGCAATCTTTGTTGGATCGACCGACACTCCTTCTCCGGAAATTACATGCCCCAAGTACGCTATTTCCCTTTGCCCAAACTCACACTTCTTGCGATTAGCGCACAATTCATGCTTTCGTAACAAACCAAACACTGTATCTAAATGCTGAATATGCTCCTCCAACCCAGAACTGTAACCAAAATATCAAAAAAAAAACTAACACAAATTTTCTTAAATGAGGCCGGAATACCTCATTCATTAAAGCTTGAAACGTTGCCGACGCATTTTTGAGCCCAAACGGCATTACTAAAAACTCGTAGTGTCCTTCGTGCGTTCTGAAAGCGGTATTCGACTCATCCCCTTATCTGATTCTAATCTGATGATATCCTGACTTGAGGTCCAACTTGGAAAAAATGTTGGCACCATGGAGCTCATCCAACAACTCTTCTATGACTGGTATGGGAAATCTATCCGAAACCGTTTCCTTGTTTAATGCTATATAATCCACACAAAATCGCCAACTTCCATCCTTCTTCTTCACCTACAGCACTGGACTTGAGAATGGACTCTTACTGGGCCGTATGATGCGAGCCGTCTTCATTTCATTCACCAACTTCTCAATTTCATCCTTCTGACATTGAGGATACCTGTATGGTCTCACATTAACAGGAGAAATCCCCTCCCTTAAGCAAATAGCATGCTCATGACCCCTCATCGGTGGTAACCCATCCTTCATTTGGAAAATATCTTGGTACTGTTTGAGTAATTTCTCAATTTCAACAGGCATTACCCCCTGCTTCAATTCAGTGGTCATCAAATTTCCAAACTCAACCCACACCCCTTGTTGCTCCCGTTTGATTTCTCTAAGCATAGCTTTCAAAGAAATTAAGGACTTACCCAAAGTCGGATCTCCTTCCAAAATCACCATTTCATCTCCCACCTTGAATTTCATTACTTGAGTCTGCCAGTTTGTGACCGTCGGACCCAATGATGCCAACCATTTCATACCCAATATCACATCCGAACTTCCCAACCTCAATGGCAAGAAATCATCTACCACAACAACCCCTGGCAAGCTTAGAGACACCTCTTTGCAAACCCCTTCCCCTTTTACTGTATCTCCTGAACCCAACGTAACACCATACTCCCCTGTTGTGGAGATCGACAGGCCCACCTTCGACACCAACTCCACTGAAATGAAATTGTGGGTTGCTCCACAATCGACCAAAACCACCACCGGTGTTTCACGAATCAATCCCCTTAATCTCATTGTTTTTGGAGAAGAAATACCAGCCACCGAGTGAAGTGAAACTTCGACGTTCGGATCTACTTCAACTAACTCCAGTTCGGCCTCTTTTTCCTCAAGAAATTCTTCTTCTTCCTCCTCAAAACCTTCTTCCTCTTGGACGACCAACACTTGAAGTTCCTTGCGTTTACACCTGTGACCGGGTGAGAACTTTTCATCGCAGCGGAAACACAACCCTCGCTCCCGCTTGATCTTGATCTCTTCATCCGTGAGTCGCCGAAAATCGCCTCCTTTCTGTGTTTTCTCCAGAGATTTCTATTAACCAGAGAAATCAAATCCCTTAGAGTTCTCCATTCGAAAAGGAGCATTTGGGCCTCCCCTTTGTGCAAACAAGAAACTCTGTTTTTCTTCTATTCGTTGGGCCAGCATCATGGCCCGGCCCAAACTATTCGGTTCCAAAACCCTCAGTTCAGCCCTTATCCGTGGTTTGAGCCCGTTAATGAATTTGCTTAGATACACCTCATCAGGAAGAGCTTCCAGTGGTGCAGACATGCTACTAAATCGTCTCCTATAGTCGGCAACTGTAGTTTCTTGCTTTAAAGCTAAAAATTGTTCACACAGAGACCCTTCACTCGTTGTTCTGAATTGATTTAAAATCATTAACTTTAACTCTTCCCACAGCACAACCCGTCTTCTTTTGTGCTCCCATTGAAACCAAAGTAATGCATCTCCCTCAAACCCAATTATAGATGCTTCCAATTTCTCCTCATTAGTATAACGATGAAGAGCAAAGAAACGTTTAGCTTTCATAATCCAACCATCCGGATTTGACCCATCGAAACTCGGCATTTCAAGTTTTCTATATTTGAGGTCAAACCGATTTCCTGAATGAGTTGTACCTCCCTCTAATTCTCTTGATTGTTCAGACGCAGAGGCAGCTCGAGAAGCATCCTCTTGAAGTCTCACAAGATGATCTATTTTCTGAGCCATGGAATGGAATTCCTTTCTCAATGTCCCTATTTCTTCTTGAACCCCCCCCCCCCCCCCCCCCAATTTGCTCTTCCTCAATATCTACCCTTGCAGACACAGTCCCCTGACTTGCCGACTTCCCTGTCATCCCAAGATTGTTGCTCTGATACCAAATTTGATATGCACTGACACTTCCAAGCAACAATTTAAGAGGAAATGAGAAATAATAGACAACAAGATTAAGAAGAGACAATGCTGCAAACCTTTTATTGATGAAAGAAAAATGAAGATACAGAATGTACAAGCTTTCGAGAGGCTTGACTCTCCTCAACTTGAGCAGCAACTCTGTTTACAGAATTTTCAGAACCCCTACTATGACTATCCCCACTTCTATTTATACACAATACATGCTTACAACCTAGACCATTTGTTACAACTGATAACTTTTGCCATTCATTCAACCACCACTGACACAGCTAATTGCCAGCTTGACATCCAGCATTGCAACATATCACAGTCTCTTGCCGGTCATCTAACCACAACTGATACAGCTATTTGCCAGCTTGTCATTCAGCCCTGCAACCTGGTTTGCCAGATCATCCACTAACTGCTTCTAACTTTGACAGATCAGCCACTAAGTGCTTCTAACCTCTTTACTTCCTTGTTCCTCCTTGTATAGACATGCTTAACTACTGGTGGCCTATCATGATGCTGAAGATCTTTTGAAGATCACAGAACAATCATTACTCTCAAAAAATAAGCCAGTCCATTCGAAGCCACGTCCCGTGGTAGTAAAACTGGACGAGGCTGATGAGAGACCTGTTTTGTCTGTGAAAGCATTGAAAGAGTTGGAACATGATTCACTTTCAGGTGCCGTTCGAGATATTCATCTTGGCGATGAGGCCAAGCCCACGTCATCACAAAGTAAACCTTTGGATAAGTCATTAGGAAAGATAATGGTGAAAGAGGTACCCCAAACAAAAGAATAAATGGGTGATGTACAAGAAGCCCTTGGAGGCTTAGGTTCTAGAAGGAACAAAAAGTATGGCCATGGTAAAGAGAGACACAAGAATCACCAGATGAATGATGAAGGCAAAGATGAAACCAATCTGAAGGACAAAAGCAAGAGTCATAGTAGAAGCAAGACTCGACACAGAGCGGATGCATCTCTGAGTGTACAAACACCAGTGATCCCAGATTTCCTTTTGTAACGTCATGTGTTTGTGAGATTTGTGTTTGTATGAGTTTTTGGTAAAGACGGGGGCAAAAATCTTCATGCCCATTCTGTTGTGTTAAGTTCAGTCTTGCCCGTGGAATGCTTATATTTTGATCGGGAATTCTAATTGGCGAGGAAACCAGTGAGGGGGAGGGATACAACCCTCCACCCCCTCGAGATGCGTGCCTTCGCGCATCCCGAGGGAGATGGAGGGTTGCACCCCCCCTCCCTCGCTGGTTTCCTCGCCATTTAGACGGATTGTATTTTGATTCTCACACAAATTTGTTCAATTTAAATAGCAAATATACAATTCAATTTCTCTTAAAAATAAGGTGTTTTTGGATGCTTGATTGTAAGGCCCTCTGACGTCAATGTTATCATGTGATCTTCAAACATCAGCATAGAAGTTGATTGGCATTACTCTTATATGATATGATAGTTGAATGGAAAGGACCTTTAGCAGTTCACACTTCTTCCTTGATGGGAATTCATGCATCCGTCTCCCACCTTCATAAGCTACGTAATCAAATGAGAATTCTGAGAAAAGAAAACACATTTTGTCATTTATCTATTTTATCTCTGGTGCTTCAAAAATTTCCGCATAACCCTGCACCTCTCAGATGCGGAAGAAATTGAAACAGTTCCAGCTACTGCTGATGTGGCATAGTGAGAGGTAGGAGAACATTCACTTGGCCCCTAATGCGTAATTCCTTTTCATGGATGACTAGCATCTTTGGATGACTAGCATCTTCTTTCTCTAGGCGCGCGAGCATCTTTAATGGCATTTTCATGTTCAGAAGGTACAAAGTTTTCTTTCAGTTTTATGTTCTTATTGTGTGAATACATGCTGCAGTGGTCCTGAAGCCGGAGTTATTGTTATGCAAAGGGAACTTTTATGATTGCCCACTTATTGTTAAATCTCTCTTCTAAATCCTTAGTCACCCTTCCGTGAGCATGCAATTGGATTCAAAACTAAATGGAGTCTGCACGTTGAGGTAAACCAAGGAATTTTTTTTTGTCTGATTTTTAATTGCTTTCATGATATCTAACGTAGTAACTTTCTGGCCTTAGAGTAGAGGTGTCATTACAGAAATAGTTGTCTATGACTTTTGATATTTTTCTGCAAAATAATGAACTTGAATTTCCATGCTTATTCTTTGACTTTGGCACTGACAATTGTAGACCAATACTAGGATAAGGCTTCGTGTGCTAGAACCATAGAATTGAAAACTGGATACGATTTTTAGCTTTCATGAGTTGTGACGAAATCATCATTTTAATGGATATTTCAAAGAAATCAACCTACATAGATTGACAAGAAAAGAACTTGACAAAAGCAATGATAAATGGCTAATAGTTCTTACTCATGCTTATATTTTGATTCTCACACAAATTTGTTCAATTAAATAGCAAACATAGAACTCAATTTATATTAAAAATGAGCTGTTTTAGATATTTGATTGTGAGGAGGCCCTCTGACTTCACTGTTGTCATGGGATCTTCAAACATCAGCAAAGAATCAGATTGGCATTAATCTTATATAGTGGTTGAATGGCAAGAACCTTTAGCTGTTCACACTTGATGAGGATTCAAACATCCTTCTCCAATCTTCATCAGCTACTCATCAAGTCACACTACTGAGAAAAACACCTTGTCATTTATGTTTCTCATCTCTTGTGTTTCCAAAACTTTTGCTTAACCCTGCACACCTCTCTCAGACACGGAAGTAACTGAAGTAGCTCCAGCCCATGCTGCTGAGGTGGCATAGTGACAGGCGGGAGACCCTTCCCTCTACCCCTTATTGTAACTCCATTTCACGGCTTTTAGTATTCTACCTGCCCAGGATAATGGATGTCCCCACATCTTCATTCTCTGCATGCTTGAGCATCTTTAATGGCCGTTTTCATCTTCAGAAGGTACAAAGTTTTTCTTTCAAATTTGTATTTTTCATTGTTTATTTAATGGTGTCCAAGCTTTATACATTTATTTACTTCAATGGGGTCTCATATTTGTTGAAGAAAAGTCATGCAGATTTCCAATCCATCTCTTCACAGGGGTTTCATTTTACAAAGAAAACAGGTGCTGCACCTTCAGGCCTAGGTATTGTATTTCTCCTTCTCAACGAAGCATTTCAAACTGAGGTTCTGCAATTCTAAATTTTGATTTCCAAACAATGTCATGTACTGGGCGCAAAAGCTCTCACTGTAGCTTATCAATCTAATCTCTTGTCTGTATGTTATATTCTGCAGATATTTCCTTATTGTCTCCATCGAGTTAATGCATAGTCTGTTTGACAAGAATGCGTCTATGTTTGTCGTTGTTGGACTTGGGTAAATGGTGTCACAGACGTAACAATCTACCAAACACAAATTAACCCATTTTACTTTGGCGTTGCATATTGATGCCCTTAACTTTATGAACTTTGAAGTTCAATATTTGCTTCATACTTATTGCAACTTATCTCATTTAATACCTCCATCCTCCCTTGGGTTTGTACCGATCCACTAAAACCAACAATGAAAGTCACTGTTGAAGAATCTCATTCCAGACTATAGTACAAATTGTCAGTTGGTTGGTTTGCAATAAATATCTTTGCAATGAAGAACCGAAGTGGGGTGTTAGCAACACTTTGCTGGAATTGCATACTGAGACAACTATAAGCTACATTTTAGTTCTTACCTTATTAGTTATGTTACACCAGACCAGAGATTGCTCTGTCGATACCATCTTTTCTTGTTTTATTTACTTGCATGGTGATTCTAGCTCTTTCAGTGACTGTTAAGTTCTATTAGTTTAGATGAAGTTACATTAATAATATGTACAAAATGCCTATTACAATGAACATTTTTCGCTTTGGGTGGTTGATTATTGATGTTGTAAATACTTGTTGCATTGGCAGAGTGATCCTGAAGTTGGAGTCTTGTTGTGCAAAGGGAAAATTTTCGGATTGTGTAATAGGTCTCTCTGCTAAAGCGTAAGATACTCTTGCATGGAGTGTGTAATGGGATTTGAAACTAAACGATGTTGTCTATCCATCAAGGTAGATCAAATACTTGATATTTATGTCTATTTTTTTATCACGGTGTCGTTAAAGAAATGATTGTCTATGACTTCTGAATATTTTTTGCAAAATACATTATGAACATCAATTTCCACGCTAACTCATGGTACTAACAATTGTTTATAAACTAATAATAGGGATAAGGTTTCCTGTGCTCAAACAGATAGAACCATAGAATTGAAAAGTGGATGCCATGTTAGATTATGAAATGAAAAACTCTCATGAAGAAACTATCATTAATGCGTAATTTAATTTCTCAAAGAAATTGATTGATAAGTACTGAACTTGACAAAAGCAATGATATAGGGATAATATTTTAAACTCAAATTGTTATCACTTTTTCTGGTATTTGTTTTTTTGTCAAAGTTTCTTAGAATTTTGTTGTTAACCAAAAACCTGGTATAGAATTTTCAACTTATGTGCACAGGTTGTTAACATACAACTTGTCTGGAGTGATTTCATTAATAAATTCTTTGATTTTAATACCATAGATTAGAAATGTGTTTATGGTGTCTGATCCAGTTGGCTTCATATTTAAATTCCAATAAAATTTACTAAAAAAAATGCTTTCATGTTTTTGACAGTCGACAATCACAGAGTAGTACCTGAGAAAGTTTTCTTTCTTGTTTTGTCTAAAAAAAATGTAATTACTAGTTAGGGCCTCTTTTTTTCAAAACCCTTGAACACTACTTCATCTTCTTCCCCCCCTCTCCAATCCTATATTGAAGCTAGGTCTGCGCTAACCAATAGGTCACCTCCGGCAGCCACCACTCCCACCCCTTGTTGAAGCTAGTTCGCACAAGCGGGTCACATTCGACCACCACCGCAAACCCTAGATTTGTGGAATTTATGGTGGTACGTGCCACCGATTTGAAGTGAACAGGCCCTAAATTGACATTTAGTTTTTTTTTTTTGCCTTTTTTGTATTTTAAATTTAAAAAAAGGCACCATTAGCAATTGCCTGTTTTGACAATGACCATGTTTTAGTGTTGGAAACATGAGATATGACCTAGCCTAAATGCTCTTATCGAGGTCCTCAACAGCCTTCAACTAGTAGCACATTCCCTTGGTAACAGATAGAAAACATATTCATATTTTATCGATCAACATTACTAAAATAGGTAAAATACTAAATCCTATACGGCATATTGATGGTCTCTGGGAAAACTAAAGAATATAAATATTTCAAGCGTTATATAGGTTGAAGAAGAGAATACAAGACATCACTTATTTATTTCTCAAAAAAGAAAAAAAGGTTCAAAGCTTCAACAGATTTGACTGTTTCGAGTGTAGATGGTTGCATTTTCCTTTTACTTTGGTGTTAGCAGTTTCTGTAATAGGGGTGAAAACACTCCCTACTGGAAAATGTGGTGTTGGGAAATATTCTAAACTATGTGAATAGTTGGGAACAAATTAAACTGGCTTAACATACTCTTCATTAAGCATATCATTATGAACATAGGGCATGTGAGTAGCATCTTAATTAGTTTACATTATAATAATTTCAAAATTGTTAATGATATCAAACAGGCTCATGGATGCATTTTTGTCATTACGTAAGAAGTATATACTGAAGCCAAATGAACTTGCAAGCCTCTGAAGAACTTCTGTTAGAGCACTTTAGTCTTTCAAAATCTCTCTGGGATTTAGTTCCTCAAAATTTATCTTTAGGGCGTGTTTGGTTAGCCCATTGACCGTCGTAATGTAATGGTTTGACCATTACAATGTAATGGGTCAAAGGCATTCCTGCGTTTGGTATCACATAAAACCATCGTAATGGTCATTCCCATTACAGATTTGGTTGTAATGGCCATTCCTACCTCCCCCCCCTATGAATGGCCATTACCATTCCCATTGTAATGGTCAAAGTTAAATAATGACCATTTTTATCCTCCTCACCCTCCCCCATTTTAACTAAGTGAGGGTATTTTTGGAAATAAATTTTACATTACCACCTTACCATTTTAAAAGTATACCAAACATACATATTCCCATTACCATTCCCATTACCATTCTCATTCCCATTACCATTACCATTCTCATTCCATCGAGTAACCAAACGAGCCCTAAGTGTTTTGCATGCTTGGATTTAGCTGTTTTAGTGATTTAATTTTAGTTTGAAGTTTGAACTCGTAATAGCCCCACAAAATAGTAACTATGGGGGTTGCAACTGGATTTCTCTTCTCTTCATTTGTTCATCTTTAAGTTTGAGCTGGTAATAGCCGTTATAAGTCCTGCTACTATATGACAATGTGGTTTCAGAGAATCAATGTTTGTGTGGCAAGTGCATATTTTATTTCACCGGGTCAAGTTTTCAATTAATAATCTACATATCACATGGTCCTTTGGAAAACATAATATCCAGGAGAAATTTGTATCTAATGCCCATATCCATCTAAGATGCGGAAACCCCAGGCCACTTCTAAATGCAATCTGGTTTCCACGGAATTGCCTATGGTTCATTTACATTTTTAATGTCATTTTATTTATTTCTTTCTTTGATAAATCAAACAAACAGAGGATTAAATAGGGCAAGAACAAGGGATTGAGAATGTGCATTCACATTCTCGCCCAACGCTTCGTTTAACTTGTATGTGAAACAAAAGCTCAGAGAGAAAGAGAGAGAGAGTGGTGGAGAAGAAGAAGGGAAACAGAGACGAACCTTCTTCTTGGAACAAATCTAGCTTAGAAGGTGGATGGAACTGTTGTTCGAAGGGCGAATCTCGCGCAAGAGTTGAAAATCTATCATGGCTGGCAACAGAAGCGGGAAGAAATAGTAAGTTTGAAGCTCTTAGTTTGTTGTGGTTTGATTCTTTGATTACTTCATGCTTATCTAGGGATTTTGTTGATACTTAGTTGTTGCAGTTTAGACATTCAAGATTTGTTGAAGGATTTAGTTAGTTTTATTTGCTGACAGCGTTGTTTATGAAACTTTATTTTGCTATTTTCTTCCATATCTAACTGTTGTAGTTGGTTTTCTTTGAATTAAGAACTATATTTGAGTACTTTCACTTGGATTAGGGTTTCAATTTGATGTATATTTGGGGAAAATTGTTCAAGTGTGTTGTTGGTTATCTTGTCTTTAGGACCCTAACACTACATTAAATTGGCATATTTGTAACAACTTAAAAAATAGTAATACTTTTGAGCTATTACAATCCACCAAACAATTTTAAGTTAAAACTAAATTTTGTCAACAAAATAAAAAATAGATACACAAAGTAATACAATAAATTAGATCACCATGAATAACATCACTTGTTAGTCCATACTATTTGTGGTGATACAATTAATGAATTTTGTTTGTGAAAATATGTAAAATTGCTTTGTGGATTGTTATAGCTTAAAAATGTTACTATTTTTTGGATTGTTACAAGAATGTGATGCAGGAGGATCCGAGTCAGATGATGCTAAGCTGTCAGATAGCACGTTATTAGCATTAAGATATCTTGAATTAGCAGATCAACGCATAGATGGCAGGAAATCATAGACATTTTTTCTAATTTGGCAGTTTTGAGTGCGTTTTAGTATTTTGGCCATAACTTTGGTTACGAGTATCAAAATCGCGCAAACGACCCTAATTCGGAAAGCACTTTTCAACACGCACGTCGTGGTCAACCAGCTATGCTCGTTGCATATATTTCCGAGGCCAAAATCCACCGTTTTCTCTTCTGAATCAACAAATTTAGCAGTTTATTTTCCTTTATAGTAATATTTCAATTATTGTTTAGGAAGTGATTCTGAACCCAATTTGGGCCAGATTTCTGGCAGTATATTTCTTTTATTACGTATTTTATTTTAGCATGATTATTGGGGTTTTGTTAATTTTGGTAAAATTCTAATAATCGCAAGTTTTAGCTATAAAGCCCAGCTTGTGGGCTGATTTTAGAGATACCTTTGATTTGAGTAATTTGATTAAACATTAGAGTTATTTTCTCTGTATTTTTGGGCAAATCTCTTGTATCATTCCTTGTGAATTGTCTGTTGAACTAGCTCGCAGGATAATCACTATTCTGCCCGGCGTCAAAATGTCAATTTGGTGTAGTGTAAAAATAGAAAATCTTGCATGTATATAGGTTGACATAGCTATTTTTTCATGAATACACTATGTATGTCATGTTTCTTTTGGAAAATGTACCAAGTTACTCATGTTTTTCATTCGTGAATTCATGTACCTTAGTATGAACTTTGTTTTCATGGGTATATACTTGAGAAATTACTATTGTAACTATGTAGGATGTAATAGTTGTATAAATATGGTAAGATCATTTGTCTCTCCTTATAGTAGTAACTCTGATCTAGCTAGTCCAAGTATCAATGTCAATATATAAGACTATACATTGTTTGTATTCTTGTGTTTATTATAGTAATATGCAGGGTACTTATCCATTTGAAGGTTGTTATTGAGTTATGATGTGATGATAATTTGACTGATTAGGGCTGGGCCGATCGGGTTAACTGGCACGTGTAGCCTAGATTGAGGACCAGATCAAAAATTTAAAGCCCGAAATTTTACGAACCGAGCCCGGCCTCGATTAACTTCTCTCCATCTCTACCACTATACACATTGAATCGTGAGTTATCTTGTGACTAGAACAAATTAGCAAATCATCAGGACACCCAACAACAAAATCTGCAAAGCTCAAACACTTTCATTGACCATGCAAACCAAATGAACGTTTTAAATAAAGAGATTCATAAAGAAAGTGATCAAGGTTTAGAGCCAGTTTCTATGTCGAGGTAGGAATCTTATTGTACAAGACAGGGTGGCAGGAATAGCGGCCGGTGTAGTCAGGATTTTCGTCGAGAGGGGGCAAAAGGGCAAACGATTAATTCAATAATGTTTATTTACTAGTTTTAATAACATGGTAAAAAAATTTAAGTACAAACTAAGATTATGCATCAACTTTTGGAATTTACAAATCTAGAAAAGGGAGGTTAAAATACTTTCGAAATACAAACGAGACTAAATGTGTGTGTTTGTGTTTTACATAAATACCAAACCATTGGATGTCTATGCATGTCATTCGCTCATTGTACCGTATAATTTTAGGTATGTCTAACACTCTAGCTAGTGCTCCTTTTTGCATTGTATGAATACAAGTTTTAAGTAATCATATCAAATATATGTATGGGATCCTAATCAAATTCGGGTAGCTGATAATTTTATTTATTTATTTTCCGCTAATGAGAAGCAAAGAATTGAGTTTATCTTGTCATAAGAAATTGTGCTTAGGCAATATATTTCAATAAATAACACATTCAACTATGTACGAGATCCAAATCAAAATTGGGGAAGCAAATAATTTTATTTATTTATTTTCCGCTAATGGGAATCAAAGAATTGAATCTATATCGTCATAAGAAAATGTGCTTAAACAAAATATTTCAATATATAACACATTCAACGATAATGCATATTCTAAAGAAAAGTTATCAAATTCACTTGAATTATATTCCATGTACATCTCTTTTATTTGATCACTTATTAATTTTTGGTATTTATTAACCTAGAGACAACTTAGCCATGAGATTTTATGGGTGCAAATAAAGGAAATCATCCAATACCACATGGTGGGACACAACTACTTGTTACCGCATTAATATTTTTGAAATTGAGGGGTGGGCAACACAGAAAGTTGAAGGGGGGCAATTAGTTATTGCTTAAGACTTGACCCCACCTTTGTAGGAGTTGTAACCGAAATTTTAAAATTGAGCCGGGGGGGTGGGGGATGGGGAGGGCGTGGTCGATCAATTGATCAAAGAACTAAGTGCGAGAGAGGTCGAAGAACAAACATGAAAAAACTCACCATTTTCGCTTTGGCCGCTGACGGTTTGGAGAAGAAGCTCTGTTGTTGAAATGCCTACAAGAGAAACCCTAGATGACAGTTTTCCCCTTTTATACAATAGATTTGAGAGATGGGCCTACTATGTTCAACCCAATGTTAACACTGCTTTGTGCTTTATTTATTTATTTATTTAATATTCAGGCCAAACCTGGTGTCAAAATTTGATTAGAGTATTGAGCCAAAATTTTCGGGCTTGTTCGATTTTAGAATCGAACATTAAAATAATATTAAAAATTGGCTCGAATCGGTCCAATTCACAGTTCGGTTTGCCTTTTCGGCCTGAAATGCCTAACCCTATTAAATATAAATGTAAAAAGCTTAAAGGTAGGAGGAATATTAGAATTCATTATGGTGGTAAATGGATTATTACTAGAGCTCCAGGTTTTGAAAGGCATGAAGAGTATTAGTATGGGATATATGTTGACATCTTGAGGTTGGATTTCACATGAGCAAGATCCTTCTAGTGAAGAGGTTGCAAGAGTTTTGGCTACAAAAAAGTTCCCAAACTCTTGCACTAAAGATTTTAGTCTCTGCCCTCGAAGATCCTCTAGGGCTAAGAAAGTAAATAAAAGGTACAAAGGTTGAATCATTTCCTCCTTAACAAAGGAGAAAGGAAAAAAAAAATAACAACAAGAGGTTTCTTCTTTGGCCAATGCTAGTTGAAGATTATTATAGGCCTAGTAACCGTGTTCACTTTTACTAGAATTATCTTTCTTGTGAGAGTTTGTTTTTGTTTTTGTTTCATTTATATAAAGGTTTATTGTGAGTGACATGAGAGGTTTGAAGTCAAAACAAACTTTCTAGAGGAGATTTAGTCATTGTTTTACTCTGAAATGAAAAGTTATGTTGATGGTGCTATCCACACACACATTGAGTTGAGGATGATTGTGAATTTTTTCTAACCTTTGGAGAATATTAAATTATTTGGAGATTTGTTGATACACTAAAATGACACTGTTGGTTTCTTGCATATCTTGAAGTTTTAAAATAAACACTGTTTGACCAAGTTTTGTTGAGTCAGTAATGTTTGTGGGTAACATTTTCTGAAAACCCTCACGAGACTATAACTCGTCCCCTAGAGGTAATCTAGGGGTTCAAAGCCTTGTTGCACGTTTTCAAAGGTAAGTACAATCAACGATGCCTGCGAAAGTGAGTTAGGATTTTCTTTTCGGTTTTCTTCTTTGTTTTGCTCGAGGACTAGCAAGCAAAATATAGGTTTGGGATAATCACATAATTATAACATTTTTTTACCTCCTATTATATTTTTGTTAATCCTTGTTTTATTTTATTTTAGATTAATTATTAATTTTTTGTGTTTTTGTAGAATTTGGAGCAATAATGAAGAAATCGAAGAAAAATGAAATGAACAATCACAGATGGCGACTTCAGAGAAAGTGGAGGTGAAAATAACCTGAGCCCTTGGCTTAAACCCAAAACCAAATCCATTGCCAAGCCCACTCAAACCCAAAGAATATTTTCCCAATTATCCCATATTCAGTTTTGATTTTACCTTGATTCACTCCATGAATCATCCCTTTATCTCATCTCTATTCATTTTGTTCATTATCTATAAATACAATAGAAAATGAATGTGAAAGGGAAGGAGGAGAAGGGAATCAAGCCTCAATAGCCAAAAACAAATCCTCCTTCCTTCACAGAGTGATTTTCATCACACCCATCTCATCACCATCCATCTCCCACCTCCTCCTTTTCCTCCACCATCATTCTTCACCTCGCCACCGTCCAGCAGCCAACCACCAAGCACCACCATCATCCATTACTGTCCTCGCGCAACAAAACAAGGAACATCTCCCTGTTTTCTCGTCACGCTCCTCTCCCTCTCCCTGTTCCATCACGCCACACAGCCACCACCACTACCGGAGCACGACCCCCTGTCCTCTCTTCTCCACCTCGCCTTCCTTCCTCTGATCAACCTCGGACCAGCTCGCACACCACCACCGAGACAGGAGCAGCAAACAGGGAGCACCCCCCTGTTTCTCTCGCTCGTTCTCGTCCTCGTTTTCGTCTTTCTCTCTCTCTCGTGGGGCAGTCACAATGCCACAAACCAGAACCGAAGGATCTCCTCCATCCTCCAATCTCGGTCGGGTGCCCTGAGCATCACCGGATCCCCCGGTCTCTATCTCAACAACACTCCTGCTTCGGTGGAGTTTCTCGCCTCTCTCTGTTCAAATCGAAGAAAGAGCTCGCGAGGAGCGAAGAGCAACCCTGCCGGAGCCGTTCGGAGGAAGAAAGTGCTCGCGAGGAGCGAAGAAGAAGCTCGCGAGGAAGCATCTAGCTGGAGACGAAGGCGCAGAGGATTTGCGACTTTTCTGGCGGGAACCAACTGTTTTTCAAAATAGTTGGCTGTTTGCACCCCCTATTTCATGCTGAGCACCCCGAGCTTGTTGTGTACCGCCTGGATTCGCTGCTGAGTACCACCGCACCGAGGCGTCGACAAACCAAAAGGGTTGTATAATTTATTTTACTGACTTAAATGCTTAATTGTTAATTACACTTTTATTTCAGAAATTTGATAAATTGCTTTCACCTTTCATGTTCGATTAAAACTTGATATGTTTGGTAGTTAGATTCACATTTTATCAATATTCAAAGCATGTGCTAAAAATTATTAAGCTTAGACTTTGATTAAGTGTGCCTTAAAAAGACACTTAATGCTTGGTAAGAGTTTATTTGCTTGAGATAAATTGTTAATATTTGACAGAAACTTGATATGATTGGAATTGGATTTTAATGATCACATCTTCGGTGCAAGCAAGGGATCCTCATCCCTAAAGCTTCTCGTTTATAATTTCAGTAATTTAGATTTAAATATATTTGCTAACTCATCGGTGAGTCCAAACCCCACAAAATCCATCTCATCCATCTTTTCCTTTTATTTTATTTTTCTTATTTTTAATTTATTTTTAGTTTAGTTTTAAAAACACTGTAACCCCATTTTTTTGTAAATTAGTTTAGATAAATTCCAAAATTCAATTGCATCCACTTTCCTCGTGGGATCGACCCGTACTTGCCGTTGTCTACTAGTTAGACACCGTGCACTTGCGGTTATTACAAGTGGGTCAAATTAGCTTATTTATTTAGGTCGGTTAAGCCCGCAATATTGAGCTGGCCCCAAGTCTTTCATATCAAAATACAAACAAATCTTTCTTCAACCTGCCAATCATATCAACATTTTTTCCAACAATTAGCATATCATCAACATAAATCAAAAGAATAATGAAATTATTGGGCGACAAATATCTGACATAAACACAATGATCTAGAAGTGTTCTCTTATACCCATGACTCACCATAAATGAGTCAAACTTCTTATACCACTGTCTTGGAGCTTGTTTCAATCCATAAAGACTTTTCTTCAATTTGTAAACCATGTGTTTTTTTCTTTTCACTTCAAAACCCTCTGACTGTGCCATGTAAATTTCTTCATGCAAATCGCCATGAAGAAATGCAGTTTTAACATCTAACTGCTCAATTTCAAAATCCAGGCTAGCTGCAAGACTCAACACTAGTCTAATAGAGGTCATCTTCACAACTGGTGAGAATATCTCATCAAAATCTATCCCCTTCTTTTGAGCAAAACTTTTCACCACTAACAAAGCTTTATGTTTTACATTTTCCCCATCACTATCCTTTTTGAACTTCTAAACCCATTTGTTCTTCAAAGGTTTTCTACATTTTGGAATCTCAACTAACTCATAAGTACCATTCTTATGTAAGGAACGCATCTCGTCTTGCATAGCCTTCATCCAACTATTTTTATCTTTATGAGCTAGTACTTCTTGCAAAATTTCTTACTCACCTTCTTCTGTAAGCAAAGCATGCTCAGAATCGGGATACTTCTTTGATGGTTGACGCTATCTGGTAGACCTTCTTACCTGAGGCTCTATTATTTCTTGCTGAAGGGGTTGCTCTTCTTGCTCAGTTTCATCTGTTTGTACATGATCATCACCAACAACTTCATTTTCAGGCATATGGTCACCTACTATATCAGCTGGCATCTCTCCCCCATTTTCAACATGCGATGAAGGAGGAGGAAGTGGGGTAAGATCTAGTACCTCACTCACTGTCTGTTTGGGCTTCTCAACTTTCCCAAAATCTACAATGGTATGATTTTCATAAAAGACCACATCTATGCTTCTAACAATCTTTTTATTCTCAGGGTCCCATAAAATGTATCCAAACTGTGCATCTCCATAACCAATGAAAATACATGGAAATGCCTTCTCATCAAGCTTTGATCTTTTTTCCCTTCGGTACATGAACAAACGCTTTACATCCAAACACCTTCAGATGATAGTATTAAATATTTTTACCTCTCCACACTCTTTTTGGAATATCACCATCCAAAGGAACTGAAGGTGACATGTTGATGAGATAACAAACAGTACGAGCAGTTTCAGCCCAAAACACCTTTGACAACCTAGCCATGTGAAACAAGCATCAGACCCTTTCAACAATAGTCCGACACTCCATTATGTTGTGGATTGCAAGGAACCGTCATCTCATGCCGTATATCATGCTCAACACAATAAGCTTTAAATTATTTTGATGTGTACTTACCCCTATTATCACTGCGGAGACACTTCAAAAGTCTATCTGTTTCTTTTTCAACCTTGGCATGAAATTGCTGAAAGCACTAGAAAACCTGGTCTTTATATCTGATGAAATAAATTCACACATTTCTTGATGCATCATCAATAAATGTCAAGAAATATCTACTACCACCAAGAGAATCTACTTCAATGGAACCACAAACATCAGTGTAAACCAAATCTAACAAACCAATTTTTCCTTTTGATGATCTATGAAATGAAACTCTATGATGCTTATCAAATAAATAATGATCACAGGGTTTAGGAGGGGTACCTTTTAAGGAGGGAATCGATTTCTTCTTTGCTAAGAGCTGCATACCTTTCTTACTCATGTGTGCAAGCCTCATGTGCCACATGTTCAGAGAAGTATCACTTTTAGTTGCATACAAACCACCCTTACATAGCTTCACCCGAGTCTTGTATAAGGTGCAACATGCCTTGCCTTTTGCCACAACAAGTGAACCTTTGGTAAGCTTCCAAACACCATTACCAAAGTAATTCATATATCCTTGTTTATCCAAAGCAAGTCCAGAAATCAGATTTAGGCGAAGATCAGGAAAATGGCGTACATATTTCAAAGTCAAAGTGCATCCCATATTAGTTTTGATAAATACATCACCCATTCCCACAATCTTGGAGAAACTAGTATTACCCATCTTCACACTGCCAAAGTCTCCTGCTCTGTAAGTAGTGGAGTAGTATTTCCTTGGAGTAGCGTGAAAAGATGCACCAATGTCAACTATCCATTCGCTCCATTCATTTGCAATATGCAAACATTCACCTTCATCACACAAAAGAACTTTGGGTTCATATGAAATAGCAGCTGTAGCATCTGTACTATCACTTTTCTTCACTTTTACCTTTTTCAAATCTTTTACATAACGAAAACAATATTTTCTAATGTGACCTGGTTTACCACAATAATGACACTTAAACCTTGTATCACTTGACTTTGATCTCCCTCTCGACTTATCACGGTTTTTATCATAACCATGATATTTCATATTTTTATCTCTCCCCCTGTTTTCAGTTACAAGTGCTTGAGATTGATTAGTACTTGCAGACTTTCTTCTAGTATCTTCATTGAGTAAGCTACTCGTAACCAACTCCATGGTAAGCTATCCATTTGGTGGTCGAATTACTAACAGACACCACCAACGTTTTCCAACATCTGGTAACGAGCTGAGAAGTTACAATGCTTGCATTTCATCATCTAACAATATCTTCATGTTTGACAACTAATTCACTATATTTTGCACCTCATTCAAGTGCTCAGCAATAAAATTACCTTCCTTAAATTTTAGATTCATCAGCTTTCTAATCAAGAAGACCTTGTTCGCAGCGATTTTCTTTCATACAAATTTTGAAGTTTAGTCCAAAGAGAATGAGCAGATATCTCAGTGGACACATGGTGAAATACTGTATCATCTAGCCATTGCCTAATATAGCCAATGGCCTTTCTATTTAATTTCTTTTACTCATCTTCAGACATATTTTTTGGTTTGGCGTTATCCCCTTCAATTGGGGCATATAAATCCTTGCAATATAAAATATCTTTCATCTTTGTTTTCCATATCACATGATTAGAGCCATTAAGGCTAATCATCCTTGTGTTGTTATTTTTCATGTCAATTCCAAACACTAACAATCTCCCAACAATTGCTCTGATACCAATTTGTTGGGGAAAGCAAAGCAAACAACTACAAAGAAATTATACCAATGGAAGAACCAAGTAATATCGCCAAACAAATATTCAATGCAAGCAAATAATCAATGCAAAATAAAGGACACCAAGATATACGTGGAAAATCCTTCAAGGTGAAGGGTAAAAAACCACAGGGCAAATTCGATCAATCCACTAATCAATAAAAGAAGTACAATGTTCTTTTCAAGCCTTTTGCCCAAGGCTTGAGGAATACAAGGATTACCTCACAAAAGCTTCAAACAACTCCCAATCAAAGGAAGAATACATCGAAACAAACGACACTAAAATCCGACAAGAAATGGATCCAAAACACACTTGTGAGTCTTCAATCAAACTCCAACAACCAGCTTCTCATTCCCTTCTTTCTTCTCTCACAGTGGAGACACGCGCACGCAGCCGTCGCACAAAATAAAACGCAGGTCTATTATTTTTTTCTTTCTCTTCTAATATTTATAAACATCAATAGTAAACCTAGTTGCTATTTTAAATTCAGGGCCTAGTCCACCCTAATGGGCTAGACCCAACCCAACAGCTACTTGATTGCAGGTTGCTTTGAATTGTTTGTAAGTTCCTACATGAACAAACCTTGAAGTTGCATACATCTTATAATCTCTTAACAAGTAAAAGGCTAGGAGACGTATGTACATTCAATGTCATTTTATCTAGGATTAATGACCTTCATCCATTACCACCAATACCAACTTTCATGTGAAAGTTGAAAGAGCTCGCACACATCCGATTTATAGCATTTAGGGTTTACTATTTATTGATTGCATTTAGAGTTCAACCATAAGTGATATAACATAGGGGTGCAATTTTATGCTTTTGGGGTTTCAAGAACTCAAGTTTTCACGCCCTGATTTAAAGTTATGGGCATATGCATGAGCTATTTGTTTGTCCAAGTGATGTGTGGTTTGTTTCTTAAGGAGGGTTAGCATAAAATTTATTCTAGAATGGTTTATTATTTGGACTCTAGTGTTGTTTCATTTGGTAAATTGTTGGCTTATCATTACCTAGTTACCCCCTCTACCAAATCTCAGGACTAGATTATTTTGAGATGTATATAATGTAACACCCGTACATTTTTAATGACTATGATAAATATGTTTGTAAATAAAATTTCAATTTATTATTTTTGTGTTCTTGTAAAAATAATATGGATATACACATGTAGCAGCCTTTTGTCTATGCATGTTTGTTGTGTGGCTTTCTATCATGTGGAATTTTTCTATGAGTATAAGCTTTGAATAATTATTCATCTGAGAATGCATTTCTAAAACCTAATTTTGTTTGTCAAGTGTATTTTTCATTCAAAAATCATATTACTCCCTTACCTTCCAAATCTCGGGACGAGATTCCTTTGGGGTGTATATATTGTAACATCCACATTTTTCCAACTATAGAAAAATGATTTTTTATTTTTTTAATTTTACTTTTACTATGTTACTTTCCTATTTACGATGATTGATTCGTTATTTTACGGTATTAAGGAGTATATTAAAAAAATTAGTTATAATGTAATGGAAGTATAATATTTGTGAAATGCATAAAGTTGACATTGGCGAAATTAGGGGTGGGCATCCCATCCTGCAATCCCGATCTTGTCCCGGTCCCGTCCTGATTTTTTGAGTATTTTTGGGATTGATCAAACTCATCCCGATCCCGTCCCGTCCCGATCTTGAGTGAGATGAGATCAGAATAGAGATTTTCAATCCCACCCATCCCAAACTTATTTATTTAATATTTATTATTATTATTAATTTTAATCAAACTACATTCTAAAAGGAAGTTTAGGATTTTTTTGAAATTAAATGAAAACATCTAAAAATTTACTTACTTGATTTAGCACTCTTTGTTTAGATAAAAACTTCAATTTGAAAACTTTAGGTTAAATAGAATCTATGAAAATTTGTATTTTTCACATTTTTGATTGGTTATAGGACAATTATTCTTGTTGAAAAATAAAGGCAAATGATGGTTTGTTTTAGTTTTGCACTATAAGTTATATGAACTATTGGTTAGTGTATCACATAAATGATGTTTAACATAAAAAATTATAAGTTCATTGGACCATAAATTTCATATGACATTTAATATTGTTATAATGAAAATTATATGTACATAAATTTGGTATTATTGGTGTTTGAGCAATGTGAGATGAAACTTTTTTGTGATTCTTCATTGGAGGATGAGGTCTATTTAGTACATGTTCATCCCTTTTTGTCCTATCCCGAACCCGTTTGGGATGGTACAAGGTCGGGATGGGATCTATCTCGTCGTGTCACGTCCCGATCCTGAACAAACGGGATGGGATAGGGTAGATGTCCATCCCGCCATCCCATCCCGTCCCGTGCCCACCCCTAGGTGAAATGCCTAAAGCAATTAATTATCGTAGAGTCAAATTAAATAAAATTAGTGAGCATTATTTATTCATTCAATTATATTGTTTTGAAATAACTTGAGTGGATGCAAAAAAATAAGATTGAGTTTGGATTCATAATGGAATGTGCTATTACTGGGCTTGGTGATGCAAGGTCAAGTTTTGTTGTGACAGGTCGGGCTTAGTTTTAGTTTAGGTCCTCAAGGTCAATGGGTAGGAGTAAGTAAGGCCCATAAGCCATTAGGGAATGAGAGTCCAATGCCTTATCCAACTGGCTTATCATTTTTCATAAAAAAACCTAATTTTAATGAGTCTTCCTCATTTGTTGGTTGGCGGTCAGGAGCTTGAAATAAAAAGGGGAAATAGAGAAGATAGGGATAAAAAGAAAAGGAAAGAGAAATAACGAAACAAGGAGAATAAGAGGATTTTTCCTCTCTTTACATAAAATGAGGGAAGATGAGAAAGAGAAAATAAATTATTTGGTGAAGCAGTGGCATGAAGGAAGAAGAGAAGGTAATGAGGAGATGGCGTTGCGAGGTGGTGATGACCGGCTTTAGGGAGTCTCGTGGGTGGAATCGAAATAGCGTGAGGTGAGTTTTCTTGCTCTCTTTCATTATATTTTTGTTTAGGTATGATTAGTAATTTGTATTTGCAAAATGGTCAGACATTAGTAGAAGTGGGTTATTCTCTTGTGTATATTTAGTTTATATATATATTTATGTAGATAAATCTATTAATTTGAGGTTAGATTTCAATAGTTAAAAGAGAACCCAAAATCATGATTTTATTAAATTTCACAAAACATCTCTGCGCAGTGGATCAAAATTTTCCTGTGATTAACATCCTCTCAAATTAAATCTGTAATATAAAAACATCCATATGAAAATTATAGTTTTGGTTTTGAGGCCATCCCCATCCAACGGTTGGATGTCTCTCGAGGCAGGTAAAACCGTCAATGTTTAGATTGTAGGAATCCAAAGATTTTTATCGAGTCTATTCCGCGATGTACTTTGACTTACGCATAAATGCAATCGAAATTGATATTATCCTGAATGATGATTTGTACTTCACGTGACGTAAAAAACTTGTAGAAGAACTAAGTGAGTGTTTCTCACTCTTTATATTATCTTTTATTTTAAGTTTTCATTTGCAAATAAAATTCAGATTTAAGCGAGTTTAAGGAATTATAATACTATGTTTAAAATATAATTACTGCTAAACTTTTATAAAGATGGAGTTAACAATATGTTTGAAACTAAACAATTAAAGTAATTTATTCTTTGTGTACGAATTTGGTGAATATGTTGTGAAAATATTATGACTATGGTAATAAATACATTTTTTTTTACTGAAATTAGGTGTCTACATTATAAATTGTGAGAATATTTGCGAATAGTGTCACGTTTAGAGGATGAAGTTGTAAAATATGTTGAAATCAATTTTCAAGGATTCATCCCTTGATGAGATGAATTTTAGCATGTGTATTGTTATGCAATTTGGTATGTGCATATTATGACTTGAATTTTATTGGTATGCAGATTAACTTCTGGATTAATAGTGATCCTTGAAATGTTAAGGGTTAGAAGATATATATTAATGCATTAGGGTGAATGTGACTATTTGATTGTAATGCACTTGACTTGCTAAGATGCATTTGAGTTTTAGTTGATTTTTGTCATCTTTTTCACAACTCCGAAGAAAAAAGAAAATGAGAAAAAAAAAACAGTGTTTTTGTATCCAGATTTGCTTGTATACGTGGTATATAATTTTGGTATGCAGACTTGTTTGCTTTTTGGGTACGCTGTTCCATGTGAGTTCGGTAGTACATGTAATGTTTAGAAAATGTTTGCCATGGATTGAACTTCGGGTGAGATGATATGTTCCTCGATGTGGTACCCCACTTAGAACATGTACGCTCCGAGTGGTTTCGAATGCAATTGAGGCGCACTTGGGCGAGGTGTGTTCGACACAGGAGGAGAGTGCGATTGTGGAAAAGAATCGAAAATTTTGTGTATGTGCATGGTTGCCTTAAGGGAAGAAACTAAATGCTCATTCGGCCACTTAATGAGAACTACATGTCTTCTTTAAGGTAAAATGTATTTTGTTGACATTTAAATAATGGTGTATTATGACTATGACTTGTATTTGATTGAAAATAAATTGTATTTATGAGGATCGATAAATTAGGAATTTTATTCTTTTGTTTCTAGCCGTTCTGTGCAGGATGGTAAGTCTGCTAATCTTTCTGCAGGTTTGACTTACCATGTTGTGAGTGTTGAATAAGTAAATGTTTACTTGAAGATCATAAACTTATTTGTATAACTGTATGCCTCATGAATGAACTACCAGTCAGTGATGTGTTATTTATTGTGTGTGAACTTTTCATGCTAAAACGTCTAACTTATTTTATTTATAAGAGATGAGGATTTATCATACCAACCACCTCGTTGACCCAAGTAAGTTTATGCTTATTGGATACGTTCTTATTGAAACATAGTCGTTTAGTCTCTCTCAGGTTATAGAGTTTTGGGGCGGCATCTTTGGCAGTTTATTTTATGCAGCAATCATCTCCAAAGAGTTACCAGGTTAGAATTTTTATCTATATTAATTTAATTTTATTTTTATGTAGTTAAATTTTCATGTCTCGAGTTTTGGAAAAGCGGACAATCCTAATCCTACGTGAATATAAGGATTTTCGTTTTCTAAAAAATCGGGGCGTGACACAAGCCATCACATGGGTCTGCCATTGCTCAACATTTAGGGTTCCAAAGTGCCTACTTTCAAACAACTTGGAGCAAATCTCATTATATTTCTTATGTGTTGTTGGTATATGTTATTATTTCAGGTTAATAAATCCCATGCATCTCCTCGAATGTACACTTGTGAGTGTTGTTATCAACTTGGTTATACCAATATTGGCTTGTTTATGTATATGTAAACAACTTTGCTCTGGTACATGTAAACAACTTGCTCAAGTATAACAAAAAGGAAGCACCATTGTTTTCATTGCTTGGTAGTAGGTTTATTACATGGATAGACAAAATATCAGTTGATGCAAGTAGAAATAAAATCCAGCAAATGCAAATAGAAATAAAATCCAGCAAATACAAATAAAAATAGAATCCCTACTCCTTAATAACAGACTTGCCAATATGAGCTTCTTGTATGTGTTAGGTTCAATCCATTAAAGATTATTGCATTTCTTGCATGTCACATACGTTTTTCCCTTGGTGTCAGGCTGAGTTGACGTGCCAATGTCTCTTCCACAATCACAGCCCATAGTTGGGCGATGGCTTCCTACCCATGTACAATCCTTCATCCAGAGTTTGGGGTTATTGCACTTGAAACACAAACCCTTTGAAGATGAACATCCATGTGAGTTTGAACCTTGGCACAAACTCTTAAATGAACCGTTGGAATCATTCGAAGTGGAATTGTCAAGCCACACTACAAAAAAAAGCTTCAATAGCTACAAGAACTAGAGACGACATAAAAAAACCGTCGCTAATTAAAAGCTTTGCGACGGCAAAAAACCGTCACTACATGTTTTCGTAGCTCTCCTCACATATAATTTCAAAAACTGTGATTGTGACGGGAAAACCGTCGCTAAATTCAGAAACACCGTCGCAAATTAAAGAATTAGCCACGGTAATGAAGCCGTCGCTAACCTTTAAAAAAAATCTATTAGCTACGGCATTAGCCGTCCCTAATGGATTTTGAAAAAAAAATACATATATAAAAAAACATTTAGCCACGACAAATCAGACGTCGCTAAGCTTTACAAATAAAAATCCATTAGCTACAGTATTAGCCGTCCCTAATGGATTTTGAAAAAAAAAATACATATAAAAAAACATTTAGCCACGGCAAATGAGCCGTCGCTAAGCTTTACAAATAAAAATCTATTAGCTCCATTTTTCAACAACTAGACTTTTATAAAGCTGATATCTCTTGGATCATATTAAAGAAAGAGAGAAAGGATTTCTTTGCGCATTTACATGCTCCACCAAAGACTAACTTTAACGATTTCAAATTATTTATTTATTATTTATCGGTCAAAGTTCTTAGATTCTAATATGAACATGATTTTCAGGTAACGAGCCCAATGAGTACCGGGTTCCTTTATGTAGGTAAACTCATTGTACAAGATTATTCTCACTTAGCATGCTTATCATTTGGCTTATCAAGCGAAAACAAAGGTTAATAGATGACGTTGTCATTGCAGGAATTTCAAGAAGAAGTTAAAGCAGCAGAGCAAGAAGGATGAAATGAAGTGGAAGATACTTGTTAGGAAAATTGTGAGAGCGAAGAACATTGTTGGAGCACCATTTTTTTCGTCAGGCATTGCTGTTATTTCCTGACAATAATCTAGGAGCCATTTTGGTACAAATCGATCATAATGTTCCATTGTATCTCATAGTTACATTAATAGAGAATCACTACCTTTCAAGGTCCTTCATTATGTTGGTATTTCTGATAGCTGCACATTATGGGTTTGAGGTCATGTAATTGTGTTCGGGTTTGAAATATTTCTTCTGAATATAATTGTGTTCGGGTTTGCAAAAATTAATATAATTGTGTTCGGGTTTGAAATGTTTCTTCTGAATGACAAAAAAAAGCAATGAGAAATCTGAAAATTAATAGAAAGAGCTAATTTCATTATAAAAAATGAATTTTCATTTGTAGTTTTTTTAGCAACGGCAAATACCGTCATTGTTTGGTCAATTAGATTTGCAACTCAGCGACGGCTTCGAAGTCGTCCCTAAATAGCCACGGCAAATACCGTGGCTATTTTATTAATTGGATTTGCAACTTAGCGACGGCTTTGATGCCGTCGCTAAATAGCCACGGCAAATATCGTGGTTGTTTTGTCAATTGAATTTGCAACTTAGCGACGACTTCGATGCCGTCGCTAAATAGCCACGGCAAATACCGTCGCTATTTGTCATTTTGCGAATGCCTTAACCGAAATTAAATAGCTTTAGCGACGAAATTTTTTGACTTAGCGACGATTTTTAGCCGTTGTGAAGTAGCCACGGGATATAGTTTACCGTTGCTGATTCAAATAGCGGTAATTGAAATAGCTACGGTTTTGCGACGGTTGTTGAGCCGTTGCTGAATTGACTTTTTTTATGTAATGCCACCAAAACCCCTTGCAGCTAAAATCCAAGCACCTCAAAAACTCTCCCAGAGTTATTTTCAGTGTTTGAAGCCCAAATCTTCCTCATTCAACGATAATAGGCATTTGACATTTGGTGTACAACCATGAACATTTTAGTGTTGTGTAGGTGGGGTCATCACATAGTTGGCACTAGACATGGCAACAACACTGAAAATAAACCAGAAAACAATATTAGAGATACCCCATGTCTGTTAATATATAAATGAATCATGCCCCGTTACTGTTATATAAAATATTAAGGGTACCCCACAATTTTGCCCATTCATGAGGACAGGTTGTAATGAAATTAACTCGAAACCATGAGTTTAAATGCAATAGTATGATTGTATGACAATCTTAAATTTAGAGAAGTTTTGATTACCTTAGAACACAAGTTTGATTTCTCCCCTACCTTCCATCATTAGCAAATTAGGGTTTTGAGTATTTTAGGGTATGATCTAGGGTTTATGAGAAGTTGAAATCAATAGAGAAAAGGATTGTAGCTGGTGTTGAGAAGAAGCAATTGTCACGCCCCGATTTTCGAAGAAAACGAAAATCCCAAAATTCCACGTAGGATTATCCGTTTCCCCAAAAGTTGGGACATGAACATAAATAAAAACGAAATAGAGAAAAGAACTCACAAACCCTGTATCAAATCATTCACACCGTATTCTTGATTTTATGCAACCAAATCAAAAGGACAAAAAAAACACAACTCACAATAAAAAGGTTAAAGAAACAAAGAGACTCACAGTTGTTGTTTTTCTTTCTTTCTTCTCCCTTGTCTTTTCCTCTTGCTTTTCTCTCTCTTTCTCTTTCTCCTTTTTTTTTTTTTTTTTTTTTTTTTTGTTTAGGCGGCGAGAGAAAAAGAAAACCCCAAACCCCTATTTAATCCCACTAAAGACAAAACCCTTACCTGTTAGGGTTTTGCTCAAGGTTAGTGACACCCCCTTATTACTTGACGTCACCTCAAATTTAATAAAGTCAAAACTAAATAAATAAATAATTAATTAAAAATTATTATGTGCTAAAGTAGGGTCGTTGCATTATACACACCTCAAAAGGAATCTCGTCCCGAGATTCACTGGATGAATAGCTCCGGGTGCAACTGTTTCACTCTGTCCTCTAGCTCCCAAGTTACATCATTCTCTTTTTCACTCCACTGGACTTTCACCAGATTCACTATCCTTCTACGGAGTTGTTTCACATCACGATCCACAATCTTGATCGGTCGTACTATTTGGGTGAAGTCGTCATTAATCTCAATTTCTGTGGGTTGGACGATGTCAGCAGGATCCTTCACACACTTCCTCAGCATGGAGATGTGAAACACATCATGAACAACTGATAAGCACAGGGGCAGGGCGAGTCTATAGGCTAAACTCCCTACCCGAGCAATGATCTCAAATGGTCCCACGAATCTAGGACTTAGCTTCCCTTTCTTACCGAACTTCAATACACTGCGCATAGGTGAAACCTTGAGAAAAATAAGGTCCCCAACTTGAAATTCTATCGCCTTACGCTTCCGATCGGCATAACTCTTCTGTTGGCTTTGAGCAGTTTTGATCCGCTCTCTAATAATCTGCACCTTCTCCGATGTCTCCCTAACCATCTCTGGCCCCAACAAGACTGTGTCGCCTACCTCCGCCCAACAGGATGGTGATCGACAAGGCCTCTCATATAAAGCCTCAAACGGGGCCATGCCAATACTAGAATGGTAACTGTTGTTATAAGCGAACTCTATGATAGGTAAATAATCCTCCCAACTACCTCCAAAATCGAGCACACATGCCCGAAGCATATCCTCTAGAACCTGATTCACCCGCTCTGTCTGACCATCAGTCTGAGGATGATAAGCTGTATTCAAATCTAGTCTCGTCCCCATGACTCGCTGGAAACTCTCCCAAAACTCAGCTACAAACAAGGGATCTCTGTCAGACACAATGGACACTTGTACTCCGTGAAGCCTAACTACCTAACGGATGTATCGTCTGGCTAGCTGTTCGGTAGTACGGTGCACACCAACCGGAACAAAGTGCGCGAACTTAGTCAAACGGTCAACTATAACCCAAATTGATTCGTTACCTCGTCGGGTCTTCGGTAAACCATCTATAAAGTCCATAGAAATATTTTCCCATTTCCAGACAGGAATCTCTAGTGGTTGCATTAAACATGAGGGTCGCTGATGCTCGGCCTTCACTTGTTGACAAGTGAAACATCGTGATACATAATCTCCCACATCCTTCTTCATGTCGTCCCACCAGAAAGTTCGCTTCAGGTCATGATACATTTTTGTGCCTCCCGGGTGAATGGTAAAACGTGACTTATGAGCCTCATCCATAATTTCTTTCTTCAATCCCTCAATCTCAGGCACACAAAGTCTCCTGTGAAATCTCAAACCACCATCGGACTCAACTGACCACATGGAGGGACAATCATCTAGATTATCGAGCACTAAGTCTTCCAATATGCTCATCAAACGAGAATCCTTATGTTGCTCCTCTAAAACCCTGCTGATCAAAGAAGGTCGAACAGATAAACTACCAACATAAGTCGTGTTTGCTCCCTGGACAAACTGAACATCACAAGAAGAAATAGCCTCAAGAGACTTCCACTCTTCTACCATGAGTGAAGCCATAATAGTGTGTTGCTGACTGAGAGCATCGACTACTACGTTCCCCTTACCTGGGTGGTAAAGGATCTAAATATCATAACTACTAATGAACTCCACCCACCTTTGTTGTCTCATATTCAGCTCCTTCTGCGAAAACAAATACTTGAGACTCTTGTGATCTGTGAACAACTCAAAATGCTCCCCATAAAGGTAGTGTCACCACATCTTCAAAGCAAACACAACTGCCGCTAATTCCAAGTCATGAGTAGGGTATCGCCTCTCATGAGGCTTCAATTGTCGTGAGGCGTACGACACAACTTTCTGATTCTGCATCAGTACACAACCCAGACCTGTGCCACTAGCATCAGTGAAGACCACCAACTTCCCACCTTGTACTGGGATAGTCAGGATGGGCGCAGTGGTTAATCGGTGTTTCAACTCCTGAAAAGCCTTTTCACACTCATTGGTCCAAATAAACTGGACATTCTTGCGAGTCAACTTAGTCAACGGGGCAGCAATAAGAGAAAACTTCTCTATAAATCGTCTATAATACCCAGCCAACCCTAAGAAGCTTCTCACCTCCGTTGCATTAGTAGGTTGTTTCCAATCTTTCACTGCTTTCACCTTATCAGGATCAACTGCTCTACCCTGACTAGAAACAACATGCCCTAAGAATTTTACTTCTTTTTCCAAAAATGGCACTTGCTAAATTTCGCATATAATTTCTCATCTCTCAAGGTCTGCAACACTATTCCGAGATGTTCTCTATGCTCTGCTTCACTACGGGAGTAAACCAAAATGTCATCGATAAAGATAATGACGAATTTGTCCAAGTATGGTCGAAAGATTCGGTTCATCAGATCCATGAAAAAGGCCGGGGCATTTGTCAAACCAAAAGGCATGACTGGAAACTCATACAACCTATATCTCGTACGAAAAGCCGTGAGAGGAATACTATCTTCTTCTATACCCATCTGATGATATCCAGTTCTTAGGTCAAACTGAGAAAACACCACCGCTCCCCTCAACTGATCAAGAAGATCATCAATTCGAGGCAATGGGTACTTATTTTTTATAGTCTTTTTGTTCAGCTCCCTATAGTCAATACACATCCTCAAGGTACCATCCTTCTTCGAAACAAAAATTGCGGGTGCTCCCCACGGAGAATTACTCGGACGTATGAACCTGGTTCATACACACCTCAAAAGGATTACACATATATACATTAACATGAACAAACATGTCAATAAGTATGGCCAAATCAAACAAAACACCAAGAAAAATTACCCTTTTTGCAACATCCCGTCCAACTGGACTTTCATCTCGTTCAACTCCTTCGGTGCCATCCGGTACGCTGCCTTAGAGATAGGAGCGGTTCCAGGTATTAAATCGATTCGGAACTCAACTTCTCGCCTAGGCGGCAAGCCGGGAATTTCCTGAAATACATCCTCATAATCTCTTACCACTTCTACATCTCAAATCTCTCTCTCTGATGTCCCCACCAAGTACAGAAAACTAGACATTACTGACTCTTCACGATTTCCACAAGTGTGAGAAACAAGGGGGCATGCCTGGTGCATGAATGGAAACTATCTTCTTTGCACAATCTAGCGTGACTAGGTTCTTACGCAACCAATTCATTCCCAAAATCACATCAAAACCCTCAAAGTCAAGCACAATCAAGTCGACAAGGAATACTTTGTCGAGGAAGGAAATCTTAAAATTTCTACATAGTTCATTTAGTGTCGCTGAGCCTCCTAAAGGGGTGGTAACACATAATGGTATAACAAGTGGCAAAACTTTCAACATTATTCGATTAACCAAACGTCGAGATATGAAAGAGTATGATGCACCAGTATCAAATAACACCTTCATATTAGAGATAGGAAAATCAAAAGTACCTTGAACGTTTTCCTGATCTGGTAAGGTAGCAAATACACGCCCTTGGGTGGGTTGACCTTGCCTATTCTGGGGCGCGTTCTTACCATTAGGGCAATCTCGCATTCGATGACCTGGTTGCCCACAAGTGAAGCAGATCAGTGTGCGTCCCCCCGATGCTGTTTGGGTAGTCTGATTCCGCTGACCCTGATAACCTTGTCTCTGGTTACCCTGACGATGGAATTGGTTTCCATTCTGCCTTTGATACTGATTACCATCTTGTTTCTGGAAATGGTCATACCCCTGTCTCTGGAACTGATTTCCACCCTGACGGTGAAACTGGTTTCCTCCCTGCTGTTGGTTCTGGTACCCACCTTGAGGTTTCTGGTTCTGAAACTGTCGACCCCTTTGCCCTTGATCATAAGGACGGAAACGGCTACGGTTACCACGAAAATCACGCGACGCACCCTGATGACGAGTGTTTTCTAACACCTCGCTCAACTTCTGCTTGCCTTTCTCTCTACTCTCATGATACATCTTGTTCTGTTCCTCGTACTTCAATGCTAAATCCAAAACTCTGTCAAAACTCTCCCTGTCAGCGGTGAGAAGAGCCCTTGACAGGTAGTGATGCAAACCCCCAATAAATTTGGCATTTTTCTTTTCTGGGGTGTCTACCAAATACAGAGCATAACGGGTCAACTCGTTAAACTTCGTGACATACTGCTCCACCGTCATATTCCCAGTCTGCTTCAACATGTTAAACTTCGCAGCCCATTGCGCATTAACTGCATTAGGCACAAATCTATTCTCAAACTTATCCTTAAAGTCATCACATGTCATAACCGCAACATCAACGGAGGGTAGTAAAGCCTCCCACCAGTAACTAGCAGCACCATCCAGGTGATGTGCAGCTAACTCTTATTTTTGGACTTCAGTAAGTCGCATCCTCCTAAAAACAGTCTCACAGCTTTGAACCCAGACATCTGCATCTCTCGAATTTTCTCCGATAAACCTCTTACCACCCAATGTCCAAAACTCCTTAACCCTTCTAGCAAAAGGGTCACCCTGATTGCTATTCTGTTGCAATCCTTGTAGCAACTGCATCATCATAGTCTGACTCAACTGAATAGTATTATCACCATGACCATTTCCATTTTCATTGTCACCCTCATTTGGAACGACGTTCCCACTGCTTCCGCTTCCGTTCCCATTTGGATTCTGACGAGTATGTCTTCCGGCCATATCCTTCAATAAAAATGGAAATGATTAGACACTCCATAAGATCCACAAACACTCTATAGCTTACCCATAACCACATTCCGAGGATCCCCTAGACTCTCCCTAGCCTAGGGTAAACTGTGCTTTGATACCAAACTGTCACGCCCCGATTTTCGAAGAAAACGAAAATCCCAAAATTCCACATAGGATTATCCGTTTCCCCAAAAGTCGGGACATGAACATAAATAAAAACGAAATAGAGAAAAGAACTCACAAACCCCGTATCAAATCATTCACACCGTATTCTTGATTTTATGCAACCAAATCAAAAGGACAAAAAAAACACAACTCACAATAAAAAGGTTAAAGAAACAAAGAGACTCACAATTATTGTTTTACTTTCTTTCTTCTCCCTTGTCTTTTCCTCTTGCTTTTCTCTCTCTTTCTCCCTCTTTTTTTTTTTTTTTGTTTAGGCGGCGAGAGAAAAAGAAAATCCCAAACCCCTAATTAATCCTACTACTCAAGGTTAGTGACACCCCCTTATTACTTGACGTCACCTCAAATCTAATAAAGTCAAAACTAAATAAAGTAAATAAATAAATAATTAATTAAAAATTATTATGTACTAAAGTAGGGTCGTTACAGCAATTGTATTTATAGTGAATATAGTTTCATATTTCATGATAGAAGTATGGGTAACAATAACATTGACGTGACCATTCTTTAAAGGGTTTCTTTAAACTAGCCGTTGGAGATGGAGAGCCATTGGAAGTGGAGGTGTTGAATTTCAAGTCAAGTGCGATCCACGAGACATGTTATGGGCTAATTCATGACTATACTTCAAATTAGGAGGGGTCCGTAATTTACCTGATATGTGCTTGGCATGAGTGAGGGCAACATGGTCACTGTGAAAGTTTAGTGGAACTCACGTGAAAGGGGGTGTGAAATTAACGGTCATAATTGGGAGACCACAGTTGACTGAAATTGGGGGAGGGGTACCTTGCATTTTTTTGTTCAAGATTAATATTTGAAGGTGAGATACCTCAAAATAACCCAAAATAATTTTTAACAAAATACAAGTATGAAAGACAGTGACTATTTGACATCACCATATTCCCTCTATGATATCACTACCCATTTTTTGGACCGGCTAAATAATCCATAATAAGTGTTAGTAAGTCTAGCCAGCATTTTTTGGGGGTATTTTTATACTTTTTATCCCTTCTTTTTAAAACACAACCACAAACACGAAAGGGTAGAAGTGTAAAAAATCTAAAAAAGGCCAAGAACAACAGCAACGTTACTGCTGCTACCACCTCACGTTGCACTGTCCCTGCTCTCGCTCAATGGCAAGTTATTGCAACCTTCTCTTTTCTTCTCAACAACAACCAACCAGAGTAGCAGTGGGAGCCATATGAAAATCGCTATCATGAGTAATTCCTCAAGTGAGCCACCAAATCAAAGACCAAAGGCCTTGGTTTCCCTGACAATAGTCTAAAAAACTTTGGCATTTCTTGCCTTCCATGTGCTTAAATGGTTGCCACGACGAGAACTTTGTCACAAAGCAATTTCCTTTTTTAGGTGAAGGTTGTGTTCCTCCGTTTTGATACCCACTGAAAGAATTTCTGATTGAATTTAGACCCTATAGTCTAAACCAATCTTGCACCAGATTTGCTTGGCGATGGGGCGGAAGAAGAAGCGAATGTTCAATTGTTTCAGAATCTGCTTCGCACAAACAACATGTGTTTCCCATCGCGAAGCCTCTTCTAAGAAGATTATCTACTGTTAAGATTTCTACATGATCAGTCGTCCATATATAGGATGTTACCTCTTGGAGGGATCTCTTTCATCCAAAAGATGTTGTTCCCAAACTGAGAGGGAAGACAAACACTGTGCTTTAGAAGAGCTCTGTTGAGCTGCTTGTCATGGCAACTTGCCACTGAGAACCTCATGTAGATCATCTTGGAAAGTCATGAGTTGCAGCAGCTTAATGAGGTTTATTAGGTTTGGCATCACCCTCTCCCTAATACCTCTCTACAAAGCTAAGTCCCAATCTCCATTGCTCCCCTGGTTGGTAATGTAAAATTGGGAAATAGGTCCTTCCATGTTCCATGAAGAGATTGTCTCGAAATGCTAAGACATCCCTTATGTACAGTGTTCGACATACTTAGTTCCAGAGTTGTACACTAGATTGTTACTTATAGTGCTGGTTATACATTGTTGCTGTTGTTTAGCTCCGTCACAGTATGACATAGACTGGGTGTTCTGTTGATTTTATTTGATAAGTTATTAGTTGGAGTCAATAAAGAATTGTGTTTTTGCATGTACTTTAATTGCCTTTTACTTGTTATTTGCTCAGATATCCTTCATCCATCCAGCTGTAGATGTCCCTAACAATATCAAGTTCAACATTTACTTTCCTAATGGTTATGGTGGTTCATGTCCTTGATGCAGAACACTAATAGTTTGTCGTACTGAAAAGAATGCAGTTGTCAACAGAAATATTTTGCATGTGTCTATGTGTGTATTGTGAATTAAAACAGAAGTTCTATTCATTCAAAGTCATTGATTACTTCTAAGAGTCTGATGCCCACTAGCGTAAAGAACTAGTCTTACAACATACAGCATCATCTGTGGGAGGGTGAACGGAAAACAACCAAAAATAGCACTCTAGCAAACTTTCACACATCATGATTGCCTTATTTGAATATCTTCAATTGCAGTCTACTGGAATTCTGCAGAAGGTGCTGGCAATTGCGAAGGTTGGTGTCATTTCCTAGTTTAGTGAATTGTCCGTGTGAATTGCCTAGTGAGCTGCAGATGTTTATTGTCAACCACTGGCCACATATGCAATTCTACAATATTTTCTGTAGATATTGTTCAAAGAACATAACGAAACTCTTCAATATCTAGAGTTTTGTCTCTTTGTGTTGTATCCTAAAATGCTAATCTTAGCAGTTTGGTGTAATATGTATTTAGCGATGATCGATCCTTGTGAATATTAATTATTTGAAGCACATTAACACCGGACCTCAATGTGCCTTTTCTCCATCAATATGCCTTGGCTTGAGCAGATTAGTGCCACTTTTCAATCAATGTCTCCACCAAGACATAACATGTAATCATATACTTCAAAGCATAAATAGATCCAAGGCTCAGAATTGAACAAAAATCTTCAAAACATGGTTTGACGTGCTTCAGAGATTAAAAAATATAAAAAAAAATATATATATATAGTACAAGTTCATAAATTGTAAGTTTAGGTTAAAATTGACCTCACACGAGGCCTGGGATTTGTGGAATCAGTGTGCATATATGCAGAGACACCTCTAATTAGTTACTAGGTTAGGGATTTAACTGTTTGTAGCTCTCTGGGTGACTGATTTCGGGGTAGAGGAAATAGTGATTTGTTTTGTGATGCAAGTTACACCAAGTATATCGTGTACTTACCGTGCGCATAACTTGGTATTCACGTTCATTTTTTTAGGATATATATGTGTGAATGAAGTGATGCATACATGGACAACTTTTGATTGTAGGTGGTTGAGTTGTTTCGTGCCAAATTTGGGCGAAGAAAACAAAACTCTATCGGACTTGAAATTCGTTTCGCTGCTGAGTTGTTGACTACATTCTTAATGTGGTTGGAACTTGCAGTATGGTTGACTACATGAGGCGCGCAGTCTGACACAGACTGGACAGTAGTTGATTACAGAAGGGTAGGTAGGACACATAAGTTCAAAAAAACTAGTTGACTTTGGTTTCTAGCAACAGGAATTCTAAATGGCGAGGAAACCAGCGAGGGGGAGGGGGAGGGGGTGACCGCTCATCCCCCTCATAATGTGTGCCTGCACTTTAGAGATGCGCAGCAGCGCAAATTTCGAGGGGAATGAGTGGTAAAATCCCTCTCCCTCATTGGTTTCTTCACCCCTTTTCTCAACAATAAGAAAGGTTTTTCTAGCAATTTGATAGATGACTATTTTATCAGCTTTTCTGAACGTAAAGGAAATGCGCGAGGGAGAGAGAGCGAGTACACCCATCCCTCGCTCCTCTCCCTCGTGCATTTCCTCGATGTTTAGCTATTTGTTTCCATCCATGTCAATCTCGAGATTTTAAATTTTAGTCTTCTAAGATTTAAATTATATTCCTCGTGCATTATATAGTGATCTATTGTTTGAAATCTTATGCATGATCTAATTGCAAGGAATAAGGGTTGAACAATGGGTGGAAAATGCTCATACTTGTTGCAAATATTCAAAAACCTAGACTTAAACAATTTAAGTCTTTGAAATTGGAAGTACCAATCTATGTGATGTCATCACAAGGGTACTCCAATGCCACATGCTTATTTGTTGTAGTATGTTCACATATGTACCAAACACGTTTATTTTTCATATCATTTCCTTGAACCACATTAATACCAATGTTGAGTCAAGAAGAAATGAGTAAAAATCTCCCTCTACCAGAAAGTTGAGATTTATTTATTATTATTATTATTATTTATTAAATTTTTTTTTTTTTACCTTTAACCCTCTCCACCCTATGCCACCGGCCGGGTTTGAACTCGTGACGTGTGATTTCATTTGCCACACCTCTACCAACTCAGGTACACATTTGGCTAAACTTAGGTTTTGAGATGGTTGTTGAGCATGTAATGGTTGTTGTGTGGACATTGAGAAAGATGGATTGGAGAATTGAGTAGATCCATCTAAACATTGCGAGGAGAAATGAAATTTTGCATAATAGCCACCTTGTGATTAATTGAAGATTTCCTCACTCATTTTGAAAGAATGGTGTGATTTTTTTTTAATTATGTGTAGTCGGTGTCATACAGTATGTATTACATAGGTTGGTTAAAAAAAATGAGAGAGATAACTCTGGGAAGTGGCATCGCAAAATTGAATGAGATGAATTTAATTGACTTTTATGTGAGATGTATTTGTGATTATCATGAAAAAGGAAGGATAAATTTAAGATGAAATATAGCCGTTGGCAAGGAATGTGTTTTCACGAAATCTCGCAAAATTTTGGTGCATTTATCATTTTTTTAAATACAAAAAGAAAGAGTGCGAAAACAAAAATCCTTTTTATTATTATTTTTTTTTTTTGTAAATTCAAATTTTTTGCAAAAAAGCAAAATACACGGTGACCAAAATCCCATTTTTTCGGTCAAAATTTTTCGCCGCATTGCGATCGAATCGATCTCTCTGCTCGATTGGATCTTCTCTGTGATCTCTTTGCTCGATTGGATCTTGTCTGCAAGGTCTCTGCTTTGTTGAAGATGTTTTAGAAAGACTGAAAGAGTGGAGGATTTGTGACAAGACGAACACAAGATTTGATCAACATAAACATCATCGCGATATGGAGATGAACATTTGGTGCAGTGGAGGACAGGAGTAGAAGAGTCGATGGTTCCATTGTCAACGACTGCTAGAAGCGTACTAAGATGGGGATTGAATAGAAGGTTTGAGATGTTAATGTATGGGGAAAGAGCCTTCGTATTCAAGTTCTCAAATGAGGAAGAGAAAGACAAGGTACTAGAAATGAACCTATACTCGGCCAACAAATTGAACAAACAAGGTATGCAGTATTATTGTTCAGCTCCATTCTAGAGGCTAGCTACTACTGTTGGCTGTTGGGCTTAGGTCTTTTTCTTCCTCTTTAGAAGTGATGGTATTGATTCATAATCATGGTTGTGAATTTCTTGGTTGTTTTTCATACCAAATGAACCTACAATAATATTGATATATGAGAAAATTGGGAGAAATGAATGTGATGTACACTGTGGTCTTCTTTGAGGAAGAATAAAAAAACTGCTGTAAGTGAAGTGGAGCTGTGGAAGGACTTGATATAGACAAAAGTCAAAGGGAAAGTGATAAGTGGGTCTGATTATCTTCCCAAGATCAGCACGAACCATACTCTTTCTTACTTTGCACAAACCCCATAAGCACATTTTATATGCACAAGTTATCTATGGATTATTATGCACATTATAATTTTAAGTTACATATATTGAATCGTATTTGGATGGAATTTTTTTTTATGCAATTTACTTATAAAGTACATATATGATAAATTGATATCGAGTTGTCATATTAATAACCTGGTAGATCGGATCATTAGTATTTGTAAGAATTCCATAAATATTAACTTGAAATTTCAAGTTGTGGGTGTGAATTTAATGATTTATTTTATTATCTTGTTAATTATGTAATAAATAAAATAAATAATTGGTATTTAGGTTTTATTTAATGTGTTTAATTGATTTATTTACTTGCATCTTATTTCTTTCATATGTTTCATACACCCTCAAATTTTATTTTATATATTTCATGTATCATCAAAAATTTTTATATTTTTCTTTACACCGAAATATTTCTTAAAATCAGAAAACCGAAATTAACCTGAAAAACAAAATCACAATCCTTGGTCGTTGGGTACTTGGGTCATGAATGTAAAATACATTAAAAAAAACCCAATCAAAACAGAAGCCATCTTGATGTGAATAAGTTGAATTGGGTCAAATTTTCTTTCAAACCAATGGTGAGTCCCTCCCTTTACTTTTATTATAAAAAATCATTTAAGGAGTAAGATGGCCCTCTAACTAATTTTTCCATGCCATTGGTTACAATCTACAAGCTCACTACAAAATAAACTAAATCACACAAAACCTAGACCTAGTTTATACCTCTCAGTTGTCAGACCATGTAGACAACCAATTGACCACCTAGCGCCTCTGCATTACCACCAACACCACCACCACCACCACCTGCACCCAGGTAGGGGTACACCCATTGGCCACAAACAAGCAAACGAGTTAGCACTAGCTGGTATGAGGAGAACCAAAACAAATCTATTCCTCAATTAATGCATATTATCAAATAAGACGGATAAACAGATGATAATGAATAACGATGAGTAAATGTGCACATGAGTAAACTCAATCACAATCTCAACCACAACAATAAACTTAACAATAAGCCACCACTTTCCATTCTGAATGCTCAATCATGATGTAAATATGCACATGAGATGTAACACTCAAATGAGCCTAGATAGTACTCTTTTTCCTACACAAAAATGCCCCGTTTCTCGAGGCTAAGTGCTACTCCTTTTATAAGTTTAACATAGTTCCTTATTTTGAAACGAGTATATATGCAAGTGCTCAACAACTTTAACATTATCTTATCAATGTCACAACAATAGTCTTCCCTTGGTAGCTTGCCGGCCATATTTCCTTCGCTACCCGCCCACCCAAGATGTTACAATATCAAACACGTGCTCAACAACATTAACAATAGTCTTCCTTTGGTAGCTTGCCGACCATATCTCCCCCGCTGCCTGCCCACCCAAGGTGTTACAAACTCTCAACTTGGTAGCTTGACGGCCATATCCCCCCCCCAAGAGGGTTACATCAATATACAAACAGGAAAAACATTGTCCAACAAAATTTCACATGAATTCTCAAATACATGCTATGAATGATTAATTATGCAATTACTCTCATGTGCTATTTTACAGCTCAAAGCAGAAATTCATGAAATATTATGCAATCTCAGTAAATATGCCACTATACAAGTTTTCATTTCCTAACATGAGCGACTACCATACCACATGGCTTTCAACAAACATTTTCATATCTTTCTTTATACGCAATATTCAAAACCGCATTCATATATCAAATACCATGCACATACTTAAAAATACCATAATGGAAATCTTAAAAAAAAATATATGAGTGCTGCTCACCTGAGTGGAATGGGTTTTTGATACCCAAATCCAACCTGACGAAGCGCCTAATCAATAAAAACAATTATTTGGCGACTGGAAACTTTCCAAAAGAGGCTCGAACTTCGACAGGCCACCCAAATGGAAACCAAAATTTCAGTGAAATCATTCCAAACCCCTATAGCGGCGAAAACTCTCCCCTACACCGATCCGATAGTCTCCAAATAGCGCAACAAGCTAGAGACTGGCCGAAGTAGTGCTACAGACCCCCGAAATAGTGGATTGCAGCTCACCCATGCGATCACAGCTCGGGTTCATGCGGGTGAACCTCCCTAACAAACATGCACCCACATATTTCAAAATTTTTAGCCAACCATGCAACACCCTATGCATGTGGGGTTTACTCCCTTCAAACGCATCAGGCAACATCACCGGAGGGATGAATCAGAGCTAGTAGGACAGTCGGTGACAGCTCCAATCAGCTCCCTCTCTCTCTACAAACCTATTTTGGCGTTGAAATCAAACGGGAAGGAGAGGAGAGAGAGAAGAATGAGAAAGGTAGATAAATGAAGGCATTTGGGGCAGTGACCCGCTCCAAAGCTCGGTCGCAGCAGAGCGTATCGCCGGAGCAACAGAAAGGGACGGGCAGGGGGGGGGGAGAAAGAAATGGGGGAGGAAGGAAGGGTCTTTCTCTTTATACATGGGTGGATTTATGCCCCCACAAGAAATCTGGGGGCACCCATCCCCAATTTTCACAAATACATTTATTTTTCTTCAGAAAATTTATATTCAAATACTTTAACACCATTATAGAAGATCCCAAAATTTCTGAAATACAATGAATTGCCCGAGGTAAAATTTACGGGTATTAATACACACCTCAAAAGAAATCTTGTTCTCGAGATTAAATATAGCACAAACAAAATTAGTGAAGAGATGAGGATGAAACTGCCGAAACTGCTACACAAGTTCCCAAATTACCTCACCCCTTCTGATTACTCCACTAAACTAGACTAAAGTTTGCATCATTAAACTAAAATGAATAATTAGTAATTTACATGTATTTGTTACTGCTAGTTCATATCCCGATTTCACAAAAAGTTTTCCTATTTATCGTCAATCAGTCCATCCGAATAAAGACTATCGCAGAAGAGCTCAACGTAAACATGATAAGATAAACACACAAGAATCGAAACATCTAAGCAACCAAATCCAAAAAAAAATCGAATTACCAAAACCTAATCAAACAAGTATTTACACTCAACAAAAATGACTCCCAAGAAAAGGATATCACAAACCTCTCATGCTTCTTCTCAAATTTCACAACTCTGCCCACGCATCAACGACGGGCATCCTCAACGCGACATCTCATCTCAAAGAAAAAACTAGGGTCTACACAGAGACCAAACAACACACTAACACTAATAACTTCTCTACCCAATCCCACATCCGAAGGCAATCTAAGCATTGCTACTTAGTGTAACCATGGTTCTGATACCAAATTGTCACGCCCCAATTCCCGAGACACCAAAATATCACGATAATTGAGACGCGACGCCACTATAACTAATTTTTCCATATACTTTACTTTCCATTGGTTACAATCTACAAGCTCACTACAAAATAAACTAATCACACAAAACCTAGACCTGGTTTATACCTCTCAGCTGTCGGACAATGTAGACAACCAATCGACCACCTAGCGCCTCCTGCAGCACTGCCACCAACAACACTACCACCTGCACCCAGGTAGGGGTACATCCATTTTCCACAAACAAGCAAACGGGTCAGCACTAGCTGGTATGAGGGGAACCAATACAAATCTATTCCCCTAATTAATGCATATTATCAAATAAAACACATAAACAAATGATAATGAATAACGATGAGTAAATGTGCACATGAGTAAACTAAATCATAATCTCAACCACAACAATAAAATTAACAATGAGCCACCACTTTTCATTCTGAATGCTCAATTATGATGTCAATATGCACATGAGAAGCAACACTCAAATGAGCCTAGACAATACTCTTTTTCCTATACAGAAATGCCTTGTTTCTCGAGGCTATGTGCTACTCTCTTTACAGATTTAGCGTAGTTGCTTATTTTGAAACGGGTATATATGCAAGTGCTCAACAACTTTAACATTATCATATCAATGTCACAGCAATAGTCTTTCCTTGGTAGCTTGCCGACCATATCTCCCCCGCTGTCCGCCCACCCAAGGTGTTACAATATCAAACACGTGCTCAACAACATTGACAATAGTCTTCCCTTGGTAGCTTGCTGGCTATATCTTCCCCGCTGCCCGCCCACCCAAGGTGTTACAATACTCTCAACTTGGTAGCTTGCCGGCCATATCCCCCCCGCTGCCCGCCCACCCAAAGTTACATCAATATACAAACATGAAAAACATTGTCCAGCAAAATTTCACATAAATTCTCAAATACATGCTATGAATGATTAATTATGCAATTACTCTCATGTACTATTTTACAGCTCAATGTAGAAATTCATAAAATATTATGCAATCTCAGCAAATATGCCATTATACAAGTTTTCATTTCCTAACATGAGCGACTACCATACCAAATGGCTTTCAACAAACATTTCCATATCTTTCTTTATACGCAATATTCAAAACCACATTCGTATATCAAATACCATGCACATACTTAAAAATACCATAATGGCAACCTTAAAAAAAGAGACGAGTTTTGCTCACCTGAGCGGAATGGGTTTCCGAAACCCAAATCCAAACTGACGAAGCGCCTAATCAGTAAAAACAATGATTTGGCGACTGGAAGCTTTCCAGGCTCGAACTTCGACAGGCCACCCAAATGGAAACCAAAATTTCAGTGAAATCGTTCCAAACCCCTAAAACAGCGAAAATTTTCCCCTACACCGATATGATCGTCTCCAAATAGTGCAACAAGCTAGATACTGGTCGAAGTAGTGCTACAAACCCCCGAAATAGTGGATTGCAGCTCACCCACGCGATCACAGCTCGGATTCATGCCAGTGAACCTCCATAACAAATATGCACCCAAATATTTCAAAATTTTCAGCCAACCACGCAACACCCTCTTCATGTGGGGTTTACTCCCTTCAAACGCATCAGGCAACATCACTGGAGTGATGAATCTGAACTAGTCGAACAACCGGTGACAACTCCGATCAGCTGTCTCTTTCTCTCTATCTACAAACCTATTTTGGCGCTGAAATCAAACGGGAAGGAGAGGAGAGAGAGAGAGAGGAAGGAGAAAGGATGAAAAATGATGGAATTTGGGGTTGTGACCCGCTGCAATGCTCGGTCGTAGCCGAGTGTATCGCCGGAGCAACAAAAAGGGATGGGCAGAGGGAGGGAAAAAGAAATGGGGGAAGAAGAAGGAAGGGTCTTTCTCTTTATTCATGGGTGGCTATATGCCCCACAAGAAATCTGAGGGCACCCACCGCCAATTTTCACAAATAGACATTTTTTTTCAGAAAATTTATATTTAAATACTTTAACACCATTATAGAAGATCCCAAAATTTCTGAAATACAGTGAATTGGCCGAGGTAAAATTTATGGGTGTTACAAAGACTCCCCATACCACATCATGTCGTACTGCGTTTGTTGGAATGGTTTATTTATTTATTTTGGTTCTCAAAAATATGTTTTTATGGGAACTGAGCTCTCTAACCGTGACTGTTGGAAATGCTCTTAGTTGGTAATGTTTTTACTCGCAATTTTTTTTGTTGGTATTTCGCACCAATTCTAACTGTTAGCCAAATGGTTCTTGACTATTTCTCCTAGGTGGAGCCCAAAATTGGTGTCAGGTGGAGCCGTGTCTTAGCTCCATTCATGATTGAGTTTGTGATGAACTCGTATAAAAAACATAGGGGGATAAGTAATAAAAGTCGAGAATGGAAAAAAGAGGAAATTCTTTTCATAAATTTCTCTTATATTTTTGCTAGGCGGTTCTTAAAATTTTGTATAATTTTAAACAATTTCATTTGATATAGGGTCGTAATCTTTTATACATTCTAAGAATTTCAGATACAATAATATGTAACTAGAATTATATATTTGAATGCATAAATATTTCAAAGACTCGGATAAGAGTCAGTCTAAATGGCGAGGAAACCAACGAGGGAGGGGGGAGGACCCTCCATCCCCCTCGTGATGCGTGCGGAGGAGGGAAGGCACACATCGCGAGGGGGATGGAGGGTCCTCCCTCCCTCCCTCGCTGGTTTCCTCGCCCATTCCCTCGACAGTTAGAATTTTCCCTCGGATAAAGATTTTCAAAACATATCATTTCAATGCTTTAGACATGAAGTATAAGATACATAACTGCAATCATACTCATGGTTTACATTTACAATCCACATTCAGAATTACTTGTGATAGCTCCTCCCCCTCCAACTTCCCTACAATGTACAATTGACTTCATATGAGAACATACAATAACTTCATATGAGACCAGGGTAAAATGGTACTTGGGTTTGTAGAATTCACTTATTTCCACCCAGAAATGCTCAACTATATATTGCATAGCTTATTTTGGGTGATGGATGACTTTCTATTGAAGCCAATTAACTTTTTTTCTTGTATTTGAAGTTGGACCACGATTTTGGTATTCCTATAACTTATAGGACAAAATATCAAGGTTGTGGGTCTTATTATTCCATTCACTTCAACCTCTAGGATTTCCCAAATCACCAATGAAGGATTGCAATACGATGGTTGTCGAGAAATTCTTCCACGGTCTCCCTAATTAAATACGTCTTTTTTTTTTTTTGAGATAAAATAGATTATAATATATAAGATACTGAAGTCATAAGTAACATAGCAAAGTCAGATTACAGAAACTAGGGAAATAAACCAACAAAATCCAACAAAATGTATCACAAACAAACTAAAGAGATGAAGAGACGAAAGTCCTACTTCTAATCAGAAATCAGAAGAGAGGCTCCGACCGACCCACGTAGAAGAAGCGAAACATCTCCCTTACTCGCCAGCTCGCTCGGTCTACTTAGATCGCTGTCTCATCTTTCGGCGCTTCCTCTTCAACCTCCTCATTCTCTTCTTCTTCCACTTAGCCCTCATGTTGGGAGATCAGAGACGGAAACCTTTCGCTTTTCTTCAAAACCCTAATTCGGTGCTCTGCAGCGGTAGAAAGAGAGACGATGGAATCAATTAAATACGTCTTTACCATGATCATAATTGATACTAGTTTAACTGCAGGAATAATAGTGCAACTCTAAAGTAATAAGCCTGTGTTGTCCATTATTGTCTCTCTCATCCGAGTAGTTATCATATTGGATTGCCCTTGAAGATGTATCATTACCATAATCTTGCAATTTTGAAATACAATAACCGTGTCACCAAAGATGAAGTCCACAGTTCCATATATGTTGCAATATCTATATAATTTTCTCAACATGTCAGCATATAGGGTATTTTGATAACAAAGGAAACTATAACAGTAAAATGTTGATCCATCGTCGATTGACCGTATGGATACTGCCTACTATTTTTCAGTTCGAGATGTATTCCCTATCTGCCTCCTGCTAAGATTAACCAAATAAATCGTAATACGTTCAACTTAGGCTATATATCTCATTGGGATAAAAAAAAGTCGAATGATAAATATGAATTATGTATAAAATTGGCTTGAGAACCAAAGGGTAAAAATAAAGTGAAAGAATTGCAACTCACTTGAAGCTCTAGAAACACCTATTCCATAGTTTTGAGCTTGGCTTTTGTTGGACGAAATTGTTGTTTAACGTTTTCCATCCATAATGAAGGTAATATTTCACTTGTCGCTTGTCACATTAACATTCTCCTTGTATACACTCCTTTGAGGTTATCAAATGCCATCGTGTGCTTTGACTTGGAGAAACATTGACAATTCGAAGATGGTCTTGTAACCTCCACATCCATAGGAAACTATCACAACGTTTGCCTTTGAAGGTATTAAACTTGGAAATTCAAAATTCCTTGATGAAGTTCCAAATGCTATTGAGTTCTCATGGAGGCACATGAAACTGTTATTTGTGAATTAACTCAAAGGTTATTATTGGTTAAGTTTGTAAAACCAATATAGGTTGAGTGGAATGTTAATATAAAAACGTATGACTGATTTATAAAGTCGTGCATATTGGGTTGTGAATGATCGAAGAAATTAGTTCATCAAAATGCAGCAAAAAAGGCTCAACTGATGACATCGTTTCAAGAAGATCAAATCATAAATACTGCCAGTCAAAGTCAAGGTCAACCATAACTGAAAAAATATGAAGACCGGTCAATCTATATGAAGACTAAAGTTCAAGATTGTTGAAGATGTGCAAGAAGATGGACCAAAAAATGGTTGAGTATGAGACTAGCCAAAATAACTTATGGATGGCTAAAATTTTAATGAAGATCCAAAAGCTATTAGAGATTTAATTTCAAATTTGAATTTGGAGAAGAAGATTTTTCTCAAGATGGAGGAGACACGCTCATGTAAAAATGACACATACGCAGTGTTAAAAGGACATGTCCATGTGACAAAGTGCAAAGTCCATATGACAAAGTACTTTGCCCATGTGACAAGATAATATCTTTTTGAAATTACGTTCTGGGTAAGGTATGACCGACTACAGTATTGATATATTAACATTAGATAGAATGCCATTGTGAAAATTGAAGTATCAATTTTGCATATTGCCTTTTGCAAAAGAAGTTAGCATAGTTGACTACAACACTCCAGATTCAGTTGAACTTTTCATTTGCTCATTTTATCTTAGGAGTTCAAGAGAAATTTGTGAGAGCTTTTTGAGACAACATTTCCATCAAGAAGAATAGCGGTTTTTCTCCCCATGTTCAAGAGGAAATCTCTCCAACTCTTTAGCATATTTTTGTGCACTTCAAAAGAAAAGGAGATAAAGTTCTAGGGCTTGATTTATGAGGTTAATCTAGACCAAACAACTTATTATTTGAGATCTAAAGGCAGAGAAACATTTCGTTCTGATCCCAAACTTTCATACTTGTAAGGGTAAAAGATCTCACTTCTAAGATCTATAAAAAAAGTGAGATTTCGAGCTCAAATTGTTCTCTACTTTGTTTAAGGAGAGTCCTGTAGCAAGATCTTTTAATTTCATACGAATTAGATTCAGTTGAAAATTATCAATAGCATGAAGTTTCATAAAAGGTTATGGAATACAATTTACTGATTGGTGTATTTTTGTTTTATTCTTTGAGTAACGAGTGTTTCATGGAAACTTGAAACATTAAAATAGGTACCACAATGAAAGAAGAGCCATGTGTATTCCACAACCCGCTATTGACCTAGTTACATAACCTTGATATTCGTTAGTACAAAAAAAAGTCTCCTTTATTACTTTTACATTTATCCAAAAGTAGAAATCGTCAACATTTGATTCGATTTATTTGTTTTATCCACCGGATATTTGTAGATGCACATTTCAACATGGCAAATTTGTGTTTCATTTATGAGCTATTGGACCCCGCAGTTGCTAATTTTTTTATCATTCACCACTCAGTTCATTAAACAAATTTTTTTTTTACTGACATTGAAAATTTCAAAATGGGTTATAATGAAGGGGACTAGATGTTGCCACCATGCCCATTTATCTTGTACACCACATTAGTGATTTTTCATTTTCAACACCACATCATGTCAATCATAATCAATAAGAAAAACCTTTTTCACAAATCAACAGAAAAAATCTCATTATGCATATCCCCAATCTCAGTGGCGGACCTAGGATTTTAGTTAAGAAGGGGCGAAATGATAAATAATTATTGAACACGTCTAGAGCGCCAGGCGCGCCAGGGGAGGCTCACTGACACGTTTTTAGGAGAGAGAAACGAGATTTATGAGATCTTGAAGAGTTCTTGAAAAGATCTAGATCTTGAGTTCTTGAGGAGAATCCTCCATTAACAGGCCTTGAAGAATACCATTAACAGGCCTTGAAGAACACCACTCCATGGAGTTTGATTTGGAGAATCCTCTATTAATGAAAAGCCTCTCCTAGAGCTAGGGGCCCGGCTCTCTAGATTTTTTCATAATTATTAGTTGATAATAGTAGTTATTAAGGGCAAAGTCAAAAAAAATTTCCAACCCGAGCTAGTAACTAATAAAAAATACATTGCATATACCAAATTGAATCTAGTGTAGTTCAATTTTAAGCCAAAATAAGGTCACAATATCGATAATCTTAGCAAAGGAAAATGAGTCTAATAACTAGAATATATAAATAAAATTACAAAATAATTAGGATAAGTATCTAGTTGAAGCTTAAAAAATATGAAATTTGCGAAAATAATAAGATCTTAATACAATTTCATAGAAAAAAATGGTTTATGTGAGCCTCAAATTTTGTATGAGTTGGCTAATGTATATATTTTCATTGATTTATATAGTTAATATTTTAGATATTAATTTCAAAAAAATTTTGAGGTTTTATACCACTTGTGAGAAAACATTTCATTTTTTAGTGCGTGTTTAATTACGTATAAATTTGCATTGAAAACAAAGACGTAGGGGTAGGTCACAATGAAGAAATAATAATTGTCAATAGCAATAAAAAAATCATACGCTCCAAGAGGACCGAAAATAAGTTTTTATTAAACCAAACATTTTTATATGTTTGCAATTATTAATAAAATTGCATTGAAAATAAAAAAAATCATACGCTCTAAGATGACTGAAAATAAGTTTTTATTAAACTAAACCATTTTTTTATGTTTGCAATTATTAATAAAATTGCATTGAAAAAAAAATTAGGTGACTAAAAAGTATCGAACTCGGGTCTTTCGCTAAAAATTGTAAACTTCCAACCACTGCACCAATAGAAACATATGAAAATAGTTGAATGAACAATAATCATATCGCATTAAACAATATATAATTGACTTTTTGTAATGCTAAATATTTATAAAAATATTTTAAAAGTTGTGAGGGCAGCTGCCCCCCCTCGCCCCTTAGTAGATCCGCCCCTGCCCAATCTTGACATCCATGGAGAAACATTTTTATGTGTGAATTGATAGAAACCTTCACCATCAACCCCATCTTTTGAAACTCGTTTCTAAATAAATTGCTCTATATTGTGAGCTTGATATTAGGTGACACACGAATAATGTTATCATCTCATTATCTAGGTCATTTTTATTGTGCTTTTGAAATTTGAATTTTTTTTAAATACTTGGTTTCCATCCTGATATTTGCAAATTCTAGTTATATAGTACTTTTGTGACAAAGTACTGGTGATTTGACTACTTACTGGATTTTTTTAAACTAACCCCAATACCTATATTATTTTCAGATGAAGAATTGCATGGCACACCTCTTGAAATTTAGAATGTATTAAAGACTTTTTATATAAAAAATGCTTTGGACAGAGAAAATCCTATGTAGAAAGCATTTCCTTTCCTAGTGATGTAAACCGTATTTTTAGAATGTCTGTAATATGATAGAAATTGATAGAGTATGTAGACTTAAGTGTGTCTTTTAGACAACCGTCCATCTATCATTCTAGGAATGCATAATAATACAATCCTTGTATTAGAATTTTCTTATTAGTGGTTATTCCTAAAATTGTTCTTCTTTATCAATTATGTTTTCTTGAACGATTACTCGAATTCTATGTGTTTCAGATTTGAGAGGCTTTGCAAATGGTGTCCTTTGATAGGAAGCCTTCAAGCCGATATTTTTCAATACGCAATCAACCAGAACCTTAAATTGATTTCCAACTCTTCCTAGTAGGTGGGATTTTGATGAGTACACGCGGCCTGGTTATTATCAGTGTTCTAAAAAGCGCTAGGCGGCGAGCAGGTGTCTAGCGCCCAGGGGCCTAGGCGGCACCTAGGCGGTCTTAGGTTTTGTATTATAACTTTAATAATTTACAAAAGTTAAGCAATATACCTTATCAATTACATCCAATTTAATGCCAAGATACATATGCAAAATTTAAAAACATGAAAAATTAACAATCATGAACAAAATTTATTAAAACTCAAATGACTGAAGTTGGTCATGATGGATACTTAATACAAAGTTGAATTTGTGGACAAATATCCAAACCTAGTCTTTTATTTTTCTTCAAATTGCATGAATAACCTCAGTCATATTTGATAAAATCTACATTACTAAAATTGGTACCGGCAGATCCTTTGATAATTCCATTAAGTAATCATTATTTGCTACATACAGACATATACTTAATACAAAATAATTAAATTGTTTATTTTCAAAAAAGAGGAAAGAAAAATAAAATAAGAACACAATCAGCCTTATTAAAAAAAAAAAAAAACACGCCCAGACCCGCCTAGACAGCCCAGAACCCGTCCAGAACCTGACCAGCCATTAATCTAGGCATTTTTTCTAACGCCTAGGTGGCCACCTAGGACAATTTTTAGAACACTAGTCATTATACATAGCCCCATCCCCTCTGTCTAACAGTGTACTTATGAAATGCTCCCACTTTTTTACTCCACAACTTCTGCTGAAGGACACAACCACCCATTTTTTTATGTGCTGAAGGACATCACAATTATAAGGCGCAAAAAAAGTAATTTCCAAAATTTAGACCACAATTGAATTTTTGAACGCGAAGAGGCGAATCCAACTCACACTCGCAATGATTTCTCTCCTTCCCAAGCTCGACGGAATGACACTAAACGCCGACATATCTCGTCCTTTATCGACTGTGTCGACTTCTCTCCCTTTCTTCGACTTGTTCATCTTTATTTGGAAAGAGTTTGGGTAAAGTTTATATGTGAAAATGGATGGGTTTAGTGAAAGTGATGATGGTATGGTTGAAGATGAAAATGGTGGACTTGAGGGTGATAGTTGTAGACGTGAGGGTGTCCATTGTGCTCCATTCATAGGAGTAAACGAAGAAGATGAAGAATTTCAAGAGGAAGAACAAACCACTCAACTTGAGATGAACTTGAATGAGTAATTTTTTTTTTTTTTTTTGCAATTCTTGTAATATCATGTTTAATTTTCTCTTTAGTTTATAGTTGAAGCCACATTGTTATTGTTCGGGTTACTTGTTACTATTTGACCCTTAAAAATTGTTTGTTTTCGTTTGTCGATGATCGTTCATGTTTATTTACATTTTTTGTTGTTAGGGTTAGTTTGATAATGTTGGTTGTTGTTGTCGATTTTAATTATAAGTTAATGATTATTTTATACATAGGCTCTTCTCATCGATGTAATAAATTTCGAGATAGCTACGAATGATGTTGAAAACCTGGACGTACTTAAATCGTATTTGGAAAAGACCAACCTTCTAGAGATAACCATTACCTTAATCATTTTTATTCATTACCATTCTTAATATATGTTTTTAATTATTTGATTTACTTAATGTAGAAGGATGATGATGATGTTGATGGATAGGGCGATACAAATGTTGAGACCAATGACGATGGTGAATTATTTCTTACGGAAGAGGTAAGGTTAAATTTGTATAATCCTTTTTTCACAAGTTTATTGATTTTCATAACAAGTTTATTAGTGTTCTTAACTTAAGTATTTTTGTTTTTGTAGAAATTCTTATCGAGGTTGACCTTATAACTAAATCAGAACCCGTTGATCACAAACGTAAATGAATGATTCATTTGGGATGTGAGAGGTGAGGGAAGCTCTGGAAAAACCAATGGAAAAAAAGGATATTCATAATGGTCGATCAAGCAGTACAAAGAAATGTGGGTGCTCATTTAAGTTGATAGGATGCCACAAGGTAATGATCATTAGAAGCTTAAGGTGACATGTGGAACCCACAATCATCATCGGAAAAAATTGCTTCTTAGCCATTCCTTTGTTGGCAAGCGAAAATCGAATATTTTCATAATATGTCAACGTCGAGTATCACCCCTTGCTTAATCTTGGCCAATTTGAAAAAGATGTTTCCCAACAATGTTTCATATTTCAATATGTTTATAATGCCACTAATCACCTAAAGTCACTTTAAATGAAAGACATAACGGATAGAGTGAACAATACTGTCTGGGTGCATCCCAAGTCAATCCAACTAGCGAAATGTATTTCGGCGGTGATGCTTATGTTTGCACTTACAAAACCAATCCCTATCAGATGCCGTTATTTGAGATTGTGGGTGTTACGTCGACCGACAAGACTTTCAATGTTGCATGCTATTCTATGTTTTTTGAGAAGGAAAATTCTATGTCTAGGCATTGGAAAAACTATTCAAAATTTTGAGCAAGACAACTTGCCAACCATGTCTGTTACTGGCAGGGAGTTGGGTTTGATCAAAGCCATGAACGAGTTTTCCCAGAGCAAGGAGATTGTTGACCTAGTGACACATTCAAACAACACTTTGAGGATGATGATGGGTGAAATGACTTTATAAAATCTTTGTTGGATTTGTATAGATCAAGTACAGAGGAAGAATGGAATACATGTACTGTTGAATTCGAGAGAAGATGAGCGTCACACCCGAGTGTTTGGATTATTTATGAATGGTTCGGTATCCGTATAAAGAGTACTTTGTTAATGCATGGATTGACACTTTCATGTTTTTTGGCCAACGGACAACCGATTGCGTTGAAGGCGCACATTCTCAGTTAAATGTGGAAAATTCACAAGGCACCTTTTTTAATGTATGGACAAAAATGCATGACATGATCCAAGTCCAACTAAAAGAGATTGAAGCGTTATTTCAACAAAGTTTGATGAAGGTCAATAATACGCATTGGTCACATGTTTTTGGAAAACTTCATGGGTATGTGTCACACAAGGATCTCGATTTGATGTTATTTGAAATTCGGAGGTTTGAAAATGAATTTGTGGGGAATGACCTAGTAAATTGATGTGTGATTTGAACCACTCTTGGGTTGTCTTGTAATCATGAAATGACAAAGTATCAAACACCTACTAGACAACTTTACTGGCTACCTTTGACAAGTATTGGATGAAAATTGGCAAAATACCTATTAATTGATGAAAATGGCTATGTGATTATAAACCCAGTGGTTGATGCCATTAAGAAAAAATTTAATGAATCTGCTTCTGTTGTAGATTTGAGAGGCTTTGCAAATGGTGTCCTTGATAGGTAGCCTTCAAGCCGATATTTTTTCAATATGCAATCAACCAGACCCTTAAATTGATCTCCAACTCTTCCAAGTAGGTGGGATTTTGATGAGTACATGCGACCTGGTTATTATACATTGCCCCATCCCCTCTGTCTGACAATGTACTTATGAAATGCTCCCACTTTTTGACACCACAACTTTTGCTGAAGGACACCACCACCCATTTTTTGATGTGCTAAAGGACATCACCATTATAAGGTGCAAAAAAAGTAATATCCAAAATTTAGACCAAAATTGAATTTTCGAACGCGAAGAGGCGAATCCAACTCACACTCGCAATATCTCTCTCCTTCCCAAGCTCGACGGAATGACACTAAACGCCGACATATCTCATCCTTTATCGACTGTGTCGACTTCTCTCCCTTTCTTCTACTTGTTCATCTTTATTTGGAAGGAGTTTGAGTAAAGTTTATATGTGAAAATGGATGGGTTTAGTGAAAGTGGTGATGGTATGGTTGAAGATGAAAATGGTGAAGTTGAGGGTGATAGTTGTAGACGTGAGGGTGTGCATTGTGCTCCATTCATAGGAGTAAATGAAGAAGATGAAGAATTTCAAGTTGAAGAACAAACCACTCCACTTGAGGTACACTTTCAACTTGAGATGAACTTGAATGAGTGTTTTTTATTTTATTTTTTGTAATTCTTGTAATATCATGTTTAATTTTCTCTTTAGTTTATAGTTGAAGCCACATTGTTATTGTTTGGGTTACTTGTTACTATTTGACCCTTAAAAATTGTTTGTATTCGTTTATTGATGATCGTTCATGTATATTTACATTTTTTGTTGTTAGGATTAGTTTGAAGCATGGAAATGTCTGGGAGAAGTTGGGATTCAATGGCTAACTAAGCTCTTTAATAGGATTTTGGAAACTAGAAAAATGCCAGATTCATGGAGGCATAACATTGTGGTACCAATTTATAAGAACAAAGGGGATATCCAGAATTGCTCGAACTATAGAGGGATAAAGCTTATGAGTCATACGATGAAACTTTGGGAGAGGGTTATAGAACAAAGACTTAGGAGTTTAACCACGATTTCGGAGAATCAATTTGGATTTATGCCAGGTAGGTCTACTACGGAGGCCATCTTCCTGCTTAGGCAAACTGTAGAAAAATATCGAGAGGCACGTAAGAGTTTGCATATGATTTTTATTGATCTGGAGAAAGCATATGATAGGGTCCCCAGGGAGTTAATTTGGTGGGTGCTTGAAAGGAAGAAAGTGTCTCAATGTTATGTCGATATCATTAAGGATATGTATGAAGGGGTTGTAACAAGTGTTCGCTCAGTAGGTGGGATGTCTAGTGAATTTCCAGTGACAGTAGGACTACATCAAGGGTCGGCGTTAAGTCCATATCTCTTTGCTTTGGTCATGGATGAGTTGACGAGACATCTGCAAGAAGATGTACCTTGGTGCATGTTATTTGCAGATGATATTGTCTTAATGGATGAGACTAGTGCAGGTTTAGGTCAGAAATTAGTTAAGTGGCGGGAGGCTTTAGAGAGTAAAGGTTTTAGAATTAGCCGTTCGAAGACGGAGTATCTAGTGTGCAACTTTGGGTGTGAACCAAGAGGGAGAAGTAATGCAATTGAGATCGAAGGTGTCGAGGTCCCGGAGTGTGAGGCTTTTCGATATCTAGGGTCTATAATTCAAAAGAATGGGGCTATTGGAGCAGATGTAGACCACAGGATTAAAGCTGGTTGGTTGAAATGGCGAATGGCGTCAGGAGTATTATGCGATAGAAGGATGCCTGCAAGGCTAAAAGGGAAATTCTATAAGACAATTGTTCGACCAACCATGCTATACGGTTCAGAATGTTGGGCTACTACGGGACAACATACGCATAGGATGGCAGTAGCAGAAATGCGTATGTTAAGGTGGATGTGTGGTAAAACTCGTAAGGATAAAATTAGAAATGAAAGAATTAGGAGATACTTAGGTGTAGCGCCCATAGAGGAAAAAATTAGAGAAAGACGTTTAACTTGGTTTGGTCATGTGCGGAGGAGACCAAGCACGGCGCCAATTAGAAAATGTTTAGATTGGCAAGTTAATGGAGGGTGTAGACGGAGGGGATGACCGTTGAAAACTTGGATGAAGACGGTGAATGAAGATATCATTGAGCTTGGATTAGGTGAGGAAATGTGGGAAGATCGCATTGCTTGGAGAACCAAAATCCATGTAGCCGACCCCGAAAATCTCCGGAATGGGCTTTGATGATGATAATGATGAGGGTTAGTTTGATAATGTTGGTTGTTGTTGTTGTTGATTTTAATTATAAGTTAATGATTATTTTATGCATAGGCTCTTCTCATCGATGTAATAAATTTCGAGATAGCTACGAATGATGTTGAAAACCTGGACGTACTTAAATCGTATTTGGAAAAGACCAACCTTCTACAAATAACCATTGCCTTAATCATTTTTATTCATTACCATTCTTAATATATGCTTTTAATTATTTGATTTACTTAATGTAGAAGGATGATGATGATGTGGATGGGAAGGTCGATACAAATGTTGAGACCAATGACGATGGTGAATTATTTCTTACGGAAGAGGTAAGGTTAATTTTGTATAATCTTTTTCTCAAGTTTATTGATTTTCTCCTGTTGTCGGTGTTGAAAAGTAAGCTTTTAGAGTTGAGTTTCCCGGGTTCAACCCTAATGATCAAGTCATTTGAATTTGTTCAGGCAAAGGGGGACTTAAAAAGAAGAATTTGTCCAAGCATGAGAAGTTGACTAAAAGATATTGATCCGGTCATGAATACGCCAAGACACATGAGGAGCTGAAAACTTAAGAAAGTGTGTCTAAGCAAAAACATAAGGTGGAGAAATGGAAAAGTACTTATATGAAACAAATTCCGTAGGGGATTCAGGATTATTTTCACAACATTGAGAACGTACCTGCCGATGGGAATTGTTGATTCTGATGCATAGGCAATTTCCTCGGTTACGACAAGGAAAATGGCTGGAGGCAAGTAAGGGATGAGCTATTAATAGAGCTAGAAATTAACCACGAGTTATGGTTTGGAATGTGGCATGAGGGTGGGATAAAGGTGGCCAAAAATGCTTTGACAATTCCAAAAGGCAATGTTCACATTATAGACCGAAATTGGTTAACTAACCTAGTTATGCTAGAGTTCGCGGTGAGCCGTTATGAGTGTGTTATGGGAACTAAAGCACTGGATGTTTCCATATGTTCAGCCGCCGTCACAGTTGAATGAAATACATGTATATTTCATGGCACACATTGCTTAAAGTTCTCACTTCGTCTTGCTCCATATGACACCCAGACCACCATTGTTTTAGGTACTACTTACTAAGCCCTCTCGCATGTTTTCGGAAGCAATATTATTGAGAAATGGAAAAGCATGTCATTGATAGAAAAAAGAAAACAAGAAAAAAATGATGCTTCAAACAAAAATATGAAGACGAATTTTGAATGAAGAAAAATTAATGGTTTACAACATGGTTTATTCTTTAGTGCCCCCCATGTGTTTATTAAATGGTGTATCCATTCTCAGAGAATTTTTGTATATCATTTTTTTATTTATCTTAGCCATAATCCAAGCCTCATTAGAACCTTAAAGACCTTATTGATCTTAAGTAAAGGTTCGGCCCGTAGATGTGGAGATTGAATAGACAATAACTATGGTGTTCGACATTATCAAAAGTAATTGTTATTCCTGTCCATAAGATCTCAATCATTTCATTTTTTGAAAATTCGTTTTTCATTATAATTATATGTGAGAGGTTTGTGTTTTCATAATTTACTCTTTTCCTCGCATATAAGTTGAGTGATAAATACTCAATCTCTGAATGCTTTATTTCTGAGTGACATGAGAGATTTGTAGTCGAAGCGTATTTTTCAAAAGTTATTTAGTCGTGTTTTTACTGTGAAATGGAGAGTTATATTGGTAAGGCTATGCACACACACATTTCGAGTTGAGAATGATGTTGAAATTTATTTAACCTTTAGATACTATTAAATAGTTGTCAAAGTATATTTATGTACTACTGTGGCATTGTTAGTTTGTAGCTTATCTTAAAATATCTAGCATTAGATGATTACTCCGAGGAAATAAAGAAGAATGACCATGTTTTTAAATTTTTTTTTTTTAGAAAGTAGGTTTATTTTATCAAGTCAGTAATGTTTGTGGGTGATATTTTTTAAACCCTCACAAGACTATAACTCGTCTACTAGAAGTAATTTAGGGGTTCAAAGCCTTGTTGCACATTTAAGGTAAGTGTAATATATTATTTCTGCGAAAATGAGTTAAGATTTTATATTTTGTTTTCCTCAAAGACTAGTAAAATATAGGTTCGGGGTAGTTGGTATTCAATTAATTTGTACATTAATTATATTTGTTAGTGTTTCAAGTATTGTATTTTAATCAAGTTATTTCATTTTCATGGTTTTGAAGAAATTGAAGCTTACACGATGAAATCATATCAATTCACAATTTAGAGAACAACTAACTGGTGGCGTGACTTGATCGTACCATGTGTTTTGCTTAAACCTATTAAACCTATGACTCATTAAGAGCCCAAGATCCAATCCCATTTTCAGCCCAAAACCCTTTAGTGTGACCCTTTTATTATCCCCTTCTCCACACTCTCTGGTATGGCAGCCACACAAAACAAAGGGTCCATCCCTTCTCCTTACTTCACCCATACTGACTCACATAGAGAAAACACAACCACCTTTCTTCATCCCCTTCCACAACTAACATAACCAGCCACAAAACATCTCGTCGCAGCCTCTATCAAAATCCTCTCCACATTGCCTCTCATCATCGCCTCTCTCTCGTCACTTCGACACAACCAACACCATCTGTTCCATACCGCCAACTTGCCAACTCTCTGATCTCTTCTTCCTCCTGCCTTCGCACATAAACAACCACAGATCGACGACACCATCGCCTGTTCCCTGCTCCTTACTCTTCACCACCTCGTAACAACGTCGTCTCTCTTTTCTACCTTGTTCTTGCAGCTAACCCCCATCACACCTCACCGCCTGTTAGGATACCAATCCTATTTAGCAATTACTTGAGATTAGAATGTCTCAGTTAGAACAATATTCTATTTTTGAATTAGGAGTTATTGTTTAATTAGAATTAGGTTTGAATTCAATTAGGAAGTATTATTTTTAGAATTAGGTTTGAATTCAATTAGGAAGTATTATTTTGCTTTCAGTCTCTATTATCTGGTATCAGAGCATCATCGATTTTGAGCCAAATTTTTTTTCCTTCTTGTTACTTCGTTCTTAATCCAAAAAAAAAAAAAAAAACTACCTGTTCAGAGCTTCCTCGCAACAACAACCGCCCTTCCTCGCAACCGCCGTCACCATCACCTTCATCGATTCAGCAACCCAATTGTTTCAGAGCATCATCCAATTTCAGAACTTCCTCATCGCTAGAGCTTCGTCATCCCTTCTGGCCATCGGTCCAATTTCTGAGCATCCTTATCATTCTTTCGACATCATCACCGCAACTTACCTTCCACGACACCCAGCATCAACCATCCTCGCAACTCTCCGTCACCATCACCATCCTTGCAACCACAACTCACTGACACCACAGTTCATCGCAATCAAAATCACAGTTCAAACCACAGTTCATCGCTTTCCTCCTCGCAATCCTTCAATCCATCTCACCACAGCAGCAGCAATAGGAAATCTTTCATGTTCATCGCAGTCCTCCCGATCGCAGTCATTTTCCATCAAAACCATCTTCAATTGCAGTCCGTCCCTTAAATTGTTTTTTTGGGATATTAAAAAAAAAAAAAAAAAAACTATCCAATTTCAGCGCATCATGACTGTTGCTGAATTACAAGAGCAAGTCAATGAGCTTACTGCTCAAGTTACTGGGATTTCATCCCACCTCCACACACTTGAAACCACTAATGCCACTATTCTAGAGGCGTTACGGAATCTCCAGCCATATCGTCCGGCACCATACGTTCCACCAGATCAACAACGACCAATTATTCCTATTTCTGGCAAGGGCCTCCGTATTGATTTACCCCGTTTCGACGGAACTGATCCGTATGGTTGGTTATTTCAGGCCGAGCAGTACCAGGAACTCAACGGCCTTTCCAGCGAACAGATGCTTCCCATTGCTGCTCTTCACCTTCAGGGTGATGCCAACTCTTGGTATCGATGGATTCGCCAATCACTGGGCGCATTAACTTGGCAACAGTTTTCGAAAGCTCTTTGCTCTCGCTTTGGTTCTCGCAAACATATCGATCCGTGTAGTTCTCTTTCCAAGTTAGTACAACGAGGCACAGTTCGCTCCTTTATTACCTTGTTCGAGAAGCTATCTAATTTGGTGCCCGGTTTGTCTGAATCTCATCAGATTAACATTTTTCTATCGGGTTTGTGTGTTGATATTCAACCAAGAGTTAGGATGTTACACCCTACCAGTATTACACATGCTTTCGAGTTGGCTTTATGTCAAGAAGATGCAATTAATGCTACTCGATCTAAATGGCCTGTCCAAAATTTTGCTAACCGTGTGCCTGCTACAAATCCTTCAACGCGTGTTACTAGTATCCCACCAGGTGTTAAACTGCTGAACAACAAGAACGTCGTGTCAAAGGACTTTGCTTTAACTGCGATGAAGTATATAAGCGTGGCCATCGTTGTCCTCAGCCCCACGTTTTGCTCCTCGAGGGTAATAAGGAAGAAGAAGACGTTTCTGATGTTGACCCACCTGTTTTGGATCATACTTTATCTGAACCTCCTCTAGAGATTTCTCTTCATGCTCTTCTCGGGTCCCCACGGCCTGAAATCATGCGTATTACTGGACAATTAAAACACAGGCATGTCACTGTCCTTGTTGACTCTGGTTCAACTCATAATTTTTTGCACCCGTCTTTTGCCAAACAATGTGGGTTTCCAATCCACAATGATGGTGTTTTACGCATCATGCTTGCGGATGGTGGCCAATTGCATAGTCCTGGCTCTTGTCGGGATGTTTCCCTTAAATTACAAGATTATGAGTTCCACGGCCACTTCTTACTTCTGGGTATCACTGGATGTGATGTGGTTCTAGGTGCTGAATGGCTTTGCTCTTTGGGTATTATTACTTGGGACTTTTCCAAGCTGATTATGACCTTTTCGGTGGCAAATTGTACTTATACATTAATTGGCGACAATTCTCCTATGGTCATGGATAGTACCCCGGTCCATCGTTCTTTACGACAGGAAAGTCACGACATTCTTTTACAGTTAACTCAAGAAGTTGACCTGGGCGCTTCCATTCCAGCTGTTGTTCGACCACTATTTGCTGATTTTTTGGATGTCTTTAGCAATTCCAACACCCTTTTCCCCGCCCGAGCACATGATCACCATATTCTGATTTTACCAGTTGCTTCTCCGGTAAATGTTCGGCCATCTCGTTATCCTCACTTTCAAAAGGCCGAAGTTGATACAGTTGTATCTGCATTGAAGGCTACAGGCCTTATTCGAATTAGTACCAGCCCTTATTCTTCACCGGTTCTCTTGGTTAAAAAACAGGATGGTTCTTGGCGCATGTGTGTTGACTATCGAGCCCTTAATATAATCTTTATTAAGGACCGTTTTCCAATTCCGCTTGTGGATGACTTATTGGACAAACTGCACGACACATCGGTGTTTTTTAAGCTCGATTTACGCTCAGGTTACCACCAATTTTGGGTTCATGAACCGGATATTTCCAAGACGACTTTTCACACATATGCTGGTCACTATGAGTTTTCTAACATACTTGCTCTTCCGGTTGTGACTCTTATCCAACCCTTCCATGTTTCTCTTTTACAGAAGAAGTTAGGTAATGGTATTACTCCGGACCCAACTTTCCCTAATCTTGCCAATGACCCTTCATGGGTCTCGGAGAAACTACACGTTGGCTTATTAAGTGGATCGACCGTCCTGTGGAAGAAGCTACTTGGGAAGACTATGAGCAGTTTCGTGTTTGTTTTCCAGATTTTCGGGCTTGAGGACAAGCCTTGTTTCAGGCGGCATGGGATGTTAGGATACCAATCCTATTTAGCAATTACTTGAGATTAGAATGTCATAGTTAGAACAATATTCTATTTTTGAATTAGGAGTTATTGTTTGATTAGAATTAGGTTTGAATTCAATTAGGAAGTATTATTTTTAGAATTAGGTTTGAATTCAATTAGGAAGTATTATTTTGCTTTCAGTTATAAATACATATGATGTAATAGAGTTTAGGCAAGCAATGCAAGTTTTTATTTCAGTTTATTGATGGCTGATCCCCAATCAAAGGATTTAGGTGGTTTGATCTCCAATCAAAAGGTCAAGGTCTCTATTACCGCCTCAGCACTTCTCTCCCTGCGATCACCTTCACGTCATCAACCACTTCACGACGTCATCTCTTCTACATCTTCGGCTAGCACCACGATCTCCCTCACAACAACACACAAAGTTCGCTCCATAGTAACAAGGAAGAAGAAGAAGAAGTTTTGGTTTTGGATGGAAGAAGAAGAAGTTTTGGTTTTAGACTCTTTCTCACACTATTCGCACCAACATTGTCGTTTGTACCATCACGGAGCACCCACACACCCTTTGGTGAAGCGTGTTAGTTGAGGAGGAGATGGAGTTGACCACTACCATTTCCATGATCACCATCACCATGATATGCTAAACCCCAGGCTGAGGCGAAGATGAAACCATGGGTTTCTAGACTTTGTTGAATTGATTTTACTGTTTTCTTTGTATTTCATTGATAAATACAATTTATTTCTGAATATTGATAAATTGATTTCACCGATTATATTCGAACTTGAAATCTAAACTAGTCGGTAGTTAGAGTATTTTTTGTTGATATTCGAAGCATGTTTTAATTGCTTATGTTAAACTTGTAATTGTGTGTCATCGCAAGACACCAAATGCTCAGGGTTTAGACATTTGCTGAAATTAATTGTCAATTTAGATTACATTTTAAGGTTATTAACGATCATATCTTCGATGCAAGCAAGGGATTGTTCATCCCTAGTGCTTTCCACTTCATGAAAATAGTAAGTTAGGTTAAACAATTCTCAAAAATCCTATGCCTTGGTTTGCTTCTCAATTGCATTTATTAATTCAATTTTTAGTTGCTTAATTTAATTCCATTAGCTTAAAAATTTTCAATTTGTAATCCCTCGTCTTGCTTGTGTGGGTGCTTTTAATTGAATGTGTTGTAAGAGTTGGAGAGATTTTGTTTAGAGGAGTTGAGAGGGAGGGACAAATGGATGCAACATGGGGCTTTTATATTAGTCTAAATATTTTTTTTTTCCTATTGTGTCTTTAATCATTGTGGGATCGACTCGTATTTGTCATTATCTACTAGTTAGATAACCATGCACTTACGGTATTAAAATCAGGTTAAATTAGCCCATTAATTTAGGTTAGTAAAATCTACAATAAGTTTTTTGGCGTTGTTGTCGGGGATTGTAACGGTGTAATAAAAGTCTAGGGTTTATTTTCACTAGTTTGTAGTTTAGGTTTAATTTTTTTTGTTTAGGAACAATGTTAGGAGTTGCTTTCTTATTTGTTTATTTGTTATTAGTGTAAGTTTTAATTTGTTGCATTTGTTTGTAGACAATCATATACAGGTATTCGTAGGAGTTCTTGCGGGAACGAACTGAAAAACATAGGCCGTGAAAAACAAGAAGAAAAGAAAAATAGAAAAGCAAAGAGCTACAAATATATATATTATATATTGCATTGTGATTTTTCTTTTCAGGTTGCGATTCGCATGGACACTCTCGGAAGTCGGCGAGTTGTCAAGTGGACAATGTTTCTGATCGATGACAACTCAACTTCTACCCGACATCACAAGTAACTCAAAAGAGGTTCACGCTGGAGGTAACTTCTCCCCAATGCATTTGCACGCAAATTCTGTTGTGATTACTTGTTGTATTGGTTATTTGCTTTAGTTAGTGTTGCATGCAAATTTAAATAGTGGCAGGATTGATTTGCAACTTTCGTACCCTTTCTCGTGGATAGGTAAACCACCATATATTTTAGGGTTAAGATAATTGTTTAGGATAGGTCTCATGTTTATATCCTATATTGGATTAGTTCTTGAACTGACATTACACTTTGAGCCAAAAAGTGGAAAATGAGGTTGGAGCAATTTTGTAATGACGGATTGATAGGAACTTGGCGTGCCTCTCCCACGGTTGGGTAAATTGAATGAATTTCAGCCCTATATTAGTAGCAAAACTCTAGGGTTGTTTGCCATTCATCTTGTTTGAGCATAATTTATGTGTCATTTAGGGTTCCGTTATTTTTACTTTTTTAAGAGTTAGATCATCTTCATATAGATATTAGGTTTGTATAACCAAAATAATAATAATTGAACCTTGTTAAGGAGTGTTAACTTTGAAGCTCTAGTGTCCATTAGTTTATGTGTACATGGGTTTAGTGTTTATGGGTTTAGTGTCCATTAGTTTATGTGTACATGGGTTTAGTGTTGTATGACTCGACTCGATCTACAACCGATTTGGATCACCACTTAAATCGTGATTCATCAAAATCGATGTGAATCGTCCCAGATTTAAGGTTTCAATCGCTAAATCGCGATTGTTACAGGATCGTGCGACTGTGTTGAGGAGGAACACATACAAAAAAATACATGAAAAAAGAATAATAACATAGAAATACATGAAAAGAAAAAGAAATACAAGAAAAAAGAGGAATACAAAATATTTGTTTGGTTGTTTCCACCCCACACAATAAAATCGTGGTCGAAGTTGTTTTTTTCTTGATTATTATTTTATTCTCGAGTTGTTTCCACCCCAAATGATGGATCTACCTCAGTTTCGCTAGTTCATGTGATTTATTTGTCCGAGTATGAAGAAGGTGCAGTTTCCAAACGATCTCGATCGTTCTTGAGACTTTGGTTATTTAGGGTTTGAGAGGGGAGACATGAGAGAGCTCCAGACGTTTGGTTGTTTCGAGTTTTTTTGTGTGTATTTTCTCTAATGAAAGTGAAGTAAAAGTGTTATTAGTCTTAAAACCTTAAAAATATTTATTATTATCATGCCCCTTATTCTTTTGGTCTTAGCCAAAACCAACGGATTATGTTTTTTCTTCTTTTTAATAGAAATAGTCTCATTCCCAATAGATCTTTGTATTTCTGATGGAATGAAAATTGGTTTGTGAACCTAAATTTTCCATATTAGATTTCCTCCTTCAATGTTTCCCACCAAACAAGTGAATCGTTTTTAACTTCATCTCTAGTCTTCTGCTTCATAAAGGGTACAATACCTATTTAGTTCATTGAGGCTTCTTTAAGTGTTTCCACCAAACAAAACAAGTTTTGCTTCAACCAAACATATCGAAGCTTCACTCTACTTGTCTTTTGATCTTTTCCACTCGATTACTTTATTGTTATCACTATGCCAGATATAGCTTGGAAACATTGTGTCTCTGTAAATGGTAAGAAACAGCATGTTAATTGTACTTATTGTGCAAAAGAAATGTGGGGAGGGGTTTTTTGAATGAAAAAATTATCTTGGAAGAACAAACAAGGATACTTCAGCATGCTTAAGTAATTCAGAAGAGAATTATTTGTTATCTAAGAAAATGTGTACATATAAAGTGGTTGCAAAGTTTGCTGAAATGAGGGAAAGGAATGCCCCAATGTATGGGGATGATGGAAATGTAGGTAGAAGCAAAGTTGATTATGGTGATGGAAAAAAAAACTACCATAATGAGATGTGGAAACCAATTGACATAGAAAAGTGTTGTGTCAAAATTTATAGGTTCGTTTATGGATGTGTTTTGCCTTTCAGAATTGTCACAAGTGTATATTTTAAAGAGATGATTGATGGAGTTTGTATGTTTGGGAGTGGATTGAAACCTCCCACTTACTATGAAATTAGGAGCACCTACTTGAAGAAGGAAGTTGAAGAGGTAAATGTGAAGTTTGAAGCCAACAAGAAAGTTGGAAGAAGTATGGATACACTATTATGTCCAATGGGTGGATCGATGGTAAAAGTCAAAGCATTACAATCTTTTTTGTCAATAGTCCAAAGGGAACAATTTTCTTGAAGTCCCTTGATACATCAATCATATTTTCTAATGTTGAAAACTTGTACTTGATGTTGGATGAAGTGGTATAAGAAGTAGGTGAATAAAATGTTATCCAATTATGCACGGATAGTGCCTCGACTTATGTCAATGCTATGGAATACCTTATAAATAATAGGCTACACCTCTTTTAGTATCCTTGCGCAACACACTTGATAGATCTCATACTTTCGGGCATTGATGATTTGCCTCTCCCAAGTGAAACCTTTAAAAAGGCCAAGAAAGTAACAGTGTATATTTGTAGCCACATGTGGGTGTTGAGTCTCATGAGAGAGCACACTAATGGTAGGGAGTTAGCACAGCCAACCATCAATCGATTTGCCACGACCTACCTCACATTACAAACCATTCTTGACAATAGGGTTGGCTTGAGGAGTATGTTTACTTGCCCGAAGTGGGCAAATCTCATTTTTCAATGAAGCCAGAGGCACTTGAGGTGATGAATATTATATTGAGGGATAAACAACTTTGGCCCAAGGTGAAGTATAGTATTAATTGTGCATCTTCATTCATTTGTGTTTTATGTTTGGTTGATGCGGATGACAGGCCTCCCATTCGCTAAATTTATGAAGCTATGGATCAAGCCAAGGAAACGATTGCTAAGAATCTTGGGAACAAAGAGTCAAGATACCATAAATTACAGAAATTCATTGGTGAAAGGTGGAATCTACAACTCCATCGCCCTTTACACGTGGCGACATACTATCTTAATCCTCATTTCCATTGTAGTGACGACTTTCAAGCGGATGAAGAGATTATGAGATTATGGATGGCTATAATGAAACATTTGAGTATTTGATTCCATCGAGGCGAGAAAGGAATCTTATTGAGCAACGACTTGATGAGTTTAGAAGATATGACGGGACATTTGGGAAGCAATCTGCCATTGAGGCAAGGACCACGAAACAACCCAGTACAACCCAGTATGTTTAATGTTTATTAATCTTAAACATTTCGATTGATTACATGTTTGTCGTTTACATTTTAAAATCATGATATTATTATTGTAGCTTATTGGTGGAAAATCTTTGGGGATCATTTTCCATAATTGCATAATATGGACAAGAGAATTTGGAGCTTGACTTGTAATGCTACGGGGTGTGAACGTAATTGGAGCACGTTTAATCAAGTGAGCGAAAAATTAATGTATGTTTGATTCCTAATTAACTTACTAGTAATTATATATGATGTAGATATCTAATAGTTCAACTTTCTAATATGTTATATGCATGGTTGTAACACCCCTAAATTTCATAAAGATAATTTTATTTTATTTTTAAAATAGGGTTACATTTAATTTAATTTAAATTTCAAAATTTAAGGGTTTTATTTGGTGACTTTAGAAGGTGGGTGTTTTCAGAAGTTTAGTGGGGGCGAATAGCCACCCACCTTATAAAGAGAAAACCCTTCTTTCTTCTTCTTTTCTCCTTCTTCCTTCATTTTTCTCCCCCTTCACGATTTCTTCTCCTCATTGGCGGCGAGCACGGTCTGTGACCGCACGTCGCAGCCGATCCCACCGCCCCAAAAGCCTTCCTTTCTCTTCTTTTCTCCTTCCTCTTATCCTCTTCGGCTGGATGATGGCGATGGTGACTGTGCACGAAGGTGGTGCTGTGATGGTGTTGCGAGGTGGTGGCAGCTGTGGGGAGATCGTGGGGTTGAGAAGAAGAAGTGGCATCATGTGGACGTGGATTGGTTGCGCAAATCATTGATGATTTCATCAAGTGAGTTTCTCCATCCCCTTCACCTTTACAGTGAGTTTTCTTCCTACTATTTCATACCTTTTGTTGAAATATATTATTTGGTCTGTTATAGTTTTGGGTATGGGGTTGATTGATTGGTGAGTTCTGATTATTCTTATTGTTTTGGGTTTAATTTATACCTTCTTATGTATTGCGATCCCAAGTATTATTAGTACGTAAGGGTTATTGAAGAATAATTAGGTGCAGATTTTGACATGCCGTTTTAGTTGTGATTAGTGTTGGGGTCGCCCATGTTTGCAATTTTATTGATTGGGTGCGACTCTGTTTGGTTGGTGTTTGGATGGTTGATGGATAATAAGCTTTTGAGTTTTCTATTTCAAGTCCAGCTAATTGGAAAAGTTCATCCCTTAGGATAGATATTGCAATTTACTGTTCTTTGAGCAATGGTAGTTTACTCTATTTATACAGATCTGTAACATGTACCACCCTAGCAATGTGAATAATTAAGTTGTATGCAGCTATGTTGCATATCATGTACGCCTAGTACTAGTAGCTTCATGGAAACTTGTTTAGCTCCCATGAAGTGGGTCAGAGTGTAATGAGGTTTATGATGTCTTATATACGATAATGATAGAGTCTAGGCTGCTTAATTTGATTTTAATGATTGAGTAGTACTAAGGTAGTATGTGAGTATTTGTGGAGTTATGTAGCATGACTACTGACACGAATAAGAAGTCAGAGTCACTGGGACATGTTAGACCACTAGATAGTCTATAATAATGTTTGAGGTATTGTTTTGTTGAAAATTTTGTGGAGTTCTTCTTTTGAATTTTGAGTGTGTTTGCATCTTGCAAATATCATTGTAAGAGGAGATTTTGGGTGTGTTTGCAACTTGTTCACTGCCCAGTATGGTTTTATGATTACTAAACAGATATGATAATCTAATAAGGGTGGCATCACTTAACTCACAGTTTACTATCCCATTTGCTTGGGAGTTTGGACTTGGCAATGTTTGAGTGATAAACAGGTTGTACGGATCAGAAGGGAGATTCTGGATTCGGAGGGGTTGAGGAAGCTTGTATTGGGTGATAAGGAGTTTCTTGTTGGGTTGGTGTGTGGGGAGATAATTGATAACCTTGGCTATGTGGCAAAAGTTGTGGGTAGACGGGGAAAGAAGTGCATGGAGGAGTCATCATTGTAGCGATTTGAGCAGGTGTTTGATGATTTGGTGCCGAGTGATGAGGATGTGTATGGTTGGGAATATGCGAGGAAAAAGATGGAGAGGAAAGCTAAGAAAATGGGTCGATTGATTGGGGTCATTTTGAGTTTTTATCATGAGTTAGAAGTGCTTGCGGAACTTGAACATATTTTGAGGAGAATGAGAGTTAGTCGTGACCCGAATCTAGGGATCATTCAGCAGAAAGTTGGGTTGCGTCGCCAGGAGGTAAAGAATTTGCAAGAGGTTTCTTTGTGGACAGGTTGCCCCACATCAGAGATGTATAATTTCCTAATTATTTGTGTTTGTTTTGGTCTGTGTACATTCGAATGAGACTTAGAAGTGTTTTATAAGGGATAGTTCCAAGGCCATTGCTATTAGAAACTGACAAGAATGAAAGAAACACATCTTAAAGTTATTTGCAGCTTATCAGAGGTGATAAGTGGACTGCCACTTTTTTAATTGCGAAACTAATTTCCCTTTTCCTGTAAAGAGAACAACACATGGTTGCAATACACTAAAAATTGCATGGACGGTGTAAAAAATCATTGGAAGGAATGTTTCAACTAACACGTATTTAAATAAGTGTGCCATTGAGTAACAGAAAATGGATCTCTTCTTACTGTTTGTTCTGTTTTGTTATAGTATTCCATGGATACCCTCTTTAGATGATCATTAGGTTGTGTTATTAGATAGAATTTCATGAATTTCTTCATCTCACTCTCACTGCTCATCTTTGGGTATACAAATTTCTGCATCCTAAGCCAGTCAGGGAGCTACTGCTCCATATTTACAATATTCGACATTTTGGTCATATTCTCTTCTAAAGTATAGAAGCTGCTGTTAGATATCTTTAGCTTTTGATTTCTGCCTTTGTGTTCTTAGGAGTAGGGAACATGCATTTATGAATTAATTCTATGCTCACATAAGTATATATAATTACAATCTTGTAATTATAGGGACATGCGAGATTAGTTATTGGTAATTTGTTTGATAACTTCCTTGTAATGAATTTACGGTATATGAATGAATCTTGAGGTATTCATGAACATCCTTGTGTTCCCTAAATAATGGGTTGACATTGTGAAGATTTATTTATAAATGACAAAATGTCACATGATCGACATGTTGTTATAGAGCATGATTTATGAATATGCTATGCTTCCCCGATAGAATGGGTTGATAAATGACAAAATGTCATTGTGAAAGAAAGGTAAGATTTCACAATAAAGGATATTGATAAACTTTGACTCCTGAAATTTTAAATCACCTGGAATTGTATCACTTAGAACTACCACATCTCTTTTGTTTATTATTTCCCCTCTCCTACTAGAGAAACTAAATAACCTGCGGGTCGTCTTACCGAGTTGGGGCGCCTATTTCCTACTAGAGAAACTAAAATAACCTTCCGGTTAGTCTTGCGAAAATGAGGTGAATTTGTATGCTTAAAATAGGCTTTGATATTTATCCGTAAAAAATGTGACGTGAGTTTATGCGCATTGATAGCCCAAGAGTGGCTTTTGGTACTCATATAGTTAGGAGTATCCGCGATGCATGCCTGTATGTGATGTCCCCACTTGGGCATGGATGACGGAGAAGTCTTCCTTTATATGAGAGGCATACGGGCATGTATGTTCGGCACGGAGGTGGTGCGAATGTGGTATCGTCTAAGTGATCAATCCGTTAAAAAGATGAATCAAATTCAAATAAAAACGAATACATTACGTTTATTTTGTTTCTAATCATTTTCATGCAGGATGGCAAGTTCACTAATATTTTTGCAGGTCAGACTTGCCATAGTCAACTTTTGTACAAGTACATGCATATTTACTTATTAGGATGATGATATGATTGCCTCATTGAGGAACTAAATTCTTGGAACTGTGTTTTCTTGCATCACACTTTTGCCTCATTGAGGAACTACCTGTTGGTGTGTTTGTGTATTGTTTGTGTTTAGCTTGATGTTTATCACGTGCGATTTTATTGATTTTGGGATGAAGAATTCTCACACCAGCTTTATTGCTGACCCAAGTGAGCTTTTGCTTCTTGGGTACATTCCTTTGGGAATGTAGTCGATTAGCTTTTCAGGTTTAGAGACTTTTGGAACAGCGTTACCGAAGTTTCGCTAGTGGGGCTAGCAACGTCGGTATTTTCGGGTTAGAGTTTTTATTTATTTCAGTAATTAAATTATGTTCAAGTTGTTGTTGCTGCTAAATGTTTCTATTGTTATTGAATTTCACGTCCCGAGTTTTGGGGAAAACGGATAATCCTACGTGGATTTTGGGATTTTCGTTTTCTTCAAAAATCGGGGCGTGACATGTGTACATTCATACAAAGAAGCAAAATCGATTAGAACAAGAGAGATTGAATACATTTGGTTTGTTAAATACAATCTGGCTCTTGATCAATGCCAACAACATAGGACACAAGGCACAAATCCTATTCTATTGTCGGAGTTAGATAATGACAATGAATGGATTGTGGAGCAAGAAGATCCGACACTCCCAAAGATACCTCGTGGTTGGACATAGTAGATTGTTCCATTGAGGATGATGCGGAGCCAAGTTGAAAACGATGTTGATTACTATAGTTACTTACTACTTTTAAACTTTAATGTGGATAAGACCAAGAAATTTAACGAAGTTGACAAAGGGAAATAACAAAGTCATTGAATATGAATAGGAAGAAGGTTGTTATTTGGAAGATGAAATTGATGCCATTTATAATGTATGCATTACAATTATTGATGCAATTATCGATGAGGATGAAACTAGTTCATGAAGGGATCAAAGTTGGAACTAGAAACCAACGAAGACTCTGAAATAGTAGTTTATATTTCGCATTTAGCATTTAGCATTTAGCATTTAGCATTTAGCATTTAGCATTTTGGGAGTCATTTTTATACGTGTTCGCACATTCTTGGGTATATTTTGTGGATAGAATAGGATGTTGGAATGAATATAACGTGTTGAAATCTTATAATTTTGGCAAATGAAGTCCACTTTGCTCTACTATATTACGTTTGTTTTCCCTAAAATTTTCAAAAAGACTTGATAAAAGTAATATTCTGCACAATTACCAATCCATTGAAATTGATCAGTTCTTTAGTAATTCTCCATTACACAAGCAAAGTTGAACTTGAATTATATTCATTCATAAATTTTACAATTTCTCTTCTTATGATTCAATGGTAATAGGACCTTCTGATTGGAGTAGTAGAACTGACTGGTTGGAATCACACTTGCAACACATCGGTTTTGAAAGAATGCGATCAGACTTCGGGGACCTTTCAACCAATTAACTTGTTTCGATGTATTTTGATACTCACACCATCTATTGCCCACTTTTGTACTTGATCAAGCTGAATAACTTTTAGGTAATTCTCAAACCTGTAAAAAGAATGTAAGTTAAAAGCATAGTTAAATTCTGAAATGAAGGCAAGAATATGTATATAATATATAACATATAACATATTTGTAGTATTATTCATAAATCTTACAATTTATGACTAAATCTCAATCTTACACGTTATGATTTACAATACGATTCACTAACATTGCCTAGGTCTATGATTCTAAGAGTAGGCTGGTCAGAAAAGACATTTAGGAGTTCTTCGAAGTTCCCATTACATTTTTGGGCCCCCTTGTCTACTGAGACCAATGAGATGGCTGGGGACAAGGACTTTAATGATTACTTCTCCCCTTTATCCAGCAATGCTCCATCTTGCATTGTCTTACCTAAGACAATTGCAGATAGCTTTGAACTCAAACCATCCATCATCCATCTTTTGCCTTCCTTCTATGGTTTTGAAAAAGAAGATCCATATCTAAATGTCAAAGAGTTTCTTGATATTTGTGCTACCCTTAAGTAGCAAAACTTTTCAGATGATTAAGTCCATCTTAGATTGTTTCCCTTTTCACTTAAAGATGAAAAGTCGTGGTTAAATTCTTTAGAGAAAGAAACCATCAAAACTTGGAATGCATTGTCAAGAAAGTTTTTGTCGAAATATTTTCCCATTCCGAAGAGATATGTCTAATTTTCAACAAAAAGATAGCTAACATTTTTATGAATGTTGGGAAAGGTTCAATGAACTCATTGTTAAATGTTTCCATCAGGGATTAGAGAAGCAGTGTTTGGTTCAATACTTCCAAGACACATTAACCCCTCAAAACTATCGTATGATTGATGCCACTACTGGAGGATCAGTTATGAAGACGAGTGTTAATGAAATTTAACATTACTTTGAAACTCTTTTCGAAAATTCCCAGCAATGGGATTATTCGAGAACGGATTTTGATAGGCGTAAGGGTGGTATATATGAAGTTAGAGACATATCCGTTCACTCCCCTTCTACCTCAAAGCTAAAAGTAGTTGTTATGACTATCGCTAAAAAAATTGATGCAATTTTGAATTTGACTCAACCCCCACCTCCCACGAATGTTTCATCTGAGGTTTGTGCTGCATGTTCGAGTTTGAGTCATTCTATAGCTAATTGTCATTTGCAAAATGATTATCCTGCATATTTTGCTGAGCAAGTCAATTCTTTTAATGTTATTCGTCGACCTGGTAATAATCCAAAGTCCAACTATTACGACCTAAGTCTCACCAAACATACAAATCTCTCCTAGGCCCATGGCCCACACCAAGGGGAACATGTTCCCTTGGCTTCTCTAGCCCCTAATCCTGTTAGGCCTTAATTTGACCAAGTTCATCCATCCAACACATCCAGTTTAAAGGAAACAATTAATTATTTTATACATCGTACAAAAATAATGCCTTAACAGTATTCTCAGGTTATATCAGAGTAAAGCCACGACTCAACACCAATTTTAAGCCATCAATAGACATGAGATAGCTGCGAGTCAGATTGTTAAGTCATTCCCTGAGAGGGAGCTAGGAAGATTTCCTAGTCAACTTGTTCAAACTCCAAAGGGTCTATTCATAATTGGTAGCACATCCGAACCCTGGAATGAAAATATCAAATCTATTACTACCTATAGGAGTGGAAAACAAGTTGACAACTGGGTACAAATGCCCGATTCGAGTGTTGTTGTATCTTCATCTATTTCAAAGCAGATTGCATCTCCATATGACAAGGAGGCTGATAAAGCCTCACCTTCTACAGATGTTCCTCTTGACTTTGACATCTTATTTTCCTTAGGCGTCGTTTTCATCATGGTTAGCTCCAACGAACAAAGGAACAAATGCCAACTATATAATTGAATTTTTTGAACAAGTTCACATTAATATCTCTTTGGTTGATGCTATTAAGCAAGTTCCTACCTATGTCAAGTTTTATAAGGATTTTTGCACACGGAAATGAAAACTACATGTGCAAAAAAAAGTGTTCTTTGCTAGCAAGTTAGCTCAATTATTCGAACAGAACCCCGCCTAATTATAGGGAACCTGGGTGCCGACCATTTCTTGTGTTATAGGTGATCATATGGTTGAAAAAGGCATTGTTGGATTTAGGGGCGAGTGCTAATTTATTGCCATATTTCTTTGATGAGAAATTAGGTCTCAATGGGTTAAAATCGACTGAAGTGACACTACAATTAGCAGATAAGTCTGTCAGAGTTTCCCGTGGTGTTATAGAGGATGTGATCATTAAGATGGAAAATTTTTATTTTCCAGTGGACTTTATAGTTCTTGATACACAACTGGTACATAATCCCTCCAATCACATTCCAGTTATTTTGAGTTACCTATTTTTTGCCACATCTAATGTTATTATTATCTATATGAATGGAATCATGAATTTGTCCTTTGGTAACATGACCATCGAACTCAATGTTTTTAATGTAAGTCAACAACCTCCTGAGTCAGATGATGTTTTTGAGGTTAATATGATTGAAACTACTTTGCCTCCTGACCCATTCCCTTCCTTACATTTTTACATTGACTCGTTCAATGAATGCCTTCCAGTGACTCATTCATGAAGTCTGATTTTCAGTATTGTTTTGAGTTTTGCCTCGACTATTTTCACGATATAAATGACCCTTAAATTCAAGAATAGTTAGGGCGTTATCAAAAGATATATCTAATGAGAAGCCATGTCATGGGTAGTGTTAACTCTAGGTTCAAGGATGTTAATGAGTTGTCTAGCCCATCATCTTTATGTAATTCATTTTGTTGTTATGAGCTTGTACTACCCGATATATCTGTAGACACGCCTCTTTGCATCCCTTTCACATTGTCTAACGCTACTTATGTGTATCCCTTGTTTTTAAGTGATGATCTCAGTTTCCACATTCCCATTGTGAAAAAGATTCAATCTTCTGATTTCACACCTGACTTAGGATGTCCATTTTTAGGAGTGGCCAATAATCATTTGTTGGATAACACTATTTGTAACTCCTTTATCTCTAGGTCCTACGAATTTCTTAGGAATACGAGTTTATTTGCATTTGCTCTATGATTTTGCATGGTACCCACGTAGCTTTTGGAGTGTGTTAGTGTATGTTGTGCTGCATGTAGTTGCTACTTTTTGTTGGACTGATCCTCAACTTTTCTAGTTGTTGCTATACGATTTTTGACACTTTTAATCTAGTTTACATCATGGATTAAATAAGGTGTTTGCTATGTCCTTCCAATTCATATTATGGTACATCATTCATGAGAGAGAATATATATCAGATTGACGACATTAAACCAAGCGCTCCTGAGAGGCAGGGGAGCTTTAGTTGTGCCATTATGGTTAGTCTAAATTGATTTTCGGGTTTTTTATAGTTGCATTCCACTCATACTCGTTAGCTCTATAACGATTTTGACTTACAACTGGTGCTTGCATTCTTTTCATTTGTGTATTTTTTCGTGTCATTTGTGTTTGAGCATTCATTGGTGGATGCTCTCTTCAAAATTGGTAAAAAAAACTGCACCATGGTAATATCAGTCTAACTCTCATCTTTTCTTTTTTCCTTCATTTGTCAATTTTATTTTTTTTGCAGTTTTCAAAGTTGGAGCTTAAATGTACTTCAATTCATTATTAAATCGATTAATTACTTTATTCTACTCTATCTCCATTGAATACTTAGATGATTATAAATATCGTAATTATGGAAAATCTTTGATTTGAAAATCATTCGAAATCTGAAGTTCATTTCCAATGAAGAGGATATGCTTGTGTTTGATGTTTTTAAATTTGAGGATATATATGTTATCACTTGTCAAATTAATATATTAATAGGAAAATATAAGGTTTGATATTATCTTTACGATAGATATATTTCATGAGATTTTTTCAACTCGACTATCCTTGTACTATAAGCATAATTGAAAGTTGATAAGTGAGATATTTAACTAGAAAGCCTTAGAATAATAGTGAAAACTTAACCCTTATGAGTTTTGAGCTATTCTATTTTTCTTTAGGGTTATTCAATAAACTGTGATTTTTCTTGAGTCCACAGTATGTTGTTGATTTTTATTTTTATTTTGGTCAAACCTCGAGGAGGGAGGAGCAACTATGAGATGTCAGACCTTTATTTCACTTCAAAACAGAATTACAATCTACTCGGGTGTGCATTACGACTTTACCCGATTCATTGCGCATGACAAAATCAATAAAACTAGTAACTACCATTTGCAATATATGCCTAACATCTCGACCAACACTAAATCCTATAACATAGAAACTAAATATATTCAGTATATTGCATCGAAGCCTTTGCACAACAAAGTCCTAGCCTGCAAAGTTTCTTGTCCCCTGCTCATTCAAACCAAAGTCCCAACAAGCTATCCACTGACCAACCGCATGCGATCTCCTTGTCCCAAGCCTTACACTAGCCATGCCATCAAGCAAGTATTGTATTGCCTTCCTCCCTGAATTGACCGAACAACACTTGAAACAACAACACGGAGTGTCCACCGCCAAAAAATAGAGTGCCAATCCTCTGTTTTTCACTTTGTTAAAAGCCCAAAAACAGAGTGCTAAACCTCTGTTTTGCACTCTGTTATATGCTAAAAAATAGAGTGCCAACTCACTGTTTGTCACTTTGATATCTGCCCTACAAAGTAAACTATTTCTCCTTTCTCTTGACCAATGATCATCTTGCCATCTCCTGCAGAAATCCTCGTGCAGAAATCCTCGCAATCACCATATCGCAACCAAAAAGGAAACAAAATATTTTCTTTTCTAACCCGCAAGTCTCTTTTCATGAATAACAAATATACGCGGAACGATCTAATCTTATAAAACCCATAATTTTCCTAGGAAGATCAGAAATATCAAGTTTTTTCGATGTTTCTTCCCTTTGTGGCATCCCTGCCAGTCCATCAGCTACCACATTTGTTTATCTATATATGTGGGAAACTATAACTTGTTTCCCAGCCTTACGCCTCCTTATCTCTTCCAAAAATTTCTCAAAGTACCATGGTATTTTTTTAATCCTCATAAGCAACCACATTTGTTTATCTATATATGTGGTAAGAATTATCCTCGAACCACCGTCGAATCCATTTGGATGATAATTCGATTCAAGCCCAACCTGTTGCACATTCGTAGACCTTCCAGAAATGCAAGCGTCTTCGCTTTATTATTTGAGCCATCGCCAAAAAAAATTGTTTCGCAACCACACATATTCCATTGTGATCCCTGATAATCACTCCGCCAGCAGCCTGACTATTTCTAGCCGAACAATCTACATTGACCACCACAAATTCAGATGGTGGAAACAACCGGTACAGAACTCTAATTATCTTTGCCAACCCCTATCTCAGTGGCAGACCCAATGCCAAAAGCATCCTATTATCGACACTCAATTTTCTTGGAATAAAAACTGCATTCGCCAATTTAAGCCATCTACTAACATTCATTATCACCGCCCAAGCATTTGGAGCTTCATCTTCATATACCCATTTGCATTTATGTTTCCAAATCTCCCATAAGATGCAAAACCAGTGTCATAAGATGCAAAACCCCCAACTGAGAGTTGTCATTTGCCCGCCGAAACCAAACCGAAAGAATAGTCGAAATTTCAGCTGGCCACCTAACATGAATATCAAAAATACATTCGAAATGTTTCCAAACTTTACTCGCCACACTCCCCCCAATAAACAAGTGATTTAAGGATTCAAATTGTGGCTCTGGGCAGCACCTATACCTGGATGCAAAACTAAAACCACAACAGTAAATCTCCCCATCGACCGAAACCTCCCTTCAAAGTGACTTCCATATAAAATCTGCCACTCTAGATGACATAATTGGCTGCCATAAAGGTTATATTGGGTTGTTTCTTCCCCTTTCACCCGCATAATCTCATATGTTGATTTGGTAGAAAACAAACCGTCCGAATCCGGTTGCCAGATGCTCTTGTCATTCTCATTAATGTCTTCCTTCAGAATCTCTTCAGATAGGACAGCAGCAAAGTGTCTATAATCCGAACTAATAGTCATAAAATCTTCATTCCTCACCTCCTCAAAAGATGGCCAAATGTCTTGCTCTTCTAACTCCCATGGTCTAGCAAAAACCATAGATCTATTCCAATTTTCATCGAAAAAACATGTATTTCCTCTCTCGATACGCCACAAAGAATTTGCCAACAACACATTTTTCAATTTAAAAAAATCTTTCATAAAAAAAAAGACGCACCACATTTTTCTACCTACCTGCAAAACGGAATACTACTTTTCCAATATTTCTTCCTCATGAATACAGCTTATAGCGAATTGGAATTTCACATATTCTACAAAGCCTTAAGGTGAAAGGCTTTAGTCACCACCGAAAGGTCCCAAACTCCTAACCTTCATTCCTTGAATGGATGAGTAATTTTGTCCCACCCCAACCATTTCTTTCTCAGCTTGCCTTTACAATCACCCCTAAAGAAATCCGCCAGAATTTTCCTAATCTTGTCCAAAAAAATTTGGAGGACATGCATTACACTTAAAACATACACCGTAATAGAGCAAAGCACATTCCTAATCAAGACCAATCGGCCACCAGGCGAAATCAGCTTTGCCTTCCACCCATCCACCCATCGCCGCAATTTTTCAAGAACTTCCTCAAAGTAAATAATTTTACACTGCCCTTGATAAGTGGGTTCCCTCAAATATTTCATAATAGTTCCCCTCTACTAAAACCCGGAATGAGATTTAACTGCCACAATCCTTTCTATGTCTGCCTTCTCTTCTAACATGAAAGAACTTTTATCCTCATTAATTTTCTAACCTGACGTAGCACAATATTTCTTCAAAAAGTTTATGCAACCAATCAAAGAGGACTTCCTACCATTCAGAAAATCAGCGTGTCATCCGCATAGATGAGATGATTAACAGGAGCGCAAACTCTACGAGTAAAATAATACCCGATCTTCCCTTTCTGAAAGTCCTATTTAAGATCTCTATTAAAAACTTCAGACATAAGAATAAATAGTAAAGGCGAAAGCGGATCTCCTTGCCTCAAACCTTTAGTCGACTTTAAATGCCCAGTATACATTCCTTGTATAAGCACCGAGAAGCCACAATTGGTTATACAATTAGAGATAATCTGACAAACTCTATTGTTGAAACAAAACTTTTTCAAAACTGGCAATAGAAAACCCCATTCTAATCTGTCATATGTTTTCTCCATATCAATCTTAAGAATCACATTCCCCCAAAGGAATTTCTTCCAATATCTCTAATCAACTCTTGGGCCAAGCCAATATTTTCAACTATAGATCTTCTTCTGACGAAAGCGCCCTGCTTTTGTGAAATCAAGTTTTGCAGTAATAAAGCTAGTCTATTGCACATTAAATTACTAAGATTTTTGTAAATGACAATGCAAAGACTAATTGGCCTAAAATCCGAGAAAGTACCTGGAGAATCAATCTTAGGAATAAGTTCAATCAGGTTAGCTGAGAAAGCTTGAGGCAAGTCTTCGCCCTCAAAGAATTGAATGGCTGCTTCTCAAATACCCACACCAATAATCTCTCAACAATCCTGAAAAACTAGATGTAAAACCATCCAGTCCCAGGGCGCTATTCCTCAGAATGCTAAAAGTTGCTTGTTTAACCTCCTCAAAAGAAGACCTTTTTGTTAACTCATCACATCCCAAAGAGGAGACAACTCCAGGAATGCAATCCAACATCTCAAAGTCTAACGTTCAGTCATTACTGGATGAGATCAAGTTCTGAAAAATACCATTGGCCTCACTTAGAATGTCACCTGGCTTTGTTATTTTAGTACCAGAAGCAAGCCTGATCTTGTCAACCAATCTGCGCTTTTGCTTGGCCTTAACCGATGCAAAAAAAATCATTTAGTGCAGACATCTCTTTTTCTAAGCTCTTTCTCCCCAAATTTTTGTATCCAACACAACTTCTCCAGTTTCAAAAATATCATGTAATTTGCCTAACACCGGCTTAAATTGCAATGGGCATTTACATTACAAATTGCATCCACATTCCACCCGTTACTCGCTCCATTGTTCCAGCCAGCAAGTGAAATTGTTTCCCACTGTTGCATCTCATCTTCCAGAGATCTAATACGGCTAAAAACATTACCAATTACATCCCTATTCCATTTAATTAGAGCTTTGCGCATTACTTTAAGTTTCAAATCAACCTTATCAATCGGACGCATATTCCCCAGATTTATATTCCACACCCTTTCCACTAAATCAACAAAGGAATCATGAGTAGTCCACATATTTATAAATCTAAATGGAGATGTACCTGATCTTGCCCGTAATGGCATAGACACCAACATGGGAGCATGATCTGAAAAGGTGCGGTGAACATGCTCTACTCTGGTATTTGGCATACTGTTCCACACCATTCTGGGTTCATCAAAACTCTATCAAGTCTAGCCCAAATCCAATCTCTACCTCGCTATTATTACACCAAGTTAGTTGTGGACCCGAGAAACTAGCATCTTGAAGACCACATAGATCAACTCAGTCTGAGAACTTTGCCATACTCGCCAATGAAGACGGGTTACCTCCCACTTTCTCCTGACTGCCTGTAATAGTGTTGAAGCCCCTCCTACCAACCAAGGGCCATTATAATTCCTGGAGAAATGTTCTAAACTCTGCCAAAGTTCCCGTTTTTCTTCTATCGAGCACTTAGCATACACAAAAGAAATCACGAAGATCTATCATTAGAATTATCACGCACCCTACCGCGTACAACCTGATCCATCATTCCGATCACCAAGAAAGAAATGTCATTCGCCCAGAAGATCCAGATCTTACCACGCACCGCCGTATAGACTCAAAACCAGACAATCTTACATTATTTCCAACCTCCACATGCCTACTATCAGCAATCATCGGTTCAACAATCATGAGAATTCTTATATTATGTTCAACAGACAACTTCTTTAGCCTACATCGAGTAGCTCTATTTTTGTCCACCAATTGTAGCTCAGTTGGTCGGACATCCACTCTCCTTGTGAGAGGTCGCGGGTTCGAGACTCACCAGTTAGGATTTTGTGAGTTTTTCGCCCAATTATTAAGAGCACATTTGCTCTGCCGTTGATAAGCCTTCGGGTATTGAATGTAACTGCTTAGATGGACTAGACCGGAGCGAAGCGAAAGCGAGTCTTCATGCAAGGTGGAGGCGATAGACCGGAGCGAAAGCAAGTCTCTATGCGAGATGGAGGTGACGAGGATATTAAGTGGCAACAATATTGTAGCCTACGGGCCTGGTTTGGTTAACCCTATAGGGTCAGTCATGTAGCCTTCGGGCATGGATTAATAAATAAATAAAAAGGGTCAATGACCCAAATTTAAAAAAAAAAATAGTTCTTTTCCCACTCCCCGAGCATTCCAAATAATATACGATCAATCATTACTAACCTTGGAGGATATCGTTGCCTTTCTTGTGACATGTCGCCCCCGGAGGCAAAACAATTCTAGTTTTTTTTTTTTACTTCCCTATTCACCATCAGATTCAAAACCCAATTCCAAATCTCTAATAGGAGAAGTGTGCGGACCTAGTTCTGTTTCTCACCCAACATCCTGATCACCACAAATCCTTTCTGGAGTATTTAAATCCACAATTATCTTTTTATGCTTTTTGTTCTCCAAGTTCTCCTTTTTGACCACCTTCTGATTGCTCATAAAGTCCAAACTAATCCCATCCTCTCCGACATCACCTTCTTTCTTATCCATCATCATATTTGAATTTTCTTGTTCAATTTCAACTACGCAATCCTCTTTTGCCTTCCCATATCTAGATTCAATCCTCACCCGAGTATACTACATTGTACTCCCCGAGCACTCCTCGAAGGGAACATGAATGATCGAATTTAACAAATCAGCCGAGGAACACACCGTGCAAGGAAACGAACTTTGCTTGTTATCCTGCGTTTCTTAATGGTGATTTGGAAGAAGAAATTTACATGGACCAACCTGAAGGTTTTGTTATTCCAAGGCAAGAACATAAAGTTTGCAAACTTAATAAATCACTTTACGGTTTGAAACAAGCTCCAAAACAATGGCATGAAAAATTTGATAATCTTGTTATCGCACATGACTTTAAAGTGAACGAAAGTGACAAATGCATTTATTATAAAACTGAAAATGGCATTTGCACTATTATATGTCTATATGTGGATGACTTGCTTATCTTTGGTTCTAATATCCATGCCGTGAATAAAGTGAAAGCTTTATTGTGTGCGAACTTTGATATGAAAGACCCTGGAGAAGCAAGTGTAATCCTTGGTATCAAGATTACTAGGTCTGAAAAGGGAATTTCTTTGGATCAATCACACTATATAGAGAAGATCCTAAATAAATATAATTACTCTGACTGTAAACCTACATGTACTCCTTATGATCCTAGTGTAAAGTTGTTCAAGAACACCGGTAACGGTGTTAGACAATCTGAGTATGCGAGCATCATTGGTAGGCTTAGATATGCTACCGATTGCACTAGACCCGACATAGCTTATGCCGTGGGATTACTATGCAGATTTACCAGTAGACCTAATATACAGCATTGGCATGCAATTGAAAGGGTCATGAGGTACCTGAAGAGGACTAAGAACCTCAGATTACATTATCAGAAGTTTCCCGCTGTCCTTGAAGGATATAGCGATGCTGATTGGAACACCCTCTCAGATGACTCCAAAGCCACCAGTGGCTATATTTTCAGTATAGCTGGTGGAGGTGTTTCTTGGAAATCAAAGAAACAAACCATTCTGGCACAGTCCACGATGGAGTCAGAGATGATAGCACTAGCCACGGCTAGTGAAGAAGCAGGTTGGTTAAGAAACCTGATAGCAGAGATCCCTTTATGGGAAAGACCGATTCCAGCTGGCTTGATCCATTGTGATAGTACCGCGGCTATTGCAAAAATTCAGAATCGTTATTATAACGGCAAGAGACGACAAATACGTCGTAAGCACAGTACAGTTAGAGAGTTTCTATCTACTGGTGCTGTGAGAGTGGATCATGTACGAACTGATGCGAACTTAGCTGATCCTTTGACGAAAGGATTAGCTAGAGAGAAGGTTTTCAAAACCTCGAAAGGAATGGGACTAATGCACTTAGATTTATGAGTTATTCGTGACGGTAACCCAACCTATAGATTGGAGATCGCAAGAAATAGGTTCAATGGATAATAACAAGTCGTGAATGATATGAAGTGAATCATGCTGACAAAATAACAATCTCATTCCTAGATTAAAGCATGAGTTCCTGAAGCGATAGTAGGATGAGTTAAAAACTCCTAATGAGATCTATACTCTATATGGAGTGGAGTATCTAGCTACATGAGTACTCTTCATAGACTCACCTAAGTGATTGTGGAAGTTTGGCCGCTTCCTATGGAATTTGTGGGCAAATTTCCTAGAGCCTTCACTATACTGGGATATACGTGCATGGCCGTAAGGCACAGGCTTTTTAGACTTCACCCTGGTAAGGTTGTAAGTGTAATGTCTGTTAGAGATAGAGTTCAAAACTACGAGTTACTCTAGTATAATCTAAAGCATGAACACTACGCAAGAGTTCAAGTCGAAAGACACTTTGTTTATGCACAATCTTATATTTTTTAGATTGCTCGATGAAATTTTTTTTTTAAAAAAAAAAAACCCAAGTGGGGGATTGTTGAAAATATGGCTTTTTAAAAATAAAATAAAATGGGTATGAACCTGGTTTTGATCTCTGGATCTCTCTCTATTTTTAGTCCCACATCTTCTATACAACTCATTGTGAATGAGTTTATAAGGAGAGTTTTTGGGACTTGGGTTTGGACCCCTTGGGGTACCACACTTTTGTGAGGAGGGGAGAGATAAATTCTCGCGCGCGCCGCCGCCGTCGGGTCGGGTCGGGTCGGGTCGTTTAGAGAGAAACCCATTCTTTTTACTGAAAATTTATTTAAATGAAATTATTTCTTGAATTGCTGAGAAGGGAGACTGAGTCAGATGCATCTAGACGGGATTTTGGCTGACTCTGTCCTCCACGTTCTCCATGCGTTGCACCAACTGTAGCCGTGATTTTCTCCCCACGTTTTCCACGCATTTGTTGTGTCAATGAATCTAGCCGAGTTTTTGTTTTGTCAATGCACTTAGCTGGGTTTTCGTATTTCAACGGATGTGTCTTCTCCCTATAAATACAAACACAATTCATAGTTAAGTAACACAAGAAGAAAAAGCAAAACATTTTGCAAAACACTTTTAGCTTAGTATTTCAATCAGAGAAGGAACTCTTTCTCTTCGTATTTCAGAGTTTTCTTTTTTGTTTGAATTTTACACATTGTATTGGTGATTCCGAGAAAACAAAAGATTAAGGGTGGATAGTATTCCGTTCATCAACAGTGCAATTGTTTGAACAAGACAGAGAAGATTTTGGGTTGTTTTATCATGGGGACGGTGGGGCTACTAGACTGCTTGCACACTTTTGGGCAGAGCCGCGAAACGTCTTAAAGAGAGCGAACTAGTCCGCGACCCAACCCAAGAACAATTGGTAACCTCGTTCCTGTCTTTTAATTTGAATTATTACAGTTACAACAATTTTAAGACGTGTTATATTTCTGCCATGACCACGATTACTGAACTAGCTGCAAAAGACCTTAACATGCCCTTTCGTTTTAAGGGCCAACATAGACAAAATATGTTATTTTTCTTAACAACACAAAAGGTCGCATATATTTGTAATACTGAAAAACCAAAATTGCCTGCTGAACCTGATGAAACCCACACCAAAGAATTAGATCGTTGGATTGAAGATGATTTTTTGTGTAAATTTTTATCTTGAATGGTCTTTCTGGTGATCTATATGATTATTATTGTTCTGAAAAAACCGCTAAGGATATTTGAGAAGCCCTTAGGAAAAAATATGACACTGAGGAGGCTGGCACAAAGAAATATGTTGTTAGTCGTTATTTGAAATTCCAAATGACTTATGATAAGTCTATGGAAACCCAATCACACGAGCTTCAAAAAATTGCTCATGAAATTATATCTGAGGGAATGATCTTAGATGAGCAATTTCAAGTAGCTGTTGTGATAGATAAATTTCCCCCTAGCTGGAAAGATTTTAAGAATGTCCTTAGCCATAAAACCAAAGAGTTTTCCCTAGAAAGTCTGATTACCCAACTTCGAATTGAGGAGAAGCCCGAAAACAAGATTAGAAAGATGAAGTTCCGATTATTTCAAACACGAAGAAATCTCCCCCTGTGGCTCTGAAACCCAATGGAAAGACTATGAAAAATCAGAGTCATAATAAAAATCGAAACTATCAGAATCGGAACAATCAGAACCGGTATAACCAGAACCGCAACCATCAGAATCAGAATCCTCCGCGAAATCAGAATAGACAAAAACACCCCTCAAGTACTGAATCAGCACAGTCCCTATGCTACACCTGTGGTAGGCCAGGGCATATGGCTAGGAACTGCCGGAACGAATCTCGTCCTGCACCACAGGCGAATCTAACCGAAGACCAACTTATTGCCATGATCTCTGAGATCAACTTTGTTGGTGGGTCCGAGGGATGGTGGGTTGACACTAGTGCTTCTCGACATGTCTGCTATGATTGATAAATGTTCAAGTCCTATTCTAAAACTGAGGACAAGAAAGTGTTGTTGGGTGATTCTCACTCCACTATCGTTGCTGGAACTGGAGTAGTACACTACACCAAAAGGCCCGTTTAGCTACACTGTGATGGCCACGGCTCTAAACCGTTGGTTTATTTGCCACGACCAAAAACCGTGGATAGCGTGGCCAACGGCCTAAAACCGTGGCTATAAAAATAACTGGCCACGGCTTTAAACCGTGGGTGCATTAGCCACGGCCAAAAACTGTGGCTATAATTAGCAACGGCCAAAAACCGTGGCTATAATTAGCAACGGCCAAAAACCGTTGCTAAAAAAAACAGTTTTGCACGTGCCGCGCTCTCGCGAGTGATTTGGAGAGTGGAGTTTCGCGCTCTGGCGAAAACGGGTTTCGCGCTTTGGTGAAAAAAATTGGGGAAAAAGAATTTGGCGCTGATTTAGGTCATTGCGAAAGAGGTTTGAATCTGTCAGTTTTCGACCTCTCTCTCTCTTTTAGGGTTTGCGAAAAAGAGAGAGAGATTTGCGCGGTTTAGAGTTTGCGACCTCTTCGACCTCTGGTTTGAATCTGTCAGTTTGCGCGGTCATTGCGAAAAAGAATTTCGACCTAAATCAGAGTCAGAGAGAGGTTTGGCGCAGAGGAGAGATCGAGGAGCTAGAGAGAGCTTCAGAGAGAGTTAATGGAAGATAGCAAGTGATTTCAATCCAGTACTGTAGAGGAGAAGAGAAGATTAGCCACAATGGTTCTCAAGTGAGTTCATTTTCAATTCTTGATATGGGTTTTTCCTTCTATCTCTCACTGTTCTCTTTTTGTTGTGTTAGTTTTTTGTTTTATAGTTGGTTTTAACATTTATCATCTAGTTTCTGATCTGATTTGATATGTAGAGTTGAATGAAATCGTTTTATACTGAAGTGGGGTTTGAAAAATCATAATTGTTCGTAATGGGTATTCGTTATTTTTCATGGGTTTTGGCTTGTTAGATCAGATTGGATCTTAGGGTTCATTTTGATTGGGTATATGACTTGTTTTCTGAGATTTATGTGTTTTGTTTCGAGAATGGATATCTTAGTTTTCTGAGATCGTTGTCCCATGGAAACTAGTAGGCTCAACCATAGGACTTGTTTGTGGTAAGTGCATTCAATTGATGTTTCTAATATTTTCTATATAAATCTTGATTTAGATATGAAATGTGATTGAAAAATGAGAATTTTTTTCTCCATTCATTCATTCTGTGTAAATCTTCAAATTTAACCATGAAATGGGGTGTTTGTAATAATGTGTTGTTCCTTAATCTTTACAAGTTTTTTGTTCTACTTAAATTATGGAATGAAATTGAAAGATGGGATTTTTAAATTTATTTTTGTTCTTGTTCTTGAAATTTTTTTTTTGTGTGAAATTTAGGATAATCCAGTAGGGTCAGGGTTCAGTTATGTGGAGGATAAGAATGCATATGTGAAAACTGACGAAGAGGCAACAACTGATTTAACTACCTTGTTGCAAGAGATCTTCAATAGGAATGAGAGCCTACAAAAGAGTCCTCTTTACATTATTGCAGAGTCTTATGGTGGAAAATATGTTGTTACTCTTGCATTATCGATTCTAAAAGCGATCGAAGCTTGCAAATTGAAGCTCAAACTTGGAGGTAATCTCTTGTGCTAAGTTCAATAGAATCAGTTTTAATGTAGAAAACCCCTTAAGTGTGTTTATAATCTTATCGATCAATATGTCAAGTATAGTGTAAATTAGATTTTGATTGCAAGTAGGATTGATATCTGAGACACTGGAGAATACCCATTTTTGTTTATTGAATCTCGATTGAATTGTCTATGGTTCAAGTAGTTTGAATTGCAGTTTGGGAGTCAAATGGAATTGGATTGATGAGATATTTAATTTCACATTTTCAATCAAGAGTTGCTTTGGGAGATAGTTGGATTTCTCCAGAAGATTTTGTGGTGAGTAGTAATTTTTCAATCAAGAATTCTTATTTCGTGCATCGTCTTTGGCGTTACATTTACTATTAGTTGCTTCTAAGTTTCATCTTGCTTCAGATTATGGATACTAAGACTTGTTTTCAAACTACAGTTCTCATGGGGGCCACTTCTCATGGATGTATCACGGCTCGATGAAAATGGCCTTGGAAAATCTAATAGGTCAAAAGTTTCAATCAAATTTTCTGCAAATTTAATCAAAATATTTGTTTGATTGACAAACTTTGAGTTATCTAACATACCCCATTTTATAAAACTTTGATTGACAAATATCTGTCTGCACACGAATTCTCAAAACGATAGTGTCCTTGTAACATATGGTTCAGTCATGAAGATGTTCATCCCTCATTTTCATTCAAGTTGTAGAGATTACATTGAAGATTTCTGTTTGTTACTTGGTACAGGTTGATGAGCTATTATCCAAAGGAGTGAATGTTACCGTCTACAATGGACAGGTAAGGAGTAAAAACTTTCGATAAGTCAGTATTCTATAATTGACTAATTGTTGATTTCATACTTCAACCTTGCCATAGTTTTCAAATCAGCATGCATCTCCAAATACAACCTCTAAACTTGGAGATATTTCAACTGCATCTTAGCATTCTTGCACGGTTGATTTAATGGCTATCTTTTTGTTTTTGTGATCATTCCTTTACAAATTAGTTATTTCATGTGTTATCTGACTCTGACACATAACTTATGATGAAAGGTTGCAGCTGCTGAATATGATAGACAAGGGGTTGTTGATCATGCAAACAACCTCGCATCAAAAAATTGAAGTAACTTGACCAATTCAATGAAAGCTCTAGGAGTGGACATACTGACTGGCGTAGGCACTATTGTGGTTAGTTTTGCTTGTTGTAACTTGGTTTGATCTAAGATAACACTGCATAAACCTTCTGTTTGTATATACACATTAGTAGCCAGGAAAAAGTGTAGTTTCATTGTTAACTTGGTCCTTCATTAGTTTTACTGTTTCGTGCATGGATTTGTTTTTCACGGTCCACAAAAGGTGAAACATGGAAAAGTTGGCTTGCCTGATAATGATATAACTGCAAAGAACATAATTATCGCTACTGGTTCTGTTCCATTTTTCCCTAAGGGAATCGAAGTAGATGGTGAGTGCTGGTCCTTGTCCTGAATATTGACATTAAATTCTTTGTAGATCAAGATACATGACTAGTTCAAGTAAATATGTATCCACATATTTCTAATATCAGTATTTATTTGCCAGAGATCATGGCTAGTGCTTCTTCCACAATTGCACTAGCCAAATGGTACCACAACTTAGAGAGACAGGTTTTCAGTCGCATGGTGGTCAAGTTGGGATGTGACCTGGTACAGTGTACGAAGATAATTGCATTCTGGTTGTGGATGCAGATGCTGGGTTTTCTTAGCATGGTTGGTATACTGCTAAAAAAGGAGGATGCTGTGTTAGCTTGGCAGCAAAATAAGGTAGGCAGTGCATAGCATTCATGGAACACAATAGGCAGGCACCACAACCTGATATGGAGTTAGCAGTCACAATCAATGCAGTTTATCTATGAAAACAAAGCTATTGCCTTACGTGCCATAAAAGATATGGAGAATGGCAACTTGAGTAAAGCATTTCAAGACAATGTCAACGTTGCAACTAATCCAAGGACAAGCCTGGTGAATGAACCAGCACTGCAACAACATGTTGTGCCCCAAGCTTCAACAAATGTCAGTCCTACTGCACAGCCTTGGAGGCCACAGCCAGCTTCAGCATCTCTTTCTCTATTCTCACCCATTTCTATTTGTTGTACTGTTTATGTATTTATATATTCATATTACTAAATATTAGACTTGATTTTGATTAACTTATAAGCTTAACTATTCCAGGAAATCCCTTTTCTAACATTGTAATCTTTTAAACTTACAATTGACTTGCAGAAAATGGAAGACTGGAAGGCTTCTCATGTGACTAATGCAACTGCCATGGATCCTGACTATTCTTTACCTCAAAATGTTGCTCTAATCACTCTTGAGGTAACCTTATCTTTACACGTTATAATGTTATGGTTCTTTCAACATGCACAGAGACGTTTTTTAATTACCCTTGTTCAGGTTGAGGTTTTTTTAGCTGGAAGGGGAGGTGTCGTACTCACACTTTAGCTAGCAGAAATTTCTTATTCTGCAAAATATATCTAATTGAAACAATTTCGGGAAGTCAGTAATTAGAAAATAGTTAATGGTCAGGTTAAGACCTACCAAAGCAATTACAAACTTTAGGAGCTGATTTCATTGCACCTAAATGGGAATAGTTTTTATAAATTACAAGTAAATACACTGATTTTTTGTTAATCTCATTCCTCATTCGTCTATTTTCAACTGTAAAATGATAGGCATCTATTGTTATACGTGCAGTAAAGAATGTTGTTGGCACAAGAAGGACAACAGTTTGCACTATCCATCAACCAAGTATCGACAAATTTGAGGCATTTGATGAGGTAATTGAAACACTAACCAGTGAATTATATTCATGGCTACACTTTTCAAATGTTATGATACATATCAAGTTTTATTACATCTTCAGATGGATGGCATGTGATCCATTAGCTTGGGGTTGAAAACCCAAGGGTATATTTTATTTATTGTTTTTTGAACTTCAAGGCCATGATGTTGTTCATTTAGGCAAAATACTTATCTGTTAAGCAGGATAAGTGTTAAAAAGGAAATGTTTACATATTTAATATTTTTGAAAATTTGATGAATTTATATGATAGACTACAATAAATAAGCTTTGCATCTCTCAAGAGTTTTCGAGGAGCAGGTATGTTTTAGTGACCTTCATTTCTGATTAGTTTGCTTTAGAATACATGGCTTTAGATAAATTCAAATGAAGGACATGGTTTCTTCATCCGAGCAAAGACAATGAAGACAGTGCAGTGCTACACTGATATTCCTTTTTTTCGCTGTATATGACCAAGTATATCTAATGGGTTTTGGTTATGGCTTCTTTTCATGAGTTTAGAGTATGGTACGCCGGCATGATACTTCATAATTGTATTCGTTTGTTACTTTCATTTGTAATACTGGTTTGTTACTTTTCATTTGTAATATTGGTTTGTTACTTTTCATTTGTAATATTTTAGAGGAATGCATCACTAATTAAAAGAACTAATAAAACTAGGATAGACAAATTATAAGAGCCTATCGTAAGTTTGATTTTCTTCCTTTAGTTGGATGCTTGCAGAGTCTCAACAAGAAAGCCGGATTATCAGTAAACATATGACGATGCTTCATCGTGATCCTATGTGTCGTGCACTAAGAGTGGCTGCAATCAAGGTTGGCAATTTGAAAAACATAATTCATTGCAACTCAAAGTTCCGTTTTATTTCAAAGTCTCACTTGAAGCATGCATGTTTTGTCTGACAGTTGCACCATGAGAATTGAACTAAATCAAGTACAACGTTAACATTTTAATCATAATTCCAGACAAAGGTTTTCTCTATGAAAAAAATTAACAGTTGATATTTTGTAATATTCTCCTGCTGAGATTTTGTTGCTTTGTGTTTTCTATACTGTTTATATTAATGCAATTTCGTGTTTTAGTGAAAGATGATATATTTAAAGAAAATTTTCTGAAACAAACAGTGGAAGATGATATATCACTGATTCGATCTTTTTGCACATTGAACTACTGCTCTAAATCATGTGGGAATAGTTTAAGCAACCCCCCCCCCCCCCCCCCCCATATATGAAATGATGAAACCATCTCTGCATTCCTTAACCCTAGCAGGCTAGCATCAACACTAAATAGATTCAGGAGTATCTTTTGTCAATTTGAATGCTGATATCTATGGGGTAATATGAGCGAACTGAGATGGATTGTTTTACTACCATTTTCCTTTGCAGAAAGCTAAACAGTTTCCTGCAGCTCAGAAGCAGGCATCTGAATCTATGAAAGCTTGCTTCAGCAATTTTGAAAACCGCAGCAAGAAAAGTATTTCAATGCAAGGTGAGGGCACATTTCTTCATATAATTGCTTGCACGGGAAGTAATTTTTGTAGTTGACTTGTGTGCTGAGTGTGTCCATTATGTCCCATTAGTGTCATTCTTATGTCAGGCCCTATATCTGCAAGTACCTGACATAAGAAGGCTTGCATCAGCAATATACCTGCAAGTAAGCACAATCAGCCAGGCCCTCATCTTTGTGACACGATCACGTAGTTGGTCTTTTCGTGAGCGTCCTGGTCTTTTGCTTGTTGTGGCTTTCTTGGTTGCACAGTTGGTGAGTAATTTGTATCAGGCAAATCTTGCTTCCTTTCTAATTTTTTCTTTTCTTGGGCTTATCGACTTTTTCATGTGCAAATTGCTACTCTTATTGCGGTCTATGCTGATTGGGATCAGAAGGTATGGTTATATTTCCTTCTTTTCCTTTGGGTCATTATTTTTCCTAGATATTTTTTGTTTTGACATACATTATTTTGATTTTTATCGGTGTTACGTTTGAATGACATTGATTTTTACCAATCCAAAAGCACCTTGTATGGCCATCTCTCCAGCATTGATTTTTTCTGATGCAGTCAGTTCTCACTGGAGAGTCCCTTCCTGTCACAAAGAGGACAGGAGATGAAGTCTTTTTCTAGTTCAACCTGCAAGCAAGAAGAAATCGAGGCCAAACTGCCAATTTCCTAGTGGCAATGTCTTAGGTATACATTCTATTCTTTGTGTGTATGTTTGCATGATTTATTGCAAGGATCTAAATCTTTTTCATGAAACAGGTCCTTTTTTGCATGAGTTCTGTACTTTTTTTGAACCACTCATGCAACTATCCAGTTTGCCCATTCACTTGAACTTGTTAAAGTCATTTTAATATTTTCAGCGTATATTTTAATCTGTTTTTGTTTATGGTCTGTAGGGGCTGTTCTTAGCAGCAGGTGGTGCATGTGGCAATCTTAGCTCAGGTGGGTGCCTTTAGTGTTTTTGTTGTTGTGTTGTGGAGACCCACATTAACAATGCCATTAATATTGTTGTTATTGAATAATCAAGAAACCATTTAATGGATCAGCCAGCCTAGGATGACTTCATGAAACCTGCAATAATATAATCAAGTTGAGACTGAGTTGCCACTGTGTCGACTCAGACAGTCTACTAACTTGGAATTTTGTTTTGGCTATAGTTGCCATTTAATGTGTTTGTCTCAGAGTTGTAGGATGGTGATGTTTTTGTTATTTTGTACTTGTAATGTTGTAGTTTTCAACTATACGTGACATTTCAGTATACATAATTTTTGGTTAATACAATGCCGCGAGTATGCGTCGAGATTCCTACATGCATTTCAGTATACATAATGTTTGTGCTGCAATGCAGTATAATGCATGTATTACTCCATCATATTATATATAGAATAATTGGCTTTAAAGCAACATTTTTATATACAACAACTGTAAAACATCATAAAATAATATAAGTAATTTAACTAAACACAGTTTCATATTATCACCCTCATCTCTTTTGTGCATGAATATACAGATGGTGCAATATTTGATATGGAGTATGCAATGTGGTTAGAAGATGAGCAAAGGCACATGTCAGAGCTCCGGACAGCATTACAAGCACACCTATCTGATGGTGATCTCAGATTGATACTGGATGGACATTTAGCCCATTACGATGAGATATTCCGTCTTAAGGGCATTGCAGCAAAGTCCGACATCTTCCATATCATCACCGGTATGTGGATAACTCCAGCCGAGCGTTGTTTCCTGTGGATGGGTGGCTTCCGTCCCTCTGAACTCCTCAAGGTCTGTTACATACACTTAACACACTCCCATTTCTAAAACTGTAAAATGTTCATTATTCATTACAAGTTGCTTAGTAATGAATCTAGTTGCAGTATTCTGATAGGATTTTACCTCCTATAAAGTATACTTATTCCCGGAGAAAGACAACAACATAAAGAACACTAGTGATACTGCTGAATGATGTTGCTGAATGACATGCTGATTGCTAAACTAGTGATGCTGATGAATGACAGTAGTACTGCTGTTGTTGCTGAATGGAATGTAGGCTGCTAACACAAGTGTTGTTACTAAAGGGAGCAGGTTGCTATATGTTGCAGAGTGCTATGTTGTTACATGTAATGTTGTTTAGGAAGGATTTCTGTTAGATTAGTTGTCAATAAATGTAGTACTATAAATAAGAGAGCATAAGAGAGAAAAAGGGATTCATTTGATTTGTAAGAAAATTGTACACTTGAGCATTTGCTCTACAGGAGATTAGCTATCTCGAATTAGCTTTCTTATTGAATACAATCCATTCCATTTACTATCATCAATCCAGAATTACAATTACAAGTTCTTCAGTCTGTAATTTCTCTTCATTGCCACCAAAAAAAAATAAAAAAATCGTGACCAGTACTTGCCACGGCTTAAAACCGTGGCTAACATTATTGCAACGGCTAAAAACCGTGGCCATGCCTTGCCACGGCTTATAACCGTGGCTAAAAATATTGCAACGGCTTAGAACCGTGGCCATAACTTGCAACGGTTTTAAGCCGTGGCTATTCCTGGCCACGGCTTAAAACCGTGGCTAACATTTTTGCAACGGTTTAGAACCGTGGCTAAATCATCAACCGTCCTCGAGTATAAAACCGTTGCTAATATGTTTTGCCACGGTTTGTAGCCGTGAATGGGGATTTAGTGACGCCTCTACAGCCCACGGCTCTAAGCCGTGACAATGGGTTACCCCCACGGTTCAAAACCGTTGCTGATGGGGTGGTGTAGTGGTAGAATTGAAGTTCTCCTCTGGAAAGACTGTTATCCTGAAGGATGTCCTGCATACTCCAGAGATGAGGAAGAACTTAGTCTATGGTTACCTTTTGAACAAGGCTGGGTTTACTCAAATTATAGGGGCTGATTTGTATACTATAACGAAGAATAATGTATTTGTGGGGAAAGGGTATGCCACTGATGGAATGTTTAAGTTAAATGTTGATGCTAGTAAAATTTCTAGTTCTACTTACATGTTGTGTACTTTTAATATTTGGCATGCTAGACTTTGTCATGTTAATAAGCGTATTATTAAAAGCATGAGTAACTTAGGACTAATTCCAAAATTGTCCTTAAATGATTTTGAAAAGTGCAACTTTTGTAGCCAAGCTAAGATAACCAAAACACCACATAAATCTGTTGTTAGAGAATCAGAACCCTTAGATTTGATACACTCAGATATATGTGAACTTGATGATGTTTTGACTGGAAATGGATAACGTTATTTTATTACGTTTATTGATGATTGTTCTGATTATACTTTCGTCTACTAAATAAAAAATAAGAGTGAAGCTTTTGACATGTTTAAATTATTTTTGACTGAAGTTAAAAATCAATATAATAGAAAGATTAAGAGACTTAGGAGTGATAGAGGCACTGAATATGATAGCAGTACTTTCATAGAGTTTTATAATTCTCAAGGAATTATTCATGAAAAAACTGCACCGTATTCTCCTGAGATGAATGGCAAAGCTGAAAGAATAAAATAGAACTCTTACTGAGTTAGTAGTTGCCATTCTACTTAACTCCTGTGATGCATCACATTGGTGGGGAGAAATTATTTTGACGGTCTGTTACGTGCTAAATAGAGTCCCTAAATCGAAAAGTAAAACCTCCCCTTATGAGATTTTGAAAAATAGACAACCAAATCTGTCATACTTGAAAACTTGGGGTTGTTTAGCTTATGTTAGAATTCCTGATCCTAAAAGAAATAAGCTTGCCAGTAGGGCATATGAATGTGTATTCATAGGATATGCCATGAACAACAAAGCTTATAGATTCTATAATCTTAAAGATCACGTTATTATAGAATCAAACGACGTTGATTTCTATGAAGATAAATTTCCTTTTATTTCAAGGAATAGTGGGGGTACATCCTCAAATAACGTGCCTTTTATCAGGATGAATGAAACCAATAAAGCCACAGAATCTGAGCCTAGGAGAAGTAAACGGAAACGAACTTCTAAAAACTATGACCCCGATTACTATGTCTTTACAGTCAAGGAGGATCCCCTTAGTTTTCAAAAAGCCTTATCCTCTATAGATGCCAATTTTTGGGAAGAGGACATTGATGATGAAACGTACTCTCTTGAGTCTAATAGAACCTGACATTTAGTTGATTTGCCACCAGGTTGCAAGACAATAGGATGTAAATGAGTATTTAAGAAGAAATTGTAACCCGATAGTAATGTTGAATAGTGTAAGGCTCGTCTCATAGCCAAAGGGTATAGACAGAGAGAAAATGTTGACTTCTTTGACACATATTCTCCAGTTACCAGGATTACATCTATTCGAGTGTTAATTTCTCTTGCTGCAATACATAATCTAGTATTGCACCAAATGGACGTTAAGACTGCGTTTCTTAATGGTGATTTGGAGAAGAAATTTACATGGACCAACCTGAAGGTTTTGTTATTCCAGGGCAAGAACATAAAGTTTGCAAACTTGATAAATCACTTTACGGTTTGAAACAAGCTCCAAAACAATGGCATGAAAAATTTGATAATCTTGTTATCGCACATGACTTTAAAGTGAACGAAAGTGACAAATGCATTTACTATAAAGCTGAAAATGGCATTTGCACTATTATATGTCTATATGTGGATGACTTGCTTATCTTTGGTTCTAATATCCATGCCGTGAATAAAGTGAAAGCTTTATTGTGTGCAAACTTTGATATGAAAGACCTTGGAGAAGCAAGTGTAATCCTTGGTATCAAGATTACTAGGTCTGAAAAGGAATTTATTTGGATCAATCACACTATATAGAGAAGATCCTATATAAATATAAATACTCTGACTGTAAACCTGCATGTACTCCTTATGATCCTAGTGTAAAGTTGTTCAAGAACACCGGTAACGGTGTTAGACAATCTGAGTATGCGAGCATCATTGGTATTCTTAGATATGCTATTGATTGCACTAGACCCGACATAGCTTATGCCGTGGGATTACTATGCAGATTTACCAGTAGATCTAGTATACAGCATTGGCATGCAATTGAAAGAGTCATGAGGTACCTGAAGAGGACTAAGAACCTCGGATTTCATTATCAGAAGTTTCCCGCTGTCCTTGAAGGATATAGCGATGCTAATTGGAACACCCTCTAAGATGACTCCAAAGCCACCAGTGGCTATATTTTCAGTATAGCTGGTGGAGGTGTTTATTAGAAATCAAATAAACAAACCATTCTGGCATAGTCCACAATGGAGTCAGAGATGATAGCACTAGCCACGGCTAGTGAAGAAGTAGGTTGGTTAAGAAACCTGCTAGCAAATATCCCTTTATGGGAAAGACCAATTCCAGCTGTCTTGATCCATTGCGATAGTACCGCGGCTATTGCAAAAATTCAGAACCGTTATTATAACGGCAAGAGACGACAAATACGTCGTAAGCACAATACAGTTAGAGAGTTTCTATCTACTGGTGCTGTGAGAGTGGATCATGTACGAACTGATGCGAACTTGGCTGATCCTTTGACGAAAGGATTAGCTAGAGAGAAGGTTTTCAAAACCTCGAAAGGAATGTAACTAATGCCCTTAGATTGATGAGTTATTCATGACGGTAACCCAACCTATAGACTGGAGATCCCAAGAAATAGGTTCAATGGGTAATAACAAGTCGTGAATGATATGAAGTGAATCATGCTGACAGAATATCAATCTCATTTCTAGATTAAAGCATGAGTTCCTGAAGCGATAGTAGGATGAGTTAAAAACTCTTAATGAGATCTATACTCTATGTGGAGTGGAGTATCTAGCTACAGGAGTACTCTTGATAGACTCACCTAAGTGATTGTGGAAGTTTGGCCGCTTCCTATGGAATTTGTGGGAAAAATTCCTAGAGCCTTCACTATACTAGGATATACGTGCATGGCCGTAAGGTACGGGCTTTTTAGACTTCACCCTGGTAAGGTTGTGCGTGTAATGTCTATTATAGATAGAGTTCAAAACTATGAGTTACTCTAGTATAATCTAAAGCATGAACACTACGCAAGAGTTCAAGTCGAAAGACACTTTGTTTATGCACAATCTTATATTTTTTAGATTGCTCGATGAAAATTATTTTTTTTTAAAAAAAAACCCAAGTGGGGGATTGTTGAAAATATGGCTTTTTAAAAATAAAAGAAAATGGGTATGAACTTGGTTTTGATCTCTGGATCTCTCTCTATTTTTAGTCCCACATCTTCTATACAACTTATTGTGGATGAGTTTATAAGGAAAGTGTTTGGGACTTGGGTTTGGACCCCTTGGTGTACCCCACTTTTGTGAGGAGGGGAGAGATAGACTCTCGCGCGCGCCGCCGACACCGTCTGATCAGGTCGGGTCATTTAGAGAGCAATCCATTCTTTTTACTGAAAATTTATTTAAATGAAATTATTTCTTGAATTGCTGAGAAGGGAGACTGAGTCAGATGCATCTAGACTGGATTTTGTCTGACTCTGTCCTCCACGTTCTCCATGCGTTGCGCCAACTGTAGCCGTGATTTTCTCCCCACGTTTTCCACGCATTTATTGTGTCAATGAATCTAGCCGAGTTTTTGTTTTGTCAATGCACTTAGCCGGGTTTTCGTATTTCAACGGATGTGTCTTCTCCCTATAAATACAAACACAATTCATAGTTTAGTAACACAAGAAGAAAAAGCAAAACATTTTGCAAAACACTTTTAGCTTAGTATTTCAATCAGAGAAGGAACTCTTTCTCTTCGTATTTCAGAGTTTTCTTTTTTGTTTGAATTTTACACATTGTATTGGTGATTCCGAGCAAACAAAAGATTAAGGGTGGATAGTATTCCGTTCATCAACAGTGCAATTGTTTGAACAAGACAGAGAAGATTCTGGGTTGTTTTATCCTGAGGACGGCGGGGCTACTAAACTGCTTGCATACTTTTGGGCAGAGCCGCGAAACGTCTTAAAGAGAGCGACCTAGTCCGCCACTCAACCCAAGAACAATTGGTAACCTCGTTCCTGTCTTTTAATTTGAATTATTACAGTTACAACAATACTCTTCCACTTCCTTGCTCTCCCCCTCATTGTTATCGACGACATTGCTTCCCAACACCACCGCCATGACATGGACTGCCAAAGCAGAGAGTGCCTTAGCCTGGGCTGCCATAACCAGGTTATCATCGTCGAAGTTACCTTATCTAGCATTGCCATAATAGGGACTGGCAGCGTTGCCAGCGTATCCGAAGTTGCAGCCATCACTTCCTCATCCAATTCGGCAAGAGCACCGAATTTATTCCCAGCCAACACCTGTCTTGATGATCTTTATTAAGACTAGGAATACCTTCCTGACTCTGATCCCTACCAAGAATAGGAATGACTTCGCCATCAGCATTTTTAGCACCACTCGGTTCAGCTAGAGACCTTGCCTGTTCCACTTTTTTTTCCACCGGTTTATAAACCTGCTTCCCTCCCCCCCGTGTCGATTTGGTTACCTCCTTTTCAATCTTATCAGCAGATGAACTTTTCTTCCCCAGAAGCCTCCTGCAATAAGAATCATGATGACCTATCATGGCACAATGCTTGCAATAATTGAATCTCGGAAAATCAATTTTCTGCCAGAATCCATTATTGCCTGAGATATCCACCCAAATTTTGGGTGGGAAAGACACAGAAAGATCTATCTCCACACAAATGCGGGCAACCCTAGGTTTGGTATAACATTGTGTGCTTTCATCCATACGTAGGAAAGTCCCCAGTGCATCCCCTACCTCTTGTAAGAAGTATCGCAACGAAACATTCGGAAGATCAATCCAAAGCGAAACTCGAATCGAATTTGCCTTTAGGCTAAAACATTCATTCCAACGTAATGCTTAAAATCGAACGCCACAAATAAAAAATGAATCAACAATAAGTAGCAACCACATGCGGCATGACATACACTAACACACTCCAAAGGCTATGAGGGCACCATGCAACAATAAATTTTATTGGATCATAACAATAAAGATAGTACATATTAAGCATAAAGTTAATAAACACCACACTACAACCTATGAGCGACACATGACTACATCTTCAACTAATCACAGTCGTAACCTTTGAAGTTATCATATATGTCCCTAAGGTCATCAAAGTCCTGATCATGGAAGTTTACATTGACAAATTCGTCATCCATGTTGAATTTTGGGCGCGTCATAGAAACACTCCCTACATTGGCACAATCTACCTTTTCAGTGTCGTTGCAGCCACAATAAACCTCCCTACTACCTGTGGGAGCATAAAGTCAATCCAATGCTCACTTGCTTCAGCCCATACGTTAGGCAGTGGAGGTGGAGTCCACCCTTGCATCAGCCCATGCTCATGGGCCATCGTGAAGATTGCGAGATCGTTCTCGGTTAGGCCTTCAAGCTCAGAGTATATGTCATCTTCAGTGGTAGCAGCAGGAAGAGGAAAAGGAACATCATACTCACTACCTCGATGAGGAAAACTATGAGGAGGAGAATGAACGTCCTCACACTTTGGAGGCCGACGAGGAAAACTAGGAGGACGAAAACTCGATATTGTGTAGTTTTTTCCTTTGAGAAGTTTGAAAAGATGGAGTTTCATCTCCTCATCTATTTGTATCTGGAAGATGAAGTCCACCCCCTCCACAAATTAACTTCTTCCACCAACATCACCCAAAACCCTTAAACTGACTTGATGGTTAACGCTCCACTATTCAACAATTACCGATGCAACCCATAAATCGATTATACATGATTGATTAAAGATGATACGTTTGAAATCAATTCGAGATTCATGGGGAAGCCTCAAATCAAACCAAAATTTAAGAAAAACAACATCGTGGATTTTTAAATCGAATGTCCAACGTACTCACGATGGAGAATGCTAGTCGAAGACAAACAATCACAAGATCCACTATGTTTGTCAGGTTTTTTGTCCAAACACAACGGATCCTGCGGGTTTCGTTGTCACACATGCAGACTCCTCTGTGTTTGGACAAAAAACCTAACTCTGTCCAAGCGCAAAGGATCTTGCAAGTTAGATAATGAAACACATGGAATCATCTGCATTTGGACAAAAAATCTAACTCTGTCCATTTTCCAATTTTTTTTTTCAATTTCTATGGTTTATATACATTGTTAAAAAGTTGTTTTTATTGCAAGAACATCATTTCAACGGTGTAGAGTAAAACAAATCGACTTCAGAGGTCCCGAAATATGGATACTTGAAGACAATGTCCAAAAAGTGTTTTTACAATAAACACAATTTGTTATGAAAGTATATAAACTATAGAATTGAAAAAAAAAGTAAAATTAAGTAAAAAAAGTTGAAAAATTAAACTGAGTGTGGTTTTTAGGATTTTCTGCATTTGGATAGAAAACCTGACTTTGTCCATTTAATTTTTTTTTGTTATATATATATATAATTAGTTTTTTCAATGTATATGATTTATCTACACTTCTAACAAATTGCTTTTATTGCAAAAAATCATTTCAACGATGTAGAGTACAAAACTCGACCTCGGTGGTTCTGAAATATTGATGCGTAGAAACAATGTTCAAAATGTTTTTGCAATAAAAGCAATTTGTTAGAAGTAATTATAAACCATAGAAACTGAAAAAGGCTATAAAAAAAGTTGAAAATTGGACCGAGTCAGGTTTTATGTCCAAATGCAGAGGATCCATCGAATTCTTTAGTGTTATTTGCATGATCCACTATGTTTTGTTGTTTCGTAGTAGTTTTGGTCTATTTCGCATGATCCTCTGCGATTCTGTTGTTGATATTCACATTTTTTTATCTGAAACTTGTCAGAACAAGGTTAAGTTTCATTTTCAATCCGGGTTGACTTTGAGTCAATTTTCAAGCTTATATTGATTATTGAGGTGATAATTTTGAGATGATAATACCTTATTCATAATTTTGATTATTGAGGTGATAATTTTGCAATGCATGTGAAGATTCATTTTTAAGGAATTCATGTATTCGAAAGCACAATTCATTTTACCAACTAGAAATCATTACATCAACACCTTAACACCAATACCAAAATTATCATCTAGAAATCATTATATTAAAACCTCTTTCAATGTACATTTTATTAAATACTAACTTAACACCAAGACTAAAGTTAAACAACTAGAAGAATCAAAATTGAACATCACATCCTCTTAGTTTATTTTCTAGGATGCCTTGAAGTGATATTTTCATGCATCTTCTTAGTTTTTGCCACACTTGTGTTTTGTTGTTTCGTGGTAGTTTTGGTCTATTTTGCATGATCCTCTGCGATTCTGTTGTTGATATTCACATTTTTTTTTTTATCTAAAACTTGTCAGAACAAGGTTAAGTTTCATTTTCAATCCGGGTTGATTTTGTGTCAATTTTCAAGCTTATATTGATTATTGAGGTGATAATACCTTAATTCTGCAATGCATGTGAAGATTCATTTTTAAGGAATTCATGTATTCGAAAGCACAATTCATTTCACCAACTAGAAATCATTATATCAACACCTTAACACCAATACCAAAATTATCATCTAGAAATCATTATATCAACACCTCTTTCAATGTACATTTTATTAAATACTAACTTAACACCAAGACTAAAGTTAAACAATTAGAAGAATCAAAATTGAACATCACATCCTCTTAGTTTATTTTTCTAGGATGCCTTAAAAGTGATAGTTTCATGCATCTTCTTAGTTTTAGCCACACTTCCTCCACCACCTATTTCACATCTGTCAACGCTTCCTCTACCATCACCACCACTACCCTTTCCTTTACCACCATCACACTTCCTATACCACCACCACCACTACTTGCGCCATCACTACCACCCTTTCCTCTACCACCACTTGCGTGACGAACACCATTACCTGCACCATCACCACCCCTTCCTCTACCACCACCTACATGACCAATACCATTACTACTCGCACCATCATTACTTGGAGCAGTACCACCACCACTTAGACCACTATCTTGTTCATCTAGTTGGTTTTTTATCTTCCATAAGCGCGTGCATTTTTCTTGTAGGCCACTTACTTTCTTTTGCCTCGACAACAACACATCCTTATCAACATTCCCACCTTGTTCAATAGAGGCGTCCACCAACTTAAGGGCATCATCAACCAGCTTGTTATGCAAGAATACCATTGATATTCAGTAAAAACATTTAAATTTTGTATTTCAAAGGTATTCAAATTTGTTGAAGTATAGATCAATTACCCTAATATGCGATATCAACAAGTGTTTTCTTAAGGGATGAGTCCTCCTAGTCCTTGGTGGTTGAACGAAAGGATGTTTCATCATCAAACCAACCCCAGTAGTCACCACTACAATATCATGGAAGCTTCACTGGTGCACCTTGGTTGTCAGTTGACATGAGATAATTTTGCCAAGTTTCAGCGAATGGCGACAATATAGTGTTTCACTGACTAGTTATAGCCAAATTGACCTCTAATCGTCATTTTGGCTCAAATGGGGGGGAGAGGGTTTGGAATGACATGTACCATTCCCATCTGTCTCATCATTTTATCTAGGTGATAAGGTTCTTCAACGTCAAGATATAACAAGTAGCCTTGGAACCATGTAACGCTATAAAGGGGAGTTCTTCGCTTGGATTCACATAAAAGGTCACAAATGACTGATAATACAAACATAAAAGTTAATAAATTATGGAAGAAAAATGAAAACAATTAATGGAAAGATGAGATGAGATCAAACTTGCATTTAAATACTAAATTTTACCTCTTCAAGAGACATGTCATCGAGATGTCTCCTAAGAGTCGGGATTTCTTAATTCACGACCCTTATAAGTTGGAGACATTGCCACTTGGCCATGGTAGGGATACTATCATTCTATGAGGCTCTGGTGTTAGCCCAAAACCTAAAATGATCGTATACCCAACCCTATAAACGAAAAGAAAACACATCAAATTAATTAATCGAATATCTTAAACAATAAAAGGTAAATAATTGAATAACAGAGTCTAGATATACCTCCAAAAGTGGCACATATCCAGATATTTGTTTGGCACTCGTTCTACTAGCACAACCCAATTGAGATACAAGAACGCCAAAGTACTTACGCCCTGTGCAAACTCATGAATATTATCTACCTTCATCAACAACTTCAAATATTCAAGGTGAACTTTTGTTCCACTCTTATTGGCAAATATAGTTATGTCCAGGAGAAATAACAAGTAACTCCTAACAACTTGTTGTTTCTTTTGAAGAGAATCAGTTGGACTCACTTTTCTACAACAATTGTCTTTAATAAATTTCATCTTCACAAAACCATGAATTTTCTTGACATGCTTATGTGTTTTACTCTTTTTAATCCCCAAACCATTCACTAACAATTTCACACATTCCTTTAGCTTACTAACGATAAAACTTATTTTAAGAATAGAAATATATTATAAATATTTCGTCACCAGGCCAAATGGACCGAGAAACATGCTCATCGTAATCTTTTAATATGGAGAAATCTTTAGGATCCCAAGAATACAAAACTTTACTGTGTTCTTCATCTTCATCGAAACCAGGTTCAACACAAATAATTGGTTCCTCTTCATTTTGAACCTCCTCATCCACCCCAGCCTCCTCATCATCCCTAGCCACCCCGTCATCCCCAACCTTCTCATCCTCCTGACCCTCATCATCCCCAACCTTCTCAACCTCATGTATAACACCTTCACCAACCACACCATCATAACTTTGTGATTGGACTTGACTTTGCGATTGGATTAGGAGTCTCAATGCTTATTTTCCTTAATCAAATTACTCCCCATTTCATCTCTATCATCTTCATTTTTTTTCCTCTATTCTTGCATTTTTTTTGTCGCTTCAAAACTTTCTTTATTCTTTACTGCAATGACCTTTCGATTAGATGCCGTCGTTGGTTGATAGACCGGATGATCCCCATTGCTACCACTATCACCACTACCATCGCCAACCAAAAGAGACACAATGTCTTTGTATGTCTTTATCTGCAAAAAATATAGGATTAAATTTATATAAATAATCCATATATTTATTACTTATATAAATAATCCATTAACTAAATATTTCTTCACAAAATATATATTTTATTTGCAAAAATTGGGAAAAAATGAGGCATGACAGTTCATCATTTGCCCATAATTAGAAAACAAATCCAATCGCACAAAATGAGGGCAAAATTCGTGGTTCGAAATTACCTGAGTTTGTAGGTTTGGTTTAATGCACACAATTAATGAAGATAAACATCCACATACAAAATCAAACACAAACAAGTAAGGAAGATAAAGATGTACCTATCGCCCAACTTCAGTCGCACACAATCGATAGAAGAAGGAGATTAAATTGCACACCAAATCTCCCCCAAATTGCACAACAAAATGACACACTTGATCACACACCAAATCACAGCTTTCAACCCTCATTTTATATCCAACAAGGAGTAAGTAGATAAAAAAAGTAGTGGGAGAGAGAGTAGCGAGAGTTGAGAGTAGTGGGAGAGAGTAGAGAGGGACATAGAGTATTGGATGGAATATTCAATTTTGGGGGCGAGAGAAATGTACGATGTAGAGGGAGAAAAAATTTGATTCAGAGTTTTTATTGGTAGTGTTCTTCGGTAGATGATGGTATCATGGTATGCTTAAAACTTTAGTGGCGTGCTTTAGAAAGTTGGGTAGCAGTGTTGTTCAGCTCTAGTGTCAAAAAGTGGGAGCATTTATTTAGGAAATGGATGAGTCCAACATCTACGGCATCAACTAACCCTCCCACAGTCACTACCAAACTTCATCCCCTCTGTATCATCGTCGTCACACAACCCAACCAAATTCAAACCCATTCAAGTCAACCAAAACAATTTCCATGGCTACTCATCACAAACTCGCATTGATCATCAAGAACTCTTCCAACGAAGATGAATTCCTCCTCGTTAAACAGACTCGGCCCCCTAAATTCAACGACGAAGAGTACGATTCTTACATTGATTCCGACCTCTGGGACTTGCCTTGGGCGCAATTGAACCCCTTGGAAGGAGACTCTTCGTCTACAGTTGTTTTTGAAGGAGCAGAATCTTGTTCAGAGAAGCTAAATTTGAACAAATTTGATATCGATTCGGCTCTCCACCAGGTACAATTAAAATCCCGTTCTTGAATTGGTGTTATAGTTTATAGTAGTTTTAATTGGTTTCTCTTATTAACTCCACTGTCTACTGTTTGCTTCGTAGGCATTATCGCAAATAGGGTTTCAGAGATCAAATGATGGACACTGGAAGTTCTGGAAGTATGTAGAAGAACCAGAGTTTGGCCCAGGGCCTCCTATTAATACAATTTTCTTACTTGGAAAGTTCAGACCTGAACATGAACTTCTTCAAGGTTTGAATTGTTACAATTTTTATCTTTTGAATAATATTTTTCTTTACTTTCCTACTGTATGTGGTAGCACTCGTGAAACTTGATCCTGAGCAAAGTTTAACACTAATGCCAACAGCAGGAAAGAAAAGAACAACAGCAATATGACTAGTAAAAAATAAAATAATATTAATAAAACAACATCTGCAGCAATGCACTAGGAATCATTAATGATATGTGCAAGAATTAGAAGACATCCATTTCTAGAAAAAAATTGGCGTTGAAATGGTAGGATTTTCGAAGCCTTGGACAAAAGGAGATTCAGTATGGCATTGGGGATCAACAAACTCCAAAATTTAAAACACATTTTCTTATCAATTCTTGACTTTGTGTTCTCCTATGTTTTCTATCTTATAATAATTTTTTGTTTATGTTTTCTATCTTGTAATATTTTGTTGTTTAATGATTCCAAACATCGTGCATTTAATATATAAAACCCTTAAAGGGCAATAAATGTGATGAAATCTGCTCGATATCGTCTTTTAGTTTCCCAATTTCATAACCAATTAAGATTGTGAAATTTGAATTCTAGAAGATCGTCCTAATTCCCAATTCCATCCGCTAAGGTATCTGATAAAACATATACGGGTAATGTACTTTGACACACGTTTGTGGTATCCCACATAGAGCAAAGTTTTGTACTATGCCTTTTGTCAAGAAAATCCCCTAACATGAAGATCATCTGAACAAATATACATTCTGACACATCTGTGTTATTAATGTGTCGCTAAGTCAGCAAGAAATCATTTATCGGGGAGGGAGGGGGGGGGGGGGGTAACCGATACAAATTTGGTATTTAGTGGTTTGGTTTAGCGGTCACAGATAAATGGGCGAGAAATCGGTGAGTCACTGATAAATCAGCGAGTCGCCGATAAATCAGCGAATTACCGATAAATTGGCCCATCCAACTCACCGATTTATCGCTACATAAAATATATATAATCCCAATTAATCATAAATAAGTTCTGTACTGCGAAAGGTTTGTTTTCCGTTTTAACTACTAGATGAACATGATGGATAACTGTAAGTAGGACATTCTTTAATTTTGATAAGAGTGTTTGGTGTGGCTAGAAATGTCATTAACTTTTTACATATATTTTCCATTAACTTTTTAAAGTTTTACTGAAAATTTGAGTAGAAAGCTTTATTTAAAAAGGAATTCAGATAAGAATAAGATGATAAAAACATGTTTCCATGGTTTGGATTTGGATTTCAATGTTAAAATTCTTATTGCATTAGGTTTGGATTGTCACTTAAGACACTTTTTGTCGGAACGGATTTGGATTGTTGCTAATCCAATGAAATCCCTAAATAAAGGGATCTTCTTTCGCATTATGCAAATTTTAATGGGATGTTCGTTGATTCACTGTTTGCTAATTGGTTTAGGTGATTTTGGAGCCTTAATACTTCTAAGGCTTGATTGTACTCTTATTTCAGTTGAGTTAATAAATTTTACCTTTTTAAAATGAAAAATGAAATTCCTAAATAATATGTAACAACGACACATACATATGTATTGGTATCGACTCAGATACGAGATGTCGAATATGTCGGCCATAAAAACACAATACAAGACACTCCTGTACATTTTGGCATTACTTACTTTTTTCAGGAATAATTTTTAGAATTATTAGCTATGCAGTTTAAACGGATAACGAACCCATAACTGTTCATGAGCGTTATAGGTTATAACGAGATATAACAGGATATAACAGTATATATTGAATTATTATTTTGAAATATATTTTTATACCCCACTAAGTATTAATGTATTATAGACTATAAAGTCAAAAAACAATTTCTTCATATTATGGTTCCTTACATGGTAGAGATGATTAGTCCAGTGATCATATCCTTTCATTTTTCTTTCTCCTTAAGCTTTTTATACTCCCTTTTCGCACGTGCTACCTAAGACCGCTGCCAACTTTCATTGAGTCATCCTTATTAGAAAATGTGGCTGGAAATTGTTCCTCTTGCGGTTACATGGAATTTGTGATTGGGGAGAAATGAAGGTGTAATAACCAAAAATAAAATAAATTGATAGGAGAAAATAAGTGGGTTAGATCATATTTAAAGCAGTGGTGATAGAGAATGTGCCAAGCTGATGTATTATTGGTAGCAGGTCATCTGAGCACATCTTGGTTGTATTACCTGTTAATTCTAAGCATTAAAAATGTTCTTAGTTCCTTGGTTTGAAGGCATTTGTATCTGCAGTGCTCTCAGAGTTTTGTTGGAGGCATAACTTACTGTTACACAGACACAAACACAGACGCAGCAGGTCAGTTTCTCGAGGCTGCCTTGTCAGGTCGCGGGGTTTGGGTAGCACCTCGAAAGGCCTCCAAAGTTTGGGTATCAACATCATCGGCTTTTTTGTTTTTATCTAAAAACTCTCTTAGAAAAGATGAAATGGTGGATTACTAAGCTAAAGGGGTAGATAAGGATAAGCCAATGGTAAAAAAAAATCAAAAAAATTGTGTTTTAATTAAAAAAGGTTTGTCCCGCCGGTAGATGATATACCGACTGGTACATCTGGGGTGCACTCAATAAGGGGCTAAAGTGATTTAGGCAATTGGTATGATAAATACCGGCTGTACGTACGATGTTAACAACTATGGTGTTGATAATTTTTTTTTTGGTATAAATAGAGTTAATTTTATAAAAATAATTTTCACTAGGATAAATGTAATGATTTTGAATTGGAGGAATCTTTCATGGTGAACAAATGAATGAGTTTGGAAAATGACTCAAAAGCTTTTTTCTTCATGTAATTATCTAAACCCTATTTGTCCACTTTGATGTGGACTAAATAGTTATTCTTATCTTTTGAGGCTCATGCATGAGGAGGCTCGTTTACTTACATTTTCTCATATGAATCTCTTGTGTCAAGCTATTAAAAACACATTTCCATACCGACTCGAGATCTGCATATGGGAATTATCATATTTTCCCTTGGAACCCAAGGAACCTTACTTCTAGGGGTGTTTGGTTGTGGGGAGAATCCCTTGCACGGTTTGTGCTGATTTATAGGAAGAGAGAAACAAGCAGATATAAATGGAAAGTAATTACTCTTGATATCTCCTCCTCCAAACCAAATAAATCATGTGCCATTGGGCATAGTCGGGTTGTATGTTTGGGCAGTTAAAATGGAGGAATTTATTTTCTCATGGGCAGTGATGGATCCACATAGGGGCGAGTGTGGGCTGGCCCATAGAAATTGAAATTTTTTCATAACCATTATATAGATTTTTAGTGTTTGCCCCTTCATTTTCTTGTTTTGCCCCCCAACTTTTAAAGTCTATTTGCTCCTGTCCATCCATTTATATTCTTTTGCTCCCATATCTCTTAATCCTTTTGTCCTTGCCCCTCTCCAATGTAGTAAATGCGGATAACAGACCCTTCGCGATCCATGACCGATTTATGATTAATTAATCGGTCTACTTTTTCAAAGTATGCATTTTTCTACTTTCACTAAAATAAATTTTAATAAATAACATATCTTGACAATAAAGATTAATAAGACAAGTATTATAGAGCAACAAAAGTCATAGTACAGAGCAAATTATGTAATCATGTCCAAAACATCACACATTATAGAGCAACAACCACCACCACCCAACAAGACGACAACCACCACCCAACAGGACAATCTCGATTTATCATCCAACCACTAAATACCTAGTTTGGATCGGTCTACCCCTGATTTACACTAAATTTCTTATTAATCGCCGTATAAATAACCCAGCCTCTCTCTAAAGTATAGAGTCAGACAAGTACACCACTACCTATCTTGTACTCAACCAACTACTCTCTCCTACTAGCCAACACCTTTCCAACCCATCATTTCATAGATTCGTATTCAATTATGTTATATTCATTTTTACCTCGATAGACACTGCTTTGTCTGCTTCCAATCCTATCCTATTCTCTCCTACTAGCCAACACCTTTCCAACCCATCATTTCATAGATTCGTATTCAATTATGTTATATTCATTTTTACCTTGATAGACACTGCTTTGTCTGCTTCCAATCCTATCTCTTCTGTCAGAATTTTCTCTAACATCTAGGCACTTAGTCTCAAATTGTAACCAGTAAGACACTGAAGATCTACGTTATGGGGTTTTCATGTACCTTTTCACATCAGTGGTTCCTGATCTACATTGACTGTGTTGCACCTCTTTATTCTTTTAGCCTTGCCTTCATGGGGCATATAACTGGTGCACCAGTGGGTGCTTTACGTGTCAGGTGAAGTTATTGACCTCTATACTTTTGCTAACACCTTATTCCCTTGGTAAACTTGAGGAAGTAGCTTCAAGGTTCCAATTGCTTGTTTGGTGAGGTTCAGTTGTATTTCCTTTTTGTCTCTAGTTATTCCAATGATTCTATAGCTGATTAGGAGATTTGTTTAGGAGAACAAAACTTGTTGAGATCATCCTACACATAGTTTAGGATGGTCCAACAGGTTATAGCCTTCTTCTCTCTTAATAGATGGTCTACCTAGATGACTTTGTAAATTATTGGAATATACTAAGTATTGCCAAGTATTGTACAGGGAAAAGGACGCAAGTAAAGTTTTTATCTTAAAGTTGACTTGATGTTTCCTGTCTTTTGCGAATTGTTTATTTTCAAACTTAATTAGTTGTTTCTGAGTTTCTAGTTTGTTGTAAGATTATTAGTTTGTTAATCGAAGTATGATAAATATCTGAAATATGCTATACATTTTCTGTTACCAATTCTCCAAGTGGTCCGTATCCTGTCATCTTTTGGCACTGGATGCAGCTAATGTTCAAAACATGCATGGCAGATGAATCTAAGTTGATGTCTATCCGAAGTTGCAAAGATTTTCTATTGGAAGTGAAGCCAAGTAGTGATCGTGTTGGACCTCTGGTAACTGTTGGGCTGTTAATTGATCCAGCACAATCTGGACAGTCCAGAATTCCATCTACATTACATTATCAGGTTTGCTGTGTGTTTTAAGTTAGTTGCTAGTGGGTGTTCTTTGTAGATTGGTGACAGATAGTTTTCGTTGGTTAAAGTGCTTAGGCATGAGAGTCAGATTTCACTGCATTTTGATAATGCCTACCCTGATCTGCATTCCTGGGTGCTATATTGATATACATATGCTCTCTCCTTGTACTGAATTACAGAGTCCTTTATGGGTATCCGCAAATGTTAATACCCATACATTTCTCTTTGCAGGAATACCCTCCTGGTATCAAAATTGTTCCTATGAGAAGCAGAACGGCAAAACCTTTTCGTACAACAAATATAATTGTAGTTGCACCTGGTACAGTTACTAATGATTATGGAGATTCAACTTTTGCTGCTTGTGGAGATGCATTGATGATAGATCCAGGATGTCTGCCTAATTGTCATGCAGAGGTATTGTTGATATATGATTGTCGGCCAGGGGCGGACCTACTAAGAGGGCTGCCCCCCCTCAACTTTAAAAATAATTTTATTTTATACTTAACCTATAAAAAAACAATTTTATAATGTATAATACAATATGTAAATTGTTCATTCAACTATTTTTACATCTTTCTATTGGTGCAGTGGTTGGAAGTTTGTAAATTTTTGTAAACAACCCAAGTTTGATACTCATCGAGTGCATATTTTTTTTATGGCTATTCACTATACATTTTTATGGTTATTGATAATTATGATTTTTATCATTGTCACTCACCTAATTTTTTTTATTTTCAATACAATTTTATAGTAATTGCAAACATTAAAAAAATTGTTTAGTTTAATAAAATTTTATTTTTGGTCATCTCAAAGCATATGATTTCTTTATGTCTACAATTTTGTTTTCAACGCAATTTTTTATGTAATTGCAAACACAAAGCAATGAATTGCTTGTTCACAAGTGGCATAAAACCTCCAACCAAAAAAATATTTGAAATTAATATCTAAAATAATAACTAAAGAATTCAATGGAAATATATGCCACTAGCTAACTCGTACAAAATTTGAGCCTCATATAAACATTTTTCGATGAAATTGTATTAGGATCTTATTATGTTCGTAAATTTCCGATTTTTTTTAGCTTCAATTAGATATTTATCTTAGTTATTTTGTGATTTTAGTTATATATTCTAGTTATTACGCTCGTTTGCCCCTTGTTAAGGTTATTGATATTGTGACCTTATTTTGGCTTAAAATTGGATTACACTTGATTCAATTTAGTATATGCAATGTATTTTTATAGTTGTATTTTCCTTATTTTACTAACTCGGGTAGAAATTTTTTTTTTTTGCTTGCCATTTCGCCCCCCTGACTAAAATCCTGGGTCTGCCACATATTATTGATGATAGAGTGTTCTTTATTTTGCTTGTGCTGATTTGCTTCTGTGTGTTATTCCATGCATAGTGACTCATTTCCAAATATACTCTTAACACAAAAATTTCTGTTTTGGTGTCATCAGCTTGCTGAAATAGTTGCTGCTTTGCCAAGGAAGTTGATGGTTTTTGTAACTCATCATCACCACGATCATGTCGATGGTAATAAGTCATGAACCTAAGTATTTGTTTATTTCGTAATTTGATCTCTTTAGATGTTTTGTATTTCACTGTTATGAATGAGTCAAATGTACTGTGCATCTGCTGCCTTTTCGTAGAGTGTTTTATTTGTAAGTTGATGTCATTACGTGGTTTTCATTTTATCCATTCAAGAGGCTCCCTGACAATTACCATGTCTTCTGCCCTTCACTTATCTTCATGTCTTTGCCAACTTCTTCAAGGCATTTACTCACTTGAATAAGTCATAATAGATCTAATCTGCAAAAGGATCTTCAGCATGACCAGTTTTGGATAGAGGTACAGAAATATCAGGTTATATCACTAGATATTTGTGTGATGTGCTGGGTCATCTCATCTCAATGAGATTTGCCTAGTCGAAGCACAACCTCGTCTAAGGCAAACTCTTCACACGTCATGCTCAGATCACCTCACACATCACTCTATTCCTTGGAGTTTTTAGAAAAAACAAACATTGTTTTTATTACGAATCGGAAGGGTCTTTAAGCAACAAGAGCTTTTGTGCCTTTCGGTTTGCTTGAGTGTGCTAAATCACTAAACCCCACCCAACTGAAGAAAAGAAAAAGGGAAAGAAGAAGAAGAAGGAATAAAGAGAAAGGCGAGGGAAAGAAAGAAAATGAAAAAGTGGAAAGGCTACATGTCGGAAAGGCTAACATGTCGAGACTCAAGAAGCTTCTGATTGTGCATCTGGTGTGGTTTTCTTTTTTCCTTTTACAACACTGGTCATTTTTGTTGAACAATCATTTGTTTTTTCTTCACTCCTACCTTCTCTAGTTCATAATTAGAACCCCCAAATTTCTCAAAATCTTCAGCTGACTAACTTCTAGAGATGGCAATGGGGCGAATTTGGGCAAATCCATACCCGCCCCGCTGGGGATTACGGATCCCCAAATCCGCCCCAGATACCCGTTTATATAATTTTTCAAAAACCATATCCGCTCCGGACGGATTGGCGGATATCCGCCCTGCCCGAATATCCATTAAAAACAACAAAAGCAAAAAATTGTCCTCTCATTCACACTCAACATACAAAAGCACAAAAAAAAGTTCCATGGCTTCTAGGCCGGTTCATTTGAACCCCTCCACCCCTCGAAGACAAACCGGTGTTGTTCGCTTCGTTGGCTTGGACAGAGAGAGCCAACAAGAGAGAGAGAGATCGGATAGAGCTGCTACTTCGCCGGTGCTCGAAGCGTTGCTGGGACAGAGAGACACATCTAGAGAAGTTCTCGCCACACAGTCATAAACACCCCTTCACTCTGTCCACAACCCCTCTCTCCCTTTGTTTATGACTTATTTAAATAATCAAACTCCATCAGCGGAGACGTAGCAGACGTCTGAGATTGTCGATTGCACCGACATTGATCCCACCGGCTTCAACATTGCAACCAATAAGCTTTGGCTTCATAGAAAATCTTGGCAAAGGCAAGCTACTTGAAAGAAAATGAAAGACTTTAAATCAAGATCTTTCTGCTTCTTGTTGTGGGAAGACAAAAAGTGTTGTGGGAAGAGTTCCATTCGTTTCTTTTTCTTACTTTCTCTCTCTCTAGCCTTCTTTAGTATTTTTAACAACACTTGATGTTAAAAAACTGTAACATTAAAATCTGACGGTCTAGATTGAATCCTAAATCCAATCTGACGGTCAAGATTGAGTCCTAAACCCAAGAGAAGTGAAAAAGTGAAAGTGGAAAAGTGAAATCATGTCATCATGTGGGAGGGTCACATGGGTGACGCAACCCACATGTGACATGTCTTGTATTCTATTAGATTTAAATATTTTAATCTCTCACAACCTCGTGTCCTTTATTGTTAATTTATTAATCTAATTTAAATTTAGTTGTACAGGGGCAGATATAGTTAAATCTGTATCCGCCTCGAATTTTTGTCGGATACACTTTGGAGCCTCGAATCCGCTCCGAAATCTGTTAAGGTAAATCCAAATCCGCCATATATATCAGACCATCCGATAGAAGCTTGAGTCTACTCAGTCTGATGCCTAAGAAGCTAAGATTGCAATCCTCATCCACCACCTATTATAGTAAAAAAGAAGTTATCTACAAAGATAGGTGATAGGTGGCTACTCTGTATAGACCTATTTACCTAGATCCCATTGGATCCGATACAAACCTAAAGGATGGACAAGCGGACGTTAGCTATACCCCTATCCTCAGCTCTACTACTAATAGGGAGTCGGAAGGCATCTTAGCTCGGAACCGAACACTCGCAGAAAGGGGTAGCTAAAAGAAAAACAACCTTTATTTAACTACCCGACAAGCAAGGACGGGAAACTACTCACCGAGGGAAAAGAGCAACCCTACGAGGGGGAAGGGCAACTGCTTTTCTTACTACGCAATTTGTAGGGAACATAGCAGGTCCCTACTCTTACCTTTAGGAACAATAGCAACTTCTTCTGGAAAGCGGGAAACTACTTACTAATATAGAGGCACACTACTCTCAGGAAATGCCTGGTCGTTTCTATGTCCCCAGTTGCATTTGGTAGGCAATCCAGAGGCAGGAGATCACCAAATGACTTCCTCAAAGAAAGGAAAGCCCGCAAAGACTGATAGGGAGAAAGGGGGCACTGTCCTTTATTTAGGAAGAAATGCACGCCCTGGTAGCTCATCTTGGCTCAGAGGGGAACGACACTTTATGCGACACTACTAGTTAAGTAAGAAGAGGGGCTGCGGGTCGTGCCCTTGAATAGTGAATTGCTTTTATATATTGGAATTTTGCTTGACTTATTATTAATTAATTTCTTTATCTTGGCCATGCTAGACACTTTGGCCTGATGTATTAATCAATTCAGAAGTTATAGATTAACATGATTAATCTTATTAAGCAAGATGTTTACGGTTGACTGCTAATGCTTTTGGGGTGCATACACAAATAAACCTTTATAGCCGTGAGACATGGTTAGGCTCACCTAATTGCTCATGAAGTATGGCGAGGATTAGGCACCTTGTTTCGTCTTACTCCTCAAACTGCCCGGTCGCTACTTCATTTTGGACTAGGTGCCTTTCTAGCACCCCACCTCATTCTCGGGATAGGAGGTGTCAAATTTCTTTAGTGATTTTTCTTCTAATTGTTTATCCTTAGTTTTATTTTTATTTTTTAATTTTTTTATTATATTATCTTCCGATATTTGCAATTCAATGGTTTATGCTATATAATTTGTTTTCTTATATAAATTGTGGATCAATATCTTGATTTCAGGTCTTTCAGTCATCCAAAAATGTAATCCTAATGCCATTCTATTAGCACATGAAAACACCAGGCGTCGTATTGGGAAAGGTTAGATCTCCTTACTTGTATTTATTGGGAAAGGTTAGATCTCCTTACTTGTATTTATTACGTAAATTATGGCAACTATTGATCACAACATACCTTTTTTGAATCTCAATATCCGAAACCAAGTGAAAATAATTGTTTGAAAAAAGAAAAAGGAAATATAGAGGGAGAAGATGGACATCTGTGCAGTGTTTGTTAAATTTGTGAGAACATGAACTATTTGGAATGTAATTATCATTTAGTTTTTTTTATCTTGTTGAAATGATCAGATGCTTATTTTTATTTGTTTATTTATTTATTTATTTTACCTATTTAAGATCTGAACAAACTATCTTAAAAGTCACAGTTATCCAGATGGCACACCAGAAGAAAAAAAAAAACACAGATAATTCCCAGCAAATCAATTCAACCTGAAAAATTAAAACCTGCAACTCCTATATGCTGCAGATGATTGGTCGCGTGAGTGTACCACTGTTAAAGGGGGTGAAGAGATTTGCATTGGTGGTCAGCGATTGAACATCATTTTTGCTCCGGTATCACATCTTCCATATTATTCATATACATGAGTTCCTAAGTATTTCATGTAAAGAAATTCTAATGTTTAGGTATAATTTGGACACTGTTAAGTATATTGTGCTTGTTGCTATAGATTCATTATTAATTTAGTTGGATTGGTAATTGTCTTTCACAGATATATAACTAACAAATTTCCTGAAGTTCTTTTCCCACTTAAACAACGATCTTAATTTGTAATTTTTTTTCTGGTCACTAAAACTAATGTTAGTGAATGGAACTAAATACAAGATAAGCTGAGATCCATTGCACTCTCTCTTTGGTAATTTCTAGAACTATGCTTCTTTGGGAATTGAAACTTTGAGGTGCCTGGGTTTACAGCCTTTCTAATATGCTAAATGGTAGGGCCAAAGTGATTATGAAACAAGTGGTTCATCAAGACAAGACAACTATCTATTCAAGGCATAAGCATAACCATTTACCATTTGTCATCAATTATCTGACCATGGTTACTGAGGAACTATAGGAAATGAAATTGGAGGATTTTGTAATATATGGAACTCATTATACTAAGCAGTTTCTTAATACTTGTCTCCATCTTTACTCTCCTTGGGACATATTTCTTCTTTGTGATCTATTTGTGTTTCAATTTCTGTTTAAACAGAAATGGCTATAAGATGGATATTCTCTGATTGAATATAAGGCTCAACATAGAGTTGGTAGAGAGCTACTCAGCCCAAATTTGTGATAGCAAGATGTCTGCATAGAGCATTTAATTTGTGGCTCAGGGCGGTAAAAAACATTAGTATGGATTAGGTGTTCCTGTGTCATCTGTTGATAAGTTCTGTAGATTAGTAAATGTTATGCTCATTTGTGTCAATTGTCAGGCACTTAAGGACACATGTAAAGAACTTAGCCATTCATGGGGTTCCCAAGTGCCTATATATAGGGGACTTCCCTCATTTGTAACCATCAAGCAATTGAGTTCAATACAAAGCAAGTTCTTCAAGTGCCTTGTGCGGTTCACTTTTATTTAGTTAATGAATCAGACAACGAGCATGTAATAAGCATCCTGTTGTCCCGAGTCCAGTGCATGTCAATTAGCTACATCGTGTTAATTTCACGAGTAGGAAGATTTCTTGAGGTCTTCAATAAAATTTGTATTTCTTATTCGCTACTTTTGTGTAATTGAATATCTACCTTATGCTTTCATGTAGCTTCTTCTAAAATTTGCTGCTAACGTCATTGTCTAAGATATGCACCTTTTGTTGCTTTAGTGGCTTACTGACTAGTTGCAATCCAAACTTTCAGGGACATACAGATGGTCACATGGCTCTACTTCATGTCAGTACTCACTCGTTGATTGTAGGCGATCACTGTGTGGGGTAAGATTCTCCTGAGGAAATGTGTTCTGTCCTCTAAAGGAAAAAAATTCACATGCATACATATTTGGAAGTTGTTGTTTTTACTTTATTTATTTGTATGTTATTTTTTATGAGATGCACAAAGTTAGTGCTTAAGAATCAAACTAATGCTACAGGAGGCATCCTTCAAATAATATTCTTTTGAAAATTATCATGATGTTGGTTCCACATTGATGTACCAGTTCAGCAGCTGGTCCAACCACTAGAGTGATACATTATTGTAGGACCAACCTCAAATATTCCTCGAAACATGTTGCGCTATACAATCCTATTGAAGCCTGAGAAAATATATGCACAAGCATAGGTATGTGCAAGGTTTAAAACAGCTTAATCGGGAATTGCAGGCAACCCTCTTTAGTGAGGAGTGAGGTGTTACTGAGACGTAAGCCTCAAAATCACTGAGGTGGTTATTAACTTATTGTTAGAATACAAATGATAAAATGCTAGGAAAATAAATAAATTAAATGTGAATAATATTAAGAATGAAATAAACATGATAAAGTATAATAAAGAAAAACATAGTGTACCGAGGCATTTTACGTGTATCATATCTCTGAAATTTTCAACTAGTCAACTACACATAAGTCATACGAAAATAACATAAACACGTATCATAAGTTCAAAAGGAAAGCATAGGCAGCCTCATTGTCATCTATTCATATGCCTCATTCTTCTCCAAGGCCATCAACTGGCAGGTTCCTCAAGAAAATCATCTTAATATTTGATTATTTGGGTATCTTATTGCTCCTCCCATCCTATCCGTGCAAAAATAAATAAAAACATATCACATTTAAGCGTATATTTTTAATTAGTATAATAATAAAATAATAAGAACTATGCAAGCAAAACGTCCCCGACACTTCCATTGATATACATGACTTGGGTAATATGTGTAAGCTATTGCCTGGCGTTTATTCATTCATTGATATCACTTGTACAAACAATCAATCTATCGATGTATTGTGCAATATGTATCCATGTGTCTTAAATACAAGGCGTATCATAAGATGCAAGTAGTTTTGTATATATAATGTGTTGCTAAGAATCTAGAAAGTAGGCATACAGTCTGCCTCACGTAGTACGCATCAAGGTGTAAGGCTCATCACCATGAACAGAGGTGTAAGCCTTAGTTTGCATGTCCGCCAACACAGGCAATCTTGAGTGCATTTTCTTAAACCATGGATGTATTATCACATCACATTTTCTAGCAAAGAAGATAAAAAAAAAAGATGATTCATAACTGATCCTACAAAAGCTTCCATCAATATTGACTTCACCAAGTTATACAAGATTACTAGGATTGATCCCTACAAGCTGGGTAAAAGATGGATGAATCCTAACACAAGGACAATTTCTAGATGTTTAGTGGATCCAAATTTACCCTCATTTTTGTGTGCGTGGGGTTTTTTTTTTGGGGGCGGAGAGGTTAACTTGCTAACAATTTCATTCTTCTACAACCATTTGGTGTATCTTAGGGCTTCATTGGGTGCTAAAGCCAAATTCCTATAACCCTAGCATGGAGGAAAAGCGTTTAGCCTAAAGTCTCCTTTGTTAATATGCAACCGATTCAGAGTATTTGCGGAAAAATAAAATAAGATAATTTGTTCCAACCTTTGCTATCTTATTAACTAACAAAGATTACAACACTCTCTCAAGAACAAACTCTCTGAGATGCTAATTTCTTGGATGCCGAGTACATATACTAATATTATATATAGGATAAATAAGTCCAAACCAAGGAGAACTTTCCTTGTCCCTCTAGGAGAACTTTCTTGTTCTAACGAAAAAAGGAAAACCGATTCCTAATATAAAAGTATTTCCAAATTACTTTTCCTTTCCCTAAGGGAAAACTTTCTTGTCTTAACCAAACTAGGAAAACTTACTCCTAATAGGAAAGTGTTTCCATATTACTTTCCTTGTCCTATAAGGAAAACTTCTCATGTTTCCTAAACATGGAAACCTACTTCTAATAGGAAAATGTTTCCATTTTTTTAAAAAAAAAAGAAAAGGAAAATGTTTCCATTTTAAAAAAAAAAAAAAAAAAAAAAGGAAAATGTTTCCATATCACTTTCGCTTTTCCACAAGGAGAGCTTTCCTGTACCCAACAAAAAAAAATTAGAAACCTTCTAAAATTCCGTTCCGAACCTCAAGTTCCCAAAAGACGATAATCCTATATCACAGCTCCCCCTTTTAGGAACTTGAACTCCCCTTCAAGTTTAGTACTAGAGGTTGGGGAACTCGATAGTATCGGTCGTCCTGTTGAACCATTTAGACTTTGATGGAACCTGACTGGCATGATTGCAAAAAAAGTCCATACTCTCCCCACATGTCTTAGTCACCTTTCGTTCCAGAATGCAGTCTTCAATAGCTTTTACCCGTCAAACCACAAGTCATCAACCGGTGGCAATAGAACCTTATCATTATCGTGATCATACAATAGTGGAGGCTCAAACAACTTCAAATACTAAACATTAATAACCGATTACATCTGCATATAAGGAGGCAAATCCAGTTGGAAGGCACAAATTTGCTTTACAAGGCCAGTATCGGATAGAAGAGATGTGCGAGTTTGGGGAGAAGCAACTTGTGTATCTCGGGTTCGTTATTGGTAGTAGAACATTGTGCGTGGGTCTATTGAAGATGAAGGTCATTACCATAGTCTTAAGGATGAATTAGAAATTTCCAAAGGTTTCCTAATTTCTTCACATTGTTGGATTCAACATGGGAACCACTTTCTTAATTTCTGAATATTAGGAAGAGATGATCCACTGATTAGGATACAAATTCATCGTTAATAAAGGCGTATAGTGCAATAAAAACAATTTCATTGTTAATCCCTAGTGTAAACAATATTTCAGAATAGCTAATTCTTATTCGTTTAATGCCTTAACTACTTTCATGATTGGTTTCATGATATCTCTTGCATGGATGATTGTGTTATATATTTGTTATTTGTTTATTACTTTTTAATATTTTACCCATCACATTCTTTTTTCATGTACAATCAAGGTGTACACCTCGTTACGCATCAATGCACCGCTTTGGTTTGAGAAAAGCCCAATCGCCTTAGTACTGAAAAACGTTTTTTAAAACATTGGTTGTCCTGTATGGGAAATTTGGAGAGTAGGGATCACATTCTCCTTCATTGCAACTTCGCAAGATCTATTCGGTCACACTTCCTTCAAGCTAGTGGGTTGATTGGGTGATGCCAGGATCCATAGTGGATGTGTTGCATGATTGGAATTCTACATCTTATACTAAAGGGAGAGGTGATACAGTATTGGCTCTCATCCATTATGTGATTGTGCGGGTTATTTAGTAAGAAAAAACAAGAGGGTGTTTGTGCTCTTTAGCTCATCTAGACAGTGTGGTAATAGATGTCATGACTCGTGAGTTTCTTTTGGGACATTTTCACTTCCCACCTCTCCGTCATGGGTGTACCTTTCAAGCTTTCAATGTAAAATTGGGATCTTCTCATGGGGCCCCAATCTTGTTATGGTTTCCGGGTCTGATGACCTTTGGGGATTGTATTGTTTTTAGTTTGGTTTGTTAAATAAAATTATGAATCTTTTCTTTAAGAAGGGATTCAGGGGGAAACACAAAGGAACAGGGATTTCAAACACCTTTGTATTCCGACATAGGGATTTCAAACACTTTTGCGAGTCTCCTCTTAAAAAAGCTTTTGGGGGAAATTAAAGCCAACTTTTTTTTTTCATGTCTTAAATTTTTTTTGGCTGAAAATAATGCTGATTTTCAATTCTGTGAATAGTTTTGATTCCAAGTAAATATAGTACTGTACTACTGTGACACAATGCATGAACTTATTAGCATCTGCATAGATGTATGTAGAAAGACGAGGGAAAACTTAGAGGTTGAGAACGTTAAGAATGAGGAAGCAAGACAATGAAATAGGAAAGAACAGTTCTTAAAAAAACGTTAAGAATGAGGAAGCAAGACAATGAAATAGGAAAGAACAGTTCTTAAAAAAGAGGAGTACGTTGTAGTTGAGCCATTGGAATTTCAGAGTAACTCATAGGTTGTAGAATTTCTGGAATCTTTGGTATCATGAAGCTGCTGAGTTCTTAAAAACGAGAGTAGGTTTAAGACCATTTTGATTGGGGTCTGAAAGGAACTTGGAGGCATGTATGAAAGGAGGATGAGCTGTTTAGGCTATTGGTTGCCGAATTTATTGAGGCAACCTAAAACAGTAGGGACTGACTGGAACACGATACAGGCTAGCTATTTCTGAAATACAGACAGTTATGTTTATCATTTTATCCATGATAATTTAACGTCAAAAACTGCAACTGAAATGAATTGGTATTATCTTAGGCAGTTGTAACTTCCAAAGAAGTTGATAAATTATGTTATTTATTCTATGTTGATTTTAAAAATTTTTTAATTTGATGATTATACTATGTAGTTGATTTACCTTTCTAGTCTTACATGGTTTAGGTTTTTATTTATGCTTTCCTCTGTGTAACCTAAAATTGCTAAAATCACATTCATGGGTTTGTTTTCAGTCAAGGAAGCGCTGTCCTGGATATTAGTTCTGGTGGAGATATGAAGGTAAGTGTCTATATCCAAACCTCTGATTCTACCATGAACTCGTCCTTACGTGCGCGCACCACCGGGGAGGGGGGGGGGGGGGGGGGGGGGGGTGTTGGTCAACTATGTTCGATTGTGTCATAATCTGCTTGTGTGATTTTGTGAAATTTATTTTCTGTAGTTTTTTTTTTTTTTTTGTTCATATGGTTGATATTTCTAATCTTGACTGATACAAGCTGTGATACTAAATGCAACTTTCACAGCCGTGCCTATGTCTGTGAACTAGAGTATCATAATTACTTATTCCAAGTGTGACTTGAAAAATCCAGACTTTTTGCATATATTGATGAATACAAGGAAAAGTAGTTTACTACTTTAAAGTAATTAAACGATGGAAAGGGTAAGGGAATCCTTGAGATTGAAGAAGTTTCGCTGCCCAGCCCCAGCTTGATAGAGTAAGACTTCTCTGCCTCTAACTAAAGCCCGGAAAACTACCACTTTTAAAGCCTTATCTAATCAAAGGCCTCCTCTGACAGTTTTAAAGCCTTAAGCTGGAAAGTCCTGCAATCTATATTCAAGGGAGCATCCTTCTTTACAGTAACCTCTCAAGGCCCTTTTTAATTACGCCGAAATTGAATTGTGCAGGAGGTGCCTCTAGACATCACATTGATAACTTTTTCCCCATTTTGTTTGTCTGGCCTCTTTAAGGATATTAAGTTACAGTCTATTGAGAGCTTTTGAACAGTTAAGCAAATGAGGAGACGTGTACGAGAGAGCCGCTATTAGACATGAAGCTTTATTGAGCCAAGTAGATCTCAAATGTTATTAGCTAGAGCAATCATGGTGAAATTGGTTGAGGCACTTTGTTGGTCTTAGCTCAGATGATAGTTTGAAGAAGAATACAGGTGGACGTGAATGTTAATGGGAATGGAGTGGCCATGACCGAATCATGACTGATGTAGGCGTATTTGAATCATAACACATGAGTTTTTAATCCTGTCAACAAATAATGACTTATGGGTCCTAGAAACCAAAGCGTAGGTAAGTTTTGCGTATTTTGAATTGTCATATGAGTATAGGACTATGTTGTCTACAAGTCCAAAAAGGTTAGGAATTGATGATCATTTTTTTTTTCTTTTCTTACTAGTTACTATTTTTTTTTTATTTCTTATAAAGCTCAAAAGAGATGGGCATTAGAGTGGGAGTATGCATTACTTTGTGGTTGCTTTGTATTGATTTGAACAACTAGGGGAGTTAACACTTATGCTTTGAGTATTTTAAAAATAAAAAACACTTCAGGTGTGTTTGGTTTTTGGGTGTTTCGTGGAAAAAGAAAACTTTTCCCCATAAATTGAGTTTTCCGGCATTTGATTTTTCAGTGAAAAGAAAACTTTCTGCCTGTCGAAAGTTTTCCCGCTTTAGGTGTTCGATCTTTTCATTCACTGACGACTCTCTCTTCGACTCAAAGCCCTCAAGAGGCTCAACGTCTGAACATTCAAAGCCTCGTTGAACATTTCCTCCTTTCTCCTTAGCAATTCCTCCACAAAATAGAAATGTTCTTTCTAATAATGAATTTTTTTTTCCTTGGTGAATCAAACAGTTTCCATGAATTTTTTTTTTCCCCCAAATAAAACTTGTTTTTTTCATTGAAATTTTTTCCAAAAATCAAACACACCCTTAGATTTTTGAAATGTGAGGATGATTTCCTCTTTTAGGAAAACAAAAAAGTTTGATGAATTCCATTTCACATTACCGCATTACCGACTCACTGTAATTGACAATTGGTGCACAACTTTACTGTTGGAAAATAATTGACATATGCATGACAAAAAAAAATGTATTTGTTGGTATTTCTTTTATCAGAATTTATTGGTATTTTGGATACTTTGGAAATCAATTGAGTACCATCCTTATCACTCATAAGGATACAGATAGAGTGTGAGTGGCTTGTGGCAGCAAAACTAGTAAGCTTGTTGGGAGGGGTTGTTCTGCAAAGTAATTCAGCAAATTTTTTGCTGCATTATAATGCAGAATTTTATTGCAGAAAATAATCAGTCACGGAGAACAAATGCAATAAATGATTTTTGCAATATGCTACCGAGTGCTGCAAATAGTGGACCCCATCGTAAACCAATGCAAACGCCATAACAACTGGAGCCTAAATCTCAGTCACATTCAACAACCATTAGGAGTTAGAAAAGAACAAAAACATTCTAAACACACAACGAGGTCTCGAACTTGAGCTTTCTTGTGACTTTTCGCAAGTCGTCCATACTAGAATGGATCTGTATTACAAAACAAGATGCCTCAATAGGTTTTGATTTGTCTTTGAAGATCCAGAGGTTTCTTTCCTTCCATTATCCATATAATACAAGCAATATAGGAATCCTCCCCAAGTATATTTTTTTTTATATAGATCATCATTGGGATGGCCTTGACGTGATGTAATTTGAGAAAAGGAGCCGCAGGTGAAGATGCTTACACTGCACAATTCTGAGGAGGTCAGCAAGCTCGTTCCCAGTCATTGACTCTTCAACTCAAGTTGATAGAATCTGCCCTTGAAGTAAGCACATTATCATTGTAAAAAGGGGGATTTGTACTAAGGTCTCCTTATGAATGTGGGGTTGTAATTGGGATAAAAATTCAAGGAGATTTAGTTCTCCTCTTGTATGTTCACCTGGGGTTGCACAGTTTAAACTAGTCATACATGATGTATTCGTTTGTGGAAAGTTCTTAAGTGTTTGTTTTTACTCCCCTGATACATGAAATAAAATAGTTTCTGTTTTGTTGATCAAAAAACAAACAAACTAGGTGATTAAATGGCTCTGATTTTCGGCTTCTTGAGCTAGGATTGATTGGAAATTATGGTCGATACCTACAGAAAACACTCTGACAGTCAAGTCATATAGAGCTCTAGAAGAGTGCCGGTACAAATGGGAAAGAGTGCTTACCTTCAAGTTTTCGTGAGTGCTATTTATAGAAATATTTGTAACTGCCTCTTGAAAAAACTCAGGAGTATTGTCCCACTTTAGGAGAACACAATAACACAAGTCAAACCAACTTCCTCCTAAAATCCAAGAGCATTTACTGACTTGGCTTGGTGAAGCAGTCAACCTAGTTCAAACTGAGTCAACAATCATCCATGGTCAAGGGTTGACTCGAGTCCATGACAGTTTTGGCAGTCAATGATTGACTATTGATTGTGAATGCAACTACAGAATTTAGGGATGCACATTGAGGGGTACGTTCTGCTCCCAAACTTGTTATCTGTTTTGTTTATTTAGGTAGGTTACTTGTTGTATCATATGATGTAAATCCCAGCTTACTGCAGATGTGAAATTTTTTTTTTCAACACCGTCAACCTTCCTAAAAAGATCCACCATACACATCCATCAGTGGTTTTACACTTCTTCGAGAACCATTTTGATTGGCACTCTCCATATTTACAGGCTACAATTTACCTCCGAAAATCTTGCTATTCGGAGCTGAATCTCTACAGCTTCCAAGTAATGCTCTAGCAGATTTCCTTATCTTACTCCCCAATCCAGCCTGGTCTATAGGTTTGCAAATAGTTGGAGAATCTATCAAATGGTAATTCCTTTTCTACCAGTCTCCTAAGAGCATCCACAATAAGAGAGAGTACCCTCTCTTTCTTTGTTTAGTTGTTTTTTGGGCAACATGGCAACCTAGAGAGCCCTATGCAGGCCTGCCCAATTTGACCCCTCCCCAATGGTTAAATAAATAAAATTTGAGGTCAGCCTCGAACCAAGACCTCCCCCACATGCATTGTAGGTTTGTGCAGCTAATGAAAGGCCGCACACTGCACGAGTCCTGGGCAGACCAGTCTACAAGCCTAGCTGTAAATAGGCTTGAAGACGTTGGTTAGGGTCTGGAGAGGGCTATTAGGGGAGTTTTGGGACTGAACACGGAGGTAGGGCTCACTAGGGATCAGAGAGGGCGCCCTCTCTGGTTCCAAAACCTCCTACTGTGGATCCTCTAAAGGAATTCAAGCATTTTTCCACACGATTTTGTTAGCGTTGAAAGAAGGGATAGTATCAAGACTTATCATATATGTTGTCATTCCCGAAAAAGTGTACTTGATCGATAGTCTCCACCTTTAATAGGGACATTTCCTAGTTGTTATGTGCGTGCGTGTTTAAATTTTTTAAATTTTAGTTTTAAATTGATTTATTTATTTAGTATTTTCATTATTATTATCTTATCAACTCAGTCAAGCTCGTTATCCCACCCTATGTTTGCATTTAATTGCCTCACAACCTAGTTTGTTCTCAAAACAATAAAAAAGAGTTTGAAGTATTTCTGTTTTTATTTTCTGACAGTATTACTATTAAGTGTCATTGATCATGTCTTCTTTTACCTTATACTCTTTCTGGTCTTCAAGGTTATCTACTTCAACATGCACCTGTAGTTTATGCATCTAACTCTTTCTGGGAATACATACTTTCATCGTACATGGTTCATGCAGGATTATTTCCAAACAACTTACAACTTTTTGGAGCTCTCACCTCATGCTTTAATTCCTATGCATGGAAGAGTGAATGTGTGGCCAAAGCAAATGCTCAGCGGATATCTCAAGTACGAAATATAACTACTTCCTTCATCTTCCCTCTTCTTTTTGTACAACTTGATATGCCTCTTTGTTTCATATTTATTATACGTCAGAAAGTGGTAGAAATTGTGAGAATTAACACTTGGTAATCCAGAGTCAACTGATTCTTTATTTATGGGAAAATGTTTCAATCATCAGTAATGAGTTGAATGTATGTTTGCCTGAAACAATATATGATGAATTTGTTTTGATTTGTATTATAAATTTTTTTCCATGCCTTAAAGAAAAATTATAGCATTTTACTAATCCATCATGTGTTGTAGGTAACTGACAAGCACTTAGTGCATGCTTCACATAATTTCCTCATACAAAGACCTCCTTTTTGCGTGCCTATCTACACATTCTTTCTTGTTCTGCCTTACAAAAAACATACCAGCACTACATTGTGTACTTCCATTCTCAGAAGAGATGGTACCCTGACTATCAAACAAATAATGGATTGATAGGTCTCTTAGTTGCTCTTATATATAATTTCTTGATTTTGGGGTTTTTAGATTATGATCAGCTAATTTCACTGATGTGGGGCTCTGTTTATTATGGTTAGTAAAAAGCAGGTAGTATGTGCATGGAATGGTTTCAACAGTTAAATGCAAATCAACCTTGGGAGTTTGTTCAATTTCATGTCATAAGTTGTTTATAATTTTCATTGATGTTCACTGGGAATCTCATTACATTATAAGTTTCTAACTCATTTTAGGGCTATAGGTGAGCTGGATCTGCTTGCAGGGTTCATGTTGAACTAATGAATGGAATTCCATGGATGGCCTTTGGTGCTTGGGCTTCAATTTGTGGCCCAACATCTATCCAGGATCTAGTTTGATGGCTCAACAGATGCTTAACCAGACAACACTATGTAGTTGACAAAATTATATTGCACATTTTAGAATTTGGCTGCACGTTTTTTACTTTGAACTAGATTTAGAGCCTATTTTTGAACTAGACTTAGAGCCTATTTGATAAACACTTATCACATAATGCTTAATTCTGCAAAATTCAATGATTTTCTAATTAAGTGGTGTCTTTAGTGCCAAATTAAGTGTTTAGAGAAAAGCAAGATTTTCTTGCTTATTTCTAAGCTGAAAGTATTCTAAACCTTCAATTTTTGTCAAACATTTCTATTGTTTTTTTTTTTACACTTAACCCTCCCCATGCCACCGGCCGGGTTCGTGACATGTGTTTCCATCCGCCACACTTCTACCAACTCAGCTGGTACACCTTTGGCAAACATTTTTATTGTTGACATCATCAACATATTAAAAACTTTAAATCAAATTTTATTTATCTGTATAATGAATCCAACAAACTATTTTTTTTGACTTTCGTATTCATAGTTTATTTTCAGCATCAGCATCAGTATTCACTATTCAGTATAAGTCTTCAGATTCAATGTTTGTAACAAACACGCTCTTACAATTTTAATTCTTATGCAGTCAAGAGTTTTCCAAGCTTTTTGTAGCTTTAGGCTTTCGACTCTAAAACCACAAATTTAACAAGAAAGGTGAAAACCCAATCAACCCTTTCCCTCTCTCAATTTACACAATAAACAATTCAAAACACTCAATGATGCAGAAAACAAGACTCTCTTTAACCAATTCTAAAGATCTGAGCTTAATTATATTCACCACTCATTAGACAACAGTGTCTGATACTTGCTGAGCTAGGCTGTGGGCTTGAAATTTGATGCCACATTTTTCTTCTTCTTGGTAACTTTTATTAAGTAACCTGAGATTAACTGAAGTATTTATTTTCAGGAACCGAAGACATAGGGAATCTTGCATCTTGAAAGCCATAGAAAATGGAGCAGAGACATTATTTGACATTGTTGCAAAAACATATCATGATGTTGACCCTAGCTTTTGGCTCCCTGCTACATGGAATGTGAGGCTTCATGTGAATCATCTGGCTCAGCAAGATAAACTACCAAAGGTAACTTCTTATTGGTTGATGAATATCTCTTCATGACTCTGGTAATTTGACAAGGTTGAAGATGATAATGATTGATTTGTAAGGTACAAACATGAGACAAATGTGGATTGTAAGGTGTCAACATGGGAAGAGCCTTGCAAGTATACCAGTTTTTGTTCTAATTGAATTATAATAAATTGATTACAATTAAATGGTAGAAGTAGATTGAGGTAGTCTGACATAGAAATTAAATAATATGCACAATTATGACTCTAAAATCATTGGTCCTAATTCCCACTTGAATTTTATCAAATACATAAGAAATTAGGAAACCATGTTTGAGAAACTAAGTAATATCCACCTATCGTAACCTTAAATGCCCACCATGGTACCTTACAACCACAACATATAATTTTCATCTTTGTCCACAACATATAACATCCACATATATCCCAAAGCAAATATTAAAGGAGACTATCGATATCTTTGGAGAACTCATCCCGCGATCCTGAACCCGTCCCGTCACATCTCGATTCTTTTTGGGTCCTTTTGAGATTAATCAACCTATTCCGATCTAGACTGGGATGAAATCAGGATGGAGATTTTCAATCTTCCCCATCCTTCCACGTCCCGAACATTCAAATTTAAGGCATTTATTGGTTTTTGTCAAGTAATTTTACCAATTTGTGACCATGTTTAGGATCAAATACAACTCCTTATGGGATGGAAATACTTCAGAACTGATTACAAACTATTCTTTGATGGATAAAAAAGACACAAGATAAGTCTATTATTTTTCTTAAGATTTGAGTTGCTTGTTATGAATAGGCACAAAAAAAATGTAGTTAAGGTTCCATTAACTTGAGAAGTTTCTGCAAGAAGCGTTCTATGTAGAACGCCAAAAGAAACTAAGAAGGCATAATAGGGTCCATGACAAAATATCATGTTAAGAGGACATTCCACTTTTCATGAATTCGCCATGTCAGACACCATTCTATTCTACTTGAAATATAGATAGAAACAATCAACAATTGACTAGAAGTAGAACTTAATGGTTATGTGATTCAATGCATGCCAAACGTCATTCCCCATGTAGGTGTCTTTTGTTCCTATAAAAAATAATCCTAGTTTGAGCTTCATACAAACATCTATAAAGGGTAACATTGTAGACATGTACGCCAAATCTAGAGAATGAATTTGTCTCTCCACAGAATTTGAGATGTAATCCACTCGGTGGAAATGAAATGTCTGAAAATAGATGAAAAGTGGCCTATTTATTACCACACGAACATTTAATTCTCAAAATTCTTAGGATATAAAAAATAGAAACATTTGGGTTTTGTCATCAATCATCATCATCCATGTTCTGTCCAACTTACAAGGTGTCTAATATATGAATCTTATTCCACCAGTCTACTCTAACCCAACTAAACCTTTCTTTCGAACTGCATTTTCATACCAAAATTCTATATCAGAAGGAACCTACTGATCTCGTCCTGTCCCAAACCTGTTTTGGATGGGACGAGGTCAGGATGAGGTCTATCCCATCCCGATCCAAAAGGAAGGGATGAGGTCCATCCCGTCCCGTGCCCACCCTTACCTTAAACACCTATAAAGACTGTTTATCAAGATATTCAATGGACCTAAATACATGTCTCAAGAAACAATGTCGAAATAGGCTGAAACTTTGGTATGTTGTTCCTAGTGTTAATTTTCAGCTCAAAAAGATTAAAAATATTTTTTTGGTTTAGTGTCCTTCGAAAACCTTAACCTGACTAGCTAGTAGAATATTTATCTACTTAGCAATTTATCATAAGACATTAGTTGTATCCACTCTGTAGTTGTCTTTACTGCATCCCCTATAAATTCTTTGGCAACCACTACATTTTTCAACCTAGGGTAGGTGGCTGGCCTACTTGATAGTCGTCCTGCCTAGGTGAGGTTTATAGTTGAAGACGACATGACTGACTGCAAGTGAAAGATTCTGTAGCTCATTATGGAGTAGGATTGATGCTGACATGAGGCTTTCTTACATAGTTGTGCCATTTTCCTGCCAAAAGCCATCAGTAAACTTGAAAGGTGTTTATTTGGAGTTGTGAAAGTTGTTTGGGTTCTACTTTTAGATTTGTCCGGTGGAAGAAGAGGAAGACAAAGTGTGAGTTTGTCTAAACCATAAAAGTTTGATTGTTTTTGGTAAATCTTTAATTCTTTTCTCTAGTTCGACTGTGATTACGGAAAATTATCTAATTCATAAACATTTGTGGTGTGTTTTTAGTACACTAGTAAACGTGCGAGCTTAGTATGACCCAATATATGTTAATTGATTTTCATAGTAAAATATTGCTGCTTTTATCACATGAAAATTATGTAATAGTACAGAACACATTTTTCCAGTCAGTACCTGCTGAAGTAGTTCTCACATACTCATCGTTACTATCTTTCTATTATCTTCTGCTAATTTCTAGTTCACAATGTTTACCTGTGATGATTTTTCTGATTGGTTCAACTGTTCAAGATCATTTCTCTCGACAAATAAACCAAAATACTCTACAATTGCTACCTCCAGAAATAAGCACAAGGCATTTGAAATTTGGGAATGTTTGCAAAGTAGGCATAATATATAGATTACTGAAAGTGGTGGTATTAAATGTGAATTCAATACACTCCGTGAGAGTGTGCAGGACTTCTCTTTGGAAAAGTATAATAGCAGCTTTGTCAGATTGATTGACAAATTGGCTAGTCATAAACCCAACTTGTGAAAGCTGCACCACCTTCCATGCCCACTGTATAGGTTAGAACACTTTCCTATGTGCTCACTAGTCTAAAAGTTATATAGATCATCCGTTCATTTATAAAGGTAATCCAACAAAAGGATTGCATGTATTTGTGGTTTTGTAGCTTCAGTTATTAGTTTATGTAGGGTCAGTCAGAATTCAGGTGCTCAACTTAATTCTTCTGAACTTTCTTGCTTGATGTAGGAATTTTCTGTGGAAAAGTTCAAAACGACTTGTGCTGTACGATTTGTATCTCGATGGATTTTGGTGTACCTGGGAAGCAGGCTTCTTCCCGAGGATCCAAAGCTAAGGAAAGTGGAGCTGTTTACAGCCGCTGCTGTTACTGGTTTTGCTGTGTTCTATGCTGTGAGAGGCAAGTTCATTTCCAAATAAGAATTTTACGAAGCAGGATTTTATGCCAAGTATAATCTAAGATCTCCAATTTTGTATTAGTAGTTATATACATACATGTTTTCCATGATTAATCTGTAAATTCATACGACAGTGTTAAGTTAATGTATTCTGGTCAACTCAGCATAGGCGACCTCTCATTTCAAATATTAGAACTATATAGCGTAGCAGCGCAGGCTTGTAATAAGTTTCACTTGGTTAGCAGGTTTTAGCTGATACGAGGGGATGGTAGTGTTTCTTACTTCTTCTGAACACTTCTACATGTATGAAAGAATGTTAATAAGCAGTTTACTTGATCAAATTGATCTACTTGCGTTATTTTGCATAGTTGTTTTGTTTTGTTCTGTGAACATGCTTTCATTCAAAGCCTCCTCTTGCTCTACTTGTAAGGAATTTAACTTGAGCCTGTTGACATCATAATTAAATGTCTTGATTAGGCTAATCAAAGTATCAAACCAGATTATAAGTTAATGAGTCCCACTTTAACAACAGCTCAGAGAGGAAATAAGAAGCAAATGAAGGTTAATGCACTAGACATTTTGACGCTTCCCTTGTTAGGCACATAATTTATTCAGTGATACTTTAAGTAAAGAGGAGCCCTTATTATAGTCTAATCAAAGCAAAACTCGTAATCATATGATTATTTAATTAGTATCTAAATTAAATATTAATCATTTTGGGTTGTGCTCATCAAATAAATTGTTATGCAGAGCATGGTTTTTCTACCTTGAATGTCGCTATCCAGAGTTCCAAATGGAATAAAACTGCAAGAATTAGATTGCATAGATATCAGAAGGATAACATAACATATAAGTTTTAGTTTATATCATATGTTATTATATTAATATTATTGTTTTCCCATTCTCAAAGCCTTGGTGTTTTAAACGTCGCAACCAACCATAAAGCCCTCCATCTTTGCATATACTTGGCACTGCTACTGAAAACAAGTTTTTTTTTTTTTTTTTTTTTTTAAACAATGCAAAACGTACTCGAAAACATAAACTGGATCAAGTTTAAACCACCATTCTCGAAAACATAAATTGGACCAAGTTTATACCACCGATCTACTCAAGCATGGCAAGAAATTAATTTTTTAAACAAATTACTCACATGAAAAGAATAATCTTGAAAATCAAGTATAACAAGGTTTAGACCCAAAACTAGTGTTAAATTGAATGAATGGTGAGATTTAATTGTATAATTTTCATGATAACTTCAAGATTTTTTTCATTTTATTTATTAATAGGAAATCATGTCTTCCTGGGTGCATTGTGTAGATCTACTCATCTGCTCCACAAGAGAACTACATACAGTGACAGATTATGTAGTTTAGGCAAAACGCAACTTCTCAAGCAACCATCTTTCCATTCCATTCGTTTTAAACTTGTAAGTTCCTTAGGTGTACAACTCTTACCTACTCCGGCCACTCGTGTACCGTACGTCATCACATAGCTGATGTATAAATATCAATTAACAAAATAGGAGCCTAAAAAAGCTTTCTTAACTTAGTTTATAAGGATTTGAAGTGACTTTAGTAGTTTAATATTCAAAGTCGTCTAATATAGCTTTGTTGCATGCCTAAGCTTCTCTTCCACCTCCATTGCTCTCCAAAACAATGAAAAGCATCCGGCTCCCCATACTAGTACAAAACTCTTCAGAACTAACTTCAGACAAAAGTTTATTCCTCTATTTCCTTTTCCTTCTTGTTGGTTTTTCCCTTGGCATGATATGTAGTTTGTATCTCAAAAGCTTTTCAATCAATTTGCAATCTGCCCTATTCTCACTGCCTCCTTCATTGCTCTCATCACCACCACAACCACAGCTACCATCCCGGCCGCCACTCTAGCCACCTCTCCTATCATCTCTATCGTCACCATCATTTTCGTCGTTATCAATATTATCTTCCCTACCATCAAATGTAAGCAAGTCATCAGTGGTGCACAATATGAGTGATGAAGAGTTGTTTTGGAGGGCATCCATGGTCCCTAGAATTCAAGATATCCCATACAAGCATGACCCAAAGGTTGCTTTCATGTTGTTGGCAAGAGGGCCTTTGCCATTGGGTCCTCTAGCTCTGGGAGAAGTTCTTCAAAGGGTACGTATCAAGGGCTTCATTCAATTCTACTGTGGATGACAGTTGTGTCTTTTATGGGAGAAGAATTTCAAGCCAGGTGAGATGAATATTGTCCATAAAAAGTTTTTAACACAGTCTTGTAACTCTCTGTACGTGGCTTACAACATCCTAATTATCAATTGAACATGATCATGTTTTCTTGGTGAAGCCAGTGCAATGGGCCGGGGACGCCATCAATGATTGATCGATGCAGAGAGACGCCTTTTGGCCAATGCACTCCTGGACTTCTCCAACCAACGATTTGATTTGTGTTACCCTCTGAGTCGTGCATTCCTCTTTACAATTTCACCACAATTTACAAATACCTCCTCAATTCCAACCAAAGTTTCCTTGGCTCATGTGATGATCCAAGGAAAGTTGGTGGTGGTCGATACAACAACCAAATGTGGCCTGGCTACAATATCAATACAACAATGGCGCAAAGGGTCTCAATGGTTTGAACTACACCGCAACTTTGCCATAGAGACACTATAAAAAAAGCTTCAATAGCTACGGATACTAGCGACGGTTTTTTGATACTGTCGCTAATTAAAAGATTTGGGACGGCAAAAAAACCGTCGCCAATGCTTTTGATAGCTGAATAAACCCATAATCATAAAAAATCGTCGCTAATTAATTTGCGACGGCACAAAACCGTCGCTAATTATTTTATTAGCTACGGTTTTTTAGCCGTCGCTAAGTTTTACAAAAAAACTTGGCAGCTACGAATTTTAGCCGTCCCTAAAAGATATTTTTATTAGCGACGGTAAAAAACCGTCGCTAATTGATTTTTTTGAAAAAAAAATTATCTACAAAAGCATTTAGCTACGGCAAAAAACCATCGCTAAGTTTTACATTATTTTTATATTCGTGACGGCAAAAAACCATCGCTAATTGATTTTTTTGAAAAAAAAAATATACACAAAAGCATTTAGCTACGGCAAACAACTGTCGCTAAGTTTTACATTATTTTTATATTAGCGTCGGCAAAAAATCGTCGCTAATTGATTTTTTGAAAAAAAAATTATACACAATAGCATTTAGCTACGGTAAGAAACCGTCCTTAAGTTTTACATTATTTTTATATTAGCGACGGCAACAAACCGTCGCTAATTGATTTTTTGAAAAAAAAAAATTAACATTATTTTTATATTAGCGACGGTACCACGTCACCGATCCGCGTGAAACCTCATCTCAACTGTCAATAACACCTAAAAACTGTAGCTCAATCCAACGCACTAAACCAAACCATGTCATCGATCTGCGTGAAACAAACACAACCAATCCCCTTCAATTACCTCTCTCTATATAAATTTAAATTTTCTCTACCAACCAACTTAAACAAAAAAATTTCTCTCAACCAAAAATTTTCTCTCAAGTCCACAGAGGAGAAGTCCGCCGCCTCCCTCTCCCCTCCCTTCCTCCGCCGCCTCCCTCTCCGCCTCCCTAGCTGCAAGAGATCTCAGATATTCTATAAATCGAATTTTTTTTTTTATTTGTGGTTTTTTGTCATTTTTTTATGGATTCTTTGTAATTTTTTTTTGTAATTTTTGTATGATATTCTAGAGATTCTGTGTAATTTTTGTTATAATTTTGATCAATTAAGTCTCCTGTCATGTTTTTGATCAATTAAGTTTAGTTTTGGTAGTTTTTATTAATTTTTAGTATGGACAATCATTAATAGCTAATTTCATTATAAAAAATGAATTATCATTTGTAATTTGTAATTTGTAATTTGTAATTTATAAATTTCATTTGTCAATATGATTTGCAACAAAGCTGTCCCTAAATAGCCACGGCAAATACCGTGGCTGTTTTGTCAATTAGATTTGGAATTTAGCGACGGCAAAAAATCGTAGGTAAATAACCACGGCAAAAAACGTCGCTAAATAGCCATGGCAAAAAATCGTCGCTATTTTTCAATTTGCGACAGTCTTACCCAAAATTTTCAACAGCTTTAGCGACGGTTTTTAGCCGTTGCGAATTAGCTATGGGATAGTTTACCGTTGCTGATTCAAATAGCGACGATTAAAATAACCACGGTATTGCGACGGTTTGTTGAGCCGTTACTAATTCATTTTAGCAACGGTTTTTAGCCGTTGCTGAATTGTCTTTTTTTTGTAGTGAGATCATATCTGATGTCAAGTACTACCCAATGTTTCATGAGTACTGCAAACCGCCATGCCATCCAGATGACCAACATTGGCCAATATAGATAGTTTCACTTTCACCCAAGGAGAACTCGAATAGGAGTATTACTTGGATTAACTGGGCGACGGGTGGCCCTCACCCTGGAAGATATATGTGGCAGTGGCAGTGGCTCTCTAGAAAAGTTCGGGGATCCATAGACCATAGTGAGGTACGATTCTACTCCATTAATCACGAGGGAGGCACTTTGATATGTCTCTCAAGGCACGTGTAAGATGGGTAGGTGCACTTGTAATATCTTACTTCTTCATCTGATGAACACTTTTTTTTTTTTTTTAGAAATCGAACTGGGTTTTAAGGACCCCAAAACCTTTATACAAATGAAACAAAAGTAAAAGCAAATACTGAAACAAACTCTCACAAGAGAGGATTCACTAAAACAAACCTAGACTAAACTCAACCTTTGTACCTTTTGTTTGCTTTCTTAGTTCTATTGGATCTTCGGGGACATAGTCGAAAATCTTTGGTGTGGGTGTTAGAGAACGTCTTTGCAGCCAATTCTGTAAACACATCATCATCACTGGAGGGGTCTGGCTCATGCTCTTCTTCAGGAACCTGACAAATTGCATGTCTCAATCTATTGCATGTGCGGTTCTTATCCTCTTATCCCATACATCTTTTAACCAAATGTAGTTTGCCTTCAGTGCATCTTTGCCATGACTTGCAATAGCTTCTCGCAATGTAGAAGGAACTACATTCCCCTTTTCGTATTCATTTATCATCGTTAACGCATATTCAATCTCAGGAAGAGGAAGAAAATCTTTCGCTTTATTCAGTTATTCTTCGGTGAGTTGTATCACACTGCGGTGCCCAACTTGCACACCATCATCCTGGGAGCTGTTGTCTTTCTTTGCACCTGAACTATTGACTGCCGGCATGTTGTTGACTTCTCCTACTTTATCATCCTCGATTGAGTTGGACACAATTTCATTTGGGTACTTACTTCCATGTTCTGCCACCAATTCGTTGTCATTCTTGTCTATTGCCAGGTCTTCTACAACTGCTGCCTGATTTTCTTCTGTCACTGCAACATTGATGTCACTCACATTATGGGCACAGCTGTGTCATATTTAGTTGTTTCTCCTTGCTTCCCAATCACTTTTTCAATCTCACTAGCTGTATACCCCGCCTCGAGAAGGTCTTCAGCCGTTGTTTCTTTGAGAGGTCGTGTCACTGGCAGGAAACTTCTCCTTACTAACCAATTGATTATCTATTTGGTTATTCTCATCTTCGACAATGTTCTCCATAAGTGACTCGAATTTGTTTGACAAACTTACTAGCACCGGATCGTTGGTCACTGACTGCTCAACTCCAACTCCCTCCTTGATTTCCTCACCCTGATTATTCTTTGCGCCATTCGTGCCAACTTCTGGTTTTGTCGCTTTATTTTTGTTGGCCACTGGAACATATTGTTGCTTGATAATTTTGGCTTCCACCTTTTGTTTCTCAGTCTTCTCTTCTGTCACCAAGTTAAAGGTTGTCACATTGCCCTTATGACCTAACTTTTTTCTGCAATTTTTCTCCTGATGCCCTAGCAATGAACAATAATCACAATATTTGAACCCCGGGTATTCAATTTTCTGCCAAAACCTATTGTTAGCCCTGTCTATCCAAATTCTATTAGGTAGCTTATTCGCCAAAGACATCTCCACGCAAACACGAGCAGAACCCGGGCGAGATAAACATCGAGTGTGATCATCCATGCGCAAAAAACCACCAAAAGAGTTCACAATTGCTTTCAAAAGAGGAAGATGAAATAAATGCAAAGGCAAGTTAGGCAACTCTACCCATAAAGGAACCGAGATCGGATCCGCTCTCAGACTGAAACCATCGTGCCAGCGGAAGGCTTTAAAGCGGACTCCACGAATCAAAACGGAATCTCTCGATAGAACTTTCTTTGCTTCAACCTCCGATTGAAGACGTACCAAAACGTGACGTTGATCAAGTAATCCTAGCGAGAAATCTCCTAGGATACCCCAAGTTTTGTGAATCGAAGCTCGAATGTCATCCAACGTAGGCCAGTAACTAGAGAACTTTAGAACTATCACATGTTTTTCCATGAAAGCTTCACCAATACTTACCTTACATTTGTTTCTTAAAATAATATAAAATAGTATTATGTCATAGTATAGTATAGGGACCTCAAATTTTATTAGTTTTAGGGGACCCCCTTAAATTTAGCCGACGACGACGACGGTAGTATTACAACTGTACAAATATGTATTAGTAGGCAACTTTTTATATTATATACAAGGGATCACAAAAGTGACTAGTATGACTATATTTTACAACAAATCCCCTATTATAAGCGAGCTATTGGTGATGCTTCTATTCAAAGCTTCCGAGCCAATATTAAATAAGCTAAGCATTTTACTTGATCAAATCGATCTACTTGTATTATTTCATATAGTTATTGTGTTTCCTTCTTCTTCGATCTTGCTTTCATTCCAAAAGTCCTCTTTCTTGCTGTAGTTGTAAGGAATTTGACTAGACCCTGTGGACAACATAAGAAATTACTTGATTTGGCTAATCAAACAAAAATATAGTTCAACAACAGCTCATGAAGAAATAACGAGCAAATGAAGGTCAACAGGAAGTAGGGTTAAAGCACTATATATTTTGACCCTCCCTTGTTTAGGTACACTGGTACTTTTAAGTAAAGAGGAGCCGCCCTTATTTTACTTTAATCAAAGCTAAACGTGTAATCATATATGATCATTTATGTAGTCTCCAAATTATCAATTCATGATTTGGGTTGTGATCAGCAAACAGATCATTATGCCGAGCATGATTTTGCTATCTTGAACTTTGGTACATATTTTCAAATGGAAGATAACTGAAAAAAAAAGTTACTTAGAGAGTAATTAATTTTAATAAATAATTTTAAACATAGGTAGACTTGTATTCTTTAACAAAGTCATTTATAGAATTGAGCAGCTATGGCCAGGCAGTGGTCTGAACCCATTGGCAAGCTGAGCTGACAATTTGGTTGCAGCATACGTACGAAGAATTAGCAACATACTGAAAGCCAAAATCATAATTTACCTGGATGCCATAGAGGCAGATGGTTCCCAGCCCAATCCATGAGTGAACACTCTATAAATTGACTATATTACATTGCTCTCATTGTGATACTTGAATGCAGCATAAATTCCGACAATCCCAAGTACTAGAGCAATTGCATGCAGAATCAAATGTACTAACTGAATGAAAGAGTCTTGTAACTAATGATAGCTGTATCACAAAGAAAAACATCACAATTTCCAAAAACAAAATTGCCATATAATTTTGATGAAGGACTAACGAGTCTATTCACTCACCTTCTCCTCCAATAATGATAAAGCCAATAAGCATCAGAACTGGGTGAATCTGCAAGCGAAAATTTATAATTATCGCTTGTAGGGAATGAACTAACTTTGGGCTCAAGCCCACTATAAATTATAGGAAATTTTGGAAAAAAAAAAGGAATGGAAAGCTTTCACTAAAAAGTTGTTTTTTTTAAAGGCAAACGTGGGAGTTTATATGGGCTCCCCAACCACTGAAAATAAATAGTAAGAGATTGATTACATTCGTGTATATTTCCTACCTCTAGCATCATCAAATACAATTTTCTTAATATCTTCCGCAAAAGAGCTCAGAATGATCTCAACAAACTCATGATTGGGTAGAAGCTTTGCTAGTTTATCCGCCACTTGGTTTGTTTCCCGCATTACATGCATGATCCTGCATCCCTCAAGCTTCTTAAAAGCCTCCTTGATCCTTCGAATCGTATGAATTGCTTCCCATGGAGGAGCTTTGTCAGTGGTCAGGTATTTAACAACAATGTTGGAATTCATACTAAACTCCAACCTGTGGAGGCCATGTCTCTGCACTAGTTTGATTCCCAATTCAATCCCTTGAAGCTCATGAAGGAGGATTGTTTACGCTCTCTGACTCCCTGCTCCAGCTGCCACCACCACTCCATCATGGTCTCTGATCAGTGCTCTGTATCCCCCTTTTGTTCCAGTAAGTGATCCATCCGAGTTTACTTTAAAGCAACCTTGCTCAGGTCTCTGCCATGCATGCAAAGTGGTAGTATGTATATTGAACTGCACATCAAGTCTCCATTTTCTATAGAGTTGCCTATTATCAGCATTGTCTTCTATCTGAAGATCAAGGACTAAAACTCGTAGCCTGACATCTTCAACAATCTTGGTCACCACTTCGATGGCTACTCTAAATTTGGACTGGAATAACCTGTTGTTTCTCTCTGTCCAGATATGATACGTAGTAGCATTCAGAGTAATTCTCTTTAAAACACTGCTAGGAGAATTACCAGAAAGTTTAGTCACACACCATCTCCATTCTGCATCCCAGTCCATGGCCTGGTGTTTGTAGCCTAATTGGAGTAGTATACGTGACCATATGAAGCTAGAATACCTGCATTTGAAGAAAATATGTTCTTCACATTCTGATGCATCACTGCATAACGGACATACTGATCTTTCAATGACTCTCCACTTTAGCAATTTATCTTGGGTCTTAAGCACCTTATGCAATGCTAGCCAGGTAATGAAACTCTGTCCAGGGATTCTTCTTGTGAACATCACTAATTTGGACCATGAAACTGATTGTGATCTGTGCCTCATAGAGTGGTAAGCGCTCGTGTTAGAGAACTCCCCTTCTTGGCCCCCCATCTAGGTGACTACATATTTGTGTGCTGTGTCTATTTCCACCATTTCAAGATTATCACAAATATCAGTAGTATTCATTCTCTCATGTCTCCTGATGTCCCATTTGTCATCTTGAATGAGCGCACTAACTTTTGCATTGCGGTGGAGTGATGAGTGGTATGTTAGAAGTTGTGGGAACATATTCAGTAAGATACCCAGGGGGTGTCATGGATCTTTCCATAGCATAGTGTCATTTCCATCGCCAATAGAATGGACTATCAGTGAGCTAGCCTGACCTCTACATTTTAGTATATTGCGCCAACACCGAGAAGCTTCATTCAGAGCACCCATAGTCCAGAAATTTTTGTCTTTAATTAGGTTGGCTTTAGTCCACTGCACCCACATGTTATCCTTATGTGAAACAATATTCCATACATGCCTCATCATTGCTGCCTTGTTTGATGCTTCAATGCACCTTATGCCCAAACCTCCCTCCTTGTAGAGACTACAGATACGTTGCCAGTCAACCATAGGTTTCTTTATGTAGTTTTCAGTCCCTGACCACAAGAAGTTCTGCATAATTGTTGTTATATCATCTCGTACACTTGAAGGCAGAATAAAGCATGATGTTCAGTAGACATGGAGACTGTTCAGGATTGTTTTGATGAGAGTGACTCTTCCTGCATATGAGAGTGCCCTATTCTTCCATGAATGGATTCTTTTCCTTACCCTATCTATCAGTGGAAGGCAGTGATTGTAGTCCAAGCGAGATGATATCAAGGGAAGACCCAAATACTTTACTAGGAGCGCTTCTAGGTTGAACTCAAGACACCTAGTTATCTGCTGAAGTTCTTCAATAGGCACACCAGAAGCAAACAAGTTGCTTTTAGAGCAATTAATAACAAGTCCTGTGCATGATTTGAATGTCCTTAGGGCAGTTGATAGTGCCATTGCTGACCTGGTATTGCCCTGGAAAAACGCAATTAGATTATCTGCAAAGGCTAGATGTGTAATCTGTGGGTTTGTACACTTAGGATGCAGACTGTACTCTCCTTCTTGCACTTTGTTCTTGAGAATTAAGTGTAGAATTTCCATCACTAGGACAAATAAATATGGTGACATCAGACACCCTTTTCATATGCCTCTCTTGGCCTTGATGAAGCCTTTAGGGGAGCTATTGAGTGAAATGGAGAATCTAGGTGTCGTTATGCAGACCTTCACCCAGTTAATGAACAAGTTAGGAAAGAGCATTTTTCGCATGACATGGTCAATTGTCTCCCATCGGATCGTATCATAGGCCTTCCTAAGGTCAATCTTTGCAGCACATCTAGGAGCTCTTTTGTCTCTGTGATAGTTCCTGACTAGTTCATGAGCTAGCATCACATTGTCATGGATGTACCTGCCTCTTATGAATGCTGACTGATCCAATTTAACAAGCCCGTGAATCACTTTCTTCATCCTATTGGTCATGATCTTGGTTATGCATTTGTACAAGACATTGCAACATGAGATCGACCTGTAATCAGCCAGATAGGAAGCACTAAAAAGTTATTTTGTGTATCTTTCAAACTATTAGGATTTTAATTAAGAAAGTTTAGATATTTCAATTACAATTGAAGGTGGAAGTATATTTCTATTTTAATTTTTTTTTATTTAAAATTAAAAGAGAGAAAGCTCAAGCATTGTAATTGTTCCAAATTTCCTAGCTCTTTATTGCTTCATCATCTTCTTGAAACCTCCTCAATTCTCCTTGTAAAAAACTAGAGTATGCCTCGTGCCGTTGACACTCTACATAAGTTTATTTTTGCTAATTATTTTGTACTGAGTATCTCCGTCACTATTAGGCCTGGCATCTGAGACCGAAAAATCGGACCGAACTGAAAATCGGACCGATCAGTCCTGTTCGGGCCGGTTTTTAAATATTATTTTACCTTTTCGGCCCTAAAGCCGAACCAGATCAAATTTATTGGTTCGGTTCTCGGTTACACTTCTCAAGACCCGCCGGTTAACCGGCTAAGCCCGGTCCAATTATTTTTTTTTATAATTTCAACTATAAAGACCAAAGCTCCTCCAAAGTCTAAGCCCGAACCTCTCTCACATCCCTCACCCTCATCTATTCCACGATCAGACCTTCAAAACCTCAAATCCCCTCCTCCACGCCAAATCAAACCACCACCACGTCCTCCACACAGATTGGACCACACCACCAGCTCATCCACCCTCCCCCTCCACACAGATCAGACCATACCACCACTCCTCCCTCCTCCACGCAGATCAGGCCACACCACCACCTCCTCGTTAACCTCATCGGTTATTTGGTTATTCAGATTCGTTTTCAGATGAGGATGGAGAAGAGGGTTTGGTGAGGTTCACCATGACATCGAAGAGGGATTGATTTTATCGAACAGAGAGAGGGTTTGATTTGATCGAACATAGAGAGGGGGATTCGTTGATTTCAAACTATTTAGAAAATTACAGTGTTTATTTCAAGGTGTTGAATGAAGGTTGCAGTGATTATTGTTGATTACTTGAATGGAGGTTGCAGACAACAATGTAAGCCATGAATGCACATACACAGTGATGAATCAACATTTGGGGGGATCAAGTGATGGTAAATGGATCAATTGAGATGGCTTACATTGATCAATCAAGATATAACATTTTTGATTTCAAACTTACATTTACTGTTGATTTCAAACTTAGAATCTAAATTGTATGTTGATTGTAGTGATGGTGTTGAAATGGATATAAATTACTGTTGATTTCAATTCAAACTATTTAGAATATTACAGTGTTGATTACTGTGGATATAAAGGTGTTTAGAAGCTCATTTACTGTTGAGATGGGTTTTATCAAATTCAGTTGGGCTTTATCAAATTCAGTTTGGGCTTTGTGCTTTGGACTGAGACAGGCCCGAAATTCGGTTAACCGGGACCTCGGTTAACCGGTTAACTCGGTCCTGTCTCGAGCCCCATAATTGCGGCTTAAAATTATTGGGCCGATTTTTGGTTTTTAATTTTCGGGCAGGTTACCCGGACCTGCCCAGCCCTAGTCACCATTCTCATATTCACTTTCAATCAGTATTGAAGTGTAAGCCGATTATAAGTGTAAGTCTCTACAGTCAAATTTAAATCAATTGGGGAAAAATTTTAAACGCCGAGAATGAATTCTCTCCCAATCTTTGAATTCGCCAAAAATATGAAATTTAGGAGTTTTGTGTAAATGTGTATTAAGATGCCTGACTTTTTTTTTTTTTTTTTTTCTGGCCCGTCTCATTGCTTTTAAAAATATTGAAAAATATTAAAGACGTGTAATACATTATACTTTTTTTTTAATTATGAAATATATATTTTTAATATTTTGGCCCTTATATTGATAATTGATTTTGTTCGAAAGATCTTCAAAAATGCATTTCAACGATACTAAATTTATCAAAATCCGATAACGAAGTAGATAGTTATGATAATTTTCATTTTGCTAAAAGGAAAATACAATATTTTCTCTATCCGCCACATGTACATTCCACTAACTTTTTTCAAAAGTTTTTTTCATTATTTTTGCCATTTTACATATTTTATATTTACAAATACGCCATCATAGGAAATGAATCTCCACCCTCAAATTCAATACATTTTCCAACTTTCAATCCTAACAATCTTTTATCTCTAATCCTTTCGATTTGACTTTGCCCCAATCAGCAATAAATAGTAAAACAGTACTCAAAATTGTAATATAGATTTCCCCCTTTCTTTAAGTCTCCCTTCGAATCTTCGAAACTCCCTCTTTTACTATCCGTTGTGGCCAAAATTGTCTAATAGCTTAATTTGTTTGCATGCCACAAGTATTTGTAGGCTGCTCTGCCACTTTCTCCATTTCAAACACTTCACTTCCTATTCAAAACAATGAAAAGCATGAGCAGTGAAAAGCATCCAGCTCCCTATGTATGGTACACCATTAAAAATCTTCAATATTCATTCCAGACTAAATATATTCTTCCATTTCCTTTTCCTTCTTGTTGGGTTTTCCCTTGGCACGATATGTAGTTTCTACCTCAAAAGCTTCTCAATCAATTTGCAAACCACCCTATTCTCACTATCTCCTTCATTGCTATCATCGCCACCACAATCACCAGTACCATCCCAGCCATCACCACCGCCACTTCTACCATCACCAACAATACAATCAAATGAAATTAAGTCTTCAGTCATGCACAATATGAGTGATGAAGAGTTGCTTTGGAGGGCTTCCATGGTCCTTAGGAGTGTGTTTGGTTGCATGGGCTTTTATGCCATGTGAATTCACGAGGGGATCCCTACGTTTTAGGCTAAATTGATGTATCATTTCACATCCACCATTTGATTTTGTGATCAATGGTAAGAATGAAAGTCCATGAGAATCCACTCCTTGATTCCCCAAGGAATGTGATTCTCATGTTCATGAGACTTTTATTCCCACCGTTGATCATAAAATCAAATGGTGAATGTAAAGTGATCTCAAATTAGCCTAAAATATAAGAGTCCCCTCATGCTTCCATGACATAAGATTCCATGCAACCAAATGCACCCTAGGATTCAAGATATCCCGTACAAGTATGACCAAAAGGTTGTTTTCATGTTCTTGACAAGGGGGCCGTTGCCATTGGGCCCTCTGTGGGAGAAGCTCTTCAAAGGGTATCAAGGACTTTACTCCATTTACATCCATCCTGATCCTTCATTTAATTCTACCGAGGATGAAACTTCTGTTTTTTATGGTAGAAGAATTCCAAGCAAGGTAAGAACAAATGTTCGTATTGAATACTAACCCAAATTTTTAGTGTTATAAAATTGTAACTAATTATCATTCCAACAAGTAAATTAGCGACAAGAATTATATATATATACATATAGGGAGTAAATTGATAAACATGCTTTGTTTGTTGGTGTAGGCAGTGGAATGGGGGACTTCATCAATGATTGATGCAGAGCGACGCCTTTTAGCTAATGCACTACTTGACTTCTCGAATGAACGATTTGTATTACTCTTCCGAGTCATGTATTCCTCTGTACAACTTCACCACAATTTACAACTATCTAATCAATTCCAACCAAAGCTTCCTCAGCTTATTTGATGATCCAAGGAAGGCTGGTCATGGTCGATACAACGATCAAATGTGGCCTACAATATCAATTCAACAATGGCGAAAAGGGTCTCAGTGGTTTGAACTACACCGCAACCTTGCCATAGAGGTCATATCTGATGTTAAGTACTACCCAATATTTCGTGACTACTGCAAACCATCGTGCTATTCGGATGAGCATTACATACCAACATTGGTTAACATAGTTTCACCGGAGCAGAATGCGAATAGAAGTGTTACATGGGTTAACTGGTCAAGGGGAGGCCCGCACCCTGGAAAATATTCTGGGCGTGACATAAATGTGGGGTTCTTTGGATGGGTGCGTGATAGTGCCAATTGCACGTATAATGGCAGTCCTACATCAATGTGTTTCCTTTTCGCCAGGAAATTTGTACCAAACACTTTGACAAATTTATTGGCGATTGCACCCTCATTGCTCGGTTGTAATCCTTAAAATTAGTTCAAAATTTAAGATCTTTAGTGTAGTATTAGTAGTTACAATTTTTTTTTTCTTGATTGATCTGTAAATTCACAAGACAGTGTTAGTATATGTAGTTCTAGCAACCTGGCAGGCGACATCACATTTCAAATGTATTTGGATTTCTTAATAGTTGTGATCAATGGAAAGTAATATCAGAACTCTGCAGCATAGCTGCGCAAGCTTGTAATAAGTTTGGCTTGGCTTAACAACTTTTAGGTGATACAACGGGACGATTAAATAAGCAGTTTAATTGATCAAATTGATCTAGCTAGTTGCTTATTTTGTACTGATATTGTGTTTTCATTCTTCGAACATGCTTGCTTTCGGTGAAAACCTCCTCTTGCTCTATTTGTATTGAATTTGACTTGACCCTGTTGACATCTTAATCAATGACTTGATTAGGGTAATCAAAGAAGAACAAAAGTTAATAAATCCCACAGTCCCACTTAACAACAGCTCATAGTGGAAATAAGAAGCAAAGTAAGGTCGAGACTCTAAAATATATCAACTATCATACAACTAATATTTGACTAAGTAACAGGAAGTAAGGTTAATGCGCTAGATCTTCTGACCCTTCCTTGTTTAGGTGTATAATTCTCTCTCTGATACTTTTAAGTAAAGAGGAACCTTATTAGTGTATATGCAAATTAAGCTAAATTTGTAATCATATATGATCATTTAAGTAGTCTCTATAGTACTAGTTGTTCATTGTAGTGTGCTTCCTAAATGGATCTATACGCCAAGCATGCATGATTTTGCCATCTTGAACTTGGCGGTCCACATTTCCAAATGGAAGAGAACCACTAGAAGTAATTTGCAGATGTAACAGAACACAAAACATAATCTCTTGTTTATGATTAATTTCCCTTCTTTTCTTTGTCACGGTCTTCTTGTTTTAAGTCAGATATAGGTTACTGCAACAGTCCTCAATCTTCAAATGCTCATGGCACATGGTGTTGACAAACAAGTTTTGCACATAAAACATGCATACTCTAAAACATATAATTGGCCAAGTGTCAAAGCACCATCCTAATCAAGCATGGAAAGAAATTCTTTGTTTACAAATTACTCAAATGAATAATAAAAAAATAAATAAAAATAACTTGTAGTTCAAATGAGATTTCGTGTATTACGTTTCTACAAGTCAAATATAATAAAGTCAGGCCAGTTTTTTTTTTTTTTTTTTTTTTTGAAATGGTTTTAAATTAAACCAAATGATGAGGTTTAAGTGTAAAACTTTCATAACAACTTCAATACTTTTTCATCTAATCTATTTATTTTTCTTGAGCATCTTGGCATAAGAAATCATGTTCTCCGGGAGTGTATCCCTTGTGTCTCTACTTGACAAGAACACTACATATATACAAGTGACCAATTATATATTTGAGGCATCCCTAGTTTCTCATTTGAAGAAGGAAGTGAGGTTAGACTGCCAAAAATAGAGAAGGAAGTAAGTCTGGACAAAACTCAATTAATGTTGTATACTTTTGTCGAATGTTTCCTTTACCTTTTATAATGGTCGTAGTTAATTCTCTGCGCAACTTAAACAAGTGAGGCGCCACAGAAGGAGATGTTTCTTGTAACGGTCTCATTCTTTATGGAGACGCGTCCGTGGAGGCGTAACTCCCTCCACGACTTTTTTTTGTGTGCAATGTTCTTATTTATGAGAGAACTCGTGTCGAGCCTGGATTTGGGCTTTGATTCGTTCAAGCCTGGATTTGGGCTTCGATTATGTCTTCTTGTAGTGGTCCTTGTCTGGGCCTCTATGGTTAGTTTTAAACTTCTTGGGTCTTACGAGCTGACTCAATAGATGGGACACTAGATCCTCGTGATGGATGTTCTCTGTCACGTGTATGGCTGCGATGTCGTTCTATTTTGATGTATGATTAGCTACTCCCCCTCTTAGTTAGTGGTATGTTCATGTATCCACTAACTGTGTGGCGATTTTATTTTCGATTTCGACATTACGACATATTTAGTGCTCTTACTATCTATTGTTGCTGGTGTTTTTTCGATGTTCCATCCGCCTACTCATTTTAGCGCAATTTCCGGGATTTCGTGCGACTGTCATATCTTGCACATTTTCCCAAAAGCAGAACTTTCGTTGTTCGTCCTTATAAAATGACGAACATTTTGAGTGCGGGTTTACTCTCTTCTGCACTTTTTCAATTTCCAGTTGTTGATTCCTTGATTTCTTACGTTTGCTTTGCAATCATATCTAGCTCCAGGGTTTTGAGTGGCAATGTTCTTGATGCTTGTGAAGCTTTCTTTTCGCCTAAACGAGCGACGCATGCGACTTTGGATAACATTCGTCACGACTATTCGTTGCCAGCCGATCTAAAAATCGTTTTCTCTTAAGAGGGCGACAGTCCTTGTCGTCCAAAACATGGGTATATCGCTTTGTACCTTGGCATGTTCCATTTCGGCTTTAGGCTTCGGCTCTTGCGATCATCTGGGAGTACTTGACTTAATTAACATCGCCCCAGCCCAACTGGTCCCTAACGGTTGGAAGGTGATGATTGCGACTTTAGCAAGGGCTATCCCATTTGGCATCCCTATGAATGTCAGGGTTTTGCATTGGGTTTAGTGTAAATGCTAATTGCATCTGTTGTCTTCGCTCTACGTCCTGTTTCAAGGACTTGCAAGAGGAGTATGGGGGTTGGCCGAGGTCCTAGTTTTACGTGTCCCTTGTTTTCAATTATTTTAGGTTGCGCGAAAATCAGATTCTATGGTCATTTCGAGAGGCTTAGGGAGTCGAGTTGTCGCTGTTGTTGGAAAAACAAGAGTTTTATAGTCGGTTTGGCAATCTTCCTCAAGTCTCGGTGGAAGATTTCCTTACTACAAACACCATTATTCGTAGTGGCATGTATCCGTCGGGTGAGGCGGATCGCGGAGCCTATTGTTGGTTGTGTTTTGGAGGTGACTGTTGCGTGTGTTGGTGATGTGGATGTCGGTCCTAGAGAAGGTCCTCTTAATGAGCCTGTAGGCCAAATTGCTTATGTCGTTGTCAGAGGTTCTGGGAGTACCAGCTCGATTGTTAGGAAAAGGAAAGTTCTCAGGCCTCCCAGCTCTTCTAAGATGTTGTTTATTAGTTCTAGTTGTGTTTCGAAGAGGAAAAAACTTGCTTCCTCAGTTTTTTACGCTGCTAGGACTCCTTATCCTGTTGTTTTTCTCCGGAAAGGAGGTTGCGATTTGGAGGATGACTTTTTTGATCGAGAGGATGAGGAAGTAAATCGAGTTCTTGAAAGGAACAAGAAGGAGATTTCCCGTCCTTTAGATGACCATGAGAAAAGTCTTGTTGCCTCGTATGGTTTGCTAGTTTCCGCTAGCCTGATGGTTGATAACTCTTGCATTATTGAAAACAAAATGCTTCAACTTGGTCTTTGTCAGTCTGAGAATCCAAGGGGTACTAAGACCTTGGATGACTTTGAGTACAATCGACACTGGAGGATCGAGTTTCCACTCGAGCTTGGGGCTTTAAACTCCTCGTTTCTCCTGTTGTTGTTGGGACCTCGAGACCGCCTGCTATTCCCTCCGCTTCTCGTCCTATTTTAACTGCGCCCGAGGGGTTTTGTTGTTCTTCCGAGATTGATGTGCAGGACAACGCTCGCAACCTCATTGGCGGTTGTCATGGGTGGTTGGCTAATAGGGTTCTTATTCCCATACGTCCACCACATCGTCATATCGATGAAGGCCTCCAATACCTTATGGAAGGGATGACTCATCTTACTTATGCGGTCGTGATGCGGTCGAACTGTAAGGCTGTCCGTGATCAGGTGGCTCTCATTGAACGGAAGCTAGCAGGACATGTCTTGGTCCTTTCTCACATTATCTGCCAACATGATTCATTGAAGGCGCAATGCATAGAGTATGCAAGGGTTGCAGATAATGCATAGACGTCGTTGAGGGAAACTCAAGACCATTTAGGACACGTTTGCTTTTGATCTCAAAACGTCTGAAGTTGAGTTGGGTAAGTTGCGGTCCCGTCTGGATGTTGCTGAGAAAAAGTTTTCCGACCGAAAGGCTGAACGTGACGAGGCCATTCGTTCTGCTGAAGAATGGTTTGCCAGTCTAAAGGCTTCTGTGACTCGAATCGCTCAGTTGAATTCCGAGTTTGTCGCGGCCAAGTCTATGGTTTCCGTTAGAATTGCGGTCATTGATAACGAATTAGCGTCGAATATGTGCGCGAGGGCGAAAGGGGTTTCTCCCATCGGAGTTTGTTTTGTTGTTTTGTATGCCCAAAAGGCGCCAGGCAACTCGGATGTCCACAATCCTTTTGCTGCCTCAAGCCTTCTTTTGATTGCTTTCAAGATTGTCTTGTTGGTGACCTCGGCTTGTTCGTTTGCCTGTAGATGGGCGGGCGCAGAAAAGTGTTGCTGGATATTCAGGTTTCCACATAGCTCCTTGACCTTCTTGCCTTCGAATTGTTTCCCATTGTCCGTGACAATTACCCTTAGGATCTCGAATTAGCATATTATGTCTTTCAAAAGAAACTTCTCGACTTAGGTTTCTCATATCTTCGCAACGGGTTCTACTTTTACCCACTTAGTGAAGTAGTCTACTACTACAAGGAGAAACTTTTTTTTGTCGGACGCGGGGAGTGATCCTATGATGTCCGTTCCCCAGTGCATGAATGGCCAGGGGTTATTCGTCGGGATTGGGTTTTGTCCCGGCATGTAAGTGTATGGGGCAAATATTTGGCATTTGTCACATGTGGGAATGAGCTTTTAAGCATCTGCTCGCATCGTTGGCCAATAGTAATCTAGCACGAGTACTTTATGGGCAACGTTTTTCCCTCGAAATGATTTTCGCATGTACCATGGTGGATCTCTTGCATAACATATTCAACATCTTCTAGTGTAAGACACCTTAGCAATGGGCTTGTGTAGGACCTTCTATACAGTCTGTCATTGATCAATGTGTATTGTGCCCCCCGATTTCATAATTTTTTTGCTTCCATCTTATCTGTTGGGAGTTTTCCGTTTGATATATACGCCAGGATTGGAGTTGTCCAGTTATTATCTTGAATTGTGGCGCATGCTTCTTCCACTTGGCTTTCAAGTATGGATATTCTTTGTATCATGACGAGTGGATTATCATTTTCCTTAGTTGTCGATGTTTCCTTTGCTAGTTCGTCGACTCTTTTGTTCTCCATCCTTACACACTGTTGAATGATCACATTCTGGAAGCTTTCTACTAGTTCTGTGGTTCTTTGGTGGTAGGCTTTCATTTGAGTGTCTTTGACTTGAAACTCGTCATTTAGTTGATTGACCACCAGCTTGGAATTAGTAAAGACATCGATGTCTTTTATTCCTAAGTGTTTTGCTAACTGTAGCCCGACTATCATAACTGCATACTCGGCTTCGTTGTTTGAGGTTTTAAAGTTGAATTTTATCGCTTCCTCTAATGCAATGTCTTCCGAGTTGTACAAGACTAATCCTTCTCCGCTTCCCGCCTCGTTGGATGCTTCGTTACAGTGGAGGATCTATCCGTCGGTGATTGGTTTGGATTGTTTTCTTTCGCTCTTACTTTTCGTTAGTTGATTGTTGCATACTGTGAATTCAGCGATGAAATCCGCTAATACCTGAGCTTTGATAGCAGGTTTGGGGGCATAGCTAATATCAGATTGCCTTAGTTCTATTGCCCATTTCAGAAAGGGAAACCTCTCTCGTGGATCTAAGAGCACAAGTTGTGTAGGGAAATTACCCTACACGGACAACTCCAAAACAGGAAAAGATCTTTAGCAAGATCTCTTTCCCAAACTATGCCACCAAAGGCCTAGCCGAACAAGGACTCTCACACTATAAAAGGGAGATAAGGTCGATGAACTAAGGTACGCTACAGAAACCATGTTTAGAGTTTTAAGTCTCTCCTAAGCTTTATCTAACTTAAGCATTGGAGTGTCATCGGCCGCCACACGGTGATCTTTGGCTCACATGTGCTACTTGTGGTAGTCTAGGTAAATGCGAGGAAGGAGAACAAGAATTGACTACATCAGCTAGTACTGTGGCTCCGTGCTAATATCCAAGTCTCCGATGGACATGGTATATCCTGGTGGAAGATGCTTTGTGTCACGGGCTTTCTTTTCACAAGTACTTCCCCTGTGGCACTAGCAAACTTTGCCCTGACTTATCAAAGAAAGCTAGTCAGCCTTTCCCACGAAAGACTTACTTAGACTATGGAAAGTTAAGCAAGCTAAGAACACACAAGAGAGCTTAAGAGAACTAGAACTTGTATTGTTTGAATTCTATGAGGTGATTACAACAAATGAGGCCTTAGCCTATTTATACAAATCCACCTCCTCAATGGACGGTGGTGATCAATTTGATCTAACGGTCTACAATGATCTTCTACACAGTTCCTTAGAAATATCTAAGGACTAGAATCCTATGGAACTCTATGGAATTTTATGGAAGGTTCTAGAGAACTCTCTAGAACAATGTGGAATACTCTACATTATTTACACTTGCTAACCTCACTTGGCTAGGCAAGAAGATAGTTATGACATTCTCCCCCACCTAATGAGGCGACGTCCTCATTGCCTTCAAATCCTCGTACGCTTGGATTTGCTCATTGAATTACCACAAATGTTGGATTGGCTCCCAGCTAGCTTCACTTTCTGGAAATCCCTTCCACTTGACAAGTAGCTCATGTGTGGGAGGTTGGTTGGAATGGCGCACCACACGATCTGACAAGATATTTTCTACTTCCTTGTCATGTTGGATCCTCATGCCCATTGATGCTCTTTGTGAAACTCCTCTACTTGGATCATCCTGATCTTCCTTATACGGTTTCAATAAACTCACATGGAAGACTGGATGGAACTTGATCTTCGGTGGTAACTCGACCTTGTATGCTTGTTTTATCACTTTCTTGACTATGGGGAAAGGACCCTCATATCTCCTGATAAGGCCACGATGCAATCCTGAAAGTCTGGCATGAGCATGCATCTTGACAAGCACAAGGTCTCCAACCTGAAACTTTCGAGGCCATCTCTTTTTGTCGTCCCACTTCTTCATCCTCTTGGATGCCTTCTCCAGGTAAGCTCGAGCCTCATCAGTTTGATCATTCCATCATTTGGAAAACTTATAGGTTGATGGACTCACTCCAGTGTAGCCAGTGGCAATAGAACTCGGGGTCATAGGTTGTTGTCCCATGACAATCTCAAATGGGATCGACCCGTCATTTCACTCTTCTGCAAGTTGAAAAAGAATTGGGCAACATCCAGCAACTTAGCCCAATCTCGCTGGTCGGCCCTCACATAGTGCCTAAGATAAAACTCCAGCAAGGCATTCATCCTTTCCGTTTGACCATCCAGTTGAGGATGAAAGCTAGTAGAGAAATTAAGGTCGGTACCCAACAACTTGAACAACTCAGTCCGAAATTTCCCCGTGAACCGAGTATCTCGATCACTGATAATAGATTTGGGCACATCCCAATACTTCACCACATGTTTGAGGAATAAATGTGCGGCTTGCTCGGCTGTGCACTCCTTGGGTGTGGGGATGAAGGTGGCATACTTCGAAAATCTTTCCACGACCACAAATATCCAATTGCAACCTCCCGATGCGGGCAAACCAACTATAAAATCCAAGGAAACAGTCTCCCAAGGTCTCTCTGGGATGGGGAGAGTTCAAGTAAGCCGGCAGGTGACTGTTGCTCCACCTTGTCTTGTAAACAAGACAAGTCTTTACATATGCTTCGATATCATCCCTCATATGTGGCCAATAATAGGAATCTTCCCCAAGAGCAAGAGTTCGATGTATACCTGGGATGTCCTACCTACTTGCTATCATGGCATTCTTTCAAAACTTCATTCCTTAGGTTGTCATGCGGTGGAACATAGATTCGCCTTCCCTTGGAGTATATCAAGTCGTTCTCCACCCAAAATCGTCTTGTCTTCCCATCTTTGACGAGATATATGATGGTTTAAGCCGTGGAATCATGTGCCAATCCTTTTTTTATGCGTCTGTTCAAGTTGCTTTGAGGTTTACTTATTGTTCTTTTCTACTCAAAGCATCCGCAACAAGATTAGCCTTGCCAGGCTTGTACTCCAAAGTGTAACCGAACTCTGCCAAGAAATCTTGCCATCTAGCTTGTTTTGGTGTAAGCTTCTTCTATGTTTAGAAGTAACTAGTGGCAACATTGTCGGTCTTGATCACAAATTTGCTCCCAAGCAAGTAATGACGCCATGTTCGCAAGCAATGCACAACCGCAGTCATTTCCTTCTCTTACACTGTGTACCGCCTCTCAGTATCATTGAGCTTCATACTTTCAAAGGTAATAGGATGTCCTTCTTGCATCAATACTCCACCAATAGCAAAATCGGAAGCATTCGTATGTACCTCAAAAGACATAGAATGGTTGGGAAGTACCAACACCGGTTCCTCCACAATTGCCTTCTTCAATCATTCGAAAGCTTGTTGGCATTTTGAATTCCAATCCCAACTTCGTCCCTTCTTGAGCAAGTCCGTAAATGGAGCAGCTATGGAAGAGTAGCCTTTGATGAACCTTCTATAATAGTTCACCAAGCCAAAGAAAGATCTTAACTCGGTGACTTTGGTCGGTGGTTCCCATTCTTGGATAGCTTGTACCTTGGACTTGTCCATACGAAGTTTGCCCTCGCCAATGATATGACCCAAGAATGTCACCTCCTCTTGGGCAAATGAGCACTTGTCCCTTTTGACATAGAGCTCGTTCTTCTTCAAAGTTTGGAACAATTGCCTCAAGTGATCCACATGTTCCTCCAATGTCTTACTATAGATCACAATGTCATCAAGGTACACAACTACGAACCGATCAAGGTAAGGAGCTAGTACATTATTCATTAGATTGCAAAATGTGGTCGGCGCATTAGTTAAACCAAATGACATGACTAAGAATTTGTAAGACCCGTACCTTGTAACACATGCCGTCTTTAGTTCATCTCCTTCGGCTATGCGTACTTGGCAATATCCCGAGTGCAATTCAAGCTTGGTAAAGTACCTTGCATCACCAAGTTGATCAAAGAGATCCGCAATAAGTGGAATCGGGTACTTGTTTTTTATAGTGACCTTGTTGAGTGCCCGATAATCAATACAAAGCCGTAGGGATCCATCATGTTTATTTTAAAATAAGACCGGCGCACCATATGGATCTTTGGAGGGTCAGATATAACCAACATTAAGTAAATCCTTCAATTGTCTTCTTAACTCCTCGAGCTCAGGAGGTGCCATACGATAAGGAGCAAATGCGGGTGGTTTTGCTCCAACTTCTAACTCAATAGCATGATCCACCTCTCTCCTTGGTTGAAGCTTCTTAGGCAACTCGACAGACATAACATCCTTGTATTCCTTGAGAACATCTTGGACGGACTTAGGTGCATTCACCCCTCCATCCATGGGACATTCGTCTTCCTTGAGAGTAGCCAAGTAAGTAGGTTCATTCCTCTTTACTCCCTTAGGAAGTTGGAGAGCGGACACCATTCTCTCCTTACTTATTTCTCGTACCACGGGCACAACACAACGTTGTCCATTCTCCATGATGCACATGGTATTGGAATATGGGACCAGAAAAGCCTTCACCATGTCCAAGAAATCTATACCCAAATAGAGCTTGTAATCATCAATTGGAGCAATAGTTATGTCGACTTTACCTCGCCATTGTCCAAGCCGAATATTAGTGCCACGAGCTACTCCTTCAATTGGAAGACTTTTAGCATTGATTCCCTTGATATATCCTTTCTCCTTAGTATATGATAGGCCAATTTCTTCAGCAAGGTCTTTGGCCATGTAGACCGTGTCGGCTCCGGTATCCACCATGGCTTTCAAAGTCTTGTTCCTGATCTCGGTCTCCACGTACATCCTTCCACGTGGTTGTTCCTCGACCTTAGCTTGAATGGCACTTAGGAGATTCATTGAGGCAATCCTCCTTTCCTCTTTTGCTTCTTCCTCCATGACAAGCGCGACAAGTTTCCCCCCGTTGGGACACTCGAATGTCCGATGGGGTCCACTACATAAGAAGCAAGATATCTTCTTGGGTGATCCATCTCTTTTCTCCTTCCCCTTGTCTTTGGAGTTCTTGTGCTCCTTGGAGGACTTCTCTTTGTCTCTTCCACCTTTGCTATGATTACTCGGCTTTTTCCTTTGCCTCATGGATGAGTCCTTTCTCTTGAACTCAACCAAGGACTCGGCTGCAGCCATAGTTGTTGCAAGGTCTTGCACACCTCGCTTCTTCAACTCCAACTTGGCCCAACCTGTTAGGCCATCAAGGAAGCTAAACAAAACATCCTTTTCTCCCATGTCAGGAATCTCCAAGAGAAACTCCGAGAACTCCTTCACATACTCCCTTATGTTGAAGGCGGCAAAGCTTGGCCCTAGCTTCGTTTTCGACATCCTCCGGGTAGAATTGTCTCTTGAGTTCCTTCTTGAATTATTCCCAAGTGTCGATGGTGCACAATCTCTTTTTGACACCATCGGACCTTCTGCGCCACCAAATTGTAGCAACATCATTCAAATATAAGGATTTGATGTTTCATCTCTTATGCCAACCGCATCAAAGTAGCGCTCCATGTTCCACAAGAAGTTATCGATCTCCCTTGCACTCCTTGCCCCGCCATAGGCCTTAGGTTTGAGAGCTTCGACCCTGTGAGTGATTGTCCCTGGTGTAGCCCCACCATTGGCTACCGCAACCATACACACATTGAGTTGAGTTTCAAGCTTCTCAACTCTTTCTTTATAAGCATGCATCTCCGCATCTTTGGCAATAATTTGGGCTTCTAGGGACTCGATCTTTTTGGACACCATGTCCACTACTGCGTTTAAGGCTCCTTAAATCTCTTCCCGGAGCTCTTGGTCCTCCCCATTGGACGCTTGCCCCTCGATGCATTGGTCCATGTCTTCAACTTTCTCCCTCAAGTCAGATATGGTGGCACACAACTTAGCCAACCTTTCATCCATTGCAGCGATCATGTCCTTCGACTTGTCCTTGCGGACTTTCCCACCTTTGTCGTTGTTGCCAATTGATGGGTTGTTGACCTCCAACGACATTCTCTTGTGTAGAATGATTTCACCAACCTTGCCAAACCTTGCTCTGACACCAACTGTCTCAGACTTTCTTTTCACAAGTACTTTCCCTGCGGCACTAGCAAACTTTGCCACGACTTATCAAAGAAAGCTAGTCAGCCTTGCCCACGAAAGACTTACTTAGAATATGGAAAGCTAAGCAAACTAAGAACACACAAGAGAGCTTAAGAGAACTAGAACTTGTATTGTTTGAATTCTCTGAGGTGATTACAACAAATGAAGCCTTAGCCTATTTATACAACTCCACCTCCTCAATGGACGGTGGTGATCAATTTGATCTAACGGTCTACAATGATATTTTACACACTTTCTTAGAAATATCTAAGGACTAGAATCCTATGAAACTCTACATTATTTAAACTTGCTAACCTCACTTGGGTAGGCAAGAAGATAGTTGTGACATTTGGTTTATGCTAGAAAAATTATGTTTGAATTGGACTGGTTGTAAAGGGCCTTTAGATTTTAGAATGCATCAGGAGACCCAATTCCCCTTGCATTCATGCAAGAATCATGGTAGCTCAGGCGATCATTCTCCGGCCATCGCCGACACCTCAGTAGGGATAAATGTAGACATGGTGGGGGTGTGAGATGATTCATGCGTATCAGAGTAACAACTCTAGTGTCGTGGCAGTGCATGCGTATCAGCTAGAAGAGTAACAACTCTAGTGTCGTGGCAGTGCATGATTCTGAGGCAATGCTTCCCTGAGTTTCTTTATAAACATCGGTGTTGGGCCAATTTGGTGTATCAGTATGGTCTCCCCAGTTGAAAAGGTCAATGTTTCTTTTCTTCCTACCAGCATACGACTCAGAAGGCAAATTCTTTGTTGCATGGTCTTTCAAGGGGTCAAAATCCAGATACTTAATCTTACGTTTGCCTATTTTAAGTAGTTCCTCACTAGTGGATTGAACTTTGCTTCTCGCATTCCCTGTTACTTTTTTCTTTTTACCCGGAGATACTAATAAAGACTCTGGATTTATGTTATAGATTGTTAATGAGGATCTGCTGATGGTAACAGTTGTGGGTGTAACATGGGCCAAGTTGGCCTTGGTATGACACTCATGTTGATCCCCTGATTGTTCATGATTGATTAGCACAACCTCTATGGGAGTGATCCCCTCTATAGCTCGTTCCTGGTTTTCTTGAGAGAAACATGTGACTCTGGAATGCCCATGATGTGAATTGTATTCATACTGTGAGTTGGAAACTGCATTGTGTTCACTGATCCAGATTTGGGTGTTGTACATCATGTATGGAGTGATTCGATGGAGGGGTGTTGTCAATAGGGTGTGAATGGGTGAACTGTAGAAAGGGTGTATACATGGGTATGGGGTTTGGAATAGAGATGTAGAGGGAGTGAGCATGCAAACTTGATTTGGGTTCATATCAGAGTATGAGAAAGTTCACTGCTAAAGTGGGATGGAATGGAGGAGGCTGAAGGTGGGGTGGTACAGAGTAGATGAAAGATGGCAGTTAACATCAGTGAAGTATGGGTTACCTGCGGGTGACCCGAGTAACATGGTTGTGTGAGGGTGATCCGGTGCAGCATACTATTTTGTATAACTTGAGACCGATGAAATAAAAGTCGTTATATCACGTATTGGGTGGGATACCAGATGAGAGAGACTGGATTTGATGATCAACGTAGGATCTGAGTGGTTTGTAGATTAAGAAAAAGATGGTAACGATCGTGCCAAGAGAGGTACACGACTTTTAAGACTTGAGACAAATGAGAGAAATTAAGAGAAAGAATGAGTTTAAGTACGTCAACTCTGGATTGAGGATTGAAGGGGGCTCATGTGCAGTATGCACAGACCTCTTCATGTGCATCAATTTCAGTCGTTAGATTGCTTTAACGGTTCTCCTCTCTCTCCATTAAATTTTTCTCTCTCTTCTCTCTTTCCACACATTAAATTACAAATTAAATTAAATTACAAATTAAAACACACATCACTTATCTCTTTCTCTCCAATAAATTATTACAAATTAAACCAAAAATTTCACTTATTTTTTCACCAAAATGTACACAATTCAACACACATCTCAAGAAAAATCAAATGATCCAAATTTAATAGAACACACATCTCTAAGTAAATCTAACGGTCCAAATTTAATATTACACTAATCTCGAGAAAAATATAATGGGCCAAATTTAATGGAACACACATATCAAGGTAAATCTAATGGCTCAAATTTAATAGTACAAACATCTCGGTCCAAATTTAATAGTACATACGTGTCAAATTTAATTATGCACTCATCTCGAGAAAAATTTATGATTCAACATGTACCTCTGAAAATCTAACGGTTTTGCATGCATCTCGAGAAAAATAGATGGTTCGACACTCAATTCGAGGAAAATAAACAATCCAAATTTAATAGAACACACATCTCTAGGTAAATCTAACTGTCCAAATTTAATAGTACACTCATCTCGAGAAAAATCTAACAGTCCAAATATAATAATTTACACATATCTAGGTAAATCTAACCGTTAGATTTTGGTGAAAGATCAAACGAAAATCTAACGGTCCCTAATTTGTAATTTAATGTGTGGAGAGAGAGAGAGAGTGATTTAATTTGTAATTTAATGGAGAGAGAAAGAGTAATTTAATGGAGAGAGAAAGAGTAAGTTAATGGAGAGAGAGAGGAGAACCATTAACGGCTGGAATTGATGCACATGAGGGGGTCCTGTGCATAGTGCACATGAGCCCCCCTTAATCCGGCAACTCCAGCAATAAGAACACTTGAAAAATATTGTTTCGCGTGAATTACAACTGAATAATCAAAGATCAAGGAAAAAAAAATCAAGCCAACTTGTGCATCTCCTATAGCCAAACTTAGAATCTATAGAATCATTGAAACCTTCAAAATCATTAGATTTAGCGGAAACAACTGCAGAGATATCAGAAAGGAAAATATTAAACTTCACTTCTATTACCTACAAATAAATTTACATATCACGAATAAACCAAAGTTCAATTTTCCCGCGAACATTCAATTCAAAGAGTATTAAACAATAAAGACTACAATAAATTTCCCTAAAATCTGTAACACAGACACTGCAATTAAAACTCATCAACAAAACATATAAACTTTAATACCTAATAACCTAGACTTTGATTCTAAGCTTGACATAATCGTCTGAATGAGTGGAGGGTGTTTGTGAATAAGCAAGAATACAACCGAAACTAGACAGTGGAAGCATTTTTCTCTGTGGTTCCATGTATCCAATCTATAGTAAAAATGTGGTGAGAATGGGAAGATTGTGTCCTAGAATGTGGTCGAATAACAGAAAAAATATGGTGATGAGTGTTCAAGGAGACTAGTAAACAACGAGAAAACCATATCGTTGTTATTGATTGTTAAGATTTTGTTGAATGAGTCAACCATTTAATTTGACTAAGATATTAAAGCCTTATTATAGAAATGCATGTTATATTTAAAGTTTGGAAGCTTCAATCTCATTCGTTGATTTCAATCTCAAACGATGACACAAAATCCGATGACTCTTAAGAAACAAGTGTATTTGCAAATGCTTTTTCTTAATGTAGAAATTTCTTCAACTAACCTTTTTCTTTTAGGGTGTGTTTGGTTGCATGGAATCCCATATCATGGGAATTCATGAGAGGACCCCTACATTTTAGGTTAAATTGATGTATCACTTCACACCCACCATTTGATTTTGTGATCAATGGTGAGAATGGAAGTCCCATGAATATGAGAATCACACTTCTTGGTCCCCCAAGGCATGTGATTCACATGTTCATGGGACTTACACTCCCACCATTGATCACAAAATCAAACGGTAAATGTGGAGTGATATATCAAATTAGCCTAAAACATAGGGGTCCCCTCATAGATTCTCATGGCATATGATTCCATGCAACCAAACACACCCTAAGTGTTATTTTACTTCCCCCAGTATTACTACCAATTTATCTTTTAGACTTCAAACTTTTTAAGATGTTATTTGTGAATTAGTATAAAAATAATATTGGTTAAGCTTGTAAAACCAATATAGGTTGAGTGAAAAGTTATTGTAGAAATGTATTAACTAAATTATAAAGTCATACATACTGGGTTATGAGTTATCGATGAAATTAAATCATTCGAATGTAATCATGAAAACTCAACTGAATGCGATAATGCAAGAAGATGAAATCAAGTGATACCAATCAAAGTCTAAGTCAAAGGCAACCAATGACGAAATCAAATCAAGATACCGAAGTTAAAAAAAACATGAAGCCCGATCAAATAATGTTAACACTTCAAGAAGACAAGTCCAAGATAATTGAGATCCAAGAAGGTGGACTATGTCAAGTGGTATTTAAAGACAACGCAAAAATAGCTTATGGATGACCAAATTTCAAATGAAGTGTCAAAAACTATTTGGAGGTAAGAATGTGTGGGAACCAAAATTCAAATTTGAAATTGAGTTATCCTTTTTCATTAGAATAGATGTTATTTTGAATATTCTATAACTTTGGACATGTACATGTGCTTAAAGGAGATGTCTATATAAACTACAATGACATGTGACCAAGAGAAAACTTTTGTTTCAAATTTTTTTTATTTGGATAGGCAAAGTCAACTTCACCCCTGAAATGTTATTATCAGCAGGCGGCTGTTCTGATAAAATAAAGAGTCATTTTGAACTAGCCGTTCTGAAATGCAGATCTGGAAGATAGCCAAGTCGAGTTCATCCCTCCAGAATCAGTCTATAAATTGTTGCATCCTCATTTGCCTTTGTTAATTTGGGAGTTCAAAAGAAACTAATGAGGACTATTCAAGAGTAGCAGATCCAGCAAGAAGAAGAACAAGTTTCTCCCCATTATTCAAAAGGAAATATTTCCATACTATCTTTGAATGAGCTAAAAAGGAAAGAGATAGACCTAGGGCTCAAGTTGAGTGTTTAACCTACACCAAACAACTTCTTTGATTGTGATCTAAAGGTCCTAGAAAGAAACATTCATTTGTCAACCCAAACCTTCATGTTTGTAAGGGTGAACCTCACGTCTACTCTATAAAGAAGTGAGAGATCCGAGCTTAAACTTTCTCTGGTTCATCTATTTGAGAGATAGAAGCCTCTTTGAGTATTGATGTAGTCGATTTCTACTCTCATTACTCACTGCTTACCTAGAACTGAACAGGTAGCAAACGGGAGCTGATAAGCACCCAAAACATCGATTTTACACTCCTAAATATACAATTGTTAAGATCAATTATCAAATAAAAATATCTCATTACGTGTATTTTGTGCATTTTGTACGAATTCAAGTACAATTCTCAAATTATGCATAAATTGGCACAATAAGGCTAAATTCATCAACTAGAAGGCCCAATTGGAATTCGAATGCATTCATCAGGATTAAAGAATTTCAATCTCAAGACCCATGAAGTCAAGCCCACAAAGCAACAACAACTACGGATCTCGAGAAAATCAATATGAAGATTTGGACGTCCACATGGCCAACTTTATCATAAAAAAATTCTCTACAGGACATGTTTCCTTATTGAACTCCAACACCATTCCTTGTTTCATTCAACCATGTTTCACTGTTTAACTCAAACTGTGTTTCCTTGTTTCACTCAAACCCTTTTTACCTATAAAAACCCCATACATGGAGTTCATAAGGGATAACTTTTTCTTTGAGAGTTTTTCTTTACAGAGTTCTTTAGTTATAGCTCTTGGCTTTATATTTTTATTTGGGAGAAAAGTGCATATACTACATTGAAGAAGTAAGTTTTATCTTTATTCTTTAACTTTTAGTTTAATACTTATTTTCACCATCCATTATTTTGCTATGCTATTTATTCTTTAAGTTGAAAATCAAATATTGTCTTCTAATCCACGTGAAGTAGACGATAACCCCTACTTCCACTATATATTGTTGAATTGTATTGCAGTTTGAAGGAAGAAGAAAATAAATAAATAAGAAACAACTCATATTTCTTTGAATGATGTCAAAAATCATGCAACGACATTTATGTCGATTTTTGGCATCAATCAAATGGCGTCGTTGCACATCACTTGGTGAAGGAAGACATTATTGAAGATACAACTTTGGAGACAATAGAGAAATTTTTTTATTTCTTTAATTTTTTTCCTTTTCTTTTATTTATTTATTATTTTTTGTCATCTTTATGCTTTTTTTTGGGTAATTTTCAGCATATAACGGAAACAACACAGCAACAGACGGCTCAAACATTGTCCGTTTAACGTGCAATTTTTACAGAAACTTTCGTGATACTCCCCTGAATTTCCATAATTTTTTCAGATGTTTTTGATGTCGGTTGCCTGTTGAACAAATTCGTTTGGAAAAGTTGGTGATAAAGCTGCGAAATTGCCTAAGACTTGCTTGAAGGCCTTTTTTTTTTTTTTTTTTGTTTGTAGTTTTTAGTGAGGAAGAGAGTTTATTCTTTTTTAACTTATTTTTAATATGCCTCGAATGGTCGAGTGCAACTTGTAATAGTTAGACATTATTTTAGCATTAGGTTGATTGTTAGTTTTAGGTTAGATTTAATTTACTTTCATAAAATAAAAATAAAACTAAAAAAAAAATAAAAAAAAATTCTGACTTCTTTACCAAGACCATTAAACATCTTTGCATGTGTAATTGTTCGATTGTGTGTTTATTTATTTAGATAGCAATCGAAGTCAGAAATAAAATATAAAAAAATAGTTCTTTGAAAAAGGGCTAATTTTTCTTGTAGTGGACAACCAGTGGTGTTGTGGGGGAGAGAGCAATTGTTTGAATCTAGGAGGAGTAGCCCTCAAATAACACTTCTCTCTACTCCCACAGTGGAGACCTTGTGTCTGAGCTAACAAGTTAGTAAGTATCTCTTTCAGACACATTGTTTTAGTGGCTTGGGTGCTGAGTGAAAATCGATTGGACATTGCTTGGTGTTTGTTTATGTTTCTGCATCTTAACAAACTGCGTGGTTGCTTATTTTAATAACTACCATAAACAGAGAGGGCCGACCTAGCCCTGTTTTTGAAACTGGTGGGATTTCATCACCCACCTCGTGTGAAACCAAGACACATAATAAAATCAACTAAGATTAGAGCCAACTAGGAAGGTGTTCATAGGACAACTAAAACCTAGGTTATTCTGCTAAATTTTGTGTTGACTAAAGAAAAACATGACGTTGGGTTTAATCATTCAATAAACTCAGAGAGGCCACTGCCACATGGGTAACTTATCCGGTACGCCAAGTCATTAATAAGCTGCAGGCCACAGAAGGACATGGTGTAACTAACAGTTTTGGCTAGGAACACACACCCTAAGTACGTATTTGACACACATCGTTCTCATATCAATTGGTCTGCAGAGCGGTAGCACATGTACAGTTCTTAATTAGACCACGTTGGACTTTGTACTATTGGACATCGTAACTCTGACCTTCTGATTTTGGACTTTGTACTGTTGGATACAAGCTTTTAGGATCATTTGTTAGCACCCTATCTAATCAGGCAATAATAGATAATAGTGTAACGCCCGCTGGTTTCAATCAATCTTGTCCCTCGTAGATTAACAAGATAAAATCCCACTAAAACATTGTTTGCTTAGATTTGGCATTTGTGTGGTTCAGAAATGATCGTTGCTTGTGTATGTTTTCTTAGCAATCGTCTAGAGATACTTGATCTTGTGCTTTGTCACTATCATCTTTCCAATCCATTTTTTCCCTTTCATGAAAGTTTGGGAACCACCCAACAAACGCTTGGTTCGTACCCAAAAGTTTTCTAGCCACCCTAATCCACTTTTTGCTTATTCACCACACTCATCTCCACCTACCTCCCCTCACTCTCCAATCAACACTGAAATGGAAGAACATCCAATTTGGGAATACAATGTTCCCTTTGCTGCTAATGTGCACGGATGCATTGAGCTACCCCTATCACTACAACTCAATTTGAGATTAGACCGACTATTATTAATATGTTGCTGAAGTTTCATGGGCATGATCGAGAAGGCCCATATGTCCATCTTGGAAAGTTTCTTGAAGTTTGTAGTACCTTTAAGAACAAAAACATAGATGAAGAAAATGTCAGACTTCTCTTGTTTCCTTTCTCTCTTGATGATTGGGTCACCTCATGGCTAAATTCCCTCTCTGCCAGTTCCATTAAATCATGGGAGGATTTAGTTAAAAAGTTTCTAGCGAAATACTTCCCCATGAGAAAAACCCTAGAAATTAGAAGAGAAATTGAGGAGTTTACTCAAACACATGATGAACTTTTTTATGAAGCATGGGACCGCTTTCAAGATTTACTCATCAAGTGCCCCCATCATGGCTTTGAAAAACGAGTGCTAGTGTAGAGTTTCATATAATGGATTGATTGTCGAATCTAGAAATATGATCGAATCCATGCATCAAGGGAAATTCATTCGTAAAACTGGTACTGATGCTTATACCTTTCTAAGTGAAATATGATCGAACCTAATGCTAAAATAATGTCTAACTATTACAAGTTACACTTGACCATTCGAAGCATATTAAAAATAAGTTAAAAAAAAATAAACTCTCTTCCTCACTAAAAACTACAAACAAAAAATTCAACAAAAAATGAAAAAAAGGTCTTCAAGAAAGTCTTAGGCAATTTCGCAGCTTTATCACCAACTTTTCCAAACAAATTTGTTCAACAGGAAACCGACCTAAAAAAAAAGACAAAATTATGGAAATTCAGGGGAGTATCACGAAATTTTCTATAAAAATTGCACGTTAAACGGACAATGTTAGAGCCGCCCGCTGTTGTGTTGTTTCCGTTATATGCTGAAAATTACCCAAAAAAAAAGCATAAAGATGACAAAAAAATAATAAATAAATAAATAAAGAAAAGGAAAAAAAATTAAAGAAATTAAAAATCTTCTCTATTGTCTCCAAAGTTGTATCTTCAATAATGTCTTCCTTCACCAAGTTATGTGCAACGACGCCATTTGATTGATGCCAAAAACCGACATTAATGTCGTTGCATGATTTTTGACATCAATCAAAGAAATATAAGTTGTTTCTTATTTATTTATTTTCTTCTTCCTTCAACCTGCAATACAATTCAATAATATATAGTGGAAGTAGGGGTTATCGTCTACTTCAAGTGGATTAGAAGACAATATTTGATTTTCAACTTAAAGAATAAAGAACATAGCAAAATAATGGATGGTGAAAATAAGTATTAAACTAAAAGTTAAAGAACAAAGATAAAACTTACTTCTTCAATGAAATTTAATATGTAGTATATGCACCTTTCTCCCAAGTAAAAATATAAAGCCAAGAGCTAAAACTAAAAAACTCTGTAAATAAAAACTATCAAAGAAAAACTCTCAAAGAAAAACTATCAAAGAAAAACTATCCCTTATGAACTCCATGTATGGGGTTTTTATAGGTAAAAAGGGTATGAGTGAAACAAGGAAACACGGTTTGAGTTAAACCGTGAAACATGGTTGAATGAAACAAGGAATGGTCAAGTGAAACAAGGAAACATGGTTTGAGTGAAACAAGGAATGGTGTTGGAGTTCAATAAGGAAACATGTCTTGTAGAGAGTTTTTTTATGATAAAGTTGGCCATGTGGACGTCCAAATCTTCATATTGATTTTTTTGAGATCCGTAGTTGTTGTTGCTTTGTTCGTTTAACGTGCAATTTTTACAGAAACTTTCATGATACTCTCCTGAATTTCCAAAATATTTTCAGATTTTTTTGATGTCGGTTGCCTGTTGAACTAATTCGTTTGGAAAAGTTGGTGATAAAGCTGCAAAATTTCCTAAGACTTGCTTGGAGACCTTTTTTTTTTTTTTTTTTTTAGTGAGGAAGTGAGTTTATTCTTTTTTAACTTCTTTTTAATATGCCTCGAATGGTCGAGTGCAACTTGTAATAGTTAGACATTATTTTAGCATTAGGTTGATTGTTAGTTTTAGGTTAGATTTAATTCACTTTCATAAAATAAAATAAAAAAAACTAAAAAAATAATAATTCTGACTTCTTGACCAAGACCATTAAATATCTTTACATGTGTAATTGTTTGATTGTGTGTTTATTTATTTAGATAGCAATCGAAGTCAGAAATAAAGGAGGACAACCAGTGGTGTTGTGGGGGAGAGAGCAATTGCTTGAATATAGGAGGAGTAGCTATCAAATAACACTTTTCTCTACTCCCACGATAGAGACCTTGTGTCCGAGCTCACAAGTTAGTAAGTATCTCTTTCAGACACATTGTTTTAGTGGCTTGGGTGCTGAGTGAAAATCGATTGGACATTGCTTGGTGTTTGTTTATGTTTCTGCATCTTAAAGAACTGCGTGGTTGCTTACGTTAATAAACTACCATAAACAGAGAGGGCAGACCTAGCCCTGTTTTTGAAACTGGTGGGATTTCATCACCCACCTCGTCACTCCAGCTGTGTGAAACCAAGGCACATAATAAAATCAACTAAGATTAGAGCCAACTAGGACGGTGTTCATAGGACAACTAACACCTAGGTTATTCTGCTAAATTTTGTGTTGACTAAAGCAAAACATGACGTTGGGTTTAATCATTCAATGAACTCCGAGAGGTCACTGCCACATGGGTAACTTACCCCGTACGCCAAGTCATTAGTAAGCTGCAGACCACAGAAGGACGTATTGTAACTAATAATTTTGGCTAGGAACACACACCCTAAGTACGTATTTGACACACATCGTTCTCATATCAATCGGCTTACAGAGCGGTAGCACAGGTACAGTTCTTAATTAAACCACGTGATCTCCTGTACTTATGCAATAATCCGGCTTCTTGCAAGCGTAACTCTGACCTTCTGATTTTGGACTTTGTACTGTTGGATACAAGCTTTTAGGATCATCTGTTAGCACCCTATCTAATCAGGCCAAATTAGATAACAGTGTAACGTTGGTTTCAATCAATCTTGTCCCTCACAGATTAACAAGATAAAATCCCATTAAAACGTTGTTTGCTTAGATTTGGCATTTGTGTAGTTCATAAGTGTTCATTGCTTGTGTATGTCTTCTTAGCAATCGTCTAGGGATACTTGATCTTGTGCTTTGTCACTATCATCTTTCCAATCCATTTTTTCCCCTTTTATGAAAGTTTGGGAACGACCCAACAAGCGCTTGGTTCGTACCCAAAAGTTTTCTAGCCACCCTAATCCACTTTTTGCTTCTTCACCACACTCATCTCCACCTACATCCCCTCACTCTCCAATCAACACTGAAATGGAAGAACGTCCAATTTGGGAATACAATGTTCCCTTTGTTGCTAATGTGCACGGATGCATTGAGCTGCCCCTTATCACTACAACTCAATTTGAGATTAGACCATCTATTATTAATATGTTGCTGAAGTTTCATGGGCATGATCGAGAAAGCCCATATGTCCACCTTGGAAAGTTTCTTCAAGTTTGTAGTACTTTTAAGAACCAAAACATAGACGAAGAAAATGTCAGACTTCCTTTCTCTGTTGATGATTGGGCCACCTCATGGCTAAGTTCCCTCCCTGCCAGTTCCATTAAATCATGGGAGGATTTAGTTAGAAAGTTTCAAGTGAAATACTTCCCCATGAGAAAGACCCTAGAAATTAGAAGAGAAATTGAGGAGTTTACTCAAACACATGATGAACTTTTTTATGAAGCATGGGTCCGCTTTCAAGATTTACTCATCAAGTGCCCCCATCATGGCTTTGAAAAACGAGTGCTAGTGCAGAGTTTCTATAATGGATTGATTGTCGAATCTAGAAATATGATCGAATCCATGCATCAAGGGAAATTCATGCGTAAAATTGGTACTGATGCTTATACCTTTCTAAGTGAACTTGCCAAGGAAATGAAATCTATTGTGACAAAGTCTACCTCTGAAGCTAGAGAACGGACTTATAAGCCTTGTACATTTTCCCTCAAAAGAGATCATATAGATTCTGATTGCCCCTTAACTTCAGGTGGCAATGTACCTCCAGAGGAGGTGTGTGTATTTAATAGTGAACATAAATTAAACACATTCGGTCAAACATACACATCTGCAAAACGACATCACCCTAACCTTTCCTATGGTGGTGATTTTTATGAACAACCACCCAGAAGTTCAAGGAATCCTCCTGAGTTTCAACACCCTAGGCAGCCTAGTGGACAAGCCCACAACTCACGCACTTATCCCAGACAGGTTCAATATGGACCTCAATCTAACAAGTTGCATTAGAGTCAATATCCACCACATGGAGGACCTCTTTCATTTCGGAAAAATCTGCCTGTGAACCTTGCTATGGTACCTGTCCCTCATAATTCATATGGTCAACCTCAACTTAGCAACTTTCGAGACTTTGTACCTCAAAATCAATATGTTGCTCCTTTACCACCTTCAAAACCATCATTGGAGGATATGATGCACCAATTACTGACAACTAATGCTACTAATTCCCAAGCCATCCACCAGCTTCAACAACAGTTGCAACAGTTGAGCGTGGGAAGGGAAAAAAGAACATTCCCCAGTCAGCCCATCCCTATCCAAAAGGTGCTCCTCAAGCCTATGTCAATGAAATTGGTAGTAATGTTGATTCACAGGGAGAAGTTAAAGTTGTCACCACCCTTCGTTCTGGTCGAGCAATTGATAATGACATAGAACAACCCAAGAGAACTGATGTTATTTCCAAAGAGAACGTTCCTAAACCAATTGAGAACGCTAAAAATTCTTCTCAAACTAGTTTAAACTCACCCTCTCAGCTTCCCCTGGAACCAAGAAAGTATATACCTAAGGCACCTTTTCCCAAAGCCCTTTTAGGTAACAAAAAAGATAAGCAATTTCAAGAAATACTAGAGATTTTTAAAGGAGTACACATCAACATCCCTCTTTTGTCTGCTATCCAACAAGTACCAGTCTATGCAAAAAATTTCAAGGACATGTGTACTAAAAAGAGAAAAACGGAAGTACCTGAAACTGCATGCCTTGCAAGCGATGCCACATCGCTTATTCAACAAACTGGAGTAATTAAGTACAGGGATCCAGGAACCCCAGCGACGTCTAAATCCCATTTTGAAAGATGTAAAAGAAGAAGTGTTGAAATTCCTGGATGCACACATCATCTATGCTATCTCTGACAGCCAATGGGTTAGCCCAGTCCATGTGGTTCCTAAGAAGTCAGGAATTACAGTCGTTGAAAATGAAAACAAGGAAATTGTGCCACAAAGAATGAAAAAGGGATGGAGAATATGCATTGATTATCGTAAGTTGAACTCTAATACTCGAAAGGATCATTTTCCCCTTCCCTTTATTGATCAGATGCTTGAGAGGTTAGCAGGTCATCCTTACTATTGTTTCTTAGATGGATATTCTGGATACAATCAAATCCCTATTGCACAAGAGGTTCAAGAGAAAACCACATTCACTTTTGACCTATGCAACACACCCGCGACATTTCAAATATGCATGTCTAGCATATTCAGTGATATGGTGGACAACTTTCTTGAGATATTTATGGATGATTTTTCAGTATTCGGCTCATCTTTTGACCAATGCCTACATCACCTTTCTTTTTGACGACAAGTGCATATCTGCGTTTCTGCATCTTAAATCTGAACTAGTCTCAGCCCCTATCATCCGAGCTCCTGATTGGGTGCTACCCTTTGAGATTATGTGTGATGCCTCTGACTATGCTGTAGGTGCAGTTTTGGGTCAGAAAGTTAACAAACTTCCTCATGTTATCTACTATGCTAGCAAAAATTTGAATGAGGCTCAACTCAATTACTCGACCACGAAGAAAGAGATGTTAGCCATTATTTATGCACTCGATAAATTTCGTTCATATCTCATTGGAGCTAAAGTCATTGTGTACACTGACCATGCAGCCCTTAGATACCTTCTCAATAAGAAAGACACCGAACCTCGACTGATTCGATGGGTTCTTTTGCTTCAAGAATTTGATCTTGAAATACGAGATAAGTCGGGTACAGAAAATGCGGTCGCTGACCACTTGTCTAGGCTAACATCATAGTCATCTACTAGTATCTTGCCCATTCAAGAGGACTTCCCAGATGAACAACTTCTCTTGGTAGAGCAAGAGATTCCTTGGTATGCCGACATTGTCAATTTTTTAGCAACTGAGGAACTCCCTTCACACTGGTCTAAGCCAGATCGTGACAAGTTTTTGTCTAGGGACAAATATTATTCTTGGGATGAGTCATATTTGTACAAATACTGCCCTGACCAACTTCTTAGAAGATGCATTCCAGAAGTTGAACAATTGAGCATTCTCTCATTTTGCCATGATCAAGCTTGTGGTAGGCATTTTAGTTCTAAGAAAACCGCGGAGAAGTTATATTCACCCAATTATTACATAGAATACCACCTAATTTATATTTGTTATTCACTTTGACAATATATTTTATATTAATTATTTAAATTTTTATATTTTTCAGGATTCAGAGCATTAACGGATTAATGCGGAGTTTGAGGTGATAATAAGCAATTTGGTGTTGACGAGCGGAGACGGGGGTGCAGTTAACCCAACACAATTACCCTAATTTTCTATAAAACCCAATAACCCTAATTTCAAAGGGTCTTTTGTCTTTTCCTACGGGTGTTTTCCTTCTCTCTTTTCCAGCCACCACACCAATCCACCCTGCCGGCAATCCTCGCTCGAAAGGAGAACCGACAGTGTGATAATCCCGCCATCACCACCTCACCTCGCCACCGTCCAACAACCACAACCGCCACCACCATCAGACACCACCTCCTCTCCCTGTTCCATCACGCCACACAGCAGCAAACCTCTTCATCCATCTCTCGTCACCTCGCCACCTTCCCTGTCTAACAACCAAGCACCGAGCCCCGCCACCAGAGCACCACCACCACCGTGAAACAGGGGCGCGACAACCCTGTTTCACGTCAAATTTTCACCTCGCCACCGAGCTTCGCCATCACCGCCCTCTCTCGCCCGTTCTCGTCCTCTCTCCCATATCTCTCTCACAACCATCATCTCACTATTTTGCGCAATACAACCATCGCCGCAGCCCTGTTCCACCACCTTGCGGCAGAGCACAACCCTTGCTCCTCTCCTCTTTGTCCTCTCTTCGTCTCGGTCTCTCTTCGTATACCGGCCGCCACCCAATGCCGGTCAGCTCCGGACGCACACCCGCACGCCCAAGCAGAACCTGCATCAACGCTCTTGCTTCGGCTATGGTTTCCCGCCTACCCTCCCGCCTCCTCTCTGTTCAAATCGGGAGAGAAAGGTTTGGCAGTTATTTGCACCCCGACTGCTTACTCTGTGTACCACCACAGTAGAAGAAGCTGGAGGCTATTTGCGCCCACGGGTTCAAAGCATCCACTGTTGCTGAATTGCTGATTTGACGATTCTGAGGAGATGGGTTGCGGCGTACCACACCACGAGGAGATGACCACCGCTACCATGGAGAGCTAAACCATTCGCCAAGGCTAAGATGAAACCAATTGGGTTTCAAGAGTTTGTTCTAGTTTGACTTTTTATTTTATTATGTGCTTAACTGCAAAATACATTTAATTTCTGAGTATTAGTAAATTACTTTCACCGATTATATCGGATTTGATCTAGACTAGTCGGTAGTTAGAGTTTTTTTTACTAATATTTAAAACATTAGTTTTAATTGGTTAAGTTAGACTTGTGATTGAGTGTGCCATAATAAGACACTCAATGCTAGGAGTTGAAACTTAATAAATTAGATTTGTGATTGAGTGTGCCGTAATAAGACACTCAATGCTAGGAGTCTATAATTTATGCTGAAGTTAATTGTAACATTGGATTTTAAATGCCAAAGGGGCTGTGGTCGATTGGTTAAGGCGTTGTGGACTTGATCCACAGATCCTTGCTTCGAGACCCACTGGAGGCATCTTTATTTCGGGGTGGTGTTCGACCCGTAGGTCGCATCTCGGGACTAGGTTACGGATCCTAGGCTAAAAAACCGGCTTGCCTTTCAAAAAAAAAAAAAAAAACATTGGATTTTAAAACTGAATTGTTCTTAACGATCACATCATCGATGCAAGCAAGGAATTCTCATCCCTAAAGCTTCTTGCTTTAGAAAATAATAAGTTAGATTAAAATAACTTGAAAAACTGAATTGGTAGATTCAATGCCTTGGTTTCCCTTCTCATATTCTTAAAAACTTTTTATTTTGCTTTTTAATTTGATTTTTAGTTTAGATATTTTAATTGCTGTAACCCCCATTTAAATTAGTTTAAGTCAACTCTGAAATTTAATTGCAACCACAGTCCTTGTGGGATCGATCTGTACTTGCCCTTGTCTACCAGTTAGACACTGTGCACTTGCAGTTATTAAGACTAGGTTAAATTAACCTATTTATTTAGGTTAGTTAAATCTGCATCAAGTTTTTGGCGCCGTTGCCGGGGGACTGTAGCGGTGTAATTGAATTTAAGAGTTTTTTTTTCACTAATTTGTAGTTTAGGTTAAAAAATTAAAAAATAAATAAATAAATAAAAAATTTAGGTCAGATATAGATTGCTTTTGCTTTTAGGATAGGCTTGATTTTATTTTTTAGTTATTTATTTTAAGTCTTAGAAGTTTTGATACTTGTTTTTGTTTTTTTTATTTTTGCAGGTATTAACAGGTAGGAAGCATATATTACAGGTTGCATAAAAAAAAAAAACAAAAAACAAAAAGCACAGGGTTTGAATTGTTTACAGATTGCTATCACGTGAACACTCTCATAAGTCGGCGAGCCGTCAGGTGGACGGTGCTTCTGATCGATGTCAACTCGACTTCTACCCGGCGTCGTAAGTAACTCAAGAGAGGTTCACCCCGGAGGTAACTTCTTCCCACCGCATCTGCACGCGGTTTCTGAGTGGATGTGTGTTTTGCTTGTTTTGTTTTTAGCTAGAATTGCATGCAAATTTGAATAGATTGAGGATATTACTGATGCTATAAAATTCCGTGCTCTCTCCCGCGGATAGGTTAACCACCATCTATTTTAGGGTTAGGGACCTATGCCCTCACTATTAAAATTTGTAGCAAGATAAATTAGGACAAGACGCTCATAGGACCCATATTTTGAAACTTGAAAGTTAAAAGTAGTCAAGTGAAGGAACATATCCAATCTTGGAATAGTTCTGAAACTGGCATTACACTTTAAGCTGAAGGTAGAAAAGAAGGTAGGAGCAATTAGATTTCAGGATGTTTTTGATGTTGGGAAACTCCGTGCTCTCTCCCGCGGATAGGCTAATTAAAATGGATTTCAGCCCTAGATTAGTAACAAACATAGGTAATAAAAAGGAGTGCTTGTAGGGATTACCAGACGTTACAGCCTCTACCTAGTAAATTAGTTTCTCATGAGATTAATTTGCTTCGTAGAAACTTCAATTTTTCGTGGGGCTATAACTATCAGCTACGCAGTACCTGAAGGCAATCTGAATGATTGTATTGCTAGGTACTTATCTAGGGTCGGTTGCCATTCATCTTGCTTGCGCGTCATATAGGTCCTGATTAGGTTTTCCGCATTTTTATTTTTTTTTAGAGTTAGGTCATCTTCATATAGAGGTTAGGCTTGCATATAAAAAAAAATGAACCCCAATGATTATCCATCTTGGTTTCCTGAGCAAGTCAATGCATTTAATGCCTGCGACAACCTGCTTATGATCCATATTCAGATTATTACAACTCAGGTTAAGCATATTATCCTGACTTCTCATGGGTCCATGGTCAGTCCCATGGATGCCCTATTGTCACTCCCCCGACTCCTCAAGTTTCCATTCCTGCAAGTGAGCCTCAACCTAATCGAGTTGTCCCTCCTTCTAACACATCTAGTTTAGAGGACGCATTAACTCGTTTTATGCAGCGAATTGGAGATATGCTTGAGCAAAATTCTCAGGACATTACAGAATTGATAGTTAATTCTCAACAAAATGCTCAAGCTATCAAGAAACTTGAGATGACTTTGAATCAGATAGCTGAGTCACGTCTTGAGATAGAGTCAGAAGAATTCCCTAGCCAACCTATTTCCAACCCAAATGGTCAATTTGAAATTAGTGGAACATCTGAGCCGGACAGTGAAGATGTCCAATCCATTACTACCCTTAGGAGTGGAAAACAAGTTGACAATCAGGTAGGAATGCCTGACATAAGTGTTATTATATCCTCACCCAATTTTACACAGGTTGCATCCTCCTCTCATAAAAAGGCTGATAAAGCCTCATTTATTGATGAACCTGTAGATTCTGAGACACTACAAACATCTCCTTCCCATGTTGACTCATTAGACATATGCCTTCCTAGTGACTCATGCATAGAATCAAACTGTGAACATTCTTTAGAGTCTCCCCTTGACTGTTTTCATGATACACATGACCATTTAGAGGCTTGTTTGACTCATTATAGTTTAGACTTTGATGTTGATGATTCCATTAGGGAAGTCAATGATTTGCTTGACTCAGTCCCCATTGTGGATCCTAGTTATAAATGGAAGTCTAAAGTGAAGCCTCTTCCACTCAGTGAGTCAAAACTAGTCCCATCAGTCGAGCCACCTGAGCTTGACCTTAAACAATTACCTGACGCCCTCAGGTATGCGTTTTCAGGTACTGATGATACTTTGCCTGTTATTATTTCATCTATATTGAATTCAAAACAGGTTGTCCCAAAGATGTCGGGAGATATAACTAGTAAGAGAGTGCAATCCATAAGTAGTGTCAACTCTAGGGTTGGGGGTGTTGTTGAGCTATCCAGCCCAACATCTTTGTGTGATTCATGTGATGAGCCTGTACCACCTGATATATCTATAGTTACATCTACCTGCATCACATCTTCATTGACCAGGGCTCATTATGTGGATCCCATGTTCCTGAGTGAGGATTTCAATTTTCACCATCTTGATGTGAAAATTATCCAATCTTCTGATTTGGAACCAGACTTATGATGTTCCATTTTAGGAGTAAGGGAGGATCCTCTGTTGCATATCCAATCTTCTTTACAATTTCTATATGATTTTAGATGGTGTCCTTGCAACTTTTGGGATGTGCTAGTATATCTTGTGTCGCATGTGGTTGTTATTTTGAGTGGACTGATCCTCAACTTTTCAGGTTGTTGGTATACGATTCCTTAACCCTTTTGAGGTGAATGTTCCCTATGTTCTTCCTCGTCACTTCATGATATATCATTCATGAGGGAGAATATATGTCGGGTTGACGACGTTAAACCAAGCGCTCCTAGGAGGCAGCCTAGCTTCAGTTGTGTCATTATGGTTAGTCTGGAATGATTTTCGAGTTCTTTCTAGTTGCATTCAACTCATACTCGTTAGCTTCGTAACAATTTTGACTTATAACTGATACATGTAATTTTATTTTATTTTATTTTTCATTTGTGTCCTGTATTGTTTTTTTCAATTTATCATGATGAGTCCACAATTCTTATGTCTCTGAGCGTTCATTGGTGGAAGATTTCGTCGAAATTGGTATAAACTTTCTCATGGTAATATCACTTTAACTCTCATCTTTTCTTGTTCCTGCATTTGTCATGATCATCATTTTATACATTGAGGACAATGTTTGGTTTAGGTTTGGGGGTGAGGTTTAAGAGTTTTTTCTACATTCTTCGAAAATTTTGAAATGAAATGTATTTCACAATTGACTATTGTATTCTACTCAATCTCCATTGAATACATAGTTAATTATGACTGTGTGAAAATTTTCGATTTGAAAATGCATTCAAAATCTAAGTTTCTTTCCAATGAAGAGGATGTGCTTTCAAGTATGCCTTTAAATTTGAGGAATACATGCTTTCACTTGTCACTTTTATATATCAATAGGAAAACATAAGATTTGATATTACCTTTAAGTTAAATATATTTCATGATATTTTTCGACTTGACCACTTTTGCACTATAAGCCGAGTTAGCATAACTTGAAGTTAATCAGTAAGATATTAAATAGAAAACCTTAGAATAATAGTGGAGACTTAACCCTTGTGAGTTTCGAGACATTCTATTGTTCTTGAGGGTTATTAACTAAACTCTGATTTTTCTTGAATCTGCATTATCTCGTTGATGATCTCATTATTCTTGTTTCTTTTATTGATTGCTTTGAGAATGGTGTTAAAATTGAATTATTACACTAGAACTTCTTGTTTTATTTAGTTAAGATGTCATAATACCGACTAGAGCTTAAGAAGTGATATAGGCATTTTTTTTCTTTGAACCGTTCTTTGGCCTTTTAGCCTACCTAATCGACTTTTTCTTTGCTAACCCCATTTCCAGTACCTACTCCAGTTAGGGAGTAATATCCCATATTATTTTTATCCTTACCCAATGTCTCTGAGAATGTGTATGGTTGATGTATTTTTGAAATGGGCAAATAAAAAGAGTTGAAATTAAATATTCCATGAATCCTCGGGACTGAAATGTTTTATTGTGCAGAAGGGGAAAGCATGACAAAAAAAAGAGGGTATAAATGAAATATATATATATATATAAAAAAAATTTGATGTTCGAAAAAAAAGGGAAAAAAATAAATATGAAGAAGAATTTCGAAGGAAGAAAAATTAATGGTGTACAACATTGGTTTATTCTTCAGAGCCCAACGTTCTTATTAAAGGGTGTATCCATTCTCAGAGAATTTTCTCATATCCTTTTCCATTCTTGTTAGCCAAAATCTTAGCCTCATTACAACCTAATAAAGACCTAATTGATCTTAAGTAAAAGTTTGGTTCATAGACGTGGAGATTAAATAAACAAGAACTATGGCGTGTGATTCAACATTCTCAAAGTAATTGATATTCCTGTCCATGAGATCATATTCATTTCATTATTTGAAAAGTCCATTTTTTTCATGATTATTATATGTGAGATGTTTGTCTTTCCATATATTATTCTCTTTCTCACATATAAACTGAGTGATAACTAACCAATCTCTGAGTGATTCATTTCTGAGTGACAAGAGAGATTTGTAGTCGAAGTGTACAATTCAAAGGTTATCTAGTCGTATCTTTGCTGAGAAAAATAAAGTTATGTGATAAGGCCATGCACACACACACTTCGAGTTGGGAATAATTGATGAAATTTATTTAACCTTTGGGTATTATTAAATTGTTGTGAGACTCTTTGATATATTATTATGAGACTGTTAGCTGTTTTCAAATTTTTTTGGCAATTAGATTCTTACTCTGAGGATAATAGATCGAGTTACCATGTTTTAAAAATTTATTGAGTCATAATGTTTGTGGGTAACATTTCTGGAAACCCTTACGAGACTATAACTCGTCTACTAGAGGTAATCTAGGGGTTTAAAGCCTTGTTGCACGTTTAAGGTAAGTGCAACCGATGATTCCTGCGAAAGTGAGTTAGAATTTTATTTCTATTGTTTTGCTCGAGGACTAGCAAAATATAGGTTTGGGAGTATTTGATATTCACCTAATTATTACATAGAATACCACCTAATTTATATTTGTTATTCACTTTGACAATATATTTTATATTAATTATTTAAATTTTGTATTTTTCAGGATTCAAAGCGTTAACGGATTAATGCGGAGTTTGAGGCGATAATAAACAATTTGGTGTTGACGAGCGGAGACGGGGGTGCAGTTAACCGAACACAATTACCCTAATTTTCTATAAAACCCAATAACCCTAATTTCAGAGGGTCTTCTCTCTTTTCCTACGGGTGTTTTCCTCCTCTTTTTTCCAGCCACCACACCAATCCACCCTGCCGGCAATCCTTGCTCGATAGGAGAGTCGACAGTGCGATAATCCCGCCATCACCACCTCACATCGCCACCGTCCAACAACCACAACCGCCATCACCATCAGACACCATCACGCCACACAGCAGCAAACCTCTTCATCCATCTCTCATCACCTCGCCACCTTCCCTGTCCAGCAACCAAGCACCGAGCCCCGCCACCAGAGCACCACCACCACCGTGAAACAGGGGCGTGACTACCCTGTTTCAAGTCAAATTTTCACCTCGCCACAGAGCTTCGGCATCACCGCCCTCTCTCGCCCGTTCTTGTCCTCTCTCCCATATCTCTCTCACGACCATCATCTCACTGTTTCAAGCAATACAACCACCGCCGCAGCCCTGTTCCACCACCTCGCGACAGAGCACAGCCCATGCTCCTCTCCTCTCCGTCCTCTCTTCGTCTCGGTCTCTCTTCGTATACCGGCCGCCACCCAACGCCGGTCAGCTCCGGACGCACACCCGCATGCCCAAGCAGGACCTCCATCAGCGCTCCTGCTTCGGCTCTGGTTTCCCGCCTGCGCTCCTGCCTCCTCTCTGTTCAAATCGGGAGAGAAAGGTTTGGCAGTTATTTGCACCCCGGCTGCTTACTCTGTGTACCACCACAGTAGAAGAAGCTGGAGGCTATTTGTGCCCACGGGATTGTTTAGAGCATCCACAGTTGTTGAATTGCTGATTTGACGATTCTGAGGAGATGAGTTGCGGCGTACCACACCATGAGGAGATGACCACCGCTACCATGGAGAGCTAAACCCTTCGCCAAGGCTAAGATGAAACCAATTGGGTTTCAAGAGTTTGTTCTAGTTAGAATTTTTATTTTATTATGTGCTTAACTGCAAAATACATTTAATTTCTGAGTATTAGTAAATTACTTTCACCGATTATATCGGATTTGATCTAGACTAGTCGGTAGTTAGAGTTTTCTTTACTAATATTTAAAGCATTAGTTTTAATTGGTTAAGTTAGACTTGTGATTGAGTGTGCCGTAATAAGACACTGAATGCTAGGAGTTGAAACTTAATAAATTAGATTTGTGATTGAGTGTGCTGTAATAAGACACTCAATGTTAGGAGTCTATAATTTATGTTGAAGTTAATTGTAACATTGGATTTTAAAACTGAATTGTTCTTAACGATCACATCATCGATGCAAGCAAGTGATTCTCATCCCTAAAGCTTCTCGCTTTAGAAAATAATAAGTTAGATTAAAATAACTTGAAAAACTGAATTGGTAGATTCAATGCCTTGGTTTCCCTTCTCATATTCTTAAAAACTTTTTATTTTGCTTTTTAATTTGATTTTTAGTTTAGATATTTTGATTGCTGTAACCCCCATTTAAATTAGTTTAAGTCAACTCTGAAATTTAATTGCAACCACGGTCCTTGTGGGATCGACCTGTACTTGCCCTTGTCTACCAGTTAGACACTGTGCACTTGCACTTATTAAGACTAGGTTAAATTAACCTATTTATTTAGGTTAGTTAAATCTGCATCAAGAAGGTTCTCCAATCAGGTTTTTATTGGCCTACCCTTTTTCGAGATGCCCATGAGTATTGTAAAGCCTGTCACCGATGTCAACAACTTGGGCGAATAACTCGTCGACACATGATGCCTCTGAATCCTATTCTAGTGGTTGAAGTTTTTTATGTTTGGGGCATCGATTTTATGGGACCATTTCCATCCTCCCATGGGTATCGATACATCCTTCTTGCAGTGGATTACGTTTCTGAATGGATAGAAGCCATTGCCACTAAGACCAATGATCACAAAATTGTTATTTCATTCATAAGGGAGTTTATCTTTAGTAGATTTGGCACCCCCAAGGGTATCATTAGTGATGGGGGTAAGCATTTCTGTAACCGCGTATTTGAGCATCTTGTTAAAAAGTATGGGGTTACTCACAAAGTTGCCCTTTCCTACCATCCTCAAACAAGCGGTCAAGTTGAAGTCTCAAATCGTCAAATCAAGAACATCCTCGAAAAGACTATCAATCCAAATCGTAAAGATTGGTCTTTACATCTTTTGGATGCTTTATGGGCATACCGAACTGCATTCAAAATTCCTTTAGGGACGTCTCCCTATAGATTGGTCTTTGGTAAACCATGTCACCTTCCTGTCGAACTCCAACATAGAGCTTATTGGGCTACAAAGAGTCTAAACTTTGACCTCGATATGGCTGGTGAAAAACGGAAACTTCAGCTTGATGAGCTAGAAGAATTGAGGTATGATGCTTATGACTTATCCAAGAACTACAAAGATAAAATGAAGTGGATACATGACAAAAGCATCATGAGAAAAGAGTTCCATCTTGGTCAGAAAGTCCTACTCTACGACTCTCGTCTTCATCTATTTTCAGGTAAGCTAAAAACTCGTTGGTCTGGTCCATTTATTGTACGTGATGTTAAAAACTATGGTGCCATCACCGTAAAAAACCCTACAAATGGTGGTCTCTTTCAAGTAAATGGACAACGACTGAAACCATACCATGAACTTCCCACAAGGTCAGTGGAAACCATTCAGTTGTTTGATCCTAACTATGAGGATTAGTCACGCCTACAAATTCCTACTCCACTAAGCCTGTTTGGGGGTGGTATCCACCACCCCCATTACGTCCGGCAATTACATTAAACTTAGTGCTACTGGGAGGCAGCCCAATCCGTTTATGCATTCATTCATAAAATAATAATAATAATAAAATAATAAAATAATAAAAATTTTATTAATTAAAATACATCACCCCACAACTCACTCTTTTTCATTGCAGGGACGGTACAGATATTCAACAAGTCATCTGAGGTAATAAGTTCTAATTTTTATTTCTCACTTTTCATTCATTTGTTTAACACTAGGGACAGTGTTCTATTTGTTTGGGGGTGGGGAGATTTATCAAAATTTATACCTCTTTTGAAAATCGTTTTTCTAAAAAATAAAATAAAAATGGTGTGGTATCCTAGCTATGATGAGATTGGATTACTTGATTCATTACAGTTAGGCAAAAAGATGTTGAAAGTTTATTGCTAGAGTAAATATTGCATTTGAGCATTCAGGAACAAATATTTTTTTGTACAATGACCACATATGTAGTTTGGAATACAAAAGTAAGTTACTTCCTGAGAATCTATAGGAATAATAGTGGAGACTTTAACCTTGTGAGCTATCAGGCCTTTCATTTTATTCAGAGTGTTTTACACAACTCCGAGTGATATGATGACTTAAAATTTTATTGGACATTAATCTATTTGAAGACCCTACATTTTTAGAAACATCATTTTACTTGCCATCTACCCCACTCTTCCTCATATATATAAAAAAAAAAAACCAGATTCATTGCCTTTTTAGAGAAGTCCTAATTAACCCTATGGTAAGGTATGGTAAGAAGTGGAGAGTAGATGAGAAGACGCTATGGTGGGTAACTCGACATTTTTGCAAGTGATCAACATTCCTTCATTAAGACTATTATTCTCTTTCATGTCTGTTTATTCTTATGAGCATGTGAGAAGTTTGCATTTTCACATTTCCTCTTTTCCTCATATGCAAGAGAGAAAATATTTTACCCAAACTCAGAGTGATCATTTCAGAGATATTAACTGGTGAGTTTTGAAGTTAAAACAGCTATTCCAAAGGTGGATTATGATGTACGGTACTTTGACATGAAAAGTTGCATTTGTTGGTTATTCACACACACACACACTTTGTTCCAAAGTTGCTCACTTGTAATGTGCATTTTAGTAAAAAATTACATATGTCTCTTGACTTCTATGTGGTTGAATAACAAGGATATTCTCTGAGAACAATAGGTCACACATCAATTTTGTTCATATAAAAAAATAAAAAAAATAAAAAATGTTTGTGGGTGTCATCCTGTGGGTGTCATCCTGGATAACCCTTAGGAGGCTAAAACTCCTCCTATAGTGTCATGATAGGGGTTCAAGGCGTTCTTGCATATTGTAAATGCAATCGAGTCATACCAGCGAAAGTGGTATTAATTTCTTTGAGAAGTTTATGACGAGTAAAAAATATTTTGTTTTGTGTTCTTATCTTTCTTTTCGTTGTTCTTTGCTAGAGAGGTTGTTTGGGGGTGGTTTGATAAGCACCAAAAACATCGATTTTACACTCCTAAATATACAATTGTTAAGTCCAATTATCAAATAAAAATATCTCATTACGTGTATTTTGTGCATTTTGTAGGAATTCAAGTACAATTATCAAATTATGCATAAATTGGCACAATAAGGCTAAATTCATCAACTAGAAGGCCCAATTGGAATTCGAATGCATTCATCAGGATTAAAGAATTTCAATCTCAAGACCCATGAAGTCAAGCCCACAAAACAACAACAACTATGGATCTCGAGAAAATCAATATGAAGATTTGGACGTCCACATGGCCAACTTTATCATAAAAAAAATCTTTGCAAGACATGTTTCCTTATTGAATTCCAACGCCATTCCTTGTTTCATTCAACCATGTTTCACTGTTTAACTCAAACCGTGTTTCCTTGTTTCACTCAAACCCTTTTTACCTATAAAAACCCCATACATGGAGTTCATAAGGGATAACTTTTTCTTTGAGAGTTTTTCTTTGATAATTTTTATTTGAGAGTTTTTCTTTGATAGTTTTTCTTTACAAAGTTTTTTAGTTGTAGCTCTTGGCTTTATATTTTTACTTGGGAGAAAAGTGCATATACTACAGTTTAAATTTCATTGAAGAAGTAAGTTTTATCTTTGTTCTTTAACTTTTAGTTTAATACTTATTTTCACCATCCATTATTTTGCTATGCTCTTTATTCTTTAATTTGAAAATCAAATATTTTCTTCTAATCCACATGAAGTAGACGATAACCCCTACTTACACTATATATTGTTGAATTGTATTGCAGGTTGAAGGAAGAAGAAAATAAATAAATAAGAAACAACTTATATTTCTTTGATTGATGTAAAAAATCATGCAACGACATTAATTTCGGTTTTTGGCATCAATCATGAGCCAAGGACCACCGTGTGGTGGCCGATGGCACTTCGATGCTTAAGTTAGATAAGGCTTAACTGTAAACTGGGTTGTAGTACTTTTAGTTCATCAACCTTATCTCCCTTTTATAATGAAGGAGTCCTCGTTCGGCTAGGCCTTTGGTGGTGTAGTTTAAAGAAAGTGATCTTGTTATGAAGATCATTTCCTGATTGGGAACTATCCATGTGGGATAATTTCTCTACACGATTTGTGCTCCTAGATCTGCGGGAGGGATTTCCATTTTTTAGTGTTGTCCATGCAAGAAAGTTTCATTGCCTGACTTATATTCTAATATATGTTTCCTTGTCAGATCCAATGTGTTGTTGGCCTGCCTATCTTGGGTAGATCTCTCAGATACTTGCCTTAGAGGTCTTACGAGTATTGAGCCTGACCACGTGATGTGTGGGCTTACTGGCTCATTGCAACTCGGACCTGACTATTTTGATTCTGCCAAGGATGGGCTTGCTGCTGTTTGGTTCTCGCTGGATTGAGCGTGCAAAGGGGTCTACTTCATTTTGTTGACAAGATTAGCATGAAACGTGTACGGTGCTGATAAGAGGACAATTTGATGTATCATCAAGTATTAGCTTGCCTAAACTCAACCAACCTCGTGTAGGTTCTTCAATCCATGGAGTGGATTCCTATGAGTAACTGTCACAGAAGGTCCCATGCAGGAGGTAAGACTTGGTTGTGTTGCATGCCATAATGGTGTGATCCTTGGCCATTCGATAAGTCTCGCGAAGCATGAATATAAGACCAGGTGGTATCTTCGGAATCCCAAGCACATATCTGTCATATGTGGCTGTGTTGCATCCCACGTGACCGCTAAGGTATTCATAAGTCACGGTCACGTGGAGCAAAATAATTATTTTTTGTCGGTAAGTCTCAGAGGAGAATGATGACTTGACCTTGCAAGGTCATGGATTGTTACTTAGAGTGTAGTTTTCTCTAATCAAGATAATAAAAGCTTGAGGCTTGTGATCCCTTTCCACCGAGGAAGTAATTGGTTGGGGCCAATCCTCGACTTTGATGAACCTCGTTATATTGGTGTGTGGTATTGTCTATTGACATCTCTTTACATACTTTGCATGTTTGCTTGTCTTACTATTTGTGATATCTCACCTTGCATGTTTTAAGTTGTATTGTTTTTACAAATCATAGTATAGCTCGCTGATTTGTGCATTATGTTTTGGATCTACTTTGCAAAAGTGTTTCCTTAGAATCGTGTTTTAGATTTCAAGACTTGTGACACTACACAAACCAAGAGGTGAATCATTTCATCTCTTTCCACATATTTGATTTTTTTATTGGTGCTAAGGTCTGGGAATATATTTTGAACACGGAGTGCATGTATACAAAGTGTTCAAATAGCCTATTGACATTTGCATTCTTTTACAAAAGTTTTTCACAAAAATGGAATTTCAAAATAAAAACTATTTACACCCTCATATTTTGGTCATCATATTTTAAGGCAACCCGCATTTTAAAGTTACCACTGCATTTTCAAACTCGTCAAAGCTTTACTTTAGACCCCGACTTTTATAAAAAAAAAAGTTTGAAATGCTCATTTTGCCCTTCTTTTATTGGTGCAAGATTTGACATTCTCTCCTCAAAGTTGTATAATTTAGATGTGCCCCTTTTTTTCAATTTTTTTGGCTATCTCGAGGCATTTTGAGTGACTATGTCTAATTTGTATGGCCTTAAGGAGGAAACATCAAATTTCACAATAAAGGCATAGTGATCATTTAAAGAAATTTACTGAAATTGGGGTTTAAAGTAAAGAATTTATGGAAATTAGGGTCTAAAGTAAAGTTTGAACAAGTTTGTGGTCTGAAAGCTAAACGTGTTGTACTAAGGGGCAATAGTTAAATAACATTTTCTTTTAGAGTATAGATAGATAACTTTGTTGTGTAGTTTAATTTGTCAGATATTGCTACATTTACTTATCTCTTTGATTTTTTTTTTGACAATTCATGTTATATTATTTTTGCATGTTTTGATGTTTTTCATCGCATTTCGTGGTTATCTTGTCAATGAAATTTTGTAATTTTTTAAGTCCTTGTTTATCCTATCTTGGCACTACAACAATTATGACATTTTCCAACAAAATATTTTTATCCTTGGCCAACGTCAAAATTTTGTTGCTAAAAGCTTTGCCAACAAAATATTTTTCCATGCATGTTTGTTGCAATAACCCCATGGGCAAAAGTATTTTTCAAAGAATAGGTGTTTTCCTTGGTAAAAGTCATTTTTACCAACACAAGTTTTTGTTGGTAAAAATTATAATTATCAACAAAAATTTTGTTAGGATATCCTAAGTACTTTTACCAAGGAAATATGTTGTGGGAAAAAATATTTTTACCCTTAAAAATTAAATTTTGGTATAAATGTTATTTCCCATTGGCATATTTTGTTGAACGAAAATACTTTGTTGAAAAACGTTAGGTAATGTTAGCAAGGAAATTTTTTGTAGACATTAGAAATACAATAAAGCACTTTTCCCGAAAGAAACATTTCCTTAGAAAAAGTGAAATTTTTGGATTGGCTATTTGTTGTTTTATCTATATATTGTAAAATTCATAAAATGCTACCTAATGTAAAATTATGTTAAAGACAATAGTGCCCACAGAGTCGTTATATGCTATACACAATTCTCTTAATACTGAATAAAATATTTACACGGAATAGTTAACTTTAAATACTTGTAATTTTCCAAATGTGCAAAAAAAAACTAAAGCCTAGTTCTTTACAATAAAAGCACTATCACTAGGTGCAAAACATGCTAATGGAAAGCACTACATTTCAGAAATGAAAATAGAAGTTCTTGTCTCTGGACTTGATACTGACGACGTTGGACATCAGTTGCAGTAAGTAGCGTGCTAGCGGCTGGCCCTTGAGTTGTCTTCAAGGAACTACAATCGTTTTCTAGCTAAAAGGCAATTAAATTCAAACAAAGAAATAACATAAGATAAATTTCCAATAATACTTATTCATGATTGACTCTATCCTCAACAAGCCGCCATGTTGAACCTGATTTATAGGTTTCTTTTGGACCAAATGACCAGAAAATTCCACCAGCGGTTTCCATCAGTTCATGTGCCTACAATATTAAAGGTTATTATTAGTAAAAAAAAAAGTGAAAAGGCTAATTGGTGATTGTTTGTGCATATCAACACCGGTATATCAACACTATATATCTATTTACTCATCAGTACCATTGTTACATTAGCGAGTGCTTGTGATTGCGGAGTGATCTGTAAAGCAAGTGTTCTTCATATGTCAAGAGTTTTTGTTGTTACTCCACACAACACAACCTCCAAAAGACCTCAAGACATACTTGATTCATATGATCCATGAGATGATGGATCAGGCTACAACAGTAGAAATTTCACTTCATTTAAAAGAGTATTGTTCCAATATACCTTTCTTTTTTTGTCTTTGTCCGCATAGTTGGTCAGACCTTGAATTCAGGATCAATCGTATTTGAGGGTTGCAACTAGTGCACGGGTTGTAATCCGATCTGATCCATTAGACAACAACAAACCATTTAAGTGAAGCTCAAGAACAATAACTCTAATTTAACTTCTTTCAATAAATATACCATACAACAAATCTAAAAAGGATGAATAGTTTAGTAATTTTTCAAATTACTCTATCATCAAATGAAATAGTGAAGAAATTTTTACCCTTGAGGCTAATCCTTAGTCTCTCTTTATTGCAAGACTCTAAGGCCACGGGCTATACAGATAATCAACCGCATAGATTAACAAAATGCAAACACAGATCCGCACAGTATCACCTAAACAAATATGAGTTCTATCTTCTATAGAATGTTGATTACCTAATGGTATGTTTGGTTGCACGAATCCTATGCCATGGGAATCATGAGGGGACCACCTAAATTTAGGCTAATTTGATGTTCATTCACTAATCCACCATTGGATTTTGTGATCAATGGTGGGAATGAAAGTCCCATGAACATGAGAATTTTATGCTTTGGGGGTTAAAGAGTGTGATTCTCATGTTCATGAGACTTCCAATCCCACAATTATTCACAAAATCTACTTGTGAATTGGTGAGTGAACATCAAATTAACTTCGATTTAGGTGATCGCCTCATGGATTTCTATGGCATAGGATTCCATGCAACTAAACACATCATAAGTGAGCTCTCACAACATCCATGCAAGGTGTAGTTTCTCTTGTCGGTACTTGGACCATGTGATCAATAATAGTCTGCAAGTAGAGTTTTAGTCAACCAAGTGATGAAGAGAATGCCATAATAGTCGCAGGCATTGCAACAAAATAAAGAACATAAATATTTAAATAGGTGATAAATTTCTAGCAAGAAATGTAATCAACCGTATACTTTAAATTTAAAATAGTTTTAAAATCAAAATTACTATAATCATTTAGTCACTGAGCTCATTTTTCTTAAGCTAACGCAAATTCCTCTCACGAATAATAATACTAATAATAAATAAATAAATAAATAAATCTCTACTAAACAACACCCAGGGCTTTGCGAAGAAGCAGTTGATTCGTCCTTCCAAATCCCCTTGTAGTCCCAGCAGCAGATCCAAGAAAGATTGAACTTAACAAAAAACCAAAACGGGAGTACCTGTTGTGGTACCGGAATTGGCGGGTTGAATTTGGATTTGAAAACTTGTCATTCTTCATTGACTGCAGGGGGCAAGATATCTTGGAAATGACCAAAATGATTCCACCAGGAATGTTGGAACCAAAGAGGAACGAACATTTGAATAAACTTTTTGCAGAAAAGAAAGAACCATGAATGAGAATAGTTTTGAGAAAAAACAAAGAAAGCTCTGGACCAAGCTTGTTTGTAGTCCAGATAATTGTAAGGTGCAGGAAGATAATTTCCTGAAAACTTCTTATGGAAACGAGGATGTTGTTTCCAATCAGCTTCAGATAAAACCTTAAGAATTTGTCATTTGGAATGGGAAATCTTCTCAGGATGAGAAAGATCTTTGTGATGAGTAATCAATACTGAGTCAGTGTCGACTAGTATGAACTCATAAAATTCTTGAGTTTTGAGGATATCAGATTCCTCAAAAAGAGCATTTGTATTGAAGAGATTCTTCGCAATTGAATGAGTATCTTTTGTAAGATAATAGAAGCATGGTTCGATCATTGTGATTGGATCCAAACATGCTTTTGTAAGGTAAGGATTTGGAGGAGGAATTTGTGGTTTTGGGAAGCTTGTCATTGCAGAACTGGCTTCTTCTACCTGTGACAAGGGTAAATAGGGATTTGTAAGTGATAAAACATAAGAAAGAGGGGTTTTTGGTTGTGAAACAGAAGGTTTCATATCATATTGGGCTTTGGTTGTTGGAGCGGGAGGAGGCCTGGAGGAGGAAGAGGACTGAGAACTCATTTTTTGTAAGAATTCTCTTGTCAGGAAATCTGCAAGAGAATTATCTGCTCCTTTTATATATTCAATGTCGAAATCAAAAGCTGACAAAAGACCTTGCCATCGAGCAAAAAATTGTCTGCAAAAATCCGATGACGTTGGTCAGCCGTTGGAGCCCTTTGTAAGTCGCTTGGTTTGCGCAGTTACCAGGGTTAGGTGGTCCCATATCGGTGGTCCGAGTACAGTGTTCCAACCCTTCTTCCTGAATTTGTGAAAATGTCTTTGTTTTCAAATTTACCCGAGCTTCTAGCTCTAGACAAAACAATCCAGATTTACAAAATAGGATGGAATGTAGAATTCCCGAAGTTGAATAGAGTTTACAAAAATGGTCCATTCCAAAAGTTCCTTACAAACAGATTTATCAAGTTTCTCAATCTATTTTTTCACAAAAATCTGAAGATCTGATAGACATTGTTGAACAGACAGTGCCTCTTGATGGTTCTTTGGAATCAAAACAATTGATTTCTCAAAATACCCTTGAATTTCTAAAAAATCAAGATTACAAGTACATCCACATCGGTCTTATCCAAGTAGGAATTAAACCTCTTACTAGGACAGGTATTGACACTTGTGCTCTCATCGCTCTTCGCAACTTTCGGCATAACCGTTTCCATGACTTTTTGCTTGGAATTGCAGAGTCAACCCTTGCGATGGGTTCAGTCTAGTTCGACTGTTACCCCAATTTCTCAGTGTCTCTTAAGGATCTAAATGTCCTTGAAACACTGACTCTCAATATTCAGACCTCTGGTTTCGATATGTTACCAGGATCTGAACCTCTTGCCCTCCTTATTTACAAAATCACCTACAAAGCCATGAAGACTCAATTGAGTCTGAAAGCTTTGATGGAGTCTGAAAAAGGTTATACAATCTTATTTTAGGCTAACAAGGACAAAACCAGTGTTATTGTTCTCAAGACAATTCACTGGAATCAAGTTACTATTCCAGTAACTTGGCAGGTTCAAGCTTCTCCTAGAAAGCCTCCTCCTAGTTTGCTCAGTCATGTTTTGACTTTAGAAGATGGAACTGTTGAATTACAGTTCTCTGAATCTCGCAAAACTAGGTTACAACCTTTAGATTTTCAATCAAGACGTAGATCTGAATCATCTTTCAGAACTGCTCCTACTCAAATCCACAGAACCCCTCCCCCTGAGGTTCTTCCTCATTTAGATCTTGCTAACTTAAGATCTAATCCCTATCATCCTCAGATCCCTCAACCAATTTACAATCAACTATCAGAAAATCTTTCTGATAGATCTCCAACTCGTTCTGAGATGGATGATCTTGCTCAATTAAATGTTTTATCTACTGATTTTGTTTTAAATAAACAAAAAGTTAAATATGAGTTTTCAAAAGATTACAATTCTAACAAAAGGAAAACATTTTATGAGCAAACTACTCCTGATCAAAGGATTAGTTTAGGTAAATTGTTTTATCAATTCTGTGAAGATATCAAAGATCATATGCCATTCTTAAATGGTATGAATCTATTTATCTTTCACAATTGAATGTGATTAAAAATGCTTCTAAACCTTGGCATCTGAAGAACAACTTTGTTGTGGAATCAGTTTTACCTCCTTTAGAAGAAATTCATATTCAATCCCAACGACAGATTGTTACAACCTCTCCTTTAAAAAATCCTATATCTCTTTCTGATTCTACAAGAATTTTGAAAGTTATTGAGCAAAATAACTATACCAATATTTTGCTTAATGAAATTGGTCAACAATTGACTTCTATTCCTATTCCAGAAAAGAATATTTTAACAAATCAAAAAATTGAAAAACCAATAACTTATTTTCAACCTTATACAATTGAGCACAATGCCCTTTCCACTCTTCTTCAAATCATGGATGAAATCAATCGAAGACTTGCAGCACTAAAATTTCACGCTGCACCTGTCTCTGATAGGGCTCCATCTTCAAAAAAACAAATCAATACTCTATCCCATATTGATTCTTATTCTTCTGACAATGAACCAGATGTTATGTTTGAATTGGATAAACTTCAACGATTTGAAGCCAATCCAATGCGTTCATCCAAAACGAATATCAACACCAACCTTTACCAACCACTAGGAATTATTATCCTAGGCCAACTTATCCTGATATGCAGTATGAAGAAAAACATTTACAAACATTCGGTTCCTTTTCTACAGGTAACATCTATACTTGGAATATACACTACACCAAAAGGCTTGATTAGCTACACGGAGATGGCCACGGCTCAAAACTGTTAGTTTATTTGCCACAGCCCAAAACCGTCACTACACCAAAAGGCTTGATTAACTACATGGAGATGGCCATGGCTCAAAACAGTTAGTTTATTTGCCACGGCTCAAAACTGTGGCTAGAGCCTAAAACCATGAAAACGCTGAAAAAAAACTTGGGCGGGCTTTTTGGCGCTCGCTTCTTTCCTTTCTCGTTTTACTTGCCGCTCGAGCTCGATGAAACTACTTCACCCTCCCCTCAATCTCGTCATCTCCCTCACTGCTTCCTCATCTCGCCATCTCCCTCCCTGCTCTCTCCATAACTCCATCTCCCTCACTGCTCCCTCCATCTCGCCATCTCCCTCACCAGCAAACAACAATTACAAAGTTGATGTTGCACATTATTTTCTTATAGAGCGAACATTTATATCTCTATATCCTCTGATCTCATCAATTAAAACGCTGTGATTTGGTCTCCAACTTTCTCTTCCTGTCTCAAACCATCGTCTCTAACATCTCGGTAAGCTTTTCTACAAAATACCATTTTCATTTTTATTTTTTTTTCATTTTTGATTACTTATCTACCCATTTTAAAAATTTATTTGTATTGTTTATGTTGTGCATTTCGATTAGATTCAATCAAGTTTTGATTTTTCCCCAATTTTCATCATGGGGTTTTCTTGAAACAATCAATTTTTGCTCATATGTGTAGTTTGATGTGTTTCCGCTTCTATTTGTGTGGATTTTAATGGAGGTTTGATTCAATTAAAGCAACATATTCTATATAGGTGTTTGTCTGAATTTTATAGGTTTGAAACTTTAATTGGGTCTGAATTTTGATGGGGTTCACTCTCATGTTCCTCCAGCGCCTCATGTTCCAGATATGGGCATGGTTGAGCTTTCTGAGAAAACGAAGAAAGAAGTTGATTTACAAATGTCTAAAGATCTTCATGGAGGAAGTCCTATGAAGTCATTGGTAGCAGATGATATAGTTGATGAGTTGCATGATGCTCATCCTGTTGTTGATTCACCAACTGTGGAGAGCACTGGGAAGGAAGAAAATGGTCATGTGACAAATGAGGAGTTGTTCTCAAAGGAAGTTAAAACTAGCAATGAGGAGGCCAGCAAGAGGAGAGCTTCATTTCCAGCAAAGCAGGAATATCCGGAAAATGGGTCACATAACAGTCCAAAGTTGCCAAGCTATATGGCAGCAACATAGTCTGCAAAGGCAAAGGTTCGAGCACAAGGCACTGCAAAGGCAAAGCTTCGAGCACATAACAGAGTCTGCAAAGGCACTTTGTCGTTGTTGTTTGATTCTTCAGGTTCATACAATACCATGTCTTATATTTTCTTCATTTCCTCATTTTTGCCTGTTCTAATATTGAGTGTACTAGTTCATGACTTAAGATGTTTACAATCTAGGAATAAAGTATTCATTTGCAAAGATTGTTGTGGTTGCTGCCTTGTAGTAGTCTGAGTTGACTGTTTTAAGGATTTGATTTTATATGGATGCTTTGTTATGATATACTCTATAACTTGAAGAAAATATTCATCTTAGTAAGGACTGATTTTGCAGGTGTGGGGCTGTGATTTTGTTGCAGCAGCAAAAAAAATGTAAAATTTTTTTTCGATTATATTAATTTGCAACGGTTTCAAACCCTCGCAACAAACCAAATTTCTTTTTTTTTTTGAATTTTGTTTTGACTGGCCACGGCTTAAAACCGTGGTACTTCATGCTTGCCACTACTTAAAATCGTGGCCATCACTTGCCACGGCTTAAAACCGTGGCCATCATGTTTGCAACGGCTTAAAACTGTGGCTAAATGCAGAAAATCATCAAGCGTCCTCGAACATAAAACCGTTGCTGATATGTGTTGCCACGGTTTATAGCCGACAATGGTGATTTGGCGACGCCTCAAATGGCCAGGCCTCTAAGCCGTGACAATAAGTTACCCCCATGGTCCCAAACCGTTGCTGATGGGTATTTTTGGTGTAGTGATAGATGGCTTAACTGAAGAAAATATTATCGAATTAACTCAAGAAATGGTCATGATGGCTGTTGCTCATCGAAGTGAGCATAAATCTGACCAAAGTATTGCTAGTGTAATTGTTGCTGGATTTGCAGGACAATTAAAAGGATGGTGGGATAACTATCTCAATCTATCTGAACAACAACAAAATTTTCAGGCTATAAAGCTTGATTTCAATGGTCATCTTATTAAAGCTGAAAATGGTGAAAATATTCCTGACATTGTCAATACATTAATTTTCACTATTCTTAAGCATTTCATAGGTGATCCCTCAAAATTTCAAGATAAATCTCGTGATCTTCTTATGATCATTAGATGCAAATCTCTTAGTCATTTCAGATTCTACAAGGATGTATTCCTAAAGAAAGTTATGCTTCAGAACGAAGCTAACAATCCTTTCTGGAAAAGAAAGTTTCTTTCTGGATTACCTCCTGTGTTCGCAAATATCGTTAGAGATAAGCTGCAATCTGAATACAATGGTGACATACCTTTTGAACGACTTACATTTGGAGACTTGATTGCTAAGATCAATGAAGTTGATTTACAACTTTGTAATGATCTTCGTCTCATAGTCCAACTCAAACGACAAAATATTTCTGGTTCTAATAAACTTGTATCTTTTTGTCAACAGTATGGGTTTGAGCCTCTAGCAAGGCATTTTCTTAAAACCTCCAAACAAAAGTATCGGTCTCATCCAACCCGACACTTTAAGTCCAAAAAACCGTATGGCCCAAAACAACAAAAAGCAATTTAATAATTATTACCAAAAGCCCAACAGACACGGCACACACAAGCCCACACAATTTTCTAAAAACAAAGGCCCAATGGTTCAAAAACCTATTTGTTTTAAATGTGGGAAACCTGACCATTATGCAAAAAACTGTAGAACAACCCAAAGAATCCATGAGCTAGACGCTGATGAAAATATCAAACAAATGTTTACTACAATTTTACTCAATTCTGAGTCTGATTCTAACCCGTCTGATGATCTCCAGGTTTATCAAATTCGTTATGATTCAAATTCTTCTGATCCAGAAGAATCTGATCAGTATCATGGAGCTAAAGCTTGCACTTGTAATGCTTTACACTCTATTAATATGCTCTCCAAAACAAAATAATCACGTATTCTTCTAGATTTTGTTGATCGTATTGATGATCCCAAACTCAAAACTGAGTATCTAACTCATATAAAAAACACCATTACTCAAAAACCTGTTCCAGAGATTTTTCAACCGTTTTACAATCATAAGGATATTGTCAATAGATTCAGAGCTCCTTCTCAACACTCTATTTCTCTCCCTGATCTTCAATTTGAAGTTAATATCATGAAAAAAGAAATTGCCCAGCTTAAGCAAGGTCAAACTTGGCTTTCTTAACAGCTGTTGAATCATCAAATTCAAAATGCAATTTCTATTCCTGATATTCCTTCAACTTATAACCAGGAAGTTCAACCAACTGATCTAGCTTTTCTCAATGAATTAAATACAATTACCTATCACAATTGATATATCAATGTGACCTTAGTGATTACCAAACATCACACGGTCAATACCTTTGCCTTGATTGATTCAGGTGCTGATTTAAATTGTATTGCAGAAGGATTAATCCCTTCTCAATATTATGAGAAAACAACTCAACAACTTTTTACTATTAATAGTAAATTAGTTGTTCAGTACAAACTTGTTGGTGCCCACATTTGTCAAGAACAAATTTGTATACAACATGATTTCTTGCTAGTTAAGGATATGAGTAAAAAGATGATTTTGGGTACACCATTCTTAACTACCCTTTATCCATTTGATGTTACAAATGAAGGTATTTCTACCAATATTCTTGGCAAAAAGATCATATTCAAGTTCTTATGCAAAACAAAAATTGTTGAAATTAATTCTCTAAAATTAGACAATTGTTTCATCAATTTTATTTCTCAAAAAAGACAACACATACATTTTCTCAAACAAGAAATAGCTTATCGTCGAGTTCATGATCAACTCAAAGACACTCAATTACAATCCAGAATTGTTCATTTTAGAGAACAACTTTCTACTGAACTTTGCTCTTACATTCCAAATGCCTTTTGGAATCGCAAACATCATATGGTTCGTTTACCATATGATCCTTCTTTCCGGGAATCCAAGATTCCTACTAAATCTCGCCCTATAAAAATGAATTCTGAATTAATGAAATTCTGCAAATCTGAAATCCAAGGATTGCTTTCTAAGCAGTTGATTCGTCCTTCAAAATCCCCTTCGAGTTGTGCAGCCTTCCATGTCAGAAAAGCTGCTGAACTTGAATGAGGATCTCCTAGCCTTGTCATCAATTACAAACCTTTAAACAAAGTTTTACAATGGATTGGGTATCCTATACCTAGTAGGAGAAATCTTATTAAGAGATTACACTCATCACGAGTCTTCTCTAAATTTGACCTCAAGTTTGGATTTTGGCAAGTCCAAATCCATCCTCATGACATATACAAGACTGCATTCAATGTTCCATTCAGACATTATGAATGGAATGTTCTGCCTTTCGGCCTCAAGAATGCACCAAGTGAGTTTCAAAATATCATGAATGATATTTTTACTCCCTTTTCTCATTTCTCAATTGCGATGATATACTGATTTTCTCGTCTTCTTTAGATGACCATTGGAAACACTTGTATCAATTTTACAAAACTATCAAAGAAAATGGTCTGGTTCTTTTTCGAACCAAAATTGACTTTTTTCAAACAAATGTCAGATTTTTAGGTCACAAAATTCATTATGGGATGATCACTCCAATCTCTAGAGCTATAGAATTTTCTGATAAATTCCCTGATGAAATAGAAGACAAAAATCAGTTACAAAGATTTTTAGGATCTTTAAATTATGTTGCAGATTTTTACAAAAACCTTCGAGTTCTACTTAAGCCCTTGTTTGCAAAACTTAAGTCTAACCCAAGCCCATGGACTGAAGCCCATTCTCAAATAGTCCGCCAAGTCAAAACCCAAGTCAAGAGTCTTCCTTGTCTAGGGATCTCAAATCCTGAAGCCTTCAAGATTCCTGAAACTGATGCGTCCAACCAAGGGTATGGGTATTCTTAAACAGTGTCCTCCCCAGTCTACACAACATCAACTTGTCTGATACCATTCTGGTATTTAAAATCCTGCTCAAATCAATTATTCAACTGTCATAAAAGAAATTTTATCGATTGTTTTGTGAATCATGAAATTTCAAGATGATTTATTTAATCAAAAGTTTTTATTACGTGTTGATTGTAAATCTGCAAAACAGATTTTAACAAAAGATGTTTTAAATTTGGTTTCCAAACAGATTTTTGCTCGATGGCAAGGTCTTTTGTCAGCTTTTGATGTCGACATTGAATATATAAAAGGAGCAGATAATTCTTTTGCAGATTTCCTGACAGGAGAACTATTACAAAAATGAGTTCTCAGTCTTCTTCCTCCTCCAGGCCTTCTCCCGCTTCAACAACCAAAGCCCAATATGATATGAAACCTTCTGTTTCACAGCCAAAAACCCCTCTTTCTTATGCTTTATCACTTACAAATCCCTATTTACCCTTGTCACAGGTAGAAGAAGACAGTTCTGCAATGACAAGCTTCCCAAAACCACAAATTCCTCCTCCAAATCCTTACCTTACAAAAACATGTTTGGATCCAATCACAATGATCGAACCATGCTTCTATTTTCTTACAAAAGATACTCATTCAATTGCGAAAAATCTCTTCAATACAAATGCTCTTTTTGAGGAATCTGATATCCTCAAAACTCAAGAATTTTATGAGTTCATACTAGTCGACACTGACTCAGTATTGATTACTCATCACAAAGATCTTTTTCATCCTAAGAAGCTTTTCCCATTCCAAATGTCAAAATCTAAAGGTTTTATCTGAAGCTGATTGGAAACAACATCCTCATTTCCATAAGAAGTTTTCAGGCAATTATCTTCCTGCATCTTACAATTATCTGGACTACAAACAAGCTTGGTCCAGAGCTTTCTTTATTTTTTCTCAAAACTTTTCTCATTCATGGTTCTTTCTTTTCTGCAAAACGTTTATTCAAAAGTCCGTTCCTATTTGGTTCCAACATTCCTGGTGGAATCATTTTGGTCCTCTCTAAGATATCTTGCCCCCTGGAGTCAATGAAGGATGGCAAGTTTTCAAATCCAAATTCAACCCGCCAATTCCGGTACCACAACAGGTACTCCCATTTTGGTTTTTTGTTAAATTCAATCTTTTCTGGATCTGCTGCTGGGAATACACTGTCACAGCTCTAACAACTCCAAACCAATCGGCCCAGCCTCCTCTCTAGTTTTGTCGCCGATTCAAAGTCAAATGGTGGTCTTCATTCGATCATTCTCATGTTACAAAAGAAGCTGTTACCAAGTTCTTTTCGGGGAAAAATCAAGCTGAACAGCCCCTGGTCAATCCCATTCAAGTTCCTTCTGAAGCAAAACTTCTTCGCCAGTTCATCAATAAGTAACTTCAAGGAAAACCCACAAAGACTCAACTATTGGAAACCATGTCAAAAATCTGTGCAAAAGACTCAGATGAAGACGAAGCTCCAATAGTCCCACTCAATGAAGATGATTGTTTTGGCATATTTTCGCCACATTCATGATTCTGTCCCTACAAGCATTATTGTGTTTTGAGTCATCATGATTCTTGCCACAATAATTACATAGCATCTGCCATTTCCACTACAAGACAAAAGACTTTCGGCTAACCGACAACATCTACAATTATCGTTCCACCAACTACAAGCTACAAAAGACACCTCACCAACAATGACAACAAGTTTCCACCTTCATAATTACAAAGGACAAGATGTCCATATCATCCACCCACTTTCCACTAGCCTTGGGAAGCTTATCTTCTCAATTATTGTAAATTTTAAGAAGGCTATATAAGCCAGTTTGTATCCTTAGTTTTAGGCAACCGAGTTTTTCCCTTTCTTTCTTTCTTTCTTTCTTTCTTTCTTTCTTTCTGTGGTGCTCATTTATGTAATCTCTTGTAAGCCTTCTTTTGTATTTTTATTTTCTATATATAAAAGCATGCATTGTTTATCTTCTTTCTCTTTTCTTAAAAACTTTTTAAGATCTAATCTTGTTGAACATCTCGTTATACTAGATTAAACCCTAGTATCGGCACCGTTATCTTGTTTAGAAATTAAAAATGTTTTAAAAATTGCTCTTGCTTTCTGTTTTATCTTCGTTTTATCTGTCTATCTGTTCTCTTGCTCTTAATAAATAAACCTCTACTAAACATCATCCAGGGCTTTTCCATGCAATTCTTAATGGGAGTATCCAACATCAAACTCAAATCAATCTATCATATTGACTTTGAAGGCTTAAACTGCATCTCATTATACTAACTTGTGGTCAAAATCATACATTGACAACACATACAATAACCACCAAATCATATATATCATGTAAATACCTCTTTGAAAGTCTTCTCATTTGGTGAAATCCATCGCATAAATAGTTTCAAAAAATTTCTAACACATACACATTCTCAGTGGCAGATCCAAGATTTCAGTCAAGGAGGGGCAAAATAGTAAGGGATTGTTGGTTGTTAATAGAAGTTATCATGGGGCGAAACTAGAAAAATTGTACTCTTGACCAAGGATTGTGATTTTGTGAAATATTTGTTTATTTGAGGTCCTGAAATTTCAAGAGTTGAAAAAGAAAAATCCATTTTTTGATGAGTTTTTTTGAAATATTTGGTGTTTTCTTTGTAAAATTTGAGTTTTTCATGTAAAATCCAAACAATTATAGGGGTGGGCATGGGATGGGATGGACCTCATCCCAGTCCCATCCCATTGCTTTATTTTTGAGACGGGATAGATCTCATCCAAGCCTATTCTTATCCTAAATGGGTTCGAGATGGGACGAGACAGTTTGATGATAGGGGCATAATTAGGCTATTTTTAGTACCATATTTCTATATATATTTTTAGCTATCACTTGTTAATTATGGTACTAATTGCTATTTTCGTGTTTGTGTAGGTTTCCAATTACAAGATTTTAAAATAGAAGCAAATTGGCAATTTAGAAATACTAGTTGAACAAGGAAATCACCAAAGAAGGAAACCAAGCAGAAACACAATTATAAAAGGATGATACCTGGCTTTGGAGAAACCACCCACCACCCATCCATAACCTCCTTCACCTCGCTTCCATCACACCCATCATCACCATCTTCATCTCTCTCTCGACCTCCTCCCTAATCATCGCCAGCCATCGCCATCCACATCATCTTTGTATCCTTATCCTCGCAGCAGCACGATCCAGCAATAACCTTCATCCACCCACAGCTTCCATCGCCTACGCTAGCCAACAACCCTCAAATTCACGGCTTCCACAACAAGCCCTAATCCATCCATCCAGCAATAGCATCCCCATCCATGGCCTCCTAATCTACCACCGCAGCAAGCCAAACATCATCCCACAGCCGCCATCGTTCTGAATGCATCCTTCTACAGCCTTCATCACCACCGCAGGCCTCTGTTCATCTCCTCATCCTTACAATCACCATCTGATCTCCCTCTCTCACTGTCCCTCGTCATCCCCTTCTCTCTCACACTTTGATTCACAAGCAAAAATTGAAGAAGAATGAGCAGTAAAGCTCATGTGAGGAAGGAGCAGATCGTGAAACGAAGTGGAAGATGAGAAGTTTATTTCTCTTTGATCCGCTATTTGCACCCCAACATTCCTCTTTCTACCACCACGGATCAGGCGACATCGTTCCTTCTAACCTCTTTTACTTATTTTAGTTTGATATTTGATTATGGATTACTGTTTAAACATGATTAATATGTCGAGCTAAACTTCTCTTAGTTAGCAGTGGATTCAAAGCCCCGAACATGTGTTTTATAAATTAAGTGAATTTAATCTTCCTTGCTATTAGTGATTGTGTTTAGCTTAACTACTTTATAGAGAACTTTTTCTTTGTATGTTTGTTAAGGTTGCCAACTTAGAAAGCATGTTAGGATCTGGGGCTAGAGTATAGGAGAGTTTCACCTAATTGTTATAATCATGTACTCACAAGTAGTAAATACCAAGGAACGTTGGTAAGGTTAAGTCAAAACCTAGGTAAGAACAAGATACTGATCATACTTGTAATTGCCTAGTCAGTGTTCATATTTTTCACAAAACTTAATGATCTTAGATTGTTATCTAACTTGCGATTCCTGATTAGATAGCATGATAATAATAGTTTGAAAGCGACGATTAGTTTAATTCAACGAACTTGGGAAAATAATAAGATTAATGCAGTGCTTATTACGGTTAATATTGAGCATTGTCTCTCACGAGTAAGCAAATGATTATTGAAGATTGATTTATGAGCATATGTTTGGTGTGTGGAAATAAACCCTTAGCTATTTTCTCATCTTTGCTATCCCTTTAGTTTTATTATCTTTTTAGTAATTTTCGTAGTTATTTTCATAGTTTAATTTAGAAAATCCAATCCCCCATTATTTAATTAATTAGATTATTAGTTGTCTTTTAGCTATTCTTAGCTTTAATTGGCAGGCCTTCTAATCCCCAGTCCAAAATGATCCCTACTTATTCTATACTATAATCACAAAGTAGGGTATTAAGTTGTGTGCTACTAAAATAGCGCATCATTTGAACATGACTGCAGTCATCAATTTAAAATTAAGCGAGAATTATAGTACCACAAAGCAAAGCAAGGTGAAAAAATTCCAGTGCTAATTAAAATCTAGATGGAGATGGACTATTTAGGGTTTTATTGACCCCAAATTTTAAAAAAATAAGAAGAAATTATACATTGTTCCCACATTCAATGGAAGACAAATATGTTTGACAAAAAATTGCACAAAAACATGGTAGTATGGACCGATCTGATTAAGTATCTGTGATGTTAGATTGTAAACTAGAAAACAAGAATAGATTCAATAGAAAGAGTCGAGAGCATGTCATTAGGGATCATGGACAATTCATATATTTTATCTTTACATACTCTTACGGGTTTTAGATCTCGAGACTGAAAATACTTAGACTCGTATTTAGACACAACTAATTATTTCATCCACTAAGAAATTTACAATGGTTTAAGTACATAATATCATAGTTGTTATTCATGAAAGTGTATTAGACACACAACTAATTATTTCATCCAAATGTTGTGATGAATCTTTAATACAAATCAATCTTTCCTAACCATTCTTCTTAATTAAACATTTACATTCATTCATGTCACCTAATCATCTTAATTGGCTTTCATGGATCCCACAAACTATTGGTATATTTTAGTCTATATTAAAATTAATAATAATAAATATTAAATAAAGAAGTTTAGGATGGGACGGGATTGAAAGTCTCCATCACAATTTCATCCCACTCTAGATCAAGACGAAACGAGATTGGGATGAGTTTGATCAATCCCACAAAGACCCGAAAAAATTAGGATGGGGCAGGACGGGACTGGACCGGGACGAGATTGGGATCGGGATCGTGGGATGGGTGCCCACCCCTATATAATTGGATGTAACTTGGGCTGGTTTGGAGGCATGCTAAAAATAACCCGAAACATTGAGGGATAAATTAACTAACCCATACTTTAATCCGTCCATATTACTAATAGGGTACCAGATTGAGAATCATATGGGCCTCTGGGTCATTTTTGGTTGGGTTTAAATTCAATTTAACAATCATGGGTGATGATACATCAAAATAGACTGACTATCACGACCATACACATGGCATAAAATGAGAATACAACGTCCGATCCATTGGGCCAGCTCATAAAGCCCAAAAGGATTAAAGATAGTTATAGAGGCCCAGAATAGGCCTATCTTTAAGGAAGAGTAATCGGGATCCAAATCCAGGCCCAAACGAATCCAAGCCCGTTATACGTTCTCTCATAAAGAAGAAAAACGTAACACTAATAAAGAGTCGTGGAAGGACCTACGCCTCCACGAACGTATCTCCGTTAAAGAGGAGAATGTTACATAGACATCTCCTTCCTTTACGCCTGACTTGCATAAGTCATGCAGATACTTAACTACGACCATTATAAAAGGTAAAGGGAACTTTCGACAAAGGTATGCAACTTTAACTAAATTTTGTCCAGATTTACTTCCTTCTTCCAACAGAGTTACTGACTTAAGCATCAGAGTGCCTTCGGCCACCAAAAAGGTGATATTTGGCAGTCTAACAGTGGTTTTGCAGGTCAACCTCATAGGAGGACGATTTTTGGTCGCATCAGTTTGGCATCGTTCGTGAGGAACCACAAGTTTCCTCTCTACATAACACACAATGATAAAGATTCATCACAACTTGACAAAGGGTCAGCCGACCATCAGATAAAATAATGCAGACCCCAGATCATGACAACTCTGCCTCTGATGCACCATTAATAGACGGAAGATAAGACACAATCCGGATCACCAAACCACAACGACAAGTGAACAAAGACGATAAATGAACTAATTCCATTCATTCAAAATCCGTTCAATTACAAAAGCAACAACAAAAGATTAAGGGGAAACATTTATAACATCCTCGACAATATCACTCGCAGAAGCCGGATCAACAACAGGGACTATTTTTTCAAGAAAAGGAAATGATCCTTTAGCCGGTGGGACACCCGGAGGATTTTTAGCCGCATCTTCCATGTCCTAAAAAGTTTGATGCACCAAAGCATGATACTAGGTCAAATCGACACCAAGACCCTTGATATAATCCATAAGCTCACTCCGACCATCAACAACGCGTTGCCAGTCTGCCACCTCCATAACACAGAGTTTATCCTTAACAGAAGCAGGCTCACTTCTTACCGTGATAATTTGGCCCTCAACAGTAGAAAACATCACAGAGGAATTAGCCTTGACCTCGTCAAGCGAATACAACAATTGCTCCACCATTTTCTCAGCAATATCATGATTTTTAGAGTGCTCTATCATGGCCCGCACAGTTTCGTCATGGAGTGCCTTCTCAGTAGAAAGCTCTTTCTCCACATCGAGCAAACGTGTGCGGACGCCTTCCAGGTCAACTCTTAGAGATTCGAGTGTGGTCAAAGACCGATCCCGTGCATCTTCCATCTCGGCCAACGATGCCCGAGCAACTTTAGCCGCCTTGGTTCGTTTAGAGCATTGCATTTTTAACGCGTCATAATGGTAAAGAACGTGGGAGAACACCAGAAAAAGCACGAAAAACTTCCTCTCCAAAGAAACCATAAGACCGTGATTGACCTGACAACTCAAGCTCGTCATCCCTGCATGGGCGAGATGAGTCATCCCTTCCATTACAAGCCTAACAACATTCTCAAGGTGAAGGTCCAGATTCATCACGGACATCGAGGGCCTTTCTATCGACCGCCTATGTCATTCATTTATTAGCTTGCGTGCACCATCCTGCACACCAAGACAAGAAAACCCACCGAACTTCCCATCCAATTTAACTCGGATCTCCTCAGAAGTAGTGTGAGACCCTAAGTGGGTGAACCTGAGGTGAGGGTGAGGGTTGGAGCACAATAGACCCAATAGGCCGAGAGAGGTTGGACGAGCTACAAGGGGAATTATAGTCTCACATCGCCTGGGTAGGGGAGGAGGATGATCCTTATATGTGCGGGGTCAGCTCCCCATTGTACAGACACATTTTAAAGCCGTGAGGACCGGATGGTAGCCCAAAGCGGACAGTATCGGTACAATGCGGGAGGGGGTCGTCACAGTTTGGTATCAGAGCCTAACCCAGCCGAAAGTGTGCCACGTGGAAGTGGGCCCTCGGGCAACGTGGACGTTGTGCCTGTGTGGCCAACGAGGACGATGGGCCTTAAGGGGGGTGGATTGTGAGACCCTAAGTGGGCGGACCTGAGGTGAGGGTGAGGGTGAAGGTTGGAGCCCAACAGGCCGAGAGAGGTTGGACGAGCTACAAGGGGAATCATAGTCCCATATCGCCTGGGTAGGGGAGGAGGATGATCCTTATATGTGCGGGGTCAGCTCCCCATTGTATAGACGCGTTTTAAAGCCGTGAGGGACGGATGGTAGCCCAAAGCGGACAATATCGGTACAGTGCGGGAGGGGGTCATCACAAGTAGGTTCCTTCCAACCGATCTGCAAATGAAGAACGCAAGGATCAAGTAGTATGGAGGAACCACCACTACCCACACTACACCACAAATCCTTATTTATAGCATGCCAAAACCGCTATAACTAAATATGATAGCATTGTCAGACACGCTGTGTCAGCCAACGCTATTAAAAGTCGGGCTTTATTATCGCGTTTTTAGAACACTATTAAAAGTGCTCTTTTAATAGCATTTTTAAATGTTGTTGTAATCCATTCTATAGCGCTTGGAAAATGTTATTGTATAGTGTTAAACGTTGTTGAAACATTTTTCATAGCATTTAAAAAATGTTGGTTACATATTTTTATACAACTTTTTTAAAGTGCTATAAAATTAGTTAACCACAACACTTTAACAGTGTTATTAAAAGTGTACACCAATTATTATTTTTACCCATTTTTTTTTAGCTATGTTAGTATCATTTGCAATGTTCTACCTGCTATTAAAAGTGTAACAATAAATACAATCCAACCATATAAGAAAATTATATTATTTGATAATCATACTAATTCAATACATGAAAAAAGTACAATGTCAAACAAAATAAGTGTCATTTGTACATCGCATGAAAATGTCATTTTGTCAAAGTACATATATATAATTCTCCATTCCAATCACTTTCTTCTCCTTCATCTTCCCCATCCTAGATATAAACATAAATGTATATCAAAACACCACAGACAAAATTCACAATTGCAAATAAGCAATTTCTAAGCTTAAATGGAAGGGTCGGAGACTGAAGAACATATTCACTATGGGGAAAATTCACAGTTGTATCATCATGGAGCAAAAACTGAAGAACATATTCTCAATAGCTTAAATGGCCCTAAAGCATGAACTCACAAGATCACCACACCACAAACTACAAGGCTGAAGGAAAAAACAATACTGGTTAGCAAACTAGACAAACCCACAACATTTACCCATAGGTATCTTCACATGGATCAACTCACCAAATTGGATAAAAACTTGTCTTAAATGATCATCAGTAACATTAGAATCCAGACCACCAACAAATATCTGCAGATAGAAATCAGAGTCAAGCCTGTGTTACAGATAATTTCTAACCCTAAAATAGAGTGCAAGTACCCACAGTTGTATTATTTGCGTCATTCTCACTCTCAGTTCCTTGAGGATTAGGGTAGGAAGCTGCAAGCAAGATTAACATCAGGTAACAGTAAATAAGAAAGACAATGGAAGGGATCATGAGAAGTCAGATTTTGCGACAAAAAAAATCATAGTTAGAATACATCATAAGGCAAAATGAAAGTAATGGTGGTTGATAGACATAGGCAACCATACTCTATCAAACATAATCAGATTCATCACAACACCTTTTAATGATTCTTGACAAATTCATTAATCCACTTCACTAGGTTAACCAGATGGTTGATTGTTCCTAATTGTTTTGCAGTGTAGCAGATTCAACATGATCAAGTTTCTTGTCGTATGCCATGTAAGATGAACAAAGCCTTAAATACAATATACGGAGAATTATCAACAATCCCTCATCTTCTTTACCAATGTTTGCATGGATTCATAACTTATATATATGGTTGTCTAGTAGGGAATTAACAATTTGCAAATAGATAACACTAAGATAGTACACTTATGGCACCAAACAGGAAGCGGTGAAAAAATAATTATTTGACAACTGCAGCAAATAATCAATCTTAAAGAAACTCTTCACTAGAAAAGAAACAAAGTTCAGAACCAGAAAAATATGAATTTCCATTCATATTTTAAAGATAAATTGCATACTACATGCAGAACATTGTTGTGATTTTGATCCAATCGCGCTGCAATAACAACATAACCTAATGAAGTGTAAGGCATTATGTCAGGAATGTTCGATTGGACAAACTGGCTACAACCAATGGCTTCAAAAATTTAGGGATTTCCAATCAAGTATATTAAAATGCAGAAGAGAAATCAAAGCAGACATACAATCAAGTAATTTTTTACAATATTAAGTGTTCGGCAACAAAACCACAACCATGAAGCAAGTATATCTTCAAATCAAAATAACTAAAGTTACAGAAGCATGAAATCGATATTTACCAGAAACAAACTGACATAGTAGTCTTTAATCGTCAACATATTGTTCTATCTGTATGACTATATTAAATGCAATAGTTTATGTTTTGTCTTCTGATGCACTGATGAATGTACCTGAACTGTTGCCAAAAGAGTTACAACAAAAAAGTATCAATCTACATGACTATATTAAATGCAATAGTCAAATCTCTAACCATCGCAACGGATATGCAATAGGAAACTGAAGATTACTGTGGAAAAATATGAAATTTTCAATTTCAAGGTTTGTAAAATAGTTACCTTGTTCTTATTCCCTTTGTGTTCTCAACAGTTTTTCCCTTTCTCAAAGGCAGTGTTGATGGTCTAAGGCTTGCCTTGGCTATCTTAATTATGTTTTGACATTGTTCTGCAGTTGCAAATCCAGGAAAATAAACAGCGCGAGGTTTCTAGCTCAGTACCTGAAAACCATGAAAAGTCGACAATAAAAGTTAATTTATCCAAGTAAAAAACAACATTATTCAACTTTTCTATCGACAACTACTAATATCCATTAATTTTATGAGGACCTTTTGAACTTACTAATTCTCATTACTTGGACTTAAGTTATAAAATGGCAAAAATATGTTGGTGTATCCTTGCGTGTATACATTTTGAACCTTCTCTTGCAAGATATACATTTTCCTTATTTTGGGAAAGCTCTTCAATGTAGTTTTTGCTGATACCTTCTTGTATGAACTGTGATTGGACTTGCATTGTTCAGATGAAAAAGGTGAAGGTTGGCAAAGAGCATAGATCGGTAAGTCATTTTAAAGTTGAAGTAACATTTTTAGATATGTAAGATACCCAAAAGTGGATCACTTTGAAAGTTTTTTTTAATTGTAAATATAAAAAGAAACATGGTATGCAAAACTTAAAGGCTTGCCTTCACTTCATAGAATCACATATATGCTATTTAGTAATTATCCAACTGATAACGCACACAATGATGTTCAATATCTAATTCAGGCAAGACCAAAAAGAGAATTCCTTCAAAGGCAAGCTATCCGAACAAGTACGAGGGAATAAGAAAATATTTACAGGTTGCCAATTAAGGATGGAAAATGCTATTGGCTCATTATAGTTGCAAAACCAATTGCAATTTTGAAATTTTCCCCGTAATTCTCCTTGCATTATATTCATCCAACTACTTGCTTCCACTCAAGTCTATTACTAAACATAGAAAAGTTTCCATGAGGTTTTGTGTTCCCCTCTATTTCATTTCAGTCTTATTGTATATGCCATTGAAGCACCAATCAGTTCATCTCATATCAACCAAATGTATTTCAAACATCTCTTACCATACTAATAGTGTGAAAAACAAGTATTAAATAAGTCAAATCTATCAAATATCTGTCAAGCTTAACTCAGAATCTCACTTGCAAGTCGACAATTTGCTTCACCAACTCAAGAACCAACTCAAGAACAAGTTTGTTAACTTAAAAGCTCAGAAACCTATTTAGTGATTTCAGTTACCTTTACTGTAGATCATGTAGCTCACATCTTCACCTAAGACTCTAACTACAAGTCTAAAATAATTTCAATTCAGATCTTTCTTGATAAGCTAAGTGCAATTAAAGTGAAAGAACACTTTTATAAAAAGTGTAATCAGAACTAAAAATGAAGAATATAAAACTTGTTTAGGAATCGAAGCAACAAAAGTTTCTCCACTCTCTCCGAATTCAATCGGTTCATACTCTCTCTCCTCATTCACCACCGATTCAAGAATCCTTGATCAACCTCTGCTTCCAGTTCCACTTCCATCCTGGAATTCAAAGACCAGTCGATCATCAATCAATAATCAAAGAGAAACACTCAGTCAAGATTATAGATGTTCAGTTGTTCTTAATGAAATCAAAATCCGAAAAATGTTTCGAAAGGCTAACAACATAGTAACCAAATCAAGTGAAAGAGGAAGAAAACTCACCGAAATATTGAAGAAAGAGTTGGTTTGGATTTGGAGAGATGATTAGAGAAGTGTGGATGGAAGAGAATAAGTACCTCTAAAGAAGGTCGAGTTCATCAAGGAGCCCGGATCCGATGTAGATCGGATAGCTACAGTCCCCCAAATCAACATTAACGGTAGTTGCAACCCTTGAGTTGGTCTTACTTGAGGAGGACTGCTCCACTTCAATTGAATTGGGCGAGATTTTGGATTGAATTCGATCCAAATTCACAATAGGTCTTGCAATTCTATTCAATCGAGTAATACTAGATGATAGGAAATTCAATCGAAGCGCACGGGAAGGAAGAAAAAGTTTGGAACTTTTGGATGCACTATTGGAAAATAGAGAGGGAAGAAGAGTTGTTGTTCAAGAAGAGGTGAGAGATGTTAAGAAGAAAATGAGGGTTTGCTTTCATAGAGAGAGGGACTGGTGAAACTTGACCCCCCTCATTCTCTCTCTTCCTTGATTTCTATGTGCGTCGTTGGTTAAGAATAACGAAGGGGGTTTTTTAATTTTGAATTGAGATAGAGGCGGTTCATTTTTTTTAAAGTTCCCGCTCTTATTCTATAACGTTTTATTACTGTAATACTATTAAAATTTGGCTTTTCGTAGCACTAAGTATAAATAATGCTATATTTAAACACTATTAATAAGCACTTGTGGTGTAGTGCCATGGCCGGAAAATACGAGGAAACAACATGAGAACCTCCATCACCATCTTGTCGCTCGGCAGAGACGGAACGAATGACAACCGAAGGGTTCAAGTAGGTCGCGGACAAAGGAACCTCCATCCCTTCGGTCAGCAAGAGGGGAAGGAGGAGGACAAGACTGCAACTCAGAGGCCAGACCTCGACCGCCAAGTTCTTCAGATTGAACAACAGCCAACTGGAGCATCTTGTCATCCAAAGACCGAGGATCCTCTTCAGAATACTTGACAATGTCAAGGCCACCATAAGCAGAGATAAGCCTCTTTTCACCATCATCCAAGGGACGAATAATATCCTTCTCAGTCCTCTCTAGAGCCGACCTCAACTCTTCCGCCTCCTGCAGAGAGCATCAGTTCTCCCTCGAAGGATCTTTGTCCATAGAATCTGAATAAAAAGTTGTGCGACGCACATAATCAATAGGTCGTTTCTTCTTCGGCATACGATCGAATGATAGAAACAACCGCTTCGACGGACTAACTGACCTCACCACTTTCCTCTTTCTAGAAGGACTGGTAGCAGTACCAATTGGAGCATTGAGATCCGTAACATTAGAGCCCACTTTCTGATCAACAATCACTTCATCGACGACAGTAGGAGCAACAATCTCCGCAGCCTGCCTCGCAGTCAACAAAGCTCTTTCAGCCTCATTTATGGTGTATAGGCCACTGCACCTAACCATATCATCAATAAGATAGGAACCCAACAGAACCACCGAAAACCCCAAGAAGCGCTCATTGATAATCTGCTCCTCAGCAGTCAATTTCATATTTCAATGTTTGAGAGGAACTCGGAAAGACCTTACTATCGGAAGACCACGCAAATTGAAGTGGCTTGAACCAACAGACGCATAGAACCAATCTCGCAACCAGCCTTTAATGTCGTCATTAAGGTTACCAAAACACGCAGGAGAATACATAAACAGGTATGGTAGGACGTCACGTTGAATCCCACCAAGGAATGCAAGATTCGAGGTGTTAAAGAAATACCAGAAATAATGGCCCTAACATACGTGGCAACCATGACCCTCCAGCATTTTGGCCCCATTTGAGCAGGAGGAATACCCAGATATGACCAGAACAGCTCCGAAACTGGGAACTAGAGACCGACATAGAACATGTGAGGATACAGTGTGATATATATCCTTTCCTCGGGCAACAAGGACTGTCGTTTTTGCTAGGAAGAATGATTTCAAGGTCCTCAGGCAAACAATAGTTGGAACAGACACTATCCAAAGTAGCTTGAGAGGCTTTGTTTGGAGAAAAATGAGCTTCACAAGTGGAAAACTGATCACGAACTAAAATTTCGTCAGCATGCATCGTAAATAGGGGAGAATGAACGAGGAAAAAAGGCGGTAGAAGAAAAGAAATAACACTACAGATGGCGTAAAGAAAGAATATAAATCGCTCACGGATCGACATACGGGACATAATGATGCATTAAAAATATGCGCGAAAACGAATAGACAACGAAGTAACCAAGACGATCAAGTAACTAAAAGTTATCAATGTCAATGCAAAAGCACAATCGACATATAAATCGTGTTAGTGGACATGTCACCATACCCACAAACTAAGGGGGGAAGTAGCTGATGATACATCAAAATAAACTGACCATCACGATCGCACACGTGGCATAAAGCCCCATCACAAGAATACAATGCCCGATCAATTGGGCCAACTCATAAAGCCCAAAAGGATTGAGGACAATTCTAAAGGCTCGAAATAAGCCCACCTATAAGGAAGCGTAAGCGGGATCCCAATCCAGGCCCAAACGAATCTAAGCCCATTATACGTTCTCTCATAAAGAAGAATAACGTTACACCAAGAAAGAGCCGTGGAAGGACCTACGCCTCCACGAACGTATCTCCATTAAGGAGGAGACTGTTACAAAGACATCTCTTTCCATTGTTCATCACATGCTTAAGTCACGCAGAGAGTTAACTACGACTATTATAAAAGGTAAAATGAACTTTCGACAAGGTATGCAACTTTAACTGAGTTTTCCAGATTTACTTTCTTCTTCCAACAGAGTTACTGACTTAAGCATCGGAATGCCTTCGGCCACCAAAAAAATTGTCTTTGGCAGTCTAACAGTGGTTTTGCAGGTCAAACTGGGTGTCGAGTTATTCAGATCACTAAAAGCCTAAAACGCAACCTAAGCCAAACCCACATTTCGGTTTCTCAACCCATGGGAAAATTTGTCCGATTGGGCTTAGTTTGCCCACACAGACTCTCGTGTCTCTATCTTGTCTCTGTCAAACCCTTGATTGCTTTGTTTTAGTTTAATCATATGATTCAATACCCTGTGAAGTTTCCAATGAGGACTCGAGGCCTATCTATATTTTGAATAGTAGTTTGCTAAAAATTTGATTATAATACACCCTAAATCCAATTCACTTGAAAAATCCGGTTAGCTAAACCCCAAACAAATTCCATCCAATATTTACGACTCCACTTTGGACCTTTGGTATATAGCTATTGTCATTTTTCTGTGTTACATTTCACTTTGTTTGATAAGATTCGTCACTTTTTATGTGAAACTAATTTTTTGCTGATTGGTGAATCAAAAGAGACAATGGCTATATAGACATGGTTATATTCTCAAAGAAGCCTCATTGGGATGGAAGGGAACATCAAGTTTATTGTAGCTAAGAAGAAGAGTCTCTTTCTCTCTCTTCTATGCCAAAATCATGAAACTCTCCCACTCTCCCTATTCTCTAGTGAAAACGATGAGGAACACACCACCTTCTTCAGTTCTAAAGCCCTTTAATGCCCAACTCCATCTCCTAAACTATCTCTTGTATTTCCTCATTTTTGGTTTCGGGTTTTCGCTTGGTGTTATTATCAGTTTCTACCTCAATAGTTTCTCACTCAATCTACAAATCACCCAAAAACTACCCTTTTCTTCACTAATACCTTCACCACCACCGTCACCAAGATTTTCATCGTTATCAATACTATCGTCCCCACCTTCAAATCAAAGTAAGTCATTAGTCATGCACAATATGAGTGATGAAGAGTTGTTTTGGAGGGCTTCTATGGTCCCTAGGATTCAAGATATCCCCTACAGGTATGACCAAAAGGTTGCTTTCCTGTTCTTGACACCAGGGCCATTGCCACTGGGTCCTTTGTGGGAGAAGTTCTTCAAAGGGTATCAAGGACTTTACTCCATTTACATCCATTCTCATCCTTCATTCAATTTTACTGTGGGTGAAAGTTCTGTCTTTTATGGTAGAAGAATCCCAAGCAAGGTAAGAACAAATGTCCGTCCATATTGATTACTAACCCATGTTTTAACAGTGGTTTAAATTTGTAACTTGTAATAAACCAGTAAACATATATAGGAGTAAATTAATGATCATGCTTTGGTTCTGGATGTGTAGGCGGTGGAATGGGGGGCTTCATCAATGGTTGATGCAGAAAAACGCCTTTTAGCCAATGCACTGCTTGAGTTTGCGAATCAGCGGTTTGTTTTACTCTCTGAGTCGTGCATTCCTCTCTACAATTTCACCACAATTTACAACTACCTAATCAATTCTAACCAAAGCTTCATTAGCTTATATGATGATCCAAGCAAGGTAGGCCGTGGTCGATATAGTAACCAGATGTGGCCTACAATATCAATACAACAATGGCGAAAAGGGTCCCAATGGTTCGAACTACACCGCAACCTTGCCATAGAGGTCATATCTGATGTCAAGTACTACCCATTGTTTCATGATTACTGCAAACCATCTTGCTATTCAGATGAGCATTATATACCCACATTGGTTAACATAGTTTCCTCGGAGCAGAATGCAAATAGGAGTATCACTTGGGTTAACTGGTCGACGGTAGGCCCACACCCTGGAAAATATTCAGGCCATGACATAAATGAGGGGTTCTTTGACTGGGTGCGAGGCAGTGCTAATTGCACATATAATGGCAATCCTACCTCAATGTGTTACCTTTTCGCAAGGAAATTTGTACCAAATACTTTGCCAAAGTTATTGTTGATTGCACCATCCCTACTTAGTTTTGATCCTTGAAATTGGTTCGAATTGTGTTAATCACCTAGAGAATGTGTTTACCAAGTGTTTATTCTTGTAACTGTGTAAATAGGTTTATTTGTTGATTGGTAACATAAAAGAATAATACATTGAACTTGACTTGGCTCCAAGTTGATAGTATTTCAGATGGAGAAACTTTTAGGGTTGTTTGGTTGCATGAAGTCCAATTCCATGGATCACATATGGAGATCTCATAATCCTAAGGCTAACTTGTTCAAAAAAGTTGGGGACTATCTATCAACATTTCTAGATTTTTTTTATTCATGATGGGAGTTGAACTTCCATATCAAAATTCTTTAGGGAATGGGGGTGAGGAGTATGGAAGTTTTGCGAGGTGGAAAAGTTCACACCCTTCTTATTCCTATGTGCTTTCATTCAAATCTAGGACTCATGTTTCCCATGATTGCAACAATGTAAGCAAGTGTGCCTGCATGTTGGTTCTCTGGCCTTGGCATATAGTAGACAACCATTTGGACTCCATTCAATAGTCCTAGAGCCAACCTTAAATAAGATGTCATCCGATCACAACAGGACTGTTGCGGGTTTAACCGGCCTAAATAAATAGGCTAATTTTATCTACTTGTAATAACCGGAAGTGCACGGTGTTTAACTGGTAGACAACGGCAAGTACGGGTCGATCCCACGATGAAGGTGGATTAAATTGAATTTAATAATTTAATTAAACTAAGTTGGAGAAAATGGGGGTTACAGTGTTTAAACATCCGAGTTAAACAAAAGTAATAAAAATAACAATAAATAAAATAAAAGAGTTTGAGGGAAACCACAATTTGCAAAATATTTTTCAAGCTCCTAAAATTATATTCAATTTTTCTTATTATTCCAATTTCAAAAAAATGACTCTAGCAATGTATAAACTTCTAGCATTAATTATCTTTTTTAGGGCACAATTAATCACAAGTTTAATTATTCAATTAAAACATTCTTGATTTATAACATAATATTTTTCTAACAACCTAAGATGCATGACATATTATGTGAAAGTAAAATATTATAAATCACGAATCAATTAATATTAATCATGGAATAATAAAGTAAAATGAAATTAATTCTAGAGTTTGAGACTTAATTCACTATGGTGTTACAGAGCATTCAGCAAGGTGCAAACAGGAACAGGTCCAGTGTGGCTCAACAGATCCTAGTGGATGCAAATAGTTCTGATCTTTCTCAGCCGAGGTGCTCTCAGCAAGGTCCACTGGGTCCCAGTAGCGTCAACTTGATTTAAGTCTTTGTGGTGGTGCGTGGTGCAGCCGGTGACGGTGGTTGAAAATGAAGTGAAACAGGGTTGTCACGCCCCTGTTTCGGTGGAGTGAAGGAGAGAAAACAGAGATGGATAGGCTGTGGGTGGTGATTTTGCTTGGTTTCGAGGGTGATGAGAATAACAAATTGTGAAGAAGAGATTTTGGTATTCTGTATTTTTTTCTTTCCCTTCTCTTCTTCCCCTTTCTTATTCATTTCTATTGTATTTATAGAGAATTAAGAAAATGAACTTGGACAAGTTAAGGGGAGGGTTCAATGAGTGATTTAAGACTTAAATCAAACTAGAATCTTGGATAATTAAGAGAATATGCTTTGGGTTTGATTGGGTTTCAGAAAATGAACTTGGACAAGTTAAGGGGAGGGTTCAATGAGTGATTTAAGGCTTAAATCAAACTAGAATCTTGGATAATTAAGAGAATATGTTTTGGGTTTGGCATTGGGTTTGGGTTTACGGATTTGATTTTGGGTTTGGTTTTGAGTTTAGGTTATGGGCTTAGGCTATTCTCACCTCCACTTCCTCTGAAGTCACCGTCTGTGATTTATTCATTGCATTTTTCTTTGATTTCTTCGTTATTGCCTTGAATTCTACAAAAACACAAATTTATTAATTAATTTAAAATAAAATAAAACAAGGATTAACAAAAATATAATAAGAGGTAAAAAATGTTATAATTATGTGATTATCAAATAACCCCAAACCTATATTTTGCTAGTCCTCGAGCAAAACAAAGAAGAAAACCGAAAAAAAATCCTAACTCACTTTCGTAGGCATCGTCGATTGCACTTACCTTTGAAAACGTGCAACAAGGCATTGAACCCCTAGATTACCTCTAGGGGACGAGTTATAGTCTCGTGAGGGTTTCCATAAAATGTTACCCACAAACATTACTGACTCAACAAAACTTGGTCAAACAGTGTTTATTTTAAAACTTCAAGATATGCAAGAAACCAACAGTGTCATTTTAGTGTATCAACAAATCTCCAAATAATTTAATATTTTCCAAAAGTTAGAAAAAATTCATAATCATCCTCAACTCAATGTGTGTGTGTGAAAAGCACTATCAACATAACTTTTCATTTCAAAGTAAAATAATGACTAAATCTCCTATAGAAAGTTTGTTTTGACTTCAAACCTCTCATGTCACTCACAAAAAGCACTCAGAGATTTGGTATTTCACTCAGTTTATATGTGAGGAAAGAGTAAATAATGGAAAACAATCATATCACATATAGTATTATGAAGAACGGACTTTTCAAGAATGGAATGAACATGATCTCATGGACAAGAATATCAATTACTTTTGGGAATGTTGAATCAAACACCATAGGTCTTGGTTATTAAATCTCCACATCTACGGAACCAACCTTTACCTAAGATCAACTAGGACTTTGTTGGGTTGTAACGGGGCTTGGGTAATGGTTAATAAGGAATGTCAAAGGATTCTAACAAAAACTTCTAGGAATGTATACACCCATTCAACGAACAATTAGGGCTGTCAAGAATAAACCAATGTTGCGTACCATCAATTTTTTCTTCATTCTCACATCTTTATCCTCATTGAAGAATCATTTTTTTTTTTTACTATTTTTCTTTTCTTCAACCCTTTCTTTTTCACATAGAGGATTTATGAAATATCCCATATTTTGCTCTTTAATGCCCTTTTTACACCAAGTATATCCATCCATACACATTCCCAGAAAAGTTGGGTAAAGGTTAATGGGTTAACAAATAAAAGTTATTTTAAGGCTCAAAATGCTACAAAAAGGTTAATGTTATGGGTAAGTTAAAAATCTAGTTAATGGTCTAAAGAAAAGGAAAAAAAAATGCCTAGATCATTTCCTAAGTTCGGTTCAGTATTATGACATCTCAATTGAATAAGCCAAGAAGTTCTAGTGTAATAATTCAATTTTGATGTCATTCCCAAAGCAATTGATCAGAAAAATGAGAATAATGAGATCATCAACAAGATAATACGGACTCAAGAAATATCAGAGTTTATGTATAACCCTCGGAAAAATAGAAAGGTTCAAAACTTTCAGGGTTAAGTCTCCACTATTATTCTAAGGTTTTCTAGTATATACTTCACTCATCAACTTCAAGTTATACTAACATGGCTCATGGTGGAAAGATAATCGAGTTGAAAAATCTTATGAACTAGATCTAACTTAAGGATCATACTAAACTTTTAGTCTTTATCAATATACCAATATGTCAAGTTGGCTTGCATTTTCTTGAGCATAAAACATTTAAAATCCATTTTCATAATCGCAAAAGACCAAGTTTTCTTGACAGAAAATCACAATTTTTTTTTTTTTTTAAGAATAAGAAAAGAAAACACTATGAAAAATTCACCGACTCATGAACCCTACCCCCAAACCTAATCCAAACATTGTCCTCAATGTTTAACAACATAATTCTGACAAATGAATGAAATAAGTACATGAGAGGAGGTTAGAACAGTATTACCGCGGTAAAGATTTTACCAATTTCCACAAGTAATCCACCGATGAGAGCTCAGAGAAAAAAGAATTGTGGATAAGTTAATAGAAATAGATCAAATACACACTCAACATGCACTCTTACAACAAAATGTGGACTGCCTCCCAGTAGCGCTTGGTTTAACGTCATCAGCTCGACAAAACCCAAAAGATCCTCAATTATGATACACAGGGTCCTCTAATAGAATCACATCAACCTCGACTTCTAATCGATGTAACTCTAAGAATGGCTTAAGTCTTTGACCATTTACCTTAAATACATGGCCATCCTTAGGGTTAACGATCTCCACAGCTCCATGTGGGAACACTGCTTTCACAATATAAGGTCCAGACCACCGAGATCTCAACTTTCCAGGAAAAAGTCGTAAGTGAGAGTTGAACAACAAAACTTTTTGAGACGGTTCAAAGGACTTACGAAGAATGGATTTATCATGAAATATCTTCGTTCGTTCTTTGTAGATTTTGGCATTGTGGTACGCATCATTTCGGATCTCTTCCAACTCATTAAGTTGAAGCTTACGATGCGATCCAGCCTTGACCATATCAAAATTGAACGTCTTGATGGCCCAATATGCACGATGTTCCAATTTCACAGGCAAATGACATGCTTTTCCAAAAACAAGCCTATATGGAGACATTCCAATCGGGGTCTTAAATGTTGTTCTATAAGCCCAAAGAGCATCACTCAGACGTTGAGACCAGTCTTTAAGATCTGGTCTGACTGTCTTCTCTAGAATGTTTTTAATCTCCCGATTGGAAATCTCAACTTACCCACTTGTTTGTGGATGATAGGGAATGCCAACTTTATGAGTGATGAAGTATTTTTTTTACTAATAGCTCGAACGGTCTATTGAAAAAATGAGAACCACCGTCACTTATAATGGCACGCAGAATACCAAAACCTCTTCTTCACAATTTGTGATTCTCATCACCATCCCAACCAAGCAAAATCACCACCCACAGCCTATCCATCTCTATTTTCTCTCCTTCACTCCACCGAAACAGGGGCGTGACAACCCTGTTTCACTTCATCTTCAACCACCGTCACCGGCTACACCACGCACCACCACAGAGACTTAAATCAAGTTGACGCTACTGGCACCCAGTGGACCTTGCTGAGAGCACCTCGGCTGAGAAAGATCAGAAATATTTGCACCCACTGGGATCTGTTGAGCCACACTGGACCTGTTCATAACAATAAGTGCACGGTGTCTAATTTGACCCACTTGTAATAACAATATTTGCGGGTTTAACCGACCTAAATAAACAGACTAATTTGACCCACTTGTAATAACAACAAGTGCACGGTGTCTAACTAGTAGACAACGGCAAGTACGGGTCGATCCCATGAGGAAGGTGGATTAATCTGCAATGTGTCTCACTAATCTGCCATGTGTTTCACTCATCTGCCAGTTGTTTACTCATTTTGCCTCTATAAATAGCCAAACACAAATCCATATGGAGGTAACTCTTTCTTGATTCAGAATTCTCTCTTCAAATATAGAGATATAAACATTTTTCTGAAGACATTGTTCTAACTTTGGCATCGGAATCCCCGTGGCAGGCACCATACCGATGTCAAGAATTAACTTCTATCTTATGCAGATTACTTCACATGATCAGCACGTGATTCTATCTTATGCAGATTGATCCGCGTGATCAGCACGTGATCCGACAGAAATTTGCATCCACAAAGGCTCTGGTGCTCTATACCCACCGGCAACATGTTTGTCTTCCAAAATAAATAAATAAATAAAAATTGTACAGTTTTGCAACTGGGTTGAGGATAGATATCATCCAACAGTGGCGAAAAGTTCACACCCTTATTCTTCCTTTGTGTTTTCACTCAAATCTATCAACAACCCCATCTCTCTCTCCTTTTCTTCTTCTTCTTCTTCAGATTCTCTTTTTTGCTTGTTAGCCCTTCTCCACTCATTTACTCTACTTTCTTTCATATCACATCTTCTCCATTGTCCCCCAATCCCATTTTCGCCCTCAATTACATCTCTATTCTATTTGCCTACGCGTCCTTGCCTATTTTTTCAGTGTTCTAAAAATCGGCCTAGGCGCTAGAAGGTAGAAAACCACCCAGATTAATGGTTGGGCGGGTTCTGGGCAGTCTGGGCGGTCTAGGCAGGTATGGGCGATTTTTTTATTTTTATTATTTTTTTTAATAAGGCTGATTGTGTTCTTATTTTATTTTTCTTTCCTCTTTTTTAGAAATAAACTATTTAATTATTTTTTATTCAGTATATGTCTAATTGTAGCAAATGATGATTACTTAATGAAATTCTCAAAGGATCTGCCGGTACCAATTTTACTAATGTAGATTTTATCAAACATGACTGAGGTTATTCATGCAATTTGAAGAAAAATAAAAGAGTAGGTTTGGATATTTGTCCACAAATTCAATTTTATATAAAGTACCCATCATGACCTACTTCAGTCATTTGAGTTTTAATAAATTTTGTTCATGATTGTTAATTTTTCATGTTTTTAAATTTTGCATATGTATCTTGGCATTAAATTGGATGTAATTGATAAGGTATTATGCTTAACTAGTGTAAATTATTAAAATTATGCCTAGGTGCCGCCTAAGCCCCTAGGCGCTAGGCACCTGCTCGCCGCCTGCCCAGCACCTAGCGCTTTTTAGAACACTGATTTTTCTTTTGGCTTATTTACCTTTTAGCCCTCATAAATTCAGGTGTAACTCTAGACAGGTGCAACTAATTGTGTAAATTTCGTTTAATCTCTATTTTAGCCCTTGACTGTTAAGCCAACTGGGTTGACTAGTAAAACGATTAGATATTTTGAAATGCCTAAAATACCTTCACATGTCAAGCACGTGATGGGTACCAAATGATATTCACATAATTATTACATAATATATCCCTTAATTTATATATGTTAGTGTTTCAATTATTATATTTTATTCTTATTATTTCATTTTCATGTATTTGTAGGATATTGAGCGTGAACGATGAAATCGCATTAAGGCGACAATTTAATGAATGATCAATTGGTTGATTATAGCGGTGGTACAAAGTAGATGGTCACATATCTAAACATAACCCAAATAAACCTAGGTCTACGTAATTTAACCTAAGCCCAAACCCAAACTGTTAACCTAAAAACCCAAGCCCAACGCCTTTTGGAGAACCCAAGCCCAAAAAATTAGGAGAACCATATTTAGCTCTCCCCATTTTGGAGAAAAGTTCTCTCTTTTCCTACGTGTGTTTTCCTCCTCTCTTTTCCAGCCACCACGCCAATCCACCGTGCCGGCAATCCTCGCTCGATAGGAGAACCGACAGTGCGATCATCTCGCCATCCTCCACCATCAGCCGTCACCTCGCCTTCCTCCCTCCCCCGCTCTTCCTCGCTCGCTAGGGAGACGCCACACCCTGTTCCATCGTAGACATCATCGCCGCCATCTCAATGTTTCGCACAACCACGCACCTCCAGCCCCTGTCCCTGTCGCAAACAACCACCGCCCACGACTCCCATGTTCCTTTCTTCTTCCCCTGTTTTTGTGTCTCTCTCTTCACCTTGCCACCGTCCATCATCCACACCGCCGAGCACCACCATCAGACGCCCCCACCATCACCACCTCGCGCACAAAACAGAAGAGAATTAGGGAGCACGTCTCTGTTTTCCTCCCTCGCAGCCGTCACGACCTCCTGTTGCTCTCTCGGCCACCTCATCATCCTTCTTGTCTCCCTCTCTCACGACCACCGTCGCAAGCGGCGCATCAGCTCGCACACCACCACTACAACAGGAGCAAAAACAGGGAGCACCGCCCTTGTTTCTCTCCCTTTTTTTGTTCTCATCGCATCTCTCTCTGTTCTTCCATCTCTCTCTCTCTTTTGCAGGTACCGGAGTCGTTCGGAGGGAGAAAGAGCTCGCGAGGAGTGCGGCTCGCTGGAGCCGAAGGCGCAGAGGACGCGCGATTTCTGGCTGGAACCAACTGTTTTTCAAATAGTTGGTTATTAGCACCCCGAGATTCTGTAAGAGCAGCCACAGAGAGTTTGTAACCTTTTCTCGGGATTCGTGTTCGTGCATAGATGAATTCCACCTCCATTGATGCTGTGACCACCACCACCATGATCTTCTAGACCCTGCACCGAGGCGAAGATAAAACCACAGGGTTTCATAGAGTTTGTTGTATTTAAATTTATTGTTTTCTTTATACTTGAACGTTAAACACATTTGATTTCTGAGTTTCAATAATTTGTTTTCACCGATTATATCCTGATTAATTATCTAAACTAGTCGGTAGTTAGAAGTACCCTTTATTGATATTCAAAGCTTGCTTTAATCAATTAATCTGAATCTGTGATTGTGTGTGCCCTAAGAAGACATGCAATGCTAGGGGTTTAGAATTAGTTAAAATAAACTTGTGATTGTGTGTGCCGTAAGAAGACACGCAATGCTAGGGGTTTACACCTTTGCTGAAGTCAATTGCGAACTTAGATTAATCTTTAGGTTAGTCATGTTAATTCTTGAAAACAATAATTTGGATTACACAAATCTCGAAGAACCTGTGGTGGATTCGATGTCTCGGTCCCCTCTCTATCATCTTATCAGTTTAATCTTAGTTGTCAATTTAGTCTCTTAATTTAGTAATTTTCATCTGTTGTAACCCCCAGCTCTAAATTAGTTCAAATAAGTCTTAGAATTTGATTGTTTGTCAATCCTCGTGGGATCAACCCGTATTTGCCACTGTCTACTAGTTAGACAGCCGTGCACTTGCGGTATTACAAGTAGGGTTTATTAGCTTATTAATTTATGTTAATAAAATCTCCATCACCAAACAGAAAATGCTAAAATACTGTGGGTGTCGAAAGGGTAAAAATAAACAATTAAACAAATTTTCCTTTCTTCTTCCTTCTTCGACGATTTTGTTTCTTCTTCGTCTTCTTCTTTCTATAGCAGACACCCCACCACCACCATCGCCAAGCAGCTAAAAGGTGTCACTAGAATCAAAGAATTCACATAGAGACGACAACTCCAAATAACTTTAACTTGCTTACAAACTTTTTTTTTCTTTTCTAAATTCTCCTCCAGGAGGGAGGGGCAACTATGGGATGTCTTCAAACTCATACCTGTATACATATGTAGATAGGTAACTACATGAACAACATCAATTGCAATATCCAGCCTTGCAGCAAGGTCCAAAATGTTTCCGTTCAAACCTGAATTTGAACCGTATAGGTGATGCTTCAGTTTTTTGCACCAAAAGCATAAATGGCCAGATAAAGAGAAAAGTTCAGTATGACTCACAATCCAAGTGTTCTCTAAGGGTTCTGTTAGGAACATATTCTACAACGACAATCTTTTCATCTTCATGCTCCAAGTATCCAAAGAAGCGGACTACATTTAGATGCTAAATTCGTGCTAACGTTTGTATCTCACTTTGGAATTCCACACTCAAATGCTTGTCGTACATGCTCTACAGGAAGAGTAAAACTGAGTTGGGTAAGACAAGTTACAGGTCATAGGACTGAAATAAAGAAGAAAACATCCAACAGTCTCTCTTACCTTCTGTGCACGTTTAACTGCGATGACAGTCCCATCTTGGAGTCCCCCCTTGTAGACTATACCAAACCCACCATGTCCTATCTTTAAGGATGGGGAGAAATTCCTCGTAGCCGGGTAGATCTCTGTCATTGTGAACTTCATACTCCCTGGTTCCACTGCTGTCTAGGTTGAATTGTAGGAGCTGGAATATATCCCTTTCTTGGAACTGCGCCTTCTTATCACTATCCATGCTCGAAGTATCCGACATAACTAACAGGCATACACACAAGACAAAAAAAGACAGCATAATTTGCCAAGTTTAATCATTTCATCAACTTCTTCATTCTATTATTTGTATTGCACAATAGAGAGAACGGAACATGACGTGTTCATCAAGATTTTAGAAAAACAATTCTTTCTGCTGTTGGGACAAATATCAATAAAACAATACCAAAGGAATAGTTTAAAACAATAATAAACGAGACACCAAGATTTACGTGAAAAACCCTTTAATGTGAAAGAAAAAATCACGGGGCAAATCCGAGAGAATCTACTAATCAAATAAGAAGAAGTACAATAACTTCTCAAGCTTTTTGCCCAAAGCTTGAGTAATACAAGAAGTAAATAACACATGTTACCTCACAACAAATTAACCCAAAAGCTCCTTCAACTTCTTCTACCAAATCAATCGACAAAACTAAGTCGATATCACAGCCATGCGTCACACTTTGTAGCACAAAATCGCGCCCAAAGAATCAGACACAAAGTCACAGTTCACGAGCACACAGCCGCACCAAATACCAAATAAAATACTATGTTCTCTATTGTTTATTCACGCAGCAGCTTATCTGAAAATATTATATCATAAAATTCTGTATTATGCACCTATTTATACTTGTTTGCAGCCACCCAAATAGAACCTTGTTTCTATTTAATTAACCAGCTGCCAAATAGAACTGTGTTTCTATATTCAAAGAGAACTTTGTTTCTATTTATTTCTGTTTTTGTTTCTTATTAAAAACATTTTTTCCTTATTCAACCAAACTTGAAATTATGTTTATTTACTTACCAAAGTTGGATCAACCCTAATGAGCTGGACCTCAACAAATCTTCCCCTCCAGACCATTAGCGAAGAATCACCGCCTAATCATATTAGGCCATTCCAATGAGTTCTCTACAGAACTCATGTTTTCCTTTTGGATCTACTTTTGTCATCATGTTAGAAGGATTTTCACTAGTATGAATCTTTGCAACCTGGAAACAATTTTTCTCAAGCACATCACGTATCCAGTGGTAACGTGTATCAATATGCTTGGTAAGTCCATGGTATGTGGCATTCTTACTCAACTCAATATCATTCTGACTATCACAATGCACCCCATACTTATTCTGATTCACACCCAACTCCTTGAGCAATCTTTTCAACCATAACATTTCCTTCCCGGCTTCATTAATGGCAATAGACTCGGCTTCAGTAGTTGACCAAGCAACACACTTTTGCAATCTAGACTGCCAAGCTACAGCTCTCCCTGCAAAAGTGAAAACATAACCTGAAGTCGACCTCTTCTTGTCTAAATCACCTGCAAAATCTGCATCTGTGTACCCTTCTAACACAGCTCCTGAATTACCAAAGCTTTGAAGTACCTTTCAAACATCTGTGTCCCAAGTCTTTCATATCAAAAGAGCTAAACAAATCTTTTTTCAACCTACCAATCATATCAACATCTTTTCCAACAATTAGCATATCATCAACATAAATCAAAAGAATAATGAAGCTATCAGGCGAAAAATTTCTGACATAAACACAATGGTCTTGATGTGTTCTCTTGTAGCCATGTCCTACCATAAAGAAGTCAAACTTCTGATACCACTGTCTCGGAGCCTGTTTCAATCCATAAAGGCTTTTCTTCAATCTGCAAACTATATGTTTTTTTCCTTTCACTTCAAAACCCTCTAGTTGTGCCATGTAAAGTTCTTCATGCAAATCCCCATAAAGAAATGTAGTTTTAACATCTAACTGTTAAATCTCAAGATCCAGGCTATTTGCAAGACTTAACACCACTCTAATGGATGCCATCTTCACCACGGGTGAGAATAACTCGTCAAAATCTATCCCCTTCTTTTGCGCAAAGCCTTTTACCACTAACCGAGCTTTGTGTTTCACATTCTTTCCATCACCATCCTTTTTCAATTTGTACACCCATTTGTTCTTCAAAGGTTTTCTAGCTTTTGGAATCTCAACTAAATCATAAGTACCATTCTTATGCAAGGAACTCATCTCTTCTTGCATAGCTTTCATCCAGCTATCTTTATCTTTATGATCTAGTACTTCTTGAAAACTTTTTGGTTCACCTTCTTCAATAAGGAAAACATACTCATCATTGGGGTACCTCTTTGAAGGTTGGTGCTCTCTGGTAGACTTTCTTAATTGAGGCTCTACTATTTTTTGCTGAAGGGGTTGTTCTTCATGCACAGTCTCATCAGTTTCTACATGATCATCATTAACAACTTCATTTTCTGGCATATGGTCACCAACTATATCATCTGGCATCTCTCCCCCCACTACAAAAAAAGCCTTTAGGGACGTAGTCAAAATTGTCGCTATAGACAACATTTCGTCGCCATAAATATTGGGTGACAAAATATTTTTCGCGCAAAGGTTGTCGCCACAGCTCTGTCTCGCAAGCGTTTGTGCAACGAAAATAAATCTTCGTCGCTACAGAATCCTTTTGCACGACGACACCAAAGATCGTTTCGAAAGGGTGCGTCGCGTAATATTGTTTTGCGCGACGCTAATTTCGTCGCAAGAAATAGAATGGTTCTTCGTGCAAAATATACTTACGCGATTAACCATTTCGTCGTATTAAACTTTGTCGGCATAACTCAATTGTGACGATCCCTTTCGTCGCGGTAGACTTTGTCGGCTTAACTCAATGGTGACGAACCTTTCATCGCGCAAGATATTCTTTACGCGACAACAATATTCATCACTCTAATGTTGTCACACAAGTTCCGTCGATCCAAACACGCTTGATCTATTCTTATGCGACGAAAATTTTTGTCGCTTAAAATTCTGTTTAATAATTTTGAAATATTTTAATTCAAATATTTATTTTAATTAAATTTGAAATATTTATTAATTGAATCGTCTCACGCATAGAGGGGTTTTGCTAATTTAGTTAAATACTTTTAACTTTACAAATTAATAATGTAAAATTGTACTGTATCCATTACAAATTAAAATTTTAAATTGTATTGTATCAGTTACAAATTAAAAAAATGAATCAGTACATTTTTTAGGGATGTGGTGGCTGATGGTTTGTTGACAGTAGCGGGAGGCTCAACAAATTAATCCCCGACTGCTGGAGAGCCCCTAATAACATACTCCACCTAGTTGCCTCTTGTGCTTGTCGTTCCCCCTCCCGAGCCTCCCTATCCGCCTCCCTCTCTGCCTCACGCCTTTTATCAGCATTTAACTCATTTTGTAATTCCTCCACTTTCGACTGTAATGATGAAACGGTTCCGACTGACCTCTGCGAAGCTGAAGATGAGGTGTTGACCTCACAAACTTTAGCTTTCCCCATCCCCCGAACAAGCTTTCCAGGTCTTGGACCTAGCGATTCCAATGTCTCCGTCAAAATATGTAATCCTGCATCAGGATCGTCCATTGTGAGTTGTTCCAACGGAGTTTTCGGAGGATGCTGCGAGGCCACTCGCTCCATGTAGGCATCCCGCCTCTCCACCATCGTTTCCTTGATTAAAAAATTTATTAAAAATTAATAACTTTTAAACAACAGAAGTGACAACATGCAAAACATGCAAAGAATAAAACTTACATGCAACTTCACAGCCACCTCATTGTCAGGTAGTGCATAAACATCCTTGAACATGTCGATTTCTGGGAATTTTGAACCCTCCTACAAAACATTGTTAAAATAATAAACCAACTAATATAAACATTTAATTGAATGTATTGACTAAAAATAAAATAATGAAATGAAACATATGAGTTCACTTACTAGAGTTTAAGAGTTCAACAACAGTCTGCACAATTATAGGAAACAAAGAGACCAAAGATTTGGAGAAGCAAGACGATCAATTAGGAAAACACAGAAGAAAATCCTTACAAAATAATATGATACTGACAATTTCAGTTATTTAACATGAAAATATCACAACTGCAGTTTTTTTACTTTTTTTTCTTTGGCTACCTAGAAATAATCTGAACTCTGTCAAACTATCTCTGCAACGATGAATTTAGATACATGAAAATCCAAAGAAAAGAGAAACAACCCTCGGGCAAATCTCGTAGGAGACAGCCAACACAAGAAGAAAGAGCAAGACAGAGCTCAAAACTTGAACCTTTATAGTAATAATATCCCTGAAGAGACAGTATGATTATCACCTTTACGATGAAGAACGGCATGGCTTCTTTGTGTTGGTATCTGATCCTGAAACATCGATTGTCTTCCCTTCTTTAATACTGGTGGGTGCAGGTTCCTCTGTGGACAGGGATTTCTTACTAATTATTCAGTACATTTCTCCTAAGATCATCTGGAAAGCCTTTTCAACATTTATTGCTTCAAGCGCAGATGAATGAAAGATAAACCTTCCTTCTCTGCATAGCTCTGAGCATCCTCTGTTGCGACCCCACGGAGGTGCTTCAAGTCAGTCTTGTTTCCGATATGCATAATCACAATGTTGGAATCGGCATGGTCCCGGAGCTCCTTAAGCCACCGACTGACATTCTCAAATGTTGTTGGTTTTTTCACATCATAGACTAGAAGAGCCCCAAGAGCACCTCTATAGTAAGCACTAGTAATTGCCTTATAACTTTCCTGCCCTGTTGTGTCCCATATCTGTGCTTTTATAGTCTTCCCCTCAACCTGAATCAAAATGACAAATCGGGTGGACAGGGATAAAGTACAATTTGTTAGTTTGAAGTATGCTCAGATAAACATTTTTGCACTCAACATAATAAAGACCTCAAAATTCCTAAACTGCAATGGTACATGCAACTGTCACATAATTGTTGAATATCAAACCACACAAGCTAAGCAAAATATAAGCTAAAATACAACGACTGCGATATGAAAATCTGGCTACAACCAGAGTTTAAGAGTTCAACAACAGTCTGCAACAACTTCTCTTGGTTGGAAAAAAGAAGATAAACTTGTACCTTAAAAAAAAAACCAATCTGAACTTAAAGCCTTTCTTCAATGGCTGCAAGTTACTTGTATAATTAATGACACCATTCAAAATCAGAGGTACTACTTACATTAATCACTTTAGCAAAAACTGAAATCATATAGCAATCAGAGGTACTACTTGAACAAAAATTTTTGCAATCAAAACCACCAGCAAAGATAATTTAGCAATAACTGAAATCATATAGCAATCAGAGGTACTACTTCCCAGTCATATTTGATTCTCATTGCCTATGTAGAAAAATAATTTAGCTACACATCAAAATAACCGATAGGCTTCCAAGCTAATGACGCAGATCTTCCATATAGCAATAACTGAAATCATTTAGCAATCATATAGCAATAACTGAAATCATATAACAATAGCTGAAGATTGAAATGATGATTGTATAATTAATGACACCATTCAAAAATCAGAGGTACTACTTACAGTAATCACTTTAGCAATTAATGATGATTGGCTCTCTGTCACAACTATCCTGTAAATGACATGCACAGAGATCAATGAAGTTGGGCTCATGTACTTGCAGTTCTTAATCTGGCATTATTATTGTTCATGTTACTTGAAGCCAATCACAACAAATAGTAGATTTGTAGTAAATAATTTTTTTTGATAAAACATATTAAAATTTGACAGCAACCCTAGTTGCCAGCAAGTAGGTTGGTTACAGTGATTGAAATTCTGTCAAGCATATACATAATTAGAAAATAGAACTTTTGCTCATTGAACAATGAGACAATTGATTAGTGTTTCAAAAGGACATCTTGGATGATCACGACCAAGTTCCCTATTCTAAACCGACACCTGGCGTACAAATGTAGCAACAAACTGCAGGGGATGTCAGTTGTCAAAATACAAGACAGTACAGTAATTTGAGAAACCAATGAACTGGAGAAAAAAATTTGCACACAATCAAAGAAAAAGGGCTCATCTGGTTAGCTATTCATCCTTTGCTTCAACATGGAAAGTATCCATGACTGCTGTTATTGATTCCAACAATTGTGCTACTCCACCTTTGCAACATCTTTAATAGTTCTACTACCACTCAGAGGAACATGTTTTATTGGCGTAGAAAAGCAAAAACGCACCGAGAGAATGTTTTAACTACAAATGCTTGTCAAAGAGATAACTAAAAGGAGTTGTTGGTTTTGCCCTGGACTTATCTTCCCCGCAAATGTACCCAATTTCAACATGCGACAAAGGAGGAGGAAGTGGTGTAAGATCTGCTACCTCATTATTTATCTACTTGGGCTTTTCAATTTTCTCAAAATCTGCAATGGTATGATCTTCATAAAATACCACATCTCTGCTTCTAATAATTTTCTTATTCTCAGGATCCCATAATTTGTAGCCAAACTGCTCATCTCCATAACCAATGAAAATACATGGAAATGCCTTCTCATCAAGTTTTAATCTCTTCTCCTTCGGTACATGAACAAATGCTTTACAGTCAAATATCTTCAGATGAGAGTATGAACTATATTTCCCTCTTCACACTCTTTTTGGAATGTCTTCATCTAAAGGAAATGAAGGAGACATGTTGATGAGATAACAAGTTGTACTAGCAGCTTCAGACCAGAACTCTTTTGGCAATTTAGCCATGCAAAGCATGCATCTCACCTTTTCTACAATAGTCTGGTTCATTCTTTCTGCTACCCCATTATGCTATGGAGTGCCAGGAACTGTCTTTTTATGCCGTATATCAAACTTACTACAATAAGCTTTAAATTCTTTTGATGTGTACTCGCCACCATTATCACTGCGGAGACACTTCAAAACTCTACCTGTTTCTCTTTCAACCTTAGCATGAAACTGCTGAAATTCACTACACCAAAAGGCTTGTTTAGCTACGGAGAGGTGTCCACGGCTCTAAACCGTTGGTTAATTTGCCACGGCAAAAAACCGTGGCTATAACGGCCAACGGTTAAAAACCGTGGCTAAAAAAAAGGTTGCCACGGCCAAAAACCGTGGCTAACTGCCAACGGTTAAAAACCGTGGCTATAACGGCCAAAAACCGTGGCTAAATGCCAACGGTTTAAAACCATTGCTAAGCTTTTGCTTTTCACGTGAGTTTCGCGCTTTGGCGAAATTTTTTTCGCGCTTTGGCTTTGGCGAAATTTTTTTTGGGGCTTTGGAGGGAGCCGTTTTGTTCAAGCTGGCGAAAAGAATTGAACAGAAGAAGCTAGCGAGGTGTTTTGTTCAAGTGTTCGTGAGGTTCGCGAGGTGCTTGAAGGTGAGGTGAGTTTCGTGAGTTTCGCGAGGTGTTTTGTTCAAGTTGGCGAGGTGAGTTTCGTGAGTGAGTTCGCAAGGAGAAAGTTTTGTTCTTCATCAGGTAACAAATAAAGAATGTTTGTTTATTGTTCTGGTTGTTTGATTCGTTTAGTTTGATTGGCAGATGAAGTGTCCGGGGTTTTGAAGCAAGGGGGTGTTTGGATTTGTGGTTAGAAATGTTGGGTGTTATTCAATTTCTAATTTTTATGTGTTTCAAGTTTGAAGGGATGTTAGTCAGATTTGGGGTTTAAGTGATTAGGAAGGTTTGGGTTTTGATGAGTTTATTGATTTTGAATAAATGGGGTTTCAGATTTGTGGTTATTGATGAGTTAGAGATGTTGGGGTTTTGTTCAATATGCGGAAAGTTGAGATTTTGAAGGTCAGATTTGGGGATTTCAGTGGTTAGGAAGCTTTGGGTTTTGATGGGTTTAGTGGTTTTGAATTAATGGGGTTTCAGACTCGTGGTTATTGACGAGTTAGAAATGGTGGGGTTTTGTTCATTCTGCAGAAAGTTGGGATTTTGGAAGGAAGACTATCATCTTTGGGGATTTTGGTGGTTGAGAAGCTTCGGGTTTTGAGGGGTTTGTTCATTTGGGGTTCAGTACATATGGTTGTTGATTTGTTTCAGTGTTTTGAAATGGACTATTTGGTTGCTTGTTGTTTGTGTTTAGCACAATGAGGTGATATGTTTATTTCATAGTTGGTTTTAGGGGTTTTCAATGTAGAGATTTGGTGTCTTTGAAGGTTGAGGTTTTGAGGATTTTGTTTCAGTTGGGTTTAACAATTGTTTGCTTATTTACTTGTTCATTGCATTTGATCTATGTGCTTTGTGAGATAAAAGTTCATTGCTCATGTAAGGTTTTACTTGCAGGTACAAGTGAAAGTAGCGGTGACAATTATTTTGCATCTTAACGTTCCTGTACCCATAGCTTCAAAGTGACCAAAATCAACCCTCATTTCTCATCGGGTTTCATGTCCTCGGTGCCAAGCTCTTCATCCATTGCTAATTTATTTTGCAATCACCAACTTTTGTGATGTAGACCCATATCTGCAGCCAGGTATTTAAGATCTAGAATGAATAAACATCTAGAATGAATAAAGTTAAGTCATCTACTTCTTACAGAAATATAGTATAGTCTTTCTTACAATCAAAACCTGGTGGAGTAAAAGAAATTTGATGTTTGATTTGTTATGAGAGTTGCCTCCATTATGTCTCTCTGCATGCACCTTAAGTATATCCAAAAAACCTTTCCTTTAGCTCAGCTGAAAAATTCCGATCGAAACTATTTGTGTATTCTCCTGCATATATACTTTACTAGTTTGTCTATCATGTCTTGAAACGTATATACATTACTAGTTTGTATGATGTCACTGTTTCAGGGAGACCATGTGGCACTATTGTCTGCATTTTCAGAGATAATGAATGACTATTTGTATAACTCGCTTGCATGTATGCCAATAATTTATTTATATGTTTTTTATTGCTCTTTTTTTTCCATAACCTGAATATTCATTTCATCTAAAATGTTGATCTTGGTGAAATGCTCACTAAAATTTATGATTATTTAGTCTAAACCAATTTTTAGTCTAAACCAATTTTTATTAATTAGAAAACAGAAATGCTTAAAACAAAATGAAAAGTTGCATATGAACCGTAGCTCCATTGAAATATTTAAGGACCAAGCAGTTTTCTCTGTGAGAGTATGCACAACAAGGAACTAATATTTTTCTATTTTGGAAATATCTGAAGATTTACTACTATGATCTATGTATTGCTCATTGTTCAATCTGGCTAAGTCTTTCTTTTCTTTTCTATTTTTAGGTATGTGCGTATAAAGATGGAGAGGTTATTATAGATACTGCTGCTGGCGTGCTTGGAAAATATGATCCTCGTCCTGTTCAGCCAGATAGCTTATTTTCTGTTTTCTCAGTAACAAAGGGAATAACTGCAGGAATGTTACACTGGCTAGTTGACAATGAGTATGTTACAGTTTCCAGTTCTCCATAATTTCATTCTGATCCCTTTCTTTTTTCAAGTTTAGTGGTTCCACTACCAAGCTTCGTTTAACAAGAATTTAACAAGAATATAACTGAAACTTTGAAAATAGTAAAGCATGCATCAGCAAAAAATCTTTCCCTAGAGCATGAAGGTTTGATTCAACTATATAGAACGAATTATAAGTAGCTGGGAAGGGCATTTGAGCACATCCACTGCAAAAATAGTTGCTTACCCATCCTTGTCTGACAGGTTTTGTATTTATCTTTTTGTAAACTCTCCATGATCACCATATAGTTTTTTGAGGATTTATTTTAGGAATTCGTAAATATATGTTATGTGTTTCTTAATGTGTAGGAAGCTCCAAGCCAGGATTTATTTATCTTATTTGTTTCTAATGTTGCTACAAGCACAATTGATTATGTCAAAAGCTTCCTAGATGAAAAGTATGATTATTGCTAAGAGATAAGTTTGCATAACAATTGATTATTGCTGGTTTTATGGCTTTTCATTAAAAGAGAGATCAAAAGTTTGCATAAGTGGTGTTGTTGTGGTATGTTGTATGTAGTTAATACTATATGATCTTTTGCTACAAGGAGTTAAGTTTGGAAATGATGAATACAAGAAAAGTGGTAAGCTCTATCTATCCTTTCTCCTTTTCTGACTTCTTTTCTTATACAACCAATTCCCAAAATATGACAGAGAGTGAAATAACAAGAAGTTTGAAAATATGACAATCTGATGACGTTTCTGAACAGGAATGCGAGGCTGAGGCTTAAGCTTCAGTGTACAGATGATTCTGCTATTTGAATTTGCATCTGATCTTCATAAACAGAAAATGTAAAGAAAGAAAAAGAAAGTGTTCTGAGAATTTATAGATGTTCTATTTGTTTTCCTTTTCTTGTTTCTGAAAAGATTATTGTCAAATAGTTTTCTGATAAAACTTCTGACATCTTGAAAGAGGGTTCAAAACCCAAACTTCAAGAAAAGAGATATTATGTACAAACTCACTCACCATTGTTACTACTAGTCCCATCTTTTGTATAGTTTTCATGCCCACCACCCCACATGACATTTGATTTTTATCACTTTTTAAACCATTTTTATCCTTTGTCTGCATGGGCAGATTCGCCTGCTATCATTCTGCAGTCTTCTTATGCTTCAAGTCCAAGCACTGCTGACTGGAATGGACGGACACCATCTTCTGAATTGGAAGATGTGGAATCTGGGGACGATCTCGGAACTTCCTCCCATGCTGAAAACATTCCTAGTTCAGGATGTGAGAATGCTTCTGTATACATGCATAACGCAGCAGGTAAAAGTGGTATGTGATAATAAATTAACCCTCAAAAATCTGCTCTCAGTAATTCTATATGTTTATATTGGAGCATTTTATTTGCTTCCTAATCTTTAGATACTAGCTCTTGTCTTTACTGCTTTTCAGGACATTTGAGTTCATCTAGGATTCCACTTGAAAGAAGGTTTGATGGTGCCCATTCTATTCAGTTTCCAGGCACATCTGTTTGGTTTGAACTTCACATCCCGAGCGGAAACATCGGCAGCGTCCAAGAAAATTTCACTTTTTATGACCGGCAAAATGGTACTGAAGCCATCGCTAGAAAATCGACAGAGTCGAAGTTGGATGTCTGTAACTTGCTCAAAGACGACATCAGTGGTGGAAACCTAGTTTTTCCTGATATGCATCTGCAGACATCAGTTTCTCAAGGACTAGTTCAGGTTTGCTGTCATCTCACGCTCCTTTAGATGATTTGTTGTTCTCAAGAGTTAGCAAATTTCAAAAGAGAATCTCATGTACATTTGCATTGATCTAATCTAAAAGGGCCCTAAAGCTTCTATTATGGTGTTATCTCAGTGTGTAAGATAATGGAGTGTTGGAAGAAAAAATTTGTAAATGGAAGAAGGTGCAACATTTGTCAAATTATATGAAAGGATGAATTTTCTTTGTTCAGCTGATCCCATATAAACTGATATAAGCTTTAATTATGATTACCACCCTAGTTGTCAAGCATTGTAATCTCAGAATTCATTCTATACACATTACATTCTTACTGAATCAGTCTTCACTGAACATATAATCTTTGCAGTTGTTATCAATTTTACATGCAGGGTCTTGCAAAATCCATAGCATGGGATGGTGAAGGAGCAGCGTGCTTGATTGAGGTTTTGTATTACCAAAACAGTTCTTAAACACAAAGCATGTTTTTTTATACACTTTGTTGTGTTGAATGTTTTTTTATTTTGCCCCTTCAATGTTATATCTTGAGTTTTGCATTGCATTTGGCATGATGACTAGTCATTAGCTAACAAAATAAATAGACAAGCAACTTATTGCGCGAATCGATTCGGTTCTTTTCATCTATCTATTTTTGAGAATTTTGGTTCTTTTCATCTATCTTGTGTTGGTCGAACCCGAAAAAGTATGAAGTATAATGGAGGAATGCTTAGGCTCCATGTTTTGACATACTTTGGTAGTAAATGCTTAGAATATAATGCAAAAGAATAGGTAGTTATTAACATTGTGGAATTACAGAAGGTGAGTATAGGAAGAAGAATATTATAAGAAGAATTTTCAGTTGTTACAAGGGTATGATTAATTTTCAGTTGCAAAGCACCAGATTATTATAGGAAGAAGAATATTATAGGGTGGATTTGGGATGCTTTTTCAGTATATGAAACAGAGATGTATACCCTATTTTTTGCTGCAACAAAAAACAGAGAATGCTCTGGTTTTGAGCTTTGTTTTGATGAATGTTTGGAGTTTTCTTTGAGGCGTTTGGTGGTCTCTTGGCTGTGGTTTGTAATGACAGAGTTAGGATGCAGTAAGGACCTATTTTCCTAATAAGATTCGAGGGTGGGTTTGCTTCAAAACTTCTGACTTATGTGTTGGTTTATTGATTTTTTATTTGTGATTGTGGTATTTTATTGTATGGGTTTTTTATTTGTGATTGTTGCATTGACTGGATCAGTTTGAGTCTTTTATTGTTTAAAGGTTTTCATAATCTGATCCATATTGTGAATTGTTGAGGGACTTGCCCAATGATGTTAATGAAGCAGTGTTGACATTGATGATTTTTGTGAGAAGGTAAAACAACAGATATCTTCATCTTGCCTGCATTTGTGCATGATTTCTCCCTTGGTCTTGTTCTCACTTTAGCTTGATTATTGTCTCAGGCACAACTTGTTAACTACATCCAGTATAGAGCTCTGCTGGAGGGATGGACTTCTCGTATGTGGACAAAATATATGGGCGTTCTAATATGGAAGACTCAGAATCCTTGGACTGGTCTTAGAGGTCAGTTCTATGATCATCTCCATGACCAAACAACAGGATTCTATGGCTGCCGCTCTGCAGCAGAACCAATTCATGTCCAACTGAATCTGGCAACAAAGGTACCATTTATTTATTAGGAAGCAACTCTGACACCGTGAAGACATGTTTCCTCATTTGTTTTCGAAAAAAAAAAGTTATTTATCATTGACTAGCTGCATTTTCTGGATGTGATGGCTTGGCTAATAAGATTTATCTTGTCGATTCAGAATGCAAGTGCTATATTACATAGTCTCCCCTATTTCCCTGGTGTCTCATCCTTCGGAATGCCTCTTAAGGCTTTTTTTCATGCCTATAATCCTCACCTATAAACTTTTATTAATTGTTGTTTTCTTTTTATAGGCCTATGAATGCAATGTTTTAATATTCTCCTCTAGCCTTTCACTAAAGGCATGCCTCTCGACTGCATGACCATATGTAGTTGGTTCCCGTTATTCTTTCATATAAATTAAAACATACACTACTAATTACTCTCATTGCATTTAAATACATCCACCCAGTTCAAATGGCATGTCACTGGTCAAGGTAGTAAAACCGATCACGACCCGATCGGTGTAACCAGTCAGGTGGGTCAACCCGAAATGACACGAAAATTCAAAAACTTATGACCTGAACTCATTTATATCGAGCCAGTTTCGATTGTGTTATCGTGTTCTGATTGCCAGGTCTACCCTGACCTGACCTGACCATTGGTAGACCCATGATTGAAAGATGGAGATGATTATCTACATCTGAGTTCTGCTCAAAATATTTTCATATACATGTCTTTGCAAAGATCTGTTCAATGCTCACGGAGTTGGGATTCTTACGATTCTCTTACTGTATTATATGAATGAGCTGGAGTTGGCTAGAATATGTCTCATTAGTCCATAGTGTGGGACTTGACAGCCCTGTTTTGACTGAGAAAGCATGTTAACAGTAGTACATGAACATATTTATAAAAAATCTACATTTCCTTAAATTTCTATGCGTTTGGTTGCTATGTTCTTATGTTTATGTTAAGCTGTAATCTGGCAGCTAAGTTGATTTTGAAGTATTTTACACAAGCTAAGCATAGTTATGGTCATGGTTTTTCACTCTCAGGTTCAGAGCGGCCACTTTGAGGAATTTTTCGCCCCTGAATTGGATAAACATGGTTATCAAGCTCTCTACAAGAAAAAAACAACAGAGGTTGTCTTATGAATTTATTTGTTCTTAAGAGTTTTTTTTCTGTGGAATTTTGTTGTTCTTTCTTAACTTTACTTTTGGAGCCTGTTACTCTAATTAGCTAGAGCTCGATGTTGTTCACTAGGGAGAGGACCCAAACTGGCACCTACATCAATTTTATTTAAAATTAAATCTTTAACCTTAATGAAGTATTGGATATTGAAATTTTGGAGCCTATTTGATTGTCTGATGCTTCAGTGATATCATTGAAAGACAGGCAAAAGGATCATAAATGATCCCTCAAGATTTCGTTGTTTCATTTCAATGTTTCGCAAATGTGGATTGCATATTATTGCTTGTTTCCGTGAATTGCACCCATTGGCATAGACAAGCTAGGTCTATGAATGTCCCTTCAGTTTGGAAGATTTGATTTTGTATGTTTAAGAATTGTTGATTTCTCTTCATTTTAGACTACCATGTCATTCTCATGTGTCATGGCTGTTTTGCAGATTTTCAAGTGAAACAATTATACTTGTCAAAAAATAGGCTATGGTCAGGTGCCACAAGAGCCTGCATGTCGCAGTCCACTGAAATTTCAACTGCACAGGAAGACTGCAAAAGGAGTCGCCCTTTAGTAAAGATGTGTGGAATTACATCGGCAAGAGATGCAGCCCTGGCTGCAGAAGCAGGTGCTAACCTTATTGGGATGATTCTCTGGCCAAACTCAAAACGTTCCATCTCAACCTTGGTTGCAAAAGAAATTTCAAAAGTTGCAAGGGAATACGGAGCAGAACCTGTAGGTGTATTTGTGGATGATGATGTGAACACAATATCAAGTGTTTCTGATGCAGCGAATCTTGAGCTCGTGCAGGTAAGTCCAACTTCAGTGATCATGCAATGCAATGAAGATCTAAAGATACTAACTATTTAAGTTGTGCAACTTCATGGAAATCATTCCAGGACTGCTTTTCCAGTTTTGCTGCAAGAAAGGCGAGTTGTATATGTTTTTCATGCCAATGAAGAAGGCGAACTCCTGAACCAAATTCCTGAGGAAGAATGTTTTGATCATTGCAACTGGTAGTAAAGTAAGTATATAAATGCCTCTTTTGAAGTTTGTTCTCTGCGACGAATGTTAAGAATTATCATGTGTAGTTTTCCTTGCTGAAAGATAGTTTTGCGGCTTTGTTTTGGACTGCAGGGGCATTGTAGGAGAGGCAGTTGCGGGAATCACAATGAGCGCAGGCACTCAGCCTGCTATACTTGCTGGACTGCAAGTGCGCGGTTCGCACTGGAGCTGTGCATTTCTCTGGTGTATAGGATGCTGTTGTTTTTTATGCAGGAGCGAGGATGCGCGTCGAACAGGCTTGCAGCGCACCTACACTCTAGTACCACATCCAACAAGTTGTTGGCTGGAACACTGTTGCAAAACAGAGTGTATATATATGCTGGGAGCTGAGATGTTGCGGACTGATGGTTTTCTGCGGCCTACTGAGATGCTGCGGTCTGTTGAGGAGATGTTGTTGTTGTGCCCAGCGTCGAGATGGTGGATGCGAGGGATGGTTACTGCATGCTGCTGCGAAACACAGTTCGCAAGGGTACGATGCAGCGTCCTGTTGGCTATTATTCAGGGTGATTATTCAGATGGCGTTGGTGTTTCAGCGTGTGCTGGCTGCTTGGGCAAATTTACGCGCATTCTGGTTGGGTCATTTGTTTTGGCCTCAAGTCTTTTTGATGTTTTAAGTTCTGTCTTTGTCGTGGCAATTGTTTTAAGGACAGGTTTTTTTTATTGTTTTGGTTTTAATACGAGTAACGTCGTAATGTACCCCCGTAGCGTTTGTAAGTCAATTTTTGATAAGTAATAAAGGTCTGGCATTCCATAGTTGCCCCTCCCCACTGGAGGTTAATTTAAAAAAAAAAAAAAAAAAAATTTGAATATTTTTTACTAGCCACGGCTTAAAACCGTGGCTAAAATTTTAGCAACGGTTTTAAGCCGTGGCAAGTATGGCCACGATTTTAGGACGTTGCTAGTACTTTCCACAGCTTAAAACCGTTGCTAACATTTTAGCAACGGTTTACAACCGTGGCTAAATCATCGATCGTCCTAAACATAAAACCGTTGCTAAATTTTTAGCCACGGTTTATAGCCGTCGCGGATGATTTCGCGATGCCTCTACAGCCCACGCCTCTTAGCCGTGGCCATCAGTTACCCCCACGGTTCCAAACCGTTGCTAATGGGGAAATTTGGTGTAGTGATTGCTGAAAAATCTGGTCCTTAGATCTGAGAAAATATATCCACACCTTTCTTGATGCATCATCAATAAATGTCAAGAAATATCTACTACCACCAAGAGATTCTACTTCAATGGGACCACAAACATCAGTGTAAACCAAGTCTAACAAGCCATATTTTCTTTTTGATGATCTACGAAATGCAACTCTATGATGTTTACCAAATAAACAATAATCACGGGGGTTAAGAGGAGTACCTTTCAAGGAGGGAATTAATTTCTTATTTTCTAAGAGTTGCATACCTTTCTCACTCATGTGTGCAAGTCGCCTATGCCACAAGTTTGTAGAATAACCATCTTCAGCTGCATTCAAATCAGTCTTACCCAACTTCACCTGAGTCTTGTATAGTGTGCAACACGCCTTGCCCTTTGCCACAACAAGTGAACCTTTGGTAAGTTTCCATGCACCATTACCAAAATAATTAATATACCCTTGTTTATCCAAAACAAGTCCAGAAATTAGGTTCAGACGAAGATCAAGAACATGACGTACATCTTTCAAAGTCAAAGTGCACCCCGTATTAGTCTGGACACACACATCACCTATTCCCACTATTTTAGAGTTGCTAGTGTTTCCCATCTTTACACTGCCAAAATCTCATGCTCTATAAGTAGTGAAATAGTCTTTCCTTGGGGTTGCATGATAAGATGTACCAGTGTCAATAATCCATTCGCTTCCTTCATTTGCAACATGCAAACATTCACCTTCGCCATACAAAAGAGCCACGGGTTCATCAGTAACAGCAGTTGTAGCTTCTTTACTATCATCATTCTTCATTTTTCCCTCTTTCAAATCTCTTTTGTAACTATAACATTGTTTTCTGAAATGGCCTGGTTTACCACAATAATGACACTTAAAACTTCTATCTCTTGACTTTGATCTCTCTCTTGACTTATCACGGTTTTTATCATAACCATGATATTTCTTATATTTTTCTCTCCCCCTGTTTTCAGTCACAAGTGCTTGGGAGTGATTAGTACCGGCAGACTTCTTTCTAGTCTCTTCATTAAATAAACTACCGATAACCAACTCCATGGTAAGTTGTCCATTCGGTGCCGAATTACTAACCGACACCACCAATGTTTCCCAACTTTCTTGTAACGAACTAAGAAGTAATAGTGCTTGCATTTCATCATCTAACACTATCTTCATGTTGGACAACTGATTTACCACACTTTGCACCTCATTCAAGTGCTCAGCAATAGAACTACCTTCCTTGAATTTCAAGTTCACTAACTTCCTGATCAAAAAGGCCTTGTTTGCAGCGGTTTTCCTTTCATAAAAATTTTGGAGTTTGGTCCAAAGAGCATGTGCAGACGTCTCAGCTGACACATGATGAAATACCGAATCATCTAACCATGCCTGATGTGACCAATAGCCTTTCTGTTTAATTTCTTCCACTCTTCTTCTGACATATCCTTGGGTTTAGTTGCATCTCCCTCAATTGGAGGGTACAAATCCTTACAGTATAATATGTTTTCCATCTTGGCTTTCCAAATAACATAGTTTGAGCCATTAAGGCTAATCATCCTTGTATTGTTGTTATTCTCCATGTCAACTCTCTTAATTGACAATCTCCCAACAATTGCTCTGATACCACTTTGTTGGGACAAATACCAATAAAACAATACCAAGAAAATACTCTAAAGCAATAATAAACGAGACACCAAGATTTACGTGGAAAACCCTTCAATGTGAAGGGAAAAACCACGGGGCAAATCTGAGAGAATCCACTAATCAAATAAGAAGAAGTGCAATAACTTCTCAAGTTTTTTGCCCAAAGCTTGAGTAATACATGAAGTAAATAACACAGGTTACCTCACAACAAATTAACCCAAAAGCTCCTTCAACTTCTTCTACCAAATACACGCGTCACACTTTGTCACACAAAATCGCGCCCAAAGAATCAGACACAAAGTCACCGTCCACGCGCACACAGTCGCAAACACCAAAAAGAATATTATGTTCTCTATTGCTTATTCACGCAGCAACTTCTCTGAAAACACTATATCATAAAACTCTGTATTATGCACCTATTTATACTTGTTTGCAGCCACCCAAATAGAACCTTGTTTCTATTTAATTAACCAGCTGCCAAATAGAACTTTGTTTCTATATTCAAATAGAACTTTGTTTCTATTTAATTAACACTGCCTCAAATAGAACTTTGTTTCTATATTCAAATAGAACTTTGTTTCTATTTGTTTCTGTTTTTTGTTTCTTATTGAAAACATTTTTTCCTTATTCAACCAAACTTGAAATTATGTTTGATTACTTACCAAAGTTGGATCCACCCTAATGGGCTGGACCTCAACATCTGCTTGTTTAACCAATAATCCAACACTTTGATGGTTCAAGTCTTCAAACATTTTGTTATTAGGGTCAGTTGGAAGGGATAAGCATATGGAAATGACTTGTGGGAAAATGTTTTGAGAAACTAAGAATAAAAGTCATCGCGAACTAAACCACTAAACACGTTAGAACTAGGATATCCTAGTTTTCTAACTTTTGGAGACTCAAATAGCTCCATTCTAAAATCTCCCTAAGAATCAATGAAAGTACAGTGAACAACAAAGCAAAATCAGTAGAACAAAAACAAAAAGACCATAGCATTTCTGAATAGAAACATGTATCACGTCATATCTTTGTGTTTCAAACAGCTTAACATGCAACAACTGGATGTTATCTTGGAACATATTTAGTTTTTCTTTTTGCATTACATTCGAACTCCTCCTGTGTGTTATATCCATCAAGGAGAATCACATTTGCTAGTATGGGTGTCATTGAATTGAACACAGGTGTTGGTTTTGATGAATTTTGAATAGCGTCTAGTCAATAAAGACTCACAAGATTAGCTCAGAAACAAAAAAATAAAAATGGCAACACTATATGAAAGTTTAGGAATAGCCCTCAATTGAGGAGCCTAAATCGAACGCCCTACACCATGTACCGAGTATTTAGTGTGTATTAATAGTCACCATTGTCATAACACAAGTGACTGATGCCAATTGTGATGTTGATGATAAGGAATTAGAGGTGGATGAGGATCATCCTAAAAGTAAAAAAGTCTGGTGGAAGAAGCATTCAATTGAGAAAGGTAGCAACAAGGGATAACGTATGACTCCTCACCAATTTAACCCAACCCATTTTATTTGTTGTTATCTACTCATTACAAGTTGCAGCAAACTTTCTTATGCTGGGTCCAAATAAAACATGGCAACTTGAAGAAGAACTAGGATTTTTATACCCATTAATTGCTTACTCCCAAATGCATAATTGTTATGGTGTTCCTGATTTGTCTAGTTTTGCACAGACTGCCGCGTATTGTATACGGAGAGGGTTCCCAACACGCAGGGGCATATTGTATATGAAGACGAAGAAGACGCCTTTTAGCTGCTTGGCCTTTTAGCTGCTTGGCAAAGGTGGTGGCGGTGGGGCGATGAGTGTGGTGTGTAGAGAAGAAGAAGATGAAGAAGATAAACAAGGGCAAAGACAAACAAAATCGTCGAAGAAGGAAGAAAAAATGAAGAGGAAAGAAAATTTTGTTAATTGTTTATTCTAGCATTTCCTATTTCGTACGAGTGAGGCTAGAAACCAGGTTTCACAACCATGTTTTACAACCAGGATGATGTGGCATCGTCAGAGGAGTTATTTACAATCTCGAGATACACAAACTCTTTTGTGATTTTTTATCATTCTTTCGAGATGACGCCACCTCACCATGGTTGCAAAAACCTGGTTTCCTAGCATTTTTGGTTTGGTACCCATCACGTGTTTGGCACGTGAGAGTATTTTAGACATTTCAAAATATCTAATGGTTTCTGCTAGTCAAGGGCTAAGGGCTACAATGAGAGTTAGATGAAATTACACAATTAGTGACACCCATCTAGGATTACACTTGGATTAACACTACACCAAAAGGCTTGTTTAGCTACGGGGAGGTGGCCACGGCTCTAAGCCGTTGGTTTATTTGCCACGGCCAAAAACAGTGGATAGCGTGGCCAACGGCCTAAAACCGTGGCTACAAAAATAGTTGGCCACGGCTCTAAACCGTGGGTGCATTAGACACGGCCAAAAACCGTTGCTATATTTTGCAACGGCCAACAACCATTGCTAAACTAAACCGTTTTGCACGTGCCGCGCTCCTGCGAGTGATTTGGAAAGTGGATTTCGCGCTCTGGCGAAAATGGGTTTCGCGCTTTGGCGAAAAAATTTGGCGCTGTCATTGCGAAAAATTGGCGAAAAAGAATTTGCTATTTCGACCTAAATCAGTTTGCGCAGTCATTGCGAAAAAAATTTCGACCTAAATCAGAGTCAGAGAGAGGTTTGGCGCAGAAGAGAAGAAGGACGAAAGAAGGAGAGGACGAACTGAAGAAGAACATGAAGAACCGAAGCAGATTCTCAAACTTTTCTTCTCCTTCTTCTTCTTTAGATCTTGAGAGAATCGAGCTGAAGAAGAACATCAAATTGGTTCAGATCTCCTTCTAGGTAAGATCCTTCTTCTTCTTTAGATCTCTTCTTCTTCTTCAGATCTGTTTCAAGAGAACAAAATCCTTCAAGAACCCACACAAAATTTTACCTTTATAAGTTTTTCTCTGATGACCCCATTTCCTATTTTGATCCCAAACCATGGGATTTGAGTACCCTTTTGTTCTTTGAGTGCAGGGAGAGTAAAAAATAAGTGGGATTTTAGATACCCAGAAGCAAAGATGATTGCAGAGAAGCCAGGTTGGGTTAGGCATGAAGGAATGCAGATTTTCTCCATTGATATTCAACCTGGTGGCATCAGGTTTGCAACTGGTGGAGGAGATCACAAGGTAGCTTCTTTTTCATTCTTGGTTTTATCTTCGATTATTTCATTACAATCAAGTTGAGTTTTTTCTTCTGTTGTTCAACTTCAATCATGATTCTTGTGAGTGGGTTTTCAACTTGGGAAATTTTGATGTCTTGGAAAGTTATTTTTATTTGAGGATCCTTACTTTTGCTTGAATTGAATTAGGTTGTCATCCGTTTAGGGTTCTAGTTAGTCTCAGTATTAAAATATTGTATATGAGGTGTTTCCTTTCTTGGAAAGTGAATATATTTAGAGTAGTAGTTTGGGAATTTACAACTTCATTTACTGGGTTTAGCTACTTGGATGGTTTAAGCTATTCTAAGATTAGAATGTATATGCTGGAAAGCTTTAATTTTTGTCCTTAGAGACTCTTCAGTAATGTCGAAATATTGAGATTTGTTCATGTTCAGAATATACAATTCAAATATGTTATGAGCAAGGAGAAAGAAAATTTACGATACAAAAGTTGGAATACCCACGTAAAAATGAAACTATGAGGATGATGTTCAGGTAAGATTTATATGAAATATATAAAGGTAGATGAGTACAATGAGGATGATGTTCATGACTTGGGTGTAATTCAATTCTCCCTATCAACTCAGATTTTAGTCTCATTTGTGTAATGTTGAACAGCTTTCCAAATCAGCATAGTACCTTTATAAGATTATAAACCTGAATAATGTATCTTTCTGAGCTAGAAAGGTGATTAACATTCATATTGCTTTCATTTTCTTAAGCTATCACAGTCCCAATAAGTCCTTCTGATTCACATGGATCTTAAGGGATCAGCATTTTGTGCAAGAGTTGGTTTTATTGACATCCCGTCGTGTGACACCAGGTTTTCACTCCATTAGTTGAGAAATGTAAGCAATATGGAAGGGCTATGCGAATTGGAACAAACCATGGAAGTCTTTCTGATCGTATCATGAGCTATTATGGAGATTCTCCAAGAGGAATGGTAAGTTCATAACTTACAAATAAGTTAAACTTTTTTGTAATCCTTTTCCAAACAAATGTTGCTCATATAAAATAATCCCTATGATTTTGTATCAGGTAGAATCTGCATTTGAATTTGCAAGGATTTGCAGGAAGTTGGACTTCCATAACTTTGTCTCCTCAATAAAAGCAAGCAATCTAGTGATCATGGTTCAAGCATATCGTTTACTGGTATCTGAGATGTATGTTTTGGGTTGGGATTATCCTCTACATTTAGGAGTAACTGAAGCTGGTGAAGGTGCAGATGGACGTATGAAATCTGCAATTGGCATAAGAACCCTTCTTCAGGTACTCATCTCATTAAGTAGTGCATTTAAACTTTAGAGAGTGTGCTGTTTCAACAAACAGTGGGAAAGAAAAAAATAAAGATTATATGGTGAAGTATCGTCTGACCACAGTGATTAATGAACTTTATAATGTTTATAGGATGGTCTGGGTGATACAATCAGGGTGTCCCTCACAGAACCACCAGAGGAAGAAATTGACCCTTGCAGAAGACTGGCTAACCTGGGTACAAAAGCATCAGCTCTTCAACTAGGAGTGGTAAACTTCTTCTGTTTTACAAACTTGAGGAATTTTTACTTCCCATTTTTTTTCTTTTCTTTTTTAACTCTAACCTTTTGTTTTCTCTCCGCTAATCAACTGCATTTATATTTCTGTTAGGCACCATTCGAAGAGAAAAACAGACATTATTTTGATTTCCAACGTAGAACTGGTAAACTACCAGTCCAGAAGGAGGTCAGTCCTTGTTGCTCATTTTGCCTACTTCATGTCCGTGTATGTGTTTTGATACTCTCAGTTATGCAGTAAATAAAATAAAAATTAAATGTATACAGGGTGAGGAGGTGGATTATAGAAGAGTCCTGCACCGAGATGGCTCTGTTCTTATGTCTGTGTCCTTGGATCAGTTGAAGGTATATTTTTAGTACATACTATTTTGTTTTGCAAATCTTTTGACCATGTTTTCTGTTGTTATTTGTTTTGCAGGTTAGACATTACTACTATCGTCTTGTAAGACGTATGAATAAACTGCTGGGTCCTGGATTTAGTTTAGATGCAAAAAACTCCAAGGATACTAATGCTGCAATGCTTCGATGGTAATTTCGAACTGCCTTTTATTCTACATTTCTTGACTGTGCACAGTACCCATAAAAGTTGGTGTCTTCATATTTTATTTTTGTACATCTCCGGAATAAAATGATGTGTCACAGGCATGTTTTTCTTCCAAACATTTTCCAGTGGGGTTTTAGAATCAACCTACCTAAGTTTTGTAGGATGTCACTAAACATATAGTAACTTAAAGGTCCAAATTAATTTGCAAAAAGCAGATTTACTTATAGCTAAGGTATTGGGTATGATGTAATCGATTAACAAATGTCGGCAATTATGTGGTATAATCGACACACAAGGCTGCTTGTGATCCCTGGGGTGTGATTGATCATAAATTTGCAGATGGTATTGGTTATTGACGTATTTGAACAAGATATTGTTACCTAATTGGTTTGAAAATATTTGCAGATGGTGTGGTTTTGACTTTCTTCATAAATATTTGCAAATGTTAATATGTTTGCAAATATTTCTTCTCTTCTAGGTGGCTTCTCTTATGCTGCATACAAGAGATGGGAAAAAGCTGCAATAGCTGGGGTTTCCTTGGTTGCTGCTGCAGCTGAGCATTTGGAACGAACAAAAATCAACAAAGGGGTGTCACTTGATCAAGGAATGTCGGATGATTTACTTCCCAGTGCATTAGTTAGCCCCTCTGGTAAATTCTTGGATTTTAGTAAAAGTTGAGCCTTAAATGATTCGATCCAATAAATGATTTTCAGTAGCTGAAAATCTTAAAGTGGGTGCTATGTTCTTTAGGTTTAGGCTGAACTTTTTTAAAGGTTAAGACTTAAATGAACTTTGTCGCTTAAGACTTAAGTAGTTTTTATGTGTCAGTGAACTCCATTATGGTTATGGTTTCCGCAGTCTTCACAAGCACACACATACACACTAATATGCCTACACTAATAGTTTGTAGTTCCTGCTAGCAATAGTTGCAATATTAGTAGTGTCCAATGGCTAAATAAAGAAATTGATTAGAAATTAGGGAAAATCAGTGTTTTCACCCAATAGAATGCTACTTTACAGATTCTTGGCAGCAATCAAATTGCAGTATAATTACTATGTGCTGATTTACCCTTTTTCTTTCTTGATTCTGCGGCATATACATTCCTGTTTATGTTGTCAGTTTGACTAATCTTGTACTGTTGCCTACTCTTTTATAATTTCAGAAAGCTACAAAATGGTCTGAAAGAAAGGAGGCTGTGTCAGAGCTTACAAAGCTCGCTTCAACAAAAAGAATAGTTCCTGGTGATTTCAGTGAAGTTGGTCGAATTCTTAAGAAGGTATGAACTTTTCTCATTTAGTTTAGACCCTATGTCACACATAAGGTACCTTTTTTGTGTTATGTTATTGTTGTTGTTTGTCTCTGTTTATTCTTCTTATTTTAGAGAGTAGCTGTAGGGTTTTACTGTATATCGATGTATAAGTAATGAGCAACATATATATATGAATGGATTCATCAAAATTCCTACTAAGACACCTTTGACGTGATTAGGAAATTTAAAATCCATTAAATTTGTGTATAGATAATCATGTCTCCATAACCTCCCTCCAAAATCAGCCGCTTTGGAAATTTCTAACTTCATTAATTTAGGTATACCTTTTTGCTTGCAGCTTATTATGGATGTGAACATAGTTGTTGCAGTTGAAGCTATACAAGCTATTGGGAATCTTGCTAGGGGACTGAGAAATCATTTTTCTGGAGGCTCACGGTTTCTCTTACCAGTTTTGCTTGTAAGTAAAGTAAAACATGCTCTATTTACTATGTAATAGGATTATTTATAATATTGCAATGGTTTCCCTGATTATCTTTTAGTTAAAATCTATGAAATGCTAGTTTTGAGGTTTTAACTGAACATAATCATGTGCAGTGATACTGAATTGTATCCGACATGTCTAGTGTTTTTTCAGTATGGTTTTTACTCTTTTTTTTGTTCTCCTTTTTGGTTATTACTTTTTTATGTTTGTCTACTTCAAGTTGTTACTTTACTAGATAGGATTGGCTCACAGTATTTTTTTATCTTATGAATAGGAAAAATTGAAAGAAAAAAAACCAACTGTTATAGATGCTCTTACTCACACTCTCCAAGCTGTGCATAAGGCTGGGTGCTTAACACTCATTGATGTTATTGAATGCAAGTTTTTTCTTCATTCCATCACTATCTCCAATAGTGCGCATGGTATTTCTGGTTGGGCTCAATCTCACCTAAAGTAATGAGTTTTGTTATTCTTAGACTAATGGACACACAAGAAAATCTTTGCTTCTATTAACAGAATATTCTTCTTTTCTTCTCTCTTCTGGGACCTTTTGAAAGCTGCTAGATTTTTATGTTGTGGGGGTAGCTAACTGGATGGTACACAACTTGGTTGCTGATCTAAAAAAAATCTCATCCCATGGGCATTAGTGAACATTTTTCATTTTTCACTCGGTACTTAGTTGGAGTGTCATTTTATTTATTTCTTATTATTATTGTTATTGCAGTCTAATCATATCAAATTTTTTCATTTTCTTTGTGTTGTCAAGGGGTAAATGTTAGTTAGAAAAGCTAACATCTCTCATGAGAGCATTAATATGATTAGAAAGGGTCAATGGGTATAACATTTTGTGCTCGATGTGATATTCGTTTCCTGTGATTGTTGAAATATAGGCTGTAATAAAATTTTGTGATGGGAACACTGAAATGGCAGCTTTGGCGACTCTAGTTGCTTCTGATATGGGGACCATTTTTTAGAAACATAGATTTCGGAGTCTAGATTGGAGTCTAGATTGTAAAAGAACAAATCCATTTGCAGTATAAATGTATGACAAGACACAAACCAATTTAAGGTTCGATCCTTTTTTAAGGTTGTCAAGTGTTCCCTATGGTGTATAGTTGCCATGTTGACTCAACTTGTAAATGAGAATGTTTGTACTATACGTGTTCTTGAATTAATCAGTTGTGATAGTATAATAAGAAGGTCTGAGTATGATTTTGCCGAGTTTTGGTTCTATATTTGACAATAGCAGTAATTCTAGCATACAGGGGAACACAAGAAAAGAAAAGAGGGTAACACGATTTAGTACATTTTGTGTAGGGGAACAGGCTTGTTCTCTGCATTTTCTGGTTCATTTTCTGGTTCAATTGTTTATATTTTTGTACCTTTGGCATGCCTGAACTCATTGTTGGGTGGTGGCTTTGAAGATTTTATTTGCATTTAAGGGACTGCAAGATTGTGATGTACTCCCAAATATTATTTGACATTGATTGTTCTTTTCTTCATCCATTTGTAGTACTTAGTTTATGATATTCTTTTAAGTGGTGCACAACAACCTATATTTTTTCTCTTATTTTAAACTTGTATTCAGTTGTGTATCCAATGGAGTAGTTGGTTCTCCAGCATTTGCAGCCTTTGATCAAGGTATGTTTCATTTGCTCGAGATTATCCAATTTTTATCATTTGTTCAATGTTTCAACCTGTAGATATACTTCATAATTTTTTGGTGACTGAAGACGTGTGTTTTGTCTCCTCATTTGTGCAGGATATGATGTTTTCCTTGGGTCTTTCAGTCTGAATTCTCTAGTCTCTATATTGATGCCACAGTTAGACACGTTAACAGAGCAACAACTAATGGGCATATGCAACCTTCAACAGTCCTCACAACAAGCTGAGGAACCTTCATAGAATATTAAGTCAGATCATAACACTGTTAGGTGCTGTCAGGTGCCGTGGACTTTTGAATGAAAAGAGTGACATATATAGCTTTGGGGTTGTTGTTTTGGAAGCAATTACTAGAAGAGATCCCGTAGACTACGGACGCCCAGCAAACGAGGTATGTTTGCATGTGTACTGTAGCAGATACTCTAGTTGTTTTTTTCTTCTAACTCGCCTAGGGCAAATTTTTCTTATTAACCATAAAGTTAGTCTTTTTTGTTGAACCACATGAGCTTAATGGAACACTTTTCAGTTGTCAAGTTAATAGAACTTGGGTATTCTCAAACTCATTTAAGTTTATAGAGAAGCATTTGATGATAGCATCTTTCGAATGAATTTGTCATGTTTCTTTCATTTGAAACAAGTGAACATACACTCCAAATGTTTTCAGGTGATGAAACTTTAGTTTTCTCTGTTTCATTTTTGTACTGCATATTTATTAATAGTTCTCCAAATGTTAAAGTAATGTACTTGCTTGGAATCCAAGACCTGCGGCAGGAATGAGTGCAAGCAGTGAAATGCAGCACCCAGATTGCATTCAAAAATCCGCAGATCATAACTGCCAGGACAGTGGGTACTCTGCAGTGAAACAGAGCGCACTCTGGTTTGCGACCAGCAGCAAGCTCGCATCAGTGCGTCCCTCGCAGAGCAGCAGTTCGTCCCTCGCAGCAGCAGCAGTTCGTCCCTCGCAGCAGCAGCAGTGATTCCCTCGCAGCAGCAGCAGCAGCAGTGATTCCCTCGCAGTCTAGCATTGACATATTTGAAGCTTTCAATGAGCTATGCAAACTTCAAGAGTAGAGAACCAATGATGTTGTTCCACTTTCTTTGTATTTGAGATATTTAAGTTTGTGTGTGTGTCATTGTATTTGAGATATTATTTGATAGATTTTGTGACTCAATGTAATACATTATCTTATTAATTACATTACTTTGCCTCCATTCATGGAAATGTTTAAGTTTGGCACATTAAAATTTTTATTTTCTAGAAATAAAACTTATAAGATGTAATAAAAAGTCATTTGATAGCAAAAAAAAAAAATTTATTATTAAAAAAAAATAAAAAAAATTTGCCACGGTTTTAAACCGTGGCTAATTATTGCAACGGCTAAAAACCGTGGCTACCTTGCCACGGCTTATAACCGTGGCTAGTACTGGCCACGGCTTAAAACTGTTGCTAAAGCTATTGCAACGGCTTAAAACCGTGGCCAAACTTGCAACGGTTTTAAGCCGTGGCTACTCCTACCCACGGCTTAGAACCGTGGCTAAGATTTTGGCAACGGTTTATAACCGTTGCTAAATCATCAACCGTCCTCGAGATAAAACCGTTGCTAATATTTTAGCCACGGTTTTTAGCCGTTACTAGGGATTTAGCGACGCCTCTACAGCCCACGGTTCTAAGCCGTGCCAATGGGTTACCCCCACGGTTTAAAACCGTTGCTAATGGCCATTTTTGGTGTAGTGTAATGAGGACTAAAAGGTAAATAACCATTTTCTTTTTTTCCACAGGCTTGTCCTTTTGGGCCCTAGACTCGATCCACACCTTTGAGAGGTCCATCACGCCAATCTTACTATTTTTTTAAGTCTTTCTATTTTGCTTGTTTCACCTCCTTAGTGTTATTTAGCACCCACATGTTCAACTCCATGCTTTAGAAATATGTGTCCCCTACATTTTTCATAAATTGAACTCAATGCAACCAAATACACCTTAGAAGTATGAGAAAGATGACCAAACTTAGAGATTGAAATTGGTTGTACTGATGTGGAAATATGACCATGTCCTTTGAGTGATAATATAATCTACATTGATTAACCTAAGAATCTCTAAGATCATTGTCAGCCTTATGCGAAGAAAACTAATGAACCAAAATAAAGTTGATTAGACTGGAGCCGAGAGCCTCCACAACTCAACACATGTGACAAAAAAGAAATGGAGCTCATATCTGCGGAAAATAGAACTTACTTATTTTACTTAATAAAAAAAAATGAAGACATTGATCAAGAAAAATGGTTTCAAGAATTTAATTACACTTGATTGTAAAGGTAGAAGAATGCATTTGCAATTAGCTAATTGATGTAATGAATACTTATTTTCACTTTTATTGTCTCTGTATATTTTCTCCTCTAGGTTAGATTGTAGTTTTACCTCTATTTTATATATTTCATATTAATTGTTTTTCCACTCTTTTAAAATTCCTATAACTTTGTTGTATTTGGATTTGTCTAATATTTTTACTTTTGTTATGAATGTTGTTAAGTATGTTGATGCCCACATTAGAGAGTGGGATGTGCATAGAGTCATTTATTAGGTTTTACTTGTGTTGCCTATATAAATGCATTATCTCTTATTTCTACAACCAATAGAATACAGATAAAAAAGAAATATTTTTCTTCCTACAGATTGTTATTCTCTATTACATAATGTGTATTATGTTGTAGCTGAGGTGATGGATGTATAACACGTTATCAGCATATTGCTTACAGAGGTTTCTCATCTTCTTCTATTCTTTATTTTTATTGATTTGTGATTCACAAGAACCAGAAGTAAGTACCCTAAATAAGAAGTTTTATATGTTTTTTGTGTTTAATGTTTGGATATTAGTTTTTGTGTATCTATTACCATTCCCATGATTGTTATAAATGAAGAATACAATAAAAGTAATTCACCTTTTTATATTTTAAAAAAACAAGTTACTTAAATGAACACTTCCCATTGATATAATGAATCGTATTATGCCAAGCCTATTAGAAATAAAAATTTTAATGCACTCAAAATATTATTTGGTGATACAAAATATTATACTTGTCTGAAAGACATTTGTCATGCTTCATTGTCTCAATTGATTGAAAACTTTTGAGTCATGCGGTTGTGTTATAATTTCGTAAATGCAATTGTTATTACTTGTTCTTTATTTAGAATTGATCCACGATACTTTAACTATTGTTGATGCAACAAATATTAAGTGGACTTTCCACTTTGGTCCAAAGATCAAATGGACAATACATATCTAGTTGATATTGCTATAATTCATACATTACGAGAAAATTCTGAAATGTTTTCTCTACCATAAGACATAGACAATGCATGTCAAGTTGTTTCTACACATTTTGAATGGTCCACAAGATCCTATATTTTTTTTTACCAAACTAGTATCTGTCTATTCTTTCATAATGTGTTAATTTCAATTGTTTTCTGAAAAAAAAAAAAAAAAAAAAAAAAAAAAAAAAAAAACTTTGATGAGTCTTTTGACGATGTATGCATTAATAGATATTATAATGCATTTAAAATAAGAATAACAAACAAACTTTTTTGTGCGTCATCTTATTAGAAGTAAGAAGGTTACATTAGACAAATGCATCACTATCTCACTGGGATTATAAGTCATAAGCTTAATTAAATGACAAGAAGCTCAATGATAGCATGAGCCAAAAGCTCGAAATTAATTATGATTTGTATTTGTTATATCACTTTTATAGATGAATAAATTTATGACATACTTTTTAACCATCTATTACGTTTTGCTAATGTATTTAGATAAAATGATTTTTTTTCCTAACATTATAGATCAAACATTTGGACCTATTAACATGTAATGTATTTACTGTTAGGTTCATGATATACACGTAATTATTACAAAATATATCCCTTAATTTATATATGTTAGTGCTTAAATTAATATATTTTATTCTAATTATTTCAATTTTTATGTTTTTGTAGGAATCTGCGCGCAGCGAACGATAAAAGTGCATTAAGGCGACAAATTTGAGAAAATGATTAATTTGTCGATTCTAGCGGTGGTACAAAAGAGTGGTTCACACATCTAAGCCTAACCCAAATAAGCATGGTCCACTTACTTTAACCAAGCCCAAGCCCAAGCCCAGAAAGCTAGAATCCTAAACCCAGCCTAACAAAGAAATAGGGAAACCCTATTTAGGTTTCTCTATTGCCTTCTCTTTGAAGTGGGCTCTCTTCCACGTTTTTGGGTCTTCCTCTCTTTTCCAGCCACCATCTCCACCTCCACCAAGGCAGAGCCCTGCCTCTCTCGCCACTAACCAGCCACCGTCACTAACCACCCTGTTTCACAATACAAACATCGACCTCGCCACCTTCACCTCGCCACAGTCCTCTCTGTCCAGAACACAGCCGCCACCATCACTCGAACACCATCGCCACCACCGCGCACACACTACTGCCGCGAAACAGGGAGCACCTCCCTGTTTCTCGTCCTCCTTCTTGGTTTTTGTTGTTATCCCTGTTCCCTCACCCTCTCTCTTTGTTCTTTCAGGTACAGGAGCCGATCGGGAGGAGAGGAAGCTCGCGAGGAGCGCAGAACAGCGGCGGAGTTGGTCGCGTCGCGCTGGAGAAGACGAAGGAGCTGCAGAGCAGCAATTTCGCGCGGGAAAAACTGTTTTTGTTTTGAAAAACCGTTTTGGCTATTGACACCCCGAGAATCTGTAAGAGCCACCACAGAGCCTATTTAGCTCTTTTTCTCGGGATTCGTGCGCGTACAGGAAGTGATGGATTCCTCCTCCACTGATGCTGTGGCCACCACCACCATGAGTCACTAAACCCCACGCAAGGTGAAGAGGTGAACTCCTAGATGTAACGCACTAAATTAGTATTCGATTCGCTTTAAGTTTTCACGATGAATAATGATGTTTAATGATTATCACTTTTATTTAATATAGAAATTTATGTTATTTCAGTGAGAAGGATTTCATAGATTTCTTTGTAGATTATTTTTATTACTCCGGTGATTATCTTTTTTTCTCCATATAAGCTTAGTCACGCTTTTCTTATGTGTGGAATGTTTAAGAATTAATTGATTCCGGTAGGTTAGTTATATGTGATCGTCATTTATTACGGTATTGTCTCCGGATATATCGTAAGTTTAGGATATCACATATGACAAACCTTTGTGTTTTCTTAGAAGAAGTGAAATCTAAAATTCATTTACATTAGGGTATATTAATGATTAAAAGATTATTTTTCCGATTACGTCGTTTGGGATGTGAAACACGTAGTTGAGTCATCATAGCGAATCAATACTAGTTGGCGCGTGAAGTCTAGGAGGGATCCTTGGAACCTTGTGATTTTTCTAAGCTTAATTTTCATTTAAATTAAATTCAATTTCGTATTTTAAATTTGTTAGAATTTATTAACTTTAGTTTCGCATAGTTTGTCTTCCTTAACCTTATTTTGTAGATCGTTTTTCCTCGTGGGATCGACACCCCATTCTTTACTGCAATTGACCGCGTGTACTGTTTGGGCGTAATCAAATTTTGGCGCCGTTGCCGGGGAACAAGCGTCATTCTACAAGGAAGATTTCGGGTATTATCTTTCTTGCTCATTTTTCATTTTATTTTATTTTATTCTATTTTTTTTAGGTTTTAGGTCCAGTTTATATTTTATTTTTATTTTTATTTCTAAAATAAAAAAATAATCAAAAAAATTAAAAAATAATAATAATAAAGAAAAAAAAAACATTGGAGGTGTGAGTTGGAATAGAGACCACTTAGGTTCGTGGGAGGAGATGACCCAAACATTTTTTAATAAATATTTTCCTCACCACAAAACCAACGGTCTAAAGAGACAGATTTCTACCTTCACCCAAAAGAATAGCGAGACATTATATCAAGTATGGGAGAGGTTCAAGGATCTCTTGAATACATGGCCACACCATGGGTATGAGAGTTGGCGCGTAGTCAGTTATTTTTATGAGGGACTCACCAGTAGAGAACGTCAGTTCCTTGAGATGATGTGTAATGGAGAGTTTTTGCAAAAGGACCCTGACGAGGCCATTGAGTACCTGAATGACTTAGCTGAAAAGGCCCACACTTGGACTGGTCCAAATGCTACTAAGAGCACAGATAGAACACGCCCAGCTGGAGTTTACCAACTTAGGGAAGAGGATAGCCTTAGAGCCCAACTTGATAGAGTAACTAGGGAGTTAGAAGCACTTAAGACCAAGGATGGTAAGCCCGCACATACTGTTGCCAGAGTTGAGCTACAGGACGCCTGTTTTATATGCGGGGGAGTTGAACACTTAGCACAGGATTGCCCGACCTTGACTGAGATGAGAGGGGTTTATGAGGAACAATGTAACGCCTTAGGGATGTACAAGAAGCCTTATTCACCATTCTCTAACACTTACAATTCTGGCTGGAGAGATCACCCTAACTTTAGCTGGAGGTCTGAGGCAGACCAACCTACACACTCACAGGCACAACCACCTAGGCCATACCCTGCACCTCCATACAATGCACAATCTAACAGAAGTTCCTTATCTGACACATTGCATGCATTTATAGAGGCACAAGGTAAAACTAATCAAAAATTTGAGGTTGCATTGACACAGTTGGCAGAGGAGAACAAGGAGATAAAAAGCCAAATAACCAAGCTGACAAGTTCATTAACAGTACAAGCTCGGGGCCAATTTCCGTCACAGCCTCAAGCAAATCCGAAGGGACAACTTATGGCACAAACCTCTACTTCAGACTCTCAGAATGCCAAAGAGGTTAATGCTATCGCTACTCAGAGTGGTAAGATCTTAGATGGGTCACGCTCGTCCACGACTATAGGCACTTCCCGAAGTGCAAAGGAAATCATCCCTGAGGATGAGCCCAACAAGAACATTCCAGTTTCAGTTCCTTTTCCTCAAGCACTACGACTTACTGGAAAGAAATCGGAAATGCATGGTGAGATTCTAGAACCATTGAAACAGGCTAAAATTAACTTACCTTTGCTGCATGTGATTAAACAGGTACCAACTTATGCGAGGGTCATCAAGGATCTATGAACTATCAAGAGGAAACATCAGGTGGTTGCTATTTTTGAGTGGACTGATCCTCAACTTTTCAGGTTGTTGGTATACGATTTCTTAACCCTTTGACTCGTTTATATCATAGACTAGGTTTGGAGGTGAATGTTCCCTATGTTCTTCTTCGTCACTTCATGGTATATCTTTCATGAGGGAGAATATATGTCGGGCTGAAGACGTTAAACCAAGCGCTCCTAGGAGGCAGCCTAGCCTTAGTTGTGTGTCTTTGCTGTTAGTTTGGATTGATTTTCGAGTACCCTATTTAGTTGTGTTTCACTCATACTCGTTAGCTCCATAACAGTTTTGACTTACAACTTGCCTTTTTTTTCTTTCTTTCTTTGTTAATGTCGAGTCTGCATTTTATCGATTTCTAATGAAAACTTCATGATTCTTATGTTTTTGAGCGTTCATTGGTGGAATCGAAATTGGTAAAAAGCTTCACCATGGTAATATCACTCTAACTCTCCTATTTTCTTTTGCCTTGATTTGTCATGATTATTATTTTATACATTGAGGACAATGTTTGGTTTAGGTTTGGGGGTGTAGTTTATTGGATTTTTTGTGCAATTTTCAAGAATCTTTGAGTTTAAAACGTATTTTACAATTAAACCGAGTAAGTGCGGTGATTGAGCAGAGGACACCACCCAAGTACAAAGATCCAGGGTGTCCTACAGTCACCTGCCAGATTGGGACTCATGAGTACGGCCAAGCCTTGTTGGATTTAGGGGCAAGTGTAAATCTGATGCCATATTCTATTTACTTGCAACTGGGTCTAGGAGAGATTAAACCCACATCCGTGGTTCTGCAATTGGCCGATAGATCAATTAAGAAGCCAAGAGGAATAGTCGAGGATGTCTTGCTTCAGATTGATAAGTTTTACTATCCCGTCGACTTTCTTATTTTAGATACTCATTCTGTGGTTAATATGGAGTCTACAGTTTCGATTATTTTAGGTAGACCTTTTCTTGCCACAGCTAACGCTCTTATCAATTGCAGGAACGGATTAATGAAGCTGTCTTTTGGGAACATGACTCTGGAGGTCAACATATTCAATATTAGCAAGCAACCACGTGATGATGATGAGTGTCATCATACCTACATGATAGACACGCTGATATCAGAGGACGCGCTCTTGAGCGCAGATTCTGAAACCTTAGAGTACCTCCTTTCTATTTCTGATTTTGAGAATTCACTTTATCCTGATAATGCTTTTGATATTGCTGTTGTTTCAGGGTTAAAGGATAAAGGAGGGCGACAATGGCAACCATGCTTTGCGGAGTTGCCAAAGGAAAGACAGAAACCACAACCATCCACAGTGGAAACTCCGAAAGTTGACCTAGCTCCACTGCCCGAGGGACTTAAACATGCATACCTTGGACCAGGTGATACCTTTCCTGTTATTATTTCTTCCGTGCTTGATAGCTCACAAGAAGAAGAATTGATTAATATGTTACATGAGCACAAATCTGCACTAGGTTGGACTATAGCTGACATTAAAGGTATTAGCCCCTTAATATGTTCCCATAGGATCCACTTAGAAGAAGGAGCTAACCCCCGTAGAGATCCTCAAAGACGACTCAACCCTACTATGAAAGAGGTGGTGAAAAGGGAAGTTTTAAAATTGTTAGATGCAGACATCATTTATCCCATCTCTGATAGCAAGTGGGTTAGTCCAACTCAAGTAGTTCCCAAGAAATCGGGCATAACTGTGGTGACTAATGATGAGGGGGTGACTGTTCCTACTAAGGTAGTTACAGGGTGGCGCATGTGCATTGATTATAGGAAACTTAATTCTGCCACCCGCAAGGATCACTTCCCACTTCCATTCATAGACCAAATCTTAGAGCGAGTAGCTGGTCATTCCTTTTATTGCTTTCTAGATGGGTATTCAGGATATTATCAGATTGAGATTGCATTAGAGGATCAGGATAAGACTACTTTCACATGTCCTTTTGGTACTTATGCTTTTCGGCGTATGCCATTTGGTTTGTGTAATGCACCAGCTACTTTTCAGCGATGCATGATGAGTATTTTTAGTGATATGGTTGAAAAATGTATGGAAGTTTTCATGGATGATTTGACTGTTTTTGGTAATTCCTTTGATTCATGTTTACTTCACTTGAAGGCTGTTTTAAGTAGATGTGAAGAGAAGGGTCTGGTGCTTAATTGGGAAAAATGTCATTTCATGGTTTCCTATGGAATAGTTCTGGGACACATAGTTTCTAATAAAGGGATCGAGGTAGATAAAGCTAAAATTGAATTGATTTCTAAACTACCTACACCTAAAAGTGTCAAGGATGTGAGATCCTTTCTAGGGCACGCGGGTTTTTATAGGAGGTTCATACAGAATTTTTCTGCCATCTCTAAACCATTAAGCAACCTCCTGGTCAAAGATGTCGTGTTCCAATGGACACAAGAGTGTGAGGACGCCTTCCGAACACTCATTGATAGGCTCACCTCTGCCCCCATCATGCAGCCACCAGATTGGACTTTACCATTTGAGATAATGTGTGATGCAAGCAATTATGCTGTGGGGGCAGTCTTGGGACAACGAAGGGAAGGGAAGCCATTTGTTGTTTCTTATGCTAGTCGAACACTTAATGATGCTCAAAAGAATTATTCGACTACTGAAAAAGAGTTGCTAGCTGTAGTTTTTGCTTTAGATAAATTTCGTGCTTATTTGATTGGTACACCTATCACTGTTTTTACTGACCATGCAGCTCTTAAGTTCCTTCTTTCTAAAAAGGATGCTAAGGCAAGATTGATTAGGTGGATTTTACTTTTGCAGGAATTTGATCTAACTATAAAGGATAAGAAGGGGGTCGAGAATGTTGTGGCGGATCACTTGTCTCGTTTGGAGTTCAGTGACTCTGCCAATGGCCCACCCATCCGTGATGACTTCCCTGATGAACACCTATTCGCCGTCACTCAGGTACCATGGTATGCGCACATTGTTAATTACTTGGTTTCCGGCGAAGTTCCATCATCATGGAGTGCTCAAGATAAGCGCAAATTTTTGGTCGAGGTAAGAAATTTTTATTGGGATGATCCTTATTTATATAAGTATTTCCCCGACCAAATCATGAGGCGTTGTATCCCTGAAGGTGAGATTGAAAGTGTTTTACATTTTTGTCATAGTGCAGCTTGTGGAGGCCATTTTTCTATGAAAAAGACTGCTACAAAAATTTTACAGTCTGGATTATATTGGCCTACTTTGTTTAAGGACACTAACAATTATTGTCGTTCTTGTGATAGATGTCAGAAGTTGGGTGCATTGTCCCGGAGACACATGATGCCCCTTAACCCCATCCTAGTCATTGAGATATTTGATTGTTGGGGGATTGATTTTATGGGACCTTTTCCACCTTCCTTTGGATATTTGTACATTTTGCTTGCAGTGGACTATGTGTCCAAATGGGTTGAGGCTGTGGCGTGCCGACACAATGACAACAATACTGTTGTCAAGTTTATCAAAGAACACATTCTATCCCGTTTCGGTACACCACGAGCCATTATTAGTGATCAGGGGACTCATTTCTGTAATCGCTCTTTTGAAGCTTTGATGCGCAGGTATGGAGTTCATCACAAAGTTGCCAATGCCTATCATCCGCAGACAAATGGCCAAACTGAGTTGGCCAATCGAGAAGTAAAACAAATCTTGGAGAAGATGGTGAATCCTGATAGGAAGGATTGGTCATTGCGCCTTCCTGATGCACTTTGGGCCTACCGTACCGCTTATAAGACAATTCTCGGGATGTCTCCATATCGACTTGTATATGGAAAAGCATGTCATTTACCTGTTGAGTTAGAACATCGCGCTTATTGGGCCGTGAAAAGCACTAACTTTGATCTCAATGATGCAGGTATTCAGCGGAAACTTCAGTTGGCTGAAATTGAGGAGTTGCGGAATGATGCCTATGACAATTCCCGAATATACAAGGCAAAGATGAAAACAGCTCATGATAAGCAAATTCTGAGGAAACATTTCGAGCCCAACCAACGAGTCTATCTCTATGACTCACGCCTTCATCTTCATCCTGGCAAACTAAAATCGAGATGGACGGGCCCATTCATGGTAAAACAAGTTTTTCCCTATGGATCCATAGAAATTGAAGATCCAACAGATGGGAGAGTATTTAGAGTCAATGGGCAACGTTTGAAGCATTATGTGGAGCGAGTAGAGGTGCCAGAAGAGATCTCTCTGGTTGCCCCTGTCTACTTGATTTGATGTTCTCTACCCTATCTTTAGTTTAGGTTTTTATCTTTATTTTTATTTTTATTTTTATTTTTATTTTTATTTTTCATTATTATTATTATTATTTCAGTTTAGTTTAGGTTGTTGCTTTCATGTTTTTATTTTAGTGTTTCAGGTTATTTTAGGTGTTGCTTTTGGAGTCACTTGGAGCTCTTCATCCCATATGTTCCTTTCTCCCGTCGGTATGAATTTCTTATATTTTGGTGACTGTGAGGACATTGTCTATTTGAAATTGGTAAAGCTTCACCATGGTAATATCACTCTAACCCTCCTCTTTTCTTTTGCCTTGATTTGTCGTGATTATTATTTTATACATTGAGGACAATGTTTGGTTTAGGTTTGGGGGTGTGGTTTATTAGATTTTTTTATGCAATTCTCAAAAATCTTTGAGTTTAAAACGTATTTTACAATTAAACCGAGTCATTTTTGTGTTCTACTCAATCTCCATTGAATACTTAGATGATTATGGTAATTGTGTAAAATCTTCTTGAAAATGCATTTGAAATCCAAACTCTTGGTGAATAAAAAAAAAAAAGAAAAAAAAGAGGTTTTGAGTTCTTTTCAAATTTTAGAGAATGATTTTGTTGCTTTAATTTTGAGAAAACACATACTAACACGTGTCACATAGTTATATTAGTGGAAAACATGATATTTGATATTATCCTTATGTTAGATGTATTTCGTGAGACTTTTCAACTCGACTATTCATGCACTATAAGTCAAGTCAACATGATTTGAAGTTGATTAGTGAGATATTGAACTAGAAAACCTTAGAATAATAGTGGAGACTTAACCCTTGTGAGTTTTGAGCCATTATTTATTTCTTGAGGGTTATTAATTACACTCTGATTTTTCTTGAGTCCGCATTATTTCGTTGATGATCTCATTATTCTTGATTTTCTTATTGATTGTTTTAAGAATGACATAAAAATTGAATCTTTACACTAGAACTTCTTGCTTTATTTAGTTGAGATGTCCTAGTACTAACTAGAACTTATGAAGTGATATAGGCATTTCTTTCTTTAAACCATTTTTAGCCTTTTAGCCTACCCAATAATAAATATCCATTTGCAGCCCTTTGAGCCTTTAGATAGCCTTTTCTTTGTTATCCCCATTCCCAATACCTACTCCAACCAAGGAGTAATACCTTTATTATTTTATCCTTACCCAATTTTCTGAGAATGTATCCGGTGAGATATATTTATGGAATGGGCAAATTAAAAAAAAAAAAAGATATTTCATGCGCCCTCGAAGTAAAAGTGTTGGATTGTATCAATGGGGAAAAGCATGTCAAAAAAAAAAAAAAAAAAATGTGATTGAAGAAGAAAATAATGAAGAAAAAGTTAATGGTGCACTACATTGATTTGCTCTTCAATGCCCTATGTTTTATTCAAGGGTGTATCCATTCTCAGAAAATCTTTGTATCCTTTTGTCCCTTATTGTTTGCCATAATCCAAGCCCCAATACAACCTAATAAAGACCTGATTGATCTTAAGTGAAAGTTAGCTTAATAGATGTGGAGATTGAATAGGCAAGAACTATGGTGTTTGATTCAACATTCTCAAAAGTAATCAATATTCCGGTCCATGAGATCATATTCATTTCACTCTTTGAAAATTCCGTTTTTCATGATAATTATATGTGAGATGTTTGCATTTTCCATAGTATATTCTTGTCCTCACATATAAACTGAGTGCCCAATCTCTGAGCGTTTCATTTCTGAGCGACATGAGAGAATTGTAGTCGAAACGTCTTTTCCAAAGGTTATCTTGTCACATCTTTACTATGAGATGAAGAGTTATGTTGATAAGGCTCCTCACACACACACTTCGAGTTGAGAATGATTATGAAATTCATTTAACCTCTAGATACTATTAAATTATTGTACTCTATTGATATACTTTTGTGACATTATTAGTTTTGTTGCTTTTCTTGAATTGTAAGCAATCAGAAAAATACTCTAAGGGGAATAAAAGGGAATGTTCATATGTTTTGCATTATGTTTTTAGAAAATAGATTTTGTTTTATTGAGTCAGTAATGTTTGGGGGTAGCATTTCTGGAAACCCTCACGAGACTATAACTCGTCCTCTAGAGGTAATCTAAAGGTTTAAAGCCTTGTTGCACGTTAAGGTAAGTGCAACCGTGATTCCTACGAAAGTGAGTTAGGATTTTATTCTTTATTTTGTTTTGCTCGAGGACTAGCAAAATATAGGTTTGGGGGTATTTGATATACACGTAATTATTACAAAATATATCCCTTAATTTATATATGTTAGTGCTTAAATTAATATATTTTATTCTAATTATTTCAATTTTTATGTTTTTGTAGGAATCTGCGCGCGCGAACGATAAAAGTGCATTAAGGCGACAAATTTGAGAAAATGATTAATTTGTCGATTCTAGCGGTGGTACAAAAGAGTGGTTCACACATCTAAGCCTAACCCAAATAAGCATGGTCCACTTACTTTAACCAAGCCCAAGCCCAAGCCCAGAAAGCTAGAATCCTAAACCCAGCCTAACAAGGAAATAGGGAAACCCTATTTAGGTTTCTCTATTGCCTTCTCTTTGAAGTGGGCTCTCTTCCACGTTTTTGGGTCTTCCTCTCTTTTCCAGCCACCATCTCCACCTCCACCAAGGCAGAGCCCTGCCTCTCTCGCCACTAACCAGCCACCGTCCTCGCCACCGTCACTAACCACCCTGTTTCACAATACAAACATCGACCTCGCCACCTTCACCTCGCCACAGTCCTCTCTGTCCAGAACACAGCCGCCACCATCACTCGAACACCATCGCCACCACCGCGCGCACACTACTGCCGCGAAACAGGGAGCACCTCCCTGTTTCACCTCCCTGTTTCTCGTCCTCCTTCTTGGTTTTTGTTGTTATCCCTGTTCCCTCACCCTCTCTCTTTGTTCTTTCAGGTACAGGAGCCGATCGGGAGGAGAGGAAGCTCGCGAGGAGCGCAGAACAGCGGCGGAGTTGGTCGCGTCGCGCTGGAGAAGACGAAGGAGCTGCAGGGCAGCAATTTCGCTCGGGAAAAACTGTTTTTGTTTTGAAAAACCGTTTTGGCTATTGACACCCCGAGAATCTGTAAGAGCCACCACAGAGCCTATTTAGCTCTTTTTCTCGGGATTCGTGCGCGTACAGGAAGTGATGGATTCCTCCTCCACTGATGCTGTGGCCACCACCACCATGAGTCACTAAACCCCACGCAAGGTGAAGAGGTGAACTCCTAGATGTAACGCACTAAATTAGTATTCGATTCGCTTTAAGTTTTCACGATGAATAATGATGTTTAATGATTATCACTTTTATTTAGTATAGAAATTTATGTTATTTCAGTGAGAAGGATTTCATAGATTTCTTTGTAGATTATTTTTATTACTCCGGTGATTATCTTTTTTTCTCCATATAAGCTTAGTCACGCTTTTCTTATGTGTGGAATGTTTAAGAATTAATTGATTCCGGTAGGTTAGTTATATGTGATCGTCATTTATTACGGTATTGTCTCCGGATATATCGTAAGTTTAGGATATCACATATGACAAACCTTTGTGTTTTCTTAGAAGAAGTGAAATCTAAAATTCATTTACATTAGGGTATATTAATGATTAAAAGATTATTTTTCCGATTACGTCGTTTGGGATGTGAAACACGTAGTTGAGTCATCATAGCGAATCAATACTAGTTGGCGCGTGAAGTCTAGGAGGGATCCTTGGAACCTTGTGATTTTTCTAAGCTTAATTTTCATTTAAATTAAATTCAATTTCGTATTTTAAATTTGTTAGAATTTATTAACTTTAGTTTCGCATAGTTTGTCTTCCTTAACCTTATTTTGTAGATCGTTTTTCCTCGTGGGATCGACACCCCATTCTTTACTGCAATTGACCGCGTGTACTGTTTGGGCGTAATCAGTTCATGCATTGTCAATTGATGAGACATTATTCCCATCGTTAAGGTTAGAACGATGAATAACTATTATTCCTAAGAAACAAAACTTCCTTAAACAACAAGCAGTTCTAAAATATAAAATCGTTCCTGATGGACGATGTTACTTTTTATGGAATACTTTCACTCTGTCTCATCAGATCATAAATATATCCAATGTGATTTTGAGAAAATATATAAATTTAGTATATGATACACTATATGCAGTTTATACAATCATATATGCCAGTTTAAATGATAATGTCTAAATTTGTATCATTGTAAGATAACATTTGCATATGGAAGCAAATGAATCAGGATACATGCTAGAAGGGTGACAAACTTATAGGTATAAAGGATTAACTCTTTCGAAGAGGAAGATGATTGAAAATTCACGTCCTAATAAAAACTCTACAATGCTCCAAAAGAAGTTATATACAAAGTTTCAGAAAAAGTTTTATATAACGCTCCCAAGATATTATATATTAAAAGTCTACTTTCTCCGAAAGCTTTGAAGATGTTATTGTCTAAGAGGTTGTATGTCTTTGGAGTGACTATCAAAGTCCCTAAAGTAATTAAGAATGTCTTTGTAGAGGCATTGATAATTTAAGATCTCATTGTACATATATTCAATATAAATGTAGAAAAAAAATGGTTATTGATGACATATTTACTATTGGTAGTAACTACTAAAATATCAAAGGGCAACGATAACAATAATGTTATAAATCCACATTAACTTAGTGAATGCCGTCAAAGAAATGATTGGGCAACTCTATATATGATTTCAAGTAGAATTGAGTTCTTTTGAAAATCGTAATATATTTGGACTTATAATGCAAACACCAATGTAAATAAACCATGAAGGTGTCAATAACATGATTTTCAACAAGGAGCGTGATTTCATTTTTCGAGTTAATTTCAGTATCTTGATTTTAAGAAATATTTTGGCATGAAAAAAAAGGCAAAATTTTTTAGGATGCATGAAATATATATAACGAATTTCGAGGGTATATTAAATATGTGAAAAAATAAGATGCAAGTAAATAAATGTATTAAACTAATTAAATGAAACCAAAATACCATCAGGGAGTAGTTTCGAAAATCAATATATAATTAGAAAAATAAGGGGTGGTTTCAAAAATCAATAAATATTTAGAATAAATGATAATTAAAAAAACTCAAAATTTACTAAAAAAAATCCCGATTTTTTTTTTAAATCCTCGACAAAAATGTAATTTTTAGTAGCTAGTTTTTGTATTTTTACAAAAAACAAAATTCATGAAAATTTACGATAAAAACCTTGAAATTTTTTAAAAACCTTCGAAATAAATGTATATTTTCTTTCGCCATTATTTTTTCATAATTTCAAAAAAGCGAAAATTTCGTGTAATTTTACGAAATCACAGTCCTTGATTTTCAAAACTATGAAAAAATTTAGGTACGCAATTTTTTTTATAAAAGGGTTTCTGTAGAAACCCCGAGATTAATTATAAATACATTTTATGTTTTAAACTTAGACATATAAATCTTTAAAAGATTTATTTTTTCTGTTGCAAGTACAAAGAGTACGAATTCGACCATACTCCAGAAGAGGTTTAACGCAATTTACAAGATTGTAGTCAATGAATAGTTGTCTAGAAGGTGTTTATAGAAATCCTTGAATGGATTTGTCATAGTAGTAGCATCTACTGAATCCCATCCATTTTCTGGAATAACTTGAGCTTGAGAAATATGTTACTAGTTTGTGGATAAATTTGAAATAAAAGACTTTAGGTTAAAGTTTTATCTCAGCCTATAGATCAAGTGGAGGGAGTATTAGTAGTGTTTAATCCCTAGATGAAGAAACATACTAAAAGGTCCAAAAGAACTTTAACGGTAAATCTACTTAGCATATCCGTGATTGACTTTAGGTATTAATATTGATCCATATCAACTTAAAGGTGAATATATCATTGGTATTGAAGTACCATATTTATGTTATATTTATGCATTGTCACTATGAGATCTGTTATAATTCATTTTCTGAATGCTTGATAGATATAAAATTGAACACACTGATTGACCGTGGAATAGAATATAATGTATATTTTTGTGAGACTACTAATATCATTTTATTTCTAAGTTGCATTTACTTGTCCCTACCAAGTTGATTATGCAAGTTCGTGTTATATTGCTGGAACTGTAATGATTTTATGGTGATTCATTAATTATGGAGTGTTTGACTGAGGTTGCTAATCACTAAACAAAACAATTTTGAACTGACTTCAGCCATTGAATAACAAAGTTAAAGCTAGATGTATGTATTGTCAAGGGAATGACATTTCATCAGGACACAGTTTGTTGTAGACATGAACCTCAAAAGAATGTTCAGATTGATGTCAAACAAATCAAATCTAGCATTGTACAAGCTACGTTTATCGATACTTCATTTGAATACCACAATTATCCAATGGAAGTTATATTGAGATGAAAAAAGAGCATCCAGAAGTATGCTAGCATCCTAAACAATGCAATATTAAATTTGAATGCACTATACTCTTCTACTTATATTGAAAGCATCCTGAAGCATGCTAACATCCTGAAATATGTGAAGATTATAGTTAGGCGCGTTGTACTTCTTTTCCTTCAATTTAGGTTTTCTCACATTGAGTTTTTTAATCATGGTTTTAATAAGGCGACATTAAATGCACTCATCAGATATAGTTTCTAAAGAACTTGTACTCTTTTTCCTTAGCTTTAGTTTTTTCCCACCGGTTTTTCCTTTGCAAGGTTTTAATGAGGCGACAAAAAGGGGGATTTACTTATTGTAATTCAAGAATACAAGTGATTTGCATATAGTTTCCTCGAGGGCGACATAAAAATCATTTTTTTTCATGTGTCTTTATTCGATACCGATTGACATCCATAAGATTCAATTATTTGATGATGCAACATATTTATCTATGAAAATGTTTCAGCTCCAACCTTTAAGACATATTTTGAAAAGTGAAGAATTCATGATCAGATTTGATGAATTCAGTGGGAGTTTTCATCATCAACTACTTGTATGCATTTTGAAAGGACTTTATCGCGGTGTACACTTTTTCCTTGGATCAAGTTTTTCTCATTTTGTTTTCTTGACAATGTTTCAATGAGGCAAATTTAAGGTTGTCCAAACACATATAAGTCCATAAGATAAGATTGTTCTTTTTTCCTTCCCACAGATTTTATTCCATCGGGCTTTTCTAATAAGATTTTAATGAAGCAATGGATTTACTATGTGGACATCCCAAGGTGAGTGCTACGAATATTGTTAAATATGTGGATGCCCACATTAGAGATTGGGATATACGTAGACTCATATATTACGATTTTACCTAAAAACAGATCAATTAGAAATCTCTTTCTACCTCCACATTGTTATTTTCTATAGCATACTGAATATTGTGTTGTTGCTGTGCTAGTAGATAGATAACAACTTTAATTTAAACAATATTAATTTATCTTGTCTATTTTATTTCACAATTTATGTTTATTATTTCCCTATGTTTTAATGTTTTTCGTTGCCTTTCACGTTTATCTTATTCATAAGCTTTGTAATTTCAGTTATTTATTTTTTAATCTATTTTCAGGTGGAAGTTGTTCTTAATTTAATTTTACATTTTTAATGTTATTTTATTGTTTCTTTAATTATTCTACTTTTAGAATCTTTAGTTTGTTGCATTTCTATACTGTTTTGTTTTATTTTTTGGGTTTTTGAGTTGACACTTATTAGTTTATAACTATTAGAGTTTGGTCTTCATTTTGAAAACTATTTGAGTTTAACCATCATTTTCTAACGGAATCGTTAAGTCCACATCATTGACTAGTCAAAATTATTTTTTTTACCATTTTGCCCTTACCTTAGGTTAAATCATAATTAAGCCTAATGAGATGTTGGGGAAGATGAGTGCTAAAAATTAAATTTTTTGAAAAATTATAGGGGTAAAATAATAATTAATTTGAGTTTTTTTTTTTTTTCTCTATCAAAGTGCCTTTATATCCCCACCCCGTCATAATGGCAACTTCTTCTTCGCTTACATATTTGAAGGAACTTACCATCTTGATGCTCATGAACTTCATGACACAAAATTTTTGTATTTCGCTCCATTATTTGCAATAGGGTGCAGAGCCCTACATTGAGGAATTCATCAAGAAGCGTCTGAGCAACAGGATAGGAGGGAGGAAGATCCCAGCAGCAGGGAGGTGGAAGGAGAAAGATAAGTATGAGTGTAGAAAAAAGGAGACTGAGATTTGGTTCTTTAATTTAATGAGCAAGTCTAGCCAGCCAGGTTTGGTAGCAACTTTTGGGCCAAGTCTTGGCCTTTTTACAATTCTACCTCTTCTATAGGCAAGGGCGGAACCAGGATTTTTGTCCAAGAGGGACAAAAAAAAAAGGTTTTGAATAGATCATATAAATTTCAATTTCGAGGTTATTTTGATACAATATGAACATTCAAAATTTTGGTTTCCAAGAGAAGACAAAAATTTTAGTGCTTTTGTTTTTGAAATTTCATTTCACATATATTATGATAGTTTTAAGATTACTCACAAAATTAATGTTTGTAAAATGGATGCTAAATTGATCGATTTGATGTCAACTTAATTAATTATATCCATTAGAACCCCAATTAGCTGTAGCTAAATGTAGATGGTGAAAATGGGTTTGATTTTATAAGAAAGTAATTGTGTGAACATGAGGCGGTATGTGGAATACTTGTAAGAGAATAGAGAAAAACTTATGCGTTAAGTGGTTGAATTGAAGTGGAGGTGGCAAATTACCTTTTTTGCATGAAACTTATAAGAGTTAAGGTGTAAGTAATTTGGTGGTCAAACATGGTATTTTAGTTGAGCATGTTAGTTTAAGTGTACAACTTTATTGAGAGTAGTAGTTCTTAATACTTAATATATATTTTAATAAGAGTTAAACCATAGTTTGTTTATATCTCAAGGTGGGCTACATAATTTGTTAGATTTTTAAGGGAGCAACCAATGAAAAGTTAATTAAAATAGTGCTAGACCCAATCCATTTCTTGTACAACAGTGTCATAAAATTTTAAAGTTGAGGAGGGCTCTAGCCCCTTTTGAGCTATATGTGGCTCCGCCATGTTTATAGGTGGTGTTTGTAATTGTGTTTTAAAGAAAATGAGTAAAAAGTGTAAAAAAAAATAATTAAGACTTAAACCCAAAAGTGATCAGCAAACCTTAGTCACTAAACTTACTCCTTATTTAAATGCCCAAGTTGCAAGAAGTTGACTTATAAAGCAATTCCGTTTCAGTGTTTCAGTGATCCCATTTTTGTAGTTCTCTATTATGACTACATTCATGCTTCATTTCTCATCTGTTATAAAAACAATGTCAAGAATCTGTTTGAAATTGTTTATTGGATTTGGTGGTGAATTTGTATCTGACTTCTATATTATATACTGAAAGATCAATGTTTATGTGGAATCTCAGATTTTTATATTGAAGTTTTTAGATATTTGGATTAGGGCACCTATTTCAGGTTAACGCAGAGAAAAAAAAATGGGATGAATTGGGTTCATCGGGGAGGAAGATCGCAGTAGCAAGGAGGAGGAAAATAGTTGTGACAGTCACAGCAGATAGGAAGAAGATCACCATGAGGAGGAGAATCGTAGCAACAGGGAGGAATAAAAATATTCGTCATCGCGGTAGGGAGGAGGAAGGAGGTGCGCCGCAGGGTTCAACTAAAAATGATCGTTCCATGTTTTGTGATTTAGACGAAATCTAATTCTTTGGTTTAACCTAAAGTAAGTGCAAAAGGGTCTGAAAATTAGTCTTGACCAGTCGAGAATGTAGACTTAACGGCTCCGTCAGAAAGTGAGTATTAGACTCAAATTGTTTTCAAAATGAGTGTCATAAATGAATGAGTCCTAGATTTAAAAAAAAAAAAAAAAAAACCCTTATATTTTTAATCTCACCAATTTTTTCCCAATAAATATTTGTTTGGTTTTTATACTGTTTTTCTCCGTTCTTACTATTCAGGGCTTTGTTGAGGGATTACTAACCCGAATTTGAGCCAGACCATGTCAGCTCATGGGCTTCCTGTTCGAATCATATGATTATGAGGGCATGCCTATTTCCGGGTCGGTTTAGGTTGAATTTAACAAGCACCGATGTTCGGGTTTGCTAAAATCCTATAGTAACTCGCATTTTGATCAATATTTTCTAAACCCATGGGCCAAAATTTCTGAATTGGGTTTTGGTTTGGCCCACACAACCACCCTTTCTCGTGTTTCTATGAAACCCTTGATAGCTTTAATCATATGATCCAATAATGAGTGATGCTTCCAATGAGCACTCAAGGCTTATCTAAATTTTGGATATTGGTTTTCTAAACCCTATATCCAACTCAGTTGAAAAATCAGGTTAGCTAAGCCCCAAATCCCATCCATTGTTGCAATCCAAGATTTACAACTTCACTTTGATATATAGCTATTGTCATAGTTTTTGTGTTACATTGCACTTTGTTTGATAGCATTTCTCACTTTTTATGTGAATCTAATAATTTTTTAGTGATTGGAGATTCAAAAACATAACCATGGGTTATTCTCAAAGAAGCCTCATTGGGATAGAAGGGAACATCAGGTTTCTTGTAGCAAAGAAGAATCTCCCTCTTTTCATCATTCTATAAAAGAGCCTTCTTCTCTTTTTTATATACCAACATCATGAAACTCTTCCTTTCTCCATCTTCTCTAATGAAAACAATGAAGAACACAACACCACCCTCTTCAGTTCTAAAGCTCTTCAATGCCCAACTCCATCTCCTAAACCATCTTTCATATTTCCTCATTTTTGGTTTTGGTTTGTCACTTGGTGTTATTCTCAGTTTCTACCTCAAAAGTTTCTCACTCAATCTACAATTCACCCAAATATCACCATTTTCTTCACTAATGCCTTCACCGCCTCCACCACCATCACTACCATCACCAATATTATCGCAAAAACACATTAACGCCACTCGAATTGGATTACAAGAATATCTACAGCCACCCAACCCAATGCATGATATGAACGATGATGAGTTGCTATGGAGGGCGTCTTTGGTTCCTAGAATTCACGCATTTCCTTACAAGCGTGTACCAAGGGTTGCATTTATGTTCTTAACAAGGAAAGGAGTAGCATTAGCTCCTTTATGGGAGAAGTTCTTCAAAGGACATGAAGGTCTCTACTCCATCTATGTCCACTCTAATCCTTCTTTCAATGAGTCAGATCCTGAAGAGAGCTCAGTGTTTCATGGTAGAAGAATCCCTAGTAAGGTCAGCTTTTTGCATAATTTACTTGATAGTTACTTATGTCCATGCATTATAACATGATCACACACCATGACTTGTAAAATACACACGACACTGCTTTGAAGCTGCCATTGGTGTTTGAAAAAATTTCAACAAACCACATCCCCCCACCCCATATTGTGTGGCATCAGTTCATTCACAAACCCCCAAAACATTTGCCTATTCTGAGGAGATATACTCGAGTAAAATTTCCAATTTTCTTGGACCATTTCAACAATGACAATTGGATGACTAGAATATCGGTTTTTTCAGTTCCAAAATATTTGGCTAATTTTATCTTTTTTTCTAGGGCAGAGTATCCTATATTTTCAACACTGACTTTACCCGAAATTAGACCTCTCGACTAATGGCTCAACCCAATTTAATGAAACTAGTTGTGGTCAAACAATATTTTTTTTTGGCTATCATCATCATATATGGCCTAATGCATACTTTGAGAGAATGAAAATTGTTTCATTGTATTTAAAACCATGAAATCAACGACAATAGATGCATCATGGAGTAGAAAAAATAATTGTATTCTACAACCAACAACAATGCAGTGAAGTCCTTTACCTTAAGGCCCGCCTGACTATACATAGTTAAAATTCTATGTGCCTTATTCCTAAACTTTGTACTAGCATACACCACAATACACAATCTTTGCGATATGAGGTTAGACACAAGAAAATTCAGTCGTTCTACAATATGATTACGAAAGGTAAGACAAAAGATGGCTTATTTTTATCTTTTCATTAGAAATTGTACAATACTCAGTTGCTACAAGTTTTTTCATGGAATGATTATGTATGTAATGATGTATGTCAACGATAAATGATGTAAAATTCAAGCTAAGCCAAATGAGGCCTATAACTGGAAAAATGTAACTAACGATTGAAGTAATGCATTGCTTTGATTCTACTACTTAGCCAACCAAGTCATACCATATCACTTTTCATCCTCTCCGCCTTTTTTTTAATTCCTTTCTTCTTCTCAACTTTATCTCACCCTTATTGTTTTACAAAGTTGAATGCATGTATCTTATTCTTAAGAAAATGCAAAAGATAGGAATCTCAAATGATCAGAAAACAATGATGTATATATCATTGATGTAGTATTTATTTTTTATGAGATGATGTGATACTCATCATATTGTTCCTATGACGCAGGAAGTGAAATGGGGACAGTTTAGTATGATGCAAGCGGAGCGACGCCTTCTAGCCAACGCACTCCTAGACTTATCGAACCAACGGTTTGTTCTCCTCTCCGAAGCCTGTATTCCCCTCTTCAACTTCTCCACAGTCTACAACTACCTCATTGGTTCTACCAAGTCCTTTGTGGAGGCCTATGACTTACCGGGACCAGTAGGTCGTGGACGATACAATCCCCACATGAGGCCCCAAGTGAGGCTCGATCAATGGAGAAAAGGATCTCAATGGTTCGAGGTGGATCGGTCCTTAGCAATTGAGATAATATCAGATCATAAATATTGTGAAATATTTGGAAAGTTTTGCAAGCCTTCTTGTTATGTGGATGAGCATTACCTGCCAACATTTGTGAGTATGAGGTTCTGGAAGAGGAATTCAAATAGAAGTTTGACTTGGGTTGACTGGTCAAGGGGAGGACCCCATCCAACAAGGTTCACCAGAACAGATGTTACCATTGAAATGCTAAGGAGAATGAGAAGTGGGAGGAAGTGTGAGTATAATGGGAAAACCACCAGTGTTTGCTTCTTGTTTGCAAGGAAGTTCCTACCAAATACATTGAGTAGGTTGCTGTGGCTAGCTCCAAAGGTTATGGGCTTCAATTGATTATTTAGTGAATTTAGCATAAGCCTTTTATCATGCTTCTTGGTGATTAATGTGTGCCTAAAGATGAAGAAATAGGTAAATCTAAAAGACTAGTCGCAGCTAAAGGATTTATATCATTGTCTGTTTTCATTATAACTTTTGTAATATAGCTAGAGGTCCGCTGACTGCCTACTTGCATGTATTCTAATAACTTTTGGACAAGATAGAAAAATGCCCTGAACCTACCACACTAGTATGGAAGCCTTTGATCGGGTGACAAGTTCTTTTCAAGTGAAAAATCCAATAATTGTTTCTAAGTCGAACTTAATAACCAAATATCGCTACACTTATATTACTTTCTTCAACAAGAAAATATTTATTTTAAATCATTACTAAGATTACTAAACAATCATCATCGCATTGTCTCACAGGAAATATTTTAAAGACTTGAGCCCTTAAATGAATGTCCACTTTATCACAATTTTCCCTGCCATACCGATCTATGCCTAAACCCAAATTTTGATAAAAGTAATTAGCACCTAGCCGCAGTGACCACATGCACTCAATTGGAATGCAGATTTTCCTTCAGCAATGACAAAACTGTAACTGATTCCACCATTTTCATAAACTTTTCGCCAGTGAATTTTGTATATTGCCAAATTCTATTCCAACTTCTATCCAATGTTATTCAGAAAATACTACCACACTAGGAATGCCCTTTGCCAATAACTATCAAATTTGATCTCCCTTCTCGTCATTTCTGTGGAATTATGAATTTCCTTCCCCACTTTGATCCTGAAGAGCCACCCCTAAAATTTTTCAAGCTGAATCACAAATACACATCTCTGAAATTTTTATAATTCCCTATTTGATGGCAGACTAGGTTTAGCACCTCAAACTTGGCAATTAGAGTAAAATAAACTCATACTTGTAGTTAAAATAGCATTGTCCTAACCATTTTGATGGACTTACCACCCTCACAGTGTCTTCTTCAAGATAATACTCATCTGATGTAGTAGACTAGTGAAAGAATCACAAATGCAGGAATCCATCATACTAATCGCACAACCTACAGAAAATGCAAAAATGTCCACCGTAACCTGTAAAAGTGTTTGTTGGTCATATGTCGCAGAAGAGCGTTTCAAGGTCAGTGACACTTAAACAAAGAAAATAGTAGACAAAGACCTAGTATAATCTTTGATTAAGTGAATCTGAGTTTGAAAAGGTGTTCAGCTCACAAAGATCGAGTGACTATAGATGTTTGGCTCTCCAATCAACAGCAAAGTTTTCTTTATCATCTTCTTCATCACTGGATGACTCTTCATCGCTTGAATCCTTTCCCATGAAGGAACCTTTTTTCCCACCAAATCTGGCAGCCCATAGCTCTATTTGCTTTTTCTTTAACATTTCCACTCTCTCGATGAGCCCTGAAAGAATGAAATTTAAAATATTTCATCAGAAAAAAAAAATTGTAAATTAAAAAAATAATAATAAAAATTTGCTGCCAATGATGGCAAAGGTATATGTTCGGACTCACTTCTGTTCCAAATTCTCTTCTTCCTCTCTCACTTCAGCTGCATCAATCTGAAATTGACATGAACCACATGTTATAGAAGTTATTTACGTTGAGATGCACATCGTAGCTTCATGATCACAACATAATATTTTGAAACACTAACCTCTTCTTCCTCCATACGCTCATCCACTTCATGCAAGTCCTCTTTTATCAGCTTTTCAAATCTTTGTACTCATCCCTGAACAAATTTCCAGTTCAAAGTTGGTTCATTGCACATTTATCACATAATAGACCAGACATAAACTGCGAGCTAGGTAGAACACAATATACAAACTTTAAAACTGAATACTTTTCAACAAAATAATAACTCTGCTGAAAAAAAAACCCTCTACAGGTATCCAACAGAGAGATTGTATCATTCATTCTTCCAAGGACTCGAAAGTAAATGGGGGAACATGGCCACCGTACTGAGAACTTTTTAACATTCTCAGAACTAGCAGCAGGAATGACAGTTACATAACAAATATACATGTAGAGAAGGATAAAGTGTATTTACATCTTGGAATAATTAATACAACAGAAAAACAAAAAAGTTTTGTATGTGGCAGATTTTAATTTACACAAAGGAAGATGCACGACATTCAGCAGTTTCCAAGTATTTTCCTACACATCACTGAATAAAATGGAGAGCCGATTCATTAGGATTGATTCTATACTTGGCCTTAAACAACACCATACGAACCCCAACTTAGAAACAATGAATAATGCTTTGCCTTATTTATAATATTCCCAACTTCTTTGACAAGCTAATTGACCTAACCCTAATTGGCTAATAATGTCTTAACTACTATTTTGGGGCTTTAAGGATCAATTATACTTTTTTTTTTTTTTTTTGAAAGTTGAGCCAGGTTTGTATAGGATCCCGTAACCTATCCTCGAGGTGCCACCTATAGGTCAACATCACCCCGAAAGAAACGATGCCGCCGGAGGGTCTTGAAGCAAGGACGTGGGGACTAATCCCACAAGGCCTTAACCACTCGACCATAACCCCTTTGGCATCAACCCTCCCCTCTCCCGGTTGATGAAGTCTGTCCACAAGCTTCAAAGGTGCAAGTTCTCCCTTCCGCCACTACGGAAATGAGTTTGCCTTCGCCATCTGGTCCAAATATGTTTGTTCATCAATAACACGAACTTGCCCGTTGAACAATTACTTCAGATATGGACAGGTTGACCACATCCAAAGCATTTAAGAGGTTCCTCAATAGTGGGCCACGGTGTGGAAGAAGCAGAAGTGCATGGTAGAGTCGCCACAAATTTCTTATAACTGTAACTTTGTTTATGCTCGTTTAGCAATGTTCACAGCCGTCAAAAGTATATCAAATTCCTCCAATGCTAAGACAGACCTGACTCTCGTATACAAACCATGGTAGAAACGAAAGGATGTTTGACGTTCAGGTTCATGAGGCTTGGTGCGCATACATAAAGTGCAAATATTTTAGCGTAGGCAGTAACAATTCCCCATTCTATGCAACTCCAATAGCCCCAAGATATCTTGCCCATAATCCATAGGGACAAAACAGACCACATCATGTTGCGCATATCATCCGGAGTGTTGGAAAAAGAGAAGGCCATAGTTGTTCGACGTGCACATTCCTCTTGCCACCATAGTGGTCTTCAATTTGATAGCCACAAATTGTACCACTTTCAGACCGCGTATGTTCTTAAAATTAAGAATATGGTCAATCTCTATGGATCAATCCATAAAAGCGACACCTAGGTTAACTCCATCATAAGAAGGCACATAGAATTGTAATCTTGTATCATCCCAACGTTCCATTACTGCGATCAGCCTAGCCAACTGATCATTATCAACATAATTACCTCCACCAAAGTTTTGATCGCCTAAGTTAGGTGGTCAAAAAGGAAGGTTCTTACCTCTGCCAAATCCTCTACCTCGACCTAAAGGAGGTTGTAACTGTCCTGTCTTGTGTAAGAGGCCAAAGCGGGTTATGATCTCTTTGTTGTTCTTCCACCCATTGTCTAGCATGTCCCTGTGGTAACTCAATCATATCGGCAATCGAAAATTGAGGACAAACTCCAAATCGCGCAAGCACCCATTAAAAGATTAAATTTGAGGGGAAAAAGGGTCTTATGATGGCAAACTGGAGTAGGGAAGAAGTTGGTATTGTGGTAGGAAGTTAAGGTTCAACCAGCTACCAGAATTGTGGTCAAATATTGCATGTCCTAGATGGAGTTGTGAACTATGAGAGTTTTGGATGGCATAAGGGTTCAAAGAGAGGGTTTCAGAGCGAGGGTGAGGTGAAAGAGAGGTGTGGAAAGGTGATGATTGTGATGGAGAACCTCCCAAGAGGGCGGGGAGGGTCGTGAGATAGTGAAATGGTTGAGAGGGAGGATTAGGGGGTTGTGCGAGGGGCTGAGAGGGTTGGAGAGAGGCGATGGAAAAAGGGGAGGGTGGATTTGGATAGCGGGGGCGGTGGGGGGGACCGCTACAAGTGGAGGGTGTGGTGCGAGCTGGTGGACGACGCGATTGGGAGTTGGGGTGATGGATGTGTTGGTCGGATCCTAGATGGAAGGTTTAGGGGGGTTTTTGAGCAGCTTCACAACCGGTCAGGTGGGTCTATTCCCTAGTCTCGAGCTATCCTGACGTATGATCCATCAACTTCTCCATCATATCATCCTCCAATTGCCCGCCAATTAAAAATGATCCAATCATCCCTCATCTAATCAAAGTTGATTGAGTTTATGATGTGAATAAACTCCAACAATCTTGGTTGCTCTGTATCTCTGTAGAGGCAAGAAGATGATGACACCAAATTGATTTGATTAATTATCTAATTAGGGATATCACCCAACAATCTTCAATGAGAAACTCTCTTAATATTCATGTAAAAACTCAGTAAAACTTCTACCTACAATAAGCAGGGTCTGTCCATTAACTAGAGAAGGAAAACTAGATATTAATGAAATATATGAAAGTCCAGCTGTCATGTGCACCACGAGGCACACAAGATGTATGCTCCACGTCATTTCGCATAACACTCGTGATGACACGAGATTTCCTAACATGTCCGCTTCTGACTTTACATAGTATTGCTTTGGTGAGTTTTACAATCCAATGACTACGAAGGAATATCACTAAGAGAAGTGAGATTGAGATACTGTACATATATATGAGAAACATCGAACTGAGGACTTACTTGATATCTATCTTAACAGGCTCAATCCCACGTGCACTAAGATTGGCATCCTTGTTATCAAAGAAACCTTCAGGAAGAGCTCCCTTCATTTGCTTGACTTCTGAACCATCCATCTTTTGGTTTGTGCTAGTATCCATTTTGTCAAAAAATCCTTCAGGAAGAACTCCTTTAACTTGCTCAACTTCTATAGCATCAACTTTTTTTGTTGTCCTGGCATCTTTGTCAAAGAAGCCCTCGAAAGGGGTACCATTCTGCTTGACTTCTAGTCCCCTTGTTCTTAGTGATTCGCCATCCTTTTTATCAAAGAAACCTTCAAGAAGAGTTTGCTTGACTAGCCTTACTTCAGAACCACCACTCTTGGTTGTTGCACGACTAAACTGCCTAGAAGGTGCTTCCTTTCTCTTTTCTCCAACAACAGCATGCACTGGGGATACCCGTTCCATCTTTTTCTCTGCATATATGATTCCACATACTGAGTTAAGAATAGAACCTTCTGTATGTCTATTGTATCGAAAGAAACTCCATCGCCCATGATCATTTGTTAGGAAATATTTTTACTTTCAGTTCAGATTCACTTGTCTATGACAATTAGCTTGTGTGTGATTATGGAAGTTTGGGGTACAGTTAGAACCACCTATTAATATAAAACAGATTAAGGTTTGGCGTGCAAACCAAGGCCGTGTCATCTCTCTCCACGGCTTCTCTCTTCCACCTTTATCTCCCTGTCTGGTCTTTGATATGACTATCTTCTTCCCAATTCTAACATTTTTCAAAAACTCAAAGACACCGAATAAAAAAAAAAAATATCAAACTTAGAAGATGTTGAGAAGCAAAAAATCAAGTTTAGTAAATAACAGATGCAGCAAGACAATAGAAAACAATAAGGCTGCATCCTTTTTTTATGGAAACAGTGAAATTTGGTTATGATGAAAAAGAAAAAACGGAAATGAGTGAGTTGCTCACATTAGAAGAAGTAGAAAAAAGAAAGGGGAAACAAAACATTAGTCATTAAGGATGTCATCCAAGCTGAACACGAATCTCTCAAAAGCCACATGCTGGATTGATTTGTAGGCTAATCCCTATTGCTAAATATCCTCTTTAATGGAAATGAGGCATTCTTGCTTAATGGAAATAAGGCTGCATCCATGCAAGTGCTTAAGAAGCCAACAAAGAGAAATCACTAACTAAAGTTATCCACACAGAATCCCTGAACCTCTCTTGGACTTGCCTATTACATTTCAAACATTACTATTTCAAAATAATCCTTGTGGTACTATAGAAGATCAATACTAGAAAAATCTGCAGTGTTCCAGTGGGAAAATAACTCGATGACAACATTCCTCTGAATACATTGTGATGGTCTATGATGAATTTCTGTCTATATTTTTGTTTCTCAAGTTCTGAAACTTCTAATTGACTTTTTGTTTTTGGGATCTATCATGGAGTTTCCTTAAAAGAGACGCTTACTTTGCTACAAGAATCTTCCCTGGTGTAAAATATTCTTGCACTGAATGTAGATGTATCTATGAATTGCACTTGTAATGCTCCTGCTCACTCCACCCCCCAGCCCCTCTGTGATTTTTAATGAATTTGATTTGCAGATCAAAAAACTTCCAATTGGCACAGTGCTGCAATGCTTGAGGAAATGAAACTGGATCTAAACACTGGAGGTTTTGATGTAATTGTAAAATAACTACACACATGTGAGGGAAATACAACCAGGATTCCAATGCATTAGAACTATCATTCTGGTTGACCACATATTGCAATAGATACTTGAGATCTCAGCATTCAGAAAATTATATGAAGGAAAAATAAGTCAGACAAGGAGTTACTACCAGTTTTTTGCCTCTTCGTGTCATGCTTAGCAAAAAAGTCTACTGGTAGTGCTGATGAAGGCTGGGGTTTATGTGTCAACTCTACAGGGGGCGCATGTTTGGCATCATTGACAAGACTCTGTCCAGCTGCAGTAGTTTTAAGATTTTTAGTTGCCTGTCTGTGAACAAACTGTCATTCTAGATGAACAAAAATCCATAGCTCTGATTCAAAATTCTCTTGATTCATTCCCACATGAGGAATTGCCAAAACATTTGACTCTTCACTCATCCCAATATAAAGGATTAGTCAATCAAATAATAGATAGTAAGTGGGTTGGTTTAAAAATCAATGAGTTGCTAGTCGTAGAATATTATTTGGTATCAAAGCATTTGGTTAGCCTAGGCTGGGGTAGAGTCTAGGTGATCTTCGGAATGTGGATATGAGTGTGTAGGAGTTTAGAATTCTTAAGATGAAGTGACAAGGTTGAGCCTTGAAACTTTAGCATTGTTGTTTTTTTTCTTCGTGAATCTCATGATGAGACTTTATTGACTTGTGTGTGCGCGAGTAATTTTGTCTATAATGTCGATATTTGCGTGGCATTATTCTATATTATTTTCTTTTTTAGGGGTTTGATATCCGTAGTGTTCACTTAACACTTTCCGTGAATCTCGGGACGAGATTCCTTTTGAGTTGTATATAATGTAACACTCCTACTTTTCCAATAACAATAAATAATTTATGTTTCTAAAATTCAATTGAAATTGTGTTTCAAAATCTTCTTTTGTTTGACAACTAGTATTTTTCGAAATTCAGTCAACTTTCTTACCTTCCGAATCTCGGGACGAGATTTCATTTAACGTGTGTATAATGTAACATCCTTAATTTTCATAAAGATAATTTATTTTATTTTTAATTAAATAAAATAGGGCTACATTTAATTGAATGTGAATTTCGAAATTAGGGTTTTATTTGGTGAGTTAAAGGGCGGGTGTTCTCAAAATTTTAGTGGGGGCGAATAGCCACTCACACTATATAAAGAGAAAATCCTCTTTTCTTTCTCCTTCTTCTTTTCCCCTTTTCTCCTTCATGTTTCTCTCCTTCAGATTTCTCTGCCTCCCTCTATCTCGGTCTCTCTTCCTCCCTCTCGTTTGCGCTGCGAAGCGAAGAAGAAGACGAAGAGCTCATCTCGCCATTAGAGCACCCGTAAGTAGATCTCAATACACAACCTTCCAAGTCTTCTCTTTGAGTCGATCGTTCTGTAAGATCTCTATGAACTTAGTTTTCTTATAAAGTTTCCTCTTTTCTCTTCCTTGAGTTGTGAAGGATCTTGTGAGGAATGAAATCGAATGGTGGTGGTGATCTTGTTGGTGTGTGTGTGATGGAGAAGGAAGTAGTGACGGTGGTGAAGGGAGTGGAAGAAGAGTGTGCAGGATTCTAGCTTGAATGTTGTTGGTTGTATTTATGCTTCACTAATTCATGACTGTGGAAAGATGGGATTGATTAAAGATGCTGAGATGATATTTGAGGAGGTTAGATCATTAGAAAGCACACCCAGAGATTGAGATCCATGAGCTTAAGAAGGGAAATATGTCTTTGAAGGTCACCAATTATGGTGCAACTATTATGTCTCTTTTTGTGCCTGATAAATCAGGGAAAGAAGCAGACATTGTACTTGGTTATGATACAGTAGATGAATATAAGAATGATACTGTATACTTTGGTGCACTTGTTGGGCGAGTTGCAAATAGAATTGGTGGAGCAAATTTTAGATTACATGGCAAAACTTACAAATTATCTACTAATGATGGCAAAAATACGCTTCATGGTGGGAAGATTGGGTTCAGTGATGTGCTTTGGCGGGTGAAAAAGGTTAAACATGGGGGGGACTCCATATATCACTTTCAACTATAATAGTCATGATGGTGAAGAAGGCTTCCCAGGTGGTCTCACGGTTGTGGTAACATACAGGCTGATTGGGCACAATAGGTTAAGTGTGACAATGAAAGCCAAAGCTCATATGCATGCGACTCCAGTGAACCTTGCCCAACATACATACTGGAACCTTGGTGGTACTGGAACTGTGCCAGTGGGACGATTGCGTTGGCTGCGCAATCCTTTTGCGATTTGAAATTCTAGTGAGTTTATTTTCATCCTTTTTCTTATAATTTTTTTATTGATTTTGATTCCATCCATTTTGGGTTTTCTTATGTCATAAAATTCTTGATTAGGTTCTTTGTTGACATCCAGTGTTTAATATGGTATTGCTTGGAAATCAAACTTGATGCTGTCAAGGTTGTTAGATTCGATTATTTATTCATTTCTTAGTATTTAGATTTGGTATGACTTTTGCTAATTGAGTAAACAATGCTACCATTGTTAGCATGTTTATATGTCATCTAATGAAAACCCATTACTGGTGAACAAAGAAAACTGTAAGAAGCTCAAGCTTCCCAATGGAAAGAGGTGTGTGAGCCACTAGGTTATTTGTTTGTTCAAGTTGCTGAGATTCTAGTAAGGTGGTTCGGGTGTTTTTATGTGCTTTCCCTTTCACTCGATTAGGGTTTCTGCACTTTGGATGAAATATTGATCATACAGTTGATCATACAACTTGGGGAGTTGAATGGGGTGGACGCTATAAGATTTGAAATCGGTGAGTTTTCTTCATTCTTCCTCTTTTACTGTGAGTTTTCTTATTCCCTGTATTTTGCAAAATCCTTGTTTCCTGACCAAATTAGTGATTGTATTTGTGAGGATTTGATGATGGGGTTTGTGAGTTTTGTTGCGAGGATGTGTGGTTATGATTTGGATTTTGGTTTGGCGGTGTGATGACCTGTAGTTGTGTGTCCTTGATGATTTTGGATTGGATTCTTCGGCTTGTTATATTGCTTGATTTAAATTCCATTTCAAAGGTTTTGGGTGTAAGGTGTAAGTGAAACTCTTAGCCCTTTATCTCTTTAGATGAGCAATTCAGTATACTGTATGTATATTGCTTGTATGGAAATGACGAGTTTCATTTCAGGAAATCCAATTGTGAGATTTTAGACATGTTGAGAATGATGTTGCCTTATTTGTGGTGTTTTGTGTTGCAAACGCTTACTCTCCAATATTTGTGATCTGTTTGATGTGTGAGATTTTCCTAGCTTGCTGGGTTCATGTTTGGGGTCACCCATGTTTACCATTTTATTGATTGGGTGTGACTTTGTTTGGTTGGTGTTTGAATGGTTGATGAATATTAATGCATTGTGATAAATTTGGAGATTTGTATGCATATTGACTTTTTATGCATTATGAAGAATTTGGATATTTGAATCAAGGAGTGGCTTGATTGCCATATTGTTACATAGCATGATTAATGAATATGCTATGTTTTCCCCAAAAATGTGGGTGAATAGATTGTGAATCAATTCATGTATGACAAAATGTCATTGTGGAAGAATTCTGAATTATGAAAAATAAATGATATTGGTAAGCCTTGATTTCTGAAAATATAAACCACTTGGGCTTGTATCACTTAGAACTACCACATCTCTTTTGTTTATGATTTCCCCTCTCTTACTAGAGAAACTAAATGACCAGTGGGTCGTCTTGCGGAGTTGGGGTACCCATTTCTTACTAGAGAAACTAAAATAACATTCGGTTTAGTCTTGCGAAAATGTGGTGAATTTGTATGCCTAAAATAGGCTTTGATATTTATCCGTCAAAAATGTGACGTGAGTTTATGCGCATTGATAGCCCAAGGGTGGCTTTTGGTACTCATATAGTTAGGGGTATCCGCGATGCATGTCTGTATGTGATGTCCCCACTTGAGCATGGATGACGGAGTAGTCCTCCTTTATATGAGAGAGGCATACGGGCATGTATGTTCGGCACGGAGGTGGTGCGAATGTGGTATCGTCTAAGTGATCAATCCGTTAAAAAGATGAACCTAATTCAAATAAAAAGGAATAAATTATGTTGCATTGCTTCTAATCCTTTTTATGCAGGATGGCAAGTCCACTAATATTTCTGCAGGTCAGACTTGCCATAGTCAACTCCTTTAGGGTAAGTACAGGTAAATGCATATTTACATATTAGGATGATGAAATGATTGCCTCGTTGAGGAACTAAATTCTTGGAACTGTGTTTTCTTGCATCACACATTTGCCTCGTTGAGGAACTACCTATTGGTGTGATGGTTTGTTGTTTGTGTTTAGCTTGATGTTTAACACGTGCGATTTTATTGATTTTTGGGATGAAGATTTCTCACACCAGCTTTATTGCTAACCCAAGTGAGCTTTTGCTTCTTGGGTACATTCCTTTGGGAATGTAGCCAATTAGCTTTTCAGGTTTAGAAGCTTTTGAGCAGCGTTACGGGAGTTCCACTAGTGGGGCTAGCGACGTCAGTTATTCCTGGTTAGAGTTTTGTATAAATTTTAGTTTGTTCCTATTTTCTAAATTATATTTTGTCATTGCTGCTAAATGTTTCTGTTGTTATTGAATTTCACGTCCCGAGTTTTGGGGAAACGGATAATCCTACGTGGATTTTAGGATTTCGTTTTTCTCGAGCTGTAAATTCGAATTAAAAAGAAGGAACGATGGTACCAATTTTGCTTGGGTTGAGTCGCGGACTAGGTCGCTCTCTAAATGACCCGACCCGACCCGCCCGACCGGATGGACGGCGGCGGCGGCGGGCGCGAGAGTCTATCTCTCCCCTCCTCATAAAAGAGTGGTACCCCCAAGGGGTCCAAACCCAAGTCCTAACTATCTCTTTATATACTCTACCACAAAGAGATATATAATAGATATGTGACTATAAAATAGAAAGTGATTCAAAGATCAAAATGGGAGAGAGAGGTCCAGGGTTCAAAACCAGGTAAACACACATTTGTTTTGTCACGGACTAGTAATCCGTGCGGCACTAGCTATCCAATTCACTAGTAAGCCTATGAGTAGTTACTTTGACGGGCACAAATATTAACTTGAGAATGCACAATATCAATCTGTAGACAATATAACAATGCACAATAGTCAGTAAAAGCTCTCATTCACATTCAATAAATTACAATGGGGAGGAACGTTCGGAAGGACGTTGCTCAAGACTAGTTCGATGCTATCGATCGATGGAAATACAAGTTTAAAGTTGTAAAGCAATGCAAAGAAAACAATAAAAATGCTAGCGGTACAGTCTGGCCCGACTATGCAATGGAGGCAACACGTCCTCACAGTCAAGAGCTCAAACCTTCCCCCTATATTATAGATGCTAAGCATTTGGGCACTTTTCAAAAGGGAACATTGAGTTTTGAGACCATTAGGAAAGTCTTGAAAGGCCTCTGAACCTTGATTTCCCTAACCAATGGTATTAGTCCTGACACTCTCCCACACTCAATTCGCTGACGCCCTCGCAGCGAACTTTTCCAAGTACTCTTCCAGCTTTGAGAGGTATGGCAGCAGATGCTCGACTGGCTCCCAACTGATCTCTGAAGGAGGTTCATCCTGCCACTTGACCAAATACTCTCTATCCGGGCCTGTGTTGTTGATGAGGCGGTCTGCTAAGATTTCTTCCACTTTTCGATCTGGCTTAGTAGGATGCTTAGGCAATGCTCGGGTAGATACATTTCTTGTGGGATCAGCGGCATCTGTATGGTAAGATTTCAAGTTACTTGCATGGAAGACATGATGGGTGAAACGGAGCCAATGTGGTAACTTGACGCGATAGGAGACTTTGCCTACTTTCTCAATAATCTGTACCGGTCCCTCATACTTGCGAAACAGATTGTTGTGTGCTCTAGCTGTCCGTTTATACTTGTTGAACATATCTAGCTTCACCAATACCAAGTCCCCGACTTCAAAAGGATCGATTCGTCGTTTCTTGTCGGCCCATTTCTTCATGTGACGGGAGGCTTTCTCAAGATAGGCTCGAGCAACTTCAATGTTTTTCTGCCAGGCTTTGACAAATTCAAGAGCTCTTGGGCTGGGTCCTTGGTATCCGGTCAGCACTGTATGTGGTGTCAATGGTTGCTGACCAGTGACTAACTGAAAGGGGCTGGAGTGAGTAGCTGAGCTCTTTTGTAAGTTGAAACAGAATTGTGCAACATCAAGTAGTCTCACCCAATTTTTCTGGTTTGCACTTACAAAATGACGAAGGTATTCTTCAAGCATAGAGTTAAAGCGCTCAGTCTGTCCGTCAGATTGGGGATGTTGGCTTGTTGACATATTAAGTTTTGATCCCAAGAGCTTGAACAACTCCTTCCAGAACTTTCTTGTGAATCGAGCATCACGGTCGCTAACAATGTTTTCGGGCAGTCCCCAATACTTCACTACATGCTTGAGGAACAATTGCGCCGTATCTTCGGCTGTGCAAGTTAGTCCGGTCGGCACAAAGGTCACATACTTTGAGAATCGGTCAACAACTACAAGGATACTCCTGAAATCCTCCACTTTCGGTAACCCAGTAATGAAGTCCATGGAAACACTTTCCCAAGGACGAGTTGGAACAGGCAGGGGCTCTAGTAAGCCTACTGGTCGATCTCTTTCAACCTTATCTTGCTGGCAAATAAGACATGTTCGAACATAGGCCATTACATCCTCTTGTAACTGCGGCCAATAGTACCCCCGCTTTAGCAATGCAAGTGTCCGTCTCCAACCTGGATGTCCCGCCCAATGGGTGTCATGGCATTCTCTCAAAAGTTCTTTCCTCAAACCAGAAGTTCTCGGAACATAGAGACGATTACCAGTTGTGAGTATTGCTCCATCTTTTATCCAGAACCGTTGAGTTTTGCCCTGCTTGATCAACTCTGTAATCGCCTTCGCTTGTGGATCTGTCTGTAGGCCTACTTTGATCTTTTCCAAGATGGTGTGACTTGGACCAGTATGGGTTAGCACTGCAAGGTCTGCCCTTCTACTGAGTGCATCAGCTACATTGTTAGTGCGCCCTGGCTTGTATTCCAATACTAAGTCAAATTCTGCTAATTTTTCCTGCCATCGAGATTGCTTGGAGGTTAGCATCTTCTGAGTAAGGAAATGGCTTGCTGCAGCATTATCCGTTTTAACAAGAACTTGAGATCCCAAGAGGTAGTGTCTCCACACCCGTAAACAATGTACAATGGCTAGCAATTCCTTTTCCTGAGCTGAGTAACGAGACTCTGTATCATTCAACTTTCGACTCTCATATGCTACCGGGTGACCATCTTGAAGTAAAACTCCCCCTAAGGCATAATCAGATGCATCTGTTTGTACTTCAAAGGGCTTAGTGATGTCTGGCAAGGCCAATACTGGATCTTTCATCACGGCCAATTTCAAGTCTTGGAATGAAGCTTCACACTGCCTATCCCATTCCCATGTTCGGTCTTGTTTCAACAAATTTGTCAAGGCAACAGCTCTCTTAGAGTAGTCCCTTATGAAGCGACGATAATAGTTTGCGAGTCCAAGGAAAGAACGTAGTTGAGACACGTTCTTAGGAGAGTTCCAATCATGGATTGCCTTGACTTTCTCCATGTCCATCCGAATCTTGCCATTGCCAATAACATGACCCAAGAAATTGATCTGGGTCTGGCCGAATGAGCACTTTTCCTTCTTAACAAAGAGATGATTATCCTTAAGGATTTGGAACACTTCTCGCAAATGATGTAGGTGTTCTTCTATAGTCCCACTATAAATCACAATGTCGTCAAGATAGACAACCACAGACTTGTCCAGAAGGTGACGGAACAGGCCATTCATAAGGGTGCAAAATGTAGCTGGAGCATTGGTCAAGCCGAAGGGCATTACTAGGAACTCATATGACCCATATCTAGTAGAACAAGCAGTTTTGGGTTCGTCACCAGCAGCAATGCGGACCTGATGGTAACCTGATCTCAAGTCGAGTTTTGTGAAGTATCTAGCGGATCCAAGTTGGTCAAATAAGTCTGCAATGAGCGGCAGCGGGTATTTGTTCTTTATAGTGACTTTGTTCAAGGCTCTGTAATCAACACAAAGGCGAAGACTGTCATCATGTTTCCGCTGAAAAAGAACAGGTGCCCCATAAGGTGCTTTAGAGGGCCGAATGAATCCTGACTCTAACAAGCCATCTAGTTGTGTTCTCAATTCGGTCAGCTCTGGAGGGCTCATGCGATATGGACTACGTGCGGGTGGCTTGGCACCAGGGACTAACTCAATTTCGTGATCAATGAGCCTTCTGGGAGGTAGATTCTTTGGCAATTCATTCGGCATCACTTCGCTGAAGTCAGCAATAACTTGGGCAACTTCCTCAGGGATTTTGCTAGTATCATCTTCCATCTCTAGCTTTGCCACAGCTAAGTATGTATTTTCTCCTTTGGCCAAGCCCCTCTTGACTTGGAGCGCCGACAATATTCTATCATGAGTTGTTGGTCGAATTGAGGTTGGTACAATGCGTAGTCTGGGTCCGAAAAACCCCAAGGAGTCCATGAAAGGTAATGGTCCTGCTGCAGCTCCTCGGAAGAATTCTTGGCCAAGAATCACCTTAAAATCATCAAGTGGAACGGCCAAGAAGTTTGATCTTCCTTCCCATGGACCAACCTGTAGTGGCACAGCTCTAGCCATACCATTAATGGAGATTGCCTCAGAGTTGACAGCTTTCAACTTACCCACATCTCCTTCTAAGTTCAGACCCACACGTCTAGCTTCATCTGGGGCAATAAAATTGTCAGTCGCTCCGGAATCCAACAATGCTTGGGAAGGGAACCCATTGATAGTGATGTCGATGTATTGTAAAGCCTTCTTGTGTGGATGCTCATACATTTCTCCTTTGACAGCATTGACCTTGCATAGAGCTCCCATTTGGGAGGTCTCACTGTTGGTGGGGTTCGAGCTCGATGCGGTCGGGTTAGAAGGTTCTGCTTGGAGCAAGGACATTAATGAGTGTAAAGCTGGTTTGAATGTACATTTGCCTGTTGGGTGATCCCTGCTATTGCAAAGAATGCATGGGGCAGGGGCAGATGGTCTCCACTGCCCAGAGTAGTTTTGCCCTCCTTTGTTGTTGTAATTTGAGTTGCTAGAGCTGGCATTCCAATTTTTGTTGGAACTCCAATTCTGGTTGGACAGCCAGGAATTATAGTTTCCTCGGTTCTGACTTGAGTTTCCCCAGTTTTGGTGAGGTGAGCGAGCATTCGACCCTGAGCTTGAATTGGTACTGCCAGTTCTAGCTATGGAGTGATTGAGCGAAGTGGATCCAGTCATGGGCATATAATAGCTAAACCTTTCTGCTGCCGCAATAGCACTTGTAATATCTGTCACCTTCTGCCTTTGCAATTCTGCTTGTAGAAGCGGCTGAGCTTGTTCCATGAAACAGAAAACTTTGTCCTTCTCAGACATGTCTTGAATATCTAGCAAGCAAGTTGAGAATTGTCGGACATAGTCTCGAATATTGCCTGTCTGTTTGATGGTGTGGAGCTTCCTCCTTGCTAAGAAATCAGTGTTCTCAGGCAAGAATTGATTTCTGAGTTCCTTCTTGAGGTCTGCCCAAGTTCTAATAAGGATGCGACCTTCTTCCATATCTGCATATTTGGTTCTCCACCATAGTTTCGCATCACCTGCTAAGTACATGGTCGCCATGGTAACCTTGGCTTCTTCTGATTTGGGGTTCACCGCGCGAAAATACTGCTCCAGATCAAACAAGAAGTTCTCTAACTCCTTCCCATCTCGTGCCCCAGCATATGACTTTGGCTTGGGTACTTTCATCCTAGGGTGATCAGTCGTCCCTGTGGCCTTAGTTAGCAAGCCAACCCTTGCAAATAAGTCCTCCAACTGTGGGGTGAGGCGACTCTTCCATTGCGACTGTTCGTCCCTCTAAGTTATCAACGTGCTCAGCCAGCGAATCCACTCTGTCTGCCAGTGAAAAGAGTCCATCCAATCGACTAATCTGTTCTCCCAAAGTGTTCAACTGGTCCATTCTGCTTTCCAGTCTATGCATTCGACTGGCCTGTCGTTCCTCCATAGCGCTAAGGCGCTCATTTATTTCTTGCATCCTGGTTTGCATTCAACAAGCTCTACCAAAAGTCACCCTTGGGCTATCAATGCGCATAAACTCACGTCACATTTTTTACGGATAAATATCAAAACCTATTTTAGGCATACAAACTCACCACATTTCCGCAAGACTAACCCGAAGGTTATTTTAGTTTCTCTAGTAAGAAATGGGTGCCCCAACTCCGCAAGACGACCCACTGGTCATTTAGTTTCTCTAGTAAGAGAGGGGAAATCATAAACAAAAGAGATGTGGTAGTTCTAAGTGATACAAGCCCAAGTGGTTTATATTTTCAGAAATCCAGGTTTACCAATATCATTTATTTTTCATAATTCAGAATTATTCCACAATGACATTTTGTCATACATGAATTGATTCACAATCTATTCACCCACATTTTTGGGAAAAACATAGCATATTCATTAATCATGCTATGTAACAATATGGCAATCAAGCCACTCCTTGATTCAAATATCCAAAATCTTCATAATGCATAAACAAGTCATTATGCATACAAATCTCCAAATTTATCACAATGCATTAATATTCATCAACCATTCAAACACCAACCAAACAAAGTCACACCCAATCAATAAAATGGTAAACATGGGTGACCCCAAACATGAACCCAGCAAACTAGGAGAATCTCACACATCAAACAGATCAAAAATATTGGAGATTAAGCGTTTGCAACACAAAACACCACAAATAAGGCAACCTCATTCTCAAACATGCCTAAAATCTCACAATTGGATTACCTGAAATGAAACCCGTCATTTCCATACAAACCTCAAATTTTCCATATAAGCATTCATGCGCAATGCTAACCAGAGAAGAACTGTTGTTACTCTGCCAATCACTACAAACTCAAACATAAATGATATACAGCTGCTTCAAAAGATTCCACACACTTCCATTAGTGACCCAAGTTATCTGATACACAACTCCCTAGCTTCATATTCTCAACTAAAAGTTCTCAATACAACCATGAATCCTAAACAAGGGAAAAATGTATGTATCCACCACATGCAAAGTGATAGCCTATCTCAACCCCAATCACAAATGAACTTGCAGTCTTAAACTATTGCCCCTTAGTAATGGATACATTCAAGCAAGTACTAGTCACAAACCACCTGAATATAAACTCACCTATACTTTCCTATGTAAATAGGTCCAAATACATACTCCAAAGATAATATCTCCCCCAAATCCATCAAGTCTAACACTTTTTGATAAATGAGTTCCTCACGGAGATGAGGACCAAAGTAAGATCACAAGTCACTTTTACAAATTCCAGTGGCTCCCATTTGGACAGGCATATGAATTTAGTGATCACCTGAAGGTTTTCCCAAAACAATTTCCCTTTTGCAACTAACACCAATAACATGAAAAGTACTTATCTACACCAAACACCTACAAGATTCAGATTTCAAATCTCCATAATTCATGCATCCAGGATGGAGTTATCACTCAGAAAATCGACTCCTTTCCAGCTAATTATTCATATACGCTGGAATTTACTCCATGATAGAACCATTCTCAATAGACAAAACTACTAAAGCATTCCCAAGTCCGTATTATTCATAATAATCCCTCAACAAACATAAGGCCCGTGCAACATAAACTAAACTCAAGATTAGAACTAAACAACCGATAAATTCATGAAAGAAATCAAACCACCCCAGGTATTAAAATCGACATAACAAAGACTAAATCAATCAGGCATTATTGAAAACAGAAAGTGTGGAAAAGAAAAACTCACAGTAAAAGAGAAGGAGGTGAAGAAAACTCACAGTAAAAGAGAAAGAATGAAGAAAACTCACCTTTAATCCAAGAATCGAAACTCAATCAACGCGCGCTAACCATCTAGCAACCTCGCCCATACCATACCGCACATAACCACAAATCAAAGTCGTCCAAGACACTGGATTCCTCTCAGGCATCTTATCAAACAATCTCTCTGCAAGCTTCACCTTTCCCATTTTAGCATACCCTGAGAGCATATTGTTCCACGAAAACACATTTCCCGCATTCATCACCCAACACCACCACCACCATTATCAAAGACATTATCAGCCATATGCAACAACCTCGTCGCGCTATTCTACTGCTTCAATCAGTTGTTTCTTGTCTTGCAAGAAGATTAGATTGACATTACGATATAAGAAAGATCTCGCTTGTTACTAATTTCAGCAGATCTGATTCCCATATATCACTCCCAATCTAACACCCAAAAATTTCTTCGGACAACTTAAACCTCCAAAGTTAAGTCTAAAAATCTTCAAATAGCCTCTAACCCAATCTTCTAAAAGAAACCCACCCCAACAAAATGGGTTACTGATCCAAATTATAAAACACCCCCTCATTACCATTTTAATTCAATAAACTATGAACAATATTTTTAGCTTGTGAACTAAATTGAAGTAAGTAATTGGCATCAAACCAACCAACCAACCTGATACCCATACAAATCAGCAGCATCAACACGAGCACCTTTCTGACTCAACCAATCTCTGCAACTTCTCCAAATCACCATTCATACCTCCAACATCACCATTCAAACCATCCCCATCACAAGCCTTTTCTGCACCATCTTCATCTTCACGATTTTGTACACCATGATCATATATGTCTCTTCCGAATCTACCTGATCAATTGTAAAAAGCTTCCCTTCAAATTTGAAGAGTGTCACAGGCTCATCATCAACTTCATCATCTTCATCATCAAAGTTTGAAGCTACCTTGACAGAGTTTGGAGCCCCATTACCTGCCTCACCATGTTCAATTTCTGCCTCAACTGCATTTTCATGTCATGAATGTTCGTGCCCTGCATCACCATGGTCTTGATCATTTTCATGTCTTGGGTGTTCATGCCCTGCATCACCATGGTCTTGTTCATCTCCAAGGTCAGAAAACAGTTGTGATGGATCAACACTGTCAATAAGTTCTCCTATTTGACCCAGAAGTTGGACTTTAGCTTCAATGGGCTCTTAATCACTCAACACAATTTGGGTATTCTCGTGTTCCTGAACTTGCAACTTAATGCCAGTCTCACCACACTCATAGCATTTCAAATCAGAACCCCCAGAACGTCCACGACCGCCTCCAATACTGCCGCCACGACGGCCACCACCACCGCCACCTCTAGAGTTGTGAGAAAGCTCAACTCTCCATCCATTTTTGCCATCCAGTTCACGGATCGCATCTACAGCATCTCTCTTATCATCAAAATCAATAAAAGCATAACCTGGTGGTCTTCTTGCAACCCACACACTTCGTAAAACTCCAACTGACTTTACATTGGGCAGCTTTTCTATATTTTCAGCAAATATAGTGATCAGCAGACCAGGAGACTGATACAAATCATCCATTATCTTCAGAGTACAGAAATAATTTGTCCCTTTGCTCTTTTGCGGATCTCTGAACTCAACGATCACTCCCATTAGATTTACTTTCTGATTAATTGAACAAATCGCGTCTTTTATCAGGAGATATGTGTAAGCTCCTCCTCCTTTAACCCCCATTGCCTTCTCGCCTTTACAAAACCCTAAACCCTAAACACAACAAGGAAAGGAGAAGGAGAAAAGAAGAAGAAAGGAGAAAGAAAAGAAAAGAGGGTTTTCTCTTTATAGGGTGGATGGCTATTCGCCGCCATTGAACTTCTAAAAGCACCCACCTTCTAAACTCACCAAATAAAATCCTAATTTCGAAATTCACATTCAATTAAATGTAACCCTATTTTATTTAATTAAAAATAAAATAAATTATCTTTATGAAATTTAGGGGTGTTACATTATACACACGTTAAATGGAATCTCGTCCCGAGATTCGGAAGGTAAGAAAGTTAACTGAATTTCGAAAAGCACGTGTTGGCAAACAAAAGAAGATTTTAAAACACAAATTTCAATTGAAATTTTGAAACATAAATTATTTATTGTTATTGAAAAAGTAGGGGTGTTACATTATATACAACTCAAAAGGAATCTCATCCCGAGATTCACGGAAAGTGTTAAGTGAACACTACGGATATCAAAACCCCTAAAAAGAAAACAATACGGAATAAAGTTACGCAAATATCGACATTATAAATAAGATTGCTCGCGCACACACAAGTCAATGGAACCTTGTCATGAGATTCACGAAGAAAATGAAACAAAACTAAAGTTTTTCAAGGTTCGCCCTTGTCACTTCATCTAAAGACTTTTACACTCCTACACACCCATATTCACATTCCGAGGATCACCTAGACTCTACCCCAGCCTAGGCTAACCAAATGCTCTGATACCAACGATTCAATCAATTGCACATTTGATTAACGGAATACTATCACCCTTAAACACTTTTTTTTGCTCGGAATCATCAATACATTGTAAATAATTTAACAAAGCTAAAAACACTTCTTGGATTGGAATACAAAATGAATTAACTAATTACAAAAGGGAAAAGATTTTTTTTCTCTCTAATTGCAAAACGAAATGCTCTTGTTGCAAAAAAAAATTTTCTTTGTTTTTCTACACAGTGTATTAGAGCTTTAAATCTATATGGTATTTATAGTGAGAATATAGATTCGTTCAAATACGAAATCACAACTAAATACATTGCTTAGATAATGCAATTAAAACATGTGGAAAATGTGAGTTTTAAGAAAGCTAAAAATCATGTCTAGATTCATTGACATTAAGGACGCAATTAAAAACGTGGAGCAATAAATCCGGCGCAATTCATAGCAAAACGTGTGAAAAGGAAGACGTCTAGATACATGGACATATCCCGTCTAGATTCATTCATTCTTCATAAATTCAATGAAAATAAATTTGTAGCAAAAAGAATGGGTTGCTCTCTTAATGACCCGACCCGATCCGGACGGACGGCGGCGGGCGCGAGAGTCTATCTCTCCCCTCCTCATAAAAGAGTGGTACCCCCAAGGGGTCCAAGCCCAAGTCCTAACTATCTCCTTATAAACTCTACCACAAAGAGTTGTATAATAGATATGTGACTAAATTTTAGAGAGTGATCCATAGATCAAAATAGGAGAGAGGTCCAGGGTTCAAAACCTGTTAAACACCCATTTACTCTCTCCTATTTTGATCTATGGATCACTCTCTAAAATTTAGTCCCATATCTATTATACAACTCTTTGTGGTAGAGTTTATAAGGAGATAGTTAGGACTTGGGCTTGGACCCCTTGGGGGTACCACTCTTTTATGAGGAGGGGAGAGATAGACTCTCGCGCCCGCCGCCGCCGCCGTCCGTCCGAATCGGGTCGGGTCGGGTCGGGTCATTAAGAGAGCAACCCATTCTTTTTGCTACAAATTTATTTAAATGAAAATAAATTTTGAATTTATGAAGAAGGAATGAATCTAGACGGGATATGTCCATGTATCTAGACGTCTTCCTTTTCACACGTTTTGCCATGACTTGCGCCGGATTTATTGCTCCACGTTTTTAATTGCGTCCTTAATGTCAATGAATCTAGACATGATTTTTAGCTTTCTTAAAACCCACATTTTTCACATGTTTTAATTGCATTCTCTAAGCAATGTATTTAGTTGTGATTTCGTATTTGAACGAATCTATATTCTCACTATAAATACCATATAGATTTAGAGCTCTAGAACATAAGATGTGTAGAAAAACAAAGAAAAAGTATATTGCAACAAGAGCATTTCGTTTTGCAATTAGAGAGAAAAAATCTTTTCCCTTTTGTAATTAGTTAATTCATTTTTTATTCCAATCAAAGAAGTGTTTTTAGTTTTGTTAAATTATTTACAATGTATTGATGATTCCGACCAAAAACAAGTGTTTAAGGGTGATAGTATTCCGTTCATCAAATGTGCAATTGATTGAACGAGACAGAGAAGATTCTGGGCTGTTTTATCCTGGGGACGGCGGGGCTAGTACACTGCTTGCACAATCTTGGGCAGAGCCGCGAAACGTCTTAAAGAGAGCGACCTAGTCCGCGACTCAACCCAAGAATAATTGGTACCTTCGTTCCTAACTTTTTATTTGAATCTTTTACAGCATTTGAATCTTATACAGCAATTACAACAACTTTGATATTTATCCGTCAAAAATGTGACGTGAGTTTATGCGCATTGATAGCCCAAGGGTGGCTTTTGGTACTCATATAGTTAGGGGTATCCGCGATGCATGTGGTAAACATGGGTGACCCCAAACATGAACCCAGCAAGCTAGAAAAATCTCACACATCAAACAGATCACAAATATTGGAGAGCAAGCGTTTGCAACACAAAACACCACAAATAAGGCAACCTCATTCTCAACATGTCTAAAATCTCACAATTGGATTACCTGAAATGAAACTCGTCATTTCCATACAAGCAATATACATACAGTATACTGAATTGCTCATCCAAAGAGATAAAGGGCTAAGAGTTTCACTTACACCTTACACCCAAAATCTTTGAAATGGGATTTAAATCAAGCAATATAACAAGCTTAAGAATCCAATCTAAAAATCATCAAGGACACACAAATACAGGTCATCACACCGCCAAACCAAAATCCAAATCATAACCACACATCCTCGCAACAAAACTCACAAACCCCATCATCAAATCCTCACAAATACAATCACTAATTCAGTCAAGAAACAAGGATTTGCAAAATACAGAGAATAAGAAAACTCACAGTAAAAGAGAAATAATGAAGAAAACTCACAGTAAAAGAGGAAGAATGAAGAAAACTCACCGATTTTAAATCTTATGGCGTCCACACCATTCAACAAAGCCGCCAACACCATTCGCAATTACATCGCTAAGAGCATCTGGGAGAACCCTCCAAAACTCAGCAACAAACTCGGCACCTTGCTTGCCAGGATTAGGATTTCAATTGAGCGCTCAAGAACCGGAATCGACTGATCATACTGTCCCAGGTTGCAGTATATGGCAGCTACAACATGCATACTCATGACTAGTTCTAAATTGGGTTCACCATTTGCATAAACATGGTAGGCTCAACATGTCCAACCCCACCACCTTCTTCATCTGTTGTCATCCACTTTAAGGGTTCAACAAAGATAGATGAGCACTATTTGCTCATCAGGTCACGACAAAGCTCCTAAGATTAGAAATACTTCTCTGCTAGTTCAAGACCTCACTTGCAGTACAACTAATTGACTCCATTGGATGACTGTTGATTTGATTTCACATTATTCACCCCTAAAGGCATGTGAACCAGTTTTGAAACTACAGTGAAGGTAAAGATTCTGAGAGCACAGTGTGTGAGATATTGACTCCTGCAGTGAAATCTTTTGAAAAAGAGAGAACCCAAAATTCTCTTGACCATAATGAACCAAAAACTAGGAAACCTCGTAATTAAGCCTAAAGAAAAGCAAATAACATTAATTCTTCTTTTGACACACCAAATCTTTCAAACTAAAAAGTTTGACAAGCCACCATCCTATCACCTTGCTTACAATGACCATCAATGAGAGCTTTGTAAGTGACAACAGTAGGAACCAAGCCTTTCTCAAACATTACATCCAGCATCACACATGCATCTTCCAACTTATTATCTTTACACAGGCTATCAATAAGCACTGTGTATGTATGAGCATTAGGCTCACAACCCTTTTCCTTCATCCTTCTATACAAACTGAAAGCTTCAGAACACCTACTTGATCCACAAAGAGCTGCTATAAGAACTGTATACGTATAGACAGTCGGACTGCAGTTATCATCTGCCATTCTCCACAAAATCACTCACCATTACAGCCAAATCATGCTCACTCTCATGGCTCAAAGCACCAATCTGACCCATACTCCCAGCCATTCTAGTCCATAAATCCCCTGTTCATGAATCTGCAGTACCAGTCAATAGCAATCTGTGAGTGCTCTGATAATGCCTCAAGTCGGCAAATAGAGCACGCAGTAGTTGTTATGCCTCAAGTCAGAAAATAGAGCACACAGTAGTCTGGTAATGCCTCAAGTAAGAAAATAGTGCTCTGATAATGCCTCAAGTCAGAAAATAGAAATGACCCTCTATCATGTTTTACTTTCATCAGGTAACAGATCAAAACAAAACCTGAATAAGAGCACACAGTAGTTGTCTTACTCATCAGATATCATACCTGAACAGTTTTACCCAAGCCCATTTCATCAGCAAGTATCCCTTGATTTCTTTTCTCAATGTCTCTAAATCAATCTCTCTGTTTTGGTGCAAGAGATCTTGATCTCCAGATTCACACTACACCAACAAAATCACCACCTGTTTCTCTCTTCTTCTGCTTCGGCTTCGGCTTCGCCTCCTCCTTCCATTCTTGCCACGCTGCTACCAAGCAGCACCACCATTTTCAGCGCCGCCATCATGAAGAAAACACAAGGAAAAGATGAAGGAAGAAGGAGAAAAGAAGAAGGAAGGAGAAAGAAAAGAGGGTTTTCTCTTTATGGGGTGGGTGGCTATTCGCCCCCACTAACATTCTGAGAGCACCTGCCCTTTAACTCACCAAATAAAACCCTAATTTCGAAATTCACATTCAATTAAATGTAACCCTATTTTATTTAATTCAAAATAAAATAAAATAGTTTTATGAAATTTAGGGGTGTTACATTATACACGCGTTTTAAAGCCGTGCGGAAACGAAAACCTATGAGAAATCATACGTAATAACTGACTCATCCTGTTCTCCATCAACAAAACTGGGAGAATTTAAAATGTGTTATACCTTTTCAAATAACGGATTTGACAGGAAACACCTTGTAACAATTGTTATTGCCAGTCGAGTAGGATTCAGTATGATTTTGAAGTTCTATGAAAGATTTTGAAACATGGTTTTAACCCACCTGTTACACTGAACACTCTACTCAAAGGGCTGTTTATGGATATAAAGTAAAACAGGGAATGAAGCTTTTCAATGAAATAGTAGATAATGGGTACCCTTGTGATAAATTTAATTATGGTATAAGTATAACCATTGACAAGCTCTACAAAGCTAGGAACTGTACTGTTGTTGCCGCTCTTAGACTGATGATATCTATGGATAATAAACCACTTAAACCAAAGGTATTGCATGATCATCAACAGTCATTGTAAAACAATGAACTGCATGAAGCCTTGAATATTTTTCAGGAGGTGATTAGAGAAACGGCATTATACAAATCGTAATGAGGAAATATTGTCATGACGAAAGTTAGGGGTGTTAATCGGTTTGGTCGGTTCAAAGTTGGACCAAAACCAAAACGAACCAAACCGAAAACGATTATCGGTTCAGTTCGGTTTTCACACTTATCAAATAAATAACCAAACCGATTGGTTCGGTTTCGGTTCGGTTTTTTCTCTTTTTAATTCTTTTTCTTTTATTTATTTTCTGCTGCTACATACAACTGAGTTGGCTCTAGCACAAAAGGAATAAGTCAAAACTACAATGAATGGAAAGAAGGAAATGAAACTTGGTTAGCAAAGGAGGAAAACCCAGAGACAGAGAGTACAAATAAAATAAAAGAGAGAGAGAGAAGGGGAAGCAGTAAAGGGAAAGCAAATGCTAGATGAACACAGAGAGTTTCAAGGCTTCGACTATTTATTTATAGAAAATTCTTTCAATTTTTTCTTGCCTATTTCTCTTGATAATTCCATAAGATTAAATTTTTTTTGCCCTGTCTCTCATATACACAGTACTATAACATCATACAAAAAACTATAACCATAACTACATTGTTTGCATCTTAATCTATCTCCACCACACCCATGTGATGATCTGAACAAGACCGAAACCTTCTATGACGATTCCACAAGTCTCGTAATTTCCTCATGCAAGAAGTTTTTTTTTTATCAAATCAGATGTGTCAAAGTTGTTGCCACCGCCATTGCTCATCTTTGCTGCAAGCAAGCAAGTGAAATGTTTGGTTTTCTTCAACAAGATCGAGTCAAACTTTGTCTCTCCTCCTCAACTTGCAAGTGGTTGGATAGAGAAAAAGTTAAAAAAGAGAAAAAAAATGACATTAATAAAGAAAGAAAAGTTGGGTAGATGGGGAGAGGTGGGTGGGACTTAAATAAGATAGAGAATGTAGGCTTTTCAACTCTTTATCTGAATGGGGCATTAAGAAAAGGAAAAAGTAGGAGTTAAGGGAGATGGTGGGGACGTGGGGTGCATTGGAATGGGGTGAGAATTTAAATAAGAGTGGTTCGGATGTGTGAAAAACAAAAACCGAAACCGAATCAAACCAACTCGGTTCGGTTCGGTTCGGTTTTCTAATGTTCGGTTTCGGTTTTTCTCGGTTTGGGCTTTTTCGGTTATATTTCGGTTCGGTTCGGTAGGTTTTCAGTAACCAATTAACACCCCCAATGAAAGTAGGTATGAACTTTTTGAGTCATTCAGTAGTTAATGGGGTTTCACGAAATGTTGTAACCTTGCATTTTAATGAAATGCTCTTTTGCAAATATGTGAAGTTTGAGGAAGCACATAACTTATTCAACACTGTGTCTCTAGAGGCGCAAAGCCTGATGTAAAAGCGTTTATTATGTTATTGGATAAGATGTGCAAAAATGGAATGGTAAAGGAAGCACGTGAACTACTAAAGTTCATGATTCAAACAGAAGAGCTATGTCACATAGTGCACTAATGGATGACATTAGTGTAGTATCAATAAATATATAAGGCACCTTGCTAAAAGCAGCAGCATTTTTCATCTATTTGAGCACAATGAAAACACAATGCAATGTCAGAAAGACACACTAGCATTCTTGTGAAGAACTAAGGATGAAAGTATTCATTTGCAGAATTCAACAGACAAATCATAAGCAATGCACACAAACACAAAACAGGCACAACTTCAAAATAAAAAAACTAAATAATTTGATTTCATATTTTTCTCTTAATTTTTCATTCAAGTTTCATTCCATTAAAAATCCATATTGGTTAACACTGAATGCCCAGGCAGCAAAAAGTTGACAAAAGAACACAGAAACATTTTGCCTTTTGAGTCTGTGTGTTCTAACTTCAGAGAAAGTTTGGCATAGCATAAATTATGTTAAAGCATCCAAAGAAAATAGTATTCTTTACATAGATAATCCTTGTCAAGTAAGTTTTCAGACCATAGAGTACTCCAAATGAATGTGAAAGTAAGGACATTTGTGCTTGTATGCTGTTAGAAAGTGAATCCTAACCTCGTGATGTTTGCGTGAAGCTTGATGTGCAGCCCAAAGGGACTCAGATTTTAATACAACGTCCCAAACCCTGCAGATAGGCTGATCATTTTCATTGAACCTACAATATAGAAAACCACAAACTTCATAGTCAAAATCCAATTTCATTTGTAAACATTGTTTCAATTATGTTTTCCTTTCCCTCTTTGTTTTATTGATAAATGATGGATAGGATAATTCAATCCATTGTAGTAATTTAATGTTTTAAATTCAGTGTGATTACTTTTATTTTATATATTAGTTAGGCTAGGTCATAATATGTTCGTAATTACTGAGGATTAAGGCTCCAAGGTTAAGGTTACTTGACTAGCACCCTAATTACTATATAAGAATCAAGCCTAAGAGCCATCATTGTCCTTGGCTTGAATTGAACTCCTAGAGAGACTTATTCAGTTTTGTTGTTATGCTTTTATTTCAGTTTATTTTCCAGCAGTTTATTATTTCAGCAAATTAGTTTTAGATCGATAGACATTAATAAATGAAAATTGTTGTGCTTTGGAGAAACACTAATACAAATAAGAAAGTATTAGAGGTAATAAATGTATTTAAAGAAAAGGTTATGACGTAAAAGAATAACAAGTAGAGCTCCATATGAAGAAAAAAACTCCATGCTCCATTTTTCACTAGGAATATATCAACTTGTTGGTGACTTGGTGTCCCTTAGCATTTTTAGTACAGTATTTTAAGGCTCTCCTAGAAAGATCACTATTGAATTTATAAGCAGGAGGAGCTTGTGACCAGATATCCTATCATATCAAGGTTTTTAAACATGGAAACATGACATAACGCATTTTAGTTTAAAAAGGAGAAGGCGTAAGTCTCAACGCGTGAGGCGTAAGTGCAAAACTAAAGTATATTATTACTAACAATAATAATAATTCTCATGTGATTTATGAGTAATTAAATACAAAATAAGAAAGTACACAAAATTAGAAACCAGCCACTGTTTCAAATAAAATGTGATAGGGAGCTAATAATTATTTGAATTATTTTAATTTGGGCCCACAGTTTTCATTTAGGGCTTCCATTTAAAATATTTAGAATTAAATACTTCATATTAAGTTAGGGCACCGAATACAATGGCAACCAAATCGCAGCAGCAGCGTGAAATTCTCCTCGCCTTGTTCGTCAATTCCTCTCTCTTTGTTCGTTCTCGTCCTCTCCCTCACTCGATGTTCCTCTTCATCTACTTAGATCAGGTAAGGTCTTTATTCACCGGATCTTCATCTTCTTCTTCAACCATTCTTCTTCTTCTTCAGTTATCTTCTTCTTTGCAAGATTCTAAGAAGCATTGCAACAGATTTATAACATTTTGTTTTGAAAAAAAATATTTTTAAGAGATAGAAGGTACGTTTTGTATGCCTCAAAGTGTTAAAACACACGTTTTTAACGCCTTACACTAACTCACGCCTCAGTAAACATTTTTTATGTGAACTGGCTGCGTTTCGCATTGAGGCGCACTTCAAGGCATACGCCTCCAACATTTTTTAAGACACTAGTTCATATTATGAAATACAACATAATCTTACCACCAAGTTTTAAAAAAGTTGACCCCAAACAACATACAATATGCTAGATGAGAGTTATGACACAAATGACAATTCTCTGATAAGTTAGTAAAAGGATTTTGAATGACACATCTTGGCTTTCAATGCAGACATACCACATGACTATTACACATCTTACAAATAGATAAGTTAAAAGACTTACTCATTACTCACTAGTCACTACTCAATACAAAAAACCTCTATAGTTACATGGAAAGTAAAGTATAGTTCATATCTACAGTTTCCTAACTATGAACCCCAATCATCCAAGAGAGTTGCACACTCTATCCTAGGGTGTAATATATATAGGCTATGAAGCTATTGAACACGGGATGGTGATCAAAATCATCATGTAAACAAGAAAACCCAGAAAGAGTGCACTTCGTGAGCACTAACCTAACCTCCCTACTTAAGACAAGTATTTACATTAATAACTTTTTATCAAGCCTTCCAAGAATTTGATCCCAAACTCCTGTTTTTAACTTGGGGAATTCTAAATGTCGAGGAAACCAGCGAGGAAACGAGCGAGGAGAGGGACGTGGCGGGGTGGGAGCCGTCCACCCCGCTCGGGATGCGCGCACAAAAAATTGCGGCACGCATCCCGAGTGGAGTGGACGGCTCCCACCCCGCCACGTCCCTCTCCTCGCTCGTTTCCTCGCCCGTTTCCTCGCTCTCTAGCCTCACTCTTTTAACTTTCCTCCAAATTGGCATCCGCGATATTTGCCAGGCACTTTCCAAACTTTACACCCCCAACTATCAGCAATCCAATACCGATCTGGACAACTAGCATTCCAGAAAGCCAACTCACAGCCATGATATGACATACAAAGGGATGATGTAACTCTTTATATTTTACTCATTTGTTAATTTATCTTTTTGATCAGGAAAACATTCAGTGGCTTTTATCATATCAAATCAAAGGCGAGCTAGTAGCTTGCAAATTACAACATGAAAAAATTTATAACATAAACTACGGGACAAAAGGGAATTACGAATGACAGGAAACAAACTCAACTTTGGCAGTACTCAATGATATAAATGGTTTAAGTTATCGCCCATCGATCATTACAGGGACTTCAATTACTGATTAGATGAACAGTGGAGTGATTAGCAGAAAGTATGAGGAATTTTTCAGAGTTTGTGAATGGATATGGGTTGAAGATTCGCCTTTACATATGGACCAAAAAAGGTGAACCCAGTTCCACGCCATGTTACATCTGGGCTGCAGAATTCACTCTCCTGCAAACTCAACAAAATTTACTGAAAAATGAAAAAAAAATTGGCCAACGGTGATTGGGAAGAGCATCGGGGGAATGTCGCGGTTTCTAGGATGGGATTAGATCACATTCCTATTTTCTTTGAGGCTAGTGTAAATCGGTAGTTTGCTCATTGTCCCACTCAACTACTCCAGCTGGTAGTTTGCTCCCCTAATCGAAGCCAAGCACATGCAAAATAGAACCCTGGGGATCTCCTAGTATCCCTTTCTTCCTCCACCAGATCATACCACCTCTTACCATTACTTCCTTTCTCGATCTAATTAATTTTGTTACTTACCATATTTATTCCTAGCTATTTGGCCTTTTTCACTCAAGGTATACATTTAGTCTTTGGTTGTATCCATGTCCTACTTCTTGGGCCTTCATTCTTGGACTTCCCTTTTTTAAGTTCCTTTTTTAGAACTTAAATTTGAATCTGCCAACCATTTCTTCCAATCCCCCCCCCCCCCAAAAAAAAATAAAAAAATCGGCTCTTGAATAACTTGGGCTCACCATGCTTATATATTCTTTTGACTTCTTTGGGAGCCCGAAATTTGTTTTAGCATATTTACTTATGCTCATAGTTATCGAAACATCTATAGATCATATATTGCAACATCAAATTCTAAGGGTTTTTTTTAGTTTGGCACTCATTACTTTATACCTATTATATTTTGGCCCTCGTTTTGAAAACTATTTGAGTCTAACCCTCGTTTTATGATGAAACCATTAAGTCCATGTCATTGATCGATCAAAATTAATTTTCGAACCATTTTGCCCTTACCTTAGGTTAAACTAAGGAATGAGATTTTGCCTAAATCACAAAACAAGTTTTCGTTGAACCTCCTCCTCCTCCCTGTGTCGTATGAATGCAAGGTTGATTACCATTCCATTACCATTTTGGTGCAAATGTATTAGTGAATATAGGGCATTTTGAGGCTAATATTTGGACTTCAATGACATAAGCTGAGGAAAGATTTTGGGGTTTCTAATGTATACTTAAAGCAAATGGATTTGCAGCTGACTTCCATGATAATCTATTCTTCCCAATTAGTTCAGTTACGAACCATGCATTAGAGGTGTTTGATTGTTGTCTTTCTTTACAAAATCAATGTCCATACTCTTAGGTGATAACAACATGCTAGCATACGATGCATTATCAACCTCGGTTTAAGCAACTAGGGCGATACTAGGGTTTGGGGAAGAAGCCAACTCCGATCTACAGTAACCTCGATCTACTGTTGCTACAGTAGATTCGAGTTACTGTTCATTTACAGTAGATTCAGTTTACTGTTTATTGCTTTGTTTTGCATCAAACTCCATGATCTATGAAGTCCTGCACCAAGGATGACTAGTACATTGAGTATGGACGCAGAAGCGATTGAAACAGGAAACAAAGGCCTCCTAACTCCTGATGGAGGACCACTTGATGTTACTAGGGGAGCCGATGTTGAACAACCTTCTCAGGGAAGGCTGTCTAAGGACCTATTGAACAACCTAGGCGAACTGACCAAAGAACAGGAAAAAGAGATACAGTGGGTTCTTCAGAACCCCAAAAAAGACGATAGATCTGGACTGTTACGGCTCACTGCAGGCCATTGTCAAGATCCTAACGAAAACCGAGGCGATTGCGCGGCCTATGCAGGGCCGCGTGAGAATCTAGGTACTAGTAATCCCACGAGTACTTGGGCTTCTAAACTCAAGCTAGGGAAATTTGCAGGAACAACCAAGCTAAAATATGAGCCGCCTACACTTGTTGATGGTAAGAAGGTAGTCCAAATTCAGACCTCAGAGTTTGCAGGAAGAGTTGCTGAATGTGAGAAGCTCCTCATTGGTAGATTTGTTGGGAAACGATTGGCGTTCAACTATGTGAAGGAATCATTATTCAGAGCCTGGGGCACCAGGAACTTTGAGATGACTCTACATGGCGAGAGGACCTTTGTCTTCAAGTTCAAAGACAACACAGACAGGAACAATGCTATGGAAACTGGATCCTTACACATTGCGAGCAGACTTTTTATTATAAGGCCATGGTCATATGCAATGGAAGACGACGCAGAGGATCTCAAATCTGTCCCCATATGGATCACGCTTAAAAAAGTTCCTCTTTTTTTATGGAATCCAGAAGGAATCCAAAAAATAGCGAGTGTCATAGGTGTACCAATAATGCTCGATAAGAACACCGAGGAAGGCTCAAAAATGGCATTCGCTAGAGTCTGTGTTGAAGTGGTAGTTAATGATCAGATGCCCAATGAGATCCCTGTGGTAATTAATAATGAAATCACAAGAATGGTTGAAGTAGAATATGCCTGGTCCCGATCAAATGCTATACGTGTGCAGTGTTTGGGCACTCGAAGCAACAATGCCCCAAGCAAAACCAAAGACCAGTGACAAAGGTATGGCGAGCAATAGGTAGACAAGTGCCTACTGCCCGACAGGATGCACAACAGGATGCCCAACAGGAGGCAGATGGCTGGACTATTGCCCAGGGAAAGCATGCCTTTAAACCAAGAGGAAGCAAAGCGAATGAAACATCAAAGAATGGGAATGATACTACTGAAATGGACACTGAGAGGGGTACTGACCCTAGCACCAAAGGAAGCACGGACAGCAGCTTACAGGCAAAGCACAATGACATGCAACTGGTACCAGCAGGAGATATCACATTGGGATCAAGCACTGGACCGAGTGATGAAATGGAACCTATTAATGAAGTCTTGGAGGTCACAGCGCTAGCAAGTGAAGCACCCATGGTGACACTCAAAATGCAAAGAATTGTCAATAAACTCAAAGACATTACTCACCAAGCACAGACTACAAACTATGCAACTAGAACAGGACCCACGGGAGTCAAGCAGCTCTCCACACAATTGGTTTATGATGATTAAAGCGGGGTGTTGGAACATTAGGGGGCTGAATGAGTCTCTAAAACAGCAGGAAGTGAGAGAATTTATTAAGAAACAAAAGTTACAAGTTGTAGGAATTGTTGAGACTAAAGTTAAGGAAACCAAGAAGAGCTCGATTCAAAGGTCACTCATGCGTGAATGGAAGTGGATTGACAATGGCGACACAATTAACAATGGACGAGTATGGGTCGGATGGGACCCTAATCAGGTAACAATTCAAGTTCTCTCAGTTATTAGTCAGGCAATAACTATCACTGCACATTGGACTAATGGTCTCCACTGTAATCTTAGTTTCATTTATGGTAGTAATGATTACATAGTTAGACAACATTTGTGGCAAGAACTACAGCAGTCCGCAAATACAGTAGCTACTCCTTGGGTGCTATTAGGTGACTTTAATGCAATCTTGCACCCAACGGAACGCTTGGGACGAGTCGAAACTCGACAGGGTGGTGCACTAGACTTCCTTAACTGTGTCACTCAAGCTAGCCTATATGACTGTCGATACAGGGGCAATTACTTCACATGGTGTAATAACCAAGTGGGAGCAAATAGAGTTGCCTTCAAATTGATAGGGTCCTGGTGAACACACAATGGCAACTTCAGTTCCCAGACGCTGAAGCTGAATTCTTGAATGCAGGAATTTCAGACCATGCTCCTATGACAGTAACGCTATATGATAATAAACACTGAGGTCCCGTTCCATTTAAGTTTTACAACTACTGGGTTTATGAAATGGGTTTCACAAAATAGTGGAAGATGCGTGGAACATACGTGTTATAGGGAACCCCATGTACAGGTTGGTACAGAAACTCAAGAATGTGAAATTGTGTCTAACTGTGGGGCGCAATAATGGATTTAATAGAGCTACTACAGTAGTTGAGAAAGCAAGAGAACGAATGCAACATGCCCAGAACTCTATTCGATCACCCCCTATTGCTGAATCTCTAGTGCAGGAGAAGCGCATTGCGGTCAGAGAGTATGCCAAACAGCTAGACAAGTAGAATCAGAACTCAGACAAAAATCTAGATCCACCTTGTTCTCAGAAGGCGATCAGAATAATGCTTATTTTCATGGTTTGGTCCGGGAGCGGAGATTACAAAACAAGATCATGAGCATTTACAACAGTCTAGATGCAAAACTAGAAGAACCAACTGGGATAGAAGAGGAGTGCATCCGCTATTTTGGTAGCATCTTTGCAGGTAACCATGACTCTAATTATGATCCAACCATCATTGACAGTCTAGAGTTTGAGAATGTAGTCACTGCTGATATGGGGGCCGAGCTCATTAAGCAAGTAACCAGAGAGGAAATAGTGGAGACACTAGCCGCTATTGACTCAGACAAATCTCCTGGACCCGACAGATTCTCATCCTTGTTTTTCAAACATGCATGGCGCACCGTAGGCAACGCCTTTGTAAGAGCAGTAACACATTTCTTCAGGACATCGAAGCTATTGGGTGAGGTAAATGCCACCAATGTTACGCTTATTCCTAAAGTACCTAATGCCTCATACTTTAGTGCTTACAGACCCATTGCTTGCTGCAATGTGATCTACAAATGTATCACTAAGATACTAACCAATAGAATGAAAGAGGCTATCAAAAGGGTAGTCAGCGGCTCATAATCAGCGTTCATCCAAGGCCGATACATCCAAGATAACATTCTGTTAACATATGAGCTTGTCCGTAATTATCACCGAGATACGGGACCCCCTAGATGTGACGCGAAGATTGATCTTCGCAAAGCCTATGACATGGTCAGATGGGATGCTATAACACACCTGCTGGGTAAGCTCGGGTTTCCTCCACAGTTCATTAATTGGGTACAGGAGTGCATTACAACCCCCAAATTTTTGATTTGTATCAATGGGTCGCCAAAGGGATATATCAAAGCAACTGGGGGTATCCGTCAAGGATGTCCTATGTCCCCGTACTTATTTGCTATGGTCATGGAAATACTGCATGTTTTGCTCAGGAACCAAGTGCAGACAGGACAATATAAGCTTCATTATAGGTGCAAGGATCCTGTCATCACGCACCTATGCTTTGCGGATGACCTGATTGCTTTCTTCCATGGGGACTGCAACTCAGCGAAAGCTCTAGTTGATTCTCTATCTACGTTCAAAGCTTGTACAGGATTGGAAGTAAATTGTGATAAGAGCCAGCTATTTTTTGCAGGGGTTCAAGGTCAGGAACAAAGCAGCATTATAGAACAGTTACAATTCTCAGCAGGCAGCCTTCCAGTGAAGTATCTCGGCCTTCCAATGGTGTCCTCGACCCTGTCACACCTCCAATGTGCCCCTATTATAGAGAAGATCAAGAAAAGAATTAACTCATGGAAAAATAAGTTTCTGTCGTATGCAGGACGATTAGTTCTTATAAAATCAATCTTGACCTCTATGCATCTCTACTGGACAGCTTGCTTTGGGCTACCAAAACACACTCTGGATTGCATCATCGCAGTACTTAGAAGCTTTTTATGGTCAGGCAGTGATGTATGCACCAATAAGGCTATGGTTAGCTGGGAAAAAATATGTTTGCCCTATAATGAAGGAGGACTGGGTATAAGAGATATCAGACTTGGGAATGAAGCATCTTGCATGAAACATATATGGAGCATTGTGTCGAAAAGGAACTCAGTCTGGGTTCAGTGGGTTACAAAACACTTAATCAAGCACAGGGACTTTTGGATCATGGGAGTGCCTAAGGAAGCCTCGTGGTGTTGGCGACGAATCCTGGGCAACAGAGAGAAAGCATCGCACCTAGCTCTACATTCCATAGGAAATGGCGAATGAACACTATTTTGAAAGGAGCCCTGGCATCCGAAAGGCATTCTGATTGATGAATTCCCACAGGAGCTCTTGTATGACTCTACCTTGCACAAGAACGCGGAAGTCTCGGCTCTAATTAGGAACAACAACTGGCACATCCCATAGAGTGTGCAGAATTGTGTTACTGAAATTGCTAGTCGCCTAGGAGAAGTGGAGCTTGATGCAACTAGGACTGATGAGGTTGTTTGGACTGCTGGGAATGATGGATCCTTTCAATTAAAAGCTACCTACGAAGCTATCCGGAAGCGTCGAGCAAGAGTAGAATGGGCGTCAGTGGTCTGGTTCAAGGGCAACATTCCTAGACATAGCTTCATTACATGGCTACTGACTCACGGCGCTTTGAAGTCTCTGAGCAAATTAAAGGAATGGGGTATCACTCAAGTTGACACATGTTCCCTGTGTAATAGAGACAGGGAGACTCTGGATCACCTATTCTTCGCATGCAGGTACTCAAATTACGTCTGGAAAAGAATGCTAGGCCAATTATGTTATACGAGACAGATTGGATGCTGGGATGATGAGCTCATATGGTGTACTCAGCACTTTCGGGGAACTAGTCATGCTGCCCAGTTCAAAAAACTGGTGTTGAATGCAGTTATTTACAATCTGTGGATGGAAAGGAACAATCGCCTATACCAACAAAAATATAACACAGGATTCCAACTTGTTCATCAGTTATATAATGACATTCGTCTCAAATTCAGCCATGAAGAGCTGATTGTAGAAGACAATAACCATAATAGGGAGCTATTTGGTCGATGGAATATGGATGTGTTTTACAAAACTAAGCCTCCTATAACATGTCAATGGGACAAGCCTCCCACAGGCTGGTTTAAGTGCAATTCTGATGGTTCACTGCAAGGTGCTAATGGTGGTTACGGTGCCTTAATAAGGAATGATGCAGGGGATGTTGTTGCAGCCTACACGGGGTCTGTAACAGGGACAACAGTGCTTAAGCATGAGCTTCAAGGAGTTGAAGCAGGTCTTAAGCTAGCTCAGCAATACAGCATCGACAAATTAGTTGTCACAACTGATTCGACCACAGTATTTGAGTAGCATCGCAAATTAGTTGTCACAACTGATTCGACCACAGTATTTGAGTATCTGACCTAGGATAGAACAGTTGCATGGGATCTAAGACACATAATGTTCAGAATTAAGAGCTTGCTTGGTACACTTGAAGAGTACACAATCACTCAAGCGTATAGAGAAACCAACAGGGCTGCGGACAGATTGGCAAGTTTAATTCCTAACAACGTCTTTATGGAGATCATTCCAAGCTCCTTTGCAGAGGATCTGAAAAAAAATTGTGTATGAGGATAGGATAAGGCAAGCGATATTTGAGAATGTAACACTGATTATTTTTTGAGGTTTGGGGATCCTAAATAACCCGCTCGCCTTCCAAAAAAAAAAAAAAAAAACATGCTAGCATACTCTTCAAGGATATATGTTATAAAGCATATTTGTTTATGCAGTTCTTGGGAGGAGACAAAGAAGACGGAGTCCGATGCAGTGATGTGTCTGGCAAGAAGGTTAGCATTCTTTAGTATTAGAACATTTGATTGAGTAAATTATTTAAGTGCACTAAAGCAAATGTGGGTACTTTCTTGTCTGTAGATTTTGCTAAAGCTTGACAAATTGAAAGAGGACAAGGTGGCCGAAGACAACCAGAATGCACTGCTGAAGTTTCTGAATGCTAGTTATGATTGAAAATGGGGGTTTTCAGATTTCTGTTTATGCAGTTTTTAATGTTGATCCATGTGGGAACTTATGGTGTACCATAATAGCTTAGATTAGGAAAACAAGTTTTTCTTTAATTTCAAACAGCAAAAAATGATGTTGTATGAATGCCAAGGTTCAACCATATTCAAATCAAGTTTCTCAATGTAGATGTCATTTTTGTAGATCCTTTTCTTGTATTTTGCTTCAATGAAAACTTTTTATGATTTAGACAAAATTTCATTCCTTAATTTAACCAAAGGTAAGGGTAAAAGGGTCCAAAAATTAATTTTGACCGGCCATTGACGTGGACTTAACGGTTCCGTTAGAAAACGAGATTAAACTCGAATAATTTTCAAAACGAGGGCCAAACTCTAATAAGTTTAAACTAATGAGTGTCAAACTAAAAAAATTCAAATTTTAAATACATGTATCGAGTATTGTAAGATAATTGTAAAAGCAGTATATAGATATAAAAAGGCATAAAACCTTTTCAAGCTAGGTCCCAAAAACACTTCCATTGATATATGACTTGTGTAAAATATATTAACAAGTTATTGGTCTGCATCGATGAGGCTTAGATATGAAACATGTCATGTATCGATATATCATATTCATCGTAAGATAATGAGAACTATGCTTATATTAGTACATATTCCAGTCATTTTAATCTATACCACAAAACCCTCAAAACAGTAGCGCAAACATATTAAATCCAAAATGAATAAATGGTGTAATCCTATGCAGTTAAAATAACTATAATGTCGATATAACGCTTAACGGGGGTGAGCTGTTACGTTATGTCGTTACCACGTTATAGTATCATAGCTCCAATATAACGGCGTTATATAGCCGTTATTGAGATAACTTTTTTTCAATAACGTCGTTTTAACGTTTTGTTCTAATACATAAAAAAAATCACCCATTTCATTCTCAATCGAACCAGAACCCTATTTGAAAGAAGGACCAGAGCTCGTCATCGCCAATCGACAGATAACCAAACCTCGTTGTTTAACAGAGAACGAGAAAAGAAGGGAAAAATACGAAGACTCGATCACACTCTCACTCTCATACAAAGGGAATATGTTTTTCTATTAATTTTGTTTTTGTTTTTGAATTTAATGTTAATACTTTGTGGGGTATTAAAAGTATATTTAAAAACTATTTTGTTATATACCCTTTGTTATCCGTTTTAACTGCATAGGTGCAATCAAAGGAAGGGATAAAAAAAGGGAGAATGGTTGCTCTACTAAAATGGGATTCTCACCATAGGAGGAGGCAGTTTGGGGTGTTGTATTCAAGTAAGATTTGGGAAAGAATAGCTACGACAGTGGAGGTTGAGAAGATTATCAAGGATGAGGAAGCCAAATGAAAAAGGAAAACTAGGATTAAGTGATTATTGGATTGGGATAGCAATACCAAGTTCTTTTGTGTTTTTGGCATATTTAAGTAAACAAATGGATGACGAAGATATTACACGTACAAGATTGTGTCTTTCCTGCAGTTGTATCATGACCCAGAGGTTTGGAGACTAGAGTTAGAGGGCTTGAACTTTGGTAGCATTCCTGAGGTAGATTGGGCAAGACTTGATTAAGAGTTTAGTGCGGTGGAGAGACGAGTTTAGGGGTTAAACTTCCGTTGGTATTGACTTATGCTCGCTTCTGTGGAAGACACAGGTTGGAAACTCCTTCACATCTCACTGCCAAAGGGAAGAAAATATGGAATATACTTCTTTTGCTTTTGCGTGATCATCGTGAAAGGAACGTAACAGTAGGATTTTGTGTGATAAGGTCTATATAAGGCAATGGCCCTAGAGGGTTTTTTCACTATTTAGGGATGGGCATTGCATTATCTCGAGTTTAATGGGGTTTTACTTTGAGTCATTGTACAATAATTGGGTAAGCTTATTCTGGGGCCTTGAGGCTTTTAAGGCTACCAATTCCTGTAATCGATGGTTTGATCTAATTCAATAAGTATTTTACCTTTTGAAGAGAAATAGAATACTCTTTTAGAATTCCTCAAGAGATTCCTTGTACCATACTTCTGATACAAATCTTAATCGGTTTAACATTCCTTATTCATTTCCTTTCCCTCAAAATCAAATTGTTTCGCCATTGCCATAGAGCTATTACAGTTGCTACCAAAATCTTCTCACATTGCCATTTTCTCACTTTGAGAGCACCATCATTTTCCAGTCTACGATCCATGCAGCAAACAAAGTTGCATTTAGGCAGTGACCTCCTCACAGAGGTGCATAAGAAGAATAGGTGTGAGAGAAATTTTAGTGTGCTTCACATAAGCTAAACCTCTTTACAATGATCGGACTTCAAGAAAGGTTATCCACTGAGAATACTCAGGTATCGGCACCAGTCCATATCAGGGCATTTTCTTTTAGTCGGATTTCTCCACAAAGACCCTGGGGTGAAGTCAAAACAATTTAGGGACTGATATATGAGCGATTGTGGAGTCAGAAACTCATAACATACCAGCTCTTTGCTGTGAATTTTCTCGATGAGTGATCCCAAACCCAAACATCTGGTGTTGGCTGCAATTATTTTGCTTCTAATAGCTCAATCAAGGGGATGATTCTACTCAACCCCCAATGCCTTCAGCCTCTCCTTGGTGCTAGATCCACCTAGTATATCCATGATCTTGCTTCACAAACTCAACTACAGCATCTGATTCTGTAATTAATTGAAAATCACAAACTTCAAAGTCATGTTCTGCAGTACGTAAGACAACTCTACTCAAACCTTTCATCATCGTGCTCTGAATACAAGAGCTAGGGGGTGAAGGAAAGGAAAAAGAAAGAAAGATGTTCACATAAATGCCGTCAACATTTCAATAAACTCCAAAAGTTCATTTAAGATCCGTACATCCATCAACTTTATGATAGAAGAACAAGGTAGAATTTCATTTATCAATCATTTTGACTCGTAGAACAAAATTTTTATATGATGTCAGTTTCATGAACATCCTACAAATTACGCTTCAGTTCTAGTAGTATAAATTCATTTTAGCTAACACCGTCGCCTCCCTTGTGCTGGAAGTCGGCATCCGGGTTGAAGGTGGATTCAGGTATGGCTTGTTGGAGTGGGCCTTTGATTCCCAAATATTCCATTCCCTTTTGCGTGGGAAGGCATGTGCATTCCGAGTTTACCTGATACTTGTCCAAAGTTCACAAAGTGTGAGAATTGGGTCTGAGTCATCGCAGGTACTCCTGGTTGTTGATTTTGTATCCCCGCAGATCATATTTGAAGGTGGCGTTCCGTGGAGCGTCCCTCCGCATGCAGGTAGCTTGCCCTGAATTGTTTGTGTCACTTACGGGACCAAATAGTCTTAGCAAGTCCTCACTCCATGCTGATCAGATGCCTGCAGTATGTGACTGTATCCGCCTCAGGACATTCGTAGTATTTAGGATTTTGTATCCGCCTCAGGGCGTTCGTAGTATGTAACTTTTTGTATCCACCTCAAGGCGCTTGTTGTTACATCTTTCCAATAATCAATAGAGTTTGTTTATGAAATTCTTTTCTTATTTCTTAAATGAATGTGAATCACATAAGTTTCTTAAGAACTCTAAACTTAATATTGACTACGGAAAAGGAAGCAAACGACTTAAAGTAAACTAACTGTTGATGGAGATAAATTGATCTTGGCCTCAAAGCGAATTCAGATAGTTTTCGCGAATCATTTAGCGGACTGTCGAGACGTTACATAGGTCACTGAAGTGGAAACCTTGCAGAGGGGCGGATCACGCTTTCCATTGCCGTTACGACTCACTGGGCTGGAGAGTTAACTGCTCTTGTACGGCTTGAAAATGGTGCCCCTTCCGTCTTTAGGCCTTGCACTAGGTCAGGCTGCTTTGCATGATGTAGCTAGATCTGAGAGCACTCTATCTGTTTCAGTGTGGCATAGTGGCAACCTCGTGCCGTAGGTTGGTCTCCACGTAGTGGCCCTTATGAGTTGTTAGCAGTATACTTAACACACTGGTGAAAGGTAAAGACCACTGCTTCCATTTGGTGTAGCCACGGTATTCCCAGAATGAGGTTGTAGGACGACGGTGCGTCTACCGCCATGAAGTCCAAAAATAGGACCTTCTTCAGCCGCTGTTCTCCAACTACCGTGGCTAATCTTATTTTTCCAATGGGAAAACATTTCTTCTCGCTGAATCCGATCAGCGGGTGCTCTGATGGCACTAGGTTTTCCTCTTTTAGGTCCATGCTGCGGAAAGCATTGTAGAATAGAACGTTGAGCAAGCTTCATGTGTCAACGAGAGTTTTCTTCATTTCGCACTTTGCGATGGAAACGGAGATGACCAAGGCGCCGTATTGCGGTGCTCGAACTCCATTGAGGTCCTTGTCCGTGAAAGTCAAAGTGGGAATGGGGTTTTGAATTTTCAAATAATAAACGCGTCGGTCTTCATCCGCGGTTTGTGTTCGCATATCCAACAGAGTCCGCTTGTGGGACCTATGCGACTGGTCTTCATTCGGTCCGACTCCATGAAGGACGTATATTATCCCAGGAGTCTCCTTCTCTACCTCTTTGACTGACTCCACCCTGTCCCTGGTCTATTCTGGCTGCTTCTCAGACTTTAGTAAGTCTTTCATTTTGCTCTTGCGGATCCAGTGCTCTACTTCATACCTCAGACTTTTGCAGTCATTGGTGTTGTGGTCGCATTCCTTGTGCTACGCACAGTACTTGCCGTTGTCCCTTATGGCAGGGTCTCCGCGTGTTTTCGGTGGTCACTTCAATTCCTCCCAACTTTTCATGGAGTTCAGTACATCTGACAGACTAGCATTTAGGAGTGTCACGACTCTGGATCCAACGTAGTTGGATGACTTTTCTGGCCTGGGACGATCAGGATCCAGTCTGTTGTAAGTGCGCTTCCTCTTGTTCTGCTCCTCATCCTCGTGTCTCTTTCCCTCATTGTCCCTGTTGCCTTCGGTCTCCCTCTTAGTCCTTAACTCCTCCAGGGTGATGTGTCTCTAGACGCTCTTGAGGAAATTTGCCATGTCCAGAGGGGGCTCCAAGGTGAGGTCAGCGAAGAGCTTTCCCTCTTTGAGGCCCGCAATGAACGCCGTCACAGCTATATCGTCGATGAAGATCACCTCGTTGTTGAAGCATGTGATGTACTCTCGGAGCGTCTCACCGAACCTTTGCCTTAGAGAGAGTATGTAGTGCGAGGCTTTTCTGAAACGCTGGCTTCCGACGAAACGTGTCAAGAATTCCTTCACCAATGTTTTGAAGGAGTCGATTGACTTTGGTGGAAGGCTGTGGAACCACGTCAATGCAAGGCCTTTAAGACTGGTGGGAAAGGTTCTGCACATGACAGATTCGAATCCTTCCTTGTGTGTCATTACGTGCTGGTAATGGCGTAGATGATCGAAAGGATCGGTGGTTCCGTCATAGGAATTGAGCTTCGAGGGAGTAAACTTTTTCTGAAGTGCTTCACTCGTGATCCGATCCACAAAGGGTGGGATGGAAAGGTGATATAGTATGTTCAGATCATGCGCTCCTTTGCGGAGAGGGTTCCCGGGACCAAACATCTCTATCCTCGCGGATGGATCAGCGTTAGCCGCAAAGTCTCTCTTAGTCCAATAGGAACTGGTGGGGGGTCTGGCTCTCCTGCGCTTGCTCCCAATCGTCCACTAGAGGTGGAGGTTCGCGTTGTTCCTGGTCTCCATCAGTAGCGGGTGGATTTTTTCTTGTGAGTGTCTCCACTGCCTTGATAACCTGCTGTATTTTGGATGCCAGCACCTCGATTATGGGGTCTGTCGTTGGTGTAGGGGCGTGAGTAGGCGGACCGCATGGCAGGAACTGGTATAGGGACAGCCGGAGCATTGGACATGTCCGCTGGTTCGTTGTTGCATGACCTGGTGGTCACCATCTCTCTGGGATTTGGTAGGAGACGATGCTTAGTGTAAAGTTAAGAACTATGTCGTCCCCACAGACGCCGCCAAATTGATGCAGTCGAATTTTGCTCCCTACTTTGACCATATTCTTGCTGACCTAAACAAGTAACGCACGTGAGCCACAGACCACCATGGGGTGGCCGATGCACTCTGATGCTAAAGTCAGACAAGGATCTAAGGAAGGTGTAATGCTGTAACAGGAATTTTGTAGTGTACCTTAGCTTACCAACCTCATGTCTTATTTATAGTGCAATGAGTTCTAGTTCAACCAGGCCATTGTAAGCATAGTTTAGGGAGGAGATCTTCGTGGAGATCCCTCTCTAATTAAGAGTCGTACTGTAGGAGGAAAGTTCCTTATTAGCTTTGCACTCCTGATCCAAGAGCAATTCGTAGAAAGGAGTTTCCCTGTGTGGAAGATACTCTGTTGTTTGCTTCCTAGTGGTAAGCAAATAGCAACTGTAGTTGCCCGTCTGAAGCTGATCCTCGAGATACTTGCCTGAAAATGACTTATGGGTATTGTGGATAGCTGTAAGACGTGTAGGCCTAGCATGCTGTAAGAGTCCGGGTCCGCTTGCGGAATGACGTTGAGCGGGCTTAGATTCGCTTGGGCTGGATCTGTGTTGGGCTGATGCTTGAGCCCGTAATTCTTCGAGATCATCATGACACGTGTTCGGCTCAGGAGTGTGACCATTTTTATGTATCATCAAACAAGATTATAAATTAATAGTAGTTACTGGATGGATGGGTACGTTGGAGTTTATGAGGTTGGAATGCATGGGCGTTGATGTTTCTTCAGTAGTAGGTGGAATAGGAACACACTGTGGTCTTAATTTAATCTAAACTATATAATGCAAGTTTCCCTTAGGAACAATGAATGTGTCTTATCCTGATTTTCAAATTGCCCAAAATACCCTCCAATTCTATAATATATGCAAGAAAAACCAATAGGTAGTTGAATAGTAACCAGGGGTAATTTTGTAATTTTAAATGAAAAACTATTACTCATATCTACCATATTACCCTTCCAAATTCAGATTATTTACCCGCCCCTTCTCAAATATTGTTAATTATACTTAAGCCCCTACATAATTTATTCAAAGCCCTTAATTATTTGTAAACTATACAAATGCCCTTAAAATTACAAATATTTATTTTGTTTAGAAAATCACTAATTTTACTTATTATTGAAAAGTTGTAACGCGTTGACACCCTAGCAAATTTTAATGGGGTTAGGCATAGTTGGTGGATGATTTTCTAGGTTACCTTCAACCAAACAGTGGTGGAGCCAGAAATTTCATCAAGGGGAGGGGCAAAGCCACTAAGCATAATAAATTTAATGCATTGATGTAAATAAACTATATATTGTTTAGTTATATCTTATATGTAATTTAGGGTGTGAAAATAAATTTGGTATAAATAGGGGTTTGGTAGTAGTAGAAATGTATAATCAAATATGGGACCCACATATTATGATGAGGTATTAAAAATGAAAAACTTATTTATAAGAAGTTTAAGGGGCTAACCAGGATTTTTACTTAAAGTTGAGGGGGCAGACAATCGTTTGGTAGAGTTGGGGGGGGGGGGGGGGGGGGGGGGGGGGGCGGCAATCTAAGCAAGAGGGAAGTTTGGGACCCACTTTCACTACATGGTATATATGGATTTTCAAACTTGGATATGGATCATGGGCATAGTTGTTGGGTTTTACTTCAGGTACAAAGCATGGATATTTTTGTTGTTTGTGAATTGATGATGGCATCGAATGGTAGTGGAATCTACTAGCTTGTCCATTCATTAAATGTAGCAAATTCTCCTCGTCGTTTTGAGTTTGAAACAATTGACTTGGGTTGGGGAAGGGAAACACTTGTTCATCAAATACATGTCGGGAAATATAAATGTGACTTGTGGATGGATGAAGACATTGATAACCTTTTACTTTTCGCTATAGCCAAAAAATACATGGCAAAAGAGTGATGATCAAAGTTATTTGCAGCATAATCATGTAAAAAAGGAAAGCATCTACAACCAAAGAATCGTAAAGAAGTGTAATCAGGCTTGAGCGAGAAAAACATAGTGATGTGTCCAAATCTTGTTTCCCAAAGATGTGACCTACAAAACAAGGTTAGATCGCCAAAGACCACCTTTTTGGTGGCTGAAGGCACTCTGATGCTTAAGTTAGTAAATAAATAGGAGAGAGCTTAATCTGGACAGAGTTTAGATAAAATTGCATACCTTTGTCGAATGTTCCCTTTACCTTATATAATGTCCATTATCAATTCTTTGTGTGACTTAAGCATGTAGGGTATGATGAGGGGATACGTTATTTGTAACAGTCTCATCCTTTGTTGAGATACGTCATTGGGGGAGTGATTCCCGTCATGACTCGTTTCCTTTGTAGTGTCTCTTCTCTTTAAGGGATAGATATTTGGGACTTGATTCAGGCCTCTGATTATGATATGTTATGAAGGGATCTTTTGGGCTTTAATGACTGGACTTGCCTTTTTCGGGCTTTGTGAGTCGGGCCTGGACTAAAGCACCTACAACTATGATATGTTCACATAAATGCGTCAACATTTGAATAAACTCCAAAAGTTCATTTAAGATCCGTACATCCTACAACTTTATGATAGAAGAACAAGGTGGAATTTCATTTTTCAATCATTTTGACTCGTAGAACAAAATTTTTATATGATGTCAGTTTCATGAACATCCTACAAATTACGCTTCAGTTCGAGTAGTATAAATTCATTTTAGCTAACACTATATGCAACTAATACAACCTTACATTACAATGAGATGCAGCCACTAACAAATTCAAGTGACACAAATTGAAACGGTACCTGAAAAGAGGAGAATCAATAGGCTTCTCTTGTTTCTTTGCAGCTTCTTTTAGTTTTGCGCGATATAATGCCTTCTTCGCGTCCATATTCTTGGTGCAACGCTTATACAATACCAAATAACTAGTATACCATGAGACGATGAAGACCAACCGAGATCTACAAAGCTGCAAGAGAAAACAAAGAAAAAATCAAGGGAAATATTTATATGCAAGAAAAAAACAATACTAATGTTGTGTCATACTTTTCTTGCAATTAATTCAAAATTTCAAAGTAACACCCTGCAGAAACGTTCACAAGAGTGCCAGATCAACGTTCAGAATAATAAAATAATTACATGATAAGAAAAATAAATGAAGAAAAACCACTAGACAAACTACTTTTGCTCATAAAAAGCTTTCATATGAGTAAAAACAATATGTGGGAATCCCAAGAATTTACCACTAACTAATATGGAAAATTATTGGTGAAGGGAACCTCTTGTATATTACCAAACTGCCCATATGGATGCAAGACTGTAAATCCCAAGAGAGTTTTAATTCATAGTTTTATCACACGTCTAAATGCACAATCAATGACTTGCATGGTCAGTCAGCTTCGCAACCACTAACATCAAGGGTGCATTTGGTTCAAAGAAAAAAAATTGCCAAACATGATAAGGGAGAGTAGGAAAGATAAAAGAACATGAATTTGTTGATGATTTCAATTCTCTTGGTTTGTTGCAAAATTCTTGGAAATTTTTTTCTTATGGGGAGCAAATAAAAATTTCCTAAAATAAAACATCCAATTTTCCTTCCCAGCCATATTTACTCATAGATAAATTGCATAGGGTCAATGTCAAATTCCATTTCCCTGACCTACTTGACAACATCAAACCGATCAGCAATAATTTGCAGTAATGACCTAGGTTGTGCTCTTAACAAAACAGAATATTCGAATCGGGCAGGCACAACTTGAGCTTGCAAAAAGAGCAATGTTGGATGCCAATTGCTTTTGTGGATCACTGTTGAGACCATTTCTATTGTATTGAACTAGTGAGATTAGTCTAATCTATGGTTTTGAGGAACCAATTAAAGGAATATTGTGATTACGTGGGTTATGAGGGCTGGGTTCTTAGAGAGGAGGTCAGCAAGTTCAGTACCACAACAACCAATCAAAAAAAAAACATGGGTTTAAGGGTTTTATCAGGATCAGCCAAGAGTAGTCATGGGCGCTTGAGAACGACCTTGGAGATGTGGGTATCTGTGAAACCACAGTTTCTCAAAAAAAAAGAGTAAGCACTGAATTTTATTAGATACATAGAGAGCCTTGTGCTCTGATAAACCACATGAATTGATGAAATAAGAAACTGTAAAGATGGAAGTAAATTAATATTAACAAAACATAATGAGAATGTGGTGGTAGTAGTTTCTGTTAAATCTCTTTCATTAAAGTTTAACTTTCAATAAACCCTAGTATTATTTGGAAAGATAAAGTTGGAATTGCAGAGCAAACATGAAACGATAATCACCCAAATGGGTCTTTAAATAGTCAGAATAAAAAGCTCACAATAGTAGAGAACTGAATTCATAGCTCTGTTGCCTCTCTCGTAGTTTGGTTCGGTTGAAGCTTGAAGATGATAGAATAGAGTGGTTGCTTGGCTGAATCGATCGATTGATTCAATTTAACCTTAAAGCCCGAAGTTGGAATGGAGATGAGGAGCCGAGCGTTGGAAGAGGAGGAGATTGGAGTATCGGAAAGACAGACAGACGGGCAGTTTTAGAGGGCGTTTGTTTTTTTTCAGTGCTCATAAGCTAAATTCTAACTTAGAAGTTCTGAACGAGTTTTTGAATGAACTGTTTGTTTTACTTCTGAATGAGCTACTGATTAGAACCTGTATAATTAAAAGGTGTTTATTTTTAGGTGCTGAATGAGAATTGTTTAACAATTTTGCCCCACTGAGCTAAAAAAATTATGACATAAATATTGTGCTTAAAATCATATCGAATACGAATGTCGCGCTATTGTTGAATCTGAGCAATACGTTTGTAGCGTTTTAATTAGTTATTTGATGAAATCATTAATCCAAACATTGGTTATTTGATTTGATATCTTATGATACACATAAGGCACAAAAACTATATGCTAAAAACTTGAAAATATACATGAAATGGAGAGTTTGAGAGATGAAGAAAAACTTGAAAATACATAAAAATAAAGATGAAGGAGATAAAGGAGAACCACAATGTTTGGTGAAGAGAATGAAGGTGTGCTGCCAAAATTTAGCCCTACTTACTTTTAAGAATATGAGGGCACCAATTGTTATTACAAAATTATGTTACGGTTATTATTGGAATAATTTTTCACTAAGCACTCAATGCTAAGTGATCAGCACCTCCTTGTTGCTTACTCCAATCAGAAGCAGAACTTCCGATCAGAATTAAAAATAAACACTCCAAATAAAGTGGTCCACTTCTTATTAAGACTTCTGACTTCATTCAGAAGCAAAAACAAACACCCTCTTAGTTGGGGATCGAATGTGGACGACCAAGGGACCCGAATAACCTTTTGAGTAAAACATCATGGACCATCCCTTGTTGCATTTATTTAGTGTATAACATGATGTAGTTTTTTGTTTCCAACAAGGATTGTGATTTCGTTTTTCGATATCACTTCGGTTTCCTTATTTTAATAAATATTTTGGAGTATAAATAAAAAACGTAAAATTTTCGATAATACATGAAATATATATAAGGAATTTCGAGGGTATATGAAACATGTGAAAAAAAAAATTCAAGTAAATAAATCTATTAAACAGATCAAGTGAAGCCTAAATACCGAGAAATGAAACAAATATAAGATCAATATATAATTAGAAAATCAGAGAATGGTTTCAAAAATCAATATATAAGTAGAAGAAATGATAATTAGAAAATCAGGAGTGGTTTTAAAAATCAATAAATAATTAGAAGAATTGATAATAAGATAAACCCCGAAATTTATGAAAAAACTGCGAATTTTTTTGAAAAAATCCTCGAAACAAAGTAATTTTTGGTAGCTGGTTTTTGTATTTTTACGAAAAAAAAAGAAATTTATGAAAAAATTTAGAAATTAACAAAGAAACTTTTAAAAAAATGTAATTTTTTCTTTCACCTTTTTTCTTTTCTTTTCGTAATTTCAATAAAAACGAAAATTTCGCGAAATCTCATTCCTTGGTTTTAAACATGGTTCTAGGTTTTTTTTTCTTAATAATAGTTCAATGTTGAAGATATTAAAAACTGAGAACAATTACTTCGCGTGACTCTTCTACGTTACAATTCAGGTTTGTGTTTTATTGTGAAACAGTGGGTGCGCAAGGTTTGGGATGGTTTGGTATGGGTCACACCGTTACAGTTTTCGTAAAATTCAACTGGGACATTTCAGTTTGGTATTTGAGATTTTTGAAAGGCAGCGACTATTTGACACCACCTAAAGTCTAATTTGAGTCTAATCCTCGCATAGGTGTAGGCGAAGTTAAGAATAATCCTCGCATCGCCCAATGCAAATGGGTGAAAACAGACTTTTTTTCCGGACAGATTTGCATGACTTTAATAAAATGGCCGTAACTTTCTCATTTCAAAACATTTTCAAGTGATTCTAATTATGTTTATTGGATGACTCAGATTACTACAATTTTCTTATTTTGATGAGCTTGAGAATCGGTCTCAATCGAGCATATAAGTTGCCTAAAATTCAGGAACACTACCCAATTTTCACTGTGAGACAGATTTGCGCGACTTTAGTAAAATGACCATAACTTGCTCATTTCAAAACATTTTCAAGTGATTCAAAATATTTTTATTAGATAACTAAGAGTACTACAATATTTATGCTTTTATTATCTTTAGAATCGGTCTCGATCGAGCATATAAGTTGGCCGAAAGCCAGGGACACTACCCCATTTTCATTGCCAAAACCAATTTGCGCGACTTTAGTGAAATAATCATAACTTGCTCATTTCAAAACATTTTCAAGTGATTCAAATTGTGTTTATTAGATAATTTAGAGTAATACAATTTTTTTTATGATCATGGGAATCGGTCTTGATTGAGCATATGAGTTGGCCAAAAGTCAGGGACACTACCCCGTTTTCATTGCATGACAGATTTGCACGACTTTAGTAAAATGACCATAACTTGCTGATTTCATAATATTTTCAAGTGATTCATATTGTGTTCATTAGATAAATCAGAGTACTACATTTTTGTGTTTCAATGAGCTTGAGAATTGGTCTCGATCAAGCATAAAAGGTGGCTGAAAGTCAGGGACACTACCCCGTTTTTATTGCAAGACCAATTTGCGCGACTTTAGTAAAATGACCATAACTTGCTCATTTAAAACATTTTCAAGTGATTCAAATTGTGTTTATTAGATAACTCAGAGTACTACAATTTTCATGTTTTTATGAGCTTGAGAATCAGTCTCAATTGAGGGTTTGAATTGGTTGAAAGTTACCCTATTTTATGTTACTGTTCTTTTCAAAAAACAATTTTTTGGGTGGTGTGGGTTAGTACAAAAAAAAGTACATAGTGGTGTGAGAGAGTACATATGGTGGTGTGGAGTAGTTGCTGCCTTTTTGGAAATCAGTATCGTTCAAGTTGGTATTAGTATTGTACTGGTTCCCTAAATAAATATCAATTTTACAAAGCCCAACGATACGGTTCGGTGGTTGCTAATAATTTAACAATAAATATTATAGTTATTCCTGAAAATATGTTAAAAAAATGTACTTGTTAGTATTTAGTCATAATTGAATAATAAAACCATATAATATTTACTAATTGGTATGGTTTAGTATTTTTGGCTTTTTGCTAGTGTGACCTTCCATTTTCTCGTTTGGCAGAAGTTGGATTTTGTATAAACCATTTGTTTGCCACATTGTAATGGAGACCACACGCTCAATATTAAGATTATTTTAAGTGGTATATGCTCGGAAGTATAACCGACATACCAAAAATACTATGCGTGGCAACAATGTATTGAAGGACTAAGACGCATTTTGTAATAGAATGGTCTTATTCATATATAAATATGAAAACCTCTTTTGATTTCTTCTTATATCATATGTTGGGTTACTCCCCTGTGTATGGGAACCCCAAATCGAGACAAATCAAGGTCTTAGCTTCCTAGCTCTTCTGCTGCCACAAGTTCCAATGGATCGAATATTAGTTGGGATGCACTTAGCAGGTGGAACGATCGGGCAAAATAATATGGCTTCCCTTGCCATTAGATGTTCCTAGATGGTATCCAAGGTCTTCGTTCGAAGGAGCAAGAGAACACATGCGCTAACGAGCAAGGAATCATCCAATTTAGCAAAACATTTCCGTCCGGGATGTATAGAGTAAGAAAAACTTACCCCTTGTATACATGTCCAATATGGCAGTTCTATTATATGTATGTGGCCAACAACTTAAGGTTGTGTTTGATTTCAACACGAATTAAACTATGCCATTTTCTATTTTTATGCACTTTTCATCGCGTTTAATTCCTCATGTCCCCAATAGACTTCCCTCAAGTGCATCGTCTCTGTGGCTCAACAAAACTCCAAATCAAGCAAGCTCTATTGGTTCTCTTTGTTATCGAACAATAAGTCATCTTTTTTAGAGGGAAGGTTTTGGGGTTTTGTCCATTGAAGTTTTGCCCATTTAGGAATTCTTGTTCTATTCAAAGTTTTGAAGATAGAGCGATAAAGTCTTTTGTATCAAAGACAATTTAATGTATGGCAAGATCAGTTCTTTCTAATCGGCAAAGAGTTTGTCTTGGTCAATAAATAATAGCCAATGAATCATATTTTTAATTTGGTTTATAGTATATATCTTGCAATCTGGATATGATGATCTCTCATGAACTTTTTTATTGTAAGTCAAAGATGGGTCTCTCAATGTAGGATTTCTATTGTAGCATCTTATTCATCTTAAGTTTGCATCTGATTCATTGAAGTATGTGGGTAGATAGTTGAAAGTTGTGGGTTATTTTCTGCCAATGATGGATTTGTTGAAAATTCTAATAATTTTGGTTGCGGGGAGGGGGGGGGGGGAATATAGTATTTCTAAAAGTTGAAAACAGAAAAAAGTTGTTGTTTTGAGTCTTTAGGGATTCTTCTTTTCGGGCAACAGAAAAAAGTTGTTGTTTTCAGATGTGCTACCAATTTTAAATTTGACCATGTGGATTTTCTATATATTGACTAGAAAATCTTCCTAGCTCTCTCAAAGAATACTTGAGCAATTTGACTCACAACTATCTCAAGTTTATTAATGGCTTGAGATTGATGTTCAGTTGTAGCTTTTAACTCTGATATAGCGTAAGAATTCTCCTCAAGCACACTTTATGTGTGTTGCATTAAACAATTAACCGTTTCCTCTAAACTGGATATGTGGGATTGAAAAAATTAGTTAAATTGAGGTCTAATAAAGCTAGGAGCGTGAGGAGTCTGGGAGACAACATGTCCCGATTTGTGTGGGCCATGGGCCCAAAAGAGATTGGGATGTTTGGCTAAACCCGGGTTGGAATAGTTCGACTGTAGATTTATTACCATGTCACCAAATAACATTAAAAGAATTGACTAGCTCAACAAAATATGCAGGATAATCATTTTGCAAATGACAATCATTTGTGGAATGACTTGAACTCGAACATACAACACAAACCTCAAATGAAACATTCGTAGGAGGTGGGGATAGAGTCATATTCAAAATTACATCAATTTTCTGAGCCATAGTCATAACAATTGCTTCTAACTTTGAGGTAGAAGGGGAGTGAAATGGATGTACCTCTAACTTCATATATACCACATTTACGCCTACCAGAATCCTTTATCGAATAATCCCATTGTAGAGAATTTTCGGAAAGAATTTCAAAGAAGTTCAAATCTCATTAATACTCATCTTCATAAGCGATCGACCACTAGTGTCATCAATCATACGAGGGTTTTGATGGGTTAACATGCCTTGGAAGTATTGAACTAGATGCCACTTCTCAAATCCGTGATAGGACAATTAACAATGAGTTCATTAAACCTTTCCTAACATTTACAAAAATATTCGCGCTCTTTTTGTTGAAAATTAGAAAGATCTCTTTGGAGAACATTCGTTTTATAAATGGGGAGATATTTTGACAAAACATTTCTTAACAAAGCATCACAAGTTGTGATGATTCAAGTCTATAAAGAATTTAACCATAACTTCGCTTAATCTTTCAGAGAAAAAGGAAACAACCTAAGATGGACCGAATCATCTAAAAAGTTTGTGTACTTAAGGATAGCATAGATGTTAAAAAAATCTTTAACATGAAGATATGGATCTTCTTTCTCAAAACCATAAAAGGAAGGCAAAACGTGAATGATGGATGGTTTGAGTTCAAAGCTATTTGCAGTCATCTTAGTAAGACAATGCAAGATGAAGTGTTGCTGAAAAAAGGGGAAAAGTAATCCTTAAAAGGATTTTTCCTCATCCATCTTATTGGTCTTAGTAGACAAGGATGGGAACCTAGAAAAGTAACGGGAACTTCAAAGAACTCCTCGAGGTATTTTTGGAATAGTCTATTCTTAGAATCACGCGCAGGTGCACATAAATTAATGGACACTAGAGTTTCAACTCCTTAAAAGAGTCCATTTTTTTAATGCAAGCCTAACCTTTAAATGAAAATGATCTAAAAAAATTAAAAACAAAGGAACCTTAAACGAAACCTAAATGATGTGCAAACAAGATGAATGACAAACAACCGTAGACAAACACCTAATAGAAACTTAGTTCTACCTAGAGTTTTGCTACTAATGACAGGCTAAAGTCCAATTTTCCCAACCGTGGTAATTGCTTATCAATCTGCTACTACAAAATAGCTCCTATCTCATTTTCCATTTTTCAATTCAAAATGTAATGTCCGTTTCAGAACCCATTCACTTGACTATTTTAAGATTTTAAACTTCCAAATAGGGGTCTTATGAGCGTGAGACATGTCCTAAAAAGTTATCTTGCTGCAAAGTTTATATAGTTAATGCTTAAGATCCTAACCCTAAAAAAGATGGTGGTTAACCTATCTGTGATATAGGGCATGTAATTTGCAAATCAATCTTGACATATTCAAATTTGCATGCAATACTAACTAAAACAAATAACAAAAACATCAAGTAATCAAGACAAAAAAACGTGTGCCGGTGCGGTGGGGAGAAGCTACCTCCATCATGAACGTCTTTTGAGTTACTTGCAACGCTGGGTAGAAGTCGAGTTGTCGTCGATCAGAAGCATTGTCCACCTGACAACTTGTGGACTTTTGATAGTGTCCATGCAAATCAAAACTTTAAAAGAAAAATGACATTGCAATATATATATATATATATATATTTAGTATTTGTTAGCTTTGCTATTTTTCTTGTTGCTTGTTTTTCACGACTAGTCATTTTCTCTTTGTTCCCATGAGAACTCCTAAGAATACTTGTGTATGATTGTCTGGAAAAGTAATTCAACAAATTAAAACCCAAACTAATAAGGTGAAAATAAAATTTATTCCTAACTTGTAAATTTTAAACTGACAAAAATTAATAACAAACAAAACCAATGATCAAGCAATTCCTAGTATTGTTCCTAAATCAAGAAAATTAAACTTAAACTACAAACTAGTGAATGTAAATCCTAGACTTCGAATGCACCGTTACAATCCCCGACAACTGTGCCAAAAACTTTATGCGGAGTTTACTAACCTAAATTAATTGACTAATAAACCTAATTGTTATACCGCAAATGCACGGTTATCTAACTAGTATACAAAGACAAATATGGGTCAATCCCACAAGGATTAAATACACAATCGAAAACTAAAATCTATTTAGACTAATTTAAAAGCGGGTTGTAGCGATTGAAATTTGTAAGCTAACCGGATAAAATTAAACAACTAAATTGAATTAATAAAGATAATTGAGAAGTGAACCAAGGCATTGAATTCACCATAGGTTTTTCGAGAATTGCTTAAACCTAACTCATTGTTTTCATAAAGCGAAAAGCACTAGGGATAAATAATCTTTTGCTTGCATCGATTATGTGATTGTTAATAACCTTGGAGTTAATCTAAATTCACAATCAATTTTAGCAAAATTCTAAACCTCTAGCATTGAGTGTCTTGTTACGGCACACATAATCTTAGGTTTAACATGATCAATTAAAACATGCTTCGAATATCAACAAAGAGTCATCTAATTATCGACTAGTCTAGATTTTAAGTTTGATATAATCGGTGAAAGCAATTCATAAATATCTATAAATTAATTGTATTTAATAATGAATCATAACGTAAACAATAAGCTACATTCAACAAACTCTAGAAACCCAAGGTTTCATTTTTGCCTCGGGGCGGGATTTAAAAATTCATGGTGGAGATGATCACGACGGTGGCATTGGTCAACTCCATCTCCTCTTCGTCTTTGTCTCAGGTCTTCAAGCTTTTATTCATAGCCCTAAATCTCATTCACCCTAGCTTGGAGAGGAGGAAATTCAGAAATGGAAAAAAAAAGTTGTCTCCTTTTAGGATTCGGATTATGCTAGACCGCCAACTTATAGCGTATTTTTCTATGAATTCGGTGGAATTGGAAAAAGTGGTAAACATATAAATTTTAGCCCTATATGTTAGCTATCCAAAGACAAAAGAAACTCGTGATTTTGACATTTGTAGCGCAAAAGCCTAAAGTACCAAGATCTGTTCAGAGGGTGACGAGATAAAAAGTTTCTAAAATTGTCAAAAATAAAGGTTTGACTAATTTCCAAAATAGATCTTCCAAATATTTTTTTTGACTTTAGGCATAAATATTTTGTAGCTTTATCATTATTTCCTTCCTTAACCTTCACCCAAAATGGTAATTGCAGTTAGTGTTTGGCACATGTACACCCCAGGCTAGCTAGCGCATGCTATTTTATTATTTTCGCTTTCAAAATACTTCCTTTCACCTCTAATTGCTCAAAACTTTTGGCTAAAGTGGGACTGGACTATGAGCGATATGGTGGGTATAGTGCTTCCCTTTGATCACGACACAATTTTTGAATTGCTTACTTCAACAACTTCACTTTCACTTGTTCTTTGCATTACCAACATAGAAAAGTTAAACTCTTTCGCACTCCGCCATTTTTAAAAATTGATCTTTGAATCCACCAAAGCAATTATTATAGCAAATTGGCACACTAATGTAATTTCTTAATTTAAGCTCTGAATCCTACAAAAAACATGAAAACCAAATAATTAGAGTAAAATACAATACTTGAAACACTAACAAATGTAAATTAGATGGTAATTTATGTATAAATTACGTGAATATCATAGTATTGGCATAAAAATGAAGCAAAATGGAAGATTCCACTGATGAACCGCTAGATTCGTTTGACGACCTTGAAATTACCCATTGTAGAAGAGTTCATGAACTAACAAACTGTGTTTACGGAGAAGGATTGTCAAGTGTTGAGAGCACCAGCAAGGCTTCTGTAGTGAGAAGGGTCCCGATAAGGTATGGCATTTGTAGAGAGCTTAGACGTTTTAATAGCCATTGGTGTAGATAAAGATTTGCAAGATGTCATTTGGGCAAAAGTAAGAATCTCCCTTGCATATGTAGATAGTGAGAGAGTTAGGCCATGGTTGGTATGATGTACTTCAACTCCAAGAAAATAGTGAAGAAGCTCGAGATCTTTCATAGAAAACTTATGAGCTAAAATACCAATGAATGAATCAATGTGGAGAGAGTTTTTCACTTGTAATGATAATGCCATCAACATATAGAGAAGAAGAATAATGATCCCTTCAATGCCATGCTGAACAAACATTGAAGAATCTGCCATGCTACAAATAAAACCCTCACTAATAAAAAAAAAGTCGTTGAAGCGATCAAACCAAGCTCTCGAAGCTTACTTCAAACCATATAGAGCTCGGTTTTTAATTTGCACGCATAATATGGGTAAGTAGAGTAAAAAAAATTGGTTGTTGTTCTGTAAATACACGTTCATGAAGAGCACCATGAAGAAACACGTTTTTGACATCAACTAATTAAGTGACCAATGCTGAATTGTAGCAATGATGAAAACAATCTAAATAGTAATTGGCTGAATTACTGGGCTGAAAATTTCATAAAGATCGATATGCCTTTTTATTGTGTACACTCTTTAGCAACCAATCGAGCCTTGAGTCGTTAAAGAGTTCCATCAGCTAGTAACTTAGTCTTGAAAATCTAATGACGTCCAATAACATTCATGCAAGGAGCACGGGGAACCAGTTCTCATGTATTATTAAAAGCCAAAACATTCAATTCCTCAACCATGGCATCATACACCCATCATGTTTGAGTGCGATTTAATTTAAATTTCTTGAAGGGATGCGACGCTCATGATGATTGAGTCTGAATCGTTGCTTGAGCCGCACGCTGCATTAATTGGGCATGCGACGATTCGGAAGAAAAGAGGCGGGAACCTGTTCTCTATATAGGTCATCCGCAGTGTTGATGCTGACCTTTTTGCTTCACTTGCTTTTGAAGATATTGTTCTAAAAGGTTTGTTTGTCTTCTTCATGGCTTGAGAAAACCTTCTTGATGACGCTATTCTGACCAATGGCCTAGATTTCTTTAAAGATAGGCTGTTGTCCGAGCTTGGTCTCGCTGAAACCCATGCAAGGTAGGGAGTTCCCGAAGACTTGTTGTTGTACCTTCTGATGGGCGACCAGACGCCAATGTCGCCTCCGGTCGGTTTCATCTATTTGCATCAAGGGATGCTTCAAACTAGAGTGTGCTTCCCGATTGTAGATGTGATTTGGGAGTTCTTGGGTCCTGGGGATTCCTCCGACTCAGTTGGGACCCAATGGATACAGGATCATTCTCATGATTATGCTTTGTGCTAAGGAGGTCGGCATTAGTGTGACCCCGCGGGTGATCTAGTTGCTGACCGGTCCTCGACTGCAGAGCAATGCTGTTTGCAAGATGAAGTCACCGAGTTGCTTCGGTACACTGCCTGATGATTTCAAGTTTTGGCAGAAGTAATGCTTCTTGGCTTCTACAGGTTCAAAGTATTTTCGGTACAAGGATCATTTGCTTGAGCGACAATTCAGGTTGCTTCGTAAGTTCAACTCCTTTACAATGACTTTGATGTGCTTGATAGCGGGCTGAGTGAACATTGTTTGTTTTCTTTTGCAGGAAGGTTTCCCACTAATCATCTTACATTAGAAGAGCAAACCACCATGGAGGCATTCCGCGTCATGGAAAAATGGGAGGCGGTTGATATCATAAGAGTTTCCAATTTCATTCGTAGTGGGCTGTGCGACAACTGGCGTGTCGCCCCCAATCAGTAACGAGAGTCGCACATTAAGCTGGAGAAGGGGCCCTTCCAAAAAGAGGAAGGCTGCTAGGGCCAAAACTCTCTTTCTGTCTGATGCGGAGGATCCATCTGAGACGTTTGCTTCTTTTGTGAGGAAGAAGCCTCGCGTTAGGGCCGAGTCATCTTCGGCACAACCTGCTCTGTTGAGATAGGCCTGTTGTGGCGAGTCTGCTAGGCCTGTTGTGGCGGAGACTAATGTACTTGATTTGGAGAAAGATTATATGCTGTTGGCTGGAGTTGCTGATGGATCGAATCTTAGTGACGCGCAGGTTGAGGCCCTGAATGACCGACTGGTGCGGGTTGCAATGGCTGCTTCTGCTGGCACTGATTCGCGTGGGGCAAATCCGGTAGAGGGTTTCGTATCTAATTTGCTTGAGGTGGTTGAATATGATCACCCCACCGTTGACTCTCTTGAAAGTGGCCATGGTACCGGGCGTGTTTCCTGTAGTCCGCATTGCTCACCGTTTCATTCTAGGCCATAGCTAGAACTATTGGAAGGTCATTTGGATACTTCGGTCCCTCATCTGTTTCCGGATCCTGTTGTGTCGTCTCAAAATAAAGGGTCGGGCATTCTTGACAAGGGACAATCCATGGAGGAGAGTTTGAGGACGGTGGCAACCTTGAAGGGCGATTCTGGAATAGTTCCTGATCAGGGGAAGTTTCATCCTGATGCACGGATAAGTCTGTTCGCACCGGACTTGGTGACTATGAGCTCGCATGTCTGGCACCAAGAGGTGGATGTTGAGTATGCTTCGAGGAAGCATATAGGCAGGCGTCACAGCTGGTTGATGGACCATGCTCCAAAACCCAAGGAAAATACGCTGGAAGAGCATGTGGGTAAGTGTTTGAAGTATCTTATGCTTGGTATGTCTCATATGAGCCACGCGGCCGTTGTTGGGATGGAAGTAGAGGCGGCTCGCGAGAGAGTATATACCTTGGAGCGTGTCTTCTCGCACGTGCAAACGTTGTATTCTGATGCGCTCCATGAAATCGAGCGGCTTAAGAAGCAGGCCGAAGAGATGAGTCGGATCAATCAATTGCAGCCGCTAAGGCTCAGAGGGCTCATCTAGAGGACCTTGAGCTTAATCTGACAGAGGCGGTATCTGAGAAGGACATACTTAAGCAAGAGTTGAGTCAGCTTCGCCTAGAGGTCGAGGTTGTGCAAGAAGCTATGGCTAAGGCGCATTCTAAGCTGTAGTGTCTCGCTGAAGAGAGTGCTTCGAAGGGAGCTGACTGGGCTGCTGAGAAGCAACAATTGGAATCCGATGTGGAGTTCTATGCTTGAGAAGCGAGGAAGGTCGATGACCAACTCAAACTGGGATGGCATGTACTCTGAAGAGCAGTCTGGCCACAGACCAACCTCAGGTCAATGCGCTAACTTGCAAGTTGGAGCTACTGGAGCGTGATCTTATTGATGCAAAGGTGTGAGATGAAGAGTTTCTCAAGGAACAAGGCAAAAGTGAGTTCTGCTGGGTTGTTCATAGTTGGCTAGAGCTGTTGGTACTGATGAAGGAGGAGCATCCGGAGTGGGATCTTAGCCGTTATAGATGTCATATTTAGACTTGTCTATTACCTATGAGTCATCGGGCGAAGATGACAGTTTGATCTCTAACGTCCAGGTTGAAGCTCGTACATATGCAACTTTTGCCCATGTTCCCCCTAGGCTTAGCTCTTCTGTTTCTGTACCTTTTATTGATTAGGAGCAAACTTTGCGTGCTTGTATACTTTTGTCTTGACCATTAATGAAAACAATTTTCTTCATTTCGTATTTGGCGTCTCTATTGCTTATTTTTCGTTTTGCCTTGTCATCTTACTTTGGCATAGGCTGATTGAATCAATAGGACGTTATCTAGTCTGTCTGCGACAGAGAGCTTGACCGCTTTGTATTGTGAATGACTTGGGGTCATTGATTGTAGTTATGTCCGATAGTGGGCATGTTGCGAACAGTTTAACTGGGGGTTGAGTCACCCGAGTTGTGTCCTGTCCCATACGTAAGCTGTTTGAGCTTTTTCTTGTTTATCTAACAGTCGCGGGCAAGCTGTGGTGGCCGAGAATACGTGTCAGAGTGCTTACACCGAGTCAGGCATCGTAAGCTTGGGTTGGCGTCCTAATTAGTTTTCATCTGGGCACCGGTTGTACTATCCTTGTATCAGCATGAGTACCCTTTTTCTAATGTTAGAATGTTAATCCGTTTGAGCGTGAAGGCGCTGACTCAGCTAAGCTCATACTGGCATCCGCAGGCCGGAGGGAGAGCAGAGGTTGTGTGGAGAGTTGTTTGAGATTCTCACCTTCTGAATCGTTTATGACTGAGTAGAGCGGTCGATAGATTCGGGGAGTAATGGTTTGACGACCAGGTTGAAGAGTAGTGGTCCCGTGGCAAGCCATCGGAATGAGTTCGGGGCTGATTAGGCTTCCACCTTCCGAATTAGTTATGACCCAACAAAGTGGTCGACAAATTCGGAGAGTAAAGGTTTGGCAACCAGGCTGAATAGCAGTGGTCTCGTGGCAAGCCATCGAAATCAGTTAGGGACTGCCTAGGCTTCTACCTTTTGAACCGTCGACACCCTCTCCGCGCTGTGGGGGCTGCGTGTTCGAGAAGGTTTTGGCCACCACGCTGAAGAGCAGTGGTCCCGTGGCGAGCCATTGGAATCAATTAAGGACTAACTAGGCTCCCACCATCCAAATTATCCACACCTGAGTGCACCAAGCTACAAATTTGGAAGGGTTCAGCGACCACGCTGAAAGGCAGTGGTCCCGTAGAAAATCGTTGGAATCAGGTCGTGGCTGACTGGGTTCCCACCTTCTAGACTATCTACACCCTCGCAACGCGGGCTACAAGTCTAGGTTTGGTGATTTGGTGGCCACGCTGAAAAGCAGTGGTCCCGTGGTGAGCCATCGAAATTAGTTCTGGACTGACTAGGCTCCCACCTTCCGGACTATCTACACCCTCGTAGTGGGGGCTACAAGTCCAGGTTTTGATCAGAAGCTTTCGTTGATGGTCGTCACCAGATAGGCTTACCTGATTAGGTTCAACGAACACTGACAGCGAATGGGGCAGTGATCCCTGGCGAGTCGTCATCACCAGGCGTGGTAGCGTTGATTAGACTCTCACTTCCTAAATCATCGATGCCTGCACTAAGCAGACTAGGTGTCGGGGTGAACTAGAAGCTATCGTCATCAGTGCTAGCGGTTTGACCAAAGGTTCCGCCTGCTGAGGGGCGTATGAATCTAGTGGTCCAGGGTGTGGACTAAGTTACCTTAACTCAGCGAGTGGTAAAGTTCGGACGTCAAAGATGACTAGGATTCTCGAGTGCTTGTGCCAAGCACGGGACAGGGTGTTGTTTGGATAACAGGTTGATCCCATGGGCCCGTAGAGGAAGGGCTAGGGTTTCCTGCGTGGTGCGTTACGTGTACGACATAGATCGCGCGGTGACACGTGTATGCTGTAGGTTGTGTGACGTTTGAGTGTATCAATTACTCACTATAACATATATAGGATATGACGACGTGCTTTGCACGTCGTCTAATGGTTATGATGACGTCCATCGACACGTCGAGGAATCAAGGATCATTATAGGTGTGACACATTCTACGACGTGCATTTTGAGTCATCAAGTCACGTCCTTATATTTTTACAACAACTTAAGTTGCACATCGTAAGTGTCTTAAATGACGTCCTTAGAAAGTCGTTAAAAAGGTGAAGCAATGACATGCATTGAATGCCGTTGTGCAAGACGTAATTGATGAATAACGACATGCTGGTCGTGACTTAACTAATAATTGAGGACGAGTTTTGCACGTCATAGTATAGTTTGTTTAAATTTAAAAAAAAATAAAAAATCCTATCCTGTCCCCATACCCCATTAGTACACCCCTAATCTTCTACCCCAGCAGCCGTACACAATATACCTATCTCCACTTCGCTCTTGCTCTACAACACCCATACACACTATTTAAACCTGTACACAATAGCACCTGCACCAACCACAATTGTTGTAGCCTTGTAAAAGCTATATACCTATGCTTTGAGACTATGAAAAAAACCAACAAATAATCAAGGCTGAGAAACTTCTAAAAAATAACTAAACAAAGAGTCAATACTGTCAAGGAGTTTCACCATTATAACTAGATAAATAGTCAATATTTGTACACTTGCGAACTTTACACTTCATAAAATCATTGACCAAATTTCTCCAAATTATCATTGATGTAAATGTACTATGCTGAAAATAGTATTCAAGGAAAAAAAATCAAAACTAGCAGCAAAACATAGAACGCTTTCTCTTTGATTAAGATAGTTGTAGAGATAAAGCGAGGTACATTGCACAAGCCAAACCCAAGTTCCTGCAAAGGGTAAAAAATTTAAAAATTAAATAAATTAGAAAATAAAAATCACAAATATACATTAAAAACCAAAACTCTGAAGTTTAGTACACTCCTCCTTGATAATTTTCTTCCCATACAGTGAATATAACGTGGACTCCTATTGATTTCTTATAACTGAATTGCCAACAAAATTTGGCCTCTCTTTTTCATTACATCAAACTTGTCCAGTAAAGAGCAGACACACCAAAATCTTCAACATTATTCCTTTCAACTTTAAAAATGGGCATAGAAATGACTTCGAAATATGACATTTCTTGATATATACCAAATAGCATTTGTAAAGAAAATCATAAGGAATGAGTTTATTTCACTTATTAGCATGAATCTAACATGATTGCAGGCATCATATGTACAAAATTCCAAGTAAAAAATAAGAAAAAAAAAGTTAAGAAGTACAACCTAGCTAGTACGGCTTTGGAACCCACCAAATAAATTCCAACTCTTCAAACGAAGTTTGTGGCATGGGAAATATCCATGAGTAGATATTTGAGATTGACAATCATTATTTTCTCAAAAAAAAAAAAAGAACTAGAGCAACATACTCCCCCCAACCCAACTTCAATGAAAGGTGACAATGGTAGGAGATGCATGAAACTTAACTCTCCTTTCTCATTGGAGGCATCCATCAATCAATAAGAAATTGTTATTATTAATTGGCGTCCATGTTCTCGCAGCGACAATTACAAGTTCAAAAATAAATATTCCAAAAACATACCTAGTAAGTCAATTCCGTTGTGTGGCACAAAATAAGTGCAACAACTTGTCCAGCAACAGGCCCAATTTGTTGAAAAGTTGATAAAATGAATACGGCAGTTTCCCCATTCCAGATTTTGCTTGGCGGATAACGTCCATGCCCAATATACCTTCAGAAATGCACTCATGTTGCACTGATGAAGAAGGAAATAAAATTAGACCAATGAATCATCGGACAAGTGAAAGAATGATGTCCTTGATCTTTTTTATTACAAATGTTTTCAAAACCAGTTTCTGCTCCATGACAACTCTTGAATTTACTCTAATCAAGAATAAAATCTAAATTTACTCTCAACGGCTCTTCTAAAGATAGACAACATATATAAAGATATAATCTTAAAAAATGACAAAATTTTAAATTAAAATCACAAATTAATTTCACAGTAGCCAAGTTCATATGAACTCAAAAATCTGATTAAAATTTAGCAAAACCAAAAAACATTGTAACCACGCAATTTTCATATAATCTCCAAAATCAACATAAGATCAAACAACCTTCAAAAACCCGACAAATAAGGTAATAACAAACACCCATTTCTATTCACACCATGGAATCAACAATCAAATAGGCTTTAATCACATAAATGTAAAACTATAAAATGATTTAAGAGCCATGCAGAGGCCCAATTCTTGGCTGAATAGCCCAGGAGTGTAAGTAGAACAAGGCATCAAACAAAGTTCAATAGAAGCATTACTGATTTATCAGAGAGAGGACTGAATAAGGAGTAATGAAAAACAGAAACTCTGTGAATTGAGCTTCAATATGTTAATTGTAAACTAATTAGGATACACAAATTAATTAGGATACCTAGCTCATAGAAACCAAAGCCTCCCACCTATGACAAGATTAAAAATCAGATACACAAACTGTATTACACACCATAACACTGTTTCCAATATCTTGCTTGTTCAGTCTCAAAGCAAAAACAATGAAAATATCTCAAACTGATATCATTAAAAAAAATCAGAATGGTTAAGTATAGTTAAATATTGAAAAAAATCTAAATTGAGAAGATAAGGACCATAATACATAAATAACGAAGCGACAAAAAATGCGCTGCTAGATAGCAGAAATTTACCAATCAGTCCTAAAAATGAAAATGGAGTATTGAAGAAGAGGAAAAAATGAGGGAGGGAGCAAGAAAGAAAGAAAGAACGAAATTGTAAAGAGTAGAGTAGTACCAAAATTAGTAAAGTATTCAAAGAGCTTTCCTTTGGTGGAGAAAACAATCAAAGCAACCTCCGCATTTTAAAACACAGAAATCTCACGAGCTTTCTTGAGCAATCCGGACCTCCGTTTTGAGAAAGTGACTTTCCAATTTCAATCCGCGTCAACTAAACCCTACCTCTTCCCATTCTTGCCACCTATATTCAGATCAAAAGAAGCCTTTCTATAATACATTGCAAATAGATTAAATAAATGTGTATCTAATCTATGCAAGAGGATTTCAATCGCTGCCGTAGTCCTCGCTATCTCCGCGGTGTTGCCTCAGGAAACACCGAAAGTAGATCCAATAACACATCGTTTCAAGAAGCCTGCTTCTCCCGCTCCCGCCGGTGCATCACCATTCTACCAGTGTACAACACCATGGCTCCCGGACCGTCACTGGCTCCAACTCCTGCGCTTGGACCCGGCGGTGCGAGCCACCACTTCGACGGGAAGAGCTAGGTGAAGGACCTCATCCAGACGCTTCTACATTATGGTGGATACACCGTAATGGCTGGCATTTTTGTGAGCCTAACTTCTCTAGCCACCGAAATGGGTAGATTATTGGTTGCTCTGAAGTCATGTTGTCCCAAATGGGGGGGATAAGAAAACCGATTTGGAATTAAACCATTTACTACACTCCATAGAAGGTGCGAGGGTAGTTTTTGGTACTTGATTGTTTGGCTTGTTAATTTTTTGACGGCCTAACCACTAACTAATGACGAGTTAGCCTTAAATTTGTTTGCCTGTACGTATCATTATTTAAACAACTATGTCAACAACGACTTGGATGATGACGTGCAACATATGGACAACCTTAAAAAAACTAATGAGGACGTGCATTAAATGCAAGTTGTATTGACACGTCTTAGAAACCTATGTGTGTTGTAGTGACTCCCCTTCAATTGATGGGGTTGCATACAACTTCATTAATTGATTGAAGTGATCTGCGCAGTTTCCTTGGGAACCGTTGTCTTCCATTTTCCCACACGACATTCAATGCTTGGTAGTTAATGCTGGAGTGCCCGTTTGGTGAACCACTATGTCTGTATAGTGGTGTTTTTCAATCGTTTTAGGCACCATATTTTGTTGAGTTTATTTCCTGTAATGTTCTTGTCTGGAGAAGATGTTTTGGGTTTTCCAAAGGCACCAGAGTTTTCGAAAGTTCTAATGTTTACCTTGACTAGGCATGGTGATAGTTGTTGTTATGCATGGTCACCTGTTGTGGGTGGGCACGTAGTTAATCCGTTGAGGTCTCGTAATCTCTTCCCATACCATGGAGAAGTAGTGTTGGTACTTTCCCAAGGGAAGGTTTTTTTTTAATGTGCAAGGGCCTTATTGTTATTCCTGGATGTTTGATCTCAGAAATAGCATCTGCGTCCCACTTCGTGGTGGCTGCCTCCACTTCTCGACTAACACTGTCGCCTCCCTTGTGTTGGAAGTCGGCATCCGGGTTGAAGGTGGATTCAGGTATGGCTTGTTGGAGTGGGCCTTTGATTCCCAAATATTCCATTCCCTTTTGCGTGGGAAGGCATGTGCAGTCCGATTTTACCTGATACTTGTCCCAAGTTCACAAAGTGTGAGAATTGGGTCTGAGCCATCGCAGGTACTTCTGGTTGTTGATTTTGTATCCCCGCAGATCATATTTGAAGGCGGCGTTCCGTGGAGCGACCCTCCGCTTGCAGGTAGCTTGCCCTGAATTGTTTGTGTCGCTTACGGGACCAAACAGTCTTAGCAAGTCCTCACTCCATGCTGATCAGATGCCTGCAGTATGTAGTCTTTTGTATCCGCCTCAGGGCATTCGTAGTATTTAGGATTTTGTATCCGCCTTAGGGCGTTCGTAGTATGTAACTTTTTGTATCCGCCTCAAGGCGCTTGTTGTTACATCTTTCCAATAATCAATAGAGTTTGTTTATGAAATTCTTGTCTTATTTCTTAAATGAATGTGAATCACATAAGTTTCTTAAGAACTCTAAACTCAATATTGACTACGGAAAAGGAAGCAAACGACTTAAAGCAAACTAACTGTTGATGGAGATAAATTGATCTTGGCCTCAAAGCAAATTCAGATAGTTTTCGCGGATCATTTAGCGGACTGCCGAAGCGTTACATAGGTCACTGAAGTGGAAACCTTGCAGAGGGGTGGATCACCACACCGACATAATGTCGGGGGATGTGTTCCCGCTTTCCATTGCCGTTACGACTCGCTGGGCTGGAGAGTTGACTGCTTCTGTACGGCTTGAAAGTGGTGCCCCTTCCGTCTTTAGGCCTTGCACTGGGTTAGGCTGCTTTGCATGATGTAGCTGGATCTGAGAGCACTCTATCTGTTTCAGTGTGGCATAGTGGCAACCTCGTGCCGTAGGTTGGTCTCCACGTAGTGGCCCTTATGAGTTGTTAGCAGTATACTTAACACACTGGTGAAGTGTGAAGACCACTACTTCCATTTGGTGTAGCCGCGGTATTCCCAGAATGAGGTTGTAGGACGACGGTGCGTCTACTGCCATGAAGTCCAAAAATAGGACCTTTTTCAGCCGCTGTTCTCCAGCTACCGTGGCTAATCTTATCTTTCCAATGGGAAAACATTTCTTCTCGCTGAATCCGATCAGCGGGTGTTCTAATGGCACTAGGTTTTCCTCTTTTAGGTCCATGCTGCGTAAAGCATTGTAGAATAGAACGTTGAGCAAGCTTCATGTGTCAACGAGAGCTTTCTTCATTTCGCACTTTGCGATGGAAACGAAGATGACCAAGGCGCCGTATTGCGGTGCTCGGACTCCATTGAGGTCCTTGTTCGTGAAAGTCAAAGTGGGAATGGGGTTTTGAATTTTCAAATAATAAACACGCCGGTCTTCATCCGCGGTTTGTGTTCGCATATCCAGCAGAGTCCACTTGTGGGACCTATGCGACTGGTCTTCATTCGGTCCGACTCCGTGAAGGACGTATATTATCCCAGGAGTCTCATTCTCTACCTCTTTGACTGACTCCACCCTGTCCCTGGTCTGTTCTGGCTGCTTCTCAGACTTTAGTAAGTCTTTCATTTTGCTCTTGCGGATCCAGTGTTCTACTTCATACCTCAGACTTTTGCAGTCATTGGTGTTGTGGTCGCATTCCTTGTGCTACGCACAGTACTTGCCGTTGACCCTTCTGGCAGGGTCTCCGTGTGTCTTCGGTGGTCACTTCAATTCCTCCCAACTTTTCATGGAGTTCAGTACATCTGACAGACTAGCATTTAGGAGTGTCACGACTCTGGATCCAACGTAGTTGGATGACTTTTCTGGCCTGGGACGATCAGAATCCAGTCTGTTGTAAGTGCGCTTCCTCTTGTTCTGCTCCTCATCCTCGTGTCTTTTTCCCTTATTGTCCCTGTTGCTTTCGGTCTCCCTCTTAGTCCTTGACTCCTCCAGGGTGATGTGTCTCTAGACGCTCTTGAGAAAATTTTCCATGTCCAGAGGGGGCTCCAAGGTGAGGTCAGCGAAGAGCTTTCCCTCTTTGAGGCCCGCTATGAACGCCGTCACAGCTATATCGTCGATGAAGATCAGCTCGTTGTTGAAGCATGTGATGTACTCTCGGAGCGTCTCACCGAACTTCTGCCTTAGAGAGAGTATGTAGTGCGAGGCTTTTCTGAAACGCTGGCTTCCGACGAAACGTGTCAAGAATTCCTTCGCCAATGTTTTAAAGGAGTCGATTGACTTTGGGAAAGCCCTTTAAGACTAGTGGGAAAGGTTCTGCACATGACGGATTCGAATCCTTCCTTGTGTGTCATTACGTGCTGGTAATGGTGTAGATGATCGAAAGGATCGGTGGTTCTGTCATAGCAATTGAGCTTCGGGGGAGTAAACTTTTTCTGAAGTGCTTCACTCGTGATCCGATCCACAAAGGGTGGGATAAAAATTTGATATAGTATGTTCGGATCATGCGCTCCTTTGCGAAGAGGGTTCCCGGGACCAAGCCTCTCTATCCTCGCGGCTGGATCAGCGTTAGCCACAAAGTCTCTCTTAGTCCAATAGGAACTGGTGGGGGGTCTGGCTCTCCTGCGCTTGCTCCCTATCGTCCACTGGAGGTGGAGGTTCGTGTTGTTCCTGGTCTCCATCAGTAGCGGGTGGATTTTTTTGTGTGAGTGTCTCCACCGCCTTGATAACCTGTTGTATTTGGGATGCCAGCACCTTGATTATGGGGTTTGTTGTTGGTGTAGGGGCGTGAGTAGGCTGCCCGCATGGCAGGAACTGGTATAGGGACAGCGGAGCATTGGACATGTCCGTGGGTTCGTTGTTGCATGACCTGGTGGTCACCATCTCTCTGGGATTTGGTAGGAGACGATGTTTAGTGTAAAGTTAAGAACTATGTCGTCCTCACAGTCGCCGCCAAATTGATGCAGTCAAATTTTGCTCCCTACTTTGACCATATTTTTGCTGACCTGCACAAGTAACGCACGTGAGCCACAGACCATCGTGGGGTGGCCGATGCACTCTGATGCTAAAGTCAGACAAGGATCTGAGGAAGGTGTAATGCTGTAACAGGAATTTTGTAGCGTACCTTAGCTTACCAACCTCATGTCTTATTTATAGTGCAATGAGTTCTAGTTCAACCAGGCCATTGTAAGCGTAGTTTAGGGAGGAGATCTTCGTGGAGATCCCTCTCTAATTAAGAGTCGTACTGTAGGAGGGAAGTTCCATATTAGTTTTTCACTCCTGATCCAAGAGAAATTCGTAGAAAGGAGTTTCCCTGTGTGAAAGATACTCTGCTGTTTGCTTCCTAGTTGTAAGCAAAGAGCAGCTATAGTTGCTCGTCCGAAGCTGATCCTCGAGATACTTGCCTGAAAAGGATTTATGGGTATTGTGAATAGTTGTGAGACGTGTAGGCCTAGCATGCTGTAAGAGTCCGGGTCCGCTTGATGACTGACGTTGAGCGGGCTTAGATCCGCTTGGGCTGGATCTGTGTTGGGCTGATGCTTGAGCCCGTAATTCTTCGAGATCATCATGACACGTGTTCGGCTCAGGAGTGTGACAATTTTTATGTATCATCAAACAAGATTATAAATTAATAGTAGTTACTGGATGGATGGGTACGTTGGAGTTTATGAGGTCGGAATGCATGGGCGTTGATGTTTCTTCAGTAGTAGGTGGAATAGGAAATCACTGTGGTCTTAATTTAATCTAAACTATATAATGCAAGTTTCCCTTAGGAACAATGAATGTGTCTTATCCTGATTTTTAGATTGCCCAAAATACCCTCCAATTCTATAATATATACAAGAAAAACCTATATGTAGTTGAATAGTAACCAGGGGTAATTTTAAATGAAAAACTATTACTCATATCTACCATATTACCCTTCCAAATTCAGATTATTTACCCTCCCCTTCTCAAATATTGTTAATTATACCTAAGCCCCTACATAATTTATTCAAAGCCCTTAATTATTTGTAAACTATACAAATGCCCTTAAAATTCCAAATATTTATTTTGTTTAGAATATCACTAATTTTACTTATTATTGAAAAGTTGTAACGCGTTGCCACCTTAGCAAATTTTAATGGGGTTAGGCATAGTTGGTGGATGATTTTCTAGGTTACCTTCAACCAAACAGTAGTGGAGCCAGAAATTTCATCAGGGGGAGGGGCAAAGCCACTAAGCATAATAAATTTAATGCATTGATGTAAATAAACTATATATTGTTTAGTTATATCTTATTGTAATTTAGGGTGTAAAAATAAATTTGGTATAAATAGGGGTTTGGTAGTAGTAGAAATGTATAATCAAATATGGGACCCACATATTATGATGAGGTATTAAAAATGAAGAAGTTTAAGGGGCTAACCATGATTTTTAAAATTCAGAGTGCAAATAAAAATATAAACTCATGGGATTATAATAGCTATTACATATACTAGTTAGGATTACTTAAAGTTGAGGGGGCAGACAATTGTTTGGTAGAGTTGAGGGGGGGGGGGGGGGGGGGGGGGGGGCAAAGAAGCAAATGGAGGGGGCCAATCTAAGCAAGAGGGAAATTTGGGACCCACTTTCACTACATGGTATATATGGATTTTCAAACTTGGATATGGATCATGGGCATGGCATAGTTCTTGGGTTTTACTTCAGGTACAAAGCATGGATATTTTTGTTGTTTGTGAATTGATGATGGCATCGAATGGTAGTGGAATCTACTAGCTTGTCCATTCATTAAATGTAGCAAATTCTCCTTGTCGTTTTGAGTTTGAAACAATTGACTTGGGTTGGGGAAGGGAAACACTTGTTCATCAAATACAACATGTCGGGAAATATAAATGTGACTTGTGGATGGATGAAGACATTGATAACCCTTTTACTTTTCGCTATAGCCAAAAAATACATGGCAAAAGAGTGACGATCAAAGTTATTTGCAGCATAATCATGTAAATAAGGAAAGCATCTACAACCAAAGAATCGTAAAGAAGTGTAATCAGGCTTGAGCGAGAAAAACATAGTGATGTGTCCAAATCTTGTTTCCCAAAGATGTGACCTACAAAACAAGGTTAGATCGCCAAAGACCACCTTTTTGGTGGCTGAAGGCACTCTGATGCTTAAGTTAGTAAATAAATAGGAGAGAGCTTAATCTGGACAAAGTTTAGATAAAATTGCATACCTTTGTCGAATGTTCCCTTTACCTTATATAATGTCCATTATCAATTCTTTGTGTGACTTAAGCATGTAGGGCATGATGAGGGGATACGTTATTTGTAACAGTCTCATCCTTTGTTGAGATATGTCATTGGGGGAGTGATTCCCGTCATGACTCGTTTCCTTTGTGGCGTCTCTTTTATTTAAGGGATAGATATTTGGGATTTGATTCAGGCCTCTGATTATGATATGTTATGAAGGGACCTTTTGGGCTTTAATGACTGGACTTTCCTTTTTCGGGCTTATTTGATGATGCCTGGACTAAAGCACCTAGTCCTCGTGATTGATGATGTTTTTCATGTGTACGATCGTAATTCGAGTCTTATTTGATGTATCATCAACTACTCCCCCTTAGTTAGTAGGCATGCTTACATGGCCACTAACTCTACGGCTGTTGGATTTTCGACTTCATCATTCCATTGCATTTAATGCCATTAACAAGTGTCGATACGGTTGCTATTCTGATGTCTCATTCATTTCGGCTCAATTGTTGGGATTTCGTGTAGCCCTCATATCTAGCATGTCTTTTTATTAGTAGTCTTTTCATTGCTTAACCTTATAAGAGAGTGTGTGAGATTTGTGTTTATTTCTTTACACTATCTCCATCATCAGAGTTTACTTTTTATATATTTTTTTTCTTTTTCTTCTTTGCACGACTCCTTTCTCATGTCTACTGTTAGGATGCTAAGTGGTGAGGCTCTTGAGATCTGCGAGGCATTTTTCTTGCCCAAGAAAGCATCGCAGGCGACTTTGAGTAATATTCGCCATGACTTCTCACTACCACCTGACCTTGAGATTATCTTGCCTAGGAATGACAATAGTCCTTGTCGTCCAAGGCCTGGCTATATTGCGTTATACCCTAGCATGTTCAAGTCAGGTCTTAGATTTTCGGCCCCAAAGATCTTCTGGGAGTATTTGGACTTTTTGGGCATTTCTCATGCTCAAATGGGTCCCAACGGCTGAAGGGTGATGGTTTCGATCGTGACGGGAACCATTCTCTCTGGGATTCCTCTGAATATCAAGATTTTGCACTCTGTGGTGGGGCTCGTTATAAGCAGTAATCATATGTGTTTTTCTTCGTTCTCCTGCCTGTTTTGGGAAGCTTAAGGACGACCATAGGGGTTCGTCAAGATACTGGTTTTTTGTGTCCATTGATTCTGGCTACTTCAAGTTGCAGAATAGACATATTATACAGTCAATCCGGGTGCCCAAAAAGTGGAATGAATTGCACTTGATTGTAGAGGGGCAAGCGATCCGTGATCAGTTTCTAAACCTTCATCGAGTGGCTATGGAAGGATGTTCTCGAGCGCAATGGCTTGTATACTATGAATGAGGCGATGCATGTGGTGTTTATTGAAGCTCGAGCTGTTGAAGTTACTATTGCTCATGCTGGCAATCATCATTTCTAGCGAGGAGTGATGCTAGCATTGATGGGAAAGTGAGCTCCGTTAGGAGAGTTACAGATCTCAATACTCCTTTTGCTGCTGGTGGTGCTGGCTCAAATACCAGAAAATGAATCTTCCTAGGTTTGCCAGCTCGCTGAAGCAACTGGCGATTAGCCCTGACCGTGTCCCAAATAAGAAGCGGCTTGTTGGTTCTATTCATGGTGCTACTTAGACTGCTCCTCACTCGAGATCGTCTGGGAAAGGTGATGAAAATGAGGCTCAACTTGCTTCTCAAGAGGCTGAGGAGATAAATCAAACTCTAGAAGGAGCAAAAAAGAGGTGTCTCGTTCGTTGGACAAACATGATAGGATTCTCATTTCTACTCATGCATGCCTGATTTTGTTAAGTGATTTGATGATGATCCTCGTGTCCTCAATAATAAGATGTTGCAGCTTGCTATGGAGCGATATCGTGATCTGACTAGCACGAAGGTGACTTCGAGTACAACCCAATGTACAACGAGGAAGATGTTGACCATGGTCAAAATTTTGTGTTTCTTCCTCTTCCATCTCCTGATCGTGCTACTGACGTGGTAGAGTTGCCTGCTTCTCTTCCCGATCGTCCCACTCTTGCCACTGCTGCCTTTAAGAAAAATGTCAAGAGTGGTACTTCTGTCATCACTGCCATTCCGACTGTCCATTCGGCTACTGGGGGCGGGGCTTAAATCCTTCCTGATCCCCAAATCCTTCATCCACAGATTGATTGGAAGGAACCCAATCCTGAAGACATCTGTATTAAATTGGATTGGAAATTTAGCTGGTTTACAGATAGTGCGCGTAATCTTATTTCTGTGTGGCATAGACAATTGGTTGAGAGGGCTCCCATGCTTGTGCATCAGCCTAGTATTCACCTCGACCAAGGTCTTAAGCATATAATGGAGGGGATGAATCACCTCACTTATGCTGGGCTGATGGGGCCAGATTACAAGGCTGTGAGTGATCAGGTGGCCTTTGTGGAGAGGAAGATGGGAAGGGGTTGGTGATTTCTCAAGTTCTTCGTCAGTTTGATGTGCTGAGAAGGAGAAGGCAGCTGAGACTACTTGAGTTTCATTGAAGAAAGTCAAGGCTGTTCGGGACAAGTTTTCTACTGAACTTGAAACCTCGGAAGCATAGTTGAACAAACTTCGTGATCAGCTAGATGATGTTGAGAATGAGCTATTCGGTGAGATGGTTGGTCGTGTCGAGGTCATGCGTTCTACTGCTGAGCAATCTGCCAGTCGTAAGGTTGCCGAGGACTGAGTCGTGCAGTTAACTGCTGAGTTTGCTACTGCTAAGTCAGAAGCTTCCGCGAGGCTCACCACTGTTGAAGGAGAACTTGTGTCGACCAAGAAAGAGCTTGCAGCAGTCACAAATAGATTAAAGATTGCAGAAGTGGCGGACTAGAAAAGGGTCGTTGATGGTCGAATTCACCTCATCGATTTTATGGAGTTGGAGGAGGGTCTTGATCTGACGAGATACCGTGGTATGGCTGACCAAGTCTTTGAAGATGCTGACAAATGTAGTCATTTTTCGCTCCCTGCTTTGACCTAGTCTTGCTGACCTGCACAAGGATCGCATGGACCACCGTTGTGGTGTCCGAAGGCACTCTGATGCTAAAGCCAGATAGGGATCTGAGGAAGGTGTAAAGCTGTTAAGAAGGAATTTATAGTGTACTTTAGCTTACCAACCTCATGTCTTATTTATAGTGCGGGAGTCCTGGTTTGACCAGGCCATCGATGGCGTAGTTTAGGAAGGAGATCTTCCTGGAGATCCTTCTCTAATTAGAAGTTGTGTTGTAAGAGGGAGTTTCCCTGTTAGCCCTGTGATCATAGATACGTGGGAGATATTTCCTAATCTCAGGGTAATCAGTCGGATGAAGTTTCCCTGTGTAATATGTACTCTGGTGTTTGCTTCCTGGTTGGAAGCAGATAGTTGCTGTAATTGCCTGTTTGAAGCTGATCCTCGAGATATTTGCCTTAATAGGGCTTATGGGTATTGAGAATAGTTGTGAGACGCATGGGCTTAGCAAGTTGTAAGAGTTCGAGTCCTTTTGGCAGACTACATTGGATGGGCTTAGAACCGCTTGGGCTGGATCAGTGTTGGGCTAACGCTCGGGCTCGTAATTCCTCAAGATCATCATGACACGTGTATGGCTTAGGGCGGTGACCGCTTTGGTGTATCATCAGCTACTCCCCCCGAGTTAGTGAGCCATCATATCGGTTCAAACCGGAGTACATTTTCCCATTTTGGACGTGATTTTGGACATCCTTGGAATTCCTCCAGCCTAGTTGGGGCCGAATGGATACATGATCATTCTTCTCATTCTGATTATGGCGAAGGAAGCTGGCGTCTGCTTGACCCCGCGGGTGATCTAATTGTTGACTTTTCATTGGTTGGAGTAACGTTGTCTGTATATGACGTCGCCGGCTTGTTTTACAAATCTGCCTAATGACTTCAAGTTCTGGTAGAAGTATTGCTTCTTGGTCCCTGTGGATTCAAAGTACTCCTAGTTCAAGGGTTGTCCGCTCGAGCGGGAGTTCAAGCCACTTCGTAAGTACAGTTTTTTCTTCTAATTTTGTTACGCTCAATTGCATGCTAATTGTTGCCCCTGTTCTTCGAAGAACAGTTTCACTACTCCTCTTACCCCAGAGGAGCCATACACTATGGAGACATCTTGTCAACGCATAATGTGGTGGACGTCATATGTGTTCCCAACTTCATTCACAGTAGGCTATGGGACAACGACACGTGGCCCCCACTCTTTATCGGACGTTGGGGCAACTTCTAGGAAGAGGAAGGCCGCTGGGGCCAAAGCTCCTATTTTGTTTGACACGGAGTAGCCGGTCGAGACGCTTGCCTCCTTTGTGAGTTCGAATAGGTCCCGCATTAGAACTAGGTCGACTCCAAAATGACTCGCTCCTGTAAGTGAAGAGTGTGAGTTTGATCGGCCCGCCAGGGTGGATGCCGATGTATCTGGTTGGGAAATGGACTACCTGTGATTAGTAGGGGTTGAATACATGTTGAATCTCAGTGTCGCGCAGGCAAAAATTCTGAGCGCGCAGGCAGAAGCTCTGAGCTAGCAGTTGATGCGGGTTGCAATGGCGGCTTTTGTTGGTGCCGATTCGCACGGGACCGTCCCGATAGAAGGTTCCTGTGAGGATTCACCTGAGGTTCTTGAGTCCGAGCATCCTATTGGTGTGTTGTCTGATATTGTCCGTGGTGGAACATGCCAAGTTTCTCATAGTTCATATTGTTCACCGTCTCGTTCCAAGCCACATTTCAAGGTGTTGGAGGGTCCGTTGGATATCTCGCTTCCTTCGGATCCTATTAAGCTGTCTCGCATTAAAGGGTCGGCTGTTCGTGACAAAAGAAAGGCTGCGGAGGGGAGCCTGGGAAAAGTGGCGATTGCGAAGGGTTGTGTCAGTGTAATACCTTATCCGGGAGAGCTTTATCCGAATGCGCAGATAAGCATGTTTGCACCAGACTTTGTAAGGATGAACACTCAAGTCTAGCACCAGGAAGTTGATGTGGATTATGCTTCGAGGAAGCATATATGCAGGTGTCATAGTTGGATGATGGATTACGCTCCAAAACACCCGAGGAGGATACGCTATAAGGGTGTATGGATAAGGGTTTAAACTACTTATACTGTGGATGTCTCATTTGAGCCAGGTGGATGTTGCTTGAACGCAATCAAAGCGGCTCATGAAAGGGTGCACACCATGGAGCGTGTCTTCTCGCACATGCAAGTGTTGTATTCTGATGCACTTTATGAAATTGAGCAGCTGGAGAAGCTGGCTGAGGAGAGGAGACTGGAGTAGTCAACCGTGGTTACTGAGACTCACAGGGTTCGTCTTGAAGCCCTTGAGTGCTATTTAGTTGAGGCGGTATCCGCAAGGGAAAAATTCAAGCAGGAATTGGATCGAACCCGCTGAGACACGGAGGTTGCACAGGAAGCTACGACTGAGGCACGTTCTGAACTGCGGTCTCTCGCTGAAGAGAATACCTTGAAGTAGGCTGACTAGGCTGCTCAAAAACAACAATTAGAGTTCGATGTGGAGTTCAATGCTCGGGAGGTGAGGAAGGCCGAGGACCAACTCAAATTAGAGAAGCATGAGCTTAGTGCTATAAAAAGCAATTTGGGTACAAAACAGCCTCATGTTGATGCGCTGACTGAAAAGTCGGAGCTGTTGGAGCGTGAACTTGCTGACACGAGGGCGCGCGAGGAAAAACTTCTATAGGAACAAGGCAAGTAAGAGTTCCATTGGGTTGTACATTGTAGATTGGAGCTGTTGGTGCTGATGAAGGAGGAGGATCCGGAATGGGATCATGGCCGTTATAAGAAGATGTCATATGTAGACTTGTCCGTTGCCTTTGCGTCAACGGATGAAGAGGGCGGTTCGAACCCTGATGCTCAGGCCATGGCACGTATAGACGCGACTCCTGCTCCCTCCTCTATTAAGCTTATCTCTTCTATTTCTGTACCCTCTCCTGATAAGGAGTAAACTTTGTATACTTGTATCAACTTTGCTTCGACCGTTAATGAAAACAATTTTATCTTAAGTACGTTCTGTATCCGCTTTGTGCTCAATGTCACTAATGTGTGTTTTTCATTTCGCCTTGTCATTTTACTTTGGCATAGGCTGGTTGGATCAATCGAAAGTCGAGTGGTCTGTCTGCAGTCAAGAGCTTGACCGTTTGCATTGTGAGTGACTTAGAGTCACTATTGCATAGTTATGTCCATCAGTGGGCATGTCACGGACAGTTTAGTTGTGGGTTGCATTACCCGGGTTGCATCTCGTCTTTAAGATGAGCTGCTGAGGGCTTATCTCACTTGTTTGATTTGTCGCCCGCAGCTGTCGTCGTAAAGGAGTTGTGATAGCCGAGCGTACGCCTTAGAGCGTTTGTATCGAGTCAGGCGTTGTAAGCTCGGGTTGGCATTCTATGTGGCACTTGTCCGCGCGTTGGATGGACGATTTATGTGTCTGCGTAAGTGGTCTTTGCTGTTAATAGAATGCCAGCTCATTTGAGCATGAAGACACTGACTGAGCTGTGATTTATCTTTACGACCGCTATTTCGAAAGAGAGCGGTGGTTACATGGGGAGTTGCTTAGAGCTCCCATTTTCCGAACCATCTATGTCCGAACAGAGTGGACTACTGGTTCGGGGAGTAAGGATTTGGCGACCATGTTGAAGATCAGTGGTCCCGTGGTGAGCGGTCGACATCAGTCAGGGGCTGATTAGTCTCCCACCTTTCGAACCACCTTTACCCGCGCAGCAGGGGCTACAAGTTCGAGAAAAAGGAGTTCGGCGACTAGGATGAAAAGTAGTGGCCCTGTGGCAAGCTGTCAAAATCAGTTCGGGACTGACTAGGCTCCCACTTTCCAAATCATCTACACCCATGCGCATCAAGCTACAAATTTGGGGGTTTTTGGCGGCCATGCTGAAGAGCAGTGGTCCCGTGGCAAGCCATCAGAATCAGTTCTGGATTGACTAGACTCCCACCTTCTAAACCATCTACACCCGCACAGTGAGGGATACAAGTTCAGGGTTGGTAATTCGGTGGCCAGGCTGAAAAGCAGTGGTCCTGCAGCAAGCTGTTGAATTCATTTTGGGACTGACTAGGCTCCCGCCTTCCAAACCATCTACACCCGTGTAGGGGGGGTACAGATCTGGGCTTTGATCAGAAGCTTTCGTTGCCAGTCTTTACTAGCTAGGCTCACCTGATTGGGTTTGGGGACCAATGACCGCGAAGTGGGGCAATGATCCTTGGTGAGTCGTCATCACCAATTGTGAAAGCGCTGATTAGACTCCCAATTCCTAAACTATTGGGATCCGTGCTAGGCGAACTAGGTGTCAGGATGAACCAGAAGTCGTCATCACCAGCCTAGGCTGGCTAAGCTTACTTGGTTGGAGAAAGGTTCTGCCTGCTTGAGGGCGTGCGAACCTATATCCGCGGGAGTAGTGCATTATGCGGATAAAATTACTTTAAATCAGCAGGTGATCCGTATGTACGATTCGAGTGTCAGAATTGACTAGGATTTATAGTGCTCATGTCAGGCATGTGGTAGAACACTGTTTGAATACATGGACTAAGAGGAGAGCTAGGGTTTCTTGCATGAATTACGCTACGCGTATGGCATAGACCGTGTGGTAGCACGTGTATAGCGTTGACCGCGAGACGATTGAGTATCGATCACTCCCATTCAATTAATGGGGTTGCACGCAGCACCATTAATTGGTTGAACGTGATCTGCGCAGCTTCCTTGGGAACCGTCATCTCCTTGTTTCCCATACGGTATTTAATGCTAACAGTTAATGCTAAAGCGCCTGTTTGGTGAACCATCGTGTCTATATAATGGTGTTCCTCAATCGTTGTAGGCACTATCTTCTGCAGAGCATATCTTCTGTAATGTTCTTGCTTGAAGAGAATGTTTTATGTTTTCCAAAGGCTGAAGGGAGATCTCCATCATTAGAGTCTTCGAATGTTCTGACATTTGCATCAATCGGGCACGATGATAATCGCTGTTATGCGTGGTCACCTGTTCTGGGTGGGCACGTAATTGATTCACTGAGCTTTTGTAATTTCTTTCAAATGCGGAGAAGAAGTACAGATTTGCTCCCAAGGGAGGAGTCTGTCATTTATCTGCCTACACTTTGGTGTTACCTTGTGCCGCTATGCCTGCATGTATGCAGTTCCTACTGCTAGTTTATCATTGATCGAAGTGTTGGCGAATGCGTGCTGATTCCAGGGATGGTATCTCTTAGTCACCCCGGGTACCGCACATGGAAAAGGTGTCCTCGCTTGACAACATTGTGGGACCTCGACTACTTTGTCACTTGTGGGCATCCTCGTTTGCCTTCTTCTATCTCTTTTAGGAGGCCGGTGCCGTTCGAGAAAGTTTGCAAGGAGGTAGTATGTCGTTTGAAGAAGTCAATAGTCCGTTGTAAGGTCTGTATCGCCGTCGGTGGGTCACTTTTTTGGGGTGATTCAATGGAGCAATCGGCCGCTCCGTGCTTTCAACCCCCTCTACATCTTTGTCCTTGATCTTGGGAAGGGGTCGAACGAAGTTTACTTTGGGTTTCTTCGCCTTCTTTGGATCTCCTTACATAGTTGGGTCGTCTAAGCGAGTCTTTACTCCATGTCGCATCAGATTCAGATGCTTGTAGTATGTAGTCTTTTATATCTGCCTCTAGGCGTCCGTTGTCACATCTTTCCAGTAATTAATAGTTTGTTTGCGCAATTCTTTCTTTGTTTCTTGAATGTTTGCAAATCACATAAGTTCTTAAGAACTAAAACTCTACATTGACTATAGAAACGGAAATAAATAACTGAAATAGACTAACTATTGACAGAGAGACTTGATCCTGGTCCTGAAGTGAATTCATATGGCTCTTGCGGATCGTAGGTGCTTTCAGCGGATTGTGGACCTTCTTTGATGTCACAGAGGCTATTTAAGAGTAAATCTTGTGGGGGATTTAATCTCCGCGCCAAATAAATGTTAGTGGGTTATACTCCCACTTGCATTGACCTATCCATTCTGCTGGGTTGAAGGACATATTGCTCCAGTACAACTTGATTGTCCCATTTCTTTGAAGCGAACCACCGTTGTTGGGGTCTCGTGTGAGTGGAGTGATGTGTTTGCAGTCACTTGGCCTGGTACTGGTTTAGATTGCTCTGTGGGATCCGGTTGGATCTAGGAACAATCCATTTGTTTCAATATAGCATAATGGTAGCCTCGTGCTACAGGTTGGTCTCCACGTATTGTTCCTTCAGAGTGGTTAGCGGTGTACTTAACGCATTGGTGAAGGGTGGAGACTACTGCTTCCATCTGGTGGATTCATGGTCTTCCCAAGATAAGGTTGTAGGTGGATGGTGCGTCTACTACCATGTAAGTCTAGAAACTAGATCTTTTTTAGTTGCGGCTCTCCTGCCACTACTACAAACCTTATTTTCTCGATCAATAAGCATTTCTCTCCGCTGAATCCAATCAGTGGGTAGTCTGAAGAAGTCGGGTTCTCCTCCTTGAGGTCCATACTACGGAACACATTGTAGAACAAGACGTTGAGTGAGCTCCTCGTGTCCACCATATCTCTTTTTACCTCCCACTTTGCAATGGAGAACGAGATGACTAGAACGTCATTGTGCGACGCTCGGACTCCTTCGAAGTCCTTGTCCATAAAGGTTAAGGTGGGAATGGGGCTCTGAACCCTCGTGTAGCAAATGTGTTTCTCCTAGTCCACGGGTTATGTCCGCATCTCTAGTGGAGTTCGCTTGCGGGACATGTGCAATTGGTTTTCATTCGTTCCGACTCCATGAAGGACATAGATTATGCCCGGATTCTCCTTCTCTATTTCTTTGACTGACTTCCCCCGGTCCCTGAATCGTTCTGGTCACTTCTCAGAGTTCAGAAATTCCTTTAGCTTGCCCCTGTGGATCCAATACTCAATCTCATACCTGATAATCACATAATTATAACATTTTTTACCTTCTATTATATTTTTGTTTATCCTTGTTTTATTTTATTTTAAATTAATTATTAAATTTGTGTGTTTTTGTAGAATTCGGAGCAATAACGAAGAAATCAAAGAAAAATGCAATGAATAAATCACAGACAGTGACTTCAGGGGAAGTGGAGGTGAGAACAGCCTAAGCCCATAACCTAAACTCAAAACCAAACCCAAAACCAAATCCGTAAACCCAAACCCAATCAAACCCAAATCATATTCTCTTAATTATCCAAGATTCTAGTTTGATTTAAGCCTTAAATCACTCATTGAACCCTCCCCTTAACATTTCCAAGCTCATTTTCTCAAACCCAATCAAACCCAAAGCATATTCTCTTAATTATCCAAGATTCTAGTTTGATTTAAGCCTTAAATCACTCATTGAACCCTCCCCTTAACTTGTCCAAGTTCATTTTCTTAATTCTCTATAAATGCAATAGAAATGAAAAAAATATAGAATACCAAAACCTTTTCTTCACAATTTGTGATTCTTATCACCATCTCAACCAAGCAAAATCAGCACCCACAGCCTATCCATCTCTGTTTTCTTTCCTTCACTCCACCGAAACAGGGGCGTGACAACCCTGTTTCACTTCATCTTCAACCATCGTCACCGACTACACCACCACTCAGAAGCAGATCGCCCACAGCGTTTTTCCGCCTTTCTCTCTGTTCGAATTGAGGAAGAAAGGTTGGGGTACTATATGCACCCCACCTTATAACTCAGTACCACCACAGAGACTTAAATCAAGTTGACGCTATTGGCACCCAGTGGACCTTGCTGAGAGCACCTCGGCTGAGAAAGATAAGAACTATTTGCACCCACTGGGATCTGCTGAGCCACACTGGACCAGTTCCTGTTTGCACCCTTTTGAATGCTCTGTAACACCACAGTGAATTAAGTCTCAAACTCTAGAATTAATTTCATTTTACTTTATTATTCCATGATTAATATTAATTGATTCGCGATTTATAATATTTTACTTTCACCTAATATGTCATGCATCTTAGGTTGTTAGAAAAATATTATGTTATAAATCAAGCATGTTTTAATTGAATAATTAAACTTGTGATTAATTGTGCCCTAAAAAGACAATTAATGCTAGGAGTTTATACATTGCTAGAGTCATTTATTTGAAATTGGAATAATAAGAAAAATTGAATATAATTTTAGGAGCTTGAAAAATATTTTGCAAATTGTGGTTTCCCTCCAACTCTTTTATTTTAATTATTGTTATTTTTATTACTTTTGTTTAACTCGGATTTTTAAACATTGTAACCCCCATTTTCTCCAAATTAGTTTAGGTAAATTGTTAAATTCAATTTAATCCACCTTCCTCGTGGGATCGACTCGTACTTGTCGTTGTCTACCAGTTAGACATCGTGCACTTACGGTTATTAAAAGTGGATCAAATTAGCCTGTTTATTTAGGTCGGTTAAACCCGCAACAAGTTTTTGGCGCCGTTGCCGGGGAAGGTAGCGGTGTAATTGAATTTAAGATTTATTTTCGCTAATTTAAAAAAAAAATTCAGAAAAAAAATGAAACAAACAAATTTTATTTTTATTTTATTAAGTTCTTTTTACACTCATTTCGTGTTATTTGTTTGATTTTGCAGAATACATGATTCTCGAGGAAGTTGGACGATCCTGCAAACATCAAGCAAATTTTTATTTTTATTTTTTTTTTAAATTTTGTGAGAGTTTTAATTTTATTTTCACCTCGTTTTTAAAGTGTGTGGTGTAATAATTTTTGTAAACTCTATTGTTTTCCATTTTTAATCACCTAAAAAAAAACCCCAAATTTTCCAAGTCAAAAGAAATTATAGGGAAACAATTTTAATTGTTACCCAATAATTTTTTTTATGATTTAGAAATCCGACTTCTAAGACCAGTAATTTGATTGCATATGCTTGTGTGCTGATTGAAACGGATAAAAAGAAGTCGAACATTTTTTTTAATTGTGCTGAACGGAATACGCACACTGTAAGTACTTCTATCACACGCAATGTATTAGCGACCCGAGTGCTTTGTGTAATTGTTTGAAGTTGTGTTATTGGTTGTTTTATTTCTGTAATTGTGGATGCTAAACTTTAGTAATTCATAATAAGCAGACCCAACTTTTAAATAGAAACTGGTGGGACTTGATATCCCCACCTCATCACTCCAGCTGTGTGCAACCAATAGCCAAACATAATTAAAATCAGTTAGCAAGTTAGATAGATGCATCTTTTAGGTACGGTGTTCATAGGACAACCAAGACCAAGGTGAATCCAATAATTTTTGTGTTGATCAAAGCTAAAAGTGACGATGGGTTTAATCATTCAATGAACTCCGAGAGGCCACTGCCACAAGGGTAATTTACCCGATACGCCGAGTCATAAGTAAGCTACGATCCACAAAAAGAATTGGTGTAACTAACAGTTTTGGGTTAGGAACACAAGCCTCAAGTGTACATTTAACATCACATCATTTTCACATCTATTGGCTTACAGAGCGGTAGCACAAGGAAGTACTTAATTGGACCATTGTGACCTCATTCTCTTGTGCGATAATCCGGTTTCTTTGAAACAAAACTCCAGCCTACTGATTTTTAACTTTGTGGTGTAAAGTATACACTCTTAGGATCATCTTGTAGCACCCATTGCTCTGATATAAAGATTACATAAGAAATAATATGTCCCCCAAAGATAAAAAGATAATTAATCTCAAAAACACTGATTGCTTAGGGAGGCATTTTTTATAGTGCATCAATTGGTTGCTGATTGTGCTTAAGCCTGTGCGTGATTTTTTTTAAAGGTTAGTAAACATTTCTAACCTCACTTGGTGTAGACCTGTTTATGCGTATTTGGGAACGGGATTCGAGAGGTAGACTAATTCGAGAGGATCCTGTAGAGTTGTCTGAAGTCCCCATTGACCTTCTAGAATCTTTCTCCTTGTCGAGTGAGACCACTGAAATGGCTGGGGAGAGAGCATTTAAGGATTATTTCTCTCCACGTTCCAATAACACCCCATCTTGCATTGTCTTACCCGAGACCACTGCAAGTAGCTTTGAGCTAAAACCATCAATTGTCCACCTTTTGCCTTCCTTTTATGGTCTAGAAAAAGAGGATCCCTATCTTCATGTCAAAGAGTTTCTTGACATTTGTGCTACTCTGAAATATCCCAATTTTTCTGATGATTCAGTTCGTCTTAGGTTGTTCCCCTTTTCTTTAAAAGATAGGGCAAAGTCATGGTTAAACTCCTTAGAAACTGGAACCATCGACACTTGGGATGCCCTATCAGGAAAATTTTTGACAAAATATTTTCCTATTCATAAAACAAATGCCATCCGAAGAGATATATCTAATTTTCAACAGAAAGAGGGTGAGCATTTCTATGAATGTTGGGAAAGATTCAATGAACTCATTGCTAGGTGTCCCCATCACGGCTTTGAAAAGTGGCGCTTGGTTCAATACTTTCAAGGCGCGTTAACCCCTCAAAACCGTCGAATGATTGACACCACTAGTGGTGGGCCACTTATGAAGATGAGTGCTAATGAGATTTGGGAATTCTTTGAAGCTATTTCTGAAAATTCTCAACAATGGGATTATTCAAGAAAAGACTCGGATAGGCGAAAGGGTGGTTTGTATGAAGTAAGGGATACATCATCTACTCCTCATCTTCCTCCTTCTTCAAGGTTGGAAGCAGTTGTAATGACAATGGCACAGAAGATTGATGCATATCTGGAAAAGTCTCAGTCATCAGTCCAAACCAATGTTCCATTCGAGGTTTGTGCTGCATGTTCAAGTTCTAGTCATTCCACATCAGAATGTCACTTGAAAAATGAGTACCCTGCTTATTTTGCTGAGCAAGTCAATGCATTCAATACCTTTAGGCAATCTGGTTATAATCCACACTCAAAGTCTTACAATCCAGGTTTAGCCAAACACCCTAATCTCTTATGGGCCCATGGTCAACATCAAGGAGGCCCAGTTGTTATCCCTCAAGTTCCTCGAGCTCCAATTCCTGCTAATAGGCCTCAATTCAATCAAGATGTATCTCCTTCTAACACTCAGAGTTTACAGGATACATTGAACCAATTTATGCAGAGAACAGGAACCATGCTCGAACAGAACTCTCAGGCTATAACCAAACTAAGAGCTACTTCTCAACAACAATCTCAAGCCATCCAAAAGCTTGAGATGTCTGTGAGTCAAATAGAAAAATCCTTTCCTGAAAGAGAAGTAGGAAGATTCTCTGGTCAACCCATTCAAAATCCTAAGGGCCAATTCGAAATAGGCAATGCATCCCAGCCACACAATAAAGATGTCAAATCTATCATCACCCTTAGGAGTGGAAAACAAGTTGACAACCAAATTAGAATGCCTAATTTGATTGATCCTGAATCCCAATCCATGCCAAAGCAAGTCACACCTCCATCTGAGAAGGAGGTTGATAAAGCCTCATCTTCTCAAGAGGATCATCATCTTGACTCTGATCCCACCAAGGCATCCTATATGCCTAGAGCACCATTTCCATCGCGGTTAGTTCCGGCGAAGAAAGGAAAAAATCCCAACGATATAATGGAAATTTTTAAAAAAGTTCAAATCAATATTCCATTACTCGAGGCCATTAAGCAAGTTTCCTCTTATGCCAAGTTTTTGAAGGATTTGTGTACACAAAAGCGAAAACTGAATGTGCACAAAAGAGCCTTCCTAACTGAGCAAGTCAGCTCCATCCTTCAACACAAAACCCCACCTAAGTACAGAGATCCTGGTTGCCCGACTATTTCATGTGTGATTGGTGATCATATGATTGGGAATACACTGTTAGATTTAGGGGCAAGTGTTAATCTATTTCCATATTCAGTATATGTGCAATTGGGTCTTGGTGAGTTGAAACCAACTCAAGTGACACTGCAATTGGCAGACAGATCTGTCCGAGTACCCCGCGGTGTGATAGAGGATGTGATCATTAAGGTTGACAAATTTTATTTCCCTGTGGACTTCATAGTTCTTGACACACAACCTGTTCACAACCCCTCTAGTCACATTCCAGTTATTTTGGGTCGTCCATTTTTGGCCACATCCAATGATATCATTAACTGCCGAAATGGAATCATGAAATTATCATTTGGTAACATGACCGTCGAACTCAACGTATTCAATGTAAGTCAACAACCTCCCGAGTATGAGGATTCCTTTGAGGTTAACATGATTGAGAGTTTGGCGGAACATTCATTTCCTCAGTTTAATGATCCTTTAGAAGCTTGTTTGACTCATTTTAATTTAGACTTCGATATTAATGATTTCATCAGGGAAGTCAATGCTTTGTTTGACTCTACCCCTATAATGGAAACCAGTTATAAATGGAAGCCTAGGGTGGAACCTCTTCCACTCAGTGAGTAAAAACAAGTCCCTTCCGTTGAAAAACCACCCAAGCTCGACCTAAAAGTATTACCTGACAACCTCAAGTATGCATATTTAGGTGTTTACAATACCTTACCTATTATTATTTCATCTACATTGACTGAAGAATAGGAAGGAAAATTGTTAGATGTTTTAAAAGAACATAAAACAGAACTTGGGTGGACTATCGCGGATATTAAAGGAATAAGTCCAATCGTTTGCATGCATCGCATTCATATCGAAGATAATGCCAAAGTATCGCGTGAAATGCAACATAGACTTAATCCTAATCTAAAGGAAGTTGTCCGAGCCGAAGTGCTCAAATTGTTGGATGTGGGTATAATCTACCCAATTTCGGATAGTCCTTGGGTCAGTCCTATTCAAGTTGTTCCAAAGAAGTCAGGGGTAACGGTAATCAAGAATGACAAGAATGAATTAGTACCAACCCGCATGACCACGAGGTGGCGAGTATGCATTGATTACCGTAAGTTGAACTTGGTCACAAGAAAGGATCACTTTCCTCTTCCTTTCATTGATCAGATGCTTGAAAGGTTAGTCGGACATGATTACTATTGTTTTCTTGATGGGTATTTCGGTTATAACCAAATCCCCATTGCACCCGAGGATCAAGAAAAGACCACATTCACTTGTCCCTTTGGTACTTTCGCATATCGGAGAATGCCCTTTGGATTGTGTAACGCACCCGCTACTTTTCAGCGGTGCATGCTTAGTGTTTTTTCCGATTTTCCGATATGGTTGAGAGGTTCCTCGAGGTGTTTATGGATGATTTCTCAGTATTTGGTGATTCATTTGATGAATGTCTACATCATTTAACTTTAGTGTTAAATAGATGTGTGGAGAAAAATCTTGTCTTAAATTGGGAGAAATGTCATTTTATGGTATGACAGAGCATTGTTCTTGGACATGTAATTTCACACAAGGGAATTGAAGTCGACAAAGCCAAAATTGATTTAATTTCGAGTCTTCCGCCTCCAAAGTCGGTTAAGGAAATTAGATCTTTTCTAGGCCATGCTGGATTTTATTAGAGATTCATCAAAGACTTTAGCAAAATCGCTCGTCCTTTATGCAATTTACTTGCTAAAGACGCGGTTTTTGTTTTTGATGAAGATTGTTTGAAAGCTTTTGAGAAGCTTAAACAATTATTGACTTCTGCTCCAATCATCCAATCTCCTAATTGGAACTTTCCCTTTGAGCTTATGTGTGACGCTTCCGACTTTGCACTCGGAGCTGTCCTAGGACAACGATTGGAAAAAAGCCACATGTCATTTATTACGCTAGTAGAACTCTACAAGACGCACAACTTAATTACTCCACCACTGAGAAAGAGTTATTAGCTGTAGTCTTTGCTCTAGAAAAATTTTGGTCTTACCTTATAGGATCTAAATTAATTATTTTTACTGATCATGCGGCATTAAAATATCTTTTCTCTAAAAAAGATGTTAAACCTCGCTTAATTCGATGGGTCCTATTGCTACAAGAGTTTGATATTGAAATTCGGGACAATAAAGGTTCGAAAAACGTTGTAGCTGACCATTTATCTAGACTTTTGGTAGAGTCATCTAGCGAATATTTACCATTGAATGAGTCATTTCTTGATGAGCAATTATTTGCTCTCTCCCAATTACCTTGTTATGCAGATATCGTGAAGTATCTTGTTACAGGTCAACTTCCTTTTAAGTGGTCTAAACAAGATAAATCCAAATTTCTTGCTGAGGTTAGACATTTCTTTTGGGATGATCCATACTTGTTCAAATATTGTCCTGATCAGGTTATCAGGAGATGTGTTCCTGAGAGTGAATTTCACAACATCATCTCATTTTGTCATGAGCAAGCTTGTGGCAGTCATTTTAGCTCTAGAAAGACAGCTGCAAAAGTTTTGCAGAGTGGTTTTTATTGGCCTACCCTTTTTCGAGATACTCATTCCTTTTGCACCACTTGTGATCGATGCCAACGAATGGGTTCCATTTCTCGTCGCAACATGATGCCTCTTACTAATATTCTTGTGGTTGAAATTTTTGATGTTTGGTGTATTGATTTCATGGGACCATTCCCTTCTTCGTTTGGCAATCTTTTCATCCTTGTTGCCGTGGATTATGTGTCCAAATGGGTAGAAGCGATACCATGTCAAACGAATGACCACAGGGTTGTGGTAAGATTCTTGAAAGATAATATCTTTTCTCGTTTTGGTATTCCGTGTGCCATTATAAGTGACGATGGTTCTCATTTTTGCAATAGACCGTTCGAGCTATTAGTAAAAAGATACTACATCACTCATAAAGTTGGCACCCCCTATTATCCATAAACAAGTGGGCAAGTTGAGATTTCCAATCAGGAGATTAAAAACATTCTAGAGAAGACAATCAGACCAGATCGTAAAGACTGGTCTCAACGTCTGAGTGATGCTCTCTGGGCTTATAGAACAACATTTAAGACCCTGATTGGAATGTCTCCATATAGGCTTGTTTTTGGAAAAGCATGTCATTTGCCTGTGGAATTGGAACATCGTGCATATTCGGCCATCAAGACGTTCAATTTTGATATGATCAAGGCTGGATCGCATCGTAAGCTTCAACTTAATGAGTTGGAAGAGATCCGAAATGATGTGTACCACAATGCCAAAATCTACAAAGAACGAACGAAGATATTTCATGATAAATCCATTCTTCGTAAGTCCTTTGAACCGTCTCAAAAAGTTTTGTTGTTCAACTCTTGATTACGACTTTTTCCTGGAAAGTTGAGATCTCGGTGGTCTGGACCTTATATTGTGAAAGCAGTGTTCCCACATGGAGCTGTGGAGATTGTTAACCCTAAGGATGACCATGTATTTAAGGTAAATGGTCAACGATTTAAGCCATTCTTAGAGTTACATCGATTAGAAGTCGAGGTTGATGTGATTCTATTAGGGGACCCTGTGTATCAGAATTGAAGATTTTTTGGGTTTTGTCGAGCTGATGACGTTAAACCAAGCGCTACTGGGAGGCAACCCACCTTTTGTTGTAAGAGTGCATGTTGAGTGTGTATTTTATCTATTTCTATTAACTAATCCACAATTCTTTTGTCTCTGAGCTCTCATCGGTGGATTACTTGTGGAAATTGGTAAAATCTTCACCGCGGTAATACTGTTCTAACCTCCTCTCATGTACTTATTTCATTCATTTGTCAGAATTATTTTGTTAAACATTTAGGACAATGTTTGGATTAGGTTTGGGGGTAGGGTTCATGAGTCGGTGAATTTTTCGTAGTGTTTTCTTTTCTTATTCTTACAAAAAAAATGTGCTTTTCTGTCAAGAAAACTTGGTCTTTTGCGATTATGAAAATGGATTTTAAATGTTTTATGCTCAAGAAAATGCAAGCCAACTTGACATATTAGTATATTGATAAAGACTAAAAGTTTAGTATGATCCTTAAGTTAGATCTAGTTCATAAGATTTTTCAACTCGATTATCTTTGCACCATGAGCCATGTTAGCATAACTTGAAGTTGATGAGTGAAGTATATACTAGAAAACCTTAGAATAATAGTGGAGACTTAACCCTGAAAGTTTTGAACCTTTCTATTTTTCCGAGGGTTATACATAAACTCTAATTTTTCTTGAGTCCGTATTATCTCGTTGATGATATCATTATTCTCATTTTTCTGATCAATTGCTTTGGGAATGACATCAAAATTGAATTATTACACTAGAACTTCTTGGCTTATTCAATTGAGATGTCATAATACTGACCCAAACTTAGGAAATGATCTAGGCATTTTTTTTTCCTTTTCTTTAGACCATTAACTAGCCTTTTAACTTACCCATAACATTAACCTTTTTGTAGCCTTTTGAGCCTTAGAATAACTTTTATTTGTTAACCCATTAACCTTTACCCAAATTTTCTGGGAATGTGTATGGATGGATATACTTGGTGTAAAAAGGGCATTAAAGAGCAAAATATGAGACATTTCGTAAATCCTCTATGTGAAAAAAAAATTTTATTCTTCAATGAGGATAAAGATGTGAGAATGAAGAAAAAATTGATGGTGCGCAACATTGGTTTATTCTTGACAACCCTAATCGTTCGTTGAATGAGTGTATACATTCCTAAAAATTTTTGTTAGAATCCTTTGACATTCCTTATTAACCATTACCCAAGCCCCGTTACAACCCAACAAAGTCCTAGTTGATCTTAGGTAAAGGTTGGTTCCGTAGATGTGGAGATTTAATAACCAAGACCTATGGTGTTTGATTCAACATTCCCAAAAGTAATTGATATTCCTGTCCATGAGATCATGTTCATTCCATTTTTGAAAAGTTCGTTCTTCATAATACTATATGTGAGATGATTGTTTTCCATTATTTACTCTTTCCTCACATATAAACTAAGTGAAATACCAAATCTCTGAGTGCTTTATTGTGAGTGACATGAGAGGTTTGAAGTCAAAACAAACTTTCTACAGGAGATTTAGTCATTATTTTACTTTGAAATGAAAAGTTATGTTGATAGTGCTTTTCACACACACACATTGAGTTGAGGATGATTATGAATTTTTTCTAACTTTTGGAGAATATTAAATTATTTGGAGATTTGTTGATACACGAAAATGACACTGTTGGTTTCTTGCATATCTTGAAGTTTTAAAATAAACATTGTTTGACTAAGTTTGTTTGAGTCAGTAATGTTTGTGGGTAACATTTTTGCAAACCCTCACGAGACTATAACTCGTCCCCTAGAGGTAATCTAGGGGTTCAAAGCCTTGTTGCACGTTTTCAAAGGTAAGTGCAATCGACGATGCCTGCGAAAGTGAGTTAGGATTTTCTTTTCGGTTTTCTTCTTTGTTTTGCTCGAGGACTAGCAAAATATAGGTTTGGGGGTATTTGATAATCACATAATTATAACATTTTTTACCTCTTATTATATTTTTGTTAATCCTTGTTTTATTTTATTTTAAATTAATTATGAATTTTTTGTGTTTTTGTAGAATTCGGAGCAATAACGAAGAAATCAAAGAAAAATGCAATGAATAAATCACGGACGGTGACTTCAGAGGAAGTGGAGGTGAGAATAGCCTAAGCCCATAACCTAAATTCAAAACCAAACCCAAAACCAAATCCGTAAACCCAAACCCAATGCCAAACCCAGTCAAACCCAAATCATATTCTCTTAATTATCCAAGATTCTAGTTTGATTTAAGCCTTAAATCACTCATTGAACCCTCCCCTTAACTTGTCCAAGTTCATTTTCTTAATTCTCTATAAATGCAATAGAAATGAATAAGAAAGGGGAAGAAGAGAAGGGAAAAAAAAAATAAAGAATACCAAAACCTCTTCTTCACAATTTGTGATTCTCATCACCATCCCAACCAAGCAAAATCACCACCCACAGCCTATCCATCTCTGTTTTCTCTCATTCACTCCACTGAAACAGGGGCGTGAGAACCCTGTTTCACTTCATCTTCAACCACCGTCACCGGCTACACCACCACTCAGGAGCAGATCGCCCACAACGTCTTCCCGCCTCTCTCTGTTCGAATTGAGGAAGAAAGGTTGGGGTACTATTTGCACCCCACCTTATAACTCAGTACGACCACAGAGACTTAAATTAAGTTGACGCTACTGGCACCCAGTGGACCTTGCTGAGAGCACCTCAGCTGAGAAAGATCAGAACTATTTGCACCAACTGGGATTTGCTGAGCCACACTGGACCTGTTCCTGTTTGCACCCTGCTAAATGCTCTGTAACACCACAGTGAATTAAGTCTCAAACTCTAGAATTAATTTCATTTTACTTTATTATTCCATGATTAATATTAATTGATTCGCGATTTATAATATTTTACTTTCACCTAATATGTCATGCATCTTAGGTTGTTAGAAAAATATTATGTTATAAATCAAGCATGTTTTAATTGAATAATTAAACTTGTGATTAATTGTGCCCTAAAAAGACAATTAATGCTAGGAGTTTATACATTGTTAGAGTCATTTATTTTAAATTGGAATAATAAGAAAAATTGAATATACGAATGGAGAAATAGAGAGATGATACAACACGTCTAGGTTGTGTGCACCTCTGCGGAGGGGTTTTGAGGATCGAGCCTCTCTGCCCCGGCGGTTGACTTCGTGTTAACCACGCCAACTCCTCTAGTCCAATGAGAACTAGCAGAGGCTTGACTCTCCTGTGCTTGTTTTTCGTCGTCCTCCGAAGTTGGAGGCCTGTGCAACTCCTGATTTCCATTAGCGAGTGGAGGGTTTTGTCATGCGAGATCCTCCACTGCTTTGGCGATCTGCTATTTTTGAGATGACAACATATCTATCCTAGGGTCTATCGTTGTTGTTGCTGGCACGAGGGCTTGAGTCTGTTGCCCATGCATAATTCGAAACGCTGAGAGCAGCGGTATAATCCCAGTCTGAGTGTTTGACGTGTCCCCTTGTTTTCCATTATTGCATGATCTAGTGGTCACCATCCCTCTGTATTTTGAAGGGAGATGATGCCAGTGAAAGGAACTTTGTCGTTCCCCACAGACGATGCCAAACTGATGTAGTTGTTTTTCACTCCCTACTTTGACCTAGTCCTGCTGACCTACTGACCTGCACAAGGAACGCACATGAGCCACAGACCACCGTTTTGGTGGCCGATGGCACTCCGATGCTAGAGTTAGACATGGATATGAGGAACGTGTAATGTTGTAAACAAGGAATTTGTAGCGTACATTAACTTACCAACCTCATGTCTTATTTATAGTGCAGGAGTCCTGGTTACGAAGGAGATCTTTGTGGAGATCCTTATCTAATTAGGAGTTGAGCTAGAAGAGAGTTTCCCTGTTAGCCCTGTGCTCCTAGATACGCGGAAGATAGTTCCCAATCTCAGGGTAGTCAGTAGAAGGAAGTTTCCCTTTGTAATATGTACTCTGGTATTTACTTCCTAGTTGGAAGCGGAGAGCTGCTGTAATTGCCTATTCGAAGCTGATCCTCGAGATACATGCCTTAGCATGGCTTATGGGTATTGAGGATAGCTGTGAGACGCATGGGCTTAGCAAGCTGTAAGAGTTTGAGTCCGTTTGGCAGACTGCATTGGGCGGGCTTAGAATCGCTTGGGTCGGATCAATGTTGGGCGAACCCTCTGGCCCGTAATTCCTCTAGATCATCATGAAATGTGTATGGCTCAGGGTGGAAACCGTTTTGGTGTATCATCACTGACGATGAGGAATGTGCTTTGAATCCCCTAGTGATCTGGTTGATGAAAAATGATTGTCTCCTACTCTGACCGAACCTGTGCCATCATTTTATTTTGAAGGTAAGTCTGCATTTTTTCTGGAGACAAAGCACCGTCTCATCGTACTGACAGTGTTTCTGATATTAATGGTCAACCTCCTTCGATTGCTTCTTCAAGTGATGCCTTAAATTCCTCTACTGATCCCTCTCCAATCCATGTATTTTCCTCTTCAAATAAAATGAAGTAGAAGATTTATGAAAATCTCCTTTTGTCTATACTTGCACTCTTTTTGTTTATTTGCCTTCTTCGTAGTGATCATTTCTTGATTTCATTTTCGTAGCTTGTCATTCGTATTATGTATATCTTTTTGTCTAACTTAGTAGTTTAAGCTTAGCTGAATTTCTGCTTGCTTATGATGCTTTTAATTGAATTTTGACTCTTACGTCCAGACTTTTATGAGTATACTTTGTGGTCCGACTTGTTAGTTGGGCCAGAAGATTTACGAGTAAGTCTGACGTACGTCCAAACTTTTATAAGTACACTTCGTGGTTTGACATGCTAGTCGGGCTAGAAGATTTATGAGTGAGTCTGACTTATACGTCCACACTTTTATAAGTACATGTGGTTCGATATGTTAATCGGGTCATAAGATTTATGAATAAGTATGACTTATCTGTCAAACTTTTATCGATACACTTCGTGGTCCGACATGTTAGTCGGGCTAAAATATTTACGAGTAAGTCTGACTTGTACGTCCAGACTTTTATAAGTACACTTCGTGGTCTGACATGTTAGTTAGACTAGAAAATCTACAATTAGGTCTAACTTTTATAAATACACTTTGTGGTACGTCTGACTTATTTCTCCTGACCCCTTTTTTTTGTGATCCGACATTATGGTTGGGTTTGAAATTTTTTGAGTAGATTCCTAGTCTAACTTTAATGTCCTGACTGGATTAGATTGTTTGAACACAAGGCGATGGGTTCCTGGAATTTGGAAGTCTTATTGATAATATTTCTTCAAATGTTCGACATTCCACGATCGTGGTAATTGTTCGCCTTTCGAGTCTTCCAACCAGTATGTCCGTGGTCTGTTAATTTTACCACTTTATATGGTCCACCCCAATTTGGATTTAGTTTACCCACGCTGTGTTCTTTTGTATTGATTTGGATTTTTCTGAGCACCCTGTTGCCGATGCTCAACGTACGGGGCTTTACTTTTTTATTTTATCAACTTGCCATCCATTGTTGATAAATTACTGCTTTGATCGAGAAGATCTAATCAAACTCGTAATGCTTCATTATTATTTTTTGTTCGAAACTCTTCAGTTCTGAATGTTGGCACGCCGATTTCGACTGGTACCATGGCTTCAAATCCGTATGCAAGGGCAAACGTTGTTTCTCCAGTCGAAATTCTTTCGTTATTCTGTAGGCCCAGAGGATGTCTGGCAGTTCGGACACACACAATCCTTTTGATGCTTCGAGCTTCTTTTTATTACTTTTAGGATAGTTCTGTTGGTCACCTATGCTTGTCCGTTCGCTTGTGGGTGGGAAGGTACTGAGAAGTGTTATTTGATACTTAGGTTCTCGCATAACTTCTTAACTTTCTTGCCTTCGACCCATTGTCAGTGACAATTACTCTTGGGATTCCAAATTTGCATATTATATCCTTCCAGAGAAAGTTTTCAATTTGAGCTTCTCTGATCTTTGCCAACTGCTCTACTTCTACCCATTTGGTGAAGTAATCCACTGCTACAAGGAAGAATTTCTTTTTGTCAAACACTGGAAGTGGTCCCACGATGTCCATTCCCCATTGTGCGAATGGCCATGGACTACTCATCGGGTTTTTGTTTTTGCATGACATGTGACTATATGGGGCAAATTTTTTACATTTGTCACAAGTATGAACAAGTTCATTTGCATCTACTTGCATTGTTGGCAAGTAGTAACCCAAGGTTAAGGCTTTGTAGGCTAACATTCTTCCTGGATGGTTCCTGCATAAGTCGTAGTGAATTTCTCGTATAACATAGTCGGTATCGTTGGGTGAGAGGCATCTTAGCAGTGGTCCTGTGGTAGACCTTTTGTAGAGTCTATTGTTAATCATTGTGTACCATGTTGTTCTATTTTGTAGTTTATGGGCCTCCATCTTGCTCGTTGGAAGTGTTTGCTCTGTATGTACATCAGGATTGGAGTCATCCAGTTGCTATCCTAGCCCGTTGCACGTGTTTCTTGCACTTGGTTTTCCAGTATAGAGTTCTCCTATATTGATGAGCGGATTATCAGTTTTTTCAGTTCGTGATGCCTCCTTGGCCAACTTGTTGGCTCTATCGTTTTCTGCTCATGCACATCGTTGAATGTTTGCGGCTTGGAAGCTCTCGATTAGCACATTTGTTTTTTGGTGGTAGGCTTTCATTCGAACATCTATGACTTGGAATTCGATGTTCAACAGATTGATCACTAGTTTGGAGTCAGTGAAGACATGGTTTCTCTCACTCCTAAGTGTTTGGCCAACTGCAATCCAGCTAACACTGCTTCATACTCGGCTTCGTAGTTTGAGGCTTTGAAACTGAATCTTATAGCCTTTTCCAACATTACACTTTTCGAGTTGTAAAGGATTATTTCTATTTCATTTCCTTTCTCGTTGGATGCTTTGTCGTAGCGCAGGATCCATTCGTGTACAATTTGTTCGGTGTGTTCTTCCTCTTGAATATTGTTTGGTCAATGTTTGTTGATGCATGTGACTTCAACAATGAAATCTGCTAATGCATGAGCTTTTATTGTAGTTTTAGGAGCATAACAGGTGTCAAACTGCTCGAGTTCTATTGCCCATTTCACCATCCTTCCTTATAGTTTTGGCTTGTACAGCACTGACCGGAATGGTTGTTCAGTCATAACAATGATGGGATGAGCTTGGAAGTATGGTCGTAGCTTTATTGAGGATACAACTAGGGCGAGTGTCAGTTTCTCTTAAGTCGGGTAGTTAATTTCTGCGTTTGCAAATATCTTGCTGACGTAGTAGACTAGCTTCTGTGCTTCATTTTCCTGTCGTATCAGTGCTGAGTTGGCTTCATGTTCGGACATTGACAAATATAAGTACAACGTTTCTCCTGCGCTTGGCTTTTATAGCAGTTCAGTGCTTCCCATTACGCTTTTAGGCTTTGGAAAGCTTTTTCATATTCTTCACTCCACTTGAATGTTTTGTTCCCTTTCAAATTTTGAAGAAGGGAAGACATCTATCTGACAACTTGGAAATGAATATGTTCAAAGCTGTTATTCTACCATTGAGGCTTTGCACACCCTTGATATTAGTTGGTGACTGCATGTTGAGTATTGCTTATATTTATTTCGGATCAACTTTGATTCCTCTATGATTGACCATGTAACCAAGGAATTTCTCTGATTCTACTCCGAATGTACATTTTTATGGATTTAGCTTCATTTTGTATATTCGGAGCTGAGAGAAGGCTTGTTCGAGAACTTTGATGTGGTATTTTTTGTGTAAGCTCTTAACTAGCATATCATCAATGTACACCTCCATAGTCTTACCTATCTGATCTTTGAACATCATGCTTACAAGATTTTGGTACATGGCTCCCACATTCTTTAGTCTGAATGGCATCACTCGGTAGCAATACGTACCTCTTTCTGTTATAAAAGATGTATTTTCTGGGTCGGGTAGATGCATTTGTATGCATCCATGAAACTTAGGAGTTCGTGTCCGGCAGTGGCGTCTACTATTTGATTTATTCGTGGGAGTGAAAAATTGTCTTTTGGGCAGCCTTTTTCAAATCCGTGTAGTCTACACATACTCTCCACTTTCCATTATTCTTCTTGACCAAAACTGTGTTGGCCAGCCAGTCTGGGTAGTGAGATTCCTTGCATTCATTAGATGATGCACCATTTTGTTTATTGCTTGGTCGAATTCTGCGGAATCTGGCCTTCTTTTCTGTTGGACTAGCTTCTTGTCTGCATTGACTTGTAGTCTGTGAGTAATGACGAAGGAGTCGATGCCTACCATGTCTTTCATTGTCCAGGCGAAGACGTCGTGGTTGTCTTTCAAAAGTTGGATTAGTTTATCAGTTAGTTCTGAACGGATTTTTGTGCTAATTCGAACTGTTTTTTTCTCCTTCTTCACCTTCCAGATGGACTGGTGTTGTCTCTTCTTCTAGTTGTCCAGTGTTTGGTCAACCTCTTGGACTAATTAGTGTTGCATTGTCCTCTGGGAGATAGGAATTCATTTGACCAAGTTGCTGCAAGGGTTCCTCTGGTTGTGACAGTGATTGCTATCTGTTTGGGGCCTTCATTGTTGCATTATGGCATTTGCGTGCTGCTGGCTGATCTCCTTTGATGACCTCGATGTCATCGTTAGTGTGATACTTCAAAAATTGATGCATAGTAGTAGACATTGCACCCATCTCGTGTATCCAAAGTCATTCGAGAAGCATGTTGTATGCAGATTGAGCGTCGACAACCAGGAAGTTCATTAATAAGACTTGTTGTCTACCCAATTCTTTTGCTTCGACTAGTAATCAGATCATTCTGAGTGGGTGATACTGTTCTCCGCTGAAACCCACCATTGGCTTATGTAAGAATTTATTTGCAGAATCGCATCTAGCGGAATGCTGTCAGGTACAAAAGGTTGGCTGAGCTAATCGTGTCGATCAATACTCTCTTGATCTCCTACCTGGCTATCAATATTGAAATTACTAGGGTATCGTTATGAGGGAAATAAACTTCCTTTGCATCCTATTCGGTGAAGGTAAAATTTCGTTTGGTCGTTTTGACGTGTTGTAAGCAAGGCTCTGGGTATCGAATCTTTGTCCGTAAATCCCGGATGATCGTTTCTGTGATCAGTTAGATCGTTTTTTCTCTTCAGCTACACCTTGTAAGACGTATATTAGCTCTCTAGGCTGCACATTTGACTCTGTGGTAGTGCCCGCCTTTTCTTTCCCTTTAGACTGCTTATCTTTCAGTCGGACGAATTCTCCAAGTCGTCCTCTATGGATCTGGTACTCAATTTCGTCCTTCAATTTGTAGAAGCCTTCAGTGTCATGTCTGTGATCCTTGTGGAAAGAGCAATACTTTTTATTATCTAGTCAATCCGGATCTCCTCTCATCTTGAGTGACCATTTGATGTCCTCCCACTTTGCCATGGCCTTAAGGACTGCCGAACCTATTTTCGAAGCTGTGAATGGTTTGTATGTCATGTTGACCGTTCTTGTTTGGGTATTCTGGATTGCAGCTTTCCGGATTCTTGTTTGCTTAATTCAGACTTGCCATTGGTCCGATGCCTTTTTGACTGGCAATTTTCCTCTTGTGGCCTGTCGTCTCGTTTCTCTTCTCTCCTAATTTGTTGGAAAGGGTCTATTTTCAAATTCGTTCTTCTTCTTGGCAGCCAACATCTCCTCGAGGGTGATGTACTTATGAGCGGTCTTTAGTAAGGTCGCCATGTTTCTCGGGGGATCCAGGTTCAGAGAGTTGTAAAATGACCTTCTTTTTAACTAAAAGTAAAAGTGGGTATGGCCATGTCATTGTTGTATCTGTCGATCTTGGTTAACTCGTCAGTAAAACTAAAATGAGTAACATACTCCCTGGTAGTTTCTTAAGACTTCTGCATGATGTGGAGTAAATAATGTGGGCCCTTTCTGATCCGTTGGCTGCTAATGAACCTCGTAATGAAGGCAGTGGCTAACGCATGGAAGGAGTCTATCGACCTGGGCGGTAGACTATTGATCCAACTCATCATTGTGGACATGAGGATGGTTGGAAAGGTGTGGCACAAAATGGGCTCCGTGCTTTCGTAAAACACATTGGGGTCTGTGACTCCAATTCTAAATGGAAATGGTGGAGGAATTCCATCGCTCCGAGAACCATCCCCTTATGGTTCACTACCTTCAAAGTTTACTCATCAAAGTTAGGCAGGAACTTCATTGTTCTTTTAAATGTGGTTGGTCAAGTTTTGTTGTGGTGGGGTTTGGACGTGTTGCAGATTGAGCACGTTCTGAACTGAGATTTTCAACTACTTTGACTAGATAATCTATACGGACAAAGAGTTGGTTCACACGAGGTCTATAATTGTACTGCCAAACGTCTGAGATGATTGGGCCACCATTTTGAGTGGTGATACTAAATTACCTGGCATGATTGGTGCTAGTAACTCAACTTCATTAGCGGAAGGATTACTTTGATTGTTGAGCTGAGAATTTGTTGTCTGTTCTATTTACACTAAGTTTCCTATTACTGATTTGTGTTAAGGAAATTACAAACTACAAACTCTCTTTTAGAAAAAGGAAATTGTCGTTCCCCATGATCAACGCAATACTGATGCGTCCCAATCTGATCTCCCAAAAATCTGACCTGCAAAACAAGGTTAGATCGCCAAAGACCACCTTTTTGGTGGCCAAAGGTACTTCGATGCTTAAGTCAATAAATCTCTAGGAGAGAGCTTAATTTGGATAGAGTTTAGTTAAAATTGCATACTAATGTCAAATGTTCCCTTTACTTTATATATTGTCCGTTATTAATTCTCTGCCTGACTTAAGCATGTAGGGCATGATGAGGGGAGACATTCTTTGTAACAATTCCCTCCTTCATTGAGATACGTCCTTGGAAGAGTGATTCCTGCCATGACTCGTCTCTTTCGTAACGACTCTACTCTTTAAGGGAGAGATTTATTGGGCCTGGATTTAGGCCTATGATTACGATTTGTTCTAAAGGGCCCTTTGGTTATTTAATGACTAAACCTGTCTTTTTAGGCTTTGTGGGTCGGGCCTGAAGTGAAGCACCTGCTCCTCGTGATACATGATGTTTGCCACGTGTACGATCGTGATTCGAGCCTTATTTGATGTATCATCACATAGTATACAAACATTGCATCTTTGGCATCGCAATAGGCAAGTGATTAATTAGATAGCCAGCTGTATTAAAAGCTTCCACCCATTATTTCCTGGGGTTTGATGCATGGAAAAGCATAGCTAGTCCTAATTCAACAATATGTCTGTGTTTTCGTTCCATGACACCATTTTGTTCAGGTGTCCCGGGACAAGAAATATGATGCACTATTCCATGGGTAGACAAATATTCAAGAAACTCGAAGCTTTAAAACTCGCCACCACCATCAGATTGAAAATGTTTAATTTTTTTTTTTAATTTAAGAGTCATTCCACTATTTGGTGAAAGAGCTTGAAACACCTAAAAAATTCAGATTTCATTAGCAAGCGATAAAACTAGGTATATCGTGAATAACCATCAACAAATATTGCATAATAAAGAAATTGTTGCATTGAATTAATCGCGGTTGGTCCCCACAGATCACAATGAATTTTCATGAGAGGTTCAGAATAATCTTCATTGGATTAAAAATGCCAACTTTTGATTATTACTCAGTTCACAACTAGAACAAATACAACCACTAGGGCTTTTATTCCAATTACTTTAATAAACTTTTATTGTTGAAAAAATTACGATTCTAGACTGCGGATGACCAAGAAATTGATGCCAAACTCCTGCAGATGCATGCTAAACCTGGAGGAAAATAAAGTTTCCATCGTATAAAGTCCAACTCTTTTACTCCCCGATGCCAATGTCATATTTGTTATCTTGATCCTTGACAGAAAACCAAAAGAAGTAAATCTAACATAACAAGGCATATCAGATGTAAGCTGTGAGACGATTTTTTTTTTTTTTGCATATCAGGAACCAATAAAACATCTCGTAAGTTGATAAGACACTGTTCCCTATATGAGAGATTTTTAATTTATTTTCATTGCTCACTGATGAGGCATCAAACAGTCACTCAATCACATGCTTATATGTGGCATGGGTTAATCCTAGCACGTAAAAGCCTTCAACGCAGTCCCAAACGGACCCATGAAAGACTACCGTTCAGCCCATAAGTCACACGCTCAAACCCAAGACACGCCAGCCCTAGAAGCATGGGTCTTAGGGTTTGGTCCAGGACAATAAGGCCCGAACAGTGGATCCGAAAGCTGTCACTGACCCAACATCCACTTGCACGAAATCAGCTCTAGCCAAATCAAGTAGTGGGTCCTAAACAGAGCTAAGTGTCGAAGTACTCGAACATGTACAAGTAAGATCTTATATGAGATCTCCTCCCTCCATTGGGCCCTTGATCGCAAGGATAGTTGGGGAAGGAAAGATCGCTTTAAGAGTCGGTGAAAGGAGAAATAAACACACACATACGCAAGTATACACACTGCAATTTTACATTCAGCCTTCCCTCTTTCTCGAAAAGGTATTTGACTTAAGCATTAGATTGCCTTCGACAACCATGGGCTTAATCGCAGCTCTTTTTGCAAGTTAGATATCATCGGGATCAGCTAGGAAAAATTTGAACGCATCAGTTTGGCGTCGTCCGTGGGGAAGACAACAATAAGTTTTCCATTGGATGAACTTACAAAGTTATTTCTAAGTTGTACAAAGCATCGAGAAATGGTCACCAACATTAGATCTCGAGCCGAGCCAGACAATGTTCTGGCCAGTGAAGTCTAGCTACCTAGCGAATCGATTCGATCAAGGAGGCCAAATGGCTGCACGACCCAGCTGCAGAGGCAACCGTGACTACCTCTGACATGAGTCTAATCCTGCCCCACTAGACCACTTAATAAGGGTGGGGGAAAAGATTACCCGAGAAAACAACAGTGATTTGAGGCCAACCGAGATCCGTGAAGACCTCGGGTCCTAGAGGATGTTCGGGAAGGTGAATCCGCCCCTCCTCCCGACAGAAGAACAAAACGCCTGCTGGGAAAGAAGCCCAGGCGAGGGTCACGGGGACCACACCTTGACAATTAACAGGACCATGGTTGAGAATCCGCTCTAACAAAAGGGCATCCGACCCTGGTGTCCTGTAAGATCTCATGGTCCCTCCATTTTTGGAGGATATCATGAGTGCCCATTTTCCTAGGAAATTCGTCCAACCAAAACTCGAGTTCTATATTTGCGCTCAAGGAAAGTTCAGAGGTCATCCTGTGCCAAACTTTTTCTACCAGTTTGAAGAAGGTTGCGCTGACATAGTTCTACAGTCTCCAACCCAACTCCATTGGATCATTCCAAGACCTGGCAAAGGCGTTCATTACCATATTCGTTGGGAGCAAACAGATCAGGAATGGGCCTCATTATATGCAAAGCCTTAGGCAGAAGCAGGGTGAGACCATCAGGGAATACATCACTTATTTCAATGAAGAGTTGAAATTTTGATCGACGGGTGCAGCGACAACACAACAGTCACTACTTTCACCTCGAGCTTTCGAGGATGTCATTTTTACAACTACCTCACCTTGCAGCCCCCAGTAAATATGGCGGGATTACTAAGCCCAGTAAATATGGCGGGATTACTAAGGAGCACGTAGAAGTACATCACCCCGAAAGAAATGTTGGCTGCCAGGAAGGGAGGAAGCGAGCCAAAACACCTCTCCAAAGCCAAGGACAAGGATGAAAGGGGGACAGTTCCAAGTGAAAAGTGGGCGAAAACTAGGGCGTTCTCAGGCAAGCAAAACTGTTCAAGCCTAGCGGTTCCAGGTACCCCCACTAGACCTCGCTCAATTTCAGTCTACCCTACATTTTGTCCACCATGAAAAAATTGGCAGACATCCAGTAGCCGTCAAAACTCAAAGGAGATCCTTCAAAACATGAAAATAGTAAGCACTGTTTTTATCGCAACGACACAGGCAACGACACTAAAAATTGTAGAGCCTCAGAGATGAAATCCTTTACTGGATCTAGAGAGGGTGACCGAAAGAGTTCATCAACCTTGGGGACATGCATCCTCAAGGTGAAAAAACAACACAATACGTAGGAGACATGACTCCCGACATGGTATGTGTCCTCCAAGGGACAAACAAGGAGTGTCAGTACTTAAATCGCTCACTGAAGAAATCTGTTCAGGAGCTACGGGTCAGATCATACTACCGACACCAACTCGTACAACACGTACAGGAAGGGAGATAAGCTCCGAGATTGACGTGAAGGGTATTCGCTTCCCACACAACGACGCCCTAGTCATCTCAGTAAGGATAGCGAACTGGGAAGTGATAATATCACTGGTGGACATAGGCAACTGCATCAACGTACTATTCCTAGATACATTCATGAAAATGCAATTGACAAGAGGAGAGTTGACCCCTTAAAAGCATACCATGTTTGGCTTAAATGGAGAAAGTTTTTGCCTGATCGATAAAATCACACTGCTGGTAGTCGCAGGGTAGCCAGACATACAAAGAATCCCGATGACAGAGTTCTCAATTGTCGACGCCTACTACGAGTACAATGTAATCTTGGGTCGACCTAGGTTACACCTTATGGAGGCAGTCGTCTCCACCCAGTATCAGTTGGCTACACTCTTAAAAGAGAATCAGGACATCTTCGCCTGGACATTGAAAGATACGGCGGGGATTGATCCCACAGTAATCACACAAAGACTGGCAATCAATCCTGACTTGAAGCCAGTCCGACAAAAAGAATGTCAGTAGAGCCTGAGTGCAACCCTACAATTAATGAAGAAGTGCCAAGACTTTTGAATGCTGGCATGGAAAGGGAGTCTCGCTAATAGGAATGGCTAGCGAACACGGTCCTGGGGAAAAAGAAGAATGGGAAGTGGAGGGTTTGCGTGGACTACACCGACCTTAAGAAAGCCTGCTCAAAATACAATTTTACACTTCCCCGGATATACCAGATCATAGACGGGACATCGGGAAACAACCTACTCAACTTCATGGACGTGTATTCTAGCTACAATCAAATCATTATGCACCCGCCGGATCAGGTGAAAACCCCTTTCATAAAAAATTGATGCACATACTGCTATCGGGTATCGCCCTTCGGATTGAAGAATGCAGGTGTAACATACATGCGCCTGGTGAATCGAACATTCAAATGACACATTAAAAAGATAATGGGCGTCTACATCGATGACATGCTGGTGAGAGCCTCCATAGTCCAGACCACCTAGTGACCTCCAAGGAGCGTTCTATCAACTAAAAAAATATTGAATGAAGCTCAACCCACAAAAATGCACTTTTGGGGTGCAATTAAGGAAATTCCTGGGTTACATAGTCCTCAAAAGGGAGATAGAGGCTAGTCCAAAGTAGATTCAGACGCTTCTCGACATGTGACCACTTACAAACATTAGAAAAGTTCAGAGCCTGACTGGGAGGGTGGCAGCTCTAAGCAGGTTCTTCTCTAAGTCTTCAGACAAATGTCTCCCTTTTGTTAAAATCCTAAAGGGGAACAAAGAGTTCCAATGGGAAGAGCAATATAAATAGGCTTTCAAAGACTTCAAGGCGTATATGGAAAACACGAAGCTACTTTCAAAACCTACTCCAGGTAAGACGCTCTACTTATACCTCTCAGTCTCAAACCATGCTGTCAGCTCAACTCTGGTACGGGAAGAGAAAGGGAAACATAAGCCCGTCTACTACATCAACAAAACATTTGATGGGCCGGAGGCTAACTACCCTAATCTAAAAAACTGGCCTTGGCGCTGGTGACTTCCTCAGAAAGCTAAGACCCTACTTCCAACCTCACTCAATAACAGTCTGACTGAGTACCCATTCCGATCAGTATTACACAAGCTAGAGATGTCAGGAAGAATGGTCAAATGGTCACTCGAGCTGGGACGGTTTGACATCCATTACGCTTCGATAATAGTCCTCAAGGCACAAGCACTGACAGACTTCATCGCCGAGTTAACTGGAACAGGAGAATCCGGGACTGAAAGACCAACAAGGAGACGAAAACTCTGAGCCACCTCTGCAAGGATGGATCTTGCAATGCGATGGGTCATCCAACGTGAAGGGCTGCGGAGCGGAGTCATCTTGTACACCCGAGAAGGGGTCACCCTTAGAAAGGTTGTAAAATTCGGCTTTCGCACCTCAAACAACAAAGTTGCGCACAAAGCCCTCATAGCTAGGCTAAAACTAGCCAGAGGAATCGGAGTAAAAGAACTCACGGTGTTCAACGACTCCCAACTCGTGTTTAATCAGATGAACGATGAGTTCGATGTCAAAGAGCCATGAACGATGACTTACTTTGAGAAAGCAATCAATGCCAAAAAGTGGTTCAAGATGATATTATCTGTCGGTGCTTAAGGGTAGACAACATGGAAGCCGACGATTTGGCTGGAAAGGCCTCGTCCGCAAAGATCGACTCCGACACACTCATAGAGTTCTAGGAGAAGTCAGCCCAAGAAAAAGAAGGCCTCCATGAAACTCTCTCCACTGATGTGGAGACCAGCTGGATGAGTCCCCTGATCATTTACATAAAAAACGGAGCCCTCCCAATGGATAAACTAGATGCCCACAAGCTATAAAATAGAGTGGTACAATACACTCTCCTTAATGATAGGTTGTACCAGAGATCAACGACTGACCCACTACTCAGATGCCTGGCCCCAAATAGGCAAACCAAGTCCTCAAAATCCATGAAGGAGACTGCGGGAACCACCTTGGAGGACGGACACAAGCTCATAAAGCATTCACATTGGGGTACTATTGGCCGAAAATGCAGCAAAAGGCCAAAGATTTGGTCTGCATATGCGATAAGTGCCAGAGGTATGCCTCGTACACACATATGCATGCGCTGGTTCCAATGACCAACCCTTGGCTCTTCGCCCAGTATGGGATGGACATAGTGGGCCCATTCCTTACTTCCAAAAAAAAGTTTCTCCTTGTGGCAGTCGACAACTTCACCGAATGGGTGGAAGTGGAACCCCTCTCTAAGATAGGAGAGAATCAGATCAAGAAGTTTTTGTGAAAGTGTATCATCTACAGGTTTGGAATACCAAAAATCCTGGTCAACGACAACGAGACCCAGTTCAAGGGTGGAAAAGTCAAGCAACTTTGCATCCAACTGGGCAGTCATCACTTTTTCACGCCGAGTCACCCCAGGCCAATGGACAAATAAAAGTCACCAACTGAACTATCCTGAAAAATATCAAGAGGAAACTCGAAGAAGGTCTAGACCTTGAGAATTCAAAGTCGGCGATTGGTTGTTGAGGAAGACACGATCGAACACCATATAAATAATTGAAGGTAAGCGAAGCCCAAACTGGGGAAGGTCCCTAAATAGTGACTACAATCATAATGCCAGAAACCTACTGAGTAGAGAACTTGCATGGAGAGCATCTGAAAATGTCGTGGAATGTAGAACACTTGAAGAAATATTATCAGTAAAGGCACTCTCTTTAAATATTTACATTTCATATAACTCCAACCCAGGAACATGCCTAATAGGACTTCCAGACCATAGTGGCACCTACGCCGAAAGTAGTCCTATGAACGGTTCACCGCAAGCAGGCAAGTCCCATCCATGGATGGCTTACTGCGGAGCGACCTAGTCTATGGACGGTCCACTAGCGGACTAGACCAGTCTCCGGATGGCTCACCATTCCCCTCGGAACATGATCTAAATATGGGGACCACGATGGCGCACAAGCTGTAAAGCCTAGTCCTTTTCAGGACGATGATGGTTGGACGCATAATTGACCTAGTCTGCCTTAGAGCCAAGGAACTCCAATGCGGATCGAACCCAGTCCATGGATAGTCCACCGCAAGTGGGCAAGTCCAGTCTCTGGACAACACACTGTTCCCCTTGGAATCTGATCAAAATTTGGGGACCACAACGGCGCACGGGTGACCAAGCCTAGTCATTTTCAGGATGAGAACGATTTGACGCATAAGTGATCTAGTCCACCTGAGAGCCAAGGAACTCCAGTGTTGATCGGACCCAGTCCATGGACAATCCACCGCAAGCGGGCGAGTCCAGTCTTCGGACAACTCACCGCTCCCCTCAGAACTTGATATGAATACGGGGCCCACAATGGCATACAGGCGGCCAAGCCTAGTCCTTTTCAGGACGACGACAGCTTGATGCATAAGTGACCTAATGTGCCTCAGAGCCAAGGAACTCCAGTACGGATCAGACCCAGTCCATGGATAGTCTATCGCAAGCGGGCGAGTCCATTCTCTGGACAACTCACGGTTCTCCTTGGAACATGATTTGAATACGGGGGCCACAATGGTGCACAAGCGGCCAAGCCTAGTCCTTTTCAGGACGACGACGACTTGACACATAAGTGACCTAGTATGCCTCAAAGCCAAGAAACTCAAGTGCGACCCGGACTCAGTTCATGGATAGTCCACCGCAAGTGAGTGAGTCCAGTCTCCAGACAACTCACCACTTCCTATAGAACCTGAATTGAATATGGAGATTACAAGTGCATACAGGCGGCTAAGCCCAGTCCATTTCAAGACAACGACAACTTGATGCATAAATGACCTAGTCCACCTCAAAGCCAAGGAACTCTAGCATAGGTTGAACCCAGTCCATAGAGAGTTCACCACAAACAGGCGAGCCTAATCTACAGACAGCTCACTTCTCCAGAGATAACTTAGTCATCCTCACGACTAAGGAACCACACATGCTAACGAGTTCAGTTCTCATACAATTCCACGCATTCAATCGTTCCAATCCATACGGACCACGACAATGCCCCGACCACCGAGACTCAACTAAACAATGAGTCATGATATGGTCTACTCCGCTATTACTCAAGTTCTCCACAGAGCTAAGTAACAATACTTCAACAAGCCTGTGCCTACTTAGAAAGCGGGCAGCCTACAAGACATGGCCAAATTACACAAAGATCACTCTTCAGTGACTTTGCTATCATTGGCGAATCAGGCTATTATGTGAAGGAACTACACAGGTTGAATCAAGATCACACACATCTCCTTAAGAAATAGGTTAGCCTAGTCCCTGCTTAGAATTAACATTGTCTCATATTTTTTGATAGTCCAGAAGATTTATTCGCACAAGCCAACATGATTCATAATCATTCAGAGCATACAAGAAAAGTGAATTAAAAAAAAAAAAAACCTTCCTTAATCATCACAAAGTTGTTACAAAGTTTGACCAATTGGCCAGTACAAAAGTTCACACCACAAGTATCTGAGCTCGGTACAAAACAAGGTGTGAGTGAGGATCCCTCGGAACACATGTTGAGGTTTCGCTCCACAAATAAGCCTTTAGAAATGGATTTGGAAGTGAAAGCAAATGTACCCAAAGTTGGCTGCTGAGGTGATCCCTCAAAAAAAGGATGCCTGGAGTGATGCAGAGTTAGATCCCCAAGACAGTCGACCTTGCGCACCAGAGCCTGGCTCTGCTAGTCTACCTTTTCACTAGGGCATCACGAGTGAAGCCCAAGAATACGCGGTGGGAACAGTCACCCAAAGTTGGTTGCAGATGTTATCTCCCGAACTGGATGGTGAAAGATGTCTTGGGAACACTAGAAGATGGAAAATAAGCTTGGCATCTAAAGGGGAGTCCATACTTCTCATTGGCGACATGAAAAGGAATTTGGAGGCCCCATGGAACTACTGGAAGCTCACTCAAACCAGGTAGTTTCGCTCAATAGCAGGTCTCGTTAAGACTCGTCGCTGCAAATGTCAGAACATTTGGAGACTCCACCAATGGAAATCCTCTTGAGAGGTCAAAGCACATTATCTGGAAAGGCACATTTGAGGAACAAGCTTTATAATGCTCATGGCAATGCTTGACCCTATGAGGACCAACCTATGTAAAGGCACGACGGTTCACAGAAAGAAGTCACACATCAATCGCATTAGCATTAAATGCTATGCGGGGAATAAGGGGGCGACAGTTCCAAGTACAACTGCATCAGTCCACATTTATCGAATTAATGGAACTTCACGCAGCTCCATTGACTGAGGATAGTAGCCGATGAGACATCAAACAATCACTCAATCACAGCCGTACACGTGGCATGGGTTTACCCTAGCAAGTAAAAGGCTTCAGCACAGTCCCAAACGGACTCACTTGCAAGACTATTGTTCAGCCCGTAAGTCAGGCGCCTAGGCCCAAAACACACTAACCACAAAGACATGGGTCTTAGGTTTGGCCCAAGACAAATAGGCCTGAACAATGGTTCTCAGAACTGCCACAAGCCCGAGATCCACTCACACGAAATCAGCTCTAGCCCAATCAAGCATTGGGTCCTAAACAGAGCCAAGTGTCGAAGTACTCAGTCATGCACATTGATGGTGTCAATTTTAGTTCTCTTTGACCTTGACATGCACAAGGAACATACGTGAGCCAAAGACCACCATTGTGGCGGCCAATGACACTCCAATGCTTAAGTCAGGCAAGGCTTGAAAAATGTGTAATGTTTGTAATTGGGTTCTGTAACGTACCTTTGTTCCTCAACCTTGTGCTCTATTTATCATACGAGAGTCTTTGTTCGGCTATGCTTAGGGAAAGATATATGTGAGATAGTTTTTCCTTGTGGAGTGTTGTCTATGCAGGAGAGTTTTCATGCATGACTTATACTCTGGTATTTGTTTTCTAGTAGGAGTCAATGTGTTGCTGGTCTGCTTGTCTTAGGTCAAACTTCTAGATACTTGCTTTGTTAGGTCTTTCGTGTACTGGGCTTGATCACGTGACTTATGGGCTTAATAGAGTACCGTTGATTGGGTCCAACCTCCTTGAACCCACGTCAGTGGACATGGAGTTATCTGGGCTCTACCAGATTGGGCGCTCATCTAGGCCCGCTTTACTTTGTTATCGAGATCATTATGCCATGGGTACAGAGTTGATGCAAAAAGGTTTGGTGTATCATCACACATATAAGATCTTATGCGAGATCTCCTCCTTCCATCATGCCCTCGATCGCAGATGTAGTTGGGGAGGGAAAACTCGCTTTAAGAGTCAGTGAAACGAGGAAGTAGGGCTTCACCTAAACTGTGAACCGAACCGACGGTTCGGTTTTTCACGTAAACCGTGAACCGAACCGACTTATGTCGGTTTTAAAATTTCCAAACCGAAACTGAACCGACCATTAACAAAACCGATCCGAAACCGAACCGATTTTAATTTATGCACATCGTAACCGAACCGAATCGACTAAAATCAAACCAAAACCGAAATAAAACCGAACCGACCGACTATTTTAAACATATTATATTATTTTTATATAAAATATATATTATTTATTATATATATTCGGTCGGTTCGGTTTGGTCGGTTAAAATCACGTAGAAACCGAAAACCGAACCGACCACTTCAATTTTGAATTTTCTAAAACCGAAACTGATCCGAACCGAAATTAAACCGAACTAATCGGTTCGGTCAGTTTAATCGGTTTGATCGGTTTTTTGTTCAGCCCTACGATGATGAAAGGTAGGTACACGCACATAAACGCAAGTATACACACTGCAATTTTAATTCAGTCTTCAATCTTTCTCGAACCAGTATCTGAATTAAGCATCAGAATGCATTCGACCATCACAACGTTGGTCCTGGGCTTAACCGTTGTTTTTTTTTTGCAGGTTAGATATCATCGGGATCAGCAAGGACAGATCTAAACTCATCACCCACTATGACAGTGTCATGTCCATTATATGTTGTGAGATTATGAAGGATACATTTGTCTCCGATCATATGAGAAGATGCGCCAGAGTCAGGAAGCCACTCAGCTATGTGAGCATCAGAAATTTGCATTGCTGCAATTACTTGTGGGATGTCATTAGGTTGATAACTATGATTAAACCGATTCCAGCAATGAAGAGCACCATGGCCATGCTTTTGTCAAATTTGGCAAATGATTGATTCAATTTTAGCTTGATTTGGTAGGATCGGGGTTGATGCAAAACCTTTGTCCCCTTCAGCATTTGAGACATCAAAGGAGTGGATTGGTGAACCTATTTGTACAAAACATTGTCTAATAGAGCTGAATCCTTGGCCTTTAGAAGTGAAACCTCGGCCTCGAGGACTAAAACCAAAGCCACAACCTCGTCCTCTTCCATGAGAACATTGTCCAATAAAAACCATTCATAAATTAACATCATCTCCATTATGTTCCTTACTGCGAAGTTCATTACTTTGCAACAAGGGCAAGACTTTAGTATAAGAAGGGATTGGCGACTTTAGCACTGATGTAGTGAAAGATTTGTACTTGGGTCCAAGACTAGTAAGCAAATGAAAAACTTTTTGCTGATCAACAATAGGTTTACCAATGACATTTAACTCATTACAAATAGAGTTAAATTTGCTAAGATTCTCGGTTAAAGGAAACATGCCCTTTCATAAGAGATGAAGTTGGAGTTATTTATACTCAAATAGTACTTCAGAATCTTGGGCAGACACATCTTCAAGAGCGTCCCAAACATCCTTTGACAAAGTTAGGCCAACAACAAGTCCCAACACTTCCTCAGATAAAGACCTTGTAATCCAAGCTTTGATCAAACTCTATGTCTTCTTCTAGGATGTAACGTCCTTTTCTTCTTCTGGCATTTGTGTTTCACAATTGACAAAGCCTAGCAAGTCATCATGGCTTTCAATCAGTGCTTCCATTGTGTTCTCCATCCCAAGTATAGTTGGAGTCCTTCAACTTGATGGTTAAGTAATTCGCAACATTGACATTAGTAGGCAATGGGTAAGCAGCCATTTGAGGAAAATGAAATTATTAGTTGCAACTCTTATAGCTCTGATATCATAAGAAGAATGGTAAATGGGTAAGTCCACCAGACTTCACAATGGTGGTCTATGCTAAGTTTATATAGGAGATGTCTTACAATCATGTGGAGATGTTTCCTCTCAATCAATATTACAATAGAAAGATTCCTCTCATTAAAACCAAAATAGGAATAGAAAATAATACAAATACCATAAGTTACAACTTGACGTTGTAAAGTTGCTATGAAGGAAGGATATTGAATTCACTCTGATTGAGGATCAACAACTGCTATACAAGATTTCCATGTATAAACATATTGGATATCCTTGATTGAGGACATGTATTTTTTTTATTGAGGATCGTGATTCTGCTACACATGGAACTTGATAATCCTTAATCTGTTGAGAATCTTTTGACGATCCAATGCTATTCTCACTATCTATTTATTCAATAACCTTAATAACAAATGCAAACCAAGAAAGCTAGGCGCTATACAGTGGTTCACACACACAGGAGTTTGATCGGCTCCAGTGGCGTACTCCACTGTGAGAAAGTGTCAACACTATGCACATCTCCCAACAACTCTTATCTTGGTGTGATTTTAACAACCTCGCATGGTCAAAATGCACACTAAAGACTTGGCTCCTTCAAGTGGTTTCTCACTTCGTTTTTTTTTTCTTTCATTTGGCATCCATCTCTCATTGACAAGGTATGGAGTCTCATAAGCTTTAATCACTTTATAATCTTAGAGGGATTGACAATCCCTCATCTGTAAGATTGAAAGGTTGGCGCCAAAGGACTTTTCTATCTTGTTTAAAACTAGTGCATTGGTTCTTCAATCTCTCTTGAGCTATAAAAATACTCCTTGAAAGCCTACTTAAGCACCCTTATTGAAGACAATGAGCACCCACCCTTGCATTGTCGACCAAGCCTTATCGACTATAATGCCTAACCAATAACTAGTAAAGTGCTTTGTCATAAAGTAGAGCTTGGTAAAAAATCAGCCTTAACAGGATTTTCAGGTTACGACTTTTAAAGTTTGGAAGCCCAATCCTCTACAATTCGAGGAGCAAATCATGGTTTGTGTAGTAACTATTATGGGTTAGCCACCACAAGAACCTGAGCAAATGGATCAAAATTGAGTTGTATGCATAAAGATCATATAACAAAAGACAAAAGTGCATGTCAGACAAAAATAGTGAGGGTAGAAAGAGCATAAGTTATTCTCCCCTCCCCTTCCGTCAGAGGAATTTGTAGCAGGGTTGTACTCCAAATGCTAATCTTCTGCTTCATTCAAGTTTTTAGCATGGTCATACTCCAAATGCTGTTCTTCTGCTTCATTCAAGTTTGGAGATGGCATCACATTGTGTTGGTCATCCTGGAGTACACGGTTCAGCATTTCAGCCATATCAATCACTACACCAAATTGACATTTTTGTAACAACTCCAAAACAATATCAGTTTTACACATTTTTGAGCTGTAAGAGTTCATCAAACAATTTTACACATTTTCACAAACAAAGTGATAAAATAATTGTATCACCATTAAGAGTATGGTGTTATAAGTGATATTATTCATGGTGATACAATTTATTGTATCACTTTTTTTGTGTAACTGTTTTTTTTTTTTTTTTTTTTTGACAAAATTTAGTTTTGACTTAAAATTATTTAGTGGATTGTTACAGCTCAAAAGTGTTATTGTTTTGGGAGTTGTTACAAAAATGTCAGTAAGACGGGTTGATCATCATCTAACTCTAAATTTAGAAGAAAAGCAATTCAAAAACGATATCTTAATTAATGGTCATTGGAACATCCATCTGAAGAGGTCATTATTTCTAATTAGAACACAATGTTATCTTTTTCCATCTGATCTTCTCCATGACCAACTTCTCAGCTAGCATCAAAATTCAAGTTAGTCAGAGGACTTTCATGACTACTTTTCTGTTTAATTTGTGGACTAGCTACTGAAGACATGCATTACTTTGTTTTTGAGGACATCAACTTGTATGCAATCTTTATTTTTTCCGAGATATTTTTAGGTCTTTGTACTTGTATTGAGAAGATCCAACACACATTAAATGTGATTAAAAATACTTCAATGTCAACTGGGAGCCCCAAGCCTAGCTCCCATTCCATAGCTAGTCTTTTGCTAGCTAGAATAATTATCAAAACCATATTGCACACCTTGCAATGTACATTGTCTCTACCAGTATGGAATTGCTATACTGTGAGAGCATGGACTGCTATGTTTAGCACAGGTATTGTCTCACAATTGATCAGACTACCAAAACAGGGAGGCTTGGGAGTGGTGTTCACTGAAAAATATCAGCATTTGTGAAGCAACAGTAGGACTCATAACAGTGCCGCCTTCATAGAAAAGAACAGATGGACAACAAACCATATTGATAAAAGGGTCACAATAGAGAGACAGAGCTCTTAATGTTCAACACCAACAAAACATAGGTAATCTTATATTGCTATCCTCATCCTCTCAGTTTAGTTGGAGATATCCGAAAAACAAAGTGAATTAAACATGAATACAGAGGAAACAAAAGCTAAACAAATTGAACTAAATTGGGACAGCCAATGACTCCCGCAATAATAATTCCTCTAAGTGTAAGTGGTACTATCAGGCTTGTAGGCAATGAAACTGATACATTGCACTTGACGCTTGTTGTCGAATCCGATGATACGGATGAATGCGTTGGGGTACGCCTTCTTGGCCTCTTCCACCTCCTTCAACACTTGGGAAGAGTCGGTGCAGCCAAACATGGGGAGCTTCCACATTGTCCAGTAGCGTCCATCATAGTACCCTGGGGAGCTGTGGTTCTCACGGTAGACGAATCCGACCTACATTCAGGAAATTTCACAAGAACAACAATGTGAAATCAAATTAAAAACTCATCGCTTCATCCAACAAATGTTAAATTATGAAATTGATTGAAAGAGAAATTAAGCGTAATCCTTCTTTGCTAGTGTTTTCAGCTACAAACAACAACAAATAAATAACTAACCACTAATATAATGTATCGACATGTGCATTACCATAAGTCATGTCAATGACTAACTTTCAATGTTTTACAAAAGCGTTTTTTCAGTATTGAGGCGATTAACCTTTTCTGACTGTGAAGTGACGCATTAACATTGTAAGAGCATCTCCAACGGTAAAACTTAAAATGGGAAACAATCATCTCCATTTTAACCCAAAGCTAAATTTAGGGGTTCCTCTATTTCTTCATCACTCCAACCACATTCCATATTTTAACTTTTTCATCATTATTTAAATATATTTTTCACTTTTCTATATTAATTTAATTTCAATTATACTATTATACTCTTATTAATTTGAACTTAATATAAATATTCTATTATTAATTTTATTTATACTATTATAATATTATTAAATATATACTATTATTAATTTCAACTTAATTTAAATTTGACTAATTAAAAGAGTTGAGAGTCTTTAAAAAAAATTTAGCATCAATAATTAGTTTTTTCATCATTATTTAAATACTATTATTAATACAAATAATAATAACTACCAAATAGTCGGGGTTTCCTTTTGTTTTGATTTTTAGTTATATTTTTAATTTGAGAACATAATTGAAATATTTTAATGTTATTAAAGATTTAGGGGATGGTATGGTTGCCTCTAAATTAGGGGGAAGTTGGATGTGAAGTTAAAATAGGGGATCCATTGGAGATGCTCTAACAAGGCCTAACGAGGGGTACGACTCGACTTTTCATAAAAAAACTATAAATTTTTTTTTAAAATTAAAACAATCATCAATGAAAGAGATAACATAAAACCAATCATAAAAGTAGTTGAGGTGTTACAAAATAAGTACAATCATCATGTGCATTATAGCCAACATTCAACTCATATGCATTAAGTAGAGTTGGGCATTTCAGACTGAAAATCGATCGAACCGATCAGATCAGTCTGGTCTGGTCTTTATAATATGTTTTAATATTCAATCTTGAAAACCGGACCGGACCAACATAGTCGGTTTGGCCCTCGGTTCAATTTTCAAAATCCATGGTTAACCAGCCCGCCCCGACCCAATTTCACTTCCAAGTCCAACCCATCTTTAATAAGGAAGACCATCACTCGTCATCTTCAACCACAATTCAATATTCCATGGAAATATCGCCCATAAACCCAAATTAGTTCTCATGTTAACCAAATTCAGACTCGAATTCGACGATAACCACCTTCCCAATCGCCGCCTTTCTCCAATACGCCCATTCAATTCATCAATCACAAATTAAACTCATAAAAAAACCCCAGAATCAGACCTGCAACTCTCCACCATTTTTGTTGTCATCTAACCAATAATATTCATCTTCTTGGCATGAATTCTGACATGGTTTGCAATATCTTCATCTACAAAAGGGAAGAGGTTCAAAGGATGAACCCTGACACCCTGAATTCGAGGGTTGATGAACTGGGGATAGATCTCTTTTTGTCTGTCTTTGTATTGGAATTCGATCTTCTAAAAGAAAGAAAAAAATTATGTAAACAACAAACCCATCCACAGTTCATAAGCTTATATGGCCAATCTCATGGTAAGTTAACGCACCTCTTCATATCTCTCTCTAACTTCTCATCATGTCTTTGTTTCCTTTCTTAACTCGTTCTCTCGTTGAACACTTGCATTGATGAGATTTTCAATCTCGTCGATATCTGATTGGAATGATGGGTGAAGGGGTACTGTGTCGTTGTGCGATAAGGTTGATTGCTTGATCAGATCTGGTGAGATCTTGGGAGATCACAGTGAATTGAGAGATGGGTGTTGGGGGATTTAGTGAGATCTGAAAAGTGAAGCTTTTTAATGGCTATTGTTGGAGATCAAGAGATAAAACAAGAGTGACAGAGAAGAATAGACGGTCTTTGGGCTTTGGACCAATTTCATAAAAACTAGGGGTGGGCACGGGACGGGATGGGACGAGATATGCCCATCCCTATCCCATCCCGTTCATACGGGATTGGGATGGGACGGGATGGGAAAAACCTCATCCCGACCTCGTTCCATCCCAAACGGGTTCGGGACGGGACGGGACGGGATCAGCGGGAAGCCTGGACTGCTGGAAAATATTAATAATTAATTCTTAAATACACACACACATGTATGTATTTTCTCTCTCTCTCTCTAGTTGATGACATTACTGCTTAATTGGCTCATATGAAGCGTGACCAAGAACATTAGGATGTCATACATACTGATAAGAGTTGGCAAATTACTTGAGATGGGTAATTCATTAGTTAGATCAGGTTTCTTTTTGAGTTTCATCATGAATGACCTAAGGATACTAACTAGATGAATTGCACTTCACAAGGTTTTATTCACAACAGGTGTGACCAGAAAGCCTTACTAATATGTGCAGATTTTCTCCTACAGTTCTAAACCAGACGAATCCAATAATCAAACTAATGAACAACTATGTAATCAATTTCTAAGTCATGATTAAAATGTTTTAATACATCTCACTAAGTGCTCATAGAATTTTTTTTTTTTCCTAATTTTATTTTGCAATGAAGTTCACAATCTCTTTTATAAAGGATTTGAGTTTATATTGACCGAAACTTCTCTTCTTTTTTTTCAGCCAGCGATTGCAATTGTTTTAGGCTTTATTGGCTGTAAAATGATTTCTGATTTTTTTGGTGGGTATTTTCCAATTAAAAGCCCTGTCATTTTTTTTATTCATATATTCAAGTAGGATACTTACAATGTTGCATTCTTCTTGCAGGATACCATGTATCAACTGAGGTGTCTCTGGGTTTTGTTGCAAGTAGTTTAAGTGGAGGGGTGCTGTTGAGTCTCATGAAAAAGTCCGAATGATAGAGCTAAGAAGCAAAAAAGAGAAGGTAAAGAATTTTGTTCTCTTTTCCTCTCAGGCATTTTCCTTTTCACTCTTTAAAATTGATGCCAAACTTTTTAAGGGCATTAACTTAAGCATCATGATAGACTTTTGTATAGAAACTGAGTTTAAGTATATTGAATGCAGAGATTAGACAACGATGGCTTCGTGCACCTAAGATGTTGCTGATGTTCAATATGACCAAATGATCACACAGTATTAGTTGATTTTCCCTTTTCCAAGGAGCGAATTCTTGATCCAATAAATAATGGGTCTTGAGTCTTGAATTAAATATTAATAATACATACATGTGTGTGTGTATTTTTAAGAATTAAAAATATTAATAATTAATATTAAAAAATTAGTTCGGGACGGGACGGGATTGGCGGGATTGAAAATCTTCATCCCATCCCATCCCATTCTAGATCGGGACGGGACGGGATCGGGATGAAATTATTCAATCCCATTAAGACCCGAAAAAATCGGGACGGGACGGGACGGGATCGGGACGGGAACGGGATCGCGGGATGGAATGCCCACCCCTAATAAAAACAAAGGCTTTGGACTTTTGCATTTTGGACCGAGACCGACCTGAGACCGGCTCAGAATTCGGTTAACCGAGCCTCAGTCCGGTCTTGGACCTTAGAATTGCGAGCTTAAAAATATCGGGCCGATTTTCGATTTTTAATTTTCGGGCCGGTTACCCGAACCTGCCCAACTCTACATTAAAGTGATTTTTGATCCGTTGGCATCAATGACCTTTTAAAACAATGCTAACTTCCATAGCACTAACATTACTACTACTGCTGCTCATGTAAGTAAGTGCACAAAACCAACTATAAGATTCACTCACCAAGTCGAATTCCAAACAGGGAACCCATCCCATGCGGAGAAGGTAGTCAACCTCCTTGGCCAAGGAGTCAGATGACAAAGGTGGAAGGTATGAGAGAGTCTCGAACTTCTTCAAACCAACTGGTGGCCATACCTGAAAATTGTCACAATAAATAATTCACCAATTAAATGGTACATCAATCAATTGTAACCAAGAATGAATCTATAAATATATGATATATTACCTGCATGCACCTAACTTTGCCACCGTTGGAGGGGGCGGAGCTAAGGTCAGAGGTGGGCTTGCGGGTGACGGGAAAGGCGGAGGAGGACTTGAGGCCATTGAATGGAGCCACCATGCTGGCTTGTGCTTGGGGCACACGGTTAACGGAAGCAACAGCAGCAGTAGAGAGCATTGAAGAAGCCATTTTTCTTTGCTTCCCTTTTTTTTTCCTGCTTGAGAGACCTTTCTCTACTCTGCCGCTTCATCCCTATATAAACCCCATATTACTTTCTATTTGCCTCAACGTCTTTTTCTCATCCAACGGTCCTTATTTTATCTAGTAAAATTAGGACTTGTGTGGACCGTCCGATTGGGATTAAAAATTAGATTTATTTGGCACCAATTTTGGGATGCCACGTGTCAGAAGCTCAATAATCTTATCTGATCCATTATAAGTAAGGAGGACATGAAATGTGTGATGAGCATTAGCTTTATTATTGTCCGTCATTTCTTAGCCTTTTGTTTCCATATCACAACATCCACTACTAGTACACCAACTTTTCTTCAACTTCATCCGCCTTTTTGGGTTAATTGAAACTACTCGTATGGTAAGTATCATTTTAGTATAAATATAGATGATTAATGGTATTAGATACAAGGTATATATCAATAAAAGTACAATATAGGGATTAAGGTTTCCATGTTGTCTAGGTGCTAATATGTCGGTGACCCTTTACTTTTAATAATAATGACAAGGGTATAAATATAATTATAGGGTTTTTTTTAGTTTGGCTCGTTAGTATATCTAATTGAGTTTAGTTTTCATTTTAAATTTTAATTGACTCTAACTTTTATTCTTAAATGGATCTATTAGGTCAACCTTGTTGACTGTTCGATATTGATTTAATGACTAAATCACCTACCCTGGATGCATGTGTCTTGCATATGCAAACTCAACAAAATTCAACATAATGCATCCAATGGCATAGATATTTTATGTTAATCTCAAGGTCATCCTTAAAATCTTACCCATCATCTCCACCTCTTCATTTTCCTGCAAAACCACCATACCTAATGCATCCACCCTTCTCCTCCCTAATCTCCCTATCTCTATCTTTTTACTCCCATCGCCGCCTCTTGTGTACACGAAACAAAAAATATTTCATTGTTTCTTTCTATTTCCCAAAAAGAAAAAAACAACACAAAATTCACTCAAAATCCAGAAGTTCCTTGTTGCTGATCAAACAAACCCTCCCATAATTGCTGGTGTGATATTATCCGCATGATAACCCGAAACCTTGGCTTATGATTCAAGACTAGCCAGAACAAGATAGTTATAGTGAGCTTCTTACCAAACGGCTCATTGATAGCCACCGCAACTGTGACAGCACTAGATGTAAAGCCACACCCAATGGCAGACCTTTATCTAAGGAAATAGACAAACCTACTAATTGAATTCCAAGCATCTTCATAACAGAGAAGGTGTCAATTCCAGCACAATTCCATAATGGATTTTTGCTAAGCTTACTAAAACTGTTCTTGACACCATTAATGGCGGAGACTGAGATATGACCAAGTTTAGATAAGGATCGGTTTTGTAAGGAGATGTAATCGTTGATCCCATCGACAACACATCCAAGATAGTCGAAACAATGGCCGAGATTGGCTACTATGGCTGGAGCGAAGGATCGGACAGAGATGTAGAGGGGCTATGGTTCGCTTAAATCTTTGCATCTGATGGAGATTCGGGAGTAGGAGACTAAAAAAAAGTGGTGGTGGAGGGTTTTAGATGAGGGAAAGGAGGATGATATTATTCCTTTAATTTGGTAGTAGGAGGATGACCTCGAGATTAACATAAAATATATAAGCCATTGGATGTATTTTAGTGAATGGTGTTGAGTTTGCACGTGCATTCAAGGTGGGTGAATTAGTCATTATCTCAATATTGACCAGTCAACATTGTTCACCTAACAGATCTATTAGAAAATGAGGGTTACACTCAATTAAAATTTAAAACGATGGTAAAATTATTGAATATACACTAATAAGGGTCAACCTAATAATAATAATAATAATAATAATAATAATAATAATAATAATAATAATAATAATAATAATAATAATAATAATAATAATAATAATAATTGATGAAGTCGGCTTCTGTTCTTCATCCTCACCACTTACCTAGACCTGCACAAGTAGCAAACGTGAACCAAAGACCACCGTGTAGTGGCCTAGATTGTATTGCGTACCACTAGTTCATCGACTTTATCTCCCTTTTATAGTGAATGGGTCTTTGTTCGGCTAGGCCTTTGGTGACACTATGGAGATCTTTTCCTGATTCAGAGCTGTCGATGTGGGATAGTTTCCCTACAAGACTCGTGCTCCTATATCTGTGGGAGAAATTTCCCTTTCTGAGTGTTGTCCATGCAAGGAAGTTTCCTTGCTTGACTTATACTCTAATATATGTTTCCTAGTTGGATCCAATGTGTTGTTGCCCTGCCTGTCTTGGGTAGATCTCTTAGATACTTGCCTTAGAGGTCTTACGAGTATTGGGCCTAACCGCGTGACGTGTGGGCGTACTGGCTCATTGCAACTCGGACCCAAATGTATGGATTCTGCCAATGATGGGCTTGCTGATGTTTGGGCCTCGTTGGATTATGCGTGCAATCAATCATGTTTCGTTCTGTTGACAAGATTATCATGACACGTGTACGGTGCTGATCTAAGGATGGTTTGATGTATCATCAGCTACTCCCCCCAAATTAGTGGGTCGACTTATCGGTCCACTAGGTCATTTCATGAAGCAGCTGTGCATTCATGATGATTGAGTCTGAGAGATTTCTTTGAGTGGAAAATTGCACTAATTAACCGTGTGCTAGTTTGAAAGTGGGAAAGGTGGGAGCTAAACTTTCTATATAGATCTCCTGCTTGTGAAGTATAACTCCTTTACTCTTTCAATCTTTGAGATTCTATTGTATTGTTTGTTGTGCCATTGACTTTGCTCAGCCTTCGTATTTGAAAGTTTGTACTTTCATGGCAGGTTGGGATCAGCTTTCTGATGAACTATTCGCCAGGGGCCATAAGTTTTTTAGGAAAGATTGCTTTCTAAATCTGATCTGGAAGTCCTGTGTAAGACAATTGGGATTCCCGATGATCTGCATTATGGGCGTCGATCTGACGCCGTTGTACCCTCCTGAGGGGTTTATCTACCTTCACCGAGGTATCCTGCAATCAGGTGTCTGCTTTCCTGTCATCAAGGAGATCTGGGAGTTCCTGGCGTACCTCAGAATTGTACCCATTCAACTTGTGCCGAATGAGTATAGGACTTTGATCACCATTCTGATTAGGGATTAGGGGTGTCCTAGTGTTTTTGAGGGTAACACAATTGCTCACTTCTCCTCGGATAAATGAGCACGCTGTGTGTGCTGACATCGTCGGTCTGCTTTGGCAAATTGCCTTATGATTTTAAATCGTGGCAAAAGTATTGTTTCATGGCTCTTGTGGACTCCCCATACTTTGAGCTTGTTGGTCGTTCGGATGAGCTTTAATTTAGACCACTAAGTAAGTTGATTCCTTATCTGGTCTTACTTGTGTCAATTTTATATTAGATTAACCTATTGTGACTTTTGCAGGCAAATTCTCTACTTTGTCTCTGTCTGCCGAGGATAAAGCCACTTTGGATGTGTTTTGCGATATGCCTCGTTTGGAAGTAAAAGATGTAGTCAAGCCTTCTAATTTTGAACGCAGCGGTCTATGGGCTTATTGGCATGTGGTTCCCACTATGTATCAGGTGAAGAAGCCAAAACCTGAAGAAGTGGGTTTTGCGGAAGAGGAAGCTTCCCAAGTTCAAGGTTCTAAGCCCTTCAAGGAGGGCAGAAAAAGATGAGGCGCTTCCTTCTCATGTGCATCAGAAGAGATCTCGTGCTTTGTCTAGGTTCGTCCGCAGGCGGCTGGCCTCGTTCGAAGGAAGTGATGGTGTCGAGCAAGAGCCTGGTGAGACTATTGTTTTTTTAGGGGCGTGATGCTCAAGTCGCGGCTCCTGTCTCTTTTCCTGACCTGGAGTGAGAATATCTGCAAATGGTGGGCATTGAGGATGTTCTAAGCACCAAGTAGGTGGAGTTTATAAGTAGGATGCTGCTACAAGCGGGCATGGAAGTTTTGAATGGTCTTTTTTTCAATAAAGGATTTCAAGCTCCTCCTCTTTTCGGATCACGAGCATGTTGAAGAGTCATCTGATCATCAACGCAATGGCAAAGGTTTTTCTTCTTGTTGTCCGTGTTATGCTCCATCTCGTTCCTGTCTTCATATTCAACTGACGACGGGTTCGAGAAATAACTCGCTTCCCCCTTCCCGTGAAGCTGGGCCGGCGGTGCTATGGGAAAATGTAAAGTTGTTGATGAAGGCCCTAATGTAGTGAAGACGGCTAAGGGCGGTGTTGGAGTGATTTCGGTTCTGAATGATCTTCATCCAGATGCACGTATCAGTCTGTTTGCTCCAGATTAATAAGGATGGGCAACCAAGCTTGGCATCAAGAGGTTGGCATCTCTTATGGTGCAAGGAAGCCTATCAGCAGGTGGAATGACTGGTTAGCGAATTGTGTTCCGGAGCTAATGGGAGAGACACTAGGAGAGTGCTTAGATAAAGGGCAGAAACACCTTGTGCTGGGGATATTATATCTGAATCAAATGGTCGCGTCTGGAATTGAAGTCGACTCCGCTCATGAGAGGGTTTTTACCATAGAGTGAGTATTCAAAAATATGCAGAAGTCATACTCTGATGCTCTTCACGAGATCGAGTCATTGGGAACTAACTTGAAACTTTCTCAGATACTGGAGCGGAGTCAAGGTCCATTAGGTCGTAGGATCAGAAGGCTCACCTGGAAGCGCTTGAGTCTAATTTGGTTGGGGTAGTGTCCGCGAGGGATCGGTTCGAGAATGAACTGAACCTTGTCGGTCATGACTTTGCAGCTTGTTTGTGATTTTGTTGATGGATTGCAGGTTGAACTGCAGGCTCTGCATGCTGAGAGGATAAGGAAGGAGTCAGAATGGATAGTTTGATGTCAATAATTGAAGGCTAGTGCTGAGTTTCATGCCAAGAGTACGCGGATCACTAGAGAGCAGTTCCAACTAGCACAAAATGAGTTGAATATTTCCAAGGATAAGGTGGATGCTGAGCAATCCAAAACAAAGATCCTGTCGAGCGAGTTAGAGCAATTGAAGCAGAAGCTCGCCGAGTCGAGAGGGCGCGAAAAAAAGCTTCTTAGGGCCCAGGGTACATTTGAATCCAGCAGAGTCATGCATGGATGGCTGGAGCTGTTGCATTTAATTGAGGAGGGGCACCTCGATTGGTATCTCTCCTATTATAAAGATATTGCACATGCGGAGTTTGGAGTGACCTCCGATTCGTCTGAAGAAAAAGGCGGCCCTAATGAGGGGGTCGAAAGGCACCACCAACGGATGTGTGTCCTGTTTCCTCCACTGCTAAGTCTGGTTATGTTGTATATGACTCTTCTCCTGATAAGGGGTAAATCTTGTAGTTGAGTTTGCAAATGAATAATACTTTTCACTTTTTTGTCTTCCTTTGCTTTCCTACTAGCTTGTCTCTATTTTGTCTTATTTCGACATTAGTTGTCAGACGTGGAACTTTGTTGGGCTAGGTAGCTCATGTTTGATCCACTGTTGGGAGCTCTGACTTCTGATGCTTCAGTAGTTGGTGCAGTTCTGGTCAGATTTCTTTGTAGAGATCAGGGAGTGTAATACAACCCTTGTCTGGCGGCTTGGCTGTCTGTTAGACCAACAGTTGTTGGCGTTGTTATACGCCTTAGACATATTGTGGTCCTAACGCTTGCGCTCTTGTAGATGACTGGACAGTAGTCTTTGCGAGTCATCTGGGTCAAGCTTTTAGAACTCTGACCGGACGTTTGACTCGCCTTTATTTGCTATTCGTAGAATAGGCTTAATTGGACCGAGGGTTGTTATTGCCAGTTATGACTGACTAAACTGGGGTAAGGTTTCAGCGACCATAGTGGTTCCCGACAAGCCGTCTTCACCAGGCTACATGAGCACTGACTAAGCTCCCAATTTCCACCCTATCTTGATCCGTTCGTGGTGGACTAGGAATTTGAGCCAGCCAACAGTTTTCATTGTCCGTCGTTCTGACTAAACTTTTGGCGGGGGTTCAGTGATCATTATCTGTAGTTGGCCAATGATCCCTGGTAAGTCGTCTTCACCAGGCTACATGAGCACTGACTAAGCTCCCTCTTTCTTGGCCGTCGAAATCCGCGTGCAGCGAACTAGACTTCGAGCAGACCAAAACCATCGTCATCAGCAGCCACTGACTAAGCTTTGGTTGAGGTTCGGCGATCACTGTCTGTGTATGAGTAGTGACCCATGGAAAGCCATTTTAATCAGGAGTCGAAAAGCCGTCGAAATTCGTTATGTGCGGATTAGGTTTCGAGCATACCAGAAGCTATCATTGACGATCGTCACTGACTAAGCTTTGGTCGGGTTTGGTCTCTATCATCCATGTTTGGACAATGATTCCTAGCAAGCCATCTCGATCAGGCATCAGAACGCTGACTAAGCTGCCACTCTCGACACTGTTGACACGAGTTTAATTTAACAGATTGGGCATTATAGCGTACCAAAAACTATTGTCATAGGTCGAAACCAACTAAGTTTTAGTTAGAATAAGATTTTTGGCTCGTAAGTCTGACTTGGGGGTCCTGACTTACTTGGCTCGCCTATATGTGTCTGGGCGTGTAAGTCTGACTTGGGGCCCTAACTTACTTAACTTGCCTATGAGATTCTGGGCATGTAAGTCTGACTTGGGGATCCTGACTTACTTAGCTCTCTTGTAAGATTTCGGGCATGTAAGTCTGACTTGGGGGTCCTGACTTACTTAATTCGCCTGGCAGTCTGATTCTAGTGTCGGATCAATTGATCAGAATAATAATAGGTTGACCGTCTTTAATGAACAACGGAATAATAACGGAGTTGATGCCTTTGGTTTGATAATAATACTCTATAGGCGCACTCTTTATTCTGTGGGCGTTCGGGACCTTTGCTATTTGTTCTTTTGAGTGTGTTGGGTCGGATTAGGCAGGGCATAAGCTTGGGCCCATTAGTTGAGGCCCATTTAGAAAAGAAATCCTTGTGGATCAGTGTGCCAAGGATACAGTGCATTATGCGAGACGGTTCAACACTGATTACCCCCCCTAATTAATGGCACTGCCTGCAAGGCCATTAATTTAAAAATGTGGACTTATGCAGTTGTTATTGGAACCGTCGTTTTCCCGATTTCCCGTATGGCATTTGATGTTGAAGTAACTGCTTGTTGACTCCTCTTCGTAAACCATTTAACCTATATATGGGTTGGCTATTTTGCGTTCAAGCACTGCAATGCAAATAGTAGAGGATGTTAATAAAATGCATCTTACCAGAGAGTTTGCTTTGGGTTTTCCAAAGGCTGAAAAAAGATTTCCTCCGCTGGAGTCATCGAATGTTCTGACATTTTCGCCGATGACTCTTGATAAGACTTGCTGTTATGCAGTGCTGCCTGATTTGGGTGGGCACTAGATTGATCTCATGAGAACTTGTAATATCTTCTTATATTTCGTTGAGTATAGACTGTTCCTTAGGGGACAAGTCTGTTTCCATCTTTTGTGGCTCCCGAGTTCCCACTCGCCACTATTGTTGTGTGATAATACCAGCAGCTAGTTTGTAGCGTTTGACCGCTTTGGGTTTCACGCATGACCCCCCAACTGGAAGGTAGGTTGGGGTAGCGGGATTCCGATGAATGCGACGTTCTTTGCAGTGATGTTTACTCAACTGCATTTCGAGCGCTTTCGCCTGGAGGGTCATCCTTCTTTTGCCTCATTCTGTTCCAGTTTTTGTCCCTTTCCTAAGGGTAGTCACCAGGTTGAAGACGTATGTGTTTCGTTTCGAGGCTCGTGTTGGCACCTTTGAACCATCTCGATCCACAAGGCGATTTGTCGGAGTAATGAATCGAGTGCTTTCCTACGTCTCCTGCTTTGGACGCTTTGCTTTCACCACCTTCTCTTTTAGAGGTGGAATAGCAGATCAAAATTTCTACCCTTGTTTCAGCGAATAAACGCTTGTATCAAACTTAGATACTTGTAGTATATAAACTGATGTACTAGTTGGTCGGCAAGTTTTGTAATAACTCTCATTGCAATCAATAAAATTTGATTCACCACTCTTATACACTGAAATTTAAAACAAAAAACAAGAAACAAAATCAAAGCAACAAATAATTTAACTCCGAGTGGAGACTAAGCTAATCCGGCCCTGAATGAAGCGCAAATGGTCCTGGCTCGGATTGCGTTATCCCTCTAGCGAAGTTTTCTTAAAGCTAACGAAGTTACTGAATTTCGTGCTGGCTGGCAATTCCTTGCTGATGAACAACTCTTGGAGTTGCTGTCCATTTGTTGAAGTATTGTTACTTAGCTCTTTGTTAGTCTGGCTTGCCTCGTTAGCTTTGACTTCTGGATCTCCACATACCTGCTCCTCGGTTATGCGGGCTCCTCTGCCTTCATAGAGTAGTACACCTTTTATGTCTTGGCCCAATGCCTGACATGTTGGCTCTATGTGCCCAAGCTGTAACTGGCAATAGTTCAGCTGCTTAGGGGCTGTATAATAGTAGTCTCTTGTTGTTGGCTGATCTCATCAGATAGTTCCTTGAGCATGGTTGGCTATATATTTTATGCATTGGTGCAGGGTGGATACCACTGCTTTCAGATGATGTAGCCAGAGCCTTCCCAGAATGATGTTTTAGGTAGACGGGGCGTCAACTACCATGAACTCTTGCACATGGTACTTCTGTAGATGTGGCTCTCCTGCCACCACCATTAGATTTATCTTCCCGAAGGAAAATCATTCCTCTCCACTGAACTCGACCATAGGGTGGCTGGCAGGTGTTAGGTCCTTCTCTTGTAGTTGCATGTTATTAAATGCACTGAGGAGCATGAAATTCAATGAGCTTCCAGTGTCCATTAATTGGCGATGAGGACGGAGATGACCAGGGCATCATTGTGAGGAGAATGTACCCCTTGGAAATCCCTATCTATAAACGTCAGTGATGGGATCGGGTTGTGAACTCGCATGTGTTGCACCTGTCATTCCTCATACTGAGATGGTGTCCACATCTTGGTCAGTGTCTTTTGGCGATACCTGTTTGATTGCTCTCTCTCGAGATCGATCCCGTGGAGGATGTAGATGATGTCAGGAGCTTCATTTTCGATCTCTTTGACAACGTCTATTCTTTCCTTCGCTCGGGTCTGCCTCCTGTCCGAGCCTAGGAACTCCTTGAGTTTGCCTTTCCTTATCCAGTACTCAACTTCTCCTCTAAGGTTTCATCAATCCTTAGTATCATGTCCACTTTCCTTGTGGTAGGTGCAATATTTGTTGTTGTCGCGCCTAGCAGGGTCTCCTTGCTGCTTAGGCGACCACTTCAGCTCTTCCCAATCCTTGATGGAATCAAGGATGTAGATAGACTAGTGTTGAGAGGGGTGACAGACATGGACCCGACGTAATTCAAGCCCTTGTCCTGCCTGAGGCGGTCCGAGTCGGTTTTGGTGTCTTTGCGCTTTCTCTTGTTACTGTCGTGGTCTTTTTTCTTCTTCCGCTCTTTCTATCCTTTGGGATAGAGGGTTTCTTGTCTAGCTCCGTTTATCTCTTGGTGGTCAACATTTCGTCCAGAGTGATGTATCTATGGGCATCTCTGAGCAAGTTCGTCATATTAGCTGAGGGGTTCAGGGTGAAGAAGTCATAGAGTTTTCCTATTCTTAGACCTGAAGTGAAGGTTGCGACGGTGGTGTCATCACTATAGTCGTCTATCAGGGTCAGCTCATCCTTAAAACGGGTGACGTACTCCCTTACCCATGAAGCATGTAAGGAATGCAATACCAACGACTGGAATGAATCAATGGATTTCGGAGGAAGGCTGTGGAACCACGTCAGTGCTGATGTCTTCAGGCGTGCAGGCAATGATCGACACATTATTGCATTGGACCCTTCTTTGAGTGTCATAACGTGCTGGAAGTTGCACATGTGATTGGTCGGGTCTCCCCTCCCGTCATAAAACTCCAATTTTGGTGGGGTGTATTTCTTGGGCAACGGTTCGTCCATGATATGGTCCATGAACGGAGGGACCATGAGGTAGCACATCTAGGTTTGTGGCCCCATTGCGGAGGGGGTTGTGTGAGACGTGGCTGTCAGCTCGGAGTGTTGGGTCTTTATTGGTCATGTCTCCGCCTCTTGTCCATTGAGAAGTTGTTGGGGTTGCACGACTCTCCTTAACATGTTCTTTGAAACTTTTTGAGGAACGAGCCCTTCACTACTCACGGTCTCCCTCTGCAGGTGGAGGATTCCACTGTCTGAGAGCCTTCAGTGTATCTACGATCTGTTGCATCTGTATTGAGAGTATGTCCACCCTCGAGTCTGCTTCAGCCGCCACCGGCACAGGGTTTGAGAAGGTTCCTCCCATGGTGGTGGTGGAACTGGCGACGCTCTGTTGGTTTGAGTGTTCGAAGGCTCGACAGCATTTTCATTGTTGCGAGACCTTATCATCACCATCTCGTTGATTATCTGAAAAAGATGTTACTACAGTTCTTATTGAGGAACTCTGCATTCCCCATGAACAGTATAAAACTGATGAAGTCAATTTCTTTTCTCATTTCTCGCCGCTTACCTAGACCTACACAAGTAGCAAACTAGAGCCAATGACCACCGTGTGGCGGCCGATGGCACTCCAATGCTTATGTTAGATATGGCTTAGGTGAGGCTTAAACTATAAATTGGGTTGTATTGTGTACCTATAGTTTATCAACCTTGTCTCCCTTTTATAATGAAGGAGTCATCGTTCGGCTAGGCCTTTCGTTGCGTAGTTTAGGAAAAGTGATCTAGCTGTGGAAATCCTTTCCTAATTGGGAGCTGTCCATGTGTGATAGTATCCCTACACGACTTGTGCTCCTAGATCTGCGGGGAGATTTCCTTTTTTGAGCGTTGTCCATGCAAGAAAATTTATTTGCCCAACTTATACTCTAATATATGTTTCCTAGTCAGATCCAATGTGTTGCTGGCTTGCTTGTCTTGGGTAGATCTCTCAGATACTTGCCTTAGAGGTCTTACGAGTATTGGGCCTAACCGCATAACATGTGGGCTTACTGGCTCATTGCAACTCGGACCCAACTGTCTGGATTCTGCGAATGATGGGCTTGCTGTTATTTGGGCCTCGCTAAATTGTGTGGGCAATCAGGCCTGCTTAGTATGGTGCTGATCAGATGATAATTTGATGTATCGTCAATAATAATAATAATAATAATAATAATAATAATAATAATAATAATAATAATAATAATAATAATAATAATAATATTGATGCAGTCGTTTTCCACTCCCTACTTTGACCTAGTCTTGTTGACCTGTACAAGTAACGCACGTGAGCCACGAACCACCATTGTGGTGGCCGATGGCACTCCGATGCTAAAGTCAGACATGAATCTGAGGATGGTGTAATACTGTATACATGGAATTTGTAGCGTACCTTAGCTTACCAACCTCATGTCTTATTTATAGTGCAGGAGTCCCGGTTCGACCAGGCCATCGATGGCGTAGTTTAGAAAGGAGATCTTCTTGGAGATCCTTCTCTAATTAGGAGTCATGTTGAAGAAGGGAAGTTCCTTGTTAGCCCTGTACTCCTAGATATGTGGGAGATAGCTCCTTACTTGTGAGTAATCCATAAGAGGAAGCTTCCCTGCATGATATGTACTCTAGTATTTACTTCCTAGTTGGAAGCGAAGAGCTGTTGTAGTTACCTGTCCGAAGCTGATCCTCAATATACTTGCCTTAGTAGGGCTTATGGGTATTGAGGATAGCTGTGAGACATGTGGGCGTAGTGAGTTGTAAGAGTTCGGGTCCGTTTAGCGGACTGCATTGGGCGGCCTTAAAACCGCTTTGGGTCGAATCTGTGTTGGGCTGACGCTGGGGCCCGTAGTTCTTCGAGGTCATCATGACACTTGTATGGCTTGGGGATGTGACCATTTTGGTGTATCATCAGCTACTTCCCCCGAGTTAGACGTGGGCCGTCACATCGGTTCGCTAAGTCATCTTTTGAAAAGATACACTGCTAATGATGATTGAGTCTGAATCGTTGCAAGAGCCGCGCGCTGCACTTATTGAACATGCGTCGGTTCAGTGGAAAAAAGGCGGGAACCTAATCCCTATTTAGGTCATCGACTGTACAGAGTTTGAACCTTCTATTTCCTTTGTTTTTGAAAATTTTGCTCTGTTCATCTTCTGATTAGAAAGTTTATTCGTCTTCTTCATGGCTCAATAAAACCTTCTTGATGATGCAACCTTGGCCAGAGGCCTTGAGTTTTTCAAAGACAGGTTGCTTTCTGAACCCGGTCTTGCTGAAATCCGTACGAAGTTTGGGGTCCCTGAGGACCTACCGATGTCTGTTATGAAGGGCGACCAGACGCTAATGTCGGCACCAGTAGGGTTCATCTGCTTGCACTCGGGGATGCTTCAAACCGGAGTACGCTTTCCCGTTCTGGATGTGATTTGAGAATTCTTGGACTTCCTTGGGATTTCTCCGGCCCAGTTGCGGCCTAATGGATACAGGATCATCCTTCTCATTATGTTTAAGGCGTAGGAAGCTGGTGTCCGTGTGACTCCACGAGTGATTCAGTTGTTGACTTCTCCTCGATTGAAGAGTAACGCTGTCTGTAAGATGACGTCACCGACTTGCTTCGTGAATCTTCCAGATGACTTCAAGTTTTGGCAGAATTATTGCTTCTTGGCCCCCGTGGATTCAAAGTACTTCCAGTTCAGGGGTCGTTTGCTTGAGCGGGAGTCAGACCACTCCGTAAGTACAAATTTTTCTTTTGGTTTCGCTGCACTTGATTGTGTGCTAATCGTCGCTCATGTTTTTTCTCAAGACGGTTTCCCACTACTCCTCTTACCCTACAGGAGCAAAACACTATGGAGATGTTCCGTGGTTTGTCAATAAGAAATGTGGTGGATGTTATATGCATTCCCAACTTCCTTCGCAGTGGACTATGGGACAACTGGCACGTGGCTCCCACTCTTACCGAACATCACGAGTTAAGCTTGAAGATAGGGCTCCTTTTAGGAAGAGGAAGGCCGCTGGGGCCGAAGCTCGTGTGCTATTTGACGTGGAGGAGCTGTTTGAGACGCTTGCCTCCTTTGTGAGTTCGAAGATGTTTCGCATTAGAACTGGGTCATTTTCAACCCGCTCCAGTGAGTGAAGAGTGCGAGTCCGACCAGCCCATCAGGGTGGAGGCCGATGTATCTGGCTGGGAAGGGGACTACCTCTGATTTGCAGGGGTTGATGACACGTCGAATCTCAGTGATGCGCAGGCGGAAGCTTTGAGTGAGCGGTTGATGAGGGTTGCAATGGAAGGCTTTGTCGATACCGATTCGCGCGGTAATGCTCCCAAGTTTTTTGTAGTTCGCATTGTTCATTGTCTCATTCCAGGCCACAACTCGAGGTGTTGGAAGGTCATTTGGATAACTCGCTTCCTCTTCTTCCTCCGGATCATGTTAAGTCATCTCTCACTAAAGGGTCGACCATTCGTGAGAAGGGAAAGGTTGTGGAGGAGAGCCTGGGAACAGTGGCGACTTTGAAGGGTGGTGCTAGTGTAATTCCTGATCCGGTGGAACTTCTTTGTGCCGGACTTCATAATAAAGATGAACACCCAGGTCTGGCATCGGGAGGTTGACGTGGAGTATGCTTCGAGGAAGCATATAAGTAGGCGTCATAGCTGGCTAATGGATTACGCTTCAAAACCCGAGGATGATATGCTAGAAGGATGTCTGGATAAGGGTTTAAAGTACCTTATGCTGGGTATATCTCACTTGAGCTAGGTAGCCATTGCTGGAATAGAAGTCGAGGCGGCTCGTGAGTGGGTGTACACCATGGAGCGTGTACACCATGGAACATGTCTTCTTGCACATGCAAGCATTGTATTCCGATGTGCTCTATGAAATTGAGCGGCTGAGGAAGCAGGATGAAGAGAAGAGGCCAGAGCAGTCAGCTGTGGTTGTTGAAACTTAGAGGGTTCATCTAGAAACCCTTGAGCTTGATCTAGCAAAGGCGATGTCTGCGAGGGACGGATTCAAACATGAGTTGGACAGGGCCCGCCAAAACATGGAGGTCGTGCAAGAAGCAACAGCTGAGGTGCATTCTGTACTGCAGTTTCTCGCTGAAGAGAACGCTTTGAAGAAGGCTGACTAGGCTTCTCACAAACAACAATTAGAGTCTGATATGGAGTTCAATGCTCGGGAGGCAAGGAAGGCCGATGACCAGCTCAAATTGGAAATGTACGAGCTTAGTGTTGTGAAGAGTAGTTTGGCTACAGAGCAGTCTCAGGTTGATGTGTTGACTGGCAAGTTGGAGCTGTTGGAGCGTGAACTTGCTGACGTGAAGGCGCAAGAGGAAGAGCTGCATGAATAGGGCTAGTGCGAGTTCCGCTGGGTCGTACACGGCAGGTTAGAGTTGCTATCGCTGATGAAGAAGGAGCATCCAAAATGGGATCTTGGCCGATATAAGAAGATGTCGTATGTAGACTTGTCCGTTGCCTTTGCATCGTTGAACGAAGATGGCGGTTCGGACCCTGATGCTCAGGTCATGGCGCGTATGGACGCAACCCCTGCCCCTTCCTCTGTGAAGCTTAGCTCTTTTGTTTTTGTACCTTCTCCTAACCAGGAGTAAAATTGCGTACTTGTACCCATTTTGCTTTGTCTGTTAATGAAAATAGTTTTATCTTGACTGTGCTTGTTTTGTATTCGTTGTCCCTATCGTGCGTTTTACGTTTCTACCTTATCGTCATATTTTGGCATAGGCTAGTTGGATTGATAGGAAGTCGAATGGTATGTCTACTACTGAGAGCTTGACTGTTTGAGCTGCGAATGACTCAGAGTCACTGTTGCATAGTCATGTCTGAGAGTGGGCATGTCGCAAATAGTTTAACCGAGGGCTGCGTTACCTGAGATGTGTCTTGTCCTTAAGGTAAGTTGTTGGAGGCTTATCTTGCTTGTCTGATTTGTCGGTTGTGGATGCTGCCATAGGTGAGTTGTGGTAGCCGAGCGTATGCATTGGAACGTTTGTATCGAGTCAGACGTCGTAAGCTCAGGCTGACATTCTATGTAGCCTCTATTCGAGTACTGGCTGGACGATCTATGTGTCAGCGTGAGTGGCCTTTGCTAATAATAGAATGTCAGTCTGTTTGAGCGTGAAAACACTGACTGAGCTGGGATTTATCTTTGAAGCCACTATTTTGAGGGAGAGAGATGGTTGACTGACGAACTGCTTGGGGCTCCCACCTTCCAAACCATCTATGTCCGAACATAGTGGACTACAAGTTCAGGTAATAAGGATTTGGCGACCATGCTGAAGAGCAATGGTTCCGTGGCGAGCTGTCGACATCAGTCAAGGACTGACTAGTTTCCCACCTTTCGAACCATCTATACCCACATGGTGGGGGCTACAAGTTCAAGACGAAGGGGTTCGACGACCAGGCTGAAGAGCAGTGGCCTCGTGGCAAGCCGTCGAAATCAGTTTGGGACTGATTAGGCTCCCACCTTCCAAATCATCTACACCTATGCACATCAAGCTACAAATTTTGGGGTTTTCGACGGCCATGCTGAAAAGTAGTGGTCCCGTGGCAAACCGTCGAAATTAGTTTGGGACTGACTAACCTCCCACCTTTTAAACTATATACACCAGCGCAATGGGGGCTACAAGTCCATGGTTGATAATTCGGCGTCCAGGCTGAAGAGTAGTGGTCCCGCTGCGAGCCGTCAGAATCATTTTGGGACTAACTAGGCTCCTGCCTTCCAAAGCATCTACGCCATCGCAGTGGGGACTATAGGTCTGGGGTTTGTAATTTGGCAGCCATGCTGAAGAGCAGTGGTACTGCGGCGAGCCGTCAGAATCAGTTTGGGACTGACTAGGCTCCCGCCTTCCAAACCAACTACGCCAGTGCAGTGGGGGCTACAAGTCTGGGCTTTGATCAGAAGCTTTTGTTGTCGGTCGTCACCAACTAGGCATACTTGATCGGGTTCGGCGATCATCGACCACGAAAGGGGAGATGATCCATAATGAGTCGTCGTTACCAGGCGTGATAGTGCTGATTAGACTCCCACTTCCTAAACAATCGGAATTCGCGCTAGGCGGACTAGGTGTCGGGATGAACCATAAGCCATCATCATCAGCCTCGGCTGACTAAGCTTGCCTGGTTGGAGAGAGGTTTTGCCTACTAGAGGGCATGTGAACCTATGTCTATTAGCTTGGTGCGTTGTGTGGAAAAATTACCTTAAATCAACTAATGATCTGTGTGTCAAAGTTGATCAAGATTTTTAGTGCTCGCGCCAGGCATGTGGTAGAATATTGTTTGAATAGTAGGTCAAGCCCATGGGCTCGAAGATGAAGGGATAGGGTTTCCTGTACGATTGCGCTACATGTACAGCGTAGATCATGCGGTGCCACGTGTACGGCGCAGGTTGCGAGACGGTTGATTATCGGTTACTCCCCCTCAATTAATGGGGTTGCGTGCAACTCCATTAATTGGACGAATGTGGTCTGCGGAGTTTCCTCGGCAACCGTCATCTCCTTGTTTCCCATACGGTATTCAATGCTGAAGCGCCCGTTTGGTGAACCATCATGTCTATATATTGGTGTTTCCAATCGATGTAGGCACCATCTTTTGCAAAGTGTATCTCTTGTAATGTTCTTGCTTGAAGGAAATGCTTTGGGCTTTCCAAAAGCTGATGGGAGATCTCAATCACATGAGTCTTCGAATATTCTGACATTTGTACTGCTCAAGCACAATGATAATCGTTGTTATGTGTGGTCACCTGTTCTGGGTGGGCATGTAGTTAAACACTGGTATACCAGATAGAATGCTTTTGATAAGTGTGAGTGACCCTTCCTGCCTTAGAGATGTATTTTCTTTTTTGAAACTCTTGGCATGCTGTTAACTCTGTCAATACTAGGTTCTACTTGGTTTAAAACATTATTTTGATTTTATAATCAGTTGGGAGAATTTTGTACCACAGTTGGGACTATACATCCTTAAAAACATAGTAACATAGTCCAACACACTCTACCACAGTTGGTGTTTTCTTATACATTTTGGACAGAATATCCATCCAAAATTTTGAACTTGTGCATCCCTCTATTCGTCTAGACATTTTTTTGAAGCCTATTAAAGGTGTTGGGCAACACTTAAAGTGTTAGAATCTTATACCTTTGTTTAGATCTTTGGACAGACCCCATGATGCTGCGGTATATTAAAAGAAGTGGTACTGTAAGTGTCATCTGACACAAAATGTCCAAAAAATTGTATGCACCAACAACCCCTTTTAAGAGGTTTAGTCTAAAACCTAAAACGAGCATCAAATAGATATATAACAAAGAAAAACATGCAGTAATTTCTCTGGAAAAAATTGTTCCCTTTTTCATCATTACTGGATTTTGAGAGATATTATTGTGTTTTGACCACATTCCCTTTGATTTTCTTGAAATTTGGGGGTGATTTGCATGTTTTATCTTGAAAAAAAAAAAGGAAGACAATATTTGTCTCAATCCTAATGAATTTTGGGAGTTTTTGTTTATTATGAGCACATTTTGATGAAATTTGAGGGTTTTAAAACCATTTGCCTTATTTAAAAATCTTGTCTTTCCTCTTCATTTTGGCTTTGAACAGAGGCTTTTGTGAAAGTTGGGGAAAACCCTTTGATTTTTTTTCCTTGGGTTTGTTTGAGTAAAATTCCTGCATTTTTCTTGAAATTTCTTAGGGTTCTATGTTTCCTTCTCATTCTGATTTCTGGGTGTTCTTGTTGTTTTGCAGGTGTTAAAGGAAGAGTCTTGTTTGGTGTGAAATTCTCCATTTTTACAAGTTTCATGTTTGTATTGACCTTTAGAGTTTTTGCTCATCTTTAAGCTCTCATTATCTTTTGCATATTTTCCCTTTAGCGCAATTATGAAGAGATAATTTCTTAGTATGTCTTTGTAACATATTGTCATTGAAAATACAGAAGTTGTAGGTTTTGAAGGATAAAGCTTTGGACTTAGTTTTGCTGTAGAAAGGAAAAAAGTTAGTTTTGCAAACACTTTTTAAGGTTTGGATCAACTTCAACCACATTTCCCTTTTGAATGTAATGTTTGAAACTAAAATTTTGAATTTGAACTTATGGTGTATGACCTGAAAATTTGCTAAATCACTGAAGTGTACCAGTATTCACTGTTGAGTCCTACTTGTTTCATCCCCTTTATTTGAAGGCAACATCACCAAAATGATTTCAGGAATACTTGGTCCTGACTTGGACATATTGTCTGTGTGGTATTTCGTCGGTGCTTTGTATCCATTTGATATAATCACCACGACAACTTCTTAAGCTCATCGATTACAAATCTTAAGAAAAGGTTAAATGTTACACACCATCAATCATACCTATTATGGGTACGTCGGGTAGGACCACCAACTGTTAGAACATAGGTAGGCCAAGTCGGGACGTGGACTTTACATGGGTGGGTGAGGCAACACATGGGGGACCCAATTATATGTCTTCGTGATGACATAATCAAGGTTTTATGTTTGAGTACGATGCACTTATTTAGACGTTTTCAGCTGCAGCTTGCTTGAATTAGTCATGTTAGTTACTCACCTATTGTTATTTAATAAGTAATTATCTTTTCATCTTGAATGTCTTTCTTGAATTGCTCTTATTCGACCCAAGAATGAATGCAACACTCTTATATGGTTACGTTACGACTTTACCTGAAAGAAAGACAAAAACCTAGTATCTAGGCCTAAATCACCAAAAAACTAACAAAGAAATTCAAAGAAATCTTTCAAGAACCTTAAGAACAAAAAACTAAGACCTTAGGCCTAATTCACCAAAGACATTAGGCCTAATTCACCAAAGGCCTTAGGCATCAAGAAACTACTCAGATAGACTACATGCTTCTCAGCAAGAACCTACTTCACCAAAGCTAGACCTTATTCACCAAGTGAATACATTCCCAAAAACATACTTTGCCCAAGTCATGCAAAACTCTTCCAAGCATCAAACATTGTCAAAAATAACATATAACAAGACTGAAATAGAGCCTGCAACCTACCTGAGTTACCTGTGCCACAACCAGCGGAAATAGAACCTGCTCCAAATCCCATCCAACTCCCAACACGAGACAGCAGCATGGTGCACGAGCTGCAGTTTAGCAAGCAACGTCCCCGTCCCCTGCAGCTGAATTCTACTCTGTCAGATGAAACAGAGCTGGAACAACCTGTATACCATCCCCTACATATTGCAGAACCAAAACTATCTGCATACGTAGCCCTGTAACCACGTACATGATAAAAAACAAGAAGAGTTGCAATACATGCATTCCCTCACATGTATTGATAATCAGTATGTTTTCCACATATCCAGGTTCCACCCAACTTAAAACCTAGCTAAAGATTTATCCCCAATATCAGTATTATTAATTATTAATTTTCTCTTACAAAATCATCCATTGTAAATCTGACTTGGAGTATGTTCATTAAAAGAACTTAAACTTGAAGTACTATGGTATTAAATATCAAAGTCGGGAAAATTTATTGTTGGATCTATAAGCCTTAATATGCCTATCTGGTAAAGTTTAAATTCAAACACATTAAGAAACAACACAAAGAAAAATACTAACTATATTTTGATTAACAAAATAAGTTTTAACATACGTGTATTGGTCTTATTATAAAAATGTAGTATAAAAATTGTCTAAAAAAAATAAAAGTTGAGGCAACGAAGGAAACCACATACAATCCATTCAAGACAAAGGTGATCCCTGATGCATAAATCCTTCCACCACTCTCTCCTTGGTACATAACCAGTCTACTTCCATACCATGCAAGAAAAGCCCATATTGCAAATGAAAGACCAGTGCTTCCAACTGTCAGACCTTTTGCAATACCTTGCTTGATCCCCAACTTCACTATTGTGTTCAATATGGAAGAATATCTATGAACAGTTCTCTTCTCTGCAATGAATGAGTAGATTGTCTTGATGGAGCTCAAATCTTTTTCTACTATACTGTTTGCTTTGCTATATTCTTTGTGGGACTTCTTTGAGAGGAAGACAAGATATTTGCCATAGATCATTCCAGGGATAATGACTAGAATCAGTAAAGGAAGGGCCACTACGACTAGTCTCCATGAAAAGTATATTGAGAATGCAATTCCTGAGACGAAAACTGACGTATGCATCAAGAATATGGGGACCTATATGACTAAAAGATCAACAAATTGGTGAAACTTCTGTTGCATGACTATCAAAATGAGTTTTAATTTTGTGCATTTCTTCTGGATTATATTTTCCAACATAAGAAATTGCATTTTAGGTCAATAAAATTTTAGAGTCCCTTTCTTCATACCATGTGAAAAATCTAGTGCTTGTTTCAAAGAAAAGTTATAAATTTATTGGAAATTTGCATTCTGAAAACATAAATGGATGGATAATCAACATATTTCATGATTTTCCATATTTTTTTAATTTAATCTTACAACTTAAAGCTCATTGTTGCGACATTTCAGTATTTAATCTCACAACTCAAAATCTCATCATTCCGACAACTACAACAATGCTATTACCACCACCACGACAATATCACACCTAGCATATCACCAATTTTTTTTTGTGATGAGATGATATACTTTAGTGAGTACGCCTTACTATCACACACCCATGAAATGCCTTATTCTCTGGCGTGTACGTGCTACAATAAAGTAGTTTTCTAGTTTGTGATCAAGCTACTGAGGAGTAGTGGCTACTTTTTAACATTTGATATCAAATACGGCCAAACACTCCATCAAAGGTTCTACAGTCGGAGGGGTGGCCTAGAGGTTGGAATAAAATAGTTAGGTAGTATGGTAAGGGAATAGTAGTAAGTTGGTGAATATGGTTGAGAAGTGTCACGGAATTTTGTCCTAGTTACTATGATTAACTTTCAGTTGCATGGCATTGCGAGCTTTTGCTTGAGTATTGATTGGTTCTTAATGTAGATATTGAGAAATCAACATATTTTACCCAATCAACACTACAACACAAGTGCTTATTAATAGCACATGCACATAGTGATTTTTAGACTTGTGCTATCAAAAACCAAGTTTAATTTCGTTACCCTTTTAAAACGCTAGGGAAAACAGTGAGCGGGAGAGCGATATTTATTTATTTAGGCTCTGGAGCAAATTTTTGTACCTCATTAATTTATTTATGCAAACATACATACCATATTAACACTCTGAATCCAAAACAAACAACAGAACATGAAAATGGCCATATTAACACTCTGCAAGTGATTCTTTAATAAAATAAAATAAAAATGCACACACACACACACAGTCAGCAAGTGATCACTAGGAGATAGGTGTAAATTTTTTTAGGTCAATTATATATGCATGGAAATGATATTTCAAAGGGAATACTATTCAAAAGTTATGTAAATTGTGTTATTTGAGTAATACATTTTTTTTATTCTTTGAAATATGGTGTTTTGATTCATTTTCTTGGTTGATCTAGTTATAGTTTTTAGGTCACTGTCATGTATGCAAGGAAATGATGTCGTAGCGGGTATCATTCAAAAGTTTCTAACATATATTATGAACGCATTATAATTACGATTTCTTTGAAAAAATGGCATTCACTACTACACAACAATTGCTCATTACTAGCATATGATAATAACATTTTTTCACTTAGTGCTATGAAAAGGCCAAAATTTGTCCAATTTGTACCCCTTCATCACATTTATGCTATAGCGTTGTCTGAATTTACTTTCTGTCTTTACGTTTAACATTTATGCTGCCAGTTTGTAATGCTTTCAGAATGGATATGAATATCTATTTAGTATGAAATTGGACTTCCCTTCAAGTACTGCTTATATATATATATGAAACTTTCAATTACCCCATGAAGATTTAAGTAGTTATTTGTTTGAATTTTAGAATTTGTTGGGCTGAGTACTACAAGAATAAATGATGCTGGATAAAGGTTGGGTGGGTCTTCACAGGTACAAAATTAGTTGTGCGTAGTTAGATATTTATTATAGAATTAGAAATGTCAGAGGTCTTAGAGCAATAGATTTTTCTTGTCTTTCTTGTCATAGAGCTGATCCTGAGTACGAGAAAGAAGCATGGAATTTTGTGAAAATGTTTACAAACAACTTGGGAAATCCTAAAATGATCTTATGCCCTTGCATAGATTGTCGCAATGTAGAGCATCAGTGTGGCAGTATTGTTGTTGAACATTTGGTTACAAAGGGAATTGATGCGAAGTACAAACAAAGTAAAGATTGGTATGAGCATGGGGAGCAGATAATTATTAATGAACAACTTTCCTGAAAAAATGTGGAACGACGAGACATATAACTTATATAGAGCTGCCCACTTTTTTTATGAAGAATATATGAAGCCTACTCAGTTGGTTAATGAAGACTACATTGAGCCTACTAAATACATACATGCTGATGATTTTATAGCAAAACTAAGAGATGCAGAAACCCCTTTGTACCCGAACTGTTCAAATTATAACAAACTATCAGCCATTGTAGCTTTATATCGACTTAAAACTCAAAGTGGATGGTCTGATAAAAGTTTTAGTGAGCTTCTTGAGACATTGGCAGGCATGCTTCCACATGACAATGTACTTTTGAAGTCGTTTTACTCAGTTAAAAAGTTTCTCAAGTCATTTGAGATTGGTTATGAAAAGATTCATGCTTGTGAGAATGATTGCAGTTTATTTAGAAAAGAGTACAGGACTTGGACAATTGTCCTAAATGTGGTACTTCAAGATGGAAGAAAAATAAGAGGACCAAAGAGATTAGAAAAGGTATTCCAGTTAAAGTTTTGAGGTACTTTCCTATAATTTCAAGATTCAAAAGGATGTTTAGGTCTGAAAAAATAGCTGCAGATTTAAGGTGGCATTTCAATAATAAAAGCAAAGATGGAAAAATGCGGCACCCTGTAGATTCCGTAACATGGGAATTGGTTAATGATAAATGGGAATCATTTGCAGCTGATCCACGCAATCTCATACTTGGTCTTTCTACTGATGGTTTTAATCATTTTTCCATGTTAAGCTCTAAATACAGTTGTTGGTCAGTGATGCTAGTTAACTACAATTTGCCTCCTGCGTTGTGCATGAAGAAAGAGAATATCATGTTAACGCTACTGATTTTGGGTCCAAAGCAACCTGGAAATGACATAGACGTCTACTTACAGCCACTTATAGAAGACTTGCAACATTTGTGGCACAATGGAGTGGAGGCATATGATGCGTTTGGTGGAAATATTTTTAATCTCAGAGCACTTTTTCTATGGACCATAAGTGATTTTCCAGCATATGAAAACCTCGCTGGATGCTGTACAAAAGGTAAAAAGGCATGTCCTCTTTGTGGCAAAAATACGCACTACAGATGGTTAACGCACAATAATAAATTTGCATACTTGGGTCATAAGAAATTTCTTTCACCTACACATGAATATCGAGGAAAGAAGGTTTGGTTTGATAACAATGTGGAACATGGAAGGAAGCCTAGAATCTTGTCTGGTCGGAACATTTCTATTGCTCTTAAGAATTTTCCAAATGATTTTGGAAAATGTCATAACAAAAAAAGAAAAAGAAATGATAATGCTAAAGATGCTGATGTTGATGATAATGGTGATGACGATGTTGATGGCAATGACGATGATGATGATCATGATGAGCTATCAAGGTGGATAAAAGGTCAATCTTTTTCGATTTACCATATTGGGAGATTAGTTTCTATGTCTTTAATCGCTTAGTTTTTTTTTATATTCAGTAATGGTCTAAAAAAATAAGTATTAATGGTTACATTCATGTTTTTGTAGGAACTTTCATTACATCATAATTTAGACGTAATGCATGTCGAAAAAAATGTTTGTGAAAGCATTATAGGCACAATGGAAAGTCAAAAGATGGGGTTAATGCTCGTAAGGACTTACATGATATGCAAATACGGAAGGACCTACATCCACAACCTCATGGAAGCAGAACATACCTTCCACCTGCTCCATGGACATTTTCATGGTCTGAAAAGAAGAAATTTTGCAAGAGATTATATGACTTCAAGGGAGCTGATGGCTATTGTTCAAACATTGGGAGGTGTGTATCTTGTGAGGAATGCAAGGTCATTGGCTTGAAGTCCCATGATTATCATGTTCTAATGCAACAGTTGTTGCCGGTTGCTTTATGAGGATTACTTCCAAAATGGCCTAAAAATTCAGTACTTTGGTTATGTGCATTCTTCAATAGGTTGTGTCAGTGTGTTATAGATAGAGAGAAATTAGAAATATTGTAGGAAGACGTTATTGAAACTGTGTGCATGCTTGAAAGGTTTTTTCCACCTTCTTTTTTTAATATTATGGTACACTTAACGGTTCATCTAGGAAGAGAAGCTAGATTATGTAGACCTGTTCATTTTCGTTGGATGTATCCCTTTGAGAGGTAAGGAATCATTCCTTTTTTTTAGTCTGAATAGTTATGTTTGAAGCATAATATGTTGAATAACTTATAATTTATTTATGTACAGATATATGAAAGCACTAAAAGATTACGTTAGGAACCCTGCACGGCCAGAGCGATGTATCGTTGAATCATATCTTGCAGAAGAGTGCATAAGTTTTGTAGCGAATTTTTGAAAAAAACAATACAAGTGGAGGAAAAAGAAGTTTGCAATGATGATTTTGCAAATGAAGTTATTCTGGAAGGCCGTCCAATTTCTAGAAGTCCGCAATGATGATTTTGCAAAAGAAGTTCGAATTTTTGAAAAAAATAATACCTTAGTTTTTGTTTAATTTTATAACTACTTACTTTGTATCTCTTCATTTAATTTCTACACTTTAACAGATTCCTATTGATTCAAAAGCTGACTCGGACACATTGAAATGGATTGCATATGGTCCACGGAATAGTGCATTGTCTTTTTCTGGGTATATTATCAATGGGAAGCGTTTTCACACAAAAGATGTCGACCAGAAAATCCAAAACAGTGGGATTATTTATGAGGCAACCAACATGTGTAGGGCAAGCGCAAAAGATACTGCACAAGTGCTTGATTGGATTACTTACTATGGAGTATTGACGGATATAATATTACTAGACTATCATGTATTCTACGTTCCAATTTTTAGGTGTCATTGGGCAAACAAAGGTAATGGTGTTAAAATTGAAGATGGATTAACCCTCGTGAGCCTCCATCAAAGTCAAGTATCATTTGCAAGAGATCCATATATTTTAGCATATCAAGCAAAACAAGTATTTTATTCAAGAGAAGATGATTCTTCTAATTGGTATGTTGTAATGAAGGCACCACCAAGAGGTTTCCATGAGTTAGAGGCCGATGACGAAAGTGCAGAAGGTTCAATACCACTAGAAGTTGACATGGACATTGAGGAGTCTAGTGGTGAAGTTAGATATGTGAGGGAAAATTGTGAGGGCATATTTGTGTAATATATGTTCTTAACCTTCATATTTATTTAGCTTGTGTTTTGGCTGCTTTATCAAAAGTGTCTTTGTTTTTATATATTAGTTACACATATTTCATATGTTGTCTCTTTTTTTGTTTCATTGTATGATTAAGCTTATTAATGCATTACATATACTGAAATGATCAAATTTTTTTTTCTTAAACAGGTCGACAACAATGGTTGTTGAAGCTAAGAAGAACGACATATCTCACAAAAGGAAACGTGCTTTGATACCCATAAAAACATCCAAGGTCTCTGAAGGAAAGAATAAGAATGTATCAGAATGTCCAGAAGCATGTCAACAGACTTTGATCCAACAACATGAGAGTCATGAACCTAATCTCCAACATATACAACCATCGGCGTCCAAAGAAGTGGTCAAAAAAGATGCACAAGAAGCACAAGAATCAGTTGCAGACCCGATGGGAGTTAAGAAAGCTAGGGGTCCAACCAAAATGAGAGATATTATTGTAGAGGCTGCAAGTCGAGTTCATGTTGAATTTACTGATAAATGTGAACCATGTGGAGAGGGGTCAATTAGTTTGTCTTCTTTTTTAGGCCCACTTGTACGAGAGCGCGTACCTGTAACATAATGCGATTGGAGGAAGCTTGGTAATGACATAAAAGTAATCTTGTGGAGATCAATTCAGGTATTATGAACTCTTACAATTCAATGACATGTACATTTCAGTATACACAAGTTGTGATAGAACTCTTACAGTAAATTACCAGTATTGAGTTACTTAGTGATAATTTTATATAAACTCCAGGCAAGATTCGACTTGGATACAGAATGGAAAAAGGCTATCGTATTTAAATCGATGGGATGTATATGGAGGGCCTCAAAATCATGGTTAGTCAGCCAAATACAAGAAGCAACTAATGAGGAAGAAAGACTTGAGCTTCAGCCTAAAAACATTCAAAGTAGAGCAGAGTGGATAAAGTTCATCAAGACAAAAACTAGTCCAGCATTTAAGGTATGTTTTAAAACTAGTTGTAATATTATAATATATGGTGAAACATTATAATTCAGTTAAAATCATGCTAAAGTAATACAATTTCAGGCTGTAAGTGATAAGTATAAAGCAATCAGGCGTAAGCAAATCCCACACACATGCAGCCGAAAAGGATTGGCTCGATTAGCAGAAGATATGGTGATACATATTTCATATTTCATATTCATATGCATTCTTATGTTGTGGTCAAAGTAATTTTGTAGGTCCAATTACTAAATTTTCAGAATCTGATATCAATTTCTTTTTCTTATAGAAAAAGAATAGTCTCGAGCCATTTTTTGTTTCTAGGGTTAAAGTATGGACTAAGTCACGCACCAGAAAAGACGGTAAACCAGTAAATACAGAAGTTTCCGAAACCATTGTGAGTGAAAGGTTATTTGTAATGTAGAATTATGTGTAATTTTGTATAGTTTCTGAAACCATACACTATGATATTATATGTGTTGAATTATATAGGAGAAGCTAATCGAAGCTGAAAGTGATTCACCGTCTAACTCGACAACAAATGTGATCGAAGATGCTCTTTCCAAAATTTTAGGAAATGAAAAACCTGGACGACTAAGAGGAATGGGAAGAGGAATGACCATCAGCAAATTGGAATTCCTTCAAACTAAGGACAAACATGTGGCCAAGATGCAAAAGCAACAAACTCTCATGCACGAAAAGATCCAACATTTGGACAAATTGGTGAACACATTATTGAAAAACAAGGCAAGTTTGATACATGTTGTGATCAGTGAATAAGTAAAATTCCAGCTTAGTCATTGAATTTTTTTTATTAACTATTTGATGTGTTGTTAGATCGAGCAAAGTGGAGAAGAAGACAAAACATCTGCAGTGGTACGACAATTAGCTTCAAAATTGTGGCATTAATCTTCAAACTAAACTTGCTTCAATTGTAATGTTTGTATTGATTAATTGCAGAGTGTCAACACCAAGTCACTAGAGAAATGCCAGTTGTTAGATTGGAGTGGAATAAAGGAAATCGTTGCTGAAGGACATTTGCTATCAAGGGATCCTAATGCTCTTGTCAATAAAATTCCTATGGGTCCTAATGCAATCAAAGTCTGTGTTGGTATCCCAACTAAACCAAATGTTTTCCTATGGAGGCCTATATCTAGTATGACTTGTATAGAACAAGCTCAAGGTAAATCGATAGCATGGCCTGCCGAGAGAGTTATTTTGCAACTTGATCAAGATTTTGTTCAACAAGATAATATTGACACGCCTTTGGTAAGATAATTATTGATTGCTTTGGTATTTATATCATGTATTTGTGTAACTTAAATAGTTGTATTCTTTCTTGATAGAGCAAGTACAACAATTCAACGAACAAGTGCGATTGGAGTGGAAAAGAAGAAATAGTGGCGGAAGGACGTTGGCATTCGAGTGATCCAAAAACGCTGATCAATGATATTCCTCTTGGACCTAATGCCATGATTGTTTGGGTAGATATTTAAAAAAATCATGAAGCATTTTTATGGAGGCCTACATCTAATATGACATGCATTAAAGATGTCGTTGGTTCTACTATAGCTTGGCCGGCAGACAAAGTTGTTTTGGAAAAAATACCTGAAAATCAGGAAGTTGAAAATGCATCATATCATTTGGTAAGTTAAATGTGATTGGCATACAGTAATGCATAATTGAAGTAACTATATATATCTTCAGGAATCTATTAGTAAAGTGATTCCTCAGTTTAATGTATTTGTCTTGTTTGACTTGTTGTTAGAGTGTTGACATCGGCTTAAAGAAAAACTGCAAGTTGTTGGATGTTAGTGGTTCGGGACAAGTAGTTGCTGAAGGACGTTGGTTTTCAAGTGATCCAAATCAGGTTGTTCATCACATTCCCTTGGGTCCTAATGTTATTAAAGTTTGGGTAGATAGTCCAAAAGTTCCTACTGCATCTCTTTGGAGGCCTACATATGAGCTGGAATTTATTGAAGATGCCATTGGTACTACAGTAGCATGGCAAGCAGACAAAGTTGTTATGATTTAGAGCTTCGGTAAGCATTGATCGAGACTTGTAATATATATTTGAATGCCTGAATGAATATCTCTCTTGGTCTTGAATTCCTGAATATATGCTTGAACTACTACCAATTTTGTAGATCCACTTGTATTCACGCATATGTACGTATGTTATATAAATGTTAATGTTGTAATGTTACTGTGTAATGTTGTTACTGTTGTTGTTAATGTTGCACATGTAATGTTGTTGTTACTGCTGTAATGTTGTTGCGTAATGATGTAATGTTGCTGTTGCGTAATGTTGTAATGTTGTAGAATACTGTTAAATGTTAGTTTATGTATTGCATAATAAGATGTTTCACTACTTCAGATGTCAATTGATTTTGCATTTTAGGGAGTTGTATTCATCTAAATAGGTTTTTAGGGAGTTTTGAGATATAGATATGAGGAGATTGGTTGGAATAATATGAGGAGATTTCTCCAAAATGTTTAGAGTGTTTTATTAAGCGCTTAACTTCAAAGGATGATGAGAGAGACAAATTGCAAAAGGAAATCAGGACACCATCTGAAGATTGGAGACTGAAAAATCAGCAGTTGGAATCATAGGTCCACTTTTCCTATTGAGATATTTTACCTTTTAAATGCATTTGGTCATTTTGCCACTGATTAGTCCCTGCTGTTCAAGTACTTACAATTGGGTATGCTTGCATGGGTATGTAGCAGTTGAACATGCTTGCATGGGTATGTTGAAGCTTTTCTACTTCAGCTTCAATTTGAGTATGAAATTCGGGACTAAATCAACTAATGATCGGAGGCAGGTATTGAGGTATGCTTCAATTTTAGTATAAATGCAGCTCCGGAGTCAGGTATTGAGGTATGGTTTATGTCAGAATATCATGATTAGCCTGTTTTTACTTGGGGTACAGCTGAATGGTAGGCATAGTGAACTCCATTTTATTTCACTTCCGAGTTTCTTTTTTTCTTCACCATTCAATTTTGAATAGAAAGCTTTCGTTTCTGTAGGAAGCTATGGAGGTAATGGTTGCTTGCGCTGCCATGGCAATGTTAAAAAAAGGTGATCAAGATAAAGAACACAAAGAGGATGATCCCAAATCTTCGGAAACCTCATGGGATAGTTGGAAACGTGGACGTTGCATTGGTGTCGCTGCATTAACTAAGGCGGTATGACATATCTAACAGTGTTTCTTGGATTTAGCAAATTGGTAATTTCAACTTGATAATAAATTTTTAATGGTACTGTGGTTTTTATCATTTTGTACATCTTTCTTTCACAGGTCTGGCTGCTCTAGCAATAGCTGCAGGATTCAGTGTTTTAGCACCTACATTAGGAACTTTGATCCCCATGATTGGAGCAATTAGGTTTGTAGCTGCAGCAAGTGCTGTAGGATCAGTGGCTAGCTTTATTGCTGTCACTGCGTCGTTTGGAGGTGAATGATTAGTTTACTTTGCCTTGAAATACTTCAGTCATATTTTTTGCATCTCACCAAAAGTAGAGTAGCCAAATTTTGAATTTACATTGAGTGATGATTCATTTTAGTCTGCTGGGTCTGGTATAAAAACTATTATAGTTGGTTGATATGAAATGTTGATCTACCAGACTGAACCAGGCAGCCTGACTCAACAAGCACCTCCATCCTCTGTACTGAAGTTGGGTCCTGACGACATCCATGGCTTCAAGTTCCTCACTATCTCAGTTGCGAAAACTCTGGTACTAAGCTCCATATGATGATCTTTTGTCAGGGTGACATTCTTTTGAATGCTTGTTAGTAGTGCATTTTATTACAGTGAACTGTTTTCATATCGTTGATCCTCTTTTTTCCTGTTCTTTGAGTGGATACATCAATGGAAGAGGTTTAACTTCAGTATTGAATCTGATATATACTTGCCTTTTCTTTTGCAGGATGGATTAAATTAATAAGCCTCCATCTACAATAGCGATGGCAGTTGGCCAGTTCTTTAATCCAGATAAGGCGAGGAGAAAGTTTTCTCAAATGTCCTTGCTACTTTCCAGCTTCGCTCAACAGGTGAATTTTTTGGTGTCATTTGTTGAGATTCTGAAATTTCAAAATCATGTGTTTCTGGTTATTAGATACTTCATTTAGTTGTGCTTGTCGGTTGCTCATTAGTTGATTTTTTTTCATGATACGAGCATTGAAGAGTTGAAGTTTTGGATCTGAAACCATAGTTCATTGAATAAAATTGCCAAGTTTTGGGACTTTCTGTTTTGACTTTCATTTGTGTTCATTCAGATGGATGGCATGTGATCCATTAGCTTGGGGTTGAAAAGCTGGAGAGTATGAATATTTCATGAAGGTTATTCGGGTCAGCTAGAACAGATGTAGGTGGTCTCACTAATGGAACAGAAGTTGATAGTTTTACATGGTTGTTTTATAGACCCTGACATGCTTGAATGTTGAATTGGTTGGTTGGTTGGTTGTGGTACATGCTGCACTATTGATTGGTTGAGGTATTAGATCAATGGACAATATGACTTTTGAATTGCTTAGCAACAAGGAGATTATTGAAATGTCATATAGAGTGAAACATACATTCTCTGTTTAGCAACTAGTGTTGAAATGTCTCATATCTGAATACTTGTTACAAAGTGTCTGATCTTTTTTGTTTTTTAGATTTTGTTGGGGTTCCCTTTGACTTTCATATCCACTGCAAATGTATCAAGAGCCTTCAATCTTGGATGTATCTTCATATACTTCCGGTACATCTCATTTGAAGCGTTAAGAAATTATGTGAGATTTGAAATATAATTTAGCATCTTCTTGGCAGTGGTCTTAAGCCATGTTTGGTAATTCTCTTTTAGCACGTTACATATACTTATTTGGTCATTTTGACACATACTATGTGGTAGTTTAGGTTCACTTCAGCTATCACGAATGCATTGGTGATAATATGCAGGGTTTTGTCTTTGATTTGGAGTGCCATAGTCGCGTAGCAGCAAAAAAAATTATTTCCAGGGCCGTTTTGCTGCGAGCTTGGACAGTGTGCTGGTTTCGGACCTTGAAATGTGCTGGACAGAGTGCTGCATATTTTATAGGCAAGATCAATGGCAAGCAAAGGAGGGCTTTCATCAATTTTCTGCAAGGGTATCAATGGATCATCTCCACTAAGAATCATCATGGTGAGTGAATCATCTCCACTAAGAATTCTCAATTTCTCAAATATGATAGTTTTTTTTTGTCGTCAAGTATTCCTTTTTCCTTCGGTCTTGATGCTTATTAAGTATTGAAAATAAGAAATTTGTTGAGATCTTGTATGTATATACAGATGGTTGCTGGCAGATGGTTGAGATCATGGTTCATGAGTTTCACCACTGTCAAAATTTTGTTATCTATAATTGTGTAGTAGTTTGTAAGGCAATTGATTTAAGGTGAATATTTTATTGTTTCAAACTGTAGTGGAGTCATACCAGTCAGTGGTGAAGAATACTCTATACCAACCAGATGAGGTATCATCATTAGCTCAATGGAGGGTCCTGAACAGATTGCATGACAGGAATGAAACACTATATTACAAAGTAAGTTTGCCGGATAAAAGCTTAAAACTTCATTAGACTTTTGGAATTTCATCACCTTAAACTAATCCTTTTACTTGGTTTCTCCAGGTCCTCATTGAAAACATTGGGGTTGGTATGTCAAAACTACGGAGGCTTGTTAATTTAAACGCCCACGTGGGATGTATTTCAGTGCAAAGGATAAAGGAGAGATGATGTCCATGACCTATAACTTGCCATCTGAACAGGTTAGTAAGGGGTCAAGAGGATTTGGTGTTCTAGTTTGCTCATGGAGGTTTGTTCCTTTTAGGGATTTCATGTACTGTTTACTTCATAGAAACTAATTTTGTAACCTGGTTTTTTGTTTCTTAGTACTAGGAATTTGAATCACATTAACATGTAACTTGATAGGACTATTTCACTGCTCTTTCATAATAACATCTATTCTTAAAATGTTCTTACATAAGGTGCGAGCTTGTCTCGCTTTTAGTTCACTCAGGAGTTGAGGAATTTGTGAACTAGAATTCCAAGTTCCCTTGAACATAGGTTATTGTATCATAAGGTGATTTTATAAGTTTATTTTTACGCTTCTAGATAGTATTAGAACAAATGTAGAAGTTAGACTTGTATGGAAGGTAAAAACTTTTGCTTCGTATAAGATGAAATAAAATAGAGATTTAATAAGGATTGTTATTTCAATTGACACTGTTTGACTTCTAGTGTTTAATTAGATTTTGTTCGCTTCTGCCACAATATCGTCATTCCTTTATGAATGTTGATGAATTTTCAGGGATTGACTGTTCCATAATGAGAACAGTTACTGTATGCACTCTTTGATACTTTTCACATTTTTGGTTTATCTTCCGTTTGTTACATGTTGAATTGATAGTGGTGACAGACGGAAGCCGCATTCTTGGACTTGGGGATCTTGGATTTCAGGGAATTGGAATGCCCATCGGGAAACTCGATATATATGTTGTTGCAGTCGGCATGAACCCACGCAAAGTATGTACCCTCTCTTTATTTCTCTTCAATATATTTTCTTTCAGCTTTCAAATACTGCTGCATATACCATTACAAGTTGTCTCACAATGCCGAAGGTCAACAAATGCAGAAAATAACAGTTGAGCGCATTTGAAAGCAGCAGTATATGCAGCAAAGGGTAAATACTTGTAATGGTATATGCAGCAAAGGGTACATACTTTCAAATACTTCCATCGGGAAACTCGATATATATTTCTCAATGCACTCAATTCAGCCCTACTAGAAATCTGCTTTCACAACCAAGGTCAACAATTGAGCGCATTGCTCCCTCTGAACAATTTTCAGTGAAGGAAACATCTTCAACTTCCTTTCAAAAGACTGAGAAACAACTTCATCTGAAAACGTCATTGCTGCTAAGTCCTAACGTTGGAAGTCTGACCAAAAGCCTGCAACTCCATTAAAGCCAGAGTGGAACCTCAAAAGTCTGACCAGAAGCCTGCAACTCCATTGAAACCCACATCTGTGAAAGTTGAAAGGCCAACCCAGTTGCCTGGCATATCAAGGCCTTCAAGTGCTCCTCTCATGCCTGGTCCCAGGCCAAGTGTTCCAATTGTTTCGATGACTCAAACAACACCGCTTTTAGCAAGGTTGTCAAGTGCATCTGGACAACTGCCAAGTGAACCATCAGCAGGAACCCACAGTTATGCCCCGCAGTCCTACAGAAATGCTATAATGGGGAAGACCCTGACACCGAACTCCGCTAGTTTCATGCCTCGTCCTTCTACATCTGCAGCAGGGCCTTCTCCAGGATATGCACAACCTTTTTCTGTGCCGCTGTCCTCCCCAATTATCTCACCTCAGAGCTCTGGAAGGAAGGATCAAAGCACGCTTAGATCAAACTTTACTTTTGGTTCTGTGACTCCAGATATTTTGCAAAATCGGCCTCAGTGGTTGGATGAACAGGACATTGCCAATAGGCACTATGGTCATTCTGTGTTGAATGGTTTTCGGAACCTCAATATCTGTAGTACTAGTTCATGGAAATACATTATCTTATTAATTATATTACTTTGCCTCCGTTCATGGAAATGTTTAAGTGTTTGGCACATTTTGGTTTTTATTTTCTAGAAATAAAACTTATAAGATGTTATAATAAGTCATTTGATAGCAAAAAAAAAAAAACAAAACAAAACAAAAAAAATTCCATAAATAGTCAACTTACGATAGCGATTATAAAACGCTATAATAGACTTACTATAGCGTTTCAAAAACGCTATAAAAGTCAACTTACAATAGCATTTTTAAAACGCTATAATAGACCCTGTATCTATTATAGCTCCGGCAGACACAGCGTTTTCTAAAACGCTATGGTATCCTACCATAGCGTTTTTGAAACGCTATTAATGGGCATTTTTCTTATAGTGAATCTGTCATTTGCGAATCTGGTTGTAGTTCGGACCAACAATTGTCGTTGCTACTATAAGTGAACTGGTCAAACTACGGTTGAGCGTGTGCATCACTGTAAATAATTGGACAATGGTCCTTGTGAATTGTTCGTGTTAAGCTTCTCGAGCTCAGATTGGACTTTCAAATCGCCTCTATCCGTTTCTGGCGAACTAGGCTGTAAGGGGACCATAAATTATCATCATCATTTGAGGCTGACTAAACTTTGGGAGGGTTCGGCATTCGTTGTCTGCAATTGGACAATGATCCCTGGCAAGTCATGATCAGGTGTTGAGAACGCTGACTAGACTCCCAATTTCTAAGCCATCTTACCCGCACTTGGTGGATTACGGTCTTAGAGTGGACCAGAAGCTGCCGTCATCAGTCGGAACTAACTAAGCTTTGGTAGGGTTTGGCGATCATGTCTACGGAAGGATAATGATCCCTGGCAAGTCATCGTGATCAGGCATTGAGAACGCTGACTAGACTCCCACTTTCTAAGCCATCTTTACCCGCGCTTGGCGGGCTACGGTCTTAAAGCGATAGGGTTCGACGATTATTATTATTATTATTATTATTATTATTATTATTATTATTATTATTATTATTATTAACAATAATAATAATAATTGATGCGTCCAAATCTCGTCATCTTGTGAGTTTGACCTACAAAACAATGTTAGACTGTCAATGACCACCTTTTTGGTTGGCGAAGGCACTCTGATGCTTAAGTCAACAACTCTGTTTGAACAAAACTCAGTTAAAGTTGCATACCTTTGTCAAATGTTCCATTTACCTTTTATAACGATCGCGATTAATTCTTTATGTGACTTAAGCATGTGAGGTGCAATGAAAGGAAATGTTTCTCATAACAAAATTTTCTCTTTTATGGAAATGCGCCCTTGGAGGCACAACACCCTCCACGACTATTTTCTTATGCAAAGTTCCTCTGAGAGAACTCGGCGGGCCTGGATTTGTGCTTTAATTACGTCTTCCTTTAATGGGGCATGTTTGAGATTTTATGGTCGGTTTTGCCTCCTTGGGTTTTACGAGCTGGCCCAGTAGATGGATGCCAGATCCTCATGATGGATTTTTCTGCCATGTGTATGGCTGCAATGTCGGTCTATTTGGATGTATCATCAGCTACTCTCTCCTTAGTTAGTGGTATGCTCATGTATCCACTGACGTGTGACGGTTAGGTTTTTTATTTCAACATTACAGTGCATTTAGTGCTCTAACTATCTATTGCTGCTATTTTCTTTCCAATGTCCCGTCCGCCTGCTCGTTTTAGCGTGATCTCTGAGATTTTGTGCGATTGTCATATCTTGCACGTTCTCCTAAGAGTGGTCCTTTCACTGCTTATCCTTATAAAAGAAGGAGTTGAGTTCGGGGTTTTTCCCTTTTACACTTTTTCGATTTTCAGTTGTTGATTCCTTTATCCCTCATTTTTGCTTTGCAATTATGTCTAACTTCAGGGTTTTGAGTGGCGATGTTCTTGATGCTTGTGAATATTTCTTTTCGCCTAAGCAGGCATGCGACTTTGGATAGCTATCATCATAATTATTCATTGCCTGATGATATAGAAATCATTCTCCCCGAAGAGGGCGATAGTCCCTGTCGTCCAAAACATGGTTATATCGCTTTGTACCCTGGTATGTTCCATTCTGGCTTTAGGCTTCCGGCTCCTGAGATCGTCTGGGAGTACCTAGATTTTGTCGGCATCCGCCCAACTGGTTCCTAACAGTTGGAAGGTGATGATTGCAACCTTAGCATAGGTTATCGCATCTGGTATCTCCATGAATGTCAGGGTCTTGCATTCCTTGGTGGGGTTTAGTGTAAATGCTAACTGCACCTGTTATCTTCGCTCTCCATCTTGTTTCAAGGGTTTACGAGATGAGTACGGGGGTTGGCCGAGGCCCTGGTTTTATGCATCCCTTGCCCCCAATTATTTTAAGTTGCGCGAAAATCAGATCCTACAGTCTTTCCGAGAGCCTAAGAGGATCGAGTTGTCACTGTCGTTGGAAGAACATGAGTTCAGTAGTCAGTTTGACAAGCTTCCCTGAGTCTCGGTGGAAGATTTCCTTACTACGGATGCCATTATCCATAGTGGTTTGTATTCTTCGGGTGAGGCGGGTCGGGCGGAGCCAATTGTAGGGCATGTTTTGGAGGAAATTGTTGCATGTGCTAGTGATGTGGATGTCGGCCGCAGAGAGAGTTCTTTTAACGAACCTGCAGACCGACTTACTTCTGTTGCTGGTAAAGGTTCTCGGAGTGTCAGTTCGATTGTTAGAAAGAGGAAAGTTCTCAAACCTCCCAGCCCTTCTAAGATGTTGGCAATTAGTCTTGGTTGCGTCTTGAAGAAGAAAAATTGCCACATCGATTGGTGATGTCATTAGGGCTCCCTCCCCTCCTATTTTTCCCCAATAATGAGGTCGTGGTTTGGAGGACACTCTTCTGCCCGAGAAGATGAGGAAATAAATCAATTTCTTGAAAAGAGCAATAATGAATTTTCTCGTCCTTTGGACGACCATGAGAAAAGTCTTTCGCCTCGTATGGTTTGCATGTTTCTGCTAACCTGATGATTGATGACTATCGCGTAATAGAAAATGAAATATTTCAGCTTGATTTTGGGCAATCTGAGAATCTGAAGAGTAATAAGACCTTGGATGACTTTGAGTACGATCCGATACTAGAAGATCGAGTTGTTACTTGAGCTCGGGGCTTCAAACTCCCCGTTTATCCTGCTGTTGCTGAGACCTCAGGATCGCCTGCTACTCCCTCCACTTCTCGTCTTATCTCGGCTGCGCTCGAGAAGTTCTGCTGGCCTTCTGAGATTGATGTGCAGGAAATCGCCCGCAACCTCATTAGCGGTTGTCATGGGTGGTTAGCTAATAGGGCTTTTATGCCCGTGCGTCCGCCACATCGCTATATCGATGAGGGCCTCCAGCACCTTATGGAAGGGATGACTCGTCTTACTTATGCGCCCATGAAGGGGTCGGATTGTAAGGCTGCCCATGATCAGGTGGCGTTCATCAAGCAGAAGCTGGCAGGACATGTCTTGGTTCTTTTTCATGTCCTCTGCCAACTTGATCATTGAAAACATAATGCATAGAGCATGTAAGGGCTGCAGATACTGCACATACTTCGTTGAGGGAGCTCGAGGCCATTCAAGACAAGTTCGTTTTTTATCTCAAAACGTCTAAAGTTGAGCTGGATAGGTTGCGGTCCCATCTGAATGTTGCTAAGAAAGAGTTGTCCAACCGAAAGGCTGAGGGTGATGAGGCCACTCTATCTGCCAAGGTTTCTATGAGCGAATTGCTCAGCTGAATTCCAAGTTCATTGTGGCCAAGTCTGTGATTTTCGCTAGACATACGGTAGTTGATAATGAATTGGCTTCAACCCAAGCCGAGTTATCATCTGTTACTGAAAGGCTAAAGGCTGCAGAAGCAACGGATTGGAAAAGAGTGGTCGATGATAGCCACGACTTCTTGGAGTTCCTAGAGACGCAAGGCTTAGATCTATCCTAATATAGTTGCTTCACCGAGCAAGAATTCGACAATGTCAAGGAAATCGTTTCGGATTTGCTGAGTGATCCAGTTGTCGAAAAACTGTCTCATCATTTGTCTGAGCTTGCACCACCTAGTGATGTTGTTGCTAACACCGATGTTCCTCTTTAATAGTCTCTTTTGATTCCTTTGTTACCTCTTTTTTAGAAGATCAATAGAAACTTTATATTTTGAATTTGTTATGTCCAGTATGACTTGTTTATCAGCTTTTTACTTTCAACATTCCTGGCAGAATTCTGATTCGTTCGTTCAAATTTTTGTGCATGGCTTCAATGTTCAACATACTAGTCGTGTAGAAGCTCTCTTTTTACGGGGATTCTATATCAGGATTATGATGTCACACATTATAGTCGATGAGAAAAATTCCGGCTCATATGTCCTGGTACTTTATTACTTCATGGTTGATCAGACCAGAAATTTCATGTTTATGTCTAACTCATTCGTCCAGTACATATATTTATTTGTTGTTCGATACTCTAGCCGTGCTGAGTATTTTCACGAGTGAGATTTTCAATCTGACTTTCTTGTCCTGACTGAATTTTTGTCATTTTGAACTGGAGATGGAGGATTGAGCGAAAAAGTTTATGGATAATAAATTTTTAAGTGTTCTATATTCCATGGCTGTGGTAGCTTTTCACATTCCTTGTTTTCCAACCAGTATGTTCCTGGTCTGTTGATCTTTATTACTCTGTATGGTCCTTCCCAATTTGAGTTTAGCTTGCCTGCGGCTTGTTCCTTTGTGCGGATTCTTACCCTCTTATTGTAATATCCGGCCTTACGCTATTGGTAGGTCGCTGTCTTGATAGAAGCCACTTCTCATTTTTTTTCGAGGAGGTCTAGCCCGACTCTCGGTGCCTCAACGTTATCTTCAGCGTGGAATTCTTCGGTCCTGAATGTTGGCATACCGATCTCCATGGGTATCATTGTTTCGGATCCGTATGCGAAGGAGAAAGGGATTTTCCATGTCGGAGTTCTTTTTATTGTTTTGTATGGCCAAAAAACACCAAGCAACTCGGATGTCCACAATTATTTCATTGCCTCGAGCCTTCTTTTGATTACTTCCAAGATTGTCCTGTTGATGACATCGGCTTGCCCGTTTGCTTGTGGATGGGTAGATGCAGAGAAGTGCTGCTGGTTGTTCAGATTTTCACATAGCTTCTTGATTTTCTTGCCTTCGAATTGTTTCCCATTGTCCGTGACAATTATCCTTGCAATACCGAATCTGCATATTATGTCTTTCCAATTAAACTTCTCAACTTGGATTTCTCATATCTTTGTTAGGAGTTCTACTTCTACCCACTTAGTGAAGTAGTCTATTGCTACGAAAAAAACTTCTTTTTGTCGGACACGAGTGGTCATGCGATGTCCATTCCCCATTGCGCAAATGGCTAAAGGCTACTCATCAGGATCAGGTTCTGTCCTGGCATGTAGTGTACGGGGCAAATCATTGTCATTTGTCGCATGTGCGAACAAGCTTTTGAGCATCTGTTTGCATCGTTGGTTAGTAGTATCCTAGCGTGAGTGCTTTATGCACCAACGTTCTTCCCCTGAGTGATTTTCGCATGTACTGTGGTGGATTTCTTATAGGACATATTCAACATCCTCTGGTAAAAGACACCTTAGCAACAAACTCGTGGCAGACCTTCTGTAAAGTTTTTTTGTTAATCATTGTATATCGTGCCACCCGATTTCAGAGTTTCCGGGCCTCCATTTTATCTGTTGGGAGTTCTCCGTTTGATATATACGCCAGGATTGGAGTTGTCCAATTGTTCTCTTGATTTGTGGTGCATGCTTCCTCCACCTGGTTTTCAAGTATGGAGCTTCCTTGCATCATGGCAAGTGGATTATTATCCTCTTTAGTTGTTGATGTTTCCTTTGCTAGTTTGTCGGCTCTTTTGTTTTCCATCCTTGCGCATGGTAAAATGATTGTAGTCTGGAAGCCTTCTATCAGTTCAGTGGTTTTTTGGTGGTAGGCCTTCATTCGGGTGTCATTGGCTTTAAATTTTCCGTTCAATTGATTGACCACTAATTTAGAATCATTAAAGACACCGATGTCTTTTATTCCCAAGTGTTTTGCTAACTGTAGCCCGACTATCACAGCTTCGTACTCAGCTTCATTGTTTGAGGCTTTAAAGTTGAATTTTATTGTTTTCTCCAACGGGATGTCTTCTAAGTTGTATAGGACTAATCTAGCTCTGTTTCTCGCCTCATCGGATAGTTTGTCACAGTGGAGGATCCATCCGTCAGTTGTTGGTTTATTTTGTCCTTCTTCGTTCTTGTTTTCTGCCTGTTGATCGCTGCTCCCTGTAAATTTGGCGATGAAATCCGCCAATGCCTGGGCTTTGATAGCGGTTCTGGGGGCATAGCTAATATCAAACTACCCAAGCTCTATTGCCCATTTCACCATCCTTCCCGATAGATCTGGTTTATGCAACACTGACTAAAGTGGTTGTTCGATCATGACTGTGATTGGATGTGCTTGGAAGTGTGGTCGTAGTTTTCTTGAAGACACGATCAGAGCGAGTGCCAATTTCTCTAGAGTCGGACAGTTCATCTCAGCATCCGCAAGTGTTTCGCTGATGTAGTATACTGGTTTTTGCGCACCTTTTCCTCTTGTACTAGTGTTGAGCTTACTGTGTGGTCGGACACAGATAAATATAAATGTAGTGCTTCCCCCATGTTTGGTTTCGTCAGTAGCTCTGTGCTCCCCATATATGCTTTTAGGCTTTGAAAAGCTTCCTCGCACTCCGAATTCCATTCGATTGTCTTGCTTCCCTTGAAAATTTTGAAGAAATGTAAACATTCGTTTGAGGATTTGGAAATGAATTTGTTCAAGGCCATTATTCTTTCATTAAGACTTTGTACGCCTTTTATGTTTGTTGGCAACAGCATGTTCAGAAGCAGTTGTATTTGCTTTGGGTCAGCCTCGATTCCCCATTGATTGACCATGTATCCGAGGAATTTTCCTGATTCAACTCCAAATGTGCACTTCTCCGGATTCAATTTCATTTTATACTTTCACAGTTGGGAGAAGGCATGTTCGAGATCACTAATGTGGTTAGTTCAGCGTTAGCTTTTGACAAGCATATCGTCGATGTAGATCTCCATCGTTTTATTGATTTGATCTTTGAACATTCTGTTCACCAGCCGTTGGTACGTTGCTTCCGCGTTCTTCAATCCGAAGGGCATTACTCGATAGCAGTATGTACCACTTTCCATTATAAAAGATTTTTTTCTTGGTCAGGGGGGAGGGTAACATTTGTATCTGATTATACCCAAAATATGCATCCATAAAGCTTAGCAGTTTGTGTCTGGCGGTTGCATCCACTATCAGGCCTATTCATGGAAGTGGGAAATTGGCTTTTGCACAGGCCTTATTCAGATTGGTGTAGTCTACGCATACCTGCCATTTGTCGTTCTTTTTGTTTTCTAGAACTGTGTTGGCGACCGTCCATTTGCGCAATCTAGGTAGTGAGCTTCTCTTATCATCCCTGCATTAAGTAGGCAGTACATTTCCTCGTTTATTGTCTGATTACATTTTGGAGCCACCGACCTTTTTTTTTGTTGAACAGGTTTCTTGTCTGAGTTCAATTGTAATTTGTAAGAAACTACGGACGGGTCTATTCCCACCATGTCTATTGATGCAGTCATTTTTTGCTCCCTGCTCTGACCTGGTTTCTGCTGACCCGTTGACCTACACAAGTAGCACACCTGAGCCATGGACCACAGTTGTGGTGGACGATGGCACTCCAATGCTAAAGTCAGACAGAGCGTTGAGGAAGGTGTAATGTTGTAACAGAGAATTTGTAGCGTACCTTAGCTTACCAACCTCATGTTTTATTTATAGTGCAAGGAGTCCTGGTTCAACCAAGCCATCGTAGGCGTAGTTTAGGGAGGAGATCTTTGTGGAGATCCCTCTCTAATTAGGAGTCGTGTTGTAGGAGGGAAGTTCCTTGTTATAGCTCTATGCTCTTAGATATGATGGAGATAGTTTCCAATCCAAGAGCAATCCGTAGAAGGGAGTTTCCCTGTGTGGAAGATACTCTAGTGTTTGCTTCCTAGTTGGAAGTAAAGAGCAGCTGTAGTTGCTCGTTCGAAGCCAATCCTCGAGATATTTGCCTAAGGAGGACTTACGAGTATTGAAGTCAGTTGTGAGACGTATGGGTCTAACATGCTGGGATAGTCTGGATCAGCTTGGCGGACTGAAGTCGAGCGGGCTTAAATTGCTTGGGTCGAATCAGTGTTGGACTGATGCTGGGGCCTGTAGTTCCTTGAGATCATCATGACACGTGTATGGCTCAGGGGTGTGACCGTTTTTATGTATCATTAGCTACTCCCCCCGAGTTAGTGAGCCATCACATCGATTCACTAAGTCATCTCTTGCAGGGATGTGCCGCTCATGACAATTGAGTCTGAATCGTTGCTTGAGCCGCACGCCGTATTAATGGCATGTGCATTTGTTTGGCGGAAAAGAAGCGAAAAATCATCCTCTATTTAGGTCATCCGCAGTGTTGAGTCTGATTCTTCTACTTTGTTCGCTTTCGAAGATATTGTTCTGAAAAGATCGTTTGTCTTCTTTATGGCTCAAGAAAACCTTCTTGATGATGTTGTTTTGGTTGAGGCCCTGGAGTTTTTCGAAGACAGGTTGTTGTTCGAGCATCGTCTTTCCAAAATCCGTACGAAGTTTTGAGTTCCTGAGGACCTACCATTGTATCTTCTAACGGGGGACCAAACGCCTGTGTCACTTCCTGCCGATTTCATCTGTTTACATCGTGGGATGCTTCAAACTGGAGTGCTTTTTTGGTCCTGGACATGATTTGGGAGTTCTTGGTCTCTTAGAAATTCCTCCAGCTCAGTTGGGGCCCAATGGATATAGGATCATTCTCATGATTATGCTCAATGCTAAGGAGACCGGTGTTAGCGTGACTCCGTGGGTGATCCAGCTGTTGACCTCTCCCCAGCTGAAGAGCAATGTTTTTTGTATGATGAAGTCACCGAAGTGTTTCTGTAAACTGCCTGATGATTTCAAGTTCTACCAGAAGTACTGCTTTTTGGCTCCCCCAGATTCGAAGTATTTTCGGTGTAGGGGTCGTCTGCTCGAGCTACAGTTCAGGCCGCTCCGTAAGTTCAACCATTTTCTTGCAATTTTGATATGCTTGGTAGCGGCCTGACTGCTCATTACTTGTGTTCCCTTGTAGGAAGGTTTTCTACAACTCCTCTTACCTTAGAGGAGCAAAACACCATGGAGGTGTTCTAAGTCTTGCCGCAAATGAAGGCGGTCGATGTCATAAGAGTTCCAACTTCATCCGTAATGGGCTGTGCGACAACTGGCATGTCACCCCTACTCTGTATCGAGAGTCGCGTATTAAGTTGGAAGATGGGGCCCCTTCCAGAAAGAGAAAGACAATTGGGACCAAAGTTCGATGTTCTATCTAATGCGAAAGAGTCATCCGTGACACTTGCTTATTTTGTGAAGAAGAGGTATTGCCTTAGAGTTGGACCATCTTCAGGAAGAGCCGCTCAAGTGAGAGAGAAGAGCGAATCTGCCAGGCCTGTTGAGGCAGGGATTGACGTTTTCATCTTGGAGAAAGATTACATGCTGTTGGCAAGAGTCATGGACATGTCGAACCTTAGTGACGCACAGGTCGAGGCTCTGGATGACCATCGGGTGTTGGTTGCAGTTGCAGTTTTCGCTGGTGCTGATTCGCGTGGGACCATTGTTGTAGGAGACTCCTGCAAAGATTCGCCTGAAGGTGGTCGTGGTACCGGCCACGTCTCTTGTAGACTGCATTGCTCACCGTCTCGTTCTAGGCCATAGCTAGAAGTGTTGGAGCGTCCTTTGGATAATTTGCTCCCTTCTCTTCCTCCGGATCACATTGAGCCACCTCGCAATAAAGGGCTGACTATTAATGACAAAGGCAAGGCCACGGAGAAGAGTCTGAGGACGGTGGCGACCGTGAAGGGCGGCGTTGGCGGAATCCCTGATCCGAGAAAGCTACATCCGGGTGCACGGATAAACCTGTTCACACCTGAATTGGTAAATATGAGCTCACAAGTCTAGCACCAAGAAGTTCACATAGAGTATGCTTCGAGGAAGCATATAAGCAGGCATCACAGCTGGTTGATGGATCATGCTCTTAATCCCGAAGAGGATACATTGGAAGGATGTATGGATAAGGGTTTGAAGTACCTTATACGTTGGAACGAAAATCAAGGCAGCTCGTGAGAGAGTATATACCTTGGAACATGTCTTCTCGCACATGCAGTTGTTGTAATCTGATGCGTACCGTAAAATTGAGATACTTAAGAAATAGGTTGAGGATAAGCGATTGGATCAGTCAACTGTGGCCGCTGAGGATCAAGGGGCTGTACGAAGGACCTCGAGCGTGATCTGACAGAGGTGGTGTTCGAAAGGGACGGACTTAGGGAGGAGTTGAGCCATATCCGCCGAGAGGTCGAGGTTGCGTAGGAAGCTGCAACTAAGGCGAGTTCTGAATTGTTGTATTTCGCTTAAGAGAGTGCTTTGAAAGAAGTCGACTGGGATGCTGAAAAATAATAGTTGGAATCCGATGTGGAGTTCTATGCTCGAAAAGCGAGGAAGGCCAAGGACTAGCTCGAATTAGGGCAGCATGAACTTAGTGTCGTGAAGAGAAGTTTGGCCACAGAGTAGTCTCAACTCGACGTGGTGACTAGCAAGTTTGAGCTACTTGAGCGTGAACTTGTTGATGCAAAGGTGTGGGAGGAAGAGCTTCTTTTGGAGCAAGGCAAGTGTGAGTTCCGCTGGGTTCTACATGGATGGCTGGAGCTGCTGAAGTTGTTGGTGTTGATGAAAGAGGAGCACTCGGAGTGGGATCTCAACCGTTATAAGAAGATGGCATATGTGCACCTTTCTGTTATCTCGATGTCATCGAGCGAGGAAGAAAATTTGAGGCCCAGTGTCAAGGCTGCAACGTGTGTGGATGCAACTTCTATTCCTTCTTTCGCTAGGCTTAACTCTTCCATTTCTATACCTTCTTTCGCGTAGGCTACATGATGGTTGAGTATCGGTTGTTCCCCCTCAATTGATGGGGTTGCGTGCAATGCCATTAATTGATTGACATCGTCTTTACAGTTTCCTTGGGAACCGTCGTCTTTACAGTTTCCTTGGGAACCGCCATCTTCCAATTTCTCGTACGGTATTCAATGCTTGGTAGTTAATGCTTGAGTGCCCGCTTGGTGAACCATCATGTCTATATAATGGTGTTTTCCATTCGTTGTAGGCACTATCTTTCATAGTGCTTATCTTTTGTAATGTTTTTGCTTGAAGAAGATGTTTTGGGTTTTCCAAAGGCTGAGGAAAATGCTTTGGGTTTTCCAAAGGCTAAAGTTGATTCTCCGTCTCTAGAGTCTCCAAATGTTTTGACATTTGCATCAATCAGGCATAGAGATAGTTGTTGTTATGCGTGGTCACCTGATATGGGTGGGCACGTAGTTGATCCGCTGAGGTCTCGTAATTTCTTCTCTTATTGCGGAGAAGTAGTACGGATTCTCTCCTAAGGGAAGAGTTTGTCCTTTATGTGCAGGTGCCTTATTGTAGTTCCTGAATGTTTGATCTCATAGATAACATATGTGTCCTACTCCGTGGTGGCCACCTCCGCCACTTCTCGATTAACCCCGTCGTCCGGCTTTGTGCTAGAATTCGGGATCTCGAGATGAAGTGGAGTTGGACATGGTCCATGGATTGGGCCATTGACTCCTGGATGTCCCTCTCATCCTCGCAGCCGAAAAGTGCACCCTACCTGTGTCGACTTGATACTTGTCCCAAGTTCACCGTTCCAACGAATCGAGCGTGTGGGCTGGTCATATCTGGCAGTGGCTCATCACGGGACTCCCGGTTGCCGATTTTGTACCCCCACATACCATATTTGAGAGACGTGTTTGCTGGATCATGGTTCTGCTTGCTTCAGACTGTTTGCGACGCTTGTGCGATCAGACAACAAGTCCTCACTCCATGTTGATCAAATGCCTTAGTATGCCATCTTGCGTATCTCGTTCGCTTATCTTTGTTGTCACTTGCAGATTACTTGCATCGGAGGGTTTGCATGTCTTCGTCGCTCGTCGTCGGTAACAAAATTGTCTAAGCAAGTCTTTTACTTTAGTTCACACTGTATTCGGACGTATATAGTGCTCAGTCATTGTATACGTTTCAGGGCATTCGCAATATGTAGCCTTTTGTATCTGCCTCAAGGTGTTTGTTGTTACATCTTTTCGATAATCAATAGAGTTTGTTTTTTGTAATTCTTCATTTATTTCTTAAATGATTGTGAATCACATAAGCATTTTAAGAACTAAAACTCAATATTGACTATGGACGGGGAAACAAACAACTTAAAGCAAACTAACTGTTGTCGGAGAAAATTTGATCCTGGCCTGAAGTGAATTGGGGTAGCTCTTGTGGATCGTTTAGTGGACTGTCAAGGCGTTACATAGGTCACTAAAGAGTAAACCTTGTAGAAGGGCAGATCTTGGGGGGATGTGTTCCCACTTTCCATGACCTTTACGATTCGCTGGGTGGAAGAAATGATTGCTCTTGTACCGCTTGAAAATGATGCCTCTTCCATCTTTTGGCCTAGCACTGGGTTGGGCTGCTCTGCATGATGTTGCTGAATCTGGGAGCACTCTATCTGTTTTAGTGCGGCATAGTGGCACCTCGTGTCGTAGGTTGGTCTCCTCGTATGGTTCCTTCGGAATGGTTAGCAGTATACTTAACACACTGGTGAATAGTGGAGACCACGACTTCCATCAAGTGGAGCCAAGGTATTCCCAGGATGAGATTGTAGGATGACGGTGCGTCTACCACTATGAAGTCTAGAAAAATAAGACTTTCCTGAGCCGCGGCTTTCCTGCTACAGTAGCGAACCTTATCTTTTCGATGGGGAACCACCTCTCCCCGCTGAATCAGATCAGCGGGTGTTCAAAAGACCGTCAGGTTTTCCTCCTTGAGGTCCATGCTGCGGAACGCATTGTAGAACAGAACGTTAAGTGAACTTCCTGTGTCGACCAGAGCTCTCTTTATTTCCCACTTTGCGATGGAAACAAAGATGACCGAGGCGTCGTTGTGCGGCGCTCAGACTCCATCGAAGTCTCTGTCCGTGAAAGTCAAAGTGGGAATGGGGTTCTGAACCCGTGAGTAGCAGATGTGTCTATCCTCACTCGCGGATTGTGTCCGCATATCCAGTAGTGTCTGTTTGCGGGACCTATATGAGTGGGCTTCATTTCGATCTGACTCCATGAAGGACGTAGATTAACCCTGGAATCACCTTCTCTCTTTCTTTAATTGACTCCTTCTGTCCTTTGTTTGTTCTGTTGGCTTCTCAGACTTCAGGAACCCTTTCAGTTTGCCTTTGCGGATCTAGTATTCAACTTCATACTTCAGACTCTTGCGGTCGTTGGTGTTGTGGTTGCCCTCCTTGTGGTACGCGCAGTATTTGCCATTATCGCACTTGGAGGGGTCTTTGCATGTCTTTGGGGGCCATTTCAATTCCTCCCTGCCTTTCATGGTGTTAAGTATGTTCGATAGGCTAGCGCTTAGGGGTGTAACGGCTCTGGATCCAACGTTGTTGGATGATTTCTCAGGCCTGGGACGACCAAGGTCCGGCCTGTTGTCGTTGCGCTTCCTTTTGCTTTGTTCCTCGTCCTCACGACTCTTTCCCTCCTTTTTGTCCCTAAGAGGGGAGGGATTCATGTCGCCTTCGATTTCCTTTTTAGCAGCACTTGACTCCTCCAGAGTGATCTGTCTCTGGACACTCTTGAGGAGCTCCTCCATGTCAAGAAGTGGCCCCAATGTGAGGTCCTCAAAAAGCTTTCCCTCTCTGAGACCCACTGTGAAGGTCGTCACGGCTGTATCGTCACTGCACCTATCTATGAGGGTCATCTTGTTGTTGAAGTGCGTGACATACTCTCGGAATGTGTCAAGAAGCCAGCGGGACCTCTACCATAGAGAGAGTATGTAGTGCGGGCCTTTTCTGAAACGCTGGCTTTTGACGAAATGTGTCAAGAATTCCTTCGCTAGTGTTTTGAAGGAGTCGATTGACTTCGGTGGAAGGCTGTGGAACCATGTCAGCGCAAGGCCTTTTAGACTGGTGGGAAACGTTTTGTATATGACGGACTCAAATCCTTCTTTGAGGGCCATTACGTGCTGGTAATGGCGCAGGTGATTGAAAGGATCGGTGGTGCAATCATAGGATTCGAGCTTCGGGGGAGTGAACTTCCTCGAAAGGGCCTCGTTCATGATTCGATCCACAAATAGTGGGACGGAGATGCGGTATAGTACGTCTGGATAGTGCGCGCCTCTGCAGAGGGGGTTCCCAGGGATGAGCCTCTTTGTCTTGGCATTGAACTCAGTGTTAGTCGCGCAGCTTCCTTTGGTCCAATAAAAACTGGCGGGTGTTTGGCTTTCCTGTGCTTGCTCCCTATCATATGATGGAGGCGGAGGTCTGTATTGCTTCTGGTCTCCATTAGCGGGTGGTGAATTTTGTTTCGTGAAAGCCACCACCATTTTGGCGATCCACTATATTTGGGACGCCAACGTATCGACTCTGGGATCTGTTGCTACTGTCGTCGGTACGGGAAGGTGAGTTGGTTGCGCATGCAAGATAGGAGTTACTGAAGAAGGCGGTATAGGGATAGCCGAAACGTTCAACGTGTCCCCAGGTTATCCGTTGTTACGTGACCTGGTGGTCACCATCTCTTTGTGTTTTGAGAGATGAAGATTAGTGTAAAGTTATGAACCATGACGTCCCCACGGATGGCGCCAAACTAATGCAGTCATTTTTCACTCCCTGCTCTAACCTGGTTCATGCTGACTTGTTGACCTGCACAAGTAGCACATGTGAGCCACGGACCACCGTTGTGGTGGCCGATGGCATTCCGATGCTAAAGTCAGACATAGCTCTGAAAGGTGTAATGTTGTAACAGGGAATTTTTAACGTACCTTAGCTTAACAACCTCATGTCTTTTTTATAGTGCAAGGAGTCCTGGTTCAACCAGGCCATTGTAGGCGAAGTTTAGGGAGGAGATCTTCTTGGAGATCCCTTTCTAATTAGGAGTCGTGCTGTAGGAGGGAAGTTCTTTGTTAGCTTTGTGATCCTAGATACGCGGGAGATAGTTCCCAATCCAAGAGAATTCCAAAGAACGAAGTTTCCCTGTGTGGAAGATACTCTGGTGTTTTCTTCGTAATTAGAAGCAGAGAGCAGCTATAGTTGCTTGTCAAAAGCTGATCCTCAAGATACTTGCCTAAGGAGGGCGTACGAGTATTGAGGACAGTTGTGAGACGTGTGGGCCTAGCGTGCTATGAGAGTCTGGATCTGCTTGGCCAACTAAAGTTGAGCGGGCTTATACCACTTGGGTCGGATCAGTGTTGGGCTGATGCTGGGGCCTATAGTTCCTCGAGATCATCATGACACATGTACGGCTCAGAGGTGTGACCGTTTTTGTTTCCTCTTTCGACTGTCCAGTGTTCGGTCGATCACGTGGGCTGGTTGGAACCATATTATCGTCTGGAAGGTCAGGATTTGTCTGATTGGATTGCTTCGAAAGTTCCTCCGGTCATTGCAATAATTGCTATTTGTGGGGAGTTTTTATCATCGCGTAATGACACTCACAGACCGCTGTTTGATTACCTTTGATTCTCACGACACCAGTGTCAATATGGTACTTCAAGCATTGGTGCATAGTTGAGGAGACCGCGCCCATTTTGTGTATCTAGGGCCTCTCGAGTAGCATGTTGTACGCAGAAAGAGCATCGACGACAAGGAAGTCTTTTAATAACACTCGTTGATTTCCTGGTTCACATGCTTCGACTGGTAGTTGAATCATCCCCAACGGGCAACATTGTTCCCCGCTGAAACCCACCATTGGTTGATCGCTAGGTGAGAGCATATCATTAGTGAACCACATTCTCCAGAACGCTATTAGGTATAGGAGGTTAATTGAACTACCCGTGTCGACTAGCACTCTCTTGATTTCCCACCTGACTATCAGAATCAAAATTATTAAGGCATCATTCTGCAGAAAGTTAACCCCGTCTGCATTTTCATTGGAGAAGGTCAGAGTCCTTTGCATCGTTCTTGCACATTGCACTGATGGCTCTTGGTATCTAATCTTTGCTCGTAAGTCTATGACTATTCACTTTCGAGATCGATTGGATTGCTCATTTTCTCCAGCTGCACCATGCAAGATGTATATTAGCTCCTTTAATTTCTCTCCTAACGTGATTATTTCGTCTTCGAACTCTCTCAGCTTAACGAATTCTCCAAGTCATCATTCTTTGACATGGTGTTCGATCTCGTCCCTCAAGATGCACAGACTTTGGTATCATGTCCGTAGTCATAGTGGATGAAGCAGTTTGTTTTTGTTCCGTCTTTTTAGATCTCCTCTCATTTTTTGTGGCCACTTGATGCCTTCCCATTATGTTATAGCTTTAAGGACCTCACCTCGACTTGTTATTAAGGTCATGAACGGTCTTTTTGCTGGTCGTTCACGTTTGGGCTTCTTCTGTTGTAGCCTTCCAGGCTTTCGTTGGCTGAATTCAGGATTGTTATTGGTCTGATGTCTCTTAAGCTGGGTGTTTTCTTTTCGAGGCTTGTGGCCCTTCTCGTTTTGGATGAGTTTATCCACCATTTTGATCATGTGGTTCATCTGAGTCATGAGAATCTCTACACAAGGGTCCAAGGGGATCCCCCAAGATGTTAGAGATGTGTGAATCGTTATATGTTGAGTCTCCCTTCTTTCCGGTGCGGTTGGTTCAACGGTTGTCACTGAGTTGATATCATGAGACATGTCGCATCAACCATTACCAGATTGAGAGTCTGTAGAGCATTCCATTGGCTCCGATAGCTTTTTTTTTATTGTTAATCAGATCTCGGTGAGTTTTGTCACTGTAGATATTCTTTTTAGAAAGGAAACTTGTCGTTCCCCATAAACGGCGCCTAACTGATGCGTCCAAATCTCGTCCTCCTATGATTTTGACCTGCAAAACAAATGTTAGACTGCCAAGGACCGCCTTTTTGTTGGCCGAAGGCACTCCGATGCTTAAGTCAGCAACTCTGTTTGAATAAGGAAGTAAATCTGGACAAAACTCAATTAAAGTTACATATTTTTGTCGAATGTTCCCTTTACTTTTTATAATGGTCTTGGTTAATTCCCTGCATGACTTAAGAATGTGAGGTGCAACAGAAGGAGATAGATGTGTCCATGGAGGCATAACTCCCTCTACGACTCTTTTCTTATACAACGTTCCTCTTCTTTATGAGAGAACTCATACGGGCCTAGATTTGGGCTTTAATTACATTTTCCTTTAATGGACCCTGTTTGGGGTTTTATGGTTGGTTTTGCTTCCTTGGGTTTTACGAGCTAGCCAAGTAGATGGGACGCCAGATCCTTGTGAAGGACGTTTTTCTACCATGTGTATGGTTGCGACGTCGGTCTATTTTTTTTATGTATCATCAATAATAATAATAATAATAATAATAATAATAATAATAATAATAATAATAATAATAATAATAATAATAATAATAATAATAATAATAATAATAATAATAATAATAATAATAATAATAATAGGTAAGAAGATTTAATCGCTAAACAATTCTGACAACTTCTTTAGCCCTAACCCTCTAAAAAAGGATGTAATCTATGTTTTCAAATATCGGGTACATGACTCCCAAATCTCTTCATTCCTTCATCTTCCCCAAACTTTCTTCCCGATTTGAATTGTACAACTCCCATCACCAACGAATTCATTACCTCCTGCCACCACTACTACCACCAAATCCATCACCAGTTGCCACCAGCATCACGCCCACCACCGACACCTACAATCCTTGATTAGCCACCACCACACTACTACAACCACGCAACTACTTAAATACCCTTATGAGGGCTAGTACCGCTCTAGCAGTACACCACCATAATACACCATAATCCTAAACCAACACATGTAACGTGACATGGGCTACAATATTGATTAATAGCTAAATAAGCATTCTAAAATTTGAAAAAGATGTTTCGCCCATTTAAGTCTCAAACAGGGCCAATTACTTATTTTCTATTATCTAAACTTCTTAGCGCGCAAAGAGTAAGCTAAATAGTGCTTGCGCATAGTCATTTAGATAATGAGTTTCCCCAAATGCCCCCACCAAAAGAATATAATTTTCTCCCTTTCCAGTCTTGATTTTACTTTGTAACCTCATTTTATAGTACAAAATCAAAAGCATGAGAAAGTTTTTTGCGGGAGTATGATGCTCACTTTTAGGTTCAACAAAATAAAAATAAAAATTGTGCCTGTTCTTTGACATTGGAAAAAAAACGACTATAGATGCACGTGGGGGGCTAGTAATAATAAAGAAACAGGGATAGAATTTGATTTCAAGATTTTGTAAATGTTTAAAATTGTTGAGTTCATAAAAACATGAGTAAGTCTAGGCAGTCAGGAAACACAATCATTTTTTAGCCAGGTTTGAGCTTTTTTACACTTTTACCCCTTTTCTTTAAAACACAATCACAAACATCATTTATAGAAGGGGTTGAAGTGTAAAAAGCCCAAAACCTGACCAAAAAATGGTTGTATTCCCTGGCTTCCTAGAACTGTTGTAAAAATATCTAGTAATCTTGTACAAAAATTTCCACATTCTAATGCAGATGATCAAAACATTATCATTTTGCTTACTCCAAATTAATGTGATGCCTTTGGATTGAAAAGAACTTCATAGATTTTTGTATAATATGGAAGTAGACAAGTAAGTAAGGGTTTTGAAAGTGAATATATTATATGCCATGTTCCACTTAACCCACTTGTCATTAAGTTCGTCATATAGTTCTAGAGAGAAATTTCAAAATTAAAGTAATAGACGTAATAATAGTAGTAATAAAGATAAATAAATAAATACAGTTAATAATAGTAATAAATAAATAAATACATATGGGTGTTAGCTTATTATGTTCATCGTTTCTAAGGAATTAAACCCATAAGCCATAAACTAAGTCTAAACACGAAAGGTCCAAGTTTGTAACACATTACAGCAAACATCTTAAATTGCAAAAGATGCTTACTATGTAGAAAGTGAAACATTGATAATATCCAATAATTAATTTTTACAAATATATGGACAATATGAAGTTCGGAAAAGCTTCAATAAGCTATGAAGAAAATTTTCCAAAGGCAATTCAAGTGCCCCAGCCTCAACAATCAAGTACACCAGTCTCAACAATCAGGTCAAGCCAAGTTGCCTCGACAACAACGAGTGTCTCAGACACAACAACATTTATCTTAGTTTTGACCAAGGAGCTTCATGGAGTGTTCTAGACCTCCATGTTATCATTGTTGCACTATATGTGAACACTGATCTAAGTTGTGGTCATCAAAGATGCGCTTCCCAAAATCATTTTGATACTATTAGGAGAAAAAATCAACAAAACATTTTGAGAAATGAACCAAAGGATTATAAAAAAATTAAAAATACTTTTCCCCATAAGAAAAAACAAATTTTCAAAAGGAGTTTTCATGAGAAATCGAAGACGTTGGAGTTGTTCCTCACTCATATCAAAGGACTAAAGTCGTAAATGTCATTTCTCGCTCCTACGAATCACTTAAGCCAACTAAGGCTAGAAACGACACTATGTGGGTTAGCTCGGATAAACTCCAAAATCTCGTTCATAAAAAGTCAAGGTAACTTCCAACTAATTCTTTTATCTCTTATGTGCTTCATTTTTCATGTCTTATACTTGAAGTTTCATGTCTTACTTCGTATTTTTGTTTGAGAAGTTATACTTGAAGTTTCATGTGGTCTTGTGTGTGCTTTGACTTCTACTCGTTTGTTCAACTAGAGGCCTTTTATCGAACAACGTTATGTTAATTCCTCGATAAAAACACCTAGGTAGCTATCTGTGCTTAGCTCTGATATATCTATTTTTTGGTTCGACAATGATTTTGAAATGCATTTTCAAAATTCATGAGCTTAATTGGAATTATTGCATTTAAATTTATTTTATTTCTAAATGTTCTACTCAATCTCCATTCAACATTTGGATTTTGTTGAAAATTCACATGTTCACTTTTTTTTTATTGATTTTTGAAGTCAAGAAAATGAATTTAAAGATTTTTGGAGTTTTTCAATATACAATAATTTGAACAAGCGTCTCTTGAAATATATAATGTATTGCTTCCGAGTCTAGTCGATCAAATAGTGAACGCTTATCAAACGTGATCACTCTAATTCATCATCGGTTAAGAAATGTCTAAATGGACGACTAATCAGAAGATTGTGGCTCAAAACATGGTGATGTGATTTGGGCGAATCAAAGAAGTGTGTAAATGGAATTATTTTGTATAAAAAATGGATTATATCAAAGAAAAAGAACATAATGAAAGCTTATTGAATGGAATTTAATATGGCTACATGCACATTCGACTGGTGTGAGCAAAGTGGATAGAGAGATGGATTCACAACCTCCAAAATTCATTTTATTTTACCCTTGGTCCACCTATTGAAGAAGAATCCGATGACCAAAGCGACACCTTTAAGAGCCAAAAATAATCCTTAGCCCAACAAAGTAAAAAATTCTGAAAACTGGGTCATCCCCGAGAAGCTCGGGAATTATTCACGAATGATATACAACCCAAATTTTACACAAGTACAGAAAGCCCAAGTCTGGGCCTAATGCAACTTGGCAAAACACTATTTTCTCAGCAGAGGAATATGCTCAGCGCCAACCATAATGCTCAGCTGAACATACAAACCTATAGGACATGTCTCTCCAAACGCGAAGTAATAACCATCAACGAGAAATTACAACGGTCGACGAAAGCTACAATCATTTACGGGAAGTTACAACCATCAACAAGTGGGTACAACCATCAATGGCTCCCGACCTAACACGTGTCTCACTCATCTACAAGCAGATGGCACTCATCTGCCATGTTTCTCACTCATCTGCCACCTGTCCCACTCATCTGCGGGCAAAGGACTCATTCCAACTCTATAAATAGTCAAACACAAAGCCATTTTCGGGTAACACTTTTTTCTGAATCTCAATTCTTTCTAATAACATAGAGAAACAAACACATTTTTCAGAAATATTATTCCAACTTTAGCATCAAATTCCCCGTGGCAGGCACCACACTGGTGTCAAGAATATTTCTACATCTTATGCAAATCGCTTTGCATGACCAACACGTGATCTGGTGAAAATTTGCATCCACATATTGGTGTTTTCAATGAGAGTTTGAATCAAACTCATTGCAAGCTTTCTTCCTTTGATAAAAAAAATAACTTTCTTCGTTCATTCATTTTGAATTTTCTTTCACAAACACTTTTATTTTTGAATTTTTTTTAATACAATGGTGAGAGCTAGAAAACAAACTAGCAAAAATAATGTTACACGGTCCTCTGCCCGTACCGGACCACCATCGTTGCAACGGGCTCAGCCGCTACTGTCTGGATAACCACTAGTAGTAGGTCTACCACCAAACAATCAATTGCAATACTTTGTCCAACAACCGAACCCAATAAGATGAAACAACAAAAAAATCTTGCAGGTCAAATCGCCAATTTGACTAAAATATTGGAGGAGCAAACATGGGTGCTAGATCCATTGGTGAGTGAACAACCAAAGCAGAAGACACATTGTCGTCTACTAGCAAACCATGCTCATGGGAGTGGAAGTAGTCATCCACCAAGTGGAAATAACCCCTCTGGAAGCATTTATTCAAGATTAGGGCCACGAGCACATGTGCACTCCAAGCTCAAGCCTCAAATCAAAGTCTTCTCAAGGTTTGGCTCTCAATCAACTATGCACTCAAGGTTGGGGTCACAGATGATGCCAGATATGAGTGGTCAACACAAAAGACAAAATTTTGATTGATGTGAACAATGCATAGGACCAAATCTGGAACACTGTATTAACTTGTCCTGAATACCAAATTTAGAATATGAGGAGTCATCCACCACTGATAACCGAAACCACCATGTCACTAAGTGCGTAGGCTGCCCTGCCATGCAACCAATCAGCAAGATGCACCCCGACCCTTGGGAGTTGATGATGTGCCACGAATGGTCACGAGCAATTGAGGAACTCGTGAGTCATGGAAATTCCAAAACATGTTCTACACAAAAAGGTGGCCTTGGTAAACAGTTAACCTTTTACAAATGACATTAAAGGGGATCCTCCACTGGCAAGGTTTACCAAACCAACCTTTATCCCTTTCAAAGAAGATTCTGATCCTGAGAGACACTTGATGCATTTCCAAAGTGTCATGAATCTGCACCAAAATGATGACCCACTTATGTGCAAAGTGTGTGCTATGACTTTACAAGGAATAGCCCAAGATTTGTTGTTGAAAGAAGGATGTACTATAGGACTTGGCGTAACAGCATATACAGAGTTCACGATCAGAAGCAAGGCAATATCAGAACTGTGGTTGTACTGAGATCCAAGTTCGGAACCATGCGTCTCAAGTCTGGTACCAAACTAGTAAGAGTACAGACGTCTGCATTGTATTCCCGACCCCATCCATTGTTGGGTTCGCTCACTTCTTTGTAAAGAAAGGGCTTTGAAAACTTGGTTGGCATCACCCTCTTCAGAGTTGAAAGTATAAAGACATTGCAAGGCAAGAAGAAGCACTTTGTGTGTTGATCGGGTAGGGAAAGGTTAGTCAAGCTTTCGTTGCTTCCCGAATGAGATATTAGGCAAAAAGACAAAAGAGAGTGTTGCCTTCCCACACTTCAGGCATTGTGTTACACCTTATTTGTTATGTCTAAATTTTGCGTTATTTTTATTTTGATCCCACTCAGTGATCATTTCCCATTTGCTTCCAATAGTACGACCTATCTAGAAAAATTGTCGGCCCACAAGAGAGAAGGCACGACATAGTGACTAACAGACCCTCCCCCAAGCTTGAAGGTGGGGACAATTGCATGATCCCAATCTCAATCTTGAAGCCCAAGTGAACAATCTAGAAGCTCGCTTTCTGGGATGGATACAAATGGTTGTATGGTCGAGTCAGCCTCCAGCTTTTTCTCCCGACGGACGAGTCCCAAAACTCGCCATCTATATGCTTCAATATCGTGTTGAACATCGCCACCTTCACTCACTTTTTAGCTTACATGCTAAACCATATCACTCATCTTGATAAGCGCACTCGTGGAGGAACATGATGATGAAAGCACTAATAATGGGGTCTAAGAGAGGATCTGGTGGGCGAAACTCAGCCTCGGCAGAAGATGTTGGGCAAAGCTGCTGGCCTGAATAGTGAGGTCGATTCATTCAACACTTTGACCCCTCAATCGATCAACAACTTTGGAGTGTTCTCACTTGTCTTCAAAAAGGAGTATTCATCCTACCAAACCATCAAAAAACATACTGACCACCTCTTCAACATGTAGAAGAAGTCAAATGAATTTCTTAGAAAATTCATGAAAAGATTCAAGGCAGAAAAAGTGAGCATAGTTGGATGTAATGACCAAATTGCATCCTCGGATTTCAAGAAGTGTCTTCCCAGAGATCACCCATTGTATGGCAAACTGACTATGAAACCAGACAAAACGCTACGGCAAAAGTCTTCGTCGTGCAGAATGCTATCCATTATGGGATGATGAAAAAAAATAGTGCTAAGACACCAGATGCGTCCAATAAAGATATCCATCCTATACAAAAAAATGTAGATCAAAAGGAGAGTAAAAAATAACAAGGATTACAAACGTATAACACACTCCCCAACAAGGGAATCCTCATCTGGTAGAACATACACATAGTTCTCTGATCCGATCAATCAAATTCCTTACAAGACAAAGAACCAACCTTGGCTTAAGAGACCGCCAACAATGAAAGGAGATCCTTCAAAAAGAGATCTGAACAAATATACATATACCTTAGTAGAGGATATGTTATTTTGCTTCTCAACATAAACCACACTATCTTCAGTTGAAATAGTGAAATACGAAAATTCATTCTACATGTCCTTTGAGAGAAGACATTCAGAAATACAAATATTTAAATATACCTCAATAGAGGATATGTTATTTCGCTTCTCAGTAGAGAACACACTATCTTCACTAGTGAAATACGAAAATTAATTTTACATGTTCTTCAACACAAGACATTCAGAAATACAAATATTTACATATATCTCAGTAGAGGATATGTTATTTTGTTTCTCAGTAGAGAACGCATTAATTTGAGTTGAAATAGTAAAATACAAAAGTTTATTCTACATGTCCTTCAGAAAAAGACATTCATAAATACAAATATTTACACATACCTCAGTAAATGATATGTTATTTTGCTTCTCAAGAGAACACACTATCTTTAGTAGATCAAAATAAAAATGTAAGCCATTTTTCAAAGCACTGAAGAAATGGCAGAGAGACAAATGGGATGAAGAGTGTTAAACTGCATATCAAAATTTGAAGACTTACTTATCTTCTTCTCATCTGCTGTCAAAACCCCAGCTATGAGAGGACTTGTACATCTACTTGACAGTTTCAAATGTCACAGTTAGCTCAACTCTAATCAGAGAAGAACTAGGACACGACTTTATGTATTTTACATCTCTAAAACTCTTCTCGATGTTGAGACCAGGTACTCCAAAAATTTTGTTTTTGCACTTTTAGTTAAGGCCCTACTTTCAAGCTCATCGGGTGATTGTCATGACAGAATATCCTCCACGGACATTCCTTCACAGCTCGGATGCTTCTCAAAGACTCATGCAATGGGCCCTAGAGTTGAGCCAGTATGATTTGATCTATCAGCCGAGGACAATTATAAAAGCTCAAGCCTTAACAGAATTCGCACCCTCCTCAACCGGAGAGACAAAGTCAGCCAGAAAATCAATGTCACGTCCTTCAACAAAGGAAGACTCCTAAGCTCATGCATAAACAAAGGCAGGTCAGCTCAAAAACATTTTGCATTCATATGTGGATGGATCGTCAAATCACAAGTCCTTAGAGCAAAAAAAACTATCATGTAGATGCATTGGCAAATTGGATATCAACCATAGATTATTAATTCAGGCGTTCCATTCCAGTAAAACACCTGAAAACGCCAACTATTGAAGATGAAGAAGTTGAGATGATGATAATTGATGCTAGTCCTATTTGGAAACATCTCATTATTGATCTTCGGCTGAACCGTAATTTGCCGGCAGATAAGGCAGAAGCCAAGAAACTCCAGCAGAAGACAACAAGATATTATGCTAGAAAAGGAAAGCTCTACTGCAGATCGTATTTGGGGCCTAACCTCACATGTACAAGTCCTTCAGTAGTAATTGAAATTTTGAGTAGCATTCATGAAAGATCTGGTTGAAATCACTCTGGGGGCAGATCACTAACACAAAAAGCTTTGAGTGCAGGTTACTATGGCCAACCATGCATCAAGATGCAAGAGACCTTGTATAGAGATGTGATCAATGCCAACCGTTCAAACCAATTTCTGCTCGGTCCACACAAGAATTGAATCCACAAATCAGCCTGTGGCATTTCATGTAGTTGGTAATTGCCTTGTAGGTCCAATGCCAATGACTCCAGTGTAGAAGAATATGATAATTGTGGCAACCGACTGTTTCACAAAATGGATTGAGCCTGAGGCCCTTGCCTCTACCAAGGAGCTAGATATGAAAAAATTCATTTGGAATAACATAATTTTCTGATTTAAGATTCCACATCCTATTGTGAGTGACAATAGTCCTCAATTTGTGGGAGAGAAAATTGCACTCTTCTACGCGAAGCACAATATCAAGAAACAAAAGAAAAAAAATCTTTAGACAATGCAACACCAACAACCTCAGGAAGTACTATGTGTGACTCATCCAGTAGATCATCTCGTTTTCAGCAAAAGACTATACAGGTAGATCATATTGTCATCAGTAGACTAAATTTCAACAGAAAAATGTACCTATTGAAAATGCAGTACAAGTCACGTTTTCATTTACCTTCTTGTCTAGCACTCTACTTTTCTTTCTTCAGCCGAGGAACGCAAAAGTCTATTTAAATGAAAGAATTAGTTGTATTTGTCTTTTTTTCAAATGGAGAACATATATCTCTTGAATAGATGAGAATATGTCGTAGAATACAACCTAAGGATGAGTTTTCACCCACACGTCTACCAAGATTCTCCATTCGGCAAAAAGGTAAACAGTAGATCACGACTCAAAATTGAGTCCTTCCTATACAACAATGTATGAAATAACCATTCTTCGATATAAGGCGAAAGGTAGAACACTTCTCCTTATAAGCGAAGAATAGTGCACCTCTCCTCACAAGACAAAAGGTTCACACATCTCCTCAGCAGGCGAAAGGTAACCCCTCCTCAGTAGGTGTATGGTATTAACTTCTTACTAGGCGAAAGGGTAAAACACCACTCCTTGCTAGGTGAAAGAATGCATTATCTCCTCAATCAAAGGGCATATTCTTTTCTCAATAGATGAAAGATATCAATTTGTACAAGAGACTTTTATTTTGGCCAGGACTCCCGAGTGAAATTACATCTTTTTTTTCAAAACTATCAGCCCAAAAATAAACGAGATGAGGAGCATCTGTGGGAATAAAACATAATCCTTATCCAAGCATGGTAAGAAAGTTCGAAAAAAATATGGGTCATCCTCGAGAAGCCCTGAGAATTATACATGAAAGATATACAACCCAAATTGGACACAATTACAAAAGGCCCAAGTTTGGGCCCAATTCAACTCGGCAGAACACTCCTTTCTTCGCAGATGAATAGTATCTAGCACCAGCCACCATGCTCAACTGAGCACACGAACCTACAAGAGAGGTATCTCCAAACAGAAAGTTATAACCATCAACGAGAACTTTCAACCGTCAACAGAAATTACAACCATCTATGGGAAGTTACAACCATCAACAAAAGGTTACAACTATCAATGGGAAGTTACAACTTCAATGACTCCCGACCTAACACGTGTCCCACTCATCTAAGAGCTGATGACACTCATTTGCCACATATCCCATTTATTTCCCTGTGTCCCACTCATTTGTGTGCAAAAAACTCATTCCACCTCTATAAATAGCCAAATACAAAGTCATTTCCGGGTAACACTTTTCTGAATCTCAATTTTCTCTAAGAATATAAGAGACAAACACCTTTTTTCATAAATATTAGTCTAACTTTGGAATCGAAGTCAGGCACCATACCGATGTCAAGAATCTTTCTTCATCTTATGTAGATTGCTTCGCATGATCACCACGTGATCAGGTGAAATTTTTCATCCACAACACCTACATTGTAGACAATGATCTACTTGACTCTATTAGCTATACATTGAATGAAGGGTGCAATTGCAGAACATGCTCAAGCAATGAAGGCATCAACGACAAAAGTTATCCAAGATGTTGAAGAGACGTGTTATCATGCTTATGTGGCTGGACAAAAATTAATCTCTTTCGACAATAAGAAGCGTGCGATATACGCTAAAATTAAGGCAAAAGGCTAAAAGATTGACTCAATCTTACAACATTTTAATTTCGTTTCAATGTTATGTTTCATAGACTATGATGACGGTCATTAGTCCATCTGTATTATGAAGTTTCATTTTGGATGTTTAGGATTGAGGTGTTCGTTATTCGTTTTACTTTCATGTTTGAGCTTTTGTTTATGGATGCATATGGATGATTTGTTATTTCAATTAGCTGATAACATATGATTGATTCAAGACTCAACTTTCCTTATCTCAATGCTTGATATTCATAGCTTATAGTTTTGCTTGAAAATGCCACACAACCTCAAAATTTAACAAAAACACATGAACACATCATGACTACAGAAAACAATAATCTTTGTAAAAGTTGGGAAAAAAAAAACATCCTGAAAAAATTCATTGTCTCTTATTTTCTCATAAGCATAAAAAGAATCCATAATACAAAATTGATAGTTCACATGTCTAATTGAGTCTTTGAAATTGGAAAATTATGGGACGACGCTCCCACAAACAAAGATGTGCATTTAAACTAATAGATCCCAAATCTTATCGCAAGTGCACGGTTGTCTATTGAATTATAAACGGGCAAGTGCGAGCCGAATCACACAAGAAAGGCATAATAGAATTTCAAAAACTAGTTCTAATATCAAACTTGAAATACTTAACCTCATAAAATAAAGAAATTGTTGATTAAAGGTAAAATAAATGAAAGAGCATGAAATAAAATGTAAGTAAAAGCTAAGTGTGAAAGTTAAGGATTGAAGTTTTCCATCATGAGTTGATGGCGCCATGAGGCCACTCTTAGATTAATCTTTTCTAAATTCATTAACACATCCTAAGGTAGACTCGCATCTCAACTTTTCATGGAAATTATGGTATTATGAGCAAATTGATTTCAAGCCTAAGTTGCATAATTACCTACAAATCAAATAGTGGTTTAAAAGCATAAAAAGAACCCACCTAGCTATAGATGAAACACCTAAAATCTAACAAATTCACTCTACTTATTTCTATCTAATTTCTACAACATACTACACTACTTTTCTACCAAAAGTGTGATCAAGTATGATATTAGAACCAGTTTTCCAACTTCTTTTTAGCCATCATTATGAGATTCAACCCATATGTGTCAGTTTCTAACTAATAGACAATTGTGCATTTGTAGTAAGATTTGAGATCTATCAAGTTTTTGGCACTTGGTTAGTCTCAAATCTTATTGCAAGTGCACAGTTTTCTATTGGTTAGACATCAACAAGTATGGGTCGAATCCCACAATGAGAGCTTAAATGATATTGGAAAAAACGAGTTCTAAAATCAACTTTAAATACTTAACCTAGTAAATAAAATATTTGTCCATTAAATTCTAAAGAAAATAAAAATAAAAATAAAGACAAGATAAATGAGAGAGTTTAAGGCTTTGGGGTCACCATCATGGACTAATGCTATCCAAAAGACTACTCTTATGTTATTAACTATATTTCATGCTAAACTCGCCTAAGAGAGACTCTCATCATCTCATTGAGATGGTGATTTAATGTAAAAATCATTTATTTCAAGCCTTTTGATAATCATGCGAATGTGAGCTTGTTGAGAACATATGATGAGAAATAAATCTACTTTAGGACTTAGGATGTAAGAATATAAATCTTGGGATGAATCCAATTTATTGAAACACAACTCATCTAAAAGCTTCATAAAAACATTGAAAAACAAATACTGAAGCAATCTAACTACAACTTTGCTCTTAAATTAAATGCATAAGAAATATGAAAAAATAACATAAAAGATCCATAATACCATATGATGGGTTACTCTTCATGGTAGACCTTAGACCTTGAACAAAACTAATCTCTCAAAATTTCTACTACTCTTCTCCTAAAAGGAAATTTTCTTCATTGTTTCCAAACATTGGGGTGCAGGGAAGGATACCGTGGAATGACAAAAATTTTCAAATAATTTTAGGAACAGAGAAGCGTAGGCCCACTCTGAACTTGGCCTTATACAGAGCTATGTATCCCTCCGTTGGGGTATCAGAGACTCGCCATCGCACATGATCATTAACCTTAAAGCATCGAGGATTTGATATCGGCTGCGAAGGTCGGCGAGATCCCTATCTGTGATCAGAGATGTTCCATACAATTCGTTACAGGCCACAAGACGGTCAGGCGAGAATCGGGAAGTCATGATCGGAAAGAAGTTTGTACTTAACCCAACTAAGGAAATTCTTGACAAGGAAACATGAATTCAGGCAGGGAAAATGTCATATTCTCTCGAAGAAGGTCTACATAGAGTTGACTTGTAGGTGAAGCAATACCTAAAAACCGTCGCACAAGCAATAACTGCAGTGCATGAGCCAAAAAAATGCCAAAATATATCATCATGACCTCGCGTGGGCCCCTACGCACAAATAATTAGTGGCCTAGCACGCAGATCCACTAACTAGGATGAGTAGTCGATACACATCAATCAGTCATATGATCACAACAGTACATGTGGCATTGACTAACCCTAGCACATAAAAGGCTTCAACACAGTCCCAAACGGACCCACGCGCAAACTATTGTTCAACCCATTAGTCAGGTGCCCAGGCCCAAAACACGTCAGCCCCAGAGACATAGGTCTTAGGGCTTGGCCCAAGAGAATAAGGCCCGAACAACGAATCTCAGAGTTGTCATAGGCTCGAGATCCACTCACATGAAATCAGTTCTATCCCAATCACACATTGGGTCCTAAACAAAACCAAAGTGCCAAAGAGACTTAGTCATGTGCATGTAAGATCTTATGCGAGATCTTCTCCCTCTATTATGCCCTCGCGGAAATACTCACTCTAAGAAATGGTGAAAGGGGGAAGAATGTACAAATACACACTGTTATTTACATACAGTATTTACTCTTCCTTGCATCGATATCTGACCTAAGCATTGGAGTGCCTTCGGCGTCCACAACGGTGGTCCCTGGCTTAATTGATGCTCATTTTTGCAGGTTTGATATCGTCGGGACCGGCGAGTACAAATTTGAACACATCAAAATCATTATTACAATCTCTCGGGTTAAATCTAAATGTAAATTTAGTGCACCTGATGAGCTAGATTTTTCCTGATAAAGAGTTAGTAGCTATGATTCAAAGACACATTAGTTGCAAAGGTAAAATCTACAGTAATGAGAGATATTTTGAAAAATCTTCTGTCGATCATTCATTTAGAAAAAAAAAAGTTCTTTCAAAATGTTTTTGAAAATACCAATGACAATTTCTACTCTGTCCAATATGATTAATAATAATCTTTACTCTGTACCAAATAAAACAATATCCATGCAGAGTGAGAAAGAAATGTTCCTTTACCTTTTATTTTTTCTTAACTTTGGTCACATCTTCCCCTATTTTTTACTGGAGTTCACAAACACCAAAATGGCCAGAGCCAAGAAAGTGCTCCCCTTAAATCCAGGTTGGGACTCCCCCATAAGGAGATATACTCAAGAATTATCTAGCTCATTGTTGGAATTGATGTGAAATACCAATATATAGTTTGCGTGTAAAACAATTCAACTGGTGAGGAATACTTTTGTGAATTCATCACAATCAAAGGTACTTGAACTCTCGCAGACTTAAAATAAGTCTAGGATTTTAAATATCAAATATGAGCATTTTTCACTAAAAGTTAAACCATTAATTCCCTGCAAATTAGTTTAGAAATCGCAAGTATGTGCATCTAGAGTATGTAAGTGATTTTAAGCAACCAATAGATAAATCGATGGGAATAGTGAAAATCTCAATAAAATAAGCATACATGGAAACACACATCACCAATCTGCCATGCGAAGTCACAAGGAATTTTGGACTTATCCGAAAATTCAAACAAAAGTTCACTCCAATCTAGGTTATGTTAGGAGGAACTGAAAAGGTGAAGTCAACTTTGCAATGCTGCTAGTTTCATCAGACTGCATAGTGAAGTCGACATTGGTGCTAATATAATGAACATCATAGAAAATACTAATCTCAAGCAAACCATATAATCATACAAATCAAACATTGGGATAGTCAATAATATACAAATGAAAAACATGCATATCAACAATAAAATCCAAAAACAACAATGTGCTTAAATCCAAAGCATAATCATCCCAAATTACCAATTGAATCAATACAGACTAACCAAGTGTCTAAGGTATCTCTATCTTAAATATCCAACAAAACACATAAACTCAGAAGGCATATGTTATGAGTATCATCATAGTCTAAAAGCAAGTACTCATAAAAAGATACAAGAATATTGGATAACTACTCATCAATCTGACATCGCTGAAAAAAGTCCATGTTAATTGGCCCGTGCAATCACCGTAGTTGCATTGCTTTCCTTGATGCATGTCTTGGCCTTGGTTATTGCTTCTGAAACTGCTAGTCTCGTCTGCTCAACTGCTTGCCTCCCCTCCCCAGGTGTTTGCTACACCTTTTTTTTGCTTCCTTCAACTTTGTCTGGAGCTCATCCTTAGCAAGAAATGTGGAGCTTTGCTCAAGGCTTTACCTTTTTTAGTATCACTTCCATCTTCGTCTGACGTATCCATTTTCGTTTCTTCTTTTAATCTCAAGATCTACAAGTGCTTCCTCAACTTTCTTTTTCTAGTTAGTATTGCACTCAAACCTATTGAACACTCCTCAACTATAGTGTATTAGTTATGTAACACTGGATTCCTTAAATAGTCATTTCAGGAACTAGACATTGTCTTCATCCTCAACCTCTACTATAGTGTCTAAGTTATGTAACACTGGTTTCCTTAAATAGTCATTTCATGAACTAGACGTTGTCTTCATCCTCACTTATATTAACTGCATTGCTTGCACATGAAGATTCAACCGCTGCTAGCTTCTCCCTTTTCTTTCTTGAGAAATTCTTCTCCCTGATCTCGTACTTTGAAGCATTTGGATGGGAGATTTTTGGTCGAAATGAGAGTGAATGAAGAAATGGATGGAAGTTTTGGTGTGTTGGGTTGGTTAGAAATGAATAAAGGGTCAAATCAAGTGGTGGATCACTCGATTTCGTATAGAATTGAGGAAGATTGTATGTTTTGTACATGCCCATTTCAAAAATGGCAGCAACTACTTGGCACCACAACTCACTCTCACCCACACCACCCACCTAATTTTTTCTTTCCCACACCACCCATAAAAAGGAAAAAACAAACTTTTTCTCCTATCCCAAAATCAAATGATCGAAAGATCCATCTTCCTCCCAACTTCCTCTTCTTTTATTCGATCCTTTTTCTTCTCTTCTTCGATTGAAAGCTCCCTCTACTTCAATTGAAAGTGTCATCTCCCTCTTCTTCTACCGAAATCTCCCTAACCCTCTCCCCTCGAAAATAAATTGTTACTCTCTCCCCCAATTTTTCCCATTCCACTTCCATTCGACTCACCAAAAAGGGTTCACCAATTGAGCGTGCGATGGTGAGAGATAGATGATATGGGGCTGCGATGGTCGCCATCACGTCAAAGACCACACCGTCGGCCTCCCTTCTTCTCCCCTCTTACCAAAACATCCTAGCACTCACTCATTCAAAACATAAAATTTTAGTACTCTGAGTTATCTAATGAACATAATTTGAATAACTTAAAAATGATTTTGAAATGAGCAAGTCATGGTTATTTGACTAAAGTCACTCAAATCTTCTGGTAAAGAAAATAGGGTATTGTCCCTGACTTTTGACCAACTTTAACGCTCAATTGAGACTGATTCTCAAGCTCATCAAAACACGAAAAATGTAGTACTCTAAGGTATCTGATGATACATAATTTGAATCACCTAAAAATGTTTTGAAATGAGTAAGTTATGGTCATTTTACTACAATCGCTTAAAATTGACCAACAATGACCAAGTGGCAAAGGATCATGCGAATGTAAGCCTATCATTCGCATGATCTGCTACGAATCTAAGTCTCCCACTCGCGTGACCCACTGCAAATGTGAATGGGAGACTTAAACTCGCAACGGATCATGCGAGTGAGAGACTTACACTCGCATAGAATCGTGCCAGTAGGAGACTTACATTCACATGATCCTTTGCGGCCTGGTCGTTGTTGAACAGTTTTGAATAACTGTAGTAAAATGACCATAACTTGCTCATTTCAAAAAATTTTCAAGTGATCCAAATTTTTTTCATTAGATAACTCGGAGTACTACATTTTTATTGTTTTGATAATCTTGAGAATCAGTTTCAATCGAGCATCAAAGTTGGTCGAAAGTCAAGGACAGTACCATGTTTTCTTTACCGAACAGATTTGGGTGACTTTAGTAAAATGATCATAACTATCTCATTTCAAAACATTTTTAGGTGATTCAAATTACGTTCATTAGATAAGTCAGAGTACTAAATTTTTTTGTGTTATGATGAGCTTGAGAATCGGTCTCAATCGAGTGTCAAAGTTGGTCCTAAATTGGGCCAATCGCAGCGACACATGCGTGTGGTAGAACCCTAATTGCAATGTCTCATGCAAGTATGGAAACTGTAGTCGCATGTGCCATTGTGACTGGGGTTCTCCTACTCGCATGGGCCGCTGCGATTGGCCCATTTTTTGCCATTTGCAGTGTTTCCTTCCTCATTTTTTTGCAATGATTATACATTTTTAAATTGTTGGTAATCCTTTATTCCTCATTTTTTGTTTATTGATTTTATTTCTAATATGTTTGTTGTTTATTGATTTTAAATGAGTATTTCTATAATTCCAATTTGTGTTTGTTAATTTATGATAGAAAATGAGAGGGGAGGAGAAGAAGTAGAGGGAGAGGAGGTAGTGGTTTAAAAGGGTGGTGTGGGAGAGCAGGTAAAAAAAATTCAAAAAAAAAATGATGGTGTGGGTGAGAGTAAGTTGTAGTGCCAAATAGTTGCTGCCTTTAAAAACAGCCTGGTCTTAATCGAAGTTGACTTCACTATCTTCAACGTCAAGCGAAGTTGACTTTGCTAGTCTCAATCGAAGTTGACTTCACTATCTTCACCTTCAAGTGAAGTTGACTTTGCTATTCTGAATTTCAAAAATTCAGTTTCGTGTCCATTCAAACTCTTCTCCGCCCTTTTTGTTTGTTTGTCCCCATATGAAAAATTCCATATAATGCTAAAAAATATAAAATATAGCAAGGGCTTATGGTGAGAGATAGATGATATGTTGCTGTGATGGTGGCCATCACGTCAAATACCACACCGTCGGCCTCCCTTCTTCTCCCCTCCTACCAAAACATCCTAGCACTCACTCATTCAAAACATAAAAACAAGATATTGTCCCCGACTTTCAGCCAACTTTGATGCTCAGTTGAGACCGATTCTCAAGCTCATAAAAACCTGAAAAATTTAGTACTCTGAGTTATCTAATGAACATAATTTGAATCACTTTAAAAAGATTTTGAAATGAGCAAGTCATGGTTATTTGACTAAAGTCACTCAAATCTTCCGGTAAAGAAAATAGGGTATTGTCCCTGACTTTTGACCAACTTTAACGCTCAATTGAGACTGATTCTCAAGCTCATCAAAACACGAAAAATGTAATACTCTAAGGTATCTGATGATACATAATTTGAATCACCTAAAAATGTTTTGAAATGAGTAAGTTATGGTCATTTTACTACAATCGCTTAAAATTGACCAACAATGACCAAGTGGCAAAGGATCATGCGAATGTAAGCCTATCATTCGCATGATCTACTGTGAATCTAAGTCTCTCACTCGCGTGACCCACTGCAAATGTGAATGGGAGACTTAAACTCGCAACGGATCATGCGAGTGAGAGACTTACACTCGCATAGAATCGTGCCAGTAGGAGACTTACATTCACATGATCCTTTGCGGCCTGGTCGTTGCTGAACAGTTTTGAGTAACTGTAGTAAAATGACCATAACTTGCTCATTTCAAAACATTTTCAAGTGATCCAAATTTTTTTCATTAGATAACTCGGAGTACTACATTTTTAGTGTTTTGATAATCTTGAGAATCAGTTTCAATCGAGCATCAAAGTTGGTCGAAAGTCAAGGACAGTACCATGTTTTCTTTACCGAACAGATTTGGGTGACTTTAGTAAAATGATCATAACTATCTCATTTCAAAACATTTTTAGGTGATTCAAATTACGTTCATTAGATAAGTCAGAGTACTACATTTATTTGTGTTATGATGAGCTTATCGGTCTCAATCGAGTGTCAAAGTTGGTCCTAAATTGGGCCAATCGCAGCGACACATGCGTGTGGTAGAACCCTAATTGCAATGGCTCATGCAAGTATGGAAACTGTAGTCGCATGTGCCATTGTGACTGGGGTTCTCCTACTCGCATGGGCCGCTGCGATTGGCCCATTTTCTGCCATTTGCAGTGTTTCCTTCCTCATTTTTTTTGCAATGATTATACATTTTTAAATTGTTGGTAATCCTTTATTCCTCATTTTTTGTTTATTGATTGTATTTCTAATATGTTTGTTGTTTATTGATTTTAAATGAGTATTTCTATAATTCCAATTTGTGTTTGTTAATTTATGATAGAAAATGAGAGGGGAGGAGAAGAAGTAGAGGGAGAGGAGGTAGTGGTTTAAAACGGTGGTGTGGGAGAGCAGGTAAAAAAAATTCAAAAAAAAATGATGGTGTGATTGAGAGTAAGTTGTAGTGCCAAATAGTTGCTTCCTTTAAAAATAGCCTGGTCTTAATCGAAGTTGACTTCACTATCTTCAACGTCAAGCGAAGTTGACTTTGCTAGTCTCAATCGAAGTTGACTTCACTATCTTCACCTTCAAGTGAAGTTGACTTTGCTATTCTGAATTTCCAAAATTCAGTTTCGTGTCCATTCAAACTCTTCTCCGCCCTTTTTGTTTGTTTGTCCCCATATGAAAAATTCCATATAATGCTAAAAAATATAAAATATAGCAAGGGGTTATGTTTTCAACAACTCAAATCTTTGCGTGTTTGCCTTGTGTCGTTGAATACAATGTTCAAAACTTCATTATCCTTTGGAAATATTGAGTCATGGAACAAATTTGATGATTTTCGGGGAATAGAAAAGAGGATGATACACAATGTTACTGTTTTGTTTTTTCGCTAATAATGATTTGCCTAGAAAGTAGAAACTCTACATGCTTATTTATAGGTATCGAGAGAGAGGGAATTTAAACGTGTAAGCTTCATCGATGAGAAAGCAAAGATTCATTATTGATAAATGGAAATTACGCCTAAAGCTTCAAAGTCCTCCTAATCACAATCTTCCCGACGACATGATAGCCTTGACTGCGAGCTACAGAAGGCTGGCGGCTAAATAGCATAAAACAACACTGTTTTGTTTAATCATGGAAAAACATTGCAGAGGGAAAAGAGTACAAGGATGGAGGGTATAGGGATATTTTACAGCAAACTCGTTTGGTTCATATAACTAGCAATCAGATCCATTAGAATTGTTTGGTATTGATATTATTATAACCAAGTAAGAGAAAGGCCAGGCAGTTTTACATAGAAGCTACAACTGTTTGGTACCATCACAAACCAACTATAGGTATGCTTGGCAATTGACATAAACCTGCAAACCCAACCCAAATATGGTTCAGGTCAATGGAAAAACACACTAAGGTTTAGTATATTTGGTTGGATCATTATGGCTTACAATCCCTTGCCTATATGTTTTTGACGCCGGTTATCTTCTCAGGTATGTTTTTGATGGTTAATTGGATCATATATGCTATATATATGATATTTTGCTATAGTTGGTTGCGTATGACTAGATTTATGTAACTATGGTTTTGACTTCCATGTGTTTGGATCATGATTGGACCATATAAGTTGATCATGGTTCGAACATGTATGTTTGTATATAAACTGTAATGTGTAAATATCCTACTGCATGTCTTCATTAGAGGTTGAACAATAGTCATATGAATTCATTAGAGGTTAAACAATAGTCATAAAACATTCATCAAATTCTAATTAGATATGACATATAGCATATAGGCATAACCATACATGCTTCATGTAGTGATGATAGATTAGCTTCATGCATGTAGTGATCATATAGAGGAATGAAGCTACTTTCGAGTTGTGTCTGATACAGTAGCATATATTTGCTTCATAAAATACTTGTTGTAATATATAGATGGGAGATTCACAAGGTAACGGTAAACGAAAAGATTATAAAACTTGGACCGCGGAAGAGAGCAATGCTTTGCTCCAGCTCATGGTTGAAGGCGCCATGCTTGGGTTCAGGGATATTAATGGTGTTATAAGTAAAACAACCGTAGAGGTAAAGTTACTTCCAAAACTTAAGGAGAAAATTAGTAAGGAGATAACTTATAGCCAGTATCAAAGCCGAGTGAAATGGTTTAAGAAACAATACAGCAATTACTCTCAGCTTATGCGCCACAATTCTGGGTTTGGATGGGACCCGATCACAAAGAGATTCACTGTGCCTGATGAAGTATGGGCAAACTATTTGAAGGTGGGTTAAATATCTTGAACTTTTATTCTATTTTACAGCTTAATTTTTTTGACTCTTTAACATATTAACTTTCTTTATATTTGAATCTTTTTTTTCAATCACATCCAGCGCATGCGCACTTTCAGTCTGAAACTTTTGCAGACTATGAGGATTTGAAGATTGCAGTTGGTAATGGAACTGCAACTGGGATGGGGTCAATAGGTCTAGGTGATGATATAGATGCCACAACATATGATGAAGAAGGAAATGGATCTTGGGAATTTGGTGGCATGGATGACTTGGTCTTTGATCAAGACAACAATGCATTTGTGCAAACTGAAAATGCAAATGATGCACCACAAAGCAGAGCTCATGGCAAAAGAAGTAGAGCTGATTATGAACAAAGTAGCAACTAAAAAGGGGTAGCGATTTCATGTCATTACCTGCCTGGTTATTTTTTTTTTGTCAGATACATGTCTTGTTCTCTAATGTCTAATATACTTGCTTTGATAACAATCTGTGAAATGGATATGTATGGAGTTGATGAACAGGATGAAGAGTTTTACAAGGCCATGAGAATTTTATTAACGGCAATACAAGCAGTGATTTATGTGCTATATAATCTTGTGCCCAATATAAGTGATGAACGTATTAGACATCCATTGACTCGATGACCAGTGACATCAAATGGATACATATACATGAATAAGTTATTGAATGGAGACCCATATATCTTTCAGGATGTCTACAGAATGTATCCTGAAGTGTTTCGAAAATTATGTGTCATCATACAAGAGAAAACACCTCTACGGAGTACTAGATATATTTGTGTTGAAGAAATGCTTGCGACCTTTTTACTAGTTGTCGGTCAAAACAATCGATATAGTGAACCTCGAATGGTATTCGAGCGATCTCATTTCACTGTTAGCAGAAGTTTCAACAAAATCTTGAAGAGCTTGAATACAATAGCTCCAATGTTCATGGCTAAACCACCGCTACCTGATATCACACCACCTAACATAAGAGAAAGTACAAGGTTTTATCCTTTCTTTAAGGTACGCAATGTAAGTTTTATAGCAAATATTTATATCACTGTTTTGCTTTAATATTGGTTCTTTTCTTCTTTTTGTACATATGTTGTAATTATTTTTCTTTTTTTTCTCAGGATTGTATTGGAGCTATTGATGGCACACATATTCCTGCAACGATTGTTGGACGTGAGGTCAGTAGATTCAGGAACTGTCATGGGAAACTATCACAAAATGTTTTAGCAGCTTGCAACTTTGATTTACAATTCATATATGTGCTTAGTGGATGGGAGGGTTCTGCTCATGATTCGAAAGTGTTAAATGATACTATTTCTAGACGAAATGGACTCAAAATATCATCAGGTATAATTTTACGTGCATTAAAAATGCAGCAAACTTATTGAATTTTATACCATATAGTATAAAGTATAAACATACTAATTGCACATTTTTTTATGATCAGGTAAATATTACCTTGGAGACTGTGGGTTTTCAAACCGACGTCGATTTTTAGCTCCATTTCGTGGCACTCGATATCATCTCAAAGATTTTGGCGGTCCGGGAAACCATCCTGTCAACGCAATTGAGTTATTTAATCTTCGTCCTGCTTCATTGAGGAACGTAATTGAGAGAATATTTGGAATATTCAAGTCGCGGTTTACAATTTTCAAATCAGCACCACCATTTCCTTACAAGACACAAGCAGAGCTTGTTTTGGCATGTGCAGGATTGCATAATTTTCTTCGACAAGAATGTCGTTCAGATGAATTTCCTCCTGAACCAGAAAATGATCCGGTAGAGAATGATGAAGATAATTTTGAATGAGATGATATTCAAACCCAAGAGCAGCAAAGAGAAAATGCTAATCAATGGAGAATGAGTATTGCTAATCAAATGTGGGCAATAGCTCAAGCAAACGTCAACGTTGCTAACAATTATAATGAAGAAAGTGACCATGATCATGAAGGAGAAGAATGATCATAATACAATTTTATGGACGTTTACTTCTTATTTTAAAGATGTTAATTAACGACCTTTCTTTTTCTAGTTTTTTTAGCACATGTATCTCTCACTTTTGTTAATTATATGCGGACGTTTTTTTGTTTCATCACTATTTACCAACTTTTTTTTTATCTTGCAAATAATTAGAAATCTGTAAAAGTCGTTCATACAAAGTCCTTGGATTTTCATAAATCTCTAGAAAGTCTGTAGCAAAAGTCTATGGATTTAAGAAATCAGCAGAAGTTCGTGGACAATTTAAAGAGTCTGTGGACTTTTCAAATTATTTATCAATTCCATAAGAATCCATATACAACCCTTAAGAAATTTTGTCAAATATTGCACTATATGCGTAATTTTAATGTTGTAGATGATAATTGATATAATCACCAATGAATCTAAGTTTAGCACCAAATAAAGTTTAGGGGGTTCAGATTTGTGCTATAAAATATCAGCTTAGATGCGGCCACTCCAGATCCTATGGATCGCCAGATATGGGTTTGCCGGCCCATAGACATCCCCTGTTACGACTAATAAACACACAACAAAAGTTTTGTGGTTGCGTTACCAAGGATCAAACAACAAAAGCAAGAGGAACGAAGCATAAGAAGAGCAAGAGCAGTCCCCAGGATTTACCAATTATGTATACATCCATCGAAAATTCACTGTTCAACTTACCCATCAACCACGAGTCGCAACTGTGTATTCTCTACTCCCTAGAGTTCCTTTGCAACACGTACACGACTCGTCCTTAACATCTACCTGAGCGTTGACTCCAAGTTGGTCGACCAAACGTGGCTTAGAATGCAAATGACAATCATCGCGTAATGTAGAACTCAGAAGCACAGGATCGCATGTGGGCCCACTATTCATAAGCCACGCACGTCCCAACTCTGCTGCTCCTTCTTTCTCTGTTGAGAGAATCTCAAACTCTCTCGCTCTCTCTGTCTGTCGCTGACGATCACCTCTTCAGTTCACTACTTTACTCTCACCCGGTGACATCTCGTCCGGAATCTGACCCACATTCACCAATGGAAGACAAGTATCTGCAGCTATTAGTGAACGAAACCACCTTCTACAACCGTATCGTCCTCGGAAACCTCTTTCCGGCCACGCTGTGGAAACCTCTTCCTCGTTCTCTGCAGACATGGATTCGAAACTTAATAGGCGGAACCTTACTCTATTTCATCTCCGGATTTCTCTGGTGCTTCTACATCTATTACTTGAAACGAAACGTTTATGTTCCGAAAGGTACATTTTCTTGTCTCTCTCGATCAAACTTTGATTTCGTTTTGCTTTTCTGTTTTTTCTTGTTTGCGTTGGACGTGTTTGATGTTTTGTCTTGGATAGGATGTGATGGTTGAATATGTGATCGCTATGTGTTTGATATTGTTTCTGTGTTAAGCTTGGTTGGTGAATTTAGTGTTTTTCAGTAGTAGTTTATCTTAATGAACTATATTGTTCGGCTGGATCTGTGATTTGGTTCTGTCTGAACTAGGAGGTTCTGTCGATGCGAAAATATTGCAATAGTTTAGTTGTTAAGCTTTTGTTACGTTTTGGCTTGCCGATTTCAGGAATGCGGATTCATGTTTACATCTTACTATGAGGAACTCTCATTCAGTAGTATTTTGGTACAGATTCAGTTATATATCATTGGAAGGAAAGCAAGAGGAGTTTCGTGAAAATGGTCCCCAATTCATTTAATGAAGGGTGTACAAAAAAATAATCATAGGTAGATGATAATTTAGGGATTTTTTGTGAATTATGAACAGAAAGTGCTAGCAGTGTAGTGGCGTTTGATGTAATACAAGGTTATATACTGGATACTGAATATATCATTTCGATTGTGATGTAATATGAGCATTTTTATTTATTATTTTATTGGGCCAATACATGTTTAGGTCCAACTAGGAGTACGAGTCCAATTAGAATTATGAATTCAATTCAAGTAGGAGTTAGGGTTTTGGATTTTGTTTAGAAAACTAGTTGCTTCTTAACAAGCTTAGGGCAATTATAAATAAAGTTCATTGGCCAGTAATAGACAATTTTGGTTGAATTCTGAAAATTAATTGAATTTGTGAAACTTTGTAATATTAGGTTTCAATTATGTTTGGTTTGTGAGCTTCTGCTGAATTTATCAAGTATTAGAGCGGTAAGATCGTGCAGAAAGATGCCGCGAAAAATCACTGTTGATTGGGAGAAACCACCCTTATTTGATGTGTACAAAGGGTATTACCGTATATTAACAAATTGTTGCATTGTGAGCCGAAACACATCATGAAATTTTTACAAATTTTCACGTCAAATAAAACTCATTGAAGAAGTTGACAAGAAAGGGTTGGTTGTGGAGAACAACCGTAATTTCCCCAGGTCTTTAAGTCGAGAATTATGATTTGCAACTCGAAATTCTATGGTTTTTGTTCAAAATCTGGAAATCAACAATTTTTGTTGAACACCCTAGAATCCCAAATAACCAAAGTAGAAGAAAAGGAGAAGATGAAGAAGGAGTAGGTTCTTTTTGTGAGAATCAATTTGTAGATGAAGGAGGTTGTAAAAGACTAAGTTGCAAGAGACAAAGTTATTTGACCAAACCCATCTTTCAGTACCACCACATGGGTTAGAATCCTATTTTATTGAGGATCAGGTAATTCCATATCACACGAGTGAAGAATTGTGAAGAATCACATTATGATATTAAGCATGTTCACCACCACAAGACATTATGTACAACCGTGGGACAACTTTTGTGATCCAATTTGGGAGAGTTTTGAAACTCAATTCGATAAGAAGTTTGCGTGCAATAATATTGAAATTTTGCAATGGATATCTTGTGTGAAGAGGATTCATGTGGGATATTATTTTTGCCGACAACATTTTGATTTGAGTTTTCATGGTACGAGCAATTATCAAGGAAAAGTTTGAGATCTACTATTAGTTATGCCCTTTTCAAAGATATCATCCCCAAAGCTCGAGGACGAGCTTTTTAAAAGGGGGGAGAATGATGTAATGTAGGCATTATTATTTCTTAATTTTATTTATTGTTTAATTGGTATTAGATCATGTTAAAGCCCAACTAGGAGTACGAGTCCAATTAGAATTAGGGATTCAATTTAAGTAGGAGTTAGGGTTTCTATTTTGTTTAAGAAACTAGTTGCTTGCTTAACAAGCTTAGATCAATTATAAATTAAGGCCATTGGCCAATGTAATAGACAATTTTGGTTGAATTTTGAGAATTAATTGAATTTGTGAAACTTTGTCAATATCAAGTTTCAATTATGTTTGCTTTATAAGCTTTCGCTGAACATGTCAGAGTGTAACTTGCACGTGCATTCTGGAATTTGATGGAAACTGTTTAAACTGACATAAATGAGGGGAACACAATGATCATATCTTAAAAATCACGGAAAAGGTAAAACATCCGATTATGTATGTAGTCTTTTTGAAGCAACCAAAAAAATTTTTGGATTGGTTTGTATGGACCCTAACAAAATTTTCTTAAAAGTTCCTGTCACGTGTCAAAAAGAAATGAAGTGTATCCGTATGTTGTGTCTTTTTTATTTGTCAAATTTTGGCATGCCTTGATTTTCTTAAAACAATAATGGTGAAGGGTGACTTTCTCTTTGAAACATTCTTATGGACAATTGATGGAGGTCTGATTAAAACGGTAATGGTGCTCTGTTTGAGGCCACAAAAATGACAATTTATGGTTGGAGTATGTGGTCTCTGATATTTCAGTATTGACCAAGAAATTGAATGAATGTTAATACTTTTGAAGTCTGAGGAAGATAACAAAACTCTTACTTTTTAGGTTCTAAGGTGCCGAATGAAGTAAAAAAAAGACGCCTAAAACATAAGTGCAATTGATTGGGAAACAATTACACCAATTTATTGGCTATGGGATAGCACACTCAAAAACCATTGATTTGAGTGGCACCTATTACTTGCATTAAAAAAAAAAAAATTCTCGATTCCCTCCTTCCAAAAATGATTCAATTTGAATATATAGATAAGGATATTGCACTAAAACTTCTACGGCAAAGAGTACTCTTTAAGTCTTATAAAAACGAAAAAATGAAGGGAAACTATTAATTTTAACCTGATCTAATTCCACATTTTTTTTACTGCTCAATGGGATGCTTTAACCAATAAGAAATTCTTTATTCTAATATAATCATTCAACAAGAATTTGGATTCACTGTGGGTAAGCTTGGTTGTTAAATTCTTGCATATAATGATCCAATTCTTTTGTTGCTTTATCAGAATGATGCATCATCATCATTTATAATGAAATAGCCTTTCCTTATGGCGTATCTGTGTCTTAAGTTGGCATTTAGACATTGAGTTTCATCATCGCTACTGAGGAAGAACAGAATAATGTTGTATGCTTGCATTGATGTTTCTTGAAGTTCACAACTTACGAGAATCTGTTTGGATATCTGTCTAGATGCCATCCCTTCAAAACAAGCAATTCTTTTGCAAATAGCTGTTGCCATGAAGGCCATGCCTTGGTACTGTGCTCTCCCAACGCTATCAGAGTACATGGTTGAAAATGGCTGGACAAGGAGTTTCTCTAGAATAGGTGATGTTGGATGGCTTGCCTACCTTTTGTATTTGGGGATTTATCTAGTTTTTGTTGAATTCGGGATTTACTGGATGCATAGAGAGTTGCATGACATAAAGCCATTATACAAGCATCTTCATGCAACACACCACATCTACAACAAGCAAAACACTTTGTCTCCATTCGCTGGTAAGCTCTTGCTTTGTTTGTTTGTGATGTGTATGTAAGAAGGTTTTTTTTTCTTGCTTCACATTCTTAGTTTGGGCTTATAAACCATTTATGCCTTTCCGCAAATTTTAATCACTTTTAATGAAACAATCAAGAACTTGCAATGAAAGACAAAAATGTGTTTTTGATAAGCTATACATGGTGATGAATTATGATGATGAATGCATTCTAATGCCTTCAATTTGTAGCCATCTCTTATGTTAATTCCAAAATTACATGTTTATTTATATTTGGGGTCCCTTGCTTATGTATCAATGTGCTACAGAAAGTCTTTGCACATGCAGGTGTTTCAGTGGCAATTCATTTCAATTGAAATATGAAAACCTTTGCTCTGTTATCATAAACTGTGACCCTGTCTTCGTACTGGTTGGTGATTTTAGTTCATTTTTTCCTATTATTTCATTGGATGTGTATAAAGCATTGAATGGTATAGGGGAACCTGATCTAGTGCAACTTCACTGATTAAGGCCCATTTAGATTTGCTGCAGAAGGGGCCAAGGGGTCCTCGTTTTAGTTGTTGAAGCACCCGGACCACTGTTGGACACAGTTTGGAGGGTGTTAATCGGTCTTGTGGCGAGGTAAAATAGCAATCTAGGCACTGAAGTAGACCCTTACCAAGATTGGTGGTTCAGTGGGTGGTGGGGGATTGTGTTAATGGTAAACAGCAAGCTCAACCTAGTTTCCATCTTCTTTCCCCATTTTTGTTTTTCTTTCCAGGGGTCTTTGTTTCTCTTCCTTGATCTCTTCTCTATTAACTATGCTTCTAGGAGTAGTTCAAAATGTTCATAACAAATAGAATGTCTATGATTCAAGTCAAACAAAACAAATAATTGAAAGAAGCTCAATCTGTTTGCATGTGTGTCACGTGTAGGGTGCCATGCACGCTACATACGTGCCTATACTGCTATGCATCAGTTCAGTTGGGAGGACATCAATTGCATAGAAGTACATGGTTTGGCCTTCATTTTCATCACTCTAATCCGTGACTGAGTGGGGCTTTTGTTGGCATTCGCGGTTGAGGTGCAATTGTTGTCGAAGTAGAAGCCTCAATCCTTAGATCTAGATTGAACTCACTGTAGGCCATCTTTTGTTGATATTAGCTTTGTGTTCGAATTGACTTCAATCGCATTGTGCTCGAACAATGGCTGCACATTGTGCTTGGTGTAGGCAGGCCATCTTTTATTGTGGCCTTAACTAGTTAAGGCTGGATCAGATGCCCATTGTGCTTGGTGTTGAGCTGGCTCAAGAGGAGAGGAGGGTGAGGCATTGTGCTAGTTTTGTGGTGGGACTTGGAATATCAATAAGTGTTAGTGTATCACACTAGCAAAATATTGTATGGTGACTAAGTTGTTTTGCAAGAGTGACCATGTGGTATTGAATAAAAAATCATTTCTAGAATGAGAGACAACTAGGAAAGTTGTATTGGTTGTTCGTAGGCCCATCACGAAAACTAGTTTCACCAATTTCAGTAGTTGGTGATGTTTCTATTGAAACTGTTGATTCCTGAGAATCTTGACCTCAACAATCGTGATCCAAGAAGAATAATGTCTGGAACGGAACTGTTCCCAACAAATATTCTTTGAGGCCACAATAATTTGGTGAAGCTTGCAACATACCAGGGTTATACGTCATTTTGGTAGATCTTAGTATTAGGATACTAGTTGTTATCCTGTGTATTACCAAGACCTAGGGGTGCAACTTGGGTAGGCCTACCTGAAACCAATGGGAGCCTAGCCCACAATTTCTGTTCCATGCTCTTAGTATGAAATTGGACAGCCCATGGGTTGATAAAATTACACCCGATAGAAATTGCCCGAACAAACTTGCATGCTCGACACTTTACTTCGCATAATACTTAAAACTTCAGCAATCATTTCTAGCTATGGGGGCACCTTCATTGGCCCAATCTAGCCAACATAAAATTTTTGGTCCTCTGGCTCTGGTTGATATATTTTACAGTTGTTTGTTCAAGTTAGGTTTGTGTCAAGCTTGGGCTCAAGTTGCACCTCTAGTCTCCCTGGCATCTTTTTATCAAGCTAGTGTATCTTACTAAAATGATACCATTAATGGTTGGCTAGATGGATTTTATTTGCAATTTGTGGTGGTCAATGGATGCACTTGAGAAAATTGACCATTATTATCACAAAATTCCCTTGCCATGCAATTCATGTGAACCTGCAATGAAAAGTTGTTTCCACTAAGGGTGTGCACAGTTCAGTTCAGGTTGATATTGACCCCAAACTAACTCTTTTAGTTTGGGAAAGACATAAACCGTAACCAAGGCGACAATCGTGGACACAGAAGTGCTCGGCTTGGTTTCAGTTGATCAGTTCTTTGGTTTTTATCCATTACATGGTAATCCATGAATAGTTGTAGAAGAAGCTAAAACCCTAAATTGGAGAGGCAAGAAGAAGGAAATGAACAAAGGAAGAAGCAATGTAAATTGTAATCCCTAAATGTCCTATCACTTTCAAATTTGCTAATCAATGGATTTTTCTACCTTTTAGTTGTTTCAGTTTCGATTTCAAGGTACAACCTTGTACAAGAACTAGCTAGCAAGAAGTTCTCGAGCGTGAGGTGGAGAGCTTTGAGTTCGTCAACCCCTTCATCAGTTTGTGATGCGAAGTTCAAAATGAAAGAGTCTTAGGACTTTGAGATAAGAGATTGTATATAGCATGAATAACAAAGGAAGAAGAGAGAGATAAATGGGAAACTTTGTTCTTCTTAATCTCGAAGAAGAAGAGGAGGGGAGAGATAAATGGAGAAAGAAGAAGATGACGAGAGAGATAAATGGGGAACTTTGTTCTTCGTAATCTCAAAGAAGAACAAAAGCCAAGTTTACCTTGGTTAAATTGAGTTGAAAGAAAAGAAAAGTGTGTCAACTTGATTGAGTTGAAAGAAAAGAAAAATTGTCAAAAGTTCGAATAAAAATAATATTTTATTTGATTGAGTTGGATCGATATAAGGATGGCAACGGGGCGGATTGGGGCGGATTTGAACAAATCCATCCCCGCCCCGTCAGGAATAATAGATTCCCAAATCCGCCCCGCCAATCCGTTTATAGATTTATTTAAAAACCACCTCCGCCCCGCACGGATTGGCGGATATCCGCCCCGCACGGATTGGCGGATATCCGCCCCACACAAATCTCCGTTAAACAAATTCTGTAAATCAGTTGAGATATCTCAGTTCAATCAGGTTATCTATGTAAAATATACTCCATTCATTAACACCGGTAATCCATACAAAAATTATAACAAAAAATTACAAAAAACCATACAAAAAAAAAAATTCGATCAAAGATCTGAAATCACAGATCTGAGTTCTTTCATCTTTGATCAAAGATAAAAATAAAATCGATCAAAGATCTCAGATCTGAAATCACAGATCTGAGATCTTTCATCTTTGATCAAGATCTTTGATCAAAAATCTTTGATTGCAGAGAGGGAAAGGCGGGGAGGGAGGAGAGAGGAAGGCGGCAGACGACCCTTCGCTGGCTTCGCTAATGGAGGGGAAAGGGAGGCGGCCGGGATGGAGACGACCCTTCGCTAATAGAGGGGAAAGGGAGGCGGCCAGGATGGAGGCGACCCTTCGCTGTGAGCTAAGCCCTTCGAGTGTCAGAGTGTCTGCAAGAACTGAGAAGGAGAAGGACTGAAGGAGAGCTTCGAGGATCGCAGGCTTCGCTGAGGAGAAGGACTGAAGGAGAGCTTCGAGGATCGCTGGCTTCGCCTGAAGGAGAGCTTCGTTGCCTCGCTGGCTTTGCTGTGAGAAGGAGATTTTGAGAGTCGAGTGAGAATTGAGATTAGAGTGAAATGTTTAATCCCCTTTATATAATTGAAGATAATTTTGTAATTTTATTGGTTAAACGGATATCCGTGGGGCGGATATGACCAAATCCGTATCTGTCCCGATTAATAAACGTACACAGATTTGAAATTCATATCCGCCCCATGATCCAGGGACCCTTTATCAAATCCGCCCCAAATAGGGCGAGTGGGGCGGATATTCGTGAAAATCCGCCGCACTGCCATCCCTAGATCGATAATAATAACTACACGTAGATGGATGCGAGTTTATTAAATATGTCAACATCACAGAGTTTATTAAATATGTCAACATCACAGTTGCACTTTTCTTATTATTTTACATATACTATTCTTTGTCCGGTTTTAGAGACACCAACCGAAACTGAACTGAATAAGGTTGGTTTTTGAAAAAAAATAATCATTTTGAACTGAAAAATTTTGAAATTGAAAAATATTGCTTTGGTCGGTTTTATCAGTTAATAAACTATACTAGTATTTTTCTTGGTGTACTTGTTGAATAACATAATTGCTAATAGTCTCCTACAATTTTTACCCACCTTATAAATGTGTAGTATCTCACATGATAACATCGGGGTTTAGGGGAATTTGTTGTGTTATGATGATTGATTGAGTGGGTTTCGCTTGTTTGAAGAAGAAGACCTAGAGACTTGTTTTATTCCATTTGGTGGTATTTTAAATCAATTTATGGTTGGCAGGGGTGTGCTGATCCTTATTAGAGTTTTCCTGATCCTTTTACTATTTTATTAGAACAAACATTACAATCTCTTGAGGCAAAATGCTTAACGATCTCATAATATACAGTAATATAGGTTTGCCCTTTCCTAGTCAACTGCAAAACGCCGTCCAAATAGGAATTTTTTCCTATTTCAAGAGTGAATCGGGTTAGGAAAATTCAGAAAGTTGTAAACCTTTTCTGGTGGCTGCCCTTTGGATCCCATGGTGCAATCACATGCATCCTTGGATCATACAAATCTGAAGATCACTAAGCACTTAAAGGAAGATACCTTTATATCACGACTTCATCTTTTGGGAACTTTAATTCTGTGCAAGTTCAGAATTTGAGATTAGGGAACTCACGAGCCCCCTTCACCTGTTGAACCATTTAGACTTCAATAAAAATTGACCAACACACCTAATGTGAAAAAGCTCATGCTCTCCCTCGTGTCTTAGTCAACATTCGCCTCAAATTGGAATCTTCCTTTTCAATGGATCTTCTCTGTAAGCAACAAGTCATCAATTGGCAGAGCCAAGCCTTGTCATCAATCACTTCCGGTTCAAACAACTTCAAGTCCTTAACAATAATAACAAAATACATCTGTATGTGAGGAATCAAATCTACCTAAAGGGCATTGTCCCTAATCCGCTTCACAATGCAAGAAGGCCTATATTTGGTAGACTTCAACTTCTTTTTTTCCCATGAAGATGCTCTCACTTACTAGGCGTAATTAAACCAAGTATTCTGCTCAAAATTACAAGGCACCCAATGTTTTTCAATGCTTCACCTTATATGTGATCGCATTATCGTGTTGCCACAACCTCGTGAAGTTTAGGAAATTTGGGAGCTTAGTGATCTTTGACCCAAAAAGGTCTACAATTTCTGGTACTTTTCTAAACATTGCTCCTTATAGATAGCTTCCTATTTGGATGAGGTTCCCTCGGATGATTAGGAAAGGAAATTCTCCATAAATATAGCCTTTGTATTATATTGTATTGTATTAAAAGCTTGTTAAGTGTTTTGCCTCGAGATTTTCTTGAGTGATTGTAATCCTTATTCTAAGGGCAAGGATTAGGAACTTCGATTCTTGTCTTCTTCTTTATCGTTTTTGCATATTTTATTCACCAAGCAGAAGATTCCAGGGGATGTGGTCTCAACAATTGGGAAATTCAACAAGTGGATTACCTCATCATTCAGACTAAATCTTGTTGTGGATGTGAGCCCGATCATGCTTGGAGGACTGGTAATTTGAAGTACAAAGGGTGGTGTAATACTGGTGATTCTAGAAAGGCCCCCCTCACTACTCCCACTCATTTCAATATAGTTCAGTTCTATCAGTTTTGTGGTTTTGTTTGGCTTTTGTACAGCTCTAATGCTTGGCTGGAGAAAACTTAAATCAGGAAACAAAAAAGCACTCGATAGTTTGTTGGAGACTAAACTTGAAAAATTACAGAAAACTCATAGTTTGGAACAAAAATAAGTTGGAATTTTGCTTGCTTGCTCCTTGGAGGCAGAATTAAGCAGTTTTTTCTTTTGATAAACTAAATTTAATACTTAATCTGTCAGCAGCCGATGCTTTACTTCATAGTGCCACACATATCAATTTCCATCTTAATGCCCATATAGACTGGTAATTGGGTGGTTAAAACTCATAGGTTAGTCAACCCTTCTTCATATTTAAATGTCCCAGGGGATTTGAAGAGCTTCATTACGTCTTCGTGTTTGAGCACTTTTTTTCAGTTGACACTGCATACTTTGTGGGAGATGATCCAATAAATAAAATAAAATAAAAAAGAAATAGACACAGTGAGAACCAACCCCCTTTAGTTGTTTTCAGTGTAGTTAAGACGTTGAGCCGAACGCGAGATGCACATGATTGAAAACACCTTGATTTGCGTGCATCTTGACATGAGGCGCGCTTAGCTTTTTTTTTTCTTAATAAATCATACTGACCAGTGTAGTCAAGGCGCGCCTCAAGGCGTTCTAACAAAATTCCGCCTCAAAATGAGGCAATTAGAGGTGGGCACGATCCAAGATTGAGCTTATATACTAGTCCCGGTCCAATGAAACGGAACAGAACAATCCGGGATACCACTTTTTTTTGGATAAAACCATTTGGTCCCGGACCGGTTTGAATCAGGACGGTCCGAGTCGGTACCATAACATCCCGAATTGGGAGGGAAGAAAAACTTGGGGCGAGAAGTTATACAGGTAAAGGGGGAATGGAGTAAGGTAATATATGGTCCCATGATGGGACGCATGGGCTATGGTGGGGTCGAACGGTGTACCAATTTGCACTTTTGTTTATAAGGTACAGGGAGAAAGGAAAAGGACAGTGGAGGAATTCGTAATGAAAGGAGCATGTGTCGAAAAGGAGGAGGAACACAGCTCATCTCTATGCACCAACAAGTTGCATGGGCAAAGAAAGCGACATGTAAAGATTGCTGACATCAACAGCTGTCGCACGCGAGATGCTGAGAGAGAGAAAAAACAAGTTTAGAGAGAGAAGGAGATCTCTTTTCCATTTTGCTTTTAGACTTTAGTTGTATATGCTATTTAGTTTTTTATTTGCTGGAGCTATTTTGGGAGTCCATAGTTTCTCCCTTTTAAAGTTGTGTTTCAATGATCACTGCTGGAAGGTTGTTTTTTCTTTTGTACTAGCTTGGTAAAATAAAGTTGCAGAGCTATCAGTTCTTTCAGAGCTATAAATTTCTGGAAGAAGCTTTTGAAACTATTTTTATTGGTTATTTTTTATTGTTCATTCAGTCATTTCATTTTTTAGTGTGCGTTTGTCATTCATTCACTCATTCATTTTTTAGTGTGTTTGTCATTTATTCAGTCATTCACAAAATCTAGTTAAAAAGTTTGGGTTGTTGTTCATTAGAGTTGGGCTTGGGCTTAGACTTGGGTTTGAAGCAAGCCCAATATAGTATTCGAAACGGTCCAGGATAGAACATGATTGCATTTGTAGAACTTGTTCCATCCCAATGCCAACCGGTCCGGGACCAGGATGAAAAATTCAGAAACTGTTTTGATATGGTTTGAAACGGTCCGGAACCATATCGGTCTGAAATGGAACGTGATGGATTAGGAATCATGCCCAACCCTAGAGGCAATGCAGTGCAGTGAAATGAGGCATCCCTCCCTCCTAGCCCAAAAATGGTTGCAGCCAACTCAATTGCAGCCCATTTACAGCTTAATTACAACAAAAAAGATGTTGCAACCCACTATATAATAGGGTTTTATGTTTCATAGTGTAATATTTGATAAATTTAATAAAAACAAGATAAAATATTTTTAAGTTTTGATAAATTTGTCACACTTTTTTTATTATTTTTTTGAGAAAACATATGTTTTGATCAGTCTATGATCAACATCAATCTTGATTTTTCATAGCATAGTTAAATGATTTTTATGCTTTTGGAATACCAATAGTGAACGTACTTGTGGACTTTTACCAACCATTCCAACAATTTCTTCTAACAAATGCTCAATATTCTCAAGTTTCTATTCTTTCAAGATTATTGATTTTAATAATTTAGTGGAAGTTTGCATGTTACTTGACATTTATGTAGTGCATCTTTTTGCTATGCTATACAACTTTATTATATTTTCATTTCGTATCTAGGTAGTTGTGTCATTTTTTATATATATTTGCTTATGATACTTATCAAAATGATGATATATACTATCATGCTTATATGTTTATTATAAAATGTTTCAATTTATTATAAAATAATCTTTAAAAAATGTTAAGACCGCCTCACTTCACTCAGGCGTCCGCCTCGCCTCACGCCTCATGCATTTTCAGGCCAGTCCGCCTCAACGCCTTAACTACAATGTGACATACTAGCACATATAATTCATAAATAATATGTATTGGATTTCTTTTCTTAAAATTACAGTAACATACTACCATACATAATATCATAATATATAAAATTAACAAAAAATATATATATATATCGCACAATCCACTAAATCATATCCAAAAACAAAAATTGACAATAATAACTTTCCATTTCTCATTGAGAGAGGAGAGACAAAGAAGAGAGGTGAAGAAAACAAGGAGAGCCTTCTTTGACTCTTGTTAGCAGCTAGGTTTGAGGAATTGATGGAAGAAAGGAAGATTTGAAGTTGTCTCCTTCAACCTTTGGTGCCAACAAGGTTTTGCTTATCAAGCGACCCAAGCCTTGTAAAGAGTGGCTTTTATCATTATAGCGAAGTTATCCAAACTAACTTATAAGTATATAAAATAAAAATGATAAAATAACCATGTAAAACTAGTGAGGCGTCGCCTCACGCTTTAAGCACTAGGCACAACGAGGTGAACACCTCATTTTATTGCATCGCACTGCCTCATCTTGAGGCGGATTTTTGTAAAAACGCCTCGAGGCTTGCCTTAGGAGCACCTAGCAACCACAGTCTATGACTCTTTGAATGTCATGGTAGACTGGTATACATTGAGTGTATTAGTCAACCTACTTATATTTTTTTAGATGTTTGAGATGTGTGACAATTAATAAAAGCCAAATAAACATAGAGAAATAGGGTTACTCTTTGAATCTGTCATGGTAGAATGGTCAACCAACTTATATTTTTTGAGATGTTTGAGATGTGTGACAATTAATAGAAACCAAATAAACATAGAGAAATAGGGTTTTAGAAGCTTTGAAAAGCCAATCTGGCTCTACAAATCAAATCAAATCAAATCATAAGGTTTAAAGCTCTACAAATCAAATCATAAGATTTAAGGTCAAATTGTGAATCACGACTTGAAATACAATTTGCAAATCAAATTGCACAATTTCCTTGTTTATTACGACTTTTCAACCAATTTAATTCACTTGCAATGAGATTGGATTTGAATCGTAAGATTCAACTTGTAAAACGTACGATTTTGAGATGGTTAGAACTTGATACTTGTTTGAGATTTCTGAAGAGTTTGTTTGTACCAACATTTATTGAAAGAACTTGTATATTCTTGTATGTGTGTCATTTACATAAAAACTCGTGGTGGTAGTATTCCATGCCTATTACTGACCGATTGGCGGTAATTTAATGGAAATTATGCATCTATATGCACAAAATTCTATTACTGCATTTCATTTTCTGGAAGGATTTGCAGCGAGGCATTACGTTTATCTTTTTTGTTGTGGTATTGGAGGGTGGTTATGCCAAGGCTTTTTGTTAGTTTATAAATAAGATAATATAACTAATTTTATATAAGTTGATATTTATTTTTGATGCAGGTCTGGCTTTCCACCCATTAGATGGGATACTTCAGGCAGTGCCTCATGTGATAGCCCTCTTCCTTGTGCCAACCCACTTCACAACTCACATTGCTCTGTTGTTCATTGAGGGCATATGGACGACAAACATCCACGACTGCATACATGGAAGGTTGTGGCCTGTCATGGGTGCTGGTTACCATACAATTCATCACACAACTTATCGCCACAACTATGGCCATTACACCATATGGATGGATTGGATGTTCGGAACTCTTCGTGACCCGGTATCAGATGTAGCCAAGAAGGCATAATGATCATATGTGCTTGCTGTTAATTTTTAATTATATTGGTTTTCTTATTAGCTGGACTAGTTCTTCCTGAACTTGAAGCTGTTTTCCGTTTAGGGTTGTGCTTCTTGTGTATGTAGGTTTGAGTATAAATCTTGTTCAAATTGCTACCGAGTAGTGTCCCATTTAGGGTCTGTTTGGTTGCACGGAAAATAGATATGAAAATTGAAATCGTTTTTGTGAATCTGATTCTGAGGCCTCTCCCTCAGACTTGAATTCTCATGAGTAGTGGGAACATAGTTTTATAAATATTCGATTTTCTGTCAGCAAATGGACAACTAAACAACGGATATTTGTATACAAGGGAAATGGATTTCAGTTCTCAAGGAAAATGGCTAACCAAACAGACCCTTAGATGCATATTGAGAGAATCAGATGTAACATTATTATCGCTAATATTGTAATTGGGCCTATTTAGTAGTAACCCATTTTAGGTAGGACATTGGTTTTTAATTAGAATTAGGTTTTTTCTTTGCCACAGAGGTTATGACAATTATAAATAAGGCGTGGGTTGTTAACAATTCATTGAATAAATAAAAGAGTGTTTATTTTGTTTACTTGTTTTTAACATAAATTTATTTCAATTCAATTCAGTATGTCAATTCTTGCTTAATTATAATTTTAATTATATCATAATTGGACTTGGTTTCTTAGCCTCAAGGTACAAACAAAATGGAGATTTTGTTTACCCCTTGCTGCTATCAGACTATTTGTGGATGTTGATGTTTGGTTTGTTGATCTACACCACCTAAACAGCTCGCTCTTCAATATCCTAATTCGTTATTGGTTAAAACTAAAAAAACAAGGAGTTTTACACTTGTATGATTTTATGTAGAAAGTATTTGTTATGCGTACATAATAGCGTTTGATATGGATAGTATAATCTATTTTTTGTAACTGGTGCAAAACATAGCATGGACCTCTTGTCTGCACAATTTGTCCGGATAGTATTAATCTATTTTAACTCCGTTTATATTTATATTTTTGTGGTTGTGGGTTGTCAGATTCCAATACAACAATGCTTTAAACCAATTAGGCTCAACTCAACCTAGTGTAGTACATAGCTCAACCTTTTATAGACACATATGCTTGTTAAGTTTACCTCTTAGGGAATGTGAGACAAAATATCTTAAACTCACGACTAAAAGAATGCAAATCTTTGTGTTTTTATACAACTATAAACCTTTATATGTTGCTTTTTAGAGAATATGGGACAAAATAAATTTGTATACTCTCACTCACTTACATTGCTTAAGTAAGCATTACCATGTTTATCATCAAATTATTTCATTTATTTAGTATACACTAAATTGACTATTATTTTGTCTTTTGTTACCACCACCACTACTACCACCATAGCATAATCACAAACATATTCACAACCACCACCATTACCACGTTACTACAACCATCATAGCATTAACGTTAACTATCTTCGCAACCACAACTACCAATACCCATAGCAACATCAGTACCATTCCACATTCACCACGTACACCATATCATAATCACGTTCATTACCATAACCACCAACACCTTCACACTAATCACAACCACCATAAGATAACCGTCACTGACACCTTCATAGCCATAGCTACCACCTTCACTACCACGAACACCTTCACAAACCACAATCAATGCCACAACCATCGGAGCATAATTCTCACCACCAATGCAACCCTACAGTTATATCAATCGTCACCACGATACCAAAACCACAACCATCTCCTCTACCACCCACAACCACAACCATTACTATCATTACCACCGCCACTAACATTGTCATCATCACCACCACCATCATACGATAACTACTACCATTTCCATCAACTCCACCACAACCATATCCACAATCACTATCATGATACCAAAACCACACACACTGCCATCATCACAATCACCACCATCACCAACGAAATTGAGTAAGGTTCAACAAGAAATCTCCAAGCCAAATACTAAATACACAACCACCACCATAGAATAATTACCACTACCACTAACAACAACCACCACCATGCCAAATGATAGCACGAGGTCAACAACCACAACCATCGTCATCATCTCCACCACCCATATCCACAATTACCACCACCACCACTATATTACCAAAACCACTGCCATCATTACCATCACCCCCAATGATATAGAGTAAGGTTCAACAAGGAATCTCCAAGCAAAATACTAAATACACAACCACCACCATACCACAACCGCAACCATTGCTATCATCTCCACCACCCACAACCACTGACATCAGTACCACCAATTAACGAGATAGAGTAAGATTCAACAACAAATTTCAAAGCCAAATTAAGTTTACTAGTGTTAAGTTTTTCATTCACAAATTGTAGTCCCACATCAAATAAAAGTCAAGTTTAATGTTACTTAGCAAAAACCAAATTTTATGTTACAAAAATTGTCTCACATCATCTAAAAGTCAGCCATATTGTATGTTTCCTTATAAAACTAGCATATACACTTTAAGTTGTTCTTTCACAAATTATAGTCCTACATCACTTAAAGGCCAACCACATTGTGTGGTTCCTCTTATATATTTCCTTTTATAAAATTAGCCTACAAAAACCCAAATTGCATGTTACAAACATAGTCCCACATCACCTAAAAGCCAATCATTGTGTGTTTTCCTCTTATAAAATTAGCATGCAAAAATCCAAATTGCATGTTGCAAGCATAGTCCCACATCATCTAAAAGCCAATCATGTTGTGTGATTTCTTTTATAAAATTAGCCTATAAAGATTCAAATTGCATGTTACAAACATAGTCCCACATCACCTTAAAGCCAATAATGTTGTATATTTGCTCTTATAAAACTAGCCTAAACATTTGAAGTTTTCATAATTTAGGATCTAATCAGTGAGATCAGCAAGGAACATATCTGAACACATTAGTTTGGCACCGTATGTGGCGAAGATTATATGTTTTCCTTGAAACGAACATACAAAGTTCTTTCTAGTGAAGCAAAGCATCGAGAAATGGTCACCACTCACCAGCACTAGATCTCGAACACTCAACGATGATTCCGAGCCAGACAACTCTCTGGCCGGTGAGCCCAACCACAGGGCTGAATCGATCAGATCGAGGAGGTTGAACAACCACACAATCCAGCTGCGGAGGCGGCCGAGGCAGAACAACCACATGGTCCAATTGTGGAGGCAGCTGAGGTTGCCCCTGACATGAGTCTAATCTTGTTCCACCTATATCACTTAACAAGGTGGTAGAAAGGATCACTCAAGATCAACAGCAACGATCCAAGACCAGTTGAGATTCGAGAAAAATCTCAGGTCCAAGAGGATGCACAAGAGCACGCCTAAGCGAGGGAACCCCCTACCAGAGGAACAAAGAGTTTGCCAACAAGGAGGCCCAGGAGGAGGAGAGAATCATGGGGACCATACCCCATAGACAAACAAGACAATGATCAAAAACCCTCTCCGACTAGGGTCGTTCGACCCTGATGTCCTGTATGATCTTACCGTCCTTCCATTCTCGAAGGAAATCATGAGTGCCCCTATTTCGAAGAAGTTCGTCCCACCAAAGCTCAAATTCTACAATGGAACATCATATCCGTCAGATCGTCTGCGCCATTACCACCACATGATGGGGCTTAAAGAAAGTTTAGAAGTCATCATGTGCAGAATTTTTCCCACCAGCCTGAAGAAGGTTGCACTGACCTGGTTTCACAACCTCCAACCCAAGTCTATAGGGTCGTTTTAGGTCCTTGCGAAGGCATTCATCACCAGGTTCGTGGGGAGCCAACGGATCAGGAAATGGCCCCACTATATGTTGAGCCTCAAGCAGAAGCATGGCGAGACCCTTAGGGAGCACGACACTCATTTCAATGATGAAAATGACCTTGATCTACCGGTTGCAGTAACGACACATCAGTCACCGCTTTTACCTCCAACCTTCAAGGAGGTCAATTTTATAACTACCTCACCTTGGAGCCCTAAGCGGATATGACGGGTCTGTTAAGGAGCGCCCAAAAAATCACAAAAAAATAAATGTTGGCTGGAAGAAAGGGGAAAAACGAGCCAAAACATTCTTCCAGAGCCAAGGACAGGGATAAAATAGGGGATAATTCCAAGCAAAAATGGGGCGAGAACCAAAGCACGCTCAGCTAAGAAAAGTTGTTCAAGCCCAACGGCTCTAGGTACCTTTATTACACCCCGTTAAACTCCAGTATGCCTGACATTTTATCCGCCATGGACAAATGGAAAGATATTAAGTGGTCGTCGAAACTCAAAGGAGATCATTTTCAAAGCGTGATAAGAATAAGCATTAATCTTATCACAAGAAGATATGCTACAATACCAAAGACTGTTGAAGCCTCAAAGATGAGATCCAATATTGGATCTAGAAAGGACGATTGAAGGAGTTCATTGATTTTGGGGACATGCATCCTCAAGGCGAAGGAACGGCACAAAAAGTAGAAGACATGACTTCTGACATAGTATGTGTTCTTCACGGGACGAGCGAGGAGATACAACACTCGAATCATTCACTAAAGAAATCGGTACGGGAATTGCGAGTTAGATCACACTAGCAAGATCATCTCGTACAACACGTATGAAAAGAAAGAAAAGCCCCAAGCACAATGTTCATAGAACGGGACATGAAAGGTGTTTGCTTCCCACACAATGATGCCCTAGTCATCTCGATAGGGATAACAAACTAGGAAGTGGGAAAATCACTGGTAGATACAGGCAGCTCCGTCAACGTACTGTTCTTAGACGCATTCCTAAAAATGAAACTCACAGAAGGAGAGCTAACACCTTCAAGTCAAGTCATGTTCGGCTTTAATGGATAAAATTGCTACCCGGTCAATAAAATTACGTTGTCGGTGGTCACAGGACACCCAGTCCAACAGGGATGATGATGACAGAGTTCTCTGTTGTAAACGCCCACTCCAAATACAATGTAATCTTGCGTCGATCTTGGTTACACCACATGGAGGCAGTCGTCTCCACCGAGCTCTAGCGCCTCAAATACCCTTCTAACGGCGAAGTAGGGACGGTTAGAGGAGACCAAACTAACACTCTAGAATGTAACTATGCCACAGCAAGGCAATTAGAGAACAGAGCACAACGACCCAAGGCAAAAGGATCTGGATGAGGAAACCCCGAATCTAGATAGAGAGGACTTTCCACCACCTTTGGACGTCGAACCTCCATCCAGCCTGCGGGGAAGACCCATCTGTCGCCTAAGCTAATTCATTCAATGGCTCATATCAGGATGAATAAGCACGACGTATGCTGGCTAGTAAAGCCCTCTTGTCTGGACAAGCTTCCAGATGATACAAAGAACTGACAGAAGTATTGTTTTTTTGCTTCCTTGAAGTCTGGGTACTTCACTTATGGTGGCCAACTGATCATTTGCAGCTTCAGAAATCCTAGAAAGTTTATTCTACTCCCTTCGCCTTTTGTTTTTAATACAACTCTGTTGTTATTTGATTTGTCAATTGTTTCCAAATAGGGGGCATGACTCTGTTAATCTTTCTCCTAGTGAGGAGAAGACAGGGATGAATTTCTCACTCTGCATCGATGCATATTTTGGATGTTCTTTCGCCTGAGTACATAAGGCGAAGTGGTTTGTTTCCCAACGGGACTTTCAGACTCGGGCGAGCTCTAACCGTTCTCGTTGGCTCCTTTTCTGGGACCGACGTCCGAACATTCGGAGTGCAAAGAAAAGAGTGGCGTGGGTGCCTAGTCTGCCCAAGAGGAAAGCTATGGAGGGTTTGCTATCTCCCTCTCATAAGTCCAAAAATGTCAAGGTGAGGGTTGTCCATGCTATTTCGTTGTCTACCTCGGAAAGGGAGCTTGTGGATCATTCCCGGTCAATAGTCCCTTATCGTACTAATGAGGAGGCGACGACTGGCCTGACAACCCTCTTCAGCGTGCTATGGAGGAGTCTGCTAAGCACCCTCCTTTGAAGGTGGGCATGGTCCGGGTTGATGCCTATCTCGGTCTCGGTACAGTGAAATGGAAACGGTCTAGGTCAAGAAAACCATTTTTTTATGACCCGGTTGTATCCGAACTGTTTGGAATCGGGACAGTCCGAGTCGGGACCATGCCTTCCCGGTTTGTTTATTTTTCCAATTCATTTAGCCAATTGTTTTTAGGCTTGATCTACCAGAAAGTCCAGAATGATTCATTTTATTATTTTTTGGGCTTGTCTGTATTGTTCCCATTACTTTATTCAGACCCTTATAAAATTAAACAGAGTAGACCCTATATTTTTTTGGGCATATCTGTATTGATGTCATTAGTTTATTGTTCTACATATCAGTTTATTCAAACCCTTATAAATTAAACAGAGCAAACCCTACATATTGTTTTTGCAAACAATAGACCTTTTATAAATTAAACATGCATCCTGCAATATAAACCTATAAATTAAACAAGCATCCTGCCAACAAATTTAGTGCCAAAACAGTGATGTACCAAAGTGGAACACCCTGCTGGCTGAATTATTGTCTCTTACATTCAAAATCAAAATGTCACCTAATGGACCTAATGTTTCACACAATAAAGATTAAGTAAAATGTCACATAGTGGTTCTACAGTGGGTTTACAAACCAATCAATGAAAAAGTCATTCAAAACCAAAAAAATCGGGTTAATCATTCTTGTTCTTGCTTCAGTGCCTTTCATCTTGCAATTGGATCATCTTGAGCCGCATTAAACTAACAACATAAATCAGCCTATTAACATAGAACAACAATAACAACATAAATCAGCCTATTAACAACATAAATCAGCCTATTAAACTAACAACATAAATCGGCCTATTAACATAATTCACTTGCATGTGCTAAAATGAGTGTAAAAGGTAGCCTAACATGAGTAGCGGGCTGCCAAAATGAGAACCATTGACAAAAGGCTCTATCATTTGTTGTACAATAAGATAAATAAATAATTCTTGTGACAAGTAAAGATATACTAGCAGGAGAAAGCACATCTAGAGGGAAAAGTCTAGAAGTGGTATAAATTTTGCTCAAAATTGAGAACATGCAATAATGTTTTGTATGGAGAATTTAAAGCATTTCAAAGTCATATTTCACAAAGTTGGGCTTCAGACTTGTAAGAGAATAGCATGCAATGGGAGAAATTTTTGATTGAAGTGTTAAGTTCTTATTTCACCATAGAAGATAGAAAGGAGAGGGGATGTTTAAAGTTATAAATGCCTACCTAGTTTTCTGAGTTGATATCCTTTCCTCTCCCTTTTCTTTGCTTTTTCTCAAGCTCCAAACTGAATGAATGAATGAATGAATAAGAAATGCAATTGCAAGTCATTTATGTTGTGCAACTAGACAAGCATGTTTTGTCACATGGCACCAACATGACTAAGAACAAACAAAGCACTGACCCTGCCAATACTAAGAAATTTTATTCTCCTATAAGTCTTATATATTCTTATTGAATTTGAAATGCTCACCAGTCATCATTCTTTCGGACAATCTTCTTCTTGCAACCTTGTTTTCCCTTTGCCATTGGATCATCTTGAGCTGCATTATTGTTGGTGTTTATGCTTGAAGCTGCTACTGCTACCTTTGCATTGAACAATTCTACATTGAACCAACATAACCCACTATCAACACCGACGAAATCAACTAGCAACAACAGTCAACAATCAACATCTATAAGAAATCAATGTACAAGTACATGTTCAATGTCTTCATAGAATTTTAGCTCTTCAATGGTAGGTTCATCTTCAAAGTCCATTGTAATGGTACTTCCTCTCAGCCAGTTTTGCATACATATCAAGGCCTCTACTGAGGTAGGAGTTAATGAACTCCAAACGAATATGTAATTATGCCACCCGTGCTAAAAGAACTTTCAAAAACAACAGTAGAGACTTGAATTGCAAAGATGTCCTTGGCAATTAAGGCCAACACTGGATATTGGAAAACGTCTTGCTTCTACCAATGCAAAATGTCAAATGACCTATACTTTTCAGCCAATTCCTCTACGGGGGCGGAAATGGTGAGGTTACAATTGAAGATGTAATAGACCTACTAGTGCCTTCGAATTTGCTTATCTCCATGCTTTCCCTACACAAAACATATCAAATATAAAAAAGTTAGACGAAATTCAAACGATTTTGTAACAAAAGATTTAGAAACCCAATATAAATTAACTCATATAGATATTTTTACACATATCAGCCTAAAACAACCTAAATATATATTCATACTTTCCGCTTTCAATCAGGCCATCGGTGGCGTAGTTTAGGAAAGGAAATCTTCATGGAGATCCTTCTCTAATTAGGAGTTGTGCTGAAATTTCCCTATTAGCCTTGTGCTCCTAGATATGCAGGAGGTAGTTCTCAATCAGAGAGTAGTCTGTAGATGGAAGTTTCCATGTGTGATGTGTACTCTGGTATTTTCTTCCTAGTTAAAAGCGAAGAGCTGTTGTAATTGCCTGTCCGAAGCCGATCCTCGATATACTTGCCTTACCAGGGTTTACGGGTATAGAGGATAGCTATGAGACGTGTGGGCTTAGCAGACTGTAATGATTTGGGTCCGTCTGGCGGACTGCATTGAGCGAGCTTAGAACCGCTTGGGCCAGATCAGTGTTAGGCTGATGCTAAGGTTTATCATTCCTCGAGATCATTATGAAACGTGTACGGCGTAGAGGAGGGACCATTTTGGTGTATCTTCAGCTATTCCCCTCGAGTTAGTAGACCACTGCATCGGTTCACTAAGTCATTTCTTGAAAAGATATGCCACTCACGATGATTGAGTCTGAATCGTTGCTTGAGTCGAACGCTTCATTAATTGAGTGTGCGTCAGTTCAGTGGAGAAGAGGCAGGAATCCAATACCTTATTAGATTTTTCTATCTGCGGAGACTAACTTTTTTATTTCCTTTTCTCTTAGAGATTTTGCTTTGTTCATCTTTCGATTGAAAGTTTGTTCATCTTCTTCATGGCTCACCAAAACCATCTTGATGATGCGACTTTGGCCAGGGGCCTTGAGTTTTTCGACAATGAGTCGCTTTCTGAATCGGGCCAAAGGATGATCAGATACAAATGTTTCCGCCGGCAGGGTTTACCTGTTTGCACCGCGGGATGCTCCAATTTGGAGTTTGCTTCCATGTTCTTGACGTGATTTGGGACTTTTTGGATTTTCTTGAAATCCCTCCTACCTAGTTGGCACCTAATGGGTACATGATCATTCTTCTTATTTTGATCAGAGCGAAGCAAGCTGGCGTCTGCGTGATTTCACGGTGATCCAGTTGTTGACTTCTCCTCTGTTGAATGATCACGTCGTTTGTAAGATGACGTCGCTGGCTTTCTTTGAGAACTTGTTGAATGATTTCAAGTCCTGACAGAAGTACTGCTTCTTGGCTCCTGCAGATTTGAAGTACTTCCAGTTCAAGGGTCGTCCACTCGAATGAGAGTTCAAGCCACTTCATAAGTGTAGCTTTATCTTCTGATTCTGTTACGCTGATTGCATGCTAACTGATGCTTATGTTTCTTCACAGGGAGATTTCCCACTACTCCTCTTACCCCAAAGGAATGAAACACTATAAAGAAATTTCGTGACTTACCGAAGAAGAGTTGGAGAAGGTCATATGTCCTACCAACTTTAGTTGCAGTGGGTTGTGGGGCAACTGGCATGAGGCCCTCACTCTTTACCGATCATCGCGAGTTAAGTCCGAAGGTGGGGCCCCTTCTAGAAAAAGTAAAGTCATCGTAGTTAAGGTTCATGTTTTGTCTATTACGGAGGGACTTTCTGAGATGCTCGCCTCCTTTGTAGGTTCGAAGAAGTCCCGTGTTAGAACTAGGTTGGTTTCTTAATGGCTTGCTCCTATAAGGGAGGAGTGTGAGCCCGATTGGCCTGCCAAGGTAGAGGCCGAAGTGCCCGGCTGGGATAGGGACCACATGCGATTAGCAGGGGTTAAAGATGCATCAAATCTGAGTGCCATGTAGGCCGAAGCTCTAAGCGAGAAGTTGATGTTGGCTGCTTTGAAGAACTCTACTGGTGTTGATCCGTCCATGACCGTTCTGCTAGAAGGTTCTGACGAGGATTCACCTAAGGTCCCGGAGTCCAATCTTTATATTGGTGGATCGTCTGATAGTGGTCGTGGTGACACATGCCAACTTTCTCATAGTCTGCATTGTTCCCCCTCTCGCTCCAGGCTACATCTTAGGGTGATGAAGGGTCCATTAGACAACTCGTTCCCTTTTCTTCCTTTGGATTCAGCCGAACCGTCGCGCAATAAAGGGTCGGTCGTTGTTGACAAAGGAAAGGTTGCACATGAGGGCCTGGGAGCAATGGCAACCAGGAAGGGTGGTGCTGGCGTAATTCTTCATCCGGGAGAGCTCCTTCTGGATGCGCGGATAAGTCTATTTGCCCCGGACGTAGTGAAGATAAGCAATCAAACCTGACACCAAAAGGTTGATGTGGATTATGCTTTGAAGAAGCACATGAGCAAGCGTCAAAGCTGGTTGATGGATCACACTCCAAAACCTGAAGAGGATACGCTAGAAGGGCTATGGATAAGGGTTTAAAGTAATTTATGTTGGGAATGTCTCACTTGAGCCAGGTGGCCGTCGCTGAACCAGAAGTTGAGGCGGCTCGTGAGAGGGTGTACACCATGGAGCGTGTTTTCTCGAACATGCAGAAGTTGTACTTTGAAGTGCTTTTTAAAATTGAGTTGCTGAGGAAGCATATTAAGGAGAGGAGGCTGGAATAGTCATTCATTGTTGCTGAGACTAAGAGGGTTCTCCTGGAAGCCCTTGAGTCTGACTTAGCAGAGGCGGTGTTCGCGAGGGACAAATTCAAGCAGGAGTTGGATCTGATCCACCTTGATCTGGAGGTTGCACGGGAGGCCGCGACAAAATTGCGCTTCGAGCTGTGGTCTTCCGCTGAGGAGAACGCCTTGAAGGAGGCTGATTGGGCTGTTCAGAGACAACAACTGGAGTTCGGCGTGGAATTCAGTGCTCGAGTGGCAAGGAAGGCTGAGGACCAACTTAAACTGGAGCAACATAAGCTCAGTGTTGTAAAGAGTAGTCTGATTACGGAGCAATCTCATGTCGATGGACTGACTAGCTGAAGGGAAGGCGCGTGAGGAAGCGCTTCTCCAGAAACAAGGCAAGTATGAATTCAGCATGGTTGTACACAGTAGATTGGAGCTACTGGCGCTGATAAAGGAGGAGCATCCGAAATGGGACCTCGATCACTATGAGAAGATGTATGCAAACTAGCCAGTGGTTTTTGCGTCATCGGATGAAGAGGGCGATCCAGATCATGGCGCTCTGAGTGCGGCGCGTACGAATGCCACTCCTGTTCCCTCTTCCGTTAAGCTCAGCTATTCTATTTATTTACCCTCTCCTGATGAGGATAGAATTTGTACTCTTGTACTTTTTTTTGTTTCAACTGCTAATGAAAATAGATTTATCTTGAGTATGTTTTGTATCCATATTACGCTCGGTTTCCCTATTGCACGCTTTTCGTTTTGCTTTGTCGTTTTACTTTAACATAAGCTTGTTGGGTCAATAGGAAGTTGAATGGTCTATCTGCTGCTGAGAGTTTGACCATTTGTGTTGCGAGTGATTTTGACATGTTTTGTTGCGAGGTCTCAGAGTCATTGTTGCTTGGTTACATCCAATAGTGGGTGTTCCGTGGATGGTTTAGAAGCGGGCTATGCTACCCAGGCTGTAGCCCATCCTTAAGGTAAGTTGTTGGGGGTTTGTTTCGCCTACCTAACTGTCGGTTGTGGTTGCTGGTATGAGTGAACTGTGATAGCCGAGCACATGCGTTGTCTTTGAGCTAGAGCGCTTGTTCCGAGTCAGTTTTCGTAGGCTCGGGCTGGCATTCCATGTAGCAATCGTTCGCGTGTTGGTCAGACAATTTATGGGTCGACATGAGCGGCCTTTGCTGATAATAGAATGTCAGCCCGTGTAATCGTGAAAACGCTGCCTGAGTTGTGATTTATCTCTGTGGTCGTTGTTTTGAAAGGGAGTGGTGGTCGCATGGTGAGCCGTCAAAGGCTCCCACCTTTTGAACCATCCATGTCCGAGCAGAGTGGGCTACAAGTTCAAGGAGTGAGGATTCGGCGATCATGGTCTGTTGAAGAGCGATGATCCTATGGCGAGACGTTGATATCAGTTCGAGACTAACTAGGCTTTTACCTTCCAAACCATCTACACCCGCGTGGAGTGAGCTACAGGTTTGAGACAAGAGTTTTCAATGGTCTGTAAAAGAGCATTGGTCCTATGGCAAAACATCGAAATCAGTTTGGGACCGACTAGGCTCCCACCTTCCAAATCATCTACACTCATGCGTATCGAGCTACAAATTTGGGAGTTTCGGCGACCATGGTCTGTAGAAGAGCAGTGGTCTAGTGGCAAGCCCTTGGAATCTGTTCGGGACTGACCAGACTCCCACCTTCAAGACCATCTACTCCCGCGCAGGAGGGACTACAAGTCTGGGGTTGGTAATTCGGTGACTATGGTCTGTAAAAGAGAAATGGTCCCGTGGCAAACCATCGGAATCAGTTCCGGACTAACTAGGTTCCCACCTTTCAGACCATATGCACCTGTGCAGAGGGGGTTACAAGTCTAGGGTTGGTAATTCGGTGACCATGGTCTATAGAAGAGCAGTAGTCCCGTGGCGAACCGTCGACATCGGTCGGAACTTACTAGGCTCCCACCTTCCATACCATCTACACCCGCACAGAGGGGGCTACAGGTATGGGCTTTGATCAAAAGTTGTCGCTGTCGGTCGTCACTGGTTAGGCTTACTTGATCAAATTTGATGACCGGTGTCCATGAAGAGGGCAACAGTCTCTGGCAAATCGTTTTCACTAGGCATAGCAGCGTTGATTAGACTCTCACTTCCTAAGCCATCAACATCCGCGCTGGGGAACTAGGCGTCGGGATGAACCAGAAGCCATTGTTATCAGCCAAAGCTAACTAAGCTTGCCTGGTTAGGTGAGGGTTCCGCCTGCTAAGGGCGTGCGAGCCTATGTCCGCGAGCATAGTGCATTGTGAGGACGAAATTCGTTTTGAAGAAACAGGAGTACCTTAAATCAGCTGGTGATCCATGTATCAAAAGTGACTAATGATCGTGTCAAGCACGTGGTAGAATATTGTTTGGATAGTGGACTGAGCCCATGGGCCCATAGTGGGAGAGCTAGGGTTTGTCGTAAGATCAAGATGCTACATGTACAACGTAGATTGCATGTGGACATGCGTATGGCGTAGATCGTGAGACGGTTGAGTATCGGTTAACTCCCCCCCCCCCCCCCAATTGATGGGGTTGTGTGCAACATCATCAATTGGATTAACGTGATCCTGTGCAGTTTCCTCAAGAACCGTCATCTCCTCGTTTCCCATACAGTATTCAATGTTGACGGCTAATGCGAAAGCGCCTGTTCGGTGAACCACTATGTCTATATAATGGTGCTTCTTCATCGTTGTAGGCATTACCTTCCACAGAACACACTTCTTTTAATGTTTTACTTGAAGAACATGTTCTGGGTTTTCCAAAGGCTGAAGGGAGATCTCCGACGTTGGAGTCTTCGAATGTTCTGACATTTGCACTGATGAGACTTGCTATTATGCCTGGTCACCTGCTCTGGGTGAGCACCTAATTGGTTCGCTGAGACCTTGTAATTTCTTCCCGTATTGCGAAGAAGAAGTACGAACTCCCTCCACCATTTCTCGATTAACCCCGTCGACTCGCCTTGCATTGGAATTCGGGATCTTGGGCTGTGGTGGAGTTGGACATGGCCTGTTGGAGTGGGCCATGGACTCCTGGATGACCCTCTCATCCCTTCAACGGGAGGATGCACTTGATCTGTTCCAACTTGATGCTTGTCCCAAGTTCGTCTGGTCGAGCGGATCGAGTGTGTGATTAGACTGTAACTTTGACTAGCGTTGCATGGTGGCCCTGTTTGCTGATTTTGTACCACCTCAGACCATATTTGAGGGGTGTGTCTGTAGAGGCATTGAATTGGGCGTGATATTTCATCATGCACTTGCCCATGCCAATCTGCCTTGAAGAGGTCGCAGAGCGGAATCTATTTTCGGTACCTTTATTGTTGCTTCTGAGTCTTCTTATGTAGTCAGACTGCTCAAGCGAGTCATTATTATATGTCCCATCGAATCTGAATGCTTGTCATTTGTAGTCTTTTGTATCCGCCTCAGGGCGCTCATTGTTACATCTTTCCAGTAATCAATAGAGTGTGTCTGCATAATTATTTTTATTTCTTAAATGATTGCAAATCACAAAAGTTGCTAAGAACTAAGACTCTACATTGACTATGGAAAGGGAAATAAACAACTGAAATAGACTAACTGGTTGTGGGGAGAAGTCAACCCGGCCCTGAAGTGAATTTCCATGGCCCTTGTTAGATCGTTGACACTTTCAGCAAATTTCCAAGCTTCGTTGATGTCCATTAGGTTGCTGAAGAGTAAATATTGCATGGGAGTTAATTTATGCGCCGACGGATTGTCGGGGGGTTGTACTCCCGTCTGCATTCACCTCCCCGTTTCACTGTGTTGGAATGCAGATTGTTCCTGCAACGTGTGAATGTTCCCTGCTGTTAAGTTGGGCCATCGTTGTTGAAAGATGGTCCGACATTTGTTCAACCTGCCCTGTGGGCTTCAGCTGGATCTATGAACATTATATCAGCTTTAGTGTAGTGTAGTGGCAGCCTCGTGCCGTCAGTTGGTCTTTATGTATCATTCCTTCCGAGTGGTTGGCGGTGTACTTAATACACTGGTGAAGGGTGGAGGGTGGAGACTATTGTTTCCATTTGATGAAGCCATGGCTTTTCCAGGACGAGGTTGTAGGTGGATGGTGCATCCACCACCATGAAGTCCAAGAATAGGACTTTCTTTAGTTGCGGCTCTCCTACCACTACCACTAACCTTATCGTCCCTATCGGGAAGCATTTTTTTCCGCTGAATCCAAATGTTGGGTAGTCTAAGGATGTCAGATTCTCCTCCTTGAGGTCCATACTGCAGAACGCATTGTAGAATAGGACATTGAGAGAGCTTCCCATTTCCAACAGAGCCCTCTTCACCTCCCACCTTACAATGGAGTCTGATATGACGAGAGCATCATTGTGAGGTGTGTGGATGCCTTCGAGGTCTTTGTCCGTTAAGGTCAGAATGGGGCTCTGCACCCTTGAGTAGTATACACACATGTCCTCATCTGCGGGTTGCGTCTGCATCTCCAGTAAGATCCACTTGCACCCTCCGACTGGTCGTCATTCATTCCAACTCCATAAAAAACATAGATTATGCCTAGAGTCTCCTTCTCGATCTCTTTGACTATCTCCCCCCATCCCTAGGTCGTTCTGGTCGTTTTTCAGAACTCAAGAATTCCTTTAGCTTGCCTCTACGGATTCAATACTCGATCTTGTACCTTAAACTTTTGCAGTCGTTGGTGTCATGACCACCCTCCTTGTGGTAAGAACAATATTTGCTGTTATCACGTTTGGACGAGTCCCCGCACTACTTCGGAGGCCATTTTAGATCTTCCCAGTTTTTCATGGAATTAAGCATCTGATAGGCTAGAATTAATGGGGGTCATGGATCTGGATCCTACGTAGTTTGAAACTTTCTCTGACCTAGCCCAGCAAGGGTCTGACCTATTGTCACTGCGTTTTCTCTTGCTATTTTCTTCATGCTTTTGCCATCTTCCTTTCCTTAGGAACAGATGGATGATAGTCACATAATTATTACATAATATACCCCTTAATTTATACATGTTAGTGTTTCGATTATTATATTTTATAGTAATTATTTCGTTTTCATATCTTTGCAGGAATTTGGGCTTAAACGATGAATCCATATTAAGCAGTCACATACGACAATTAGGCAATTTCAATGGTGGTATAAAACAAATCCACAAACCTACACCCAACACCTAGCTCTTAACCTAAAATCCACAAACCTACACCCAACACCTAATTCATACCCTAAAACCAATTCATACCCTAAAACCAAACCTAATCCTTCTCCTACCCTCATTGATTATTCTCTATAAATAGAATATGATAGGGTAAGAAGGAGGGGGGAGAAAAGAGATGGGAAAAGAAGCAAATTAGGAAAAATTCAATCCTCTTTCTCTCAAATTCATCTCACCCTCACCACCATCACCAATCACTCTTCCACTCACTCAGCAGTCACCTCACCCTCGCCACCACAGTCTCCTCACCATCACCATCGCCACCACCGAGCACCACCACCACTTCCGCCACCGTCATCACGCCACCACCACAAAACAGGGGCGTGACAACCCTGTTTCGTGTCCAAATTTCATTCCGCCACCACTATCTGATTCTCTCTCCTGTCCACACAACCTCCACCAACCGCCGCGACCGAGCCACCTCAACAGACTGCGAAACAGAGCCGCACGCGACTCTGTTCCGCCTCGCCACAGTCCGTCTTCCTCCCCTCTCTCGGCCTCTCTTCGTCTCGACCTCCTTCCTGTCCTCATCTATTGCGACCACCGTCACCACCACGACCGAACACCACCGCCATCTCCTCGCGAAACAGAGTTCGCACGCGGAAACAGGGAGTATTTCTCCGAGTTCTCTCTCTCTGTTTGGGAGTTTATTATTGACTCTCTCTCTCTTTTGCAGGTTCTGGAAGCGATTTGAGGTCGAGAACGGTCGCGAGGAGCGAAGAAAGGCCGCGAGCAGGGCAGCTGTCGCGCTGGAGAAGACGACCAGAGCGAGCGCTACTGTAGCAGAGGCGGGAATCGGTTAATTCGGTTATTTGGCTATTCGCACCCCCGCTGTCTGTAAGAGCCACCACAGAGTGCTTTTGACCAGTTTTCTCGGGATTCGTGTCGGACCATTTGCTGATTTGCTGAGTGCCACCACATCGAGTTTGTGACGAACTAAATGGGTTGTATAAATTAATTTGATTCATTTTACTGAATTGTGTACTTAATTGTTAATTGCAATTTATTTCTGAATTTTTGATAAATTGCTTTCACCTTGCATGTTCGAGTAATTAAACTTGATATGCTTGGTAGTTAGAATTACCCTTTATCAATATTCAAAGCATGTGCTAAAAATATTAAGCTTAAACTTTGATTAAGTGTGCCCTAAAAAGACACTTAATACTTGGTAAAAGCGTATTTGTTTGAAATACTTTGTTAAGGTTTAAAAGAACATGATATAATTTAAATTGGATTTTAACGATCACATATTCGGTGTAAGCAAGGGATTTTCATCCCTAAAGCTTCTCGTAAATTCAGTAATTTAGATTAAATAATTTTGCTAACTCATTGGTGAGTCCAAGCCCACCAAACCCATCTCATTTCATCTATCTTTTATTTTTTTTCTATTTTTAATTTATTTTTAGTTTAGTTTTAAAAATGCTGTAACCCCCTTTCCTATAAATTAGTTTAATTAAATTCTAAAATTTCAATTGCATCCACCTTCCTCGTGGGATCGACCCGTACTTGCCGTTGTCTACCAGTTAGGCACCGTGCACTTGCGGTTATTACAAGTGGGTTAAATTAACCTATTTATTTGGGTTAGTTAAACTCGCATCAAGTTCTTGGCGCCGTTGCCGGGGAAGGTAGCATTGTAATTGAATTTAAGATTTATTTTCACTAATTATAAAAAAAAAACAAAAAAATTTAAAAATTAAAAATTAAAAAAAAAAAAAAAAAAAAAAAAAAAAAACAAAAAAATTTATTTTTTATTTTTATTTTGTTATTTTTACACTGATTTTGTGTTTGATTTTGCAGATTACACGCTTCTCGAGGAAATTGGACGATCCTGCAAAAACATCAAGCACATTTTATTTTTATTTTTGTGAGGAGAGTTTTAATTTTATTTTCACCTCGTTTTACGAGTGTGTGGTGTAATAATTTTTGAGAACTTTACTATTTTTCATTTTGTTTAATCACTAAAAAAAAAAAAAAAAAAAAAAAAAAAAAAAAAACCCAAAATTTTCTAAGTCAAAAGAAATTATAGGGAAACAATTTTAATTGTTACCCAATAATTTTTTATGATTTAGAAATCCGACTTCTAAGACCAAGACCAGTAAATTTATTTGCATATGCTTGTGTATTGAGTGAAACGGATAAAAAGAAGTCGGATTTTTTTGAATTGTGCTAACTTTTTGTGCAGATTGGAATACGCACACTGTAAGTATTTCTATTACACGCAATGTATTAGCGACCAGGGTGCTTGGTGTAATTGTTTGAAATTGTGTGATTGGTTGTTTAATTTCTGTAATTGTGGATGCTAAACTTTAGTAATTCATAATAAGCAGACCCAGCTTATAAATAGAAACTGGTGGGACTTGATATCCCCACCTCATCACTCCAGCTGTGTGCAACCAATAGCCTCACATAATTAAAATCAATTAGCAAGTTAGATAGAGCATCTCGTAGGTTCGGTGTTCATAAGACAACCAAGACCAAGGTAAATCCAATAATTTTTGTGTTGACCAAAGCTAAAAGTGACGATGGGTTTAATCATTCAATGAACTCCGAGAGGCCACTGCCACAAGGGTAATTTACCCGGTACGCCGAGTCATAAGTAAGCTACGATCCACAAGAAGGATTGGTGTAACCAACAGTTTTCGGTTAGGAACACAAGCCTCAAGTGTGCATTTAACATCACATCGTTCTCACATCTATTGGCTTACAGAGCGGTAGCACAAGGAAGTACTTAATTGGACCATTGTGACCTCCTTCTCTTGTGCGATAATCCGGTTTCTTTGAAACAAAACTCTAGCCTACTGATTTTGAACTTTGCGGTGTAAAGTGTACACTCTTAGGATCAACTTGTAGCACCCATTGTAGTGTCATAAAGATTACATAAGAAATAATTGTCCCCCAAAGATAAAAAGATAATTGATCTCAAAAACGTTGATTGCTTAGGGAGGCATGTTTCTTGTGCATTTATTGGTTGCTGATTGCATGTGAGCTTGTGTATATTTTTAGAGTTAGTGCTTTCAAAAAAAAAAAAAAAAAAAAAAAAAAAAAAAAAAATGAACACAAGGGATTATCCAGCCTATTTTTCCGAGCAAGTCAATTCATTTTATGACATGCGACGTCCTGAGTATGATACATATTTAGATTATTACCCAGGTCTAGCTTATCTTTCTGACTTATCATGGGCTCATGGTCAGTACCATGAAGGCCCTCTAGACACTCCTCAGACTCCTCAAGCTTTCATTCCTGATAATGAGTTAGAGGATATCATGAAAATTTTTATAGAGCGAACAGGAGAAATACTTGTGCAAAATTCTCATGATATCACAGAATTGACAACTATTTTTCAACAAAATTCTCAAGCTATCCGGAAACTTGAGATGACTGTGAGTCAGATAGTTGAGTCACTTCCTGAGATAGAGTCAGAAAAATTCCCTAGTGACTCATTTATTGAAGAACCTGTCGATTTTGAGACACTACAAACATCTCCTTCCCATGTAGACTCATGCCTTTCTAGTGACTCATGCATAGAATCAAACTGTGACCATTCTTTAGAGTCTCCTCTTGACTGTTTAGGGACTTGTTTGACTCAATTTAGTTTAGACTTTGATGTTGATGATTCCATTAGGGAAGTCAATGATTTGCTTGACTCAGTCCCCATTGTGGATCCTAGTTATAAATGGACGTCTAAAGTGAAGCCTCTTTCACTCAGTGAGTCAAAACTAGCCCCAATAGTTGAGCCACCTAAGCTTGACCTTAACCAATTACCTGACACCCTCAGGTATGCATATTCAGGTGATGAGTTGTCTAGACCAATATCTCTATGTGATTCATGTGATGAGCCTGTACCACCTGATATATCCATCGTCTCATCTACTTGCATCACATTCCCATTTACTAAGGCTACTTTCACCAATCCCTTGTGCTGTAATGCGGATTTCAGTTTTCACCATCCTGATGTGAAAATTATCCAATCTTCCGATTTGGAACCGGACATATGATGTTCCCTTTTTGGAGCACGTAAGAATCCTCAGTTGTGTATGACTACTGGTCACTTTTGGGATGTCCTAGTGTATTTGGTGCCCCAGGTGATTGCTATATTTTGGTGGATTGATCCTCAACTGTTCAGGTTGTTGATATACGACCATGGACTAAGTGTTTGTCCTGTTCTTCCTGTCCACTATTTGATACACCATTTTTTAGGAAGAATATTTGTCGGGCTGATGACGGTAAACCAAGCGCTACTTGGAGGCAACCTAGCTTTAGTTGTGTGTCTTTGCTGTTAGTCTGGATTGATTTTCGAGTACCCTATTTAGTTGTGTTTCACTCATACTCGTTAGCTCCGTAACAGTTTTGACTTATAACTTGCCTTTTCTTTTTAGTTTTCTTTGTTAGTGTCGAGTCTGCATTTTATCGATTTCTAATGAAAACTCCATGATTCTTATGTTTGTGAGCCTCATTGATGGATGACTTCTTGGAAATTGGTAAAATCTTCACCGTGGTAATACTGTTCTAACCTCCTCTCATGTACTTATTTCATTCATTTGTCCGAATTATTTTGTTAAACATTGAGGACAATGTTTAGATTAGGTTTGGGGGTAGGGTTCATGAGTCGGTGAATTTTTTCGTAGTGTTTTCGGTGAATTTTTCGTAGTGTCTTCTTTTCTTAAAAAAAAAAAAAAAAAAATATATATATATATATATATATATATATATATATATATATATATATATATATATATATATATATATTTGTTTCAAGGGAACTTGGTCTTTTGTGATTTTGAATGTTTTAGGCTCAAGACAATGCAAGCCGATATTGATAAAGATTTAAAGTTTAGTATGATCCTTATGTTAGATCTAGTTCATAAGATTTTTCAACTCGATTATCTTTGTACCATGAGCCATGTTAGCATAACTTGAAGTTGATGAGTGAAATATATACTAGAAAACCTTAGAATAATAGTGGAGACTTAACCCTGAAGCTTTGAGCCTTTCTATTTTTTTTGAGGGTTATACATAAACTCTGATTTTTCTTGAGTCTACATTATCTCGTTGATGATCTCATTATTTTCATTCTTTTGATCAATTGCTTTGGAAATGACATAAAAATTGAATTATTACACTAGAACTTCTTGGCTTATTCAATTGAGATGTCATAATACTGACCCGAACTTAGGAAATGATCTAGGCATTTTTTTCTTTAAACCATTAACTAGCCTTTTAACTTACCCATAACATTAACTTTTGGTAGCCTTTTGAGCCATAGATTAACCTTTTATTTGTTAACCCATTAACCTTTACCCAATTTTTCTGGGAATGTGTACGGATGAATATACTTGGTGTAAAAAGGGCATGAAAGAGCAAAATATGAGATATTTCATAAATCCTCTATGAAAGAAAGAAAGAAAGAAAAAGAAAGAAAGAAAAAAAAAGAAAGAAAAAGAAAGAAAAAAAAAAGGAAAGAAAGGAAAGCAGAAGAAGAATGTGAATGAGGATAAAGATGTGAGAATGAAGAAAAAAATTGATGGTGCGCAACATTGATTTATTCTTGACAGCCCTAATTGTACGTATAATGGGTGTATACATTCCTAGAAATTTTTGTTAGAATCCTTTGACATTCCTTATTAACCATTATCCAAGCCCCATTACAACCCAACAAAGTCCTAGTTGATCTTAGGTAAAGGTTGGTTTCGTAGATGTGGAGATTTAATAACCAAGACCTATGGTGTTTGATTCAACATTCCCAAAAGTAATTGATATTCCTGTCCATGAGATCATGTTCATTCCATTCTTGAAATGTCCGTTCTTCATATTACTATATGTGAGATGATTGTTTTCCATTATTTACTCTTTTTCTCACATATAAACTGAGTGAATTACCAAATCTCTGAGTGCTTTATTGTGAGTGACATGAGAGATTTGAAGTCAAAACAAACTTTCTACAGGAGATTTAGTCGTTGTTTTGCTCTGAAATGAAAAGTTATGTTGATAGTGCTATCCACACACACACATTGAGTTGAGGATGATTGTGAATTTTTTCTAACTTTTGGAAAATATTAAAATTTTTGGAAAATTGTTGGTTCCTTGCATTTCTTGAAGTTTTAAAATAAACTTTTTGTGACCAAGTTTTGTTGAGTCAGTAATGTTTGTGGGTAACATTTCTGGAAACCCTCACGAGACTATAACTCGTCCACTAGAGGTAATCTAGCGGTTTAAAGCCTTGTTGCACGTTTAAGGTAAGTGCAACCGATGATTCCTGCGAAAGTGAGTTAGAATTTTATTTTTTATTGTTTTGCTCGAGGACTAGCAAAATATAGGTTTGGGGGTATTTGATAGTCACATAATTATTACATAATATACCCCTTAATTTATACATGTTAGTGTTTCGATTATTATATTTTATAGTAATTATTTCGTTTTCATATCTTTGCAGGAATTTGGGCTTAAACGATGAATCCATATTAAGCAGTCACAAACGACAATTAGGCAATTTCAATAGTGGTATAAAACAAATCCACAAACCTACACCCAACACCTAGCTCTTAACCTAAAATCCACAAACCTACACCCAACACCTAATTCATACCCTAAAACCAATTCATACCCTAAAACCAAACCTAATCCTTCTCCTACCCTCATTGATTATTCTCTATAAATAGAATATGATAGGGTAAGAAGGAGGGGGGAGAAAAGAGAAGGGAAAAGAAGGAAATTAGGAAAAATTCAATCCTCTTTCTCTCAAATTCATCTCACCCTCACCACCATCACCAATCACTCTTCCACTCACTCAGCAGTCACCTCACCCTCGCCACCATAGTCTCCTCGCCATCACCATCGCCACCACCGAGCACCACCACCACTTCCGCCACCGTCATCACGCCACCACCACAAAACAGGGGCGTGACAACCCTGTTTCGTGTCCAAATTTCATTCCGCCACCACTATCTGATTCTCTCTCCTGTCCACACAACCTCCACCAACCGCCGCGACCGAGCCACCTCAACAGACTGCGAAACAGAGCCGCACGCGACTCTGTTCCGCCTCGCCACAGTCCGTCTTCCTCCCCTCTCTCGGCCTCTCTTCGTCTCGACCTCCTTCCTGTCCTCATCTATTGCGACCACCGTCACCACCACGACCGAACACCACCGCCATCTCCTCGCGAAACAGAGTTCGCACGCGGAAACAGGGAGTATTTCTCCGAGTTCTCTCTCTCTGTTTGGGAGTTTATTATTGACTCTCTCTCTCTTTTGCAGGTTCTGGAAGCGATTTGAGGTCGAGAACGGTCGCGAGGAGCGAAGAAAGGCCGCGAGCAGGGCAGCTGTCGCGCTGGAGAAGACGACCAGAGCGAGCGCTACTGTAGCAGAGGCGGGAATCGGTTAATTCGGTTATTTGGCTATTCGCACCCCCGCTGTCTGTAAGAGCCACCACAGAGTGCTTTTGACCAGTTTTCTCGGGATTCGTGTCGGACCATTTGCTGATTTGCTGAGTGCCACCACATCGAGTTTGTGACGAACTAAATGGGTTGTATAAATTAATTTGATTCATTTTACTGAATTGTGTACTTAATTGTTAATTGCAATTTATTTCTGAATTTTTGATAAATTGCTTTCACCTTGCATGTTCGAGTAATTAAACTTGATATGCTTGGTAGTTAGAATTACCCTTTATCAATATTCAAAGCATGTGCTAAAAATATTAAGCTTAAACTTTGATTAAGTGTGCCCTAAAAAGACACTTAATACTTGGTAAAAGCGTATTTGTTTGAAATACTTTGTTAAGGTTTAAAAGAACATGATATAATTTAAATTGGATTTTAACGATCACATATTCGGTGTAAGCAAGGGATTTTCATCCCTAAAGCTTCTCGTAAATTCAGTAATTTAGATTAAATAATTTTGCTAACTCATTGGTGAGTCCAAGCCCACCAAACCCATCTCATTTCATCTATCTTTTATTTTTTTTCTATTTTTAATTTATTTTTAGTTTAGTTTTAAAAATGTTGTAACCCCCTTTCCTATAAATTAGTTTAATTAAATTCTAAAATTTCAATTGCATCCACCTTCCTCGTGGGATCGACCCGTACTTGCCGTTGTCTACCAGTTAGGCACCGTGCACTTGCGGTTATTACAAGTGGGTTAAATTAACCTATTTATTTGGGTTAGTTAAACTCGCATCAATGGATTCTTCTCAACTTCTGTTTTCGTCTTTTCTGTTCTCATTTTTTCCAGGGTGATGTACCTCTGGGCGCCCTTCAAGAGTTCTGCCATGTCCAGAGAGGGTTCCAAGTTGAGGAAGTCATAAAACTTTTCATCTCTAAAACCCGAAGTGAAAGTTGTCATAGCTGTGTCGTTGCTACAACCATTAATGAGTGTCTGCTCATTCTTGAAGCGTGTGACATACTATCTCAGCGTCTCGTTAGACTTCTGCTTTAGAGAGAGTATGTAGTGCAGTTTTTTCCTGATCCACTGGCTTCCAACGAAGCGCGTCAGGAACTCCTTAGCCAAGGTCTTGAACGAATCGATCGATTTTGGCGGGAGGCTATGGAACCACGTCAGTGCTTATTTCTTCAAGCTAGTAGGGAAGGTTATGCATATCACCGACTCAGAGCCTTCTTTGAGCACCATTACGTGATGGTAATGATGCAAGTGGTCGAACGGGTCGGTGGTCCCGTCATAGAAATAGAGCTTCAAAGGCGTGAACTTCTTCAGAAGGGCCTCGTTCATGATACAGTCCATGAACGGTGGGACAGATAGGCGGTACAACACATCTAGGTCGTGAGCACCTCTGCGGAGGGGGTTCTGCAGGGCGAGCCTTTCTACCCTGAAAGTCGGATCCGCGTTGGTCAGGCCGCCACCTCTAGTCCAATGAAAACTAGAAATGGCTTGACTCTCCTGTGCATGCTCTCTGTTAGCCTCTGGAAACTGGGGTATATGTTGCTCCTGATCTTCATCAGCGGGTAGACGATTCTATTGTACGAGCATCTCCACTGCTTTTGCGATTTCCTGTATCTGAGAAGACAACAAATCTATCCTTGGGTCTGTCATTGTTGTTGCAGGCATGGGGTTGTGAGTCTGTTGCCCGTGCGTCACTGGCACCATTGAGAACGGCTGTATAGCGCCAGTCTGAGCATTTGACGTATCCTCATGGTTTCCATTGTTGCGTGATCTACTGGTCATCATCTCTTCGTATTTCGAAGAGAGATGATGCTAGTGAAAGGTTAAGAACTTTGTCGTTCACACATATAGTGCCAAACTGATGCAGTCGTCTTTCACTATCTACTTTGACCTTGACTTGCAAACCTACTGACCTGCACAAGGAACGCATGTGAGCCACGGACCACCGTTGTGGTGACCGATGGCACTCCGATGCTAAAGTCAGACAGGGATATGAAGAAGGCGTAATGTTGTAAACAAGGAATATGTATCGTACCTTAGCTTACCAACCTCATGTATTATTTTTAGTGTTTGAGTCCTAGTTCGACCAGGTCATTGGTGACGTAGTTTAGGGAAGGAAATCTTCGTGAAAATCCATCTCAAATTAAGAATTGTGCTGTGGAGGGGAATTTCCATGTTAGCCTTGTGCTCCAAGATACGTGAGAGGTAGTTTCCAATCAGAGAGTAGTCCGTAAATGGAAGTTTCCATGTGTGATATGTACTCTAGTATTTGCTTTCTAGTGGAAGCGAAGAGATGTTGTAATTGTCTATCCGAAGCTGATCCTCGAAATACTTGCCTTAGCAGAGCTTACGAGTATTGAGGATAGCTGTGAGACGTGTGGGCTTAGCAGACTGTAATGATTTGGGTCCGTCTGGCAGACTGCATTGAACGAGCTTAGAACCACTTGGGCAGATCAGTGTTGGTTGACGCTAGGGCCTATCATTCTCCGAAATCATCATGACACGTGTACGGCGTAGAGTAGAGATCGTTTTGGTGTATCATCATTAACTTAGATGTAGATGGTAGAATTTCATGCCACCAAACACACCCTAAGTTCATAACAGGTAGAAATAACCGAAGCTAAAGCATGATTGGGTTGTTTTAAGGTAAACAGTAACACACACCGCTATGGATCCGACAGTAGGTGGAGTTGCTTGCTAGTCATTTACAAACAACAAATGGGAAAAGAATCAAATTGACCTGTTGTGTGATTGTCAAGAATGAATGTTTGGACAAGCTGATCAAATATATCTTATATGTAATCAACCCCTTTATTTGATTTCATCTGATTTCTTCAAATTTTACATTGGGGGGCTTGGCTTGTTTGATTCGAAACAAACCAAACCCACCTATAAATGAAATTTCTAATCACACAACCATACCCACCCATCTAACTGTAAGTTGAAGTCTAAGTAGGCTTAATGTTCTTGAAATATTACCGGGAAATTCTTCAAACACTTGGTGGATGTACCGCAGAGCAGAGAAGAAGACTTGAGAGGGGAAGACGCAGAAAAGGGAGGAAAATGGCCAGAGATCTGTGATGAAGGAAAGGTATGGCAAGATCGGTGACACTCTACTGGTGGATGGCGACGTGATACACTTTGATTGTCTCACAGAAGAAAAGAGGTGATGCACCGCAGAGAAGATAAGAAGGGTTTGCTCCATCATGGAGGGCACAATAGACAACAACTGTGTGATTCCCTTGATACACTCTGATTGTCTCACCGGTTGCCACTGTCCAGAGTCTCACTATTGTATCAGATGAAGCTGCAGTAACAAATTAGATGATTAAGACAGGAAATTTAGGATTATACATATACATGTAAAACAAACATTTTGAGTCACACAATGATTACCGATGATTAAATAAGCTACATCGACAGAAAATACACAATGCCACACCCAACGTTGATGACCTGGAAAGATTAGCAATAAAACTAAATAAGTGGCAGTTTGTTCAAGAGTAAATACTGACGGCTACAATCTTATGATAGCACTAAAAACAAGATAACATAAAGAAGAGCAGGATCCAAAAATTACCAATCAAAGTTTCTTACTTTCTTCAGAATAGGAGGCGAGATGGTGAGCACAGAAGAAGGGTTGGAGGCGATAAGGGTTTGTTACTTTACTTTGGTCAAAACTCTAGGGATAAGGGTTTGTTTTGGACATTGGGTTGGGTTTTGCTTTGTTTGGTTTACTAATAGCTGGGATTGGACTTTAGTTATGAATTCCTACAGTAACCGGGACGAATCGGAACGGTCCGAGACTATATTTGTGAAAACCGTTTTTGTCCCGATTCAAATCGGTATGGGATCAAAACCGGGATAAAAACAGTGTAAATAGATTTGTCCAGGTCTGAACCGGTACGGGACCATACCAAAACGGGTCGGGACCAAGATTCTTGCCCACCCCTACCCTCCTCCCACTTCTACTCTGATGTCAGTCATGGAGGAGGATCTCTTTCATTGTGCCAAGATTGATGAGCCCAGTACACTAAGCGTGGAGCAGATTGACATACTTATGACCGTTTTCTTTGGGCTACCATAAGAGTTTCTGCCAGTACGAACCCGATGGTAGAGCTATCTGCCATGGAAAGTGTTATCTGTGATCTGTCTACAGATCTGGACATAGTAGTGAAGCAATATGCTCTGGAGAACATTGCTCGCAATCCATCAGAGTCGTCGTCTCCCTATCCTGACCCTCAAGTTCACACGTCTTCCCTACCGTCCGCCACTGACAAAAGGAACCAAGTTGTTGAGTTTCCTTCCTATTTGGAAGTTGCAAAAAGAGGGGCGGGACTGATCCCTGACCCCAGTGTCCTTCATGCTGACGCCCGCATTGACATAGTGTTCCGGGTGCTATCCACCTCAGCTCCAATGGCAAGCAATGTGGCACAAAGAGATGGACCAGAGGAATGGTTCCATGCAACTCCTGAGGAAGTGGTTTTCCTACCTAGTTGACCACGCATCGTTAGAAGAGATACCTGCGGGGGATCATCTCAATAAGGAGCAAAAGCATTTGATGCAGGTAAGTTAGCAATTGTCTGATTATTGTATGACTTTTCGCCATACTTATTATTCATAACCCTATACGTGTCCTCTGACCAGGGGATGGCCTACTTGACCTATGCTAGGATGGTAGCACAGAAGTGGAGTCTGTGCGAGTGATTGATGCAAAAAACGACATTAATGTCGTTGCATGCTTTTCGACATCAATCAAAGAAATATCTATTGTTTTTATTTATTTTTTTCCTTCAACCTGCAATACACTTCAACAATGCATGGTGGAAATAGGGGTTATCGACTACTTCACGTGGATTAGAAGACAAATCTGATTTTTTAAAGAATAAAGAGAAGAGTAAAATAATGGATGGTGAAAATAAACTAAAAGTTAAAGAAGAAAGTTAGACAATTGAAAATGAGAAACAAAGATAAAACTTACTTTTTCAATGAAATTAAACTGTAGTACATGCACTTCTCTACCAAGTAAAAGTATAAAGCTAAGAACTCTCCTTTATGAACTCCATGTATGGGGTTTTTATAGGTAAAAAGGGTTTGAGTAAAATAAGGAAACATGGTTGAGTGAAACAAGGAAACATGGTTTGAGTTAAACAATGAAACGCGGTTGAATGAAACAAAGAATGATTGAGTGAAACAAGGAATGGTGTTGGAGTTGAATAAGGAAACATGTCTTATAGAGATTTTTTTGTGATAAAGTTGGCCATGTGGACGTCCAAATCTTCATATTGATTTTTCGAAATCCATAGTTGTTGTTGCTTTGTGGGCTTGACTTTATGGGTCTTGGGATTGAAATTCTTTAATCCTTATGAATGCATTTGAACTCCCATTGAGCCTTCTAGTTGTTCAATTTAGCCTTATTGTGCCATTTTATGCATGACTTGAGATTTGTGCTTGAATTCCTACAAAATGCACAAAATACATGTAATGAGATATTTTTATTTGATAATTGGACTTAACAATTGTATATTTAGGGGTGTAAACATCGATGTTTTGGGTGCTTATCACACCACCCCCAAACAAAATTTTGCTAGTCATCTAGCAAAGAACAACGAAAAGAAAGATAAGAACACAAAACAAAATATGTGTATTCGTCCTAAACTTCTCAAAAAAATCAATGCCACTTTCGCTAATATGACTCGATTGCATTTACAATATGCAACAACGCCTTGAACCCCTAGCATGACACTAAAGGAAGAGTTTTAGCCTCCTGAGGGTTATCTAGGATGACACCCACAAACATTTTTTTTATATGAAACAAAATTGATTTGTGTCCTATTTTTCTCAGAGAATGTCCCTGTTATTCAACCACATAGAAGACAAGAGACATATGTAACTTCTTACTAAAATGCACATTACAAGTGAGCAACTTTGGAACAAGGTGTGTGTGTGTGTGAATAACCAACAAATGCAACTTTTCGTGTCAAAGTAACGTACATCCTAATCCACTTTTGGAATAGCTGATTTGACTTCAAAACTCACCAGTTAATCTCTCTGAAATGATCACTCTGAGTTTGGGTAAAATATTGTCTCTCTTGCATGTGAAGAAAATAGAAAATGCGAAAATTCAAACTTGTCACATGCTCATAAGAATAAACGGACATGAAAGAGAATAATAGTCTCATGGAAGGAATGTTGATCACTTGCAAGAATGTCGAGTTACCCACCATAGCGTCTTCTCATCTACTCTCCACTTCTTACCATACCTTACCATAGGGTTAATTAGGACTTCTCTAAAATAAAAATGAATATGTTTTTTTTTAATATGAGGAAGAGAGGGGTAGATGGTAAGTAAAGAGATGTTTATGAAAATGTAGCGGGAACTCATCAATCACTTCCTTTTATTCTCCTTTCTTCACAACTTTTTTTTTTCCTTCTTCAGAACCTTTTTTTTTTAAGTACCTTGGACTTTGGATTTTCAATTTGTAATCCCCCTTTTTTTTTTATAAATCTTCCTAACATTTTTCAGAAACATAAAGGTGAAAATGAGTTTATATATATCTAATAAACCAAGACAAAGGCTCACATTGGTATTGGATGAAATGTTTAACAATATGGTTTTGAAAAGGTTCAGATGAACAAGAGATGCCTAATTTACCTTCTAAGGTTTGGTAATGGTTATAAGTCTCAAATAGACTACAAGACCTATGTTTCTCTTAACTCGAAAAAGATGTCATCCTCAGTTACCAACCTAAAAGAAGAATAATGAGACTTCACAACAAGTTAATGTCCAATAAAATTTTAAGTCATCATATGACTCGGAGTTGTGTAAAAACACTCTGAATAAAATGAAAGGTCTGATAGCTAACAAGGTTAAAGTCTCCACTATTATTCCTCTAGATTCTCAGGAAGTAACTTACTTCTGTATTCCAAACTACATCTGTGGTCATTGTACAAAAATTTATTTGTTCCTGAATGCTCAAATGCAATATTTACTATAATAATAAACTTCCTACGTCTCTTTGCCTATATGTGATGAATCAAGTAATCCAATCTCATCATAGCTAGGATACCACACCATTTTTTTATATTTAAAAAAAAGATTTTCAAAACAGGTATGAATTTTGATAAATGTCCCCACCCCCAAACAAATAGAACATTAATCCCAGTGTTAAAGAAATGAAATGAAAAGTGAGAAATAAAAATTAGAACTTATTACCTCAAGTGATTTGTTGAACATCTGTACCGTCCCTGCAATCAAAAATAGTGAGTTGGTGGGGGTGATGTATTATTAAAAATACATCACCCCCAAACAGGAATTGGCGGTATTATTAATTATTTTTTATTATTTTATGAATGAATGCATAAACGGACTGGGCTGCCTCCTAGTAATGCTAAGTTTAATGTCATTGCCAGACGTAATGAGGTTGGTGAATACCACCCCCAAACAGGCTTAGTGGAGTAGGAATTTGTAGGCATGACTAATACTCATAGTTAGAATCAATCAACTGAATGGTTTCCACTGACCTTGTGGGAAGTTCATGGTATGGCTTTAGTCGCTGTCCATTTACTTGAAATAGACCACCATTTGTGGGGTTTTCTACGGTGATGGCACCGTAGTCTTTAACACCACGTACCATGAATGGACCAGACCAACGAGTTTTTAGCTTACCTGGAAAGAGGTGAAGACGAGAGTTGTAGAGTAGGACTCAATTCTTTTAACTCATCGAGCTGAAGTTTCCATTTTTTACCAGCCATATCGAGGCCAAAGTTTAGACTCTTTGTAGCCCAATAAGCTTTATGTTGGAGTTCGACAGGAAGGTGACAAGGTTTACCAAAGACCAATCTATAGGGAGACATCCTTAAAGGAGATTTGAATGCAATTCGGTATGCCCATAAGGTATCCAAAAGACGTAAAGACCAATCTTTCCGATTTGGATTGATAGTCTTTTCAAGGATGTTTGAATTGACGATTTGAGACTTCAACTTGACCGCTTGTTTGAGGATGGTAGGAAAGGGCAACTTTGTGAGTAACCCCATACTTTTTAACAAGATGCTCAAAGACGCGGTTACAGAAATGCTTACCCCCATTACTAATGATTCCCTTGGGGTGCCAAATCTACTAAAGAAAACTCCCTTATGAATGAAATAACAATTTTGTGATCATTGGTCTTAGTGGCAATGGTCTCTATCTATTTAGAAACGTAATACACTGCAAGAAGGATGTATTGATACCCATGGGAGGATGGAAATGGTCCCATAAAATCGATGCCCCAAACATCAAAAACTTCAAACACTAGAATAGGATTCAGATGCATCATGTGTCGACGAGTTATTCGCCAAAGTTGTTGACATCGGTGACAAGCTTTACAATACTCATAGGCATCTCGAAAAAGGGTAGGCCAATAAAAACCTGATTGGAGAACCTTCTCCGCAGTTTTCTTAGAACTAAAATGCCCACCACAAGCTTGATCATGGCAAAATGAGAGAATGCTCAACTGTTCAACTTCTGGAACACATCTTCTAATAAGTCTGTCAAGGCAGTATTTGTACAAATATGGCTCATCCCAAGAATAATACTTGACCCTAGACAAAAACTTGTCAAGATCTGACTTAGATAAGTGTGAAGGGAGTTCCTCAGTTGCTAAAAAATTGACAATGTCAGCATACCAAGAGAAGTTGTTCATCTGGGAAGTCTTCTTGAATGGGCAAGATACTAGAAGATGATTGTGATGTTAGCCTAGACAAGTGTCGGTGACCACATTTTCTGTACCTGACTTATCTCATATTTCAATATAAAATTCTTGAAGCAAAAGAACCCATCGGATCAGACAAGGTTTGGTGTCCTTTTTATTGAGAAGGTATCTAAGGGCTACATGGTCAGTGTACACAATGACTTTAGCTCCAATGAGATAGGAATGAAATTTATCTAATGCATAAACAATGGCTAACATCTCTTTCTCTGTGGTCGAGTAATTGACTTGAGCCTCATTCAGACTTTTGCTAGCATAGTAGATGACATGAGGAAGTTTGTTAACTTTCTGACCCAAAACTGCACCTACAGCGTAGTCAGAGTCATCACACATAACCTCAAAAGGTAGCCCCCAATCAGGAGCTCGGATGATAGGAGCTGAGACTAGTTCAGATTTAAGATGCAAAAACGCAGATATGCACTTGTCGTCAAAAAGAAAAGGAACATCCTTGACTAAGAGATTGCTCAAAAGGCGTGCAATCTTTGAGAAATCTTTAATGAAGCGGCGATAAAATCCATCATGCCCCAAGAAAGATCGCACATCTTTAACAGATTTTGGAATCGAAGGAGATGAAATGACATCAATCTTAGCTTTGTCCACCTCAATGCCTTTTGGAGAGACAACGTGCCCAAGAACAATGCTTTGCTTCACCATGAAGTGACACTTTTCCCAATTTAGAACAAGACATTTTTCTTCGCAACGCTCTAAGACAAGTGAGAGGTGATGTAGGCATTGGTCAAAAGATGAACTGAATACTGAAAAATCATCCATAAAGATCTCAAGAAAGTTGTCCACCATATCATTGAATATGCTAGACATGCATCTTTGAAATGTCACGAGTGCATTGCATAGCCCAAAAGGCATGCGACAATAAGCGTAGGTACCAAAAGGACAAGTGAATGTGGTTTTCTCTTGATCCTCTTGTGCAATAGGAATTTGATTGTATTCAGAATATCCATCCAAGAAACAATAGCAAGGATGACACGCTAAATTCTCAAGCATCTGATCAATAAAAGGAAGGGGAAAGTGATCCTTTCGAGTATTAGAGTTCGGCTTACGATAATCAATGCATACTCTCCATCCCTTTTTCATTCTTTGTGGCACAAGTTTCTTGTTCTCATTTTCAACGACTGTAATTCCTGACTTCTAAGGAACCACATGGACTGGGCTAACCCATGGGCTATCAGAGATAGCATAGATGATGTTTGCATCCAGGAGTTTCAATACTTCTCTTTTACAACATCTTTCAAAATGGGATTTAGACGTCGCTGGGGCTCTCTGGAGGTTTTGGTTTTATCTTCCAAATAAATATGATGCTTACATACATTAGGGTCAACACCCTTGATGTCATGAATATTCCAAGCAATGGCTTACTTGTGAGCTTTAAGGACCTCCAACAACTTGTCACTGTGTTCCTCAATGAGATCCGAGGCAATAATCACTGGATAACTCTTCGCAGGACCGAGAAATGCATATCTCAATTCATTTGGTAAAGGCTTAAGTTCTAGTGATTTCTGAGTGTTTGTGGATGAGTCACTATCTTGTGACTTTCCTATCAAGGAAGATGAGGAATACAACTCTTCCTCATATTGATAACATGATAATGGCTCAGATGTATATGCATTATGGGCACATTATCCAACATATTGTTGACCTTTTCAGTAGCCCTGTCCATATCTAGGTTCATACCAAATTGTGAGAGACAACGAAACAATACGTCATCTGGTGACGATTGAGCCATAGACTCAAAAGATCGAATCATACACACTTCTTCTTCTTCCTCCTCAATCATATCGAGATCATCTCTCCTTTGCAAGGTGTTAAAAATATTCAATTCGACTTTAAGGTTCCTAAAGGAAACAGACATGCTACCACTTCTACAGTTGATGTTGGCTTCCGCAGTTGCTAAGAAGGGTCGCCCTAAGATGACAGGAATTTGATTATTTGGGCTCGGGCTAGTGTCTAAGATGATGAAATCAACTGGATAATAAAAATCAGCAACTTGAACAATCACATCCAGAACTATTCCTCTAGGGTATCGTTTTGACTCATCTGCTAGCTTAAGAACTACCTTTGTTTGTTGCATCTCCTTTAACCCAAGTTATAAATATATATGATAAGGTAAGAGATTCACACTCGATCCTGAATCGATCAAGGCACGACTTTCAAAGTTTTTTCCTATGAAACATGGTACAGTAGGGGTTCCTGGATCCCTGTACTTAACTACTCCTAACTACTCCAGTTTGTTGAATAAGTGATGTGGCATCGCTTGCAAGGCATGCAGTTTCAGGTACTTCCGTTTTTCTCTTTTTAGTACACATGTCGTTGAAAATTTTCGCATAGATTGGTACTTGTTGGATAGCAGACAAAATAGGGATGTTGATGTGTACTTCTTTAAAAATCTCTAGTATTTGTTGAAATTACTTATCTTTTTTGTTACCTAAAAGGGCTTTGGGAAAAGGTGTTTTAGGTATATACTTTCTTGTCTCTACGGGAAGATGAGAGGGTGAGTTTAAACTAGTTTGAGAAAAGCCTTTAGCGTTTGGTTTAGGAACGTTCTCTTTCAAAATCACATTAGTTATCTTGGGTTGTTCTATGTCATTATCAATTGTTCGGCCAAAATGAAGGGTGGTGACAACTTTAACTTCTCCCTGTGAATCAACACTACTACCAATTTCATTGACATGGGGTTGGGGAGCACCTTTTGGATTAGGGATGGGTTGACTGGGGAATGTTCTTTTTTTCCCTTCCCATGCTCAACTGTTGTTGAAGCTGGTGGATGGCTTGGGAATTAGTAGCATTAGTTGTCATTAATTGGTGCATCATATCCTCCAATGATGGTTTTGGAGGTGGTAAAGGAGCAACATATTGAGCTTGAGGTACCAAGTCCCGAAAGTTGCTAAGTTGAGGTTGACCATAAGAATTATGAGGGACAGGTACCATAGAAAGGTTCACAGCCGATTTTGCCGCGTACGAAAGAGGTCCTCTTTGTGGTGGATATTTATTCTGTTGCAGCTGGTTAGATTGAGGTTCGTATTGAACCTGTTTGGGATAAGTGCGTGAGTTGTGGGCTTGTCCACTAGGTTGCCTAGGGTGTTGAAACCCAGGAGGATTCCCTGAACTTCTTGGTGGTTATTTCATAAAATTCACCACCATAGGAAAGGTTACAGTGATGTCGATTTGCAGTAGTGTATGTTTGACCGAATGTATTTGATTTACATTCACTGTTAAATACACACACCTCCTCTGGAGGTTCATTGCCACCTGAAGTTAAAAGGTACAAGGCTTATAAGTCTGCTCTTTGGCTTCAGAGGTAGACTTTGTCACAATAGATTTCATTTCCTTAGCAAAGTCCTTGAGGAAGGTTTTGATGTCTAGTTCGGGATCTTCCTTTGGTACAAATAGACATGATTTTCTAGAAGAACTAGATTTCAAGTCTCTATGAGCAGACCATTGTCGAGAATCATCAGCAAGTTCACTTAGAAAGGTATATGCATCAGTACCAGTTTTATGCATGAATTTCCCTTGATGTATGGATTCGATCATATTTCTAGATTCGACAATCAATCCATTATAAAAACTCTGCACTAGCACTCATTTTTCAAAGCCATGATGAGGGCAGTTGATAAGTAAATCTTGAAAGTGGTCTCATGCTTCATAAAAAAGTTCATCATGTATTTGAGTAAACTCCTCAATTTATTTTCTAATTTCTAGGGTCTTTCTCATGGGGAAGTACTTCGCTAAAAACTTTCTAACTAAATCCTCCTCATGATTTAATGGAACTGGCAAGGAGGGAATTTAGCCATGAGGTGACCCAATCATCAAGAGAGAAAAGAAACAAGCGAAGTCTGACATTTTTTTCATCTATGTTTTGGTTCTTAAAAGTACTACAAACTTCAATAAACTTTCCAAGATGGACATATGGGCTTTCTCGATCATGCCCATGAAACTTTGGCAACATATTAATAATAGCTGGTCTAATCTCAAATTGAGCTATCGTGATAGGGGAAAGCTCAATGCATTCGTGCACATTAGCAGGAATGGGAACATTGTATTCCCAAATTGGATGTTCTTCCATTTCAGTGTTGATTGGAGAATGAGGGGAGGTAGGTGGAGATGAGTGTGGTAAAGAAGCAAAAAGTGGATCAGGGTGGCTAAAAAAATTTTGGGTACGAACCAAGCATTTGTTGGGTCGTTCCCAAACTTTCATAAAAGGAAAAAAAATGGATTGGAAAGATGATAGTGACAAAGCACAAGATCAAGTATCCCTAGACGATTGCTAAGAAGACACACAAGCAACAATCACTTCTGAACCACACAAATGCCAAATCTAAGCAAACAACGTTTTAATGGGATTTTATCTTGTTAATCTGTGAGGGACAAGAATGATTGAAACCAGCGGCCGTTACGTTGTTATCTATTATTGCCTGATTAGATAGGGTGCTAACAGATGATCCTAAAATCTTGTATCCAACAGTACAAAGTTCACATTAAGGAGGTCAGAGTTACTCTTGCAAAAAGTCGGATTATCTTGCAAAAAGCCGGATTATTGCACAAGTGACAGGAGATCACGTGGTCTAATTAAGAATTGTACCTGTGCTACCTCTCTATAGACCGATTGATATGAGAACGATGTGTGTCAAAAACGTACTTAGGGTGTGTGTTCCTAGCCAAAGTTGTTAGTTACACCACGTCCTTCTGCGGTCCGAAGCTTACTAGTGACTTGGCGTACCGAGTGAGTTACCATGTGGCAGCGACCTCTCGGAGTTCAGTAAATGATTAAACCCAACGTCACGTTTAGCTTTAGTCAACACAAAATTCAGTAGAATAACCTTGGTCTTAGTTTTCCTTGAACATCGTTCTAGTTGGCTCTAATCTTAGTTGATTTTATTATGTGCCTTGGTTTCACACAGCTGGAGTGATGAGGTGGGTGATGAAATCCCACCAGTTTCAAAAATAGGGCTAGGTTTGCCCTCTCTGTTTATGGTAGTTTATTAATGTAAGCAACCACACAATTCGTTAAGATGCAGAAACATAAACAAACACCAAGCAACGTCCAATCGATTTTCACTCAGCACCGAAACCACTAAAACAATGTGTCTGAAAGAGATACTTACTAACTTGTGAGCTCGAACACAAGGACTCCACCGTGGGAGTAGAGAAAAGTGTTATTTGAGAGCTACTCCTCCTAGGTTCAAGCAATTTCTCTCTCCCCCACAACACCACTGATTGTCCATTACAAAAAAAAAATTACCCATTTTCAAAGAACAATTTTTTTTATTTTTTTTCTAACTTTGATTGCTATCTAAATAAATAAACACACAATGAAACAATTACACGTGCAAAGATGTTTAATGGTCTTGGTCAAGAAGTCGGAATTTTTTTTAAAAGTGAATTAATTCTAACCTAAAACTAATAATCAACCTAATGCTAAAATAATGCCTAACTATTACAAGTTGCACTCGACCATTCGAGGCATATTAAAAAAATTATTAAAGAATAAACTTTCTTCCTTACTAGAAACTACAAACAAAAAAATAGAAAATAAAAAAGGTCTTCAAGCAAGCCTTAGGCAATTTCGCAGCTTTATCACCCACTTTTTCAAACGAATTTGTTCAATAGGAAACCGACCTCAAAAAAATCTAAAACAATTATAGGAATTTAGGAGAGTGTCACGAAATTTTCTGTGAAAGTTTCACATTAAACAGACACTGTTTGAGCCGTCTACTGCTGTGTTGTTTCTATTATATGCTGAAAATTACCAAAAAACGCATAAAATGAAAAAAAAAAATTTAGCAAAGGGAAAAAAATTAAAGAAACTAAAAATCTTATTTATTGTCTCCAAACTTGTATCTTCAAGAATGTCTCCCTTCACCAAGTGTGTACAACTGCGCCATTTGATTGATGCCAAAAACCAACATTAATGTCGTTGCATGATTTTCGACATCAATCAAAGAAATATCTATTGTTTTTTATTTTTCCTTCAACCTGCAATACACTTCAACAATGCATGGTGGAAATAAACTAAAAGTTAAAGAAGAAAGAGAAACAAAGATAAAACTTACTTCTTCAATGGAATTAAACTGTGGTACATGCACTTCTCTACCAAGTAAAAATATAAAGCTAAGAACTACAACTAAAAAATCTCTCTAAAAAAACTCTCCTTTATGAACTTCATGTATGGGGTTTTTATAGGTAAAAAGGGTTTGAGTGAAATAAGGAAACATGGTTTAGTGAAACAAGGAAACATAGTTTGAGTTAAACAATTAAACATGGTTGAATGAAACAATGAATGGTTGAGTGAAACAAGGAATGGTCTTGGAGTTGAATAAGGAAACATGTCTTGTAGAGATTTTTTTTATGATAAAGTTGGCCATGTGGACGTCCAAATCTTCATATTGATTTTCTCGAGATCCGTAGTTATTGTTGCTTTGTGAACTTGACTTCATGGGTCTTAGGATTGAAATTCTTTAATCCTTATGAATGCATTTGAACTCCCATTGAGCCTTCTAGTTGTTGAATTTAGCCTTATTGTGTCACTTTATGCATGATTTGAGATTTGTGCTTGAATTCCTACAAAATGCACAAAATACACGTAATGAGATATTTTTATTTGATAATTGGACTTAACAATTGTATATTTAGGGGTGTAAAAATCGATGTTTTGGGTGCTTATCAACAGGACAGGGTGTATACTTTAAAAAGGTTGGTCGAGCAGTAATTTCAGCTTTCGAATGCCCTCTTTAAGGTGGATTCGATGGAAAAACAGTTGGTTGCTTAGTCCAATCTAGAAGTTAAATGGGCGAGAGACAGGAGAGCCTGGGCAAAGCATTGGCCACTCAATCGGACCTGGAGGCTTGATTAAAAAGAGTCCAGAAGAGTCTGGACGAGGCCCTTGTTGCCCGAGTCACTTTGACGACAAAGCTGAGAGAGGTTCCAGAAGAGTCGGAACAGGTCGGTAGCAAAGAAAATAGTGGTTGCTGACCGTCTGACTTTTGCTCTGAGATCTGTTGTTGACGCTCATAGTGCCCTGGAAGGTTAACATGCTGAGGTAGTTCATTGGAGGAATCTCCATGAGGCTCTTCAAGTGTAGGTTTTCCAACTTAACCAAGAACTGAACTCTGAGTGCATAAGCCGAGTTGAGGTCGATCGTAGATTAGCAGATTGTGAGAGTGGTCTGGCCAAGGTGAACAAAGGGCTAACTAGCTAGGAAGCATGGTAGGAGACCAGGAAAAAGAGTTCATTGAGGCTGCCTAATTTAATAAAGTTGTCGCAGGAAGGTTGGAGATATGCGTCCGAGCCTTATTGTTTTGGGCCAAACTCCAAGGTTTGCACCATGTTGGGCTCGCATGTTTGGGCTTGGGTGCCTAACTTACGGGTTGAATGGTGATTTGGTTGAATCTAGGTTGGACCGTACTTGGGCTTGTTCGAGATCGTGTCGAGGCTTATATTAGGGTTGGCATGTGCCAATGTATGACTATGACTGGGTGACTGTTCGATGTCTCAGCAATAGTCTGCACTCTGCACAAACCAAAGAATTTCATATCCACATTAGGATGGATAAATGGCCAACACGTGGTGATAGCTAACAAGTCATGTCTGTCTCTCTCATTTTAAATTTTCTATCTCAAGTGTAATCATGTCCTTGTGAACCCAAGGCACACAATACTCTCTAGAAGGGAAGACGCTTTGATGAAACCTTGGGGGGTTTATCAAAATTAGAGGACAATGTGACCCTGTCCTTTGTCAACATTTTGAATAGCCCAACAATGTGTAACAATGCCTACTAAATCTGAACAATTATAACGATTCTTTACTCAAATGAACAGAGGTTGTCGGCAACCTGATTTTCCTTCCTCATTTTGCCCTTCCAACTTAGTTCTATTTACATTTAAAATCAGCTCCTCCAAACATTAGGCCCTTAATTTTAATTTTTAGATTTTCCGTTTTGCCCTCCACATTCAATATTTTTTACAATTAAAACCAACCCTCCTAAACATTGATTAATTATACCTAAGTCCCTAACATAAATTATTTGAAATCCTCAATTATCTATAAATTATAAATATGCTCTTACATCTAATTTTTAGATTTACTATTTTGCCCTCCACATTCTATACTTTTTACAATCAAAACTAACCCCTCTCAAATATTGATCAATTTTACCTAAGCCCCTAACATATTGAAGCCTCCAATTATCTATAAAATAAAGCTATAAATACGCCCTTACAATAGTGAAAGTGTAATCTTTAGTCAAAACTCCTAAAATTTTGATTTTACTTATTATTGAATTTTAAAAATAAATTAAAAAGTATTGATCACATAGAATGCATCCACCCCTAGTATTCGATAAATTACCAATCAATTTGACTTTTGAGAGTTATATTATTTCCTCTTTGAAGGTAATGAGATAGAGAAACTTGGATTAGATGAACCACCAAATTTTCATTAAGATTTCTTTTAATTGGCCCCTTTTTGTTTAGGCCTAGTTTAAGACCAACCACACCATTTCCAAATATTCATTTACTCGAGACTTTTCCTAGAAGGATTGTTCTGGGCAATCTAGTGTAATAGCTATGCGTCCTTCAGGTCACAACCAAACAACTTACCCGAACCCAACAAATAAAATGTATTGTAATGGTGTCAAGAAGTCAGGGTATTTAAGCAGCCTATAATAGACACCCTTGGTAGGATTACCAACACTCTGATCAAGTCACTGCACGATTAAGCCATAAAATATAGTTAATTTGTTTTGAAAATAAAAAATGTAATAAATGAGTCATAAATAAATCATAATATATTGTTCAGCTGCAATGGTTTCAATGGCGTGCTAGCAGATTATTCAGTTTCCAATTCGATCTACAGGTAAAACCTCATAAACACAACTGCCAGTGTTGATGTTGAAAAACTGGCAGAATGAAGGACGCATATATAATTCAGTGTAAATGTCACGAATTCTGACCTTTCTAAATTTTGAATTTTATATTGTTTCCTATCTCAAATCTGATTGTCCAGCTAACATGGTTCCATTTGGGAAGGGCAGCGATTACACCGCACCACCATATCCTCTCTCTCTCAAACCACCAATGCGGGTTTTTTTTTTTTACTTTCTCACACCACCAATAACTATGCATAACAAAGAAACCCAAACTCAAAACGAAAAAAAACGCAAAACAGAGTAACTTTCGACCAATTTAAACTCTCAATTGAGACCAATTCTCAACCTCATCAAAACACAAAAACCAAAAAGTGGTGCGTGGCAACAACACTGTATCTCTGGGCCCGTATTTCAGTGCGGTAAATAATGGTGTGTGGCCGCAGCACTGTAACTAAACAAAAAAACTGGGGCAAAAACTCAAAATGGGGTCCCAAACCTTGACAAGACAAGACCGTCCATGGTATGGTATGGCATGAGCCCTTCTAGGGAGCGAGGGAAGGAGCGAGGAAAGGGAGCAAGGGATGGGTCCTCGAGATAAGCAAGAACGCTTATCTCAAGGTTACACCCATCCCTCGCTCCTTTCCTCACTCCCTAGAATTTTTGGGTATGGCATAGTTAGTAATGAGAGACGTCTCTGTTGAACTAAAAAATGCACGACTCACTCTACTGAGTGAGGTTACAAATGGATGTTGGGACGAACCCTCACCATGAAACACCAACTTCCAAAATCCTCCCAATCTTCCACGTGTATGTTAAGATTATCTACAAGAATAATATTCTACAGACACATATATATGCTCCATATTGATTCAATGAGAAGAAAAACAATCAAGAATAAAGCGGAAGCGTACCTTGATCCATGATAGCACTTCAAGAAAGGGATGAGTCTTGATCTTCCAGTTGGTTATGTATATTTTCTGTATATCTCTCTTTAGAAGGGAATTCCAGAAGAAACAAAACATTCGCACAACTGGGGACCATAACCCAGTATTTATAATTGATTGGGTTATCAGTTATTCTTACTAATTTCTAATTTGGTCCCTCGTCAAATTAGAAATTGCTTAAGTGTATCTACACATTAAGCCCATGACTTTTAATACCCTAGCCCAATTAACCATATTAGATCACAATTCATTGGGTTATACTTTAAGATAGCAATACACATTAAATACATATGTGTGCCCATACATGTTGGATTTTTCCAACAATCTCCCACTTGGGCCACATATTACCTTAAAATGTGTATAACCTAATGAGCTCAAAATTTGTTATCACATATGAAGGTATTTTCAAACAATCTTGTCCATTGACTCTACAGGTATAGGACCAAAGGAACTTTCGTCACATTTAGCGCAACTAAATCCATCAATAGTCACGTATACCCATACAATCAAATGACATAGATCAATCATGGATGCATAGCATGGAAATTACATGTAACGTGATCTAAACATGCCTATTTCCAACTGGTCCTACTTTAAACTTTATTGAGATCAAACTTTAACACAATAAACAAGAGTATGAATAAATTGAATACTTTATTTTTGTAGAAAATACCAAAATACACAAAATGTGTCCAAAAAACTAATATAGAGCAATCAAATATACAAACTCCTACTAAACCAAAATATCCTCAAATGATATAACACCCATATGAGCAATGTGCTTATGAAAGACCTTGGGTGGTAATCCCTTAGTAAGCGGATCCGCAATCATGGAGTTTGTTCCAATGTGCTCTATGGAAATCTGTTTATTCTGTACTCTCTTTTTCACAACCAGGAAATTTATGTCAATATGATATGACCTAGATGAGCTCCTGTTGTTGTTGGCATATAGAACTGCTGAGTTATTGTCACAATATAACTTTAGTAGTCTTTCAAAACTCCTCAGAATGCGCAGCTCGGTGACAAAATTTCGCAGCCATAATCCATGATTGGATGCCTAAAAAACATGTTATATATTCTGCTTCCATAGTGGAAGAAGCTATGAGTGTCTGTTTGGCACTCCTCCAAGAAATAACTCCTCCAGCTAACAGATAAATGTAGTTTGATGTGGATTTCCTAGTACCTTGGCATCCAGCAAAATCAGAATCAGAATACCCTATGATCTCCAACTGATCTGATTTCTTATATGTGAGCATGTAATCCTTAGTTCTCTGTAAATATCTCATAACACGTTTGGCTGTTTTCCAGTTATCCATCACAGGGTTGTCTAAATATCTGCCTAGCATTCCAACAATGAATGATATATCTGGACGTGTACAAACCAGAGCGTACATTAGACTCCCAACAGCTGATGCATAGAGAATCTCTTGCATTTCTTTAACTTCAAGTTTATTCCTAAGGCATTGTTTAAGACTGAATTTATCTCCTTTAGCTACAGGGGTGACTCCTGGTTTACAATTCTACATGCCAAATCTTTTAAGCACCTTTTCTATATAGCTCTTTTGCGATAATCCAAGAATACCCCGAGAGCAATCTCGGTGTATTTGAATCCCTAAAACAAAATAAGCTTCACCAAGATTTTTCATATCAAATATCTTTGATAAAAATCTCTTAGTTTCGTGCAACATGTCTTTGTTATTAGTGGCAAGCAGTATGTCATCAACATACAAAACCAAGAAGATATGCTTACTTCCACTGAACTTATGATACACACAATTATCAACTGCATTTGTCTCAAAACCAAATGAGACAATTACTTGATGAAATTTGTGGTACCATTGACGGGAAGCTTGCTTGAGCCCATAGATGGATTTCTTTAGTTTGCAAACCATATTCTTCGGGTCTCCAGACAGAAAGTTTTCTGGTTACACCATATAAATTGTTTCATCAATGTCACCATTGAGAAATGTTGTCTTAACATCCATTTGATGTAGCTCAAGGTCAAAGTGCGCAACAAGTGTCATCATTGTCCTAAATGAGACTTTCTTTGAAACCGGAGATAAATCTCTTTATAGTCGATGCCACCTTTTGAGTGAAGCCTTTAGCTACAAGACGAGCCTTATATCTCTCCACATTACCTTTTGAATCCCTCTTGGTTTTGAATATCCATTTACAACCAATGGGCTTTGTATTTTTAGGTAATGGGACAAGATCTCAAACTTGATTGTCTTGCATAGACTTGTACTCCTCATTCATAGCATCTCTCCAATTTTTAGAGTTAGAATCCTACATGGCTTGATGGAAGTTGATTGGATCATTTTCCATCAACCCATCATTTTCTTCATGTTCTTGGAGAAAAACTATGTAATCATCCGAAATAGCATTTCTCCTTTCTCTCGTGGATCTCCTTAATGGCATTTGTCCTTGAGGTTGTTGAGTTTGTTCATCTTGAACATTTACTTCAATTTGAACAGAGAGCTGTTCAACATTGTCTTATTGAGGTTCCAGATCTGCTTCTTGATCAATGACAGGTACTGAAACATGTACATTGTCAAAAACAGTAGTAGGATTCAAAATCAATTCCTTTAGTTGGTACTCTATTTAGGATATAAGCTGTCGTCTTTATTGCTTTTTCTAGAGTGATTCTTGTAAGGTAGAATGACTAATCATACTCCTCACCATATCCTTAAGAGTTCTTTTTCGTCTTTCATCGACACCATTCATGCTAGGTGAACTTGGCATAGTGTACTGTGGGACGATTCTACATTCCTATAGGAATTTAGCAAATGGCCCAGGACGTTGTTTTCCTGAACCGTCATATCTGTCGTAGTACTCTCCACCACGATCAGATCTAACGCACTTAATTTTCTTTCTGAGTTGGTTTTCAACTTCAGTTTTGAAATACCTGAATACATCCAGTGACACTAATTTGTCATGAATGCGATAAAGGTACCCATAACGTGAGTAGTCGTCTATGAATGATATAAAATATCGTTCACCATTTCAAGAAGTCGTAGGGAATGGTCCACAGATATCCGTATGTATCAATTCTAAGACGTCTGAAGATCTATTAGCACCTAATCTCTTTTGTTTGGTCTATTTTCCCTTGATGCACTCAACACAGACATCTAAGTCTGAAAAGTCAAGTGAATCCAAAATGTCTTCTGACACAAGTCGTTCAATTCTAGATTTGGATATATGACCCAAACGCTTGTGCCATAATTTTGCTGAATTTTCTTTGTTTAACTTGTGTTTAGTACCCCGTGAATCCACATGCAAGGTTTCATTATATGATGCAATAGTATCAAGCAAATATAGGATATCAAACATACTTAATGAACCAGTACCAACAATATTTGAATTCAATGAAAGACTGAACTGATTGTTTTCAAATGAACAATTATAACCAAATTTATCCAATAAAGAAACAGAAACCAAATTTCGTCTAAAAGATGGTACAACAAAAGTGTCTTTCAAATCCAAATAAAAACCAGTTCTCAACAATAACCTAAAATGCCCTATTGCCTCAACATCTACCGACTTTCCATCGCCCACAAAGATGTATCTTTTAATATCATTTGGCTTTTGGTAGCTCAGACAACCCTGCATAGAAACACTTATGTGAGTGGTAGCACCAGAATCTAACCACCAAGTGCTTCTAGATACTGAAGCTAAATTAACCTCAAAACAGACAAAAGTAAATAATGTACCTTTCTTGGCACGCCAAGCATGATACTTACTACATTCTTTCTTTCCATGTCTTAGCATTCCACAAAAGAAACATCATTGATTTTCCTTAGGTTTCTTTTTCTCTGGACCCTTAGCAGCTTCATTTTTCTTTCTTTTCTTGCCCTTATCCTTAGAGGTATTTGCCAGATGAGTACTTTCGAATCTCTCTTGCTTCAACCTTTCCTCTTCTTGCACACAATATGAAATGAGCTCGTTAAAAGTCCATTTCTCCTTTTGACAGTTATAACTGACCTTAAACTGACTGAAATGTGCAGGAAGAAATATCAATACTAAATGCATGAGCAAGTCGTCAGACAACTCGAGCTTTAGTGCCTTAAGTTTGGAAGCAATGTGAGACATCTCCATGATGTATTCCCTTATGTTTTCCTTTCCTTTGTACTTCATTGAAATCAAGCTAGCTAAAAGCGTGTTTGTTTCAGCCTTATCGTTTTTTGCAAAACGTTTTTCAATTTCAGCAAGAAAATCACTTGCCTTAGTTACCTCTTTAGATATTGCGCCTCTAAAGGCTTCCGGAATGTCGCGCTTAATGATCATTAGACTCATGCGATTAGAGCGTTCTCACTTCTCAAAGTTCCTTCTTTCTTCAGAAGAACTTTCAACTATAAGAATAGCGGGTTGCTCTATCCTTAGTGCAAGGTCTAGATCCATGCAGCCAAGAACGATTAAGACGTTCTTTTTCCAATCCTTGAAGTTTGTCTCATTAAGCATGAGAATATTGTTTGCATGAGCAGATATTGAAGTAGCAGACATAATAGCTGTACAGAGAATAAAACTAATGAGCATGCATAAACAATCTTTAAATTCAAACAATTATGGAATACATCTCAAGATACCTAGCACAACATTAATATCAAGTCTTTGGACAGTAATATTAATTTATAAGTGGTACTCTTGGTGTGGTGATCAAATATTGACAATAACTCATGTTAAACAATAAGTCTATCTTTGGATCGGCTTATTATTCACATGGAAACTTTATAATTGTCACATATTTATCACTACAGATGTATATGCAATTCGGCCAAATATTATCCTTCCTTTGGGCGGGGTAATATCCGCATGAACTCACAAACACAAACATCTTAACATTCTCAATAAATTAATCTACATAAGAGATGTCACTTTGGTGACATCTTATTTCAATTAGTTCAATCAAATGTTAGACAAACTAAATCAGTCATTAGATGCATCCCAAAAAACATTTAAATTTAAAAATTTTAAATAAATTGCCTTGAGAAAAATAATAAATAAATAACGGACCTAAGTAATGTACTTGATTTAAGGTCCATTATTTTATTTTTTGAATTTTATTATTATTATCAGGGTGGCTCAGACAGATTCTGTTGGGTGCAAATAGTCAAAACGGGATGGATCGGTTATCTGAATTGGACCAGGGTGACCCATCTGACCCAGTAGGGTCTGTCCCTGTCCCAGCAACCCATCAGACCCAAACCCAACAGCTTAAATGTCTTTTCAATTAAGTTGTGGCCCAATAAAAAATTTCAAATAAAACTGAAGGGTCCAATACAGGCCTTAACTTAAAAGTTGTTATACACATGGGCCTAATTCTGGTCCAACAACCTAACAGAACAAGATCTGGTATAGGCCTTAATAAAACTTGTTATGCACATGGGCCTAATGCAGATCTGAACGAACCAGATCATGCAGATCTGACGAAGCAGATCACGGTGCAAATCTGAACGAATTAGATCATGCAGATCACGATGCAAATCTGAACGAAGCAGATCACGATGCATAACTGAACGAAAACCCTTTTTTTTCTTTTAACTTTAAAAAACCTTGATTTTATTCCAAAATTTCATAATCTCTCAAAGAATCAATCATGGAGTAGACTCTGATACCACTTGTTAAGATTATCTATAAGAATAATTCAATGAGAAGAAAAACAATCAAGAATAAAGCGGAAGCGTACCTTGATCCATGATAGCACTTCAAAAAAGGGATGAGTCTTTTATAACTGATTGGGTTATCATTTATTCTTACTAATTTCTAATTTGGTCTCTAATCAAATTAGAAATTATTTAAGTGTATCTACACATTAAGCTTATGACTTTTAATATCTTAGCCTAATTAATTATATTATATCACAATTTATTGAGTTATACTTTAAAATAGGAATAAACGTTAAATTCATGTATGTGACCATATATGTTGGATTTTTCCAACAACCCTCGCCATGAAACACCAACTTCCAAAATCGTCCCAATCTTCCACGTGTATGGCTGGCTAAGAAGACCATTTCATTGAATTCCGAAACAACCTAAAATCAAATTATCAATCCTCTCCCTCTAAACAAAGCGAAAAAGCGTTAAAGGAAGCAAGCAAAGGAAAAGGCGAAATGAAAATAAAGAGGGAAGGAAGAAAACGAAGATTAGAAAACACCAAGTAACCAATCTATTCATTGAATTGAACCCTACCTAATTCAAGTAATTCCATCAAGCTTTCAAAACAATGGCCACATTCCAGAAATTCAAGCTATTCGCAACACAATGCGCCATCGCCGGGAGTCCATCACCAAGCCCGACAGCCAGTCCCGTCTTCCAACTCCGTCGCCGGAAAACACTCAAAATGTTCCTCACTCGCTCCGGAAGCAGCCACACTAGCGCAACCAGATTTCCTCCGGCACCTCCTCGGGAGGATGAATCGCCGTCCTCCACTGATCCGACGCCTCAGCAGGAGCCGTTGTTGCGCAACAAATTGAAGGATCTGTTTGTTTCTTCGCCGCCCGCTTTAGAGGACAACGAAGACTTTGCGGAGAAATTCAGAGATAACGAACAGGTGATTATGGATCGAATAAGCAAGTCAGCGAGTCTGAGCAGTGGATCTGCCTCCTCGCCTAGACCGCTTTCTGCCTTGTTTCGGTATCGGCTCCTGAGAAGACCTTGGAGGCCGTTACTCGTCACTATTCCCGAATAGTTGAAAGAAGAAAAGAAATTAAAATGAAAAGCTACGTTACGGTACGGACGAATTTGGTCTCTCAACTGGAAAATTCTAAATGGCGAGGAAAGGGGTGAGGAAAGGGTCTCTCAACTTGATCTGAATTCTATATTTGGTAAATAAAAGAAGAAGAAAAAAATTGTGATGCCTCACTTCGCTTTCTTTCTCAGAGAGTATAATTTTTTTTTGGATAATTTGAGAATGTAAATTTGGATGATACTGATAATTAGATGTGGTAGTTGATGCTAACATGAGCGGATTGTTAAAGTTATATTAAATATTTTATATTCTAATTCTTCTTCTTCTTGGATTAAGCCAAGTTTGGCATCTGGTGCATTGGAAGTACAGTATTTGTATTTTTTTTTATCAGCTTTCTGTCTCATATCCTGGATGGGTGCGGGTGTGGGTGTGCTTTTAAGCAATGATTGTGGAACTCGTCTAAGTGTCGAGGAAAACAGCGAGGGCCGTCCATCTCCTTTGGGATGCGTGCTTGAATTTTCAACGCATGCATCCCGAGAATTCAAATGCGCATCCCTGAGAGATGGACGGCTCTCTCCCCTCTCTGTGGGGTCCCTCGCTGTTTTCCTCGCCGTTTCCCTCGACAATTAAATTTTTCATGATTGTGATTTACTTTGTATAATTAATTTTGGTGTCATGATTTTAAGAAATAATCCGTGAAATATTTTTTTATATGGAAAAAAAAACATAAAAATTTGGAGTGTTATGTCTAACATATATAAATGTGGGCAAATATAAGTAAATTAACCTAATAAATATATAAAATGAAATCCAAATAATTAGGTATCGTAATTTGCTTCATAATTTTTTAGGCTTTACACAAAAATATCAAATATGATAAATGACGGAATTTGATCAAAAAATGTAATTTGCTTCATAACCTTTTGGGTTTTACAAAAAAATGTCGAGTTGAAATTTATGAAAAACACTAAATATTTTTAAATAACGTGTTTTTTTTTCCGGCACTTTAAATTTTGCGATCCCAAAAAAAAATGTCAGGAAATTTTATAAAATTTCGTAAGATCTTGCAAAATCATTATCCTTGCTCTTAAGCCCTACCTACCATAGTGACAATTTATGTGATTCTAGTCGTTCAAAATTAGAAAGGGGTGAGTGTATATGATATACTTCCTCACTTGAAAAGTTTAGGGATTTTGTAATGACGTGAATATTTGTTAGCCTAATTTCACTTCATATGGAAGAAGGAAAAATTATGATCTAGGATGTGTTTGGTTCAACCTACGAGGAAAAACATTGATAGAAAATTTATTTAAAAGGGTGAGATGAAGGGAAAACTTGAAGTTGAAGATGAAATTTTATGTTTGAACCATAAGCTTCTATCAAATGAATGACAAGAATAACAAATTTCTCTCGAGAAGTAAGTTTTAAGGGATGAAGTTGTAATAAATGAAAGTGAGTAGAATGATGAAAAATGCAATAGTATTATGATACAAATCAATTTATTCCTCTATTAGAAATTTCAAAATGTCCTATAATTTTGGGCGGTTTTAATGAGATATGAGATTTTATGTCCTAGCAAACCAAAAAAAATTTGAGATCAAAATAGAGTTTAGAATTACCTGTTGTTTTGGGTTAACAAATAGCATATTCCTTGAATTTGCTAAAGCGATTCACACAATAAGACAATCAAGCGATATAATAACTTAAAATTTTTTTAGAATTTTTTTCAATGTGTACATATTTTTAACTGTTGACATCACAAGGAGTGTTCAGGGCACCTGATAAGACATCAAACAGTCATTCGATCATAGATGAATCACACCTGATAAGACATCAAACTGGACCTAACTCAGGCTGTGAGACCCCTAAGTGGGCAGACCTGAGGTGAGGGTGAGGGTTGGAGCCCAACAGGCCGAGAGGGGTTGGACGAGCTACAGGGGGAATCATAGTCTCATATCGCCTGGGTAGGGGAGGAGGATGATCCTTATATGTGCGGGGTCAGCTCCCCATTGTATAGACGTGTTTTAAAGCCGTGAGGGTCGGATGTAGCCCAAAGTGGACAATATTTGTACAGTACGAGAGGGGGTCGTCACAGTTTGGTATCAGAGCCTGACCCAGTCGGAAGTATGCCACGTGGAGGTGGGCCCTCGGGCAACGTGGACGTTGTGCCTGTGTGGCCAACGAGGACGTTGGGCCTTAAGGGGGGTGGATTGTGAGACCCTAAGTGGGCGGACCTGAGGTGAGGGTGAGGGTGAGGGTGAGGGTTGGAGCCCAATAGGGCGAGAGGGGTTGGACGAGCTACAAGGGGAATCATAGTCCCATATCGCCTGGGTAGGGGAGGAGGATGATCCTTATATGTACGGGGTCAGCTCCCCATTGTACAGACTCGTTTTAAAGCCGTGAGGGCCGGATGGTAGCCCAAAGCGGACAATATTTGTACAGTGCGGGAAGGGGTCGTCACACAGGCCCAGCCAAATTACTATTCAGCCCACAAGTCAAGCGCCCAAGCCAGATCACGTGAATCCAATGTGGTGCGACTTAGGAAGTTTGGCTCAGAACAGAACAATAAGGTCGACATACAAATCTCTGAACTATAGTAGGCCCAGGATCTAGTTGCGCAACTCTTGGACCAATCAAGTATTGGGTCACGAAGAGAGCCAAGTGCTAAGAGAGACTCAATCATGGAGGGGTAAGATTCTAAGCGAGATATGCTTCTTCCATCATGCCCTCAACGGTAGAGTCGATAAAAGAGTGAAATACTCACTATATAAGGTGAACATAACAGATGAGAAATGTACACACATGCAACCCTAATTTTATCAATTTATCTTCATCCTTGTTCAGTGCTTGACTTTACCATCGGAGTGCTTTTGGCAGCCACAGTGGTGGTATCTGGTTTACCATTGTTCATTTTTGCAGGTAAAAAATAACAGGAACGGATTTGGACGCATCAGTTTGGTATCGTCTATGGGAAAACAACAGTTTTCCTTAGAAAAAAAGTATAAATTATGTCAAACTAGCATAGTTGTGAAACATGGTTACTAGCACTAGATCACGAGCTAACAACAACGCCAAGCCCGCCAACTACGGTCGAAGAAGCCCAACCATGGGACCAAATCTATTCAATCGTGGAAGTAAAGCAACTGCAATGCCCAACCACCAAGGCGGCCATGGGAAACCACCGCATAGATCATAATTTGCTTCACATGAGTCATCTCATGTGGGTTGTTGAGAGACTAGCTCAAAATTAGCGATCACGACCTGTGAATGATAGGAATCTGGATAGATATATGGCCCAAAAGGTCAGCAGGGAGACCATTCATGAGAGCGACAACTTCCCCATCAAGGACCGAAACGCCCACAGTGAAGGGAACCAAGAGGTGCAGGCACCCAAGGAGACTATGCTCCAAACTCTAGTGAAACCATCGTCGGAGACCACTCCGACTGGGAGCTGCCGATCTGGACGTACTGTATAATCTCACAATCCCACCATTATTCGAATAGATCAAGAACACGCCTTTTTCGAAGAAATTCAGGCCCCGAAACTTGAGTTCTATGATAGAACTATAGATCCGTCTGATCACCTATGCCATTACCACCACGTGATGGCACTAAAGGAAAGTTTAGAAGCCATTTTGTGTCGAACTTTCCTTAATTACCAGCCTGAAAAGAGCTGCAATAACCTAGTCCAACCAAGGGGACCATGATGGGGGATAGTGGCCGAGTCTAGTCCTACTCAGGATGTCGACGACTCGCCGCATCTAAGTGACCTAGTCCGTTCAGACCAAGGTAATCTCTCTAATTCTGAAGTCCTATTCAGGATTAAGTCGGACTATCTTTTGAAAACTAGTCCATTCGAACTAAGATGATTTCTCTAATGCTTAAGTCCTCTTCAGGAAATAGTTAGCTCACATCATGAAACCCAGTCCACTCAAGCAAAAATGGCTTCTCAATGGCTTAACTCCTATTTAGGATTAAGTTTTCTTACTGTGGGGCCTAGACCGACCGAACTATGGTGACTTCCCTACAACTTAAGTCCTCTTCAGGATTGAGTTAACTTATATCATAAAGGTAGTCCTTTCAGGCGGACACGATTTCTCTACAACTTAACTCCTATTAAGGAGTAAGCAATCTTATTTTGGGGTCTAGTATGATCGGACCAGAATGACTTCCCTGCAACTTAAGTCCTATTCAAGAATAAATTAGCTTATATCATGAAACCTAGTCCGCTCAGACGGAAACGGTTTCTCTACAGCTTAACTCATATTCAGGAGTAAGCAATCTTATTTTGAGGTCTAGTCCGACCGGGCCAGGATGACTTCCATGCAACTTAAGTCTTTTTCAGGATTGAGTTAGCTTATATCATGAAACCTAGTCCGCTCAGACAAAAACAATTTCCTTACAACTTAATTCCTATTCAATAGGAAGCAATTTTATTTTGGGGTCTAGTCCGATCGAACCATGATGACTTCCCTGCAACTTAAGTCCTCTTCAGGATTAAGTTAATTTATGTCATGAAACCTAGTCCGCTCAAACGGAAACGGTTTCTGGTATAGCTGAACTCCTTTTCATGAGTAAGCAATCTTATTTTGGGGTTTAGTCCAATCAGACCAGGATGACTCCCCTGCAACTAAAGTCCTTTTAGGATTAAGTTATCTTATATCATGAACCTATTTCGCTCAGACAGAAACGATTTCTCTATAGCTTAACTCTTATTCAGGAGTAATCAATCTTATGTTGGGGTCTAGTCGCTAATGGAGTACCAGCTCAGCAATAGGCCTGTGGCGGACAGGTCCAGGGTTTGAACATTGCTGGTGGCAACTGGGGTGGGAGGGGGTTAAAGGAAATATTTTTTTTTGTGGGTCTAATCTGATCGGACCAGGATGACTTCCCTTCAACTTAAGTACTCTTCAGGATTAAGTTAGCTTATATCATCAAACCTAGTTCGCTCAGGCGGAAACAATTTCTCTACAGCTTAACTCCTATTTAGGAGTAAGCAATCTTATTTTGGGATGTAGTCCGATTGGACCAGGATGACTTCCTTTCCAAGGGACTTAGTCATGGACATGTAAGATTTTAAGCGAGATCTCCTCCCTCCATCATGCCCTCAACGGTAGAATCAATAAATTAAGGAGTGAAACACTCACTATATAAGGTGAACATAATGGATGAGAAAAGTAACCCTAATTTTTTCAGTCTATCTCCATCCTTGTTCAGTGCCTGACTTTACCATTGGAGTGCTAGTCTCTGGTTCATCGTTGTTTGTCTTTGCAAGTCAAAAACCAACAGGGATGTATTTGGACGCATCGGCACCTACAAAAATAATGAGTATTTAACCAATATTAAAATGAGCTATTTTTCCAAATGACTGAATCATTCTAACTCCAGCTGAAGCCCTAATTTCCTCCACCAACATCGAATGCCAACACTATCGTTACAGGGTTTTTTTTATCAAAGGAAAATCAAAGAAAGGGAGAGAAATGGAGTCTATGAGAGGAAACGTTGAAAAAAAATATTAAAAGGAATAAAGGGAGGGCAAAAGGGTGGAGAGAGTGAACAAGAGGCGGTGACAACTAAATATTGGTTAAAACGTGAAATTTTGGGCCGGATATGGTTTTTATATGAATATGTGAGTTTGTTTTATTTTCTAACTTTTTTTTTTCATGCTTACAAATAAAATAGTTTAATTGTTTCTTTTTTTTGGTGGGGGAATCAAAAAAGAAAACGAAAAATAAAATGACTTGGATAAATGATTTTTCAGCCAAATTTTCCATCAAACAAACCCCAAGTCTCTTTTCTTTTGGGTGAATTTAATTTGTTTGGCCCTTAATGGTTTGTTGACCGTTACCACTGGCCGCTGGCCTCTCAAGAAAAATCATGTTTGATGGGCTTTCCATGATGACAACTTAATGGGCCAAAGCAATCAGACACAACTTTAGTTTAGGCATGTCTAAAAGAACCTAACCTGTTATAAACTAAGACAGACTATGTTATGAGAAGTTCTGTATATTTCACTCTAATGAATTGTACAATGTACATTGTTTATATAGACATTCTAATGTCTGATTAGCTAGCAAAACAAACTAACAAACTAACAGATAGCTTAACAAACTAACTAACTGATTTATACTTCTTGATTCTTCTGTCATTACTTAACATGCCCCCTCAAACTAAGTGTAGATTCATCTATTACACTTAGTTTGTCACGCAACAAAAAGAACCTGGAACGACCAACTGCTTTAGTGAAAACATCAGCAACTTGATCAGTAGCTTGAATATGATGAACATGAACAACCTTGCGAGCAACTTTTTCACGAACAAAATAAATGTCAATCTCAATATGTTTAGTTCTAGAATGAAGCACTGGATTAGCACTGAGCATGACAGTGCTCTTGTTATCGCACCATATATTTGGAGTTGAGCAACCAATTCTTAACTCATGAAACAGAGTTTGCATCCATGTCAGCTCAGCTGTAACAGATGCTAAACTTCTGTATTCTGCTTCGGTACTGCTTCGAGAGACAGTGCTTTGCTTCTTGGACGACCAGGAGATGAGGTTATCACCCAGATACACACAATAACCTGATGTAGACCTCCTATCATTAGGATCTGATGCCCAATCAGCATCACAGTATCCACTTAACTGAAATGAAGGAGTTGGAACTATGTGAAGTCCAAAGTTGGGTGTAGCCTTGAGATACCTCAATATTCTTTTCACCACTCTCCAATGTGACTCAAGAGGAGTCTGCATGAATTGGCAAACACGATTTACTGAATATGCAATTTCAGGCCTAGTAATCGTAACATATTGTAATGCGCCCACAATACTACGATATAGCTGAACATCTCGGACTGGATCACTACCCGTAGCAAACAGTTTCTCCCCACCACTCATAGGAGTAGGTAGTCCATTAGCAAACTGCATCTTGGCTCTACACAAGAGATCACCAATGTATTTGGACTGAGACAAAAATAAACCATTGATAGTATGCTGCACTTGAATACCAAGGAAGAAATGCACAAGGCCTAAATCCTTCAAAGAGAACTGAGCATTCAGCTGTTGAATGATTTGGGACACAGCATGAGAGTCAGCACCAGTGATGAGTATATCATCAACATAGACTAGGAGAAAGATAGGAGAGGGAGTATGTCTGATGAACAAGGATGAATCAGACTTTGTAGACTCAAAACCCAGCATGAGAAGTGCATGTCGAAGCTTGTCAAACCACGCCCGAGGAGCCTGCTTGAGGCCATATAAAGCCTTATGAAGCTTGCAAACAGCTTTAGGCCGTGAAGGATCTATGAACCCAGGGGGTTGCATCATGTAAACCTGCTCTTGTAGATCCCCATTCAAAAATGCATTGATGACATCCAACTGGAATATAGACCATCCATATGTAACTGCCACTGTGAGCATAACACGTATAGTAGTCGGCTTCACAACTGGACTAAATGTCTCTGAATAATCGAAGCCAGCCACCTGCTGAAATCCTCTAGCCACTAACCTGGCTTTATATCTGTGCACAGTGCCATCAGAATTATGCTTAACTTTGAGGAGCCATCGACACCCAACTACATCTCTATCTTTGGGAAGATCCACTAGAGACCATGTATTGTTTCGAAGTAATGCCATATACTCATCTTGCATAGCAGACATCCAGTGTGGAGTGTCCAAAGCTTCCTGAAGACTAGATGGGGCAGTGGTAGAAACCATGTAAACTTTGGGTTTATAGATGCCTGCTTTCGACCTTGTGAGCATAGGATGAATAGGAGCAGTAGTAGGAACAGTAGTAGGAGCAGTAGGTAACAAAGTAGGACTAGACAAAGACTGTGATGTGCCAGTAGTAGGAGGAGTAGTAGTAGGATTAAGCACTGGACTGGAATAAGGACTAGCATCAGGATGACATGAAGTAACCAGTGGACTAGAAGATGGATTATGATCAGAAATAGGAATGACAGCAGGAGTAGAAAAAGGATCAGTAGGAGAGGAGGTAGATTGACTGTGCTGGAGATGAGTCTTTTTCAAGAAATCTTTGAAGCTTGTGTCCTCTAATGGTAGCCAAAACTTGTTGTTTCCACAGTAAGTGGTTTTGTTCACTCAGCTTGACAGACAATGCATGTGTGAACATGACAGGTTTAGACTCTGCTGAAGCAGAGTTAGAGAATGGTGTAGCACTAGATGATGTTGCATCCGCCATTAGACTAACTATGATAAACTGAGAAGAAGGAGATGAAGAGACGACTGCTCTGATACCATGTTATAAACTAAGACAGACTATGTTATGAGAAGTTCTGTATATTTCACTCTAATGAATTGTACAATGTACATTGTTTATATAGACATTCTAATGTCTGATTAGCTAGCAAAACAAACTAACAAACTAACAGATAGCTTAACAAACTAACTAACTGATTTATACTTCTTGATTCTTCTGTCATTACTTAACATAACCTAACAACATGTCTAGTACTACTAAACCAGACAAGGAGAAAACACAGTTTGGCAAGATCAACCATCGAGTGTCATTGTTGTAAACAAAGTTTGGCTAATATAATCTTATAGTTTATTGTAATAGTTGGTCAACTAATTGAACATAATACTAAAGATGGTATCTTACGTGTAAAAAAGTTTGAAGTGACATATAAAGCATCAGTTGTTATTTTCATGTAAAGCATAGTGATTTCATTAAATCAACTTTCCATAATTCCAGTCCATGTCTGATGAGTGACTGAAATTCTATAGAGTTCAGTGAAAAACGAAAAGATGACAATAAATGCTTTGTTTTTTGTGATTCTTTCCTTCTGGCATGGCATGGCATGGCATGCAATGCAGTGCAGTGATGAAATTCAGCACGGAGAATTAGAATAGAGTGGAGTAGAATATACCTTTGTTCATTCAGTCTTTGAAATCTTTTTCAACAATTAATGGTAACATGTGAGCTTGTCGAAAACAATACCTATGATATTATATATCAGTCAACTCCTACATAATTTGGACGAGATAAACCTATTGGAGCCAATAAAACTTATGTGATATTTTCTAATAAACACTTTCATTTCAATTTAAAGAAAATTTCATTAAATCATTATATTAGTTAAGTGATGTTTAGTTTATTTTTTCAAAAATACTTGAAAATCAGGATTTTGCATCCATAATGGTGTGGTACGATTTAGGAGGATGATGTACTCCTCGAGATTAGTGTAAACGTTACAAAATCATGGCATGTCACTTTGGTTGCAAAATCCTGATTTCCTAACGAATTTCAAATTTTTGTTTTTAGCAAAATCGTCAAATGCACAATTCAAAATAGAAAATATCATCCTCTAAATTTTCACCATCAACCTGAAAACCACATTTCCATTTCCATGGATTTAATAACTTCAAATATCCATAATTTTGTTCAAGTGATTTTCTAGTAAAAATATTTATAAAAAAATTGAGAGATTAATAATTGGGTGGAAAGCTGAAAAAAGTCATAAAAAAACACACAGCGTGGTTTCACTGTTGATGACGAAACTGAAAGTGAAGCCAAACAGGAGGTACCACCACTGGCACTGACCACCCACCTCCAAGCCCCAAACTTTTTTCAATCCCATCTTCTTCACACACACACACACACACACACTCTCTTCTCTCTGTCTTTGGATTCAATTCAATCCACTGATGACAAGAAGATCAACATCAAGATGGGCGGAGTCACCTCTTCAATCGCAGCCAAATTTGCCTTCTTCCCTCCAACCCCACCTTCATACCGTCTGATCTGCGACACCCAATCCTCCACCAACAAAATCTCCATCCCCGAGATTCCCCCCAGAGAGAATCTCGATGTGCTGAAGCTGAGGACCACAAGGGGGAACGATATTGTAGCCATTCATCTCACTCATCCCAAGGCCAGCTCCACTATTCTCTATTCTCATGGTAACGCCGCCGATGTTGGTCAGATGTATGAGCTCTTCCTTGAGCTCAGTATTCGCCTCAGAGTCAGTATTTTGGGGTAAATTTCCAATCTTTTGTTATAAGTTCAGTTGTTTAAATTCATTTAATGGTAATTTTTTTGTTTGTTTAAAATATGGGTTTTTAGTTTTTAGATTGATCTGTTTGGTGCATTGAGTAAGTAGTTCCTTGATTGATTGAGCTGAGGAGAATCAGTTGTATGATTCTGATACTTGGGGGTTATCTTCTTTCCATAAGCAGAATATATTGTTTACGATTCCTAAATGGGTGGTGGTGAGTGGTGACTCGAATTTAGGAAAAGAAACTACATATAAAGGTGGACCAACTGGATTCTTAAATATTTAAGCAGAGAACAATATCCGCCATTTGCTGCAGAAACAAATGATGTAATACAAAGACTTACTATCGGCAAACTGTTAAGAGTTTTAGGATTGAATATTGAGGGGCTATCTATGCTTGCTGTGATGAACACATTATATGGTGCTTCTTCACTTCCTATTTTGGTGGAGGGAAATAATTCATAAGTTGAATTGGAATTTGGATGAAGAAGCTGATTGGTTGGGTGGAGTAATTATGTGTTACACCATACTTAATTGGATCACTAAGTTGGTTGACATTGGTTGCTACTGAATACAGGGCGGAGATACAGAAGGCATCTTGGATCCTGGTGGGTGGTGGGGGGGGGGGGGGGGGGGGCGCGGGTGGATAGGGTGGCAGCGGGGAATAAGGAATCTGATGAGTCATTTTCTAGCTATTGAAAAGGAGTTATATAGCATCTTTTTCTCATCTCATTGGTGTATATACAAGAAGCTTCAACATGTCAATTTGGGTAAGAAATGTTAGATATGGCGACACTGACTTTAGGAGAATTTATATTCATGATTAATTGCATCACTGTCTTATGCTATGAAGAGTTTCAGCTTCTGACATGCACTGTTTTTCATGAACACCGTAAAATGTAATATATGGAAAAATTCCCATAGACTGATGAAAATAACAAAAGAAAGTTCCTGTTCAAATGTGACTTCAGCTTCAAATCTATCCCACCTTTTAAGGATTACAGATAGCTACCAAGTACATGGGAAAGTTCTTTTCCAGTAATGATCAACTTCACTGTTAATTCTAGTCACCATTTCTTAATTGATCATTACAGGAAGAAATGTGACTTTTTTTAACAAAACCTTAAGGGATACACGACATTGACGAGGAAATTTTTGCTCATTGGGATTTATGCTCATTGGGTCATTGTTCAGTGGGAGAAGAATACGTAGCTTTGAATGCTTACAATGGGGGTGCTAGTTGTAAATAAAAAGAAAATTTAAGTGAAAAAGTCTAATAACCACTTGAAAGTTATGCCACATGTCATGCTATTCGACAATGATTCAAGGAGCAAATATTTTTCAGTCACCGGCAGATACATAAGATGCTCTTTATATGATAGAGGTATCGAGTTGTAACATGCTGTAGCAATACTAGTGTGGGTTTGTTTTATCGTTTGTATTGTGGGGTAAACCTCTTTTTTCAAGTAGTGTTTAAGAATAGGCGGCCAATTAAAGCAACTGATCATCCATCACATTCACGAAATTGCGTATAAAAAGGCTAGATGGTAATATGACTCTTACAAGCATGAAGTATACACTTGAACTATTTACATGGGAACGAGCATCATTTATCAATACACTCTGAAGTCTTTGTCCTACTAATACAATTTAAGGAGACTGCTATACTGCAATAAGTTGTTATGGGGGGCTTTTTTGGCCATGTTTTCTTAGTTTTATGCAACTGAATCTGACAAAGGGTCCTATCTTATATCTTCTACACAGGCTTTCAAACATTTTTGAATTAAAAATTGAACTTAAACTAAGGTTTATTCATGTGGTATACAGATCAATTTTTGTGAATTATAAGGGTCAAGTGACAATATGAAGTTATTAACTGATCAGATACTACGCTCTTGCGGCTTTGTTTCTTGAAAAATTGTGCAGCTGATCATTCTGTCGACTAGGTTTGACTGTACATATCTGTTGATTTTAGTATATATGTGTGCATATTCATGCTAACTCTGTGATTCGCTCACTTATTATGCTGGTTCTGAATTTGATTTACAAGATTGTTCACTAAAAGAATAAATAATATGTAATAGAATCACGTGGAAGATGGATTGAAAGTTCTTTTATTCATAATATTGAAAAATGTAACTTATTTATTATTATTTTGTTCGATATTCTTATTTTGACTATCCAACTAATGTGATTTACAGGTATGACTACTCTGGCTATGGACAATCAACTGGGAAGGTGGGATGCATAAAATTACGTGAACCAAATTCACTACATTGAATAAAATTTTGATTTGTTTCAATAGCCTTATCAGTTTGTTGAACATTCATGCTAAGTTATTAATGCGGCGAAAAATCACCGATTAATAGCAATTCGGGGTTTGACCGAACCGAATTGGGTGAAATTGGTTGGTTTAGCAAACACCGATTTATCGGTGAAAAATCGGTGAGTCATCGATTAATTGGCCGAACCGACTCGCCGATTTATCGCTATGTAAAAAAAATAAAAATCTGAAGTCAAAAAATATCTTCGATGCAAAGTAATATGATTTACCTTCATGGGCTAGTAGGATAGGTAGGTTGGTTATTCCTGTTAAGTCTGATATCTATTTTGCTTCTGAATGTTTGTCTTGGTAGCTTGGTTGTTAAAACAATCTACAATTTTCTTTTAGTTTCTTTTTAAGTAGCTTGGAGATAATTAGTAAAGTCATATAATTATAAATTTACACCATTTTGATTAATTATTTACTTTTGTGATCTATGATTATGATTAAATTTTAAAAATATATACTTTGAAAATTTGATCGATGAAATCCAATTAATCCCGCTTAATCATAATTCGGTCCTGGACCGCGCTGCAACCGCTTTCCGATTTAACTGCATAGCATTCATGTCTATTAAACATTCCGATGAAAAGATTTTGCTTTCCTTTTAACAAAACGTTTATTTTCAAACGTTGTTGCATTGAATCAAATAACCCATTATGGTTTAATTGAATACCTCTTGAAAAACCTTTTTTTAGTATCTTTTTGGCATAATCTTGTACACATGTTTCAAAATATGACTACCAAACTCGCTTGAGGCAACAATGAACTACCAGAAAAGGCTCCTTAGCAGAGCATTCCAGTAAAGATTTTGTTTTGCTGATGGTATCAGTTAGCAAATGTTATTTTCATTTTTAGGTTGTTATCTCCACATGAGACTTCTTCAGTAACGAAAATGATTGATATTCTTGATGTGCTTCGTATTGAATGAATAACTACTATATATATATATATATATTGAAGTTCCTTGAAGATAATTTGAGTATAGTGCTGCCCCAGGTAATCGTGATCTTAACGTTAACATTGCTGAAATTCTTTGCTTGGTGGCTGTTACGTTGTCATAGGTATAGAGTTCAGAAAAGCATCGTAGATAAAAATTCCTTTATGAAGCTCATAGACTTCCATCTTGGTACTTCTTATGATTGGGAATCATAGATAATCTGCTTATTTCTACCATAGCCTTGGTTTTCTTGGGGAAGTTCATTTTCCCTTTTCCTTTGTTTTTGTGGATGACCATGGAAGGTATTCATGCTGGATGCTCTTAGGTCTTTTTTGTTTGGTCTCCGTTGGGAGATTTTTCATTTCTGATACCTGGATACATTGTTCATAACTTATCGTGTCGGACAAACTACAACATCCAGATACTCCACGGTTACGATTCAACTTGCGTACTTAAAGGGGATACCAGGATAGTGTGTGGACAAATACTCACAAATACTTCCTTAGTAATTTTACTCTAGATTTTCTAAAATTCCATGTTTTATCATTCTATCCCGTGATACATCCGTATCCATTTTTGGGCATTGTAGAGTTTTATATATATACATGTAGACTCAACATTAAACTTTCCAAGTAGGGACCAAGAGAATAATTGAACACTATTGGTGGATTGTCATCATTTAGAATAGAAAAAGGTTTTTCTTATTTGGATCGCCATTTGGGGAAATTAGGAGATGACATGAGATGTCATTTGAAGAAGAAAGGATCTAGAGAAAGATATAAACAGGAATAATAATTTTTACTGGCATTCATTGATGAATGACATGAAGTATAGGGAGGGAGGTTTGCGCTACATCGTCTTTAAGAGGCGTGGGTTTAATTAAGGTCTGGTTTTATCTTTTGCTTTAGCAATTAGTTATGGATTCTTTTTAATTATACTTGATTATGTTAAATTGGGTGAATTTTGATGTCTTTTTGGATTGCTTCATGAGATGTTCTAATGATCGTTATTGACATTTCTGTTGCTGTGATGGATGTTTTATCTGAAACAGCCAACTGAATCTAATACCTATGCAGACATAGAGGCAGCATATAAATGCCTCAAGGAGTTTTATGGAGCAAAAGATGAGGAGATAATATTATATGGTCAATCTGTTGGAAGTGGTCCCACTGTTGATCTTGCCTCCCGCCTGCCTAATTTAAGAGCTGTGGTTCTGCATAGCCCAATTCTCTCAGGTTTGAGGGTATTGTATCCGACCAAACGAACATACTGGTTTGACATCTACAAGGTAACTTTGTATGACGTTTTATAATGGACTGGTATGTGGCTAGATAGAAACTTATTGTTTTGTTTTTCAGAATATCGACAAAATTGGTGCTGTGAGCTGTCCTGTTCTGGTGATTCATGTAAGCAGATTTAATTTTCGTCGTGTATTTCCAACCTACTTTTTGTGTGTGTTCTGTAGTTCCCTCAGTGGGCCATTTTGTTCTATTGTTTGTTGTCATTGTTATAATTTCCTTATCATCCATGCTTCATATGAAATTTTTTATCTGTTTGAGTGGCCCCACCTGTGGCCACTTATTAAATGCCTGGGGTTGATATGCTCCTTGTGTCTACATAATAATGATTTGAATCTATTTGTAAATCATACCAACTCAACAATAAGAATTTACTAATTCATACCCAATCTGGATGGTTGTGCAATGGCTGGCTAGAAAACTTAAAGTTATTTTCTTTGTTTCTACACATGAGATCCAGGACTCAGGGATTTTTTTTATTTTTTTATTTTTATCACCAAGCAGGGTTTTAAGGACCCCTTAAACTTTATATTGAAAAAAAAAACATCTCAAATACAAGCTCTCCAGAAAAATTAGGTCATTGACCCTTTTTATTTATTTATTAATCCATGCCCGAAGGCTACATGACTGACCCTATAGGGTTAACCAAACCAGGCCCGAAGGCTACAATATTGTTGCCACTTAATATCCTCGTCGCCTCCATCTCGCATAGAGACTTGCTTTCGCTCCGGTCCATCGCCTTTACCTTGCATGAAGACTCGCTTTCACTTCGCTCCGGTTTAGTCCATCTAAGCAGCTGCATTCAATACTCGAAGGATTATCAACGGCGGAGCAAATGTGCTCCTAATAATAGGCGAAAACTCACAAAATCCTAACTGGTGAGTCTTGAACCCGCGACCTCTCACAAGGAGAGTGGATGTCTGACCAACTGAGCTACAATTGGTGGACCCAGAGGGCCTATTTTCATTCAAAAAGAGAAATAAGAGCAACACTCTTAGTTTCCAAACGAACATAAAAGTACATAGCCGATCAATGGCTAACATTGGGTAAAGGCGATCCATGCTTTATGTCCAGGACTTGTTTGTTTTATTTTTTCTGATTTTTTTTTTATTTTTTCTTCTTCTTCAGGGAACTGCAGATGAAGTTGTTGATTGCTACCATGGAAAGCAACTATGGGAGCTTAGCAAGGAAAAGTATGAGCCTCTCTGGATAAGTGGTGGTGGCCATTGCAATCTGGAACTTTACCCTGAGTACATTAAACACATGAAAAAATTTGTGGCGACAATTGGCAAGTGGAAATCTTCTGCAAATGGTACCAAAAAAACGAAGATGGAATTTGATGATCAGAAAAAACCATCCTTGAGTGAAAATTCTGATGTGTCTGGAGTGGGTTCTGAATGTCCAGAGGCTTCTAGAATTAGTTTAGATAGTCGTCTGGATAAATCTAAAAAGCCGAGTGTACCTGAGAAGTCACGAATGAGTACTGACCGTGTCGAAAGGTATAGGAGAAGAAAAGGCCTCGTTTGGTGATAACTTATTGACTCAAATCAGTCATGGCATACTGGCACCTTTAGAAAGGTAATCCATTACTGCTTCTTCGATTTGCATTAGTTTTTGCTCAAGCTGTCAAATATAACACGAGCGTTATGTCAAATCGTGATTCTATTAGTCTACCAAGACATCAAATGCCACTATGCACACGCATCACATTATATTTGAATCCTCATGTTTGTTTGCTCAATCTCAGTTGTAGCTAAAGATTTTCCTACATGAATGTCTGTTGGTTACCCTTACTGCCCTTAATAGTAGTTGAGCCTTCAATGCTGGGAAAAAAGGTTTAAAAAATGAAAAAAGAAAACAATGTCTGCCAATTGTTGCTTTCATTGTCAAGAACAAAGAATTGCACTTCACACATGGATGCTATCTCCTATAATGAAACATTTTTACTAATACAAGATACATGCACCACACAGATGCCTGAACTAGAAAGTTGCTTATATTTTTCCTATGTTCTTTGGATCAGGTGTTTGTTCATTTTTAAAAGTTTGCTGGGCTTTGCCATTCGGAGTTCCGCAGGGCTTCTTCTCTCAAAGTAATAATAATGAAAGAAAATGAAAACAAAATAAAAAGATTTCCAGGCTACAAATTCCATTCTTAGAAAGGATGGACATGTTATATAGTCTCAAGTTCTCAGTAACATCAAGCTAAAGTTCCCTGAAAACTGATGATAAGTACTGCACATTGTGGTTGATTGTTCAGGAATGGGGCTGATGCTAGTTTGTCAGAAGGAACAGCCGAGTTAGATCATAGCTATGAACTAGGGAAAGATTGTTTGTTCATTATAAAGCTCCTTTCAATTCCTGGAGGATGGCCATCAATATGAATTGGGTCCAAATAGCCTTCTAGTCTGATTACCTTGATTAGAGATTAGTGTCCAGAGATGACAAATCTATCAGCTTTGACGGCCTTGTTTAATTCCAGAGTTGTCAGTTTCGGTTTAGTTAAAGTTGTTTAGGTTGAGTGCTTTGTGATTTTCCACTGCACTTAATTATGTTTTATAGTGTTTACGAGGGAAAAGAAGAAGATTTCAAGCTACACATGGTAACAGAGTAGCTGATCTCACCCTGCAGACAGACGATTTATAAGGCTGATTGTTGAAAAATCGCTTCAAGGAGGACCAAGTAAGGAGTTAAATTCAATGAAAGGAACATGTAAACTCAGACACCCACATAATCTGGCATGGGGAACGTGATACACACGTATTGCGAGTCATCTAAAATGCAAGTGCAAGGAAGATGCTCGACATAAGAAAGAAGTCTATGAAGCACAACAAATTAGATACATCCCAGTGGCTTTTTGAGTATGAATGTTCCAAGTTACTGAGAAGCTTGTTTTTCAAAGATGGAACCCTTACCTACATTCCTCTCAACTGTACCATTTGCAGCAGCATCTAACGACTAGCTCTTATTTAAGGTTAATTCTAGGGGGCGAGGGATGGGTGGTTACACCCACCCCCTCGAGATGTGCGCCATCGCTCATCTGCGCGTTCCCTTGCTCCCTAGAAGTAGGGGTGGGCAAAAACCGATTTAAATTCGGTTAACCGACCGAACCGGTTTTCAAATTCGGTTCGGTAACCGAACTGAAATATGAGTAGAAAGAAAATAATTTAAACCGAACCGAACCGATTATAAACGGTTTGAAATCGATTTACAGTTTTGAACCGACCGATTTATAACCGAACCGACCGATTAATTAAATATATATATAAATAACTAAATAACAGGTAGGTGTCAATACCTGAGTAGTGCAACAAATGCACCGCAGTACACCCTATTGCACTGAATCACCATTCTCTCAAAGTTTTCAATTTTTGGTTAAAAATTGGGTCTGTAAAAAAATTAGGCCTGTAAAAAAATTGGACATGTTTTAATGAAAGTCTTTCAAATGCTTGTGGCTGAAATTTCAGCCCAATCGAACCGATTCGAAATTCGGTTCAACCGAATTCATCGGTTTACAAATACAAAATTCGGTTTCAGTTTGGGTTTTGGGCAAACCGAATGAAATCGGTTCGAAATCGATTTGGGGCTCAAAACCGAACCGAACCGACATTGCCCACCCCTACCTAGAAGGGCTCCTTATTTAATATGTTACCTACCGCCAATCAATCTTATACAACTCATGCATAGTTAATGACTACTTCACACCACCATTTCCCCTCTCTCACACTATCTAATTTCTTTTTCACACCACCTATATAAACAAAAATCATCCATTTTTTCCCTCACCATTTAAATCGACAACGGTTCCTCCCTCCTCCATTCGAAATCTCTTCCAAAACTCTTGCAAATCTCTCTTTCCCTCGAAAAATCGGCTCTTTCCAAAGAAAGAGATAAAAAGCATTCTCAAAATTCCCTCAAAGTCAAAATCCTTAAACCCAAACTCAATAAATATGCATAACTTAACATAACAGAGAAATTCAAACTCAAAATGAAAAAAACGCAAAACAGAGTAACTTTTGATCGATTTAAACCCTCAATTGAGATCGATTCTCAATCTCATCAAAACATGAAAGTTGTAGTATGATGAGTTATCTAATAAAATAACTTTAATCACTTAAAATGTTTTTGAAATGAGCAAGTTATGGTCATTTTACTAAAGCCACGCAAATCTATCTGAAAAATAAAAACGGGAAGTGTTCTTCACTTTCGGCCAACTTATGTGCTCAATCAAGACCGATTATGAAGTTGATCAAAACACAAAAGTTGTAGTACTATGAGTTATCTAATAAACACAACTTGAATCACTTGAAAATGTTTTGAAATAAGCAAGTTATGATCATTTTCCTAAAATCGCGCAAATCTGTCCGAAAAATATTTTAATCGCAGAGTGCACTGCGGGGTATCTGAGATAACCCACAGGGCACAATGTGAATAGAAATTTTTTCGGACAAATTTGCGCGACTTTAGTAAAATGATCATAACTTTCTCATCTCAAAACATTTTCAAGTGATTCAAGTTGTGTTTATTAGATAACTCATAGTACTACAACTTTTGTGTTTTGATCAACTTCATAATCGGTCTTGATTGAGCACATAAGTTGGCCGAAAGTGAAGAACACTTCCCGTTTTTATTTTTCAGATAGATTTGCGTGGCTTTAGTAAAATGACCATAACTTGCTCATTTCAAAAACATTTTAAGTGATTAAAGTTATTTTATTAGATAACTCATCATACTACAACTTTCATGTTTTGATGAGATTGAGAATCGATCTCAATTGAGGGTTTAAATCGATCAAAAGTTACTCTGTTTTATGTTTTGATCAACGTGAGAATCGGTCTCGATCGAGCACATAATTTGGCCGAAAGTCAGGAACACTATCCCGTTTTTATTTTTTGGACAAATTTGCGCGGCTTTAGTAAAATGACCATAACTTGCTCATTTCAAAAATATTTCAAGTGATTCAAGTTGTGTTTATTAGATAAATCATAGTACTACAACTTTTGTGTTTTGATGAGGTTGAGAATCGGTCTCAATTGAGGGTTTAAATTAGTCGAAAGTTACCATATTTTGCGTTTTTTTCGTTTTGAGTTTGGGTTTCTCTGTTATGCATATTTATTGGTGGTGTGAGAAAGTAAAAAAAAAAAACCCGCATTGGTGGTGTGAGAGAGAGAGGATATGGTGGTGCGGTGTAATCGTTGTCCTTCCCAAATGGAACCATGTTAGCTGGACACATGCATTGAATAATAAGATTTGAGATAGGAAACAATACAAAATTTAGAATGGTCAGAATTCGTGACATTTACACTGAATTATATATGCGTCCTTCATTCTGTCAGTTTTTCAGCATCATTACTGGCAGTTGTGTCTATGAGGTTTTACCTGTAGATTGAGTAGGAAACTGAATAATCTGCTAGCACGCCATTGCATCTGGATAGTGTATTATGATTTATGACTCATTTTTTACATTTTTTATTTTCAAAACAAATTAACCATATTGTATGGCTTCATCGTGCGGTGACCTGATCTGAGTGTTGGTAATCCTACCAAGGGTGTCCATTATAGGCTGCTTAAATACCCCGACTTCTTGACACCATTACAATACAACTCGGTTGTGACCCTAAGGACGCATATCTATTACACTAGATTGCCTAGAACAATCCTTCTAGGAAAAGTCTCGAGTAAATGAATATTTGGAAATGGTGTGGTTGGTCTTAAATTAGGCCTAAACAAAAGGGGGCCAATTAAAAGAAATCTTAATGAAAATTTGGTGGTTCATCTAATCCAAGTCTCTCTCTCTCTCGTTACCTTCAAAGAGGAAATAATATAACTCTCAAAAGTCAAATTGATTGGTAAGTTATCGAATACTAGGGGTGGATGCGTTCTACGTGATCAATACTTTTTAATTTATTTTTAAAATTCAATAATAAGTATAATCAAAATTTTAGGAGATTTGACTAAAAATTACACTCTCACTATTGGAAGGGCGTATTTATAGCTTTATTTTATAGATAATTGGAGGCTTCAATATGTTAGGGGATTAGGTAAAATTGATAAATATTTGAGAGAGGTTAGTTTTTGATTGTAAAAAGTATAGAATGTGGAAGGAAAAATAGTAAATCTAAAAATTAGATGTAAGAGCATATTTATAATTTATAGATAATTGAGGATTTCAAATAATTTATGTTAGGGACTTAGGTATAATTAATCAATGTTTATGAGGGTTTGTTTTAATTGTAAAAAATATAGAATGTGGAGGGAAAAACGGGAAGTCTAAAAATTAGAATTAAGGGCCTAATGTTTGGAGGAGCTGATTTAAAATGTAAATAGAACTAAGTTGGAAGGGAAAAATGAGGAAGGAAAATCAGGTTGACGACGACCTCTGTTCATTTGAGTGAAAAATCCTTATAATTGTTCAGATTTAGTAGGCGTTGTTACACATTGTTGGGCTATTCAAAATGTTGCCAAAGGACAAACCACATTGTCCTCTAATTTTGATAAACCCCCCAAGGTTTCATCAAAGCGTGTTCCCTTCTAGAGAGTATCGTGTGCCTTGGGTTCACAAGGACATGATTACACTTGAGATTGAAAATTTAAAATGAGAGAGACACACATGACATGTGAGCTATTACCATGTGTTGGCGGTTGGCCATTTATCCATCCTAATGTGGATCTGAAATTCTTTGGTTGGTGCAGAGTGCAGACAATTGATGAGACATCGAACAATCACCCAGTCATAGTCATACAGTGGCACATGCCAACCCTAATATAAGCCTCGGCACGATCTCGAAAAGCCCAAGTACGGTCCAGCCCAGACTCAGCCAAATTACCATTCAACCCGTAAGTTAGGCACCCAAGCCCAGACATGCGAGCCCAACATGGTGCAAACTTTGGAGTTTGGCCCAGGACAATAAGGCCCAAACGCATATCTCTAGGCTGTGATAAGACAAGATTTATCTTGTGTAGTTCTTGATCTAAATAAGTATTGGGTCCCAAACAGAGCCAAGTGTCGAATGCAACCTAGTCATGGACGTGTAAGATCCTCAACGAGATCTCCTCTTTCTATCACGCCTCAACGAGTCAATGAAGGATTAAAGTATTTGCTATATAAGGCGAACAAAAGGATAAGAAATGTACGCACTTACAATCTAATTTACAGTTTACATCCATCCTTACTCAATCGTCTGACTTTAGCATCGGAGTGCCTTCGTCCACCACAATGGTGGTCTTTGGCTCACTGTTGTTCATTTTGTCAGGAACCAATCAGGACAAATTTGGACGCATAAGTTCGGTGTCGTTCGTGGGGATAACGACAAGTTTCCCTTAAACCAGCAGAGTCTCGAGACATGGACACCAACACCAGATCCTGGGTTAACAATAACAATGCCGAGCTAGAAAATGCTCTGACTAGGGAAACCTCGCCGCAAGCTGAGACAATCTAATCAAGGAAGCAGAGCATGTGCAAGGCCCAACCCTCAAGGCAATCACGGTTGACACCCACATAGATCAGATTCTACTCCATATGAATCATCTTACGCGGGTGGTGGAAAGGCTTACCCATGATCGAGGATCACCTTCAGAGAATGGCAGAAACTCGGGGAGGACCCTGACCTAAGAAGATGCCAAGAAGCATGTCCATGAAAGCGACAACCTCCCTGGCATGGATCAAAGGGCTGACTAGGGGGGAACCCGAGGAACGAAAATGGCAGTGGGTACCGCGCCTCAAAGACAAACATGACCATATTCTTGTATGATCTTATCGTCCCTCCATTCTCGGAGGAGATCATGAGCGCACCCTTGACAAAGAAGTTCGCCCCCCCAAAGATCGAGTTCTATGACGGAAGATCCGATCCATCGAACCACTTGTGCCATTACCACCATGTGATGGCGTTGAAGGAAACCTCATAAGCCATTTTGTGTAGGACTTTCCCTATCAACCTGAAGAAGGCCGCACTAGCACCACATCCATCGAATTATTTCTGGTCTTGGCAAAGATGTTCATCACCCGATTCGTGGGGAGCCAACGAATCAAGAAGGGCCCCCACTATCTGTTCAGTCTCAAGCAGAAACAAGGTGAGACCCTAAGGAAGTATGTCATTCATTTCAACGACGAGCTGACTGTGATTGACAGATGCAACAACGATACATCTGTTACCGCCTTCACCTCCGGTCTCCGAAGATGTCAGTTTTATAACTTTCTCACACTGGAACCCCCAATGGACATGATGGCAGATCTGTTGAAAAGCGTTCAGAAGTACATCACCCTAGAGGGATGTTAGCAGCCAAAAAAGGGGAGATAGTGAGGCTAAGCACTCCCCCAAATAAAGGACAAGGACGAGGATAGTGAGGGGATAACCCCAGAAGAAAACATAGCAACAACCAGACTGGGTCCGACTCGATAAAGCCTAACAAGACTAACAACCTCAGATACCACCACTACCTTCACTTAACTCCAGTCTGTTCGACATCTTATGCACCATGAAAAATTGGGAAAATATCAAGTAGCCACTAAAACTCAGGGGAGACCATTTAAAATGTGATAAAAAAAAAGCATTGTTCTTATCACAAAGAATTAGGTCATGACGCACAAGACTGCAAGAGCATCAGGAACGAATCAAATATTGGATCCAAAAAGGAAGACTGGAGAAGTTCATTGGCTCTAGGGACAGGCAGTCCTAAGGTGGAAAAGAGGAGTCCGTACAGGAAACAAAAGAGAGGGCTATATGTATATATATATATATGCGTACTTCACGGCACAAATGAAGAGGGGGGGGGGGGGCACTCAAACCATTCACTAAAAAGATCGATGCAGAATTGCGAGATCCCACTGTCAGAATCATCTTGTTCAACACATACGAGGGGGGGAAACAGTCCCAACCTGATTTTCACAGGTTAAGACATGAGGGGAGTTTGCTTCCCTCACAATGATGCCTTAGTTATCTCAATAGAGATAGAAAAATGGGAAGTAAGGAGGTCGCTGGTGGACACGGGCAACTCCACCAATGTTTTATTTCTGGACACGTTTTGCAAAATGCAATAAACGAAAGATGACCTGACATCTGCCAACCAAGCTATGTACGACTTCAATGGGGAAAGCTACTACCTTGTTGGAACGATTAAGTTGCCGGTAGTCGCGGTGGAACAAGATGCGCCAAAGATCATGATCGCAGAGCTCTCGGTTGTTGACACTCCCTCCGAGCACAACATGATCCTGGGATGACCTTGGCTGCACCACATGGAGGCGACAGACTCCACACAACACCAATGTCACAAATCCTGCGGACGATAAAATATGAACAATCAGAGGATACCAGATTGATGCTCTAGAATACCATTATGATGCAGCCAAGCTGCAAGGAAACGACTCACTGCAGTTTGAACAGAGGGGTCCAGACAAAGAGGCTCCAAGTGCAGATGTGGAGAACATATCTCCGCGTTCGGAGGCTGAACCTCCCTCTAGTCCATGAGGGAGGCTGAACGTCAGGCAACCGGAAGAGGAAGCCGTCACCATATACCTGGACATCCTGGATAACACTAAAGTCGTCCAATTAGGCTCCAACCTTAACAGGACGATGGCAGACCAACTAGCTGCGCCCCTAAAAGAGGGGATATATTTGCCTGGACAATGAACGATATGGTGGAATTGACTTCTCCATTATCACGCATCGACTATCAGTCAATCAAGACTTAAAGCCCGTTAGGAAAAAAAGGAGGCAAGTGACGCCCGAATGCAACTAGGCCATTAAAGAGGAAATGCAAAAGGCTATTGAATGTCAGCATGATAAGGAAGTCACGCCACCTTGATTGGCTCGCAAACACGGTCTTAGTGAAGAAGAAAAATGGGAAGTGGATAGTATGTGTCAAGCACACGGACCTCAACAAGGCTTGTCCAGATGACAACTTTCCACTGCTTCGGATAGACCAGATAGTCGACGCAGCGTCTTGGCATAACCTCCTCAGTTTCAGTGATGCATACTCCCGCTACAATCAGATCAGCATGCACCCGCCGGATTATGAAAAAATTTCTTCATAACGGGCATAGGCACATATTGCTACCGGGTGATACCATTTGGATTGAAAAATGTGGGCGCCACATCGATGATTGAGATCTACATCGACGACATGTTAGTAAAAAGCCTTCATAGTCCTGATCATCTTGCAAATCTCCATGTAGCATTCTTTCAACTCCGTAAATACCGAATAAAGCTAAACTCGCAAAAGTGTACATTCGGGGTACAATCAGGAAATTTCTTGGGCTACATAGTCAATCGAAGAGGGATAGATGTTGATCCCAAAACCCATTCCGGATGAGACGCTCTACACATACCTCTCAGTCTCGGAGCACGCTGTCAGCTCAAGCTTGGTCTGAGAGGAGATTGTGAGGCAGAAGCCTGTCACTACATCATCAAAACATTTGACAGGACAAAGACTAACTACCCCAACCTGGGAGAACTGGCCTTAGCACTGGTAACCTCCTCCAAAAAACTGAGACCCTACTTGCAAGCTTATTCAATAACAGACCTTATTGAATACCCATTCGATCTGATCAGTATTGCACAAGCCAAAGCTCTCAGAAAGAATGGTCAGTAGAATTGGGGCAATTCAACATCTATTATGCTCCAAGAATGGCCATTAGGGCACAAATATTGGAAGACTTCATCGCCGAGTTCACCAGAATAGGAGAACTATAGTCAAGCAGCTAAGAGGGAAATGAGGACACTGAACCACCCTCACAAGGATGGGTCCTGCAATGTAACGGGTCAGTTAATGAGAAGGAAATAGTGTCAAGATCGTTATTTATACCCAAAGGGGATCACGCTTAAGAAGGCTATCAAAAAATTGGACTTCCATGCTTCAAACAATTAGGCCAAGTACGACGCCCTCCTAGCTGGGCTAAAATTAGAAAGAGAAATCGGAGTGGAAGCAGCCAAAGGACTATGGGTCTCTAAGCTTCCAGGCATCCTTTGGGTGTAACATACTACAACAAGGAACCGACTAGAGAAACACCATTCACTAGGGGTGGGCATCCCATCCCGCGATCCCAATCCCGTCCCGATTTTTTCGAGTCTTTTTGGGATTGATCAAACCCATCCCGATCCCGTCTCGTCCCAATCTAGAGTGGGATGGGATCGGGATGAAGATTTTCAATCCCGCCCATCCCGAACCTATTTAATATTAGTTATTATTAATTTTAATATTTATTAACTCAAAATTTTGTGTGTCAAATTAAGCGTGGTACATGAAGTTTTGAGGAGTTGTGTGAACTTAACATCACAAATAATTGTATTATAGTTTAAAACAATAACACTTTCATAGATAACTCCTTAATATGCATAATGATAGAAAATATTATAATATTCTTGAATTGATGATGTAAATAGGAACATAAATAGGAACTTACAAAAATAAGACCTAGCATATTGTGGAACAAATAAGTAGACCTAATGAGAAGGTTGATAATATAGTAATTATAAGAATATACGTTTAAATATGCACATCATAATAACTTAGTAATTGCACAAAAATTCAACCATGCCCATCCCGTCCCGAGGTCGGGATGAGGTCTATCCCATCTTGATCCCATCCGCAAAACAAATGTTAGATTGTCAAAGACCACATTTTTGGTGACCGAAGGCACTCGGATGCTTAAGTAAGCAACTCTGCTGGAAGAAGCAAGTAAATTTGGACAAAATTAAGTTAAAGTTGCATGTAGATAGGATAGTCGAATCGACCTCCCTTCGAATCGAGTTGAGATCCGAGTTGAGAGCCAATTGAGTCCCCTATTCATAACTTTTTCTTTACCTTATATAATGAGTGAATTGATGATTGCATTCAGTTGTGTGCGTGACTTAAGCTCGGATGGCACAATGAAGGGGGATGTTTATTATAACAGTCTCCTCCTTCATTGAGATGAGAGTGATTCCCTCCATCTTCTTCGTAACGGTCCATCAATACTTATGATGATTTAAGCTTTCCTAGCGACTTTCTAACATTTATGGTGAGTAAAGCCACGTGTGGCAATGATCGGGTGACGATTTCATGTATCATCAGCTATTCCCCCTTAGTGGGATCGCTTGCATGGCCACTGATGCAATTTTTTTTCGCTCCCTGTTGTGACCTAGTCCTGTGCACAAGTAACACACGTGAGCCACAGACCACCGTGGGGTGGCCGGTGGCACTCCGATGCTAAAGTCAGACATGCCTCTGAGGAAGGTGTAATGTTGTAACAGGGAATTTGTAGCGTACCTTAGCTTACCAACCTCATGTCTTATTTATAGTGCAATAAGTTCTAGTTCTACCAGGCCATCGTAGGCGTAGTTTAGGAATGAGATCTTCATGGAGATCCTCCCTAATTAGGAGTCGTGTTGTAGGAGGGAAGATCCATGTTAGCTCCGTGCTCCTAGATACGCGAGAGATAGTTCTCAATCCAAGAGCAATCCGTAGAAAGGAGTTTCCCTGTGTGGAAGATACTTTGTTATTTTCTTCCTAGTTGGAAGCAGGGAGCAACTATAGTTGCCCGTCCAAAGCTGATCCTCAAGATACTTGCCTGAAGAGGGCTTACAAGTATTGAGGATAGTTGTGAGACGTGTGGGCCTAGCATGTTGTGAGAGTTTGGGTTCGCCTGGCGGACCACGGTTGGAGGGAATCAGTGTTGGGCTGACGCTTGAGGCCGTAATTCCTCAAGATTATATGACGCGTGTACGACTCCGGGGTGTGATCGTTTTTATGTATCATCAACTTCTCCCCCCCCCCCCCCCCCGAGTTAGTGGGCCGTCACATCGGTTCACTAAGTCATCTCTTGAAGGGATGTGTTGTTCATAATGATTGAGTCTGAATCGTCGCTTGAACCACGCGATGCATTAATTGAATGTGCATTGGTTCAGTGGAAAAGAGGCAGAAAGTCAACCTCTATTTAAGTCATCCGCTGTGTAGAGTCTGATTTTTCTACTTTCCTTGCTTTCGAAGCTACCGCTCTGATTAGAAAAGATTGTTCATCTTCCTCGTGGCTCAAGAAAACCTTCTTGATGACGCTGTCTTGGCCGATGGCTGGCCTGGAATTTTTTGAAGAAAGGTTGTTGTCCGAACCTGATCTCGCCGAAATTCGTATGAAGTTTGGGGTCCCTGAGGACCTATCGTTGTATATCCTAATAGGCGACCAGACGAAGGTGTCACCTCCGGCTGGTTTTACATGTTTGCACCGTGGGATTCTTAGGGATTTCTTGGACTTCTTAGGGAGTTCTTGGACTTCTTAGGGATTCCTCCAGCTTAATTGGGGCCCAATGGATATATGATCATCCTCATTATTCTGCTAAGTGCTAAAGTAACCAACATTAGCGTGACTTCGCGGGTGATTCAGTTGCTGACCTCTCTTCGGATAAAGAGTAATGTTGTTTGTAAGATGAAGCCTCCGAATTGCTTTGTTAAGCTACCTGATGATTTCAAGTTCTGGCATAAGTACTGCTTCTTGGCCCATTCGGATTCGAAGTACTTTCAATGTAAGGGTCGACCGCTTGAGCAACAGTTCAAGCCGTTTCGTAAGTTCATTTCTTTTCTTGTGACTTTGATGTGCTTGATAGTGAGTTGTTTAACCATCGCTTGCATTTTTCTGCAGGAAGGTTTCCCACTACTCCTCTTAACTTATAGAAGCAAAACACCATGGAGAAGTTTTGTGTCCTTTCGAAAAATCGGTCGATGTCATAAGGGTTTCCAACTTCATCCGTAGTGGGTTGTGGGACAACTTGCACGTCGCCCCCACTTTGTATTGAGAGTCGCGCATTAAGTTGGAAGATGTGGCCCCTTCCAGAAATATGAAGGCTACTGGGCCAAAGCTCCCATTCTGTCTGATGCGGAGGAGCCGTTTGAGATACTTGCCTCCTTCGTGAGGAAGATGTCTCGCGTTAGAAATGGGTCATCTTCGGCATGACCCGCTCCAATGAAGGGGGAGCACGAGTCTGCTAGACCTGTTGAAGCGGAGACTAATGTTTCCAGCTTGGAGAAGGATTATTTATAGTTGGCAGGAGTTGTAGACCGACCGAACCTTAGTAGCGCGTAGGTTGAGGCTCTGAATGACCATCTTGTGCGGGTTGCAATGGCTGCTTCCGCTGGTGCTGATTTGCGTGAGGCCCTCCACCCGGAGGCTCTTGTGAGAACTTTCCTGAGGTGGTAAAATCTGATCGCCCCATAGTTGCTTCACCTGATAGTGGTCGTGGTACCGACCGTGTCTCTTGCAGTCCGCATTGCTTACCGTCTCACTCTAGGCCTCAGCGAGAGGTGTTGGAGGGTCCTTTGGATACTCCGTTGCCTTCTCTCCATCCGGATCCCATTGAGTCATCTTGCAAAAAACGGGTTGCTGCTGTTGACAAGGAAAATGCTATAGAGGAGAGCTTGATAACGGTGGCGACCGTGAAGGGCGGCGCCAGCATAGTTCACGATCAGGGAAAACTTCATCCTGGCGCATGGATAAGCCTGTTTGCACCGGATTTGGTGAAGCTGAGTTCACTGGTCTGGCACCAAGAGGTGGACTTAGAGTATGCTTGGAGGAAACATATAAGCAGGCGTCACAGCTGGATGATGGATCACGCTCCAAAGCCCGATGAGGATTCGTTGGAAGGGTGTATGGATAAGGGCCTGAAGTACCTTATGATGGGTATGTCTCATTTAAGCTATGCGGTCGTTATTGGGACGAAAGTAGAGGTGGTTCGTGAGAGAGTATATACCTTGGAGCGTGTCTTCTCGCATATGCAGACACTACACCATAATTGTCTATTAATAGCAATTGTTCATAGCATTTATTAAACTTGTGCTACGAAAAGCCCAAGTTCTAATCACATGACTACGTTAAAATGCTATGAAAAAATGAGCGGGAGAGTGAAAAATTTAGACTCTGTTTTTTGCCACTAAAATTGTAGAATCGCGCTTAAGTCTCTAACCTAAACGCAAACCCATCTCCCTCACCACAAAGCAGTGCCCTAGCCCCGCCTCTCCACTTCTCTCCTTTCACTGTCGCCTCTCCTTTCACTGTTGCCTTTCCTCTCACTGTCGCCATCACTTCTCACTTTCGCTCTCACTCTTAATCCACCTCTCTGTCGCTCTCGATTCGCCTCTCGCTCGACCGAGTAGAGAGATAGATCGTGGGAGAGAGCGAGGGAGACAGAAAGATCAAGACACTAAGAGATTGAGAGAGAGAAGAACAACAACAATAGGGCAGGAGCTCGCAGATCCTTCCTCCTTCAGCCGCCCTTACAATTTCGGTGAAGCCATCTCTCGAATCAAACAAAATCTTGCTTATACTCTTATTGAGTCTCCTATGGCACCTATTTTACTCGTGAGATTGAATGTTCTCATTTCCATTTTGATTAGGGTTTTCTTGTTTGCTTACATGGGGCATTTAGGAACATTGAGGATTTGTTTCTTCATGAAGATGAAGTCGCTCAAGGGGGTTTGCTTTCCATTGTCGGGTCACCCGTGAGTGCCACCTATGGGAGAATTTGAGTGGAGCGTTCTATTGGTTTCTTATCTCTTGCAGATGGTGATTCAAGCCAAAGGTTTGGGCTTTGTATACTCTTTAATGTTTTTCTTCTACAATACTTCTTTTGCTCTGAAATTGATGAAATTCTTCATTTTGCAAGGAGATTTTGGAGATCATCAATACACTCGTCGCCAAAGCAGCAAAACTAAGATACTTGACAAGTTTTCATCATCCTCTTCTACATTTAACTACCTAGTCCACCACCAAGGAAAGTTGAAGCTGGCTTCTTTTGCATAATTTATAGGTATAGTATAGATCTAAGTTAGTAAGCAAAAATGTCGGAAGTGTCTGGCTAGTCATTCATTTAGCGATCAAGTTATACATTTTTCAAAATAAAAAAAACCTATGGCTATAGCAGAAATTAGTTCAATTCAGTTCTATTGTTTATGGTTTGACAATTTGGGTTCCTGAAAACTTGTTTAGGGTTTATTGAAGAAGGATCTTGTGGAATAACTGTATTATTTTCTTTTCTTTTTCAAATTTAATGTCACATTTCTTAGGAATTTAATATCATGAATTTTTTTGTGAAAATTTAATATTAAACATTTTCTTATGAATTTCACCATTTTTATTGCAGTATGAATTAAACTCTCGAGCGGTGTCAAAGATGTTGTTACACTCAAGAGACCAATCTCGCTAATCATGAAACTCAAGTCTGTTTTCGAAAATTTCTTTTTATAATTAGGCTAAGATGGTAAATGCAAGTGTATGCTAAATTATTTGTAGCAGTAGTTCTGGTGGCGTTCAGTTTTTCTACGTGTTAATGCATTGCCATTAATAATGTCTTCCATATGAATTACATTCCTCCAGCATTGAGCGCTCCCATGCTTACTTAGGGCTTGGGCACTTGGGCTCTTCATTCATCTATTCTAGTACCAAAATTATGTGTCTCAAGCTGATGAATGTTGTAAGATATTCAAATCTGTAACTATGACTTATTGACCTTTCCTTATGTTACATTGTTATTTACTTTTGGTACGTGTAGAGCTGGTACCAATAGGTTTCTAAGTTGAACGCTAAATATGAATATCTACAACGTGCTCAAAGGTTACATTGAGCTCAATTCTCTAAATTAATAAATACCTTAGCTGCACCAGTCAATAGTTCCTGTACTATGTTGTATTAGTAATTGCAAGAAAATTTGATTTCTCATAAAAATTAAAAAACATTGTTAAAAATTTCTAACTCTTTTAAGATGTTTTCATTATACAAGGCATTTGCTTGGGGAAGATCTTGGGCCACTTAGCGTGAAAGAGTTGCAAAGTCTGGAAAAACAACTTGAAGGTGCTCTTACACAAACTAGGCGACACAAGGTACTTCAAATATTAACAAGTCTGCTGACTGTGTCATACTGATTAGTTTTTACATTAGTTGGCTTGGTTGAGGAGAGTAATTTTATTTACTATTCTCATGCACAATTTTATAGAATTCCAGTGTTCTGTAAGTGGTTGGTTTTACGTTGTTTATCACTTTATCCTATATAGACAGTGCGACTTAGTTACAACAAGAACTGATGATTATTTTCATGTTTTTGGCAGTAAATATTTTATCTTCTTTGAGATCCATTTACGTTTGTTTTGTTTATCAGAAATACGTTCCTTAGTTTCTTCACGTATTTCTATATTTGATGGAATAATCTGTCAAGTTGAGTATGTTCTTATTGTGTTCCATTTAATTATGGACATAGATAATGACAGAACAAGTTGAGGAATTTCGCAGAAAGGTAAATGTACACACCAGTCCAACGACTTTTCTTACACAATTTTAATCTATAACATTCAATGTTTTTGATATGTATGTATGGACTTTTCGCTTATCTTGACAGGAGCGATATCTAGGTGATATCAACAAGCAACTTAAAAATAAGGTTTCGATTTAAATGTAGCTAGGGTTAAAAAAAATCATTTCCTGCTTTTATTTGCATTAACAATCTTCGACTTGTTTTAAAGTTCCAGCTGGAGGCGGAAGGACAAGGTTCATACAGAGCCATTCAGGGCTCATGGGAATCAACTTACTTTGAAAACAGAAATTCTAAATGGCGAGGAAATCAGCGAGGGAGGGGGTGGCAACCCTCCACCCCCTCGGGATGCGCGATGGGGATGGAAGGCATGCATCCCGAGGGGGATGGAGGGTTGCCACCCCCTCCCTTGCTGGTTTCCTCGCCAGTTAGACGGGTTGCTTTGAAAATGAAGGGAGTTTATTTGTTATGATGTGGTTTATGAAGAGATTTTACTAATTTTGAAAAACTCGAGGATTTTTGCTTGAGAATGGTGGAGTCTTTGCAGGGAGTGGTTAATGAGGATATCAAGTCAAATTATCATTACTAGTTCTAAGAAAGTTCTGATTATTTCATTGAAAACCTCTCTTTTACCTTAACAGGATAAACATTTTGATCGATGCCTGTATTGTTGTTGTACATTTACTGTAACTCTTTGTCATGGTATCTTTTTTTATTTTATCTACTTCTTTACTGAATATAACATTTCATTTCATTTCTATTATTTAGAGGAATGAGAACGAGATCTACATCAAATAAAAAGTGTACAACTACAGGTATATTTCTCCAGTGTGACCTATTTGTTTTTGTCGACATTATTTAGTAGTCAATCTTCTGAGTTTTAACTTTTTTTTAATATACTTATATTTATATTGTGTTTTATTTGTAAAAAATATAGGGAAAATGGTAATGTACCATTGCAACTACTACAATACAGATATAACAGGCAAGATCCGAATTAAGTGTGCCCAATGCCCTGATTTTGACCTATGTGTGGAGTGCTTGTCTGTCGGGGTCGAGGTTGCACTTCACATAAGCGACCACCCATACAGGGTCATGGTGAGTGATGTTTACAATCTATTTTATTTGTGTGCCATAAATGAACTGTTACGAGAAATTTGGCTTGTAGACTCATGGTGAGTGATGTTTACAATCTATTTTATTTACAATCTACAGGGTCATGGTGAGTGATGTTCACATATGGAGTTTCAACAATTGAGGCATCGTGTAGTGTCATTGGACAATCAGTTGAAGGGCTCTTCCAGAGTGTGTGATGATGAAATGTCAGGCCACCAACTTGAAGCTCAAACTGCAAAGAAAGATAAGGGTAAGGGTACGTAAGGTTGTGCAAGAAGAAGAAGACCAAACTAGATGTTGATGTTAGAGTTTAGTTCAACAGTATTTTCCATGTAACGGTGGACGGTGGGTTTTCCCAAATTGGGGTTGCAGACATGCGGTCTAGTGTAAATCTTGTAAAATTTCGCTGGAACTTGTAAAATCCTGTACAATTTCTTTTGAACTTGTTCAAATTGTTTAGCTTCTATGGTTAAAGAAATTAGTGTTATAATAGTGTTTCTAAAATTTCAAATTGATAGCAAATGAAATTTAAAAAAAAATAAAATAAAATAAAATAAAATTTTGCTATGTATACCTACCATAGCGGTTTTAAAACGCTATGGTAGACTCTATCATAGCGTTTCAGAAACGCTATAAAAGGATCTACCATAACATTTTTAAAACGCTATAACAGGGTACCTTTCTATAGCGGTTTAAAACCGCTATAATAGACCCAGGGTCTATTATAGCGCCGGCAAACATAGCGTTTACTAAAACGCTATGGTATCCTACCATAGCGTTTTTGAACCGCTATTAAAGGGCTTTTTTTTTGTAGTGAGACGTTGTATTCTGATGCGCTCCATGAAATTGAGCGACTTAAGAAGCAGGCCGAAGAGAAGTGGTTGGATCTGTCAACCGTGGCTGTTGAGGCTCAGAGGGCTCGTCTGGAGAACCTTGAGCGTGATCTGACAGATATGATGTTCGAAAGGGACGAACTTAAGCATGAGTTGAACCGTATCCGCTGTGAAGTCGAGGTTGTGCAGGAAGCTGCGGCTAAGGCGAGTTCTGAACTGTTGTCTTTTGCTGAAGAGAATGCTTCGAAGGAAGTCGATTGGGCTGTTGAAAAGCAACAGTTGGAATCCGATGTGGAGTTCTATGCTCGAGAAACGAGGAAGGCCGTGAAGAACAGTCTCAGGTCGATGTGCTGACTGACAAGTTGGAGCTATTGGAACGTGAAGTTGTTGATGCAAAAGTGTGGGAGGAAAAACCTCTCCAGGAACAAGGCAAATGTGAGTTTCCTTGGGTTGTACATGGATGGCTGGAGCTACTGGCGCTGATGAAGGAGGAGCATCCGGAGTGGGATTTCAGCCATTATAAGAAGATGTCGTATGTGGACCTGTCTGTTTCCTCGACGTCATCGAGCGAGGAAGGCAGTTTGAGCCCTGATGTCCAGGCTGCGGCGTGTGTGAACGCAACTCCTGCTCCTTCTTCCACTAGGCTTAACTATTCCATTTCTGTACCCTATCTTGATATGGAGTGAACTTTGTGTGCTTGTACTTTTTTGTCTTTGACCATTAATGAAAACAGTTTTATCCGTTCTGTACTTGTTGTCTATATTGCATGTTTTTCATTTCGCCTTGTCGTCTTACTTTGTCATAGGCTGGTTCAATCAATAGGACGTTGACTGGTCTGTCTGTGGTAGAAAGCTTGGCCGCTTTGTGTTGTGAATGACTCAGGGTCATGGCGGTGTAGTCATGTCCGGTAGTGGGCATGTTACGAACAATTTATCTGGGGGTTGAGTCATCCGAGCTGTGCCCTGTTCCCAAGGTAAGCTACTTGAGAGTTACCTTGCTTGTCTGACTGGTCGACTGTAGCTGCTGCTGTGAGCGAGTTGTGATGGCCAAGCGTGAGTGTCAGAGCATTCGTGTCGAGTCAGGCGTCGTAAGCTCGGGTTGGCATCCTAAGTAGCTTTGATCTAGGCACTAGCCATACGATCTTTGTATCGACGTGAGTGGCTTTCGCTTCTCATAATGATGTCAGTCCGTTTGAGCGTGAAGACGCTGACTCAGCTAGATTCATGTTCGCATCCGATGTTTTGAAGGGAAGTAGAGGTCGTGTGGCGACCACGCTGAAAAACAGTGGTCACGTGGCGAGCCATCAGAATCAGTTCGGGACTGACTAGGCTCCCACCTTCTAGACTATCTACACCCTCACAGTGGGGGCTACAAGTTCAGGTTTTGTGATTTGGCGGTCACACTAAAAAGCAGTGGTCCCCTGACGAGCCATCGAAATCAGTTTGGGACTGACTAGGCTCCCACCTTCTAGATTATCTACATTCTCACAGTGGGGGCTACAAGTCCAGGTTTTGATAAAAAACTTTCGTTGCTAGTCGCCACCAGCTAGGCTTACCTGATTAGGTTCAGCGATCATTGACCGCAAAGGGGGTAATGATCCCTGGCGAGTCATCATCACCAAGCGTGATAGCGCTGATTTGACTCCCACTTCTTAGACCGTCGATGCCAGCGATAAGCAGACTAGGTATCGGGATGAACCAGAAGCCATCGTCATCAGTCTTGGCTGACTAAGCTTGCCCGGTTTGAATAGAGGTTTTGCATGCTAGGGGGCGTGCAAACCTAATCCTTCCGCATGTTGCATGGAGTGGATGAAATTACCTTAAATCAGCTAGTGATTTGTAGGTATAATCCGTATGTCAGGATTGACTAGGATCTCTAGTGCTCGTGCCAAACATGTGATAAAATGTTGTTTGAATAATAGGCTGAACCCATGGGCCCGTAGAGGAAGGGCTAGGGTTTCTTGCATGGTGCGTTACGTGTAAGGTGTAGATTGCGCAGTGACACGTGTACGACATAGGCTGCGGTTGAATATCGGTTACTCTCCCTCAATTGATGGGGTTGCGTGCAGCGCCATTAATTGATTGACGTCGTCTGTGCAATTTACTTGGGAACTGTTGTAGGCACTATCTTTCGCGAAGCTTATCTTCTGTAATGTCATATCTCGAAAAAGTAGTACGGATTTCCTACCAAGGGAGATGCCTTGGTATTACACCGTACCACTTTTGCCTTCATGTGCTTGAATCCCACTGCTAACTAATGGTTGATCGAAGTGTTAGTCGACGTGCGATGTCTCTGGGTGTGGTAGTTCTCAGTCACACCTGCCATCGCATATGGAAAAAGTTGTCTCTCTTGATAGCATTGTGAGATCGTAGCTGTGTCGCTGCGTGTGGCCATCCTCATCTGCCTGCTTCTAACCTATTTGAGGAAGTTAGAAGGGGGTCGGATGTCTTTTGAGGAAATCAGCAGCCCGTTTTGAGGTCTATAATGCTGTAGTACGAGAGTTTTTCGGGGTGATTTGACGGAGCAATCTGACTGCTCAGTCTTTTAATCTCTTCTGCCACTTCGTCTTTATCTTGGGAAGGTATCGAGCATCTCCCATTCTCTTACCTTTGTTGTCACTTGCAGATTGCTCGCATCGGAGGGTTTGCACCTCTTCGTCGGATGCTATCCATGGCAGAATTGTCTAAGCGAGTATTTTACTTCAGTTCGCACTATATTCAGACGCTTATAATGCTCAGTCTTTGTATATGCCTCAGGGCATCCGCAATATGTAGCATTTTGTATCTGCTTCAGGGCGTTTGTTGTTACATCTTTCCAATAATCAATAGAGTTTGTTTTTCGTAATTCTTCATTTATTTCTTAAATTATTGAAAATCACATAAGTCCCTTAAGAACTAAAACTCAATATTGACTATGGAAAGGGAAACAAATAACTTAAAGCAAACTAACCATTGACGGAGAGAAATTGATCATGGCCTTGAAGTGGATTCGGGTTGCTCTCGCGGATCATTTGGCGGACTGTCTAGGCGTTACATAGGTTACTAAAGAGTTGACCTTGCAGAGGGGTGGATAACCATGCCGATTAAATGTCGGGGGGGGGGGGGGGGTGTGTTCCCGCTTGCCATGGCCTTTTTTACTCGCTGGGCGGAAGAGCTCGTTGCTCCTATACCGCTTGAAAGTGATGTCTCTACCGTCTTTTGGCTTTGCACTGGGTTAGGCTGCTCTGCATGATGTAACTGAATCTGGGAGCACTCTATCTGTTTCAATGCGGCATAGTGGCAGCCTTGTGCCGTATGTTGGTCTCCACATATTGTTCATTCGGAGTGGTTAGCAGTATACTTAACAAACTGGTGAAGGGTGGAGACCTTCCATCTGGTGAAGCCAAGATCTTCTCAGGATGAGATTGTAGGATGACGGTGCGTCTACCACCATGAAGTCCAGAAATAGGACTTTCCTGATTTGCGGCTCTCCTTCTACCGTAGCCAACTTTATCTTTTCGATGGGGAAGCATTTCTAACTACTGAATTTGATCAGCGAGTGTTCTGAAGACGTTGGGTTTTCCTCCTTGAGGTCAATGCTGCGGAACACGTTGTAGAACTGAACGTCAAGTGAACTTCCTGTGTCAACCAGAGCTCTCTTCACTTCCCACTTTGCGATGGAAACAAAGATGACCAAGGCGTCGTTGTGCGGCACTCGGACTCCATCGAGTCCCTCTCAGTGAAATTCAAAGTGGGAATGGGATTCTGAACTCGCGAGTGGCAGATGTGATTGTCCTCACCCGCGGATTGTGTCCGCATATCCAGTTGTGTCTGCTTGTGGGACCTGTATGACTGGTCTTCATTCGGACCGACTCCATGAAGGACGCTGATTATCTCTGGAGTCGCCTTCTTTATTTCTTTAACTGACTCCACTGTCATTTGTTTATTTTGTTGGTTTCTCAGACTTTGGGAACTCTTTCGGTTTGCCTTTGTGGATCCAGTACTCAACTTCATACCTTAGACTTTTGCAGTTATTGGTGTTGTGGTCGCCCTCCTTGTAGAACATGCAGTATTTGTCGTTGTCGCGCTTGGAAGGGTCTCCGCGTGTCTTTGGGGGGCACTTCAGTTCCTCCCAGCTTTTCATGGAGTTAAGTACGTTTGACAGTCTAGCACTTAGGGGTGTCACTACTCTGGATCCAACGTAGTTGGATGATTTCTCTTTCAGCTTTTTACTTTCTTTTGCTCTGTTCCTCGTCCCCGCGACTCTTTCCTCCTTCTTGTCCCTAAGAGATGAGGGCTTCCTATCACCTTCAGTTTCCCTTTTAGCGGTCCTTGACTCCTCCTAGGTGATGTGTCTCTGGACGCTCTTGAGGAGCTCTGCCATGTCCAGAGGGAGCTCCAAGGTGAGGTCCTCGAAAAGCTTCCCCTATCTGAGGCCCGCAGTGAAGGCCGTCACGGCTGTATTGTAGTTGCACCCGTCGATGAGGGTTAGCTCGTTGTTAAAGCGCGTGACATACTCTCGGAGCGACTCGCTCGACTTCTGCCTTAGATAGAATATGTAGTGTGAGCCTTTTCTGAAACACTGGCTTCCGACGAAATGTGTCTGGAATTCCTTCGCAGTGTTTTGAAGGAGTCGATTGACTTTGGTGGAAGGCTAAGGAACCATGTCAGCGCAGAGCTTTTTAGACTAGTGTGAAAGGTTCTGCACGTGAAAGACTCGGATCCTTCTTTGAGGGCCATTATGTGTTGGTAATGGCGCAGATGATCAAAAGGATCGGTGGTCCCATCGTAAGAGTCGAGCTTCGAGGGAGTGAACTTTCTCGGAAGGGCCTCGTTCATTATCCAGTTCACAAATGGTGGGACAGAGAGACGATACAGTATGTCCGGATCATGCGCCCCTCTGCGGAGGGGGTTCTCAGGATCAAGTCTCTTTGTCCTGGCGGTGAGCACGACGTTAGCCACGCAGCCTCCCTTAGTCCAATGGGAACTAGCAGGGGTCAGGCTCTCCTACGCTTGCTCTCTATCATTTTTTGGAGGCGGAGGTCCGTGCTACTTCTGAAATTCGTTAGCAGGTGGTGGATTCTATTGCGTAAGAGTCTCCACCTTCTTGGCAATTTGATGTATCTAAGATGCTAGCACATCGATTATGGGGTCCATGGTTACTGTCGTTAGCGTGGGAGTGTGAGTTAGCTGCCCGTGCACGATAGGAACTGTTGAATGAGGCAGTATAGGGACAACCTGAGCGTTGGACGTGTCCCCTGGTTTTCCGTTGTTGCGTGACCTGGTGGTCACCATCTCTCTGAGTTTTGATAGGAGACGACGATTAGTGTAAAATTATGAACTATGTCGTCCCAACGGATGGCGCCAAGCTGATGCAGTTTTTATTCCGCTCCCTATTGTGACCTAGTCTCTCTAACCTGCTAACCTGCACAAGTAACGCACGTGAGCCACATACCACTGTGGGCTGGCCGATGCTAAAGTCAGACAGGGCTCTGAGGAAAGTGTAATGTTGTAACAGAGAATTTGTAGCGTACCTTAGCTTACCAACCTCATGTCTTATTTATAGTGCAATGAGTTCTAGTTCTACCAGGCCATCGTAGGCGTAGTTTAGGAAGGAGATCTTCGTAAATATCCTCCCTAATTAGGAGTCGTGCTGTAGGAGGGAAGTTCCATGTTAGCTTCGTGTTCCTAGATACGCGGGAGATAGTTTCCAATCCAAGAGCAATCCGTAGAAGGGAGTTCCCCTGTGTGGAAGATACTCTGCTGTTTGCTCCTAGTTGAAAGCAGAAAGCAGCTGTAGTTGCCCGTCTGAAGCTGATCCTCGAGATACTTGCCTGAAGAAGGCTTACGTGTATTGATGATAACTGTGAGACGTGTGGGCCTAGCATGCTGTGAGAGTTTGGATCTGCCTGGCGAACCGCAGTTGGGCGGGCTTAGAACCGCTTGGGGCGGATCGGTGTTGGGCTGATGCTTGAGGCCGTAATTCCTCGAGATTATCATAATGCGTGTACGGCTCCGGTGTGTGACCGTTTTTATGTATCATCAGCCACTAACTTGTTAATGAGAGTTTTCTTTATTTGTTCTTTGAAGTCAGTGTGACAAGTCATCGGGGTCGGACTGCATGAGTTTGGACCAGATGAAATCATCGGATTCGAGCTGCATGAATTCTGACTAGACGAAGATTTTTTGTAACGAGTAATTGTACTCGGACTTCGTGAGTTCTAACTAGTTGTTGTATCGTAGTCAACTACGCGAGTCCGTTACTAGGTGAATTCCTTGAGTTCAGACCAGATGTCGTTCGTGACATCGAGGTCAGTTGCGTTTACTAGGTGAAGTAATCTTCGTAGTCAATTTCATGAGTCCAGACCATATGAAGTCAACGCGATCAAACTGCATGAGTCCGAGCCAGATGAAGTCGGTTTAACTAGTCTTAAGTCAGGGATGTAGATTGATTCTTGTCAGATTCATCTCATGTTGGACCTGATTCTACTTGGGCCTATCGGATATGTCTCATGTCCATGTTGGGATAGCTTCTAGCCGGGTTCATCCTTTTTTCATTCGGGCACGTCATTCGGGGGCTTGTCCTCCGGATTCCTTTTTTCATTCAAGTTCGTCCTCCATGGACTAGCTTCTATTCGGGCCCGTTCTCCGGATTTGTGCTCCACGGGCTAGCTTCTACTCGAGCCCGTCTTCCGGGTTCATGCTCCACGGGCTAGCTTCTACTCGGGCTCGTCCTCCGGGTTCGTTTTTCATTCGGGTTCATCCTCCACTGGCTAGCTTCTATTCGGGCTGGTTCTCCGAATTTGTTTCGAACCCACGACCTGAGGTCTTCTAAGCAACACCTTTACCAACTCTGCTGGTACTCATTTGATGAAATATTTAGTTCTGAAATTGAAACTTTATTGATTCTCCCATTTGGATGTCATAACCATTTCTAGTTGTCGTTTTCTTGGAGCAGTTATGTTACATTGTGGAGCGATTTTTCTTTTGTCATTGCGTGGTTGTCCTCGCGTTGGTGTGACCTGTTCTTGCTCCTCGTTTGGCATCGTTTGCTAAGTCTTGATAGAATTTGTCGTTGCTAATTCCTTTGTAAGTAACTTTGGTCGGATTTGTATCCGCTAGTAGAGTACCCGAGTCGGTCAGTGCAACCGTCTTCAGGGCATTGATCTTTTCGTTTAGTACGTAGGTCTGCTCAAGTGGGAGATGCTTCTTTGCTTGGGTAGATGTAGTGTAGAGCGTATATCAGTTCCCTGGATCGTTCTTTTGATCCTGTGGCGGCGATATCTGTTTTTTCTTTTCCTTTGAATTGCTTGTCTGGTATTACGATGAATTCAACGAATCGTCCCTTTTGGACCCAATATATGCTCAATTTCTTCTTTCAACTTGTAGCAGTCCTTGGTATCATGTCCGTGATCTTTGTGAAAAGAGAAATACCTACTTTTGTCTCGTCCTTCTGGGTTTCCTCTCATCCTGGGTGGTCACAGTTGACGTTCTCCCAATTCGCCATATGTTTCAAGATGTTGGTCCAGCTTGTTTCTAGGGCTGTGTACGATTTGTACTCCTTTTTCATTACATTGGTTATTCGCTCATGACTAGGATGTGCCGATTGCAACTTCCTGAATTTCCGCTGGTTGGACTCAATTTTTTTGTCCTTTCGATATTTCTTTGAATGATTGTTATCCTCTCGTGGTCCATCATCTTGTCTTATTTCTTCTTTCCTTTCATGTTTCCTTGAATGGTTTTCCATTTCCTGTTCATTATTCCTCCTTGCAACTTTCATCTCTTCAAGGAAGATGTGTTTCTGTGTTGTTTTCAGCAGGACCGCCATGCCTTTCAGAGGTTCCAGGTTAAGGGCATAAAAAAGGGGCCTCTTTTCAGTCCGACGACGAAAGTTGCAGTGGCTTTGTCGTCGCTACATCCATCAATCATTGTCAGTTTGTTGGTAAAACGAGTGACATGTTCCCATATTGTTTCTCCGGGCTTCTGTCTGATGTGCTTGAGGTAGTGGGGTAATTTTCTTATCCGCTAGCTCCTAATGAATCTAGTGATAAAAGCAGTGGCTAAAGCTTGGAAAGAGTCTATCGACCTCGGTGGTAAGCTATTGAACCAATTCATCACGGTGGAAGTGACGCTGGTCGAGAATGTTCTACATAGAATCAACTTCATGGTTTCGTTTAGTGCCATCATGTGGTGGAAATGTCTTAGATGATCTGTTGGGTCGGTAGTACCATCGTATACTTGGAACTTTGACGGAGTGAACTTTTTTGGCATTGCCTTTTTCATGAGTGTGTCGGATAATGGCGGCTTGGCTAACTCGTACAGTATGTTTGGATCCGTTACTCCAATTCTGAATGGGATTTCAGCAAGCGTTTCGCTGCACTGTGGGGTTTTATTTTGGGTAAGCTTGCTGCTTTCAAAGTTTCCCTGTTGGGGTTCTGCTAGGGTTTTGTCGCCTTCTTGAGTTCGGTCGGCGAAATTTTGTCGGGACGGTGCTTGAACAGGTCAGTTGGCTGAATGCGTTCCTGTGTGATTTTCTCCAGCATCTTTATCATGTAACTCATCTAGGCCATTGATAGGTCTACCCAAGGATTTGTGGCAGTGTTGCCGGATGTTTGGGTTGTTTGGATTATTGCATGTTGTGGATCCGCATTTTCGGGTGCTACTGGTCCGATGATCCGGGCCGCTTCTTTTTCGTGAGCTGTCAGTGATGCATTGTTGTCAGCAAGAGAGTTGCCGTGATCATCACTGGGACGTTGAGGATCTGCAGAATGCGCCATTTGTTCTGACATCTTGTTGATATTTTATCAGGTTATTGTGAGTTTTGTCACTAGATTTTGTTTTTAGAAAGGAAACTCGTTGTTCCCCATGGATGACGCCAAACTGATATGTCTAAAAATCGTCCTCCTGAGAGTTTGACCTGCAAAACAAATGTTAGACTGTCAAGGACCACCTTTTTGGTGGGCGAAGGCACTCCGATGCTTAAGTCAACAACTTTGTTGAAAGAAGGAAGTAAATCTGGATAAAACTTAGTTAAAGTTGCATGTAGATAGGATAGTTGAATCGACTTCTCTTCGAATCAAGTTGAGAACCAATTGAGTCCCTTGTTCATACCCTTTTCTTTACCTTATATAATGAGTGAATTGATGACTGCATTCAGTTGTGTGCGTGACTTAAACTTGATTGGCGCAAGAAGGGGGACATTTATTGTAACGATTTCCTCCTTCATTGAGATGAGAGTGATTCCCTCCATCTTCTTTGTAATGGTCCATCAATATTTATGATAACTTAAGCCTTCGTAACGGCTTTCTAGCATTTATGGTGACTTGAGCCACGTGTGTGGCCATGATCGGGTGACGATTTCATGTATCATCAATACTAATTCCAGTCTCACGATGATTTAACCGCGATTGGATTACCAGGTCCGACCAAGGGGATCAAGATGGCGCACAATGACCGATGTTAAGGATGTCGACAACTCACCGTGCATAAGTGACCTAGTCCGCCTAAGGAACCACAATGCTACATAGTGGACTACCTCTAGTCTCAAGACGGCTCACCGCACTCGGATTACTTGGTTCGATCAAGGGGACCATTATGGGGCACAACGACTGAGTCTAGTCTTGTTCAGGATGTCGATGACTCGCCGCGAATAAGTGACCTAGTCCGCCTAAGGAACCACAATACTACATAGCGGACCGAGTCTAGTCTCACAACGGCTCACTGCGCTTGAATAACCTGGTCCAACCAAGGGGACCATGATGGCGCACAGGACCGAGTCTAGTCTTGTTCAGGATGTCGACAACTCGCTGCGCATAAGTGACCTAGTTTGCCTAAGGAACCATAGTGCTACATAGCGGACCGAGTTTAGTCTCAGGATGACTTGCTGCACTCGGATAACCTAGTCCGACTAAGGGGACCATGATGGCACACAACGACCAAGTCTAGTCTTGTTCAAGATGTCGACAACTCGTCGCGCATAAGTGACCTAGTCTGCCTAAGGAACCATGATGCTATATAGCGGACAGAGTCCAGTCTCATGGCGGCTCACCGCACTCGGATTACCTGGTCCGACTAAGGGGACCACGATGGCCCCCTTTGACAGCAGTAGCATTGTGTATTCCAGTCAGCGCGTGCTAGGATGACCCCCCGACTACCAGAGTCTTGTCCATTCGAACCAAGATGATTTCACTTATACTAAGGCCATGTTCAGGATTAAGGTGGGCTACTTTATGGACTCAAGTCTGTTTGGGCCAAAACGTGTGCTCTAACAATTAGATCCCACTTAGGACTAAGTCAGATTGTCTCAGTTAACTCGGCTCCCACTCGAGAAGCTTACATCAAGGAGCCTAGTCCACTCAAGCAGAAATACTTCTCAAACAACTTAACTCCTGTCTTGGCATTAAGCAACCTCGTTGTGAGATCTAAACTGATTGGAACAAGGCAACACGCATTCAGATCAAGTTAGCCTAATTCCTATTTTTGGTTGAACTATTTTCTACTACAAAGTCGTCCAAACAAATATCAAACATAATGTCAAAGAGGAAATATGAAGTAGTACCAAAAAGTAAATTTCATTGATTAAACAAATAGTTGTTACAAAACTCGACAGATTGATCACATCAGAGGATTACATATTACAAGCATCTGAGCTTGGAGGAAAGGAAGGTGCGGACAAAAATCTATTAGAACACATACTGAGGATCTGCTCCGCCAATATGTCTTCAGGAGGAAATGCCAGAGGTGCAGCTAGAGGATCGACATGGTCAACCACTTGTCGGTATTATCTCCCAAATGAGGTGGAGGGAACCGCAGGCGCACCTCATGCTGAATGACAAACTCAGGACCAAGGAGGTGCACTCGACTTCTTCTCCCCAACGTAAAAGGAAATCTTGGAGCCATTGAAAAACAACTGGAGTTCACTCAAACCAGTGAGCTATCTCAAAGTGCAAATCCTACTGAGACTCATCGTTGCAAAAATTAAAATGTTTAAAGACTTCACCAACAAATGCTTTTCCATAGCCCCCTAGACTGACCAGGGTAGGAGGACATTCAAAGAGCTCCATCTTAGAGATAGGAAGAAAAACTCTGCAAATCCAGGATATGATCTGATGATACACCAAACCATCCTTTAATCTGTGCCGTACGCAAATCATAATGATTTCATCAGCAGTGCAAAGCGGGCCCAATTGCCCACCAAATTTGGCAAGGCCCAAACAACAGTAAACCCAATTCGGCATAATCCAGAGAGTTGATCCAAGTTGCAGCGCCCTACTAAGCCCACACGTTTCATGAAAAATCCCAATACCCGTAAGGCCGAATAAGGAAAATATTTGGGGGTTTTCCTAAGATGGGCAGACTAGCAACACATTGGTTCCGACTAGGAAATATGTACCAGAGTTAGGGCTGAAAACCGACGTACGGATCAGTTTTTCAACTAAACCGTGAACCGAACCGACTTAGGTCGGTTTTAAAAATTTCAAACCGAAACCGAACCGACCATTAACAAAACCGATCCAAAACCGATTCGATTCTAATTTATGCAAACCGTAACCGAACCGACTAAAATCGAACCAAAATCGAAATAAAACCGAACCGACCGACTATTTTAAACATATTATATTATTTATATATAAAATATATATTATTTATTATATATATTCGGTTGGTTCGGTTTAGTCGGTTAAAATCACATAGAAATCGAAAACCGAACCGACCACTTCGGTTTTGAATTTTTTAAAATCGAAACCGATCCGAACCGAACCAATCGGTTCGGTTTAGATCAGTTCGGTTGGTTTAATCGATTTGATCGGTTTTTTGTTCAGCCTTAACCAGAGTATAAGTCGTGCATGAAAATTTTCTTGCATAGACAACACTCCGAAAGGGAAATCTCTCCTGCAGATCTAGGAGCACAAGTCATATAGAGAAATTCTCGTACATGAATGACTCCCAACTAGGAAAAGATCTCCAGCAAAATTTCTTTCCCTAAACTACCCCACCAAATGCCTAGCCGAACAAGGACTCTTGCCTTATAAATAAGACACAGAGTTGATGAGAAATGTACGCTACATAACCCAATTTACAGTTTTAAGCTTTTCCCGAGCCTTGTCTAACTTTAGCATCGGAGTGTGATCGGTCACCACAACGGTGATCCTTGGCTCACGTGCGCTCCCTGTGCAAGCCTAGGTCAAAATTAATGAGAAAAAGATTCAACTACATCATGATCTAACCAAACCAAGCTTATATAAGTGCGGTATTTATGGACAATTGCCCAATAGTCACAGATATTAAACGTTGTGTAGAAAACGAAGAGGCGTTGACCTTAGTTACCAATGTGTTTTGCAAAATTCTCATTTAGAAAGTTAATGGCCCTGCACGCAACCCCACTAACTAGGGGGATTAACTGACGAGACATTAAAAAGTCACCTAGTCACATCCATACATGTGGCACAAGCCAATCCTAATACAACAAGACATCAATGCGATTTTGAGCAGGTCCAACCACGGTCTAGCCCAAACTCAGCCAAATCACCATTCAGCCTGTAAGTTAGGTGCCCAAGCCCATATCATGCGAGGCCAACGTGATGCAAATCTTTTTTTTTTTTTTTTTTTTTTGTAAAGGCAAACATGGTTTTTATAGGATCCAAGAACCCATAAAGATGCCGCAAGCTGGGTTTGAACCATTGACCTAGTGGTACCATCCGCCATGCTCTAACCGTTGAGCTGTCATGCCATTGGCACGTGATGCAAATCTTGGAGCTTGACCCAGGACAATGAGGCCCCGAACGCAAATCTCTGGATTGTCACAAACCCAAGATTTATCTTGTACAACTCTTGATCCAATCAAGTATTGGGTCCCAAACAGAATCAAATGTCGAATGCAACCCAATCATGGACGGGTAATATCCTCAACGAGATATCTTTCATTCATCACACCTCGACGATAAAGTAAATAAAGGAGTAAAATATCCGCTATATAAGGCGAACAAAAGATATGAGAAGGGTACACACTTACAATCTAATTTACAATTTACATCCATCCTTACTCATCACCTAATTTATCGAAATGTCTTTGCCCATCACAACAATGATACTTTGACTCACTGCTATTTATTTTTGCTGGTCGGGAATCCATTGTGACGGATTTGGATGCATCAATGACCGTGACGCTGGTCACTCCCCTGCTATTCCACCGGCGGTGCAACATTCATCACCCCATACACTCCCCTACTCCCGATGCCAACCGCCGCTGCCTGACTCCCTCTCTCTTCCCGCCACGTCACGACATAAACACCTCTTCTGTTGTGTAATCATTTTAACTGAACATTTGGCTCCAAAATCTCCTCCGAAATCCCAACTTCACTCACTGTAATTTCTTTCGTTTTCGATGCAACAACGACTGTTCGCTTAGAAAGTTCGGGTTCTTTGTTTGATTCTCTGTTGACAAATTGTTCTCTAGTCAGCAAAGATTCTTCTTTACTACCCTTAACAAAATCTACTTTTTTCAACTCATCAAAAATGCCTGTTTGGAGTCAATTTCATCTTTTGAGCTGGAGTTTACAACTTTTTATTTTATTTTATTGAGATCAGCTTAGCCGACCTGGTTTTCATTTGAAGGAAAGAAAGAGAAATCTAGGGTTTCTTTATTCAATTTTGGTGGTTGGATTTTTGTGCTTAGATTATTAGGTTTTACAGTTCACACCTTGTCATCACTCGTTAACGCATCCTTGATTTCTTCTCCTTCTTCCCTCTTTCTTGCTTGTTGTGGAAGTAATAAGATCTCAGTTTAATTTTCCCAGAGGACAAATACGGATACAAATAGGAGGTGCACTTTATCAACGATCAGGGTCGAGGTAATTTGATTATGTTATGTTGAATTTGGGGGAGTTTGTGTTAAATTGAGAAATTTGTGGTTTTCTTGTAGATGTCATGGTATGACCATGATATTTTCGGCTCAAATTGTTGTGTAAGATCAGGAATTGTAAAGTTTTGGAGGACTTAACCTTGATCTTGAGTTTAAGGTTTGGGCTTTAGTTGAAATGACCTCCAGAGAAGGGAGGCATCGTCATCATCATGATCTTGTACCCCTAGCTGCTTTGATTAGTAGGGAGTTGAAGATTGAAAAGATGGAGAAACCCAGTGTTAGATATGGGTGTGCTGCGCAATCCAGGAAAGGCGAGGACTATTTCCTTGTGAAGACTGATTGCCAGAGAATTCCTGGCAATCCTTCAACTTCGTTCTCTGTATTTGCTGTATGTACCATCCATTCACACTGTTTGATTGTACTTGCATGATTGCTTTAGTTACCTGTGCCCTTTTGAAATTTGATCACCGTTTTATAAATTTCTTAGTAAAATTAGATTTAGAAGAGTGCATTTAGCTGCTGAAAATTGAGACAGATTCGAATAATTGTGTAGATTATATTTGAATGGTAATTTTTGTTGTATGCTTCTAGCATGCTGAAGCTTCTCACAGCTCATGTCATATTGTAGCTGCTATTTTACGTTATCACAAACCTTGTTTTCGTATATCGTATCACTTTTCCACTCCATGTGCCAAAGAACATGCCTCAGTTATTGTTCTAGCACATACTTTCAGTTCCCACAGTATTCCTAACTGATATAGCATCATTAATTTTGATAGTTCTGGAGCTTAGAATAATTTACAGATTTACATGTATGAGAACATTTAATATGCACTTTCAAGAGTATTTGGCTAAGCCGTTGGTTTCAATTCAAAATAATGTTTTTATTGATGCAATACTCAGTGGATACTTCGTAATAACCAAATTTCAGGTCTTTGATGGTCACAATGGAAATGCTGCAGCAATTTTTACCAAGGAAAATCTGTTAAATCATGTATTGGGTGCGATGCCCCATGGTCTTGGCAGGGAGGAGTGGCTTCAGGCTTTACCTCGGGCATTAGTTGCAGGGTTTGTTAAGACGGACAAAGAGTTTCAAAGTAGAGGTATGGGCTCTATCATTTTATATTTCATATTGAGGTTTTGTAGTCTTAGTTATAGGAATGCTAAGCTGGCTTTCATTATTCCTCATTGCAGGAGAAGCTTCTGGAACCACTGTTACTTTTGTCATAGTTGATGGATGGACTGTCACGGTCGCATCTGTTGGAGACTCACGTTGCATCTTGGATGCTCAGGGTGGTGCTGTTTCAGTCTTAACTGTAGATCATAGACTAGAAGAAAATGTGGAGGAGTGCGTATCTGTTTGACCCGCTTGATTATTTACCTGCAAATTAGATGTGTACTTAGTTGCTTGTTCTATTACTGCAGGAGAGAACGTGTGACTGCAAGTGGAGGCGAAGTTGGCCGGCTTAGTATTGTTGGCGGGGCTGAGGTAAGAGGTTTATCTATTCACTTCCTTTCAAAGTCATTAGGTTTGGGCAGGTTTGCAAGGCTGATGTCTAGAACGAGCCCATCCCAAACTCTAATTGCTTGATCTCAGGCTGAACCTAACTGTACCTCGCTTTGATTATGTTTTGCCCAGGCCTAACCCTTGCATTATATTATGATTTATGTCCAATACTATTAATAATTACTTAATCTCTTAATCACTGCAATCATTGCACGAATATACAGATCACACTCATACACAGAATGTTCAATACAAATATAATTCAAAGGAGATTAGACATATTTGTTAAAGACGATAATATACAGGGTTATTTAGGCCAGGTTAAAAGATCTCAGCTCAAAACCATCTCTAGTTCTGAATGTGCAAGTCCCACCTTTCTTTAAATCATATTGAGTCCATCAGACTTGGATCTGATCTGCCCAAGTTACAACTCCAATAGAATACCTGTAGTGTGTTGCATTGTTAATTTCTTTCATGGATATGGTTTTAACAAGCTTTATAATCGTCAAACAGATTGGTCCTCTGCGTTGTTGGCCAGGGGGTTTATGCCTTTCGCGGTCGATTGGTGACATGGATGTTGGTGAATTTATAGTTCCTATACCCTATGTTAAGCAAGTTAAGGTGCATGTTCTTTTCTTGACTATACCTTGATTTTCTTGGTTGATGGCATTTATTAATTTTTGATTTGTCATGACCATAATACCATTCCTGAAATCCCAGTTTTTTTTTTTTAATCAATAAAAACAAGATTTCATTGATGAAAACAGAAACTCGGTAAAAGAGGAATCACTGAGAATCTGAACAAATTCCAGTTATTTTATAAGCGAGGGAATTGTGATATGACATGGAATTGCTGGTGTTTATGGGGTTTCAAATCCTAACATCTTTGTTGGTGAATCAGCTGTCAAATGCAGGAGGAAGACTTATAATCGCTTCTGATGGTATCTGGGATACCCTACTCTCTGAAAAGGCTGCAATAGCTTGTCGTGGATTGTCTGCAGAGCTTGCTGCTAAGCAAGTTGTTAAGGTGACTTAAAGCAGCGACTCTGCTTTTTCCTGGTTACGAATGTGTTGACATGAAGCTTTTTTATCCTGCGTTGAATCACATGAAAATCTATGGCTTCTTATGGGTTTCACCAACAGGGGGCTAGTAGATTGATATGCGTGTTGACAAATTAAATAATGGCTTGGAACTTATTTTGATCAAGTTTGTTGGCTTTATTAACAGGAGGCATTGAGGACTAGGGGGTTGAAAGATGACACAACCTGCATTGTAGTTGATATAATTCCTCCAGATAATTCACTACCACCTTCACCGCCTCCCAAAAAGCAAAATAAGCTTAGGGCATTTATCTTCAGGAAGAGATCTCGTGATTCTGCAAATAAACTAGCAAAGAAGCTATCAGCTGTAGGTATAGTGGAAGAACTATTTGAAGAGGGATCTGCGATGCTTGCTGAAAGGTTAGTATGGTTATAGTACTGTGCATATTCTTTGTTTTGCAGTATCATAAATATCTCTACCAATGGCTATGACTATGAAAGTACCATAATAATATCCATTTATGAGGCTATCATGTTATAGGGAACAAACTCAAAATTTATTCTGCTCATTTTGAGCTTGTTATCTCTTAAGGCAAGGTGCATGGTTTGCCTCCAAGGTTGAAATTCAGTTCCTATACATTAGGTGTAGCCGGGCACTTTGGAATCATTGGAAGTTTTAATGTAAAAGTTGAGTAGTAAACATAAAAGGATAAACACTTTTATTTCTTTTACAGTGTTATAAGGAAAAATAAACTGTCACATGTCCGCGGGAAGTGTATTTGGTTTCCAATCTAATTCTCTTGTAATAAACATTAATATGTGTTAAACTAAAACAATATAAACCTGTTACATTGGAAATATAGAACATAGAAAGTAAAAAACTGTATCTGAACAACACATCCTTGGTTCCTCACTTATTCATGTTACTACTGTCAATGAACACACTGTTGTCACATCCTTATCGAAATGTAATATGAGCCTGACTCTTTTGGGTGGTTATTTTTGTCTTTTAAGAATTATCTGAAGGTATAACTATTGAAATATAATGCTACAAATTAAAGAGCAGGAACAAAGTTACCAAAGTTTCTTGGGTTGAGTCGCAGACTAGGTCGCTCTCTTTAAGATGTTTCGCGGCTCTGCCCAAAAGTGTGCAAGCAGTCTGATAGCCCCGTCGTCCCCAGGATAAAACAACCCATAAATCTTATCTGTCTCGTTCAATTAAATGCACCGCTGAAAATACAACAATACAACGAATAAAAACTCAATCCAAAAAATACTCTGAAAATATAAGTGCTAAAAGATCTCTGAAATACGTAGAGATTAAACTCTGAAATAACTTTGAAAGAGTTTCTTTTTAAACAGAACTGTGAAAATCTCTCTGAAAGAGTTTCTTATAAACAGAACTGTAGAGCTCTCTCTCTGAGATAAAATACTGTAAACGAAATTGGTTGGTTTATTTGCTTTTGATGTGTATTTGAAACTCAGTTTGCGTATTAATTTATAGGCAGAAAACGAGTCATATGAAAGCAAGAAAATCCCTGATATTGCGGCGTACTCTAACTTAAAAATCTGGGAGAGAAATCGTGGGTGGTGAGAGAAGCCCGGATCAGCCCTCTGACTCCGTCTCCTGCTCTCTAGAAATTCAGCAAAAGGATATTAAATAAAATTCCAGTAAAAAGAATGGGTTGATCTCTAAACGACCCGACCCGACTCGGCCGGACGGACAGTGGCGCGCGCGTGGAGTAGACCAACATTGGTCTATCTCTCCCCTTCTCACAAAGGTGTGGTACCCCCAAGGGGTCCAAACCCAAGTCCAAACACTCCTTTATAAACTCCTTCACAATGAGTTACATAGAAGATGTGAGACTAAATAATAGAGAGAGATTCAGAGATCAAATCTAGGTTCAAACCCATTTTCTTTTATTTTTAAAATCCATATATTCAACAATAACAGAAGGGGGCTTAGGAGTTTAGCTTTTAATGGGTTGAAGATTCATATTAGCAGCATCAGCTTCAGGTCATTTTCCTTTGATTCCAGTGAAGATGCTCCAGAGCAGAGGATAATTCTGAGTGAATCTCTTGTGTGTTTTTCGTCAGGGTCAAGGGTCAAGGGTCTAGGGTCCCTTGAAGTAGAGGTTGAGTGGCATTGCTCTTCTCATCATCTTGTTGAGAGGTTGATGCCAGAGTTTTTTGTTTTTTTTTTCCTTTTGGAGCTTCATTAGACCTCTTTTCTTTGAAATGCAAAGAGGTTTAATTGTCAATATAAAGTTAGAAGTAACCCAAGAGGTTTAATTGTCAATATAAAGTAAAGTAATTGCCAATGGTGGCCTGGTTGGATGGTTAAGGCTGTGGTGGTTTAATCCCCACGTCTTGGGTTCTATACCCATCGGCGGCTCGCTTTCCTTTCCAAAAAAAAAAGTTAGAAGGAACCTAAAATAGAATAACAATTGTCATTTTCTGAATGCTCCATTTTAGCGTCTCAGGGAAGATGCTACAACAAATTTTTGTTTATAAAAAATATTAGAGAGGTCCATTTTTTCTAGGGGTGGGCACGAGACGGGATGGACGCGATCCCTCCCATCCCGTTTGTTCGGGACCAGGACGGGATCGAGACGGGATGAGTATATACTAAATAGTCTTCCAGCGAAGAATAACAAAAAAATGTCATCTCACATTACTCCTACACCAATAATAACTAATCATGTAAATATTTTTTATCATAACAATATGAAATGTCATATAAAATTACATCTCACATTACTCCTAATTGTATCTTGTATGATTGATATAAATTCTCAAGTTGTCTTAATATATCAAAAATGAAAAATATTGCTCATTGACCAAATTTTCAACTACATAACTCATGGTCTCAAACTAAACCAAACCATCATTTGCCTTTATTTTCTACAAGAATAATTGTCTTATTACCAATAAAAAAACATAAATTTTCATTTATTTTATTTGACCTAAAATATTTAAAATGAAGTTTCTATTTAAACACAGAGTACCAAATCAAACAAGTTTTCAAATAATAGATGTTTTGATTTAATTTCAATACATCCAAACTTTTATTTAGAAGAGTAGTTTGATTAAAATTAATCATAATAAATATTAAATAAATAAGTTCGGGACGGGACAAGATCCTACTCTAGATCGGGACGAGACGTGATCGGGATGAGTTTGATAATTCAAAAAAGACCCGAAAAAATTGGGACGGGATAGGATCGGGATCGTGGGATGGGATGTCAACCCCTATTTTTTATGAACTTTTGAGTATAAATGGACAACCATGCAAGTTTTGGTGTATAGTAAATCCACTTAGCTGTGTACTTCTTAAGGAAATGCAAAGTTGACCACATCAAACAATTAATAATAATGATGAAATTTGAGGTGCGTGATGGGTTTGAGTCTCTTTGTGTGGAGGTGCAATCATGCTCAACACTTTCAGGTTTGTCTCATGCGGGGACAAGGCATTTTTTCCCTTCCATCTTCCTGAATGTTAATGGCACATCAGCGAAAAACCAATTGAGAAAGAAGACGTTGGGCTCCTTGAAAGTCCACCTCAATCTAGCCATTAACATGGCAGGTGGATTATCAATGCAGGTTGGGGGCTTTGGGAATAGTCAAGTAATCTCAAACTACTGATATGCGTGTTGACAAATTAAATAATGGCTTTGGGAATAGTCAAGTAATCACAATCAAGTTTAACCTTTACAAAGAAATAAATAACTAAATGAATTAGAAAATAATTGTGACTTCTGAGAAACAAACGAAAATAATTCTTAGACAAGATGGGATTTATTAATTGGATTGAGAAATGTCTGATTGTGTAAGCATTCTAGATTAAATTTTAGAGTTCGAGCATGCATGGGAAGAAGGTCATCTTCCAAAGAAGAAGAGCCTTCTATATTTTGCTGGAAAAATAAGGCACGGATTTTGGGGGTTGGGATTGCAAAACTTTGTTGCTATATGCAAAATCCAACTCATGGAGAGTGCAAAGGATCGTTAGGTATTCAATGAGAATTTAGGCCAGCATCTTCCAAAGAAGAAGAGCCTTCTATATTTTGCTGGAAAAATAAGGCACGGATTTGGGGGGTTGGGATTGCAAGACTTTGTTGCTATATGCAAAATCCAACTCATGGAGAGTGCAAAGGATCGTTAGGTATTCAATGAGAATTTGGGCCAGTAGTAGGACTGAGCAATCTGGAGCTGTCAGATTACAAATTGATGTTTGATTTATTCTTTCACTCTAATGTGGTTTTCCAAGGAGCACAACATCAAAGATTAGAAGGCACTAATGCAATGGGTATACTCAATAATGTGATGGGGTGGGTTGAGATGAACGTCAATGAGATCTTTTTTTGTTGAAGATGGATCAGGTTGGATCTCAGAGTAGGTTGTAATTGGGTCTCCGGCTAGTCTTTAGCTCCCATTTAAAAGGCCAGGCTACGTTGTATCTTTAGGTTTCATTGTTCTCTCTTGCATGATCTTGACCCTTTGATGAGCTTAGAGGACATATCATCAAGAGATTACTATTCAGAAGATAGCTCTGGAATCCGATTAAGGAATTTGGTGGTGTTTTCATAATCCTGAAGAGCATATTGGCTTGTGTATGTTGGGAATGGAAAGTGAGGGCTCCCTCATTGACTTGAATTTGACGTTGAAGTTTTGGGGATTTTGTCACGAGGCAATGTTTGCCTCATCTTTGGAGGGTTAGGCAGTAGTAGGCAGGTATTAGTTTTCTTCTTCTGTTTTTCAAATGAGTATTTCCCCCGTGCTATTGAATTATATTATTACTTATCATCTTTTGTAATTTTAGTACGGATAAAGCAAGTAAGACTATCCTCGTATATCCATTTTTGATGATGTGATACAGATTAGGAAGCGACTCCTTAGCAGGGCAGACAACATCATCTAGTCTCTTCACATGTGCCATCTGCCAAGTGGACCTCGCACCAAGTGAGGGTATCTCCGTTCATGCAGGTTCAATCTTCTCCACAAGCTCAAAGCCTTGGCAAGGTCCCTTTCTTTGTGGGGATTGTCGTAATAAGAAGGATGCAATGGAAGGTAAACGACCAAGTGGAGTTAAAGTGGTATAAAAGTTCAATTCATATTCTTTTTGTAACCCTTTTTCCTTTGTTATTCTAGGCCTCATTTTGATAGGTCAGGCAATTATTTGAATTCTAAGATGATGTTGCACCCCATGTATATGAAATGTGTGCAAATAATGTGAAGATTAGACGTGGTTTTGAAAAAGATTTATCTAACCAATTGCCAAGTATTTCCAGGTCAAGCTTTCTTATTGATACTTTGCATAGTAAGGCTAGGCAACCAGGTTTTGTATCCACATCACTAACTGGTTGTAGCTAGCTTTTGTCATCCCTTGTCAACCCAAAGAACTAATTTAATTGGGTCTAGTCCAACAGGTTCAACATGCTTAATAAACCAAACAGGCCCCAACAGACCCAAGAGCCAATACACTGAAATCTAAGAAAGAGTATGGAGAAACTTCATCTACCGTGCCATGATGATGAAAAATGTAATTACAGACTTCTTAAGTAACTACTCTGGCTTCATAAATTTATCAACCAAATGTCACTTTCATAGGTAATCAATTAAAATGATAGGTAATTACTTGTACTAACAAACATTAAAAAGTCTATTTAACTTTTAGCTGAAGCAGTGTGGAGAATAGGTTCGAGTAGTTGTTTTACCCTTAATACACAAACAACTGTCCTTAGACGAATGAGTTTACATAGTATTTAATCGATAATTGATTTGTACAACTAATAGTGTCTTGTTGGCAATTAGCGACATCATAAACACAAATGTAAAACTACAACTTTAATCTATGTTCTGATTTTACCAAGACCTTGGTTTGATTTTACAGCTTTGTACTAATCAATGATAAAAGAAGCCAATGGGAGCCTGGTTGAATGGTTAAAGCTGGGGTGGTTTAACCCTCACGTCTTGGTCTGGGTTTTATACCCACCGGCAGCACGCTTGCTTTCTAAAAAAAAAAAAAAAAAATCAATGATACAAGAAGTTTGCAACATAAAATGAAATTTAGAAAGATTTAAACCATGATTTGTACTTGAGGGAAGACAATAATTTTAGAGTCCAAAAGCAAAATTCAACGGACCATATAAATCTTTCGGTAGTGTGTCACATAAGAGCATCACAAAATTAAGCAATTACACCAAACATAAAATTAATGGAAAGTCATCCATCACCAAATTTAATTCATTAACATTATCAAATCATGGCGATCTTAAGTAGCTCGTAATAAGTTGGTATCATAGTAAATGATAAAATTGCCCTAGACGATGTGGATTCAAGTTGAACAAGTTTTGAGACATTTTCACCAATTGTAAAGTAGTTGCATACACAAGCCAATCACTCCGTTCTTCACTTCTCCCTTCAATTTAAAAACCAAAACTATAATAAGAACAAAAGTTAAACAATCGAGAAATATAAGGGAATAGAAAAAGAAGGTACCTGAGGTATTAATTGAGTTTATTTTTCCAACCCAAAATCCATGTTATAGGGAAGCATCTTGTATTTGGTATCTTAAAAAAAAAATTGACATATACAGAATAATGGACAAAATACTTTACTACACCTTTGCCAAGAATAACTCTAATCATAGCCTTACATCCGATTTTGGTAGTAGGTTGTAGCTTCAATGTTTTATTTGAACGACTTTTATATATTCCTTTGCGAGAACATGAGAGTATAAAAAACTTAACTTCCCCTTCTTCATTATTTTCTTGCGACCTTATTTTTTGCGAAAACCCCTTCTTATTCGCATACTTTCGGTAATAGTTTTTATACGAGTAACACTATCAAACTTCATTCTTGCATACGACACACATATCTCTTCTACCTCTTATTTAACATTATTAATTATGTCTACACCTTCATTTTCAATACAATCAACTTTTTCATTCACCATACATTCAATATTGATGGAATTTGTCTTCATATCTGTGATACATAAAAAACAAATATTGATAACTATAGTTCATTTACAATGATGAATCATATACATAAGGAGGGCAATGCGTGAACCACATTAACTTCTCTCCTTAATTACCATACCATTTGTTATTGTTATATCTCAATTTATCTTGAGTAGGGCAGTGTGAACTTATATGTATTGTTTATTGTATGAAGCACATTTAAAAATGAGAGATTTGTGAATAGCAGACATAACAAAAGCACACAACAAGAGAACCATTAATATTACAAGTATTATATTTTCGATCATCCCAATTAGTCCATTTATGCTTGCATAGTTTGGCTATAGGACAACAATAGAATGTTGAAGCTTCATTTCTTACGCTCTATATCAAGAGCTTATTCAATGCAATTGTGTTATTTATGTCCATGTAGTTATGTTACATGTAGTTATGTTATTTATGTCTATGTAGTTAAGATTTATGCATCTTGATGATACTGTATTAACAATCGATTAAGACTGAGGCTGGTTTCACAGAAATCCCAGTGCTACCCATCTCATACTTGATCAATGCTTAAAGCAATGAAGAAGAGTTGCTAGTACGATAAAAGTACAATGTCAACAAGGCATAACAAGGAGAATTCCTTCCATTTAATCAATCATCAATGAAGAAGAGGTGCAACTGGTGTTGGTGATTTGAGTTTGATATTACAACATCTAACATAATCAAAATTGCCACAACTTACCCCATTATAATCATGTTATGCAATATTAATTGAAGCATTTTAAAGATCATTCGTGTAGAGTGAATACAGGGGATGACAAGGTGTAACAAAAGCTTCCAATGTAATCTCAAACAAATACATAATAGAGCAAAGAAACAGAGCTGCGAAACACAGAACGCCAAGAGAAAAGAAGTGAGAGGTTTACCTAAATGGGATTCCTCTACAATTGCAGATTCAAAAGATTTGCCTGATCTAAAATCCCAGTCTTTGGTTGCTTAGCGAGTTGCTAATCACATCGCAGTTTCCTAGCCTTAGCGAGTTGCTAATAACAGATTGGTTAAACAGACCACAGTTTCAATATTTTTTCCTTTTTCTTTTTGTTGAACAGACCTAAGCGAGAATATTAGGTTGCTGATGTAGATATACACTTCAACGTGACTACAAAACCTGGTTTCCTAGCATTATTGACAAAACTATATCTTGAAGCCTATATTAATAAAAGAAATTGGAATTTGCAATGATCTTGTTTACTATGTAAGCAATAATCAGATATAGGCCTAACATCAATAGTTAAGAATGTATAAGATATACTTGTTCCCACAATTTTTTTTTTCATTTTTAATTGATATAGGCCCATAGGAAAAGAAGTCCAAATCAAAATTAGGGCTTGAGTGCCCCAAAGGCTATGTGTGATCCATTGAGTGCTGCCCCAAAGACTAGGTAACATTGTTAAGAGATTGGTAAATTGGGGTGAGGCACTTGCCCACCCCAGAGCATTGTAGCTCTGCCCTGAATATAAGGTTGTATCTATCACAACATTGTGACGATCACAACTTTGTGACTGAGAATTTTTAATAGTTGTTAAGTACGTATGATATTTGAAACACACAAGGTTGTGATTGTTACAACTCTAGAGTGTAGTAGATTACGAAAACATTATTTTCTCCATTACATCAATTTGATGATCACAAGTTCATGACTTAAAGTAAAACAAAACTGTAAATATTTATATTATTTGTGCAATCACAATATAAGTGAGTCGTTCAAAAAATGTAACCACTATGTAAAATCAAAAGTATACCCTTCCATATAATACCAGAATACAAAATATGACATACTACTCACTAAGTAATGCAAAAATTGTTACCACCTATGATATATATACCAAAATACATAACAAAAAAATTATTCAAAAAAAGAATTACAACCATCGATTTGTTATTCCATCGCAAACGTTGTTAAATTCATTTTCTCTTGAATCTTCATTGTCGTTGACCAGTCATGCATTGGAGTTATCTTTCATGAAACCTTTACTATCCACAGATCCAATTTAGGGTTCAACAATGTCTACCAGTCACTAACTAAACTTTGGTGCATACACGAATTCTACCAAGGAGCTACAGGAGGTATTGGTGCATCACCACTTACTCAATTTTCATAAAATTTTCTAATTTCCTTATGAGACCTAAAATGTAGTACGCCCATGACTTTAGTGATGAGGACCACAATGTCAATTAAGTGATGACATTTTTCAAGCACACAATTGCATACTTGTATGCACTAGCTAGTATAAACCCCATGATCCATCATCCTGTTCCTGATATCTCAACTTGAATATGCAACCACACTTCTTTTATGGCTCATAATGACACTTTTTTTAATTACCATTTTGTTTTATGTTCATTCACAACCATCTCACGGGAAGACGAGTTACCTTCCCTATCACATGTAAGAAATAATCTACATCTTTGTCTGCCTTTAACTTTATTAGACTTTCGAATGGTGATTACAAAGCTCATGTCCATCCCAACCTTTCTAAACTACTGTACTACTTCATTTCTACTAGTAAAGGTCTACAATAACATCAGAAGTAGTCTTTTATTAACAATACTCATTTATTAAAATAAAAACTATCAACAACCTATTATTAAAATAGTCTATGTATAAAAGAAATTTATGTAAATAAATTGACAACAAAAACAACATAGTGTCGTGACAGTAACATACTTATGAGGTCCGACACTGATGCTTTTTGACATTAACAAAATTGTAGACTACAAAATCGTGATAGGACTTACATACTTGCAAGATAATCCATCATGATTTTGTGATTGTTGGTATACATCATTGAACAACTCAAATGTCAAAAAATTTCACAACTAAGTAGGTTTGTTGCCAAATGTATTCAAAATGGAACATCTCACCTCTTTGTGTAGCATTTCCAAGCTATGTGCATCTCGATTTGACTTGAAAATGAATCATTTCTACAACCCCACTATCTATTGGAATTTCGAGGGTTGCAAGTTCAAAACCATCAAGATTCTTCAAAAGCTTGTCTTCTTCCACCTCTTTGATAAAAGTTTCAACTTCAAAAACTTCAATTTTATCATCCATCATCTAGAGAGTAGCTTTTCATTGCTTAAGAGTAAATGAATTTTCACTACTTAAGAGTAGATAAATTTTCAAGATAGCTAAAGCTAGGTACAAAGGAAGGGGAGAAGGATATTTTCAAGATAGCTAAAGCTAGAGAACGAAAAACTAGGGACTTGAGTCATGTTAAGTGTGTTAAGCATGATGATGGAAGAGTTTTAATGCAGGATAAAACTATTTTAGATAGATGGAATGATTACTTTTGGAACCTACTCAATGGAACACATGTAGGGGAGTTAAACTTGGAAGGGTATGCTTCACAGAAAGGGAGAGATCGTGTGTTCCATCGCAAAGTTAGTGCCACAGAAGTGAAAGAAGCTTTAAAAAGAATGAAGACAGGGAAGACCGTTGGACCGGATGATATACCAATTGAAGCATGGAAATGTCTGGGAGAAGTTGGGATTCAATGACTAACTAAACTCTTTAATAGGATTTTGAAAACTAGAAAAATGCCAGATTCATGGAGGCATAGCATTGTGGTATCAATTTATAAGAACAAAGGAGATATCCGAAATTGCTCGAACTATAGAGGGATAAAGCTTATGAGTCATATGATGAAACTTTGGGAGAGGGTTATAGAACGAAGACTTATGAGTTTAATCACGGTTTCGGAGAATCAATTTGGATTTATGCCGGGTAGGTCTACTACGGAGGCCATCTTCCTGCTTAGGCAAACTATAGAAAAATACCGAGAGGCACGTAAGAGGTTGCATATGGTTTTTATTGATTTGGAGAAAACATATGATAGGGTCCCTAGGGAGTTAATTTGGTGGGTGCTTGAAGAAGAAAATGTCTCAATGTTATGTCGATATCATTAAGGATATGTATGAAGGGGCTGTAACAAGTGTTCGCGCAGTAGGTGGGATGTCCAGTGAATTTCCAGTGTCAGTAGGACTACATCAAGGGTCGGCGTTAAGTCCATATCTCTTTGCTTTGGTCATGGATGAGTTGACAAGACATCTGCAAGAAGATGTACCTTGGTGCATGTTATTTGCAGATGATATTGTCTTAATTGATGAGACTAGTGCAGGTTTAGGTCAGAAATTAGATACGTGGCGGACGACTCTAGAGAGTAAATGTTTTAGAATTAGCCATTCGAAGACGGAGTATCTAGTGTGCAACTTTGGTTGTGAACCACGAAAGAGAAGTAATGCAATTGAGATCGAAGGTGTAAAGGTCCCAGAGTGTGAGGTTTTTCGATATCTAGGATCTATAATTCAAAAGAATGGGGCTATTGGAGAAGATGTAGACCATAGGATTAAAACTGGTTGGTTGAAATGGAGAATGACGTCAGGAGTATTATGCGATAGAAGGATGCATGCAAGGCTAAAAGGGAAATGCTATAAGACAATTGTTCGATCAGCCATGCTATACGGTTCAGAATGTTGGGCTACTACGGGACAACATGCACATAGGATGGCAGTAGCAGAAATGCGTATGTTAAGGTGGATGTGTGGTAAAACTCGTAAGGATAAAATTAGAAATGAAAGAATTAGGCGATACTTAGGTGTAGCGCTCATAGAGGACAAAATTAGAGAAAGACGTTTAACTTGGTTTGGTCATGTGCGAAGGAGACCAAGCACGACACCAATTAGAAAATGTCTAGATTGGCAAGTTAATGGAGGGTGTAGACGGAGGGGACGACCGTTGAAAACTTGGATGAAGGCGGTGAATGAAGATATCATTGAGCTTGGATTAGGCGTGGATATGTGGGAAGACCGCATTGCTTGGAGAACCAAAATCCATGTAGCCGACCTCGAAAATATTGGGAATGGGCTTTGATGATGATGATGAAGAGTAGATAAATTTTCACATTTAGAGTGAGAAGAGCTTATTACCCCTTATGCTTTGCTTATTTAGGTTTTGGGTTTTTTTTTGGGAGGTGTAGGGAGGAAGTGTTGGCATTAGGGTCTACGTAGTAAAAATGGAAAAAAACTAACATGGGGGTTTATTTGGGATTTAAATAACAAAATATCAATTGACGTATGTGGGAAATTGATTCGTTTTTGTTGGGTATAAACCAAAAGTTTGAGGTCTCAATAAGATTACCCTAAAACAATATTTGTTTACTACCATTATAGTCACTAACTACCACTTATAAGTCTTTAACGACTATAAGTAGCTTGATTTCTATAAGCATTAGGGGCGATGCTTATGACTACTTATAAGTCCTAGCCACTTGTAAGTGGCAAGACACTAATATTTGAGGCAAACAAACATCCTAGAATAAATGGAAAATTAAAAACTTTCGACTTTTTGATACCATCATTTCTACCGAAAGACACCACTACCTTTCTGTTGGACACTACCAATATAAGCCCATTTTATCAAATTTCTCTCCCTCATCTCAGCCTATATTCTCTCTCAGGAACAACACCACCACTGCAACGCCGGTAGGCCGACCACACCTATTCTATCCCCTTTTCTGCTCATCTCTTCTTCTTCTTCTCATTCCCATATCTTCCTTTTATTCTCCTATCTTCTTACTCATCTTGTTCTCCTTTTTTTTTCTCATTCGCCCTCAAGGGTGAAGGAGAAAAAAAGAGAGAAGGAGGGTTGAGGAGGGGCGGGGAAGAAAAACAAAGAAGAGCACTACACCAAAAATACCCATCCGCAACGGTTTGGGACCATGGGGGTAAGCTATTGCCACGGCTTAGAGGCCTGGCCATTTGAGGCGACGCCAAATCACCATTGACGGCTATAAACCGTGTTAACACATATTAGCAACGATTTTATGTTCGAGGACGCTTGATGATTTTCTGCATTTAGCCACGGTTTTAAGCCGTTGCAAGCATGATGGCCACGGTTTTAAGCCGTGGCAAGAATGAAGTACCACGGTTTTAAGCCGTGGCCAGTTAAAACAAAATTCAAAAAAAAAAAAAAAATCTGGTTTGTTGCGAGGGTTTGAAACCGTTGCAAATTAATATAATCGAAAAAAAATTACATTTTTTTGCTGCTGCAGCAAAATCACAGCCCCACACCTGCAAAACTAGTCCTTACTAAGATCGACCAGACACTTGCCATGTGGCGTGTACTCGTGCCTACGACACGACTACCGTGTCATGCCTCCGGCACGAATAGGATTCCACAAACTATATGCTAGATAAATACAAAATCAACCGTAAAATGAAACCTTGGAATTGCATTCAAATGAAGCCAAGTATCTATTAAATTTGTAGAAGTCATGGACGCTACATTGACAAGTCATGGAAGCATGTAACAAAAGAAACTTGTAGAAGAAGAATTCAATTAAAAAAATATGCTTACTGCTGCTTGCACTAATCGTTGTAATGCAAGAGCCGACTTTGGGTCAGATGTCGAAACTCTATCTACAGATGTAAATCTTAATGTAGACCCAGGCTGCGGAGGTGGTAAATCAAGGACTATTGTAACCGCTTCCAAATCTGTGTGTTTCCCATCGGGTCCAGCTCCAACAAGGCATGTCTGGAAAAGAAAAGATACAAATATTTTCAAAAAAAAAATATTGTAGTTATAAAACTGTTATGAACTGATTTGTTGTTGCTATGTTCTGCAGGATGGAAACAGTCCTATTCAGATCTACTGACAGATTCCAAGCAATAGATGGATATTGAACTTCTTTAACCATTTACAATGTAAAAGTATATTGAACTTCTTCTAAAGAAGGATATCTGTATTATTATCAACCAAACTCTTTAACTATTTCCAACTTAAAATTGTACTGAGCCCACTAAAGAAATAAATGCCGCAAGTGCAGAAACTATCACAGGAAATGTAATGATTTTTTAATCACTCAGAACAAATACTTATTTCCCTTACCAGAACACCCTTGATTTGTTCAGTAGTCCCATGCTTCAAGCGCTCCAGATATGTCTCAACTTTACAGCTGATTGCAAGGTGCCAACAGGACCCTCACCCTAGCTTGAAAGCTTTAGACCTTTGGAAGCAAGGTAACCAAGCCTCTAACTTTGGCCCTGGAAAATGCAGGGAACCATTAATAATTTCCTCAAACTGGAAGACCTTATTTTGCCATATCGTAGCGCTGAAATCAAATTGGTACGTAACTGGCCATCAACATGATTTTATCAGAATCAAAATGGCAGAAGTAGCTTCTTTTCACTAAAAGTGGTGTAAGAACTGCACATGAATTCCATTGGAATCGAAAGACAGCGAATAGACGATACAATTCAAATGAAATGAAAGCCCTCTTGAAAGACATTCATATTACTTTCTCATTATAATTCTCACCAATAAAAATGGTGAACTGCAGTCCCAGCCTTTAATCAAACAACTTAACCACATTTTGAAAAATCAACATGCTGAACTGCAGACATCAAAGATTTCATTGTGCCAGACGAGATACCCTCTAACACGAATAAGTAAACAATTCCCCTTCAAAACCTTTTAATATTAGATATTACTTATTATGGGAAACAGTAAATAGGCTCACAAGAGATTGCTTTATAAGAGAGCTAGGCATTTCATTTTGAACTAATAGGCTCACAAGAGAGTTAAACTAGCAAATAAACCATTACAGAACAATGCATTCATAGGAGAGAGTAGACCTTATACTAGAGCATCAATAGGGTGGGGAGCATGGATTCTTAGCAGAAGGAGCAGAAGCACTGGAAGTTATTATTACTAAATCTCCCCTTTCTCCGCTTAATAAAAACAGAAAAGCTTAAAAGAGCGATGATTTTCAGCAATTTTTAAAGAACACTGAGTTACTTTACAAGAACATATTTAAGGCACAACTTCCAGATTGAAAATAATTGTCAATCGTTCTTTTGGAACAGGCACACAGTTTCAAGCTGTAGAAGCTGATGATAAAGGGTGCAAGTGTCCAATAATTGTTCAGTTTAAATTCGCTTCAGGAGAAAAAGGGAAATAAGTATTTATCAGATTTATGACAGTATACAGGATATTAAAAAGATGAAGTTGCAATCTTGACAATGAATAGAGTTGTTCATAGTGATGGACTGACCTTTCCTTCCAAAGCCTCAACCAATGCAAGAGCCTTAACTGACAGAGATCCCCCCAAACTCTTTGCTTGTAAAACCAAAAGCATTTGACTGCATTCACTTCTAGTGGTTGAATAAAAGAATAATTGCATACATGTTGATGAAAATCTTGAAATAGTAGGATAAAAAATAATTCCAAATTGGCAACCAAATGACATTCATATTCAGAAGTGAAAATATCATACAAGAGTTATTTTATCTCCAGAAGTAAGTGAAGAAGATTCTGGGTTTTGTGAGTCTTCAACTTCAACGCCATTCTTCAACTTGTTATGCATATCCTACATATCGATGAACATGTTCAGATAAGTGCGTCATCTCATTGCGAGTGTGAGGGTCGGAAACTGTCATCAGAAACACCCAGTGTTTTCAGGGTTGCCTAGAAAGACACAAACCAACTTACTACAAAACAATATCATTGTAATCTAAACCAAAACAAGTTCTTGGATCTGTATTGAAATAAACAGAAAACAGTTCATAATCTAAACCATGGATGCTTAGAAAGGAAATTTTATGAAGCATAACCAACCTGTTTCTCCAATCCTCCAGTGTCATTGTAATCTTCAGTTGGCTTTTCATCAACCTCCAATGTCATTGTTGTTTGCTCAAAACAATATACAAAAGTACATTAGTGCAAAAAAAATGTACAATAATTTGACAACAAAACTAGCAGACTTACTTGGTGCGTGGATGTTTTTAGGACGACACATTTCCCTTTCCTTTGTGAGTCTAGATCAATATTAGCACCATCCTCTTCAGCCTCATCTTCAGGATTCATTTCCAAAATCTACAAGGTATCTCACATGAACATAATAAAATAAACATACAAGGCATACAAGTATACAAGCTTTTGTTATAGATTTCAAATTATCCAACATTCACCTTTCTATCAAAGAAAACTCCAAAAATACCTTCAATGTCAGGATACTTGAAGTTGCGAATCTTTTGAAAGAGGGATACTAGGACTAGGACTGATGCATTGAAAGTTTAGGTGTAGTTGTGTAGGAATGCCTGAAGTTGTGAATCTTTTGTAAAGCGAATACAAAAGCGGTGTTATTCACGGATGGTGAAAGATGGCATAATAGATGAGGATCAACTCTTTAAAGTTTGATTAGGAGAGTTGGTTTGAGTCGTTGAAAATGTTTGGCAATTTACATCATGCATGTTTCTTTCAATTTTTTGGACATGACTAGTAATGGGGCAGTTTGAAGGATGGAGATTTGAACGTAATGTGAATATTATAAGATCTCTTTAAAGAATAGATACTCTTAACATATTTTATGATTTGTTCACATCCTCATCAAGTAAGGATGGTCAAGTTCCAGGGTGCTAAACAAGCTAAATGAGACTTACAATGAAACAAGTGTTTTGCAAGTGTGTCAATGGGCATAAATTCTGCCACAAGTATCCTCTCATCAGCTTCATAACAACAACCAAGTAAATTGCCAATCTATGGTTCCGGAGTTGACCAACAGCTCTTGCTTCTTCCTGAAGTTAGAACAGTGTCAAACTATAATCAATCTATGAAAATGAAAAATTTAATAACTGAACATGAAATATATTAAATTTTGTAAAAACTAACATGTTTATCAATGTCTCCTCCACCTAAGCAAAAGATAACTAGTAAACCAGATACAATGGAAATCATGGCCACGAACAAGATTAAGCCACTCCTTGCCTACTCATACAATGTCCAACCAGGTGGAGACAAAATATAAACCATATTGCATTAAGGTTCAAGAAAGTAAAATTGTTTTATAAGTCGCATGCTTCTCGAATTTAAAAGGTTGTAAATAGAGTGATAAAAGCATAACCAAGCAAGAGACTGCTATCAAACCAAGATGTGAAAAGGAGCAGCAAAAATGAATTGTTCAGTTTTTCGATGCAATTAGGAACAATTTAACAAAGATCACAATTATGCAATGTTCGAGGTGCAAGTACACTCGCGAGAAGTTTTTGGAGTTAGTTCAGTTGCAAGTACCCATGTCATTAAGTCACTGCACATCAAATGTATGTCTCGGATACTGACACTTTAAAGGCAACTTAATAAAAAAACCACAAACAAGTGGGATGACGAAACTGTAAAGGTGAGTAAGAATACCAAGAACTGGCGTGCATCAGGCCAAGCCACTATATTGAAGCGCTTGACAACAATTCGCCTTTGATTATCCAATTTTCCCTTATAGACAACATTTGGGGCTTTCTCTCCATGTTCAGATACAATGTTCTCTACAGCAAAACCAGATGTAGCAATTCTAAGTTGCTCAAAAGTGTATTCCCTGAACGTGGGCACGTCATCAGCTTCATTTGCCTCCTCATGCTCTGAACAAGTCAAATTAAACTAATCACACCTATCATCACCAAACTGAAATAAAACAAATTTCAAGCAAACAGCTCATATCACTTACCATTATCAGGCGCCTCAAGAACTGACCCCTTAAACTGCGAACCCCAGTAACAATGCGCAAATTTAGAGCACTCACACCCCATTCCAGTACCCGAATCAAAAGGGGCAAACTCCACCAATTCTCAAAACTTCAAAATCAACACAACAACCACCAGAGTCTTCCACTAAAGCCCATTCCAATTCACAGCAATAAACCTAATTCGGCGCTTCCCAACCATCTTGGTCAATTCTCTCTATACGAACTCAACAATTCTTCCAATCAATGCTCAACTTCAAAACACCAAAAACCTAATATAAACCAAAACAAACAAAATACAATCTTTTAACTCAAATGTTCATCCCCTACTACCAAACCCCTTAAAAGCAATTTAGAGATTCCATGTTTCCATGTTTGTGAACTAAAAAAAAGCTTACTAATTAAAACCAAGAAACCAATAAAACGCCAAAACTTCCACTTCCATAACAGGGCATTTAAAGTAAAAAACAGTCAAAACATGGTAAATAAAGCAAATTTCAAGATTCAAAGACAAAAGAAAGATACCTAATAAAGAGAAACTTCCCCTTTCCAGTGATTGAAGAAGAACAACTTACACAACTCCACTGAAGCCTTCAAAAACCCAACTTTTTGACCTCCTTTTAGATTCAATCAAGATCCAAAACACCCCTTTGAAGTAGATCTTGAAACCCAGATCGAAAAAGCAAAAAGCTTCCATCTTTCCTCCTCGATTGAATCAAACCCAAGAAAACGAATCCCAATCAGATCGACCCCAGAAGAAATTTCAGAGACTTGAGAAACAGATCGAATGAATGAGAGAGAGAATTTAAAAGTCTCTCTCTTTCTGTTGTTGATTCGATTTGTATGTAGTTTATTCTTTTTTTACTACTACAACAAATGAAGTGGTAGTATTTTCCACCGACATGTTCAGAAATTCTATTTGGGGGGTTTTTAAAAGATTAAATAAGTGGATATGAGAAGATGAGAAGACATATAAAGGAGAGAAGACGAAATTATTGAACTTTTTATTCTCCAAAGGGAGCGGTGAGGGAGATGGCGAGATGGAGGGAGATGGAGATATGGAGAGAGGAGGGAGGGAGATGGCAAGATGAGGAAGCAGTGAGGGAGATGACGAGATTGAGGGGAGGGTAAAGGAGTTTCGTCGAGCTCTACATCGAGCGCCAAGTAAAGCGAGCGCCAAAAAGCCCGCCCAATTTTTTTTTACAGAGTTTTCACGGTTTTAGGATCTAGCCATGGTTTTGAGCCGTGGCAAATAAACCAACGGTTTTGAGCCGTGGCCATCTCCGTGTAGCCAATCAAGCCTTTCGGTGTAGTGACTGTTTTAGGCTCTAGCCACGGTTTTGGGCCGTGGAAAATAAACTAACGGTTTTGAGCCGTGGCCATCTCCGTGTAGCTAATCAAGCCTTTTTGTGTAGTGGAGGAAGATATGAAAAATGGTGTGGTTGGTGGTGGTAGGGTGGGCGGGGTTGTGCTGTTCGGTTGTTGATGTTCATGTGAAGAGAGAAGAGGAGGTGGCGAAGGGAAGGTGTGTTTCAGCACATTAAAAAAAAAAAAAAAAAAAAGGTGATGGTGTGCTTCAGCAGATGTGGAGGTGTAAAAAAGACACAGCCAAATTAAAACAACCCTTTTTATTTACTAAATTACCAGTTACCGCAGCTTACTATGGATGCTCAAAATGAAAGGCGGGAGGAGGGTTTGGAGGTCGTAATTTTATTTGGGGGCGAGTCGTAGGGTTTTTATTATGGTTTCTCGAAAGCTCAACTCTCTCCTCCTTCCCAAAGTCGAAGAGATCATCTCGCTACAATGAATCGTCATCGTCTCTACGAATTCGTCGTCAGGTACCTAACTGTAAACCCAATTCCATTTGAATGTATGTTCCATGTCGCAATTCGTTTCGGGTTTGGTTGGTTTCTTTTCACTTTATAAATTCCCCGTTTTTTTGGGGGAGGGGATTTTCTGTTACAAATAATCCCGCACAAGGGCCAGCAGTAGAGAGACATTAATAAACTTTTAATTTAATTCATATTTTTGAGGAGCTGCATTTTGTATGCTTTAGGAATTTGTCTATCAGCGCCACTGTAAATTATGATTCATTTTCTTGACGTATCCTTCTGCTGCCGCATTTTCTTCTCTTGTTTTGTAGAAATTCAGTGGAAATAGGAGACAAAGATTAAAACAAAAATGTCTACTTCAACTTGTCCTTTCTGTCATCAAATTGTTGCTTCATCAGAGCTGGAGTGGTAACTTCCATTTCCCGCTTTCTATTTATAATTTTTCCTAACTTTGAAAAAAAACATGAAAACCCATGTCTTTGACATTTGTTCAGGCATGCTAACCGTCATTTTGAGGAGGAGGAACTTGCGAGGGACTTGGAGTTGGCTCATCAGATTGCCCGAACAAGTCCCGTTAGAATTGCTGTAAGACATTTCCTTTTTACCCGCATTTAATGTTTTTATGAAATAGAGTTTCCTAGAATTACCGACACGAAAGATATTTTTCTTCCTATATCTTTATGTCAATTGAACTAATGCTTCAATCGCATACCATAGTTTTGGTTAGGGGAGGTGCACATAATTTGATCCTTAATAACATTTTTGCAGGATAGTCAAATTGATGATGCCAAATTGTATGAGATTGTTTCAGAACGAACTTCAGGATGTAGTTCCTCAAGGTTTAGTCTGAGGAGAAGTGATCATGGTGAAAAGTATATTCAAGAAAAGATCTTTGGTTTAACTGATGTTCAACTTAGAAGCACTTTTCACAAAGTTGAAGATGGTCTGATGGCGTTGTTAAGTAGATGTTTGGAATTTGAAACTGGAAATCCGGTTAGTATAGTATCTGGCTATGTCGATCATTTTCAGAGTATGGAAGAGGATGTTGGGTGGGGTTGTGGATGGCGTAATATTCAAATTCTAAGTTCCCATTTGCTGAATCTAAATTTAGAAGCCAAGGAAGTTATGTTTGGTGGTCAAGGATTTGTTCCAGACATCCCATCACTTCAGAGGTGGCTTGAGATTGCCTGGGATAGGGGTTTTGATAGATATGGTTCTCACGACTTCAAGCATAAAGTTTATGGTTCAACCAAATGGATTGGAACTACAGAATGTGCCACACTGTTCCGTTCTTTTGGTCTTCGGGCAAGGATTGTAGATTTTGGTAGTAAAGCAAATGGATCTTATGCTTTGTCTGTTCTCGGTGCGAATTGTGGGGAGAAAGTAAAACATGCTAGAGGGAAGAGAAAAGTTGATCAAGTCAATGGTCCAATTGATAAGTTTTTTCTTAGTAAGAACTGTAGTGTTCCTAAAGCAGATGCATCACTGCATGGGAAATCTATACATGATTCGGCTGCTTCCAACCATAACAGTAATGATGAGTCAATAAATCAAGATAAGCAGAAGAGCTATAGCTTGCTAAGAAATATTAGGGGTGAACAAGTCCTCACTGAATGGGTATGGGATTATTTTGCTGAGAAGAAGGTCAAGGAATCAGGCAATCTTCAACATGTTTTTGTCAGTGAAAAAACGTGAGTCGTACTTTGTTTTAGACTGTTTAAGTTCTCCATTGCATATCTACTAGAAGGGAAAGCAATAATCTGCAAATTAATTTGTGCTCCTAGAGCATCTCCATTTAAACTTTATTTATTTATTTACTTTTTTTTTGTGTTTTTAATGTGCCTTGTTGTTTTGAAGGCACTGGTGAACAGGCCTTTGTACTTTCAGCATGATGGCCATTCACGAACCATCGTTGGGATACAAATGAAACAGCAAAATGGCATGCCAAAGCAGTACAACCTTCTAGTTTTAGATCCTGGCCACGTAAGGAATAATAGTTAAATTATTTTTTTTATGTAAAATTTCAATTGCTTTATTTATTTATTTGTTTAATATTTCCACTTATGTTGTAACTTGTAAGTCTGTTCAACCTACAATTTCATATTCTTGACTCCTTAATATTGCTTTTATTTGTGCATTTGGATTGAGTAAAACATAAACAACGTAGATATTTGATGAACCAAGATCTTTAGGCGTATCTAACCTGTAGTTTAAGTTCCTATTCTTTTGCTATAGCTAGCTACGATAAAAGGTAAGAAAATGATTTTTGTAGTATTAGTTGAATATAAAACTTGATTGTTTCCTATATTAAGATGATGTTTTGTTGAGATGTGCTGCAAACGCATCAGCATCATTATATATTAGTAGTTGCTTTTAATAGGTATCATCTGTTGTTATTCCCAATGTGTAGTTGGATTGTTTTTATTATTACTACTATTATCTCCTCCCTCCCTAACTCCCTCTCTTATATATAATTCTCTTATATATAACTTGCTTATCTAAGCAATTATCAGGTGTTAGGAAAATCAATAAAGACCTCAAGTGTGTGCCCAGAGTTATTTTAACATTGCATAATGCACATCTTTTCCAGGATTGGTAGATGCGTCAAAGAATTTGGATTTATGATCTCAAATCCTTGTATTTTCATATTTGAGATAATATTATTTTGATGGATGTTTGAACACTGCATTCATTTGAACAATCTGTTGGAACTTACAGCGAACAGAAGCACTGGAAAGATCCCTTAGAAATAATGTAGGATGGCAAAAGCTTATTGAAAGAGGGGTTCATACACTGAAGAAGCCACAATACCAGGTTTTACTGCATCTTAGAAACTGTTATTTTTTATGTGATTATGGCATCATGAGTAAATCTTGACTCTTAATGCTGTCATTTTCAGTTATGTTATATTGATCCTGGAGTTGCCCATGGAGAGGAGATGGAGCAGTTGAAAACCATACATAGTATCTTTTGTGAATTATAGAAGTTAGCAAGTACTTTAGATTCTGCATTGTGCCAGAGTATAAAGACATGTTCATTTATTTAAATAATATTTCGTTTCTGTACCAAGGTTGAGGAGCTGAGATAATGCTTTCACCATGTTATAGACGATCTTCCCACACAGAATATAACAAAATGTAGCGGTTGTTCTTTGCAGAATTGATTTTGCTTGCTTTAGTTTATAGTGTTGCTCCTACTTTTCTGTAGCAATCTCTTTGCACAGCCTCACAACCAGTCACGAGACGCCCACAATTTATAGACACAAAAAGTAGGTACCATGAAGGTGGGTGTAAAAGGTAGGTATATTAAAGGCTTTTGTTAAATAACACCATCACTTCTAATGGAGACCACCAACATCCTACTTTTTGATGGACACCCCAATAATGATAAAAAAAACCCTAACCTCTCTTCTCAACTTTCCCTTTTTTCTCAATCAATCACTTTCGCCTCCTCCCTTCACCACCACCACCTCCACCGCCACCTATCCTCTTCCTCTTCCCTTCCTCCTCTTATTATCTTCTTTTTCACCACCGCTACCTCTCATCCCATCTCCCATTTTTTTTCTTCTTTTGCGAGGTGGTGGTGAAGGCGAGGAGGAGAGGTGGTGGTGTCTCACCTCCCATTTTTTTCTCCTTTTTTTTTCACCTTGGCGATGGTGGTGATGACGAGGTGGCGGTGGTGGTGATGACGAGGTGGCGGTGGTGGTGAAGGGGAGGAATAGAAGGAGAGGTGGCGGTGCCCCACCTCCTCCCATTTTTTTTCTTTTCCTTTTTTCTTCCCCGGTGGTGGTGAAGGGGATGAGGAGGAGAACACCTCCCATTTTTTTTATAATTTTTTTCTCCCTGTCAATGGCAAGTTGGTGGTGGTGATGGCGAGGTGGCGGTGTCCAACCTCCTCCCATTTTTCTTTTTCTCTTTTTTTTCCCTGGCGGTGGTGAGATGGTGGTGGCAAGGTAGCTGTGGTGAAGGGGATGATGACGAGAGGTGTTGGTGTCTCACTTCCGCATAGATTTGGGCGAGTATAGGTTCCCCATTCGCAGGAACCGCCTCTAGGGTGACGATAAAAAAAAGGAGTCCATCGCCACCCCTCCTCCCCTTCACAACAGGGAGGGAAAAAAACGAGGAGGCCACCGTCACCCCTCCTCCTCCTCATCCTCCCATTCACCACCACCTTGCCATCACCACATTACCACCACCACCATGCAACAGGGAGAGAAAAATAAAAAAATGAAAAAAAGAGGCCCCCACCACCCCCTCCTCCTTCACCACCATCATGCAACAGGGAGAGAGAAAAATGAGGAGGCCACCACCACCCCTCCTCCTCCCCTTCACCACCACCTAGCCACCACCACCACACCACAGGGAGAAGAAGAAAAAAAAAAGATATAAAAAAGATGGGAGGAGGATAGGTGACAGTGGTGGGGTTGATGGAGAAGAGAGGGAGACAGGAGAAAAGAGGGAGAGAGGAGAAGAGGGGTTAGGGTTGGGTCTTTTTATTTATTTATTATTATTATTTTTTTATATAGTGGTGGTATCAATCAGGAGAAGTGGCGGTGTTATTTAGTAGGGACCATATTAAAAGGTTGGCACTGGAGACCTCCTACATGTTTTTATATTTTAAAGGAAAGCTACCATTTCCACGAATCTATTCTAGAGGTCCTTCCACTTGCATGTTCACAAACAGTGTTCAAACCCTTGTTTCTTGGGAACTTCGGGTGCCCGCCGCAATAACGGGGTTTGGTGTTTCCCTAGATAGGGTACCCGAAGTCTCTAGCGTGTACATGCCCATGTATTAGTTATCTGAAGATCAATGAAGAAGTTGATTAAGGAGAGATATGAATGAAGTTGGGACGACAAATTAACTAGATTTTTGGAAATGCTAGGCTTTGTCTGTCTCATTCAATGTGTTATTTTTGCTTTATTTGAGTGTTACTAGCTTGAAAACTTGGCTTGCTCGAAAAACTATGAATTCGATCAGTTTTGTTCAAATTACCAGGCGAATTTCCCTCTCATTATAGAAAACCTGAATTTACTGGTCTTTCCCATTTCATTAATGTAAGGTAACATACAAATGAAATTCAGAAAAATTACTTTACACTGTTGATATAATGGTCCTGGAAGAAGAAACTTCTTCTCTTGGAGAAGAAGTCAGGAATGGTTTTGGTGGAAGTTGTAGGGCTTCAAGGCTTCCTTCTAGCATATCCAACACCCTACTCATTGGAGGTCGGTTCACAGGATCGATTTGTATACACCATAATCCTACTAATATCATCTTCCGAGCAATTTCTTGATCTTCTAGGCTATTAATTTCGTGCAGTCCTAGATCCTCATTCAAATCGAGACGATTGTATATCCAATGAGGAAAATATACTTCACTAACATTAGTGACCCTCACATCAATGTTCTTTCTTCCTCCAACCATTTCAAGCACCATCATTCCATAGCTATATACATCTGCCTTGTGTGAAACAGCTCCAAAATTTCTGGATACCATTTCTGGTGCAATATAACCTGCAGTCCCTCTTGCGCCTGTCATTGATACTTGACTCTCCTTTAAGTGGCATAGCTTAGAAAGCCCAAAATCAGCAATCTTTGGAGTGAAGTCCTGGTCAAGGAGGATGTTATGAGGTTTTATGTCCAAGTGCAGTATTCGGGTGTTACAACCACGGTGCAAGTATTCTAGACCTCTAGCTATGCCAATTGCTATCTTGTATAGTGTCTCCCATCCAAGGTGGGCATGTGCATTCAAGGGTGTGTCATAAATGAACTTTTCAAGAGAACCATTAGGCATGAACTCGTAAATAAGTGCTCTTTTTGTTCCCTGAACGCAGAAGCCTAGCAAACTAACGATATTAACATGGGAAGTCCTACTAATTGTCGCCACCTCATTGATAAAATCTTTCCCATTACCTTTTGTTTCACTCAAGGTCTTCACAGCAACCAGGCGTCCATCAGGTAGTTTTCCTTTAAAGACGCTTCCAAATCCTCCTTGGCCTATTATATCTTTGAACGAGCTGGTTATTTTCTTGACATCTTTATATTTGAATCGGTTTGGAGCCAGTAATCCACAATCTCTTAAGAAAGTTTCTACAATATTGACATTCTTTGCCTTTCTCTTCCATAAGATCATTGAGGTATTTGATTTATTTTTGAAGTACCAGCAGAGAATAGCTATAGCCGCCACTGTAATGAGAGTTCCAGCCACTATCGCAGCTGATCATAAGAGAAACAACAAAATTCATACACTGCATAAAGGATCATAAGTTGTATGCAACCATACAACATTAATGTTGTGTCATTTGAAGAAAGTATAAGGAATTGCATAAACTACTAGAATGAAGATACTAGGAAAGAGAAAAAAAAATGTTTTGCTTAGTTACCTATGATAATCTTTTTCCGCCCATTGCCTGCATATCAATAACGAATTGTTTAGCATTGGTGAAAGCAAATGAAATCAAACAATATTCCTACTAATCAATATTACTTATCAGTTACTATCAAAATAAAATGCGACCCAAAGAGATTTGTCATTCCTAAAGCTAAATTCTTGATGTTGGTTATGTATCTAATAGAAAGAAAAATGTTTGATGCCCAGTATCACGATCTTTAAAGTGTTGATGAAGACATTATGTGATTGAGAAGAGTAATACCAGATCAGATATCAAAGTTTGATTAGCACAGACAAACCAGATCATCATCAGCAACAAAACATAATTACAAAACCAGGTATAGTTGACTTCAGTTTTCAAACAGAATAGATAGAATGCAGAATTTCCTGGTACAAAGAAATGAAGAATGGAAGAAGTGAACTGATAAAAGTAAGCATTGAAATCGATGGACTTACTACTTTTGCAACTCCTGAAATGCGACCTGTTAGTGCAGAAACACTCGAACCTGGAAGCATTACTGTTGAAACCACAACGCCCGCCGCTTGCTTCACACTCCCTACAGTTACTTTCATCCCATTTCATAGAAAACCCTTGCTTCAAAAGATCAATGACGGAGTCTCTAGATATATTAGTCCCCAAGATCCCATTTCCTGTTTTAAAAGGTAAGCTTACCAAGTTTCCACAAATGACTGACTTTCTCACATCATCCAAGGCTGAATCATTGCTAAACATGGCTAGAGCGCGGCGAGCGGGGTAACTAGCAACACAGTTTATAGAATTGCCTACATAATCACTAGGAAACGATGTGTTGCAATTGAAGAAGAGAATGATGTTGCCTTGGGCAGGGCCAAATGTGAACGGAGAGCCGTCCAGTGTGAGGTTCTTAGTGAGAGTTGAACATAGATTATTTTGAAGACTGGCTTTAGTGACCGAAAGAGATTGGTTTTTGTATGATATGTCACGTATGGTATAATCACTGCCTGAAATATTGATTGTAGGCTCACTGTTATTGCAGGAGAGCTGAAAACCCAGGTACCCGCAGAAGGGCTGTTGCTCACCTTGAACCCAGAAAGGGAAGCTTATTTTCGGGCCTTTACTGCAGCTAAAAGGTTTGCTGCAAGCTTCAAACTGCGAGTCTGCAGAGAAGGCTGTTTCTACTACTAGTAAGAAGGTTATTATCTTTATCATCATGAAAACAGGGGAGAATTGATTGGATGTAAACAACTGGTCGTGGAGAAAAAAGATTGTTTAGTTACAGAAGAGGGGATGGAGGTTATTGTAGAGGAAACTTGCATAAGTTGGATGAAATAGATTAGTTTTGAACTTTTGATAGAGATTATCTGATTTGTTTGGTTTGGTCACATCTTTGAATTGATGAGTTGGGAGACAATGGTCCCGTCTTTTTTGCCTCCAGTTAAGACCATTGACTAAAATGTCATCCTTCACATACGGAGTGATTTGTCTTTAACCACACATTTCGAAGAAGCTAACTTTGTGGAAACCGTGTTGCTCTTACTAAGCTTTAGCAACACCAATAATTGAACAAGCCTGTAGTTGGAACCAGCGTTTTTGAAAGCGAAGGTTTGGAGTGGAATCTTGGGGATCTCCAGTTACCCTAATCTAGTTTGGGTAAATTCAGGGTTCAAATAATGTTGATATTTCTAGTGTATATAATATAGAGAATGTAATCCCGAAATCTATATTGGTTACTGGATGAGAGACATGGTAAATAGTAAATACACAACAAATGTCAACGATACCTTGAAGGTTAGGAGGAGAGCAAGTTCTCTGATTAAGACCATGGCGGCAATAGCATTGGAGAGCAGCTTTAGTTTGATTATATCCACAATGCCCCCCAGATGTCTCACATTCTTTGCACACTTCCTCTTCTACCTTGTACTTCACTTCAAACCCTGCATTCACCACTTCCTCCACAGTCCAATTGTTTGGGACAGCTGTTCCAAGAACTGGAACTATGATTGTTGACTTGCATTCCTTTAACTCTGGATACAAATCCACTGGGTTGGACCAACTCCAAGCTGAATCATGACCAGTGCTATTAGTAGCATTAGTCTCCTTTGTAAGTGACGGGCAACCGTAGAATAAGGTTAAGAACCGAGTGATGGGAGCAGGAAAACTGAAGAGATTGTAATCGAGTGTAGTGTTCACAATGGGTCCGGTTGGACAATTATTGCTCCATGAATCAGTTCTTGCAATCTTCAGTGTTTGGTTTGCATTGATGGCCAAGACTGTGTAGTTTTGATCAGCAATTTGAATAAGTGGTTGACCATTTCTTGGGCAATCAAGCTTGAAACTCGGGTGCCCACAATAATCAGGTCGGGTGTTGCTCCAGAAAGGGTAAGTGATGTTTTTAAAGCGTCCACAATCAAAGAATTGTGGGCAATTGGAGTACCTATAATCAGCTTGGGAGATGGAGAATGGAAGATTGAATATGAAGGAGAAGACGATGAAGGAGGAGGATATGAAGGGCTGCAGCACCATTATTTTTATGAAGGCTAGAGTGAATAATAAGAAGGGAGAGTATAAAACAACGAACAGCAAGACATTTAAACAATGTCCATCATTTCTTATGTGTTTGGTCATACACGTTGAGTTGACTTGGACTCATTATTTTTTTTTTTGACGAAGCATAATGCATATATAATAATCATAATAAGTGTCCAGCAGATGTGGCTAGCTCGTGAGCTTCCAAATTTAGCTCGCGAGGGATATAATTACAATACCAATCTTTATTAACAGAAAGTAAATGCCTTATACGACTAATAAGCGACCTCCACATCCAACACAAATTGTTTTGATCATCCTGTTGTGTTGTGCTAAGTATTGTCACTAGAGAGCCAGAGTCTCCAAGCAAAACCTTTGTTCGCCATTGTCTTGATTGGACAAGTAGGAGAGCTTAGGGGTGGGCATCCCATCCTGCGATCCCGAACTCGTCTCATCCTGTCCCGATTTTTTTGGATCATTTTGGGATTGATCAAACTTATCATGTTCCCGCCCCGTCCCGATTTAGAGTGGAATGGGATCGGGATGAAGATTTTCAATCCCGTCTCGTCCCGAATTTATTTATTTAATAATAATAATTATTAATTTTAATTAAAATGCTCTTCTAAATTAAAGTTTAGGATGTGTTGAAATTAAATCAATGTAAAATGAAATTCTATATGAAATCTAAATGAATTGAATCATTAATTCTAAATAAAATTTAATATTTATTTGCCTTCCAAAAAAAAAACTTTAATATTTATTTATTTAATATCTATTATTATTTATGATGTAATTTATATGTATATAAATTTGACATTATTGGTGTGTTAGTAATGTAAGATAAAACTCTTTTTTATTATTTTTTATTGGAGGACTATTTAGTACGTGCTCATCCCGTCCCATCCCATCCCGTCCCGATCCCGTTTGAGATGGGACGAGGTTGGGATGAGGTCTATCTCGTCCCGTCCCGATCCCGAATGAACGGGATGAGATAGGGATGGGTCCATCTCGTCCCATCCCGTCTCGTGCCCACCCCTAGGAGAGCTGCCTCTGCCGCCCAACATTCTGCCATAGGCTATCAAATACTTTGCCTAAAATTAGGGAGGCCACGCTGGCTAGGACTCTGCCACCGTCATCCATCGCGGAAATACCTATAGCTCCTTTCTGGGAAGAAGCAAAAAAGCAAGCATCGTAACTAACCACAATCATTCCACTGACAAGCACTAGGGGTGGGGAGTGTGTGTTAATGCTGTGGTTTCTAGCCGCTTGGAGTTGTAAGTGGATCTTGTGAATTCTGGAGGTTTGGGTTGTTGTGAGGGGGAAGGGGTGGGAGGTTAGATTGTTTGGGGGTTGGTCTATGATGCTATCTCGGTTTGGGGTGTTGGTATTTAAAATTGTGATAGTAGTTTCTAAGATCTGATGGCAGGAGAGTTATTTCATATTATCTTGATCAGGGTATGACACTTCAAACTTATGTTGGGCCCAGGATGTCCAGGTGGTGTTAAGGGAGATGAGGAATAGATCTGTCATGAATTTAATCTTTCGAAAATGACATTATTACGGACATGCCAGATTGCTTTGATAATTGTCGTAAATTGTAATAACATCTCAGTAACTAAAGAGTGAGCTTTGGCCGTATCCCACATGAACTGAAAGGCATCAGTTATTGTAGCATTGGGGGAGGGGAGGGCGATTGGCAGTTGATAGGAAGTAAAGATAGTTGCCATAATCTAGATAAGACTGGGCACAAGAAGAAGATGTGTAAGGCATCTTCACGATTTTTGAGACAGAAAATACAACAGTTATCCATTGGTACGTGGATGCGTTGAAGGTTTGACATTGTAGGGAGTAAGTCCTGTGCAAGTCCCCAAAGGAGGATCACCTTGCTAGTTGGGGCTTTAATCCTTAAAAGCATCCGGTACATTTTGGGGGAGAGGGTGGGAGGTCGATGGGAGGAAGTTGACGTTTGTGTCACTTCAACAAGAAAAACTTTTGTGGCGCTCTTGACCGAAAAATGCCCCTCTTATCCCTGTTCTAGATCAGAGTGTCTGGTTCATTTATTGGTCTGATAGTGACATCCATAATATCCTTTGCCACTGGAAGTGGGAAGAGTGAGAATATGAGTTCCGAGTTCCAATGAAGGCGTTGGTTTGAATTATAATACCAAAGGTCAGGTATTATAGTTGGGAAGTCGATTGGACTTGCAAAAATGGGATTCATTGTGAGATCACATTCTTCCAAGTAGAGTCCTGGTTTGACCTAGCAGTTTTTCCAAAGATCAATGGTGGTGCCAAAGCGTATTTGCAAGAATATATGATTTTTCATCATTTGAAGAACAATGAGGTTCCCTCTCCAAGCAAAAGAGGTTGTGGTTGGTGAATGGGATAGTTGAAAGAGACTTTTGTTGTGTCAGTAAATGGACTTGAGTTGAAGGGAACACAAGTTTTGTGGGTACGACAAAGCCTGCCAGATGTTTTTAACCATAAGAGCTAGGTTCCTGCTTTTGGAATTGGGGATGTTTAATCCTCCCAAAGAGTAAGGAAGAGATACGATTCCAAGATCAGAGGTGTTTGGCCTTGCTCGCTTCCGTCCCATTCCACAAAAAGTTCCTTGCAATATTTTCGAGCTTGGTAGTGATAGCACGGTAGGAGAAAGGTCTGCATTGTGTAAACATGGATGGAGTTGATGACCACCTTGATCATTACAGTTCGACCTGCTAGAGACATTACCTTTGCTTTCCAAGATGAAAGTTTGGCCTCTATTTTATCAATCAGGAATTGGAAATCAGTTGATTTTTTCTTGGATAAGAACAAAGGGGAGCGAGATATTTGTCCTTTTGGTTATACATCTTCGATCCTAGGATTCGATTAATCATCTTTGCATGTCTGGGATGAACATTGGAGTTGTGGAAAATTGAAGATTTGTCATGACTAACAGCTTGCCCTAAGACCGTGTAGTAGGAGGCAAAAATCTCTTTGACATTGTGGGCTTTCGAAAGTGAAGCTCTGCAGAAAAGGAAGAGATCATCCGCATAGAGAAGATGGCTAAGCGATGGTGATCTATGTCGGATGCTGATGCCCTTGATCTTTCAATTAGCTTCAGCTTGAGCCAGTCGTCGGGATAAAGCTTTTGCTACCAGAATGAAGAGGTAAGGTGATAGTAGGTCACATTGGCAAAGATCTCGAGAGGGACAAAAACCCTGAAGAGGGCTACCATTAAGTAGGACTCGGAGGGAGGAGGTAGATATGCATTATGATAATAAATCGGTGATTAAGATTGTTGAGAATCCTATCCATCATGACCGAACTAAACATGTAGAGATCGATCATAATTTCATATACGAGAAGTTTGAAGAGAAGACTGTCAAGTTGGGCATGTGTGATATCTATGCACCATCTTGAGGGGGAGTATTGGTGTGGTCATATTAGGTTATTGTTTCCTATATTGTTTCCTCTTAGGGTGTGTTTGGTTGGATTGAATCCTATGCCATGGGAATCCATGAGGGAACCCCCACATTTTGAGCTAAATTGATGTATCACTCTACATCCACTATTTGATTTTGTGATCAATGGTGAGAACGAAAGTCCCATGAACATGAGAATCACACTCCTTGGTCCACCAAGGCATGTGATTCTCATGTTCATGGGATTTCCATTCCCATCATTGATCACAAAATCAAATGGTGGATGTGGAGTGATTTCTCAAATTAGCCTAAAATGTAGGAGTCCCCTCATGGATTCCCATGGCATAAGATTCCATACAACTAAACACACCCTTAGCTTATTGTTTCCTATTAGGGTGTGTTTGGTTGCATGGAATCTTAAGGTGGGAATTGGAATCCCGTTCCATGGCATCTCATATCATGACATTTCATGTCATGGACTTGACCAACTTTGATGTTTGGTTGCCCATGGGAATTGGATTCCAATTCCTACTATGAGTGTTTGGTTGCCTAAAACTAATCATGGGAATTTTTTTTTTTTTTAAATTATGGAGATCTCACAATTCTACTTTATATATAAACTAGAATATGATTTTAATTTTGCTTCCTGCAAAACATCTTTACAATATAATTTCGAACTCAATGTTTAAATATTTCAATGAGAAAACAAAGTTCAATACTGGTCTTCAAGCTAAATCAATTCCGTAACAGAAACATTTTTGTGATCGGCGCATGAATACGCAAATAATTTGAATTCTCCCGAAAGGGTAAAGCCGAATCCATCATCATTGAAAGGTTTTGATGTATGCTAAAATCTCATTCATCTCGTATAGATATGAAGAAAAATTCAGACTTCAATTCCACTTAATCAAAGGTTCATACACAATTAATTTGGGAGGTTAACAATAACAACAAACAAAACAGTAGTTAATCAGAGTACCTAAACAGCTAAAACTAGTAATAAAAAATTACCCAATAAACAACCCCCTAAATTTACAAATCCCATCACCACTTCAGCTTCAAATGTTCACAAAACAAACCAAATCACCTTCACATAGCAAGAGTAACCACTGCACTAAGAAAGAAGAACATGATCATCATCATCAAAGCTCCACAGCTCCATTGATGGATCACCAACAACACTTTCTTCAACAGTAGTTGAACCCATATGTTCAACCCCGCCTTCCAGATAAGGAATCTGATAGAACTTCATGTAAGACTCAAACGCCATCAACTCCTCTAACAGCTTCTTCACTTCAGCTTGACCTTCATGACTCTCCTCCATCTCCCCCACCACAACCTTCTGCCTCTGTGGCATTTCTTCAAACTTCTTTCCTGCAGTGTTGCAGTAATTCTCAGAAACCCCAAAATCCCACACTTTTGAGCTATGGGGATGATTGGGTATCTGATAATTGTTGTTCTGAAGAAACCCATCTTCTTCATTAGGGAAATGCATCTTTGCTTTCTTCCCTCTGATCTTCCTAGCTTCCTTATCGTAAGCTCTCGCTGCTTCTTCAGCTGTGTTGAATGTACCCAACCAAACCCGAACCCCTTTTCGAGGATCACGAATCTCAGCAGCCCATTTTCCCCAAGGTCTCTGTCGAATTCCCCGGAAAAAATTCTTCCTCTTCCTCTTTCCATTACAGCTCTTTTCCACTAGTAACAATTCTAACCTGTTTCTTCATCTCTTCATCTCAATCTGACCTTCAAATCATGCCTGCAACAGAGCACCAAGGCTTTTTAGGCCGTTCGATATTGAGCATACGAAGAAACGCTTCAACAATGGAACCAAACTTGCAAGATCCAGAGCTCCAAGACCTGGAAATTTTCCAGAAACACATCTCTGATCGGTTTATTGATCTCTGCGCATCGACACCAGACTTGGGTTTGCTCTCAATCGAATGGCTTAGAACCCTTCTTGATATCTTCCTCTGTTGTGAAACAGAGTTCAAGGCTGTATTGGTGCTTCATCGAGATCCTACCCATGTTACAAAACAAGTTTCGAATGGAGATCCGAGGATGGAGAGAGCTTCCAATGGAGCTTCGAGTGGAGATCTGAGGATATGGAGAGCTTCGAATGCAGATCTGGGCATGGAAAGAGCTTCGAAAGGGAGATCTGAGGATGGAGAGAACAAAAACAGAGATAGCTTAGAATGGAGAGAGGCGAGGCGAGAGAGATCTGGGTTTGGTTTGGCAACAAATAGCGAGAGATAAAAAGAGACCGTGAATTGTTTTCCTCGCTGAACCAAGGCGTCTGATTCCCACCAATGGTGGGAATCTATGGCACGTGCTGGCATCCCTCACCCACCAATAAAATCTCAAACAAACACTCAAAATACTATTCCAAGTGGGAATAGGATTCCTATTCCCATGAAATGGGTGCAACCAAACACACCCTTAGATTAATCATTGCCCTATATTGTTTCCAATTAATCAGTGCCCTCTATTATTTCCTATGTTTCTCATGTTAGCTTATTGTTTCCTATTAGATTAATCATTGCCCTATTAGATTAAATTGTTTCCTGCTAGCTTATTGTTTCCTATTAGATTAATAATTACCCCATATTGTTTCCTATATTGTTTCCTATTAGCTTATTGTTTAGGGTTTAGCTTATTGTTTCATATTAGATTAATCATTAGCTTAGAGTTTCCTATTAGGATCCACTTTGTAATTTACTTAAAACCCAGCACTCAGCACTACCTCCACTGTTGATAAAACAATTCCTTCTAGAATAGGAACTATGATTTTAACATCACATCACATCGCAAAAGCACCAGATAAAAACCCACTGGATTAGTCCCACTCAAAACTGTAGTATCACTAGAGGTACCGTTAATGGAACAAATGAAATGCCTAGGTACCTTAGTAAGAAAAGGGCATCAGTAAAATAAATTGAAGTCAAGGGTCACGGTGTTTGGGTAACTGAAGAGAGTGGTATTGAGAATTATCATTTTCTGGGCAGTCAAGCTAGAAATCTAGGTGCCCACAGTAATCAGGTCGGGTACAGCTCCAGAAAGAGTAATTGATGTTCTTAATGAATCCACAATCAAAGTCTTGTGAGTAGTTGGAGTACTTAAAATCATTTTTAGCTTGGGAGATAGATGAGGATATATAGAAAATGACCATGAAAAGGAAGATCAAGGAGATGAAAGGATGCTTGTTGGGAGTATAACGAAAATAAGTCCATCTAAGGGAGATGAATGAAAAATCAAGGGCGTCTTTCTTGATTTTTTGGTGTAGATATTTTCTTTGGTATGACTTTGACTTGAGACTTACAAGTCCTAATCTACACAACAATTGCTCAATTAGACTAATTCAATGTCTTATGACATGATATATATGTTGAATATTACATTGCCAACCAAAATAGAAAAATATAGAATAGTCTAGAAAGTCCCGGAGTGTACTAGAAGATTCCGGAAGGGTCCGGAAGAATATGGAAAATTGTGGAACACACCGGAGTATTCCGGAAGAGTCCGGAACATTATGGAGAACTCATAAACGTCCTAGAAGAGTCTAGGACCTTATAGTATGTACTAGGTCATCCTAGAGCCTAGTGGAGACATGTGCTTAGTACTAGAGCATGGTAGAATACACTAGAAGTCTTTGTATCTAGAGAAGTTCTTGTGTAGGCTTGAGTTTGTAAGAATTCTCTAGATCACTCATGTACTTATCTAGTAACTAGTAGGATCTAGAACCTTCCCATAAGGAGGTGGAAGGTTAAGCTAAGTAGTATAAATAGGAGAGGGGATCATTTGTTTCATGTATCACACAAGAAAGCATCCTACTAAGGAGAGATCCCAAGATAGAATTAAAAAGAGTGTTCCTTTTGTAAAGCTATCTAGTACAATAAAATAGTTTGTTCTTAAGTCCCTTGTGAGTTCTTATCAAAGTCCCTCTTCAAAGTTTCTTGTGTCGAGTGCTTCTTTGATTTATATAGTTAAGGCTATTCTATTGTTGCGTATTCATTATAATACCAACCATATTGTAGCCCAATTTATCCCCAACATTTGGTATCAGAGCGAGTTCGATCCAATACAACTATCAAAGTCTCTTGGTGTTACTCTGTCCAAGGTATTTGTAAAATCATGGCAGATTTTACTATGTCCATTGAGAAGCTCAATGGTAACAACTATGGATCATGGAGTACTCGTATGAAATTCTATCTGCTTGGACAAGATTTATGGGATATTGTCAATGGAAGTGACACAACACCACCAAGGGAGCCAAGAAGCACAATCTCAACCTCGGAGACGACACCATCGACACCGGCACGACAAGAAGGTCCTGCTCAAAAATCCGACCCTGACGAGTTGAAGAAATGGAAGGTTAAGGCTGGTAAAGCCATGTATGCCTTAACAGTAGCTGTTGAAAATGAATTCTTGGAGCGGATTAAAGATGCTAGAACGCCGAAGGAAGCGTGGGACACTTTGGCATCAATCTTTGCAAAGAAAAATGATGCGAAGTTACAAAGGCTCGAAGATGAGCTTTTGGGAATCTCCCAGAGGAATATGTCAGTGAGTGAATATTTCTCAAAAGTGAAGTCTTTGTGTGACGAGATTTCGAAGCTAGATCCGGAGAATGGTATTACACAAACAAGGATGAAACGAATTATCATCCATGGGTTGAAGCCGGAGTACAAGAGTATTGTCACGGCAACTCGGGGCTGGGCCACCGAACCAACATTAGCAGATCTTGAGAATTTGCTAATTAATGAAGAGGATCTAGAGAAATCCATGTCTAGCAAAGCTACCTCCCAAGAAGAAACTGCCTTGTTCACTAATAACAGAGGCCGACGAGGACGAGGTCAAGGTAGAGGACATGGTGTAGGGAGATTCAACAATGAAGATCAAGATGAACGACAGAGTCATGGTAGAGGTTACCAGTCAGGGGGAGCTCGAGGAACTCCAAATAGAGGAAGAGGAAGAAACCAGAACAAATGGCAACCAAAACATTGGCAAAGTGGTGAATGTTTTAATTGCGGAAAGAAGGGACACTACGCAAGGGATTGTTGGTCTAAGAAAGTTGAAGGAAATATTGCAACATCCTCCAAGAATCAGAGTCATGGAGAAAAAGATTGGGACTTAGATACATCCTTTCTTGTGGAGGAGGTTCATGTTGATACACAAGAGTTACAAGAAAAGCTTCAAATGAAGTTAAAAGACTCAAGTGAATTGGAGGAACGAAGGTCCACAACAGATGGGGAATCCCAAGAGCAAGAGCTGCAATCCAAAACAAGAAGTCCTTGGAAGACAGGCATACATGAGACACCAGAGGAGGTGCATATTAGTCAGCCAGAGATGCAACAGGAAGAGCAGGCACAAGGTGAGTTGCGAAGGTCTACAAGAGTGAGAAGACCAAATCCAAAGTACATAGATGCTGCCTATGCTGAGCTCAAAGAGCCAACTACCTTCCAAGAAGCCTCAAAGAGTCTAGAGTGGAGAAAGGCTATGGAAGAGGAGATTATGGCCCTGAAGCAGAATCAAACATGGGATTTAGTACCAAAGCCTGAAGGCGTGAAACCAATATCCTGCAAATGGGTTTACAAGTTGAAGATTCGCCCTGATGGAACGATAGAGTGATATAAGGCTCGGTTGGTTGCTCGTGGGTTTTCTCAAGAGTATGGCATTGATTACGATGAGACATTTAGTCCGGTGGCTAAGATTACTACCGTACGAGTCTTACTAGCCATTGCAGCTAGTAAATCATGGATATTGTGGCAGATGGATGTGAAGAATGCTTTTCTACATGGAGAGCTTGATCGGGACATCTATATTGATCAACCTCAAGGATTTATAAATCATGAGAAGCCAGAGTATGTGTGCAAGTTGAAGAAAGCACTATATGGCTTAAAACAGGCACCAAGAGCTTGGTACGGGAAGATTGTAGAATTCCTAGTTCAAAGTGGTTATCATGTTGCCCCAGCAGATTCGAGCTTATTCGTGAAAGCTCAAGGAGGTAAGCTAGCAATTGTACTTGTATATGTGGATGACTTAATTATCACGGGATGATGATACGTATGAGGAAGGTTGGCAATGAGGGGGAGTGTTGAATATTACATTGCCAACCAAAATAGAAAAATATAGAATAGTCTAGAAAGTCTCGGAGTGTACTAGAAGATTCCGGAAGGGTCCGGAAGAATATGGAAAATTGTGGAACACACCGGAGTATTCCGGAAGAGTTCGGAACATTATGGAGAACTCATAAACGTCCTAGAAGAGTCTAGGACCTTATAGTATGTACTAGGTCATCCTAGAGCCTAGTGGAGACATGTACTTAGTACTAGAGCATGGTAGAATACACTAGAAGTCTTTGTATCTAGAGAAGTTCTTGTGTAGGCTTGAGTTTGTAAGAATTCTCTAGATCACTCATGTACTTATCTAGTAACTAGTAGGATCTAGAACCTTCCCATAAGGAGGTGGAAGGTTAAGCTAAGTAGTATAAATAGGAGAGGGGATCATTTGTTTCATGTATCACACAAGAAAGCATCCTACTAAGGAGAGATCCCAAGATAGAATTAAAAAGAGTGTTCCTTTTGTAAAGCTATCTAGTACAATAAAATAGTTTGTTCTTAAGTCCCTTGTGAGTTCTTATCAAAGTCCCTCTTCAAAGTTTCTTGTGTCGAGTGCTTCTTTGATTTATATAGTTAAGGCTATTCTATTGTTGCGTATTCATTATAATACCAACCATATTGTAGCCCAATTTATCCCCAACAATATATTATGGTTTTGGATTCTAGTCTAATTTGAAGAGGTGCACACTAGAATTTATTTTCCACCGGCAAAAGTAAAGCTCCATTGTATAATTTTAGCTCCCTTGAGACTCTGAAGCTTTACACTACTTCAGTCCTTAGGAAAAAATTTCGCTAGGAAGTTTTCTGTGTGTTATACTAAAACTTGTGGTAACTAAGACGATAACGCTAACACCTCCATGTTTTATCATTTAACCTCAGCCGGTTTAGCTCACTATACAATAACTTAATATAAATACGTAGAATGCCCTTTTAAAGATCATCAGTTGAGCGTTTCATAGCTAATGTGTTAAATTTCGCCCCTTCTCTTATATTCTTTAATTGTTTCTCATTACACATTGTTAATTTTCTATTGTTTCTTCTCTTCTAAAAGAAAACTTTGTTGGGTGCACTAGGGGTGGGCACGGGACGGGATGGGACGAGATATACCCATCCCTATCCCATCCCGTTCATACGGGATCGGGACGGGACGGGATGGGAAAAACCTCATCCCGACCTCGTCCCATCCCAAACGGGTTCGGGACGGGACGGGACGGGACGGGACGGGATCAGCGTGCTGCCTGTGACTGCCGCGAAGATTATCATCATATAAGAGCGTGAAAAATAACTCGGACCAGACATTGATGCCCAGACATTGGCCCATCCCTATCAATAACTCGGGGTTGCTTTCCCTAAACCCCTTAAACTTCTACGGAAAATTTCGCTCGTTATTCCTGAAATTGATGCCCAGACATTGGCCCATCCCCATCTAACATCCATGCTGCCTCCTTAATGCCTGAAACTCCTTTTCTACTCACCTTTAGCCTTGAGCAAACTCCCCTCACTGAACCATTCTTTTAAAGTCTTCAAGGAGACCCAACTCCCACTCCATAATGCTATTGGGGCCTGCCAAAGAAACAAAATGCAAAATACCATCTCCAGCTCAGTCCATATCTGAGTCCAAATAAATAGCTTGATCCAAGAGATGAGCTCGCCTTTTGATGACTAATTTGCTCTTCTTCTTTTTTTTGAAGAGACTATTCGCTCGATCTGTACCTTTATGTATTTGCATTTACATCAGAAGTAAATCAATAAATTGGATTCATTAGAGTAAGCAATCTAGTTAAACCACAAAAATTAGTTTGTGGGTGATGGCCTGTTTTCTTACTCATGGTCTTTTGTTAGTCATTACATCTTGAGGTCCTTGGAATGTTTGGGAATCAATCTACTTGCAGGACATCTAGAGTGTGAAGCTTGGATCATGCGGAATGCATCGCAGACATATCATTTACCTTCATCATGATTCTCTGCTGTGCCATTTTGTTTCAAACACCCTTTGCATATCATTTATAACTAAATCTATTCTGTAAATGAAATAAACTAACTTTGTAATCAAAACTGAAGTAGTATCCATCATAATCTATGAATAAAAATAAATAAATAAATAAAAATATTAATAATAAATATAAAAAAAATAGCTCGGGACGGGACGGGATTGGCGGGATTGAAAATCTTCATCCCATCCCATCCCATTCTAGAACGGGACGGGACGGGATCGGGATGAAATTATTCAATCCCATTAAGACCCGAAAAAATCGGGACGGGACGGGACGGGATCGGGATGGGATCGGGATCGCGGGATGGGATGCCCACCCCTAGGGTGCACAGTAGCGTCGCCTCTCATAGTATCCCAAAGCTTGGGTGTCATTTATCCTAAAAGGCCTTTCTTCTTGGAGAAATTTAGGACTCCACCTATCGAGTCCACACACCTCCAATCCTGTGTCGGATTAGTATTCTCATACTGTTGTCCACATTGAAGAGTTCTCAAGTAGTTTTATAAAATGTCTATTTCCCAGAACTAAATTTGGTGAATTTCATTCTAAATGATCAATGGTACATACCTTTAGCGCACATTCTCTGATTGGGACCCTGTCCACAAAAGCATTGAAGACCGTAGTCAGTTCGATTATATCCACATCGCCCACCAGATTTCTCATAGTCATTGCACAGCTTTGCATCTGCATCATACTTCACTTCAAATCCTACCCTCACCGCTTCCTTTACAGTCGGTACCAATGAAACATTTCCTCCTTCAAGATATGGAACCACAATTTTTAACAGGGCATCTCAACAGCTCCGGATAAAAACCAATAGGTTTGGCCTACTTAAAATCGTACCCTTCTCATTCTTACGACAAGTAAAACGGTCAGGGCTAGGAACATTTCTCAGTGAAGGGCAATCATAGAAGAAACTTAAGAACCGAGTCACAGAGCTAGGGTGACTAAAGAGAGTAAAATTGAGAGTAGTATTAAGAATAACGGATCCGGTTGGGGCAATTACCATTCCATGAATACATTCTTGCAATTCGGAGTTTTTGGTAATCTTGATTGATGTCCAACACATGGTACTTTTGGTCTATGATTTGTATCTCAGACTGACCATTCTGTGGGCAGTCAAGCTTGAAATCTGGGTGCCCACAATAATCTGGTAAAGTACCACCCCAGAAAGGGTACTCAACATTTTTGAATTGTCCACAATTGAAGTTTTGTAAGCAGTTGGCGTAGTGATCATCATCTAGAGAGAGAGAGAAAGGAATATTGAAGAGGAAGAGCAAGAAGAGGATGAAGAGATGCATTCTAAAGTATGATTTGAGGAAAATGAATGAAGTGATTTTGGTTAAGCTTTGTAGAAGAAAGGAAGACGGGTTGTTGGTTTCTGTCTGTATTATATAAATTGATTGATAAAGGGACTGAGTGTGGACTAGTTCCAATATGTGACAATTGACTAAAATATAGTTAAGAAGTCTTTTCTTTTCTACGTAAACAAATCTGACGGAGAAGAAAACAACACATACACATAAACTAGTTATAGAGGGTTGTTCAATTAGAACACTTCACTTCAGTGTAATGACATATGGTTCTGGAAGGTATTCTAGCCTTCAAGGGGTCACATATGGACTCTACTTTACATGGTGCCTACGCGGGAAGTTTCTGTGTTGTGTGCTAATAATTTTGGAGTAATGAACACGCTAAAACCACCATTTTCTTCGATGTGACCTCAGCTTAGCTCACTAAAAAGAGCTTTCCATATTTTAGAAAAGATCATGAGATCTTGTTATTTTGTAAGCATTGTGACTTGTGTGTCAAATTCCATGTATATATTTTCCAGGTAATACGGCCCATGACTTTGTTATTAACCTAACCCAACAACCAACTGCTCTTTTCACACTCAAGGTTCCCATCACGATATATGCAAGGTGTATCCGCCCACTTCAATTATGTACGTACATATATACAAAATGTGTAAGTCTAGCCAGCCATTTTTGCTAGTTTTTTTTTATATTTTTTTGCCGTTTTTACACTTTTTAATCCTTATTTTTAAAACACAACCACAAACACTATCTATAGAAGGGTAGAAGTGTAAAAAGGCCAAAAAATTCTAGCAAACATGGCTGGCTAGGATTGTTGATACAAAATAATAACTAAAACAACGCTAGGACACCATGGAGTGTCGATGGCCCATCGCCACTGACATCAAAAACAAAAACCCCAAAAAGAACAGCAAAAACAACCTGGTTTCTTATTGCTAACTTAGGGTCACAAAGGTGTCGATGGCTATTACTGGAAATTCAGGGGTGGGAATGATTTAAAAATCCATTAAAATTCAGGGGTATTCAATTAAGGATTTAAAATAATACATGTAAATCTAGGCATATTCAAATACCGATTTTAAAAGATTATTTTAAAATCCATCAAAATCAGGGGGTATTCAATTCATGCTTTTCAAAAGTCCACAAAAATCAGAGAGTATTCAAGAAGTAGTGGAATGGATTTGTTAAAGTTGTGGATTTTGAAAAATTTGTGAGTGGAAAGTATATATAACAAAAGTTATTTCAAATCCAACCTCCCCTCCTCATATTTCAACGGATTTGTATTGGCTGTTGTTAAATAACACCACCATTTTTGCTGAAGGACGCCACCATCCCTTTTTTTGTGATCTGCTGAAGGACACCACCACCTTCCCTCATCTTTTCTTTTCACATGAGCAGCACCACCTCGCCCCACAACTTTCGGCCACACCACCATGCCCTACCACCGCTAGCTGCACCACCACCCGCACTTCCTCTCATCTTTTGTTCATGTTCTTCATTTTTGTTATTATTATTCTTCTTTTTCTCATTTTCTTCCTCTTATTTTCTCTTCTTCTTGTCCTCTCTTCAATTGTTTTTCTTATTCTTCTTATACTTTTCTCTTTGTTTTTTTTTTCTTCTTCTTCTATTTTTTTCTCCTCTCTTCTTCTTTTCCCATTTTTTTTCTTTTTCGCTCTTGCGGAGGTTCCCCACTTGCCAGAACCTTTGCGAGGGCAAAAAGAAGAAGAAGAAAAAAAAAGATAGGAGAAAAAAAAAGATAGGAGAAAAAGAAAAAAAAAACTGAGAAAAAAAGTGGAGGAGGAAGAGAAGAATAAAAGAATAGAGAAGAAGAAGAAGAGGTGAGGGGGAGGAGGTTGAGAATAAGAAGATGAAAATGTGTGAAGGTGGGATGAGAGGTGACGGTGGTGATTGATGGAGAAGAAGAAGAAGAAGAAGAGGGGGAGGAGGAGGAGAGGTGGCAGTAGCGTGGTGGTGATTGAAGAAGAAGGGAAAAGAGGTGGCGGTGGCGCGGATAACAATTTGAAGTAAAATAGTTATTTGTATTACTTTTGGATCATCTTCAATGTATTTGATTTTTTTTTTTAATTTGAAGTAAAATTCTTGTAACATACAAACAATTGTTTAATTGATGTTTTGAGAGATGTTTTATGATTTGTGTTAGCATGGATAACAATGAAGGTGATGTTCTTTGATTGTTTCCTATGACTAATAACACATTTATAAAAATCCATTGAATTTATAAGAATCCATAGAAATTCATAACAAACCTTTATAAAATCTACAAAATCCAATCATTTAAAATTCATTAAAATCCAGTGGATTTTGTAAAATCATTTGAAACCTTTTAAAATCCACGAGATTTAAAATTCTTCAGACTCCATTCAAATCCCGAATTGAATACCCCAACCTTAGTTTTTGGTTTGAGCTATAACTGCTTATCGATCGAGTTATAACTTGTATGCTTTTCGTGGCAATGACTCACACAGTCCCTCCAAATATTTTCTAAAGTTGAGCAATGGAAGGCTATAACTTGACTCCATGACAATTGGTACTAGATTATGCATTTAGTATTAAGGGTCACAATATGGGCCCTATGTTTCTCATGGAAAACAAAATTCAATCTATCGTATCTAAATTATTCCTCCTTTGAGTGTGAAGCCTGACATTTTATTTTTTGACACAACAACACCTTCATATTTCTTTTGGCTTTGACAAATTGAACAATTTAGAAACCACTGTTTCTAAACTATTCCAAAGAGTATTGTTGTTTAGGTGTCATCTTCTAATGGTTCTAACAAAATAGACATCAGAACTGCATCTCTATTCTAGTATAAGTAGGGGTGGGCAAACGGGTCGAGAATCCGCGGATTCAAACCGAACCGGATCATTTTTCTCTAAACGGTCCGGATTTTAATTTCGGATCGGTCCGGATCGGTCCTGATCCGTTATAAAACGGTCCGGACCCGATTCCTATTATTTAAAAAGAAACGGTCCGGGTTGGACCCGTTTCAAATCACAATTACATTACATTAATCCATCACTTGCTCCTCCTCCTCCTCTCTGAAACCAGATCGAACATCTTCAACCTTCATCTCCCTGTTGGGGTCCTCATTCTCACCTTCATCTTCAACCTCACACACAATTGATCAAACATCTCTCGATCCAACAGCCCCACTATCATCCCAATAATCCATCACTTGCTCCTCCTCCTCCTCTTGAAACCAGATCCACACTCCTCCTCCTCATCAACCCCACTAACTTCCCGCAAAGCTCAACCCACCACCAACATAAAACGATCTACTCTTCTGTGTGCCCTTCCCTGCCTTCTCTTTGTACCCCACACACCCTTTCGGCTTCGCGCATCTCCCTGTGTACTTGTGGTGTCCTGGCTGACTAGTAGGCTTCGCCGACACCACCCTCGTCATCCAGAAGTGCTGAGCTGGTTTTGTCGGTGGTGGGTTCAATTGGTAGCCCATCTTCACCTTTGAGACCACCGCATAGTTGTTCTTCAGCTGGCGATTGTTTCTCTTCATTACTGAAATTGGGTTTTGGGCGATTTGAGATGGAGTTTTGAGAGGTGTTTGGTTTGGTTTGGTTTATAGAGACAACGAAAAGAGGTTGAGAAATGAAGACTGCTCTGCTTGTAGAGCAAGTTATCAAAGAGAAAATGAAGACTGCTCTGGTTTGGTTTGGGTTTTGGGCGATTTGAGAAATGAATATTTGCATTGACAATAGAATCATTTGTCTCGAGATGCGTGGCAATATTTTCATTTTGAAACTGTTTGGAACCGTAGGAACCGGACCGTTCCAAACGGTTCGAGTTAGGTTCGGTCCCAATGTTCAAAATAAGGGAATCCAGACCGGACCGGATCCGTTAAATTTAAACGGTCTGAGTTAGGTTCCTCAAAATTTAAAACTGATCCGGACCGTGCCCACCCCTAAGTATAAGTATAGTATCTAGATTGATGACTATAGAAAAGAGACTCAGCAATGTTATGTAGTTCATACCTTCACATGTCAAGAAAAACATTGAAGATAATGGGTAGTCCAATTATATCCACATTGTCTGCCAGATTTCACACATTTATGACACAGTTCAGCATCCACCTTGTAATAGACTTCAAACCCTGCTTTCACCATTGCTTCCATGGTGGACCAAACGGTTTGTCTAAGAAATGGAACTACAATTTAACCTTGCATTGCACCACCTCAGGATAAGTAGGCAACAGGTTGGACCCACTCAAAATCGTACAATAACTTTTGCCATTAATAACACGACAGGAAAAATGCCCAGGTACTTTTGCAAGTAGAGGGCAACTCGTAGAATAAAGTTGAGAACCGAGCCACAGTTTTAGGGAAACTGTAGAGAGTGGTACTGAGAGTAGTGTTACGGATACTAGGTCTGGTTGAGCAATCACCCATCCATGAATCAGTTCTTGCAATATGGAGTGTTTGGTTGTTTTTATTGACGGCCAAAACCTTGTATCTTTGATCAACTATATGTATATTCGGGTAATGATTATCATCTTCTGGGTAATCATTATCATTGGGCAATTGACCTTGATACCCAGGTGCCCACACTAATCAGGTCCGGAACCACCCCAAAAAGGGTAACCTATGACTTTAATGCCACCATAGTCGAAGTATTCTGAGCAGCTGGAGTAGTACCTATAATCATCTTTCGCTTGGGAGACCGACAATGGAAGAATGAAGGTGAACAAGAAAAATGAGATGAAAGGAACTATTTAGGGAATAAGAATTCTAAGAAATAATGATGGCTACATATTTACCCAATCCCATTATGTGAAAAAAAAATTGCGAAAATTTGGTCATTTTGATAGCAATCCGGCTAAAACACCTTATGATCCAAGTTGTCATCTCAAGAAAAATAAGGGAGAAAGTGTCTCTCAATTGGAATACTCGCGTATCATTGGGACACTACAATACATTACAAATTGTACTAGACCGGATATTGTTTACTCAATAAATAGATTGGCTAGATATATTATCAAACCATCAAAGGACCATTGAGTAGCTTTGGTCAGAGTATTGCGATACTTGAAGTTCACAATTAACTATGGATTACATTATACAAAATATCCTCCAGTCTTGGAAGGATATACGGATGCTAATTGGATATTCGGTAAAACTGCAAAATCCACAAGTAGATATGTATTTACACTTGGTGGGGCAACAGTGTCGTGGAAATCACAAAAACAAACATGTATAACACGTTCCACAATGCAATCTGAATTTGTAGCCTTAGATCAGACTGCTAAAGAAGCAGATTGACTGAGAAATTTTTTAGAAGATATTCCGTTATGGCCACAACCTGTGACTACTATATGTATTCACTATGACTGCATGACAGCCATTGCGCGAGGGAAAAATAACATTTACAATGGCAAGTCTAAGCACATAAGACGACGACATAACACAATATAACAATTACTCAAAAGTGGGATCATTTCAATTGACTATGTGATGTCAAAAGAGAATATTGCGGATCAACTTACAAAGGGTATACCAAAAGAGCAAGTGTTAAAATTATCGAGGGGAATGAGCTTAAAGCCAATCCAATGAGGAGTATACCTGGCGGAAACCTAACATAGCCAAATGAAATTTCAAGGCCTAGGTTCAAAAAGGCAAACTAGTTAGGTGAAACTCAAATAATAGAGTGTACACACTTACTCATTCCTATGATAAGAAATGTATACTACCTGTGATAGTCAGAGTGAATATTTATTTATTCTTAATGACACCAATCTCTTGAGAGATAAAATGACTACAACAAGGTATTAATAATCTAAGTGTCACCTATATGGGAGTAAATGTGGGGTCACATATATGAGATTGATATGGCTGAGTCTTCTAAAGCTCTCATGAATCCGAGATTTGTTCAAGACTAAAATGAACACAACCGTATGAATTGAAAAATGTGAAGATATAATATGTGTGATGCTCATTGTCTTGGTTTACTAAACATGGTGAACAGTTCAATGTCTCCTATACACACTGCGTCACCGGTAGATCCGATAAATATTCACTAAGGAAGGTTCAAGTCCAAAAGACACCTCTCCCGATGCATATTATGTCTAAGTTTCTCTCCAGAAGACAACTTTGTATATTTACTATACAAATGTGGGGTATTGTTTGAGCTTGTAAAGCAAATAACCAACATTAAAGACAAAAGATGTGTCTTTTGATTTAAGAAATGTGTCTTTTGTCTTTTAAGAAAGGTGTCTTTTGCACTTGAAGACAAATGTTGTGTCATTTAAGAAAGGATGTGTCTGATCAACACATCATTTTGTTCTTTATATATTGAAGAGAAAATCAAGTTCTTCAAGCACATTTTAATTTTTTAGAGTTATTCATTTTTCTTCACTTCTGAGAAAGATTGCATTCGGTAAATTCGCCAGAGCTAACACCCTTGTTTTACGGTGTTGGTATTAGATAGTTGAATCCTGGTAGTCAGACGCCTAAAGAACTACATCACCGAGTAGGGGCGAATTCTGTCTATAGGACATAGCGTTTCCGCTAGCCTCTATCTACAAATCAAGACGTACCAACTCTGCCAATTCAAGAAAATGATTTTGCAAGCCTCTATCTACAATACAAGTTAGTAGATTTATTTCTTTTATTTGATTTTGTTGTAATAAATTTATAATACAAACATTACTCATTTCAAACAAATTTATACATTGTTCTGATTGTTCTCCAACAATCTATAGAAAGAATTATGGAACAATCAGATAATGATGTCAAAGCCAATGTTGTGAAGGATGAAAGCAAGTCCAAGCCTAAGTACAAAATTCAGAAAAAGAAAAACAAGTATGATGGAAAACGCCCACACTCACATGCACTTGCTCCAAAAGGGAAAAATTTTAAACAAATTAAAGGTGCATGTTGGGTATGTGGAAAGCCTGGACACAAGGCACAAGACTGTCGGCACAAGAAGGAGAATCCTACTACAAACAATAAAACCCAAGCCAATTAATATTGCTGAAGACTTTGTTGGTGTTGTTTCTAAAGTCAATATGATGACAGATAGTAAGGATTGGTGGGTTGACACTGGTGCAACAAGACACATATGTGAAAATCGAAATATGTATGTCACCTACACTCCTATCAATGGTGAAGAAAAGTTGTTCATGAGCAATGCATCTACTGCAAGTGTTGCTGGCAAAGGGAAAGTAGTCCTGAAATTTACATCTGGCAAGGACCTTACCCTGATAGATGTATTGCATGTTTCTCAAATTACTAAAAATCTTGTGTCTGATCCCGTTCTAAGCCAAAAAGGCTTTAAACTTGTATTTGAATCTGACAAGTTCGTTCTCACTAAAGGGAGAACATTTGTTGGGAAAGACTACTTGACTGAAGGTCTTTTTAAACTCAATGTTTTATATTTTGATGATAGTAATAATAAATAATAATAATTCTACTTATTTGCTTGAGTCTTCTACATTATGACATGATAGATTAGGACATGTTAATTTTAGATCTTTATATAGAATGGTTAATCTTGGCTTACTTCCTAAATGTACATTTGACAATTTACATAAATGTGAAACTTGTGTAAAATCGAAATTTGCCAGTAAATCTTACAAGTCTGTAATGGAAAAATCAAATGAATTGTTAGGATTAATACATACAGATTTGGGTGATTTCAAATCAAACCCAACTCGTGGAGGAAAGAATTATTACATTACTTTCATAGATGATTACAGTAAGTATTGTTATGTTTATCTACTACATACCAAAGATGAGGCTTTGTATATGTTCAAGACATATAAGGCTGAAGTCGAAAATCAATTAATCAAGAAAATCAAAATTCTAAGATCAGATAGAGGAGAATAATATGACTCAAATGCCTTTATATATTTTTGTGTTTCACATGGAATTATTCATCAAACGACTGCATCATACACTCCCCAACAGAATGGGGTTGCAGAGCGTAAAAACATAACTTTGAAAAACATGATTATGTCCATGTTAATAAGTTCTGGGTTGTCATTAAAAATGTGGGGTGAAGCCTTACTTACTGCAAACACCATCTTGAATTTCTCACCAAAGAAAAGTGATCAAACTCTATATGAAAAATGGAACAAAAGACAACCAACCTATAGTTTTAGATCCTGGCCACGTAAGGAATAATAGTTAAATTATTTTTTTTATGTAAAATTTCAATTGCTTTATTTATTTATTTGTTTAATATTTCCACTTATGTTGTAACTTGTAAGTCTGTTCAACCTACAATTTCATATTCTTGACTCCTTAATATTGCTTTTATTTGTGCATTTGGATTGAGTAAAACATAAACAACGTAGATATTTGATGAACCAAGATCTTTAGGCGTATCTAACCTTTAGTTTAAGTTCCTATTCTTTTGCTATAGCTAGCTACGATAAAAGGTAAGAAAATGATATTTGTAGTATTAGTTGAATATAAAACTTGATTGTTTCCTATATTAAGATGATGTTTAGTTGAGATGTGCTGCAAACGCATCAGCATCAGCATCAGCATCAGCATCATTATATATTAGTAGTTGCTTTTAATAGGTATCATCTGTTGTTATTCCCAATGTGTAGTTGGATTGTTTTATATTATTACTACTATTATCTCTTCCCTCCATAACTCCCTCTCTTAGACTCTTATATATAACTTGCTTATCTAAGCAATTATCAGGTGTTAGGAAAATCAATAAAGACCTCAAGTGTGTGCCCAGAGTTATTTTAACATTGCATAATGCATATCTTTTCCAGGATTGGTAGATGCGTCAAAGAATTTGGATTTATGATCTCAAATCCTTGTATTTTCATATTTGAGATAATATTATTTTGATGGATGTTTGAACACTGCATTCATTTGAACAGTGTTGGAACTTACAGCGAACAGAAGCACTGGAAAGATCCCTTAGAAATAATGTAGGATGGCAAAAGCTTATTAAAAGAGGGGTTCATACACTGAAGAAGCCACAAAACCAGGTTTTACTGCATCTTAGAAACAGTTATTTTTTATGTGATTATGGCATCATGAGTAAATCTTGACTCTTAATGCTGTCATTTTCAGTTATGTTATATTGATCCTGGAGTTGCCCATGGAGAGGAGATGGAGCAGTTGAAAACCATACATAGTATCTTTTGTGAATTATAGAAGTTAGCAAGTACTTTAGATTCTGCATTGTGCCAGAGTATAAAGACATGTTCATTTATTTAAATAATATTCGTTTCTGTACCAAGGTTGAGGAGCTGAGATAATGCTTTCACCATGTTATAGACGATCTTCCCACACAGAATATAACAAAATGTAGCGGTTGATCTTTGCAGAATTGATTTTGCTGGCTTTAGTTTATAGTGTTGCTCCTACTTTTCTGTAGCAATCTCTTTGCACAGCCTCACAACCAGTCACGAGCACGCCCACAATTTATAGACACAAAAAGTAGGTACCATGAAGGTGGGTGTAAAAAGTAGTATATTAAAGCCCCTTGTTAAATAACACTATCACTTCTAAAGGACACCACCAACATCCTACTTTTTGATGGACACAACCAATAATAATAAAAAAAAACCCTAACCTCTCTTCTCATCTTTCCCTTTTTTCTCAATCAACCACTTTCGCCTCCTCCCTTCACCACCACCACCTCCACCGCCACCTATCCTCTTCTTCCTCTTATTATCTTCTTTTTCACCACCACTACCTCTCATCCCATCTCCCATTTTTTTTTCTTCTTTTTTTCCCTAGCGGTGGCGAGGTGGTGGTGAAGGCGAGGAGAGGTGGTGGTGTCTCACCTCCCATTTTTTTCTCCTTTTTTTTCACCTTGGCGTTGGTGGTGATGACGAGGTGGCGGTGGTGGTGAAGGGGAGGAATAGAAGGAGAGGTGGCGGTGTCCCACCTCCTCCCATTTTTTTTCATTTCCTTTTTTCTTCCCCGGTGGTGGTGAAGGGGATGAGGAGGAGAACACCTCCCATTTTTTTATAATTTTTTTCTCCCTGTCGATGGCAAGTTGGTGGTGGTGATGGCGAGGTGGCGGTGTCCAACCTCTTCCCATTTTTCTTTTTCTTTTTCTCCTCTTTTTTTTTCCCTGGCGGTGGTGAGATGGTGGTGGTGGTGGTGGTGGTGGTGGCGAGGTAGCTGGGGTGAAGGGGATGATGAGGAAAGGTGTTGGTGTCTCACTTCCGCATAGATTTGGGCGAGTATAGGTTCCCCATTCGCAGGAACCGCCGCTAGGGTGACGATAAAAAAAGGAGTCCATTGCCACTGCTACCCCTCCTCCCCTTCACCACCACCTCACCACCACTACACCACCACGCAACAGGGAGGGGAAAAAACGAGGAGGCCACCGCCACCCCACGTCCTCCTCATCCTCCCATTCACCACCACCTTTCCACCACCACATCACCACCACCACCATGCAACAGGGAGAGAAAAATAAAAAAAATGAAAAAAAGAGGCCCCCACCACCCCCTCCTCCTTCACCACCATCATGCAACAGGGAGAGAGAAAAATGAGGAGGCCACCACCACCCCTCCTCCTCCTCCCCTTCACCACCACCTAGCCACCACCACCACACCACAGGGAGAAGAAGAAAAAAAAAAGATATAAAAAAGATGGGAGGAGGATAGGTGACAGTGGTGGGGTTGATGGAGAAGAGAGGGAGACAGGAGAAAAGAGGGAGAGAGGAGAAGATGGGTTAGGGTTGGGTCTTTTTATTTATTTATTATTATTATTTTTTTATATAGTGGTGGTATCAATCAGGAGAAGTGGCGGTGTTATTTAGTAGGGACCATATTAAAAGGTTGGCACTGGAGACCTCCTACATGTTTTTATATTTTAAAGGAAAGCTACCATTTCCACGAATCTATTCTAGAGGTCCTTCCACTTGCATGTTCACAAACAGTGTTCAAACCCTTGTTTCTTGGGAACTTCGGGTGCCCGCCGCAATAACGGGGTTTGGTGTTTCCCTAGATAGGGTACCCGAAGTCTCTAGCGTGTACATGCCCATGTATTAGTTATCTGAAGATCAATGAAGAAGTTGATTAAGGAGAGATATGAATGAAGTTGGGACGACAAATTAACTAGATTTTTGGAAATGCTAGGCTTTGTCTGTCTCATTCAATGTGTTATTTTTGCTTTATTTGAGTGTTACTAGCTTGAAAACTTGGCTTGCTCGAAAAACTATGAATTCGATCAGTTTTGTTCAAATTACCAGGCGAATTTCCCTCTCATCATAGAAAACCTGAATTTACTGGTCTTTCCCATTTCATTAATGTAAGGTAACATACAAATGAAATTCAGAAAAATTACTTTACACTGTTGATATAATGGTCCTGGAAGAAGAAACTTCTTCTCTTGGAGAAGAAGTCAGGAATGGTTTTGGTGGAAGTTGTAGGGCTTCAAGGCTTCCTTCTAGCATATCCAACACCCTACTCATTGGAGGTCGGTTCACAGGATCGATTTGTATACACCATAATCCTACTAATATCATCTTCCGAGCAATTTCTTGATCTTCTAGGCTATTAATTTCGTGCAGTCCTAGATCCTCATTCAAATCGAGACGATTGTATATCCAATGAGGAAAATATACTTCACTAACATTAGTGACCCTCACATCAATGTTCTTTCTTCCTCCAACCATTTCAAGCACCATCATTCCATAGCTATATACATCTGCCTTGTGTGAAACAGCTCCAAAATTTCTGGATACCATTTCTGGTGCAATATAACCTGCAGTCCCTCTTGCGCCTGTCATTGATACTTGACTCTCCTTTAAGTGGCATAGCTTAGAAAGCCCAAAATCAGCAATCTTTGGAGTGAAGTCCTGGTCAAGGAGGATGTTATGAGGTTTTATGTCCAAGTGCAGTATTCGGGTGTTACAACCACGGTGCAAGTATTCTAGACCTCTAGCTATGCCAATTGCTATCTTGTATAGTGTCTCCCATCCAAGGTGGGCATGTGCATTCAAGGGTGTGTCATAAATGAACTTTTCAAGAGAACCATTAGGCATGAACTCGTAAATAAGTGCTCTTTTTGTTCCCTGAACGCAGAAGCCTAGCAAACTAACGATATTAACATGGGAAGTCCTACTAATTGTCGCCACCTCATTGATAAAATCTTTCCCATTACCTTTTGTTTCACTCAAGGTCTTCACAGCAACCAGGCGTCCATCAGGTAGTTTTCCTTTAAAGACGCTTCCAAATCCTCCTTGGCCTATTATATCTTTGAACGAGCTGGTTATTTTCTTGACATCTTTATATTTGAATCGGTTTGGAGCCAGTAATCCACAATCTCTTAAGAAAGTTTCTACAATATTGACATTCTTTGCCTTTCTCTTCCATAAGATCATTGAGGTATTTGATTTATTTTTGAAGTACCAGCAGAGAATAGCTATAGCCGCCACTGTAATGAGAGTTCCAGCCACTATCGCAGCTGATCATAAGAGAAACAACAAAATTCATACACTGCATAAAGGATCATAAGTTGTATGCAACCATACAACATTAATGTTGTGTCATTTGAAGAAAGTATAAGGAATTGCATAAACTACTAGAATGAAGATACTAGGAAAGAGAAAAAAAAATGTTTTGCTTAGTTACCTATGATAATCTTTTTCCGCCCATTGCCTGCATATCAATAACGAATTGTTTAGCATTGGTGAAAGCAAATGAAATCAAACAATATTCCTACTAATCAATATTACTTATCAGTTACTATCAAAATAAAATGCGACCCAAAGAGATTTGTCATTCCTAAAGCTAAATTCTTGATGTTGGTTATGTATCTAATAGAAAGAAAAATGTTTGATGCCCAGTATCACGATCTTTAAAGTGTTGATGAAGACATTATGTGATTGAGAAGAGTAATACCAGATCAGATATCAAAGTTTGATTAGCACAGACAAACCAGATCATCATCAGCAACAAAACATAATTACAAAACCAGGTATAGTTGACTTCAGTTTTCAAACAGAATAGATAGAATGCAGAATTTCCTGGTACAAAGAAATGAAGAATGGAAGAAGTGAACTGATAAAAGTAAGCATTGAAATCGATGGACTTACTACTTTTGCAACTCCTGAAATGCGACCTGTTAGTGCAGAAACACTCGAACCTGGAAGCATTACTGTTGAAACCACAACGCCCGCCGCTTGCTTCACACTCCCTACAGTTACTTTCATCCCATTTCATAGAAAACCCTTGCTTCAAAAGATCAATGACGGAGTCTCTAGATATATTAGTCCCCAAGATCCCATTTCCTGTTTTAAAAGGTAAGCTTACCAAGTTTCCACAAATGACTGACTTTCTCACATCATCCAAGGCTGAATCATTGCTAAACATGGCTAGAGCGCGGCGAGCGGGGTAACTAGCAACACAGTTTATAGAATTGCCTACATAATCACTAGGAAACGATGTGTTGCAATTGAAGAAGAGAATGATGTTGCCTTGGGCAGGGCCAAATGTGAACGGAGAGCCGTCCAGTGTGAGGTTCTTAGTGAGAGTTGAACATAGATTATTTTGAAGACTGGCTTTAGTGACCGAAAGAGATTGGTTTTTGTATGATATGTCACGTATGGTATAATCACTGCCTGAAATATTGATTGTAGGCTCACTGTTATTGCAGGAGAGCTGAAAACCCAGGTACCCGCAGAAGGGCTGTTGCTCACCTTGAACCCAGAAAGGGAAGCTTATTTTCGGGCCTTTACTGCAGCTAAAAGGTTTGCTGCAAGCTTCAAACTGCGAGTCTGCAGAGAAGGCTGTTTCTACTACTAGTAAGAAGGTTATTATCTTTATCATCATGAAAACAGGGGAGAATTGATTGGATGTAAACAACTGGTCGTGGAGAAAAAAGATTGTTTAGTTACAGAAGAGGGGATGGAGGTTATTGTAGAGGAAACTTGCATAAGTTGGATGAAATAGATTAGTTTTGAACTTTTGATAGAGATTATCTGATTTGTTTGGTTTGGTCACATCTTTGAATTGATGAGTTGGGAGACAATGGTCCCGTCTTTTTTGCCTCCAGTTAAGACCATTGACTAAAATGTCATCCTTCACATACGGAGTGATTTGTCTTTAACCACACATTTCGAAGAAGCTAACTTTGTGGAAACCGTGTTGCTCTTACTAAGCTTTAGCAACACCAATAATTGAACAAGCCTGTAGTTGGAACCAGCGTTTTTGAAAGCGAAGGTTTGGAGTGGAATCTTGGGGATCTCCAGTTACCCTAATCTAGTTTGGGTAAATTCAGGGTTCAAATAATGTTGATATTTCTAGTGTATATAATATAGAGAATGTAATCCCGAAATCTATATTGGTTACTGGATGAGAGACATGGTAAATAGTAAATACACAACAAATGTCAACGATACCTTGAAGGTTAGGAGGAGAGCAAGTTCTCTGATTAAGACCATGGCGGCAATAGCATTGGAGAGCAGCTTTAGTTTGATTATATCCACAATGCCCCCCAGATGTCTCACATTCTTTGCACACTTCCTCTTCTACCTTGTACTTCACTTCAAACCCTGCATTCACCACTTCCTCCACAGTCCAATTGTTTGGGACAGCTGTTCCAAGAACTGGAACTATGATTGTTGACTTGCATTCCTTTAACTCTGGATACAAATCCACTGGGTTGGACCAACTCCAAGCTGAATCATGACCAGTGCTATTAGTAGCATTAGTCTCCTTTGTAAGTGACGGGCAACCGTAGAATAAGGTTAAGAACCGAGTGATGGGAGCAGGAAAACTGAAGAGATTGTAATCGAGTGTAGTGTTCACAATGGGTCCGGTTGGACAATTATTGCTCCATGAATCAGTTCTTGCAATCTTCAGTGTTTGGTTTGCATTGATGGCCAAGACTGTGTAGTTTTGATCAGCAATTTGAATAAGTGGTTGACCATTTCTTGGGCAATCAAGCTTGAAACTCGGGTGCCCACAATAATCAGGTCGGGTGTTGCTCCAGAAAGGGTAAGTGATGTTTTTAAAGCGTCCACAATCAAAGAATTGTGGGCAATTGGAGTACCTATAATCAGCTTGGGAGATGGAGAATGGAAGATTGAATATGAAGGAGAAGACGATGAAGGAGGAGGATATGAAGGGCTGCAGCACCATTATTTTTATGAAGGCTAGAGTGAATAATAAGAAGGGAGAGTATAAAACAACGAACAGCAAGACATTTAAACAATGTCCATCATTTCTTATGTGTTTGGTCATACACGTTGAGTTGACTTGGACTCATTATTTTTTTTTTGACGAAGCATAATGCATATATAATAATCATAATAAGTGTCCAGCAGATGTGGCTAGCTCGTGAGCTTCCAAATTTAGCTCGCGAGGGATATAATTACAATACCAATCTTTATTAACAGAAAGTAAATGCCTTATACGACTAATAAGCGACCTCCACATCCAACACAAATTGTTTTGATCATCCTGTTGTGTTGTGCTAAGTATTGTCACTAGAGAGCCAGAGTCTCCAAGCAAAACCTTTGTTCGCCATTGTCTTGATTGGACAAGTAGGAGAGCTTAGGGGTGGGCATCCCATCCTGCGATCCCGAACTCGTCTCATCCTGTCCCGATTTTTTTGGATCATTTTGGGATTGATCAAACTTATCCTGTTCCCGCCCCGTCCCGATTTAGAGTGGAATGGGATCGGGATGAAGATTTTCAATCCCGTCTCGTCCCGAATTTATTTATTTAATAATAATAATTATTAATTTTAATTAAAATGCTCTTCTAAATTAAAGTTTAGGATGTGTTGAAATTAAATCAATGTAAAATGAAATTCTATATGAAATCTAAATGAATTGAATCATTAATTCTAAATAAAATTTAATATTTATTTGCCTTCCAAAAAAAAAACTTTAATATTTATTTATTTAATATCTATTATTATTTATGATGTAATTTATATGTATATAAATTTGACATTATTGGTGTGTTAGTAATGTAAGATAAAACTCTTTTTTATTATTTTTTATTGGAGGACTATTTAGTACGTGCTCATCCCGTCCCATCCCATCCCGTCCCGATCCCGTTTGAGATGGGACGAGGTTGGGATGAGGTCTATCTCGTCCCGTCCCGATCCCGAATGAACGGGATGAGATAGGGATGGGTCCATCTCGTCCCATCCCGTCTCGTGCCCACCCCTAGGAGAGCTGCCTCTGCCGCCCAACATTCTGCCATAGGCTATCAAATACTTTGCCTAAAATTAGGGAGGCCACGCTGGCTAGGACTCTGCCACCGTCATCCATCGCGGAAATACCTATAGCTCCTTTCTGGGAAGAAGCAAAAAAGCAAGCATCGTAACTAACCACAATCATTCCACTGACAAGCACTAGGGGTGGGGAGTGTGTGTTAATGCTGTGGTTTCTAGCCGCTTGGAGTTGTAAGTGGATCTTGTGAATTCTGGAGGTTTGGGTTGTTGTGAGGGGGAAGGGGTGGGAGGTTAGATTGTTTGGGGGTTGGTCTATGATGCTATCTCGGTTTGGGGTGTTGGTATTTAAAATTGTGATAGTAGTTTCTAAGATCTGATGGCAGGAGAGTTATTTCATATTATCTTGATCAGGGTATGACACTTCAAACTTATGTTGGGCCCAGGATGTCCAGGTGGAGTTAAGGGACATGAGGAATAGATCTGTCGTGAATTTAATCTTTCGAAAATGACATCATTACGGACATGCCAGATTGTTTTGATAACTGCCGTAAATTGTAATAACATCTCAGTAACTAAAGAGTGAGCTTTGATCGTATCCCACATGAACTGAAAGGCATCAGTTATTGTAGCATTGGGGGAGGGGAGGGCGATTGGCAGTTGATAGGAAGTAAAGATAGTTGCCATAATCTAGATAAGACTGGGCACAAGAAGAAGATGTGTAAGGCATCTTCACGATTTTTGAGACAGAAAATACAACAGTTATCCATTGGTACGTGGATGCGTTGAAGGTTTGACATTGTAGGGAGTAAGTCCTGTGCAAGTCTCCAAAGGAGGATCACCTTGCTAGTTGGGGCTTTAATCCTTCAAAGCATCCGGTACATTTTGGGGGAGAGGGTGGGAGGTCGATGGGAGGAAGTTGACGTTTGTGTCACTTCGACAAGAAAAAATTTTGTGGCACTCTTGACCGAAAAATGCCCCTCTTATCCCTGTTCTAGATCAGAGTGTCTGGTTCATTTATTGGTCTGATAGTGACATCCATAATATCCTTTGCCACTGGAAGTGGGAAGAGTGAGAATATGAGTTCCGAGTTCCAATGAAGGCGTTGGTTTGATTGTAATACCAAAGGTCAGGTATTATAGTTAGGAAGTCGATTGGACTTGCAAAAATGGGATTCACAGTGAGATCACATTCTTCCAGGTAGAGTCCTGGTTTGACCCAGCAGTTTTTCCAAAGATCAATGGTTGTGCCAAAGCATATTTGCAAGAATATATGATTTTTCATCATTTGAAGAACAGTGAGGTTCCCTCTCCAAGCAAAAGAGGTTGTCGTTGGTGAATGGGATAGTTGAAAGAGATTTAAAATTAAAATTTATCATCAGCAAAAAGATTTTGTAATAGTATGTCGTACATACCTTTACATGTTCTCGGATTAGGACCATGTTGATAAAAGCATTGAAGAAAAAAAGGTAGTCCAATTATATCTACGTTGCCCACCGGATGTTGGCGTGGTCATATTAGACTATTGTTTCTTATTAGATTAATCTTTGTTCCAGTAATTTTCCCTATTAGGTTAATCCCTTTACACCAAGTCACCAATATTTTAGGATCTAGATTGATTTGCAGAGTTGTATAAAAAAATATTAATATTCTGTTTGACATGGTATTAAAGCGGTGATCTCGAGGTCTCGCTACAGTTGTTCATAATGCCCTCCAAGACTACTCTCCATCGGGGTTTTTTATTTTATTTTATTTTGTCTTTTTCAACCTTCTGAGATATGGTTTCACCACCACCATCTACACCATCAAGTTCCAACATGATATCGAGTGTTCAACCAATGGGTTTTGCGCCTGAAACCACCGCAATCCCATATGGTGTGAAGCTTAATGGAACCAATGATATTCTTTAGTCTCAGGTTTCCGCAACCTTCATTGCAAGTAGAGAAAAGTCAAGCTATATCAATGCAATAAGCTTGAACCTTCGGTTGGTGATCCGATATATGAAAAGTGAATCATGGAGAATGCCTTTGTGGTTGGCTTATTGGTGTCATGGAACCCAATATAAAGAACCTATTTGTTCGTCTACCCACAAAAAAACATATTTGGGATGTTGTATCCCATAACTATTACAAAAGAGTTGATAGGTCAGTTATCTATGATCTCTCTTGCCAAGCTATGCAAATGAAGTAGGAGTAAAACGGTTTCTGCATACTACGCTGATTTGCGTGCAATATGACATGAATTGGATTACCAAAATCAAATTGTCTTCACACAACCTGGTGTTATAAGGACTCAATAGAAGGAAATAGATGCAGAACATGTTTTTGTTTTTCTGGCTAGCCTTGATGACTTGTATGATCGTGTCCGAAGTGATATCATTCATACAAAACCTTTCCCAAATCTAGAGATCGCCTTCGCTATTGTTAAAAGTGAGGAACCGAGGAGGTATACTATGCTAAACAATCATACTAGCTCTAGTACGGCTATGGTTGCTCAAACTTCACTGACTCTAAACTGATATGTTCTTCCAAAGTTTCTAGTGCTAATGAAGGTGTTGTACTCATTGTGGCAATCATAAACATGTTGTTGACAATTGCTTCGAAAAGTATGGGATACCTGGATTGATGGGATAGTTTCAATAAACAAAAATCTCGTGAAGGACATTGTAACGACCCGATCCGCACAGTAAGATATTGTCCGCTTTGGGCCCAACCGGCCCGCACGGCTTTAAAAGGCCTCTTTCAGAGTATGCACAGCGGACACTGGGCCCCTCTCTGGCCCTGCTCATCCAGATATTGTCCTCTTTGGCCTATGGGGCAGCATTCCGCACCTCCCTCACCTCAAGGATTTGTTGCTTCCACCCACCTACTGGGGCTCCACAGGCCTCTTACTATGGGGATACAACCTCGCACATATATAGCACATAACCATCCCGCACCCAGGCGATGTGGGACTATGATCGCCCTTGGTAGCTAGCCCAACCCCTCTTGGGATCCACGGGCCTGTTGGGCCTATTGGGCTCCAACCCTCACCCTCCCCCTCAGGTCCGCCCACACAAGGGTCTCACAGTCCACCCCCCTTAAGGCCCAATGTCCTCGTTGGCCACACAGGCACAACGTCCATGTTGCCCGAGGGCCCACCTCCACATGGCACACTTTCGGCTGGGTCAGGCTCTGATACCATTCTGTAACGACCCGATCCGCACAATAAGATATTGTCCGCTTTGGGCCCAACCGGCCCGCACGGCTTTAAAAGGCCTATTTCAGAGTATGCACAGCGGACACTGGGCCCCTCTCTGGCCCTACTCATCCAGATATTGTCCTCTTTGGCCTATTGGGCAGCATTCCGCACCTCCCTCACCTCAAGGATTTGTTGTTTCCACCCACCTACTGGGGCTCCACAGGCCTCTTACTATGGGGATCCAACCTCGCACATATATAGCACATAACCATCCCGCACCCAGGCGATATGGGACTATGATCCCCCTTGGTAGCTAGCCCAACCCCTCTTGGGATCCACGGGCCTATTAGGCTCCAACCCTCACCCTCAGCCTCCCCCTCAGGTCCGCCCACACAAGGGTCTCACAGACATGATCGGAAAGATGGTGACGAGGAAAACGTTGCAGTAATGGTCTTACCAACCAACTCACCATTAACTGTTGTTGAGCCTGGTAGTGGTTCTTTGTTCGATTCTTACATGTTTGATCATCCATAAGGTAACATTGGTTTTGCTGTTGCCACAACTACTTTTGTCAAAGACTCTAGATGGATTATTGATTCAGGTGCTACTGATTATATGAATTTTGATCAGTCGCTCTTACGAACTACGAGCACGCTGCATCATTCACTTTTGGCTAATGCTAATGGAGTTTGTTTTATCACCATATTTATCCTTGGAGAATGTGTTGTTTGTCCCTTCACACTCCAATAATCTCTTATTTGTGCCTCAAGTTACTAAACAATTAAATGGTCTCGTACTAATGTATCATCGTTTCTATCTTCTTTAGGATCTCAACAGCGGAGATTATTGGGTGTGGTACTAAGAGAGGGCGTTTTTATTATGTGGTTGACGTGTACTCTAAAAGTGTCTTGGTTAGTCAAAGTTCTATCTGTGCTGAGGAGCAACAAATTTGGATGTGGTATCATCGTTTTGGTCATGCTTCTTTTGGGTATATAAAACATTTGTTTATTTCCTTGTTTTCGGATTCTACTCCTTCCAGTTTTCGTTGTGATGTTTATGTTTTGGCTAAGAGTCATCATACTTCTTATCTTTTGAGCTTAAATAAGATTAATGAACCATTTGTGTTTATTCACTCAGATATGTGGGGCACTACTACAGTTTCTACTTTGTTTGGATATTGCTGGTTTGTGAGTTTTATTGATGATTGTAATCGTATGACTTGGCTTTATCTAATGAAAAATAAAAGTGATCTCTACGAATGCTTCCGCTTATTTCATACTATGATACAAACTCAATTTTCTACCAAGGTCAGACAATGGTGGTGTCTTTGTCGATAGTATGTTCCAGTTTTATTTGCAAGATCATGGCATTATTCATGAGTCGCCATGTCCTTCTACACCCTAGCAAAACTGTGTGGCAAAATGTAAAAATCATCAACTACTTGAGGTTACACGTGTTTGTTTGATTGGTGCCAATATGAAACCCGCTTCTTGGAGTAATGCTCTTTTATATGTTTTTTATTTTTGAACCGTGTACCTAGTAGTATTCTCCATTTCAAAACACCTTTGGAAAAACTCTCTACTTATGTTACCATCTCTTCCCACTTAACATTGGTACCACAGGTTTTTGGGGGTGTTGTGTTTGTTCACCTTCGCAAACATCAACGCATAATGTTGGATCCGTGTGCATTAAAGTGTGTCTTTGTTGAGTGTTTAACACACCGAAAGAGCTACAACTGTTATCATCCTCCTTCTCGAGAAACTTATGTGACTATGGATGTTACCTTCTCTGAAACCAAGATGTATTTTTCTCAGCCTATATCAACTTCTCCTCTTCAGGGGGAGATGAGTGTTGAAGATTCGAATTGGATGGCTATGTTTCTAGATATGGTGTTGACTACTCTTGCTGAGACTACTATGGGTTTGAATTATTCGCTTTCTGTATTACCTAGTACTACAAGCCCCTTCTCTACATCTATATTACCTACCAATAGTTCTTTTGCTGCTGATGTTCCCGAGGTATGTATTTATTCAGAGTTTAATACTAACAATTTAATCAGTGATCCTATGTTGGTTATATCTAGTGGTGGTGACAAGTATCAGTTGCCTCCATGAAGTACTCGAGGTAAACCCAGAGAGATACTCACAAGACAATTCAAAGACGGTGAAGTATCTTGTTGCTCATTACGTTTCTAATGAGAATTTGCCTTGTGCTATTTACACCTTCGCAAATCAAATATCAGTTATCATCATCCCAACCAGAGTACAAAAAGCCTTGAATGGGCAGAAGCCATGGCTGAGGAAATGCAAGCTCCGAAAGAAAATCAAACATGGGACCTTGTGAAGTTTCCAGAAGGAAAGAAATATGTTGACTGTAAGTGGGTATTTATGGTGAAACAAAAGCCAGATGGTATTATTGATTGGTGTAAAACAAGCTTAGTGGCTCATGGTTTTATTCAAACTTATGGTATTGACTATCAGGAGGCTTTTGCACCTGTAGCAAAGTTAAATATTGTTTGGGTTTTATTATCTATTATTGCAAATGTTGATTGGCCTTTACAACAGTATGATGTAAAAAATGATTTCTTATATGGAGATTTACCCGAAGAAGTTTATAGGAGTATGCCACCTGGATACAATGCTTGGCCTGTAAGTTGAAAAAAGCTCTATATAGTCTTAAAGAATCACTGAGAGCGTGGTTTGGTAGGTTTTGGCTAGCTATGAAGAAATATGGATATGGGCAGAGTAACGCTATATCATACACTATTTCTGAGAAAACAAAATGGTAACCTAACAACACTTATTATTTATGTAGATGATATGTTGTTACTCTAGTGATGATGTTGATGAAATGACTAAGTTGAAAGCTTATTTGGCATCCGAGGTTTGAAATACTTTTTGGGCATTTAAGTTATGCGATCTGAGCAAGGAATTTTTTTGTCACAATGGAAATTTGTTATTGATTATTAAAGGAGACTGACATGCTTGGTTGCAAGCCTATGGTATGGCTATTGAACAAAATCATAGCCTTGAGGAACTTCCAAATCAAGTTTTGACTAATAAGGAAAAATATTAGCGATTAGTTGGTCGTTTGATTTACCTTTCACACACTTGACCAGACATTGCTTATGCGGTCAGTGTGGTAAATGCATAATCTGAGTGACATCCATATGAAAGTTGTTGTAAGAATTTTGGGGTATTTGAAGTCAGCACCAAGGAAAGGCTATCTGTTTTCTAAGCATAATCATGCAGAAGTTATTGTGTATTGTGATTCAGATTGGGTGGTGTAGGAGACAAATGACGTTCAACTACAAGATTTTTACTTTTGTTGGAGGCAACATAGTCACTTGGAATAGTAAAAAAATAGAATATTGTTTTGTTGTACAGTGCAGAAGCTTGATACAGGGCAATGGTTAAAGAGATATAAGAATTATTATGGTCGAGACGGTTTGTGGCAGAGCTTGGTTTTCCACCTGAAAGAACCATGAAGTAATATTATGATAATAAGTCGGCAATTAAGATTGTTGAGAATCCTATCCATCATGACTGAACTAAACATGTAGAAATCGATCATAATTTCATATATGAGAAGTTTGAAGAGAAGATTGTCAAGTTGGGCATGTGTGATATCTAAGCACCATCTTGAGAAGGAGTGTTGGTGTGGTCATATTAGGTTATTGTTTCCTATATTGTTTCCTCTTAGGGTGTGTTTGGTTGGATGGAACCTATGCCATGAAAATCCATGAGGCCCCCCCCACATTTTAAGCTAAATTGATGTATCACTCCACATTCACTATTTGATTTTGTGATCAATGGTGGGAATGAAAGTCCCATGAACATGAGAATCACACTCCTTGGTCCCCCAAGGCATGTGATTCTCATGTTCATGGGACTTTCATTCCCATCATTGATCACAAAATCAAATGGTGGATGTGGAGTGATTCCTCAAATTAGCTAAAATGTAGAGGTTCCCACATGGATTCCCATGGCATAGGATTCCATCCAACCAAACACACCCTTAGCTTATTGTTTCCTATTAGATTAATCATTTCCCTATATTGTTTCCAATTAATCAGTGCCCTCTATTATTTCCTATGTTTTTCATGTTAGCTTATTGTTTTCTATTAGATTAATCATTGCCCTATATTGTTTCCTATTAGCTTATTGTTTCATAATAGATTAATCATTAGCTTAGAGATTCCTATTAGCATCCACTTTGTAATTTACTTCAAACCCAACACTCAACACTGCCTCCACTGTTGATAAAACAAGTAATGTACCCGGGATGGAGCGAGGACAATTGTTGAAGTAGGTGACGTTTATATCAGTTGGGGGGCCATTTTGGAAGTCTCTCTAAGGAAGATGAATGAAATGAAGTGACACTGACTTTAGCAAGCTTTGTGGGGAAATATAAATTGAAGAACCAAGTGTATGTATCTTTCCAATTTATCCATCACAGTTGACTTGAGACTTATCAAGTCTTTCCTTTCAGGTTGTGATTAAGAGAGTATCCATTATTATTTGGACTAGTTCATCAATTTCTACTGGCGGGTACTCATTCTAATCTAATTTGGAGAGAATTTTCATGTTCACATGGAAAACAAAGTTTCCCGTGCAATTATTTCATTGTATAAGTCGCTCGGAAGTTTCTCTGTAGGTGTATGTGTTCTTCGTGAACTAAAACTTGTCAAAACTAACACGCCAACACCATCATTTTCTTTCATTTGACCTTGTTGACTTTAGAAGATGATAGCCACATTAGAATTATCCCTTAAATTTCGTATTAATTTCATGCGTGACATATAATTCCATAATTGAAATTTCTACCAAGTTCGATGGCCTAATCGAGCAGCCAAGCGATCTGAGTTGATCAGGGGTGAGATCGTTTGAAGTTGGTGGCAAGCTCTATGATGTTACAGTAAGTGGCATTGAAATCATGTTAATGCTCTGGGATGGTGGTTTTCTGGTTAGGATAGCGAATCTGATATGGGAAGCGCATGGCTGTTGGAATCTTTTCGCTTACAGGCCCCCTGCTTAAGCTCAATTTGAGGAGGCGGACGACTGTTTCTCTGATCCATAAGGTGGCCTTGAAGCCAATTCAGGTGCCACGGAGACGGTTACCCATCTCGACGTCCCAGAGCCCGCTGTTTTTGACTTTGTTTCTCAATGAGATATTCCCGACTCTGCTCCCGTCGAATGAGCGGTTTCTTGTACTGAGGACTTTATTAATGAGAAAAAAAAATTCCCTTTTTGTCTGTGTTGTAGCTGTCGTACTTTCCATTTCCAATTCTTGCTTAGATTAGGCTTAGTAGACGAGTGTTGTAGTTGTCGTACTTGCCATTTCCAATTCTTGCTTAGAGATTATCAAGACCTGCACAGGTAGCACACGTGAACCAAGGATCACCACGTGGCGGCCGATGGCACTCTGATGCTTAAGTTAGATAAGGCTCAGGAGAAGCTTAAAATTGTAAATTGGTATTTTGTAACGTACCTTATGTTCATCGACCTTATCTCCCTTTATAGCGTAGGAGTCCTTGTTCAGCTAGGCCTTTGGTGGCGTAGTTTAGGGGAAGAGATCTTGCTGGAGATCCTTTCCTTTTTGGGAGCTTTCCATGTGGAATAGTTTTCATGAACGACTTATGCTCCTAGATCTGTGGGAGAGGTTTTCCTCTCTGAGTGTTTTACATGCAAGGAAGTTTCCTTTTTATACTCTAGTTTTTATTTCTTAGTCGGAATTGATGTACTGTTGGTCTGCCTGTCTGGGGTAGATCTCCCATATACTTGCCTTATTAAGACTTACTCTTGCCTTATCAGGGCTTACGAGTATTGAGGCTTGACCGCATGACGTGTGGGCTAAGTGGCACAATGCAATTTGTGTCAACGTTCAGGAATCTGCCAATAGTTTGCTTGATGTTGTATGGGTCTCGGTGGATTTAGGGCTGAACAAAAAACCGATCAAACCGACTAAACCAACCGAACCGATCAAAACCGAACCGATTGGTTCGGTTTAAATTCGGTTCGGATCGGTTTTAAAAAATTCAAAACCGAAGTGGTTGGTTCAGTTTTCGGTTTCTATGTGATTTTAACCGACCAAACCGAACCGACCGAATATATATAATAAATAATATATATTTTATATATAAATAATATAATATGTTTAAAATAGTCGGTCGGTTCGGTTTTATTTCGGTTTTGGTTCGATTTTAGTTGGTTCAGTTACGGTTTACATAAATTAGAATCAGTTCGATTTTGGATCGGTTTTGTTAATGGTCGGTTTGGTTTCAGTTTGAAAATTTTAAAACCGACCTAGGTTGGTTCGGTTCACGGTTTAGGTGAAAAACCGAACCGATGGTTCGGTTATCACCCCTAGCTGGATTGTGCATGCAATCGGGTCTTCTTTGTTTTGTTGACGAGATTATCATTACACGTGTATGGTGCTGATCAGAGGACGACTTGATGTATCATCACACGCAACCCGATTAACTGGGGAAGTAGCTGATGAGACATCAAACAATCACTCAACACAGCCGTACACGTGGCTTGGGCTAACCCTAGCACGTAATGGGTTCAGCGCATTCCCAAGTGAACCATGAGTAAGATTATTCTTCAGCCTATAAGTCAGGCGTCTAGACCGAAGACACGCCAGCCCTAGAGGCACGGGCCTTAGGGCTTGGCCCAGGACAATAAGGCCCGAACAACGAATCTCAGAGCTATCACACAGGCCTGAGATCCACAAGCATGAAATCAGCTCTAGCCCAATCAAGCATTGGGTCTTAGACAAAACCAAGTGCTGAAGAACTCAGTCATGCAAAAGTAAGATCTTATGCGAGTTCTCCTCCTTCTATCATGCCCTTGATCACAAGGATAGCTGGGGAGGGAACACTCGTTATAAGAATCAATGAAAGGAGGAAGAAAGGTAGGCAAGTATATAAACTGCAATTTTCACATAGTTTCTTCACTCTTTCTCAAACCGATATCTAATTTAAGCATCGGAGTGCCTTCGACCATCACAACGGTGGTTCTGGGCTTAACCACTGCTCATTTTTGCAGGTTGGATATCAACGGGATAAGCAAGGATAGACTTGTAAATTTTGTTTAAGCCTTTTGTCTTTTGTCGGTCCATTACGTTTTCAATTATTTCAGCTATATGTTCTATATCAGTCCCTTCCACTTCAGAATAACTTGACCCTGAGTTATTATCAGAATAGATAGCTTCATCCTCACGACTTATAGACTTATACAAATCAGCAACAGAAAGTGTTGGAAATTCCCATGGAATCAGAAAAGTCGATGACATATGCATCGTCATTGATTCGCGTTAGCACCTTGTATGGACCATACTACTTTGGTTGAAATTTTCCATATGTAGATGCTAGAAACCTTTCCTTTCTCAAGAACACCGTCACAAAATCTCCTTCATGAAACACTTTCACTCTTCTGTGTTTGTCCGCTGTAGTTTTGTATTTGGCATTAATATTGTACAATTTTTGTTTGACAACATTTTTGACAACCACTGGATAGAGAAAATCAATTATTTGATTGAATTAGTAATCTCACGCTCACTGTCTGTCAAAATCAGAAAGCTAGAACTCTTTCCTTTAGACAAACATCCAGATTCTGACAAAGGAGCCACAACAATTTTATGATTTTTCCAACTAAAAGTCATGACATTATTATGACCCTTCAATATAGTTTCCACATCATATTGCCATGGACGACCCAACAATATATGGCAAACATCCATATCGATCACATCACATAATATGTCATTTTTGTAATGCTTACCAATGGATAATGACACGCGACATGTCTCATCAACTTGAAAAAATGGACCTTTCTTCACCCAACCAAGTGAATACGGTGCACTATGTGACTCTGTAGGTAGCTGTAAATACTCCACCAATTTCGTTTACACAAAATTCCCACAACTTCCATTGTCTACAATCACATCACAAAGTTTATTCTTGATTGAACAAAGTGAGCGAAAAATGTTATGCGTTACCCTTCTTCTATTGTTGTCAACAACACTCGTTGTAAGACTAAAGCAAGCCTTTTCATGCCCTTCTCTAGTGCGAATTCAGCCCCTACATGGTCATCATCGAAAGCCCCTTCGTCTTCTTCTTCGTCATGATTTTCATTATCAGCCTCAAGTAATTTGGCTTGTTTTCTTTCAGCACAGACATTGGAATGAGCCCAGGTTTGTTGCACCTTATACAAATGTTTGTTGTAGGTTTAGCATATGATTTTCGAGGGTTGGTGTCTTAATATTTTGCTTGCCTATTTTTTTTGTGCATATTCTTGGGATTTCTCATAGCTATCATATCTCGCACGTTGTCCCATGAGCCGTCTCTTCATTGCTCGGCTCTATAAAAGGAAACGTGACGAATATGTTTTCCCTCTTCACGCTATCTTTGAATTTAAGGTGTGTTTGTTCCTTCATTTTCACTGTGTCTTCACTCTTCGACGTTGTTTGTTGGTGACAAGTTAAGTGTAAGTCGCTTACTCTTTGCGAGGCTCATTAATCTCCTAATAAAGCGTCTTAGTCAACTTTGGAGACTCTGCGTTCTGATTATAATCTTTCGCCTGACCTCGAGCTTGTTCTACCTGGGCATGATGATAGCCCTTGTAACCCAAAGGCTGGATGCATCGCACTGTATTTGTGCATGTTTTCTTCTGGCCTTCAATTCCCTCTTCCGGAGCTGTTCTAGGAATATCTGAATTTCTTGGGCATTCTTCCAACCCAGATGAGACCTAATGGTTGGAAGGTGATGGTATCTTCTTACGCAAGGGCTACTCTTTTTGGTATTCCTTTAACCCTTAAGATTTTGCACTTGGTGGTCGGTCTGTTGGTGTACAACGAGATTTGCTTCCTTCGTTCTCCTGATTGTTTCGAGAAACTCTGTGATGACATTCGCGATTAGTCGCAGTCCGGGTTCTATGCTTTCGTGAATTCTGGCTACTTCCTGAGGTCGTTCGATTTTTTGATCATTTCAAATTCCCAACAGGCGGAAAAATCTTCTCTTATCAGCTGAGGAATAGAAGATCAGTGAACGATTCTCTATGCTTCACCGTTTTCCTGTGGAGGTGTTTCTTTCCGAGGGCATCCTAGAGTGTAGTGGTTTATACACTATGAGTGAAGTGGAACGAGCTTTATTTACTGAATCTCCTGCTAAGGCCTATGCTGTTCATGTTGCTCGTTTTAGCATTAATGATGCTAGCATTGATTGGGAAGTGAGCTCGGCTCGAGATGTAACGGATCTCGATGCTCCTATTATTGCTTCACAAAAAAGAAAACTTGCAAGGTCTATGAGTCCATCAAGGCAGTTGCTGGTAGATCCTGTTTGGGTTTCGAGGAAGAAACGACTTTCGAATCGTAGTTCTGCTCGGTTTGTGACTCGTTAGAGTTCTATTAGGGATATTGCTTCTCGCCCAAGTGCTTCCTGCTATGTCGTTGTAAAAAAAGATCGTGAATCTCTTGAGGAGGCTGAGGAGCTAAGGCTCGTGTTGGAAAGGAGCGAGAAGGAGACTATTCGTCCACTGGATGATGATGAGATGAAGCTTCTTTCTGCTTATGGTGTTTTAGACATTGTTTTTTTTTCGTCGTTACTACGATTCCATTTGTTCTCCCTGCTGTCGGAAATGGTTCTTCGGTGCTTCCAAATCCTCGCGTTCTCCATCCACAGATTAGTTGGATTGAGCCTAGGCTAAAGAACATCCGTATCAAGTCTGACGATGAGTTCTATTGGTTTACCCCGCTTGATGTGTAGGATGGTGCACATAGATTGGTAAATGAATGGTATAAACGGTTGGCGGATAGGCCTTTGATGCCCGTGCATGACCCGTTTGATTATATCGACCATGGTCTTGAGCAGATAATGGATGGGATGAATCATCTCGCTTACGCAGGGGTAATGGGCTCGGTTTATCGAGCTGGTCGTGATCGAGTGGTTCTTTTAGAGAGGAGGTTGGCAGCGTTGTTGCTGGTATTTTCTCATGTTCTTTCTTAGTTTGATGTGTTGAAAATGCAATGCACGAGCTCGGAGAAAACTGCAGTGGTTGCTCGGGAGTCTTTGACAGAGGCAAAGAATATGCAAGATAAGTCCGCTGCTGAGCTTGATTTCTTGAAAACTAAGCTAGATGGGGTTTGCACTCGTCTTTGCAATGTGGAAAAAGAGTTATCCACTGAAAAAATGGTTTTTGATGAAGCTTCTCGTTCTGATTTGGAGCAATCCATTATGTGTGACGCCACTGAAATGCGAGTGGAACAGATAACTGTTGCGCCTACAAGGCAGATGCTTTTTGTATGCTCTCCATTGCTGAAGGGCAACTTGTCGCGGCCAAAAATGAACTCGCTGCTGCTAAAGATGGGCTTCATGTGGTCGAAGTCGAAGATTGGAAACAAATTGTTGACGGACGGTTTGAGCTTCTTGATTATATCGAAGGGCTCGACGAAGACTTGTCTAGGTATCGTCACTTAGTCGGTGAAGCTTTTGAGGATGACGATGTCGAGGAATCTGCTCAAGCGGCAGAGGAGTCATTGCCTCTTCTACCATCGGGCACTCCGAAGCCATTAACACTTTTTTTTTCTGGAAAGAGTTCTTTTCCTGTTCCTGTGAGTACTGATCTTGCTATTGCTTATTTTTCTTCTCTCACTTCTGTAATACCTTTTCTCGATGTAACAGAGTAGTGTTATCAATAAAAATTGACTTTTGTTGTTTTTCTTCTTCTTTTTTGTTTTGTTGTAGTTGTAACTACTTCTGTGCTTAGGCTCATTTCTTGCCTGATTAGTTGGTTACTGTTGTTTCCTTCCTGATTTGCTGTAAAAAGTTTTTTTCGCCTGTACCTTTTGCATTGCATTGACTTGTTTTCTTAATTTTGACTTTTTGTTGTCAGATCGAAGTCCTTTTGTCAATCTATTTGTTGGGCATTTGTTTTGACACCTTGGTTGATTCAAGGTTTGTGTAGACTCGGGTATCCAACCTTTACTTTGTTCATTTGACATCTCGGTCGATTCAAAGTTTCTTTTGTTTAGGTGACTCGTATATCCATCATTTACTTTGTTATTTCGACATTTCACTCGATTTGAAGATTTTTGTGTTTAGGTGACTCGGGTGTCCAACATTTACTTCGTTAGTTTGACATCTCGATTCATTCGAAGCTTTTTGTGTTTAGGTGACTCGGGTGTCCAACCTTTACTTCGTTAGTTTGACATCTTGGTCGATTCGAAGTTTTTTGTGTTTAGGTGACTCGGGTGTCCAACTTTTACTTCACTAGTTCGACACCTCGGTTGATTCAAAGTTTTTTGTGTTTAGGTGACTCGGGTGTCCAACCTTTACTTTGTTAGTTCGACAACTCGGTCGATTCAAATTTTTTTATGTTTAGGTGACTCGAGTGTCTAACCTTTATTTCGTTAGTTCGACATCTCGGTCGATTCAAAGTTTTTTATGTTTAGGTGACTCAGGTGTCCAACCTTTACTTCATTAGTTCGACACCTCGGTCGATTCAAAGTTTTTTATGTTTGACTCGGGTGTCCAACCTTTACTTCTTGGTTGATTAGACCAGAAATTGTGTTTGTTTGATTGCTTTATACAACTAATTTATTGACGTATCTATTTTGCTATCAGTGCGAAGATTTGGAGTTTTTGAATTCGTAATCTTTATTGATATTTTCTTGATTTTGTCACCAGCTTTAATTGTCATGGCATTTATGCTAGTTTGGAATATGATTTGTTTCATCTTCCTTTGGTCGTTGTTGGAGAGGCTAGTGTTTTTGTTGCTTTGTTGTTCTTTGCTTTGTCATCGTATGTTGTTAGTGATTTGGTTTGAGCTTGTAGCTTCTGATGGGGCCCTTTTAATTGGCTGATGCAAAATTCTCCACGTTTTATGCACTCGTGATGTGTTTCATCGGTACCCTTGATCTAATATAGATCGGTTTGAGTGAGGAGTTCGCCCTATTACTTCGCGTGTTCTATTTCCTTCAGCTATGCAGTGCGTGGCATATATCAACTCTCTGCACTGTTTTTTTGATCATGCAGTATTGTCTTTTTTCCTTCCACGCAATTTGTTTATCTGGCATTCCGATGAAGTCGTTGAGTAGTCTATTCTGAGCCCAGTGCTCGATTTCTTCTTTTAAGTTGTAACATTCCTCTGTATCATTCCCATGATACTTTTGTCTCTCCCTTCTGGTTCTCTCTCATCCGAAACGGCCAATTGTCGTTGTTCCATTTCGCTATATGTTTCAGTACATTTGCTCGGCTTGTCTTTAGTGCTATGTATAGCTTATACGTTGTCTTCATTACACTTGTTACTCATTCATGTCGAGTTTGCATTGATTGTGATCTCTCTGACTCTTGTCGTCGTGAATCGCTCATTCTGCTACTCCGGTGTTGTTTTGACAGGTTGTTGCCTTCTTGTTGTCCATCATCCTGCCTTATTTCTTCTTTTCTTTCCTTTTTCCTTGAAAAAAAATTATATTTCTTGATCATTTTTCTTCCTGGCTGCCTTCATTTCTTCAAGGAAAATATGCTTTGTGCTATTTTTAGCATGATTACATGCCCTTTGGAAGCTCCAGGTTGAGAGCGTCAAATAAGGGGCCTCTCTTTAATCTGGCCAAGAAGGTTGCAACGGCTGTGTCATCTCTACATCCGTCAATCATTATCAATTAGTTGGTAAAGCGGGTGACATATTCCCGTATTGTTTTATTGGCCTTTTGTCTGATGTGCAGGAGGTAGTGCAGCCCTTTCCTCATCCGCTGGCTTCCGATAAATCTGGTGATAGACTATTGAACCAATTCATTGCTGTAGAAGTAAGGCTGATTGAATGTTTTGCATAAGATTGATTCTGTGGTCTCCATCGTGTGGTGGAAGTGCCTCAAATGATCGGTATGGTTGGAAGTTGCATCATATACCTCGAACTTTGGCCGAGTAAACTTTTTCGACATTGTTGTTTTCATGAGGGCATCGGAAAATGGTGGCTTTGCCAACTCGTATAGTGCATTAGGATCCATGACCCCTATTCTAAACGGGATTTTGGTAAGCGTCCCTTCATACAGTGGATTATTGCCTCGAGGAAGATCGCTGCTTTCGAAGTTTCCTTGTTTGGGTTCTGCTAGGATTTCATCGCTCCCTTGAATTCGATTGGCGGAGTTTTGTTGTGGCTGTGCCTGAACTGGATTAGCTAATTGAGTGTGTTCTTGTGTGATCTTCTCTAACATTTTTGTTACGGGTTCCATCTGGGTTATTAGCAAATCCACCCGAGGGTATGTGGTAGCGTCGTCGGATACTTGGGTTTTCTGGACTATTGCGCACTCTAGATTCGCATTCTCGAATGCTACTAGTCATGCCACTCATGTTGCATCTTCTCCCTGAGCCATTAGTGATGCGTCAATGGGAGAATTGTTGTGATCATTACAGGATTGGGGATTCGTAGACTGCATTATTTCTTCTGATGGCTTTGTTGATCTTTCGTTAAGTTGTGGTGAAACCTGTCACTGTGTGTTTTTGTTTTTAGAAAGAGGAAACTCGTCGTTCCCCCACGGACAGCGCCAAACTGATGCGTCCAAAAATCGTCCTCCTATGAGTTTGACCTGCAAAACAACTGTTAGACTGCCAATGACCATCTTTTTGGTGGCCGAAGGCACTCTGATGCTAAGTCAGTAACTCTGTTGGAAGGAGGATGTAAATCTGGACAAAACTCAGTTAAAGTTGCATACCCTTATCGGATGTTCCCCTTACCTTTTATAATGGTCGTGGTTAATTCTCTGCATGACTTAAGCATGTGAGGTGCAACAAAAGGAGATATTTCTTGTAGCAGTCTTCTCCTTAATGGAGATGCGTTCGTGGGGGCGTAAGCCCCTCAATGACTTTTTTCTTGGTGCAACGTTACTTTTCTTTTTGAGGGAACTCGTGTTGGGTCTGGATCCGTGTCTTGATCCGTTTGGGCTTGGATTTAGGTCCTATTTGTTTTCCTTATTGGAGGGCTTCGTTTGGGCCTATGTAATTGGCCTCATCCTTCCTGGGTTTTATGAGCTGCTCCAATAGATAGGGATTTGTGTTCTCGTGATGAATCTTTATGCCACGTGTATGGTCGTGATGATCAGCTTATTTTGATATAACATCAATAATGTAGATAAAAAATATAGGTCTCAGGCAACATTTAAGTTTTCAATTTAATTAGGATATTTTGAATTGGTCACAATGCTTGGACAGTCTCCTCTTTAATTTGAAAACATCGTCTTAAATAAAATAGAAAAAAACCTACAACTTGTTTCGTAATTGAAATACCTAAATACTGGACTTGCTTAACTCTAATCCTAAATAAGTTGATTAATTATACTCCATTTTATCTCCTTTTACCACTGATGTAGTCAATTTTCGTTCTCCTACTCCGCTTTTACCTAAACCTGCACAGGGAACGCACGTGAGCCAAGGACCACCAAATGGTGGCTGATGGCACTCCGATGCTTAATTTAGATAAAGCTTAGGAGAGGCTTAAAGTTGTAAATTGGGTTTTTGTAGCGCACCTTTGTTCATTGACCTTATCTACCTTTTATAGTGTGAGAATCCTTGTTCGGCTCGGCCTTTGTAGGCGTAGTTTAAGGAAAGAGATCTTGCTAGAAATTTTTTCCTTATTGGGAGCTGTCAATGTAGAGAAGTCTTCTTACACGACTTGTGCTCCTAAATCTGTGAGAGAGATTTCCCTTTCTAAGTGTTGTCCATGCAAGGAAGTTTCCTTGCCCGGCTTATACTTCAATATTTGTTTCCTAGTCGAAGCCAAAGTATTGCAGCCTTGCCTATCTTGGGTCAGTCCCCTAGATACTTGCCTTATCAGGGCTTACTTTTGCTTTATCAGGGCCTACAAGTATTAGGCTTGACCGCTTGATGTATGGTCTTAGTGGCGCGTTGCAATTTGGGTCTAATTTTCTTGATCATGCCAATCGTGGGATTAACGTTGCCTGGCCCTTGCTGGATTAAACGTACAATCAGGCCTGCCAAGTTATGTTGACGAGATTATCATGACACGTGTACGGTGCTGATCAGATGACGGTTTGATTTATCATCAGCTACGCCCACCAAGTTGGTAGGCCATTTCATCGGTCCACCAAGTCATTTCATGGAGCAACTGTGCAGTCATGATGGTTGAGTCTGAGTTGTTTCCTTGAGCAGCGAGCTTCATTAATTAGGCGTGTGTTTGCTCGAAAAAGAAAAAAGGCGAGAGTTTTGTTTTCTATAAAGATCTCATCTTTGTGGAGTTTGGCTTCTTTACTCTTTCGATCTCAGAGACTTTGTTTTGTCATACTGCATTCTGTGCTTTTGACTCTGTTTAGCCTTTGTAATCGAAAGCTTGTATGGTCTTTCATGGTGGGCCCGAATCAGCTTCCTGATGAACTGTTCGCTAAGGTCTATAAGTTATTTGAGAAGAGGTCGCTTTTCGAGTCGAGTCTGGATATCCTCCGTAAAACATATGTGATTCCTGAAGATCTGGTGTTTTCACTCTGGGCATCGATCTTACACCGTTGTCCCTTCCAGAGGGTTTATCTGTCTCCACCGAGGTATGCTTCAATCGGGTGTCTAATTTCCAAGAAATTTGGGAGTTCCTATTATCTAAGAAATTTTGGAGTTCCTAGCGTAGCTCGACATTGCACTTGCTCAACTGGTGCCAAACAGGTATAGGACTGTGATCGCCATCCTGATTATGGCAAAGGATGCTGGTGTCCGGGTATTTTCAAGGGCGATCCAACTGCTTACTTCCCCTAGGATGAATGAACACGTTGTGTGTCTGCTGACATCACTGGATTGTTTTGGCAATCTGCCTGACAATTTTAAGTTCTGGCAGAAATTTTGTTTCATGGCCTCTTTCAAAGTATTTCGAGCTTGCTGGTCGTCTAGTCGAGCGGGAATTCAGGCAACTGAGTAAGTTCAATTTTGTTTTTGATTTCACTTGTGTTAAATGCATATCAGATTGTCCTTTGTGCTTTTCGTTGGGAAATTCCTCACATCATCTCTTTCTGCTGAGGATAAAGCGGCTCTGGATGTGTTTCGCGACATGCCTCGTTTGCAGATAAAGGATGTCGTAAAGTCTTCTAACATCAAGCGCAGCGGACTATCGGCTCATTGGCATGAGGCTCCCACTCTTTTTAGGGTTTCGAAGCCAAAGCCCGAAGGCGTATCTTCCCTTAAGAAGAGGAAGTTACCGAATAATAAGATCCCGAGCCCTTCAAGGAGGGTAGAACTAAGTGAGGTGTTTCCTTCTCCTGTTTGTATGAAGTGGCCTCGCACTATGTCTAGGCTCATTCGTGGGCGTGAAGTTGTCGGACAGGTTTTTGACTCGTCCATTAGGGTGGAGACTGTTGTGTCCGAGGGGCATGATGCTTGGGGAAAGGCTCCCATTTCCCTTCCTTACTTGGAGAGGGAGTGCCTACAAATGGTTGGTATTGAAAATGTTACAAAATTGATTACAGAGTAGGCAGAGGTTCTGAACAAAGCGCTGCTACAAGCGGGCGTAGAAGCTTCGTCTGGTGTGGGACTGGATCGTCCCTTTTCGATGAAAGACTTTGTTTCCAGCTCTGCTAAGCCTGTTGAACAGTCGTTTGAGCATCGTACTTATGGCAAAAGGTCCCCTCCACTTCGCCCGTACTGTCCTTCATCTTGCTCCCGTCCTCATATTCAGGTGACGAAGGGTCCGAGGAATAACTCGCTTCCTTCTTCCCCGACAACTGACTTTGAGTCAGCTCGTGAAAGAAAACCGATCGTTACGAGTTAGGGGAAAGTTGGAGATGTGGGTACTGATGTAGTAAAGATAGTGAATGGTGGTCTGGGAGTGATTCCGATTGCAATGGACTTCCACCAGAATGCACGGATCAGTCTGTTTGCTTCGGATGTGGTAAGGATGAGAAACCAAGCCTGGCATCAAAAGATTGACACTTCTTATGCTTCTAGGAAGCATATTAGCAGGTGAAATGACTAGCTGGTGAATTGTGCTCCAGAGCCAGAAGGAGAGACACTGGGAGAGCATATGGATAAAGGGCAGAAGCATCTCGTGCTAGGGATGTCATACCTGAATCAAGTGGTCGCAGCTGGGATTGAAGTTGAGGCCGCTCGTGAGAAAGTGTACACCATGGGGCGAGTCTTTGCAAACTTGTAGAAGTCATACTCAGATGCTCTCTACGAGATTGAATCATTGAATAAGCAACTCGAAGCTTACTCAGATGCTAAAGCAGAGCCCTGGCACAAACGATTGGAGACTCAGAGAATTTGTTTGGAAACTCTTGAGTACGACATGATGGGGGCAGTGTCTGCGAGGGATCGGTTTGAGAATGAATTGAACCTTACCCGTCGTGACTTACAAGGAGACTGTGGTTGGAGTGCAGGCTGAGATGCATGCCTGAATGCTAAGGAGGCCAAGAAGGAGTCCAAATGGGCTGTCTGGTGTCAGCAGTTAGAAGCTGATGTTGATTTTAATGCCAAAAGCATGCGGACTACGGAAGAACAACTCCTTCTGGCACATAATGTGCTATGTGATGTTAATGATAAGCTAGATGTTGAGCAGTCTAAGACTGACTTGTTGTGGGGCAAGGTGGAACAGCTGGAGCGGGAGCTTGCTGGATCAAGGATGTGCGACGAGATGTTTCTCAACTCCCAGGGCGCGATTGAGTTGAACAGAGTCATGCATGGAAGGTTGGAGTTGTTGCCTCTTATGAAAGAGGAACATCCTGATTGGGATCTCACTTATTATGAAGAGGTGACATATGCAAAGTTTGGAGTAGCCTATGATCCGTCTGAAGAGAAAGGCAGTATGTACAGATGTATCTCCTACTAAGTTCGGCTCTATTGTATCTTACTCCCCTCCCGACGAGGAGTGAACCTTGTATTTTTTGGCTTGCAAATGAATAACATTATGTACTTGTGCATTTTTATTTTACTTTCCCTGCTAGCTTTTAACTATTTTGTCTTATCGCGACATCGGTCGTCGGACGAAAGCCTCTGCTAGGTCAGGAAGTCGTATGATTGATCTGCCAATGATCATTCTGACTGCTTGTGCTACGATAGTTCATGCAATTCTGGTCAGAATCTTCTCAGAAATCGGGGAGTATAATTCACCTTTTGTCTGGCGGCCTGGCTGTATATCGGACCAGCAGTTATTGTTGCTATTGTAAGCGAACTAGTCAGACTGTGGTCCAAGCACGTGCACTGACGTGGATAGTCGGACAATAGTCTTTGCGAGTCCTCCGCATCGAGCTTCCAGAGCTCTGACCAGACTTTTGACTCGTCTTTACCTGCTATTGGCGGAATAGGCTTAGTTAGACCAGAGGTTTTTATCATTAGTTATAACTGACTAAATCGAGGTTGGGTTAGGCGACCATCGTTTATGATTAAATGGTGGTCCTTGGTGAGCCATCTTAATCAGGCATCGAGGGCACTGACTAGACTCCCACTTTCCAACCATCTTTATCCGCTTTTGGTGGACTAGGAATTGGAGTGAGCCAGAAGTTATCATCGTCAGTCATACTAAACTTTGGCAGGGTTCGGAGATCATTGTCTGTAGTTGGCCAACGATCCTTGGCAAGCCATCGCGGTCAGGCTTCACAACACTGACTAAGCTCCCATTTTCTAAACCGTCGAAATCTGCGAGCAGCGAACTAGGCTTAGAGCAAACTAGAAGCCATCCTCATTAGCGCCCACTGACTAAGCTTTGGTTGGGTTCAGCGATCGTTGTCTGCGTAAGAGTGGTGATCCCTGGAAAGCCATCTTAATCAGGCGTCGAGAGCATTGACTAGAATCCCACTTTTTAAGTCGTCGGAATCTATTAGTGGCGGACTAGGCTTCAAGGGGACTAGAAGCTATTGTAATCGGTCATCACCAACTAAGCTTTGGTTGAGTTCGATAACTATTGTCCATGTTTAGATAATGATCCCTAGCAATTTGTCTCGATCAGGCATCAGAGCATTGACTAAGATGCCACTCTCTAAACCATTGGCACCTGTTTAACGAACTGAGCATTAGAGCGGACTAGAAGCTATTGTCATAGGTCAAAATTGACTAAGCTTTGGTTAAGTTCGATGACCATTATCTATAATTGGACAATGGTCCCCGGCAAGCCATCGTGGTCAATTATTAAGAACGATGACTAAGCTCTCACTTTCTAACCCGTCCGCTTTTGGCGGGCTAGGCATTAGAGCAGACCGGAAGCTATTGTAATCAATTGGGTTTGACTAAGCTTTGGTTAGAAAAAGAGTTCGGACGTGCAAGTCTGACTTGGGTGTCCTGACTTACTTAATTTACCTAGCGGTCTAATTTCGGATACGGATCGATTGATCTGACTAATAATAGCTTGACCAGCTTTAATGAACAATAGTGGAATAATAGTAGGACGGACACCTTGGATTTTTTGTAGGTGCGCTCCTTATTCCATGGGCGCTTAAGGTCTTTGCTGTTTGCGTCTTTGCATGTAAGAGAGAAAAAAATTATTTATAGATCAGCGTGCCATGTGTACGACACCAATTGCGAAACGGTTCAGTATCGATTACTCCCCCCAATTAATGGGGTTGCGTGCAGGGTCATTAATTAGATGAATGTGGTCCCGTGTAGTTGCATTGGAACCGTCGTTTTCCTATTTTCCATACGGTATTTAATGCTGACGTAACGGTTGGCTAGTCGCCTATATATGCAGGCTAGTCGCTCTCTATCTCGAGCATCGCAATTAGCGTTGTAGAGTATGTTAATCAAATGTATCTTACCAGATAATATGCTTTGGGTTTTCCAAAGGCTAAAGGAAGATCTTTGTTACCGGAGTCTTCGAATGATCTGACATTTGCAGCGATGAGTCTTAGTGAGACCTTCTATTATGTGATTCCACCTGATCTGGGTGAGCATCCAGTTGATTCCATGAGATCTTGTAATATCTTCTTACATTGCGAAGAAGAGTTACGAACTTCCCTTCAAGGGTCAGGTTTGTCTTCCATCTTCCGGTGCCCCCATGGCTCCTCACGCCATCTAGTTTGGGAGATTATGCTCGCAGCTAGTTTTGGGGCGATTGTTCCCACTATATCTACTGGGCTCCCCGCGTGACACCACAGTCGGAAGGCATATTGGCGAAGCGAAACTCTAATGATTGCGACCTTCTTTCAAGAGACGTTAACTCATCAGCACCCGAGGGTGATCCTCTTCTGCCTTCTTCTGTTTTAGTTCCAAATTCTCTTTGCAAGGCAAATTTACGGGGCAAAGGTGTTTGTATTTCATTTCAAGGCTCATGTTGCTATTTTCATATCATCCTTGCGAGGTGATTCAACGGAGCAAAAGGTTGATAGAGTGCTTGCATCCTTCTTCAAGTAATTTACCGTCACCACCTTCACTGTAGGCAGATTGGTGAAGCGAAGTTTCGACGTGCATGTTAGCAGATGCATATTTGCTCCGAACGTACATACTTGTATGTTTAAACTTCAGTACTACTAGGTCGGCAAGCTTTGTAATAACTTTCATTGGAATATATAAAATTTGTTTTATTTCTGGAACATGTTTGGTACAAACAATTCTTCTAAACTAAAAAAACAGAAAGCAAAAACGGAATCAAAACAACAAAATAATTTAACCTTGAGCGGGGACTAAGCAAACTAGTTCCTGAATGAGGCACATATGTACTTGGCTCGTATTGCATAGTCCCTCTAGCGAAGTGTCTTGCTTTGCCAAAACTAGCGAAGTTACTAAAGAGTGGATTTCGTGCTGGCGAGCGGTTCCTTGCTAATTATCAGCTCTTGGAGTATGCACCCCATTTGCTGAAGAAACGTTGTTACTTAGCTCTACATTGGTCTAGATTGGGCTTCCAGCTCTTAAATATGGCTCTTCGTATAGCTGGATTTTGGTTGTCGGGGCTTTCTTTCCGTCCACACAGATTGATTCTCCCCTTTCATTTAGGCTCGTCTGTTCCACAGGTCTGAGCTGCAATTGGTAGTAATTCAGTTGTTTCAGGGTCACATAATGGCAGTATCTTGTTGCAAGTTGATCTCTTCAAATAGTTCATTGGGCCTGGTTGGCTATGTATTTGATGCATTGGTGCAGAGTGGAAACTACTGTCTCCATATGATGAAGCTAAGGCCTTCCCAGAATAATGTTGTAAGTGGACAGAGCGTCAACCACCATAAATTCTTGGACAAGGTACTTTCGCAATTGTGGTTATCTCGCCACCACCATTAGATTGATCTTCCCTATAGATAAGCATTTCTCTTCACTGAATCCGACCATGGAGTGAGTGGCGGGGGGTTAAGTCTTTCTCCTAGAGTTGCATGTTTCGGAATGCACTGAGAAACAAGACATTAAATGAGCTTCCTGTATCCACCAATGCCCTTTTGACATCCCACTTTGTGATGAGGACGGAGATGACTAGGGCATCATTGTGAGGAGAATGTAAACCATGGTGATCCCAATCAATAAACGTCAATTGTGGGATCGGGCTCCAAACTCATGCATGCTGCACTTGTCGGTCCTCGCACCGGGGTGGCGTCCGCATATTGGTCAGCGTCCTCTTGCGAGACCTGTTGGATTGCTCTCCCTCAGGACCGACCCCATGAAAGACATAGATGATGCCAGGAGCATCATTTTTTATATTCTTGACAACATCCCTTTTTTCTGTTCGAGCTCAGGAACTCCTTGAGCTTGTCTTTCATGGTCCAGTACTCAACCTTTCCTCTGAGAGGTTTCTGCAATCCTCAGTATTGTGTCCGCCCTCCTTATGGAAGGCACAATATTTTTGTTGTTGCGTCTAGCAGGGTCTCCTCGCTGCTTGGAGGGCCACTTTAGTTCTTCCCAATTCTTCATAGAATCGAGAAGGTCGAACAGACTGGTTTGGATAAGGTTGGAAGATTTGGACCCAACATAATTGGAGGCCTTGTGCGGCCATAGTCAGTCTTACTGTAATTGTGCTTCCTCTTGTTCCCATCGTCGTCCTCTTTCTTCTCCCTTCTTTCTTGTCTCTGGGGACGAAGCGTTTCTTTTCAGATTCCGCCTCCTTCTTGGAGGTCAGCATCTCGTCTGGAGTGATGTATCTCTAGACATCCTTAAGCAGGTCTGTCATATCGGTTGGGGTCCAAAGTAAGGAAGTCGTAGAAATTTCCTCGTCTGAAACCCGAGGTTAAGGCAGTAACGACAGTGTCATCACTAAAGTCGTCGATGAGAGTCAACTCATCATGAAGCGCGTGACATATTCCCTCAACGTCTCGTTCTACTTATGTTTTAGGGTTAGTAGATAGTGCGGACCCTTCATGATTCGTTGGTTGCCATCAAAGCGCACAAGGAACGTTGTGGAACCAAGTCAACATTGACTTCTTCAAGCTGGTAGGGAATGATTGGCACATTATCGCACCAGACCCTTTCTTGAGTGCCATTACATGCTAGAAGCGGCGCAAGTGATCGAACGGGTCTCATGTCCCGGCGTAAAACTCCAGATTTGGCGGGGTGTACTTCTTCGGTAGCGGTTCGTCCATGATATGATCCATGAATGGAGGGATAGTGAGATTGAACAGTGCGTCTAGATTTGTGGCCCCTTGCCGGATGAGGTTGTGCAAGACGTGTTGGTCGGCTCTGGACGTTGGGTCCCTGTTGGCCGCTCCTCCGCCTTTGGTCCACTGGGAAGCTGCAGGGGCTACACGACTCTCCTGAACTTGCTTTCTGGAACCTTCTGGGGACTGGGTTATTCTCTGCTCACGATCTCCTCCTGCGGGTTGATGATTTTGCTGATTTAGTATGTCCACCCTTAGGTCCACTCCGACTGCCACCAGCACGGGGGTCTGCGATGGTTTCTCCCGCGATGGTGGTGGCACCAGAGCTGGCAAAGCTCAGCTAGTTCAAGGGTTCATCAACATCTCCTTTTTGCAAAACCTTGTTGTCACCATCATTCTGGCTCTATGGTAAAGGTGGCACCACTGTTTCTTCTGAGGAACTCTGTCGTTTCCCACAAAGGCGCCAAACTGATGTAGTCGATTTTTTCTCTCATGTTTTGCCTTTACCTAAACCTGCACAGGGAACGTACGTGAGCCAAGGACCACCGTGTGGTGGCCGATGGCACTCCGATGCTTAATTTAGATAAGGCTTAAGAAGGGTTTAAAGCTGTAAATTGGGTGTAGCGTACCTTTGCTCATCGACCTTATCTCCCTTTTATAATGTGAGAGTCATTGTTCGGCTCAACCTTTGGTGGCGTAGTTTAAGGGAAAAGATCTTGCTAGAGATCTTTTCCTAATTGGGAGCTGTCAATGTAGAGAAGTTTCTCTACACGACTTGTGCTCCTAGATTTGTGGGAGATGTTTCCCTTTCTGAGTGTTGTTTATGCAAGGAAGTTTCCTTGCCCGACTTATAGTTCAGTATTTGATTCCTAGTCGGAACCAACGTATTGCTGGCCTTCCTGTCTTGGGTCGATCCCTCAAATACTTGCCTTATCAGGTCTTACGAGTATTGAGCTTGACCGCGTGACGTGGGGGCTTAGTGGCGCGTTGCAATTTGGATCCGACCTATTGGATCTTGCCAATCGTGGGCTTAACGTTGTCTGGGCCTTGCTAGATTGAGTGTGCAATCAGGTCTGTTAAGTTATGTTGACGAGTTTATAATGACACGTGTACAATGCTGATCAGAGGATGGTTTGATGTACCCTCAACCACTTCTTCAACATTTATAGTTCTCCCTATATTCTTCTATAAGTCCACCCTTCTTCAATTCTCCCATTGAAACTTTTAAATTTCTTTTTTTTTTTACTATTCGTTGTGCCAGTTGGTATCAAAAGCCACTTATCTGATTTCTATATATAATACCTTGGTCGTGTTCTTCATTTTCATCTACCACCACCCTTTTCGCCTTCATTTCCTTCGATTCCCATTTTTTTTAATTAAAAATTAAAAATTCAATCACAATGACAACCAAATGAGATCGTCTCAATCTTAGCAATTAGGTTACTAAAGCTGGAATTACAAGGTGAATGCAAGTTGCATCAATTGAAGAGCACAAGTGATGCATTAAAGGACATAAATTGAGCTCTTGTGTTTAACGAACTATTTGTTGATCAAATCAAACGGGAATTGAAAGTGCAAGGTAAACAACCAACAAAGTTCTCTTCCCAAGAAAACTCCAAGATCGCATAATGCTACCAAGTCTCCTACTTCGAACAATGTGTCAAAAACTTTCCAAACCCTTAGAAATTCAATAACGAGATTCACTATTTTTCATGAACTAAATAATGAGATATATTATTAGAATTACATATTTTTACAATATAGATTGGTTCCAATTCAAATACTCCAAAGTCCGCCCAAAGATCTTCATTGTCTTTTTATTTATTTATTTATTTTAATAGTTATTTTCAAAGCATTAGCATACAACTCTATTTCTTATTTGCTAATTATTTTACTAATATAGGAAAATCTCTATTAAAAATGTTAGTTACTTAGCTTCAAAAGAATTTAATATTGTTTACTTATTAATTTTTTTCTTACATTAATTAGATAATTGAATTGATTGAGGATTATAGAAGAAATTTTAATCATTGTTATAGTGCAAATTATATGACTAGTTATCATTAATATAACATTATAACTTTAAATTGCTATTTTAAAGTCTAAATATAAGAAAAATGCATTTACTTGCATTATATAAAATTTTCTTGTCATTTCTTTTATTACGCTGGTAAAGCTCTTCTTCTCTTTTTGCTTTTTGATTAAATCGCTAAGAGGGGTCATTTGCTTCCGTGTTTTGTCTACCTTGATCTTGATGATGTGTTGGAGGATGTTGTTGTTCAAACCCCACCACAATGATCAAACACATCTGCAACAAATTCAAAACTCCAGGTCCTCGTACTTTTGACGGTTCGCATTAAAGTCAATCTTGCTATTTTTCATGGAAACCATATATTGACATTTTTTTGATTGAATTACAAAAATTCAATTGTCTTTTTTTCTAGCATTCTTGAATATTCCCAAGGAGAGACAAGTCTTATTTGTGTCTTATAAGCTCAAGGGTGCATTTTCTTTTGAGTGGATCAACTTGTCCTTAGTTAGGCATTTGCAAGGTACGAATCTTATTCACACTTGGACTCATATGAAGAAACTATTGACCGTCTGACTTCTTCCAATTGATTATGATCTAATATTATTTGCACGATTGCAAAATTGACATCTAGGTGAAAGATTATAAATTCAACCCTTCTAGGAGGGGCGAGGGGGTGGGTGTGACCACTCATCCCCCTCGAGATTTGCGAGGCTGCGCATCTTGAGAGCTCAGACGAGCATCTCGAGGGGGATGAGCGGTCACACCCACCCCCTCGCCCTTTGCTAACATCAAGGAACAAAAACATGGTTGCTGTCACGCTACAAAACTAGTCTTAATCACGTTTTTCGTGATCGCGTGGTATATTCTTCTCTACAGACCTTGAATGATGTGATAAAGGTTGCCTTGAAAATTGAGTCATTAGTACCCCCAACGCAGGCCACCCATGCATGGTCACACTTTTTCCTAAATCTACATGCAACCTAACCCTTATACCCCTTTCTCACACTTTCAATCTTCTTTTGGTCACTACTCTCATACAAGAAACAGATTATTCACCCGGTCCTTGTGTTCCTGCCGCCTACATCTTTCTCAATCCCTCTTTCCTACCCCAACTAAAAGCTTCATCCATATCAATTTATATCTCCATCTCTACCTCCTAAACCCACACATGCACTTACCAAAGCATACTAATACATGTGCTCGCCCTTCATACCTATTCTCCACCTCCATCCCCACCTTTATATACCGAATGTCTCAAGTGGAACCAACATGGCCACCAATCAAATGAATGTCATGCCAACCAGAATCATGTGCAATCGGTTACAAATTTTGTTGCAAGATACTTTTCAAGTACATCTTAAACTGGATTATTTTGTTCTGGTTATGACCTTAGCAAACTCGAGGAATTGTTCTTGAAGTACGAGAGACTACGTAGGATATTTTCTTGTTTTAACATGTTTAAGTTTTCCTATTTAATTAGAATTTCAATTAGGGTTAATCCAGACTTTAGGTCCCATCATTTGTACCAACAAAGGTTTTAGGTCATCGATTTGTCCATGCTAGATTATGGGTCATTTGACCACAATGACCTGAATTTTCATACATCTTTCGTTACTTCAAAAGACACATTCACCCCTTGACTAAGTTAAGTAGGGTTTGCCATATCTTAATAATAGTGAAAAGTATCTGGAATCCTTCAACCTAATGTCACTATTGTAGAAGGTGCTAATTCCTCTGTGTGTGAGTTTAGTTTTGTTATTTTTATTGAAAATAATAGTGTTAATGAAAATGTTGTTTGTGCAATTGAAATGGGTTCTTCAATTTGCTTAAGTTGTGTTTTAGAGAGGCTAATAGAGTAGGAAGAAAGTTAAGTCGTGTACGATCCTATTTGATAACTAGTCAAATTGTTTTAGCATCTAAAATCTACTTCAATTATGCAAAGTTGATACATCCTTTCTTTATATTTTACAAATTTCATGAACTTACATTGAATCTTATTTAGTCTCGTTTGAGGAATTGTAGCATTTGGTTTAGTAGATATTTGCTGAATTTTCACGTTAACTTTATTTAATCATATATGTTGATCAATAGTATTTGCAGTTAATAAAATATTTTGAACTAAACTATTGGGATAATTATTCTATTGAAATCAAGTAAATATATAATGTGCAAATTTTATATGAATATAGTATTAAATTTAGTTTTTCTGAAATTAGAGGTAAACATGATGAATTGAGATAATCTTTGCAAATTTAGAATTTGCTGCGTGTTCACCTTTTGAGTAATTGTATTGTTATGCAATTTTCTATATGCATATCATGACTTCAATTTGATTGGTATGCAAATTGACTTGTGGTTTCATGGTGACCCTTGAAATGTTAAGGGTCGGAGGATATATGTTAATGCATTAGGGTGAATATGACTATTTGATTGTGATGCAACTTGACTTGCTAAGCTGTATTTGAGTTTTAGTTGATTTTTCTATACATATCCACATTTTCAGAAGAAGAAAAAAATGTATGATTTTAGTATACAGACTTGTTTGTATATTTGGTATATGATTTTAATATGCAGACTTACTTGCATATTAGGTACACCGTTCCATATGAGTTTGGATGTATGCCTAATGATAATATACTTGTCATAACCGAACTTTGAGTGAGATGACATGTTCCTTGATGTGGCACCTTCGAGACATGTATCTTCCGAGTGGTTTCGAAGGCAAGGGAGACACACTTGGGTGAGGTGTGTTTGACACTAGGAGGGTAGTGCAATTGTTGAAAAGAAACGAGATTTTTGCACATATGCGTGATTGTCTTAGGGGAAGAAACTAAATACTCATTCATTCATTAAATGAGAACTATATGTCTTTCTTAAGATAAAATGTGTTTTGTTGATATTTCAATAATCGTGCATTATTACTATGATTTCTATTGTTGTTGAAAAGAAATGATATTTCTGAGGATTGATAAATTAGGGATTTTATTCATTTATTTCTAACCATCCTGTGCAGGATGCTAAGTCTACTAACGTTTCTGCGGGATCAGACTTACCATATTCAACCTTCACATTGTAAGTGTTGGATAAATAAATGTTTACTTTAAGTATAAATAAACTTATTAGCATGACAAGTTTGCCTTGTTGAGAAACTAAAAGTCTTTGAGTTGTTATTTCAATTTATTTAACTTATTTTATTTATTAGAGTCGAGAATTACTCATACTAGCTACCTCACTGACCCAAGTAAGTTTATGTTTTTTGGATATATTCTAATTGGAACGTAGCCAATTAGGTTTTCTCATGTTAGATAGTTTTTGGGGCAACGTTGGAAGTTTACTAGTTGGCGAACATCGCCAAAGAGTTTCCTTGTTAGAATTTTTGTATGCTTCAATTTACTTTTTATAAATATTTCTATTGTTAAATTTTCACGTCCCGAATTTAGAAGAAAAGGTTAATCCTATGTGGATATAAGGGTTTTGTTTTCTCAAAAATCGGGGCGTGACACCTAAAGTCTAAGTACCCTTTTCAGTTAAGCAAGTCTAATTATTTAGGTATTTGAGTTTGTTGTAAGTTTATTTCTTAGCTCGAACTACGTTCTTTATTTAAAGAAGTGGTTGTTCAAGCATTGTAACAAGTTCAGTATTTCAATCGATAGTTTTCCCCATTCTATCATCCTATTAACGCATTTTCATCTTCTACAGTTCTCCGTACTCTCTTATTGTATTTTTTTTTTATGCTTCTTCTTTTTACTATTCATTCCCCACATTCAACCAGAGATCTGAAACTGACCTGTAAAGTTGTTTCCATTAATGATCTCATTTCTCTGGGAAAAAAAGATGAGATAGTTTTCTACCTTAATCAAATATGACAAAAAACAAATTTTCTTCAATAGACTTGAGCAACAACCAATGAATCAAAAGACAATATAAGTTCCAAAGAACTGAGCTAGAGAGGTAAGCAGTACTTTGGGATGTGATACACTAGCTAGTATATATGGTGAATTGATTACCAATACAAAACAATATACGTTAACAATGCTTTTGAGATACTGCATGACCAAGAAGTGCCAGAATTTTGTGTTTATCTCATTTTGTTAATGTCATTTGAATAGACTGTGTTTCACATAATTTTTATGAGCTAGATATAGGTATCATAAGAGTTAAAATTATCTTACAGTATTAACATAATGGCAGAGTGCCTTTTTCTCTTCTTCTCTTGAAGGAGTGTCCATGTAAACTCCTAGGGTTCAAGACTACCTCCTAACATATCTAACACTTTACTCATTGCAATACCATTAAGATGATCAAAAAATGCACCACAAACCAACCAAAATTCAACTTTTGCCTGATTTCTTGGTCAGTTATGTTTTCCTTGCAGTACTAGACCCTCATTCAAATTTAGATGCTTATATCCAATGAAGAAAGTATATTCCACTAATTTTAGCTACCGTGTTCTTTCTTCTTCCAACCACTTGTCACATGTCACTTTTCGCCTAAAATTTTCACTTAAGGTTATCCCTATGAGGCACTAAGTCTCTACTTAGTCTCATCTATTCTCACACGCCTGCAGTCACTGTTAATCTACAATGAACATGCACACATAGAGTTTTTTGGTCGAAACCCATTTAGTTTATTGCTTTTCTATTCTCTAGGATTACAAACTCAAAACCGATACATTCACCCATATGCAGGGTGTTGGCCTCTTAAAATGGCCAACAAAGAAACTACACGTCTTACAAGCATTACAAGGTTAGCCTATGTTGCACTAACTATGTTGCACTATATTGGACCTCAACCGATTAGTTAGCAGCTGCCTTACAAAGATCTCAACTAGGGGTGGGCACGGGACGGGATGGGACGAGAAAGACTCATCCCTATCCCATCTCGTTCATACGGGATCGGGACGGGATCGGCGTGTTCTGCTTATAATCAGCTGGAATATAATCCTGTATCATCCCTTATCCAACACTTCGTCGAGGTAGTCTCAAGTGGTGGAACAATGAGGACATGGTGGAATGAGCAGAGGATTTGGTTGATCAAAGCAGTGACAACCTGCTTGTTTGGAAGCCTAGATGCTATATTCAAGATGATTGGTATAACAAGGGCAAGTTTCAGATTAACTAATAAAGTGGTTGACCAAGAGCAACAAAAGAAATATGAGCAAGGATTATCCGACTTCCAAGAAGCTACTGCATTTCTTATCCCCTTGATAATCCTTGTCATTTTCAACTTGGATGTTTCATTGGCGGAGTTAGAAGAGTGTTGATTGATCAAAGTTATGATGAGATGTTCGGTCAGCTCTTCCTTTCACTCTTCATTTTGGTTTTTAGCTACCCTATACTTGAAAGGGATTGTCACAAGGAAAAAGGGAAGCCTCTGAGTCTTAACTTTTTTGTAATGTTGGAATTTAACCTCTAATTATCTTTTCTATTAGCTAAGTCACTGCACATTTACATTTGGTGACCAAATCGTAATTTGTTTTCTTGAAAATTATGTCCAGGTCTCACTTCCACCCTGTTTTTCTAGTGTGCCTTTATACTACTATGTTTTTTATTATTAAAAAAAATTTAACCCCATCCATTGCCAAATTAGGAGCAGTTACCATAGTACTAAATCACATCCACTGTCAAATTAGGAGCAGTTAGCATAGTAACACAACAATTACCAACTAAATAAGCAATTTCCAGCAATTACCAACTAAATTAAGCAATTTCAAACCATCACTTGACATGAGAAGAGAAAATTTATTTGATGATGCACACTGCAGTGAGAGAATCTGAATGCAACATCCCCTCCAAGCATCCTCGTTCCAATGATCGATTCCAACACTATGTCGACGGTAAAGAACTCTGCAATGTCACCACTAAATCTATTGAAATTTACTATGTCATCAAAACTTGCATCACAATAAATCTTAAAAGGTGCAGACAAGTAAGTACTAAAAAGTAGAGCTTCCACACATAAATTTTGATCAACTAACGTTTTATAAATTGGAAAAGTGCATCAGTATACTGTTAAGGAACTCAACAGACTGAGCTCCAAAGTATTTTCTTTTCAAGAACATCAGAGTTCTATATTTATGTTTCATTGAAGTAGGAGTTACATAAGATTCTAACATCCAGGAAGATAGATATCATAGTAATTAATAGGGATAGTGTTACAACAACTTCTATCATAATAGCACAACTTGTTTGAGATAATTCTGTAGCACGACCACAGGTTGGACATACCATTCATTCACTCGACTACTATATGTGCATAAGTTTGTGATCGTGGGCTCGAAAATAGATGACATGTGCGTTACTATCCATTAGTCATATCCACCATATTTGTGTGTGAGAGAATATTGTCTATATCTCAATAGTATGATTATGTTGTACCATCAAAGACGAATATTGATTCTAAAATATTGCAATCTTAAAATAAATAAATAAAAATATTAATAATAAATATTGAAAAATTAGCTCGAGACAGGACGGGATTGGCGGGATTAAAAATCTTCATCCCATCCCATCCCATTCTAGATCGGTACGGGACGGGATTGGGATGAAATTATTCAATCCCATTAAGACCCAGAAAAATCGGGACGGGATCGGGATCGCGGGATGGGATGCCCACCCCTAATCTCAACCACTTAATCTCTGAGTGTAACCACCAACCAACTGCATGCCTTGTGCTCAGTGCATGCCTAGGCGTATGCATGACCAAATGTGCAAGTGATCAATTTATGAGTCATCTAATGCCTGCCCCTAATCTCAACCAACAAGTGAGCATTAGTGGTTGAGATTAGGGGTGGGCATCTAATGCCTTGTGCTCAATGCAACTAATGCTCACTTGTTGCATTACTCATTCATGCACTAAAATCTATGAGTCGTCTCATGAACCCATCTCAATCTACTCAGTCATCCATGGTTCCTTCTCAAGGCGTGGACCTGGCATACTCCTAATGCCAACATGTTCCACATTTATCCATCCTCGTCTAAGTCATATGAAGTGTATGGCCTGTATTACGTGCATGGTCCACTAGTTCTAACTTGGTCCATTACTGGTCTGACAAACCTCTCCCATGCACGAGCTTGACTTCCTCGTCATGGCATTCTTCTGCATGTATTCCTGAATTTGTTTTTCATACTACTGATAAACCTCTGTCTCTCTCTCATGAGTTCTTAATGTCAAGTAATCCTTTCCATTTAACCAAAAAGAAAACTCTCATGCACTTCTTACCATGTCCCAACTCTTTCCTGTCCAAAATCCTTTTGACATGCCTATCATACTAGGTTCTGACTACTGGAGGGGCACGCTTGACACTTTGCCTCGATGCATCAAACAAGTCTTGGTGAAATGGTTTCAAGAAAGTCAAATGGAAAGTCGGATGAATATTCAGTCTTTCAGTAGCTTCAACTTGTACGCCATTTTGCCAACCTTTTTCACAACTTCCAACGGTCCATCATATCTTGGAATTAGACCTTGGTTTACTGTCTTGTTGCTGATTTTCTTCCTTATTTGAGGAGTCAGTTTGAGCAGGACCTGATCTCCCACTATTAACTACAAGTCCCTTTTTTGTTCATCTGCATACTTTTCCAATCGCTTGACAGCCTTGTGAAGACTATCTTTAGCTCTCTCAATCATCTCTTGTTTACTTCTTGCAGACTTGTAAGTTGAATGGTGAGGTCCCTGGCTCTTTGACTTGGCCACTTCATGTGGTATCAAATTAAGGTTGTTGGCATGTTGCCAACTCAAACGGACTCAACCTTGTTGAAGAAGACGTGTGTAGATTATAAATAAACTCTTAAGTATCGAGGAGGCTTAACCAACTTCAACTCTGACCCCAACAGTCCAAACCAGATAGTCAAAGCTATGGCTTTTCACCGCTTAAAGCCAAAAGCCAGGCCAAGCCATGACATCTCGCTTCGCTTCGGTCAAAGTCAGGCCACTACTCTGAAGCCACAAAAGGCCATAGTTTTTTGCACTTTTTTGCCAAAGCCTGAAGTGCCCAAAGCAGTGGCTTCATGTTACAAAGTGTCTCCAATTTTTTTTTTCAAATTCTCTTACTGATTTTCTTTTATTTTGGTCGGAAAAAAGGAACGAAAATGGAGAGGGAAGGAAGAGGAATCGAAAGGAATAAGAAAGGTGAAGATTTTAGGGGAAGAAAACAGTTGGAGGGAGGAGGAGGAAGACGATGAACAATACGCAATTATCTTATTGATTTTCTCTGATTTTGATCGGAAAAAAAAAGAATGGAAAGGATAGGGAAGGAATAAAAATAAAAAGGAAGAAGAGAGGAGAAAATTTTAGGTGAAGAAACCAGCCATATTACTCGGATGCAGTCGGAGGGGGAGGATGAAGACGATGAACAGTACACAATTATCTTACAGATTTTCTCTGATTTTGGTCGGAGAAAAAAATGGAAAGTAAGAGGGAAGGAATAGGAATAAAACGGAAGAAGAGAGAAAATGATTTTAAGTGGGGAGACCCGCTGGATTGCTCAGACGCAGTTGGAGGAAGACGATGAACAATACACATAGGAGGAAGAAAACGATGAATAGTACGGGCAAGGGAGGGAAATATGTTTTAAACTCGAGTGGCTATTCGCACCCACTGCATTTTTGAGGCACCCCGCCTAGAAAATTTAAAAAAATAAATAAATTAAAATTTTAAATTCAATTAACATTAACACTATATAATTAATATAGAATTAAAGAACTCATGGTTTTACTTTTTCAGAGCACATACTTCCATTATGCATTTTTTTAAATATAATATGATTTTTTTTAGGGACCATCGCTTTACGATTTGCTTTTTGAAAAAAGTCAAGCCGTCATATTTCACTTTAGCTTCGCTTCACACTTTGACTAACTTGGTTCAAACAACGTTGTCCGAAAACATCAAGTGAATTGTGCATCGCAGTCAGTGATCACATCGTCATGCAAGCCCCTATGCTTGACCATGGCTTCTGAAGAACAACTTTGTAGCCATATCTATAGTACAAACATGCGGTGCTGGAATGAACACGATATACTTGCTGAAACAATTGACCACCACCAAGAGTGATCTCAACCCTTAATCGCTCTTAAACTAGTACAGGTTGCAACAACCACCAACCTTCCTTTGCTCGGGTTTGTCTTGCTAACTCACATAGAACTCAATGTCCTCTTCCATCTTGAGCAAGAAATAAGAATGTGTAAACAACGCTTGCGTTCTCTCCACTACTGAATGACCTGCCCACAGGCACGGATTCAAGTGGGGGCAAGTGGGGGCACTTGCCCCCCCTGACTTTTGAGATTTTTTTTTTTTAATAATTTATTTGTCTCTCAATTAGTTTTTAATTTGCTCCTCTATTCTCACTTTTCACTTCAACCAGGACTTCATCCTTCAAATCATGTACATATCAAATTCAAACTCTACTTTTAGAGTTAGAGATAGAGGTTAAATCCCTCAAATCTCTCAAAGAACAGAAATTCTAGCGGACCTGGGAAACCACTGCCTGGAGGGCAAAAATACATTTTTGCCCCCCCCTCTTTAAACACACTCCAAAAAAGAATTTTAAAGAGGGGGGCAAAAATGTATTTTCGCCCCCCAGGCAGGGACCAGGTTGGTTTCCCAGGCCAGCTAGAATTGCTCAAAGAAACCAAAATCCACAGTTTCTTCTTCACACTCCATCGATTGGATAAGATGAGGGAAACCCCTATATTTCATCATCTTCAAAGATCTATAACTATTGAGTTATTTGAGCTCATCTTCACAAGATCCAGTAGGATCCAAACCACATTATTCTTCTTCTTCTAGGTACCAGGTGTCTTCATTAATCACTGTGTTGGTCATCTCCACAAAAAAATCGTAAGCAACTCAATCTTTTCCTCATTTTCTTCATGTAGTAGTAATCAACGATTCAAACCCTTCTCTTCTGTTGTGTTTCTATAAGTAGTAATCATCTTCAATGAATATAATAGTAATCATCTTCAATGACTGTCTTTGTTGTACTCCCCTTTTTGCTATAGTAGTAATCAATGAATATAGTAGTAATTCTACAGGGCCTGGGTCCCCCTGCTTGGTTTGCTGCCTGGGGGGCAAAAATACACTTTTGCCCCCCCCCCCCCCCTCTTTAAACACCTTTTCCAAAAAGGTTGTTAAATAGGGGGGCAAAAGTGTATTTTTGCCTCCCCAGGCAGCAACCTCGCTGGTTTTTCCAGGCCAGGAAGAATTTCGGATTTAAAAAAAATTCATGTTAAAGTAACTAATTTTTATATTATATTTAATTAATTATGACATCACTCCGCCCCCCCTCGACAAAAATCCTGGCTCCGTCACTGCCTGCCCAGAAGCATCATGAGTCTCTTTCATTAATTCCCTTTGCAATCCTTCACTACTAGGAACATATTATCGATCACCTTTAGCATAGAGTACGCTATCCTCCAGCTAAAATCTCCTGGTGACCCTATCATTCACTTGTTGGGTCAACACCCAGAACAAAATACAATGTCCATGGCTTCTCAACAATGCTTACATCATACTCTGCCATTAAGTCGAGCCACCACACCTAATTGACTGACAACCTAGCTTGACTATGGAAATAGGTCATGGTTGAGTTAAACCACGAACTGAGTACCTAATAGAAAGTATCTCCATATTCGCAGGCGATCCACCACTGCTAGCATTTCCTTCTCATGAGTCGGATACCTCTATTATGCATCATTCAACTTCCTATTCGCAAAGGCTATCATTTGACCACATTAAACAAGAACCCCACAATGGCAATGTCACATGCATCTGTGTGAACTTCGAAGGAACATCAAACTCTAGAAATTTGAGAACTGGCTTTGAAGCAATTGCTTGCTTCAACTAATCTTAAGCGTTGTTACATTTCTCTTACCAGATCCATGAACATGTGAGATGGGGGCTGATCGGTGCAGAAACACTTGAATGGACAATAATTGTCATAATCAAATCCGTTAGGTTGATTGCTTCGTTACAAACACAAAATACATGGATGTCTTAGAGAAAATATAACTTTATAAAAAATATTGCACAAAGTCAAAACTTTCCCTCTTCTTCATTCAATAAATTAGGTTACACAAAAAGCACCCAAAACATTGATTTTTAAGCCCTAGCTGTGAAAGCTCTTGCTAAGGTTGAAGTCATCACTTTTCAACCATTAGGGACAAGTTGGGCCGGAGCAATGCCAACCAAATCCAAGTACTCCCAGATGATTGCAGGAGCCGGAAGCCTAAAACCAGAGTGGAGCATTCCAGGATACAAAGCGATGTATCTATGCTTTGGACGACAAGGATTGTCGCCCTCTTCAGGAAGAACGATCTCCAGATCAGCCGCCAATGAATAATCATGACGGATGGTGTCCAGAGTCGCATGAGTTGCCCGCTTTGGTAGAAAGAAAGCCTCACAGGCATCAAGAACATCTTCGTTCAAAACCCTGAAGTTAGACATGATTGAAGAGCAAATACGAGGAATAAAAAACAACCATCAACTAGAAAATGAAGAAGTGCAAAAGAAAGTAAGACACTCAAACTCATTTTATAAGGACGAACATCGAAAGGTCCGCTCTTGGGAGAACGTGCAAGATATGACAGCAGCACAAAATCCCAAAAATCGAAAACGAGCAGGCAGATGGAACAACAAAGATAGCAAGAACACTAAATGCGCCGTAATATTGAAATCGTAAACAAAACCACCACGCAATTAGTGGATACATGAACATACCCACTAACTAAGGGGGAGTAGTTGATGATACATCTAAATAGACCGATCATCACGACCGTACACATGGTAGAGAACGACCATCACGAGGATATGACGTCTAATCTACTGGGCTAACTCATAAAACCCAAAAAGAATAAATCTGATCACAAAGGCCCAGACAAGGCCCACTAGTAAGAAGATATAAACAAAGCCTAAATCCAGGCCCGAACGAATCAGAGCACAAATCCAGACCCGAACGAATCATAGCACAAATCCAGGCCCGACACGAATTCTCTCATAAAGATGAATGTTGCACCAAAATGAGTCGTGGAGGGAGTTACGCCTCCACAGATGCATCTCCATTAAAGAAGAAACTGTTACAAAAAAACATCTCCTTCCGTTACGCCTCATATGCTTAAGTCACGCAGAAAATTAACCGAGAACATTATAAAAGGTATAGTGAACATTCGACACAGGTATGCAACTGTCCAAATTTACTTCCTTCAAACAGAGTTGCTGACTTAAACATCGGAGTGCCTTCAGCCACCAAAAAGGTGGTCATTGACAATCTAACATCTGTTTTGTAGGTCAAACACACAAGATGACGATTTTTTTATGCATTAGTGTTCTAACCAAGTTTTGGGTGTGTTCGAGGCGTGTCCGACACGTTGACTACACTGACTATATGTCTGACACCTGCCTATGCATTGATCATGCATTCGACATGTGTCAGAGACATGTTGAGCGAGTGTAGGTGTCGGACACGGATACGGCAAGTTTTTCGAAGAGTTCGTGATTCCTTGGGTGTCCCACAAGCCAAGTGTTGAGAAAATAAAGTGTAATTATATACAAGCAAACTCAAAAAAAAATTTCATATAATGATTTCAGCTCAACCCAAGGCAAAGTGACTTTAATATACTTCTTGATCACCAATTTGATTCCAATAGACTTTGATCGTCATTTATAGATCTATTCCAGAATTACGTCATGAATTCCTAATATTGACATGGAAAACTTTGGCAATGCCCTGATTCTAGAGAGCATGGCAAGAGAACGAGGCCGGCGCAAGGCCGGCCCATCACCATCCATCAAGGCTCTTGGCAATGACAAGAGATGATGGATGGTGATGGGCCGGCCTTGTGCGGACCTCGCTCCCTAGCAAGGCTCTTGGCAATGACTGAAGAACTGTAGTCCGTCCACCTTTGACTGACTCCATATAATTACTAGTAATGAAGTTAAGAGATAGAGTTGAGGTATGCCAGTTTAACTTGAATCAAAATATTGGAAAAATAAATAAAACTGATGAGTGTAGTGAGTGTTTGATTACTCCCAAGTCTCTGCCTTTCAAGTGAACATTGTAAAGCAGCTTGTTTCGTCAGTAGATTTTCAGGCAGTAGCTTTGGCGGTCTTTGGTAATTTTTTTCCACGATTAAGAATTATCACATGACCTCTTACCAACTTCTCAACTGCCGCTAAGATTCCACCACTTTCAATCTCTAGCAGCATCGCAGTATCAATAACATGTGAAAATTCTTTCTGCATGGTAATCACTTTGACAACTTCTCTGTGCTTCCAGTGCTGATGCATGCTTCCTATCACTCCATCAAAGGCCCCACGTCTTCCTGAACCAATTAAGAGGCAGCAATAAAAAATACTGCTATTTACTAGTGTTGTTTATTATTATTTTATTTTTTGAAGTTGAATTATTTAATAACCAGCCAAGAGTTCCAAAGAAAACCAACCAACAGATAAAAAAATTAAAATATTTTTAAAATTATAAAGTACAAGACCAACAAAGGACTACATGATTACATTCTAAGCGACCATGGATGCAAGACCCAAAGCATCATCCTCCATACTACCACTCTCTCGAGACATCCTCAATAGGCTTGTTCCCAAATGGCTCACCCATGTCTTCTTCAGATTCCAACAAGATAACACCCTTAGACGCCTCCATGGACCCAGTGAACCACCACTTCTTTTCACCTTGAGATTCCTTCTGCAGATATTTGAGGGTACCACTGGTGCACCCTGATCTTTTCTCTGCAGAAATTCAGTTTTCAGCCACTACACTTTCAGATGATTTCCAGATAGTATCAAGAATTGCACAGTGTTCAATCACCACACAACAATCAATACACACATGAGAATAGAATAGAAAGAGCACTGTGTAAATGCTTTTATAGAACAGATTACAAAGAAAGTTTCAATCTGATGCAAAACATCAGCCCTTAACCATCCAATCTGATGCAAGAACATCGGCCCTGTTGGTTCCCAATTCCCTGTCCAAATCCCCCCCTAATCACTCTCCTACTTCATATTTATACAATTGAAAGAACTATTACAATAACTACTACAAGTACAATTGAAAAACCAACTGCACTATTGCATAACCGCCACAACTGTTAGATAACCCCTGCAAACAACCCATACATAGACTGAAAAACAGTCTGGACCTTCTCGCATACACCTTCCAGTTGCCTGCATTGTCCTTATCAATACCCGCCCCAAGAAGAGCCACCTTGTCCTCAAGGTGGAAATCCGGAAATTGCTGTGTAATATCATCAAATAAGTCCCAAGAGCTCTCAAGATCTGGTAAGCCACACCATTTAATGAGAACTTCTTCACAGCCATTCAAAAGCTTACGAACTTGGCAAAATGACTCCGGATAAATACGTAACTCATACTCGTCAGATAGACACGGAGGCAGGCAGAGGTTGACTATTAGGAATTGGAAATTGTGCTTGTTTCAGCAGAGCAACATGGAAAACATGATGACTTTTGGCAGTGGAGGGAAGATCCAGTTTGTATGTTGTGGCCCCAATCCGCTGAGAAATTCGAAACGGACCATAAAAACGGGGGCTAAGCTTCTCATTAATGCGACATGCAAGGGATTTAAGCCGGTAAGGTTGGAGCTTCAAGTAGACCATATCATCAACCTCAAAGTAACATCACGGCGTTTCTTATCAGCCACCACTCGCATTCGCTCCTGCGCACGAATCAAATTGGTTTTAAGCTCATTTAAGATCTGATCCCTTGCTATCATCTGAGTATTAACTTCTTCCACCGTGGAGCTTCCATCCGAAGACCGGATAAGTGGTGGCAGATCTCAACCATAGAGAGCCCGAAAAGGCATCATACCCAGGGAACCTTGATAGGTAATGTTGTACCAATACTCAGCCCATGGAATCCACTGAGGCCATGACCAAGGTTTTTGTCTAATAAAACAACATAAATACGTCTCCAAACAACGGTTAACAACTCCTGATTGGCCGTCAGTCTGGGGTGATATGCCGAGCTACGCTTTAACACCGCCCCTGCTAACGGAAGGTTTCCTCCCAGAAGTGAGAGATGATGGATCTCGGAAACCTGTGCAACCTCACTATCTCCTTGATGAAAACAACTGCGACGATTTTTGCCGAAAAGGAGTGGTTGAGAGTTATGAAATGACTGTATTTGGTCAGCCAATCGACAACCACGAAAATAGTGTCAACATGGCGAGCTCGTGGTAATCCCTCAACAAAATCCATGGATATATCTTTCCATACCTGTTGTGGAATGGGTAATGGTTGAAGAAGTCCAGGAATGAGGGAGGATACTTGTTTTCGTTGGCAAACATCGCAAGTAGCAATAAACTTTTGAACATTAGTTTTCATCCCCTCCCAATACAATAATCCTATCAGCCTCTTGTAGGTGCGAAGGTATCCAGAGTGACCCCCGCAAGGAGATGTATGAAACTCCTGAATGAGTAAGCGTATCCGCGGAGACCCCCGAGAGATTACTAACCTTTCGCCATAAAATAGATTTCCCGCGACAATGAATAGTCGTCCTGACTAGTCAGACTCACCAAAAGGTCCTGAACAATGCCCTTGAGTTTTTTGCCTTGTTGAATTTCAGATTCAAGCCCTTCCAAATCGTGGCACTGTCCAAGTGACAATGCAGCCAATTGAACCCGATCAACTTGCTCTGAATAGTCAGTCCTCTGCGACAATGCATCTGCCACTCTATTATCCCTACCTGGCTTGTACTCGATGGAAAACCGAAACCTCGCCAGCTTAGCAATCCATTTACGTTGATCCTCGCTCAAATTTTGCCGGTCCATCAAATAACATAAGCAGCTTTAATAAGTCTGAATAATAAAAGGATGGCCCAGAAGATAGTGTCGCCATTTTTGTACATCTAATACAATAGCCATCAACTCCCATTCATAAACTGTCTTGGCTTGGGCCCGTGGGGACAATGCCTGACTAAAGAATGCCAATGGGCGACCCTCCTGCATTAAAATTGCCCCTACCCCTCTACCCGAGGCGTCTGTCTCAACAATAAAGTCTTTAGAAAATTTTGGTGCCATGGCAAGTACCGAAACAGATACCATAGCTCGTTTTAACTCATCAAAAGCAATTTGAGCATCCACTCCACACATAAAACCATCTTTCTGCAATAAATCCGTGAGTGGTTTTGCGATTTTTTCCATAGTTACGCACAAACCATCTGTAATAGCCCATGGACCCCAAAAAACCTCTCAAGCCCTTCACATTCATCGGAATTGGCCATTTGGCCATGCACTTGACTTTAGTCATGTCCACGGCTACTCTCTGTCCAGAGATTACATGCCCCAAATAGTCCACACTAGGCTGATCAAACAAACACTTCTTTTTGTTCACTACCAACTGACCAAACAAACACTTCTTTTTGTCACAGGACGTTAAAAACTATAATCAAATGCCTCACATGAAAATTCATATCCCGACTATATACCAAGATGTCATCAAAAAATTCCAATACAAACTATCGTAAGAAAGGGCGGAAAAATGACATTAGTGATTGGAAGGTGGCCGGAGCATTAGTCAAGCCAAAGGGCATAACCAGACCCTCATGAGTACGAAAGGCAGTTTTTTCAACGTCCTCTGTCCTCACCCTGACCTGATGCTAGCCGCTCTTTAAATCCAACTTCGAAAAAATGGTTGCCCCTCCCATCCATCAACTCATCAATCATCGGAATCGAAAATCTATCCGGAATTGTTATTTTGTTCAACGCCCGAAAATCTATGTAGAAACGCCAACTTCCATCCTTTTACCGAACTAACATAACCGGACTTGAAAAAGGGCTACAACTAGGTCTAATAATGCCGACAATAAGCATTTCTTGTACAATTTTCTCTATTTCATTTTTTTGGAAAAATGAGGGTACCTGTAGGGTCTGATTCGCGGAGGAACTGCTCCTTGTAGCCGAATGGCATGGTCATGTGCTCTTGGCACCAGCAGACCAATTGGTTGATCAAATATTGAGTCAAACTAAAGCAAGAGCTGATGTACTGGTTTTGGAAATTTGAGGTGTTTTTCCTCGCTTACTGACACAATTCACTTTACTTCTGAAGCCCGTGTCATCCCGTTGCATATTTCGCATGATTATTTTGAAAGAAACCTTCGCCTTACTAAGGGTAGGATCCCCTCGTAACTGGAATAGCTTCCCATCAACCATCACTGTCATCGTCAACTCTCTATAATTCGAGGAAAACTCTCCCAATGTTTCCAGCCATGTAGCTCCAAACACCAATTCTACACATCTTGTCTCCAATAAGTTTCAGTTTTCCGTAATTGTAAGCCCTTGTATTTCAATTAGCACCTCACAACATTAACCCCCCCCCCCCCCCCCCCCCCTTTTTTCCATTTCCTAACTCCACTCTGAAATTTTTATTCTGGTCCACTAGCAACTATAATTCGTCCACCACCTTTGGTGAAATAAATGAATGTGACACACCGCCATCAATAAGGATCAACACATTTCACCCCAAGATGGATCCCATCAACCTCAATGTCTTCCTTGCTAGTGCCATTCCCATGATTGATTTCATAGAAACTGCGAAAGACTGCTCTTCTTGACCAGAGACACCCTCAACAGTTTCCTGCTCCAGTTCCTCACCTTCATCCTCTGAAACAAGCAAAAACATAAACTTTCAATTTTTACACACATGTTCTAGAGAATAGGGTTCATCACAGCGATAGCATAGACCACGACTGCGACGACATCGAGCCTTCTGTTCTGATAGCCGCCACTCCTAGTTCTCGGAAACACGTCAGAATGACGAGTTTCTGCTTTTGGTCGATCGGTCAGCATCGACCGGTTGGGTGGTAGAGGTCGCATTGCTCCAGTGATTTGGTCGATGTTAGATCCGACTAAAATAGGTGGACAAGCGGTAGATTCTGAACTCGCGCCATGTTTGTGTTACTCGAACCCGAAAAGCTAGTAGATTCGACCCGCATCCTGTATCCAGTGTTGAATTCAGATTCCGACCCGGCGCCATATTTAAATCCAGACTGACCTGTTTCACTTACCCAATTCAACCCAAAGTCTACTCTCGACCCATTTCGTTGAGATGCAATCAGGTTTGGCATCATCTTCTTCGCGGCACCTTCTGCAACCATCAATAGTTTTTCCTCTACCATTTTGCTGCCCTCAACAAATCATTTAGATTGAAAAATCTCATTGTTTTCAATTCGGCTTTAATATCCCACTCCAATCCATTCAAAAATGATTCCATGAGTAGATCTTCAAGCGTCATTGTTACTCCATTTGTCGCCTTCTCAAACTTCAAAATATACTCCCTTACTATCGTGTCTTGACGGAGGTTGAGCAATGTTGAATACCCGATCGATATCGTTAGCGATTTGAAACGCTCCATTAATGCCAACTTCAGTGCAACCCAAGTCCCCAAGGGTTGTTTCGAGTCACTCCATTGAAACCACCCTAAGGCTTCTCCCTCAAAACAAATGGATGCTACAGCAACCATGTCCCTTTCACTCACTTGATTAATGGAAAAGTATCTCTGCGCAAAAAATCCATCCTTGCACATTTTCTCTATCAAACAAGGGAAGTTCCAATCGGCGATGTTTTGAGATATGACTGCCTCCATGTTCACCACTGGACTCTTCATTTGCTGCCTCCATTACCCTCTGTTTGTGGTCATCAGTGAGCACTGCCTTGCCCTTCTTCTAGTTTGCTAAGACTCTCCCTCAACAAGTCCAGTCCTTGAAACACTTCTTCAATTCGAGACTTCAAACCAACAATTTCTTTTTCCATTCTTCTAACTTAGGATCCATGGTGTTATTGGATCTTGTTTTTACCATACCCTAATTCAAGAACTAACTTGCTCCGATACCAATGGTGCGCCCTGATCTGATTTCCAGATAGTATCCAGAATTGCTCAGAGTTCAATCACCACACAACAATCAATACACACAAGAGAATAGAATAGAAAGAGCACTATGTAAATGCTTTTATTAAGAAGATTCAAGACTTCAAACCAACAATTTCCTTTTCCATTCTTCTAACTTAGGATCCATGGTGTTATTGGATCTTATTTTTACCATACCCTAACTCAAGAACTAACTTGCTCCGATACCAATGGTGCGCCCTGATCTGATTTCCAGATAGTATCCAGAATTGCTCAGAGTTCAATCACCACACAACAATCAATACACACAAGAGAATAGAATAGAAAGAGCACTATGTAAATGCTTTTATTTGTTGAAAACAGATTACAAAGAAAGTTCCAATCTTCATCGCCCTTAACAATCCAATCTGATGCAAGAACATCAGCCCTGTTGTTTCCCAATTCCCTGTCCAAATCCCTCCTAATCACTCCTTGCTTCATATTTATACAATTGAAATAACTACTACAATAATTAATACAAGTACAATTGAAATAAACCAACTGCACTGTTACATAACTGCCACAACTGTTACATAACCCCTGCAAACAACCCATACGTATCTGGACCTTCTCTCATACACCTTCCAGTTGCTTGCATTGCTTGCATTGTCCTTATCAACCACCAAAGGAAGCAATCAGCTTCCCTTTGTTTTTTTGTTTTTTTGTTTTTTTGTTTTTTTTTTTTTTTGAAAGGCAAGCGTACCGCCGGTGGGTATTCCTTTTGTTTTGTTACCTTTAAAAAAATTCTCCCACACAGACGTGACTTGTTTAAGAGCTTGATCACTTCAACTAGGTTGCTTCTGCAAGCAGAGAACTTTCACTGGATTGGAAGCAATGATAGACTTCAACGCCATGCTACCAAGAACCCACCTGATATATGCTTACTCGTCCTCACCTGGCTCAATCAGGAGAGACCGAAACCAAGTACAGAACAAGCCTCTATAGAGGGTCTATAAAGATGGGTTTATGTGTAGGGCCATACACCAACATGCTAAGATCGGTAATGTTCACTGGCTGGATCACCTGCCCACCAACTTGGCCTACCCAAAAGAGCCCCCAAAATTAAGATCTAGGTCATATCAATAGGACTTCCTTCTGAAAAATAAAAAGAGTGTTTAAAGCTTATCAAAGAGTCAGGATCTCTGCCCTCTGCATTCACCAAACCTATCTCAGACCTAGTGTACATGGATAGATATAAGAATCAATAATTTGCATCAGGGGATAACAATCATAATTCGTGCTGACTTGATCACCTGCACGAGATGGAGGATCTGATCTCAACCGAGACAGTTGAGACAGGTAAGCAAGAACTTGTGCTTAAAGTTCTGCACTACCCCACCTATAGGATGAGATCTCGACCCATCCCTAATATAACAAGCGTAATCTTATCTAGACCCATTGTAGTTAAGGCGTTCAGGCTGGAAAACGCCTTGAGGCGCCTCAATGACGCACGGTCTTAACATTTTTTTTAGATTTTAAAAAAAAAAAAAAAAAAAAAAAAGGTTGAAGCATATCAAAATAGTAGCATACATCATCATTTTGACAAATATGTCCGCAACAACTTAGAATCAAAATGGAAACATAATAAAGTTGCATAGCATAGCAAAAAGATGCACTGCATAAGTGCCAAGTAACATGCAAACATCCACTAAATCATTAAAATATACATATATCAGCAACAAAAACATCAAACATAATGTAAACTAGTTCACCAACTTCTCATTTTTCACTATTTCACTCATCCTCCTCTTCATAACCCAATTTTTTATCATTTTTTCTGCAATTTCTTCAGCATCCACTTTAAAATTTTCATCATCTTCAAAATCAGTCATGTCTTCCTCTCAATCCAACAATCGAATGGCGTAGATGTAGATGCAAGTGTAGCAGAGCCTCCTTTTGAATAAGTTGTTGGAGTTGTACTAATTCTCGAACTTCTATGTGGTTGTGATGACCAACTTATACATATTGACCCAGTCAAGGTATCATTAGGAAATACCAATTCAGAATCTGCATTTACTTCCTCCTGCATCTTCTCAAACAACCACTCATTACTTCTCATCAATGTCTAGGATTAATCTTATCACGATGGTCATGACGATTCTTAAGCTTTTAATTGTACTTGATGAAAACCAAATCATTGAGGCATTTTTGCTCCAGCCTATTCCTCTTTTTAGTATGGATATGAATGTTATGCACAATAATGACAATATAAGTATACAGTATATTATATGAAAAAATAACCAATTAATATTGTTCTTTTCCATGTATATTTGCCTGTGTCGGACTGAGGTGGACACCTAATTTCACCGTATCGCATTGCCTCACTTTGAGGCGGATTCCTATAAAAATGCCTTGAGGCACACCTTCGCCTAGACTACAATGTCTAGACCCCAAAGTTTTTGTTTTAAATAACAACAAAAAAAATAAAAAATTTAATTTCCACATGGATCAGTTGATATCTCTTTTTTGAAGAGTAATAGAAAAATATTCTAAGATATCAACATATATCTTCCTATTTAAACCTCAAAAAAACATGTCATTTTCCTCATTGTTATTAGTTCGACCCCAATGCCACAACTTCTTCCCCCACCCAAAAAAAAAACTTAAAACTTAAAACTCCATTGATGAGCAAAGTATGGAGGCTGACAAAACTCCTTTTATTCTAAGTAAAAATCATCTACGAAAGTGGTAGAAAACTCTTCTCTAGATGATGGATGATAAGATTGAAACTTTTGTCGCTGAAAACTTATTAATGAGGCGGAAGAATATAAGCTTTAAAGGATCTTGGAAATTTCAACCTCTCAATCCTCGAAGTTCCAATAGATTGTAGCATTGTTATACTCCATTTACAAGTCAAATCGAAGATGCACGTAGCATGGAAGTGGCAAACAAATAGATGAGATGTTCAATTTTGACAAAAAAAATAACTAAGTTCTAATATTTCGTCATTGAAATGGTTAAACCATGCATAGCAATTCGGCCACAAAATTTTGATGGGTTTTTTTAGCAAGTATCTTACTATTGTGTCATGATTTTATGGTTTCACATTAACTTAAAAGAATTGTGGTTAACACAAAGCCGTGACTAAGTGTCTCACCTCACATATGAGTTGTGTTGTTTTCGTTGCCATTTTCTCACTTAAATTATGTTTTTATGCAAACTACCATTCACGTATATTGATGGGTCTTCTTTTATCTTGGTTTATACACCATTTGCATTTGTAACTACATGTAGGTAGAGTATTTTTGTATAGGGGTTGTTGATAGAACACTATATTCATAAATGGGTTGTTAATAAAAGAGTTGTCGGTGTTATTGCAAGCCTTTATGTGGGTAGAGATGTAATACTAAGCAATGGTGCAGAAAGGTTGGAAGGGACATGGGTAATTAAGTGTATTAAATTTTCAAATGACAATAACAAAAAAGCTTGGAAGTTCAAGGGATGAAAGGTATATGTGTTTAAGCTCTGGCACGGATTTGTGATAACCACAATTTTGTGATTGTTCAAAATCAACCATGATCACATGGCAAAGGCCCGTGCAAACTTGTTCTCTTCCTTTGTTGGTAAAATAAATTCATTATAATAAAATAAAATAACAATATAAAAGCAGGTTGAGAAAAAGCAAATTCATTGAATAGCACCCATGCAAACTCCTGCCCATAGTTAAGTGAACAAACTCCCACCCGCTACCAGATGCATTATTAACAACCTCAAGATTGCTACAAACTACCAGCCGCTATGGGGAGGTTGCCCTACTCAGACTCGTATCTCCACCACCATCTACGTTGCCCCTTTGGAATTGTATGACCAACCTGCATGCGCTTGTCATGGGACAACAGTAAACACCTATCAAGTTTGCAAACCTCCTCTCCTGCTCTTCAGCTTCTCAGCCATCACGAGGTCAACTTATCTACGAAGGCCTTCCATCATTCTCCATGTGTGCCTCTGGGTCACAGAGATAGCTAAAGAAACCTCCACATTCCACCCTAACTCTAGCAAAGATGACATCACCATCTTTCTTTTCTCCAATAGAACCCAAGCTTCCCCACTATTCGGTATTCGCTTTTGGTTCCTACAACCACCTAGGCACCTACACGCCCATTTTCAAACTCTGAACAAAGGGATCACCACAACAATACAGATGAAAACCACCACCGAAAGCCTGTTGCTCAGCTCACTATTCATCAACCTCTCCCTATCATCCACATCAAACCGAAAGTTTTGTCCTCAATAGTTACTTTCATGGCCTTCAAAGAAATAATAGACGTGACAAAGAACTACCAACACTCAAGCAAGGGGAAACACTAATAAATACAAAACCACCAGCCCTGTCCATTATAATTGCATCCTAAGTTCCTAACTGGCATATTAAGTCCTCCACCCACCATCTTGATCATAATACCCAATTTTCTCATCAAAGCAAATGCAATTTGAAATAATAGTGGGATTTGAAAATCTCACTGCACATCTTGATCACCGCAACCTATGTAACAACGACACGGATACGGGTATCGACTATCCAATATGAATACAAAGCATCAGACGTGTTGGCTAGAAAACACACAATACGAGATATGCTAGGAGACATGCTAGTACATTTTAGTATTATCTACTTTTCAGCAATAAGTTTTGAACTATTAGTCGCAATCATTCACTTGTAAGTCAATATTGCTACTCATGTTTATTACCTTAAAATCGCACTTGATGGTCTGACCAAGAAGCAAACATCAGATCTCCTTACTCAACATGTTTAATTTTCTAATTTGTCTTTTGTATGTTGATTTTTATGGTGTAGAATATAGGTTTCAAGATAAGGGTTCACTCTTAGAAGAATACCTGAAGCAAAAACCAAAAAAAATTATATATATGTAATATTTCCAGGTGCAAAAGAATCCCTTACCCAGAACCAAAGTTTCCATTTTTAAGCTGATCTTCTTGAGGCAATGTCTTTCCTCCTCAGTAATTAGTTCTTGATCAGAACCCTGCCCCGAAGGTCTCCAAAACGTGTTAAGCTTAGCCATCAGCTTTGCCAATCTCTCTATCTTCCGCTTGAGCTAAACATTTATACAAATTAAAACTAAATAAGAAAAAAATAGGGGGATAACCAACAGAAAATTACTGATACAATAAAACTAACAAAAGGAGCTCCATTTTAAATGGCAACTTAAAGATCTTACTACTGAAAACTCGCATTCTTTCTTTCTCGTATCCTTCTCTAAACTCTGTTTTCCAGCTTCCAACTTAATATTGACATCAACTCTTTCATTATTCGAAAGCCCATACATCGTCAATAAATCTTGAAATTCTGAGAGAGTCCCAACTGAACTGTTACTTGCAACTGCTTCATCATCAAAGCCCATTCCCGATATTTTGCAACTGCTTCATCACTAACAGAAAAATAATCAATTGCTTTCAACCTTGCATCTTCTTCGAACTGCTGGCATGTTTTAAGCTCTGTTTCTCTGTCCACAATCAGACTTGCTACTTCTGAAGGAATAAAATCTTTTCCTCTATAGATTATGATGTAGAACTTGTTGCGTAATATCAAAACACCTCCTGTCAGACGCTGCATTGACAAGTATTCTGCTCAAATAATTTCCCAAAGGTATGGAATGTTGTGAAAAGTAATCTAGATATCCAAGTTCCGGAGAGAAATGACGTTTTATTTGAAAAAATCCAGAAAGAAGGTATGTTGCATTTAACTATTCAGGGAGGAGAGGACCCAATGCAGATTGCATGTGGACATGAACAACAATAATCAATTGATAGGTTGCATCTGCAGCTGAATATCTTCAAACCATCAGTGCTACCATTTCATACATTTTGTTTATTTCAATAACATAAAAAGCATCAAGGACACTCATAAATTATATAAAATATTATAAGTATATCGGGTCCAATTTCATTCAATTTTCTATTGTTCATACTCTTGGAAGTCACTGGGCTAGCTTTGAGATAAAACTGTACGACTCATATATATAACCACTAAATTACTACTTCAATTGTTACAGAAACAATGTAAACAGACTTTTGAATGTATACAACCTGAAGATTTTCTAACTGATCAAACTTGCCTTTAGCTCCTCAGCCATTTGCTCATTGTTAGTGTTTGGAATTCCCAACTTCAATGCAATCTTCGCAATGAGACATTTCTCCCACAACTTAACGATGGCAGCAGCCAATCCTTGAAGTTTTGGGTGTCTCCCTTTTATGAGATAAGAGAGTAAAGACAATCATACATATACAAATCACACAGCCCAAAACCCCCCAGATAATGAACAATCTTTCATGGTTTCATAGATAAAAATTAATTAAAATTTTGCATTACATAATTACCAAGAACAAAGTCAATGGGTAATGGACGAGCAAACTTCCTCAAGTATGTCAGCTCATCATCGGTCAGCTTTGGTCTAACATGGGGAGGGCAGTGCCTAAAAGGTGTCCTATATCCAGGAACCACTTCTGGAAGCAGATCTGCATCTACAGGTAAAGATTTTGACCGCCACCAGTCAATAAAACGAGGTCCTAACCCATCCAATGACCTGTCACCTTCTCTTTCATATAGTATTCCACTGACTGATTGCAGACTCAACCTATCCACCATGCAAGTATAAGGAGACTCATGTACTTCATCCATGCTGACCTTGTCAGAGTTCTTATTGGATGTGGTTAAGTCATTTTCAGTATTCATAACACTTTCTGATGGATGTGTTCTTTTAGCACCAGCACAACCTTCATGCAACTTCTGAAAAGGTTTTGGAGCATAGTGGCATCCTCTGAAACTACATGAACATCTTTTGCACTCCAAACCACCACGCCTCCAGTCTTAATCTGTTTAATAAACAAAAGTACAAAACAAGTTACATGGAATGGTAGGGTAACTGAGTTTCACCAACAAAGTTGTATGTAACAACGACTCTTGATTTCAAAAAAAACTCCAGTACACTCCATCACAATCCCGAACACACATTGTTCACTCATATGGACACTCCATGCTTAGATCATGACTTTTTTCTCGTGTATAAATGTTTCAGTTTACTAAATATCATAAGGCAAGCTAGTAGTGTATATGTAACAATTTTGATTTACAAACAAAACATATGCCCACTAAAAATGAAGTCTATAAGTGTAATTAGGGCTGGGCATTTCTAACCGAAAAACAGAACAAACAAAACATATGACCAATAAAATGAAGTCTATAGGTGTAATTAGGGCTAGGCATTTCAAACCGAATCGGGAACTGGAACTATCGGGCCGGTCTTTTTAATAATATTTTAATCTTCGGTCCTAAAAATCAGACTAGACTGAAATTCTTGTTCCAACTCCAAAAAACCATCGGTTAACCGCCAAGCCAATTGGGCTAGAGAACTAAAAATCAGAAGACCAGCCCAATGGACTTTTTTTTTTTTTAAACCCTAGACATTAACAATCTTCTCTCTCTTCCTCCTCCAAATCGAAGAGGTGGGTTGGGGCAATCTTCTTCGTCTTCACCTCTTCTTCCTTCTCTCTTCCTCCACTAGGTTCGTCGATCCTCCTCCTCATTTCTTCTTCGTCTATTTTTCTCTCCTCAATCGCTAACTATGATTCGATTTGATGTTTAGAGATCACAAGATCTATAAAACCACTTATGTAACAGCAAGAAACAATCAATTGCTCTTCAAGTTTAGGCTTCAAAAATGGATGTCAATGAGGAGAAAGAGGAAGTAATTGAAGCCTTGCCAACTTGTTGTCCTGAAAGTGAGCATGAGACATATCTGCATGAGCAGAATGGGTTGATGGTCGGAGATCCATAGGGTCTGTTTTACAATGGATCTCTATGACCACCATGGAACAGACCCTGCAAATCAGACCAAAAAAACTGGTCATAGAGACCCTACAATTTCCTTACCGATCCACTCTCCAAGAGAGCATCTCCTGCGACGCGTCTCTCTCACTCAAGAAGATCATAAAGGACCTCAAAATGGAACCCCTTCTCCCTGGTCCCTCCTCACCTATCTTTGTCTCAATTCTCGCCACCGCCCAAGCCAGAGAACCGGCCCGAAATTTAAATTACCCGGACCCCGGTTTTAGCTCGGTCCCAAAAAATCCTGTCAATAAATGAAAGGTCCGGTTCTCGATCTTGGATATTAGGACAGGACCGGGCCAGTCCTAGGTGTAATAATAAATAATATTTTAATGTGCAAATTTTCCCAGTATTAGTGGATGTGCATCTTGGTGTTGGTATCACTATTGGCGTTACATAGGTTCAAAAATTCACTAAACAAAAGTGGCTAAAAAAAAAAAACAATTTGTCTCTGTTAACATCCTTGAGCTTTGACTATAATGTTAAGGATTTAGTACCTCAATTTAAGAAAAATGTTCAAATTCACTAAACAAAAGTGGTTAAAAAAAAAAAGTTGTATGTGTTAACATCCATGAGCTCTGACTATAATGTTAAGGATTTGGTAACTCAATTTAAGAAAATGTTTTTTTATTAGGTTTGGTTCTGTTGATCTTAAACGAATCTCAAAATAATGACAAGTACTTGGATCTAAAAAAAAAAACGGAGAAAAAAACTTAGAGTGAGGAAAAAAGATGGGAAGGTGACAACAATGCAATTGTCAATGTTCCACCTCATAAGGTCATGTGTATTCATATAAGAGAGTTATCAATAATTACATCTAAGCCTGTGCAGAGGCAACAATAACATGTCCCTCCAAAGTACATGGGTAGTTGGGGTGGTGGAAGTGGTGGAGAGGGCGGAGACAGAATTTCACCAGGAGTTGGGCACTATAATAAAAAAAACAAAAGCAACAACGGGAGGAGTGAAACAAGGTGAATTGAGGTTTGGGGGAACTGAAACCTCCCAACTTACGCCCAACAATAGATTTAGTCAGTATTGGCAAAGCTAGCTCAAGTTCAGGTTGGACATGGAAAAAAATTCAGATGGCCAACCAATAAGTCTGGTAGACCAACTCGACTGACAATTGGTAACCAGAAGGCCGGGTTCGTCAAGGGATGCATGGTGTTCAACCCAAAATTGGGTCTGGTCCTAACTGAAACTTTTCAAATATTGGGTTAGCCAAGGGCAAACCTTTAAACCTACCAGTCCGCACACTTGTGCCCTAGGTTCAAGTCATGTTTTCTCACAAACTTGTGCCCTAGTCCGCACACTTGTGCCCTAGGAATATATTCCATGCAAAACTAAGCCTCAAGCTCTACTTGCATGCAGCACCAGTGCAATAAAAGTGCATTTTCTTTTGAGCCTATGGGGCATTTTTTGGCCTCCTAATAGTAGAGAGAGGTCTGAATAAGAATTTGGTATTTTTTCTGCCATCTGAATAAGAGGTATTCCTCACTTAACATGTGACTAATATTAGAGATTCCTTACCTCTTAACAACTACTTGACCAAATTAAGGTAACACTCGCATCCATCACTAGATTTTGTTCAACAATAGTAATGGAAGTCTCATGAACATCGGAATCACATTCTTTGGGGAGTAAGGAGTGAGATTTCCATGCTCACGAGACTTTTATTCCCACCTTGGATCACAAAATCTAATGGTGAATGATGTGTTACCTCAACTTAGCTTAGCTTAAATGTAAGCGATCCTTCATGGATTCCCATAAAATAAGATTCCAACAACCAAACGCACCCTTAGTTTCTTTTCTTTTACCCTCTAATTAGAAGCTCTGCTAGAGCTTAAACAAACATTTTAAACCTCCAAATAGAGGTTATCTTCTAATAAAGACCTTTTAAACCAAACAAACACCTCCTAACATTCACAATTCCAAACTTAAGCTAAAATCAAGCATACTGACCTCAACAATTTCTCTTGCTCTATCCATATTTCGGCACAGTGGTATATCGAATTTAATCATAGCAAGATCATTTTTACTCCAAGTCATTTTAATCTCATCCCCAACAGCCTGAGTCACCCCTGCTTTCTTCACCTTAACCCATTGCTTTATGTTCACGGCTTCACTTCTCAACCTCTTAAGCTCCATGTCAGGAAGACTCAATTCTGCTGCAGTTACCACTTTCTCCTTCTTCAATCTCCGAATAACAATCCTCGTCGCCTTCGCCCACGTCACACTCTCTTCCATCATCTTCGCATTACCATCATCAGAGACTCGTTCCAGCGGAACCCAGAACTCAAATTCTTCCAATTCCGTTTGGGGTTCTTCCAATTGGTGAAATCTTCGAAGATTGGTAACACTTTCAATGATCCCACGCATTGCTTTCTTCCCCCTCACACCACTTAGTTTCTCAGTCAATGACCAATCAAGCCTCTCTTTCCCATTTCCTTTGTTGGGTTTATTTTTGCTTCTTGAAAGGTCTAGGACATCATTAGAGGGGAGAAGGATAGGCCCATGCATCCAAGGGGGTGTGGGCATTTTCAGTTATTGAGAATTGGGGTTTGGGGATTGGATTTTGTTGGGTGGAGGAATTGGGTTTGTTTGGAGGGAGAGAACTCTTGAGTATTTGGGGGGATTGTGAGATTTTGAAGAAGTTTTGAGAGGGTTTGAAGAATGAGTGTCATTGAAGGAGGAGATGGAAGTGTTGCCATTTGTGGAGTTGGAGGGTGGAAGTAGGGATGGAAGTAGGGCGGATTTTCACGGATATTCGCTGTCAGGACTAGTACCGTTGGTTAGGAAAATCAAGGTTCAGAGGCCTTTCAAGACTTTCCTAATGGTCTCAAAACTCAATGTTCCCTTTTGAAAAGTGCCCAAATGCTTAGCATCTATAATATAGGGGGAAGGTTTGAGCTCTTGACTGTGAGGACGTGTTGCCTCCATTGCATAGTCGGGCCAGACTGTACCGCTAGCATTTTTATTGTTTTCTTTGCATTGCTTTTCAACTTCAAACTTGTATTTCCATCGATCGATAGCATTGAACTAGTCTTGAGCAACGTCCTTCCGAACGTTCCTCCCCATTGTAATCTATTGAATGTGAATGAGAGCTTTTACTGACTATTGTGCATTGTTATATTGTCTACAGATTGATATTGTGCATTCTCAAGTTAATATTTGTGCCCGTCAAAGTAACTACTCATAGGCTTATTAGTGAATTGGATAGCTAGTGCCGCACGGATTACTATTCCGTGACAGTTGGTATCAAAGCCAGAGCTTGTTGAATGCAAACCAGGATGCAGGAACTAAATGTGCGCCTTAACGCTATGGAGGAACGACAGGCTAGTCGAATGCATAGACTAGAAAGCAGAATGGACCAGTTGAACACTTTGGGAGATCAGATTGGTCGGTTGGATGGACTCTTTTCACTGGCAGACAGAGTGGATTCGCTGGCTGAGCACGTTGATAATTTAGAGGGGCGGACAGTTGCTGTGGAAGAGTCGCCTCACCCCACAGCTCAGGTGATGGGTGACTTCCAATTACAGTTGGAGGACTTATTTGCAAGGGTTGGCTTGCTGACTAAGGCCACAGGTACGACTGATCACCCTAGGATGAAAGTGCCTGAGCCAAAGTCATATGCCGGGGCACGAGATGGGAAGGAGTTAGAGAACTTCTTGTTTGATCTGGAGCAGTATTTTCGCGCGGTGAACCCCGAATCAGAAGAAGCCAAGGTTACCATGGCGACCATGTACTTAGCAGGTGATGCGAAACTATGGTGGAGAACCAAATATGAAGATATGGAAGAAGGTCGCATCCTTATTAGAACTTGGGCAGACCTCAAGAAGGAACTCAGAAATCAATTCTTGCCTGAGAACACTGATTTCTTAGCAAGGAGGAAGCTCCACACCATCAAACAGACAGGCAATATTCGAGACTATGTCTGACAATTCTCAACTTGCTTGCTAGATATTCGAGACATGTCTGAGAAGGACAAAGTTTTCTGTTTCATGGAACAAGCTCAGCCGCTTCTACAAGCAGAATTGCAAAGACAGAAGGTGACAAATATTACAAGTGCTATTGCGGCAGCAGAAAGGTTTAGCGATTATATGCCCATGACTGGATCCACTTCGCTCAATCACTCCACAGCTAGAACTAGCAGTACCAATTCAAGCTCAGGGTCGAATGCTCGCTCACCTCACCAAAACTGGGGAAACTCAAGTCAGAACCGAGAAAACTACAATTCCCGGCCATCCAACCAGAATTGGAGTTCCAACAAAAATTGGAATGCCAGCTCTAGCAACTCAAATTACAACAACAAAGGGGGGCAAAACTACTCTGGGCAGTGGAGACCATCTGCCCCTGCCCCATGCATTCTTTGCAATAGCAGGGATCACCCAACAGGCAAATGTCCATCCAAACCAGCTCTACACTCATTAATGTCCTTGCTTCAAGCAGAACCTTCTAACTCGACCGCATCGAGCTCGAACCCCACCAACAGTGAGACCTCCCAGATGGGAGCTCTACGCAAGCTCAATGCTGTCAAAGGAGAAATGTATGAGCACCCACACAAGAAGGCTTTGCAATACATCGACATCACTATCAATGGGTTCCCTTCCCAAGCATTGTTGGATTCCGGAGCGACAGACAATTTTATTGCCCCAGATGAAGCTAGACGTGTGGGTCTGAACTTAGAAGGAGATGTGGGTAAGTTGAAAGCTGTCAACTCTGAGGCAATCTCTATTAATGGTATGGCTAGAGCTGTGCCCCTACAGGTTGGTCCATGGGAAGGAAGATCAAACTTCTTGGTCGTTCCACTTGATGATTTTAAGGTGATTCTTGGCCAAGAATTCTTCCGAGGAGCTGCAGCCGGACCATTACCTTTCATGGACTCCTTGGGGTTTTTCGGACCCAGACTACGCATTGTACCAACCTCAATTCGACCAACAACTCATGATAGAATATTGTCGGCGCTCCAAGTCAAGAGAGGCTTGGCCAAAGGAGAAGATACATACTTAGCTGTGGCAAAGCTAGAGATGGAAGATGATACTAGCAAAATCCCTGAGGAAGTTGCCCAAGTTATTGCTGACTTCAGCGAAGTGATGCCGAGTGAATTGCCAAATAATCTACCTCCCAGAAGGCTCATTGATCACGAAATTGAGTTAGTCCCTGGTGCCAAGCCACCCGCACGTAGTCCATATCGCATGAGCCCCCCAGAGCTGACCGAATTGAGAACACAACTAGATGGCTTGTTGGAGTCGGGATTCATTCGGCCCTCTAAAGCACCTTATGGGGCACCTGTTCTTTTTCAGCGGAAACATGATGGCAGTCTTCGCCTTTGTGTTGATTATAGAGCCTTGAACAAAGTCACTATAAAGAACAAATACCCGCTGCCGCTCATTGCAGACTTATTCGACCAACTTGGATCCGCCAGATACTTCACAAAACTCGACTTGAGATCAGGTTACCATCAGGTCCGCATTGCTGCTGGTGACGAACCCAAAACTGCTTGTTCTACTAGATATGGGTCATATGAGTTCCTAGTAATGCCCTTCGGCTTGACCAATGCTCCAGCTACATTTTGCACCCTTATGAATGGCCTGTTCCGTCACCTTCTGGACAAGTCTGTGGTTGTCTATCTTGACGACATTGTGGTTTATAGTGGGACTATAGAAGAACACCTACATCATTTGCGAGAAGTGTTACAAATCCTTAGGGATAATCATCTCTTTGTCAAGAAGGAAAAGTGCTCATTCGGCCAGACCCAGATCAATTTCTTGGGTCATGTTATTGGCAATGGCAAGATTCGGATGGACATGGAGAAAGTCAAGGCAATCCATGATTGGAACTCTCCTAAGAACGTGTCTCAACTACGTTCTTTCCTTGGACTCGCAAACTATTATCGTCGCTTCATAAGGGACTACTCTAAGAGAGCTGTTGCCCTGACAAATTTGTTGAAACAAGACCGAACATGGGAATGGGATAGGCAGTGTGAAGCTTCATTCCAAGACTTGAAATTGGTCGTGATGAAAGATCCAGTATTGGCCTTGCCAGACATCACCAAGCCCTTTGAAGTATAAACAGATGCATCTGATTATGCCTTAGGGGGAGTTTTACTTCAAGATGGTCACCCGGTAGCATATGAGAGTCGAAAGTTGAATGATACAGAGTCTCGTTACTCAGCTCAGGAAAAGGAATTGCTAGCCATTGTACATTGTTTACGGGTGTGGAGACACTACCTCTTGGGATCTCAAGTCCTTGTTAAAACGGATAATGCTGCAGCAAGCCATTTCCTTACTCAGAAGATGCTAACCTCCAAGCAATCTCGATGGCAGGAAAAATTAGCAGAATTTGACTTAGTATTGGAATACAAGCCAGAGCGCACTAACAATGTAGCTGATGCACTCAGTAGAAGGGCAGACCTTGCAGTGCTAACCCATACTGGTCCGAGTCACACCATCTTGGAGAAGATCAAAGTAGGCCTACAGACAGATCCACAAGCGAAGGCGATTACAGAGTTGATCAAGCAGGGCAAAACTCGACGGTTCTGGATAAAAGATGGAGCACTACTCACAACTGGTAATCGCCTCTATGTTCCAAGAACTTCTGGTTTGAGGAAAGAACTTTTGAGAGAATGCCATGACACCCATTGGGCGGGACATCCATGTCTTATTTGCCAGCAAGATAAGGTTGAAAGAGATCGACCAGTAGGCTTACTAGAGCCCCTGCCTGTTCCAACTCGTCATTGGGAAAGTGTTTCCATGGACTTCATTACTGGGTTACCGAAAGTGGAGGATTTCAGGAGTATCCTTGTAGTTGTTGACCGATTCTCAAAGTATGTGACCTTTGTGCCGACCGGACTAACTTGCACAGCCGAAGATACGACGCAATTTTCCTCAAGCATGTAGTGAAGTATTGGGGACTGCCCGAAAACATTGTTAGCGACCGTAATGCTCGATTCACAGGAAAGTTCTGGAAGGAGTTGTTCAAGCTCTTGGGATCCAAACTTAATATGTCGACAAGCCAACATCCCCAATCTGACGGACAGACTGAGCGCTTTAACTCTATGCTTGAAGAATACCTTCGTCATTTTGTAAGTGCAAACCAGAAAAATTGGGTGGGACTACTTGATGTTGCACAATTCTGTTTCAACTTACAAAAGAGCTCAGCTACTCACTCCAGCCCCTTTCAGTTAGTCACTGGTCAGCAACCATTGACACCACATACAGTGCTGACCGGATACCAAGGACCCAGCCCAAGAGCTCTTGAATTTGTCAAAGCCTGGCAGAAAAATATTGAAGTTGCTCGAGCCTATCTTGAGAAAGCCTCCCGTCACATGAAGAAATGGGCCGACAAGAAACGACGGATCGATCCTTTCGAAGTCGGGGACTTGGTATTGGTGAAGCTAGATATGTTCAACAAGTATAAACGGACAGCTAGAGCACACAACAATCTGTTTCGCAAGTATGAGGGACCGGTACAGATTATTGAGAAAGTAGGCAAAGTCTCCTATCGCGTCAAGTTACCACATTGGCTCCGTTTCACCCATCCTGTCTTCCATGCAAGTAACTTGAAGTCCTACCATGCAGATGCCGCTGATCCCACCAGAAATGTATCTACCCGAGCATTGCCTAAGCATCCTACTAAGCCAGATCGAGAAGTGGAAGAAATCTTAGCTGACCGCCTCATCAACAACACAGGCCCGGATAGAGAGTATTTGGTCAAGTGGCAGGATGAACCTCTTTCAGAGATCAGTTGGGAGCCAGTCGAGCATCTGCTGCCATACCTCTCAAAGCTGGAAGAGTACTTGGAAAAGTTCGCTGCGAGGGAGTCAGCGAATTGAGTGTGGGAGAGTGTCAGGACTAGTACCGTTGGTTAGGGAAATCAAGGTTCAAAGGCCTTTCAAGACTTTCCTAATGGTCTCAAAACTCAATGTTCCCTTTTGAAAAGTGCCCAAATGCTTAGCATCTATAATATAGGGGGAAGGTTTGAGCTCTTGACTGTGAGGACGTGTTGCCTCCATTTCATAGTCGGGCCAGACTGTACCGCTAGCATTTTTATTGTTTTCTTTGCATTGCTTTTCAACTTCAAACTTGTATTTCCATCGATCGATAGCATCGAACTAGTCTTGAGCAACGTCCTTCCGAACGTTCCTCCCCATTGTAATCTATTGAATGTGAATGAGAGCTTTTACTGACTATTGTGCATTGTTATATTGTCTGCAGATTGATATTGTGCATTCTCAAGTTAATATTTGTGCCCGTCAAAGTAACTACTCATAGGCTTACTAGTGAATTGGATAGCTAGTGTCGCACGGATTACTAGTCTGTGACATCCGCCCCACTCGCCTTGTTTGGGGCGGATTTGGTTAAGGGTGTATGGAGGTTGGGGCGGATATAGATATTCAAACTGTATCCGTTTATTATTCGGGGCGGATACGGATTTGGCCATATCCGCCCCACGAATATCCGTTTAACTGATATATTTACTAAAATGCCCTTGACCTATAAATGGGAAATAAACCGTCGTCTCAATTCTCACATCTCATTCACAGCCGCCTCTCACTGCGCTCACACTTCGGGGAAGGGAGGGTTGAGGGAGCTTCCTCTCGAAGCTCTCACACAGCGAAGCTCTCACTCTCACACAGCGAAGCTCTCACACATCGCTCACACAGCCATCTCTCGAATCTCTCACAGTGCTCATAGCGAAGGGCCAAAGCTCTTTGTCTCCTCTCCATCTGCGAAGGTCGAAGCTTTCATCTTTGTCTCCTCTCCATCTCTCTGCTTCGAAAGAACCACACATCCCGGCTGCCTCCCTCTCCCTTCCCTTCCCCGCATTCCTCTCCCCTCCCTTCCCCGATCTTAGATTTAGATCTGAGATCTTAGTTCTGAGATCTGAGTCTTTAGATCGATTTATATTTTTTTTGTATGGTTTTTTGTAATTTTTTGTTATAATTTTTGTATGGATTCTGACTGGTGTTAAGATGGATTCTTACTGGTGTTATAATTTTTTGTTATAATTTTTGTATGAGATCTGAGATTAATATCTTTTACAGTAAGATGGATAACACTGAGAGATAAATGTTTTTAACGAATATCTGGGCGGGGCGGATATCCGCCAATCCGTACGGGACGGAGGTGGTTTTTAAATAAATTTATAAACGAATTGGCGGGGCGGATTTGAGTATCCATTAGTCCTGACAGGGCGGGGATGGATTTGTTCCAATCCGCCCCGTTGCCATCCCTAGGTGGAAGGGGAAGGAGGAAAAGGGAAGTGGACATTTGGATGATGGCTCTACAGTTAGATGGTCAGCTAAAGATTTTATCGTTTGTGCAAATGCAATGTCAGAATGCATCTATAGCCCCTTCAGATATTTTGCATAGAGTATGGGCTTAAAAGGAACCAACAATATTTTTTTTTTTTAAATTTCGGCTAATATTAGATAGGAGAAATATTACAGATAGTTCTGGCTGCTTGGAGCAAGAACATGACTACGGAGGGCAAATTCTGTAATAAATTGACTTAGTTTCTATGATAGTTAATTTTGATGTTTGCTTCTGCGATCGTTCTAAGTAGGGCTCTTTTGGCATTATAGATATTCAAGGTTGGGTGTTGGCTACGGTGGCAAGTACGGTTCATGGGAAGATGATCGATAGCACAATGGCAAAATTCTCTGTAGGTGAAGCTGCCCTTATGCTAATCCAAGCTCAAAGGTGGAAATGTGGACTTTTATTTGGCGACTCAGCCAATCTCCAAAAAGCGCTGACTATAGAGGATACTACCTCTTCTTTTGTGTTAGACTGGGTTTGGAACCATATTTTCTGCAGCATCAAACGACTGTTGAGTTTGCTCTCAGATTGACATTTTTTGTATATTTCTAGGGACCTCAATTATGAGGCCCATAACCTAGCCTCCTCCAAAAGGCCTTTGTACTCTTTTTAATAACTAATGCATTATTGCCTTTAACAAAAAAAAAGAACATGAGCAGCCATATTCAGATCCTTGTTTACATAATTACAATCCCATTGAGGGAGCAATAGTATTTAACACCAGTTTTTTCAAACTTTTTTTTTCTTGAGTACTTCATGATACATACGTTTATTTTTTTGTATTGGAAACGACTACTTCACACCACCTAAAGTACTGTCTCACGCCACCATGTATTTTTTTTTCTACTAACCCACACCACCCAAAAAATTGCTTGTGTAAGAAAAAGTAACATAAAAATATGGTAACTTTCAACCAATTTAACCCTCAATTGAGACCGATTCTCATACTCATCAAAACACGAAAATTTTAGTACTCTGAGTTATCTATTAAAAACAACTTGAATCACTTGAAAATGTTTTGAAATGAACAAGTTATGATCATTTACTAAAGTCGTGCAAATCTATCTCGCAATGAAAACGGGATAATGTCCCTAACTTTTGGCCAACTTGTATGCTCAATTGAGACAAATTATCAATCTCATCAAAACATGAAAGTTGTAGTACTATGAGTTATCTAATAAACACAATTTGAATCACTTAAAAATATTTTGAAATGAGTAAGTTGTGCTCATTTTACCAAAATCACACAAATTTGTCTCGCAATGAAAATGGCAGTGTCCTTGACTTTCGGCCAACTTATGTGCTCAATCAAGACCGATTCTCAAGCATATCAAAACACAAAAATTGTAATACACTGAGTTATCTAATAAACACAATTTGAATCACTTGAAAATGTTTTTAAAATGGGAAAGTTATGGTCATTTTGCTAAAGTCACGCAAATCTATCCGGAAAAAATTTTGTTTTCACCCATTCGCATTGGGCAATGCAAGGATTGGGCAAAACTTCAGCCAGACCAATGCGAATTTTCTTCCAATCCTTGTATTGGTCTAGGCAAAGTTTTTCCCAATTCTCGCATTGCATATTGCGAATGGGTGAAAACAAACTTTTTTCGGACAAATTTGCGTGATTTTAGTAAAATGGCCATAACTTTTTTCATTTCAAAACATTTTCAAATGATTCAAATTGTGTTTATTAGATAACTCAAAGTACTACAAGTTTTGTGTTTTGATGAGGTTGAGAATCGGTCTCGATCGAGCATATAGGTTGGCTGAAAGTCAGAGACACTACCTTTTTTTCATTGCGAGACATGTTTGCAAGACTTTAGTAAAATGGCATAACTTTCTCATTTAAAAACATTTTCAAGTGATTCAAATTGTGTTTATTAGATAACTCGGATTACTAAAATGTTTTTGTTTTGATGAGGTTGAGAATCAATTTCGATTGAGCATATAAGTTATCCGAAAGTCAGGGACACTACCCCATTTTCATTGCAAGACAGATTTGCGTGACTTTAGTAAAATGAGCATAACTTGCTCATTTCAAAACATTTTCAAGTAATTCAAATTGTGTTTATGAAATAACTCAAAGTATTACAATTTTCATGTTTTGATGAGCTTGAGAATCGATCTCAATCGAGCATATAAGTTGAACCAAAGTCAGTGATAGTACCTTGTTTTAAGAGATAAAGATGATGAAAGAGGTGGCGGGGTGGTGGTGGTGCTTGATGGAGAAAAGAGGGAGAAATGTGGTGGTGGCGGAAGGGAAAGAAGTGACAGTGGTGAGGTGCTGATGATGGCTGGGTGATGGCGGTGTCTGGTGGAGAAGAGAAAAAGGGAGGAGAATAAGGGAAGAAAATAAGATGAAGAGAGGGCAGGAGAGAGAAAATTTTAAATTTTGAGTTATTATTGTTTGTGTGGGAAAGAAATGGTGGTGTGGGAAATAAAGTAAGTGGTGTGGGAGAGAAAAAATTGATTTGGTGGTGTGGGACAATACTTTAGGTGGTGTGGATAACTTGTTGCCTTTTGTATATAATATTCGATTTGATTTTCAGTTTAATTGAATTTCATTTTGGTTTGGTCTAGTTCGGTATGAATTTATGCAAAACCGATTGATATGGTTTAATTTGCGGTTCAAGTTGAATTTGAACCAAACCAAAAACCTACAATTTAATATAATAAATGTGTTACACTGAAAGATAACATGAAGGTGCTCAAGGACATGTACACCACCCAGAAATTTGTTTTCAAAAAAATAGTAACATAAAAACAGAGTAACTTTTGACCAATTTAAACCCTCAATTGAGATCGATTCTAAAGCTTATCAAAACATGAAAATTATAGTACTATAATTTTTGTAATAAATACAATTTAAATCACTTAAAAATATTTTGAAATGAGCAAATTATGGTCATTTTACTACAGTCGCGCAAATCTGTCTCGCAATGAAAATAAGGTAGTGTCCCTGACTTTTGGCCAACTAATATGCTCGATCAAGACCGATTCTCAAGCCCATCAAAACAAAAAACTAAAATTTTAGCACTATGTGTTATCTAATAATCACAATTTGAATCACTTGAAAATGTTTTAAAATAAGCAAGTTATGGTCATTTTACTAAAGTCGCGCAAATCTATCTCGCAATGAAAAATGGGTTAGTGTCCTTGAATTTTGGCCAAATTATGTGTTTGATCAATACCGATTCTCAAGCTTATCAAAACAAAAAAATTGTAGTACTTTGAGTTATCTAATAAACACAATTTGAATCACTTGAAAATGTTTTAAATGAGAAAGTTATGGTCATTTTACTAAAGTCACGCAAATCTGTCCGAAAGAAAGTTTGTTTTCACCCATTCGCATTAAGCAATGCGAGGATTGAGCGAAACTTCGCCCAAACCTATGTGAATTTTCAGACATTCCTCGCATAGATCTAGGCAAAGTTTTTCCCAATGAAAATTGGTGAAAACAAACTTTTTTTTTACGTATTTGCGCGACTTTAGTAAAATGACCATAACTTGCTTATTTCAAAACATTTTCAAGTGATTCAAATTGTTTTTATTAGATAACTCAGAGCACTACAATTTTTGTGTTTGATGAGCTTGATAATCGGTTTCAATCAAGCATATAAGTTGGCCGAAAGTCAATGACACTACCCCGTTTTCATTACGAGACAAGTTTGTGCGACTTTAGTAAAATGTCCATAACTTGCTCATTTCAAAACATTTTCAAGTGATTCAAATTGTGTTTATTAGAGTACTATAATTTTTGTGTTTTTATGAGCTTGAGAATCGGTCTTGAACGGGCATATAAGTTGGCCGAAAGTCGGGGGCACTACCCCATTTTCATTGCGAGACAAATTTGCGTGACTTTAGTAAAATGACCATAACTTGCTCATTTCAAAACACTTTCCATTGATTCAAATTGTGTTTATTAGATAACTCAGAATACTACAATTTTTGTGTTTTGATGAGTTGGAGAATCGATCTCAATCGAGCATATAAGTTGAGCCAAAGTACCCTGTTTTTAGAGACAAAGAGGGTGAGAGAGGTGGCGGGGTGGTTGTGGTGCTTGATGGAGAAAAGAGGGGGAAATGAGACGGTGGCGGGAGGGAGAGAAGTGGTGGTGTTGATGGCGGGGTGATGGCGGTGTCTGATGGAGAAAAGGAGGAGGCGGGAGAAGAAGGGAAGCGAAGAAAAAGGAAAGAAAAGAAGATGGAGAGAGGGGAGGAGAGAGAAAATTTTAAATTTTGAGTTTTTATTGGTGGCGTGAGAGAGAAAAAGTTGATATGGTGGTATGGGACAGTACTTTAGGTGGTGCCAAATAGTCGCCGCCTTAAATTAAACATAACTGTATTTTGTTTTGGGCGGGATCCGGAGACAGATTTTTTACGAACAAAGTTATAGGCGCCTACTTCACCCACCTAGAAATTTCAGAATAGTTGATTTTTTTTGTTGGGATGATCATTTTGCCTTTTAAATCATTCTCCCCGAAAATCACAAGTTTTTAAATTCTCTAACTCTATTAGATGCAGTCATCAAGTTCACGATGAAATTGAATGGTTGAAAATTCTATACTTTGTGTAGTATGTTCTAGAACTCTAAATAAGTTCATTTTTTTCTAAGAGCGATCTATATGGTTAAGGAATCATTCCCACAAAATACCAACGTTTTCTAAAAATTGCAAGTGGATGAAATATGTTAGTAAAATAGGCATGTGTAACTTTATTTGTCAAAAATCTTTGTCCCAGGTTCCTACCCGGTTTTGTTTATTACTTTGTTTGAGTTGCATAAAAGATTGCGCGTTCACACCACAAATAAAGTGTTACAATTTTAGACCGTCTCGATTTGTGTTCCTCTAGATATTTGTTAAAATGTGATATAGTTGCGCATGAAGTATAATTTTGGTTATATGTTTGAACTAAAATTTTGATGAATTGTGAGAATTAACATAATAAATAACATGTTGAAGCTTCATCCAGCTTCGACAAAGACTCCTCAAGATATACGTCAAAATGTAATGGTGTAGCATAGCTTAATTCATTTTGTGTGAGATTTGATTTGCTACAATTCATGGAGTGAGTTTTGTTAAGATATTCTATGAAGATCTCTGCATATTCTGTGAAGATCTCAGCTAAGGTATTATATGATGACCCTCGAATTATTGACAACAAGATGCTACAGCTTACTGTGGACTAGTCTAAAGATTCAAGTACGACAAAGACCATGGCCAACTTAGAATTCAATCCATGATGCGAACAGGAGGTCACTGATCGTGGTCAGAGTTCTGAGGTTCCTCCTCTTCCTTCTTCTCCTACTCGTGTTAATGAGGCGGCGGAGTTCCTTGTTCCTTCTCCTGCCTGTCTGACTCCTGTTGTTGATGCTACTGCCTTTTTTCCAGTCCTGCCATGACCGCTATGCATCAAAAAGGCAAGAGTGGCTTTTCTATTATTAGTGTTATTCCGACCGTTCTTCCGGCCATGGGAGGTGGGTCCTATGTGCTTCCCAATCCCCGAGTTCTTCATCCACAGATTAAATGGAAAGAACCCAATCTGGAGGACATATGCATTAAGTTGATGGGAAGTTTAGTTGGTTTACTGAGATTGACGTGCAAGATATAGCAAATAATTTGATCAAATAGTGGCATAGGCGGATGATGGAGAGTGCCATGATGCATGTGCAGGACCCTCGCAGTCATCTCAATCACGGGCTCAAACAAGTAATGGATGGGGTGAATCGCCTCACTTATGCTAAGGTGACGGGGTTGAACTATCGAGTGGCTCGTGGCTAGGTGAACGCTCTTGAGAGGAAGATGGTTGCGTAGCTACTGGTGTTTTCTCATGTTCTTCATCAGTTGGATGTTGAAAATGGAGTGTGCCTAGGAGAAGGCAGTTGAGGCTGCTCGGGCTTCTCTGAGGGAGGTGGAGGCTGATAGGTCCGCATGTGAGCTTGAGTCTTCGATGGATGAGTAGAACGAGGTGGAGAGGGAGTTGTCCGTTGAGAAGGCTGGTCATGATGAGGCCATGGGTTCTGTTATTGAGCAATCCGCCAGCTGTCAGGCCACTGAGGAGCGGATAGAGCAGTTAACAGCTGCGCTTGATGAAGTTAAGTTGGATATTTTTGCAATGTTGACCACCGTTGAAGGACATCTTATTTCGACAAAAAATGAGCTTGTTGCAACAAAAAACAAGGCGAGGATTGCGGAAGCGGAGGATTGGAAGAGAACTGTTGATGGACGAGTCGAGCTTCTCGACTACATTAAGGGGGATGGCATCGATTTTTCCAAGTATCGTTGTTTAATCAATCAAGTTTTCGATGTTGAAGATGGCGAGGAAGGTATTTTGAATCCCTTAAGTGATCCGATGTTCGAAGAACCCTCATTCCCTCCTCCTTTCAATCTTCCTTCATCATTTACAATTGTTGTCGAAGAGAGAACTTTGTCTCCTCCTGCTACTGACGTTGTTGCCCCTCTCCCGTCAAATGCTCTTGTTGTTGATGCTTCTACTGTTCCTTCTCCCACTGTTTTATCTTCTTCTTCGGATGTAACAGAATAGTTTTATGAATGAAAAACCTTTCCTTTTGACAATCTTGTGTTGCTTTTTAATGTATTTTCTGATTCACGTGTTTTTCCTTTGGAGGTATTATTTGTCTTGGATCAATCGCGTTGACTCGTTGTATATGATAAGTAGGTGTTCACCTCATTACTTGTACTCTCTGTACTTTGGTAATTTAGGCTTCATATTTCAGTTTTTGCGCTTGTTTGTTGACCATCCGAAGTTTTTGTTTTTTCAGTCTTGTCGATCAAGCTGTTAAGTTTTACTAATTCATTTTTAATCGCTATGATTTCCGCATGTCTACTTTGTGGTCAGATGTGTTGGTCACTCCAGAAGATTTCATGTGTAAGTCTTGACTTGTGTGTCAAAGCTTTTACAGACGTACTTCGTGATTTGGCGCATTGGTCGGGCCAGAAGGCTTTATGAATACATCTTGACTTATACGTCCGGGCTCTTACTTTGTTGGTCTAACATATTAGTCAACCCGAAGTTTTTACGAGTAAGTTTATTTGTTCGTCCAAACTTTTGCATCGTTGGTTTGATGTATTAGTCAACTCGAAGTTTTAACGAGTATGTTGACTTGTCCCATTTTTTGCTTCGTTGGTCTGACATATTAGTTGACCCGAAGGTTTTACGAGTAAGTTGGCTTGTTCGTCCCAACTTTTACTTTGTTGGTCTGACCTATTAGTCGACCCGAAGGTTTTACGAGTAAGTTGACTTGTTCGTCCCAACTTTTACTTCGTTGGTCTGCAATATTATTCGACCCGAAAGTTTTATGAGTAAGTTGACTTGTCGTCCCAACTTTTAATTCGTTGGTCAGACATATTAGTCGACCCGAAGGTTTTACGAGTAAGTTGACTTGTTCGTCCCAACTTTTACTTCGTTGGTCTGACATAATAGTCTACCCGGAGGCTTTACGTGTAAGTTGACTTGTTCATCCTAACTTTTGTTTCGTTGGTCTGAAATACTAGTCGACCCGACGGTTTTACAAGAAAGTTGACACGTTCGTCCCAACTTTTACTTTGTGGTTGATCGGACTAGAAGTTTGTTGTTTGTGTCAGTCTTATGCGTTCTGACCTTTTCTTCGTGGTTTGACATGCCAATTATTTCACATTGTTGGCTTTAATGCCTTAATTTTACTGTTTGGGCGTAAAACGGAGGGTTTAAACTCGAAATTTTATTGATAATCCCATTTCGGGTGCTTAACAATCTATAGTAGTAGTAGTCATTCTCTTATCATAAAGTTAGGCTATGTTGCAGAGTCCGCTTGTGAATATGCATTGCGTCTCTCTGACTGCTGCTCGATTGATGTCATTTCTTATGATGATAGGGGGTTGATTTCGGCGCGCCCTTGTTGTTTGAATGGTATCCGTTTATGATTTTAAGTCAGATTTGGTTTCGTATTGACCTGGAGTATACTTTGGTGTTGCTTGGACTCGTCGTTGCGACTTCTTCCTTCATGATTCTCCTGTATTTTTTATAGTCTTTCGTTATGTATATTGTTGTCGTAAGGTAGCCAATAAACTCAGAATTCTTTTTGATCAAATCCTTGGGTGTGTGCTTTCGATAGGTGGTTCCGACGAGCGTAGTAGAATCTGACACTGAATTGTCCAATCATGCTCACACCAGCTCAGCTGCCAAGGCTTTCATGAAATTTTGTATCAAGTTTTATTCATCGAATCAAATTTGTTTGCGTCAGTTCCATTGTCAGCAATGGAGGAGGCGATGTTGGCCTTGTCCTGGATAATGTGGATTGAGCTTGCATTTGTCAGTGAGACCTTCGGATTGGTCAGTTGGTTGATCTCCGCTTGAAATGCAAATTTTTCCTTGTTTCCTGTTGTGAATTGTCGTAGTAGTTTTTCTGGTCTCGTTTGATGGTGTTGGTGCTCCTGCTTCAATATAGAACAGCTAAGAGTAATTGTTCGTCTCTTTGGTTGGCTTGACTGTTCACTTCATCCAGCTATGCAGTGTAGGGTGCATATCAGTTCTCTAGGTTGTTCTTTTGATCCCGCGGTGGTGTCCACCTTCTTTTTCCCTTTTGGATGCTTATCTAGCAACCCGACGAATTCATCGAATCATCATCTTTGAACCCAATGCTCAATTTCATTTTTCAAATTGCAGCAGTCTTCGGTGTCATGCTCGTGATTCTTGTTGGAGCAGTATCTCGCCTTTCTGGGTCTCCTTTCATTTTGAGCGGCCAATTGATGTCCTCCCATTTTGCCATGGACTGAATGTTCACTTGACTCGTTTTTCAACGTCGTGTATGGTTTATATGTCTTTTTCACAACAATGGTTACCCGTTCATGCCTGGGCCTTGCCGATTGCAGCTTTTCTTGCTCTTGGTGGTTGAATTCGGATCTCCCATTGGTCTGATGTCTCTTTGACTGAACGTTTTCCTCCTAGGGTCTGTCGTCTTTCCTTATTTCTTGTCTCCTTTCTCGCCTTCTTGAGTGGCCTTCCCTTTCAGATTCGTTCTTTTCCCTAGCTGCCACCATCTCCTAGAGAGTGATGTGTTTTTGGGCGGTCTTCAATTGAGTCGCCATGTTCTTCGGAGGGTCTAGGTTCAGAGAATTAAAAAATGGTCCTCTTTTTAGTCCGGAGATAAAGGTAGCAATGGTCGTGTCATCGCTGCAGTCGTAGATCATTGTCCACTCGTTAGTAAAACGAGTGACGTATTCCCTTATTGTCTCCTCAGGCTTATTTTTTATGTGAAGCAAGTAGTGTGGTCCCTTCCTCATTCGTTGACTGCCGATGAACCTCATGATGAAGGCAATAGCTAGTGCCTGAAAGGAGTATATCGACCTTGGTAGTAGGTTGTTGAACCAACTCATCGCTATGGAGGTGAGACTGGTCGGAAATGTTCGGCATAGGATGGGTTTTGTGATTTCTTTCAACGCCATCATATGGTGGAAGTGTCGCAGATAGTCTGTCGGATCGATGGTGCCATCGTACGCTTCAAATTTTGGTGGGGAAAACTTTTTCGGCATAGGAGTCACCATGAGCACGTCGGAGAATGGTGGTTTTGCCAACTCGTACAACACGTCAGGATCTGTAACCCCGATCCTGAATGGGATTTCATCAGGGGTCTCGTCGCTGTGTGGGGGGGGCATCTTTCGATGGTTCGCTGCTTTTGAGATTTACTTGCTTGGGTTCTGCGGGAACTTCATTACTCTCTTGGACTCGATTGGTAGAGTTTTGTTAGGGTAGTGCTTGGATAGGGTCGGCAAATTGAGCACGCTTTTGGGTGAGTTTGTCCACCATCTTGATCAGACGATCCATCTAGGTCATGAGTAGATCCACACGAGGGTCTATGGCATTGCCACCAGATGTTTGGGACGTTTGGGCTATCACATGTTGTGGCTCTCTATTGTCGGGCATGATTGGCCTGATAGGTGTCATTAGATTTGAAACGCGCAATATTGGCAATGCAGTTTCTTCAGTTGGAGGATTGCTTTGATCATTGCCAGGTTCAGGGTCTGTAGAGTGTCCCATCTGTCCTGAGAGCTTTTCAACCGTTGATTAGAAATGAGGAAGTTTCCTACTGCAGACTCACTTGTTGAAAGGAAATTGTTGTTCCCCATGGATGACATCAAACCGATGTGTCCAAAATCTGGTGGGTACATGTGGGCTATAGGATTAAGAGGCATCCCGATGGGTCAATAGCTCGTTATAAAGCACGTTTAGTAGCTAAAGGTTTTCATTAATGACCCGAAGTTTATTTCTCTGAAACCTACGGTCGTGTTATCAAACCTATCATTGTTCGGTTATTACTTGCTCTTGATGTGACTAACGGTTGGCTTCTTCGCCAACTAGATGTAAATAATGCATTCTCGCAGGGCTCTTTATCTGATGAAGTGTTCATGGACCAGCATCCTGGCTTCAGCAATACCGCCCTTCCCAATCATGTCTGCATGTTGCAAAAGGCTTTCTATGGGCTTCGATAAGCTCCTCGTGCTTGGTATCATGAACTTCACGACTTTCTTCTCTCTAAAGGCTTCATCAACTCTCACTCGGATACCTCTTTATTCATGTTGCATTCCACCACTTCGACTCTTTATCTATTGGTTTATATTGATGATATCATCATCACTGGCTCTTCTGCTACTCATGTGAATGCCTTTATTTTCACTATTGTTGGGCGATTCTCTATCTAGGATCTTGGTACTCTTTCGTATTTTCTTGGGGTTGAAGTTCATTTTACCTCTAATGATTTCTTTTTGTCTCAGAAGAAATATATCACAGATCTACTCCACCCTGTTGACATGGCTGATGCAAAACTTATCTCTAACCTCTTGCTCTCTCTGAACTTCAAACTATCCGATGGTTCCCCACCTGCTGATGCCACTTTGTATCGCCAAGCTCTTGGGTCCTTACAATATCTCTCGCTGACACGTCTAGATGTTTCTTTTGTTATCAATAAGCTATCTCAATTTATGCACAGTCCTTCAACACTTCACTGGTCCACTGTTAATTTATGCACAGTCCTTCAATAAGCTATCTTGTTGGGACTTTTGATTATGGGTTAATGTTTTGAAAGAACTCTCCTTGGACCCTTCATGCCTTTGGAGATGTTGATTGGACAAGTGATCATAACAATTGAACTTCAACATTTGCTATGTCATTTTCCTTGGCGTTAATCCCATATCTTGGAGCTCTAAAAAGCAAATGATTGTTGCTCGTTCTTCCACCGAGGCCGAGTACCGAGCCATTGCCTTTACTGCAGCTGAAGTCAATTGGATAGTGAATCTCCTTCAGGAGCTCCGAGTGCCTATTTCTCCTATTCCAATCATCTATTGTGTCAATGTGAGTGCTAAATATGTTTGTGCCAACCCAGTGTTTCATTCTCGTATGAAACACATCGCCATCGACTTCCACTTTGTTCGAGATCAAGTTGTTCAAGCTCGCTTGCGTGTTTCTCATGTTCACACTACTTCCGACCAACTTGTTGATTCATTCACCAAGTTGTTGCCTCATTTTCACTTTCTCATACATCGATCTAAGATTGATGTCATCAACGGCCAATCAATCTTTCGGGGGGATGATAAGCACAATCATCTCACTGATTCTTGGCTGCAAATATAGACATGTATGTGGACTGATTTTTGGTTGAAATATAATCATGTATGTTGACTGATTCTTGGTTGCAGATACAATCATGTATTTGGACTGATTCTTGGCTACAAATCATCTCCATGTTTTTGGCTGCAAATCATCTCCATAATTCTTATAATCATGCACGTGGACTGATTTCTGACAACAAACATAATCTTGTGTATGGAAATAATCTTTGTATTTGAGTAGATTTACCTGTATACTGTACTACTCTTATTCAATAACATCATCACATTCATTCATACTCTCTCTTTAGGGTCAGCTAGCTCATATAACACATCATTGTGGATATTGTTGATTGTCATGTTAGACAGATTAATCTCATGTCTATTCCTGGTAATATCTACATCTAGCTTTGCGGATATTAGCTCAATCAAGACTACTCCAAAGTTGTACGCGTCGCTTTTATCAATAAGTCGGTAGCAATCGTAGTACTCAGGATCAACATAGCCACGGGTCCCTTGTGGACGTTTGGAAACTTGAGTGACATCATTTGCCAAGAGCCGCGACAGTATGAAATGAATGATCTTTACATGGAAATTGTTATCAAGAAGAATATTACTGGTTTTGACATCATGGTGTATTGCAACAGAAGCATGAAGGTTTGATAGTGCATCTTCACTTTCTATGGCGATGCCCATTCGAATAAACCATGTGAGGAGGCTAGATTTAGCACGGTCTCCATGTAAATGATCAGTAACAGTACCATTGGGAACAAATTCATAGACGAGAAGGAGCTCACGGCTGTGGCGAGAAGTGCATCCATACTGGGAGACAAGGTTATGGTGGCGTAAGCATGAGAGGATTGCAATTTCATTCATGAACTGCTCAACACGTTTGTAATTGTTTTCATTCAAGCCTTTTACTGCAACCACACGCCCATCTTTGAGCTTTCCTAATAAATGAAGAATAAATAAATAAAAAAGTTATTAAATAGAGAAAAAAGAAAAGAAAAATGTGATTGATCCATGAATGGAACACACATTTATCTCACCATGGTATACAACACTAAAGGCACCATGTGCTAGCTCTTTAGAGGAATCAAAATTGCTTGTGGCTTCTTCAAGCTCATCATTGGTGAAGATAGGGGTTAGGAAGTAGGAGCCACCCTTTTCAAGGTCTGGCTTCAAAGAGGAATGAGAGGGGCGGGTTCAAAGAGGAATCATGAGCGATATCTTGGGATATAAGAGACGAAGACATTGAAAGGAGTTTCCTGTGGCACCAGAAGATGAGGTAGAACACACATGATATCAGGATTACCCATGTACCTGTATCTGTAAATAGGAATAGAGTTACTATTGAAATACTATTGTAATCTTTGTTCCAGTATGATCTTTCCCTGCAGCATAACCATGAAATGAAATAAGGTCAGTTTACCAGAAAATCTCAACACAAATATAGTCTACTTTTGATGTTTTCCCCATGATCTGCTTTTTATGTACACATGCATTCTTTCCATTGATGTTTTGTTAATAACCTGTCTTTGTGACACGGATCACAGACAGGATGAACCTTCCAGTGTAGACTGAACACAGAAGCCCATGGAAGTTTTTGGAAATTTTGGATCTCCTTGAACCCCTCTGTGATAAAATTAGGTGGAAGCTGAAAAGATGAACAGTGAAGACGGTTGATATCATTTAGAGGTGGTAGGGGTTTGTTTGAGTCCATAGATTAGTAGAATACGTATAATTCTAGGCAGCCCGCTTTGATGGCCTTTTTTGACAGCCTTGGGGGGCGAAAATACAATTTTGTCCCCCTTTTTAACCACCTTCTCAAAAAAGTGTTTTAAAGAGGGGGGCAAAATTGTATTTTCGCCCCCCAAGGCTGTCAAAAAAGGCCACCGAGCGGGCTGTGTAGCATTGCTGAAAAAAATGTGAAAAAGGAACTGTGAAATTAGAGTGTATATCACGAATCGAGGGGGGCTCATGCGCACAAAGCGCACGACCCTCTCATGTGCATCAAGAGGGACCATTGGATTAAAGTAAAAATAATCTAACGGCTCTCATTAAATCACACCTCACATCACCCCTCTCTCTTCTCTCTCATTTGATTTAAATAAAAAACCCAACTCTTTCTCACAATGGCCCTTTCATAGGCATAGTCTTTATTATCTTAGTCTTTATCATCTTAATAATGTCAGTAGTTGGCAGTAAAAAGTCAGATGGCTATATGAACACTGGTGACTGAGTTGATAAACTTATGATCCCAAGTTTTTATTGATGACTACTGGACTTCAAAATTTGATCCAGGATCCGTGGTGGGGGTGGTGATTCATGTCATTAATAGAGGAAGAAGAGAAGACACCATTGCAAATCTCCCAGAAAACTCTAAGGATGATTTCATGGTGGTATGGCGAATTCAAAGAAAGAAAGCAATCGAGAAGCTCACTTAGATCCTCCCTCGCGTAAATCTCCTTCTCCCATATCATTTGTAGCATGGAAATTCGAAAATCATCGTAAGGGTCATTTGAGTCCTTCACCACTGCTATGCTTTCGCCAATTTGGTTGTAGCCATTATTGAAGAATTTTGTTGAATTTGTAGGCTCTTCAGACTCGGAGAAAAATGGGGTCGAGTCGAATATTGGAGAAAAAGTAGTGTTGGTGCCATTCGAGTCGTCTTCTTCAATGGAGGTGAGACCATTGGCCTCTAATGAACTTGAAGAAGATTGGTAGAGCTTCTGATGGTGGTGGTGGAAGAACTTGCTTTTGTTGGGCTTTTATTTGGGCTAGAATATGGTGGAGAGTTTGGACCTGCCACAGCTACAGCCCAGGTCTTCTGCAACTGTTTGCAGAAGCTTTTTCTTTGTGGAAGAAGCCATTGAGAGAGAAAAAAGAGGAGTGAAAAAGAGAAGAGGTTGGTTTGGTTTTATTTCTTTGCTTGCTTATGAGAAACTCTTGTATGGAGAGAAGAAATAAGAGACGTTTGTGTGTTTTGTGAGATGTTTGGCTCTCATGGTAGGGCCACTGTTAGAAACAGTTGGTTTTTTTTTTTTTAAATCAAATGAGAGAGAAGAGAGAGGGGTGATGTGAGGTGTGATTTAATGAGAGCCGTTAGATTATTTCTATTTTAATCCAACCGTCCCCCTTGATGCACATGAGGGGGTCCTGCGCTTTGTGCTCATGAGCCCACCTCGATCTATATATCACAACGGTTGAGATCCTTATCGCCAAGTACTACAATGCGTTCAACGAAATTGATTGCTTGGACATCATACCACTTCCTTCCATCTTGGAATTGGACCTTTCTTTTAGTTCCATAGTCAGTGCAGTTTATAACACACAATTCGCATTCAGTGTTGGAGAATGGGAAGCCAACTAGGCCAAGAGCTCCACAATTAAAGGGAGGATGGTGTGAGGAGTGGTTGAATTCTTGACCTGAGTGAAGGCTAACGTGAGACATAATTAAGAACAAGGAGAGCAGAAGCTGCAAAACAGTAAGGGTGCCCTCCATTCTAACTGAAAAATAATCCAAATACATTCCCATGATCATATATATACAAAGTCGAATGTTAATAAAGAAAACACGAGGAAGACAGTTAAGATGTTCAGTACTACAAGGTAGGTTGATTTGGACGCATGCAAAGTAATTGAAAAATAAATCCAAACAGTTTTACACATTTTCACAAACAAAGTGATGCAATAATTTTATCACCATGAAGAGTATGGTGCTATTTTTTTTGTGAAACAGTTTTTCATTTTTTGACTGAATTTAGCTTTGACTTGAAATTGTTTGATGGACTATTAGAGCTCAAAAGTGATAATGTTTTGGGAGTTGTTAAAAAAATGTCAATTTAATATAGTGGCATTACCAAAGAATTGTGGAAGATTGAACTTGTTTTGGCTGGGGTCTCCACGTACACTATGTTATTTTCTCTTAGACCACTTCATCCGCACCTTCTTCTATCCCCTTTCAACAAGACCGACTTCAGAGTCTTCCTACTTGTGAGATAATGACATACAAAGGCAATAGAAAATTCTTTAACACCGGAAGAAAAAAGATAACGGAATCTATTACATTTGTGTACCCTTTTCAAATATTTATCAGTTGCATCATGTTTTGACCTTTGATATTGATCATAAAAAAAAAAGGACTAACTTTCCAGTGCAGAGGGAACACAAAAGCCCATGGGAAGTATATGATTAGTGGAGCTGAAAAGATGGACATCAATGACGGTCGATCTTATGTATGTGATAGGTTCTTTTACATGTCCTTGTGGTAGTAGATCGAATTCAGGATTTTCACAAGTGTAATTAACGAAACTCCTAAAATTAACTGGAAAAGAAGTTGTAAGTTCCTCGCTTGCTTTCACTTTCACAATTATAAACAGAGGAATAAGAGAAAATGAGAATGAGGAAGTGGCAAGCTATAGTTGAAAGGACCCCTACCCTTGTATTACATGAAGGAAAACAACCCCTACCCTTCCACAACGAAAGAGAAACACCCAAAAGATGACAGATCCTACCAAGGCAAAGAAAAGAAAGAAATAAAAGACCTATTTCGCAACAAAGTTAGGAAACTGCGGCAAAACAAGAAACTCACACCATATCAAAATAACTAAATATTACAAAACCAACAAAACATATATGTCTGGTTAATCAACCTTGATTGATCTCGATCTTATTCTGATGTGTATCTTTAGTTTTGAACTTGGTGTTGCTAACCTTGCATAATGACATTCGTCATTGAGAAAAGAACTCTATCTACGAATCTCCAAGCTACAATATCAAAGAAAAACTTCCATCTTTATCTCTTCTGTTTCATGCTCAGAATTGTCGCTTACATAACTTCCATTATTTTCCTCAGTGTCTCCTAGTTGTGTGTTTACAACCCCATGTTTCATCCTCATAGTTTGCTCATCTTTGATCACGACCTCACCTACTTGATCTCATTGCTTTGGCCTAAAACTTCTTCTAGACGTTTTTCCCCAGAGAATTTATTTTAGAGATGATCTCATTGCTTTCGCCTAAAACTTCTTCTAGACCTCTTTCCTCAGAGAATTTTAGATATGATCTTGGTGAAGATAAAATAAATGTATTCTTGTATTAAATTGAGTCAAATAATATAATAAACATATAAAAGATTTACAAACCATAGAAACCCAGATTGAATCCAGAACCAGGGTTGGAACCTTGGACTTGTCATAGATATTGCTATCTAAGGAGCTAAATGTTGCTTTAAATTAGTTCACTATTGACACATAGACATAGCAAACAATGGCCTGATCAGTAAACCAATAATCATTTATATTTTGCTATTGACACATTGACATGATAAACAATGGCCTGATTGGTAAAAGAATAAACACATTAAAATATGAAATACTGTTGGTGTAATTTCTGTATAAATAAAGCTATAAGCAATTAAATCAAACTCATATTAAATATACCTAATTATATGTGCACATTACAATATCGAATCGCATCTCCGTTTACTATTTACATTCCCTGAAATCTTAAAACTACTGTTGATAACTCTCATCTCTTCTTCATGAACAACAAAACAATAACAGATGAAAAGAGGTCTAACTGGAATCTCTTAATGACCACTAGCATACTCATAATACTGTACTAGGAACATTAATTGATAAAACCTTAAGCACTTGTGTTTGGTGTAGTATAATTGCTCACCCATTTATCTGTAACAGAATTCGGCGATAGGGGTTGAATATTCTTCAGAAGTCTAGCATCTGCTGGAAGTTCTACTTCATCTGCTTTCTCGGCCTTGCATTGTTCATTCTCAATCTCTTTCAACGCCTCCAACACCTCATTCATAGATGGCCTCATGTCCTTCTCTTGTTGCAAACACCTAAAAGCCAACTCTGCCACCATTGTAATCATCCTCTTTGTGGTGTAATTTGATTCAAACCTGAGAGATGGGTCAACTAGCTCATGCAGCGCATTGTTATGGATCTTGTTGATTGCCATGTTAGACAAGTTAATCTCATGTCTATGCCTAGTAATATCTACAGCCGGCTTTGCGGATATTAGCTCAATCAAGACTACTCCGAAGCTGTACACGTCACTTTTGTCATTGAGTTGGTAGCATTGGTAGTACTCAGGATCAACATAGCCAGGGGTCCCTTGTGGAGCAGTGGAAACATGAGTGACATCATTTGGGAAGAGACGGGACAGTCCAAAATCAGCGACCTTCACATGGAAATTGTTATCAAGAAGAATATTATTGGTTTTGACATCACGATGTATTGTATCAGAAGCATGAAGATATGATAGTGCATCTGCACTTTCTATGGCGATGCCCATTCGAATAGACCATGTGAGGAGGCTAGATTTAGCACGGTCTCCATGTAAATGATCAGCAACAGTACCATTGGGAACAAATTCATAGACAAGAAGGAGCTCACGGCTGTGGCGAGAAGTGCATCCATACAGGGAGACAAGGTTCTTGTGGCGTAAGCGTGAAAGAATTGCAATTTCATTCATGAACTGCTCAACACGCTTGTAATTGTTTTCATATAAGCGTTTTACTGCAACTACACGCCCATCCTTGAGCTTTCCTAATAAAATGATGAATACAACATAAGTAATCAAATCGAGAGAAAACGAATAAGAATAAAGGGATTGATCCATGAACGGAACACAAATGAATCATTTTTTCACCATGGTATACGGTACCGAAGCCACCATCTCCTAGCTCTTTAGAGGAATCAAATTTGTTTGTGGCTTCTTCAAGCTCATCATAGGTGAAGATGGGGGTCTGGAAGTAGGAACTCCCATCCTTCTCAAGGTCTGGCTTTGAAGAGGAATCAGGAGTGATATCTCGGGATATAAGAGCTGAAGACTTTGAAAGAAGTTTCCTGCGGCGCCGAAAGATGAAGTAAAAGACGAATGCCAGAAGGATTACCCCGACACCTGTACTGACACCTGTAAATAGGCAATGGAGTTAATATAAGAATTTCTCAGTTCATGAGTTACGCATACAGCAGGATGATTACCCACTAAACAATGACATGATTGCAATGAAAAATAACATAGAAGCGGAGTAAGGGCAGGGCCTTGTTAGTTTCATACCTATTGCAATCATTGGTCCTACATGATTTTTCCCTGCAGCATAACCATGAAATAAAATAAGGTTAGTTTACAGCAAAATAGTCCACGCATATATATTGGTTGAAAGCTATTACTTCAATACTCTAAAAAGTATCAATAATACAAAAATATGCATTTCCATGAATTTAAATGGTAAAAGTTGCTTTATCAATCCTCAATTCTCTCATGTTTGTGACTCTTGATACCCATCTCTTATACATTATCACGCTAAATTAACGAATGGGATGGTTGTTCAAACCGGACAAAGACAGCATTGATCAGTGTGAATTATATTAGAAGAACATGACACAAATCTTTGCACCAAAACCTCAAGGCGGTAGTAGTTGACAAAACATACTGAGTATGCTAACATAGAAAAGGGAACAAAATCCATTATATATCTATCCCTTTTTTCAAACATTTTTCAGTTGCAATTATATATTCAAAACAACCTCCTTCATTGTGACATTGCTCACAAAGGGAAGAACCTTCCATTGCCTTGGACGATTTGTTTTTGCTTATATGAGCTGGGAGCTGAAAATATGAACAGCGACCATGTTCAATCTCGGTTAGAGGTGGTAGGCTTTTTATTTTTGTCCTTATGCTAGTAGAATTCAGAATCGTTGCAACTGTGATTCTGAAAAGTGCTTAAAATAACTGGAAAAAAAGTATGCTGTTGCTCACATTGGCTTTTATAGAAGGAAGTAAGAGGCTGTTTAAAATTGAATGTAAGAAAATGAGAAACAGGAAGTGTGAAATTACTGTCTATATCACACTTTTTGAGTTTCTCATTCTTAAGTACCAGTATCTGGTTACTGTAATTGATTGCTGGAGAGCGTACCATCTTCCTCTCTCTTGAAATTGGACTGCTCTTTTTGGTCCTGTGCAGTTTATGATGGCCACTCCATATTCTTTATTCATGGTGTTCGAGAATAGGAAGCCAATTAGGCCAAAATCTCCAAAGTTAAAGGGAGGGCAATCTAGGGAGTGGTTGGAGTCTTGAGCTGAGTGAACGCTAAAATGGGAAACAAAGAACAAGGACAATAAATCAAGATGGGTGGAGTTCATCCTCTCTTACTGAATAATAATAAAAGGACATACCCCATACACATACAAAATGGAATTTCTTTCGTTCTTATGTTATGAAGGAAACATGAGAAAGACAAGTTAACTATGTTCAGTTACGTTTGACACTAAAAGTTAAGTTGACTGGGATGGATTATCAATGACTTGTGGAAAGGTTGAAGTTTTGAGGGTCCCCAAGTTAATTGTTGTTTTGTCTTGGACTAACTTCATCCACACCTACACCTTCTCCTATCCTCAATGAACCGTCAGCAAGACTGACTTAGAGTCTTCTTTAAGAGATAATGACATTACAAAAGCAGCAGAAAATGTTTCTAAACACTTTTCTGCAAGTTTCATTAAGGGGAAGCAAATGAAGCCTCTAACTCACCATGAAAGGTCCCCTGCTTCGAAGATATGATAAAACATCTTTGTTGTAATAGTACTGAAGTCTGATGGTTTCTAAAGGAACATGTGGACAACTGATTCCTCAATTTCAAGAAGAAAGGTGCTTCAAGCGTGTGAAAAAACCTCACTTTAATTCTTCATTTCCCACAATTCTCTACCCACTTCACATTGTACAGAGAATCTTCTATCAGGCCCGTTATGCACTTAGAATTAAGATCCCTGAATACCAAAAGCCTAAAGCTATAGTTTAATTGGTCCGTGCAGCCATGATTTTCCAGTTCTCTAAGAGAACATTTAAGGAAAAACCTGAACTCAACCAAATTTGTAATGAGGGCCGTCCCTGAGATTTTAGGGGCCCAATGCGGGCCTGCCAACAACTAATGAAAACGAAAATGCCCGCCAATTTCAAAGTGCAGGGAAAGGGATTTGAACTCATGACACTTAGGGTGTGTTTGGTTGCATGAAATCCTATGCCATGAGAATCTATGAAGGGACCCCTACATTTTAGGCTAAATTGATGTATCACTCCACATCCACCATTTGATTTTGTGATCAATGGTGGGAATGGAATTCCCATGAACATGGGAATCACACTCCTTAGTCTCCCAAGGCATGTGATTCCCATGTTCATAAAACTTCCATTCCCACCATTGATCACAAAATCAAATGGTGGATGTGGAGTGATACCTCAAATTAGCCTAAAATATAGGAGTCCCCTAATAAATTCCCACGGCATAGGATTCCATGCAACCAAACACACCCTTACCTTACTACAAACAACTTTGGCTAAACAATGACCAGCAGAGTAACAAATAAACAATGATAAAATTTAGGGGGCCCTATTTATAAATGATATCAAACATTTAGAAGCCCTAAAATGTCAAATTTTTTCGGGGGCGATTCGGTGAATGGTCCTGATTGGTTCAGGGCAGAGCCGGGCCTGGGCATAGTCTCAAAATCCTGCCAACTTTTCTGAACGTGATCTCCCACAGGAGTGAATTTGTTACTATTTTGACTTGGTTTTAAGTACTTTTGAATCTATATTTTCTATTGCATTAGTTTCTTTTCATTCATACCTTGACAGGCTCACAATAGAAAATAAATAATGTGTTAACGTCAAGTATTTTAAAGAACTCGCCAGATATAATGTGGTTGAGAATATAAGTCAGCATATCAGGGGTTTCAATCTAACGTTAAAATTATTAGATAAATACGATAAACATTACGAACAAGATCAACATCAGCATTGATAAAACCAACAACAAAATTAAGTGCAATATACTTGGGATTTACGTTTTTAGGTAATATACGTCTGACAGAGGAGGACTTCAAGTCATGATGTTTTATTGATTTCCACACTATCAATAACTGCTGCTCTATCAGTTAGATATAAAGGGAATAAACATAAATAAATAAATAGTTCTACTAACTGGCAATCTGATCTCTAAAGTTGACCTTTTACCTATATAGTTCTACTAACTGGCAATCTGATCTCTAAGTTTTATGTTTTAAATTGTGACTAAGAATGAAGGACACGATATAATGTGAACATATTAGAACAGAAGGCACTATACTATCACATTGAAAGGTGATCATATGACTATAAATATATATAATAGAAATCTAGGAATTGATATCCGACTTACTACTTTTGCAACTTCTGAGATGTTCCCTTTATATCTCTCAGCTAGTGACATATAAAGGGAACAAAAATAAATAAATAAATAAGAATAAAAGGATGACCTTTTACCTATATAGTTCTACTAATTGGCAATCTGATGTCTAAGTTTTATGTTTTAAATTGTGACTAAGAATGAAGGATGATATAATGTGGACATATTAGAACAGAAGCACTATACTATCACATTGAAAGGTGATGGTATGAATAAAATATATATATACTAGAAGTCTAGGAATTGATACCCGACTCACTACTTTTGCAACTTCTGAAATGTGGCCGATTAGTGCAGAAACACATGAACGCTACTTGTTAATATCAAACCCACAACAACCACCGCTTCTATCACAATCACTACATAAACTTGCATTCCATCTCAACTGAATCCTTTTCTCAAAGCCTCTATTGTTATTTTCTTATAAGGGAGAGTGTCCAAGCTCTGATTTACAAGCTTATCTATTGGTATCATCACTGAAGCATTGTAAACTTTCAACACTTCATCCTGCATCGGGTCATAGCGTAACAAAGCCACTAATCGGTTAATGACATTGCCAGTGGTAGAATTAAGAGAATAGCTTTCTTGCATCGGGTCATAGCGTAACAAAGCCACAAATCAGTTAATGACATTGCCAGTGGTACAATTAAGAGAATAGCCTTCTTACTCTGTTGGAAGTGGGCTGATACAATTGAAGAACAGGAAAACACGGACATGGGCAGGGCCAAATGTGAAGGAAGAGTGGTCAAGTGTGAGATTGTTAGTGAGAGGAGCAAACGTTATCCTGAAGACTGGCTTGAGTGACCAAGAAAGATTGGTTTTGGTGATATATTTCATGTATGACATAATTGTTGCCGGACATGATGAGAGTAGGGTCATTGTTAATACAAGTGAGCTGAAAAACAGGGAATTCACAGAAGGAATTCTTGCTTATCTTGGATCCAAAAAGCATAGCTTATGCTTGGGCCTTTACCTAAGTTATAAGGCTTGCATGCTTCAAATTGCGAGTGTACAGACAGGGCTGGTTGAACTACTAAGAACAAAGGTGTGATGTTTACATTCAACATAAACAACAACTTCTGATCCATTTGGTGAAAAGGAATGATAAAAATTGTAAAGAAGGAGAATAGGAGACAACTAAATGAGGAGGAAACTGTAGAAGAGGGACGAATCGTCTGTGATATTTCTGAACGTTTGTTTGGTGGTGTGGTCTGTGCTTTAAATTCATGCTTTATCACCATTATTGACATTGGTGAGTCCATTTTTCCTCAAGTGGAGATAATTGGCTTCAACAGCCACACTTAGGCCAGAGTTCAAAGTCATATTGCTTGGCTGTCTCTGACCTCACAATTTCTAAGGACTTCTCATCTAACTACTCTATGGAGAACCTGTGTTTTGTCGTTAATATTTGTTAAGACCACTAGTTGATTTTCTTCTTTCCACTGCAGAAATTTCTTTGCTACTCTCAAGCGCACTCCTCGGGGTGGACGATTCTTGTGGATATTATGTTCTACAAAAATACAATGGCATCCATCACCATTGTTAAATTTACCACAGCTACAAAGGTTGTAGTCATGTAGTGATCCATGTAAAGGGGGTGGCAGCAAAACAATTAATGCTACTAAAACACTAATAATATTCGGGATAACGAAGCAGGGCCTTAAGTGGATCTAGGCGCAGCATCAGAAAACGTAAAATTAGGTAGAAATTGCATTCTCTAACCTTTCCCCAACTTTTTCATTATACCTTTATATATATATATATATGACAAAATATGTTTCTCAGATGCATTATTACATACATTTAATATGCCTGCCTACATATAGTTATGGATCCTTCAATAGATTTTTCTCTCTAGGGACCAAGTTCTATGAAAAATAAGTTTCCAAGTTCGGATAAAAACAGAAAACGTAATCAAGAATAGACTTACCGCAGCTTATGCTATGAGACCGATCACGACAAAAACATATGAATTTATCATTTTCGAACCCGCAGTGCCCACCAGTTCGCTCACATTTACTGCAATTACTAGGAGTCCATTCTAAAGCAAACCCTCTCTTTAATATCTCTAAATAGTCCATTTTTGCCAGTAACCATAGAGTCACAATTGTCCCTTGAAGCATTCACATACTCCAACCCCTCATCATGAAGAAATGCAATAAAAGAATGACGACTAGGATTCATATGAGTTCAAAAGCAATAGGATAGTAGGTAGGATAATCTTCAGGAACTGAGGTAAAATTGTAGAAAAGATAGAGATTGAAGTGATTTGAACCATAGTAAAACGGTGCAACAATATCACTTACATTGTGCCTAGGAATTTGGTAGGAGGCTTCATTCAATCCATCTGTGTTGGCAACTAGAAAAGATTGGTTATGGTAGAAGATATTGCGAACAACACATCTACTATTAGACATGGATAGAATTGGCTCGTGATCAACGTTACAAGTGATTTCAAAGTGTGGGTGGCCACAGTAGGATTGATGTCGGCCAAGAATCCAGATAGGGAAGCTTATGTTAAGGCCATTGCCACAGTTTTTAGGCTGACAAGCTTCAAACTGTGGGTGGGTCTATTGAGAAAGCTGATTGGAGTAGGATGGTGGAGAAGACGAAGACGAAGATGAACCTGAACATTATGTTATGAACCAACTGGGAAGAGCAAAACAGAGAAGAGACGATGTTAGAAGAGGTGTAAAATGGGAGGGAGACAATATTCTGGTTCCTATTAGTTTGAAATTGGTTTTCTAGACTTTTGACACAAATATTGTTTTTTTAATTTGTATACATTTTATTTTATGAACTAATGATTGTGTATTATGGGGCAAGCATCAAGAAGGTTCAAAGCTACCTTACTAGTTTCCTATACTCATCTCCATCATCACGGGTTTTTAATCACAAGCTCTAACACTAACTGAAGAACAAAATCAGAATCTAATCAAAGTGCTAATGTACCGATTTCAGTCTGTTTAGATGGTAATAATATGATTTTGTTGTGTAGTCCCAACTCCAAGTCTAGGGTGGATGGTTCTTAACCAAAATGCTCAAAAGTAGATTATATATTAGCTTGTTGAGTTCTGGACCTAATTCTCGTGTGGACTTGTCTAACCATTTCATCGTCAATGACAACTATGTCCCTAAAAGTTTGAAAGAAGAAATTAATAAAATAAAAAACTAAACTCCGCAAGCCTATCCATACAAACCAGAATTTGATTATAGGTCATTCGCCCATTTAATATTCAAACCCAATTTAAGACCTAAAAAACAAATACCCTCTACGAAAATATTTTTCTATCAATTCTTATTCTGAAAATGTTTGATTTCGCGCACAGGGTATATCATATGCATACATTAATTATTATTGTAGAAAATACAAATGCTAATAATGAAGCAAAGGGTATTGTGGGGTAGCGAAAGAATGGGAAGACTTTCAAGTCGATGGAGTAGGTATACCGAAAGTGCTCATCCACTCGCACATAAGACGATTATTGATAGAAGAAACCTAGAGGAGATTCTTCAATATGGCAATATTATTATTAAACCTAAATGACAGTAACACCCCCCCTTGACTTCCACTATATTAGAACTACCATAATATTAAATGATGAATTTAGTTAGGAATACAGGTGAGTTTGGGAAACAGCTGATACTAGAAAGTAGAAACAAACTTGTCATCCTCCATTCTATAATTTCCACTGTCAGTTCCCATGGGCATGGCTACTTGTTTCTCGTTAAGAATATTTTATTCATTTTCACAACTTTATATTCTTAATAATCAAAGGGGAAATATATATATATATATCAAAGAAAGAAAGCTTAGGAAGACCAAAGGAAAGGACGGTGAATTAACATAACTAGTAACATAATCTATAATCTATAACCTGACCTATGTGGAAGAACAGAAATTTTAGGGAGCGAGTGTAACCACCCATCCCTCACTCCCTAGCAAAGCTCGTGGAAGAAACCATTGTTTGGGAAGAACCAAATCCAAGAAAAATGGTAACAAGTGTCCAGGCTTTTAAAGATAATACAAAATATCCAAGCCCAAGCCCAAGCCCATTTAAAGTTTTAGGCTAGGCCCCCATCAAGCCACCTTAATTTGGCTAAGTTCGGAATATAAGGTTTTTAGAGTGTGTTTTGAAGATTTGAGTAGAGCGGAGCCCCCAATTGGAGAAAGAGTAAGTGGATGACACATAAAGATCCACTCGCACACTTGTCCAATGAATTGAGCTCGATGTTGCTGTCCTAAATTACTTTTCCCACTCATTTACGATTTAGGTCAACCCAATAATTGTGAGAATCATTAGTAGCTATACCCATTTCTTGCCTACAAAACCTACCCTCTCTCAGATTCTAACCAAACAAAACTAAATCATATTAACATGTTACAAGGAAAACCCAGTGTGCTCAACAATAAAACTAACATTCTAATTAATCACTGACAATTTTTCTTTCCTACCCCAGGTAGAAAAAAAATCTCGCATTCAGGTTGTAAAATCAATCAAAAAAATTAAAATATTCTCCAGAAACATCTATTAACATGGAAAATAGTACATCAAAAGACAATCTTAACCCACCACATTTTCACATTATAGTTGCAGATTGCAGTTTTGGGGTTAGAAGACAGAAAGTGTTATCAATCAACACCCAGGCGCAGACAATCTAGACTCAGGTTTATATTAGTTAACACTCCCCCTGTTATATGATTGATAACTTTATATTAAAATGAAGGAATAGTGACTGAGAACAAAGTACCTGGACATTGTGATTGGTTAAGCCCATCGGGACAAAGGCATGTAGGTTGGAACAACGTCCAACTAAATCCACAGCGGCCACCAGACCTTTCGCATGGGTCACAAAATTGGGCATCCGCTACATACTCCACCTGAAAACCATTCCTCAAAACTACCTCAACTGCTTCTCCAGTCCTACCACTCCTCTCATGAATACCGTATTTATAAACAAACTCTTGAAGAACCGGAATCACCACACTACTGTCACATGGTTCATATGTTGCAACATCTTCACGAGAGTTGGTGAGCGCAATCTGGTAACCACTTTCATCAGTGCCTACATGACATGGTAATATATCCGGGATGGAGCTAGGACAGTTGTAGAAGTAGGTGATGTTTATATCAGTTGGGGGATAACTAAAGATGCTGAAATTCAGGGAAGTTTTCGGATATTGCATAGAACAATTACTAGTCACCAAGTCTTTTCTGGCTATTGTCAACATACGATCATTTTGATTGATATCCAAAAGCCTGTACCACTGTGATGCAATATTTATCTCTACGGTTCCATTCTCAAGGCACACCAGCTCAAACCCAGGGCGACCACAATAATGGGGATGATTTCCTCCCCAGAAAGGATAGTTGAGGTTTTTCCTATCTCCGCAATCAAAGCGTTGTTTGCACGTACTGTACATAAATTCATCCTGACTTGAGGATACTGGGATGTTGATGAGAATGACAAAGAAGATGAGGAAGAGAAAGGGAGATGGGAAGACCATTTGAAGAGGAAAATTGCAAATTACAATGAATAGGGGGGCTATGAGAAGGGTACTGGAGAGATGAATGTTTCATTCAAAGGGAGACGCATTTGAATAAAATGATTTAACAAATGTATTAATGCTTTGAACAAGTAAGGTGGCTTGTGGACTTTCAGATGATTCCAAGCTCCTATTGCCTTGCCATTTGACTTGGATCTTGAATGATGGTTACAGTTGCCTTAGTTTTAACTTCTATTGAAAATTATGGTTTCTATATATTATCTAGTGTGAACCACTCTTAAAGAATCATATAATAAACTCCAATACTGACAAAAAACTTTAATTAATCATATTCTACTTATTATTGCAGTTTCAAGTATTATTTCCTGGGGCTAGTAATTGACTCCAAACTCCGTAGATCCCACCAGATTGACTCCGCTTTAATAAGGATTGAAATTGTCTTGGTGTTCCTCAAGTAGGTGATAGCTTTAACACAATTCTAGAAGGACAAAGACTCTGCAACCTACACCTAAGTGTAAATGATCTGGACTCTATATAAAACCAACACTGCTGGTGTTGGGCTTGAGCTTTTAAACACTTTTCTTGATTTTCTAGATCATTTGAATCTAAGTTCAAAACTTTGTAATTTTAATTATGAAATTCATTTTAATTTGGATGTAAAATGTTAGCAAGCATACACAACATGCACCCTACTTCATGAATCATAAAATGTCTTGAGAAAGAAAGAAAAGGAAGTCCGATAAAAAAAAAAATTCCAATTGTTTTTGGAAAGTCGTAAGAGGCCTATAGTCCTCAGTTATTATAGATTTAATATTCTTGTGGAGTGAAGTTTCGTTCTGTTCATCTATCATCTAGCCCTTCATCTCTAAGATATTGATACACCCTTGTTGACTTGTAGTTGTTTGTATTTGTTATGACATGGATGCTTTACTTAAGAAAATAAATCAATGTTTAACAACTTCCAGATAACAAATTGTTCAAGTTGTGTTGATTAACCAGTTATTCAAGTAACCCCAGACTGAAAGACCACCATGTGTTCGCTGACACCATCTATAGGAAATAATCTCGACGTGGGATATCAACCTTTGCAAATTGAGATTAGTTTACTTGGGAACCTTTTGCAGCATGTCTAAAAGTAGTTGTGTAAACAGAGCAAGTATTACACTAGTAGCACAAGTTTTTTAGTATTTTCCGGAGTTGAAATTAAAATTTATCATCAGCAAAGAGATTTGGAAATAGTATGCTGTACATACCTTTACATGTTCTCGGATTAGGACCATGTTGATAAAAGCATTGAAGAAAAAAAGGTAGTCCAATTATATCTACATTGCCCACCGGATGTTGGCGTGGTCATATTAGGCTATTGTTTCTTATTAGATTAATCCTTGTTCCAATAATTTTCCCTATTAGGTTAATCCTTGCACACCAAGTCACCAATATTTTAGGATCTAGATTGATTTGCAGAGTTGTATAAAAAAATATTAATATTCTGTTTGACATGGTATTAAAGCGGTGATCTCGAGGTCTCGCTACAGTTGTTCATAGTGCCCTCCGAGACTACTCCCCATCGGGGTTTTTTTATTTTATTTTGTCTTTTTCGACCTTCTGAGATATGGTTTCACCACCACCATCTACACCATCAAGTTCCAACATGATGTCGAGTGTTCAACCAATGGGTTTTGCGCCTGAAACCACCGCAATCCCATATGGTGTGAAGCTTAATGGAACCAATGATACTCTTTGGTCTCATGTTTCCGCAACCTTCATTGCAAGTAGAGAAAAGTCGAGCTATATCAATGCAATAAGCTTGAACCTTCGGTTGGTGATCCGATATATGAAAAGTGAATCATGGAGAATGCCCTTGTGGTTGGCTTATCGGTGTCATGGAACCCAATATAAAGAACCTATTTGTTCGTCTACCCACAACGAAACATATTTGGGATGTTGTATCCCAGAACTGTTACAAAAGAGTTGATAGGTCAGTTATCTATGATCTCTCTTGCCAAGCTATGGAAATGAAGTAGGAGTAAAATGGTTTTTGCATACTATGCTAATTTGCAAGCAATATGACATGAATTGGATTACCAAAATCCAATTGTCTTCACACAACCAAGTGTTATAAGGACTCAATAGAAGGAAATAGATGCAGAACGTGTTTTTGTTTTTCTGGCTAGCCTTGATGACTTGTATGATCGTGTCCGAAGTGATATCCTTCGTACAAAACCTTTCTCAAATCTAGAGATCGCCTTCGCTATTGTTAAAAGTGAGGAACCGAGGAGGTACACTATGCTAAACAATCATACTAGCTCTAGTACGGCTATGGTTGCTCAAACTTCACCGACTCTAAACTGATATGTTCTTCCAAAGTTTATAGTGCCAATGAAGGTGTTGTACACATTGTGGCAATCATAAACATGTTGTTGACAATTGCTTCGAAAAGTATGGGATACCCAGATTGATGGGATAGTTTCAATAAACAAAAATCTCGTGAAGGACATGATTGGAAATATGGTGACGAGGAAAACGTTGCAGTAATGGTCTTACCAACCAACTCACCATTAACTGTTGTTGAGCCCGATAGTGGTTCTTTGTTCGACTCTTACATGTTTGATCATCCATAAGGTAACATTGGTTTTGCTCTTGCCACAACTACTTTTGTCAAAGACTCTAGATGGATTATTGATTCAGGTGCTACTGATTATATGAATTTTGATTAGTCGCTCTTACGGACTACGAGCACGCTACATCATTAACTTGTGGCTAATGCTAATGGAGTTTGTTTTATCACCATCTTTATCCTTGGAGAATGTGTTGTTTGTCCCTTCACACTCCAATAATCTCTTATTTGTGCCTCAAGTTACTAAACAATTAAATGGTCTCGTACTAATGTATCATCGTTTCTATCTTCTTTAGGATCTCAACAGCGGATTATTGGGTGTGGTACTAAGAGAGGGCATTTTTATTATGTGGTTGACGTGTACTCTAAAAGTGTCTTGGTTAGTCAGAGTTCTATATGTGCTGAGGAGCAATAGATTTGGATGTGGTATCATCGTTTTGGTCATGCTTCTTTTGGGTATATAAAACATTTGTTTATTTCCTTGTTTTTGGATTCTACTCCTTCGAGTTTTCGTTGTGATGTTTATGTTTTGGCTAAGAGTCATCATACTACTTATCTTTTGAGCTTAAATAAGATTAATGAACCATTTGTGTTTATTCACTCAGATATGTGGGGCACTACTACAGTTTCTACTTTGTTTGGATATTGTTGGTTTGTGAGTTTTATTGATGATTGTAATCGTATGACTTGGCTTTATCTAATGAAAAAAAAAAGTGATCTCTACGAATGCTTCCGCTTATTTCATACTATGATACAAACTCAATTTTCTGCCAAGGTCAAGGTTCTCAGGTCAGACAATGGTGGTGTCTTTGTCGATCGTATGTTCCAGTTTTATTTGCAAGATCATGGCATTATTCATGAGTCGCCATGTCCTTCTACACCCTAGCAAAACTGTGTGGCAAAACGTAAAAATCGTCAATTACTTGAGGTTACACGTGTTTGTTTGATTGGTGCCAATATGAAACCCGCTTCTTGGAGTAATGCTCTTTTATATGTTTTTTTTTATTTTTGAACCGTGTACCTAGTAGTATTCTCCATTTCAAAACACCTTTGGAAAAACTCTCTACTTATGTTACCATCTCTTCCCACTTAACATTGGTACCACAGGTTTTTGGGGGTGTTGTGTTTGTTCACCTTCGCAAATATCAACGCATAATGCTGGATCCGTGTGCATTAAAGTGTCTTTGTTGAGTGTTTAACACACCGAAAGAGCTACAACTGTTATCATCCTCCTTCTCGACAGACTTATGTGACTATGGATGTTACCTTCTCTGAAACCAAGATGTATTTTTCTCAGCCTATATCAACTTCTCCTCTTCAGGGGGAGATGAGTGTTGAAGATTCGAATTGGATGGCTATGTTTCTAGATATGGTGTTGACTACTCCTGCTGAGACTACTTTGGGTTTGAATTATTCACTTTCGGTATTACCTAGTACTACAAGCCCCTTCTCTACATCTATATTACCTACCAATAGTTCTTTTGCTGCTGATGTTCCTGAGGTATGTATTTATTCAGAGTTTAATACTAACAATTTAATCAGTGATCCTATGTTGGTTATATCTAGTGGTGGTGACAAGTATCAATTGCCTCCATGAAGTACTCGAGGTAAACCCCAGAGAGATACTCACAAGACAACTCAAAGACGGTGAAGTATCTTGTTGCTCATTACGTTTCTAATGAGAATTTGCCTTGTGCTATTCACACATTCACAAATCAAATATCAGTTATCATCATCCCAACCAGAGTACAAAAAGCCTTGAATGGCCCTAAATGGGCAGAAGCCATGGCTGAGGAAATGCAAGCTCCGGAAGAAAATCAAACATGGGACCTTGTGAGGTTTCCAGAAGTAAAGAAATATGTTGACTGTGAGTGGGTATTTATGGTGAAACAAAAGCCAGATGGTATTATTGATTGGTGTAAAACAAGCTTAGTGGCTCATGGTTTTATTCAAACTTATGGTATTGACTATCAGGAGACTTTTGCACCGTAGCAAAGTTAAATATTGTTTGGGTTTTATTATCTATTATTGCAAATGTTGATTGGCCTTTACAGGAGTATGATGTAAAAAATGATTTCTTATATGGCGATTTACCCGAAGAAGTTTATAGGAGTATGCCACCTGGATACAATGCTTGGCCTGTAAGTTGAAAAAAGCTCTATATAGTCTTAAACAATCACTGAGAGCGTGGTTTGGTAGGTTTTGGCTAGCTATGAAGAAATATGGATATGGGCAGAATAACGCTAATCATACACTATTTCTGAAAAAACAAAACGGTAACCTAACAACACTTATTATTTATGTAGATGATATGTTGTTATTTTAGTGATGATGTTGATGAAATGACTAAGTTGAAAGCTTATTTGGCATCCGAGGTTTGAAATACTTTTTGGGCATTTAAGTTATGCGATCTAAGCAAGGAAATTTTTGTCACAATGGAAATTTGTTATTGATTATTAAAGGAGACTGACATGCTTGGTTGCAAGCCTATGGTATGCCCATTGAACAAAATCATAGCCTTGAGGAACTTCCAAATCAAGTTCTGACTAATAAGGAAAAATATCAGCGATTAGTTGGTCGTCTGATTTACCTTTCACACACTCGACCAGACATTGCTTATGCGGTTAGTGTGGTAAATGCATAATCTGAGTGACATCCATATGAATGTTGTTGTAAGAATTTTGGGGTATTTGAAGTCAGCACCAAGGAAAGGCTTTCTGTTTTCTAAGCATAATCATGCAGAAGTTATGGTGTATTGTGATTCAGATTGGGTGGTGTAGGAGACAAATGACGTTCAACTACAAGATTTTTACTTTTGTTGGAGGCAACATAGTTACTTGGAATAGTAAAAAAATAGAAGATTGTTTTGTTGTACAGTGCAGAAACTTGATACAGGGCAATGGTTAAATGGATATAAGAATTATTATGGTCGAGACGGTTTGCGGCAGAGCTTGGTTTTCCACATGAAGGAACCATGAAGTTATATTATGATAATAAGTCGGCGATTAAGATTGTTGAGAATCCTATCCATCATGACCGAAGTAAACATGTAGAAATCGATCATAATTTCATATACGAGAAGTTTGAAGAGAAGACTGTCAAGTTGGGCATGTGTGATATCTATGCACCATCTTGAGAAGGAGTGTTGGTGTGGTCATATTAGGTTATTGTTTCCTATATTGTTTCCTCTTAGGTTGTGTTTGGTTGGATGAAATCCTATGCAATGGAAATCCATGAGCCCCCCCCCCCCCCCCCCCCCCACATTTTAAGCTAAATTGATGTTTCACTCCACATCCACTATTTAATTTTGTGATCAATGGTGGGAATGAAAGTCCCATGAACATGAGAATCACACTCCTTGGTCCCTCAAGGCATGTGATTCTCATGTTCATGGGACTTTCATTCCCATCATTGATCACAAAATCAAATGGTGGATGTGGAGTGGTTCCTCAAATTAGCTAAAATGTCGAGGTTCCCACATGGATTCCCATGGCATAGGATTCCATCGAACCAAACACACCCTTAGCTTATTGTTTCCTATTAGATTAATCATTGCCCTATATTGTTTCCTAAATTGCCCTATATTGTTTCCAATTAATCAGTGCCCTATATTATTTCCTATGTTTTTCATGTTAGCTTATTGTTTCCTATTAGATTAATCATTGCCCTACATTGTTTCCTATTAGCTTATTGTTTCATATTAGATTAATCATTAGCTTAGAGTTTCCTATTAGCATCCACTTGGTAATTTACTTCAAACCCAGCACTCAGCACTGCCTCCACTGTTGATAAAACAATTCCTTCTAGAATAGGAACTATGATTTTAACATCACATCGCAAAAGCACCAGATAAAAACCCACTAGATCAGTCTCACTCAAAACTGTAGTATCACTAGAGGTACCGTTAATGGAACAGATGAAATGCCTAGGTACCTTAGTAAGAAAAGGGCATCAGTAAAATAAATTGAAGTAAAGGGTCACTGTGTTTGGGTAACTGAAGAGAGTGGTATTGAGAATTATCATTTTCTGGGCAGTCAAGCTAGAAATCTGGGTGCCCACAGTAATTGCTCAATTAAGGGAAATGAATGAAAAATCTAGGGCGTCTTTGTTGATTTTTTGGTGTAGATATTTTCTTTGGTATGACTTTGACTTGAGACTTACAAGTCCTAATCTACACAACAATTGCTCAATTAGACTGATTCAATGTCTTATGACGCCAATGGCATGACACCTCAACGGTTAGAGCTTGGCGGATGGTACCACTAGGTCATGAGTTCAAACTCAACTTGCGACATCTTTATGGGTTCTGGGATTCTACAATAAACCCTGCTTGCCTTTCAAAAAAAAATGTCTTATGACATGATATATATTATGGTTTTGGATTCTAGTCTAATTTGAAGAGGTGCACACTAGAATTTATTTTCCACTGGCAAAAGTAAAGCTCCACTGTATAATTTTAGCTCCCTTGAGACTCTGAAGCTTTACACTACTTCAGTCCTTAGGAAAAAAATTTGCTAGGAAGTTTTTTGTGTGTTATACTAAAACTTGTGGTAACTAAGACGATAACACTAACACCTCCATGTTTTTTCATTGAACCTCAATTAGTTTAGCTCACTAAACAATAACTTAATATAAATACGTAGAATGCCCTTTTAAAGATCATCAGTTGAGCGTTTCATAGCTAATGTGTTAAATTTCACCCCTTCTCTTATATTCTTTAATTGTTTCTCATTACACATTGTTAATTTTCTATTGTTTCTTCTCTTCTAAAAGAAAACTTTGTTGGGTGCACAGTAGCGTCGCCTCTCATAGTATCCCAAAGCTTGGGTGTCATTTATCCTAAAAGGCCTTTCTTCTTAGAGAAATTCAGGACTCCACCTATCGAGTCCACACACCTCCAATCCTGTGTCGGATTAGTATTCTCATACTGTTGTCCACATTGAAGAGTTCTCAAGTAGTTTTATAAAATGCCTATTTCCCAGAACTAAATTTGGTGAATTTCATTGTAAATGATCAATGGTACATACCTTTAGCGCACATTCTCTGATTGGGACCCTGTCCACAAAAGCATTGAAGACCGTAGTCAGTTCGATTATATCCACATCGCCCACCAGATTTCTCACAATCATTGCACAGCTTTGCATCTGCATCATACTTCACTTCAAATCCTACCCTCACCACTTCCTCTACAGTCAGTACCAATGAAACATTTCCTCCTTCAAGATATGGAACCACAAATTTAACAGGGCATCTCAACAGCTCCGGATAAAAAACCAATAGGTTGGGCCTACTTAAAACCGTACCCTTTTCATTCTTACGGCAAGTAAAACGGTCAGGGCTAGGAACAGTTCTCAGTGAAGGGCAATCATAGAAGAAACTTAAGAACCGAGTCACAGAGCCAGGGTAACTAAAGAGAGTAAAATTGAGAGTAGTATGAAGAATAACGGATCCGGTTGGGCAGTTACCATTCCATGAATCCATTCTTGCAATTCAGAGTTTTTGGTAATATTGATTGATGTCCAACACACAGTACTTTTGGTCCATGATTTGTATCTCAGGCTGACCATTCTGTGGGCAGTCAAGCTTGAAATCTGGGTGCCCGCAATAATCTGGTAAAGTACCACCCCAGAAAGGGTACTCAACATTTTTTAATTGTCCACAATTGAAGTTTTGTAAGCAGTTGGCGTAGTGATCATCATCTAGAGAGAGAGAAAGGAATATTGAAGAGGAAGAGCAAAAAGAGGATGAAGAGATGCATTCTGAAGTATGATTTGAGGAAAATGAATGAAGTGATTCTGGTTAAGCTTTGTAGAAGAAAGGAAGACGGCTTGTTGGTTTCTGTCTGTATAATATAAATTGATTGATAGAGGGACTGAGTGTGGACTAGTTCCAATATGTGACAATTGACTAAAAGCTTTTATAGTTAAGAAGTCTTTTCTTCTGTGTTATAATAGATATATATCTCTACGTAAACAAATCTGACGGAGAAGAAAACAATACATACACATAAACTAGTTATAGAGGGTTGTTCAATTAGAATACTTCACTTCAGTGTAATGACATATGGTTCTGGAAGGTATCTAGCCTTCAAGGGGTCACATATGGACTCTACTGTACATGGTGCCTACGCAGGAAGTTTCTGTGTTGAACACGCTAACACCACCATTTTCTTCGATGTGACCTCAGCTTAGCTCACTAAAAAAGAGCTTTCCATATTTTAGAAAAGATCATGAGATCTTGTTATTTTTAAGCATTGTAATTTGTGTGCCAAATTCCATGTATATTTTTCCAGGTAATGTGGCCCCTCACTTTGTTATTAACCTAACCCAACAGCCAACTGCTCTTTTCACACTCGAGGTTCCCATCACGATATATGCAAGGTGTATCCGCCCACTTCAATTATATACGTACATATATACAAACTGAGTAAGTCTAGCCAGCCATGTTTGCTAGCCTTTTTTGGCATTTAGTCTTAAGGGTCACAATATGGGCCCTATGTTTCTCATGGAAAACAAAATTCAATCTATCGTATCTAAATTATTCCTCTTTTGAGTGCGAAGCCTGACATTTTTTTTTTTTGACACAGCAACACCTTCATATTTCTTTTGGCTTTGACAAATTTGAACAATTTAGAAACCACTGTTTCTAAACTATTCCAAAGAGTACTGTTGTTTAGGTGTCATTTTCTAATGGTTCTAACAAAATAGACATCAGAACTGCATCTCTATTCTAGTATAAGTATAGTATCTGGATTGATGACTATAGAAAAGAGACTCAGCAATGGTATGTAGTTCATACTTTCACATGTCAATAAAAGCATTGAAGATAATGGATAGTCCAATTATATCCACATTGTCTGCCAGATTTCACACATTTATGACACAGTTCAGCATCCCACCTTGTAATAGACTTCAAACCCCGCTTTCACCACTGCTTTCATGGTGGACCAAACAGTTTGTCTAAGAAATGGAACTACAAGTTAACCTTGCATTGCACCACCTCAGGATAAGTAGGCAACAGGTTGGACCCACTCAAAATCGTACAATAACTTTGGCCATTAATAACACGGCAGGAAAAATGCCCAGGTACTTTTGCAAGTGGAGGGCAACCCGTAGAATAAAGTTGAGAACCGAGCCACAGTTTCAGGGAAACTGTAGAGAGTGGTACTGAGAGTAGTGTTACGGATGCTAGGTCTAGTTGAGCAATCACCCATCCATGACTCAGTTCTTGCAATATGGAGTGTTTGGTTGTTTTTATTGACGGCCAAAACCTTGTATCTTTGATCAACTATATGTATCTCCGGGTAATGATTATCATCTTCTGGGCAATTGACCTTGATACCCAGGTGCCCACAATAATCAGGTCCGGAACCACCCCAAAAGGGTAATCTATGACTTTAATACGACCATAGTCGAAGTATTCTGAACAGCTGGAGTAGTACCTATAATCATCTTCAGCTTGGGAGACGGACAAGGGAAGAATGAAGGTGAACAAGAAAAATGAGATTGAGGAGATGAAAGGAACCATTTTGGAAGTCTCTCTAAGGAAGATGAATGAAATGAAGTGACACTGATTTTAGCAAGCTTTGTGGGAAAATATAAATTGAAGAACCAAGTATACATATATATTTTTCCATCTATCCATCACAGTTGACTTGAGACTGATCAAGTCTTTCTTTTCAGGTTGTGATTAAAAGAGTATTTATAATTACGTGTGTCTGTCAAAGGTGTGATGGCTCAATAATTGAGCAGTAATGAATGGTACTACTAGTTCACGGGTTCATACTCAGCCAGCGACATTTGAGGTTGAAGGGGTTATATTTCAAAAAATCCGCCAGGCCCATCATGACAAAAGCACATAAATTGAAGTGTAGTCCAATTGTATCCAGATTGGCCCCAAGACTTTTCACATTCCACCTCACATATATCTGCCTCAATTGAAACCCAACCCAACAGTTCCGGGTGCCGATCCACCGGGTTTGGCCCTGTCAAAGTTGCGGCTTCTCTAATGGTATCGTTAATATGGGTATAAGTGAAGGGCAAGTGAAAAATAAAGTCAAATATTGTGTAACAACACCTGGGGGGTCACTAAAGAGATTATTATTGACAATTGACATCAATAGTAGTAGGGTTAGAAATGGGAATGAGGCCGCAATTGAGGCATCGAGAGCTATTGGAGTAACTAAAATCATCCAATAGGACATGGTAAGGGAAGACCGAAGATAATGAAAATATGGAAGGACATTGAGGGGATTGAAGAATGCATTTTCATTTTGGGTGCATGTAGTGGTCTGTCTAGTGGAAATGAATGCAGTGATTCTAAACTTCTGTGTTCGTCTTTTTAAGTACTGGTTCTTAGGGGAATCTAATTGCTTTTAATACTAGGGAGCCTGTAGTTTTATTAGTAATTTATATAATATAAGAATATAATGGAGAATAACTATACTTTATTACTGAAAGTTGGTCAATTAGTCTACTTTCAGGTTATAATTCATATTTATAATCTAAGTTTCCTATGTTTAATTTCAAGTGGCGCACACACAGTGAACTGAACGCTAAGTTTTTATATAATCAAATATCATGTTTCGATGATATAATATTTAAGCCTTAGCAAGGGAACATGAAGTATTACTTACATTTTCACATTCAAAATAGTGATGAAGGCAAAAACACAAGGTTCATATCCATTTTACTTCAACTATACTTGTCCAGAATTAGATTTTTGGCATTCTGTAGTAAAGAAACTTGAGAGCGAATAGTGCATACCTCTAGAGCACGTCCGCTTATTAAGACCGTGTCGACAAAAGCACTGAAGGCCACCCGTAGTCCGATTAAATCCACATTGCCCATCAGATTTCTCACACTCCTTGCATTCTTCAGCATCCACATCGTACTTCACTTGAAACCCCTGCTTCAACACATCCTCCACACTTGGATTTGGGGAAGCAGCCGTGCTAAGAACTGGAATTGTGATTGGTGTCGAGCATCCTAGCAGCTTTGGATATAAACTTGCTGGGTCGGACCAACTCGAAAAACCCACCATAGGGCTACCACTAATATTACAACTAAAATCCTTGCCGACAACTTCTCTTCCAAATAAAGAGCAACCAAAGGCTAATGTTAAGTACTGGGTCACAGGAGTTGGGTAAGTGAAAAGACGGGTATCAATGGTAGTGTTAAACATGGGTCCTACTGGGCAATTACCATTCCATGAATCTGTTCTTGCAATATGGAGTGTTTGGTTGTTTTCATTGATTACCAAAACCCGGTATTTTCTATCAATGATTGTTATCACCGGGTCATCATTTTCTGGACATTCAAGCTTGAAATTCGGATGGCCACAATAATCGGGTCGACTTCTGCCCCAGAAAGGATAACTAATGTTTTTTAAAGTTCCACAATCAAAGTGTTGTGAACAATTGGAGAACCTAAAATCAACTTCAACTTCAACTTCAGATTGGGACGTGGACAATGGTAGATTGAAGATGAACAATAAGAAGATGAAGAAGAAGGAGATTGAGCAGAGGAAGGGATGCATTTTGGGAGGGAGGACAATGTGAATGTGAATGTGAATGTGAATGTGAAAGTGAAAGACGTTTGGAAGAGAGATTGAATGAAGTGATCATGATGTTGAATTTTATAAGCTTTGAGAAGAACTAATTAATGAAGGTGGGCGGCTCTGTTGATTTTTCTTAGAATTTGAACAAGTTTCAAATTATGACACAATTGACTTGACTTTATACACACTTAAAGAGGTTGGATGTTGATTGGTCCAATTAATTAATTTACATACCTCTCTACCAATGAAATCCAAAGGAGAAGAAGCATAAATCATCAGTGAACGTTGCTGATTTTTATTGATAGAGTTCTAGACGGTGTTGAATATATATATGTCTAACATCATGTTTAGAAAAAGATAAATTAATTACAGAGTGTGAACACATAACACTGTTTAGTCTGAGGATATACAAATCTTCTGAGATATTATTATCCATGTTGCTAGAAGTTTCTCTAGTATTTAGTTTCAAACATAAAAAAAAATATTGTGTTTTATATGTGAGGCGTATAATATTATTATTATTTGGGCAAAATATGTGTATAAATATTGCAAATCAAATTACATGTTGTTGGTTTTTTGAAGGAATTGTGTGGGTTAATAATGCCAAAAATAACATGTAACTTGAGATATGTATCAAAACGTTGCACATCAACTGTGCTTCACGCTGAATGTTTCAGGGTGCATGCAGAATAATGTCAGGAACATTGATTTTGCGGTACCCCAGCATTAAAACTCAATTAGGATCACACCCTAAAATAATTAATTGTAATTTCCCGCCTATAATATATAGCTTATTCAGCTTTATCCCCAATTAACATTCAAAATGCATTTTCCCCCTAAGATTAGCAGTAAACGTGCATTGACTGTCAAAACACCTCACGTGCCATCATTCCGCCTATTTTGGATTACGAAAATGTCCTTCACATGCTTATCACGTCTGATGTGATAGCATGTCAATCCCAACCGTCTGTTACCTGAACTAGGCACGTGGTGGCTAGGAATTACTCCCTGTCAACTCGTACCATTGAAGAGACGAACAGTGGAGGAAAAACTCCCTCTGTTTTCATTCTCTATATTCTGTTTCTCCTCTCTCCTTACGTTTTCATTCTCTGTGATTTCTCCCAAACACAAAGCACAAACACCCATTGATTGAATTTATTTGGAGTTTAAGCTCTTACAATTTAATAATTCATCTTTATCTCTCTCTATTACTCAACTGGTACACACACTATTTGAAAGAAAAGAAAGAAGAGATGATTTCTACTTTGATTTCAGCTCATATTTTGATCCCCTGATTCAGATCCTACAACGGGGTGTCATAAAAATTGGATATTTTGATCCTTGATGATGGTTAGATTGGTGGTTTTCGTTAATATCTCTCAATACAGAGGTTGGGTATTGGTTGGATTTGATTTTGAGATAGTGGGGTTTGATTGGATTTGAGAGAATATATTAGATGGCTCATCATCATCAATCGCATGGATGTTGCAGTCCTGCGGTTCTGAGGTTGGTGTTGTTCATGGTGAGTGTTTGGTTGGTTGGTTATATAGTCGGGCCAAGATTGTACTGGCATTTTTCAAGGAGGTTTTCTACTACTCAAGCTTCTTCTTATTATTGTCCTCCATGTGTTTGTGGTGCGCTTCAGAGAACATCCTCAACTTACCATTAGGTGAGTCTATTGTTACCTTGCACTTTTGAGGTGAAATGCAGCAAGAATTACTGAATACTGATAAATTTGCATGTTGTTGCCTTCATTTTTTGTTTTGAATTGTTAGGTTTTTAGCTGATTTTAGGGCTGAACAAATAACCGATCAAACCGATTAAACCGACCGAACCGATTTAAACCGAACCGATTGGTTCGGTTTAAATTCGGTTCGGATCGGTTTCGATTTTAAAAAATTCAAAACCGAAGTAGTCGGTTCGGTTTTCGGTTTCTATGTGATTTTAACCGACCAAACCGAACCGACCGAATATATATAATAAATAATATATTTTTTATATGTAAATAATACAATATGTTTAAAATAGTCGGCTGGTTCGGTTTTTATTTCGGTTTTGGTTCACTTTTAGTCGATTCGGTTCGGTTACGGTTTGCATAAATTAAAATCGGTTCGGTTTCGGATCGGTTTTGTTAATGGTCGGTTCGATTTCGGTTTGAAAATTTTTAAAACCGACCTAAGTCGGTTCGGTTCACGGTTTAGGTGAAAAACCGAACCGTCGGTTCGGTTTTCAGCCCTAGCTGATTTAGAACAATGTCTATGCATGATGGTCTGATGGAAATAACTACCTTGATCCCCTTAGCTTGTACTTTCATATAGTGAAACATGTTTTGAAATTTGATCAATTAATTAGAAAGTGTTTTTAACATTCATAGATGTGTATTAGTCTTGGTGCAAGAAATCATTGTCATGGTGGTCTCCACTCTTTTTTTCCCCTTATGAGTTATGCCTTCCATGCATCTTATGGACCTCGAGTAAATTTGATTATCAACTATAAAAAAAAAATTAATTTTAAAGCAATAAATTGGGTTATATGGTGTTAAATTCGCAAGCCCGGTTGCTTGGATGTCAGATAATGGCAAGATAAGATGGCATGAATAGTTGTTGGGTCATCTTAAACTCACTCCACTCCCATCTTCGAAACATAGATGACACTAGCATGTGTAGTTCTCCAGAAGATAAAAGACAGGAAATGGAATTAAATGCTTGGCATTTTTCTCTCATCTTGTAATCAATTATATGAAAAGAGATGTCTCTTATATTGATACACAATGTATGGATAATATTGTTGTATGTTTTCATAGTCTTATTTTCAGCTGATAGTAATTGCTCATAATAGCAAAAGCTAAAATGTTAATAATGCACACTAATAATGTTTTCGTGCTCTTGAAATGTATAGTCTATAACAAGGTTTTCATTAGTGATAAGATGTCCTACTTCAAATGAAATATTGCATCTCATCTAAACTAGGTAATGTCTTAGAGCATTTGCTAAGTGTATGCTATGTCTGATTCATTGCTTGTGTATAGTACAATCTTTTGCTTATTTTCGTGTCTGATTAAGGTTTTTATGTGGCAGTCAAGACACTTCATATTGTCACCTCTAGTGAAAAGAGGTCCAGGGAAACCTAAGAGACAGAGATGAAGATGAGTTTCACAGGGAACACATGAGTTGCAGAAAGTGTGGAAGGGAGGGTCACAATAGTAAAACCTGTAGAAACCCTCCTAGGGAGCAGACTGATGAGGATGGACAAACATCTAAGAGGCCTAAATGCATGAGGGCAAGGAACAACAAGCCAAGGGGTGCAAGGACTGTTAGTGGAAGAAGAAACAGTGAACCTCCAAAGGAAATGCCCACATGTCCTCTACAACCACCAAACTTCCAGTCTGAGATGCCTACAGCTCAAACTTTACACAACAATCAGAGTACCATGTTCACAACTCAGCCCTTTGCACAAGGAGTTCGACCTCCACCAATGAGGCCACCAGTTAATCCAGTGTTTCAACATGGGAATTGTAGGGGTAGAAGGGGACAAACTCAATTTGCAAGGGGACAAAACAATTGGAGACCTAGGGGGCCCTGGAGATGACCTGCATATTGACATTCTCATTTTGGTAAAAGCGGTTAGTGAAAGACAATTTTTTTTTTGTTTATTGACATTGTCATTATGTGTTTTCTGATGGTATTGAATGTTTGTTGGTATGTGAATGTTATCTCAAAAATGTTATGTCAAACTTGTGTTGGTATGGTACACTAAATATACACTTGTATTGATTGCAAGTTCTGTTTAATGGTAGTGAATGTTTGTTGGTATGGTATGGTATTGAATGCTTGTTGGTATGGTATACTTCAGGTTGTTAGGTACATAATGTTATTGAATGATTGTAAATTCAAGTTGGTTATTGTTGCTTGTAAATTCAGGCTTTTGCACTTCAGGTTGTTAGGTACTGAATGTTATTGAATGCTTGTAAATTCAGGTTATTGAAAGTGTTGTGTCAGGTTGCATATTGATGCTTGAAAGTGCTATGTCAGGTTTTGAATTGCAAGGTTGTTTATTGATGCTTGAAAGTGTTATGTCAGGTTTTGAATTGCAATGATGTTACGTCAATTGAATTACATTGTGTTATATCAGATTTTTGCAATGATGTTAAGGCATTTGATTACAGTGTGTTATTGACATCCAATGGATATCAAATAAATTTACATTGTTGAAAGAACATCAAATTTTGTTGCAAGAACATCCAATAAACATCAAAGGAATTTATATTGTGCTTTAACATCCAATGTACATGTACTCCTTAAAAAACTTGCCGACTTCAAACCTCGTATCCACTTGTTTGATTGTGTTTGTGACACCATGGGATCTGCAATAAAATCAATTAAGAGTTGTTAATTACCAGTAACTTAACCCCTTAAAATAAATTACTGGCATGAACTTAACCTCTTAAAATAAATTTGAATGTAACTTTCCCCCTGCAACAGAATCGACCTAGCAGATGATGAACATGAGCTGCAACTCAAGCTTGTCATCAAAATTTGGCAAGGTTTTTCACTTATTGATGCTTGAATATTTAATCTACAGTGAAATAACATGTAGATGTAGTAGTAGAAGCAGATGTGAGAGTTATTGGTGGTGAAGTGGAGACTGTGGTGGTGAAGGAGAAGTTGGTGGATTATCCCAACGTCTTAGTGGAAGTTTGAATCTCAGTCATCGATTTTAATTGCATCAACTTTGAATCTCTGCCTTCATTTCATTAAAGGGTATTTTGGGCAGTAAAATATGACATTTTTGAAACTAGCACGTACCTTGACAGTTAAGACACGTTGATTGTTAGTCTGAGGGAGAAAGTGCAATATAAATGTTAATTGGGGGCAAAGCTGAATCATCTATATATTTTAGAGGAGAAATTGCAATTAACCCTAATAATAATAATAATAATAATAATAATAATAATAATAATCTTATCTACACCAGTGAGATGAGACGATGATGGCCTCTTATGATTTTAGTTATGTTTTGAAATAATGAGGGAAGCCAATGATGAGCTAGGGTATTTTGGTAGTTTTGTTATCTTTAAGTTTTAAATAGAAACGAAAAAGCGATCAATCTCTGTCCAGTAATTCTCTGCCGTGATTTTCTCCCCCTTCTTTTGGTGGATCTCTACCCCATCTTTATCTAGTTTCTTACAAGAATAATATTAAAAAAATAAAAAATAAAAATCAGAAAGAAAAATATTATAACTCGTGATTCACTCTGTTTGTATTTTTTTTTTTTTTTTTGTTTCTTCTCACATTTGAGTTCTCAATACAAGTCTGATTTGAAGACTTCTTCACACCAATTATTATCACTAGGATGGACGCCCTATACAATTGCGAATATTCAGTACTTTTTATTTTATTACAATATTATTGAAACTCTAAACAAAATAATTATTTATAATTTTAAGAGTCTATGTGTATAGTTTACAAATAATTAAGAATTTTTAATAAATTATATTAGGAGCTTAGGTATCATTAACAATATTTGAGAGAGAATGGTTTTGATCGTAAATAATTTGAGTTTAGGAGGTAAATGGTACATATGTGAATAGTTTTCATTTAAAATTACAATATTACCTCTTATCACTGTTCACCAACATATTCATTTTTCTTGTAAATATAATAGTATTGGGAGGGTATTTTGGGCAATCCAAAAATCAGGTTGAGGGGAATTTGCATCATGGAGTTTAGATTAGATAATGCAATTTTGTGGATAACTTTAAGCAAACAAAAAGGGGTGGGAATCCAACAAGTAGAAGTTAATGTACGTTGATATGTGATATATGTCTCAAGATTTAATTAGATGTACATGAGGAAGCATCTCAAAAGATGATGATTGTTACTTGTGTAAATTTGTTTCAACATATTGTATAACTCACTAATTTGTAACCCAAATACCCAAAGAGAAAAAGAAACCAAAATATCCCAATCAAATTTGTAACCCAAATTCAATAATTCTTAAGTTAAATTAATGAACATAAAACCCAATTCACAAAACTTTCGACCATTGTGTTGAAAACAACAAAACCCTAATCCCTAATTGCCCAACAAAACCAACTTTTAACCTGAATTCACACTTCCCCATACTCAAATGACTCAAAAAAATTCCAAATTTCGATCACTACTAGAAAGAGAACCATTGGTAGTAGAAGAAGAAAAAGAATCCATGCTAACAAAATCCTCATAATTCATACTCGCCCCATCAAAACCACCATTTCCCACCTCCGATCATGAGGCAGTTCTCAGTGGGAGAGATGGAGAAGGCATTGGGAACTCGAATTTCTCAAAATCAGTGTTTTAAAACTCGGCCTAGGCGCTAGGCGTTAGAGAAACGCCCTGATTAATGGTTGGGCGGGGTCTGGGCGGTCTGGGCGAGTTTTTTTTTTAATAAGGCTGATTGTGTTCTTATTTTATTTTCCTTTCATCTTTTTTGGAAATAAACAATTTAATTCTTTTTTATTTAGTATATGTCTGAATGTAGCAAATGATAATTACTTAATGGAATTATCAAAGGATCTGCCAGTACCAATTTTAGTAATGTAAATTTTATCAAACATGACTGAGGTCATTCATACAATTTGAAGAAAAATAAAAGAGTACGGTAGGTTTGGATATTTGTCCACAAATTCAACTTTATATAAAGTACCCATCATGACCAACTTCAGTCATTTGAATTTTAATAAATTTTGTTCATGATTGTTAATTTTTCATGTTTTTAAATTTTGCATATGTATCTTGGCATTAAATTGGATGTAATTGATAAGGTATTATGCTTAACTTTTGTAAATTATTAAAGTTATAATACAAAACCTAAGACTGCCTAGGTGTCGCCTAGGCCCCTGGGAGTTAGGCACCTGCTCGCTGCCCGTCCACCACCTAGCGCTTTTTAGAACACTGCTCAAAATCAAACGACCACAAATCCTTCCTTTCACCAATATCGACCTTGAGTGCCGATTCCGCCTCTGCGAGCTCAGTTTTCCTCAAGAAACCCAACTCGGCTTCGATGTCTGAAACCTCCATGAGAACTCAAACTGAGTTGTTGAAAGTTTTTCCTATTATTTACAAAGCGAGAAAGTGAAGAAGAAAAAGAATAAGAAATAGGGGCATATTGGCAAATTGAATTGTGTATCGCTTGAGCGAAAAAGAATCTCTTTTCTCTCTCTCTCTTTTCTTTTGTTCTGGTGATGTGGGGGTGGTGGTGACTTGCAGAAAGAGTAAAAAAAAGGGATTGGTGGGATGGGAGAAGGTGGGAGAAGAAGGTGATTCTGTGTTTTATTTTTAAACCATTAGGTTTTCTCGAGATGCATTTGTAAATAGCAATAATCTTATAGGGCAAAACGGGAAACGAAATCAGGACAAATATACGTTTTTTCACTGTTCCGAAGTTGAGCCTACGTTATATAGGTTAGATGGTTTGTGTTCAAGACCATAGAACAAATATAAACTAGTAAAATGGGGAAATGGTGCAACTATTGAATAACAGTAGCATAGAACAATCGAAAAATGACTTTTAAGGCTTATTTTTTCACAAAATAGGTCATTTAGATACAATAGTTGATGTAATGACTAATTTGTGTTTATTTTTATACTTTTATGAAAAAAAAGACTCTTTTATTAATTCAGGTTAACCCATAAAGTTATAGAACATCTTTCCCCTTTCTAAACAAATAGAAAACCTACTTTTATATACTTTTATGACCAACAAAGACTTTTCATTAATTATTGTAATCATGACCAACCAATTGCTGGTTGGGTTTGGCTATATAAGTTGATGATTTTTTGTCTTTTATTTCTACAATCATTCTCCAAAACATTATTATTATTATTATTATTATTATTATTATTATTATTATTATTATTATTATTATTATTATTATTATTATTATTATATGTGTGGGGAAGGGGATGATTTCAGTTTTAAGTAAATAATAGTTCTTACCTTTTAACTCACTCATTAATAGCCTCAAAACTTAAACAGTCAATTTTTTTGAAATCCAAAGTCATCAGTTTATTATTCAACGTTGCAAACCGTATGAATTCAATAATCGTTGGATCTATTTAGATTATGCTATATAAGTTGATGATTTGTGTCAATTTAAACTTTTTAAAACATATCTAACGGAGCCAGAAATATCACAAACACGTTTCATATATTATTATTATTATTATTATTATTATTCTTTTTTGGCATGATTTTAGCCATAAAAAAAAAATCACAATGTTTACCTCTTATATCATATTAGCCCCAAAACTTGAACTAAAAAAAATTAAGAAAAGTAGTCTACATTAATAATACTCAAGTTTTTGGTTTCTTATAAAGATTAATATTTGCGAAATAGAGTTATTGGGGATACATCAAAACTGCCAAAATCTTTTCAACAAGCGACACCTGAAGTTGAGCAGACTATCAATAACATAAAAAAAAACTATGATTGGTCATTGCAGTGAGCGATAGCGAGCAATAATAATAATAATAATAATAATAATAATAATAATAATAATAATAATAATAATAATAATAATAATAATAACATAATTAATTAATTAATAAGAACAATGTGACACTTCTGGCTCCATTGAATATGTTTTAAAGAGTGATTGTAGAAATAATAGGTTAGAAATCATCAATTATATAGCCTAACCCAACAAGCAATTGGTTTGTCATAATTAGAATAAATAATAAAAAGCCTTTGATGGTCATAAAAATAGGTTTTCATTTGTTTAGGAATGGTAAAAATGTCTTATAATTTTATGGATTAACCTGAGTTAATAAAAGAGTCAGTGTTGCTCATAACAGTATAAAAATAGGCACAAATTAGCCATTACATCAACTACGTTATCTAAATGGTCTATTTTTTGAAAAAGTATGCCTTAAAAGTATTTTTCTGTAGAATAATCAGACACAATTTACCCATTAAAACACACATTAATATTTCTCATTTTCCAAAAAAAAAAATGATGCTCCAAGTGAATTAAACCTAGGTCATTACTAACAAAGTTTTATAACCAATACTTTCTTGGGTTTCGATCCTTCCATGTTGATGATTGCTCAATATAAGGATTGTGGATGATGGGTAACGTAGACCTGAGACAGGATCTCCCTAACCCACTTGTAGGGATGAATTTCAAGAAAAGAGGGGAACTTGTATGCGAAGTTCAGGATAGTCTTCCATTCCAGCCTCGACCTGTGACTAAAAGAGATTTTCATTGGACACCTAACAAACAAATATTTAGATAAATTAAATCTAAGAAAATTAAGAACATATATAAACTAAAATACAACAATTTAGAATAACACATACCCCTCGATCTCGCAAAGGGCTATCAATCTAATTTTAGTCTTTTTTGTGTATGGGTGATATGAAAGAAAGCAATAGGGTTTGGATCTTCTCCGTGCTCATTCATCTAAATATATTAGCCATGAAGAGCCCATAAAATAATTATTATCATTTCTTTGGACATTAAATAAAACTATAACATAATAAGATAAAAAAAATGAGTATACATACAATCCTCGCGGAGACGTTCAAAGGACTTGGTTCTTAATGTGTGGCTCATTAGAGTACTACGACTAACTTTATTTTTTCTGCCACCTCTTAAAATAAAGAAGAAAATAAATTAGTCACATGTACAAAAATATAACATTATTAAAAAGTAAATAAAAAGTTTTTAGCTGAGTTTTTGGTAAATCCCATTGATTCACCATCTCCACCCACTCATCGGGATTCAAACCATCTCGACATATCCTTCATTGTTGTAGTGGTCTACTAGTATAGTATCTATTGTTCAACTCAAGTTTTTATTCTTTGTAGGCATGTTCAACATTGGCCAACACCATACTCCGAATAAGTGGCATCTTATCCAAATCATCATCCCGAAAACTGATGGTGGCCCTGCATTCACAATAAATAAATAAATAAATAGCATGCTATAGGTAGAATTTGCATAGATGACAACTTAACAACTTAACCCCTAGTCATTTTCAACCTTATCTTGGCAAAGTCGCGTGATTAATTTCAAACATTTAGGAGACAATATACATTCTACCTTGAAACATCCTAGACACGTTATTATTGGTTAAATAAAAAATGTGTCGAAGCTGAAGGCATTGTAGAATCACAATCACTGTGCATTCTAGAAAACTGAAATCAACAAAAAGGCTTATTCACTCAAAAGGTTAAATTTTTTAGCTTCACTCTCAAAATGACACATTGTTGAAGGCATCACCAATGTACTCCCCAACATGGCTATAGATTATTGTTAAAAAAAAAAATTTGACAACCTACTCAAACGCAGAACTTCTAAATTAAATTTTCCAAGTAAACCTCCAAGATATGATTGTGAACTAGATATGAATTAAGAGACTCGTTTTTGGTCCAAACATTATGATACAATTCCTTACTTTTGCAATGCTTCCACTGAGAAACTCTCCCAAATGTCAAGATAATAACACAATTGGGCTGAAATTTTCAAAAAAAGGGGTTGAAACTTGTGTGCAAATACTGTTGTTGGACCATTTTGAACAAGGAATCATTGCCATCATCAAACATTATTTCAAACACTAAGAAAAGGTAGTCAAGCCCAACATTTACTCTAATTGATTTGACATTGTAATACTCGAATCCATTTGTAACACACAAACCTAACTAGGTTCCATAAAAGGCTACATATCCAGCATATAGACCCCAAAAATAATAAATATTATCTATCCTCAGTTTCATTTAATCAAATCAAAGACAAGGAAAATAAACTACCAAATGGCTGAAATCATGTGCCAAAAGGGTTGCAAAGCTTGTTTATTTAAGGCAAGAGTTCCTGCTAACTAAGAAACAAAACATATTACTTTCTAGATACTCCTAAAAAATGACATACCTGCTCGACAATCTAATAATGACAAACCAAATGTAACTAATAACAACTAAGTTGAGAAGCTAGTTTGAAAGGATCTTCCTTAAATCTCAATTGATTGAAGTTTACCAAGGTAAATCTATATTGATCTGTCTTCATACTACTAGGAATTTTACTATCAATCCAATCACACTAAACAATATCACAATTCGACCCCTACCTTCTGCCTCGGTCTTACTACAATATTTAACTTGGAATATCTATATGACTTTTCCATAACAATCCACCTGCCCATTGCTACCCATAATACTTGCAAGTACCATTAAACCACAATTCTGATTCTTACGATTCTCATCCACAGATTTTATACAAAATCTGAAACCATTAACAATGTAGCTTTTATATCTGGTCACAATTGTACGAGAATAATTAGCGAGCTAGAGCAAGTGTTCAGATATCAAAGTAAAAATCAAGCTACAAATTTATATTTCATGCCTAACAAAATTAAGATGTAAACCAAACAAAATAAATTCTCGCATATTCTTTGAACCATTCTGGAAATTTCTTTTTGCTTAGCTCCATGATTTGTTGCCTAGTCAGTTTTTCCATTTGATGTTTATTTTTCAAGAAGTCCCCATGTTGCCTACCATATTAGGATAATATTTATATGATTAATTTGTAACATTTATGAATTGATAAAACAATTAGGAACCAAATCTATATTCTGATCTTCTAAATGGAATTACTTCATCACAATTATCCATAATGTATATGTGACATCGATTCTGATCATTTACATCAAACTCCATAATTTCGCCTTAACCTAAATGATAACATGTAGAGTAAAAAATGGACAACCCACCAGACACTCCACGTCCAATACCATCTGCATTTTGACCCTTACGATTACGACAAGTCTCGACATCTCTAAGATACGGGGTACAAAAAGCTAAACCCTCATCAACCAAATACCCTTCTACAATTGATCCTTCAGGCCAACTCTTATTTCGAACATACCGCTTCAATGTTTGTAAATAACTTCAATATCGTACATGAATAACAAATTAGGTAATAAAAAAACTAAGGTAAAAGATGTAAACAAATCAAGATTGTTTACTTACTGGTACTGCAATAGCTGCAATAGCAGCTTCATCTGCTAAGTGAATTGGGAGATGCATCATGCAATCAAAAAATGTAGGAGGGAAAATCTTCTCCATTTGACACAAGTTCAATGCAATTCTACTATTCAATTTCTTGAATTTTGACTCAGATTCCTTTTTGCAACACAATTGTCTAAAAATTGCACTCAACTCAAGCAATACCATAGTGACAGCTTTGGGTAGCACCCCACATATCGCAAGAGGAAGTAATTGTTGCATTAAAACATGACAATCCTGATTGTTCAACCCCATTATTTTTCTATCATTTGCATTCACACAATGTGACAAATTTGCCGAATATCCATCAGGAACACGAATACTAGACAACACTTTGCAAAATGAAGTTTTTTTGTCTCTGTCCAAAGTGAACGATGCCGGAGCCAAAAATGTTTTAGTTCCTTCTCTTCGAGGGTGTTGACCATCTCTTATATTCAAGTGTTTAAGATTTCACGTGTAGCCAATCCATCCTTTGACATGTACGGTATATCCAACAATGTTCCCACAATATTTTGGCATATATTCTTCTAAATATACATGACGTCAAGACTGTGCCTAATCAAAAGATGCCTCCAGTAGGGTAGTTCAAAAAAAAAAAAATTCCACTGATTGATATTACTTGTACTACTCGGAGTTTTTTGTCTTCGTTGTCTGCCAATAACATCTTTGTCATATTTTCCAAAAGTGAATCTCAAAATAGATAGTTCTTCAAGACATTGTAAACCATTCAACTGCCTCGGTGCCTCACGAACCTCTGGATGACCATTAAATTGTGGATTGCCTTTAAAACCTATGGGAAATTGGTAAAAATCTTGGATGCCCCAAATAACAAATCTTGTGACTCGCTGGTGGGTATTGAGATACATTATCATTCATGCAATTGGGACATGCTTTATACCCCCTTAGTACTCCATCCAAATAATATTGCATAAGCTGAAAAATCACTAATTGTCCATAACTTAGATGTTTTCATCATAAAAGTTTGGCTGGAAAGTGTATCATAAGTGTTAGTGCCCACTTCCCATAACTCATTCAACATCAATCAATGGGTGCAAATGCACATCAATGTCATTTCCAGGAGACCTCGGTCCTGGTATCAAGATGGACAATAATAAATTTGGTTGCTTCATAGACATCCATGGTGGAAAATTGTAAACCGAAAGCACCACAAGCCATGTGTTATGGTCACTCCTTCTTTGGCCAAAAGAATTAAATTCATCACTTGCCATCCTTAAACGCACATTTTGAATTTCAGACGCAAACTCCGAGTATAGATTATCTAAGTGTTTAGATGCTGAAAAATCTTATGGATACCTCATAAACCCATCCTTGGGACATTTAGTAGCGAGCCACCTCATATGTTCAGCGGTATGCTTCGACATATATAACCTTTTCAATCTCGATTTTAATGGGAAGTACCACATAACCTTTGCTGAGATTTTTGTCTTAGAAGTATCATTTTTCATTTTATCTTGAATTGCCACATGTTGAGCATGCGTTCAGCTTTGATGTGTCTTTCTAATATATCATGCAATCATTTGGACATGCATCAATCTTCTCATACGTAAGACCCAACCCATGTATAAGTTTACTTGCCTTATAACAAGTGTTAGGCAAACAACCCCCTTCAGGCAACACCTTTTTACCAAATCAAACAACAGGGTAAATACGCTATACGACATACCCCTAAACACTTGATCTGATATAATCTTGCAATGGCCTCTAATTTCTTGAACTCTTACAACCAAGATATAACTCTTGACCTACCTCTTCAAGCATCTTGAAAAAAGTTTCAACCTCTTTCGGACACCCTTCCACAATAGGGGGTTCAATAGACGACCCAACACCTTCGTCCGCCAATCCTTGAACAAACACATCATTCAGGAAATCATGAATACTAGACATCTCCCCTCCTATTTTTGTTACATTTGAGTCTTCAATGTTAGGCTCCCGATGATACCACCACCAAACATTTTTATAATCTTATCCAATCATGCCATACAATGTGCTCCATAACAACTTTTCTTCCAAAGCTATATCGATTACAACATACATATCAAATCCAACACCATTCGCAACTACTTGATCCAAAAACATATTAACTGCATATGTGTATGCAATAAACTGTTGCGGTATTGTCAACCAACTCTTATCCATGTTTTACCACTTAACAACGGCAAAAGATTATTACTCTACACAAACAAATCTGAAATATGCACAAATAAAACGAATAGGAGAAGAGTGGATAAACCGATATGAAAAATAAGAATTTATATTAAATAAAAGGAATACCCCTGATATTAGTGGCTCCACTCACTACTACAAATATAGGCTTGCATAGCGCTTAAAAATAGGCTTAGATAGCGCTTTTTAGCGCTATCTAAGCTACCGCTATGGTAGCTTAGATAGCGCTCAAAAAAGCGTTATGCAAGGCGCGTACTTGAATAGCGCTTCGTTAGATAGCGCTCAAGCGTTGATTTTTTTTTTAATTAACTTTTTTTTTTTAAATTAAATCTCCAGTGGAGAGAGGCAGCTGTGGGATGCCAGACCTTTATTACTTGAAAAAATTGCATACATCAGTCGGGGGTACATGACGACTTTACCCGATAAAAGAAACCAATTGATATACATCATAAAAACCAAAAGGAAAATAATCCATAAAAACACAGCCGCAGCTTGACTATCTTGACAAGTATAGCCCCTTGCATCTTGCTAACAAAATTGCTACTTGCAAATATCAAATTGCTAATTGCAAGAAAAACCATTTGCAAAACCCATATCAAGCACATCATCATAGCAACTAAAGCCTTCCTGCTACCAAACCAGCACCAAAATAGTCCAAAAAATAGCTAGTCGCAATGACCTGAATTTGCTCTCCACAATGCAATGAACGCGAAGTCCGCTACCACACGTTGTCCAGCGCCATCTGATCTAAACCCAATGCACCACAACGCACCAAAACAGAGTGCTCTGTCTCAACCAAGCACTCTGCCACTCAGCTAGACAGTGCCCAAAAACCTGAGTCGCAGCAATGTAGAAAAACCGGCGCTGTAACAGCGCGTACAGCAGAATGCTGACTCTGTCAGCAGCGAACTCTGGCTGCCATTCTGAAAATTCATCGCCCCCTGTCTTGAGATCCTGCAATCGAACCAAACCTGCCTCCCAGCAGATGTCAAGCTCCGCCCCGCTACGCCTGAAACGTACAGCAGAAGCAAGCATCGCACTCTGTCTGCGCAGACCGCACTGCTGTCTATGCTGCAGAGTGTGGACAATTACGCGCGTCTGCAGTCCAGCCAAACCGCAATCCGCTACGCAGCATGCTAGCCATATCCGCACGAACTCTGAATCGCAGCCAAAGGTGATTCAGACAAAGGTGGCTCCTGGAAGGCCAAAGGTTGCCGACATGTTGTGATTGAAATGCTGCTTCTAGACGCATGGTCAGAAGCAATGGACTTGTCATCGCTAGGCACAGAAGTACCAGTGTCCTTGAAATGCAGGTCCTCCTCATGAATACCACACAAACTGGTATCTTCATATACACTGTCTTCTAAACATGTAGCCGTGCTACAACTTTCAAAGGAAGAACAGCATTCGTCATCACTGAAAATATCTCCTGATTGCTTTTCGCAAGAGCTTCCTACATTGTCTAGCTGGACACAAAGTTTCTTAACATCTTCCTCATCAACATCCATTTCATCCTCAGAATCATCGTCTATGTGAGGTAAAATGATAGAGCGGTTGATACTTAATCTCAGTTGGTTCAGACTTTCACGTGCACTCCGTCCTTTGAAGTACCCACTGCTACTGTTGACTGAATTGTACTCACTTGATTTTGCTTTTATGAGCTCTTCCTGCAGTAAACAAAAATCACTACTACAAATATTAGCTTAGGTAACGCCACTTAGATAGCGCTTTTTTAAAGAGCTATCCAAGTGGGCACTAGGATAGCGCTTATTTGTCTTAAAAAATAAATAAATAAATAAAAAAAAAAAAACACTACAATAGCGCTTTTAAATTTTTTTTTCAGTTAAGCGCTATCTTAGTTATGTCTTAGATAGCGCTTTAAAAAACGCTATGAGAAAAAACGTTACCAAAGTTACCATAGCGCTTTTAAAGTGCTTGCATAGCGCTTCCAAAGCGCTATATTACTTACATTTAGGATAGCGCTTTATTTCACCCAAATTTTTAAAAGCCGGCTCGATCTAACCTAGAAGGGGAGAACAACGCCTCCTTCTCTCTCTCGTTCCCCCTCTGTGCGTAGCTCTCCCTCCCTCTCTCTCGCCCTGCTCCCTATCTCCATTGCTCTCACTCTCTCCATTGCTCTCCCTGCCTCCCTCACTCCACCGCTCTCACTCTCTCTCGCTTTCGAGCTTTGGCTCTTTCTCGACGGAGTGTTGTTGCTGTCTTTCTGTGGTGCTCCTCTCTTTCTTTCTCCAATTGATCGTCAGTTTTTCATCTCTCAAGATCGAAAACTTTTTAGTCAAGTAATTTCATCTATCTCTATTGATAATTCACAACAACGAATCGATTCCAAGTTGAATTAGGTCAACTATTACTCTTTGCACTCTCAAGATCGTCTGATTAGCTTAAGGCATTTGTTTTCTTGGATGATTTGTTGAAAAGTTTATATCTTTGATATTGTTAGGGTTTATTGCATATTGGGTTTTGAATTGGTTGACAATGCAGTATGCTAGAATTATTTGTTTGAATTAGGGATTTTTATGCTACTGTTTGGTAGGGAATTCTATTTTCTCTTGTTTTTCCTCTCTATAAATACAACAAACAGAGAGTTCCCTTTTCCCCCAATCGAGCTCTTCACTCAATCAAGATCTCTAAAATTTTGGGTTTGGGGTTTTTAGTTTTCTCCATATTTGCAGTGCATGCCATATTTGCAGATCAATGGCAATCTTAAGTGCATTTTACTATCCATATTGCAGATCAATGGCAATCTTAAGTGCATTTTACTATCCATGTGCATTATGAGATTGAATGCTCTGTAATAGAGCATATCTTTGTAGAATAGAGGATATCCACAATTGAACAATGAAGATAATGTCTGTAGAAGGAAATTGTCTAGTAGATGTTAATTAGTTTACAGCAGTAATTATGAAAAACTTGACTGTTCAACAAGGTCGTATCTTGTAGCAGTTAGACATAGGTGACTTTAATTGCAGATTCATATGGTGCAAGAGCTGAAAATTGATAGCTTGCTGTTATTGAAAAGTTTGTTATTTGTGTTACTTTAGACATTTTATGCAGATGTTACTACCACATGTGGAGTTCAGTTTGTTTACCTTATATTAGGTTGTGCAATTTCAGTTGCCACTTTTGCTAATTATCTACTGCTATAAGGATTGTGGGTTGATTCAAAAGTTAGGTCAATAGATATTGCATGAATAAGGCGTTGTGTGTTTTTTCAGTATATTGATCATACTTATTCTATATATCTGGTTAAGCAATAACTAGTTTATCTCAACGAATTGATCAAATATAAGAAAGCTGCTCTGAATAGCATAACATCAATCAGGCAACCTAAATAAAACTAATCAACTTCACAAGCTTGAGATATGAAGATTGGTCCATTATTTGGGGAGTATGGTTGCTTAAATAAAAGAGTTTTGAATTTTGTTTCTTTATGGATCTATGTTCTTAAATTTTCTGGAACAAAATTCTGTACTTCTTCACATAAGACCAATGAGAATATATAGATGTAGATGGTTGTGGTGTTCATTGCAAAAGATTTTTTAATACTGTTTCTTCTGTCACATCACTAAGACCAAGTAGAATATATTGCTGTTGAGGGTTATGTGTCGACTCCATGTCATTATTTTTATACAAATCTCAATTGCTTGCAAATTACACACAATACTTGCATGGGGTTTGCATTTCAAAATTGAGTCTGCATCTCAAGTTATAATGCTGTTTGAAACTTTCATGAGAAGAGTATGTACTGATTCAACTTACGTATAGGTGGAACTCTTGAACCTCTCCTGATATATCTTGTTTTGCAGGGATTTTTCAATTTTACATCCCGCAGACCTCGCCACTTACTGCAGATTCTGGAGCTTGGTTATAATGTTATGTACAATGATGTTGATATGGTCTGGTTGGCCGATCCACTAGCATATCTGAAAGGGCATCATGTTGTATATTTCACTGATGATATGGCTGCGGTATGTCAGTTTAATTTAGTTAATGTTGTTTTTTTGTCAAGTATCAGATGGAAAGTTGTACATGCAATGATGAAAATGAGTTTTATGTTAAATCAAGAAAGATTTCCATATTTGATAAGTTTGTGAGTCTATCAGTTCAGGTATGAAGTTTTAGAAATTTATTTTCAATGGAACACTAAATATATTGAAAAGAGATCCCAAAAGAACACAAAGGAGCGAGGAGATCGAGAAAACCTGGAAAGAAACAAAAGAAAGAGCTAATAACAAACAACAGAATGATGAAACATTAGCTACTTCGCAAAAAAGACTCCCAATTAGATAATACTGTATTGCTAGCTATAGTCTAGAAATATTGTTTTGAATTAACCTGCGTGACTTGTCAAAAGAAATATGAACTGAGCTATACTGTACAGGACTAAAAGTTAACAATCCTGATGCACATGGCCACTTAAGAGGTTGTTGAAACACCATAACGATCTAAGGGGGTGCCTCAGGATGGACGGTTTTGATTCCAGGGATCTTAGACTTTGGTCTGGTCATGTTGAAGCAATTACGTTTGTTCTCTGTGTCTGTGCAGCCAAGGCCTATACATATAGGATGTGGCATCCAGCACACAAGCCTATAGCTCGTTGGCATTGGAGGGACAAGTCATCGAGAGTTCAAGAAGCAAGAATTGAACTCTGAAATTTGCTGTCCTGACAGATTCAGGCATCATATAACGAAGTGGGTTCATCTTGTATCTCCCCTGGATTGTCATTCAAGCCTCACTGTCTTAGCTAACCTTAGAATCAAAAAAATGATGTATGCCCCCGTTGCTCAGTGGCCATATCAGTCTGACATTCAGCTTTACCCTTCCTGATAGAAGTATTATGCATTCAAGCAGCTCTGACCTGACATTTGGTAGGAAATGTTGAAATATCCTTAGCCAAAATCAATCCCAGTGAATGATTATCAATATAGACTTCCTGATATATATTGTTTAGCATAAATTTTTTTCTTTTGGAAAAAAAATTATAAAAATTAATTAAAACATATCTAAATTTTGTCCATTATAGCCATAGCTAATCAAGTGGTTAATCTGGATATCATTTTGTTATTTTTTTCATTTTGATAGATTTAGAAAGGTCCGATGTGTATTAATGCTAGGACTTCACAGTGCTTCCAGTTCTTGTCGTGTTATTTATTTCCATCTTTCCTTCCAATGAAATGAGCAGGTGAAACCATTGAACCACTCTTCGGCCTTGCCAGCTCCAGGGAAAAAGGGTCGCACCTATATCTGTAGCTGCATGATTTTCCTACGGCCCACCAGTGGAGCTAAAAAAGTTATGAAGACGTGGATTGAAGAACTCCAAGTTCAACCATGGTCCAAGCAAAAGAAAGCCAATGACCAACCTGCTTTCAACTGGGCCTTGAATAGAACTGCGGGACAGGTGCATATTATTTTTTCTCATCTTTCTGGGAGGTTTGATACTAATGCATTTAAGCAAGTAAGCAAAAGAAACATTATATGAAACTTTGAAATTCTATAACAGAGAAAACTTGGGCAAGGAGAAAAGTAAAAGAGACGGTAGACTATATGTATAGATGCAACTTCAATTATCATGCAAAACGCTCTTTTTTTCATTCAGAAGCCTCAGTGGATGATAATTGATGTGTATAGATGTGGATAGATGTGGATGTATATATACACTAGCTCTTACTGAGTTAAAGTTAAAGCTAGTTTTTATTTACTTAAAAGCTAATTTTGACCTCAATTTGGTGCTCCGTTGGAATTGTAGACAGAGTTGGGGTTTTCTGCTAATGCCCCAAGCTTTAATCAGACTATTTTTTTCATTATTTATTTATTCAATCTAAAATCCATTTAGGAATTGTTGGCTATTTTCGTTATGTGAGTTGGTGACTGAAAGGTTACATGTGTAATTTTCAGTGTTGTTTCTTGGTGTGGGAAGTTGAATTTCACCTTACTGGAAATGTACTTGATGGTTATTTGAGCTTTTAGTAGGTAATTGTGAGAGACAAAATCCAACTAACACAATGGATAAAGATCTTTATATGTTACTATTATAGCATAGTCTTGTTTGCTTTTTGAGTGTTTGATGATTTTTTTCTTTATTGTATTGCTTAGGGGCATGCCTAGAAGATCTCTGAAAATTTTAATTATAGTGTTTTTGCCCTGCTATCTACTTAGTGATGATGTACATGCTAGGCTTGGATACACCTGTACGTTTGGTTATGTTATATCAAAACTTTTCTGATGCATCTCATTTTTTTGAATTAGGATGAAAGAGAACTTAAAAGGCAGAGAAGAAAACAGTCAAACCGACCTCTTAAGGTCATGTAGCCATATGTGATAATTTCTGAATTTCAAGCAAAAACTGAGACACAACTAATTTTTTTGCCCCTCTTTTTCTTGAATTTGGATATTCTTTTTACGAGTAAAACTAGGGAAGTTTACATAGAAACTTTAAATTGGTGAACCACAAGTATAGGTAGCATGATTCTGTCAATCACAGCATGAGAACATTGCATGCTTCCTGAATAATTTGAATTCAGAAATTTTTTCTGGCCACCAATGTTTTGATTATCTCTACTAGTATCTTCAATAGTACTAATGCCTACCAATAGAAATGAAAAGGATTTTCAGGGTTACTTAATTAGTAGTTTTGCAGTGTCAATTCAGAGCTATACAAAGTACTCGTGAAAGAGCTTGCTCAAACTCTAGAGAGACAGTTTGCTGGCAATCCTGAAGCACGAGCTGCAGGAATGGTGATAAATACCATGGGATGGATAGAAGGCGTTGGTTATGAGGTAATTGTAGTTTAATTTGTGTAATTAAAGGAGTTGGATATTTTTCAATTGAATTTGGTTACATGTGGGATGCCAATTAATGCTCTGAAGTTTTGGTGCAGCTGCTTCTTCACGCCATTGATACGTTTGATGCTAATGTAGTGTTGGTTATTGGCCAGGTAATATTGTGTTTTCCTGCTATTGCATTATTCTGCTCCCAGATCTCTGTAAAAATAGTATCCATCTTTTTAGAGAGATTGTATTTTAGCCCTCAATGTATACTCTGTATTACCATCATTGGCTGAATAAATTATTCTGTTTCATGAGTATCACATACTATCTTTGTCAGAGTTTATGCACTTTCTTGGCATTTATGTTTCTAAACTTCTTATTTTCTTCACTAAGCTTCAATAAACTATGGTATAGGAGAAACTTTGCAGCATGATTAAAAATGTGCTAAGAAGCAAGCCTAATGTGGATGTCGTGAAACTGTGAGTACTAAATGGTAATAGACCGAAAGAGATGCAACTATTGGTTAGCTTCTGCGGGCACTTTACCAATCTCAACCTTTGGTAAGTATACCAAAAACAAAAAAGAAAAGGAGAGTATCTTATTGAGTTTTGAATCTTTCATTGCTCAAGATTTCATTCAAGCTTATCTCCATTCTTTATAATCTACAAACTCAACGTCATGAAGTATAATATTCTGAACCTAGATGGTCTATTACAGTGTTTCTGAGATGGTGAACCCAATTTGTCTTACAAAACATTTAACTTCAATGTGTTTCAAGGATTTGTGTTGTGTCACCAATTGAAGTTTTGTGCCATGAGTAAGCACCTATTTGGATAGTCCTAATGGCTGCTGTGCACTTTATTGGTCCACATTTAGTTGCAATGTCATGGGCATTTGTTAGGTACTTAAAATTATTAGTAACGTAAAGTTGGGCATACACGTCCGTGCAATTACGTTCTTATTTTTATCGAGTATACACAAGAACAAGATGTGGTAGAAAAGCTGATAGGTGTCTTTTGATTATTGTTTTTGCTCAATTCCAGGGTCACTCTGAGAGACTAAAACATTGGATGATCAATGCTGCAGTGGTGTTCTCTTCTTTTATGTTCTGGTACGGCATTAATGTAGATTAGTTACTCCCTCTTTTTTTCTCTCCCTTGGTATCTATGTTTATGTACATGTCATATTACTTTGCAATGTCAAATATATTGCAAAAGCAATAGCCTCCCATGGAGTAGCTTCATTCTTTGTGAGAATGGACAGGGCATATGCTGAGTCAGTGCTAAAAATAGCCTTATTAATACAATGTTTTTTCCATCAGATTAAGGGCAGTTCGTGCATAATTACAGAGTGTCCAGGCGATGATCCTGCACATGCTGTTATGACTACATCATGTTCATCTCTTAAAACAGCTCCATGTGGGTATCAAGGATCCTCTTCGTCCGGGCGTCAAGGAATCCGTTGCAGTCTGTAGATCAGCTGGAATTACCGTATGGAGTCCGTATGGAGAATTTCGTAATCAATTGGTCAGGATACTTGTACAACCGATTTCTCAAGGAGAAAATGGAAAGCTGAAGCAAAACATTTTAATTATGCCTGTAGTTTAAGATATTTATTAGTATTGTGCTACGAACAAATATATATGATAGCATATTAACAATTTTGTATGAATGCTTAAATTATATTTTGAATGAATGAGAAACAGTTAGTTATCATGTTGTGTCTTTATTGATTAATTGAACGTTGTCATTATTATATTAAATATTATATTTAGCCCAGAAAATCGGTATTGGTATTTACGCGCTATCTTAGGAGATAAACAAATCTAATTTAAAAAATTCATTTAAATTAAATAGCGCATAAAAAAGCGCTATGGTAGTTAATAAAAAAAATTCACCGAAATGAAGCTAATTAAAAAAAAATCAACAAAATTAAATAGCGCTCATCAAAGCGCTATTCAAGCTAATTTTAAAAAAAAAATTAGCGCTTACATAGCGCTTTCTAAAGCGCTATTGAAGTTAATTAAAAAAAAAATCAACGCTTAGATAGCGCTTAATAAAGCGCTATCTAAGCGAAGCGCTATTCAAGTACGCGTCTTGCATAGCGCTTTTTTGAGCGCTATCTAAGCTACCATAGCGGTAGCTTAGATAGCGCTAAAAAGCGCTATCTAAGCCTATTTTTAAGCGCTATGCAAGCCTATATTTGTAGTAGTGAATGTGAATCAACTAGATATTTGCTTGAGCAGATAAAAATAGATGCAAGTTGATTCTGAACAAAGCCTACCTTTAATTGACGAATCTGGTCACTAAGACCATTAACATCATCTTCTGTAATTTCATTTATAACTGGTTTATTTTGTAAGGATTTTGCTTGCAACCCAAACCTCAGGGTGCTGAGAGTTTCACCTTTGCATCTGTATTCAACAAGGCAATTGATGCATTTAGGCAAGTATAATAAGCAGAAGTATAATTCATATTACAATTTTCAACACATATGCTAGACACATTTACTAGGTTAAAACCATAAGTTTCAGTAGTCCACACAAGAGTGCTGCTGTATTGAATTATTTGCAAAAGTAAACATTAAATAGAACTTAATAAAAAAAAACAGAGTTTAAGTATTGGATTACTTGTCATGAGGAGAAATAGCACAAATGACTGTGAGTTTCGCATTGCCACCAAGTGATTCCTGGAGCAGGTGAGTCAAGCAGGAACTTTTGTATGGCACATTTGGAGATATTTCAGTTTGAGCACCCGTTTCAGCAAGAATATGCACCAAGTTCCTGCAATAATCCATCCAAAGAGAATATTGCAATGAGAAATGAAGAGCTGAGTTCAGTCATGATATTGGTTTTCTATTACATAATTAATGTCCCTACATCATTTTGTTTTGTGAGAAAAGATGCAACTGATGTGCTTTCTCAAGAATAGCTATTACAATTACGTGGTGAATAGATAGAAACAATTATTGACCTTTTTCTTCAGACACTACAATTGAAGAAAAGTTAATTGTTCTACTAAATGTATCTAATATGATCACAATCATGCTCAATATGAGTTCACCACGAAAACAGACAAACAGTGGTCTGAAATCTTACCCAAGCTGTGCTAGAGATTTCTTTACGTTTTTACCCTCTTTTACACTCTGCCTTCCTGCATCATCATCTGGCTTATTTCGCTCTGATCCAGCAAGATCAACAAAGTTGATTCTACTGCTTCTTGAACTACTAAAGCCTTTTGACGAGGTACCCTGTAAAAAATTTTGGAGCAATAGAAATACAAAGTTGAATTAGAAACAACAAGAAGCAATATGGACTACAGGCCCCAAACAACCAGCACAGGCACAGTGAAATATGAAATCACTTCATAAACCAAGCTACCCTATAAGTGAAATCAGAATAAGCGGTTCTTGTGAGTAACAACTGAAAAGAAACTTATAGTGGTATACCTTGCACCAGGATTCAATTACACAAGTGAAGACGATATGAGAACGAGAGCTCTTGGAGTTAATACTCATTGCCCCAACCTTTCTATTTGAAAGCCCCTACATTATGAAAGTTAAATTTGATTCAACCACAGTACCACACTGAAACCACAGAAAGACCTTGTAGGAAAGACATATTTTGCACAACATATTTAAAATGATCTTTTAGACATGAGGATCAAACAATATACACCAATACCAATGTCATATTTACACTATAATCAGAAAAATATAGACCAATTCTTACTTACCTTGATTAGAATTTGTGTTACATCGTCGTAGCTACTAACACATTCTTCACTCAGATTTTCAACATAAAAACCATTCTTGGAATCATCTCTTATCTGGAGAAAGTGAAAAATGCCCTTTAGTTACACTAAACATAGAAAGCCCAGACCAAATGAGTCTGATTTAATGAAGAGTAGACATAGAAAGATCTCTACCTCAAGGTTTCGTTGAGTGGGATCGAGCAAATCACCAATTTTCTCATTATATATCTCTAGGAAAGAACATCTACACTGATAATTCATCTGTTTCTCTTCCGAGTTCTCTTTCTCCTAACAACCAATCATAACAACAAATCAGTACACATTTCAAAATTCAATGTTTTCTCTAGCAAATAAAATGTATAAAACAAACCCCACCTTCTGAAACTCAGAAAATAGCATCTGGAAGATGCGTGGAACAACGCCTTGATTGCTACTAGGTAAGTGACCTTCAACCATTGCGCTCGGAGGACCCCACATCGTGTAAGTCTTCCCACTTCCCGTCTTTCAGAAATTTAATCAAACAATTGCAAGCCTTGTCAATCTACTTAAAAAATCAACTAAAAGGTCTAGCAAACTTTTACAAAAAAAAAAACACAAATCTAATCTCTACCTGTCCATATGATAATTGAATTGTTAAAACCAGCCAAGCAGCTCTTAACCAGTGGAACAAAGCCTCAATCCCATTAGCCTTCAACTTTTCCCTCAAAGGCTTAGAAATCCTAAACCTCGAAGTCGCATTCGGATCCTCTTTTACAGCAGGAGCAGCAACCACCTCTCCATTCTCCAGCAACTTCTGCTTCTTGACAGACTCCCCCACCAACTCAGTCTCAGTCTCAGTCTCCTCAGCGCTCCTCTTCTTCTTCTTCTTCTTCGACTTCTTCAGCTGCGCAGAGTCATCGCTGCTTGTTTCCTCCACTTTGGGGCTCTTCTTCTCCTTGCTCTTCTTCTTGTCCGTCGATGTTGTTATCTCCATGGCGGCGGCGTCGCTTGTCTGCTTCTTGTCTTTCGAAGATTTCTTCTTGTCTTTGGGTTGCTCTTCGAAGATCATTGAATCAGTGATTGGGATTGAAGGCATTGGAATGATAAAATTAGGGTTGGGGAAGATATTAGGGTTTCTAAGTTGTTGTTCGTTCCTCTAATTCTACTTCTGCTGCTAAGGAGAGATGCGGCTCTGAGTTGCAGTTTAGCAGAGAAGAGAAGAGAACGAAAGAGAGATATTTAGGGGGTTAGGGTTTGGCTTTTTTTTTTAATGTGCTCTATATCGAAGCGCTATCGTAAATGTAAGTAGCATAGCGCTTCCGAAGCGCTATGCAAGCACTTTAAAAGCGCTATGGTAGCTTTGGTAACGTTTTTTTCCATAGCGTTTTTTAAAGCGCTATCTAAGACATAACTAAAATAGCGCTTAACTGAAAAAAAAAATTAAAAGCGCTATTGTAGTGTTTTTTTTTTTTTTTTTTTTAAAGACAAATAAGCGCTATCCTAGTGCCCACTTGGATAGCTCTTTAAAAAAGCGCTATCTAAGTGGCGTTACCTAAGCTAATATTTGTAGTAGTGACTACAAAGGGAAAAGATAAATAAATAAATAAATACAATCGGATGTAAATATTTCACACAGATGAAAGGGAACAACTCTTAAAACAAAATAACATGGCTATCAATGGGCACATGCATATCGACTAGGCACGTCCAAATTTAGCTGAGGGTTGCCAATTGTTATATGTGCAAGTTACAAGTTAATCTTCATTCTCTTCTAAACAGGTTACAAAGGAGACTCCTTCACCTGCAAACTAACTAAGTGAAGGGCAGGGAACACTATGTGATGAATTCATCCATCACCTAATCACTTATTATTGGACTAAATCAAAATCAAACCTAAAATTAAATATTGGGGTTTATCAATCAAAAACAAAATTTCTAATCAACCCAAATACATCATCTCACATATATTTTCCCAACTAAACAAATCAGAAACAAGTTCTTGATGTCGTTTTCTCAAAAAAGGCCATCATCATTACCCTATGATAAATAATTTCATAACACAATGAAAACTCAATTATTCAATCTACGAAAACATATCATTCTTATAAGATTCAAAGCTCAAACTCGAAAATCAAATCAAAAGATATAATAATGTACTTTTGTTATTTGAAATCATAAATTTAAAAAAAAAAAAAAAAAAACAAAGACTTACTAAGAGAGAAATCAGAAATCAATGAGTTTTCTGTGTTTGATGAATGATTAAGAGAGACTCTATAGAGCTGGCGAAGGAGACCGAGAAAGAGAGCCAAAAATACCAATTCACACTCAACTATGATGTGCTATAAATCATCCCACATTCCTACCACAATAGATACACAAACTATTGTGGTCATTTTAAAGAACGACAAACCAATAGATTCATTCTGACTAGTGATTTCAGGTTGTAATTTGTTTGTGCTAATGTGTTATAACAAAGGAATCAAACAGTTCAGTGTGTTACACTATACGATTTAGCAAAATCAGATCCAAAAAGTCCACACAAATTATAGAGATTTGAACTGTCAATCTTTAACACATGTAAACACAATCTTACACTCATGGAGTTCATTAAATCTAAAGAATCTATTACATCGATAAATCCTTATAGTTAAAGGTTCCCTACATAATATTAATTCAGTAATGGAATCTAAATGTTTGATATAACTGAACCATAAGAGGTCAAATTGAGTGTCATTAATGTGATACTTCCTTGCTCAGATAGGCAAGTTGGGATGTGGTCTTGATTGCGTTAGTGTTAATTAGATCAGGTTTTGGTATTAGAGGGGCAAGTTGCGCATTTTTGGGTTATGGGTTTCTGTATAGTGTGGCCTTGAACCATTTGAATTAGAAAGTGAGAATGCAATTATGGGTCAGTGTAGAGTGGCCCTGGTAATAATTTGGAGAGTTTACTTGACATTTATGAGGTTTTCACCACAAGTCTGTACAACAAGATGAAGTTTAAACCGTAAATGTTAAAATTAGTATTTGATATGAGTTTGATATCCGGAACTTCCATTAGGCTGTGCATGCCATATTCCCAGTCAAGACTGCCCTAGTAAAGGCTCTTGTTCCAGTCAAGGGCCTGCTGCCCAGTTCCAGTCAATTGATGGGGTTTTGAAGTTTGAACTCAGGTTAGTATATTTTAGGGAAGGCTCATATTCTGTCCCAATAGTTTTTTTGCCTCTAATTTATTTTAGCTTTATTTTTCAAATGTCTTACCGGAGATCATTAACTGGATCATACTAAGCACAACAAATATGGGTTGAATTCGGCTAAAAAATGATCTGTGCTTAAGACAAAATTTAAACCATGACCTGGTTACGCAATGGTTTGTGATTATTAATATACATATTTCCGTCTTATATATATTGCATTTTCTCTAACATAATACCTTGTATATACGTGTTTGTCCTATGTATGAAGCAAAAGTCTGCATTGAGAGAAGCATACGAGGACAAGAAGGTCATCCCCTTGGATTTTAGACCAAAGAATGCCCAAGCTATCAAACATCAGGTGTTTTTTTGTTTTTGCAATTATGTGGTCTTGTGTTCAAGTAGCTTAACTGAAATGAGTGTGTAATTATAAACGAAGTTGGCTACCGAAACTTCTTGGTATGTTAGGTTATCTTCTTGTTCTGAATGCTTGGTGTTGTGGTTTTGAGTGCTATGAAATGTTTAATTTAGTGCACTACAGGCATGTGACCTACTTTCTGAATAGTATGGTTTCTAACAGCTTTACAGGCAAATGAAATATTGGATGGAAGTGACGTTGTAAGAATTGGGGAGTCTAATAATCCTCTCTTGCATTAACAGTATTTCTCTTGCCTAAATCTTGTAGATGGCTTGTGATCAAGAAAGGCCGTATGATGGAGGGTGAAGCAGTTTTTGCAGCAACTGCATGGCAAGGCGGATCTCAGGTCTGTTCTTGTAATTGTTGTTTCCTTCATTCCGATGCTCATGCATTTAGGTATTAAGAGATAGAAAAATGTCAGGTTTGATTGAAGATTACAGGGGGATCTTCCATAGGTGAAAATGCTCTTCGTGCCTATTGCGAGGTGGTTGTTATTAAAAAAAAAAATTTGCAAGCATGCACACCGAATAAATGCTCATGTAAGGTTCCTTCCCAATTCATGTTTACTCTCTGAGTTGAGAGAGAAGGCGAAAGAGAGAGTACTTCCAAAGGAGAGATTTTAGGGTATCACTGTGAGACTTTAAGGTTTGCAACTTGGATCCTTAATTGTTTACTTCTTCCTGACTATAAGGTTTCAAACAGATTGGTTTGGTTTGTGGTCGCGTGTGTTTGCTTCCACCAATCAGACCTCCATATCTCAGAGATTTTATTTTCTATTTTTTAGCCATGAAAATTTTAGATAACTCCCAGTTGTGTTACTTGATTTATATTTCTGTTTTGATTGTATTTCATAATTGAGCCAATTTATTCTCTGGACCCACCTGTGTTTAGCTGCTTGCTCTCTATGTTTCCGTGATTTATTTGACCTCATTATGTCCGGTTCTTGTTTTGCTGAAAAAACATTTATACTTGATAATGTATTTATGTAAATGCTCTTTATAACGATATTCACTAAAACATTTTATCACATACTTGCTTATCTATTGGTTTTTCTTGTTTTCCCTTCTACTACACCCACAGGCATCTTTGAAGACCGACGTGAAAAGAAAAAAGTTGATTTACCTCCCTATGACTATGAGAAAGTTTTTTTTGGAGAAAGAGTGGAATGAGTATATATATGGTCTCAATTCAAAATGGAAATAGACAAATGATTAGCAAGTTGACTTACACCTACTCTGCATAGAAGCTAAAATTTTGACTCTTTTACGACCTTGTAATTTCCTGGAAATGAAAAATTGTCATCACATTAACAGCAGAAACAACCTTGTTGCCCATTCCCTTAGAAAAAAACTAGTTCAGAGCTTTATTTTTGTTATACATTCAAAACAGGGTAATAGTAGTAAAATCCTAGAAGAGTAAGGAGACTGCGAGTGTTGCTGCAGAGAAAGCAATACAAAGATTGGACTGCATAAAAGCGAAGGAGGCCAAGGATACTGTGAGACCTGCGGTTTTTCAAAAAAAAAAAAAAAAAAAAGTTTTTTTAAAGCGGGGTGTACTTAGCAAAGGTGGTGGGGGCACATAGCCACACACCCTTTAAAACAGAACGACCCCCCCCCCCCCCCCTTTCTTCTTCTTTCTCTTTTCTTTCTTTTGGTCTTCAGTTCGTTCCAGCAGCGAGCGACAGTGTCGCTTCCTCTTTTTCTCGGCAGTTTTCGTCGGTGATTTTGGGTGATTTCTTCCCCAATCTCACCTCCTCCTCCTCGGTTCGTTCTCTCTTCCCCCTATTTATTTCTCAGTTGCTTTTTTTCAAAAAAAAAAAAAAAAAAAAAAAAAAAAATCAGTTTTCATTTGAGTTTGGGGTTTGATCGGGTTTTTAGCTCCGATCAGCCGTGTTAGGGCCTTGGTGGCATCCTTGGGAGCCCTTAGAACCGACATGCAGGATTGTTTTGTGGTTGGCCAAAATTTTTTTCAAAAAATCAGGGTGCATGTTTGTTTGGAGGGTTCCTCGGCGTGAAACCGGGCTTTGGGTGCGTGGGTGAGCCTCATTTTCGTGGCTCTGAGTGTCCTTAGACTCTTTTGTGGGCTGTGGTGCAGTTTGGTAGCGATCAGACCGGTGTAGGGAGGGTTTCGGCACGTTTTCACCCCACTTTGGGTTTCGGCGGGGTGGTTGCCGAATTTTTAGTGCCTGTAAGTTTTCCTTTCAGTCACGCGCCGCTTGTATTTATTTATTTATTTCAGTTTTCGGCTAGTTTACTCATTTTCGAGTCCGCCTTGCAGTTTTAGAATTTTCGTGGTCTCGCATTTGTGGTTTTGCGTGTTTGGAGCTTCGACCGGTAGGAATTGGGTTTTGAAAATCCATTCCGCCAGGTGAGTGGAACTATAATTTTTATTTTAAGAAATAAGTATTTGAAATCCTGAATGGAATTTTTACATTATACCGTCAATTGTATAGAATTGAATTCAGATCCGAAAATTCGGAGTTTTCAGATATTTCGAGGATTGTGTTAGTTGTGTGTGAATGAATTATGCATTGAATTTTCGGAAAACATGATATACTTGAATGAAATCGAATAGTAATTTTGGTGTGATTAGGCTTTGGTGTAATGACATGAGACTGGTATGCTTTGTTGTCTAGTTTGCATAGCCTATCATGTTACCGTGGATTTTCGAGTCTTGAGCATGTATGATAAGCGACTCGAGTAAATTTATTGTGGTGAATTGGGTCATGTTGGGACCCTGGCATAGTCGTGGTTTTATAAAAAAAATTGCCGAATTATTTATGATTGCACGCTTGTACATTTGGTTATGCACAGACTCGTCATTTGTGCATGTGGATAGTAGTATAAGTGTCTTTACCCCGCTATAATGCCTGTTGTGCCGATGCTTAGGAGCTTGCTCGCATCGTGAGTTGGATGGTGCTTGAGATGACTCGCACCTGACATTGTGGACGCTACTGCATGTGGCAAGCTTGCTGAGGTGCGGTGAGCTCCCGCACGCACTTGCCACTATAGAGTGCAGTAGGACGGGTCCCGGAGGACGTGCTTTGGAGATTACTCGCTTTCCCTCCCAGCGCGCTTGATTTTGATTATGTTAGGTTGGCCGTGTTAGGCCAGTCGTTCGGGACGTTTGAGTTTGTATCCTGGCAGATGGCACCCCATTAGGATACAAACAAGCCCGAAGTGGTACTGGTGCACGTTGTGGGATGTGTCTGGGTGAGACACATTCGTAGGGTATGCGGATACCTACGATATGAGACACTTATACAGGATTTTACAGAATTTCTGATTTCAACTTGATTGCTATACCTAGGAGGCTAGGAAGAATTATGAGATTGTTTTATTTCCATTGCTTGATATGTACGATGTTTGAATCGTGTGTAATGATCGGCATATATCGTAAACTGGTAGTTATTGTTGAATCTGAAATGTTTGTGTTGTTGCTTGAACTTAGAAACATATCTTTAGAGACACGGTGTGATTTAGACTTTAGAACTTGTTGCTTATTCATTGTTGTGTGGCATGAATTTTCCTTGTTTATTATTCCGTTATTTGTATTTAGTTCGCTCGCACCAGCTAGCTTTGTGCTTTGCTGACCCCGCAAGGGGTGTGCTTCTATTGGAGTGCAGGCAGTGTTGGCGTTCCTGCTGATCGTGGCGCGTAGGCCTCGATTTCCGTTGTAGGCGTGTTTTGAGCTTTTTGGTTGTGTCCGCCCTGTACGGGTATGTTTTGCTTCCTCTGTGTTTCAGATGTACTATATTGTTAAACTAGATGTTTGTATACTGTTTGGTCGCTATGACTCTGGCGGGGCGAATCAAAAATATATATTTATTTTGTTCAAAAATTTAGCGTAGTTTTATTTTCGTTTGTTTATCGTATCAAGAATGTGTTATATTATGATGTTGTGGCCGGTTACGATCCGCCTGTGTAGGTGTTAGTTCACGCATCGGCACGCTGCGATTCCCGTGGCGGGTCGGGGCGTGACAGAGCTTGGTATCAGAGCCATTGTTTATCGGTTCACATAGAACATCATCGTATACCACTTTCTTGAGTGGATTGGGTAGAGGAGTTAGGACTTTTGTTGTGTTGTTTGATGTATGGTATGTGTGTTTTATATTTCGTAGAGGTTGTTTGGTGATGGCGAGTGGTCAGAGAGTCCCTCTCCCAGCACCGCCTGTTCGCCTAGCAGCTATTCCCGGTCAGGGAAATGTTGAGGGTATGTTATTTTATTTATTTACTGTTTTGTGTGTGCCAGATGTAGTAAGATTGTGTTATGTGCATTATGCGTAGGAAAAATTGCATGTTAGTGTGTTGTTATGTGATTCAGGATACATGTGTTGTGTGCCAGGTTTTGTGCATTCGTCGTCTTCCCTGTTGAGGGCTCTTTTCGATACAGGAGCATCTAGGTCTTTTATTTCTAGACAGTTGGTTGTTAGAGACAACCTTGAGGTGGTGCCTTTGCCGGAGCCCTTGTGCGTTGTGTCTCCCTTGGGCAGTTCTGTTTGGTTGTGGGAATTGTGTCCCAGTTTCGAGTTTTCATTGTTGGGGTACAGCTTTGTGTTTGACTTTATTGTTTTGGGTTTTGAGGGCTATCAATTGATTCTAGGGATGGATTGGTTGTCCAGTCATCCGGTGATCATTAATTGCTTGCATAGGTCGGTGATGTTAGCGCCACCTGATGCTTCGCCTCGTGTGTTGGCTTATGAGCCCGATTCGATTTCGTTGATGTCGAGTTTTATTAGCTCTCTTGAGATTTCTTGTGCCGACACTAGTTCTGTAGAGGTTGTGTGTGAGTTTCCTGATGTGTTTCAAGAGATTCCTGGTATCCCTCCACGTCGTGAGGTAGAGTTTCGGATTGACCTGATTCCTGGTACTGCACCTATATCTAAATCAGCGTACAGACTTGCACCTAAGCAATTGGAAGAGATGAAAGTACAGCTTGATGAGTTGCTTCGTAAGGGGTTTATTCGTCTGAGCAATTCACCTTGGGGAGCTCCAGCAATATTTGTATCCAAGAAGGATGGATCATTGAGGATGTGCATAGATTATCGAGATCTGAATAAAGTGACCATCAAGAATAAGTATCCATTGCCTCGGATTGATGATCTATTGGATCAGTTGAGGGGAGCCGTAGTGTTTTCACAGTTAGATTTGCAGTCTGGGTACCATCAGATGAGAGTTGAGGAACATTCCGTTCCAATTACCGCTTTTCGGACCCGTTATGGCTTGTATGAGTTTCCAGTCATGCCATTTGGATTGACAAATGCACCAGCTTTCTTCATGGATTTGATGAATAGATTGTTCAGTCCGTACTTGGACAAGTTTGTGGTAATCTTCATTGATGATATCTTAGTGTACTCGAGGAGTTTAGAGGAGCACAGAGAGCACCTTCGCATTGTTTTGCAGACACTTAGAGAAAATCAGTTGTATGCGAAGTTCAGTAAGTGTCACTTCTGGGAGCCTGAAGTTCGATTTCTTGGGCATGTCATTTCTAGTGGAGGTATTGCAGTGGACCCTGAGAAAGTCGAGGCAATAAAGTCTTGGAGACGACCTAGTAGTGTGACAAAGATTCGTAGTTTTCTGGGTTTGGCCGGTTATTACCGACGGTTTATCGAGAAATTTTCTTTGATTGCGGCACCACTCACTCGGTTAACTAGGAAGAATGTTCCTTTTGTATGGTCAGAAAAGTGTGAAGAAGCTTTTGAAACTTTGAAGCTTCGGTTGACTTCAGCACCAGTGTTGACTATTCCGACACCTGGTAGCCGACTGGTGGTATTTACTGATGCTTGCGGTACAGGATTGGGTGGAGTGTTGATGCAAAGCAAGAAGGTCGTAGCCTATGCGTCTCGACAGTTGAAACCCCACGAGCGAAAATATCCAACACATGATTTAGAGTTGGCAGCCGTAGTCTTTGCTTTGAAGATCTGGAGACATTATCTGTATGGTGAGAGGTTTGAGTTGTTCACAGATCACAAGAGTTTGAAGTACTTATTCACTCAGAGGGAATTGAATATGAGGCAACAACGATGGGTTGATTTCCTTAGCAGCTATGACTTCGAGATACAGTATCAGCCTGGTAAGGCCAATGTGGTTGCAGATGCCTTGAGTAGGCGACATGCAGTGATGGCAACCATGATGATTCAGGAGTACCGAACACTTGAGACATTAGCTTCATTTGCAGTTCAGCCTACTTTCAGTACAGAGGGCAGCATGATAGCGGGTTTAGCAGTTTATCCGTCGTTGATCAGTAGAGTGGTGGAGAGACAGACCTCTGATCCAGTGATTACGAGGCAGATAGCAGATTTGGTAGTGGACACATTGGATGAGTGCCCTACCGATTGGTCAGTGGATTCAGATGGAGGGTTGCGATTTCGTGGGCGGCTTTGTGTTCCGTCTGATGAGGAGTTGCGAAGAGATATCTTACAGGAAGCTCATAGATCTCGTTTCACCATTCATCCCGGTGGAACGAAGATGTATCGAGATTTGAGACGTTCTTTCTGGTGGCATGGCATGAAGAAAGACATTGGAGAGTTTGTGGCACGGTGTGCGACTTGTCAACAAGTGAAGGTCGAGCATCAGAGACCGTCTGGGTTATTGCATCCATTGGATATCCCGACGTGGAAGTGGGAGTATATCACTATGGATTTCATCGATGGACTTCCACGGTCGAGGAAAGGTAATGAGTCTATATGGGTCATTGTGGATCGGTTGACGAAGTGTGCACATTTCATTCCTGTTAGTATGAATCGGACGGCAGACAGTCTAGCAGTGTTGTTCATTCGGGAGATAGTTCGCCTTCATGGGTCGCCTGTTTCGATTGTATCAGACAGAGATCCGCTTTTCACAGCCCACTTCTGGCAGAGCTTTCAGCAAGCTATGGGTACTAGATTGGACATGAGTACAGCTTATTATCCACAGACAGATGGCCAATCTGAGCGAGTGAATCAGGTAGTGGAAGACATGCTTAGAGCATGCATTTTAGACTTTGGGGGCAGTTGGGAAGATCACCTACCGTTATGTGAGTTTGCGTACAACAACAGCTACCACGTAAGTATTGGCATGGCACCCTTTGAGGCACTCTACGGACGACCGTGTAGGTCCCCTGTTTGTTGGGCAGAGATTGGAGAGTCAGTTGTGATGGGGCCGGATGTGATCAGAGAAACTACTGAGAAGATTGAGCTGATTAGAGCGCGGTTGTTGACAGCACAGAGTAGACAGAAGAGTTACGCTGATAGAAGGCGTAAGGAGTTGGAGTTTGATGTTGGTGACCGAGTTTTTCTGAAAGTTTCCCCGATGCGCGGAGTTGTTAGGTTTCGAAGTCGTGGAAAACTTGCACCGAGGTATGTAGGGCCATATGAGATTACTGAGAGGATTGGACCAGTGGCCTACAGATTGGCTTTGCCGCAGAGTATGTCAGGTATCCACGACGTGTTTCACGTATCCATGTTGCGGAAGTGTTTGGCAGACCCGTCACAGATTATAGAGCCTGCTGAGGTGGAGATTTCGGATGAGTTGACGTATCCAGTGAAGCCAATAGCCATTGTTGATGATGATGTGAAACAACTTCGTCGGAGGATAGTGAAGTTAGTGAAGGTTCAGTGGAGCCACCGAGCGGGTGACGTGACTTGGGAGCTGGAGGATCAGATGCGACAGAAATACCCCGAGCTTTTTGCCTAGGTTTTCTTGTCGTGGCTTTTGTCCGATCTCGAGGACGAGATCTCTTTTAAGGTGTGTATGATGTGAGACCTGCGGTTTTTCAAAAAAAAAAAAAAAAAAAGTTTTTTTAAAGCGGGGTGTACTTAGCAAAGGTGGTGGGGGCACATAGCCACACACCCTTTAAAACAGAACGACCCCCCCCCCCTTTCTTCTTCTTTCTCTTTTCTTTCTTTTGGTCTTCAGTTCGTTCCAGCAGCGAGCGACAGTGTCGCTTCCTCTTTTTCTCGGCAGTTTTCGTCGGTGATTTTGGGTGATTTCTTCCCCAATCTCACCTCCTCCTCCTCGGTTCGTTCTCTCTTCCCCCTATTTATTTCTCAGTTGCTTTTTTTCAAAAAAAAAAAAAAAAAAAAAAAAAAAATCAGTTTTCATTTGAGTTTGGGGTTTGATCGGGTTTTTAGCTCCGATCAGCCGTGTTAGGGCCTTGGTGGCATCCTTGGGAGCCCTTAGAACCGACATGCAGGATTGTTTTGTGGTTGGCCAAAATTTTTTTCAAAAAATCAGGGTGCATGTTTGTTTGGAGGGTTCCTCGGCGTGAAACCGGGCTTTGGGTGCGTGGGTGAGCCTCATTTTCGTGGCTCTGAGTGTCCTTAGACTCTTTTGTGGGCTGTGGTGCAGTTTGGTAGCGATCAGACCGGTGTAGGGAGGGTTTCGGCACGTTTTCACCCCACTTTGGGTTTCGGCGGGGTGGTTGCCGAATTTTTAGTGCCTGTAAGTTTTCCTTTCAGTCACGCGCCGCTTGTATTTATTTATTTATTTCAGTTTTCGGCTAGTTTACTCATTTTCGAGTCCGCCTTGCAGTTTTAGAATTTTCGTGGTCTCGCATTTGTGGTTTTGCGTGTTTGGAGCTTCGACCGGTAGGAATTGGGTTTTGAAAATCCATTCCGCCAGGTGAGTGGAACTATAATTTTTATTTTAAGAAATAAGTATTTGAAATCCTGAATGGAATTTTTACATTATACCGTCAATTGTATAGAATTGAATTCAGATCCGAAAATTCGGAGTTTTCAGATATTTCGAGGATTGTGTTAGTTGTGTGTGAATGAATTATGCATTGAATTTTCGGAAAACATGATATACTTGAATGAAATCGAATAGTAATTTTGGTGTGATTAGGCTTTGGTGTAATGACATGAGACTGGTATGCTTTGTTGTCTAGTTTGCATAGCCTATCATGTTACCGTGGATTTTCGAGTCTTGAGCATGTATGATAAGCGACTCGAGTAAATTTATTGTGGTGAATTGGGTCATGTTGGGACCCTGGCATAGTCGTGGTTTTATAAAAAAAATTGCCGAATTATTTATGATTGCACGCTTGTACATTTGGTTATGCACAGACTCGTCATTTGTGCATGTGGATAGTAGTATAAGTGTCTTTACCCCGCTATAATGCCTGTTGTGCCGATGCTTAGGAGCTTGCTCGCATCGTGAGTTGGATGGTGCTTGAGATGACTCGCACCTGACATTGTGGACGCTACTGCATGTGGCAAGCTTGCTGAGGTGCGGTGAGCTCCCGCACGCACTTGCCACTATAGAGTGCAGTAGGACGGGTCCCGGAGGACGTGCTTTGGAGATTACTCGCTTTCCCTCCCAGCGCGCTTGATTTTGATTATGTTAGGTTGGCCGTGTTAGGCCAGTCGTTCGGGACGTTTGAGTTTGTATCCTGGCAGATGGCACCCCATTAGGATACAAACAAGCCCGAAGTGGTACTGGTGCACGTTGTGGGATGTGTCTGGGTGAGACACATTCGTAGGGTATGCGGATACCTACGATATGAGACACTTATACAGGATTTTACAGAATTTCTGATTTCAACTTGATTGCTATACCTAGGAGGCTAGGAAGAATTATGAGATTGTTTTATTTCCATTGCTTGATATGTACGATGTTTGAATCGTGTGTAATGATCGGCATATATCGTAAACTGGTAGTTATTGTTGAATCTGAAATGTTTGTGTTGTTGCTTGAACTTAGAAACATATCTTTAGAGACACGGTGTGATTTAGACTTTAGAACTTGTTGCTTATTCATTGTTGTGTGGCATGAATTTTCCTTGTTTATTATTCCGTTATTTGTATTTAGTTCGCTCGCACCAGCTAGCTTTGTGCTTTGCTGACCCCGCAAGGGGTGTGCTTCTATTGGAGTGCAGGCAGTGTTGGCGTTCCTGCTGATCGTGGCGCGTAGGCCTCGATTTCCGTTGTAGGCGTGTTTTGAGCTTTTTGGTTGTGTCCGCCCTGCACGGGTATGTTTTGCTTCCTCTGTGTTTCAGATGTACTATATTGTTAAACTAGATGTTTGTATACTGTTTGGTCGCTATGACTCTGGCGGGGCGAATCAAAAATATATATTTATTTTGTTCAAAAATTTAGCGTAGTTTTATTTTCGTTTGTTTATCGTATCAAGAATGTGTTATATTATGATGTTGTGGCCGGTTACGATCCGCCTGTGTAGGTGTTAGTTCACGCATCGGCACGCTGCGATTCCCGTGGCGGGTCGGGGCGTGACAGATACTACTGCAGAAAAAAAAAAAAAAAAAAAAAAAAACACGCGAGTACAAGGATTGGACAGCCGAGAAGGCAATGGATACTACCGTGCAGAAGACAAAGGAGACTGCAGTTGTACCACCGATCGAGAAGGCAAAGGATACTACTGCAGAGAAGAGTAGACAAAGGGGAGTGCCAAATCTGCTGCAGAGAAGGCCAAGGAGGGGAAGGACACAGCTGTTGGAAGGATGGCAAGGTACAATGACGATTTGAGAAGAAAGGGAGGTGCACCAAGTGAGGTTGCAGCTGAGAGGTGGTATCCATAGATAGTTGGCATTTCTTTTCTTTCAAGTTTGTTGTCAATGTTTTGAACATTGAAAGAACGTGTTTGCATGTAATTATGTAACGCTGGGGTGAATCAGGGAAGCAAAACATTATGGAAGCCAAGGGGTATATATGAAGGTAAAGCCTAATATCTTGGAAGCAATCAGCAATGTGACTGTAGCAATAAAGGATAAAGTGAGTGGGACAAGGGGGAGTACCACGAAGACACCAGCAGGAGATCGAGGTGGCTTCAAAGTTGAAGGCAGCTAATCAGATGACTGGATGGAAATTCAATGATGTTGGCAGGTTGGGAGGGGAAGGAGAAGAGCCTATGACCATATTGATTGCATTGGGAAGATATGAGAGATGACATCTTCATCTCTGCTTTGTGTTTTGGGTCATTGTCTTATTTGGGTTTTTGGTTTTTTGGTTTTTGGGTTTGCTTCTTCATGTTTATTCCATACTGTAGATTGTTGTTCAGTATATTGACGCACCTGAATTTGTAAAGGAGTTATAAATTGCGCCTTCCGTACCTTTTGAGTTAATATTGTGATATTAATTTTCATACAAAAGAATTCCGATGAAGTTTTTATTAAATATGAATTTATTTTTAATTATTCTAACTATTATTATTCGGAGAATCCAAAAACATTAATAAAATAATACTAATAAAAACTTTTGTTGACATAAGGTAATATACGACCCAACAAAATATTGTGTTGGTAAATGTACAAAAATACTAACATAATATGTCCTTGATAAGAAAATTTCCTAAGCAAAAATGAAAGTATAACAACAAGAAGTTTCCTTAGTAAAAGCATGAACCTTTTCCAACCAAAACCTCCTTGGTTATTGTTAAAGTCGCAACAAATTTTTTTGTTGGTCTAAGTAGTTTTTACAAGGGGTGGGCAAGGGACGGGATGGGACAGGATTGACATCATCCCTTTCGGGATCAGGACAGGATGGACCTCATCCCGACCTCGTCCCATCACAAACGGGTTCGGGACGGGATGAACATGTACTCAATGAGTGAGGCTAGGGAACTAGGTTTTGTAGCCATGTTTTGCAACCAGGATGATGTGGCATCGTTAGAAGAGTTTTTTACAACATCGAAATACACATAAAATCTTTGGGGATTTCATCATGATTTCGAGATCACGCCATGTCACACTGGTTACAAAACATGGTTTCCTAGCATTTTTGGTATTAAATAGTCCTCCAATGAAAAATAACAAAAGAATTTCATCTCACATTGCTCACACACCTATAATGCCAAATTTTATGTACATAGCATTGAAGTTAACTTCAATTTGTCCCAATTCCAATCTGTCACTTGTAGGTTGTTAGTCTCCCCCTTATGATCTTTGCATTTCTCCATTTCTTTGTTATTTTAGAAACCATGAAACAATCACTTCCCAAATTTACTGCAAGCAATTCAATAATTGATAAATAGAAGATCTGTTTCGATCAATTTGGATTATGTGGATATGTTGGAACAATGGGGAAGTGAAATATGGAAGAACTTTCATGTTGCTCATTGCAACTACTGCAAGAAGTTTATGGTGAATAAAGAGTCAGCTTGTGTGTTGTTGCTTAATAACTAGAACCAGTACATATTAGAGCTTCCTCGGTATAAGTTATTTAGAATAGTAGTTTGATTAAAAAAATAATAATAATATTAAATAAATAAATTCGGGACGGCACGGGATGGGATGGGCGGGATTGAAAATCTTCATCCAAATCTCATCCCACTCTAGATCGGGACGAGACGGGATCGAGATGGGTTTGATCAATTCCAAAAGGACCCGAAAAAATCGGGACGGGATTGAAATCGCGAGGTGAGATGCCCACCCCTAGTTTTTACCAAGGAAACATCTATTCCTTGGAAAATACTTTTGCCCACGGGGTTATTGCAATAAACATGCAAGGAAAATTTATTAAAGCAAAAGCTTTTAGCAACAAAAAATTGATTTTTACCAAGGAAACATTTCCTTGGAAATGTCATAATTGTTGTAGTGGTTTCAAATGTCTGGGGAAACAATACTCGCAAAGTAAAGGGGGAGATTGGAATATGAGATCGTGAGCAGCATATCTATGCCGCCAAAGACGAAAAGACATGAATTTTAAAAGCTCAAATTCGCTATATTCAACATTCTGAAATCCCATAGTCGGAGCACCTAATTATAGGAAGACCTGTTAACGATGTTTAATCTGATATCTCTTCTAATGAATATCGGCTTCCCATGTCTTGCTTGACTGAGACTGATCTGATGTCCCCTGTTCAGTTGAAATGTAAAGCTTAAATGAACAATATAAAAATACAAATATTAAAAATAAAAAATAAAAAATTTGAACAGAGGTCAGTAGGGATAACGGGGAAGAATAATGATGGATGCCCAGCCCTGATTTATTTAGCTCCTATAAATCTAAAGTGTTTTTGCCCTGTTATAACAACTCTTTGCTCTATCGAGGCAGCCTTACAAATTGCTAATCAATGGGGGTGGTGGAGAAGAGTTGTTCAATCTTCCTCCTTCATGGCAGTCCAATTAATCAGTGGAGCTCTTATGATCGAGGACACTGCCTGGTAGCTTTTACCTAATAGAATTTGAAGACTTCCTATGACCTGGTTTGTACGGGATGAAATATATAATGAATAGGGGGATAGTGCCATTGTTAACTAGGTGTGGTGGAAAAAAAGTTGTAATAAGGTGATATGAACTCGCAAGTGGCCATTTTTCTTTTCCTATATTTCAAAAAAAAAAAAAAAAAACTTAGCTGCAATCAAGTATGTATAGCAAGTACACATAGGATACTGAGAGAAACAAGTGACAATTATATAAAATTTCAATTAACACTCTTGGACTTCCAAACAAGAGGAAATGCTTCAGAAACAATTGAATCAATCACAAAAATATAAAATTTCAATTAACACTCTTTTGGACTTCAAAGAAAGAGGAAAAATGCTTCAGACAGAACTGAACCAATCGTATGTATTTTTTATTACAAAATTAAAGTTACAACTGTCTAGGATCACATCTAAGACAGATGGACTAAATCTTCTGCTAATAAACTGTCACGTCTAATTGAAGCTGAGAGCAAAAGAAGACCAGAAGGAAATTAACATAAAATAATCTTCTATGTACAGATAAGAAGAATATCGTTCTGATCATGCACTTGTGGTTTCCCAATTAGAGAGGGTGATGAAGACAGTCATCAATGCACACCAGTTTCTTACAAGGCTATAAGGTTCGAAATTGGATCCCAAAACCAAGGCCTCTTGTCTGATGGAAGAGCAAAATTAAGTTCAAACATTTCCTTGGACACATTCCCACTTTCACAGAACCCCACCAACTTAGCCACTATGTCAGCACTCTCCTGAACATGTCTTGAATCATAAGGATCTGTCCATAGCTTGTTAACAAACTGTAGCTTCCTGTGCTTCCCTTCAAGTGGGACTTCCCATTTTATGTACAATGCATCCCGCTCGTCTGCAGATAGTCTTGTGATCAACCTCTTTGCTAGAAACTCCCTTTCACGTTTCAATGCCTTGATGCTGTTCACAAATAATAGTAATGTGAATAATCCACTAATCAAAAGCAATGATCAAGTAGCATGCCTAATTAAAAAAGATATTTTAACATCTTTTATATGTACCTCGAGGATAGAGAGATTGGGGGTTTGTCACCCTGTGGAGCTGGCGTGGAATTTCCAAGTTCTGCAAAGTGCTGTTGCAACCAAGTCAATCGACGAAGCTCAACCTCCATATATATTTGATCAGCTTCATCTCCTTTGAATAACAAGTAGAACTGTGTTCGGTGGATGATTGAGATTTGACATACATCCCACAATTCAATGATCTGTTGCCTCCAATCTATAAAAGTAATATGCCATGGAACAGGTGGTCCTTGTTCCTCGACTATATTCTCATCGTTTTCCATTTCATGCCCAGCAGCTTCATTTGCTTCCAACTCGAGCACCTAAAAAGAAGTATACATGTCAAATCGAATTACTAAATTGGTAGATGGACAGCTAACATCAAAAACAGTTTACAGAGAAAGACAATAGCTTTACCAACCTGGCAAACAAGCAGCTGCTTTTGGTACTGGAGCTTAGCAACACGTTCTTTCAATTCTGTTACATAGGCCCTTATACTCCTGACATTCTCCTCAGCTGCAGTCTGGAACATCTTTTGCATCTTTCTCATGTTGACTGAACTCGAACGCTGAAAGCAAGGGGTGCCTTCCCTCGATGATGCATCACCATCTTCACTCTTGGTTGGAGTAGGTTTCTCAGACCCTGGCAAAGTCTCACTAAATACAACATCGTCATTCTTTGGATCCTTGTTCTCAGGTTCCCACTCTGATACCTTTCGAGAAGATGACATGGGTGTGCATGGAGCCCTTATAAGATTTTGTATGTTGGGACTGTTACTTGAGCCTAAAGGAAGCATCTTCTTCTTCTTAGGTTGACTTTTTGAATTTGTAGTTTCCTCATTGTTGTTGCCAGGTAGAGATAATACCAACTTATCTATGGACTTCTGTACATTTTCAAGTTGTTCCTCCAGATCTGCGATTGTACTTCCTTGTGAATGAAGTCTAGTGATCTCTTCTTTAAGATTGGCACTAACACTCCTGTTAGGAGCAACCACATCTCCAACTTCAACCTCTTTTAGTGACGATCTTACAGTACGCATCTCCCGTATTTCTGCCTGCAACTTGGCAATAGTCTCAGCTGCATCTTGATTACCTAGTCTATGACAAGCAACCTCTTTCTGTAGTACCTCCAGAGCCCGATTTGCTTCTTCTCCAAGCTGCTCCTGGAGGTGCTCAAGTTTACGGATTTCATGCATAAGTGTGAATGGAGCAGTTGATGATTGCCTCATTGATTGTCTCATAGTCTGCCTCCCCATTGTACTCCTTGTTTTATCAGTGTGAGTAGGTTCCTTGCTGTATTGTTTTGGTGATGATGCGCCAGAAAATGAGAGACATTTCTTCACTGTAAGAGGGGATTCAAATGGCTTCATATTCTGTAGGACCATCAATTAAAAGAAAGGAATGAGTAAATAGAAGAAGGATAGTGTAGGAAATGACAGAGGCACTGATAAGGATGACTCATACTAGCTGCTCTTTCTGTAATTTCTTTCGCAACTCTTCTACTTGGGCTTGTGCAAGGTCTCTTTGGTGCCTCAGTTCTTCAATTTCCATCTCCATCTAGAAACATCGTTACATGTCAATATGTCATTGATAGAACACAATGCACGTCTCTTATATCCAAATGAAAACCTGAAAGTACGAATACCTGCTGAATTATCTTATCTTTTTCCTTTGTTTCCCCTTCCGAACCTGAACGATCATAAGGATCAGGGGTACGCAACTCTGCTTCAAGCCTAGCCACTTCCTTTTGCAGCTGTTTCACCAGTTGCTTATCGGATACAACCTGTTCATTCGATTTTGAGCCGCAGTGTATTTAAAGAAATAAAAATAATTGTAAGAGACACATAAGTAAAAAACTATTAGATACACAAAACAAATAATAGATATTTTCAAAATAAATTTCAGCTCCCGTTACTTGGGAACACAAAAATATTGAAGTAGCTCAAAAAAAATTTCAGATAACGTGGAAAGGAGAAAAAGGCCAAGTTATTAAACATGAAGAGAAGAGATATATGTCACATTTATAAAACTTTGAAGAGAAGGATCCATGTAATCTACATTATGTTTTGGATAATGCTACCAAAGATACATCATAAAACATGGAAAATATAGAACTTTAAATCTAACCTATGTTGGATTATTAAGTTCGGGAAACCATGAAAAATAGGATCCACGGATGAATTCCATATTGCAAGTTATTCTGAACTACAGAGCTAGAATACACCATAATCTATGAAAAATAATTCCAAATGCCACTATAAAAACACTACTATGTGCCAAGTAATAGTAACTACAATACATTGTGGACTACTATAATTTACATGAACCATGATGCACCAAAAAATTTTGAGTACTATATCACACATATACAACATACATATTGCATTGTTTGAAAAAGATCCATCAAGTAATGAGTTCCACGTATTCTGATATTCAGCATAGGCAATGCGGTATGATATTTGAAAAAGTTATATTGAGTAATGAGACTGATTTAACTGTTAGTGAATGTTGAATGAGTGATAAAACACACCATGTTAACTTGGGCATTGTTTGTGACTTCCTTTGCGCGTGTAGCAAAAGATAAAGTGTTTCGAGATTGCTCTACATGACTCATTGCTGGACTCAAAGTACATATAATGGCAGTACGGGCATTCCCACCAAGTGAGTGTTGCAATATGCGTGTAAGCTTTGAATCTCGATAAGGAATATGACCACTTCTTTTTCCAACACTGCATTAAAGGAAAGATGTGAACCAATACTCATTAGAACAATAATAAGTTAATTGTACTGAACTCCTACATGACCACCTGCTCTCAGGAAAAGCAGAATTCTGATGCTTAGGAACTACTCAAATGGGGGGGAATAAATATCAGTGTGTGTAAGAAGTGTTTACATTGCATTTCAAATTATATTTTGCGCTAAATCTAGTTCTCATTGGTTCTTCGTTTAAAGTCGCAGAAAAAGAATTTATTCAGTTACATTTAGGGCTTAAAACTTAGATAATATCATTCATCTTTTGAATAAAATTTGAAACTCAATTAAGTTTTCTTCAGATGATATTTCCCACTATAGGTCGATGAAGTAGTATCACATTTGAACATGTGAAAAGAAACCGAAATGGAGTTATATATATAACTCCATTTTTTTTAAATCTATGTACAAGGGCACTTCAATTTTTTTTTAAATCTCGTTTTGGACTCATATTGATGACTAATATTCACTGCATACAGCGTTTAACCACGAATTCTAACCTGAGCTTTCTGATCACGGTTGTTAGAGTCATCAAGCTAAGGTTAATATGGCAACCTTCTCTCAGTCTAACACCATCTGCATGATTTTGTGAAGCCCTTTCACTACCAGCGAGATCCACAAAGTTCTGTACATAGCCAACACTTACAATTAACATCACAAATCACATTCTTCATTAAGATTCTGTAAAATCTAATGTAAATGTATTTACCAGGCTGGCAACAAAGGACCTCACACAACCTGAGTTTTCACGAAGGGTACTTTCGATTGTCTGCAATAACAACCAAAAAGTAGAAGTATTGAGACGCTAGTCAAAGAAGCACTGCTCATGAAAGAAGATACAAAAGCAGTTAAAAAGAACAAAAACAATATCAAACCTACCAGCCTTATTATCTGATGTGATCTCGAGCTTGTATCGTTTAAGGCAGTCTCCCCCACCTGCCTTTGAGCTGAAAACATGTGCTCTTATAGTTAATAGAGGAATTCGAGATGGTTGAAGTATGAAAGTGTGCATAGGTATATGATCAGCTAATCTTATCAGCTACGAGTTTCATTTATTTACCTTCACAAATACTAATTAACTGTCTCAAGTGCTGATCATTACTGGCTGTTTCTTCTACCAATTTCTCCACCACAGTTCCTTTCTACACGCAGACAAAGATAGTTGAATCATTTCAGTAAGCCCCTCAACAGTTAAATTGCTGTTTATATATATAGTAAGGATTGCCTATAAGAAACACACTTCACCCATACAATGTGTATATATAATAGTATAATACCTCTGGGTCATCCAAAAGCTTAAGGTTGCGACCAGATTCTTGATTTAATAGATCTCGAACATTCTCATTATAGATTTCCAGTCCAGAAATCTTTATTGTAAAATCTCTATCTGGAGTCTGTGAAGCAGGAAAAAAAAAATCAGCTTATCATCCATAAACCACTAGATAACTCCCAGTAATCAAAACTGATTTAGTCTAATTAAGCAACTCAAGATGCTACTTCATCTAGAAGTGAGTGAGTTTCAAGGTCACAACTATGGTATATTTTATGGCAAATGGACTCTGAGTGAACTTACATTCAATATGTGATTGTATATGTCATACACAGCTTTCTCTGTTATTCCTCTCATAGTGTAAGTCTTTCCACTGCTTGTCTGCCCATAAGCAAATATAGTTGCTGCAAAGAATGGGAATCAAGAATTTTGTTAAGTACAATTTAGATTAAACACTAATTCGATACAGTACATCAGACTAATAACCAAACAATCAAAATACGTAATACCATTTATGCCCATTAATGCAGACAAAGCAACATTTTTTACGCCTTCTTCGTACACTGTCTCGGTAAAACAAGAAGGTCCAAAGACTTTATCTGAGAGAAGAATGGTGGTTCCAGATAGTGTCAAAGAAATATTAAGAAACAAAACAGATTGAAGTAAGATTGGTTATAACAAATGGAGATGAAATATCAAGCGGATTACCAAATGTAAAGGAAGTTGGAGCCATTGAACGCTCCTGAGATGGTGGCTTGTATATAATAGTTTGTTCATCAATGCATTCCCATGCTACTTGATCCTTGCTAGCCTGTTCTCTTTTGTTTAGGGGCCTTAACCTTACGGTAACAACTATCTTCTCTTCTCTAACTCGAGTTCCACCTGGAGTGGATACAGGTGTCCTCTCCATCTTTGAGGCAGGCGTGCCGGGAGTAGATGCAGGCATCCTCTCTATCTTTGAGGATGGCTTACTGGGAGTCACAGCAAACATCCTGCTTGATCAGTAACTGAGTGAGAGAGGTGAAAGGCGAAGCAGAAGTACACCCACCCAGAGCCCCCTCCTGGGTGAAGCTCACTTATGGATCCTTCTAAACAGAAAATGAAACCATTCACTAATCAGCATTTTTGAATAACATATAATTTGAAGTTTTTAAACAACAAAAAATTCAAAGCACAGACGATGAGTGACGACAAATGTAATTAATCATTCAAGGCCCAGAAGTAGGCCTGTCAATGCATAGCATTCGATTAAAAGTAGACATATCTCTAATGAAAATATGCGGGTGGGTCCAAAAAATGTGTTTCTAACTCTCATCCGAAAATGTTTAGATCAAAATAACGGAAGCTAGGTGAATATTCCAAAAGGTGTGAGTGTCCCCCTATTGACACATACAAACTCAGGCGCCGCGCGACAGATCTAGAGGGATGTATCATCCCAAAGTAAGACTAGCAATCTAAGCTAGTTGGATTGAGATGATGTGCTACTTTCACTCTACATGAAGGATTTTAAAGTTTATTATTCATGGAGTTGGAAATTCAGTGTACTCAACAGATGATCTACTTGTAGAGAGAAAATGGCTCGCTAAATTGCTTCAAAGCAACATTCAACATACAAAATTTCACTAAGAGAAACAACGATTGCACTGCACATTGGATCATTTCTGAAACCCTAATACCCAAATAAAAAAAAATAAAAAGTCTCTAGTAAAACCAAAAATCCTTGGAGACCAGAAGATGGAAATTTGAGTGGTAGAAAGGAAAGGTTAGGTTGCCATTTTTTATAGTTGATGGAAATGGAGATCTGCTCTGACTAGTCCAGAAAGGAAACAAACACTCATCTGAAGCAACAAATACTCTACCTGAAATCAAAATTTGTAAGAAAATAATACTTACAGATTTCTTCGAAGAAGATGGGATCCACGAAATTAAGCAATTAGAAGCTGATTTGGTTTTTGTTTAGTGAAAGAGAAGAGTGAGAAATGACGCAATTGAGTGAAAGGGGGGTTTTATGAGTGACAACAAAAAAAAAAAAGAGGAGAGAGAGAAATGACGCAATTGAATAACATCTTCCGTTTGAATTCAAAGGTCTAACGGCTAGTTGTGATTTTTTGGGTTCAATTTCTCGGGGTTGCGTTGGATGGATATAATTTTGAAGCTTGTAACGGTGAAAAACTGAAGACAAGGACATAATGAGCTGGAGAAGTGGACGCGGCTCCCCTTGCTGTTTTTAAAAGCACAAAGTGTCGTGCACAATATAGGGTGGCAAGATGGGCCCCTCCCTCACCTAAGGATCTCAGGTACACCATGATTGATAGGGTCTAGGAACATTTGCCTTGCAGCCTGACCCAAAACCTTTTGGCCTTGGCCATTGGGCAAGTATAAATTTTTTTTTAATCTATTAATCTCTCTCATCCCAAATGCTATCTCTAAGGTTCAAAACTTAGACATATAATTTCATCCGCCACAAATCTACTGATGTTGAGCTGGTACCGCATTGGATTGGAGTCTTTGGAGCATCCATGATGCATATGAGAAGAGGTGGTGGACGTTGCTGCCTTGCTGGTATAGTTGCACTATGACGTGTGAAAACACGGGATATGAAAACACGAACTAGTATAGATCTGACACGGGGTACTGGTAGATTTGGTATTGAGGAGGTGGAGGTGTTGTTGGATTTGAATGGGGAACGATGGTGGATTTGGCCGGTAGTAGTGGTGTGGTGTTGTTGACTCAAATTGTCCTTAAGAAGGTATGAGAAAAGGAGGTAGTGGATGTTACTAGTGCAATTTTGGTAACACAACGGGAAGGGGTGTGAAAACAGAAACTGGTGACATAAGATGGTGGTAATTTAGTGTTGAGGATGAGGAGGTGTTACTAGATTTTAATGAAGGAACAATGGTGGATCGATTCAGTGGTAGTAGCACGGTGTTGGTAATTGGCGGTTGTAATGGTCCATTCTCGGACCACTCATGTTGTTCCTACTTAACCACCCTCACAGAGGTATGAAGTTTAGCTCAATTAAATTGTCCAACAAAATTTAACTCCATGGGGATCAAACCTTAACAGTTGGTACCATCCAAAGCTTTTGCCATTAAACTTGAAAAGGTCTTGATATCGGGCAACTGCTTAAGTGTGCCGACGCAATGATGCCCTAGTAATCTCAGTAGGAATAACAAATTGGGATGTGAGAAGATCGCTGGTGAACACAGGCAGCTCCGTCAACGTAGTGTTCCTAGACGCATTCTGAAAAATGCAACGAAAATAAGGAGAGCTGACACCTTCAAATCAAGCCATGTTTGGCATCAATGGAGAAAGTTGCTACCCAGTCGAAAAAATCATGTTGTCGATGGTGGCAGGGTAGCCAGACCTACAGAGAATCCTGACGACAGAGTTCTCGGTCATAGACGCACACTCCAAGTACAACGTAATCTTGGGTCGACCTTGGTTACACCATATGGAGGCAATAGTCTCCACCCACCACCAGTGCCTAAAATACCCCTTTTGCGGTGAAATAGGGATGATCAAAGAATACCAAACCATTGCTCTGAAATGTAACTGCACCACAGCCAGACAACTGAATAACGGAGCATAGTGGCTCAAGCAAAAGGATCCTTGATTAGGAAACCCCGAATCCAGATAGAGAGGACCCACCACCACCTTCGGACATCGAACCTCCATCCAGTCCGAGGAAAAGGCCAAATGTTGGTCATTCGGAAGAAGAAGTCGTCACGATATACTTGGATAGCCCAACTAACATGAAAGTAGTCCAGATTCGCTATAATCTCAATAGAGCATTAGCATATCAGCTAGCTACACTCTTAAAATATAACCAGAACGTCTTCGCCTGGACAATGAAAGACATGATGGGGATCGACCCCTCAGTAATCACGCATCGGCTGGCAGTCAATCCTTACTTGAAACCAGTCCGACAAAAGAGAATGTCAATGGCGCCCGAGCGCAACCTGGCCATTCATGAAAAGATACAAAGACATCTGAACACCGGCATGATAAGAAAGTATTGCTGCTCGGAATGGTTGGCAAACACGGTCCTGGTGAGATAAAAAGGAAGTGGCAAACAAAACCTGCCCAAAATACAACTTTCCACTACCCCACACATGCCGAAGCGTGTGGGATGCAACCTTGCTCAACTATCATCCCCCCTCGATCTAGGTGCTTCTCTGAGGTGTCACAATCCTGCCACTTTAAAACGCCTCGACTTTGATACCAATTGGATCGATCCGTTCATATACCATCGATATTGTCCCCATTTAACTACCTCCACATCAACGGCAAGATCTCTGGCAGATGGTACAAATGTCAGTGTTCAATTCTTGCCAGACAATTTATTAGTCGATTTATTTGAACCGCAAAAGCCTCGGTGTCTAAAGAATGCAAGACATTGTTTATAAATTCCCCCTGTGACAATTGTCAAAGTTGTGGGACATAACTTGGTGCAACCATCACTACTCCTCGAGTTAGGCATTTATCCAGTAAGGTATCATAATCTCACCACCTTAGAACAAAGTTATCCTCTAATGTTCAAATTGCTAGTAAGTTAATAACTATTGAAAATCATAACAGGTAATGTATGCATTCATAACATGTCAATCGCGTCATATCTTGAAAGTAACCTATTAGTTAATAGTATCAAGTTGTGTCGAGTTGGCCTGATTATAATCATGTCATGCATGGGTCAAAGGAATTTGACAAGCTAGATTAGTGATAGTGACTTGTATTAACATGATCGCGAGAATGGTTCAACTTTGATTAAAAAAAACACTACATGATTGCTAACAATTGATAAGTAGGTTTTTAACAAACAATGATGCAATTTAGAATTCCCCAGATGTACACGTGGAAAATAAGATTTATTTTAGCTTGTCCACACAAATTGTTTTTTCTTTTTTTTTTTACCTTGGTCTCTGAGATTGACGACACCAATGTTAGCAACACCCCATACACAAATAAACCATAGTGTTCCATGCAAACACTTAGGTATTTTCCCCAAGCTAGCTAATAATTTTTTTGTAAATAATTGTTGTCCACTGCACACTAATGCTGATCCATGTTGTTCTATTATGGAATCCAATGGTCACTTATTTTTTAAAAATGCATCATTATTGTCTATCATTGAAGGTTTGCTTCTCATTTTCCCTTGAGATAAGAAAACATTAGACTCCACATTGCGAAAGAAGTGACTGAATATATATGGAAATTGAATGAGGAAGTGAACAATACAATCTTTGAATTTTTTGATATATGTTGTAATGAAGTGATTTTCAAAGGTAGTCCAGACAATGTGTTCAACTCTTGTATAACTATAAAGCTAAAGTTCATTCATGGTGCTCAGCGTATCAACAGGGGGAACCAATTGGAAAGTATGGGCGATGATGATGTAATGACAAGTGGTACTATGGTAGATGACAACAAAGGGACACAATACCAGTTCAGCAACAGAAAATAGAGATCACAAATTCAATAATTTTTTTTTTCTCTGATGTTTACTCCAATGTGTTTTCACTCACTAGAACCTATGGTGCAACAACAGTAAATGGCCTAGGGCAAGTACTAGATACAATGGTTGGTGTTTTGAATTTCAATATTGAAAGCAGTTTAGATGCGAATCTTCTAGTGGCTTTAAAGGCTATATGTTGAGATCTAGATAAAGGTTGGCGAAAGTTCTCTTTTGCATTGTACGCAATGAATATTGTTCAATGCTCAAAAGTCATCTTGATCACTATAGCTAGTGAAAAACTTTCTTATTTTGAAGAGCATGTAAACATTTTATCATGCTACGTTCAAAATCAAAATCTTTTTTATAGATTCCTACGTCTAGAAATGAGCTTACACATGCTCTAGCTCCAAGTTTTAGATTTGATCGTGTTAGAAAGTATGTTGTACTTGAAACTAGGGGTGGGCATCCCATCCCGTGATCCCGATCTCGTCCCAATTTTTTCAAGTTTTATTGAGATTGATCAATCTTGTCTCATCCCCGATCTAGAGTGGGATGGGATCGGGATGGAGATTTTCAATCCTGCCCATCCCGTCTCGTCCCGAATTGATTTTTAAATATTTATTATTAATAATTTTAATATATTTTTAGGAGTGTAATTCCTTCTTTAGATCAAATATTGATCATATTATGAGATACATATTGATAATTTGATATAACCATTTTAAGATACATATTGATCATTTGAGGTACATATTCACTCAATGATGACATAAGTCCAAATTATTCTATGATGATATAAGCATTCTAAGATACATATTGATCATTTGATTGTATCACCAACATATTCTCTCATTCACACTTGTCCACCCCCTTTTTCTACCATATATTCCCCAATGTTTTACATGTTGTAATGCTTATCCGGTTGTAATTATAAATTTCATCTTGGAGTATTTCTTTCTTTGACACATTATTAGAAACCCAATGCTTGGCTCTTATTTCCATTGGTTTCCGCAACTTGTACAAATGAACACATGCTTGGCATATTTACAACAATTTTTTTATTGTTTGTCGATCCCGTCCCATCCCGAACCTATTTGGGATGGACGAGGTGGGGATGAGTTTATCCCGCCCCGATCCCGAACGAACGGGATGGAATAGGGATGAGGTCCATCTCGTCCCATCCCATCCCGTGCCGCCCCTATTTGAAATAGATATGTGTTATATTTGCTACACAATTTTAGATTATCTAGAATATCTTAGAATAATTTTAGTAGAATAGCCTAGCACAGTTTTAGTAAACTCTTGTATAAAACTACTTCTAATTCAATGAAAATCAGTTTTCATGGGCAATTCCTTTTTTTTCACATGGTATCAGAGAAGGGAAAAAATGCCCTAACTATCTGCCTTTTATTTCTTTTATACTTTTGCATCTCCTTATCGCCATTTCTCATCGTCATGGTGAATGAACACTCTTCGGATGGAAGCAATATTAATGCCACCCAATCGTTACTAACTTTACCATTTTGATCATCTTCCAATGATGATTGTTTCCAAGCCCCTCAATGGGGATAATTTTCAATCCGATGTAGGGCTATGACCATCTCTTTGAACGCCAAATCCAAGCTGGGTTTTATAGATGGTACAATATCATCTGCCAACACCAAACCAAACGACCATACATTGTGGAAAAGATGATATGATCCTATCATGGATCCTTAATTCGCTGACAATGGATCTTATAGACTGCATCAGCTATTCAACCACCACACCTTCGAAATCGTTTTTCTCAAAGCAATGCCCCTCGAATTTTTTAGATTAAGAGGGACATCGCTTGTCTCACCTAAGATCAGATGATTGAAGCTCACTGGTTGTCGTTGGGTCGTTGGGTCTATAAAATCAAACGTCACTCAGATGGTACCATTGAATGTTACAAAGCTCACTTGGTTGTGAAAGGTTACACACAGCTGGAAGGTATCGATTATCATGACATTTTCTCCCACTGCTAAAATGATCATTGTTCGTTGTTTATTAGCTCTGGCAGCTACCCAGAATTGATCTCTTCACCAGCTTGATGTCAACAATATTGTCCTTCATGCTGATATCCATGAAGAAATTTATATGTCTCCATATCTTGGTCTCCAGCGATAGAGGGAGAACCTGGTATGTAACCTCAACAAGTTGTTATATGGTTTAAAACAAGCTTCCGGACAATGGTTTGCCAAATTATCTAGAGCTATCCAAACTACTGGATTTGTTTAATCAAAAGCATTACTCATTATTCACATGTCGAATAGGCAAATCCTTTACAGCTTTGTTGATATATGTTGATGATATTGTTATTACGAGTAATGATCTGATCTTAAGCAATTTATGCTTAGTCATTTCCGGATTAAATATTTGGGTGATTTTAAGTATTTTCTAGGCATTGAAATATCTCAATCAAAGAGAGGTATTTTCATCTCACAACAGAAATATACTTTGGAAATTCTAAAGAATGATAAAGGATGGTGAGTTTTTGGGTGCTAAACCAGTAAACTTTCTTATGGAGCAAAACATAAACTCTCAGATGCAAGTGAATTGCTTAGAGATCCATCTCAATATCGACGGCTTGTCAATCGCCTAATTTATTTGACTATTACCCATCTGGATATCACTTATTTGGTATATGTGTTAAATAGACTCATGCTTGCACCACACAAACCACATGGAAGTTGGCCTGCGTGTTGCGTTATTTGAAAAATAGTCTAGGACAAGGTTTTTTTCTCTTTTTAAAATGACTTATCTTTGCGAGCTTTTTGTGATTCGGATTGGGCTTGTTGCCCAATGACTCCTAGATCCACCACGGGTTATTGTGTTTTTTGGGACATTTTCTTATTTCCTGGGGGACAGAGAGGCATAAAATTTTGTCTTTCTTCTCATCAAAAGCCGAATGTAGAGCAATGAAAGCTACATGCTGTGAATTATCTTGGTTACGCTCATTGGTGAAATATTTGTGAATATTGCATCTGAGACCGGCATTGTTGTATTGTGATAACAAGGCAACCTTTTCACATAGCAGTCAATCATGTTTTTCATTAAAGAACCAGACACATAGACATGGATTGCCATTTCATTCGAGATAAAATACAAGACGGTTCGGTGGCAACAAAATATGTTGTTTTGGCAAATCAGCTTGCGAATTTGTTCACAAAACCATTGGGACGTGAAGGTTTCTATGATATAAAAGTTCAGAGTTCTTGATGTTCATCTCCAACCTAAGGGAGGGAGTGTTAGAAGGTGTGTTTTATTTGAAAAAGATGTGTTTTGTATTTGATGTACTATTTTTTATTATCTAGAATAGCTTAGCACAGTTTTAGTAAAACTTTGATCTCCTGTATAAAGCTACAAAATCAACTTTTCAAAGACAATTCCTTTCTTTTACAGATCGCCCCTTTATTGATATTTTGGATGATGATTAATTTGGTTTTATTAATATAAGTCGTTTGTCCACTATTTGGATGAGATTCCTCATAACACATTGCTTACTCCCCCCCCCCCCCCCCCCCCCCCCCCCCCCCGTTGTACATAAGTTTGAAGTTTTCAATAATGGGACTAGTGGTGCTTCTAGAAAAAGAAATCCAACTAGCGTATCTCGAATGAATAGGAGACACGGGCAAGAATTGAACTCAGAAAGACAGACAAGAAACAAGGAGAAACAGTTAATGATAGCAAGTTGAATAGGCACTCAGAAGGAGAAGCTAGCATCAAAGGTCATCCCAAACTCTCGACTCTGCAAGTGAATTCCGAGGAGTCGTTGGGTAATGAGAGCGCTAATGGCTCTCTCTTCCTTAATCAAATTCGATGAGGTACGTCCTTACCTTCCAAAATTCACTTATTTAAATAATCCTATTTTCCTTTATGTTCTTTCAGTCATATCTTTATTTTCACTAATTACATTTTCTCCACACGACTTGTATTATCACTCAGTCACAATCATTCTCCATTTAAAAAATTTGTTGAGGTTTCAGTGGTGGCTTCTCCTGAAAAGCCACCATAAGATAAATGATTTATTCCTGGAATTGTAGGGGATTAAACTCCTCTAAAATCATTCTATAAGGACCCTCATTAAGGAGTATAACCCTGATGTGATCTTCTTAATGGAAACCAAAACATCATAACATCGTGTAAATTTCGTAAAAAAAAAGTATTAATTTTGCTCATAGTCATGTAGTTGAATCAGTGGGTAACTTTGGAGGATTAGCCTTACTTTGGAAAAAAGATGTGAACATTAACATTATTACTTCGTCTCAAGATTTCATCCATGCTTCTCTTATTGACTATCATGCTTCTATACCCTGGTTTATGTCGTTTGTGTACTACAATCATAACCCTAGGTTGTGGAATGTCTTTTGGGAATCCATGCAATGTCTGAGCTCTTAAATCTTGTCTCCCTGGCTAATTTTAGGGGATTTTAATGCGATATTCTAGTCTAATGAGAAACTAGGAGGCAAGAATATTAACAAGAAACGATCCTCTAAACTCCAAAATTTCCTTGATACCTTTGGCCTCATTGACCTTCCTTCAAAGGGTGTCAAATTCACTTGGACTAATAAGATAATAGAAAAAACCATGTAAGGGAAAGAATTGATAGAGCTCTGTCGTTCATTGATTGGATCCAGCTATTTCCAATTGCAAATCAATCTTCGGTTTTTGCTAATTGTTATAACCATAGATTATCATTCTAGATCTGTACAACAACCAAAGCAAGGGTAACATGCCTTTCAAGTTTATGGAGATGTGGTCCAGAGATCCAACGTGTCAAGATTTAGTGGAAGACACGTGGACAAATACTTCTGAATCATCTACTCAACTTAACCCTCCATCGGGGCTTCTTAATAAACTCCATAAGCTAAGACATAATCTTTCTTTATGGAATAAGAAACATTTTTGTAATATTTTCCATCTCATAAAGGGTGTTAAAAATCAGATTGATCATTTACTTGTTTTACCTATCACAGATCAAAACACCCTCCAGTTGGTTAATCTCAATAATTTCCTTGAGGAACTCTTGATCTAAGAGGAATCTTATTGGAAATAACATTTCATAAACTATTATTTCACTTGGGGATAAGAATAATAAGTTTTTCCATACCTCCACCATACTGAAGAGTAAAAAGAATTTCATTTCTAAACTGAAAAACACGGAAGGGCTGTGGGTTTTTGACAAAAAAAATGTGTGACAACCCTTATCAAATATTACTGATCCAAACACTGACCTGGAAATTCTTCAACTTTTTTAGTTGTGCATTAGTAATGAAGAAAACAATGCTCTCATTTCTATTCCAGGGGAGGAGGAGATTTGGAAAACACTTAAGTCATTTGGTAATCTAAAAGCTCCCGGGGCTGATGGTTTTTAAGCAATTTTTTTCAAAAAGTACTTGAATATAGTCAAAGATGATGTCATCAATACAGTCCAACATTTTTTTATTAATAAATATGTCCCCTGGCCTGGAATTTCACATACATAGCCCTTATCCCCAAGTGCCCCAATCCTACTCAAGTTTCTCAATTCAGACCCATCAGTCTATGCAACGTTTGCTACAAAATTTTCTCAAAAATCTTAGCAAACCGTCTTAAAGTCCTTCTCCCTAAATTCATATCTCCCTTTCAAGGGACCTTTATACCAGGGCATCTGATTGGGGATAATACGGGGGCTGTTTAGGAATTGATCCATCAGTTTAAAAAATTTAAAAGAAGGAAAAATGGTTGAATCAGCATCAAGATGGATATGGATAAAGCTTATGATAGGGTTGAATGAGGTTTTCTTCTGGTGGTTTTTTCTATTTTGGGCTTCACCAGTGGTTGGTGCAGTCTACTTCATTGTAGTCTTTCCTCAGTGGCTTATAATGTTCTCATCAACAGGAAACCTGATGCTTTTATCAAACCAAGTAGAGGAATTAGACAATGGGACCCTCTCTCCCTTTTCTTATTCATCGTTCTTGCTGAGACACTTTCTAGAATGATGATGAAAGCCCAAGCAAAGGGGGATATTAATGGTTTTAAAGCAGAAAGGTCTTCCCCAGGTATCAATCACCTTATGTTTGCAGATGACCTCATCATTTTCTGCAAAGCTTCTTTTGATCAATGTCACAGAGTGAAGGAAATCCTCAAGGATTATTGTCCCGTATCTGGTCAACTAATTAATTTTGATAAATCTTCTGTTCTGTCTACCCCACTGTCCACCATAGACACCAGCGCATGATTTTAAGGGTAACGGGTATGAAAGCGGTAAACAAACAAGAAAAATATTTGGGCCTTCCCCTATTATCCAAAATGGAAGTCGAAATTTTGGAGCGACCAAATGACATTTGGCTAGCACTCCTCAAATCTATCTATTTTTTAAAAATGTAGCATTTTCCAAGCCTCTTTCACTCTTTGGGGGTCTTCCTTCCTGTTGAGGAGTTTGGGAAAAACTCTCAATACTCTAAAAAGGGCTTATTGTGGATGGTAGCAAATTGTCATTCAATATGTGAGAGGACATGTGGTTGTCTGATTTTGTTCCTCTAAGGGACTTTGTGCCTCTAAATACCCACTCTCTGTTTGACTCTGTGAATGACCTTATTATTATAGAAGAAGGGGGACAAAAGGAGTGGGATCAACCTACTATAGAAATGTTTTTCCTCATCAGGTAGCTATGACAATTCTAGACACTCTCATTAAACATTCAGAAGAGCAAGATGTGTTTATTTTGAAGCATGAGACCAAAAGAGTTTTTACTATGAAATCAACCTATAGATCCTTTAGGAGTGAGGAGACGACCTTATCTAATGCCTCTTCATCCAAATGAGATGATAGGAGATTGCTCCAAGGTATTTTGAAACTAAAGATTCTTCATCGAGTTCAACTTTTTCCTTTGGAAAGTTTATAAATGAGTACTTCCCGTGGGGGAGGTCCTTACACAACATCATATAACAGTGAGCAATGAATGCCCACTTTGTAACACAGAAAATGAAACATCAAGGCATGTTCTTTTTTAGTGTCCTCTTGCTGTCCAAGTGTGGGGTATGTCTAACATACATGTTAGAATGGGATATAGTGAATTTTTCACATGAGAATGACTATTTGAAGTTCCAATGGTACATGTACACAAACGGGTACGAAAGGGAATAAGGCATGGTTAGAGTAGCTGCAGTCCTAGATCATATCTGTCAAGCTAGAAACAATCTGGTTTTTTAATAGAAAAAATTCAGAGTACTGATGATAACAAAACTAGTAGATAGTTCAACTAAATTCTGACAGGATTCAAGCAATATGAAACAACAATCAAATTCCAATAATGTCAGAATTGCCACACCATAAGAAGATACAAATGCAAATAATTTTTCTATCTTAACGGTCTTTGACCAGGCAAAGATATTAGCAGAATATGATTTTATTATGCTAATCACTAATGTTGTTTTTCATAGCAACATGCGTGATGGTTGTTTTGCTTTCTACGCAACTGATGCTGATGGTAAGATAATAGGGATTAATAAAGGATGGAACAGAAAATGCATGAAAACAAGTTTTGAAGCTGAATTGGAAGGAATCAGACTAGCAAGTGATTGGGTGATGACGAAAGGGTATATGAAGGTTGTAGTGATAACTCATAGCTAAGACATTGCGAAAGCGATCAATGGCAGAAACAAACATTTATCACGGGAACAGAAAGTTAATTGGCAACATCGACTGGAGCATAAACTAATTTTTTTTTAATGTTTCAAAGCAATTCACATTAGAGAAACATGAACCTAACAGTTCATCGACTGGCTGCATTAGTTAATAATAGTAGTGGTAGTAGTTGTAGTAATAATGATGATTTAGAGATGAATTGTACTTCAAACCAAATGGTTTTTCTTTTTAATGCAATTTCAGTTTTTTGATAAAACTAAATAAATAAATAAATAAAGTCCACTTGTTTGGAGTAAACAAGAAAAACTACATAAGAAAAATAAATTCATATTTAAAAAAACAAGTGCATAAAACTCATTACATTGCTTTTGAAGTAATGTGCATGGTTTTAGTACAACTGGGCTTTCGGTTCTTCTAGTTCAGGTGAAGTTTGAAACGCTTCTCTCTTATTGCAGAATGGCACTAGACATTTTGAACTGTTTGATGAATTGGGAATTCAAAAAAAGACAAGTTTGGGATTACAAACAAAATTAAAACGTGTTGATTATATTGTATTTCTCACAGTTGTATCAAGCCACCATTCTGAAACTCTAGAGGTCAAATCATGATCTATCCGTTGATATCATTCAGGACTTACTTTGACATGCACAATAAGGTAAGAAGCTTCAAAACAATATTGTGAAGATATTCAGGAACTAGAGATTATTCCACAACAACCAATCTCGCTCACAGAATCCACAGAAAAGTACAGATTATACAAGAATATTATGAAGACATTCAACTCAAATAGCATTATCACATCATAAACCACATAACAAGAATATTACAAAGACATCATAAACTACATATGGGAAGGAAATCCTGTATGTATCAAGCCTGATTTGGACAATTGAAGTAGAATAGCAGCTGTCAAACATCTGACAATAATTTAGGCTAAGCCAAATAGGTTATTATTTTGAATGAAAAAATGTAATGGAGAAAATTATCCTCTCGCTGAGTATACCTCACAAACAACACAATTGGCATTCAAGTAACTGCTGATCAACCTTCCACATATAAACATGGCAAGCACAATCATAAACCTAAAATATATTTTCATTAAAAGTCAACTTCATAAAAATCCTACAACATTGAATCCATTTTTGGTAGTAGAACACATAAGTTACTCATGTAACGCCACTGACATCAGAGGGGGCAGCTCAACTTAGCCTTATACAACAATTACCAAAATCCCCTTAAATAGTATGAGACCTAATAGAGAAAGTACCTATCAATCAGGAGGAATTAAATAAAAATAAATACTCCTGTTCCATAAATATCATATAAATATATAAGTGCTAGCAAACAAAAACTTACAACGGTTCCAGCACAACAAACCATCTGCCTGACCCAAGTATCTCAGCTCTTGTACGATTCATTTTCATCAATTCTTTCATCACTCAGCAGCCTTATTCTGCTTTTTGTCTTTTCCCCTTAAAACTCTTTTGACATTTTTTTTCTCCTAGCAATACTCTTTTTTTACCTTTTATTTATTTATTTATTTATTTATTTATTTTATTAATATTTTTTTTTCCTTTTTCAAGTGTATATTTAGAAACAAAAACCTAAGTTCCCTTGACTGACCATCATCTTGATTATCAACAAGATAAAAGGTATTATAGCTCTCACATAACTCATGCATAGTGCCAGGTGAGTTCAAAAATAGGAGAGGACCGAATTGAACACGTCATGCACTCATTGCGTCACCTGTATGTTCCATGTGAAGCAAAGAACTGGAAATCTGGGTGGTTGACATGCAGTAATCTTAGCCAGGTATCTGCAGCTTGCAATAGGGAACTTGATAATTGACGCTCACATCCTCTACTTGTTGTCCACATAGTTCCCTTGAACTTATAAGAAGCCAGACCAAAAACAGGTAGAGAAATTTTGTGAACACCATCCATTCCATTGGGATATGTTACAACTGGACTCTGTGCATTTCCGCTACCTGCAACAAGTAAAGGAAATTTTTTACCAATATCCATAATCAGTAACCGACCATCTGTATTAATACTTGTCTGTGTAAAAAGTAGCACGTTGAAGTATACCTCTCATTGGCGTAGAAAGAGAGTGAAATGTCAGAAAGCAGGCATCCAAATCTCTCAATGTTGGTCCAGTTGGTATCCTGTATATTGGATACCTGCAGCAATACATTCACAGACAAACAGAATTATTGGTCGATCTATGTGAAGAATAAAAAGAAATGCAGAATCACAGATAGCCTTGCCATGCAACAGAAATCCAACTAGCTGGCAGTATATCACAACTTCTTAGTGTCTTTAGCTCTGGAAAGCGCCGTGCCAGGGATAATACCTGCAATAGAAGAACAGACGGATAACAGAAAAATGAGAGTTTATCCACAGACAAGATTGAAAAAAAAAAAAAAAAAAGGAATATACTTACCTTGTTGGCCAAGGGCCCACGGCTGCAAGGAGGATCGCGTTCAAGAAACTCAAATAGCAAACGACCCCGAGAGTTTCCTGCTTCTCCATCATCACTTGAGAAGCCCTCTTGGGGAGTAATATGATTGTCTCGGATAGTAAGCCTGTCCATTCTAAGAGGCATGTCACTTGTCCGATGTGAAGGATTCCACTGCTCCTTAGAGTATTTCAATCTGCTATCAAGTTCGGAGTCACTGCTTCCATCACTACTGGAATCCTTGTAATAGTCACCATCACTGTATTCTCCAGGTCGCCTGACACACAAGATTAGTCACATCAACACCCAATTTTATCATCAAATCTAGCAATATGGTGATGATTTCTAAACTATAAAGCATGAACACTTTTTAGGGTCAATTTGTCATAGATGACACTCATCAGATAATCCTTGGAGACTTGGGCATATGTAGAACATGTCTCCGTATATATGCCTTGGCAAAGCATAATAGAAGGACAAGTCCACCTCGGAGAAGCCTTCAAGCATCTACAATAAGCAGCTAAAAGACAAAGCTTCTAAACTTAATAATTTTTAATTTTTTAGAAGCAATGACCAACCCACAATAGTCTTCTATAATCAACATTTTGGACTTGCATGGTCTAGTGGACTTCTACATGCTTCTAAATTCCTTCTATGAAAGGGTCCCACAACAAAATACTCCATTAATACAGTAGAACCTTGAGAATTTAATACCTGATAAAATAATATTTTTGGTCGGTCTCGACATGGGGATAATGTGCTAAATTAATAATTTGCTGAATTTATTAAAAAAAAATTTCATATAGGCCCCACATAATATACAAAATAATAATTTTATAAAAAATACTGCTAATGAGAAGAGAAGCCATTGTTGTATGATGTGTTGTGTTACTATGCTTTTTTGTTTATTTAAATAGAGTTTTTATTGGTTAATGTTCATAAAATGGAATAATGTAAACAATGTACAATCTATTTTTGGGAAAAATAAGTAGACTAATGAATTTTATCTGATTAAAGAAATACTCAGAATTGTTAGTTCGAAAAATAAGAAATTAAACACAAGGTCTTAAGAAAATAAGGAATACCTTGACAAATTAATAAGTTGTTAATTAATCACAAATTAATAAATTATTAATTTATTGATAATTAATATTTGCTAAAATTAATAGATTTTCCTTGATCTCAAGGCTATTAATTTATAGAGTTAAAGTTTTAACTGTATTTTGTAAAATGAGACATTGGGAGTGGTTGATGTGAACTTGCGTCTAGGCATTTGACTTGGCACTAACCCTTCTGTGCCAAGCTCCTTAGAAATTTATAGAAATAAAGTTGTGTTTTACCAAATATCCAATTTGGATCTTCTGTTATGATTTTTTCGTCTTAAACCAAAAGAAAACCTGTGTACAAGGACAAAAACACAGTTGTACTTGCCCCATAACCCTAGTTCTCAAATTGACGAGGATGGGAAGAAAAATGACTTGCTTATTTTCCCTACTCCAGTGCTCTTCGCAACACAAACTCACAACCCAGGTGAATGATTTTTCAATATGGTCATTCTTCCTCCATTCACTTTCTCTTATTATTCTTCCTCTCTCATTCTCTCCTTTTCTACTTGGAGCCTTGGGCATATCAGCTTTATTTTTTCCATTCAATCAACTCGTAAGATTGATAATAAACTCTACAAAACTTTTGTTTTCCAATGTTTGATTGTCCAATTTCCTAATCTTTGGTTTACAATAGTTGACATGAAATTAAAAGCACTATGTTTTTTTTTCTCTCAATGTCTTATTGTTTAAAGCCAAAAAAGTTTAGATCTTCAATAATACAGAATCACCACAACAGCCATCAGACAAGGTTACCATTCAGTTGATTAGTGGTTTTGGCAAAAATAGACCTTGGAGCACTATATTTCTTCTTTAATTTTCCAAAGATTAACCTAATGTACACACATGTACACGCGCTCTTAGTAGCTTCAATCCCACTTAAACATAGAGCTACCATTCAGATCAAAGATTGAATGTCTTCTTTGGTAGATATAGCTAGACATAGAAATTAGTTACATTCTTAATGGAAGAGTTCATCTAACTTTCTAGATTCAATGAATTATATAAGAACTTTATCAGTAACAAAAGTTCAAAATAAAAGTACAACCAGACAAAATGTTTGAAAAGGATAATTCAGGAATCGAGGGTTTTGGGTCCTTTAAGATGCAAGGCTAGCCACAAGGCTTAAGCCTCAACTGTTCAAACAGATTTAAAAATAAATAAATAAATAAAAATCATGAACAAATCAAGAAAAATGTGAAGCAGCATTGATCATAGGCATTTAAATATAAGTTTCCAATACACAATTTGAAAGGCTTTATTATAACTATGCCTAACCCAATCTAAGCATCACAATGCAGCACCAACTCGACTTAGATTCTGCGGACCGGAAGTAAACAAAGAAGACAAAACGCCCAGCAAGAAATGGATGTTGAAAATTATGGAGGGAATCTAGATGTACCAAATCCAAATACCATTGTCTTAAAAAGTAGGTGAGACCATATTTCCAGGAACATTGCAACATAAACATTGGAATCATATTGATATCTAAGGTCAATGCACATCTTGATAGATAGACAAAGCATGGCACAGAAAACATGAACAAACAATGAGCATTCATGTCCGAACACATCTCAAAATCAACTAATTTCCTCCTCTTGAATTGAGTTTCCTGGAAACCTACACAGCAACTGAAAAATCCTTTTGCCGCCTGAAGGCTAGACTCCATAAGCGTTGACTCACTCACCACACATGACTAAGGACACCCATATTTAAAGATACAACCCTCTTCTACAAGTAAAAGCTTTCTTCAAACTAAATCTCCAAAACACTCGGACTATTTATTCATGAGAATAGAATCTTTAACTTCAAGCCCTTAATCAAACTTGTCAGCATACTCAATCTTTTACCCCACCATATGAAATCTATAACATTTTTTCTACTTCACTCAACATAAGTTTTAAAGACTGTCTAAGCTACAAACAGCAAGCAACGTTAACAACAATGTAAGAAAATCAAAAAATAGAAAAATAGAAAGTTGTTTTGACGAAAAGAAAAGAAAACCATTTTAAGGCCAAAGTGAACCCAATCGTATTTAAAACATGTCAAATAAAACTCTCTGCCAAAAGTCATGAATAAGACTCAAAATTCAATTTCTTCAGCATAATCCAAGGAAAAAGTAATCATAATAAACTCAATCGTCAGGTTCATAAGGGACTATCCTCCAATCCATCAAATATTTTGTAGACCAAAAATAAGTAAGATACATCATTATATGCGCTAAACGGAGAATTAATTAATGAAAATGAAGAAAGAAAAAAAAGGAAGAAAGAAAAGAAAAAATATTAATCATTATCTCACAGTAAGCCAAAAAAATGAGTGAAGGATATAATAGATTAGCTCTTTCCAAATATGGAATTAGATGTGTGATCATAAGACCATCTACTACAAGACCATCTCTCCCCAGAAACCATCCCAGGCTTCCCAGCAACTGAGGCCTTATTCATTCTGGCCAACAATGGCCCAAACCAAGTACAACACGCTCAACAAAATTCTACGTTGCTGGAATCCCCATGAACAACTTAAAACTCCATGAAACCATTCACACACCCTCTTATACTCTTGCAAACCATATGAAGAACTAGTCAAGAGGAAGGAACCCCAATCAACTTTGATGTGTGCCATTTTCATTGACCCCCCACCCTACCTTAAACCCACACACCACCCCTGCTGAGCCCCAATCTGGAAAATTCAGGGGTGAGGATCCTATTCTCTTAATGTTGAAGGTGAAACTATTGTGTTCTCAATTACGCAACGAGTTTCTAAGCAGCAGAGGCATACTCCGAGTACTAATGCAATAACGTTCACCTTGAGCTAGACCAAGGAAAATTTTGCCTATATCTTTATAGTGCGCTATCTGCATACCAATCAACCTTGCAAAGAAATAAATTTATTTAAAAAATTTTAACCTCATCAAAGTAATAGTTTAGTTAACCATAAAATGTGTCACTCATTATTTTCAATCTTGTAAACAATCATATTATACACTGGGGAAAAAACTTGTCAAACATTATTGATGAGGTTAAAGATCTAATAAAGGACTAACATGCTAAACTGCTCACCAAAAAATTAACACAATATGGAGCTCCTAAGCAAACCAAATTGACATAAGAGTGAGGCAGACGTTCTTGAGGTTATCGATCTTGCTCAACAGAAAATACTCACTTCAAAGAATATAAATGCTCAAGCTCATTTTGAAAATGAAATCATTTAACTCACTTAATATTATAGTAATAAATAAATAAAATGTGGAAAAGCAATGGCAAATATTTAGAAGCATAAATAATAGGAATAAAAAAAAAGATTTAAACATGAGAATGTATTTAGCAACCACATGAAACTTTATACAATGCAAGTAAATCCAACCACAATGTACTTCGTAGGACAAAACAGAATTTTGACAATAATCAATAAGGGAAATATCGTACAATGACTCATGACCCAAACATGCAGGTTGCGGGCATGGGCGGACCTACTAAGGGGCGAGGGGGGGCAGCTGCCCCCCCCCCCCTCAACTTTTAAAATATTTTTAGTATATATACTTTAGTCTTAAAAAAAATTGATTATATAATGTACAATACAATATGTTAATTGTTTATGCAATTAAGTAAACATGTCTTTGTTGGTGTAGTGGTTGGAGGTTTATCTCTTTTAGTGAAAGACCTGAGTTCGATACTCTTCGAGTGCATTTTTATTTTATTTTCAATGCAATTTTACCAGTAATTGTAAACATTAAAAAATGTTTAGTTTAATAAAAATTTATTAACATTTAAGAAATGAATTGTTTTTCACCAACATGTCTTTGTTGGTGTAGTGGTTGGAGATTTATCATTTTTAGTAAAAATCCGAGTTTGATACTTTTCGAGTGCATTTTTATTTTATTTTCAATGCAAATTTATTAGTAATTGCAAACATTAAAAAAATGTTTAGTTTAATAAAAATTTATTAACATTAAAGAAATGAATTGTTTTCACAAGTTGTATAAAACCACTACAAAAATATTTAAAATTAATATCTAAAATAATAACTATAAATTCAATGAAAATATATACCATTAGCCAACTCATACAAAATTTGAGCCTCATATAAACTATTTTTTCTATGAAATTGTATTATTATCATATTAGGTTCACAAATTTCAAAAAAAAAAAAATTAGCTTCACCTAGATACTTATCCTAATTATTTTGTGATCTCCAATTCCAGACAGCCAGGCGTTATAGCCACTTTTTTGTCAGGTTTTGGGATTTTTACACTTTTACCCCTTCTATAGATAATGTTTGTGGTTGTATTTTAAGGAGAAGGGGTAAAAATGTAAAAATGCCCTAACCTGACAAAAATTGGCTTTAAAGTTTGGCTGCCTAGACAAACTCTTTGGTGATATTAGTTATATATTCTAGTTATAATGCTCGTTTGCTCTTTGCTAAGGTTATTGATAGTGAACTTATTTTGGCTTAAAATTGGACTACACTGAATCCAATTTGATATATGCAATGTATTTTTTATAGTTGTATTTTTTTATTAGTTACTAGCTTAGGTAGAAAAAAAAATTGGTTTTACCATTGATAACTACTATTATCAACTAATAAGTATTTTTCATTTCGCCCCCCCCCCCCCCCCCCCCCTCGACTAAAATCCTAGGTCCGCCCCTGGTTGCGGGCAGACTATTCCAATTAAGAATTGAAATTTCTCTATAGCCACCTACCCTAAAGCGAAACTTGAAGCTCTATGTCACTATTTTGCAGACAACTTTTGTGGAATATAAACCTCAACAAATTTGGGTATTTTACTATTATCTCAAGCCACATTCAGACAATCGAAAATTTGTGAAGTAATGCGAAAAACAGCTCATACCTCGAGTTAGGGGACCTGGTGGATTCACCATAGATTTGAATACCTGATAAATATGGCACGTAATACTGAACAACACAGTCACTACCATTCAGTATCAAAGGCACCCCAGCACCATACGCACTCCATTCCTTAAATGATTCCCATAGATCACTGAGCATGAAATATGGTTGGTATTCCACATCACAAGTCCTCAATCCCCTCATTCTTGTCTGCAACGAACCCAAATTTTCTGAGTAATTTGTTAACAAGAAAAAAAAAATAACAAAACAAATTAACAGATAAAATGATTGGACCAGCTGTCACCGACCGTTGAGAGAAACTGAGCAGGGACGGAAGGAGTAGTGGATTCCAAAAACCGATCAAGATTACTCGGAGGTGCCACTACAGGTTCCGAAGCGGGTAAAGCTACATGCTTAGATTGCTCTCTGTTTTCCAGCTCCCAATTATCTGATTTACCCTTTGACGTTGTTGTTGCTGTTGTTGTTGAAGCCAGTGTTACAGCTCCATTGCTGCTCCTAGCTTTATGAGATTGTTGTTGAAAGCTCTCCTTCTGGCTTTCATGGTTAGTATAATGGTGTGGATTCTTCCGGGCTTTGACAGGATTGTAAAACCGATCCTCTCCTCGCCCTCGCCCTCGTCCTCGCCCTAACTGTAATCCACCTCCCAACATCTTCTTTTCTACCAACAAAACCCTAATTTCCCTCTCACAAATCACTCAAAAATACCCTAATTTCTCAACAGATCCAACAATCTACTTCGATTTTTTTTTTTTAAATCATCTACACAATCAATCTATCAAGCTTTATGGAATCTCCGTTTCCATGAAGGAATGAAAAGAAAAACCTCCGGATCAGATCGAATCGAATTCGAACAATGAAATGAAATGAACCCTAATTGGTGTTTTCAGATTAAACAAACATAACAAATTACGAAACGGGGAAACAAGAAGAAGAAGAGCGAAGGAGAAGGTTGAAAAGCAGAAGATATAAATGCAACGCATGAAGAAGATGATAATAATTAATTTAGAAAGAGATTTTTTTCGCATGTAATGTAATTCACAATTTGGTATTTTTGGAATATTTTAATTAGGATTAGTGGGTTTTGTAATCCAATCCATTTATCTGTGAGTAGTTAAACCGCGTTGTGATTGGTGGAAGTCAGACCTCTCGGATTACACAATAATAATGAATTAAAGAGACTCTGGACTGGACTAGACTGACTCGTGGATGGATGGGATTTTTGAGATGCGTGAGTGAGTGCAGAGGATGGGCTTTTCTAAACGTCGAAGCGGGGAGAGGATATAGGAGGGGGCCTTGCCTCGCCTGCGTGCCTCCCACCCACTTTCGTTTTTAAACGGTGATAATTCTATTCCCTCGAGAAATGGAACTTGGAAAAGAAATCACTAGGGGTGGGCACGGGACGGGAGGGGACGAGATATATCTATCCCTACTCCATCCCGTTCATACGGGATCGGTACGGGACGGGATGGGAAAAATCTCATCCCATCCCAAACGGGTTTGGGACGGGATCAGCGTGTTAATCTGGAGAATTGTATGATCAAATTGATAGTTAAGCAATTAGGTTCAATCTGAACATCAAATTGCTACAAAGTTTTTTCATTCTTATTTTATGCGGCATCTTTATTGAAAATGTTTAAAGTACAGTTGATTGATTTATAAAATGATTAAGGAATAAAATATTCTAGTTTTATGTGTAATAGTCACATAATTGTGTTGTTGCAATCATGCATTCGAATCAAACAGTGTTCATTGAAAAAATTCAAAACAAAATCAATTGATTAACTTGACTGAATTGGGCAGGCAATCAATAGAGCGAAACTGTCATTGAACTGGGTGGGTTTAGAGCAGACTCCAACACCCAAACAAATTGGCCCAACTTGTATCAGGAAATGTGGGTTATCTTTCATGCTATACAATGCTAAACTCAAGAATTTGAGGCAGTTTTCTCGCTATTTTCTATACGTTTTGCACACTATCCAGCATGCATCTTCGTATGAAAATCCAGTTCAAAGATGTTCATTGATGCATCATCCATGTAAATATATAATGTGAATAATGGACAGGGTGAATAATGGCCCCAATGTGCACACCATGAACAGAAGTAACAACATACACCATAACAATCTGTAACAACATACACCATGAAATAATTAAATAAAAATACTAATAATTAATATTAATAAATTAGTTCGGGTCGGGTCGGGACGGGATTGGCGGGATTGAAAATCTTCATCCTATCCCATCCCATTCTAGATCGGGACGGGACGGGATCGAGATGAAATTATTCAATCCCATTAAGATCCAGAAAAATCGGGACGGGACGGGAATGAGATCGCGGGATGGGATGCCCACCCCTAGAAATCACAACGGAAATGTTTTCCATACTCATCTTCGGTAGGGTTAAAAAAATCGACCAAATCGATTAAATCAACCGAACCAATCAGATTGATTTTAATTTAAAATAATTCAAAATTGAAGTGGTCGGTTCGATTTTCGGTTCCTATGTGATTTTAACCGACAAAACCGAAGCGATCAAATATATATAGTAAATAATATATATTTTACATAAAAATAATATAATATCTTTAAAATAGTAGGTCGGTTCGGTTTTATTCGATTTTATTTAGGTTTTAGTTAGTTCGGTTCGATTGCAGTTTGCATAAATTAGAATCGATTCGATTTTCAATTTTAATCTCCATCATATTCCAAGATGTTTTGGTGATATAGAATAAAAGTATAAAACTAACCAAAGATAAATAGAAAATAAAATAATCACACAATTTTATTAAGCTTTAAAAACATAAATAAATTTAGAAACAAAACAAATGTGTTGGTCCCAGAAAGCACATTCATCTCAATATGATAGTCATCATGGTCGTGAACATATCATCCGTCCAAAATGAATATATCTTTTAGAGCTGGCTATAGACATGGTGTGTTTATTTTATGTTCGGTTAAATGTAATGAATGTTTATACTAAGGGTGGGCATGGTCCGCAACAGTCTCGGTAGGATTTTGTTTTTTAGGGCAAAACCGATTGTCCTAGACCGGTTTGAATCGAGTCGAAACCATGCCATCTTGGTTCAATTTTTTTCTTTTTTTGTCAAATCAAACTGCACGATTCAAAAGATAGGATCTGGAAAATGAACTTGCATGGAAACTGATTTTTAAAATAAACCAACAGCCTAATAAAATAAAAAACTAGAAATGAAGATGATGGAGCATAAAGAACAACATAGAGGGGGAACAACAAAAACAAAAATAAACTAAAAATGCTCCCTTTGGCTCCACTTATGTTTATCCCATCGATGAGTCTGCATACGAAATTGAAGGGTAGGGATGACAACGAGGTGGATTTATACAAATATTCACGCCACCTGCACCGAATGGGGTGGATTTGAAGATCCAAAATTACTCATCACACATTTGGAACGGATACGGATTTGGTCATATTTGCCCTGCGAATATTCGTTTATATATGAATATACCCTTACGTAATAGGAACTAAAAACCCTAAGTCCCTAACTTCTCCAATTCTCCACGACTGACGACTCCAACGCCTCTCCTTTCCCTCACCTCTACCTCTCAAGTTCCTTGTCGACACCATCAAACACCACCAGGTCTAGGTCCGAACCAACAAAGATAATCGTCTTTTTTCTCAGCTCCACATTTTTTTCTATCTGTCACTGTGCTTCAGCTACAGCCTCCAGCAATCACAATCCTCTCATCTCTGTTATATGTTGCTAGATTCGGCCAAACACGTGGGTGACCGAGGGGTTTGGTTCGATTCAAAGGGTTGAAAATTTGTGGTAAATGTTGGGGATGGATTTAATGGAGATTCACAAATGGAGGCTTGACAGGGGATATGAGTTTCATAAAGTGGGGTTTGTTTGGTTTGAATCTCTATCTCTGCTAGTAACTATTCTTCTTCTTCTTTGACGGTTTTTCTTTGTGGATGATAAAGACGAAAAGATCCAACGGCTAGCTAGTGAGAGTTCTTGTTAAGGCTGACGATCTACGACAAAGAACGATTCAAAAGGTGGTGGAGATCTTGACCTCACAACAGACTGTTGAGTTATTGTTTGTTGCTGCTGAGTTGTAGTTTGGGGTTAGAGGTTGGCATTTGGATAAAGATGAGTGACGAGATGGATCAGATGGTTGAAGCATTGTGGAGGTTCTCAGAGGATTTGCTGACCTACAACAAGGTTCGATGAACCTATTCTATATTTCTCTGTGGTTTTCCACCAAGAGAAAACAGAGGGTGTGGATGATTTGGGGGAGTTGAGATAATGAATAAAATCAACTATTATTGAGCGTCAGACTGGGAAAAATGGCCATACCAAAGCAGATCAGAGGATGAACTGAGCTTTGGTTGGGAGAGTGGGAGGTAACGAATGAGTTGGATAGATTGATTACAAAAGGAAAAAATTTTCTATTTTTTCGGTTAAACGGAGCGGAGCGGGGATGGTTTTTGAAAAAATAAATAAACAGTTATGCGAGGCGGATTAGGGGATCCCTAATGGGGTGGGGACGAATTTTCCCAAATTTGCCTCTTTGCCATCCCTATGGGGGTCGATGGGTCTGGACAAGATAGTGAGAATTCGATTGTATGTGAAGCAGTCATGATGGAAGCCGGGGGATTGAGAAGGAGCAAAAACAAAAGAACTCGAGGGACATGCGAGAGGACTTCGCTTGCTTCAGATGGGGTCAGGGTTTGGGTTAGGGTTTGGAGGTAATCAAAGAGTTAAAGAAATGAGTCAATTGAAGATGGGGATGGGAGGATTTGAGTGATTATGCATATGAGAAGCTACAGAGAGATGGAAAAAAATGGAAGATGGTTTGAAGCATAAAGAAAAGATGATGAGAAGGTTAATCTGGAAAATCACATGATGGGTTGGTTTGGGCTTTGGTTTGGACGAAAATTGGTTGGGTTGGGCTTCGTAAATGCTAGAGTAACCAAAATGGTCCAGGATGGACTGAACTGGATTTATGAAATCGGTTTCGTTTTGATTCCAACCGGTTCGGAACCGAGACCAGGATGAAAATTATAGAAACCGGTTAGTCCCAATTTGAAACGAGTCAGACTGGGATGGACAAGGATTTTTGCCCACCCTTAGTTTATTCGTAATTAATATTATGTATAGGATATTGTTGGGGCAATGATACATGTATACACAAACGATCATACATGTAGTAGACTAATCATGATACCTCATAAATCAAATTCATATCTCAAAATTCCTTGTATATTCTCTTTTGAGATGAAATTCACTTGGGAGAGTTATACACATGATGAGAACATCCTAGAAATGTCATTAGTCGCACTGGGTATAATTGAAGCATACTCTATGTCTATGACATATCTTACATTTTTCAACTATATAAAAATTAATTAGTTGTATGTATTGATAGATAAGTCTAATGCATACAATATCATTAATAGTGGTTGATGATATATCAAATAAGATTATCATCGTGACCATACACGTGGCAGATATCTTCTATCACGAGGACCAAATATTTCAAGTTCGGATTGGCTCACAAAGCCCAAAAAAGGTGGATCCAATCATTAAGGCCCAAAAAAAACTCGTTAGAACAAATCATAATCAGATACCCAAATCTAGACCCGACAAAGCTCTCCCTTAAAAAAAAGGAACGTTATAGAGAAAAAGAGTCATGGAGGGAGTTACTCCCCCAAGAACGTATCTTCATAAAGGAGGAGACTGTTACAGAGAACATCTCCCATCGATGAGCCTCACATGCTTAAGTTACGCAAAGAATTAATAATAACCATTATATAAGGTAAATTGAACATTCGACAAATGTATGCAATTTTAACTGAGTTATGTTCAGATTAATCTCCATTTCCAACAGAGTTACTGATTTAAGCAAGACAACCTTTCCACTGACGAAGCTGAATTACCAATAGTGCATGCCAGTGACAACCGGGTTAACTGTGCCAAGTAACGCAACATTGCAACATGGAGTAGTATCCCAATCATCTTAGACATCTAGCAGCACTGCCACAGATCCCTGCGTTGGTCAACTCCTGGCCCAGATGGATCATCTGACCAAAGTGATAGACAAACTCACTCAGGAGCATGCTCAATCTGCCGACCATGTCCAAACACCACCGCAATAGAACTCTAATAACCATGTCTAATAAGACAACAAAGTTCCTGCAGAACTTCGGTGAATGAATTCTGAAGGTAACGAGCCATAAGAAGATTGCCTCCAAAACGATGGGATCCCTACACAAGTTCCATTCAGGATCGGGGTCATAGATCCCAACGTGTTGTAAAAGTTGGCCAGACCGCCATTCTCTAACGCACTCATGAGAACTTCTCTACCAAAGAAATTCACTTCCCCCAAAATTCGAAGCGTATGATGGCACAACTGATCCGACAGACCATCTGCGACACTTCCACCACATGATAGCCTTGAAAGAAAACACGAAGTCTATTTTGTGTCGAACCTTTCCAACCAGTCTCACATCTGAGACAATGAGTTGGTTCAACAGTCTACCGCCCAGGTTGATAGATTCCTTCAAAGCGTTAGCCACTAATTTCATTACAAGATTCATCGGCAGTCAGTGGATGATAAGGGTCTACACTACTTGCTGCACATCAGACAAAAATCCGAGGAAACAGTCAGGGAATACATTACTCATTTTACTGATGAATTAACCATGATTGACGCATGCAGTGATGACACGGCCATAGCCACCTTCACCTTCGGACTGAAAATGGGACCATTCTACAACTCTCTGAACCGTGACCCCCCAAAAACATGGAGACTATCTTGAAGACTGCCCAAAAATACATAACTCTCGAGGAAATGGTGGTTGCTAAAAGGAAGAACGAATATGAAAATAGACATGTTTCAACTAGTCGGGAGATGAGGAAAGAAAGACGAAGAAACAACAGGCCTCAGGAGGAATATGGCTATTCTAAAAGATATCGAGCCAATGGCAGGTCCGAGTTCAACAAATAATTTGAAAGGCTACAACCTGGAAGATCTAGATATGAACGGTCGACAAGTATAATCAACACGACATACAAACTGTTCATGACTTTGAAAAAAGTCCAGTTGAGGTCCTAAAGACCATGGCAAAAGGGGAAGACGTTAAATGGCCACCCAAAATGAGAGGAAATCCAAATGGGCTAAATAAGAGCAAATATTGTTCTTTCCATGAGGACTAGGGTACGATACCGATGACTGCTACAACTTGAAGAACGAAATCGAGCACCATATCCAAAAAGGACGACTCGGAGAGTTCATTAGGCGAGAAGAGTCCAAAAGGAAAGAGAAGGCAGACACTACTACCTGATCAAATGAGCGAACAAGGGAGCTGATATACATTTTGCATGGCGTAACTGGAGATAAGGAGTTATCCAATCGATCTTGGAAGCGATTAATGAGATGTACAAACACGGATCTAATATCCAAAGCCTTCCGTATAACATGCCAAAACGACACAACAAACTCCGACCTTCTCCAACAAGGACGCGAAGGGAGTCCACTTCCCTCATAATGACACTGGTGATTTTAGTACTGATAGCCAGGTGGGAGATCAAAATAGTATTGGTCGACACAAGTAGCTTGGGCAACCTTTTGTAGTTTACAACGTTCCGCAGGATGCAATTCAATGAAGAAATGCTCTCACCCAATGATCAACCAATTGTGGGCTTTAGCGGAGAACAATGTCGTCCACTCGAAGAGAAGCGAAAAAAGGCTTTAATCAAACCAGCTGCCTACCAACAAAGGATGGCCAGCTACTATAACAAAAAAGTAAAGCCTAACATGTTCAATGTCGGCGATTGGGTACTCCAAAAAATTTAACTCAACACAAAGGAACCAGGCGCGGGCAAACTGAATCCAAATTGGGAAGGACCATACAAAGTGGTAAAAATCAACATACTAGGAACATATTGGTTGGAAAATGTGAAGGGCGAACAACTACCATGACCGTGGAATGTAGAGCATTTGAAAAAATATTATCAATAAAACTTCAACGTTTATCCCTTCATCTCGCGTTCAAGTAATAAAGCTCAGTCAGGACGACAAAGTCAGACTAAGATTTTACTCGATAAAACCCATAGCACGACCAAGGTATCCAGCTACAAGTTATGTTCAAATATATGTATCAAGACAAACAAGTAGGACATACACAAAATTTCTGGTCTGATCAACCATGAAGTAATAAGTACCTGGACATATAAACCAGACTTATCTATGAATTTTTTGGTCGACTAAAATGTATGGCCTCAAAATACGTTTGAAAATCTAGACATATAATGCCAGATTTATTAAAAAGCTTCTAAACGACTAATATGTCGAACCACGAAACACACTTATAAAAATTCGGACAAACAAGTCATAATTCAATCAGGAATGTCAAAAGCAAAAACAACTAAGTCTAACAAGTTAGACGAAAAGAGATACAGAGTACAAATGACAATGACATATAAAAGGAGATCTTCAACGATTTTCTATTTCATTAAATCAAAATAAGTTACATAGATCGAAGAAGAGTTAGAAGCATTCAGGAATAGGCAGGCGGAGGAGGTTGAGTAACCATATCGGCAACACTGCCACTAAGAGGAAGGGATGATTTTTCAACCAATAGGATCACTCCGTGAATCCAGAACGGATTCCTCTTCGTCCTTGAAGACCTGGTCAGCAAAACAGCGATACATCGACAAATCCAAACCTTGCTACTCCATGAAATCAAGATAGTCATGATGACCATCAACAACTCTCATCCCTAGTCGATGTAAGTTCGTCTTCAACAACGGTGAGCCTAGGGGAAACTGCAGATTTAGCGGTAGCAAGTTCAGTAGTCAATTGAGCAATTCGTTTCGCAGAAGCCTTTAGGATGGCAGAGTGCTCAGCAGCAGAACATATGGCTACATTACGACCAGTTCTTTATTCGAAAAAATCCTTCTCCACGACATTCAAACGAGTACGAAGTTTATTCAACTCTGTCTCCGAAGTCTAAAGTTCAGAGGCAAACTTATTTCGAACAACCTCGACTTCCTTCAGCAAAGCTCGACCAGCTTCAGCAGCCTTCTCATGTTTCGTACATTGCGCTATCAGCGGATCAAATTTACGGAGGGCGTGAGAAAGAACCAGAGCCTGCCCCGCCATCTTTCGCTTGACAAACGCCACCTGATCTTGTGCGACTTTATAACATGACCCCATTACACCAGCGTAAGAGGTGATTCATCCCCTCCATAATTTGCTTAAGACCTTTATCAAGGTGACTACTAGGCGGGATACACGGGCATCAAAGTTCTTTCAACAAACTGCCTATGCCATGTGACAATGAGATTATGAGCGTTGTTCTGCACGTCAATTTCGGAAAACAACTTCACCACCACCCTTTCCGAAAGATATCGAATGAGGAGGAGCCCTTGTAGTACCATGAACTGATTTGGCAAGTCGCTTTTTCTTGGGGTTATGACCAGGACTAATTGCTAATAGCTTAGATGGAATGGCAGGCCTAGGAACCTTCCTCTTTCTAATGCTCGAACCAACATTAACAACATCTCCAGCAATAACAGGAGCATCGACATCTATAAACTTCTTAACATAGCTCACTTCCCTATTAATGCTCAAGCCAACCGGAGGAGTACGCTCTTGCCCCACGTAAAAAACTATGACATTACCGACACGTGCAATGGCAATTTTCGAAGCACGAGCTGCAGTAAGCGCCACACGCTTGCCTCACTCATAGTATACAGACCACTGCAATCGATAACATCCGTATCAAGGAAAACATTTATTGTGGCCCGAGGCAGCTTATTAAATCTATCACAAAACTCTTGCTCCTCTACAAACAACGACAATTTATTCCTCTTGGGTTATCGAAATGACTGCCTAATATATTGATTGTGTAACTTGAAATAACCAGAAGTAATGGATGCGTAAAAATAGGACCTCGACCAGCCCCTATACTCATCCTTAAGATTCTTAAAACAGGAAGGATAGCGAAGATAGCAAGTGCAGTTAGTATTTCCATTAAACCCCACCACGGAATGCAAAACCCTGATATTCATAGGAACCAGATAGAACGACCCTTGCTAAGGTTGCAATCATCACCTTCCAGCTATTATGAACCATTTGAGCAGGAGCAATGCCCAAGAAGTCTAGATACTCCTAGAAGATTTTTGCGGCCGGAAGCCTAAGACCTGCCTGAAACATGCTAGGGTATAATGCAATGTATCCAGGCCTCGGATGACAAGGACTGTCGTCATCTCCAAGCAAGATGATCTCAAGGTTAGTTGGCAATGAATATTCGTAGCAAACACTATCTAGAGTCGCTTGCATCACCCACTTAGGCAAAAAGAAAACTTCACAAGTAGCAAGCACATCACCACTTAGAATCATGAAATCAGACATTGTGACGAGATGAAAATGAAAGATCAAAGCCTGGAATGAAGAAAACGTAAAGAAAAAGATACAACATTCACCCCCTTTTTATAGGGTGAGCAACGAAAGGACAACTCATGGGAAGATGTGCGAGATATGATGGTTGCACGAAATCACAAAATTTGCATCAAAACGAACATGAGTATGAGACATCGGAGAAACAAACATAGCAACAACTATTAACGACATTAAATGCGCTGTAATGATGAATAAAAAATCCAACTGTCGTAGAGTTAGTGGCCACGTCAACGTATCCGCTAACTAAGGAGGGATTAGGTGATGATACATCAAATAAGACTATCATCACGACCATACACGTGGAAGAAATCACCTATCACGAGGACCAAGTATTTCAAGTCCGAACCGACTCACAAAGCCCAAAAAGGGTGGATCCAATCATTAAGGCCCAATAAGCCGTGTTAGAACAAATCATAATCAGAGGCCCAAATCCAGATTCGACAAAGCTCTCCCTTAAAGAAGAGGAACAATACAGAGAAAAATAGTCGTGGAGGGAGTTATTCCCCCAATGACGTATCTTCATAAAGGAGGAGACTGTTACAATGAACATCTCCCCTCGATGAGCCTGACATGCTTAAGTCACACAGAATTAATAAGGACCATTATATAAGGTAAAGGGAATATTTGACAAATGTATATAATTTTAACTGAGTTCTGTCCAGATTAATCTCCATCTCCAACATAGTTACTGACTTAAGCATCACAGTGCCTTCGACCACCAAACATGTGGTATTTGGCAATCTAACCATTGTTTTGCAGGTCAAATTTATAGGAGACCATATTTGAATGCATCAGAGTTAAATATTATCATGTGTTATGCTAATTTTCCATTGGCCCTTGGTTTCCTTATGAAACATTGTGCTACTCAAAATGCACGTCAAAAGTATGAGTATTTGTCGAAATAAATTGGAACTTTAGCATAATGCTCTTGATATTGATCTGCACACACCCACTGCGTGTAACCAAATAATGTTTTGACATGTATCTCGAGGAGCACATGTTGAAATAAACTGAAATTTTAACATGTTACTTTTGGTGCAATTCGTAATATAAACAATGTGTTGGTTTGTAGAATTTACGCCTCTAATACCAATATATATACGTTCATGTGTAATAATAATATTTATACACCCTAAAGGGCAAAAAAGTAGAGAAGTAATCGTGTTTGTTTCATTTACATTAGGCACACGGATTTTGTATAATGGTGGACATGGACGAGATCGAGATAGAGGTGCAGGTCGTGGGGAAACTATCCATGAGCATGAAGCTTACGAAGTACCAGCGGTAGTGTATCGATCATGTGAGCTTTAACCACGTTGTTTTTGCCTAAATTTAACATAAAGAGCAACATGCACGAGTTTCATGAATGACCTTTAATCCGTTTTCGGGCACATAAAAAATTAGCAAATATAGTTCCATCGACCCTTGTGTCATGTTTGAAGTGCCACCTCCAAGCACGATTATATTTTACATCTCAGGTTCAGCTATATGATGTGGTTGATTCATCAAACTTGTCCACACTATTTAAGAAAATCCTTGTGCCATATCTATAATACTTTTATTATTATTATTATTATTATTATTATTATTATTATTATTATTATTATTATTATTATTATTATTATTATTATTATTATTATTATTATTATTGATGTTGCCTTTGTGGCACGATACAACCTTTGAAAATTTTATTTGTGAATTAAAGCAAAAACAATATTGGTTAAGCTTGTAAAACCAATATAGGTTGAGCAGAGTGTTATCGTAAAAATACATTGAGTCAATTATAATGTCACACATACTAGGTTGTCAGTGATCGATAAAATTGGATCATTAAAATGCGATCGCGAAGACTCAACCAAAGGCGATAATGCAATAAGATGAAATCAAGTCATGCAATAATTAAATTCAAAATCAAAGTCAACCAAGGACGAAGTCAATTTAAAAGATCGAAATCAAAGTTATGAAGATCGGTCAAGTAATGTTAAAGCTTCAAGAAGACAAATCCAAGATGGTTGAAGTCCAAGAGAGTGGACCATGCCAAGTGACATTTGAAAAGTTGAGTCCTCATTTGAAAAGTTGAGTCCAAGAGAGTGGACCATGCCATGCCAAGGAAAAAATGACATATGGTTGTCAAAATTTCAAATGAATTGCCAAAAACTATTTGAAGGAAAAAATGTGTGGAAACCAATATTCAAAGTTTGAATTTGGGTCATTAGCTCACATGAGAATAGATATTTTCTTAAGGGAGAATATTCTCACTTTAGACATGTCCATGCGATAATGAAGATGTCCAAGTATATTGACATATGACCAAGATAAAGCTTTTGTTTTAGAAAAATTGTCTGAGCATAACAAAGTCGACTTCAACCATGAAGTGTCACTGTCGACAAAAGAAACCTTCTGATAAAGCAAAGAAACATTCTTAATCTAGCCATTCTGAAAAGCAAATTTGAAGATAGTGAAATCGACTTAACCCTCCAAGATCAATTTATAAATAGTTGAGTCCTCATTTTCCTTCATCAATTTTGGGAATTCAAAAGAAACTTGTTATAGCTATTCAAGAACTGCAGATCGAACAAGATCTTGCAAGAATAAAAGAAAGTTTCTCCCCATTGTTCAAGAGAAAATCCCTCATTCTCTTCATATCATATTTAAGTGAGCTTAAAAAAAAGGTTCTAAGGCTCTAGCTGAGAACTTAACCTAGACCAAACAAATTCTTTGTTTGAGATCTAAAAGCTCTAGAGAGAAATCTTCCTTTATCACCCAAAACCTTCATACTTGTATGGGTGAACCTCACTTCTACTTTATAAATGAGTGAAATAACTGAGCTTAAATTTTTTCCCATCCGTTTATTTGAGAAACATCACAAGAGAAAACTCTTAGAGTGTTAGCTTGCCTAAACTCAACCAACCCCGCGTGGGTTCTTGGTAAGACTTGGTTATCGCATTTCATGATGATGTGATCATTGGCTATTTGATAAGTTTCGCAGAACACGAACATTGGACCAAGTGGTATCTTCAGAATCCCAAGCACATGTTTACAAGGCTTAGTTATGGTGTATATGACATGGCCTTTAAGGTGTTCGTAAGACTCTCAGAGCGGAACACTTGGTTCGTGTCGGGAATTCTCGTTGGATGTCACACCCCGAATTTTGAGAAAAACCGAAATCCTAATATCCATTTAAGATAATCGATTTTCCGAAATTCAGAAATGTAATCCATCAAACAAATACATAGCTAGCATCCACGATAAAATGATCAATTGCACATTTACCATGACATAAGGAAAATATAATAATTAATCTAAAAAGTTCATCAAAATGGGGGAAACTAATGTGAAATTCTCGTAGATCCAACTCTAACAAGTTCAACTAACCATGAATATAAAAAAAAAGTTTCTACTAATAGCTCTACTACAACAGAAAAGTATACCATCACCTAAGTGAAACCAAATAATTTAGACTCTTGGGATAACATGCAAATCCTTAGCCACACTCATCCCTTACAAGCCGAACTTCTCTAACCTCACCCGAAACTACTAATCCTGAAATAAAGCTAATTGGCTACATTCCCAAAGGAATGTACCCAAGAAGTCAAAGCCCACTTAGGTCAGCAATTAAGCTGGTGTGAAAATTCTTCATTTGAAAATCAAGAAATCAACATGTGATAACATGAAATTAAGTACAACCGAAAACAACAAACCAAAACATGCAGTTCCTCAACGAGGCGAACATGTCTTTCAAATCGGTTTCTATTGCATTTGACGTAAATATTTATTTTACCTATACTTACGTTGGAGAGTTTGACCATGGCAAGTCTGATCTGAAAAAATGTTAGCAGACTTACCATCCTGCACGAAACGATTAAAAAATAGATATAATATTTTAATATCAAAATTCATCCAACCGTAAATTATTTATCTTAAACAAGTTATTCATTTATTATGAATTTATCACCATAGACTATGCTATATTTGCACCACCTCTCTGCTGAACATACATGTCCGTATGCCTATCTCATATAAAGGAGAATTTCTCCATCATTCATGCTTAAGTGGGAACATTACATACGGGCATGCATCTTCGGATACCCCTAACTATATGAGTATCATAAAAGCCACTCTTGGGCTATTAGTGCAAAAATCTCACGTCACATTTTGACTGGTAAATGTTCAAGTCTCTTTTAGGCATTACAAAACCACCACCTTTCTGCAAGACCCAACCCAAAGGTTACTTAGTTTCTCTATAAGAAAGAGGTGCCTACTCCGCAAGATCCAATCTGAAGGTTACTTATAGTCTTTATAGGAAAGGGAAATGATCATAAAACAAAATGTGGTGTGGTTCTAAATGATATGATTCAATGTGATTAAAGTTTAGGAACCCAAAATTATCCATATCACTTATTGTGATTTCTCAAGAATCTTAAATAATGACACTTTGTCAATCATAAACCAATTCACCACACCCATTATTTTGGGGAACAACATAACATTTTTCCTAAACAAATCTCCATAACAAAATGCCGATTTAGCCCATTCAATAAAGGAAGTCATACTCCTTAACAATTCAATTTGCATAACAAAACAATTATCTAAACTCATCATAATTAGGGGTGGGTTTCCCATCCCGATCCTGCCCCGTCCCGTCCCGATCTAGAGTGGGATGGGATCGAGATGAAGATTTTCAATTCCGCCCATCCCGTCCTGAACTAAATTTTTATATTAATTATTAAAATTTTCTAGTGGTACAATCAAACAAAGCTACTCCCCCAAAGTGAATGAAGAGATGCATGCAACTCTCAATCACTGAGGCACAAATAGAGTACATCACATCAAATCACATATTGTTTGAGTAAGGGTCAAGAGCCTGACTCAAATTTGGTACTAAACGTGGCAATATCTAGGAATTTCTTGGTCTCACTTACGTTTCACCTTAGTCAAACCATATATTATGTGTTTTCCTATGTAAAGCACATTTAAGCAAGTTTATGACCAATGACACCAAACTAATTAAACAAAATTGCATGCTCATGTAATATGAAGAAAAAACTAGCTGCAAATCCCAAATAATAACTAAAATGAACTTACCAACCAATCCCTTGAGGCTTCATAATAAGCACCCTCCCAAGCTCGGCCATTACACTCTCTTCTCAAAAAAACAATGCAAAATTTAATCCAGCTGAGAGAGAAATAATCTAAAGGGAGGTGGAAGTGGGAAACTAGGACAACCAGATTTAACCAAAACTATAGTTATAATCTCGATCGACGAATTTGAGAGCTTTTGATTCACATGAGAAGTTTCCCAAGATTATCATTCGGTTTCAGAATGTAGTTGAAGTATTCACCAAATGCTTTATTTTGACATGAGACATTCACCAACCAAATGGAGCAAATTTTCACTGATGTAATTCAAAACTTTGGGTCCCTATTATGATAGACGTTAAAAAAATTATATACATAGATATCAAGATAGAAATTGAATGAAACAAGTATCTTTTGTACAAAAAATGAAAAAGAGGGATTAATATTGCTATAAATCATAATGGAATATTTAAATACAAACATAAGTTATATGAGTAGCACATACATATACCATTGTAATGCAATATTGAAAGGCAAGGGAGAAAACATCTCAATGCGGAAATTGTCTAGTGCTGGAAGTCTAGACAACATGGAAGAAGTATATTTTCTGCAGGCATCTTTGTGTTTCCTACCGATTTTGTCCCATCCCAAACCCATTTGGGATGAGATGAAGCCGGGATGAGGTTTATCATGTTCCAATCCCGAAAAAACGTGAGATGGGATAAGGATGAGGTCCATCTCGTCCCGTGCCCATCCCTAGTGCCATTTAGTTGATTAAACTTCATTCAGCTGATTAAAGTTTATGTTCATGCTGCTAAGGAGGTAGAAAAAAAAGAAGAAAGTAAATATTTATTAATTTTTAATTACCGAAATAGGATGCTTGGAGGCATACAAAAAACAATTAAAGGACAATTCGAGTGTTTGTAATTTTGATAAAAATGGGATGGACTGAAAAAATAAATTAACCAAAGTTGTAGTGTTTGAAGCGTTGAAAAAAATATTTTTGTTCAAACTAGGATGCTTGGAGGTGTAGGGAAAAATTAACTGTAGAAAAAAATGATTTTGATCAAAATTAAGATGCCTAAAAGCGTAGGAATAAAACAATTTTGAGCAAAGGAGTTTTGATGTGTAAAAAAAAAAACACTTTGCTAGAAATAAGAAATATATTTAATTATTGAAAATATTCAGTTTCCGAAAGAAAAAATAAATATGTTTAATTATTGGAAAAATTCAATTGCCAAAAGATAAGAGATTCTCTCTTAATTATGGTTAACCATGGACAAACATATGGGGCACATCACGGCTTCCTACGAACCCCACATACCCACGTCAACTTTGGAGCCTCATCGAAGATTTATTGTCTCATGACTCTTCAAACAAATTATACATTTTTTATTAATTACATGTGACTTCTGTTTTCAATTTACATGAGAATTATGGTATTATCGCAAAGAAAGATGTGTGACAAGTACTCGTAGCTCCTAGGTATTGATCCATATGATTTCTTATTGGTGACAACGAACTGTAATATTAATTAACTTAGAATCGGTGGATCACATATATGTCGTGTGCTGCGAAATGCAATCGATCAATTTGGTGATCTAACCTGCTCGGTCCCCATGAATTTGATTTATAGCTACTAATGTTTTTGTGATTGGCTTAATCTTACTTATCAAATGTTTCTTTACAAGAACTTGTTGAGAAATATATAAGTAAATAGTATGTGTGATCGGCCATGGAGGGTGGGGGGAATGTGTACATAGTTGTTGCAAACATACGTCGTTATGTAATTAATGGAGGGATAATTTCCAATGGGGTAATAGTTCAACTAGTAAACTTGTGGCGAAGGTATCACAAGTCCAGGGTTCGAATCATACCTGCAGTTAGGTGTGGGCATCTCATCCCACGATCCCGTCTCAATTTTTTCTGGTATTTTTGGGATTGATCAAACCCATCCCGTTATGATGAAGAGTGAGATGAGATTGGGATGGAGATTTTCAATCCCGTACATCCCGAACTTAGGTTCGAAGTTAGGACAAGTGATTTATATTGTGAATTTGCTTCATTGACCATTCTTACTATTGTCACTAATTTGAATTTCTTTTGATGATGTTGTTGATGTTTTGTTTCATAAGTGATGTATATTGTAAAGTTTTGGGGTCACAGAAAATGAATTCCATTAAAATTCACATACCTAATCGTTGCATATGCATCTAAAGTAGTGTTTGGTGATAGATAAAAGGTATAGTTTAAGTTGAACGATCTTCTTTCTAAGGAAGATAATGAACATTAGTTTCAGTTCAAGATGAACACCAACCAAGGCTTGTTGGGTGAGTTTGATTTAGTTGAGGTTGTAGCTTATTTGTAGTGGTGTAAACACTTTCAGTGTTTTGATATTGAAAATGTTTTTTTGTATACCTTGTTGAACCCATGGGGTCAGGAGATTTCTAGGTCAACAAACAAAATCAAAGTCTTTAGTATGTCTCTATGTGCCTTATAGAAAGGACTTTGGAAGGCTATCATGTGAATGTGTGACTTTATCCGTCCCGTCTCGAACACGTTTGGGATGGGACGAGGTTGGGATGAAGTTTATCTCGTCCTGATCCCGAATGAATGGGATGTGATAGGGATGAGGTCCATCCCGTCCCGAGCCCACCCCTAATCATAATGCATTAATGTAGATTCCCTGATCCTTAACATCTCAAGAATCACTATGAAACCACTACCCTCCTACTTTAAAACCTAATAATAATATATATAAAAAACACGCATATTGAATCATAAGGGAGTTAAGGGAAAATATAATTTACTCAAATTCATAAAATTATATTTCCGTTAAATAGATCTCAAGATAAGGATTCCAATGGTTAAAACGACGTCAAAAACGAAGTTATGGGCTAGATTTTAGACCTTGTCAAAGTCCCGGTCAACAAATGACTTCTTGTTGCATCATCGTCTTCCAAATGCACCAAACATGGTTTCAGCTGTCATCTTGACCATTCAACCATCCTATCATCTCCAATCATAGACTTGGCAATAGCCTGTAAACAACAATTGTAACTAAAATTATCCGAAACACAAAGTCTCAACCTTTTAACTTGAATGGGTTCTACCACCAAATATAGATCACTTCACAACTAAACTTCCAAACTTTTTATTCAAATTCATCAGAACCCCAAAGTTCTATAAGAAAAATTGAAACAACCCATCTTTCTATTTTTCACCTAGAATTCATAAAAATAAAAATAAAAAAAAATAAAAAAAAACTTACAATCCCAAATACCCAATTGTAAGAAGAGATCACATAACTAAATAGGGAAAGTAATTAGTGAATGTGTAGATGCAGATGTGTCAACTGCAGTACCAGACATGGGAGGTATCATAATTTTACCAAAAGAAAAGTGTAACATCCGTGAATTTTCATTTCCCTAATTTTAAAGTTTTTGGATTAAATACAAAATTATAAATTTATTTGAATTCAAATAAAAGTTCTATTAAATTATTTCTAAAATTTTTGAGGTGGGTGCCCTAAAATTTCTAGTGTTGGCAAATAACCACCCACATTATAAAAGGGGTTCCCTCCCTTTTTCTTCTATTCTTCTTCATTTTCTCTTATTTGCGAACAGAACAGAGTATGTTCTTCATTTCCCTCCAGCGACCGTTGTTTGCGTTCGAATAATCAAGTGGATTTCTTCGCCCTAATCCCTTCCTCTCTTCTTCCTTTCTCCCCTCCTTCTCCCTTTCCATTCCTATTCATTTTTGCCTAAAATCATAGTAAAACAACAAAAGGGAACTCGACTAAGCAGTTGGAGCAACTCTGCTGTAATCAATCCCTCTAGTGAAGGTGATCGTATCATTTGGAGGTCGAAAACCTCACACGCAGAGTAGGGTGAAGGCTCAACCAAAAATTTCAAAGAATCAGAGAGAGTGATTTTTGTCTGTGTCATCTTCGAGTCGAACTGGTAAATGGTGTTTCGGTCAAACGCTAGACTATTAGTTTCCTTTTTGTGATTGTCAGGCATGTTGCTCACTCTTTGGAGTATTATTGCAGTCTTGGGGGTACATGGAGTAGTTTTAACGAGATTTCTGTTGGAATTCGAGCCAATTTTGGGAGCTATGATATGGGTTTTGGAAACCCATTTCCGCTTAAGTGAGCGTGAATTTTTTCTCAAAATTGCAGTATTTTCAGAGCTTTTCTCGAATTTATATCAGTCTTCACGAAAATTTCCATGATTCTATGTTTGATTGGTTATTATTGAGATTGAACTTCATATGCTTGTTGAATGATATTCGAAATGACATGTGTATTGCCATGTAGTGTAGAAATCTACTATGTTTGCAGCTGACCTTTCACATAATTACATGAATGCTAAAAAGCTAATTAGGATCATGATTTCTGCTTTGAACTATGGAATAAAATATGAAAGTGATTGTATAGTTGAGCATCCATGGCATGTAGTAGAAAAGTCATGTGAATATTTCAGTTATGGTGTTTGCTAATTCATTTCAATAATTGACTTGCATTATTTAAAACTATATTTTTTCGCAACTCTAGCCAGATGGATAAGCATACTGTGTTTGGCGCATATCAGGTGGATATGCGTAGTGTGGCGGGTGCATATCAGGGAAATGTGCATACTATGTTTGGTGCACATCAGGAGGACATGCATACAAGGTTTGGTGCATGTCAGGTCGATATGCATATTGTGTTTGGTGCATATCATCCGTTCAAAACTAGATACCACGCGAAATCATGTTAGGTAATAGTGCCACGACCTAGATAATGGATTTTGTTTTTATCCAGGTTGATAGTTCCCCGATGCGCGCTATAATTTGTGATTGGGTCGCACAGTCAGTCTTTCGTAGCAATGTGTATGTCCTAGAGGCGACACCCCGCCTGGAAACATACATGCCAGGAATGGTATCGGCGTATGTAAAGAGGCCTATCAGGGTGAGACATGCTTGGCACGAAGGTGCGATTGTGGGAAAATATATGAATTTGAACTCATATTGCATTTCTTGTGCATATTTATCATGATTGAGTAGTTAAAATGTAAAGTGTTGGTGCATTGTCAAAATTTATGATCCCTTTAAACTGTTGTGGTTGATGTTATGTATTTTATTTAACTCATGTGGCCTCTCATGTGCATATTTCTCATGATTGAGTAATTCAGCTGAAAGGTGGTGGTGCATCTTATATCATTATCATTCGTTCACCTCTGTTATTTTATATTATGCCTTGATTTGGGGTTTGATCAAATGAAATTGAGCATCTACACAATAGTTGTTATAGCCTTCATGTAAGGAGCTTTACGATATCTATTTTAGTTAATGATTTGATGTAATTTCAAAGCTCAAATGGAGAGGTTTGTTGGACTGTAATTGGCTGCAGTTTAATGATGTAAGATTTGTTGTTTGAACACAAAACACCCAACGAATCAAAATTTTCAAGACGTAAGGGTTCAGAGAGAGAAGACTCACCTTGTTATCAGATTCAACAACGAAGATTGGTGAGATGCAGGCCAAAAGAAGAACGAAAAGACTTTGCTTTAAACCTCTTTCTCTGTTTATTTGATGAAAACTCTCTCTCTCGATTTCTTCTATTCCCTTCTTTTCGTGTGAATCAAAGGTGCTGCCACTATTAAACTCAACCAACAAGAATGGTTTTAAACCCAATATAATAAGGTTATATGTATATTGGCTCCCCAAAAATAATTAATTAGCACGTGATATTATTTAACTTTATGAACACTAAATCAAATTTATTATGTACATACATATTAGCACTATTACTATTTTACGGGCTTACAAAATAACGTTCAAATGAACAAATTAATTAGGCCCAAATATTGCATTAGAATAAATAAATAAATAAAATAAAACAAAAATAATGGTCGAAAAATGAAGTCGTTACATTACACACACCTTAAATGAAATCTCGTCCCGAGATTAAGAAAGTAAGAGAATTAAGTGTATTTCGAAAAATACAACTTGACAAACAAAATACGATTTTAAATACAATTTCAGATGAGAAATTATTCAAGTCTTATACTCACAAAATTTCCACATCATATACAGCAACACTTCAAACATCCATAGACACGATGCCACTACATGCATATATAATATTAGGGGTGGGCAACAATCTCGGACCTGACCCGTATCGTATGGTCCCAAACCAATTCAAACCGGGACCAACCGTTTCTTCTTAATTTATTCTCGGTCCTGGACCGGTTCGAATCAGAATGGATTCGGGATCCACAAATTTGGTCCCGGACCGTTCCGGTTTGTCCCAGTTCCTGCAATGGTACATGCTCTCAATTTTCATTGAAAGAAAGAATGGTTCCTCTGAAACAATTTGCTGCAGAAAATTTACTGAGGGAATAATCAAAGCTTCGAAAGAAGTTACAACTTGCTTGTCAAATGAAGAACACGATCGAGAATGTGAATCATGTAGTTGTTTTCAAGCACAGAAGAAAACAACCACACCCATTTTGTATCAGTTGGAGCAGTAGTAGCATCACAAGAACAAACAAGAAAAGCCAAACTTTTCTTCTTCTCGCCTCTACAAAATCTGGACCTTCGAGTGAACCCCCATCTAAATCGTCACGGCGTCACCAAAGGCCCTGTACAAGCATTCCAAAGCTTCGTATGTGCAACAACACCAAAATCAGAACCAGATCCCTTCACAAACCTTCAAATCTCTCCCATAGAAACCTTAATCGATTGCTGCCACTCGCCTTAATCGAAACATATGAAGTAGTCATTCTCTTAATTGGAGGTGGAGGTGGAGGTGGGAGAGGACGTATGAGAGAATTGGGAATTTGTTAGGGTTTGGATCCATGACTGATTGTGTGTGTTGTATTTCTTTTCTTAGAGAAAACAACATGAAGAAGAAGAAGCAGCAAAAGGAGTGTTGAATTGTTATCAACATGTTAGACAATCTTCAACTAAGCTTGCTTGCACTCAAGTTCAAGTATTCAACAAATAGAGATGAGAGAATGGATTTGAAGGCTATGAACATGTTATTTGCTAATTTCACTCAAGTTCAAGAATTCAACAAATTGAGATGAGCGAAATTGAGATCAGAGAAAGGATTTGAAGGTTATGAACATGTTATTTGCTAATTTGTACTGAAGAGAAATTGCTGAAGCTGCTTGTGTTGTGGATTTGAAGGTTCTGTGAGAGGAAAGAGAGAAGGGGAAAGGGAAATGAAGAGGGAGGGGTGAGTGGGCCTCGGGTATATTTGGTTAATTGGGTTTGGGCTTATTTGTGTTTTTTTAACCGGGATGGCATGGCTTTGTCCCAGTTCAAACTGGTCTGGTATCAATCGGGTTAGGCAAAAGAAAATCATTATCCTGTACCGTTCCGGTCCTATTTCATTGGATCAGGACTGGACCAGGATAAACCCAATCCCGGACCATACCCACCCATAATATATATTATTTTAACAAGAACACAAAAATAATAAATTGAAACTTTATTAAGGTCATTGAAAAGTATAGGTGTTACATTGAAGCACGCTGATTTGACCTGGCAAGGTTGTATTACGTTATTTGAAAGTGTAATTCTCTTTTAATCAAGATAATAAAAACTTGAAGCTTGCGTCGAGGAATTAACTGGTTAGGTCAATCAAACCCGGCTTAGGTGAACATTGTTGTATCTGTGTGTAGTATTGTTTCTTCCCCTTTCTTTACAAACTTTGTATTTATGCTTATCTCAGTGTCTTTCATATCTCATCTTGCATGTTTTAAGTTGTATTATAAATCATAGTTTTACTCGTTCGATTTGTGTGTGAACTTTTGGATCTACTTTGTAAAGGTATTTCCTTCAAATCATGTTTTAGATTTCAAGATTTGTGAAACTAAACAAACCTAAAAGTGAATCATTTCATTATTTACGCCTATCTTTGAACATTTTTAATTGGTGTTAAGGCTTAGGAGATCATTGTGAGCACAGATTGTTTACGAAGTGCTCAAATAGTCTACTAGCCTTGCATTTTTTCACAAATTTTTTTTTCAAAAAAAGACTATTCACCCCTTCTAGTCTTGCTCATCATATCTTCGGGCACTCATAAATAGTACTTTAAAGTATTGTTATGAATTTCAGACCAAAAATCTGGACCAAACCGGAAATCGAACTGATCGAGCCAGTTTTTATTAATAATATTTTAACATTCGGGAATAAAACCGTACCGCATCAAAATTCTCAGGCAAGTTCTCGGTTCCAATTATCAGAACCCGCCTAACCGGCTCATCCCAGATATTAGTGTTTTAATTAGTTATTTTTTTAACTCCAAAACCAAAACCCAAGCCCACAGCCCTCCTCCAAGACCCAAGCCCAAATCCATCGCTTTCACTCCCCCAAAAAATGGATCTAAATACAGAATCTCCAACAAACAGGCCATGGGAGAAACACTCCTCCCCCTTTTCCTTATTGCTCCTCTTTTTTTTCTCTTTTTCTTACAACAAATCTAGCCGGCCTGGGTTTCACGCCTGGGTCACTGCCTGAACCCTCCTGGGCACGTGCGCCTAGGAGGGTGTTGGGCACGTGCGATGCTCAAGTTTGACCCCTATCCACTGCCAGCATGGCTTAATACATCGCATCCCTTCATTCTCCAATCAAATAATCAGATTCCAGGAAAGAAGAAGTAGAACACCACCATGTTGGCGCCTATCTTTATAGCATGGCCGCCGCTCACCCCTTCCCCTCCGCCCGTCTCCCCCTTATATCCTCAAAGCCCCACCACCTCTGCCACAAAACCCTTTCTTCCACAGCCTCGACCTCTCCTATTCACACCCCTCTGAAACCCCAAACCCCAAGCAATAAATTCAACTCACTCAAACTTGTATTCAATCCGATGAACCGACCTACCCAGACCCTTGCCAGCACCTCCGCGTCTCTATCGTCACCAAACACTCCACATTGGCAAAAGCAATCCACACTTGGGTTCTCAAATTTGAAGAAGATACAAAGCTATCCAATGACGTCATCGTCGCCTACATCAGACTCTGTCTTCTTGGCGATGCCCGTAACTTATTGTCCACCTTATTATCTCCTAATGTGGTTTCTTATACCGCCTTGATATCGGCTTTCGCCAAGAAGTGGAATCAGGAAGATGAAGTTGTGGAGCTCTTCTTTAGGATGAGGAGTGCAGGTATACTGCCCAATGAGTACACTTTTGTTGCAATTTTAACTGCTTGTAGTAGACTATTGGACGAAGAATTGGGTACCCAAATTCATGCTTTGGCCAAGAAGAGTTAATGGGAGGTACTAGTTGCACAAGAAAATAACACCACAAAGAGAGCGGCAACAAGCATCATCAATCGCTTCACAACAAACAATCTTAAACCTTAAAAGATGACATCAAAATAAAAACCTACAACAAACTAGCTTCCATTATTATCCTCCATCATCATCTACTAGGCTCCATCTGCAAAGGCAATGGGGCTGAAAATAACAAATTTTGATTTCCAACCTTGTTAATTCCTATTACTCCATTTCTGGGAGGCTCAACATATTCTTCCTTTTCATTTTCAATCATCAGCTTTCTCTCTGAATCCCTAGAACACCCTTCTAGTTCTTCAAGTCTTCTGCGGAGATTCTTTACTAGTTCAAGTTGTTGTTGTTGATGATCATGATCACTACAAACTCTTTGTTTATCTTCAATGTGGATCACATCCTCCTCCTCCTCCTCCTGGTGGTCCGGTGGATTAGAAAAAACCCCTGGATTCACTGATGTTTTCGGAAAATCTAACATTCTTCTTCTCACTCGGTTGTTGTTTAAGATAAGAAAATGATAGTTTATTGTGGTGGTGGTGGTGGTGCAGTGTGACAGAAGAAACCCCAGCATCAACAAGCTTTAAGAATCGAAACAGACCCTTGCTTATGGACCTTTTGCCATCTCTTATCATCGGATCATTGCCCTGCAAACAAACATTTTGAGATTAGATTTGTTGTGATTAAGATAAAATTGATAGATAGGTGAGAAATGAAGGAATTACCTGAATGGAGTGAAGGGTGAGAAACAAATCCATGGCTTTGTGCGAAAGAGCTTAAGAAAAAGAGTCGTTCTTCCCGGCCTAGGTTTCGCGCCAGGGCAACTGCCTGGACCCTCCTAGGCACGTGTGCTTAGGAGGGTGTTGGGCACGTGCGATGCTCAAGTTTGACCAAACACCATTCTTCTCGTCTGTTGCTGTTGCGGCTCACTCTTTCTTCCTCCCTCCCTCTAATGGCTTCTCACTGCCACTGCCTCCACAACCAGCAGCAGCGGAAGTACAAGCACAACCACTCCTTTTTCTTTACCTCACAACAACACCACCATAGATGTTCTTATTCTTTTTCAAACCCTTGCCACCTACATCTTCCAATCTTCTTCTTCAAACCCTCACTCTCCTCTCTCCTACTCTTATTCACCTCAACCTCAACCTCACAAACAATAATCCCATTTCCATTACGACCAACAAAAAAACCCAAAAACCTCTATTAACTTCCCTCATTCGTCGAATCGATGCCTTAGAGTCCTCTCTACACCATCTCTCCACCTCTCCTCCACCTCCACCTCCACCTCCACCTCCACCCCAACCCCTAAACCTCCTCTTACTCTTAGAGACCTTGCTGCTCGTACCATCCAAACCCATTTCAGAGCCTTTTTTGTTCGTAGATCACACAATCCCCGTCACCTCAAACACCTTGCTATCATTAAATCCAACCTCACTCTCCTCAAATATTCAACCCATCTCACTTCCCAAGCTCTTTCGCACAAAGCCATGGATTTGCTTCTCACCCTTCACTCCATTCAAGCAATTCCTTCATTTCTCACCTATCTATCAATTTTATCTTAATTACAACAAATCTAATCTCAAAATTTTTGTTTGCAGGGTAGTGATCCGATGATAAGAGATGGCAAAAGGTCCATAAGCAAGGATCTGTTTCGATTCTTAAAGCTTGTTGATGCTGAGGTTTCTTCTGTCACACTGCAGCAGCAGCAGCAGCACCACCACTACCACCACCACAACAATAAACTATCATTTTCTTATCTTAAACAACAACCGAGTGAGAAGAAGAATGTTAGATTTGCCGAAAACATCAGTGAATCCTGGGGGTTTTTTCTTATCCACCGGACCACCAGGAGGAGGAGGATGTGATCCACATTGAAGATGAACAAAGAGTTTGTAGTGATCATGATCATCAACAACAACAACTTGAACTAGTAAAGAATCTCCGCAGAAGACTTGAAGAACTAGAAGGGTGTTCTAGGGATTCAGAGAGAAAGCTGATGATTGAAAATGAAAAGGAAGAATATGTTGAGCCTCCCACAAATGGAGTAATAGGAATGAACAAGATTGGAAATCAAAATTTGTTATTTTCGGCCCCATTGCCTGTGTAAATGGAGCCTAGTAGATGATGATGGAGGATAATAATGGAAGTTTGTTTGTTGTAGGTTTTTATTTTGATGTCATCTTTTAAGGTTTAAGATTGTTTGTTGTGAAGCGATTGATGATGCTTGTTGCCGCTCTCTTTGTGGTGTTATTTTCTTGTGCAACTAGTACCTCCCATTAACTCTTCTTGGCCAAAACATGAATTTGGGTACCCAATTCTTCGTCCAATAGTCTACTACAAGCAGTTAAACTTGCAACAAAAGTGTACTCATTGGGCAGTATACCTGCACTCCTCATCCTAAAGAAGAGCTCCACAACCTCATCTTCCTGATTCCACTTCTTGGCGAAAGCCGATATCAAGGCGGTATAAGAAACCACATTAGGAGATAATAAGGTGGACAATAAGTTACGGGCATCGCCAAGAAGACCGAGTCTGATGTAGGCGACGATGACGTCATTGGATAGCTTTGTATCTTCTTCAAATTTGAGAACCCAAGTGTGGATTGCTTTGGCCAATGTGGAGTGTTTGGTGTCGATAGAGACGCGTAGGTGTTGGCGAGGGTCTAAGTTGGTCTGTTCATCAGATTGAATACAAGTTTGAGTGAGTTGAATTCATTGCTTGGGGTTTGGGGTTTGGGGTTTCAGAGGGGTGTGAAAAGGAGAGGCCGAGGCTGTGGAAGAAAGGGTTTTGTGATGGAGGTGGTGGGGCTTTGAGGAGATAAGGGGGAGACAAGCGAAGGGGAAGGGGTGAGCGGCGGCCATGCTATAAAGATCGGCGCCAACATGGTGGTGTTCTACTTCTTCTTTCTTGGAATCTGATTATCTGATTGGAGAATGAAGGGATGCGATGTATTAAGCCATGCTGGCAGTGGATAGGGGTCAAACTTGAGCATTGCACGTGCCCAACACCCTCCTAGGTGCACGTGCCCAGGAGGGTCCAGGTAGTGGCCCAGGCGTGAAACCCAGGCCGGCTAGATTTGTTGATCCATTCTTCTCTCTCTTTCACACACTTTGTTTTCCCCATCATTTATTTTCTCCCCTTAATTACTTGAATACAACAAAAGAACAAATCCCCCAACACTCTTCTTCTTCTCTCCATTAAATTCAATTCCCTTATAAAGTTCCAGTAGTTCAACAACCACACTTTTCATTAGAAAAAGAAGAGAAGAGAGAAATAATGTTTAGGGGTGTTCAGATGGAGAAAACTGAGATAAGTACCGATCTGATTCAGGTCCACTTACATCCTGTCACAGAGCTCTCCAATATCCACTCGCTTTAATCATCTTCCCATATAGCCATTTCTAGGGTTTCAAGAGTGCCACAAGTGGGGAGGAGGAAGTGGATCGCAGCACCATGAATAGTTCATGAAATTGAGTTGGTGAAGGAATAAAAACAATAGTAATGTTTCTTTGTTGGTGTTGATTTGATTTGGTTTCAAGTAGTAGTTTTTTCTGTTTGGATTGGTTTGATTTAGTTTCAGTAACCTCTAACTTTGTTAGGGTTTGAAAAAATCACCTAAACAATTTGTACCATCAGAGAGGAATTGAATCGCTGCACATATACCATCTCAGATATTGTCTTCTTCGTTGATGTTGAGTTGGTTTCTCAAAAGGGCTGAGTGAGTGAGTGAGAGAGTCTCTTATTCTCCTGGGCTCAAAATTTTGGAATTTTAGGGACCGAGACCAACATGACCCGACCGAAAAGTTTGTTAGCCAAGGCTCAGGTTAATCGGTCTCAACCGTTCCGTGCTTGGTATCTGAAAATCCAAAATTTTAAAGCCCGATCTAGTCTTCGGTTTAGACTTTTTCAACTGGTTAATTGGACCAATCCAACCCTAGTTTAAAGTTAACCAGTGCACTTTCAACCTTTGATGTTTTAGAAGACATGATAAATTTGTTATCATTGTTAGATATAAAACGTGAAAGTCATGTTTGTGCTTGATATGATCACATACCGACCTTATTATCATTAGGGAAATCTTATCAAAACCCGTTGTTTGATGAGGGAACCCAAGACCTACTTATTTGTTATGGTTCACAAAAACTATCAAGAACAAATTGAAAAATAAATAAATTTGAGGGTTTAAAACCTAATTAGCTGGAAACTTGTTTCTCCTTCCACACTCAACACAAGAACCAGGACCTCGTCTTAGGGATGCACATGCCTATCATGGATATTCTTTCCTTCATCCACGGTTCTTCTCTATTGTCTCCAATATCTCTATCTTATTTATTTATTTTGTTTATTATTTATTTATTATTATCTCATAAACCATGAAAAGTTAAGGGTTAATCTATGAAGCACGTCACAATAGGAATGGAGGTTCGTATATTATTTGAATTACATTTTTCTTATTTTTGAGGTTTAGAATATCTATTTTGATTGATTCAGTTAAGTTAGGCTTTAGTTAAGTTCACCAAAGGCCGAAACATATCTCTTAACTTAATTTTTTATTTTGGTTTCTTTTATGCAATTTTTTTTATTGAGCAGGGGTTATATAGGCTCCCCAGACCTTTTAAAGAAAAATCAAATGAATAGCTTACACAATTTTCTTAAGATCATGGGAGAATGAACAAGGAATAATTACAATGAAATCAACACTTAGATATAATCAAGCTAGGTGGTCCGCTACTTTGTCTCTATGTATTGGTGCACAACCTGGTGAGTTCTCTTTTTAGCCTTGAAACTGTGTGTCTAAGATCCCAAGGTAAAGCCGTATTCTTGGCCAGATAAGAGTAAACGGTTTGTGAGTCTGTGCCCACTAGTTTAGTGTGCATCTTGGCTAACTTCAACCCCAATTCAACACCTTGCGACTCATGTTTGATTACTGAGTGACAAATTGTTGAACCTGAATGCAGCAACTGCTTCCCCTTCATCATTCCTAATAATCGACCCATATCCTCCTTGGCTACCTTGCAATGACCCATCAGAGTTGAGCTTGAGCCTTTCAGGTTCAAGCTTAATCCATGAACATTTGATTCCCTGCTTGTGAAAGTATGCCTTGTTGAGACGCCATCTGCTGAATGTACTTCTGTCAGTTGCACTGTCTTCCACTTTAATATCAAGCCTAACCATCTTCACTCTTAACTTCTTCAAATATCTCTTCTACTAACCGTATCCCAAACATTGTTGTGTTACCATGTAGCCTTCTGTTATGCTCAGCCATCAAGTGGTAAACCACTGCTTTGAGTGTAACCTTCTTTAACACAACGCTAGGACTATTGCCTCTCAAAATATTTTACACACCAATTGCATCCTGCACTCCATTCTTGCATCTGTCTACTGTAACCCAAGTAGTGCAACATAGAAGACCACACAGATGGAATAAACACATCCAAAAGACAAATGTTCCTTAGTTTCAATGGCAGCATAACACAGTAGATGTACACCATTGCCCACTGTCCCTCAACGTCTCATTTTTGACATGGTTCTAGGAGTTGAGTTCTCTAGTAACTAGGTGATGAAACTGTGGCAAGGGATATTACCCGTGAACTAAACAATACTCGCCCAGTTAGTTGTGCATTCCTTGGTTCCATGTAGTGCAATACATGCCAGTTATTGTTGTGGATCGATGCCTTGATGTCTGCATTCCTATGTAACTAGAGTCATACGTGAATTCCTGAGGAAATCTATCCATAAGAATTTCAAGAAGGTGCCATGGTTCTTTCCAAAAAAAAAACGTCTTTTCTCCATTACCAATTAAATGAAATGCTATCTTTGATGCCTTGGGTCTGCAATCAAGAGTTCTCCTCCAGGTTTTATGGGGCGTATTCATGAGCCATAAATCCTTATTTTTTACTAGATGTTTTTGCACCCATCTCACCCACAATGTGTACCTGTTTGACACTATGTGCCATATGTGTTGCATACAAGCTGTTTGGTTGCTTACTGTGATATCTCGTATTCCTAACCCTTTTTCTTGTTAAGGATGAAAATATAGTCTTCCAACTTATCATCACCTTCTTACTAGGTATGTCTTCCTGGACCAAAGGAAGCTCCTAAGGATAGCGTTGATAATCTTGATAGTTTGTTTAGGCAGCCCAAAAGAAGATATCCAATACACTTGTATGCTGCAAAGTATCGATTTGATGAGCACGACTCGTCTTGCATAAGTTAGGAATCAGTTCTTCCGGGAATTAATTCTTGTCCTTATCTCCTCAATGATTGGGATATAATGCTGATGGGATAGGTATGAAGATATCAATGGCAAGCTGAGATACTTCATCGGGAGCTTCCCAACACTAAATCCTAGTTGGTTATTTATTTGATGAATATCCTGTGGGAGAACACCTGCATAAAACTACCAACTTTTGTTGCAATTAACCATTAGTCAAGTACACGCTTTGAAGTCTTGGAGAACAACATGAAGAGCTTTGGTTGAGCCTGTGCCACCATGAAGAAAACAACTAAACATCTGCAAAGCTTAGATGTGTTATACACGGATAAGTGCACCTGTAATGCAGTTTGTATGTGCCTTCCTTTGGAGTAAGAGTGTAAGCAATTCCATGACCAACTTGAATAGGTACGAGGACATTGGGCAGTCTTTTCGTATTCATTTAGAAGCTCTGATAAAACCTCGCAGGGTATTGTTCAAATTTATTGAGAACTCTGGAGTGGTGATACATTCTTTGATCCATTGAATGAACCCGCGGCTAAGGAATTTCATCTTCACTAGCACATGGATAACAAACTCCCATCGTACCAAGTCATAAGCTTTCTTGAGGTGAATTTTGGATGTGCATCTCAGGAGGCATGATCTCTATGATAGTTTCATACGAACGTTAGCGAGCATGATGTTATCTTGGATTAATCTACTTTTAATGAAAGCGGATTGGTTGTTGCTTACAAGGTTGTGTACTGCTTCCTTCATTCTAGATGTAAGCAAGGATTGTGATTTTGTTTTTCTAGGTAATTTCGATAAGTTGATTTTAAGAAATATTTCATTGTGTATAAAAAAAATGAAAAAAAACTTCAGTTGTAAATTTGAAGTTATCAAAATAACTTTAGCATTTTGAACTCTTACATACTACATAAAGAGTCCCACACGACTCAATGTTATACGAACTACATATTGCATAAGAATAATTTTTAATACTAAACTAAGGTCATTACGGGTTAAAATGTACGGAAATTGAGATTTGCCTTCTGAAATAAATAAATATTTCGAAAGAAATTTTGGTAACTCGAAAAAAAAAAGCATCTCATAAAATTTCGACATTTTTCGAGAAATCACGTTCCTTGGCTGTAAGCACCTTGGTGGTGCACTTGAAAAAAGATTGCAACAAGCCATATAGGCCTGTAGTCACTAAATATTAATGCATTAGTAATTTTAGGCACTAAATCAACTAAAGTACTGTTTATCTGGCCAAGTAACTTTGAACTTCTGGAAAAAGTTCTCAATCGCCTTAATGAAATCTTCCCCTATGGTTCTCCATGTGACTTTGAAGAAATAGGACGAAAACCCGTCTGGCCCGGAGCCTTGGTTGAGTCGATACTAGACAGTGTTTCTGTTATCTCATTTGGACTAACTTTAATTCCTTGACCAGTTCATCCATCATCTCATCAGTTAAAGTGTTCCCTATCTCCAGGTTGTCGATGGGAGAGCTATTGTAATGCACCTCATGGGGGCCCTACAAATATTTTTCAAAGTACCTTATACACTCAGCGTCTATGGCAGTCAGTTCTTCCAACTTAGCTCCCTCTGCACTGTAGATGCAAGATATATTACTTCGTGTTTGTTGCTCCTTGACATTGCATTAAATCATTATTTTGGTCACTGCTAAGAAGCCTTTTCAAGCTCAACTTCTGATGCTGCATTCCTAGCCACTCTAGCATAATTATGAACTGCCTTTCGTTCTTCATGTATACACTGGACAATGATATTGAGTTTGTAGAACCTGTTGAGCCTCCACATTCTCGGTTTGGCTTCAATCACTTACTGGCTAGCTCAACGAAATCCAGCCTTCCTCCATACTATGAGTTTCATTTTTACCTGTTATTTCTTAACAAAGCGAAACATTGGATTCCCATTGATTGGTGTTTGCCATGCATCCTCCACAACCTGCATAAAGCTTTGCTCATCTGCCCAATAATTAAAAAACTTAAGGGAAGTGGCCCCGTGTGTTGCTTTTCATACATTATTAGCACCATTGAGGAGTGGTCTGATATGCCATTATGTTGAAACTCCACTTCAACATCAGGCAATGTTTGTAACCATTCTCCATTCACCATCACTCTATCAATCTTGGAAGAGACCCTATTGTCGCCCATTTGATTATTACTCTACATGAAGTAGCTCCATCTATACCTACGTTCATGTAAATCCGCTTGCACAACACAATTAAGAAAGTCATGTATATCGACATTGGTGAATTCAGCCCTACTGACTCTTTCTTGTTTATGTAAAATGGCATTAAAATTGCTAAGTAATACCCAAGGCAATACATTATTACTTGAAAAGTTGCAATTGTGTGATTTCCATCCATAGCTACTACCTGGTCACATTATTGGTGACATAAACAATAGTAATCACATATTCCTTTCCATCAGGCCATGTCGCTTGCTGAAAATTGCTTGCGCAGAACTAGTCAAGGTAGTCATAGTCACATTCATTGGATCTCATCCTAGCCAGATACACCCACCTTGCACCAGGTCACCATTGTCCACCCAGTGCCAATTATGTAACATAGTTGTTTGTATGGTCCCCTTCTTCTCCTAAGCATCTTTTGTTTCTACTAACCCAACAATCCATACCTTGTTTTCCACTTTTCCTTAATAAAATCTTGCACTTCTTTTGTTTCAGGTGGTCATTAAGTCCCCTAATGTTCCAACAACCTAATTGTTTGCATCATTCAGTAACCTTCCTATGGAGGAGTTGCTTGACCCTATGTTTCTAGATTGTCCACTCTCTCCCATTCTACCATCTCTCTTGGGTTTCTCCTTGAAATTTATTCGGTCTTTATTATTATTCCACCCAGTTCTTTGTTCACTTCCTTATACAGCTCCTTCCTACCCTCTACTCGTATTTGTTCACTCTGCATCTGGAGTGTCCCATTGGGTTCCCTGCCATGAGAGGCATTCTCATAGACTCCCTTCTCTTTTGATAGCTGAAGTGCCTCACTACTGCGTTCCTCGCCTTCTAGTACATCTTGTGTTTCATGGCTGCTTTCCTCCTCACTCACTGCAATAACAGTTCCATTCTGAACTTAGTTACACACTTCTGTAACTACTGTTGCTGTTGTATTGGTGGTCCGGCTTATTGCTCTAAATGTGTGATGCTTCTTCGTCTGCTCCCACCCTTCATCTTGGTTTCCCATATCTTTATTTTCTATTGCTCTATAGACCTTTATTGGTTCACGTTTTTTCACTGCCTTTCCACAACGCTCTGTTGTGTGACCAAATACATTGCAGTGCTTGCACTTTATTGGTTTCCATGTGTTCTCCACCCCAACCTTGTAGGTTTTCACTCCATCAACATTTACTGGAATTTTGTTTGGAAGCGTACTAGTAACATTAATTTCAACACATCTTTGCAAGATTCATGCATATTTTGTTTTCCGTGGCTTTGTCTAGCAGGAGAGGAGTTCCCACAGCGCTTGCAATTGCTTCAAGACCTTTAGGGTTCTAAAAGATCAATGGAATATTTCTTAAACATGTCCATATTGGAATTATGTTGAGAGCAGTGGCATCTTCTTCCAAAAAGAGGTCTCCAGAGACGTATAATAAATAGTCGACTCGCAATGTATAATGGGCCAATCTCCAGTACCTTTCCTCGTTTTCCACTGGCTGGAGTTTAAACACAAAAGTGTTGTCATTGTGTATCTTCATCTCAAACTACTTCAGTTTCCAGGTCTTTGTAAGCACCTCCTTAACATAGCCAAACGATAGCCGCTTCCCCACAAAGTTCCCAATGATCAGGTCTTCACACTCCTATTTTTGCATGAAGTCTGCTGACTAGAGCTAAACAACTATTTTCACCTTCAACAATGAATAAGATTTTTAGTTAAGCTTTATATAGAATGTTTCCTTCTTTGATAAAAGTTCAGCTGAAGTTTGCTTTTCAGGGTTTACTGGTATTTGGTTTCCTTGTTCTTCAGTCCAGGACTGTCATTAGTGACGTCCCTAATCTCTGTATGGCCATGCTTCTTAGTACCTAGCCCTCCAGCCAAAGGCGATACACTTCCATTACCTAGTACTGTTCTAGAGCCCACTTCTTGTGGCGCCTCAGTTTCTCATTCTGTTCTAGTTGAGTTCATGAACTTCCGCAATGGAGTATGCCTTCCCAAGAAGTAGTCTTCTACTTCTCCAGTCCTTACTTTGCTTCAAACTCCTTTATCATATTCTGAACCTCTGGAGAAGTCTATACTTCAAGGTTGCGACTCCCACAAAATAGTTCATTTATGGCAGACTATTGTGGTGGATTTATTGCCATTACAGACGGATAAAGCTTTTCGCCATAAATAGTTTCTTGTGGCGCCTAAAACCGCTACTATTAGTTAATTCTGGCACTTATATCCGCCGAAACTGACAGAGCCGGCTTTAATATCCCTATTTCGTTTATGGCAGACACGTTATCCGCCAAAATTGTTCCATATCCACCATAATTGCTTTGTAATCTACCACAATTTCTTTTCTGATGGATACCACTTTATACTTTCCTAGCGGTTATTGTCCGCCACAATTATTTTATCCTCTCTACTTCGCCACTTTCCACTTTACTAAAGCACTTTACTCTGAGATTCTACGATTCACCATCTCCTCTACTTCTGCTGCTGTGGGTTTCATTCTTCATGAGACGTTTTTCTAGGCGGGAACATTCAACCAAGTTCTCTCCTATCCATCTCTTATTTGTTAGTACACACAGAAAGTTTCGCTCGATTTGTGCTTCAAAGGTAACATCACATTATCTTCTTATTTGATTTCGCTTTCCCTAGCTTCTCGCACGACCGATTCGATTGGAAGACTCTCTATCGACCTAGCTTCTTTACTGATATGTTCACTGTTCGTAGTTTTGTGACTCTCGTCTCTTGTTGTGTTTCTTCGAAGAATGTAGCTTTTCATCTCTTGTTGTGATGTTTTTGTTGATTTGTGGACATTTGAACCTTTGAAGATCAACATCCATTGCCCAAAAGGAGTCCCTGTGGCCATCGGCATGGATCAAAAGGAAAGTGGCTTCAGTTGCATGACATTCCATCATTGTACTGTTCAACACTTTCCCTAGAATTTTAAACACCACTTGAGCCAAAATTCGCCTTTGAAGATCAACCACCATCACACCAACAAATCCCTGTTTGGAAAAATCATAAAAACTAGCATCAAAGGTAACAATCACAGATGAAGGATCAAGGGGAATAGAAAATTTAGTTGGGCCGAATGTTCTCGTATTAAGATGATGATGAGTAGCTGCATGAATTTTAGTTTTAACATGTTCAAGTCTGGGTAACAGATCGGAAGTAGCCTAGGATTTAGGGATTGTGGGGGTCGTGTCACTAGGAAAGGACAAAGGAGAAAGTTGCATAGAGGGCATGGTTTCCAGAATCTGGGTCAAGGATAGGGTTGAGGGGCAAGAAGGATCATCTTTTGTCGGAAACCAGTGTTTCTGCCATTGGGACCAAGTAAGGTTGAAAGTGTTTATGAACAGCTAAGGAGAGGGTTTAACATTGCGGAAGATGCTAATGTTGCGAATACACCAAATAGTTGATAAGATGGTCGTGAATTAGGATAACATTGTTTCACTGTCGAAAGCATGAGTTTTGGCAGTGTTCTACATGAAGGAGAAAACAATGGATAATAGGAGGGAGAAATTTTCCATTTGTCCAGTCAATTGGCAGTGGGGATATTTGCCACCATTGAATAATTGGACAGGTGAAAAAAAATATGGGTAGCATTCTCCGAAGCTTGGTGACAGAGGGGGCAACTGCCCTACATGGGAATGTAAGTGGACAAGGGAAACATTGGCAAGAGTTGAAAAAATATTTTGAGAAATCTTCCACAAATGAAGAAGGGCTTTAGGGAGCTTTTATTCTCTAAAGTTGTCGGAGCATAATGGCTGGAAAGGGCTGAGAATTGGATTGGGAGGAGGCAGAGGTGTTCATGTGATCATGAAGAAAAGCTTTGGTGGCACTCTAACCGAGATGTTTCATTTTTTTATCAAACAACCAAACAATTCTATCTGGGTTAGAAGACGGTCGGATAGTGGTATCCAAGATATTCAAGTGCCACAAGAACAAGGAAAAGAAAGTGAATAAAGGCTTCATTCCAGTGGACATTATGAGGGGAATCATAATGCCACATGTCAACGATGGTAGATGGCCAAAAGGAAGGAACATGAACATTAGAGTCTTGCGCACATTCAACAGAATCAACCCTGGCTTTGACCCAACTATCATTTCACAAATTGATCTGTTGGCGTGAAAGAATATGCCAAAGGAGCCAGTGTTTCATTTTAAACAAAGCTAAGAGACAACCTCGCCAGGCAAATGAGGCCACAGTCGAGAATTTTTGGATTTTAGAAAGGATTTTATTGTGGAACTAGATGGCTTTGAGTTGAAGAATTCTAGGATTGAGTGAAAATTTAAAGGCTTGTCAAATGTTTTTTTGCCATTAGAGCAAGGTTTTTGGTTATAGAGTCAAAAATATTGAGCCTGCCTAAATGTCTAGGACGGGTTATACGAGTCCACTTAGAAAGATGTGTTTTTTTTGTCCGCAGTTCCATTCCACCAGAAATCCGGTGCTACGTTGTCGAGTCTGATGGTCACCGCACAGGGAAGGAGAAATGATTGCTTAGTATAAACATGTATGGAATTAAGGGCACTTTGATTGTGGTAGTACGACCCGCCTGGGAGAGAAATTTGGATTTCTAGCTAGCTAGTTTGTGATTGACTTTATCTACTAGAAACTAAAAATCAAGAGTTTTTTTTACAAGAGATGAGAAGGGCAGAGCCTAGGTATTTGTCTTTGGGATTGTAGAATTTGGATTCCAAAATCCTATTGATTATTTTTGCATGTCAACTATGGACATTGGTGCTAAAATAAACAAAAGATTTTTCAAAATTGACCGCCTGACTAGAAGTCGAACAATACTGTTGAAGAATGTCTTTGAGATATGTGCTTCATCTAAGTTTGCACGGCAAAAAAACATAAGATCGTCCACATAAAAAAGATGGCTAATAGAGGGCGAGTATCACCGAATTTTGATACCACAATAGTTCCACTATGTTATAATCGACTTAACATACGAAAAAGAGCCTCTATCATGATAATGAACAGATAGGGAGAAAGTGGGTCTTCTTGTCTGATGCCTCGAGAGGGAGTGATAGGCGAGAGAGGGGTGTCATTGAGCAAAACATGGAGATAGGTGGTGGATATGCACTGTTGTATCATACAGATCCAGTCAGGAGCAAAGCCCAATTGATTGAGAATGTCGAGTAATAAGGACCACTCTAGACGATCGTAGGCTTTGGCCATATCAACCTTGATAGCCATCCAATCATTTTCTTCTTCTTATGATTGTGTAACATTTCACAAAAAAATCTCGTGGGCGATGCTCACATTATCGGCGATAGATTAGCCTTTGAGGAAAGCTCATTGGTTGGGAAAGATAAGAAAGTCCAACAAGGGTTTTAACCTATTAGCCATGATCTTGGATATGTCTTTGTAAATGACATTACATAAACCAATAGGTCGAAATTTATCCGGAATGGAGAGTTACTGGTTTTAGGAATTAGGGAAATGAAAGTTTCATTGAGTTTTGAATCCATGTGTTTGGTGATGAAGAAAGTTTGGACAACTTCAATCATATCCTTTTTAACAATGTCCCAGTAATTTTGGAAGAAGTCATGAAAATCATCAGGTCCCGGAGTTTTGTGACTACCCATGGAGTGAAAGGTGGCTAAAATCTCAGCCTCGGCATGGATCTCAAGGAAAGAGCATTTTGTTCATGAATAATAGACCTTTCAAATAGTGAAAGGATTTCAGGGTCCGAAACCGAGTGGGACGTTTGATAGATGTTGTCAAAGTAGGTTTAAAAAATTGTCCCCATCGGGGAAGGGGAAAAATGCCAAGATCCAAGATCATCTTTAATTTTGAGGATCAAATTACATTTTTTGCAAAGCAAGGTAGCCAGATGAAAGAATTTGGTGCTTTTATCCCCATCAGCAAGCCAAGAGGATCCTGACTTGGATTTCCAAAACAACTATTCTCTAAGCAATAACTCAGAAAGTCATTCTTCAAGGATTGAGATAGTGTGGCATTAGAATCGAAGGGGTGAGCAATTTGGATATTGTCAAGAGCTAGATGAGTGTCACCTATGGATAGTTGGACATTGCGAAACTCAATTTTATTATGGATAGTTGGACATTGCGAAACTAAGTTTTATTCCAATTGGTAAGTTTGTAATTGAGATGTTTGGTTTTCCGGTGAAAGTTGGTGGAAGGGGTTCAATGGAAACGAAAAATCCATCGATTGGAGATGATTTGCTTACATTTAGGGTCTTGTGATCACATATAAAATAATCTGAAAGGTGTTGGACCAAAGTTGTAATGGGAGAAAAGAGACTTCTATGATCAGATGAAAAAGTGTGAAAGGTAATGGCTATAGCTGAGGGGAAATATGTAATCAAACCAGTAGACACCATTATACAATCAAGTTTGGCTTTGATGTCGTTACGATCATTTCTTTTGTTATCTAGGTAAAGTTGGAGCCATTAAGAGGAAGATCAATCAGGTGATTCAAATCAATAAAGTTGCGCAGGTGAACTAAAGTGGATTGTCTGGGTGGGGACCTCCCAGTTTTTCACCAGCATGCAAAATTGCATTGAGATCGCCTATAATGGGGCGGGGAAGGGAGTGGTCGGAACACAAATTAGCAAAGTCGTGCCAGGAGGATGTACGAAAAGAAGGGTTAGGTTCACCATACACAAAAATAACATACCATCTTTATCGAGAATATAGTTATCAATAGTGCAGTTAAAGAAATATTTGCAGGAATAAATAATAGAAATAGAAATAACGTAAGCTCTGTGTTTGTGGCCAGTCACAATCTTGCTGTTGATACATAATCTCTGTGTTTGTAGCCAAGTCTCCGACGAGTGCAATTCATCTTAGCAACCGAGGCTTTAGTTTTAGACAAATAGAAAATATCAGGGGTGGATTTTGGGGTAAGGGCCTCTAGATTCCGTAATAAACAGGGAGACCCCATGCCCCATGCATTCTAAGAAAAGATCATGTCAAGTGAGGTGACCCATCATCGGCGGTCACCAGAGCCTCGTTGGTAGTAGGAGAAGATGAAAATTCATCAAAGCTGGTTGGGCGAACATGAGCCATGATCTAAGGGTGGAGGGAAAAAGTCTAATAGAGGGTAGGATCCCCGACCGCAGTCAAACAAATGGAGGATGGATGTCTGGTCGCACTAGAACCAATGGTCAGCTTACGTTTTCTTAAGATTGACAAATTATCAACCATGTCATCAAACTGCACTTTACATTTTCCAAGAGCGATGCTTGAGCAAAAGTGGGCCTTTCCTCACATTTGGAATGCCTAGTGGTAGGAGAATTGTCATGATCTTGGGCCTATCCTACCAGGCCCAAATGAGGTGGAGCATTGCCAAGTGCAGACTAGGTCTGGATTTGATAGTGAGAGATCCAAAGATGATCTATGTAGAGCCAAGAGAACTAGGACCTATTGCAGGAAACACTTGCAACAAAGATGATGTGGAAACTGTACCCGTATTAGATTGAGGGGAGGAGAGGCATTGAGGGGGAATTATGGGTGGTTTAGGCATGGAGGATAGATGATGGAGGAGGATAGTAGGAGTTGTATCATATGCGTAAAATAAGTCAGTAATGGGATTGTCCCCTAAGCTCAGGGTGGGATGCATTATGTTTGGAGGGAAAGAGAGTAAGGAAACAGTAGAGGAGAAGACAGAAGTGAGATCAACTATTGTTGATAGCAACAGAGAAGATTGGAAAGAAGGGAGAGTTGATTGTGACTGGAGAAGTTCATGCATAGAGGGCCATTGATTGAAGGTATGAAAAAGAGTATGTTCCACGGTGGTGTTCTGAACCTCAAGGAGATAATAAGATAGGGGGTTTGGAGTTGGGATGGGGTGTTGTAGAGATGAGAGAGGGATGGTATTATCAAGGGAAGGCCAAGAAGATGGTGGTGGGAGTATGTTTGATGGAACGAAGTTGGGGAGACTGTGGGAGAAAAGCTTTGTGGTGGTAGTTGGTGGTGATAGGGAATGGTTATGGTGGTGGATAGGAGTGTGGAGGGTGTCTATAGCCACAATTGTGAGGAGACTATGAGGTGAGTTGACTAATAAGGGAACAGTTACAGAGGTAACCCAGAGATCATTCGTGGGGTTGACCATTGTGACGAAAGTGATATCAGACGTCATAACCTGTCTTGGTTGACTAACGAAAAATTCATTAACGACAATTGTAACGGTTGAATGCTAAGCTGTTTGTTACTATTGAGATTTACCTTACCATGCTTCGAGATGAAGTCTGAGTGGTTAAGAACACTTTGCATTTGAGTGTGTCGGCGCGACCTGGTTGATACAAGTGATTGGGTGTGACTTAGGTGAGTTGACTCGCTTTTAGTTTTGATTCTGGCAGATCGCCGAAATTCGCTGGTTGATACAAGTGATTGGGCGTGACTTAGGTGAGCAAAAACTGCCTCTTTGCATTTTTTCACATATTTCATATACCCTTGAAATGCATTATATATATTTCATGTATCTTCGAAATTTTACGTTTTTTCTTTACATACCGAAATATTTCTTAAAATCAGGAGACTAAAATAAACTCGAAAAACAAAATCCCAATCCTTGCCTGATGTTACTATAAGTAGCAAGATTATAGTGGCGGCCATTAAGGATAAACTGAATGTGTTGATGGGATTTTGGCCTCGGGTTCTCCCCATTAGCATGAAGGGGGTGGTTGCTCTTCTTAATGGGTGATAAGAATGAAGTGATGAAGGACGACTGAGTGAATGGAGGAAATGATGAAGGGAAGAACAACTCAAGAGCTTTTTGTTATCTATCTACTTTACGGTTCCTTGAGGAGTCAAGTTCATATTATTCTTTTGCTTATCATGTTTCTAATATTGTTCATAGTTTTCCTCTGTCATGTTTTGTTTTACGAACGAAATTATTTAATTGACAATTGTCATGGTAAATAATGGATTTTTAGCAAGGATACTAAACTTTAGTTCGTAATGCTAATGGTAAAAATAACTTTTAGCAAGGAAGGAAATATATTTCTTGCAATAAAAATATTTCTATATTTAAATTTGCAAAAAAATATCAAATTATTTTGCCAACCATACTTATTGTTTTGCTGACAAAAATTTGTTTTAGTTAGGAAATGATGCCCCGTTACCAATGAATTTGGTTTTTGTTGGCAAATGCTACCCTATTGCCAAGGAAAATAATATGTTGGAGAAATATTGGTTGCTAAATGTGGAATTTGCTGTAGTGAACCAATTGGTTGGATTTTAAAATAATCTAAAGTTAACTTGATTGAAACTGCTTAGCTACACTAATATTTATTTGGTTTAATATGCCCTCACATTTTGAGTGCTCAAAGAAAACTCTTGAAATGGTGCCCTTTTTACTTAGCATTATTATATATATATATATGTATATAACATCATCGAGTAAGAGAGATGGGATCAAGAAGAGGCAAAAAAAAAAAAAAAAGGTGATGTAAGTTTTTTTTCACAGGTGGACCAGTATTTAGGTATATTTTTATTTTATATTGCACACACACATTGCAATAGTGGCAATCTTCTTGTATTTCTAGTAAATTAACCCTATGTAATCAAACTTATCCACCAAAGACTTGTCAAAGGATAAGGCAATATATTCAACCCCTCTGATAGCATGGTCAACCAAAGCTAGTTCGTGATCAACTTCAACCTTGAAAAACTTCTTTTTGCTGAGGTCACCATAGCCGGCGGTATTGTCAACAAAATTCTATAACAACCTTAACAAAAATTTCTTACTCAACACTTCAATTACATTTTATTTTATTTCTTTTAGTAGACTTTCTATCTAAGATTTTTAATTCCAAAAATAAATATATCCCTCTTATAAATATAAGAAACTTCATCATGTGAATGTTAGAACCACTTCGAGGTTGTTACAACAAGCACTTAGACTGTCATAATTACAATTGAAAATTTTTGATATATGAAACCAGATGATACAGGTATGCCAAAACTTGTTGCCTCCAAATTCAGGTTTTCATGGGGGGATAGGGGGCGGAGTTGATGATTTTCTTGGTGGCCTTATGCGAGAGCTTCAGCTGCATGTACTCAGGGCCTGGGTAAATGTGGTTGTCGACCATCAAGAAACACAAAACCTGAGATGCTTTAGTCCTGATGGGAACTGCTCATCCTTGCTAGTCAACACATCTTCTGCCTTTTCATGAATAAAGCCAGGACAAAAGCATGGTCATCCACCCACCTATTATCATAAAGCAGTGAGATCGAGGTGGTTGCATGGGGGCACAAGCATCTTGATGCTTTTGAATCACAGACAGATGGGGATTAATCACATTGAAGAAACTTAAAAAGTTCTGATTAAACAGTGCTTTGGCTTTGGATAAGTCCAGACAACTTATAAAAACTGAATTCAGCCAAGGAATATGGGAACCTTAAAATCCTATGTCCAATAGTCAACCCTCTTGAATTAGGCTTGCAAAGCAATTTCTAAACCACACACCTAATCAATTGAATTGAATAACATGATAGCAAACACCTTAAACAAATAAAGTGATAAACATGGCTATAATTTATTTTCCTTTACAAAGAAAACAACACACAACAAGAGTTGAACATACAAAAAAGGGCTATAAGCAAATCAAATTCCCTATATGCATTAGAAAATTAACAACATTCCGCCCTTTAGGAGGAGATCAATAATCAACTTCATGGACAATGTCTTGAAGCTTTCTCTCCAACACCTCTGAACTTATCAGTTCCATCATATGGTAGAAAGACCTCAGATCGGACAATTGTTCTATTGACATTTTACCCATAATATTCCTTGCTACTCTCTCCTTCTCCTCGTACATCTTCAGCCTTTCTAAATATGATGAAGCATTCCTAACTGTTGCACCCATTTGCTTCAGTCTCTTTTCTTGTTGTGTACTTAGAGCTGTATTTGACTGTAAAACAAGATTCAACCAAAGCTAAGTTTAGTCATTCTATTGAGACAGCTTCTAATGCAAAGTAACTAGTTAATCTATAAGGTAATTTACCTCAAGAAATTCTGCTCCAGCTTCAAGTTCCGATACTCTAGACGGGGGAGTGTCACATCCTGTGGTGTACATATTCCTTGCAACAGAGAAACTTCGAATTATGTTCTTTCTTTTCCTCTCCATCTCTTGATTGAGATTTACACTCTTTGGTATGCACGTTGCGCTGGTAATCTTCTTTTGGTAAGCGATCACAGCCTTCACAAATTCCTACATAGTTGACCAATTCATTTGAATATTGCACATTCATTATGATGCTATTCTAAAGACAGTCTACTTTTAATAAGAGGATGCTTTGTAATTAAGCTTATGAGTGAGGCTAGATGGCGAGGAAACCAGCGAGGGGAGTGAGGTGGAGGGAGGGGAACCATTCCCTCCCCTCGGGATGCGCGCGTTGAATTTTCCTGCACGCATCCCGAGGGGAGGGAATGGTTCCCCTCCCTCCACCTCACTCCCCTCGCTGGTTTCCTCGCTCATTTCCTCGACATTTAGAATTCCCCTAAGCTTATTGCATTACCATATAGGCAGATGGGCAACCGGGGTAATCAAACACATCTGAATCAGAATGTCTCATTCGCTCTGGATGGAACTGAAGGCCCATTATAAACTTACCCCCTTCAGGATTATAAGCATCGGGATCATAGAACCCCTCAATCAATCCATCTGGAGCATATGCCATTGGAACAAAACGTTGGGCTAATCTTTTGACACCTTGATGATGATAGCTATTTACCGAAATCTTCATTTTCTCATTTTCCAAAGAGTCCTTAAACCAATCATTTAAGGGGGTGTTCTCTACCACCTTCACAACATGCCTATGCCCATCATAGTTATCATAATCCATGTGAACAACAGCATTCTGACCTTCCTGACTTTGTTTTGAGAGTTCTTTACCAATATCTTGGTAAAGGGTACCCCCACACGCAACATTAAGGATTTGTGACCCTCTGCATATTCCCAAGTAAGGTATGTTCCTCTCAAGGCAAAGCTTTGCAAGCCTCAACTCAATGGAATCCTTCTCTCTATCAATGGTGGTGTCACTAATGTGCAACCTTCTTATCTCTTCTAGCTCTTCTTGTGAAAGACCCGACATCTCAGCTTCATAAAGAGATGGGTCTATGTCCTCTCCTTCACATAGGAGAACACCATGGATTGGTTCAAAGCTTTCTAACAACATATGAACACCAGTCACTCGAGGAACTATGACAGGCACTGCTCCATAGGCTACAATAAGATCTAGATGATATTCACCTAAGGAAAAGACACAACCCCTCTGAAATTAGATCCAAATTTTTGCAAATTTCCTCTTTTAATTCTTCCTACTTATTGGATAAAACTACATTTCAAAAAGCAACCAAGCAAAAAAAAAAAAAGTGATGAGAAATATAACATGAATGTGTCGCATTCAAAAGAAAAGCACATGAGATTTTAGGCGTTGGATGGAACCAAAACTTCTTGCAGGGAACATGATGTTGCATGTAAGCAAAAACAAAAAACAACTTCTGTCAACAAACGGGACTTCTAGTTTGGGCTTTGTTGAGAAATCATGAAAATGTGTATCATGGAAAGCTAAAATTGATAAATAAAATAAAGCTAATAGCAATCTAAACAAACAAAGAATTACTTGAATGTTCACATTCAAAACTATTTTGTTAACAAAAGAAAAACACACGCACACAAAGAGGATCGTTCTAGGTTCTAATGAGAAATGGAAGACATGGGTATTGATTATCGAAGCGAAAAAGAAGAATTCATGTAGGAAAAATCAAACACAAACAAAAAAAATTGTACTAAAAAAAAGGGAAAAGCGTTTGGTATGGTTGGTTTTTCATGGTGTTGTGCAAAGTGTTTGATGAAACTGGATAAGTTTGTGAGGAAAAGAGAGGGAACATACCCACAAAATCTACAAACTTGTTTTTGCGAACAGTGCGTCTGGAGACAATAAGAACCCTTGGGAGAATCATGGAGAGGTCAGAAGAGGCCATTGTGGTTGTGATGTTGGGGACTATCTTATATGATTCTGTATGTGTTTTTGTTATATGATTCTGTATGTGTTTTTGTTTTGCAAAGAAAATCAAATTATAGAGAAAGAGTTAATAAGAGAGATGATTTTTTAGATCTTGATGACGATGATCTGTATATGTATCTGCTATATATAGGCTTATACTTAGGTTTAAGAAGGGAAGTTTTGAATGAGTTGTTTTTCTTTCTATTTCTGTATGTTTTCTCTCTATCAACACATGACTCTGTTTGTCAACTACGTAATGTATCCATCCAACTGTGCGCCTCGTCCGCCAATGCATCTAAGATTTTGGAACTTGTTTTTATATTTTTATTTTTATAATGTCGTTACCATTCATCATGAGTCAACTAGGGTGTACACAATTTTTATCTAATTGTTGTTTAAAAAATCCGTGAGATTGGACCATGAATTTGTCCTTTGAAACCATTTTTCAATAAATTTATTTCTCTCGCTCTAAAAAAACCTAATAACTAGAACTCGCACTCCTGAAATGAACAGTAAAATGTGTATGTCATCGACTCTAAATTTTCTTTTCCAAAATATCCTCGCCCAAATTAAACAATCCCCTTCATATCGTGATTTGGACTATTATATTCAGCGGTTAGGTCTCCTGATCATCACTTGGCGATCAATCGACCTAACAAATGGCTCTAATTTTCCCTTCGTCGTCTCCAAAAAGCTCCATAAACACCAATATTAGAGCTATGGCACCCATCTCGAATCCAACAGTTCGGTGGAGAAGACGACAGTGAATCGTGAAGGAGGAGGGAGATTTGATGTCGTGTGCAACGGAGGAGGAAAAGGGGAGGAGGAACAAAGTTGAAGAAACCAAAACCACTGATTTTGATGTACAAGCTTCTTCTTTAAAGCCACCACCAACTCTCAAAGCCCAAACCATCAACCCCTACAACCACTTTTTTTTTTTTTTTTGGGTGTGCCTGAAAAGTGAAGAGAATAGAATACCCATTGACTTTTTTACTTTTATTTTTTATACATGTACGAGATGATGTGAAGTTGAAGAGAAAGTAATATTATCTTTAAGAGTTATTTGCATTTTGCCTTCTGTTATAAATTAGTGTAATACCCGTGCCGTTGGCACTACTATAAAGTACATTGTACTTTCATCGAATTGTCGAATAATCGCAATTGGATTTTTCTTTCATTTTTTTAAAAAATACTTGCAATGAAAACCAAAGCAAATTACTTGCAACAATTTCATGCAAGTAATTTGGAACATGAAAAGCATAAAGTTAAAAAGAATTGGAACATGAACTATAAACTATAAACTTCAACAGATTTTGCTAGAGACAAACCTGCCAAACAGAGAAACCAGCCTCATGAAGCTAGTCCAAGAACCGAAACGCGCCTTCTCCGAGATCCCCGTGCACCTCGCATACCTGAAACATAAAACCTAATGGCTATTTGATCAGACTTTGAACTAATCTCCCACTCCCTAATTGGGTTTCACAACTTCAACAAAAAAAAAAAAAAAAAAAAACACTAAAACACTAAGAAATGAAATGAACACTAAAACACTAAAATCTAGGGTTTAAAACTGCAAAGAACACTAAAACACTAAGAAATGAAATCAAACATGGTTACCTCTTCTCGGCGGAGGAGGAGGGTTGATCTGCTGCGGAGGAGGAGGAGGAGGAGGGTTGATCTGCGGGGAGGAGGAGGGTTGATCTGCTGGGAGGAGGAGGAGGAGGAGGGTTGATCTGCGGAGGAGGAGGAGGGTTGATCTGCCGAGGAGGGTTGATCTGCGGAGGAGGAGGAGGGTTGATCTGCTGCGGAGGAGGAGGAGGGTTGATCTGCGGGGAGGAGGAGGGTTGATCTGCGGAGGAGGAGGAGGAGGGTCAGTTGGGATGTTGTCTTCGGCGGAGAAGAAGGAGGAGACGGCGGAGTCGAGGTTCCAGGAAGACGAAGAGAGCTTCGAGGAAGAAGAGAGCTTCGAGGGGGAGGTTGTGGCTCTTCGAGGAAGAAGAGTTGATCTGTTGAAATCAGAAAGCATCAAAGAAGTGAAGGGAGAGAGGTGGGGAGTGAGAGGAAAGTATCGAGGAATAGGTTTTAACTTTAAGTTTTGCCAAAATACAAATCCTACCACGTAGGACATACACACTAAAAATACTGTTCATGAACAGTAAAAACCCACTTTGAAATGTAAGATAGATGTTTTATTCAATTTTATCTTTTATTATTAATCATATTGTATTTACCCCTTAAGACTAGCAGTCCATGTGTCTTGATTGTCAAATACCTCACGTGCCATCATTCCACTCATTTTGGATGAAAAAAATGACCCTCACGTGCTTGTCATGCACGATGTGAGAACTTGCTGATCCCAACCGTTTGTTACTTGAACCACACACGTGAACGACCAAGATTACATCTGGCTGATCATACCCTTGTAGAGATGGATAGTGGATGTATTCAACATGGAAAGATGAAAGAGTGGTTGGCCTGAGCAAATGTATTCAAATTCAAAGCTTTTCATAAAATTCGAGTTCCTCACATGTTATTTCGTTGTAGATAAAAAATATTTGAAGTGGGGAAGCTTAACAAACCCATGTTTTGAAGATATGATTTTGTTAGGGTTTCATTACATAAAGGTAACACAAACCTTAGATATGAGTTATTTTATCTATAGATTTCATTTAGAACATCATCATAGAGGTAAGTCAAGGTAACTATTTTCATTTCATCATTTCAGTGGACATTTATTGAGAGTTGCAAGTCTTCTTCAACCTTTCGCAGACCATGTTTTGTTTCAGGAGGCATTCTTAAATTCAAATTTATTATATGGGGTTAAGTTACTGCCAGTAAGTTATTATAAGGGGGCAATAATTTATTATGAGGGGAAAATATAATAAAAAAATTGTGTTTTCCTTGCATATCTCATGCTTGCATTGTCATCCGCACAATCAAATAAGTGAATATGAGGCTTGAAGAAAAATCAATTAAGTGACAGCATGGGATCTGCAAGAAAAATCAATTAAGTATTGTTAAATTCCAGGTTTACAAATTACTGGCAGTAACTTAACCCCATATAATAAATTTGAATTTAACGTTGCCCTCTGAACAGACCTGAGAGAGGATGAAGATGACCTGCAACTCAAGCTTAACTTCAAAACTTGGGTTTGCACAAGCTTTTCCACTCCAAATATTTATCTTAGATGTAGTAGTAGAAGCAAAGGCGAGCGTTATTGGTGGTGAAGTGGAGACTGTGGTAGTGGAGGCAGATTATCGTAACGGCTAATGGGAAGTTTGAATCTCAGCCCTCATATTTTAATTGCATCTGCCTACTTCAACTTTGAATATCAACATTCAGATCATTAAAGGGTATTTTGGGCAGTAAAATATGGCATTTTTGAAACTAGCACATGCCTTGACATCAATTCAACCCATTAATTGCCCAATTATGTTTATTGATGATACATAAAAATGATCACACTCCTGAGCCGAACACGTGTCATAATGATCTCGAGGAACTACGGGCTCAAGCATCGGCCCAACACAGATCTAGTCCAAGCGGATCTAAGCCCGCTCAACTTCAGTCCGCCAAGCGAACCTAGACTCTCACAGCATGCTAGGCCTACACGTCTAACAACTATCCACGATACCCATAAGTCTTATTCAGGAAATTATCTCGAGGATCAACTTCGGATAGGCAACTACAACTGTTTTTTGCTTCCAACTATGAAGCAAACACCAGAGTATCTTCCACACAGGAAAACTCCCTTCTACGATTTGCTCTTGGATTAGGAACTATCTCCAGAGTATCTAGGAGTGCAGAGCTAACAGGGAACTTCCTTTCTACCACACGACTCTTAATTAGAGAGATCTCCACGAAGATCTTTTACCTAAACTACGCCAACGATGACTTGGTTAAACCAGGACTTTTTACAGTATAAATAAGATACGAGGTTGGTAAGCTAAGGTACACTACAAAATCCATGTATAGCATTACACCTTCCTCAGATCCCTGTCTGACTTTAACATCGGAGTGCCATCAACCACCCCACAGTGGTCTGTGGCTCACGTGCGTTACTTGTGCGGGTCAGCAGGAACATGGTCAAAACAAGGAGCGAAAATCAACTGCATCAGTTTGGCGTCGTCCGTGGGGACGACATAGTTCTTAACTTTACACTAAGTGTCGTTTCCTACCAAATCCCAGAGAGATGGTGACCACTAGGTTACGCGGTAGCAAAAAATTAGAGGACACGTCAAACGTTTAGGCCATCCCTGTGGTTCCTGTCGAGCGCGGGCAACATAGTCACACCCCCATGCACATGACAACACCGTTGAATCCTGAGCCGGATGTACGATCTCTTCCCACACACCTGAACCGGTTAATGATTCAGACGTTCATGTCGATGAAGCGAAGCTCTAAAGAGATGCAAGATACGTATTTAACCCAATTCAACAATGAATTAAGCACTGCCTGCTCATGCGATGACGCAACAGCCGTCTTAACCTTCATTAACGGTCTGCGAAAATGAGAGTTTGACAATTTTCTGACACCAGATCCTCCGGTAAACATAGCAGATTCGGCGAATAAAGCACAAAGCTTTGTTATCTATAGAGAAGAGTAAAAGAGAACCAAACCCGAGGAGCTTTCGGTCAACATGATACATGCGCTTTACGGAGCACATTCAAAGTTCGAACTGTCCAACAAGTCCAGAAAAAGGGCTCTTCGAGGCTTGAGGATTCAAGTTGTACGCGATGGACACCTAACATTACATGGTCAGAAGCAAGACTCATCCGCACCTCTGGCAGTCACACAAATGGACCTCCAGGGCGTACAAATCCCACACGATGACGCCCTGGTGGTGACAGTTTCCCTTGTGGGATGGGAGATAAGAAGATCCCTGGTCGATACTGGGAGCTCGATGAATGTCTTGTTCCTCCGCATGCTCCGCAACATGCAACTAAATGAAACAACCTTAATCCCTGATGGTCGTCCAGTAATTGACTTCAGTGGTGAGAAATAATTCCCCGTAGGAAAAGTACAACTGACGATAACAGCGGGAAAACAACCGACTAATAAAACTCTGTTCCAAGAGTTCGTAGTGATCGACACGCCTTTGGCATACAATTTGGTTCTCGGCAGACCTTGGTAACATTAGATGGGGGCGATAGTCTCCACCTTGCACCAATGTGTCAAGTACCCTGCGAACCAAGCAATCGTTACATTAAGAGGGGACCAATCAATTGCCAGGGAATGCCAATACATGATGATTGCGCCATCCGACAGTCCTCAACTAGCAGTCAATCCAAAGGTCAAGCCTATCCTCCGCCCAAGTTGAGGTCTACGAAACCGGTAAGCCCTTGGGGCAAGCTCAATGTCGGACAACCAGAGGAAGAAACCACAGCGGTTTACCTCGACAATCCTCAGAATGTAGGGCCATCCAGATCGGCTCCCGCTTGAACAAGGAAGTGGCGAAGCAACTTACGGAGCTACTGCAGCGTAACCAGGACATTTTCGCCTGGACTATCCAGAATATGGTGGGGATCGACCCCTCAATAGTCACCCATCGTTTCGTAGGAAAGTGTGCGTAGACTATACCGATCTAAACAAAGCCTGCCCCAAGGACAACTTTCCACTCCCCTGGATCGATCAGATCGTAGACCCCACATCGGGATACAACCTCCTCAGCTTTATGGATGCCTATTCTGGCTACAATCAAATTAATACATCCTTCAGATCAAGAAAAAACCTCTTTCGTGACAGAAAAATGGAATATACTACTATACGGTGATGCCATTCAGCTTAAAGAATGCTGGGACTACCTATCAACGATTGGTTAACCGAATGTTCAAGTAACAGATCGGTAAAAATATGGAAGTATACATCGATGACATGCTGGTAAAAAGCCTTCGCAACCCCGACCACGTATGGGATCTTACCGAAGCATTCGACAAACTCAGGAAATACCGGATGAAACTCAACCCAAAAAAGTGCACATTCGGAGTCGAGTCTGAGAATCCTAGGCTATATAGTTAACAGAAGGGGAATCGAGGACGATCCGAAAAAGATTCAGGCTCTTCTCGACATGAAGTCCCCATTTAATATCAGAAAAGTTCAGACCTGACTGGGAAGGTAGCAGCACTAAATAGATTTATATCAAAGTCGTCCGACAAATGTCTCCCCTTTTTCAAAATACTAAGAGGGAGCAAAGGATTTTTGTGGAGCGAGGAATGCGAACAAGCCTTTCACAACTTGAAAACATACATGGGAGTCCATAGCTGTCCGCGATAGGTGAAACACTATATTTGTACCCTTCTGTTTCCAAACACGCTGTCAGTTCAGCCTTCGTACATGACGACCATGGAACCAAAAGGCTAGTATACTATATCAACAAAACCTTCTTAGAAGCAGAAGCACACTATTCAGATCTGAAAAAGTTGGCTTTTGTGTTAGTCGTATCTTCTAGAAAACTGGGGCCCTATTTTCAAGCCCACTCCATAACGGTCCTGACCAAACACCCACTCCACTCGGTATTACATAAACTCGAGTTATCTGGTAGGATGGTGAAATGGTCAGTAGAACTCGGGCAATTTGACATAAACTACACACCAAGAACCGCCATCAAAGCCCAGGCGCTCGCGGATTTCATTGTTGAATTCACTGGCGGAGAAGAACTGAAAGTAAGCTACCAACTCACCGAATCCGATGTCCAAGCTTGGACCCTGCGATGACGGATTAGGCGAGCGGAGCAGGGATCACTCTCCACTCCCCTAGCGACTTCACCCTCGAAAAGGCTGTTAGATTTGGTTTCCCCGCTTCAAACAACGATGTCAAATATGAAGCCCTCCTATCAGGCTTAAAGCTAGCTTTGGGGATCGACATAGATCGCCGAACAACATACAGCGACTCGAGACTAGTAATCAACCAGGTCAAAGAAGATTTCAATAGCAAAGATCCCAACATGATAGCCTACCGCGACAAGGTACTTGGCGTAATGAGAAAGTTCAAGAACTTTCAATAGTAAAAGAAGCCACGGCCTCCAGCGAAGTCTCTAGCGGCCTCATCGAATATCAGGAGAAATCAAGCCTCAATGAAAAAGAATACGGGAATATTTGCGTCGCACGGACATAGCCCAATTGGATGATTCCGATACTAGAATATATAGCATCACAAGCCTTACGAGCAGATAAGGTCGAAGCACGAAAGCTTAAAAACTGAGCAGCAAGGTATACTATCCTAAACAACAAGTTATATAGAAGATCGGTAATAGGGCCACTGCTCCGATGTCTATCGCCCTTAGAGGCTAGACAAGTCTTGGAAGCTATTCACGGCGACATATGCGGGAATCACCCAGGCGGGATAACTCTTGCCCACAAGGCCTTGACTTTGGGGTACTATTGGCCGACCATGCAGCGAGACACCAAAGATATAGTTCGCAAGTGCGATAAATGTCAGAGGCTTGCACCATACACCCACATGCCAGCCCAGTCACTAACTCTAATGACTAGTCTATGGCCATTTACACAATGTAGAATGGACATCATCGGACCGCTCTCAACATCGGCTGGTAAAAAATTTCGTCTTGTCGCCGCTGACTACTTTACTAAGTGGGTCGATGCCGAGCCCCTATCCAAAATAGGGCAGGTCCAGATCGAAAAATTCATATGGGTCGCCATTGTCTGCAGATTTGGCATCCTTAGATTAATGGTCAGCTACAACGGAACCCAGTTCGAAGGTAGCAAGGTAAAAAAATTGTGCAAAAGCTTGGGAGTGAGGCACCACTTTTCCTTGCCAGGACACCCCCAGACCAATGGTCAGGCGGAAGTTACCAACCGGACGATCCTAAGCGCTGAGTTGGGACCGCTTTGGTGTGTCATCAATTACACCCCTCGAGTAAGTGGGGCGTTTAGTCGGTTCACTGATTCTCTGAAAAACAACTGTACCGTTGTGGTAATTGAACCCGAAGCATTGTCTCGAGCGGCGCATAACATTAATGGGTACACGACTGCTCAAGGTGGAAAGATACGACTTGTCTCTTTATAAATATTTTCCATGTTGAGGAAGATTTTTCTTGTTCTTATCTGTGTAATTTCTTCACGCAATCGTATTTCTGTAAAGTTCAATTTGTTCTTCTTATCAATGGCAGACAATGTTGAACTTTCTTCTAAGGATCTTTTGTCCTTCACTTGCCTCAATCTCTTCAAGGGTAGTCTGGCGTTATTTCTTTTTTTCAGCGAAGTTTGTAATTCTGATTCTCACTGAGGAGGAAAGACAGATAGAGAGGGAGTTCATCAAACTCCCACTGACGTTTGTGGAGGAGGTCATAATGCTAGGCGACATTGTGCGTTGTGGGTTGCTAAGGTGTTCTCATGACATTTTCGTTGCACCGGGTTCACCGGCTGAAGGGTTTGTTAGTCGTCGTTCGATGAAAAGAAGTCTGACTATGCCTAGCCCGACTAGGGTGGAAAAATTGGAGGCGAGCATGCCTCCTGTTGATGTTTCGAAAAGGAGGCAGTCCCTTGATCGTGCGACTTCTACCCTTGGACTTTCGCGTTCTGCTCAGGCGGCAATTTCAGAGGGTCATCGTCTTCTGCTTGAGCTGTTGTTCCCTATGTTGACTTAGAGGGAGAGAACATTGGACCTTGTGTTGACGTTTCATGTCACCATGGGTCTGAGGCAGATGTTTACGCCTTGAATCGCGTAGTCCTGTTGCGCTACATCTCGAAGCTCGCGGGCGAGTCCTTGCCATGAAGAAAGCTTTCGCAGACCTACGAATGTCATACTTGGATGCTCTCGACCGGGTGAATTCTTTGACTGGTCACCTGCAAGATTCTGGCACCGCAACGAACTTGGGAGCCATGAAGGTCGTAGTTTATGCCCCTGAAGCCGAGTTTGCAGGCATAAGATCGCAACTGAGGTTGACCAAATCGGATCTGGCGTCAACACGTGCTGAACTGGGATGGACTAGGGTCGAGTTGGAATGCTTAGATGCGGCTATGGACAAATGGTCATTCAATCTACATGCCCAAAATGCTGAGAAGAAACGGGCGGAGATAGAATGAGACGTCATACGGCGACGATTGGAGTCAGAAGTCGATGATGGGCTACACCATGTTCGCGAGGCCGAACGCTTACTGTCAGAGGAGCGTTCATACTATGCTGCCTTGGTAGGCGTGGTAGATTTTGACAACTCGGGCTGGAGGCCGCTAATCTCGTCAGAGGTTATTCGTGGCAGATTAGAGCTTTTCGAGCTTATCAGAGAAGAACATCCTGGCATCGACTTTGACTTTGGCCGTTATAGGAGGGCAGTTTTTGAACCCATCTCTAGAGCAGAAGACCCTGGTTCCACAGGACAAGCTGCTAAGAAGGATGTTTATCTTTGAAATAGTCCTAACGTCCTTTCTGGGATAGACCAAACTTTTAATGAAAGTATAGTTTTGTCTTGCATTGTCGTGTTTTCTTTAGAAGCTCTGTAGATCGTAAAATTATCTGGTTTGGCTGCTGGCAGGATGCTCGCTTTTGTTAGTTGAGTTGTATCAAAACTGACTGCTTTTGTCTGCTGTTGTTTATGGGTATCCGTTGTTTTCCGCATACCACAAATCATGCATTGTGACACTCCAAGAACTGTTATCCTTCGTAGAGCATTGATCACTCATTGGGTCGTCATGTCGTGCGCGAGTATGTCGATGAGATGTTGGTGCGTCGATAGTCGTTATTGTGCGCGGCGAACTAAGCAACAAAATCCATCGTCAACGTTGTTTGTTTAAAGAGTAATGATCTCTTGGTGAGTCATCGTTATCAGGCGGGCAAACACTGACTAGACTCTCACTGACGTTCGTCGTTGTCCAAACGCTGCGGACTAGGCGTTGAGTACTAGAAGCCATCGTTGTCAGTTGTGAACTGACTAAGCTTAACTGGTAAGCTCAGTGATTATTGTCTGTTAGAGAGAAATGATCCCTTGGCGAGTCATTGTCATCAAGCAGACGAGTGCTGACTAGACTCCCAGTTCCTCCGCCGTCGTGGTCCGTTCGGAGTAAACTAGGCGTTGGGCACCAGAAGCCGTCGTCATCAGTCGCGAATTGACTAAGCTTACCGGGTAAGTTCGACAATCATTTTTTGTTAGAGAGCAAATGATGCCTTGGCGAGTCATCATCATCAAGCGGACAACCGCTGACTATACTCCCACTTCATCGGCCTTCGTGGTCCGCGCGCAACAGACTAGGCGTTAGGCACCAGAAGCCGTCGTCATCAATCGCGAACTGACTAAGCTTAGCTGGTAAGTTTGGCGATCATTTTCTGTTAGAGAGAAATGATCCCTTGGTCAGTCGTCATCATCAAGCAGACGAGCACTAACTAGGCTCCCATTTCCCTGGCCATCGTGGTCCGCACGCAGCAGACTAGGCGTTGGGCACCAGAAGCCATCATTATCAGTCGCGAACTGACTAAGCTTACCTGATAAGTTCGGTGATATTGTCTGTTAGAGAGCAATGATCCCTTGGCGAGTCGTCGTCATCAAGCGGACGAGCGCTGACTAGACTCCCACTTCCTCGACCGCCATGGTTCGTGCACATCAGACTAGGCGTTGGGCACCAGGAGCCGTCGACATCAGTCGCGAGCTGATTAAGCTTACCTGGTAAATCCACTGATCATTGTCTGTTAGAGAGTAATGATCCCTTGGCGAGTCGTTGTCATCAAACGGACAAGCGCTTGCTAAACTCCCACTTCCTCGGTCATTGTGGTCCAAGCGCAGTAGACTAGGCGTTGGGCACTAGAAGCTGTCGTCATTAGTCATAAACTGACTAAGCTTACTTGGTAAGTTCGGCAATCACTGTCTGTTAGAGAACAATGATACCATGGAGATTCATTGTCATCAAGCGGACGAGCGCTGACTAGACTCCCACTTCCTATGCCTTCGTGGTCTGCGCACAACAGACTAGGCGATGGGCACCAGAAGCCGTCATCATCAGTTGCAAATTGACTAAGCTTACCTGGTAAGTTCGGTGATCATTGTTTGTTAGAGAGCAATGATCCCTTGACGAGTCATCATCATCAAGCAGACAAGCGCTGATTAGATTCCCACTTCCTCGACCGTCGTGGCTCGCGCGCAACGGACTAGGCGTTGGGCTTATATTCGAGTATGACCGTAGCTGGATGGTCTGGGGTCGTAACAGTCAACAGTGGAAGTTTTAGTAAAAGCAAATATTTTTATTGATAATATTTTTTGAAATGTTTTTAATTTCATGGTCATTTAAGCCCGTCGCCCTCTACGTCTTCCAACCAGTACGTTCTTGGCCTGTTGACCTTGTTTAATCTATAGTGTCCTCCTCAATTTGGGTTTAGCTTTCCCGCCCCGGCTTCTTTGGTGTTTTGTTTGGTCTTCCTGAGTACCCAATCTCCCACCTTGAAATCGTGTGGCTTAACCTTTTTGTTGTAGAATTGCGCTATCCGTTGTTGGTAGGCAGCTATCTTGGTGCAAGCTAGATTTGTTTTTCTTCGAGGAAGTCAAGTCCAACGTGTAAGGCTTCGACATTACCGTCCCGTTTGAACTATTTCGCTCGGAAGGCAGGCACTTTGAGTTCTACTAGAACCATAACTTCTGACCCATATGCCACAACGAAGGGTGTTTATTCGGTAGGGATTTTTTTAGTTGTCTGATATTCCCATAGTATTCCTTTTAGCTATGGAACCCATTTCCCTTTGGCGGCATCAAGTTCCGTTTGATCTCTTCTAGGATTGTTCGGTTGGTAACCTCTGTTTGGCTGTTGGCTTGTGGGTGCCCTGGTGAGTTGATGTTCAAACTTTTGCACAGTTTCTTAACCTTGATACATTCAAACTGAGTTCCGTTGTCGCTGACCAATACTCCGGGGATGCCAAATCTGCATACGATGGTGGCCCATATGAATTTCTTTATTTGGACCTGCCCTATCTTGGATAGAAGCTCACCTTTGACCCATTTGATGAAGTAGTTGACAGCCACAAGAAGGAACCTTTTACTGGACAAAGTTGGGAGCGGTCCGAAGATGTCCATCCCCATTGCGCGAATGGCCACAGACTTTCCGTCGGTGTCAATGGCTGAGCAGGCATGTGTGTGTATGGCGTGAACCTCTCACATTTCTCACACTTGCGGACAATATCTTTGGTGTCTCATTGCATTGTTGGCCAATAGTATCCTAGGGTTAAAGCTTTATGGGATACTATATTTTAGGGATGATTTATGGGACAATATCTTCCAGATACTATTGGCCACGTCGGTATCCTAGGGTTAAAGCTTTGGTGTCTCCCTTCCGGATGATTTTCGCATATACCGACGTGGATTTTTCCCAAGACATGACTTGCCTCTGAAGGTGAAAGACATCGGAGCAACGGTCCAGTCACTGATCTCATGCATAACTTGTCGTTTAGGATAGTGTACTTCGCTGCTATATTTTAAGTCTTCTGAATTCGATATTCTAAGTCGATAAGGCTCCGGTTGCGATGTACTCGAGGATCAAAGTCATCCAATTTGGTGATGCGACTGCATCGTAAACATTTCTAGTTTCTTCTTCATCGAGGGTTGATCGCTCTTGGTATTTAATTAGACCGCTTGAGACTTTGGCACATGCCGAGGCTTCTCTGGCTAGCACGTCAGGTCTTTTATTGTCATCCCGAGGGCATTGTACGAGCTCGTACCTCTTGAACCCGTTCATTGGGCATAGTACATTTTCGCAGTAGGATATCATGTGGGGGTCCTTGTTGTTGAAATCTCTTTTGACTTGGATGACTACTAGTTTTGAGTCGTTGTATGCCGTTAGGTGATCTATCCCAATCCCCAAGGCTAGCTACAGGCCGGATAGGAGAGCCTCGTATTCGACCTCATTGTTTGAAGCGGGAAAGCCAAATCTGACAGCTTTTTCGAGTACGAAGCCGTTGGGAGAGCAGAGTGTGATCCCAGCCCCGCTTGCTTTTCCCGTTGAATCCGAGGTCTAGTGATCTGCTTCCGGTTCTTCTCCATCAGTGAACTCGGCGATGAAGTCTGCCAGTGCCTGGGCTTAGATAGCAGTTCTCGAGGCATAGTTTATGTCAAACTGCTCGAGTTCTATTGGCCATTTCACCAATATGCTAGATAACTCTGATTTATGCAGTATCGAGTAGAGTAGATGCTTGGTTAGAACCGTTATAGAGTGGGCCTGAAAATAGGGCCTCAGTTTTCTACAGGATAGGACTAGCGCTAAGGCTAACTTTTCAGATCTGGGTAGTGTGTTTCTGCCTCCACAAAGGTTTTGACCGGTCTTTGGGTTCCCCGGTCATTGTGTACTAGGGCTGAACTCACGACGTGTTTGATAATAGACAAGTATAACTAGAGTGTTTCTTCCATTGCTGGTTTTGAGAGTAGCTCTGGACTCCCCATGTATGCTTCCAGACTTTGAAAGGCTTGTTCTCACTCTTCGTTCCATGAAAACCCTTTCCTTCCTCTTAGTATTTTGAAAAAATGAAAGCACTGTCAGATGATTTAGATACAAACCTGTCAGTAATGCTACCCTTCCAGTCCGGCTCTGAACATCTTTGATGCTGGCAGAGCTTTCATGTTGAGAAGGGCTTGAATCTGCTTTAGGCCAGCCTCGATTCCTCTCTTGTTCACTATAAAGCCTAAGAATTTTACAGACTCAACCCGAACGTGCACTTCTGTGGGTTGAGCTTCACCTGGTATTTTTTGAGCTGATTGAATGCTTCAGTGAGGTTTCCTACGTGGTCGGGGCTGTGGAGGCTCTTGACCAATATATCGTCAATGTAGACCTCCATGTTCTTTAAACATTCGATTCACTAGTCGTTGGTATGTAGCACCTGCATTCTTTAAGCCGAATTACATTACCCTATAACAATATATCCCTCTTTTAGTTACGAAAGATGTCTTTTCTTTATACGGAGGGTGCATCAATATTTGATTGTTGCCTGAGTAGGCGTCCATGAAACTTAATAAGCTATGCCCGGATGTGGCATCAGCGATCTGATCAATGCGAGGGAGCGGGAAGTGTCCTTTGGGCATGCTTTGTTCAGGTCTGTGTAGTCTACACACACTCTCCATTTTCCATATTTTTTTACTAGAACGGTGTTTGGCAGCCAGTCAAGGTATCACACTTATTTAATCATGTCCGCGCTGATAACCGTTGCACTTTCTCATTTATGATCGCATTTCTTTCAGGCTCCACATGCATCTTCTTTTGCCGTACGGTTTTCCTCGTGGGGTCCACCTCTAGGTGGTGAGTGATTATTGACGGGTCTATTCCCACCATGTCTCACATTGTCTAGGCGAAGATGTCCTGGTTCCGTTGTAGTAGCTTTGTGAGCCGTTCCGTCAAATCCTTGCTCAACCGGGAACCTATCTGAATAGCCCTGCTATTGAGAGGGTTGTCAAGGTAAACCATGATGGTTTCTTCCTCCGGTTGGTCGGTGTTGGGCCTACCCCGGGGGCTTACAGGAGCCTCGTCGTCTAGGACCGACTGCTCTCCCCTTGTCGCTCGAGCGAACTTGAGAGGCACTTTTGTCACTGAGCTAGTTGTTGACTGAGGATCACTTGGTAGCCGCGCCGTCATGCACTAGCACTCTCTGGTGATCACCTGGTTGTCTCTTAATGTATTGACCGCTTGGTTTATTGGATACTTGATACACTGGTGTAGGGTGGAGACAACTGCTCCCATTTAGTGTATCCAGGGTCTCCCCAGGACTGCATTATATGCTGAAGGTGAGTCGATCACTATGAGTTCTTGAAATAGAGTGTTTTTAGTTGACTTTTCTCCCTCTGTCACTGTTAGTTGTATTTTTCCACCAGAAAACATTTTTCGCCACTGAAATTGAGCATCGGACGGCTATCAGAGTTCAATGCTTGTTCCTTTAGTTGCATGTTGCGAAACGTGTGGAAAAACATGACGTTCAATGAACTTCCAGTGTCCACTAGGGATCTCCTTATTTTCCAGTTTGCAAGAGAGATTGTTATTACCAGGGCATCATTATGCGAGAGTTGGATACCCTGAAGAACTTCGTCCGTAAATGTTAGTTGCACGGAGTGGTCATGCCCCTGAGCGTGTGACACTATTTGTTTGCAGCGTATCGCTTGGACCATCATACCTTGGAAGAACCATTTTCCTGGACCTATTTGACAGTTCAAACTCGGAGTGGGCTCCATGAAGCACGCATATCCTATCGGGTGATTTCTCCCTAGGATCGATTTTGCTCCTGGTTGCCCGTTCGTCTAGGGTGATGTAGCTCTGCCATATTCGCTGGTGGGTCCAGAGTTAGGAAGTTGTAGAACTTACCTTTCCCCAGGTCGTTGATGAAAGCCGAGACGACCGTTGTGTTGTTGCACACGTTGACGACAGTTAGATCACTGCCGAAGCGAATTAGATACGCCTTCACTGTCTAGTCGGGCAAATTTCATCGACTTGAGCATCTTCATCATTGACAAGATTTGTTGCACAGAAAGTGATCTTGGATCCTTCGGGGTTCGTCGGTGCTACTGCTATTTCGGGAGGGTCGGTTTGATGCTTGTGCATCGCTTGCACCGTCGAGAGGCCAGGCCGAGCGTTGGACATGTCCCCTCATTCTCTATTGCTGCGTGAACTAGTGGTCACCATCCCTTTGTATTTTGAAGAGAAATGATGCTAGTGAAAGGTTAAAAACTTTGTCGTCCCCATGAATGGTGCCAAACTGATGCAGTATTTTTTCGCTCCCTCATTTGAACTTGATCTGCACAAGGAACGCACGTGGGCCAGGGACCACCGTTGTGGTGGCCGATGGAACTCTGACGCTAAAGTCAGACAGGGATATGAGGAAGGTATAATGTTGTAAACAGGGCTTTGTAGTGTACCTTAGCTTACCAACCTCATGTCTTTTTCATAGTGCAGGAGTCCTGGTTCGACCAGGTCATTGATTGCATAGTTTAGGGAAGAAGATCTTCGAGGAGATCCTTCTCTAGTTAGGAGTTGTGCTGTGGAGGGGAGTTTCCATGTTAGCCATGTGCTCCTAGATACGAGAGAGATAGTTCCCGTTCCAAAATTAGTTTATAGGTAGAAGTCTACATATGTGATACCTACTTTGGAATCTGCTTCCTTTTTGGAAGCAAATAGTTGTTGTACTTGCCCGTCCAAAACTGATCCTCGAGATACTTGCCTTAATAGGGCTTACGAATATTGAAGATAGTTGTGAGACACGTGGGCTTAGTAGACTGTAAGAATCAAAGTTCGTTCGACGGATTGATTGGGCGAGATTAAAATCGCTTGGGCCGGATCAGTGTTGGGCTGACACTAGGGCCCGTTATTCATCGAGATCATCATGACATGTGTACGATGTTGAGTTGGGGCCGTTTTGGTGTATCATCACTAATGATGTGAAATACATTAGAAGTTTTTAATAATAAAATATATATTTTATTAGATCCTTATCTAGTTAGGAGTTGTGCTGTGGAGGGGAGTTTCCATGTTAGCCATGTGCTCTTAGATACGAGAGAGATAGTTATCATTCCGAGATTAGTCTATAGGTAGAAGTCTACATATGTGATACATACTTTGGAATCTACTTCCTATTTGGAAGCAAAAAGTTGTTGTACCTGCCCGTCTAAAGCTGATCCTCGAGATACTTGCCTTAATAGAGCTTACGGATATTGAAGATAGTTGTGAGTCACGTGGGCTTAGTAGACTGTAAGAATCAAAGTTCGTTCGACGGATTGATTGGGTGAGATTAAAATCGCTTGGGCCGGATCAGTGTTGGGCTGACGCTAGGGCCCGTTATTCCTCGAGATCATCATGACATGTGTACAACGCTGAGTTGGGACTGTTTTGGTGTATCATCACTAATGATGTGAAATACATTAGAAGTTTTTAATAATAAAATATATATGTTAACATTTTAGCCCTTGTATTGCTAATTGGTTGTGAGGGTGTCTAGTACATAATTGTTTTTGCTAAATATCATGTCCTGAACACCCTTACCACCATCCCTACCTTTGCCCTCAATCAGTTTTCAAGTGCAAACATATTTAACGTAAATATATATACTATAAATTTTAAGGTGTTAGACTCACTCAGAATTTGAATTAGTTGTGAAAAATTCAAACGTTGAGAGCGAGTTCTCCTCCTAACTTTGAATTCGCCAAAACATGAAATTTAAAGTTTTTTATTTAGATGTGCAATAAGATGTCCGTTTCAATTTTTTTTCTTGGTATGATGTTAAAAATTACTAACGACGTGAAATACATTAAAAATTTTTAATGATAAAATATATATATTTTTGTTATTTTAGCGCTTGTATTGGTCATTGGTTTTGATAGAATTCGATTTCTTTGTGTGCATATGCCTTGAGAAACCCTTTTTATTTCTCTGAAAAAAAATTTAAAAATATTAACGACGTGATATGCATTAGTCGTTTTTTTATAATATATATTCAAAATTTAGCTCTTGTATTGATCATTGGTTTTGTTGGAAAGATCTTCAAAACTACATTTCAATGATACTAAGTTTATCAAAATCCGACAACTATGTAAATAGTTATGATAATTTTCATTTTATAAGAAAAAGAAAACACAATATTTTTTTTCTCCGCGACATGTACATTTTTCCTACTTTTTCACAAATTTTCATTTTCCTTGCCCTTCTTTATGTTTTATATTTACAAACATCACATCATATCAAATGAATCTCAACCCTTAATACATTTCTTAAATTTCAATCCTAGCCATCTATTGTCTCCAACCCCTAGTTTGTCCCAGTCAGCAATGAATAATAAAACACCATTCTGAATTGAAATATAACTATAAAACATGTAGAAGGGCAAAGAAAATGAAAAAATGTGAAAAAAGTTGGTGGAATGTACATGTGGCGAAGAGAGAAAATATTGTGTTTTCCTTTTTTTCAAAATGAAAAATTATCATAATTATTTACAAAGTTGTTGGATTTTGATAAACTTAGTATCATTGAAATGCATTTTTGAAGTCCTTTCCAACAAAACCAATGATCAATAAAAGTGCTAAAGTTTGAAAAATATATGTGTTATTATTAAAAAAACATGTAATGCAGATCACGCCGTTAATATTTTTCAAATTTGTTTCAGATGAATAGAAAGGGGTTCTCGAGGCATATGCACACAAAGAAACCAAATTTAAAAAAAAAATCAATGATCAATACATGCGCTAAAATAATAAAAATATATATTTTATCATTGAAAAGAAAATTGAGACGGACATCTTATTGCACATTTAAACAAAAAACTTTGAATTTCATGTTTTGGCGAATTCAAAGTTTGGAGGAGAATTCACTATCGACATTTGAATTTACAACTAATTCAAATGTCGGATTTCCAATGAAACCAATCATTAATACAAACGCTTAGAGTTTTAATATGCATTTCACGCCGTATGCATTTTTTCAAAAAAATAGTTGTAATCTAATGCACTTCACAACGTAAGTTTTTTCAATATTAAGACACATTCAAGCAAATACCATGAACTCCATATTTTGGAAAATCAAAGTTTTGTGAGGTTTATTTATGGCAGTTTTCAAATGTGTTTTTTTTTTCTTCTAATTGCTTGAAATTCTAGCTGAGTTAGACCTATTGACACTTGTATATTATCATTCAGAGTGATGTTTTACTATTCATTGTTAACTGGGACAAACTAAGGATTGGACACACAAGATGGCTAGGATTAAAGTTGAAAAATATGTTGATGGTTGAGATTCATTTCCAATGATGGCATGTTTATAAATATAAAATATGTCGAAAGGCAAAAAAAATGAAAAACAATTGTGAAAAATGTACATGTGGTAGATAGAGAATGTATGGCGTTTTTTTTTTTTTTTTTTTTTTCAAAATGAAAATTATCATAACTGTATATGTAGTTGTCAGATTATCAATGAAATGCAACTTTGAAGATCTTTCCAACAAAACCAATGATCAATACAAATACTTAAAATTTCAAAAGATGTAATTTATTATTAAAACATGCAAGTATTTTTAATATTTTCATGCCTAAGTATAATATTTTTCAAAGAAAATGGCCAACATTGTAATGAACATTCATACAAAGGTCTTGAACTTTAAATCAATTCTAATTTTAATTGAGTTTGACTCCAAAAAAATTAGTATTTTTTTATCATAAAGTAGGCTTGCACTTCAAAAAATTAGTTTATATTCTTAAATATGATTTTTTTTTATGGAACTGATTGAGGGAAATGGTGGTGAGGGTGTCCTTGCATAATAATTAATAGAGAAAAAAGTATAAGAGTACTAACGGCATGAGTAATATAGTAGCACTTTTGCTTATCGTGGTATCTTATCACATATTCTACAAAATGGGTAGTTAATTTTTTGCTAGTTTAGTTAAATGACATTTACAAAAGAGAGAAACCGTTGAAAAAATGTGTGAGGAAATAAGGAGCCGGATGGTTCTTTCCATAAAAAAAATTATTTTTAGCAATTAAAAATTTATTTTTTTAATTATGTTTCCAAATGCACCAAAACAAAATTAGCAATGTCAAATTTTTTTTTGTAACTCCATTGTTTATAACAACTATTATTTTCTCTTCTTTCTTTAAAATACAACAATAGGTTGGCTTTTATTTTTCATTTACACTATCAAGACTATTTTAAAATTGCAACATCTTAAACTCATCTGCGCCTCCATTTTCTTACGCCTTTTCATCATCTTCTCACTCTCTTTCCTATCATCATCACCTACTGACATCATGACGCACTTCATATCGTGCCAATGACATAGGTAATACACTAGTCTATATAACAAATCAGAATGATGTTTTATGTTGGAGATAAAAGATGGTTAGGATTGAAAGTTGGGGAAATGTTGATGGTAGAAATTCATTATCAACAATGACATTTTTGTAAATAAGTTGCAAATAGAAGGGCAAAAAATGAAAAAAAAAGGTGAAAAAATTTGGTGGAATGCATATGTGGAGAAGAGATAAATTTTTTGTGTTTTTTTAAATGCAAATTATCATAACTATCTACTTAGTTAGTTGTTGAATTTTAGTAAACTTGGTATGGTTTAAATGCATTTTTGAAGATCTTTTCAATGAAACCAATCATCAATACAAAGGCTTAAAGTTTTAAATATGCATTTCATGTCGTATGCATTTTTCCAAAAAATATAGTGTAATATAATGCACTTCAAGTCGTAAGTATTTTCAATATTAAGAAATAGTCAAACAAAGACCATGAACACCATATTTTGGAATCAAATTTTGGGGAGGATTAATTGTGACGGTTTAAAAAATGTGTTTTTTCCTAATTGTTTAAAAATTTAACCGAATTTGATCTATTGTCATGACTAATTTTCTATCGTGCCAACGACACGAACAATACACTAGTTTATATTACAATTCAGAAAGTTGTTTTGGATTGGACGGTCAGGATTGAAAGTTGGGAAAGATGTTGACGGTGGAGATTCATTATCAATAATGACATGTTTGTTAATAAGCTGGAAGTAGAAGGGCAAACAAAATAAACAAAAAAGTGAAAAAGGTTGGTGGAAAGATAATTTTTTTATATTTTTTAAATGCATTTTATTAAACTTGGTATGGTTGAAATGCATTTCTTAAAGATTTTTCCAATGAAACCAATCATTAATACAAACATTTAAAGTTTTAAATATGCATTTCACGTCATATGCATTTTTCCAAAAATATAATTGTGGTCTAATGCACTTTACATCGTATGTATTTTCAATATTAAGACATATTCAAACAAAGACCACTAACTCCATATTTTTTAAAATCAAAGCTTGGGGAGGATTAATTGTGACGGTTTTAATATATGTTTTTTTTTTCCTAATTGTTTAAAATTTTAATCGAGTTTTACCCATTGCCACGACCCACCTTCTATCGTGCCAACGGTACGGGCAAATCAGAATGGTGTTTTTAGGTTGGAGATAAAAGACGACTGAGATTTACCCAAACATTAAGATCTAACATATCACATAGAGGGAAGAAAAGATGTTTGGCTGAAATTTATGTTCGGATAGACTGAAATACCCCTAGCCAAAGTTGAGAATTTTCTCTTATCAAACAATTTGAGTGTCGAAGGCACGTGGAGTACCCTTGTATATTACTATTCAGAGTGGTAGTTTACTATTCATTGCTGACTAGGACAAACTAAGGATTGGAGATAAAAGATGACTATTATTAAAGTTGGAAAATATGTTGAGGGTTGAGATTCATTTCCAATGATGGCATGTTTGTAAATACAAAACATGTGGAAGGGCAAATAAATTGATAACTTGTGAAAATAGTTAATGGAATGTACATGTGGTGGAAAGAGAAAGTATTGTGTTTTCTTTTTTTTTATCAAAATGAAATTATCTATCCTATCTGATGATACATCAAAATAGACCGATCCTCACGGCCGTACATTTGGCACAAGGACCCATCAAAGCCCACCACTCGTTCTCTCATTAAGAAGAAGAGCGTCGTACCAAGAAAGAGTCGTGGAGAGACCTACGCCTCCACGAACGCATCTCCATTAAGGAGGAGACTATTACAGAAACATCTCCTTCCATTGTGCCTCATATGCTTAAGTCACGCGGAGAGTTAACTACGACCATTATAAAGTGTAAAGGAACTTTCGACAAAGGTATGCAATTTTAACTGAGTTTTGTCCAGATTTACTTTATTCTTCCAACATAGTTACTGACTTAAGCATCGGAATGCCTTCGACCACCAAAAAGGTTGTATTTGGCAGTCTAACAGTGGTTTTGCAGGTCAAACTAACAGGAGGACGATTTTTGGACGCATTAGTTTGGCACCGTTAATGGAAAACGACAAGTTTCCTCTTTCCAAATACAAAAACACAAGTGAAAAAGCTCACCGCAACCTAACGAAAGATCAACGAGACCATTAGAAGGAATGATGCAGTCTACAGATCCACAATCCAGTAATGATCACAACAACTCTCCCACTGACGCATCACTGACAGCTCAAGGAGAAGATACGGCCCAAATCGTTGGACCAATATCATCCTAATGAGGATCCACTGAACACAATAGTCCAGACAGCCCAGACAAGTGTCAACACTACTACGGATCTTGAGGTAGATTTGATTATAACCCAGATGGTGCATGTAACAATGATATTGGAGAAGATCGCGCAGAAGCACATTCAACTAGTTAACCCGGTTCAAACACAACCACAACAAAACTCCGCCAATCGAACTCAAGAAAGTGGCAAAATCTAAGCAGAACCCCTACAAGGAAACTTCGAAAGCAGTGAGTTTCCATGAGGCAAGAATACATTTTATGAAAGGGCACTTACCGAAATCCTTTTCAGAATAGGGGTCACGGATCCTTATGTATTTTACGAATTGGCAAAACCACCCTTTTTCGATGCCCTCATGAAAACAACAATGCCAAAAATGTTCATTCCGCTAAAGTTCGAGGTGTATGATGGTACTTCCGACCCGATTATTCATTTAAGACATGTCCACCACATGGTGGCCCTGAAAGAGACCACAGAATCAATTTTATGCAGAACGTTCTTGATCAGCCTCACTTCAACAACAATGAACTGGTTCAATAGTCTACCACCAAGATAGATAGATTCCTTTCAAGCCCTAGCCACCGCTTTCATCACCAAATTTATCGGAAGCAATCGAATGAGGAAAGGGCCACACTACCTACTGCATATCAGACAAAAACCCGAAGAAATGATACGGGAATATGTCACCCGCTTTACCAATGAACTGACAATGATCGACGGATGTAGCGATGACACAGCCGCAACAACCTTCGTGGCCGGATTAAAGAGATGCCTTTTCTTTGACGCTCTTAACTTGAGCCACTAAAGGGCATGGCAATCCTAGAAGAGATGAAAGCAGTCAGGAAGAAATATGATCAAGAAATAGAAAATTTCTCGAGAAAAAGAGAAAGAAAGGAAGACAACGGACAATAGGAAGGCATCAACCCATCGAAGAAATATCGAAGTAGTGGCAAAAATGATTCGCGATGACTGGAATTCAAGAAGTCGCAACCAACATGACCCAGACATGAATGGGTAACGAGCGTAATGAAAACCGCATACAAACCATACACAACTCTGAAGACAAGTCGAGCAAACATACTAAAACACATAGCGAAGTGGGACAAAATTAACTGGTTGTTTCGGATGAGAGGAGACCCACAAGGAAGAAACAAAAGCAAATACTGCACATTCCATAAGGATCATAGACACGATACTGAAGAATGTTACAACCTAAAAGACAAAATCAAACACTGGACTCAGAAAGGACTACTATACCAAATTCATCGGGATGCTAGAAAACTAGATCGGATGGAAAGATAAAGCAGACAATGCTACGGGATCAAAATAACAATCTAGAGCATTGATATACACCACACACTGCACAACCAAGGGAAACAAAGCACACAAAGAAGCAAGGCAAACCCCTCACTCATCTATATCAAAACAATGGTGCCAACAAAACACTTCATAAAACATGGAAAAGCCTGCATCATCCAATCTGTACAAATAAAAGAACTTCATCAGCAATTGCAAGATCGAGTCAGACCACTAAACAACACAAGAAGAAAAAAAACAAAGAGAAACGAAACACCAGCCTTCAACGCAAACACTAACAACGAGCAAAGGAAGACAAAATAAACAATATTCGGAATCGGTATAAAAGCCTTAATGGCCAAAAATGATGAAATATTCAAGAAAACACCAAATTCTCGCACGGACAGCAAACCGGCCGTACAAGACTGTTAGGCCATAAAAGTCGGACACACAAAACTTCTGGTTTGATCAACTACAAAGTAAAGGTTGGACACCCGAGTCACCTAATCTACAAAAAATCTTCGAATTGACTGATTGTCGAGTTAATGAAGTAAAGGTTGGACACCCGAGTCACCTAAACATAAAAAAACTTTGAATCGACCGAGGTATCGAGTTAACGAACTAAAGGTTGGACACCCTAGTCACCTAAACGCAAAAAACTTCAAATCGACCGAGGTGTTGAGTTAACGAAGTAAAGGTTTGACACCCGAGTCTCCTAAACACAAAAAACTTTGAATCGATCGAGGTGTCGAGTTAACGAAGTAAAGGTTGGATACCCGAGGGTCACCTAAATATAAAAAACTTCAAATCGATCGAGGTGTCGAATTAACGAAGTAAGGTTGGACATCCGAGTCACCTAAACACAAAAACTTCGAACCAACCGAGATGTCGAATTAACGAAGAAAATGTTTGACACCCGAGTCACCTAAACACAAAAAACTTCGAATCGACCAAGGCGTTGAATTAGCGACGCAAAGGTTAGACATCCGAGTCACCTAAACACAAAAACTTCAAAGTGTCAAATTAACGAAGTAAAGGTTGGACACCCGAGTCACCTAAACACAAAAAACTTTGAATCGACTGAAGTGTTGAATTAACGAAGTAAAGGTTGATCACTCGAGTTACCTAAAAGGCAAACAAAAAGTCCGAGCTAAGGAAACAAATTAATACAGTCTGAAAAAATACAGAAAAAAGTAACCACTTGCAAACAAATCAGAAGGAACGTTAGCGACCAGCAAATAAACAAGAAACAAGCATGAAGGCAGTTATGAAAGAGCTTGATACAAAAGCTACAAAAAACAAAATGTTAATCTTTATTGTAAAAAACTACTTTGTTACATCCGGAGAAGGCAATAAAGAGGTAGGAGAGGAAACAGGAGCAATGGCATGATCAGTAGAAGTCGAAATGGGAGAAGAAATCATTTCTAGACAAGGGAGCATCAACGACTTCAGAATGCTTAGAAGGGTCAATGACTCCTCTGCTGCTGGAGCAGATTCCTTGGCATCATCATCCTCAAATGCTTCACCAACCAAATGACGATAGCTAGACAAGTCTTCCCTGAGCCCTTCGATATAATTAAGAAGCTCAACCCGTCCGTCAACAACTCGCTTCCAATCCTCAGCTTCAACTACACGAAGCTTATCCTTAGCACTAGCGAGTTCAGTTTTGGCCGCGACAAGCTGCTTTTCAGTAGTGGAAAGCATACAGGAAGCATCTACCTTGACATCACGAAGTGCAACAGTTATCTGTTCCACCTGCCTCTCAGCAGCGTTACACATAACAGATTGCTCCAATCCAGAACAAAAAGCTTCATCGAAAGCCGTTCTCTCAACATATAACTTCTTTTCCACATCTTGAAGAGGAAAATAAGCCTCATCTAGCTTAGCTCTCATGGAATCAAGACCAACAATAGACTTATCACGCAGATTATTCGCCTTCGTCAGAGATTCTCAAGCGGCCACAACAACTTTCTCCAATTTCACACATTGCATCTTCAACACATCAAATTGAGAAAAGAAATGAGAAAATGTCAGTAATAGCACTACCAACTTCCTCTCCAAAAGAGCCACTTGATCACGACCAGATCGATAAACTGAGCCCATTACCCCCGCGTAAGCGAGATGATTCATTCCGTCCATTAATTGCTCAAGACCATGGTTGATATGATTAAACAGTTCAAGCACGGACATCGAGGGCCTCTCTACCAACCGCCTGTACAATTCATTTACCAATCTACGTGCACTTTCCTGTACGACGAGCTGGGTAAACCAACAAAACTTGCCATCAAATTTAATACAGATGTTCTTCGGCCCAGGCTCAGTCCAACTAATCCGTGGGTGGAGCACGCGAGAATCCAGAAGCATCGAAGAACCACCTTCGACAGCAGGGAGAATAGATGGAATAACAGTAACAGTAAAAAAACCACGTTTGCCCTCCTATCGAAAAGCATCCGCGGCAAAGGAAGGATTGGCGGTAGCGGCAGCAATGGGAGAAATCTGTCAAATAGGAGAAGAAACTAGAAACCCGGCTACCTCGTTGACATCAATAGAAGGTGAGGGAGAATGATCCCCAAGACTTTGACTGCCAACATTGCCTTTAGACTGTTTCATCGCCAACTGGACCAATTTCTCATTAATGGCTCGAGGATCGTCATTAGACAACCCAGTAGTGTCGAAACACCATAAGCAGAAAGAAGGTTCATCTCATCATCGTCCAGTGAATGAATAGTTTCCTTCTCATTCCTTTCCAATGCAAGCCTGACGATCTCCTTTTACAACATCATCGTGAGAAGAACTCGGACGAGAAACAATATCCCGAACAGAACCTTGACGAGTCAAAAGCCGAGTAGAACTACGATTCAAAAGTTGTTTCTTCGATAGAACTCGAACATAATCTATGGGCAATTGCCTTGAGGGACTAGTGGACCTCGCAAGCTTTCGTTTTAACGAAACATGAGCAGAAACGGTGACGGGAACATTGAGATCCATAACATCTTGGATGAAGCTCACTTTCCAATCAATACTAGCATCACTAACACAAGAATGAGCAATATGGGCAGCATGAGCCTCAGTGAACAACGTTTCATTCATAGTGTATAGACCACTACGCTCAATGATGCTATCGAAAAGAAACGCGTCAACAGGAAAACGGGCAAGCTTCAAGAATTCTTCACTTATCTTCTATTCCTCAGCTGATAAAAAAAGATTCTTTCGCCTGCTGGGAACCCAAAATGATCGAAAGATCAACCGACCTCTTAATCGGTAGTGGACAAAATTCACAGAAGCATAGAACCAAGACCGAGACCAATCGCGGATGTCGTCACTAAGGTTTTTTAAAAAATTAGGAGAACGAAGGAAACATATCTCTCTGTTCACTAATAGACCAACCACCGAATGCAGAACCCTAGCAGTTAAAGGAATACCAGCAAGAGTAGCCCTCGCGTAGGAAGAGACCATCACCTTCCAATCATTGGGATGCATTTGGGCAGGAGGAATACCCAAGAGATTCAGATACTCCCAGAACAACTCGAGAACAGGGAATCGAAGACCAGAAGAGAACATGCACGAATAAAATGCAATGTATCCAGCCTTTGGGTTACAAGGGCTATCATCCGGTCCGGGCAGGATAAGCTCGAGGCCAGGCGAAAGATTATAATCGGAACGAAAGCTCTCCCAAATCGACTGAGAAATTCTATTGGGAGAATAATGAGCCTCACAAAGAGTCAACGACTTACCACTTAACTTATCACCAACAGACATTGTTGAGGAGCAAAAGAACAAGAAAAATGGAGAAGAAGGAACAAACAAACCCTAAATTCAAAGATAGCGTGAAGATGGAAAACGTATTTTCACCACATTTCCTTTTATAGAGCCAAGCGATGAAGAAACAACTCATGGGATAGCGTGTGAGACATAATGGCGATGCAAAATTCCAAAAATGTGTACAAGAAACGAACGGAATACCAAAGGATCGAGACACCAACTCGTGAAAAGCAGCTGACAACATTAAATACAAGGCAATGATGAAATGTAAAGTTGAACCGTTACCAAAGTTAGTGGCCACGTCAGCATGCCCACTAACTAAGGGGGGAGTAGCTGATGATACATCAAAATAGATTGATCCTCACGACCGTACACAAGGCACAATGACCGATCACGAGGACACAACAAACAGCCCACTGGGCCAACTTATGAAGCTCGATAGAAATAAAGCTAATTCCACAGGCCCAGACAAGGCCCACTTCAAAGGAGGTGTAAGCAGGATCCAAATCCATGCCCAGACTAATCAAAGCCCACCACACATTCTCTCATTAAGAAGAAGAGCGTTGTACCAAGAAAGAGTCTTGGAGGGACCTACGCCTCCATGAACACATCTCCATTAAGGAGGGGACTGTTACAGAAACATCTCATTCCGTTGCGCCTCACATGCTTAAGTCACGCAGAGAGTTAACTACGACCATTATAAAAGGTAAAAGGAACTTTCGACAAAGGTATGAAACTTTAATTGAGTTTTGTCCAGATTTACTTCCTTCTTCCAACAGAGTTACTACCTTAAGCATCGGAGTGCCTTCGGTCACCAAAAAGGTGGGTTTTGACAGTCAAACAGTGGTTTTGCATGTCAAACTCACAGGATGATAATTTTTTGACGCATCACTATACACGTAGTCTAATTTTGGTATCATAGAAATGCAATTTTGAATATTTTTACAATAAAACCAATGATAAATACCGACAAATAATATTTTTTTAATATTTTCATGCCTAAGTATAATATGTTTCAAAGAAACAAACAAACATTTTAATAAAAAAATTTAAAATATTTTAAATTTAACTAAGTTTTACTCTAAAAATTACTATTTTTACCGTAAAATTGGTTGCACCTCAAAATATTTAGTTTACAAGTAAATATGATTTTTTATGGAACTGATTGAGGCTAATGGGTGGAATGATAGTGAGTGTATCAAGTGGCTGATAATTAGTAGAAAAAAAATTGTATATGAAATGCCAATGGAACATGTAATATGCTAGTTTCTAAATAAGAAATGATACTTGTAAAGAAATAGTTTCCTAATGCACAACCAATGATAATGGAACAGGAAAGCAATGGGAAAAATCATAAGAAAATATCAAAAAGAGAAGCGAAGAAAAGAAAAGAAAAGGTCCATAAAGCAAATCAAATCAAAAATGTTTATCACTCTTCGTTTCTCACACTCTCTCTCCTTAGAGACAAATTGAAGAGTCTCAGAAACATAAACAACTGAGTGTTTGTTGAGTGACGACATCGAGAAATAGACAGTCGCCGAGAAAGAGAGAGAGAATTGCTATGTCTGTATCGATCTTAGCCGTAATAACGTCTCTCCACCTCATCGCCTTCATCTTCGCCATAGGCACCAAGTTCCGCCGAAGCACAGTAACATTGTCCCTCTCTCTAACTCTATTTGTGGTGTGTTTGTAGGGAAAACTTGTGCCATATCAGTATGACGAGCGGACCTACTGCGTCTACAACTCAGATGCTTCAACGATCTACAACCTCTCTTCGTTTGGTCTTCTTCTCATCAGTCAAGCTCTAGTTAACATCGTTACTAGATGTTTCTATTGTGGTGGTGGTAGAGATAGAAGCGTCGTATGATACATCAAATAGTCATTCAATCACGATTGTACATGTGGCAGAGATCATCTATCACGAGGAACATACTCCTCACACTAAATATGGATAACAAGTCCAGTCACTAAAGCCCAAACATGCATTTAATAACGGACCATGACTAAATTTAAAGGCCCAATGAACATCTTCCCTTAGAGAAGAGACATTACGATTGAGACAAGTCATGACGAGAATCACTTCCCCAAGGACGCATCTCATGAAGAAGGAGACCGTTGTGAGAAACGTTTCCCATCATCGCGCCCTACATGCTTAAGTCACACATCGAGTTAATTACTCCCATTCTAAAAGGTAAAAGAAGAGATTCACGAAAGAGGTATGCAAACACAATACAACTATACTTTGTCCATGTTCATTCTCGTTTACAATTAACTGACTTAAGTATCATATTGCCTTCGACCACCAAATAGGTGTTCTTTGGCAATCTAACATTGTTTTGCAGGTCAAATCTCGAGGAGAACATAATTGGACGCATCAACTTGGCACGGTTCGTGGGGAGTGACACTTTCCTAAAAAAATAAAATCAAAACAGAGTTTGTAGTTTCTTCAGCGCAAATTAGTAGCTAAAGATATAATGTAGATGGAACCTCTCGCAAACTCTCAGCTTAGCAACAACCAAGATAATCCTTCCAATAGTGAAACTCAATTACCAAGTGGACGCATCCCAAATCCAGCATTGGGAGAACCAATTGCACAAAGTAGTGAATCGCCGCCACAAGATATGGTGGCCCACACTGCTCAGTCGAAACCCCAACAGACCCTGCTCTTGGGGGAATGATGATGAATCCTCATGTGGATCAGCGTTTGGCCCAAATAGCCCATCTAGCTAAAGTGGTCGAAAAGCTCACACCAAGAATGTGTCCCACCTGTCGAGCACGTCAGAGTTCCACTTCAGCAAAATTCTGCCAATCATCTTCAAGAGAACCAAGAAGCTTCTGTAGAGCTTCGGAAGAAGAACTTTGAAATAAATGAACAACAAAATGATGGGTCCCGGACTGGTGGAATTTCTCCATAGATTCCATTCAGGATTGGAGTCACAGATTTGAATATGTTATACAAGCTTGCCATGCCATCCTTCTCCAACAAGATCATGAAAACCTCTCTACCCAATAAGTTCGTCTCACCAAAATTCGAAACTTATGATGGTTCTACTGATCCATTGAATCATTTGCGCCATTTTCACCATATGATGGCGCTAAAGGAGAGCTTGGACTCTACCATGTGTAGAACTTTCTCAACCAACCTCACATCCAAAGTGGTAAATTGGCTTGACCGTCTCCCGTCACGATTGATAGACTCCTTCTAAGCGCTAGCCATAGCCTTCATTACTAGATTCATCAGCAATCAACAAATCAGAAATGGCCCTTATTATCCGCTTCAAGTAAAACAAAAATTTGACGAGACTCTAAAAAATTACATTACACGATTCACTAATGAGTTAACCAAAATAGACGGATGCAGTGATGACACATCTATGACCACCTTCACCGTCAGACTCAAATGAGGGAAAATATATAGTTTTCTAACCCTGGAGCCTCCGAAGAGAAATACATTACTCTTAAAGAGATGTGGGTCGCCAAGAAGAATAACGAGCCCGACAAAAGATCCTTCCCTACGAACTGGAAAACAGGGAAGCCAAGAAACGAGATGAAAGGCCATGAGAGGACAATGGTTAGCACAAAAGACATCAAACCGGTAGTAGGTCCGAAAATGACAAATAAGAGTTTGGAAAGCTGCAGTCTATCAGAGTTAGACACGAACGGTCAACCAACTCGATTGACACAAAGTACAAACTATACACCACTTTAAAAGCAAATTTGGAAAATTGTCCTAAAGTCTATGGCAAACTAGGAAGACATCAAATGGCCACTCAAACTATGGGGAAATCTGGCCAGACAAGATAAGAACAAATATTGTTCTTTCCACAAAGACCATAGACATGATACTGAAGACGGCTACAACCTAAAGAATGAAATCGAGTACTAGATCAAGAAAGGATGACTCGGTGAGTTCATGAGATTGAAAGAAAATTAGTCTAGCGAAAAAATAAAAGGCGGACCTTGTTGAAGGACCAGATGAACATACCAGAGGATTGATATACGACCTGCATTGCACGGTTGTAGATCGACAATAGTATAACCAATCATGAAAATAATCTGTCAGAGATTTGTGGACAAGCCTACGCCATCCGTCCTCTCGCTCAGGGTGTCAGAATAAACCGCCCAATTCTTTGTTTTTAGATGCGTAGGGTGTTCACTTCCCCCATATCAATGCACTGGTGATATTAGTATCAATAGAAAAATGGGAAGTCAGATAAGTGCTCATCAACACAGGTAGCTCGTCCAACCTCTTATACCTGAAAGCATTCCGCAAATTACAGTTCAGTAAGGAGGGACTCATACCTACTGATCAATCCATGGTAGGTTTCAGTGGTGAATAATGCTACCCGCTTGGACAAATTTGGTTGCCAGTAGTAGCAGGAACACCAGGCAAGCAATGAGTTCTGTTAACGAACTTTTTTTGTCATTGATGCCCCATCAGCTTACAACATGTTTCTAGGGAGACCCTAGTTGCACGAGATGGATGCAGTGTCCTCCACCATGCATCGATGCCTCAAGTATCACGTTGATGATGATATTGGGGTCATCAAAGGTGATCAACTTGCTACACGTGAATTCCACTATGCGGCAATGAAAACTCCTAACAAATAGCAATCACAATAAGGACTAAGGGAGCAGCCACAACAGTTGCCTGGTAAAACGCAAATGGATCAGCTCCTCCAAGACAATGATGCAGCTCTAATCAGTGCAAGGGGACGACTGAACACTAGCCAACTGGAGGAAGAAACAATAACAATCCACCTCGACGGTTTAGAAGGTAGTAAGACTGTGCGAGTCAGAACAAAACTTCATCGGGAGCTAACTAAACAACTGGTCCAACTGCTGAAAAACAACCAGGACGTGTTTACCTAAACAATGAAAGATATGGTGGGCATTAACCCCCTGTCATCACACACAAATTGTAGGTTAATCCAGATAAAAAACTAGTCCGATAAAAGAGAAAGTTAGTCACCCCAGAGGGCAATTAGGCCATCAATGATGAGGTGCATCGCTTACTGAATGTAGGGGTGATCAAGGAATCCCACTACCCAGACTGGCTGGCCAATACAGTTTTTTGTAAAAAAATAAGAATGAAAAGTAGAGGGTATGCGTAGACTACACGAACCTTAACAAAGCCTGTCTGGAAGACAACTTTTCTCTTTCGCATGTAGATCAGATAGTGGATGCCACCTCAAGACATGGACTCCTTAGCTTCATGGATGCATATTATGGTTACAAACAGATACAAATGAACCCACTAGCCAACCGGAGGAAGAAACAATACCAATCCACCTTGACGGTATAGAAGGCAGTAAGACTGTGCGAGTCAGAACAAAACTTCACCCAGAGCTGACTAACAACTGATCCAACTGCTGAAGAACAACCAGGACGTGTTTGGTTGGACAATGAAAGATTTGGTGGGCATTAACCCCCCGTCATCACACACAGATTGTAGGTCAATCCAGATAAAAAACTAGTTCGATAAAAGAGAAAGTCAGTCACCCCAGGGTGCAATCAAGCCATCAATGATGAGGTGCACCGCTTATTGAATGTAGGGATGATGAACGAATCTCACTATCCAGACTGACTGGCCAATATAGTTCTGGTAAGAAAAAAGAACAGACAGTGGAGGGTATGCGTAGACTACATGAACCTTAACAAAGCCTGTCTAGAAGACAAGTTTTCACTTTCGCATGTAGATCAGATAGTGGATGCCATCTCGAGACATGGACTCCTCAGCTTCATGGATGCATATTCTAGTTACAAACAAATACAAATGCACCCACTAGACAAAATGTTCAGGGATCAGATTGGCAAGATCATGTAGGTATACATCGATGACATGCTAGTAAAAAATTTATACAAAGATGACAACATCAAGTACTTACAACAAGCCTTCTACCAACTCCAAGAATACAAAATGAAGCTCAATTCAGAAAAGTGTACATTCGGACTAGAATCAGGAAAGTTCATCGAGTACATGGTCATTCAAAGAGGAATTGAAGTTGTTCCGAAATAGATACAAGCATTTCTAAACATGCAATTGCCCACCAACATCAAATATGCACAAAATCTTTATGGTAGGATAATAACACTGAACAAATTTATCTCCAAGTCATCTGACAAATGTTTACCTTTTTTCAAGATTTTGAAATGGAACAAAACGTTCAAATGAAGTGAGGAATGTGAGCAAGCTTTCCAAAACCTGAATACATACATGGAGAGTACGAAACTACTATCAAAACCAAAGCCAGACGCGATGTTATACTTGTATCTGTTAGTATCAGAACATGCAGTCAACCTCGCTTTGATACGTGAAGAAAATGGAGTACAAAAGCCTGTCTACTATGTTCGCAAGACATTTGTGGATGTAGAACCCAACTATCCAATTTTGGATAAATTAACATTGATACTTGTCATATCTTCCTGAAAGATGTGCCCCTACTTCCAGTCCTAGTTCATTACCATAATGACTGAACACCCACTTCAGACAATACTAAAAAAAGTGGAGTTATCCGGCAGAATGGTGAAGTGGGCAATAGAGCTCAGCCAATTCAACATTAGCTATGCTCCTAAGATTGCAATAAAAACTCAAGCACTGGCTGACTTCATCGCCGAATTCACAGGCGGTATCAAGCATCAGCCGGACAATGATGAAGATCAAGAAACAGTTGAATCTAACTCTCAAGAGTGGATCATGCGCTGTGACGGAGCATCCAATGAAAAGGAAATTAGAGTTGGAATAACCCTGCACAACTCATAAGGGGTGACTTTGTAAAAGGCCATCAATTCATTTTCAATGCATCCGACAACAAAGCTGGGTATGAAGCATTGATAGCCGGACTACAACTGTCTAAGCACCTCGGAATAAAGGAAGTCAGTATTTTCAAGTGAATGATGCACAAATGAAAGTGTACCACCAAAAAGAAAGTGATTCGATTGAACCTTCAATACAGTCACCATTCAAAAATGTGCAAGAGAGGACAACTATAGAGCGGACAACCTGATGAAAAAAACATCACGTACAAAAGAGGTTGACAATCCCTTATCACAGTACAGGAAAGTTCGATCTTAGATAACGACGCACATGAAGTATGTCCAACAGATCCAGAGAACAATTGAATAACTCCAATTCCAGCGTACATACAAAATGGATGAATGAAATAGTCATTCGATCATCCCTCACGAGGAACAGACACCTCACACTAAATATGGATAACAAGTCAAGTCACTAAAGCTCAAAGCGACATTTAGTAATAGACCATGACTAAAATTAAATGCCCAAATCTAAGGCCCAACAAACGTCTTGCCTTATAAAAAAAAGATGTTACGAAGGAGAGAAGTCATGGCGGGAATCACTCATCAAAGGCCGCATCTCAATGAAGGAGGAGACTGTTGTGAGAAACGTTTCCCCTTCATTGCACCCTACATGCTTAAGTCATGCACCGAATTAATTACTCTCATTATACAAGGTAAATGAGAGATTTACAATGGAGGTATGCAAACACAATACAACTATACTCTTTCCAAGTTCATTATCTCTTACAGTTAACTGACTTAAGTATTGGAGTGCCTTCAGCCATCAAATAGGTGGTCTCTGACAATCTAACCTCGTTTTGCAGGTCAGATCTCAAGGAGAACAAATTTGGATGCATCGGGTGTAATTAAGGGCGATGGTGGAGTGGTCAGCAACTCATCATCAAAGCTTATCCCACTCATCTTCTTTGTCTTTTCTTGGTAAGCCTATTGTCACGAGCTATCCCCTAGCCCACTCTCTGGCCTATTCTCTTTCTTATTTCTTTTACTTCGGACCGACCAGTTTCATGATTAAATTTAAAGCTAGTGAACGAGCCCACCAGACCATTAACGAATTTTTTAATAACTAAATAAATAGGGTTACATTTTTGGGGGCGGAGGTGTGCCTGTTGGGAGGACCAATAAGGAATTCTTATCACACCAAGTAGAGAGGATGGTTTGGCAGCGACAACGCACAGGAAGATATATCGTGTTCTACCCTCTGGAAGGGAGTGTTCACTGCTGATGCAGTGTTGTCGATAGTGTGAATGGTATGGTCCATATTGTATTATTCGAGGGCAGACACGGCTGGATGGCGCAAGCATTTCAATCAAGGCCTCGGGATGACTGCTGTTTTCCATCATCATATTGCAAAAGCAGCCCAAAGAATTTGAAATATACAAGGGGTGTTTGTTTATTGCTTGAAATGAAATGTCCTCCTCTTTTTGTTTGGTTTTTTTGGGGTTTACCGTAATATTTGTAAGGTTTTGAGCAATCAAATCCGGTGGTTTTTCTCACGAGGAGTAAAATGAGGGAAAGGCTTGTTTACTAGTAGTTTGTATTCACTTTACACTCTTTTTTTCACTTCTTTTCAACAATGCACCAAACAAATAATGGACCTTTGTCACACTTAATACTGACATTGGTCGTCCTAATATATATAACAAATCAGAATGGTGTTTCGGGTTGGAGATAAAAGACAAACATGATTGAAAGTTGGGGAAAATGTTGATGGTGAAGATTCACTATTAATAAATACATATTTGTAAATAAGTTGCAAGTAAAAAGATAAAGAAAATGAAGAAAAAGGTGAAAAAGTTTGTGGAGTACATGTGGCTGAGAGAGAATTTTTTTTGTGTTTTTTAAATGAAAAATCGTCATAACTATCTACTTAGTTGTCGGATTTTAGTAAACTTCGTATGGTTGAAATGCATTTTGAAGATTTTTCCAATAAAACCAATCATTATTACAAACGCTTATAGTTTTAAAATCAATCATTAATACAAACGCTTAAAAATTTAAATATGCATTTCATGTTGTATGCATTGTTCCAAAAAATAATAATTGTATTCTAATGCACTTCACGTCGTAAATATTTTCAATACTAAGACAAATTCAAGCAAAGACCATAAACTTTATATTTTGGAAAATCAAAGTTTGGGGAGGATTAATTTTGACGGTTTTAAAATGTATTTTTTCCTAATTGTTTAAAAATTTATCCGAGTTTGACCAATTATCACGACTCACCTTTTATTGTGCCAACGGCACAGGCAATATACTAGTTTAGTACAAAGCCCAATTGTTAGACCTAAACTCATATCATTTCAATCATAATGATCATATCAGTGAACTCTTCAAAAAAAAACTTGTTGGACTGGTCTTTAATATTGAATGGGACATGGCATGTCACTAATGTTCGCGTGCGGTTTGCATTGGATCAGACATGTCTATATCATTAGTTATCATCTTTTTATATAGGTATTAGGTTGTTGTATATAAGTTAAGGCTCTGAATGGACCGTTTTAATTTGAAACCCGACTTGAATTGGATTCGATTTCAAAACTCAATCCAAACTTTTTATTGGACTTGATTCAGACTTGAGTAAATTCGATCAAATAATAATTCGAATTGTAAAAAAATAAGGTTTTTTTTGTCTCAGTTCAGCAAAATAGAGGTTTTTGGTCATTTTCAAATCTTTATTTTTATAAGAAAATTTATAGCTTAAAAGAGTATATTTTTATTGTGGTAGTAAAGAATTTTCAAATTAAGCTATTTCCAATTGGATTAGGGTGAATTTTGGATTTGGTTTTATTGAATGGATTTGAATTTCGATTACAATATTGAATAATTTTTCGGATTGGATTAATTTTTTTACGTAGGGAAAAATGGTGAGATGGAATTTACTTAGTGAGAAAAGCGTTAAAAGAGAGCACTGGAAAATATAACTTTAAAGATGTAACTCTTTTATTTACTAGCTATTTGAGACAAAGACAATGAGTCTCTTTTTATTGTGATTTTGTTTTTCAAAGTAATTTTGATAAGTTGATTTTAAGAAATATTTCATTGTATATAGAAAAAAAAAAGAGGAAAATATTCGATTGTAATTTTGAAGTTATCAATACAATTTAAGCATTCTAAACTCTTATATACTGAATAAAAAATACTACAAGACTTTAGACTTTTGCATAAGAATCACCTATATAATAAAATTTAAATACTAAACTAAGGTTAAAATGTAACTTTTGCATAAGAATCACTTGTATAATAAAATTTAAATACTAAACTAAGGTTAAAATGTAGGAAAATTGAGATTAACCTAACAAAAAAATGAATATTTTGAAATTCAAAAGAAATTGTTGGCAATTCAAAAAATAGAAATATTTCGTAGTAATATACCTTTATTAATATCTCTATTAAGTAATGACCTCCTTCTAGTAATAGAATTGGTTTCCCAACATTAGTACTGTATTATTACATAAGTTTTTTTAAAGTAAACTCATTGAATTATTAAAAAGAACTGTGTGTTCCTAATTTGAAGGTTACGCTTGGTTGGGTTGGGTTTGGGCTATCCATAGATGACTTCATGTACCTCTTCACTTTTAGAAGAACTTTGCATTTTTATGCTTTAATTCCTACCAAAATTTTCTTACAAATATTAAACCAAACAAAAATGATGAGTTGAATGAATTTATCGGGATTTATTTACAGATCCCAGCTCACTATCCACAACAACAAATTAAGAAGTAACTTGTCTATTTGTGAGGGTATTCAGTGTGAGGGTGTGGCGGAAAGAAAACTTAGAACTGAGGAGATGTCAAAATTTTTATTTTTATTTTTTTAATTACACAAAGAGCACAAAAGTATAGCACGATATAATAAGTCAAGTTTTATTCATAATTATATTGGTAGAGAACAACCACTCGATTCTTATTCAATTACGTATATATTGATAATAGTACAGTAGTAGTGGATGAGAGTAGAGTTGCATGTCGTTAAGCATGCTTGCAATTGGGAATGGGCACACCACAATGGTGGCTGACCTTCTGTGCATTAGGACTGGTAAGATACCCCTTTGCAGTAGGGTCGTTCATGTATTGGCACATACAAGAGTGAGTTTGGGCTTTCAGACGAGTGCAACAGAGTTGATTTGGGAGACTTGGCCCTGTCATTGCAGCTAAGCATGGCATCAACTGCGTCACATCGCAAACTGCCTTGCTTACTTGCCCTTTGCTTATCACCAAAACCAACACTACCAAAATTGCAAAACAACCTCCTGATGATCTTCTATTCATCATCTTCCTTACCAAATTTGATTGACTCGACAGTAAAGCGGTTCGTTCTGGGCCAAGGGGGTGGTGGGTCTTCCAGTATTTAAAAGAGGGTAGAGAACCACATTTTCGACAAGTGTATTGGAACTACATTGACAAGTAAACCCCAATACTGACATGTGTATGCCAGTTCCCATGGACATGTGTACACTACTTTCTTTCTACTTATCATGTATCATGGGTCTTCTTTTTCCCCTCCAAATTTGTTCACCTCGAATTCTATTCTTTAAAATAGAGTTAGACTGCTAATGACTATTTTGTTGGTGGTTGAAAGTGTTTCGATGCTTAAGTTAGTAAATTAAGGATGAAGATGAATTTGAACAGAGTATAGTTGTAGGGTTTTTTTTTTATATATTTTTTTATTATTTCTCATTTACCTTATATAATAAAAGTAATTAACTTCGTACGTAACTTAAGCATGCATAGTGCAATGAATAAGGACGTTTCTTATAACGGTCTTCTCTTTCATTGAGATACGTCATTGGAGAAGAGATTCCCACTAAGACTTATCCCCTTCATAATGTCTATGTCATCTTATGGAGAGATTTATTTGGGCCTGACGCTTGGGCCTTTAGTCTGTGTAACGATCCATCATTAATGCCTCTGTGGGCTTTAATGACCGGACCTGTTAATTAGGGATGGGCATTTAAGACTGAAGATTCGGACCAAATCGACAATCGGACCGATATAGTCGGTTCAGATCGATTTTTTATTTATTATTAAATTTTCGGTTTTAAAGCTCGGCCCGGTCCGATGTTTCTGGTTCAGGCCTCGGTTACCCTTTCTGAAACCCGTCGAGCAACCAGCCCGACCCGAGTATGAATAAATATTAAATACTTAAATAGAACCCTCAAAACAGTTTGGGCTTTATCTAATTTCTAAACAGTTTTTTATGCCTGTTTTCTAAACAGTTTGGACTTCATAGAAAATCATATTTAAATCAAATTTCTAAACAGTTTGGGCTTTATCAAGTTTCTAAACAGTTTTTGTAAAAACTTGTTTGGGCTTTGGACCGAGATCGATCCGAAATTCGGTTAATTGAGCCTCGAGCCTCAAAATTGCGGGCTTAAAAATATTGGGCCGATTTTCGATTTTTAATTTTCGGGCCGATTACCCGGACCTGCCCAACCCTACTATTAATTGTCACTAACAAAAAGAAATGATTTACGCCACGTGATCGGCTATGATCGAATGGTTGTTTGATGTATCATCAATTTTTATGATAAAATTAATACCCTAACTTTGTGGCACTATTGATTAATATTATCCTTCGAGTGGGGGACTTTCAAAAAAATAATATATATAAGTAAGTGGGGTTGATAACGACCCGGCCCAAATTTCAGCGGGTTGATAAGGCTCAGTCCCAATTCCGTGATTATAAGTTCATTCCCCTTTCATGAAAGCTGATAGACAGGGCTCGCCACTAATCTGATTATATCCTTCATTCTTATAGTCAAAATCTTGGCGATGCAAGCACATCATCAACGGATACAAAAGGATTCATGAAGTCCTCTACATACTAACAGAGAGTTACGAGTCAATAGGTTTGCTTCCATAATAGACTCGCATCCTGATAATGCCCAAAAATTATATTTTCACTGATTTGATTGAAAATCTATATAAAACTTGGGGTTCGCCTTCCTCCAATGGACTTTCAAGCTTTATTAATAGCTATGCATTGCTGATGAAGCCACGGTGGCTTATTGATTAGCTTTATCTGCCAAATAATGTTCATGCATTGTCATTAATTATAGTTTCACAAGTCCGCAGCCCGAAATCAATGAATGTCACCCAATAGATTTAGCCCCTTGAACTTCTCGCTCCTCAGTGTTTTTTCTCCAACTTTTCTACAGAGCCAGGTCAGGCAGCCATGTTCGCACTAGGCTGGTTCAATATCATCCATCATTCTTAAGATGCGCATGTTCGCACTAGCCTGACTCTCTTAAAAAATTGGTTTTTTTTTTTCCTCACAAATGTTTTGTTCATCAATCATGCTTATGGCACAAACTCTCAAGTGATCCTGGTCACGTAGAGTTACTTCTTATATTTCCCACATGTGTGCATATATTCAATATTTTTTATTTTTAAATTTTAATTATAAGTCAAAATTAAACTTTTGGAAATTTGACTAAAGATTTCTAACCAAAATAATCATAAAACATTATTTATATTTTTAATTCAATTAATTAAAAAGGTTAAAGAATATTATGAAGTAAAATATTGTAACCAAATGTTACTCTTACAATGGTAAGGGCTTATTTATAGTTTATAGATAGTTGGAGACATTAAATAAATTATATTAGAGATTTATTTATAATTAATCAATGTTTGAGATGAGCTGTTTTGATTATAAAAACTATGAAAATGTGGAAGCAAAATGGAAAATCCAAAATGGACATCAATGTTTTAGGCTTTCAATTAAAATATAAAGTTCGATGTAAGAGCCTATTTATATTTTAATTGGAGACCACAAATAAATTATGTTAGGGCTTAAATATAATTAATTAATGTTTGAGAGCGGTTGATTTTTATTGTAAAAAATATGAAACGTGAAAAACAAAGTAGAAATTCAAAAATTAGATGTAAGGACCTATTTATAGTTTATAGATGCTTAAGAGGCTTTAAATTATTTATGTTGGGGGTTAGGTATAATTAACTAATGTTTGAGAGAGATTAATTTTAATTATAAAAATACACTACAAGAAATCTAGCATTAGGTGACGAATTTATATGTGATGTTTTTAAGTTGTCACTGTTTTTCCGTTTAGGTAAGGAATTTTGATGAGTTGTCACCTATTTGTTCAAATAAAATTTTGGTTCCCAGTTCCTCACATAAACGTTTTGAAATCGTCACACCACAAAGAAAGGGAAATTTGGCACCTAAATGAAATACATTTGGTGAGAAAAATTGACATTTCGTCACATTTGATTAAAGCCCGGCCCAAGAATGACAAAATAAATGAAAAAAAAACCTAAAGCCCAAATCGTATTGAAGAGAGTATCACGATCTTTCTTCTCCTCCAAACTCTTCTCAAACTCCAAAAACATCTACATCAAGCATCTGTTCAAATCCTTCTCTCAGGGGTTGTGTGAACCTACTACAACTGAAGAAGGTGTGAACCAACGACCGAACAAGGTACTCTTCTTCTTCAGCCTCTTCTTTTTCTTGTCTTCTTCTTCTTGCAACGGTTTCTGCAACTTGAAAACATAATCAGACAGTGAGGGTTTTTCATACCCAGGCGGTGAGGTTTAAGCTTTGATTTTGCATAATCGCTTTGATTTGAATCTCTCTATGTTTTGGTGGTGATTGAAGCTCTATAGTGGATTTTTGTCCCTTCTCACCAACCCATTTGAATGAATTTTTTATGCCCATGTTGTGTTTGAAACATTGCACTCATTGTTTTGAATGTATATTCTGTTGATAGTTTCGATCCATTACCAAGTTAGAAAAATAAGGAAACTATTTTTGAAGGTTGGATCCAAATGAATTGTTTAGGCCTTACTGATTTCTCCTTGATTGTTTCTCTTTGGATTCTGTTTTATTCGTAGTTGCTCAATCACCTTGTTTTTTAAAAAAAATTATGTCCTTAGCATGCTTTTTTTTTATTTTTTATATTAATAATTAATTGCAAAAATAGGATCCATGGTGAATAGATTTAAAATTTCGAAGGTAAAGTTGCATTGGCAAGATTTTAGTCCTATCTACTACCTAGCAAGATTCTCCTAAATGACCAAAAGATTTTTAAACTCCTCAGGAAAAATCCCTTCCTTCTTAAAGATCTAGGGAGGGGATTTGGTTAGATTAATATCTTCAGATTTTCATAGGGATTCATTTGGCTTTGACTTGTTGTTGTGTTGGTGATAAAATGGGAAGTCCACCTTACTTTGTGGTGTAGGTGATAAAAGCTTGGTGATATAACTTATCCCCATAAAAATATATGTCAATTTTGATAGAGTATATGGTTTTTGTTGGAACAAAGATTGAAAAGTAAGTAAATTTTGATAAAATGGGAAGTCCACCTTAATTGCATCTCATCGCCAGAATTCCCCGATTGAGAATTTAAATTGGAAGCTTTTTCTCAATTCTCACTAGTCTTGAAAAGATTTTGTTCTGTAATGATTATTATTTTCATTTTCACTTCTCTAACTGAATTAACTTGAAAGATTATATGTAATTCTTTTTTTCATTAAAAAATAAATGTTGTTTGTTCTTTTCCATGTCCTTGCTTGAGTTGCTTCAACTACTTAGTATACTGTTATTTGAAAATTTGATACACTTGTTTTGTAATTGTAGATTTGTTTCGACTATTTGGATTGTTCTTTTCAACTTGCTCTAAGGTACGTTATGAAATTATTGTCACTAATCTTATCTTAATAATATGCAATGTTAAGAAAATGTTAAGGTTACTATAAACATATATATTACTTTTTAAGCTCTTAGGTATAATGAGTACTTACTTCGTTATAGTTCACCAATTTTTTTTTATTCAATCGTTATTTGGTTGAGTATTTTTTTTATAATATGTATGGTTTTTGTAAAGATCCGTTGAAGTAGTACTTGCTTCATTATAGTTCACCAACAATTGACTTTCCCTATTTTGAGTTGGGAGCAGGAGTTTTCGAATTTGTACTCAATTTTGTGAGCTTTTATGTGTGGATTGAGTGGATGTTTCGTTCCAAATCATGCAAATATCGAGAAACGATAAATTCTTTGCTTTTAAAAATTAACATGAATTGAACTACCACTGGTTTTCTATCATGTCACTGATGCTTTGGGACGCAAACATGTAACGCCCAATACATAAGAGGGTTTTGTTTGTTTTGAATCAAAATGTTTTTGTAGGGATTTATGGTGCCTTCCCACTAAAAGTGGATTGTAGTCTGCAATGACATTGGTTTTGTGGTCTCTATTATTAGAGAAGGTGTTGAGACTTATGTTTTTCATACTTTCTGAATTTTAGGGGCATTTTCTCTGAAGAGGAAGGAGAATGGGAGAGTATTTGTAAGAGGCGTTCAGTCACCTCCCCCAGCCTGGCCAGGACGAGCTGTCCCTGACCCTGAATACAAGGCTTGGGACGGTAAGAAACCCATATCTATCGTTGGGTCTACTGGCTCAATTAGAACTCAGGTAGAACATCTCCATCACAAAAGAATCAGGCCTTGTATTCCTCAAGTTGTTAATGTTTTCCAAATGGATACTAATTTGTAAAATCTCACTGAACTTTTGATTTGGAAGTCCTTGGATTAACTAATTCTTGTTTCAGATAAAATCATTTTCTGCATGTTTTCTTAGATGGGGTCTTTGTATTTGTTGCCCCAGTTAATCCTTTCTTTAGTTATTTAAAATGTCTCACACAATATGGTATTTGCAGTCGCAATGTTTTAAAAAGCGTTTTTAAGACTCGAGGCGGTCCAGCTTTTTAAGACTCGAAGCGTAGCCTCGAGGCGTAGCGAGGCGTTTTTTTGTAAAAAATAATGAAAATTTCACTATAACATTATAGCATTATACTGAAAGTCTGAAAGAAATTAAATCCCATCATTATCACCTTATGAGTTATGTATTTCAATATTTTAATATTTATAATTTATGTGCCTACATGTATTGTTTGTTGAGTTGAGACTATCAGACAGACTAACCTTATTATTGTAATTCTATAAATGCAGATATCAAAGAAAATTTTGAAGACTCGTAAGGATTGTAGTGAAGAACAAGAAGTGGAGGTCGAGGATCAAGACTTCACCTGATTTTGCAGATTGTAGACTTGTAGTATCTTGATAGTCCTGATTTTGCACATTGTTGTTTGGAGTCTGCTAAAACAAAATAATATGTTTGTCAGTAAATGTGCATACAAAATACAATAGAACAATTGGCTACAAAATAAAGATTGCCACCACACCTGTTCAATCGCCTAATATAACTAAATATATCAGTTAGCTAGAAAAATGAGCATACAAAAATGAGAAATATAACTAATACACTCCAGTAGACAGTAGTAAATGACTAAGTCACCTAATTGAATAAACAAACAACATAAGTTAACAAAGTAAATGATTGTATGTCATCAGACACATCATGCAACTCTCTAGTTTGCTTTTGCTTACAAAATCAAAGTTCCAAAACCTAAGTTAACAAAGTAAATTAACAAGTTCATGATTAACAAACTCCTAGTCGTCCTTGCCCGCATCAATATCATCACCATCATCTGATTCATCATCATCACTATCACTAATACCATCCACCACATCATCTCCCTCGTCTGTCTCAATCTCATGTTCCATCCAATCTTCTTCTTCCTCTTCATCAACCAAAAATGACTATTAGTTTATAACTATGTTGTTCTCCTTTGAATTTTTTTTTCTTTTTCCAAGTATTGGCATGTCTAAAATAACCAAAAATGATAGCCACCTTGGTCAAACTAAATCCAACCAAAGTTTTGTTGACCTAGAAGAATAACCATACAAACATATAGAACCAGGCTCACATGTAATGCAAGTTTATATGATTGAAGAATCATACTCATTGGATTTTTTACCTCTGTATGTTGACAATCTTTTCTTGTTTATTCAGCCTACAGTAGCTGCAATAGAAGCTAGAAAGGACATTGCACTGGTGAATAAAGAGACTGTGATTGCTGGGGGACCCTTTGTTCTTCCTCTTGCTAAGAAACATAATGTGAAAATACTTCATGTTGATTCCGAGCACTCTGCAATTTTCCAGGTATTAAAGTATACTTTTGTAGATGTTGAATATCCTGTTACACACTGAAAACCTTGAATCTAAGATATAAGATTCTGCTAACTTATTATGCTTCCTACTAACTAGTAACTTTTTGATGTCAAATAAGGTCAATTTGACATTACTATTTTCTTTGTTAAGATGAACCTTCCCCCACCCCGCCCCCCCCCCCCCCCCCCCCCCCCCTCAATACACACACGGTCAAATACTTGTATATCCCACTTTTCAACTTAAAAAAAGGAAAATTTAATAGTGATTGTCTATCTCCAGTGTATTTAAGGCATACCAAAAGGGTGCACTTTGCCGAATCATTTTGACTGCATCAGGAATCAGGAGGGACATTCAAGTTTAAATTCATACTCAACACTTCAATGCCTTAAATTTGTTACTTAAGGAACATGACCACTGTCATATCCTTTTGCACCATTGGGAATCAGAAAAAGAACACTGGTATGTTCTCATTTAATGAGCATAGCAAAATAAAAGAAAGATCAGTTATTTGAATACTTGCTTTTGGGAATCTTAGTTGCAATTCACTTTAGACATGAATTAAACATTCATAACCTGTATTTAACCATCTCTATTATGGTAAGGATTTGCCGGTTGAAAAGTTGAAAGAAGTAAAGGTTGCAGATTCTCTAAAGCATCCCAACTGGAGTATGGGAAAAAAAATTACAGTGGATTCTGCCACCATTTTCAATAAGGTAGTCTACATTTTTTTTTAACTATTCTGTGATGTGTCGTTACTTTGAATATGAGTATAGTGAACATGTTCTAAAAGTTTTTATGTTTGCTTCATAGAGTCTTGAAGTCATTGAAGCTCATTATTTGTTTGGGGCTGAAGATGATGATATTGAAATTGTGATTCAACATTTTTCACGGGAGTGAAATAGCATTTTTCTTGGATCCTACCCTTTTTGTTCAACACAGTGAAATAATATTTGTAGTTTCCTTTTACATCTTTAGCTTATTCTTAAAAAAATAAATTTTACTAACACTTATACTTGGTAATGTCGAATGCAGGCTTTTTGACAACTACAATGCAAGGTCGTATCAACAATGTTTCCTCCGCTATGATCCAAACAGTTCTAATGGTAGTGATGTACATCCAAATAATCCTTACTTTGATGAGCTTGGTGACCATGATGGCGATGAAGAATGATTCAAGGAGGTTGTGGTTATGAATAGATGTTGACGAGTTAAGGAACTTAGTATTACTAGAGTAGACTAAGTTATTTTTGGACATCAACATGGTGTAATTTGACATCGTTATGTATGTGACTTCGCATATGCAATGAAAGAATGCAATATTTTTTTATGAATGGAAATTATACTAATTTAATTTTAAATTGTGCATTACACAAAAAATAGGTGGTGCTATTTAAAATTATGTGCTAGTAGACAAATATAATGAAAGTGTGAGGAAAAATTTGTCACAAATAGACAATTTTAATGTATGAAATCACTACCATGACAAACTGTTCTTGACGTACAAATTATATAAGTAAGGAAAAATTTCTGACAAATTGTTCCTTGCGTATAAATCACATAAGTGAAGAACGATTTGTCACAGAAAGTCACAAGTGATCTCAGTTTTTTGTCACACATAGCACTCTACAGTGACGAAATTTTCGTCACCCATGTTGTAATTGTATACTCGCGCGCTAAGTTTATGGGAGGAACCACTCGCCACGTAAGCGAACTATCCATGACGAGTAAGGAATTTGTCACCTAATATTTTTCTTAACGCCCCTTATATGAGGAAAGTTGTGACAACTGAAATTCCTCACCGTTGATGAACGGTGACGAATTAACATGTTTCAATGAGAAACAACGTTATTCACCAAAACCCAAATTTCTTGTAGGAATATAAAATGTGGAGGGAAAAATAGTAAAAAATGTAAAATTGTTTTTTTTCATTTAAAAGACCCAAACACTCGTTGTATTGTTCATCTACTATTGATTTTTCTTGTAAATACCAAACAATTAGGAGGGCAAAATAGGAAACATAAAGTTCGAGAAACTTAATACAATGCAAGACTTAAGGGTTTGTGGTTATAACTAATTAAATACTAAAGACTTAATGTTAGGTTGAGGGAAACTTTTTGGACAAGTGCTCTACTGCCATCATACTACTGCGGTTAAAATTACATTTCTCCCAAAAAAGAAATTTGTCTTCTCCCTCTTGGGAAATTCTTGATCATCTTCTTTTGTTGATCTCTTTGTAGTTTAGAAGGTATGTGGACTTCTTATTTTTGAAGATGTAGTTGAAAAAACTATTCTGAATTTGATTACTCGTGGATCTTTTTCTGTGATGTGAGATTCTTCTCATTGGGAAAGTTTTTCACTATCTCTTGGAAAGAATTCGCTACATTGTGATAAGATGGTGTTCTTTTTCAATCACCATTTGGCTTTCTGAGAGGAGTATCTTTGTGTTTGTTTATCTACTGCCAATTGTTAGATGAACACACATAATTGAAAAAGTTGTTCTTTGGAAGAATTATGGTGGAAAACTTTATTGGTGATTCGTGTTTTTTTGGCTTATTGCAACAAATTGGTGTTCAAGCCATTTTTATTTTTATAAACTCCAACGTTTGGAAAGTGGTCTAGAGAAGCCCATAAGCTTTTGAGAACGAGTAAGGGAAGGATTTCATTGTTTTATTCAAGTTGAATTTTAGTTCTCCTTCTTGTTGGCTCCATTTTATTTTTTGTTCCTGAGACTGAGATATTAAAAAACAAGATAAGTCGCCTAGGAGATTCATTTGTCTTTCAGATATGTAATTTTTGGGGAAAAGAGTTGTTGTAGCTTTGCTAGGGGTCGAGGGAAAAGAGTGAGGGATGGGTGTAACCACCCATCCTCCTCGAGATGAGCGCATCACCTTGGAGATGCATGCTGGCGCTCATCTCAAGAAGGATGGGTGATTACACTCATCCCTCGCTCCCTTTCCCTCGACTCCTAGAATTTTCGTGTTTGCAATTGTTGGTAGTTGTATCTTATATAGTGGTGTTGATGTTAAGTGTTTTCTTGCATTGGTGTATCAGTTTGATCTTTTTTGTTGTTTAAGATAGGGTTATGTGTATGTAAGGGTTACAATCCTCATTGGATGTTTGTTATTGAAAAAAATGTTTTTTTATGTATAAATAAATAAATAAAGATATAAGAGTTAACACATGCAAAGCGCATGTGCGGACCAACAATTTTACTTGGATAACTCTGGTTGTTGTTGTTGTATTTTTACTTGAGATTTCATTTTGTTTCATGCAGTTAAGTAAATACATTTGAGATGTTTGAGATTTTTTGTTATCACAACTTTATTTTAACATGGTAGTGCTCATTTATAATTTGTATGAAAATATTGATTTTCTTGCGCTAATATAAGTGCTATTGGGAATGATAAAAATAAGTAATGATATTACTGTACGAGTTTTTCCAAAAACTCCTCGAATAATCGGTTGACTTGGTATGGATTCCTGACCGAGTTTCGAGTTAACTACCCAACATTTGTATTTGTTTATTAGATACCAAATGGACGGGTGACCTCCAAAAGTAAAAATCAAATAAAATGTATGGGCACTCAAGAAGCACAAATGGAATTATGTAGGCATTGATATTTACACCTTTGACACTTTGTCAAATTTGGTTATTTTTCAGAATTAGGCCCTACCATAATTCGGTTGAATATTGTAGTTTTATTGACCACAATGGTATGATGTATGGGCCATCTCAGGAAGCACAAATGAAATGACGTAGCCATGATATTTACACCGCATACAAAATTAGTTGAATGTGGTAGTTTAGTCTAAACAAGCACTAATCTTGGGTTGGATTAAGAAAGGCTGAATGGTCGAAAGTATCAAACATGACTCATTTGATGCATAATTTCTCACTTATGGAGTCACATTTCATTTTTGTATACTAGCTAAAAGTAGATTAAGAGGTTAAATATATTGTTTTATTTATTAATTATAAGGAAAGTTGTCTTAAGACATTTTACTGATCCATAATTGTTATTTATTTAGAAGAAGTGAAAATTAATTATCACAACAATTAATTGGTCGCAAAAAAGAGAAATGAATGTGCACAACTATATTTTAAACAAAGAAAATAAAAGTAGGTGGCCTTCTTTTTTAATTCGCAAAGGTGGCTGTCTTAAATCAAATGTGAAAACTACAGTGCAGCAAGGACTATAAGACAATGCTTTCAATTCTCTCATTGAATGTTTACCTAAACTAGGGAGTTTCATTGTTACAACACCATTATGAAGAGGAAGTCAGAAGAAGATGTGGATGACGACTCTCCTTTCTCTCTTTTTGTTTTTTTGGGAGCGAGGGAAGGAGCGCGGGTAAGGGGTGAAGGACCCATCCCCCTTGAGATAAGCGACGTTGCGCATCTCAAGGCAGATTCGCTTATCTCGAAGGAGATGGGTGGTTCGCTCCCTAGAATTTTTGTTTTTTTTGGTTAAAAGCATCTAGCTATGGCCGTTAGATTGTGAGTCTCAAAGTTAAAGTCTCGACAAATAAAATTACAGAATCAAAAGGCTATGAAAAAAACAATCGTTGTATGCTTTTAATGAGTGATCGCCATGCTCAGTCCATGGCCGAACTAGGTTGCCTCTAATCATCATGTAGAATAGTGTGAAGCCCATTAAAAGACCTGTTCGCCATTCCTTGGCTTGGATCAGAAGAAAAACCTCTTCGACTGCATAACATTCCGCCATGGTACTGTCCATCACCTTCCCTGTGATCAGGTAAGCCACCCGTGCAAGCACTTTACCATGCATGTTGACCGCATAAACTCCAACCGCTCTTTGTTGAGATTGGGCAAAAAAACTAGCATCATATGTGACCACTATCATGTCTGGATCCAGGGAAATAGAGATAGGTTTAAGCTTGGAGGATCTAAGGTTAAGTCTGTGGCATCTACCTGAATGGATCTTTTCATGTATCATTGCTATTTGAAAGGTGGCCAGCTCAGTGTGGGGACCCATAGAAGAATATGGGGAAGATACAAAATTAGGTCGAGTGTCAGTGACAGCTGACTGAAGGACTTGATGGATAGAGACCAGACTAATATTGTCTTCGGAGGTAAGGGTTCCCCCACGCCTGGTGTGATTAGTATTAGTAGAAAACCATTGATATTTCTAAGCAGACCAGGTACTCTGGAAAGACCTCCTAAACCTTTGGGCGTTGAATTTGGTCTTTTGAAAAATGCAATTGTTACGAATTTGCCATATGGTCAGGATGAAGGCTGCAAATTGATAGAGCATTTCCTCCTTAAATTCTGGATGGGTCTTCGCAATATCCGACATAAACTTTAGGAAAAGAGAGGTACTGGGCACCCCAAAGTTACCATTGAGTCAGTCAATCGGGAGTGGCGAGAGTAGTCATAGTTGATGTATGATCGGACAAAGGAAGAAAATGTGAGTATCATCTTCTGTGTGACTATTACAGAAAATACAACAATCGTCTATAAGTATGTGTAGTCGAGACAAATTGGTTATGGTGGGAAGAATATTTTGACTCAGCTTCCAAAGCAAAAAGAGCGCAGAAGGAAGCGCCTTGATTTTTCACAATTCTCTTAGCATCTTAACATCATTGCTGAGAGAGGGAGGGAGAGAGGTGAAACATTCAGAATGTTCCAGGGATAACACTTTGGTAACAATCTGAGCGTTGGATGAGGATATCCTGGATATCTCTAGCCACGGGGGCATGAAAGATGGAATTGATGAGACTATCATTCCATTGGGGGTGTTGACCAGATTGATAGTTCCATAAATCCTAGACTCTGTGAGGCAAATTTTGGGCCAGGGGATTGTGCAAACCGTCAGTCAAAAGCAATTCAGGCTTAACCCAACAATCCTTCCAAAGGTCGATCTTGTTTCCCGATAACACTTGTCATTTGAGATAACACTTCATTTTAGTGAGCGCAGCGAGATTAACTCGCTAAGCAAAGGAAGCTAAGGACGAAGGTTTGAAAAGTTGAAAAAGATGACTCTCCTTTGTCATGTATTTCTCTTCTCGACCTTTTTATATCCCACTCATGTTGTAGCTCATAAGGCATCCTGAAGTATACAGTTGGAGATCAGGACAACTGGGAATAAACAAACTACTCTAGAGCCAATGGAGTACTAGCTCAGTGGCAGATAAAATCACAAGTTCAGGTTTTGAACCTTGCAAACCACATTTGGGGTGGGTAAGGTTAAAGGTTAAAATTTTTTTATAAAAAAGGGAAAAAAAGAAAAGAAAAACAACTCTAGATAGATGGTTTCTGAAAAATGTGATTAAGCTAATTAAGTTTTTTGATATTTTGTATTAATTATTAGATGATAGAAATATGAAATTATGCCTATAAAATGCGGTGGATTTAATGAAATTTTATTAAGTATGAGAAATATTAATTTAGAGAGGTTAGACTCTAGAGTCAAGTTTATACCACACTAAGAGAGTAATTTATTTGCACCTTTATTTATTTATCTATTTATTTGTTGATATAGTCACTTCTGTTTCAATCCATTTCTCATGACATAAAAATTCAATTACATGAGAGCTTAAAACATGAAGAAAATATAAGGGTACATCTTCAATCAACTTTTGTTATAGTGAACACTTAATCAACTTCAGTCCATTAATTATGTGAATCCTTTTAAACAGCTAGAAAAGGCAGCAGCAGAGGAGCTTAAAGTAAGTACACAGCAATAGAACAACACACTACATTAGAAAGCATTATCCATACTATTACAAATCAGCCTTGATTCCCTTATTTATAAAATCTCCAGATGATGAGTTCATTCATATGAAGCCTAGCAATTGGGGAAGGGCACACCGCATGTGCTAGCAACTTTTTGAGCATTTGGGCTGTCGAAAAATGGCTTTAGACCGGGGTTCCTTGCATACTCACAGAGACATGGTTTTTGCTCTTTCAACCAGGGGGGGTCCATGGGCATGGGCGACCTAGGCAGTCGCTCAAGGCCCCCATTTCCCAAGGGCCCCATATTTAATATATATATATATATATATATATATATATATATATATATATATATATATATATATATATATATATATATATATATATATATATATATATATATAATCTCAAAATTAAATTATAATATAAAAATCCATTTATTTAAAATACAAATAGATAAAACACACACTACTTTACGTAAACGATTAAACGTCATAGAAAACACGCGCATTAATGATTGTGACTAAAATTTTCTTCTCCACACAATCCACCTCTCCTATTCCCTATCTAATTAATTCTTTCTTTCTTTATTTTCCCTAATTCTGAATGACTAAACCTTGTTCCGATTTGATAAATCCAACTTCATCTTATGTTCTATGATTCGTAAAGAAAGTTATTTGTCTTTGTGAATTTGAATAGAGTTGACATGAGAAGAAAGAAAATGCCACTGACGAAAGAAAGAGAAAGGGTAAGTTACAGAGAATATATAGTAATTTTATTTTTATTTTTTTATTTTTGAACAAAGATTAGTTAGTACCATCGGTTTTTTAATATATTTTAATTATATTTATATGTATTGTTTTGTTTGGATGTTTGCATAGGACAAAATTTGTGGAATCTAATATAGTGAGTCCAAAATTGATTTGTAGAATTAGGGTCTCTTATCAGTTGATTTTGTACTAATTCATAAACCCTTTGTTGTTGTAATTTGTGTTTCTTTCTTGCTGTAATTTGTGTTTGTTTGATTTGTTTCTTGCTTTTGGTCACAATGATGCTTAGAAAATATAAGTCAGGTTTTGAAAAAAGAAAAAAGAAGAACTTGTTAGGTCATTAGCATGATCTCTTGTTAAATTTATGCCTAGTAAAATAGGGGCTCAACATCAAATGTTGAAGAAGAAATAAATCCACCACCGGTGATTAGTTATATATTCAAAATGAACAAGAAAATGTAGAAACAAATGAACCAATAGGAGAAACAAATGAACAAGAGAACGAAAAAACAAATCAACCAATAGGAGATAACAAATTTGGGCCAATAAACATTTATGATCTAGAAAATTTGGATAAAATTAATCAAAATTGAAATTGATAAAATCGCATCTTTGGTCCACCATGTCATAAGAAAGATTAAATGGGTTAGCTATGATGTCTATTGAGAGTGACTTGGGGAAAAAATTGATTACAACAATATAATTAGTGATTGTGCAACTTAAAATGCTAGAAGAGTCATATTTAATTAAAATAAGGCATTAAATTTTTTTTCTAAAGAGAGCCCCAGTTTTAGAGTTCGCTCAGGTCCCCGTAGAATCACCACTTAATTAGCTAGAGCAACACAACGGAGATGGTGGACTCCTTGTCCTGATGGGGTTTAGGCATGGACTCAGCTGCGCTGCATCACAAGTGGATGCCATGGTCATACACCCATTGCTCTGAACCAAAACAACCACAACCAGAAATGCAAAATAAGATGTCTTCATCTTTTCCGTCAACTAAAAAAGGGTGAAGAAAGAGAAGATAACAAAGAAGCAAAACTAGAAAGACTCGACTGGGTGCCAGGGGGTGGATGAGTAGATCAACCCCTAGGATACAGGGTATACGGAGGCGTATGGTAATTACGCTATGTTACATGTATGCATGATTTCTATGTTTGTGGGGGCTGTGGGGCTTTCACTGTATCATATAACTTCGCATGTATAAATGGTCATCTGATGTCGCAAATGTTTTGTATATTCACTGACACTAATTAAACTAAATTAAGTTTAAAAACAGAACATTATACTGTTTTCTCAAGTTCTAACATATCTTACAACATCTTAGCTTGTGTTAAGTGTAATTAGTCTGTTACTAATATGTTAGTCTGTTAGACAGTCTGTTAGTCAGTATTGACAGCCAGGCATGGCAATGCTGTCTTTGCTAGTTTGTGCTATGAGTTGCCTATTTAAGGATTGCAATCAGAACCTTTCAGTGTAATGAATAACATAGAAACTCTTCTCTGATAGCTTTCTTCTCAAGTTAACATGGTATCAGAGCCTTTTTCACTTTCTTCATCTTCTTCTTTTTCTTTTAAACCTTTTTCAGTAAGTACTCTGTAATGGCAGATAGTATTGCAACTTCTTCCAATACTACTTCAATTACAAACTCTGCAATGGCAGATTCAAGGCCAGTCATGTTTACACATGCCTTGTCCGTGAAGTTGAATGAACAAAACTATTTGTTGTGGAAACAACAAGTATTAGCAACGATTAAAGGGCACAAACTTCAGAAATTTATTGAGAAAACTTCATCTCCGTACAGTTTCTCACAAATGAAGATCAAGCATCAAACAATGTCAATCCAGAATTTCTTACCTGGGAGCAGCAAGATCAGCTACTCGTCTCATGGCTCCTCTCTTCAATGACTGAATCAATTCTTACAAGGTTGGTAGGATGCAAAACCTCTGCACACATTTGGCATATTCTTGAAACATTCTTCAATTCACAGACGAATGCCAAGATCTCTCAATATCGAACTCAGTTACAGAGTCTCAAGAAGAGAGACCTGTCTATCAATGAGTACCTACTCAAACTCAAGTCCATCATAGATCAGCTAGCATCCGTAGGGCATCAACTGTCTACACAAGATCATATCAATGCTATTTTTGATGGCTTACCACAGCTATATGACACATTTGTTGTGTCTGTCAGTTCTAGATCAGATGAGTATACTGTTGCAGAGGTTGAATCTCTTTTGCTTGCTCAAGAAACAAGAATTGAAAGACACATGAAAGATCTTGATGTATCAAGTTCTGTGAATTTGACTCACACATGTTACAAGCCTTCACCCAGGTCATTCGTGTCAAGCTCACAGAACTGGAGACCACAATCAAGAGCTCCATTCTATCCTAGAGGAGCGAGATCAGGGTCTGGAAGAGGAGCAAGATCAGGGTCTGGCTATCAGTCTAATAGACCTCAGTGTCAAATATGTGGCAAAGTTGGCCATCTTGCATTCAAATGCTACAATAGATTTGATACTAATGCTTCAAATCCATGGAACTCCTCTCCGCAGATCCCTTCTTCTGGTATTTCACCCCAGTCAAACAATGGACCTCTTTGACATGTTTTCTCTACAACAACTAGTCAATCTCATCAACCTACTTGGAGAGCCAATTCTCAGTCTCAGATGTATTCATGTGATACTTCTACACCTCCTGACAGTCGATGGTACCCAGATTCAGGTGCTACTGATCATTGTACTCGTTATTCTCAGAATTTGATGAGTTCTTCACCTTATCTTGGCAATGAACAAGTCTATGTTGGTGATGGCACTGCCCTTCAGATTGAAAATATTGGTCAGTCTACCCTTCCATCTTTTAATTCCTCAAGAATTTTACATCTTCATAATGTTCTTCAGGTTCCTACATTGACTAAAAATCTTGTAAGCGTCTCTAGGTTTGCCAGGGATAATAAAGTGTTTCTTGAGTTTCATCCTGATCTATGTTTTGTCAAAGATCAGGTCACACATCAAGTTCTCTTGGAGGGGAAGCTTAGAAGTGGTTTATATGTCTTTCCTTCAATGCTTCTGGCTGATTCAAAGCTCAAGTCTTCTATTGCTGAATCAAAGTCAGAATTCCACTTTGTTGATCAACACATTCCAGTTAGTCATTCTGTCTGCAAGTGTCTCAGCAAGAGTTCCTGTCAGTATCCCAGTAAAAGCACGTTGGCAAGCAGTCCTGTCAGTAGTAATGCAAGCATTTCTGTCTGCAAGTGTCTCAGCAAGAGTTCTAGTAATGCCAGAATTTCTAGCAATGGCACTGCCAGAATTCCAGTCAGTAGTAATGTTAACATTCCTGTCAGTAGTAATGTTATCATTCTTGTCAGTAGCAAAACTTGTGGTTCAGTTAGTATTCCAGTCAATAGCAATAGCAATGCTAGCATTCCAGTCAATAACAAACCTTGTATTCCAGTCAGTCGTAATGCAAGCATTTCAGTCAGTAACATACCTTGTATTCCAGTTAGTGGCACTCAATGTACTTCAGTTTGTAATAATGTGTGTGTTCATACAACTGTCTCTAAGACCTCTTCTTCTTCTTTAGCACTTTGGCATGCTAGATTAGGTCATCCCTCATATCCACTTGTACAGAAAATCCTTACCAGTTGTAATGTTGTTGTACCTAATACTGTCAATATGGACCTGTGCTCATCCTGTTGTTTGGGTAAAATTCATAAGCTTCCTTTCTCTAGCTCATCCACTGTGTATCATCAGCCTTTAAAACTCATTCATACTGATTTATGGGGCCCTGCATCAAGCATTTCTTCCTGTGGTTACAGGTATTACATACATTTTATTGATGCCTACAGTCGCTTCACTTGGGTTTATCTCCTACAAAACAAGTCAGATGCTTTTCCAACCTTCCTTAAGTTTAAATCTCAAGTAGAACTTGAATTTGGTCTTCCCATCAAGTGTGTTTAGTCTGACTGGGGAGGGGAATATAGGTCTTTCTCAAAATTTCTCAGCCAAAAGGGTGTAGGGCATAGACTTGCTTGTCCAACCACTCATCAGCAGAATGGAGTGGCTGAAAGAAAACATAGGCACATTATTGAGTCGGCTCTAACTCTTCTTGCTCATGCTTCTCTTCCCTTGAAGTTCTGGAATGAAGTAGTTAAGACTTCAGTATTTCTTCTAAACCGTGTCCCATCTTCTGTTCTTAAGGGACAGTCTCCATATGAAGTTCTGTATGACAAGGTCCCTGATTACCATCGTTTAAAAGTGTTTGGTTGTTCATGTTTCCCTAACATCAGACCCTATAATTCTACTAAACTCGAGTTTAGATCAGTTGAGTGTGTTTTCCTTGGATATAGTCTTCAACATAAAGGCTATAAATGTTTGTCTTCCACTGGTCGTATCTATATTTCTCGAGATGTCCTGTTCAATGAGCATCATTTTCCATATACAAAATGGTACACCAGTCCATCCTCTACACTGGTTAATACTTCCACTCCTGCTGCTATCACTCTTTCTTCTCCATCTCATAACAGTCATCCAATTCCAGTTATGATTCTATTCATAGTCTAGTGTTACCTCCACATGTTCACAGTCCTACTCTCAGTCCTGATCAAAGACCCAATCATTTTTTTTCCTAATGTTCCTAGCATTGTTCCTAATATTGCACCTGAAGTTGCACCTGGAGTTGCACCTGAAGTTGCATCTGAACATCCAATGCTCACTAGGTCTAAAACTGGGGTATATAAGCCTAAGGTGTACTTGACATCAGTTGAACCTTCCAGTTTGTTTGAAGCCTTAGAAACTCCACATTGGTTTTCAGCTATGCAAGATGAGTACTTGGCTCTAATAAGGAACAACACATGGTCCCTGGTAGATCTTCCGCAGGATAGATCCATTGTTGGGTGTAAATGGCTCTTTAAGATCAAGGAAAATTCAGATGGATCAGTACACAGGTACAAAGCTCGCTTGGTTGCTAGAGGTTTTCAACAAGTGGTTGGGTTTGATTATGCAGAAACTTTTAGTCCAGTAGTTAAACCAACTACCATCAGGATTATACTGTCAATGGCTGTCACATATGGTTGGTCAGTATCTCAACTAGATGTTAATAATGCATTCTTGAATGGAGATCTTCAAGAAGAGGTCTACATGATGCAACCTCCTGGCTTCATTGATCCTAGTCGTCCTAATGCTATTTGCAAGCTCAACAAGGCCTTGTATGGACTGAAGCAAGCCCCTCGGGCCTGGTTTGATAAACTGAAACATGCACTTCAAATGATGGGATTTGCCTCTACGAAGTCTGACTCATCTTTGTTCATTAGACATGCTCCTTCTCCTATATTTCTTTTGGTCTATGTAGATGACATTCTTGTCACTGGTGCCAATTCACATGATGTATCACAGTTGATTCATAAACTAAATAATCAATTTTCTTTGAAAGATCTAGGTGCTGCTCATTACTTCCTTGGGATTCAAGTACAACAAACTGATAGTGGATTGTTTTTGTCCCAATCCAAGTATATTCATGATCTCTTATGTCGGTCTAAAATGCAGTTTGCCAATGGTCTTCCTACTCCTATGAGTGGTGGGGAAAAATTGTTTGATTCGGGCAGTGATCCAATTCAAAATGTGCAGTTGTATAGAAACATAGTTGGAGCACTACAGTATGCTACCATTACCAGACCTGAAATCTCATATGCTGTAAATCGTGTTTGTCAATTCATGCAAAACCCTCTTGAAGCACATTGGAGAGTAGTGAAAAGAATTTTGCGCTACCTTAAGGCTACATCAACTTTTGGTCTACATATTGCTCCTACTCCTTCATTCAAATTGACTGGATATTGTGATGCGGACTGGGCGTCTGATCCCACTGACAGACGTTCTACTTCAGGCTATTGTGTCTATTTAGGTGCCAACCTTATCTCTTGGTCATCAAAGAAGCAGAGTGTTGTACCGAGAAGCAACACTGAAGCAGAGTATAGAAGCCTTGCTGCCCTTACTACTGAAATTACATGGTTGCAATCCCTCTTCTCTGAGCTTAAGATTAGTTGTCACATTCCTACTATATGGTGTGACAACAAGAGTACAGTCATGCTCAGTGCCAACCCTGTTCTTCACTCTAGGACCAAGCACATTGAGATCGATGTCTACTTTGTGCGTGAGAAAGTTGCTCGAAAACTCATTAATGTGTTTCACATTTCAGCAGCTGATCAGATTGCAGATGTCTTTACCAAATCTCTTAGCAAATCCAGATTGTTGTTACTGAGAGACAAACTAAGTGTCATTGATGCTTCTACCCTTAGTTTGAGGGGGCATGTTAAGTGTAATTAGTCAATTACTAATATGTTAGTCTGTTAGACAGTCTGTTAGTCAGTATTGACAGCTAGGCATGGCAATGCTGTCTTTGCTAGTCTGTGCTATGAGTTGCCTATTTAAGGATTGCAATCAGAACCTTTCAGTGTAATGAATAACATAGAAACTCTTCTCTGATAGCTTTCTTCTCAAGTTAAATGCTTGCAACTAGTAGAATAAGGTTATTTTCTTGAAAAGTTTCCATGAAGATCTCTTGTGTGGAAATGGGAGATTTCACATGGTTTTTACTGAATTCCAAAACCATTAATGTCTCTGACAAGGTTCGAATTATGGACTTGTGATAACATTCGACACAATTCTACCAGCTGAGCTAGTACCCTGTTGGCTGGTATGTGGAATGTATCTTAGAACTGATAATGTCTCTAATTTCATTTTTGAAAGTAGGAGCTCTTGAAAATATAAAAAAAAAGAAGCAAAACCACGACCATTAAATGCAGAATTTATAGTGCACACACACATCCATCCAAAGATTTTGATGCATCCTGTCCGATCACCCCTGCACGTCTGCACTTATATAGAATGCGATTAATTTAGAGTTGCTATTTTTGTTGTCATGCGATTACTTTATATTGGTTTATTCCAAAGACAATCAGTTTCTTCATTACCCATGGAAAACCAATTTTCTCTTGAAACCCACCAAAACAGTAACTACACTGAGAGACATTTAAAAGATGATGACTAACACGAGCTGTTGGTTGTAGGCTTAATGGATTTCTTTTACATTCTAAACAGTAAAGCTTTATAAACACTTTAATACTTCAGTTAGAGTTGCTTCTTAATTAAATGGCCAAACACCTCCTAAATGTCCAAGAACAACAAGGATACCTTTCACAGCTTGGACAAATTACAAAATGCACCTCCCACCACAGCTAATGCCAATGCGATCTCTGTATTGGAAGACATGCTTATTGAACTTTACAATAGAGAGGAATTGTTTTGTCGAAACAAATCAGGAGAGTCATGGCTCAAAGATGGTGATAAAAACACCAAATTCTTTCACCTCTCCTGCTTGCTTCGCTGAAAACAGAACAATATCTCCCGCCTTCGCGATCACAATGGTACATGGCATACTACCCTAGCCTCCATGGGTGCAATTATTAATGAATATTTCGAAGAAATTTTCCAAACCTCACACCCTGTCACCAATCATGATCTCTCCACTTTTTTTTTTTTCACCGACTCAGATAATGAGACCCTACTTATTATCCCTAATAAGGAGGAAATCAAATCTACCATATTTGGTATAGGCAGCCATAAAGCCTTGGGCCCTGATGGTTTCCACGCTTATTTTTTCAACATTAATGGGATATAGTCAAACGTGATATAATAGAAATGGTAACAAACTTTTTCACTACAAGTGTTATGAATCCCAATATTAACGAAACCTTCTTGGCCTTGATTACCAAGATATCTAATCCAGCCATTCCGAACAAATTCAGACCAATAGGTTTATGCAATGTAATCTACAAAGTCATCTCCAAAATCCTTGCAAACCGATTGAAGCCTTTCCTAGAATATATCATTTTCCCAAACCAAGGTGCTTTCCTTAGGGGACGATCTATCACCAATAATGTCAACCTGGCACATGAAGTCTTCTTCCAGATGAAACACTGTCGTCGGAAGAAGCAGAGTTGGATGGCTATCAAAATTGACATGGCTAAAGCTTATGACAGAGTTAAATGGCTTTTCCTCCTTCATATCCTACAACAACTCGAATTTGCGATAAATGGATTACACTCATTCACCAATGTGTCTCCACTACTTCTCTCCGAGTGCTTCTTAATGGTTTACTTTTACCTCCAATTAAACCAACGCGAGGTATTCGCCAAGGTGACCCTCTCTCACCTTATCATTTTTATTTTGGTGGCGGAAACCTTGTCCTGCCTCTTGGCACAGGTCGAAGCGAATGATAACCTTAAAGGTATTCGCCTTTGATGTCACTCGTAGTCCATCAGCCACCTCTTATATGCTGATGACCTCATGCTCTCTTGTCGAGCGTCTCTCGCAGAAGCTCACTCCGTTAAAGACATCCTTGCAACATACTTTGAGGCTTCGGGACAAGCTATGAACTTCGATAAAACCTTGGTTTACTACAGCTCCAACGTCCACCCCAGACATTCTATAATGATCACTCGTATCATAGGATCAAAGATTTATAATCCCAAGGATAAGTATCTGAGGTCCTCGTTGCTTCTGTCTAAGAAGAAAGCTAATGAATTTTAGTTCATTGTCGATAAAATCAATAATAAGTTATCCTCTTGGAAAGCCAAAGTGCTATCACAAGCTGGCAAAACTGTCATGATCAAAGAAGTTCTTCACCCTATCCCTGTATACACCATGCAAACATTCCTTTTTCCTACTACCATCACCACCCAGATTGGAAACACGGCTCGTAATTTCTAGTGGAATGGTATGAAAAAAGGGAAGGGTAACATCTTTGTACGTGGGATAAAATTACCACTCCTAGATCTCTTGGTGGACTCAATATTTCGCCTGTCAAACAGGGAAGCTAGTCCTCAAAGCCAAATCCACTTGGCATGCAATCGTTAACCCTCAGAATCCTTGCATGGCTCAACTAAAGCTATCTATTTCCAACAAAAAAGTATTTTTCAGCTTTCCAAGACTCCCTCCTCGGCATCATTCGCTTGGAGTGGAAACTTGAAGGCGCTTACTAAAATGCGAAGTCATCTTATATGGCAGATTAGATCGGGCGTATATTGACATTTGGAAGGACTGCTAGGTCAAACCAGAAATTTTGCTGGCAGATTGTGTTGCCTCACAGACAACACCTTATACCTTACTTACCAAAGTGAAAGACCTTTGGACTCAGGATAATGATACCTTGCGATGGAACTCTGAGTTGATATGGACACTCTTTCCAAGCCCAGTGGCCAGAGATATTCTAAGTATTACCATCCGTCCTACACACTCCCCGGACACTCTGATTTGGAAACCTGAGAAAATGGGGATGTTTTCGATCAAGAGTGCCACAAAAACTTTTGTCATGGAGACACTTGAACCGACTGCCTCGACCTTGAACATGGGACACTCAGGCTTCAAGATATCCAGAGACATTTGGCACATTAAAGCCCCTTCAACTGCAATTCTCTTGCTCTGGAAGGTATCTCAAGATATCCTACTTACGATGATCAGACTGAGTCACATCCATGGCCCATTGAGGACTGCTGCGTTTTTTTGCCATAATCATAACGAAAATTGTAATACCCGCCTAATTAAATAAATATAAAAAAATTCTTATTTATTAATTGTGGCATATGTTGTAATCTCAATTATTGGGAAAAAGATTTGTTTTGTTTGTCATTGCTAAATAAAATAAGGTGTGTGTGTGTGTGTTTAGCCAAAATTTGAAAACCCAAAAAAATAAGACATTTGCCTTGAGTAAACTAATTAGTCACACTCTAAAAAAAAGGGTGCACATATACTTTAGTTAAACCCTAATCTTGATGGGTTTTATTCAATTTTCTTTGGCTTGAGTTTGGGCTTTCATGAAAGAAATGATTAGGGTTTTATTTTGTGAAGATTAAAGGGCGGACTGCCTTTAGAATTTTAGTGGGGGGCGAATAGCCACCCACCATATAAAAAAAAACAAAACCCTTTTTCCTTAAGCTTTTCTTTTCTCCTTCTTCTCGTTTCCTTCTTTTTAATGGCGGCTCCCCTCTTCCTCTCACCTCCATTTCGCTCAGTGGTCACCGAGGTCGAATTGGCGGCAATGGAAGAGCCGGGGCAGCTAAAGCGAGCAATGATACACACTACGACAGGTTCAATTTCTGGCGAGATGGTGGCTGGTTCGAACTGTTACGCTGTTGTGTGTTCTGCTGTGAGAAGTTGAGGATGGATGAAAGGTTTATGGTCTCGAGATGATGAAGGAAAGTAGAAGAAGTCGTGAGGGAGAGACTTCAAGCGAGGAAAGGGACGAGGGTGTGAGTTGATGGCTAGTTCGATCTGTGGTGTGCTATTTGTTAAGGATATGTGGAGAAGAAGAAGAGCACGAGTAGGCAAGATGGAGCTCTCCCTGTGTCTGCAAGGAGGAGAGGAAAAAGGACTGTGGAGGTTGATCGTGGCTGTCGAGAAGAGAGGGTGGTGATGATTCGTGATGTGGTCTGTGGAGGATGTGTAGAGAAGAAAAAGAACATGGAAGCGAGAAATCTGTTGGTGGTTTATTTGACGTGCGAGGTTTGCTGGTGGTGGTGATGGCTTGACGAGCAAGAGGAATGGGATGATGGCGTTGACTATGAAGGGTTATTGCGTGGATCCGTTGCGCAATCCTTTACGGTTTGCGATCTCTCCGGTGAGTTCTCTTTTACCCCTTTCAGTTTGTTTTATGTGATGGTTTTGATAGTTATGTGTTGTGTGGTTAATCTACTTTGATTAAACCCCCATTTTATTTCTTCCTGATTTTGCATTTAATTTGGTAGATTACATTGATGGGGTTTGATTACTTTGATTAACTGATTTGAATGAATGAATGGATACCCATTGTTGTTCACATTGATTTTAGGCAATTGTTAAGGCATTTGGGGTTTTCCAGGTCATCATCATCATTAGAAAAGCATGTGATTGAGTAGGGTTTGTGTAAGACTAAGGAACACCTGAGTGTTATCATGAAGAAAATTTGGGCAAATTGTATCTCATAGGTTAGATCAGATGTTACCACATTTAGGTAGTAGGTGTATGTGCATTTTGGATTGTCAAATCCCATCGGGTTGAAATTGAAATTCATCATATGTGTCCATATGGTTTATTAAAGTTGGTTGTCAAAGTGTTGTGCCACTATCAGAAATATTTTCTTGTTAATTGTCAAAGGTTATAGATACATTGCTCCTTTGATTGATGAAATTCCTTAATGAAATAGAAGATGGATTTGGGGAAGTTTTACAAGAATGAAATGAGTCAATTTTGCTTAGTTCCTAATGTATCTCATTGTCATATGCTCTTTTGATCATGACCTGGAAGATATTATCTTTGGAGTATTTCTTTGGACCTATTTACATAGGAAAATATAGGTGAGTTTATATTCAGGTGGTTTGTGACTAGTACTTGCTTGAATGTATCCATTACTAAGGGGAAATAGTTTATGACTGCAAGTTCATTTGTGATTGGGGTTGAGATAGGCTATCACTTTGTATGTGGTGGATACATACATTTTTCCCTTGTTTAGAATTCATAGTTGTATTGAGAATTCTTAGTTGAGAACTTGCTCAAGAAAGGTGTTTGAAGTTGTAGGCTATGACAAATCTGACTAGTGTGCCTTTATTGTTTACTCTTGGGTGTAACTTGGTTGTATCTAGTGGTGTAGTTTTGAAGTCGCGTCAGATTTGAACCGTTTGATAAAGGAATTGTTAAACTCCTCGGTGCATATGAAGCATGCTAGTGTGTCTAATAGTTGTCGAATGATTGTTGAGATACTTTTGACCAAACTAGGATACATGTGTTTATCCCTAAAATCACATTCATATGGAGAGTACTATGTGTAGTAGTGTTTGATTTTGCACTATGGTTTGTTTCGTTTTGATGTCTCGTTGATTCTATTGATGTAGGACCATTTAAGATTAATGGTGTTCCTATGTATGTATGCATCTTGAAATGGTTATGTTCTTCCAAAGGAAGGGGTGGATTTCATTATGAATGACAAAATGTCACTTGATCACCGTGTTATTATAAAGCATGATTTATGAATATGCTATGCTTCCCCGAAATAACGGTGGATACTGTGGTTGATTTACTTATGGTTGACAAAGTGTCACCATAAAAGAGTTTTGAGTTTTAGTTGATATTTTGTTTATGCTCTTTTCCACAACTCCGAAAAAAAATGTGAAAAGAAAAGAAATTTTTGTATACAGACTTGCTTGTATACGTGTGATATTATTATGGGTATGCAGACTTGCTTGCATATCGGTGCACCGTTCCATGTGAGTTCGGTTGTTCGTGTAGATTTAGGAAATGCTTGCCATAGATCAAACTTCGGGTGAGATGACATGTTCCTCGAGGTGGCACCCCACTTGGAACATGTACGCTCCGAGTGGTTTCGAAGGCAAGGGAGGCACACTTGGGTGAGGTGTGTTCGGCAAAAGGAGGATAGTGCGATTGTGGAAAAGAAGCGAGATTTCTTTTTTTGTGTATGTGCATGATTACCTTAAAGGAAGAAACTAAATGCTCATTCAACCATTGAATGAGAACTACATGTCTTCCTAAAGGTAGAAAATGTGTTTTGTTAATATTTCAATAATAGTCTAATATGACTATGAATTGTATCATTGTTTGAAAATAAATCACATTTGTGAGGGCTGATAACTTAGAAATATTATCCGGTTGCTTCTAAGATTTTCATGCAAGATGGCAAGTCTACTCATATTTCTGCAGGTCAGACTTGCCATAGTAAATTTCTATAGTTAGGATGATAACACCTTTGCCTCATTGAGGAACTACCTGATGGTGTGGTTGTTTATTGTTTTGTTTATTTTGATGTTGTCATGTGCGGATTTATTGATTTTGGGATGAAGATTTCTCACACCAGCTTTATTGCTGACCCAAGTGAGCTTTTGCTTCTTGGGTACATTCCTTTGGGAATGTAGCCGATTAGCCTTTCAGGTTTAGAGATTTTTGGACAGCGTTACTGGAGTTTCATTAGTGGGACTAGCAACGTCAGAGTCTCTTCGGGTTAGAGTTTTATTTGTTTCACTAATTTAATTATGTTTTAGTTGTTGCTGCTATTTGTTTCTGTTGTTATTGAATTTTCACGTCCCGAGTTTTGGGGAAACGGATAATCCTACGTAGATTTTGGGATTTTCGTTTTCTTCGAAATCGGGGCGTGACAAAAATGTTGTCCACCTCTTCTTTCTTTGTCTTATGATTCAGAGACTTTGGTTACTCTCTCCTTTGCCCGTGTATTGGAGCAAGGCAAATATTCAGAGTCCAACTGTTACACCTTTTCACAAGTTTTTATGGGAATCGACTGCTGCCTTGTCACACCTAAAGGACGAGATTCTTGCCCAATTTACAGTGGTTATCCACCACATTTGGCAAACTAGGAATAATTGTATATTCAACAAATTGTCGATCCGTAGTTTCACGAGATCCATTAATCACACCTGGTCAAAATGGCAGAAACAATGGTTTCAACCTTCCAGGCATAACCGTATCCTTGAGAACCCACAATCCCTCCATCAAGTTCTCGAAAATGCATTAGTGGACAATTCAACTACACCTGTCTCTCACAATTCACTTGGTGCAGACTCTCACATTCGTTCACTTCCTCAAACCGAACCTCAACGAGCCCGAATCCTTCACATCCATAACCAAATCTTGGCAGCCAACACTCATAGAATAAACTCCCTAGCTACAAACACCGGACCCTCCCCGACCACCCTATCCCCTGATATGATTGTGGTTTCTTACGATGCATGTTTCTTTGCTTCATCTCAGCAGGGAGCTTTTGGAGTAATATCGGTAGATGCTTTTGGTGAGGTGCATGCTACCCTAAGGGACACGATTCCAGGCCGGGTCACAGATAATACCATGGCCGAATGTTTTGCAGCAGAAGTCATTCTTCTACTTATACGAGCAATGCAGTGGTTAGTGGGGATTCTACTAGGAGATTTCAGTGCCTTACTATTTACTTTGCATGCTAATTTGGACGAGGAGCAGACTGACGTACGATGGGAATGGCGTCCGATAGTATGTAGTGTTCAGACTCTTCTTACAAATTTGCCTAACTGGGTTTGTAAATATATCCCGAGGGACTTAAATAGTGAAGCACATGTTTTGGCTTCACAAATAGGACAACAACTATGTAATCTTCTTTAGTTCTATTTTTATATTACTGCGTATTTCTACAAAAAAAAAAAAAAAAAAAAAAATTTCCAACAACTTGTGTAATTGACCAATTGCAACTTAAGTGAGTCATGATTTGATATGCTTCGACCAAGTATCACTACACCATAAAAGGGTTTTTGTAATTGCTTTTACATGTTACTAAAACTATTTGTAACACTTTTGTGCCCATACCAAATGAAGTGATCCTAATATTTGTATCATCAACCAACCCATACCAATGTCACAATTGCATCATGATGCAGCTAATACTAACAAATATTTGTATCATCAACCAACCCACCCATACTAATGTCACAATTGCATCATGATGCAGCTAATACTAATAGAATATTGGTTTCATTTTGCAGCCCATACTAAATCTAGAAACTATAGCTAATTAAAAACATTTTTCAAATAAAAGAAGAAGCTAAAAATGGGTAGCACACATCCAAATCTTCGTAGACTACTTCTACATTCAAATCCAAAGACACTTATAGCAAAATCTACACTTGAAATAAATTTCAAGGTAAACAAATAGTTCACAACACAATGTGCACAATATCCCTTTTTTTTTTTTTTGCACATAGGAAAGACTGATCCCAGTGCCTTGGATCTTCCTTACATTTCTTGAAAAAGTTCACAATGAGCTCACTGGCCTTATCACCTTGGTATGGATCAATATGGAAGCCAAATTTCCCTTGCACTATGATTCTGCCGAACCTCCATAAAGAGTGGCAAATGTGGGTAGATCGCATGTCATGGATTCAACAACTGTAAGCCCAAATGCTTAGAAGGCAAGCTGTACAAAGGCACCCTTGGTGTTTGCTATGTAACAATAGAGTTCACCATTTTGAACCCTGTTCATTTGGAAAGAAATCCATCAGAATTGACCATTCAAGTTGTATTTCTCAATGAGCTCATACATCTTCCTCATCACTGCCTTTTTATTGAGAATATTATTGGCTTTGAGTGATCATTCAACGCGCCTCTGCATCAAAATCAGCCAGTTATTGAGTTAGTTCTAACTAAAGGAAATAGATATGAGAATTGCCAAATGAAATGAAACTCACGTGTTCTGTATTTTAGGTGGGACTGTAAAGAAGTTCCTCAATTTCTGGGTGGAGGGCCGTGAGTCATTTTTGTTCCTCTATGTAAGGGAAGTAGACAATCATATTAGCTCCTGGTGAAACAATGTTGAGCTTGGGATCAAAGACATCAATCCCATGGACAACACGGTAGATCCTAGGGAGAGTGAACGCAATGTGACTCTCATATTGTCCAACTGTGTCCTTGCTGAAAACACAAAACAAAATTTTATATTAGGTCAGAATGGTATAAAAAATGGGGTGGGGAGGTATAGGAACTAGAAAAGATAAGCTTAAAATACATTCCAGCAATATCTTGGAATGTACTAGTGATAATGAAATCAGTATGGTTCATATATAGCATTTAGATCAGCTGTAAACTGGCACAAGAAGTGTACTTGTCTTCAAACATTTTCCAGTATAGGTCAGAATCTGGATACTTTGTCTTCTCAAGAGCATGGGCAATTGGAAAAAAACAAGACATTCAGCTTTTAGGGGCACAAAGGAGATACAACATCAAACAAAAAGCACAATGAGACGAAGTAGTTGTCACACAAACCTGTGTCACTCCTAGTTTATGTGCGAGCAATGTTGTAACAAGATTTCCATCGCTATAGTTGCCAATTATAAGACCTGGCTTGGCTTGAAGCTCACCAGCAATTTCATTTTCTACATCCTCCATTATGTAAGATCTATTAGAAATCCCGTAGGTCAAACATAACAGAAGAAAAAGAAACTGGGCATTGCTTTTTGATTTATATTCTGAAATTTGGCGAACAATATGTTCAAGGAGAAAGGATGTTATGTTAAATGTCCTTAGTCCTTTTATTTAATTCAAGTCTTCATAGGAGAGTAATAAACCAATGCATTCAGGAAAAGAGTAAATACGTACTGGATTTAAGTTGAGAGCATCTTCCAGTATAGGATGACCAACAAAGGTTGCAGCTAGTCCATTTGATCTGCATACCTCTTCCTCAAATGGTAGAATACACAAAACATGGTCGACAAATCCAGTGAGTCCTTTTTGTTGTTCTTCACCTACTTTCCATGCCCAGAATTATGGTGAAACATAATGAATATGCACCACTATCTGTTACTTGTTTATCGTATTTAGCTGCACATAGCATTTATGAAACCTAGTTGTGAATAATAAGGGTGCCCATCCTTGTGTGTTTAATACCACTATCAATAAAAATGGAATGTGTTTTAAATACGACTATCAACACTGATCAATTAGTATAATAAATATCACCAATACAGCATGTACTGGTCATGTGTATACATATTCAAAGGTATGTCAAACCAAGAAACGACACAAGCATATATTGTATTGCAAACAAGAAGCCCTTCTGTTCCGTTACATGTAAACTACAATAGATCATGTTACCAGGATAACCTAATAAACCTATCTGATAAAGAAAATTCCAAACAAGCAAGTTGAGTTGGCAATTGTACAAACAATTGACATATTATTATGGGAAAACAAAACAATGGTTTACTAAAAGAAGGAGCACATAAAGGCATACCCAGCTTGGAATTCTGAACAAGTGGTTTGTTAACCAGAGTAACATAAACATCAACGGGTCGTGTAGCAGTAGTCATAGCAGTTGATGTCATTCGATTTTCCTGCACAAAGAAACCATATGAGGATAAAATGTCTGTTTCAAACTTAATAATTCTTCAATTAAACACATGAATTGAACACACGCCATTGAATTGAAATCCAAACCAACAAATCTAAGAGAACGCCATTACAAAAATCATAGCTGCCGAAAACCACGAATTCAAGCTAATGCATCAACCGAATCAAGAAATTGGCAACAAATGATAGAAAGATGAAAACAAGAAATGAGAGTTTGATCGATAGACAATCTCATCAATCGAATGTCCACGCAAAGATTCAATTAGGGTTTTGAGAGAGTGAATTACGTCGTCATCAGAGAAGGTGGAGAGCTCGCTATAAAGTTCTCTATCTTGTAAGTTCTCACCGTAAGCAGGTCTCATTATAAACCTCATTGGTGTTCTGATTCTCTAAAATTCTCAGCAAAATCACTCGAGAAGCACCATAAACTTGATATTGATGAGTGAACAGAGAAGCCGAGTACTCAGCATGACCTTGCGGGAAGTAGTAAACCCTAGAGCCAACAAGTGGCTTTGGAGGGAGAATCCAGCGTAAGCGTTCCAAATCGGCAATCGAGCTCTCGCTACTGTGTTAATGGCATCATTGTTATTGTTAGGGATTTTTTTAAGAAGAAATAGATAGGAGATTTTGTTAGGGTTTTAACTAATTAAAACGATTTTGGCAGGGAGAGTCTGATGGATTGGTCCAGGTAGAGGACGTCATATTTATTATCACAAGATATATCTTATGTTTTAGGCATTCAGAGTCGTGATTGTATCATGCACAAGCAGTAATTAATATAATAAACTAATACAAGTACTTGCTACAGTGGAAAAATGATACAATTAAACTTTGCTTCATGTTGCAAAACTGTCATTTTGGCGTAGTGTATGTATTATCTTCAAACTTTATTCAGATTGACCTCTATCTGGTCACTAAACCTACAACAATTACTGACAAAATATTATCGTGTTTAAGGAATCATTACCCAATTTGACCAAGCTTTAATGCCCACATCGCGATCATACCAGATAAATTCTGAAAGGTGGTCCATAAGCATTGAATTTTTAGTTATTAATCAATTAAAGTGATGGAGAAGGGCAACCTAATTTGCTTTGAAGATTCTTTAATTTTCTTGACTAGCATTAGTATGTAAACATGAATTATATTTATAAGCATTGAATTTTTAGTTATTAATCAAATAACGTGATGGAGATGGACAACCTAATTTTCTTTGAAGATTCTTTAATTTTCTTGACTAGCATTAGTATGTAAACATGAATTATATTTGTTCTTTAAACTTGGGAAAACAAACTTAATCATCTTGAAATAAATTGGTTTGATGTTAAAAAAAAATGAATTACAGAGATAGAGTAAAGGAATTTCTAATAAAGGCATAGAGGTTTAAGAAGGGACGACTTCTTATCGAAATTTGTGCCTCCTATCGAAGCTAAATAAACATCCACTCAATTGCGTGCTGTAAATGGGATTAGTGTTCAATAACATAGAAGATTAGAGTGTTAACACAAGTTGAGAGATGGAAGATTGTAAATCAACGAGCTCAGTTTTTCTTTCAAACAGGTCTGGTTCTAGGTGTAGTGCCCTAACATCCTATATAGCTAGGTCTGAATTATTAGATTTTTCATTGCAAAAGTCCTTTTTGATGACTTTCCACTAGATATTGCCCATCTACTAGGTCCAGATTCAATGATATGATCCTTCAAAATTATAAAAATTATGGACAGAATTTTTTTTAATATATGAACCTTTTATTAGAGAACATACACTTGATACAGTCCCTTTATTTGTATCCTTCACTATAACTAGCTGGCAAAAGGAGATTATACAATAGCTAGACATACAAGATACAACACAACAAATTTTACAGCGTCCCCCTAACATATAACTTTAGTATTGCTAATACAAAGGAAGGCTTACCAAATCAATCATCCCTTCCCTTACTAATCAGTTATTCATTTCTGCGGATAGGGGTTCGTTCATATTGATCGTTTAGCAATTGGGGAACGGTACACCACATGTACTAGCAACCTTCCGCGCATTTGGACTGTTAACATATTGCTTCAGACTTGGGTTCTTCACATATTGACAGAGGCAGGGTCTTTGTTCTCTCAATCTAGAGCAACACTCCGCAGAAGGAGCACTCCCTGATGTGATTGCCCCTAGGCATGGACTCAGCTGCAGTGCATTGCAAGTAACTGCCTTGGTCACTTGTCCATTGTTTAGAACCAGAACAATAACTACAGTCAGAATTGCAAAATAAGATGCCTTCATGTTTTGTCAAAGGAGAGTGAACAAGAGAAGAACCAAACAAACAAAAACTTGAAGACTTGGTGGTGGTACACTAGGGGCCAAGGGGTTTTGAGTATTTATAGAAGGTGGGCAAACATGGATTAGGAAAGTGGATGTGTGAAATTATCACTTAAGAGTATCCATTATTGTAGAATTAAGATTTTGTGATATATTATGTTTAGCCACACAGTAATATGATATATTTTCAAGACATCAGGCAGATATACGGTCTATTATTTGGGACCAGCTTTCATATATATCTCATTGTACAAGACATTGAATGCGATGTTTAAAATCAGTTATCAGTCTAAATAAAATTGATTGAAATCGATGCTAGTGGCACATCTTGCAAATTCTAAAAGTTAAAGCTGTGTTTGTTTTGAAAAAAAAATTGATAAGAAAGAAACATGGAAAGCTCATCACTTGTGGTTGATAATAACTGTGTGTCGGTTTATCTGGATATATATAATTTTAACATGAGTGGAGTTCTATCGTAAAGCCAATGGGATACCAGCTCAGCAGGCAGGTCTGTGACAGATGGAATAGCAGGTCCAGGATTCAAACCCTGTCGGCAGCATCTATGGTGGGATGAGTTGAGGGATAAAAAAAAGTTTTATCACACAAAAGTGATTCTGTTTAGGGGTTATTACAAAACTGTCCATTTGATGCACTCTTATGTAAAATCAATCACTACAAGAATTTTGGAGGAAATGTAGTACTACCAAGTGTTGAAAACTTGGAAAACTCTATATATTAAAAAAAAAAAAAAAAAAAAAAATTAGACCATTCCACTGCCTAGCTCTTTGCATAACAATGGAATAATTAGGACTTTGTCTGCAGGATTAAAAATAATTGGGCTCCACTTGGTAGAGGGTAAAATAATGCATTTTGCAAAGGCGGCGACTACTCCACAACACCATTTCCTCTCTCTCACACCATCTCCTTTTTTCTCACACCACCATACTTTCTCACACCACCTATATAAACAAAAATCATCTATTTTTTTTCCTCTCACCATTCAAATTGACAATGGTTCCTCTCTCCCCCATTCGAAATCTTTTGGAAATCTCTTCCAAATCTCTCCCCACACTCAAATCTCTTCTCTCTCTCTCAAAAACTCTAAAAATTCCCTCAAAGTTGAAACCCTTAAACCCAAACTCAATAAATATGCATAACTTAACATAACAGAGAAACTCAAACTCAAAACGAAAAAAATGCAAAACAGGGTAACTTTCGACCAATTTAAACCCTCAATTGAGACCGATTCTCAACCTCATAAAAGCACAAATATTGTAATACTCTTAGTTATCTAATAAACACAAGTTGAATCACAAGAAAATGTTTTGAAATGAGCAAGTTATGGTCATTTTACTAAAGTCGCACAAATCAGTATCGCAATGAAAACGAGATAGTGTTCCTGACTTTCGGCCAACTTATATCCTCGATCGAATCGAGCTCAATTCTCAAGTTGATTAAAAACAAAAGTTGTAGTACTCTGAGTTATCTAATAAACACAACTTGGATCACTTGAAAATGTTTTGAAATGAGCAAATTATGGTCATTTTACTAAAGTCAAGCAATCTGTCCGAAAAAATTTCTTTTCGCAGAGTGCACTGCGGGCGCATTGTACAATGAGAACAGGAAAAAAAAGTTGTTCGCATTGTGTTGTTGTCTTGCCTGTTCGAAGCTGATCTTCAAGATATTTGCCTTAGCAGGGCTTATGGGTATTGAGGATAGCTGTGAGATGCGTGGGGTTAACAGGACGTAATGATTTCGGGTCCATTTGGTGGACTGCATTGTGTAGACTTGGAGCCGCTTGGGTCGGATCAGTGTTGGGATGATGTTTGGGCCTATTATTCTCCGAGATCATCATGACTAGTGTATGGTGTAAAACAGGGACCGTTTTGGTGTATCATCACCAGTGATAATTTTTCCAAGCTGGGATAGTTAGCTTCTGCATTCGCCAATTTTTCGATGTCATAGTAAACTGGCTTCTGTATGCCATTTTCCTCACTATTAGGGCGGAGCTGACTACATGTTTCGATACTGATAGATACAAGTATAGCATTTCGCCTGGCTTTGGCTTTGAAAGTAATTTTTATACTCCCCATGTATGCCTTTAAGTTTTGGAAAACTTGTTTGCATTCCTCATTCCTTTTGAATGCTTTGTTCCCTTTCAAAACCTTGAAAATCTGAGGCATTTGTCTCACGATTTGGAGATTGACCTATTGAGGGCTACTACCTTGTCGTTAAAGCTCTGTACACCTTTGACGATGGTAGGCGATTACATGCTTAGGAGTGCTTGTATCTGTTTTGAATCGGCTTCAATTCCTCTTTTGTTGACCATCTACCCGAGAAATTTTCCTGACTCTACTCCGAATGTACACTTCAGTGGATTAAGCTTCATCATGTACTTGTTGAGTTGGGAGAAGGCTTGTTGTAGGTCTTTGATGTGGTAGACTTTTGTGTCGGCTTTTTACTAGCATATCATCGATGTATACTTCCATGGTCTCGTCAATATGATATTTGAACATTTTGTTGATCAAGCGTTGGTACATTGCCCCAATGTTCTTTAATCCGAACAACATCACCCTATAACAGTACGTACCGCTTTCTGTTATGAACGATGTTTTCTCCTAGTCTGGTTGATGCATTAGTATTTAGTTATAGCCGAAATATGTGTCTATGAAGCTGAGGAGTCCGTACCCGGATGTTGCGTCCATTATCTCGACTATGCACGAAAGTGAAAAGCTGCTATTTGGGCAAGTTTTGTTAAGATCCGTGTAACACAGACAAACCTTCCAATTCCCCTTTTTTCTTTTTAACCAAAACTGTGTTGCTAGCCAGTATGGGTAATGGGACTCCTTGATCATTCCGACACTCAGCAATCGGTGTATCTCTTTATTGATGGCCTAATTGCCCTCTGAGGCGACTGACCTTATTTTCTACCTGATTGGTTTTTTATCGGGGTTTACTTGCAGTCTATGTGTGATGATGGAGGAATCAATACCCATCGTGTTCTTCATTGTCCAGTCGAATACATTCTGATTGTCTTTCAGCAGTTGGATCAATTGTTTCGTCAACTCAAGATGGAGTTTTGATCTGATTCTGATAGTTTTACTGCCTTCCGGACCAACAAAGTGGGTTGGTGTCATCTCTTCCTCTGGTTGGCCAGTGTTCGACCATCCTCATGACTGGTAGGGACTGCATTTTTGTTTGGGAGGGATTGATCCGTTTGTAGTGGACAGGGTGGCTGATGTGATGGCTCCCTTAGTCCCGACTGTGATTGATATTTGTTGAGTGTCACGCCCCGATTTCGAGGAAAACGAAAATCCCAAAATCCACGTAGGATTATCCGTTTCCCCAAAACTCGGGACGTGAAAATTCAATAACAATAGAAACATTTAGCAGCAACAACTTAAACATAATTTAATTACTGAAACAAATAAAAACTCTAACCCGAAAATACTGACGTTGCTAGCCCCACTAGCGAAACTCCAGTAACGCTGCTCAAAAGTCTCTAAACCTGAAAAGCTAATCGACTACATTCCCAAAGGAATGTACCCAAGAAGCAAAAACTCACTTGGGTCAGCAATAAAGTTGGTGTGAGAAATCTTCATCCCAAAATCAATAAATCCGCACATGACAACATCAAAATAAACAAAACAATAAACAACCACACCATCAGGTAGTTCCTCAATGAGGCAAAGGTGTCATCATCCTAACTATAGAAATTGACTATGGAAAGTCTGACCTGCAGAAATATGAGTAGACTTGCCATCCTGCATGAAAATGTTAGAAGCAACCGGATAATATTTCTAAGTTATCAGTCCTCACAAATGTGATTTATTTTCAAACAATGATACAATTCATAGTCATATTAGACTATTATTGAAATATTAACAAAATACATTTTCTACCTTTAGGAAGACATATAGTTCTCATTCAACAGTCGAATGAGCATTTAGTTTCTTCCTTTAAGGTAATCATGCATATACAAAAAAAAAAGATATCTTGCTTATTTTCCACAATCGCACCATCCTCCTTGTGTCGAACACACCTCACCCAAGTGTGTCTCCCTTGCCTTCGAAACCACTCGGAGTGTACATGTTCCAAGTGGGGTGCCACATCGAGGAACATGCCATCTCACCCGAAGTTCGATCAAGAGCAAACATTTCCTAAATCTAAACGTATAACCGAGCGCACATGGAACGGTGCACCAATATGCAAGCAAGTCTGCATACCCAAAATCATATCACACGTATACAAGCAAGTCTGTATACAAAAATTTTCTTTTCTTTTCACATTTTTTTTCGGAGTTGTGGAAAAGAGCATAAAAAAAAAACTAAAACTCAAAACTCTTTCATGGTGACACTTTGTCAACCATAAATAAATCAACCACAGTATCCACCATTCTTTTGGAGAAAAAAAATACAACACTTTCATAAACAAATTTTCTTTGATAACGCGGGAATCAAAACCCATTCAATAAAAAGATTCATATTCCTATGAGCATGGGGAATATCACACTTTCAAACATAGCTCCTTATTGAGCCCAATTCAATGGATTAAATAACACCATTACTTAATAATATTTTGATCTATATAAAAGTCAACATATGCATATATGAAACCATACTCAAATTCTTATTATCATACATTACAACATATAGCACGGAAGTTCAAAATGCTCACCACCCGAGTTGCGTTTATACCAACTCATCCTTTAAGACAAGGTAAACAACTAGAATTTAAGATGCATAGCATTCCAAACCTTACAACATTCACACAATTCTATTCCATTTAAAGTATTATCTAAAATCAGACGAAAATGCACCAACATTTACATCAGAATAGACTACAAAGAAAATAAGCATGAACTCATGGTAAAGTTTCTCACTAGCCCAATTTCCACCTCTAGCAAACACACTTGTTACAAAGTGAACTCTATCCCTTCCACAAAACATAAATTGACTCACCAAGTCATTACCTCTCCCCCTTCCTCAAACACACAAGTTGTAGAGATTTGATCTTCAGTCATTTCTATCATCATCACTGATTTGGGAGATCTTGCTGTTTTATTTTCTTCTATTTTGTGTTATGCAATTGGGATCAATCTCGCCAGTACAAGGAAATGTTCCCAACCTGGAGGCAATATCACACAGGGCACTAGCCCAGTGTTTGAGATACAAATGTTAAGATTTTTCTTCACTCATGTCAGGCTGCAATTACCTCTGTTAGCTTAACTCGGTTCATATTCTATTCCATACCATGAATTCTTGTACATCACAACTTTTGAACCATGGACAATCTGTCATAAATCTTTGATTCAAAATATGAATACCCACGGCTTTGAATTAAATTCATCAAACCATGATCTACAACTCGTAAGCCTTAAATGTGCATCAGACCATAAGCAACCCCCTTTCTTTTAGATGTATGCATCAAACAATGAACAATAATAAACCCCCTAACAGCCCTTGACCACACTCTGGATCATGAATCAACTAAGAATCAATCTCAATTCAGACCCTGAATCAACTCCGATTCAGACCCTGTAACAACTTCGATTCAGACCCTGAATCGACTCCGATTCAGACCCTGTAACAACCCTGCAACTCAGCTGTAAATATCCCTCTAAAATCAATTGAAACAATCCCCAAACTCAGCTGAGACAACCCTTTAATATCATTTAAAACAACCCCCAAAACAGCCATTAAAATCAGCTGGAAATAGCCCCAAAACCTGTTGAAACAACCTGCCAACCCAGCTGAAACAGAATTGAAAACACCTCTGAACTGCTACTACTTGGAGTGTAAAATAGCTACAAGTCTATGCTGATTTTGGAGCAATAGTAGTCTAAAAAAAAAACCAACATAAATAACATGAGTTTCTAGGGAGAATAATGTTGAATTCTGGGTGCAACAATAATCGAGAAAAAGTGTTAGCTAATTTGAATTGGCTTGAAATATTAGCCAAACTTAAGTGCCCGAAAGAGACAGGATTTAGTGTAAAACAACAACTGATACGGGGTGTTAACTAGACAATATTGAGTCTTACTTTCTCATGCAACAAGCACTAACTTAGCTGGGTTATAAGATTCACAGAGTCATCCAAACCATCTTCATATGCTGACTTAAATCTCATACCTTATGCAAACTCCTCAAGACAAAACTTTAAACTAAAACCAATGAAGATGAACCTACAGAAATACCACTCTAAAGCCAAATTAGAAACAGCAAGAACTGTAATGTATCAACTATGATCTCACTCAGAACATCTTCACAAATCATACATCTGGGTTGTTCATTTCAGATGACGATGACAATTGGGTTTATTCATTCTATCATTTCAAAAACAACAACAACCAAAATAGACTCTATCGACACATAAACACATGCAACCCACAAAAAATCAATGCACAATATGCAAATTCAATCAATACCCATTGAAAATTTTAACATAAAACTAGCAAAAACACCTAAATCAGTAAAACTCATTGAATGAAATTGGGGAAGAAGATTGATTAAATACCAATAACCTAACCTTGATTCCAAGAACAATTTCCAACAAAAATATGTAATAGTATGAAGAAAACTCTGGAAACATCCTTAATTCAACTCAAATAGAAGAGAAAGGGAGAAGAAAAGAAGTGTGAATGCCCCAAGTTCTTCCTAAACCAACTCTTTTAAAAAAAATCAGTGAGACCATGTTCAAATCACATTCAATTTCATCATGTTCTCATCACAAATTCAACATGCACAGCTGCAACATATTTTCCTCTTTAACTAACTCAAATGGATGAAAACGAAATGCAGAGAAGAAGTCTGGAAACCCCCAACTCGTACTATACCAAATCCAACAAAAAATCGTCGAAAACCAACAACTAACTCCCTTCGTTTTCAATCAAACCCTTACACAATTGTGGCTCTGGTTTCTCTTGTCCACTCAATATTAGGGTTCCACAAACAGAGTTTCAATCATCAATAAGGTTTCACAAAAAGCTTCAATAATCAAAGGGGTTTCAAAAAGGAGTTCCATCATCAAAGTGGTTGCAAATTACTACCCAAACACAAACTAAAATGGAGCAAAATAACTCAAACAAACGTCATAAATAAACAAAACAGAGAAATGGGGTCCTCATCACTCAACATTCTCAATTCATACAAAAACCTAAAAAAGGAAAATGAAGAAAAACTCACCATAATCGTAAAGGATTTGCGCAGCCAACGCAATCATCCCATCATCCTCTCGCCTGCGATTTCTCCCTCACCATTCCCAGCGCTGCCAACACCTCTCCATCGCCACATAGTTCCTCACGACCTCTCTCACCTTCGTCGCCGCCGAAAAGGGTAAGAGGAAGAACAAACTTGCTCTTCCCGTTGCACAAAAGAATAAGGGAAAGGAGAAAAGAAAAGGAGGAATGAAAAAAGTGTTTTTTTATTTTTAATTTATATATATGGTGGGTGGTTATTCGCCCCCCATTTAAATTCAAAGGGCAGTCTGTCTTTTAACTTCACAAAATAAACCCTAATCATTAGTTTAATAAAAGCCCAAAACCAAGCCCAAATACAATAAGAACCCATCAACATTAAGGTTTATAAATTTTTGGCTAAACGCACACACACACCGTATTCTATTTAACAATGGCAAACAGAAAAAAAAAATCTTTTTCCAAATAATTGAGATTACAACATATGCCATAATTAATAAATTAGAAATTTTTATATTTATTTAATTAGGTGGGTATTACATTGAGAGTCTTCATTGCTCATAGTGACATTCGCGTGGATCTAGATGATAACCTCTGATGATCCCAACATCATCATCAGTGTGATACTTAAGGCATTGGTGCATGGTGAAGGATATTGCACCCATATTGTGTAGTCAGGGTTTCTCCATAAGCATGTTGTATGTTGACTGGGCGTCCACGACAAATAAGTCTGTTAATAGAACTTGTTGTTTGCCTGGTGCTCTTGCCACTACTGGAAATCGGACTTGTCTGATTGGGTAACGTTGTTCACTGCTAAAGCCCACCATTCACTACAAGAAAACAGGTGTTTAGCGACGGTTTTAACCGTCGCTACAAAATACAGCGACGGTTGGCCAACCGCCGCTAATAAAGGCGTCACAAGAGCATTCAGCGGCGGTTTTTTGCAACCGCTGGCATAACCGTCGCTGTATGTTATTTAGCGACGGTTAGTAGTAACCGTTGGTAAACCCGTCGCTAAATACCATATAGCGACGGGTGTTAACCGTCGCTAAATACAGGGCAAGAATTGACGTTTTATAATATTCTGCGAAGGTTCTTAACCGCCGCTATAGTCTGTGGCGCTTACAACGGTTTATACCCGCCGCCAAATTCAAATTGGTAATTCTGTTAGTGACGGTTAAAACCGCCGCTAATGCCTGTCATTATTATCATGATAATTCTATTATGCACACTAGAAATATGTAAACAATCTGTAGTCACATTTTAACCTGTAATCACATTTTTCAACCTGTAAACAATCTGTAAACAACCCACAATTTTACACAACTATTTTATATCGAAATCATCAAAGAAAACTTGACTTCAACTATATTGTCATCAACTTTAACAAAAAAAACGTATATTATCATCAAAGTTAACAATATATCAAAGCTAGTACATGTAGAATTTCTTGAAGTTTGATAGTTAAAATCAAATTTACTACAGCTGAAATTGTACCACGTTCTTGAAAGAAATTAGACAATGCTATGGAGAGTGGAGCCGATGAAGATCCTCATTAGTATTTTGACAGGGTGATGAGGGCCTTGCAGTTGCTGGTGAAGCTTGCCCACTTTCTTCGTCTTGTGCCTGAAAATGATGAGTCAACAATATTACTCTAAACTTGAACCAAATTACAATAATTAATTGATTTATATTTAGTAAGTAACCAATATCATTGTTAACTAATATATATTAAAATAATGTAAAGGCAAAGAAACATACGGGTGTAGTGAATAATCTTGCAAACTCAGCAGACACATTTCCATCCAACTTCTGAAAAATGTATGTAAATGCTCCCTCATATCCCTTCCTCTTTAATTTCTCTGTCTCTAACTGTGACTCCAGCTGGTGAATTTTCTGTTGCACTTGAAGATCAGTGTTTTGCGTTGGTTGTGAGGACATCATCCCACTAAACCTACTATTGGTGTTGCCAAAAACTTGAGATGGACATGGCCCGAATCCCAAAGCTCGAACTCGGCCTGAATGTTCTTTTCCTAACACCTTAGCAAGTGAATCTTGCTGTGATATAGATCGTGATGTGGAATCTTCTTTCTCAATCTCTAAAATTTTCTCCTACATTAATGAGGCAAGCCATCAAACTTTGAATTCAAAATTTATCTAAACATTAATTAATATAGTTCGATAAAAAAAATAGTTTAATTACTTACACTTATCTGTCTCGCTTCGTCAGTTACATAAGACCCATCCTTTTTTGTGTGTGTTGCAATATACACCTCTCCCCTACTCACAGATCTCCCAAGTTCATATTCCTACACCGATATTATGAAGTCATATAACTTTAAATAATATCGTTGAGAATGATAACTTAAAGTATGGTAGGATGTAAAATATTAATTACCATCTCAGCCTTTAACCAGGAATTGCTTTTTGATCCTCCTGTGTGTGGATCGGTGAGTTTCTTCTGAATTTCAATGTTTTTTTTGCATTTTTCCTATCAATGTATAGATAAAAACATATTGTTAGCATATTCCTAGTTATCTAAATGAATAATGTAAATATTGTGTTACCTTTGTCCTTTCATCCAAGCGGTAGTTAATAAAATGTGCCCAATCATTACGATCAATGCCTTTGGGATGTTTTGCAATATTAGCATCTCTGGACAGTGTGGGATCATAAAATTCATGGAACAATTTATGCCTATTGTCCTTCCATTTCTTCCCAATGTTTTGCAAGATATAATGGTCTGCCATTGGATCTTCCACATGTAGTTTATTCTTCAAAAATAATAGTCATTAGTATTCAAATCGTTATCAATAATCTTATAAACAAGGTAAGTGACAAGCATAAATTAAGCCATACCTGTATAATAGTAGTATACACGCCATCCTTGTAACTCCCCATGTTGTAACTAAACAGTGTACCCTTTCGGAAATGGTCTACAAATCAAGTGATCATACACCACTTCTCCAGTCTCCCATTTTCTAAAAGCACAACGAGGACAATGACATTTTATTCTATTATCAGATGACTTGTTTGCAAATGCAAAATCCAGAAACTGATTCAATCCTTCCGCATATTCAAGTGTATTCCTCGGCATAGAAATCCAAGTTTTGTCCATTTCAAAATATCTGAATTCAATCAAAACAAAACAACTAATAAATTCAATCCTACTAATCAAACAATAATAATTTGAGAATGACTATGTTCATATATTTTTGAAACACCATGTTTTGTTTATTGCAAACATGTTGTTTGTAAACATGTTATTTGCAAACATGTTGTTTTGTTTATTGCCAGTAAGAAATCTAAAACATGCCAATAAGAAATCTAAAACATGTTGGGGGTAGTCATCATGATTTTGGATTTGGGGTTTCTAATTTAGCTCTTTTACAAGGGTTTACTCTTCCATCCTTTCAAGCACAAGTTCAACAACAAAACTTTCAGTTTCATCAAACACCAACCCATGTTTTCAACATGGGATCAATTAGTAGCAAAGAAGGTTTGGAAGAAGTTCAACCAAACAGACCTTCATTGTGATTATAATGCATATTGGATTTTGAACACCAACCCATGTTTTCAACATGGGATCAATTAGTAGCAAAGAAGGTTTGGAAGAAGTTCAACCAAACAGACCTTCATTGTGATTATAATGCAGATTGGATTTTGAACACCAATTGAATTAGTAGCAAAGAAGGTTTGGAAGAAGTTCAACCAAACAGACTTTCATTGTGATTATAATGCAGATTGGATTTTGAACACCAACCCATGTTTTCAACATGGGATCAATTAGTAGCAAAGAAGGTTTGGAAGAAGTTCAACCAAACAGACCTTCATTGTGATTATAATGCAGATTGGATTTTGAACACCAACCCATGTTTTCAACATGGGATCAATTAGTGCATGTTGGATTTTGAAACTCAAGTAGTACTTCATTGTGATTATAATGCATGCATGAACACAATCATCTAGAGTTGATGAATACAGATCTCTAGGAGTCGAAGTGGTGGTGGTGTTAGTTGGGGCCATGAGAGGGGTGGAGGAGAGAATTGTGGTTTTCTATAATTTTTTTATCTGCAAAAGCAAGAGAGAATAAATGCATGCTCTCCCACTTCTTTAGGTCTAATAAGTGCCAGAGAGGGTCTGAACCATGGAAGCACCTTTGCCATACAGTTCCACCACCACCCATGTTTCCCGTTTAGGTTGTTTAATTTTCTACTTTCTTCTATCCAGTGTCTGCTTTTTCTTTTCTTAGCTCAGTTTCTCTACTTTTGTTAGAACAATGCTTTTGTTATAGAAGGAAGTTTTTGATGTCTCATGCATGGTGAACAGATTATACAAACAGTTTTATACAAACAGAGCAGATTTATACAAACAGAGCAGATTTATACAAAAACAGATTATACAAAAACAGAGCAGATTTATACAAAAACAGAGCAGATTTATACAAACAGTTTATACAAAAACAGATTATACAAACAGTCGAGGTGAGTAGATTTATACAAACTGCAGATTATACAAAAACAAAACAGATTATACAAACAGTTTATACAAAAACAGATTATACAAACATATTATACAAACAGAATATACAATGAGAAAAACAGAGCAGGTTTTAGGAATCTACTTACATGAGAGGAATCCAACAAGATTGAAAGAATAGGGTTGCTCTACAAAGGGAGGGAAGGGAGGAGGAGGGGAGGTGGAGAGGTGGGGATGATGGAGAGTAAAATAAAAATAAAATTAGGTATAGGGTTAGCTCGGTTATAAAATCTGATTTTACATATACCGACGGCTACAACCGTCGCCATTTAAAGGAACCGCCATTAAATACTATTAATCCGCGACGGTCGACCAACCGTCGTTATATATAGCATTCAGCGGCGGTTTTACTTAAACGTCGCTACAAAACCGCCGCTAACATCCTGTTTTTTTGTAGTGATTGGTTGACGGGTGTGAGTCATTTCACGTTGAAGTGCATTTGCGGAATGCTGCCATATACAAGAGGCTGACAGAACTTCCTGTATCAATGAGTACTTGCATGACTTTCCATTTGGCTATTGAAACTGATATTACCAGGACATCATTGTGGGGGAAATGAATACCCTACATATCCTTTCTTTTTTAAAAGTCAGAGTAGGGGTTGGATGGTCTTTTCTGGCGCGTTGGGCGAGAAACTCCTGGTGATGTGTTCTTGTTCGTAGTTCTCTAACAGGTCGCTTTCGTGATTGGTTTGACTGCCCCTGATCTTCGTAGGTGCCATGTAAGACATATATCAACCCTCTTGCTTGTTCATCTGGTCCTGCTGTGGGGTCCACCTTTTTCTTTCCCCTGGACTGTTATTCTTTTAGTCCAACAAACTGACCGAGTTGTCCCCTTTGGACCTAGTATTTTCATTTCGTAGACTATGGCAAACCTCATTGCCGTGTCCATGGACTCTGTGAAAATAACAGTTTGGCCACTTGACGTCCTCCCAATTTGTCATGGTCTTCAAAACCTTTGTCATACTTGCTTTTAAAAGTAGTATACAACATGTATTTTGCATCAACCGAGTTAGTTGACCATTCGGGTTTTATTCTGCCCAATTACAGCTTCCCGAACTCCTGTTTTCCATAGTTGGACTTGCTACTGGTTCGATACCTTTTGGGATGACCACTATCCTCTCACATTTTATCATCTCGCCTCTTATCTTCTCTTTTTTCCTGATTCGTTAGGAGAGACTTATTGTCGGTCTCGTTGCTCTTCTTGGCAGCCCACATCTCTTCAAGAGTAATGAATTTTTGTGCACTCTTTAACAGGGACGCCATGCTCTTTGGAGGCTCTAGAGTTAGGAAGTTGTATAATTGTATTCCCTTGAGTTCGGAGGTGAAGGTAGTCATAGTCATGTCATCACTGCACAGTCAATCATAGTCAAATCGTTAGTGAATCGGGTAACGTATTCCCTGAAAGTCTCATCAGGTTTCTGCTTGATGTGAAGCAAATAGTGTGGACCCTTTCTGATCCACTGACTGCCAATGAACCTAGTGATGAAGGCCGTGGCCAGCGCCTGGAAGGAGTCTATTGAACGCGGCGGGAGGTTGTTAAACCAAATTACCCCATGGACGTGAGGTTGGTTGGGAATGTTCTAAAGAGGGTAGGGCCTGAACTTTCTTTCAGCGCCATCATATGGTGAAAGTTGGCAGATGACTGATGGAGATTTAACTAACCTAAATAAATAGGTTAATTTAACCTACTTGTAATAACTGCAAGTGCACAGTGTCTAACTGGTAGACAAGGGCAAGTACAGGTCGATCCCACAAGGACTGTGGTTGCAATTAAATTTCAGAGTGGATTTAAACTAATTTAAATGAGGTTACAGCAATTAAAATATCTAAACTAAAAATCAAATTAAAAACAATAAAATATAAAGTTTTAAAGAATATGAGAAGGAAAACCAAGGCATTGAATCCACCACAGGTTTCTTTGAGATTTGTGTAATCAAAAATATAGTTTTCAAGATTTAATATGACTAATCTAAAGATTAGTCTAAGTTCACAATTGATTTCAGCATAAGTATAAACCCCTAGAATTGCGTGTCTTCTTACGGCACACACAATCACAGGTTTATTTTAACTAATCCTAATCCCTAGCATTGCGTGTCTTTTTACGGCACACACAATCACAGATTTAGATTAATTGATTAAATCAGGCTTTTGAATTTCAACAAAGGGTATTTCTAACTACCGACTAGTCTAGATAATTAATCAGGATATAATCGGTGAAAGCAATTTATTAAAAATCATAAATCAAATATGTTTAACGTTCAAGCATAAAGAAAATAATAAATTTAAATACACAAACTCTAGGAAATCCTGTGGTTTCATCGTAGCCTTGGCGAAGGGTTTAGCTATCCATGGTAGTGGCAGTCATCTCCTCGTGATGTGGTACGCCGCAACTCATCCCTGCACGAACGCGAATCCCGAGGAAAAAGCTGCTAAAGGCACTGTGGTGGCTCTTATAGGTTCTCGGGGTGCAAATAGCAAAAAAACAGATTTTTGAAAAATCTCCCGCCAGATTTCGCGCGGCTCTGCAGCTTCGTCTTCTCCAGCGCGACGCCGCCCTGTTCCGCGCTGTTGCGGCTTCTTCGCGAGCTCCTCGTGGTCCTGAACCTGCAAAAGAGAGAGAGAATGAAGAATAGATGAGAAAATACACAAGAAAAATCGAAGGAGGGAGCTCTGTCGCGAGCTGGCAGTGGCGGTGGTGTTTGCTTGATCTGTTGGCGAGGTAGGAGCAGAAAGAGAGAGTCAGGAAGGAGGGAGAGACCGTGGAGAAGAGAGGAAAGCAAGAAGGAGACCGAGAGAGGGAAGAAACAGGGGAGAGAGGCGAAACAGAGTCGCGGTGGTTGCGGCTCTGTTTCGCGGCAGTGGCGGCTGAGGTAGGGTGGTCTGATGGCGAGGTTGGAGCAGAGAGATAGAAGTGGAGGAGGGAGGGACGAAGAGAAGAGAGGAAAAACAGAAAGGAGGGAGCAAAACAGGGTGGAAAACAGGGACTTGCTCCCTGTTTTGTGCGCGCGGCGGCGGTGGTGGTGCTCGGGTGTTGGTGGCTGTGTGGCGTGATGACGTGAAACAGGGTGTCATGCCCCTGTTTCAGTGGGATGAAGGAGGAAGTGGTTGTTGGCTGGAAGAACGAGGTGAGAGATGACGAGATGAAGGGTGATGGCGGGATTATCGCGCTGCCGGCTCTCCTATCGAGCGAGGATTCCGGCAGGGTGAGTTTGCTTGGTGGCTGGAAAAGAGATGAGGGGAGAGGGGCTGTGGAAGAAGAGAGAATAAGAGAGATTGAGAGGGATCTTTTCCCTAAGATGAGGTGAGTTAAATAGGGTTTTATTATCTTGGGCTTGGGTTTTTAGGTTAGCAATTTTAGATTTGGGCTTAGGTTAAATTTGGTGGACCTAGGTTTATTAGGGTTAGGGTTAGATATGAGACTCTCTGCTTTGTACCACCACTAGAATCGACCAATTGTCTGTCGCCTTAATACCATTTCATCGTTAACGCTCAAATTCCTGACAAGACATGAAAACGAAATAATTATTATAAATTATAAAAATTGAAACACTAACCTATATAAATTAAGGGATATATTATGTAATAATTATGTGCATATCAATGACCCAATGGATCAGTGGAACCATCATAAGGTTCAAACTGTGGTGAGGTGAACTTCTTGGGTAGAGGGGTGTTCATGATACGATTGGAGAAGGGTGACATGGCAAGTTTACACAACATCTTTGGATTTGTGACTCCAATCCCGAATGGAATTTGTAGGGCAAGTCCACAAGTGTTGGATCCATCGTCTTGAGGTTCATTTCTTTCAAGGTTGGATATTCGAGGCTCTACAGGAACTTTTTGGTACTCCTGAAAATAATTGGCAAAGTTCTGCTGAGGTGGGCATGCTCAACAAGTTGAACGCCCTCTTGTGTGAATGTCTCGACCACTTTGGTGAGTTGGGCTATGTGAGCCAAAAGCTGATCCACATGAAGGTCCATTACTATTCCCCCAAGAGTCGAGCCTTATTAGGGTTTCAGTAGAATAGTGGAAATCGCCAGATCTTGCACCGACAACTCACTGGTTTGCACACTCGGTTCCTCCAATGCTAGATTGGGGATGTTTCCGCTTGGCAGTTGAGTTGGGCCAATGAGAGAGTTATCATGTGTAGTGCCAACATGAGAGTTGGTAGGGGGTTCCATTTGCATTGTATTTTTCGTTGCTAGTTTGTTACAAGGAAACCACTAACTTTGTTCTTTAAAGGAAAATGTCATTCCCTACGGATGACGCCAAACTGATGCGTCCAAGTTTGTTATCCTTGAGATCTAATCTATAAAACATGGTTACATTGCCAAAGACCACCTTATTGGTGGCTAAAGGCACTCTGATGCTTAAGTTAGTGAACTGAGGAAGAAGATGAACTTGGACAGAGTATAGTTGAAGCGTTTTTATATTTTCTTTCTCGTCTTTCTCCTTCACTTTATAAAATAAAATTAATTAACTTTGTACAACTTAAGCATGCATGGCGAATTGAAGAGGGACGTTTCTCATAACGACCTCCTTATTCATTGAGATATGTCTTGGGGGAGTGATTCCCGCCATGACTTGTCTCCTTCGTAACTTCTCTGTCCTCTGGGAAGAGATTCGTTGGGTATGAGGTATGGACCTTTAGCCTGAGTCGTGGTCCATTACTAATGCCTTTTTTAGTTTTAGTGATCGGACCTGTTACTGATTTTTGGTTTGAACCGATTGTCCTTAATAAGAGATGATTTGTGCCACATGTTCAACTATGATGTATCATCGGCTGTCATGGTAAGTTGCCCATTGTTTAGAAGCAAAACGACCAAAGCCAAAACTGCAAAATAAGATGCCTTCATTTTGTGTCAAATGAGTGAACAAGAAGAAATGAACCAAACTAAACAACAAAGACTTGGTAATACAATGCGGACAAAGACTCGAAATACAACGGGGACAAAGACCTGAATGAAGACTTTGAGTAATACAGTGGGGACAAAGACTTGTAGACTAAAATAAATGGTGGGCAAGGGAGCATTGAGTATTTATGAAAAGTAGTGGGGTAGAAAAGTGTTGAAGATATCTAGAATTTCTAATTGTTATGAATCTTGTGCATGTCCCAATGTTTCCGTTTAGGAAAAAGATAGAAAAAAAGATAAAAAGAAGATAAAACCAGATATGCAACAGTGACACAGTACAAAAACTTGACACAAAACGCATAACTAAGATGGGCATGAGTGCCTTGATTCTTACAGTAAGAGCATCCATCTTATTAGGATTGTTCGTGTTTTTTTTTTTTTTTTTAATTAAACCTCCAGTGGGGAGGGGCAGCTATGGGATGCCAGACCTTTATTACTCGAAAAAATCTTTTACACCTGTCGGAGGTACATGACGACTTTACCCAAAAAATAAAAACAATTGGACATAAAAGCAAAAAAATAATAATAATAAACAAAACAGTCCATGTAATAGACTTTTGACCTTATAAAAGGCCTAGTGTACCAAAGAGTAGGCCTTATTAAGGTTAATAAGGCCTAACACCAAAAAAAACCCGACCTATTTTACCAGAGATAAGGCCTAAAACCAGAGACCTTATGGAACCTTATTCTAGGATTAGGCCTAAATACTTAGACCTCATAAACATCCAAATAGGTGAGTAACCAAGAATCTTAACCAAAAATTCCTTTGAAGTTTCTACCCAAAAGCCATTGGGGGCTTGCAACTTGAAACAAAGCAAGCAATCATTCTTGAAAGCTCTGCTCCAGACCTCAACATCCATACCAACCTTGCAACAAAATTGCCAAAGCCATTTCAAATTGCAAAATGCAACTTGCAATATGTAACAACCTGTAACTTGCAACTTGCAAAACTAATTAACAAACTCCAACAAAACTTCCACTTGCAAGAAAGCAAAATGCAAATTGAAACCAAACCAGAATTCATCATAGCGACCCCAAGCAGCGCAAATACACCGCGAGCAGCACCGTATCCTACCATCATGGAGACCCGCCAATTTCCAGCAGTCATGCAAATGCCATAGAGCAATCGCCAATTTCCAGCAGTCACACAATTGCCAGCCGTCCAGCAGTCACGCAATTTCCAGCATTCACACAATTTTCGGCAGTCACTAATTTCCAGCCAGTGCATATCGCCAAACTACATATGTAACACTACAGACCAGCACCCATCACGCCACAAAGTGACCTAAAAACAGAGTATATACGCCACAGAAAAACAGGGCACTCTATCCAGCTCTGAACGAAGACAACAACCAACGCTAAATTTGCAAGCAAGGCCAACCACCATTTCCGCTCTCTGTCCAGCACAGATAGACAAAGAAAAAACCTCACCACACAACCTGGACCCAGGAAAAACAGTACACCTGTTCCGAACCAGGACTTTGTCACAACCCCTGCACAGGACATCCAAACAAGTAACTGTTCTGCACCTACAGCATTCCAAATTATTGTAAAACCATGCCAATTATCACAACAACTCCCCCTATTCATGATCATGACGAACATAGGCGGTTTTGCAACTATCCAGCCAAACCAAACCTGTCAATCTCCTAGACAACTCATTCGCTCCATATGTGACAGCCCTAAATTCTTTTTGTGCTCTATCTGCTAGCACATCCGCCACAACATTTGTCTCTCTGTATATATGTTTGCAGTCTATCACCACTTTTTCTGCCATCAATTTAATTTCTTTAAAAATGTTCTCCAACTGCCAAGGAATTTTGAAAGTCCCTCTAAACCATCCACAAACAAGCTTCGAATCCGATTGGACCATCACTTTTCTCAGCTCATATACATGTGGTCCCCGAGAGGAACCGGATTATAAACGAATAAGTGCAGAGGCTACCGATGGAGTTTTTATTAACCTAAATTAATAAGCTAATAAACCCTACTTGTAATACCCAGTGTTCTAAAAATCGTTAGGCGCTGGGCGGGCGGCGAGCAGGTGCCTAGCGCCCAGGGGCCTAGGCGGGTGCCTAGGCGGTCTTAGGTTTTGTATTTTAACTTTAATAATTTACAAAAGTTAAGCATAATACATTATCAATTACATCCAATTTAATGTCAATATACATATGCAAAATTTAAAAACATGAAAAATTAACAATCGTGAACAAAATTTATTAAAACTCAAATGACTGAAGTTGGTCATGAATCATGATGGGTACTTTATATAAATTTGAATTTGTGTAATCTTTTATTTTTCTTCAAATTGCATGAATAACCTCAGTTATGTTTGATAAAATCTACATTAGTAAAATTAGTACCGGCAGATCCTTTGAGAATTCCATTAAGTAATCATCTTTCGCTACATTTAGACATATCATCATCATCATCATCAAAGCCCATTCCCGAGATTTTCTAAAAAAATAATTAAATAGTTTATTTCTAAAAAATAGGAAAGAAAAATAAAATAAGAACACAATCAACCTTATTAAAAAATAAAAAAATAAAAAATAAAATAATAAAAAAATAAAAAAATAAAAAAAATAAAAAAATAAAAAAAAATAAAAATCTCCCAGACCGCCTAGACCCCGCCTAGAGTCCGCCTAGACCCCACCTAGGCCGCCTAGACCGCCTAGCCCGCCCAGACCGCCTAGCCCGCCCAGACCCGCCTAGACCCGCCCAGACCGCCCAGACTGCCCAGACTGCCCGCCCAGGCATTAATCTGGGCGGTTTTCCACCTTCTAGCGCCTAGGCGCCGCCTAGACCGATTTTTAGAACACTGGTAATACTGCAAGTGCACGGCTGTCTAACAGGTAGACAGTGACAAATACGGGTCGATCCCACGAGGATTGACGAGACAGTCGAATTCTAAGACTTATTTGAACTAATTTAGAGTTTGGGGTTACAGCAGATGAAAATTACTAAATTAAGAAAATGAAATTGACAACTAAAATAAAACTGATAAGATGATAGAGAGGGACCGAGACATCGAATCCACCACAGGTTCTTCGAGATTTGTGTAATCCAAATTATTGTTTTCAAGAATTAACATGACTAACCTAAAGATTAATCTAAGTTTACAATTGATTTCAGCAAAGGTATAAACCCCTAGCATTGCGTGTCTTCTTATGACACACACAATCACAGGTTTATTTTAACTAATTCTAAACCCCTAGCACTGCATGTCTTCTTACGGCACACAATCACAGATTCAGATTAATTGATTAAAACAAGCTTTGAATATCAATAAAGGGTACTTCTAACTACCGACTAGTCTAGATAATTAATCCGGATATAATCGGTGAAAGCAAATTATTGAAATTCAGAAATCAACTGTATTTAACATTCAAGCATATGGAAAACAATAATTTAGATACGACAAACTCTAGGAAACCCTGTGGTTTTATTTTTGCCTCGGTGCGGGGTCTAGAAGATCATGGTGGCGGTGGTCACAACACTGGTGTAGGTGGAATCCATCTCAGCACCAACGCGCATCCCGAGAAAAGGCTGCTGGTGGGCTGTGGTGGCTCTGAATAAGTCACGGGGTGCCAAGCGTGTTTTCTCCTGCGTCTTCGTCCCCGCCCGTTTGCATCCAATGAAAAACAAAGTCGCAAGCCTTCCATAAGTGCCAAAGATTCCGCTTTGTTATTGGAACCTTCCCCGAAAAACAATTGCTTGCCCACAACGCAAAGATCCCTTGAGTCTCTAATAATCACTCCTCCTGATGCTTTGTTTCTTCGAGAGGATCCATCAACGTTGAGAGCAACAAAATTTGCATGAGGGAAAAACCAATACACAATTCTAATGGCCTTTCTTCTAACTGGGATCTCTTGTAACCCCAAAGCCCTTAAAGGGACTTTATTCTGACTGATTTGTTTCGAAATAATAAAAGAGTTTGCCAATCTCAAAGTGCGCCTTATATTTAACATCACAAAAACTGAATTTGGAGAAGCCTCTTCATAGACACACTTACACCTTTGCTTCCAAATTTCCTATAAAATAAACATAGGAGTCAGAAAGTATAACACACCTGTTTGTGTCTTGGCTCTTTTGAACCATATTGATAAAATCGTAGAGATCTCTGCTGGCTTCCTTATATGCACATAAAAACCCCCTTCAAAATGGTTCCACACCTTTGCCGCCAACTTTCCATCAAGAAATAGATGGTTCAAGGATTTTGTCTGCGGTTATCACAACACCTACATCTTGAGGCTAGGCTAAAACCACATCTATGCAACTTCCCATCCACTGGCTCGCTTCTATGCAGTAGCTTCCACACAAAAACTGAGATTCTAGAAGGAATAATGTCTTGCCATATCTTTTTACTTAACTTACTAACCGGTCCAGGGCTTCGTAGCAATTCATACACCGACTGAAGAGAGAAAAGACCATCCGAATTTGGGACCCACACACATCTATCATCATCCCAACTGTCGCCGCGCAATCTATCTGCATATAGGTTACGTCCCATCATCCTGAGATTTGGGTTAATCAATTCAAAATTATTTGATATCACTTCCGTCACCATAGGTCAAATACCAAGACTAACCAAGTCCTTCGACCTTCTGAAAGTCGCCACAGTATTCCAGTTTTCCTCATAAAAACTAATATTGCCCTTTCCAATACGCCAAAGCGAGTTACTCAATAACAGAGATTTATAAAGCATGATGTCCTTGTAAAAAGGTGACGCCCCACATTTTACAATTGGGCCACTCAAAGAAACTCTAGGCAATCAGTATTTGTTTTTCATGAAAGAAACCCACAAAGAATCCGAATTAATAAGGTTCCAAAGAGCCTTAACTCGAAAAGCTTTCATCACAACAGTCAAATTTCTAACACCCAAGCCTTCCTCCTCCTGAGGCAAACAAATCTTGTCCCATGACACCCATTTCTTCTTTAACCTGCCTTTACAATCTCCCCAAAAGAAATCAGCTAACAAGCCATTAATTATTTTCAAAACTTTTTTGGGCACACGCATAGCACTTAGAATATAAATAGGGATTGAGCTCAAAACATGTTTAATGAAAATCAATCTTCCCCCCCGGGGATAATAATTTTGCTTTCCATCCTTGAATACAACGTTGAATTTTAGCAATCAAATCTTCAAAATAGGAATTCCTGACTTTACCTTGAAAAATTGGTCCTCCCAAATACGTCAAAGGAGCGTTTTTATATTGGAATCCTGTAAACCGTTTCAAAGCAACAATTCTTTCCGCTGCCGCCTTATCCTCCAACATAATAGAGCTTTTTCCCTTATTCATTTTCTGACCTGAAGCATTACAATATCTTTTAAAAAATTCCATGCATCCTAGAATTGAAGATTTTCTCCCATTTAAGAAAATAAGAGTATCGTTTGCATAGAGAAGATGTGAGATTGGTCTACATGCCCTCGGTGTATAATACCCAATTTTTCCTCTGTTAAAAGCATCTTGCAATCCCCTACTGAGAACTTTAGAGGCAATAATGAACAATAATGGTGACAGTGGGTCTCCTTGCCTTAATCCTCTGGATGATCTTAAAAAGCCTTTGTAGGCTCCTTGTAGCAAAACTAAAAAACCACAAGACGCAATACAATTGGAAATAATATGGCAGAATATACTGTTAAAACCAAATCTCTTGTGCATCGCAAATAGAAAATTCCATTCAAGTCGATCATAAGCTTTTTCCATGTCAATCTTCAACACTACGTTACCGCCAAAAACCTTTTTATGAATATCCCTTACCAATTCCTGCGCTAGGCCAATATTTTCACCAATGAACCTTCCTTTTACAAAAGCCCCCTGCTCTAGAGAAATCATATTTGGCAAGAACAAAGCCAGTCTATTGCATAGAATTTTACTGAAAAATTTATAAATCACATTGCACAAGCTAATAGGGCGAAATTCAGCAAAGGAACCTAGGTTCTGCGTTTTCGGAATCAAAGCCAAAAAATTCGCCATGAAAGAAGCGGGCAAAGCCTCCCCCTCAAAAAACTATATAACAGCTTCCTATATATCAATGCTAAAAAATTCCTAGCAAGTTTGAAAAAAACCAGACGTAAATCCATCTGGTCCTGGGGCACTATTTTTATTAATATCAAAAACCGCCTCTTTAACTTCCTCCCAAGACGGCTTTTTAACCAAGTCATCGCACTTAGCAGAATTAAAAATCCTCGGAATGTAGTCCAAAAAATCTGTATCCACCACACATTCTCCTTGGGAAGACAACAAATTATGAAAAAATTCATTAGCATTGTCAAGAATCTCACCTGGTTCCGAGATAGTCCTTTCACATGATAAATGATTTGGGAGATAGCCTTTTTTCTGTTTAGACTTAGTGGAAGCAAAAAAGTATTTTGTGCAAGCATCCCCCTCCTTGTACTCCTTTTCACCTGATTTCTGAATCCAGTAAAGCTCATCTTGTTTGAAAACTAATCTATACTCCGCCTGACAACGACTCAGGTTACAACAAGCTGTAACATCCCAATTAGCATCCACATTTTTGCCCAGTATAACCAATATCTTCCCAGCCAGCCAAAAGAATAGTTTCCCACTGTTGCATCTCATCTTCTAACGATTACAACCTACAAAAAAACAATGCCAAAGACCATCTTATTCCACTGTATAAAAGAATAGTTTCCCACTGTTGCATCTAATCTCCATTGTCCGTGGTTTGATTTACTTCAGTTTCAACATAAAATCACAAACCAATTGATATCAATCGGGTAATCCAAGTCAAACTGAAAATCAAACCAAACCGAAGTACAACTAATTAAATTGATAACCGAATTGAATCCACAAAAACTATAGTAAACCAATCCAAACCAAACTGACGAACAAACAAAAATAATGATTACCTATTAACTGTTTATATTATATATATAATTAAAAGATAAACATAAGTATTGCTTCGGTTCAATTCGGTTTTTTTCAACTTTAAATTGAAAACTGAACTGATCAGTTCATTTTTCAAAATAACAAAATGCACCAAAACATAACCAAACTAAATTGATCGGTTCGATTTGGTTCACGCAGTTTAGCCGATTTATTTGATATTGCGTTCAGCTCTACCTCTTAAATATGAGATTGCCCGTTTCTTCGAGATGGATACCGATGTAGTCATTTTTTGCTCCCTGCTTTGACCTTGACCTGCACAAGGAACATACGTGAGCCACAGACCACCGTTGTGGTGTCCGATGGCACTCCAATGTTGAAGCCAGACAGGGATCTGAGGAAGATGTAATGCTGTAAACAGAAAATTTGTAGCGTACCTTAACTTACCAGCCTCATGTCTTATTTATTGTGCAGGAGTCCTGGTTCAACCAGGTCATCGATGGCATAATTTAAGGAAGATGATCTGCGTAGAGATCATTCTCCAATTAGAAGTCGTTCTGTGGAGAGAGGTTTTCTTATTAGCAATTTGTTCCTAGATACGCGGGAAACCATCCTCTATTTAGGTCATCCGCAGTGCAGAGTTTGATTCTTCTACTTTGTTTGCTTTCAAAGATATTATTTTGAAAAGATCGTTCGTCTTCTTCATGGCTCAAGAAAACCTTCTTGATGATTTTTTTTGGCTGAGGCGCTAAATTTTTCAAAGATAGGTTGTTGTCCGCGCCTGGTCTTGCCAAAATTCATATGAAGTTTGGGGTTCTTGAGGACTTGCCATTGTATCTCCTAACGGGCGACCAAATGCCTATGCCACCTCCTACCAGTTTCATTTGTTTACATCATGGGATGCTCCAAACTGGAGTGCATTTACCGGTACTGGGCTTGATTTGAGAGTTATTGGATATCTTAGAGATTCCTTCGGCTCTGTTGGGGCCTAATGGATATAGGATCATCCTCATGATTCTGCTTTGTGCCAAGGAGGCTGGTGTTAGCGTGACTCCTCAGATGCAGAGCAACGTTGTCTGTAAAATGAAGTCGCCGGTGTTTCGGTAAACTTCTTGATGACTTCAAGTTCTATCAGAAGTACTTCTTCTTGGCTCCTGTGAATTCGAAGTATTTTCGGAGCAGGAGTCGGCTGCTCGAGCGACATTTCAGACTGCTCCGTAAGTTTGATCCCTTTCTCGTGATTTTATATGCTTGATAGAGAGTCGACTGATCATTACTTGTTTTCCCTTGCAGGAAGCTTTCCTACCACTCCTCTCACCTTAGATGAACAAAAACCATGGAGACGTCAGGTTCTCCTTCTTGATGTCCATACAACGGAACACGTTGTAGAATAGGATGTTGAGTGAGCTTCTTGTATCTACCAGAGCACTATTTACCTCCCACCTCGCAATGGTGACCGATATGACAAGAGCGTCATTGTGTGGCCCTCAGACTCCTTCGAGGTCCTTGTATGTAAAGGTTAAGGTGGGAATGGGGCTTTGCACCCTCGAGTAGTAAACGCGTTTATCCTCATCTACGAGCTGAGTCAGCATTAGGGCTGAACAAAAAACCGATCAAACCGATTAAACCGACCGAACTGATCTAAACCGAACCAATCGGTTCGGATCGGTTTCGGTTTTAAAAATTTCAAAACCAAAGTAGTCGGTTCGATTTTCGATTTCTATGTGATTTTAACCGACCAAACCGAACCGACCGAATATATATAATAAATAATATATTTTTTATATGTAAATAATACAATATGTTTAAAATAGCCGGTCGGTTCGGTTTTATTTCGATTTTGGTTCAATTTTAGTCGGTTCGATTCGGTTACGGTTTGCATAAATTATAATCGGTTCGGTTTCGGATCGGTTTTGTTAATGGTCGGTTCGGTTTCGGTTTGAAAATTTTATAACCGACCTAAGTCGGTTCGGTTCACGGTTTAGGTGAAAAACTGAACCGTCGGTTCGGTTTTCAGCCCTAGTCAGCATCTCCAGTAGAGTCCGCTTGCGGGACCAATTTGACAGGTTTTCGACCAATCCGACTCCATGAAGAACATAGATTATGTCCGGAGTCTCCTTCTCTATTTCCTTGACCGACTCTGCCCAGTCCCTGGGTCTTTCCGATCGCTTCTTGGAGCTCATAAATTCCTTTAGCTTGCCCTTATGGATCCAGTACTCGATCTCGTACCTTAGACTCTTGCAGTTGTTGGTGTCGTGACCTCCCACCCTCCTTGTGGTATGAGTAGAACTTGTTGTTGTCACGTTTGGAGGGTTTTCTGTGCTACTTTGGGGACACTTCAGATCTTCCCAATTTTTCATGGAATTCAGGGCGTCAGATAGCTAGAATTGAGGGGGGTTACAGCCCTGGAGACAACGTAGTTGGATGCATTCTCTGGCCTGGCCCGGCCAGGGTCTTACATGTTGTTATTACGTTTTCCCTTGTTTATTTCTTCATCCTCACGCCTCCTTATCTTCTTTCTATCCTTAGAAGCGAAGGGTTTCTTATCACCTTTTGTTTCCCTCTTCACAGTTTTCAACTCTTCTAAGGTGATGTACCTTTGGACGCTCTTAAGGGGTTCCGCCATATCCAACGGTGGTTCCAAGGTGAGGCACTCATAGAGCTTTCCAACGGTTGTGTCATCGTTGCAGCCATCAATGAGTGTCAGCTCGTCGTTGAAGCATGTGACATACTATCTGAGTGTCTCATTGGATCTATGTTTAGAGATAGTATGTAGTGTGGGCCTTTCCGAAGGCGGTGACATCCTACAACACGCATCAGGAACTCATTCGCCAGTGGCTTGAATGAATCGATTGACTTTGGTGGGAGGTTGTGGAACCATGTTAGTGTTGATTTTTTCAGGCTAGTGGGGAAGGTTCTGCACATGACCGATTCGAATCCTTCTTTGAGTACTATTACGTTCTGATAATGGCGTAGGTGATCGAACGGGTCGGTGGTCTCATCGTAGAGGTCGAGTTTTGGAGGCGTGAACTTCTTTGGAAGAGCCTCGTTCATGATACGGTCCACAAACGGCTGAACAAATATATGGTACAACACGATTGGGTCGTGCGCTTCTCTGCAGAGGGGGTTCAGAGGGCTGAGCCTTTCTGCCCGAAAAGTCGGTCCCCGTTAGTTGTGTTGCCTCTTCTGGTTCAATGGAAACTAGCATGGGCTTGACTCTCATGTGCTTGCTTTCTATTGTCTTCCAGAGATGGAGGTTTGTGTTGCTTCTGATCTCCATTAGCGGGTGGAGGGTTCTGCTGTATCAAAGCCTCCATTGCTTTGGCGATTTTTTGTATCTAAGACGATAGTAAATCCATCCTGGGGTCTGTCATTGTCGTGGCTGGCGGGGCTGTGAGTCTGTTGCCTGTGTGCCACCGGCATCACTGAGAGCGGTGGTATAGTGTTAGTATGGGCATTTGACGTGTCCCTTATTCTCCATTGTTGCGTGATCGAGTGGTCACCATCTCTTAGTATTATGAGGAGAGATGATGCTAATGAAAGGCCAGGAACTTTATCGTCCCCACGACGATGCCAAACTGAGGCAGTAGTTTTCTGCTCCCTGCTTTGACCTTGACCTGCAAACCTGCACAAGGAACGGACGTGAGCCATAGACCACCAGTGTGGTGGTCGATGGCACTCCGATGCTAAAGTCAAACAGAGATCTGAGGAAGGTGTGATGTTGTAAGCAAGGAATTTGTAGCCTACTTTATTTTACCATCCCCATGTCTTTTTTATAGTGCAGGAGTACTGGTTCAACCAAGTCATCGATGGCGTAATTTAGGGAAGATGATTTGCGTAGAGATCCTTCTCTAATTAGGAGTCGTGTTTTGGAGGAAAGTTTTCTAGTTAGCCATGTGTCCTAGATACGCGGAAGATAGTTCTCGTTCTGAGAGTATTCTATAGGTAGAAGTCTCCATATGTGATACATACTCTGGAATATGCTCCCTAGTTGGATGCAAAGAGCCGCTATAATTTCCCGTCTGAAGTTGATCTTCGAGATACTAGCCTTATGGATATTGAGGATAGCTGTGAGACATGTGGCCCTACTAGGCTGTAAGAATTCGGGTCCATATGGCGGATTGCAATGGGCGGGCTTAGAACCGCATGGGCATGATCAGTGTTGAGCTGACACTAGGGCCTATCTTTCCTCGAGATCATAATGACATGTGTACGATGCAGAGTTGAGACTTTTTCAGTATATCATCATATTTTATATTTGCATCTCGAGGCAATATAAACTATCTTCCCCAAATATATTTTTTCAAACTAACCCGTCTTTTCCAAATCTTTATTTTTACTGTAATATTAATCCATCTTCCCCAAATATATATTTCTCTTATCTTCAATACTAACCCATCTTTCCCAAATTTTTATTTTCTGTGTAATATTAACTCATCTTTCCCAAATTTTTTTTCCTTATCTATAATACTAACCCATCTTCCTCAAATATCAAATTTTTTTTTTTTTTTTTAATCTTTATGCCAAACCCAAAGTAAACTTTCCTTCTTATAAGCTTGTTAGTCTCTACCCTCCAACACACTCCCTTCCCACCAACTCTTGCAATCCCATAACCACAACAAAAACCAAAAAAATTGTTGACTCACCGAGTCGACCCGACGACCTTCAATCGCTATGGTATTGTAACCTCTCATTGTCACTTTCTTCTCCAAAACCCTCTCTTCGACCTCTCAAAATTATATTTTTCCTTGCCTTAATAATTTTTGGGGAAAATTAGTTTATATTGCCTTGAGATTCACATATATATAATTGTATCTATCTCAAAAAAAAATGGCAACTTGGTCTTTAACACAAATATGAATGGTTGAAGTTAATCAACGTGTTTGACCTAACAATCAAATTTTAAAATAGGGGTTAGACTAGAATACAAAAACTTTTGGGGGTTAAAGAAGAATAGTCATAAACTAATAGGGCCAAATGGGAAATAATCATTTTGTTTTTATTATAAGTGGTCTTTGGCCATGCTAGTGTAAACTAGTGGTGGGCACAGGATGGGATGGGACGAGACAGACCTCATCCCTATCTCACCCCATTCGTGCGGGATCGGAATAGAACAGGATGGGATAGACCTTATCCCAACCTCGTCCCATCCCAAACGGGTCCAGGACGGGACGGAATGAGCGGGTACTAAATAGTCTTCTAATGAATAATACAAAACAATTTCATCACACATTGCTCACACACAAATAATGTAAAATTTATGTACATATAACTATCATGGAAACAATATTGAATATCATGTAAAATTTATGGTCCAATGAACTTACAATTTATTTTATGTTAGCATCATTTGTGTTATACAATAACCAATAGTTGTATATATAACTGATAGTGAAAAACTAAAATAAACTATCATTTCACTTTAATGTCTTCAAAAATAATTGTCTTACAACCAATTTAAAATGTGAAATAATATTAATTTTTATAATTTCTATTTGACGTAAAATATCCAAACTTAAGTTTTTATCTAAACAAAGAGTACTAATTCAAATAAGTTTTCAAATAGTAGATGTTTTGATTTAATTTAAACGTTTCCTAAACTTTCTTTTAGAAGAGTAATTTGATTAAAGTTAATAATAATAAATATTAAATAAATAATTTCAGGATGGGATGGGCGGGGCTGAAAATCTTCATCCCGGTCTCATCCCACTCTAGATCGAGATGGGACAGGATTGAAATGAGATGAGATCGGGACGGGATCGCGAGATGGGATGCCCATCCCTAATGTAAACTAAGACTAAAATGAAAAAAAAAAAAAAAAAAAAAGGGTGGGAGTAGGGGAATGGGGGAATTTCCATCGTTCTTACTGGTTGGCAGTGAACTTTCGTGCAATTTCTTTGACCACTTATTCTATCCTTTTGTTTGTCGAAAAGAAATAATTATATTTTCCTTCGAGTCCTTGGGAAAACAATTAGGATGGCGGTCCAATAAACCTAAAATTTGAAGAGCTCTGGGCGATTTGAGGGGCATTATTGGAAAAAAATTTCGACTTTGAACCTCCCAATCTGAGCCGCCCCAAGAAGTTTGGAGCAGTTCTGATCCATTGATTTATGCAGCGGCTAGGTTTCATGGAGGCAAGGAACATCTAGGGCATCGTTTTTGTGCCGCCGGCGCTAGGTCATCGTCCTGTTTGGCCGTTTCCATTGCTTGGCTGGACGATCTACAATCTGCCTGGACGGCCTGTTGCATTGCTTGGCTGATTCTGGCCTGTTGCTAGGCCTGTCCATTGTTTGGCCTGTGCTTGGCTTGTTCCATTGCTTGGCCTGATTCTAGACGGACTGTTCCATTGTTTGGTCTGTTGCATTGCTTGGCTGATTAAAGGACTGGCGAGATTACTTTTCTTTGCATCATGATGGCTCCCTTAGCCGTCAACACTTCCTTTCCCCCATAGGAGGGCAAGGAACCCCCGGAAGAGGCTCCAAAACTCTCTTTCGCCCAAATAATTGGCAAAATTCTTGTGGATGATGTTAAGGAGACACATGTGGAGGGAACGAGATTCCGAAAAGAAGGAGAGCCCGCCATTGGGCTTACGGCTTCTGATGAATTCCGTGGGGAAGCTTTCATGGAACAACACGTGATAGTTTTAAAGTTCTCTAGCTACTGGCCTACATTGGTCGATATACACGATTCTATTCATCGAACTTGGGGGATACTAGGAGACTTTTCTCTCGGTCTTCTTGATCAACGACACGTTCTCGTCCGCCTTCAGTCTGAAGTGGAAGCAAAGAAACTCTTGTCAAGGGACTCGTTCTTGATCCGAGGAGTGCGTTTCAAAGCCTTCCGCTGGCATGATGGTTTCAGTCTGAAAGCAGATCCGGTCTTGGTTCCACTATGGGTAGAGTTGCCTAATCTGCCTTTGCATTTATTTCATCCTCCTCTTTTAAAAGCTATTGTGAATTCTTTTGGTGGTTTCTTACGCATGGATGACCATACTCGTTGTTTATCACGTCCAGGTTCTGCCCGTGTTTGCGTGGAGATGACGTTGGCAGAAAAGTTACCGAATAGGATTTGGATTGACAGGTCAAATAATAGGGGTTTCTGGCAGAAAATTGAATACCCGGGCTTCAAATACTGTGACTATTGTTCTTTGCTAGGACATCATGAAGAATTTTGCAGGAAAAAGCTAGGTCTCAAGGGATATGTGAAAACATCCCACGTGGGGAAAGAAGCAAAACAGGAGAAACATAAGGTGGAGACCAAGGTTATCAAGCAACAATATGTTCCAGAAGCTACTAAAAACAATAGTGCAAAATCTGATGTGGGCACGAGTGGTGCAAAAAATAATAGGGGAGAGGAGATAAAGGAGGGCATGAGCCCGGCGAAGTTAGTGAACAAAAAACCGATACAGGTGGAGATGTCAAACAAATTTGAGACCCTTACAGAGAATGTCAATGAAGATGAGGACGTTCCAGCGGATCAGCAATTGGTGGGTAAGCGCATGGCTCATGACCATGCCGAGGTTAGGCAAGAATCTACGGAGTTATGCCTCTTGGAGGCCGGGTAAACAATTTTGAAGATTGCAAATGTTATTGGACATCAAGAACAACCGTTACAATAAAAGGATGAGGTCAATTCGGGGGCGAAGAGTAGTCGCTTCGACGACATGAATAAAAACAAAAATAACAGCATTTCTCAACCTAACCATGCGGTAGCATCGCAAGGTATGGCAAGTAACTCCAAAGGCGAGGGTCACGTTGGGCACCTCATTTCAGCAATGCAGCGAGCTGCAAGTGCATCGGAGGAGCAGTTGCGGCCTTCGGTTTTACCCCGGCCAGCGCTCCTTTCATCCCAGCCCATACCCTGCATCAAAACAGGGGAAGTAACTTCGCCCCAGCCAGACCACTGCCCTAAAACAGGGGACGTGTTGCACCAGGAAGAGCTTGCTTCAACCGCAGTTGGCGAATTCTCTCCCGTACCTGCAGTGGTTACTACTATACTAGCTCCTCGATCAGCTTCTACTACGATGCAGACCATGACGACAGTCATGACACAGACAGCAGGGGCTGGAACGGTGCTGGATCAGTTGACAACAGAACAATTGACAGAAGAACATGCTTTGCGAGCTCAACCAGCGGCGATTAGTAACTTATTAGTCCCCGTGGCAGCCGAGAACAACCAGGAAGGGAGTGTTTTGTTTGATGTCGCTATCCAGCTGGTGAAGGAGGGACGAGCTTTGCGAAAAAAGAAAAAAAAATTAATATCAATACACTTGATAGCGCCACAGAAGATAGTGACGAGGCCGCGTCAGATTCAGAGTTAGGGCCGGAATCACAAGCTATCAAAGATTTAGCGTTGGGGGCGCAGTCCGATGAGGGTCTTCAGAACAAAGTCAAGTTGGCGGTACCTCCGGGTAATCGTCGTAAGACTAAGAGGGGTAAATCTTCCTCCCGAGTTTAAGATGATGGAAAATTTTATGTTTTGGAATGCTCGTGGGGTTGGTAATAAGGCCACGAGAAGGAGGTTAAAAAATATGGTTGTGGAACATAAAGTTAGAATTATTATGATTGCGGAGCCTATGATTGATGCTAGTAGATTCATGGAGGTTGGCAACAAAATCCACCTTGGAGGATTTGTCCCGAATGACGTGGTTGGCGGTAAGATTTGGATTCTTTGGGATACGTCTCTTGTCCTTTTGGTGGTAGATATGTCGGATCAGATCATTCATTGCCAGGTAACAGACTCTGCTTCAATTTTTTTTTTAATTTCTTTTGTTTATGCTAAATGTTCTGTGGATGAAAGAAGGGATCTCTGGTTAAATATGGAAAATTTTGCTGCAAATCATGACTTACCATGGATGGTCGGAGGTGATTTTAATACTTATTTGCATTCGGGCGAAAAAGTGGGGGGGGGGGGGGGGGGGCTGAGCCGTCCATGGCAAGCATGTCACACTTCTCTGAATGTATTGAAAACAGTGGCCTACTCGATTGTGGATTCTCGGGCCCTCGCCTTACTTGGTGTAATAACAGGCGAGGCAGTGACTGTATTTGGGCCAGACTTGATAGGATCTTTGTTAATTCAGCTTGGTTGATAGAATTGGGTAGTCCAAAGTGGAACATCTCAGCAGAAATTTTTCAGATCACTCTCCGTTGTTGGCTTCCATGCCAACTCAATCAAGAATCGGTTTTGCTCCTTTTCGATTCCTTAATATGTGGACGACCCACCCTGAGTTTCTGGATCTGGTTAAGGACATGTGGTTGACTGACATGGGTACCATGAGACCCATTGATAGAGTGGATGCCAAACTTAAACTGACTCGACGAGCTCTTATACAGTGGAATAGGTCGGTCTTTGGAAATGTGTTTAGCATAATCCGAGCTTTAGAAGATGAAAGGCAACAGTGGGAAACAACACTTTTGGCGGGTTTTGCAAATATCAGTAATAATGGCCTAAATGTTGATGCTAATTGGGATGTCCAGGCTTGTTGTAATTTACATCGTTGTCAGGCAGAGTACAGATTAGCTCTCAAACAGGAGGAGCTTTACTGGATTCAAAAATCAGGAGAAAAAGAGTTTAAGGAGGGGGATGCCTGCACCAAATACTTTTTTGCTTCCACCAAGTCCAAACAAAAGCATCGAGCCATCCATCAGATTACTTTACCGTGTGGCAGAACTATTTCGGAACCTGGTGAGGTTCTTGACAAAGCCAATGAGTTTTTTGCTAATCTGCTGTCTTCTCAAGGAGCTTGTATGGTGGATACGGATTTGTTAAATTGTATTCCGAAGTTGTTGAGTCCCGGTCAATGTGACACTTTGGTCAAAAGACCTTCTTTGGCGGAAGTGAGAAATGTTGTTTTCGACATACCCAAAAATAGTGCGCCAGGACCGGATGGCTTTACTGTTGATTTCTTTCAGTCTTGTTGAGAGGTTTTGAGTATGGAATTTGGGAGGCAGCTATACAATTTTTTGAAGGGGAGGCGCTGCCGGCTTCTTTTTCGGCGAATTTCATGGCTTTGATTCCTAAAGTTGAGAATCCAAGTTCTTTTTCTGAATTTCGCCCAATAAGTCTGTGTAATGTGATTTATAAGATTTTCAGTAAAATTCTCTGCAATAGACTGGTAGATCTTGCCAGTGTTGATTTCTCAAGAGCAGGGGGCTTTTGTTAAAGGCAAGTTCATTGGTGAAAATATTGGCCTGGCGCAGGAATTGCTTAGAGACATTAACAGGAAGGTATTTGGAGGCAATGTGGTGCTAAAAATTGACATGGAGAAAGCGTATGATAGAATGGAATGGAACTTTTTGTTCGCAGTGCTTAAAAAATTTGGTTTTACTGGTAGAATCTGTCATCTCATCTCCAACTGTATTGTTTCTTGTGGCTTTTCGGTTCTGCTTCAGGGAGCTTACAAATGTTTTTTCAGATCCACTAGAGGTTTAAGGCAAGGAGACCCTCTTTCTCCGTTTCTTTTTATTATTGCCTCTGAAGTGTTGAGTAGGGGATTGAAAGAGACTTTTGAGAAAGGAAGAATTGGGTATTATTATACTCCTAGGAACTACAGTCCTATTTCAGACCTTCTGTATGCAGATGACACTCTTATTTTTTTAAATGGAAGAAAGTCCTCAATTATGGGATGCATGGATTTCTTGCAACGTTACTGTAAGACCTCGGGGCAGAAAATAAATGAGGGCAAAAGTTCTTTTATTTTAGATGACAAGGCAGTCGCGGAAATAATTGTGGTGTTAAAAAGTTGTACAGGTTTCCAGTTTAAAGATGCTCCTTTGAAATATTTGGGCGGGCCAGTGTTCCAAGGGAGAGTTAAAATTTCATATTCTGAAGATTTGATCGCTAAAATTCAAGCTCGTATTCAGGGATGGAAGGCAAAATTGTTATCTCCGGGAGGAAGATTAATCTTGATTAAACATGTCCTTAGCTCGATTCCAATCTATATTCTTAGCACCATGTGTGTACCTAGGAAAGTTTTATCACGGATTAATAGTTTGTTGGCGGATTTTTTCTGGGGGGGTTGTGAAGGACGACTGAAGAAAAAATGGGTGTCATGGGATAAAATATGCTGCCCACAGGAGGAAGAAGGTTTGGGAGTTAGAAACTTGACGGTTGTGATGAAGGCTTTTTATATCAAGGCTCTTTGGAGACTAATTACTTCAGACTCTTTATGGGCTACTTTTATGAGGAGCAAATACTGGTTACATGGAGTTGTGTTGAATAGTCAACTTGTGAAAGGTGGGTCTTCCCTTTTTTTTTTTTAAAGAAATCAGGCTTGGGAGATCTTTTATTTTGAGTAATTCGCTTTGGCGTATTGGCATGGGGGATATCAATTTTTTTGAGGAAAATTGGAACACGGTGGCTTCTTTCAGGAGGTCGGCGGATTTAGTTAGTCAAGGTTTTTGGCCTTCAATTAGCGAGGTGATTTTAACAAACTTTGAATTGGTCCATCCAGATCTCAAAAGCTTGGCGCGTAGTCTTTTTGCAGATAGATTACGTGGTGAGGACCATGGCGAGGATACGTGTGTATGGGTACGATCCACAAATGGGATTTTTTCCCTTCAGTCGGCCTATGAAATGTTACGGAGACATGGGACGGTCAATGTACTAAGGCAGATGCTTTGGCACGACATTCTTCCTTCCAGAATATCAATTTTTGTTTGGAAGTTACTCCGTAGAGGGGTGCCCGTCGATGGGGAATTATACAGATGCGGTTTGGGCCTAGCATCTAGATGTCACTGTTGCAGCTCGCCAAAGAGCGAATCCTTGAATCATCTTTTTCTGGACGGAGAATTGGCGGTGCAGGTGTGGAGCCATTTTGAACGGATTTTTGAAGTGCACATAAGGAGACCAGCAGAAATTTCCACGGTGCTCGTAATTTTGTTCAAGAGCATCAAACAGACTTCGCAAACAGGTGTGTTATTCCTTCTTACTCCTATGTTCATTCTATGGGAAATTTGGAAACAGAGGTGAAAATGTGTATATGAAAATGCTTCCCCAAATCCTGCCTTTGTGATTTTGAACATTAGGCGTAACCTGCGATTGGCGAATAATTTTATAATTCCCAAGCAAGTTAGCAGAAACAAGGCCCCATTACTGGCGTTGGGTTTACAGGTGCTCCCAGTTAGAAGGAAGTTAGTCAAAATTGTTTTTTGGCACCCCCCGCCGTCAGATTTTGTTGCTCTTAATGTGGATGGATCTTCCCGTAAGAACAAGGCATCTGGTGGTGTGATCATTAGAGACTCTAGGGGTCTCTGTGTTGTGGGAAAACAATTATTTTTCGGTGCAGGCTCTAATAATAAAGCGAAAATTTTGGCTCTAGCTGAGGGCCTCCGTCTTTGTCTCTCATTAGGTTTCAACAAGGTGGTAGTTCAAACGGACTCGGAACTGGTTTGTGGCTGGCTTAAGGACACTTTGAAAATCCCTTGGCACTTGGAGAATATTTTGAAGGAAATTAAGTTGTTGGTGGCAACAATGACGTTAGATTCCCTTCATATCTATAGAGAGGCCAACGTGGTGGCGGATGCGTTAGCTGATAGAGCACAACGAGACTATAGAACTATCTCTTTAGTGCGAATGATCTTCCTAGGAGAGTGGCAGGATTGCTGGTGCTGGACCAATGGCATACGGCGTACATCCGCCACGGGGAAGAGTAGAGGCAGCTTTGTTTAGCGGCAATGGTTGCGTTTGCAGGGCAAAGCAGGCTCTGGATCAGCTCGAGGAGCAGGGGCAGTCTGTGCGACACATCGTTTCCGCTGGAGGGAGGCTGTCTCGCTGGTGGCTGGTTTGTTTTGCGCTCAATTTCGGTCAGGATTCAGGCTGTCTGGAACAGGGTGCATTCTGCAGGAGCACCCTATTTTTTGGTGCTCTCTGTTTTGCTGTAAAGCAGGGGAGAATCTGCTAGGCAGAGCCAGGCACTGGGAGCGTGAACAGGCTTGGCAGATCTGCTGCGTGGCACGAAGCATCCAGACGTGTACTTGTTTCGGCAGGGTATGGTGTGCTAATTGTTTTGTGGAAATACGAATGCTGGTTGGTGCTGCAGGAGCGAGGGTGCAGATTGAGCAGGGTGGTGCATGTCCATTTAACAGAGTTGTTATTCAATTTTGGTTTTCTTTTTGCTCATGTGTTTTATTTTTGGTTTTGTTTTAAGTGCTTGTTAGTGGGCTTTTAGTCTTCATGTCCTGTTAGCCAAATTGTGGTTGGGGTTGCGATCATTTAGATTGGGCAAGGTTTTTTTGTCCATATTTTTTGTTCGGTTTTTATACGGGTAAAGTCGTAACGTACCTCCGTCTTGATTGTAAATCAAAATTTTGATAAGTAATAAAGGTCTGGCATCCCATTATAACTCTGCAAGTCTAGCCTGGTTCATTCCTGCAAAAGAGGATGAGCAAATGAAACTTGTTGCTCTAGTAACATATTTCCAAGAGGCACCTTCCAAAAAATAAAATTAACATTTTATCTCTTTATGACATATTTTCCCTGGCCTTGTAGGAAACTGAAACATTTCTCAATATCCCGACATACATTCTCAGTCTTATTTATTGACACGATAGAATATACTTTGTTGACCTATATTCGAAATTCTAAAATTGAGAAGTTTCTCATCTTGATCTAAAACATTACCAACTCTATGCCACTTAATTGGAATACAAACCCAAATCATCAGGACGAAAAACATTTCAGGGACAAGAAGTCATTCGTTAGTTTCCCGCACAGAAAGTAAAAGCATATATTAGATCTGAACGTCATACCTAATATCATGTCTAAGGAAAATGAACATCTAAATTTTTTGTTAAATCAATTCTCTTCCTCTCTTATTTATTTTCTACAATATCGGTATGGTCTAGGACTTCTTCTGTTCCAGAGGGCAACGATGAACCTTCATATGCAGAATGAGGTATTTTTTGCTTCGTCTGGGTCTATTACTAAACCCTTCATGTGTGTAACACCATCAGTAAGGACCCACGTGCACTTCAACAGATTGTCTTTTTTCTCGTGAAAATTCTAGGGGTCGAGGGAGGGAGTGAGGGATGGGTGTAACCACCCATCCTTCTCGAGATGAACGACAACGCGCATCTCCAAAGCGATGCGCTCATCTCGAGGAGGATGGGTGGTTACACCCATCCCTTGCTCCGTCCCTCGACCCCTAGCAAAGCTCTTTTTCTCGTTTCATATGAAGACATTATTCAGAATACCATAATAACATGAGTAATGATGTTGGCAGGAAGGTTGTGTGGTCTCCCTCTATCTTTTGTCTTTTGGCTCTTTGTAGATTTTCATCTTAAGGTCTTTTGGCTGATTTATAGATTGTTTGATTTTTAGAAATGAAAGCAATATTAATGGAGTGGAGGGGAGAGATGGCGATGGGAACCACTACAAAATAACTATTCTTTGAAGATAGTACATAGCTTTAATGTCTTTTGGCTACTCAACCAAGTTACAGGTGTTGTTTAGCATGCATGTTGAAGAACTTTTGAATTTCACTATCATGGAATTAAGATTTTCTTGATTTCTAAAAATTTTTATTGAATTTATTTTGATACGAAGACTGGAGGATTATTAATGCAATTTAAAGATCATTTTAATGGTGGTATTGTTAGACTTTATTTTTAATATTGGTTTTATGTCAGATTGGGTTGATTTTTGCATCAGATTGTCAATAAATGCTCATTGTTAAGCTTGGCACATGCTTGTTAGTGGAATATATATATAACAAATACTTATATGTCAAAGAGACGTCGAACAATTTGGCAACAAAAAATTTATGGAAAAATTTTAACAAAATTGATGATACATAATAACGGTCACACCTTGGAGGCATACATGTGTCATGATAATCTCGAGGAATTACGGCCTCAAGCGTCAGCCCAACACTGATCCAGCCCAAGCGGTTCTAAACTCGCCCAATTGCGGATCCGAACTCTCACAGCATGCCAGGCCCACACGTCACACATCTATCCACAATACCCGTAAACTTTCTTCAGGCAAGTATCTCGAGGATCAACTTCGTATGGGCAACTACAGCTGCTCTCTGCTTCCAACTAGGAAGCAAACACCAAAGTATCTTCCACACATGGAAACTCCCTTCTACGGATTGCTCTTGGATTGGGAACTATCTCCCACGTATCTAAGAGCACAGAGCTAACATAAAATTTCTCTCCTATAGCACCACTCCTAATTAGGGAGGGATCTCCACGAAGATTACCTTCCTAAACTAAGCCAACAATGGTCTGGTAGAACCAGAACTCCTTGCACTATAAATAAGACATGAGGTTGGTAAGCTAAGGTACGCTACAAATTCCCTGTTACAGCATTACACCTTCCTCAGAGCCCTGTCTGACTTTAGCATTGGAGTGCCATCGGCCACCCCACAGTGGTTTGTGGCTCACGTACGTTACTTGTGCAGGTCAGCAGGATTAGATCAAAGCAGGGAGAGGAAAATGATTGCATCAGTTTGGCGCAGTCCATGGGGATGACATAGTTCATATCGTTATACTAATCGTCGTCTCTTATCAAAACTCAAAGAGATGGTGAACACCAGGTCACGCAACAATCGAAAACCAGAGGACACGTCCAACGCTCAGGCTATCCCTATACCGTCTCATTTAGCAGTTCATGTCGTGTACGGGCAGCCAACTCACGCTCCACTCCAACAACAGTAACGATGGACCCTAGAATCGATGTGCTGATATCTCACATATAGCAGATCGCCAAGGTGGTGGAGACTCTTACGCCATAGAATCCACCACCTGCTAATGGAGACCAAGAGCTGCACGGACCCCGTCTCAAGAAGATGATAGGGAGCAAGCGTAGGAGAGCCAGACCCCTGCCAATTCTCACTGGACTAATTAGGGAGGCTACACGGCTAACGTTGTGCTCACCGCCAGGACAAAAAGGCTCGACCTTGGGAACCCCCTCCGCAGAGGGGCGCATGATCCGAACATACTATATTGTCTCTCCGTCCTACCATTTGTGGACCAAATAATGAACGAGGCCCTTCCAAGGAAGTTCACCCCCCGAAGCTCGACTCCTACGACGAGACCACCGATCCTTTCGATCATCTGTGTCATTACTAGCACGTAATGGCCCTTAAAGAAGGATTTAAGTCCGTCGTGTGCAGCACCTTTCCCACCAGTATAAAAACACCTGCGCTAACATGGTTCCACAACCTTCCACCGAAGTCAAGCGACTCCTTGAAAACACTGGCGAAGGAATTCATGACACATTTCGTCGGAAGCCAGCGTTTCAGAAAAGGCATGCACTACATACTATTTCTAAGGCAGAGGTCCGATGAGATGCTCTGAGAGTATGTCATGCGCTTTAACAACAAGTTGACCCTCATCAACGGGTGCAGCAACAATACAGTCGTGACAGCCTTAACTACGGGCCTCGAAAAGGGAAAGTTTTTCAATGACCTCACCTTCGAGCCCCCTCTGGACATGGTGGAGCTCCTCAAGAACGTCTAGTGACACATCATCCTCGAGGATTCAAGGACTGCTAAAAGGGAAACTGAAGGCGACAGAAAGCCATCCTCTTTTAGGGACAAGAATGAAGGAAATAGATGCAAGAACGAGGAACAAAGTAAAAGGAAGCGCAGCGACAACTTGCCAGACCCTGGTTGGACCAGGCCGGAGAAATCATCCAACTACGTTGGATCAATAGTAGTGACACCCCTAAGCGCTAGCATGTCAGATGTACTTAACTCCATGAAAAGCTAGAAGGAACTAAAGTGGCACCCAAATACACGCGAAGACCCCTCCAAACGCGACAATTACACCACAATGAGGGTGACCACAACACCAACGACTACAAGAGTCTGAGGTATGAAGTTGAGTACTGGATCCGCAAAGGCAAACTTAATGAATTCCTGAAGTCTGAGAAACCAATGGAAAAAACAACGGATAGAGGGAATCAGTTAAAGTTAAAGAAATAGATAAGGCGACTCCAGGGATCATCTATGTCCTTCATTGAGTTGGACCAAATGAAGACCAGTCATATAAGTCCCGCAAGCAGAGACTACTAGATATGCGGACACAATCCGCAGATGAGGACAAACACATCTGCCACTCACGGGTTCAGAGCTCCATTCCCACCTTGACCTTTACGGACACGGACTTCGAAGGAGTCCGAACGCCACATAACGATGCCTTAATCATTTCGGTCTCCATAGCGAGGTGGGAAGTCAAAAGAGTTCTGGTTGACACAGGAAGTTCACTTAAAGTTCTATTCTACAACGTGTTTCGCAGCATGGACCTCAAGGAGGAAAACCTGACGTCTTCAGAACACCTGCTGATTAGATTCAGTTGGAAGAAGTGTTTTCCCATCGAAAAGATAAGGTTGGCTACGGTAGCAGGAGAGCCACAACTTAGGAAAGTCTTATTTCTGAACTTCATGGTGGTAGACGCTCCGTCATCCTACAATCTCATCCTAGGAAAACCTTGGCTCCACCAGATGGATGCAATGGTCTTCACCCTTCACCAATGTGTTAAGTATACTGCTAACAACTCCGAAGGAACAATACGTAGACCAACCTACAGCGCGAGGCTGCCCCTACACCGCAATGAAACAAATAGAGTGCTCCCATATTCAACTACATCATGCAGAGCAGCCTGACCCAGTGCAAGGCCAAAAGATGGTAGAGACATAACTTTCAATCGGTACAGGAGCAACAAGCTCTTCCGCCCAACGAGTCGAAAAGGCCATGGAAAGCGGGAGCACATCCCCCCGACATTCCGTCGGAGCGGAGATTCGCCCCTCTGCAAGGTTTACTCTTCAATAATCTATGTAGCACCTCGACAGTCTGTCAAATGATTCGTGAGAGCAACCCGAATCCATTTCAAGGCCAGGATCAATTTCTCTCCGTCAATAGTTAGTTTGCTTTAAGTTGTTTGTTTCCCTTCCCATAGTCAATATTGAGTTTTAGTTCTTAAAAGACTTATTTGATTTTCAATCATTTAAGAAATAAATGAAGAATTACAAAAAACTAACTTTATTGATAATCTGAAAGATGTAACAACAAGCACCTTGAGGCAGATAAAAAACGCTACATACTACAAACGCCCTGAGCAGATACAAAAGACTACATATTGCGAACGCCTTGAGGTGGATACAAAGACTGAGCACTATAAGCATCTGAATACAGTGCAAACTGAAGCAAAAGACTCGCTTAGACAATTCCGCTATGGATAGCTCCATCGAAAACTTGCAAACCCTCCGATGCGAGAAATCTGCAAGTGACAACAGAAGTAAGAGAATGGGATATGCTCGATACCTACCCAAGATAAATACGAAGTGTCAGAAGAGATTGAAAGACTGAGCAGTCAGATTGCTCCGTCAAATCACCCCGAAAAAGTCTCGTACTACAGCATTGTAGACCTCACAACGGGCTGCTGATTTCCTCAAGAGACATTCGACCCCCCTTCTATCTTCCTCAAATAGGTTAGAAGCAGGCAGACGAGGATGACCACAAGCAGCGACACAACTACGATCTCACAATCCTATCAAGAGAGACCATTATTCCCATATGCGATGGCAGGTGTGACTGAGAACTACCACACCTAAAGACATCGCACGTCGACTAACACTTTGACCAGCCATTGGTTAGCAGTGGGGTTCGAACACACGAAGGCAAAAGTGGTACGCTATAACACCAAGGCATCTCCCTTCTAGGAAATTCGTACTACTTTTTCGAAATATGAGAAGAAATTATGATACCTTAGTAGATCAACTACATGCCCACCCATACCAGGTGACCATGCATAACAACAACTATCTCTATGCCCGATTAGCAAAAATGTCCAAACATTTGGAGACTCCAGAGAAGGAGATTCAACTTCAGCCTTTGGAAAACCCAAAAGATTTTCTTCAGCATTTGGAAAATCCAAAAGATTTTCTTCAACATTTGGAAAATCCAAAATATCTTCTTCAAGTAAGGACATTACAAAAGATAAGCTCTGTGAAAGAAAGTGCCTACAACGATTGGAAAACACCATTATATAGACATGATGGTTCACCAAGAGGGAATTCAAGCATTAACTACCAAGCATTGAATACTGTACAAGAAACTAGAAGATGATGGTTCCCAAGGAAACTGCACAGATCACGTCAATAAATTAATGACGTTGCATGCAACCCAATCAATTGAGGGGAAGTAATTGATACTCAACAGTTACGCAGCCCACGCCGTACACTTGTCACCGCACAATCTACGCCGTACACACAATGCAAAATGCAGGAAACCCTAGCCCCTTCTCTGTGGGCCAATGGGCTCAACCTATTATTCTAACAACACTCTTTCACATGCTTGGCACGAGCACTAGAAATCCTAGTCAACCCTGACATACAGATTATACCTATAGATCACCAACTAATTTAAGGTAATTTCATCCACTCCATGCAACATGCTGATGGATTAGGCTCACACACCCCCTAGCAAGCATAACCTCTATTCAAACCAGGCAAGTTTAGTTAGCTAAGACTGATGATGATGGCTTCTGATTCATCCTAATACCTAGCCCGCTCAGCGCGAGCATCGACGGTTTAGGAAGTGGGAGTCTAATCAGCGCTACCACACCTAGTGATGATGACTTGCCAGGGATCACTGTCCCATTCGTGGTTAGTAGTCGCCAAACCTAATTAGGTAAGCCTAGCTGATGACAACCAACAACGAAAGCTTCTGATCAAAGCCTAGACGTGTAGCCCCCACTGCGAGGGTTTAGATGGTTTGGAAGGTGGGAGCCTAGTCAGTCCTTGAACTGATTCTGACGGCTCGCCACTGGACCACTGCTTTTCAGCGTGGTCACCAAATAACCAAACCTGGACTGGTAGCCCGCGCTGCAAGGGTGTAGATAGTCTAGAATATGTGAGTCCAGTCAACCACGACCTGATTTCGAGGATTTTCCACGGGACCACTGCTTTTCAACGTGACCGCCAAAAAACTCCCAAATTTGTAGCTTGGTACACTCAGGTGTAGATAATTTTGATGGTGGGAGCCTAGTAAATTTTGAACTAATTTCGATGGCTTTCCATGGGACCACTGCTTTTTAGCCTGGTCTCCAAACCTCTCTCGAGTTTGTAGCCCCACAGCCCGAGGAGGGTGTAGATGGTTCGAAATGTGGGAGCCTAGTCAGCCCTGAACTAATTTTGGCTTGCCACGAGACCACTGATTTTCAACCCATTCGCCAAACCTTTACTCCCCGAATCTGTAGTCCGCTCTGCTTGGACATAAATGATTTGGAAGGTGGGAGCCTAGTCAGTCCTGAACTGATTTTGACGGCTTGCCAAAGGACCACTGCTCTTTAGCCTGGTCTCCAAAACTTTACTCCCCGAACCTGTAGTCCACATGTCTACGACATAAACAATTTGAAAAGTGGGACCTCAAGCAACCCACCACACGACCTTTGCTTCCCTTCAAAACAGCGGACTCGAAGATGAATCTAGTTGAGTTAGCGTCTTCATGCTCAAACGAACTCACATCCAAATGTTAATCGAAGGCTACTCGCACCAATAAAAAGATCATACATCTAGTGCCTAGATAAAAACTACTTAGGATGCCAACCCGAGCTTACGACGCCTGACTCGGCACGAACGCACTGACACGCACGCTCAGCCATCGCAGCTCGCTCATAGCAGCATCTACAGCCGACCGGTCAAACAAGCTAGGTAGCCCTCAAGCAGCTTACCTTGGGGACAGGGCACCACTCGGATGACTCAACCCTCAGCTTAACTATTCATAACATTCCCACTATCGGACATGACTACAACACGATGACCCCGAGTCATTCACAACACAAAGCGGTCAAGCTCTCTACCCCAGACAGACCAGTCAACGTCCTATTGATTCAACCAGCCTATGCTGAAACCAGATGACAAGGCGAAACAAAAAAATGCAATAGAGACAACGAATACGAAATGGATAAAACTATCTTCATTAATGGACAAAGACAAAAAAAATACAAGCACACAAAGTTCACTCCATATCAGGAGAGGGTACGAAAATGGAAGAGTTAAGCCTAGCGGAAAAAAACAGAAGTTGCGTCCACACACGCCACAGCCTGGACATTAGGGCTCATACTGTATTCCTCGCTCGAGGTAACAGATAGGTCCACATACAACCTCTTCTTATAACGACTGAGATCCCACTCCGGATCCTCTTTCTTCATCAGCACCTTTGCCTTGTTCCTGGAGAAGTTCTTCCTCCCGCACCTTTACGTCAACAAGTTCACGCTCTAGTAGCTCCAACTTGTCAGTCAGCGTGTCGACTTGAGACTGCTATGTGGTCAGTCTACTATTCACGACACTAAGTTCATGTCGCCCCAATTCGAGTTGGTTCTTGACCTTCATCACTTCTCGAGCATAGAACTCCACATCGGATTCCAACTGTTGCTTCTCAGCAGCCAAGTCGGCTTCCATCGAATCACTCTCGTCAACGAAAGACAACAGCTCAAAACTCACCTTAGCCGCAATTTCCTGTGCAACCTCAACTTCTCGACGGATACAACTCAACTCCTACCTAAGTTTGTCCCTTTTGGACACCGCCTCTGTAAGATTACGCTCAAGGTCCTCCAGACGAGTCTTTTGAGCCTCAACGGCCACGGTTGACCGCTTCTCTTCGCTTCTTAAGCCGCTAAGAATACAACATCTGCATATGCGAGAAGACACACTCCAAGGTGTATATTCTCTCACGAGCCGCCTCAACTTCTGTCCTAGCAACGACCACGTGGCTCAAATGAGACATACCCATCATAAGGTGTTTCAATCCCTTATCTATACACCCTTCCAACAAATCCTCCTCGGGTTTTGGAGGGTGATCCATCAGCCAATTGTGACGCCTACTTATATGCTTCCTCGAACCATACTCTACATCCAACTCTTGGTGCCAAACCTGTTAACTCAGCTTCACCAAATCCGGCGCAAACAAGCTTATCTGTGCGCCCGGATGAAGCTTTCCCTGATAAGGAACTATGCCGGCACCACCCTTTACGGTCGCCACCATCCTCAAGCTTTCATTCGTGGCCTTTCCCTTATCAACACTAGCAACCCTCTTTGTGAGACGGATCAATGGGATCTGGAAGAAAAGAATGCAGCGAAGTATCAAAAGGACCCTCCAACACCTCTAGCTAAGGCCTATAACTAGATGGTAAGCAATGCAAACTGCAAGAGACACAGTTGGTACCACGACCACTATCAAGCGAAACAACTATGGGGCGATCATATTTTACTACCTCAGGCAAATCCTCACAAGAGCCTTCTACCGAAGCGACCTCACGTGAATCATCACCAGCAGAAGAAGCAGCCATTGCAACCCTCACAAGACAGTCATTCAGAGCCTCGACCTGCACGCCACTAAGGTTTGACATGTCTATAGCTTTCACCAATCACAGGTAATCCTTTTCCAAGCCGGAAACATCATTATCCACCTCAACAGATCTAGCAGACTCGCACTCCCCCTTTCACCAGAGCAGGTTGTGCCGAAGACGGCCCAGTTCTAACGCGAGACCTCTTCCTCGTGAAAAAGGCAAGAGTCTCAGATGGATCCTCCACATCAAACAAAACATGAGCTTTGGCCCCCGTAGCCTTCCTTTTCCTAGAATGGTCCCCGTCTTCCAACTTAATGCGTGACTCGCGATATAGATTGAGGACAACGTGCCAGTTGTCCCACAGCCCACTACAAATGAAGTTGGAAGCCCTTATGACATTGATCGTCTTTCTTTTCAACGGGATGCGGAATATCTCCATGGTGTTTTGCTCATCTAAGGTAAGAGGATTAGTGGGAAACCTTCATGCAGAAAAATGCAAGCGATGGTAATCGGCCCGCTATCAAGTACATCAAAGTCACAAGAAAAGAGATGAACTTACGAAGTGGCCTGAACTGACGCTCGAACGAACGACCATTGCATTAAAAGTACTTCAAATCCGCAAGGGCCAAGAAGCAGTACTTTTGCCAGAACTTGAAATCTTCAGACAGCTTAACAAAGCAATTCGGTGACTTCATCTTACAAACAACATTACTCTTTAGCCGATGAGATGTCAGCAATTGAATCACCCGCGTAGTCATGCTAACGTCGACATCCTTAACACTAAGCAGAATCATGAGGATGATCCTATATTCATTGGGCCGCAATTGAGCCGGAGGAATCCCTAAGAAGTCCAAAAACTCCCAGATCACATCCAGAATCGGAGAATGCACTCCAAATTGAAGAATCCCACGGTGCAAACAGATAAAACCAACTGGAGGTGACATTGGAGTGTGGTTGCCCGACAGGAGATACAACGGCAGGTCCTCAAGGACCCCAAACTTTGTACGGATTTTGGCGAGACCGGGTTCGGACAACAACCTGTCTTTGAAAAACTCCAGGCCCTCGGCCAAGACAGCGCCATCAAGAAGGTTTTCTTGAGCCATGAAGAAGATGAACAATTTTTATAATCAGAGTTGTAGCTTCGAAAGCAAGGAAAGTAGAATAATCAGACTCTACACAACGAATGACTTAAATAGAGGTTAGTTTCCCGCCTCTTTTCCATTGAACCAACGCACGTTCAATTAATGCACCGCATGGCTCAAGCAACAATTCAGACTCAATCATCATGAGCAGTGCATCCCTTCAAAAGATTATTTAGTGAACCGATGTGTCGGCCCACTAACTCGGGGAGAGTAGCCGATGATACATAAAAATATTCACACCCCGGAGTCGTACACGTGTCATGATAATCTCGAGGAATTACGGCCTCAAGCGTCAGCCCAACACTGATCCGGCCCAAGTGATTCTAAGCCTGCCCAAATGTTGTCCTCCGGATGAACTCGAACTCTCACAGCATGCTAGGCCCACATGTCTCACAACTTTCCTCAATACCCGTTAGCCCTCTTCAGGACAATATCTCGAGGATCAGCTTCGGACGGGCAACTACAACTCCTCTCTGCTTCCAACTAGGAAGCAAACACCAGAATATCTTCCACACAGGAAAACTCCCTGCTACAGATTGCTCTTGGATTGTGAATTATTTCCAGTGTATCTAGGAGCATGGAGCCAACAAGGAACTTCCCTCATACAAGACGACTCTTAATTAGGGATGGATCTCCATGAAGATCTCATTCCTAAATTACGCCTACGATGGCGTGGTAGAACTAGAACTCATTGCACTATAATGAGGTTGGTAAGCTAAGGTACGCTACAAATTACCAGTAGCATTACACCTTCCTCAGAGCCCTGTCTGACTTTAGTATCGGAGTGTCATCGGCCACCCCACGGTGGTTTGTGGCTCACATACGTTACTTATGCAGGTCAGCGGAATTAAGTCAAAGCAGGGAGCGGAAAAAAGACTGCATAAAAAATAATTCTTTGGCTATATCTACTTTAGCATATTTTTTAAGGAAAATTTTCATTGGTATAAAACCAACAATTTGTCGTGGCATTAAATTATTCTTGGCGAAAATTATGTTGGTATAAATTTTCCAATAATAACTTTCCTGGAAAATGTTAAACTATTTGTTGTTATCACAAGTCTTTTTTCAAGGAATATTTCGTGGTTAAATATATTATGAATATTTCGTGGTTAAATATATTATGAATATTTCGTGGTTAAATATATTATGCATTTATCAAGGAATAATTTTTCTTGGTAAAATTGTTTTTTTACCGTTTTTGATTCCTTAGTATATATGCTTAGGCCTTTGTCAACAAGTTTTATTTCCTTGGTATAAGTAAATATCTATTCCTACAAAAATTACCCTTGGATTTATGAACCATTTCCGCAACAAGATAAATTCTTGGTAAAGGTGCTTGGTTCTTACAAACGCATTTCTTGTTTTCCCTTGTACATGCATTTTTACCAACGAAAAAGTTCTATGATAAAGGTAATTAACTTTTCCATGACAAATTTTCTTAATGATTCCAAGCTTTTTTACGTGAAAAAATCATAGATAATTAAAAGTTATCTTGCAACGAAACAATTTGTTGGCAAAGATATTTGATTTTTACCAACAAATTCCCTTTTGTAGTTATCAGTGACACTATGTTTTCTCGGTGTATCATCCGTTTTTTCAAATAAAAATTTAATTCATTGGTAAAAATCCTTAGCTAGGGCGATGCCTCCAGGAACCTAGTAACAATTTTTTTTTCCTTGTTAATATTATTTTTCAACAAAATTTTGATGTTTTTTCAAGGAAAGTTTTTCTTGAAAAGTGCACTAACTGTCGTAGTGATTTAGCCAATTTTGGCTCAAATATTATCTCTCTTTGGCATTAGTAAATTTTGATACATTTTTTTTGGGGTAGACACGCAATTAAGTTAGATAGACAAGAATCAAAATGTTACTAAAAATTGGAAACTTCAACTAAAATTATATAGCTTAGATTATTTAGAATCTGGGATAAGACTTTATATAAAGGTATAAAATTTGGAGATGATGTTGATTGACTTGAAACAATAACAAAAAAAATGATACTAATAACAATAACTAAAATATCACTACACCAAAAATACCCATCCGCAACGGTTTGGGACCATGGAGGTAAGCTATTGCCACGGCTTAGAGGCCTGGCCATTTGAGGCGTCGCCAAATCACCATTGACGGCTATAAACCGTGGCAACACATATTAGCAATGTTTTTATGCTCAAGGATTTTTCTGCATTTAGCCACGGTTTTAAGCCGTTGCAAACAAGATGGCCACGGTTTTAAGCTGTGGAAAGTTATGGCCACGGTTTTAAGCCGTGGCAAGCATGAAGTACCAGGGTTTTAAGCTGTGGCCAGTCAAAACAAAATTCAAAAAAAAAAAGAAATCTGGTTTGTTGCGAGGGTTTGAAACCGTTGTAAATTAATATAATCGAAAAACAAATTTACATTTTTGTTTGCTGCTGCAGCAAAATCACAGCCCCACACCTGCAAAATCACAGTTGTATTCTCTTTGAACCTTAACAATTTTATCTTATCTAAGAAAAAAAAGAAAACATTTGGTTCAACATAGAAACCACAGTGAAAGAGAGAGTACTCCTAGTGAGAACGTGGTGAATGCTACTCCCATAAAATATGAAAAATGCTAATCTCAAAAAATTTCAGAACTACTTTTTTCACTAGAAATGTATATATTAAGTAATACAATGCCATGTTTTGCTTTGAAAAAAAATTAGAATATGTACTTACAGATTTGTTCATATGAATTTTAGTAAAAAACAAAGTGAAGAGAAATTCTGCAGACATAGAAAATTGGTCGCCCTCAAAATGGTCTTAACCAAATATCTCAAAGTAATAATCCTCAATGCCCATAGTATATACCTCATCCTCACTAAATCTGCCTGCAGTGCATACTCTCTCAAAGAGTTCAACACCAGCTGCATATTCCTTGACAATAGCAAGATGAGTAGGGGTTAACAAGACCTGCAAGGATAAGAAATACTTCATCACTTTACTTGTTTTCAAATAGTGTTAATGCCATTATATCAATATATAAATTTATTGGTCAAATTATATTTATTTAGGTAGATGCAAAACCTGCATGAGAGAAGCACAAGATCAAGCTGAAATAAAACAAGATAAAACAAGTTTAAGTACCCAAATAAAGCAACACAATTGTCAACCCATCATAGCGAACGACCACACATCTCTCTTCAATGTGGGAGGATGCGTGTTTGAGTCTCACTATGCCACACGAACCACGTATAATATGCTAACTTGCTTCGTCTTTTGACAATTCTATCATTTAATCTTTCCTCATGCAACTAATAAAGTTAAAACCTAGAACTTAGAACAAATACTATAAAAGAATTTGCTACTTACCTCCTTAAATCGAACAATGTTTGGATGCCTCAGAGACCCGTGGTTGATAATCTCTCTCTGAACATTCTCATCAATCTGAACCAAAATTATAACACATGAAGTTAAATTAGGGAAGCTAAACCTGTTATACAACAATCAAAGCAAATTTTGAAAATGGTTTCATGTTTGAGATCTGAGAAAACACACACAAATGCATCACAATGAAGTGGCTAATAACCAGAGGACAAACCCTAAACAAAAAAATGTAGGAACAAAACAACAACAAATTCAAATTGGAAGATAAATACCCATTTCAACAAAACTGATTAAATTCCAATTATAGTGAAAAAAAGAGACAACCCAATATCTCATTTTAATCAATAATCAAATCAAAACTCCAATGAACCCCAAAAGAACCAAACAGAAGTACATTAAAAACCCCCACCCCCCATTTCATTCCATTTAATCAATCAATGGAAATTAAAAAAAAAAAAAAAAAAAAAAAAAAAAAAAAAAAAAGGATAAAGAGCATTCATTAGTTTACCTTCTTCCCCCTCTCAATGAATTTGACAGCAAAAAGCTCTTTAGTCTTCTCATCTCTAACAAGCCTTGCTACAGTGATGTACACAAGCATACCTATGATTGAGTCGTATGTTAATGTCTTTTGCAAGAGCCTTTATTACAGGATAATACCCTTGCACCATAAGCCCATGACCACCAGTAAATGTCTTTTGAAAGTGACACTTTCTCCTGCAATATGAAAATTGAAATCAGAACCTGATAACTGACAGTTTTTAAGCAACATACAGTGGAACAAAAATGCTTCTGACCACCATCCAACCTGGATTGGTTCTCCCGGTTCAGAATTGAAACGCAAGCCTATTGAACGGTTCTGCAAGATCTCAGGGTTTTGCATACCATAGTGAAGGATATTTTTGGTCTCACATAAGTTCCATTTTCAACTCTCTCTCGTATCAGTTGAACATTTTCTTCCAATCTATCATATTTTTGGCTCAATTTTTTTACTTCCAATGTTTTATCCAAAAGCAATGAACGAGCGGGAAGTGAAGCATCATACTTCCTTTTAGAGACGGTGGTTCCAACACAATGAACACGTCCCCTTTCTTCTTGGCCAAACACTTGGCTTCAGTGGTACCCTGGGTTGAAGATTTTTGCAAGGCGACCTTTTTCGCTTTAACTTGTTCCTTAAAAAGAATGAAAAAATAAAATAACACGGGACACAAATAATATTCAAACAACTACAAAGTAAATTAAGAATTGTGTATAAAATACATCATTGGGCACATACCATATATAGTTCAGCACCATGCGTGGGTTTTCCATCCTTTCCCGTGTGACAAACAATCCATATATCAGTGCGTGTGACTGGTTCCCCATCAGGGTTCTTCTCAACCTATATACTTGAAAGATTAGTCTCAACCTATATAGTTAAATGGTTATTATTGTACTAGTAGCTAGAAACTCAATTACCATTTCATACTCCACTTCTGCAGCACTCTTTTGGCCACCCCCCCCCCCCCCCCCATACATACTTTGAAGCCTTTTTGTTTTTGGCATTTTGGGCTCTAATTGCCTTCGCTTCAGGGGTGCTCTCATAGCGAACAAAGTCCTTCCAATCCTCCTCTCTTACACCTTTTGGAACATGCTTCTCTTGTTCCTCAATGGTAGGATACTTATCCAAATAGTCCTTCCTAAGATCTGCCTTGAACCTTCTAAAATATTCTGCCATTTTCAAATGCACACTCCTTTTCACATAATTTGGGATGTCGTATTCACGCTGCAAATAAGCCATTGAGATATAAGTTGACAATAAAATAAGACATTATGAAAATCAATGATGTAAAATCTTACCTTGAGGCCATTCCACACATCCTCTTTGTAGTTGTCAGTAACATGGTGCCAACCCTTGAATTTGATGGGCACAAGTGTTTCAACAAGCTTTCCAATGCGTTTATTGAAATTTTTAGCACCAGGTCCAACTGCTAAACCATGGACATTGAACTGTATGGTCTTTTTAACTTCATTGTCATCATTTGTAGATGTAGTGACATCATTGGTGGAGAGGTTGCCGCGAGTACTACCCATTTCTATCAATGACATTATAGATATTAACCATTATCAAACAAAAAGAAATGAGAAACAACTATATACACTACATTTATAGATAGTTTCCTTCCACAACATATCACCACAAATAGATTTTTATAAAGCATTGGAAAAGCCAATCTGAATACTTAGCTACAAAGCTTCCCTTTCCAACTCAAAAGTCAAAATAAGAAACAAAGACAAAATAATTGGTCTCAACCCAAGAGGATGACTAAAATAGCATTAGAAATGCATCAAAAAATATTGTAGCATAGTCAATTAAATATTGATACTTTGTAGTCAACAAGTTCTGCAATCGTGCTCATTTTCTTAGCACTTAGCAGATAAGCTGAAAACTTGCGTGGAACCTCAGTTGCCCATGCCGTCATTCTAGGAAATGTTTGTCCTCGAGTTCATTTTCAGTTAAATAGCTTAGATCATGGATATAGCCTCCTAACATGATGTCCTATACACTTGATTAATTTTCTGCATAAACATCCTCACTGAAACCTATACATTTCTATGGTTGCAAATGATTAGTGAAAATGTGGCAGGAGGAAATAGTTTGCGGATAAACTAAGGGTGTCTAGGAAGCAAATACGTAGAACCGTGAGTTAGAAGAATGTCAAAAGTATGAGATACAATGAAGGGGTCTTATCTCATGACAAGGTGCCTCCTTGGACATGACTATTATTCAAACTAGAAAAGGAGGCCATCTCCGTGTAGCTAATCAAGCCTTTTGGTGTAGTGTATATACTACAAAATAATATTTTGTGAAGCATATACTAAAACAAATATCACAGTCAAGTTGATTTCAAGACTTTTAACGAGTCTTACATGTTTTTTGGCTATTTGCCCCCAATTCCAAATGCTCTTTGTCCGGTGTGAAGGTTCGCATGTCAATGAAACTAGGATTGTTTGCGGTGAGGGAGTTTTTCTAATTATGATTATAATGTAAGGAAAAAAAAAAGTTCTTGACTTTTTCTTACACTTGATCGGTTCAAATTTTTCAAAACATTTTCATTTTCGTTAATCATAGTCTACAATACAGACAAGAAGATGTGGAGAGATATACATAAATTAGTGATTATTCATACTTGTTATTAGATTTAGCAAATATGGCATTAAAAAAAGCATTATTGACAGACAAAACTAGTGACCATTTCCACAAATTAAGGTCAGCTAAAAAAAGAAAAAAAACAAAGATTGGAATGAAAATCTTCATATGATTAGATTCTTCCACATATCCTTTTTTCTCCCCTCCTTTGGGAATGGTAATTTTCCTTCGCTATTCTGCAAATCTCTAGCATAGAGATTCAATTACACAATACATTCATCAAAATCATAACAAAAATATAAGACCTTGTTATGTAATCCTCACCCCTAGGCATATTTTATGATAAAGTGCTAGCTAGCAAAGGGCGAGGAGCTAACAATATATAACTTGCAATTACATATACATGCGAAACATTAGCAAATGAGCCTCGCTCACTTTATTCAATTATGCATTCCTTCATACTGCGTCTAGCAACTGGTGGGGGGTAATAGACGACATGTGTTGTAAGTCTTCTGTAAATTTGGATTGGTAATATAGGACTTGACACTGGGGTTCTTCACATAATCACAGATGCATGGTTTTTGTTCTCTCAACCTAGAGCAGCATGTCGCAGATGGAGGAGTCGACAACAGAGTTGGGCCTAGACATGGAGACAGCTGCATTACGTTGCAGACAACTACCATGGTGATTACATCCCCATGGCTTAGAAGCAATAAAATCACAGCAAGCATTGTAAAACATGATGCCTTCATCCTCTGCAGCATTAACCAATAACCTAACAAAGACTTTGAAGACTTAAAAAACACCCTGCTCAATGGGGCCTTGAGCCTTTTTATAGTGGGGGGTTAGGTAGAACCTTGGATTAAAATGTACGCTTGACTCAAATGTCCGCTTTTTTGTTATCAAAGAAATTTGGAAGTTCTTGGCGTACCTTGGCATTGCGCCCGCTCAACTGGTGTTGAACAGGTATAAGACTGTGATCGTCATCCTGATTAGGGTGAATGACGGTGGTGTTCGAGTATCTTTGAAGGCGATCCAACTGCTTACTTCTCCTTGGATAAACAAGCATGTTGTGTGCGTGCTGACATTGCCAGATTGCTTTGGCAATCTGCCTGACGATTTTAAGTTCTGGCAGGAATTTTGTTTCATGGCCTCCACGGACGTGAAGTATTTCAAGCTTGTTGGGCGTCTGGTCGAGCAAGAATTCAGGCAACTTAGGATGTTCAATTATGTTTTTGGTCTTACTTGTGTTAAATCAATATCATATTGACCTTTGTGCTTTTTGTAGGGAAATTCCCAATTTCATCTCTTTCTGCTAAGGATGAAACGGCTCTGGACGCGTTTCGTGACATGCCTTGTTTGTGGATAGAGGATGTCGTTAAGTCTTTTATTATCAAGCGTGGCAGATTGTGGGTCATTGGCATGAGGCTACGACTCTTTTTAGGGTTTCAAAGTCAAAGCTTGAAGGCGTATCTTCCTCGAAGAAGAGGAAGTACCCAAAAATTAAGATCCCAAGCCCTTTAAGGAGGACAAAACTAAGTGAGGCGCTTCCTTTTCCCGTTCGTCTGAAGAGGCCGCGATCTATGTCTTGGCCCGCTAGTAGGCGTTCAGCTTCGTTCGAAGGGCGTAAAGCTGTCGAACAGGTTTTTGACTTGTCTGTTGGGGTGGAGACTTTTGTGTCCGAATGGCGTGATGCTCGGGCAAGGGCTCCCATTTTCGTTCCTGACTTGGAGAGTGAGTATCTTCAAATGGTTGGGGTTGAAGATGTAACAAAGCATAGTACAGAGCAAGCAGAGGTTTTGAACAAGCATTGTTGCTAGCAGGAATGGAAGCTTAACAAATACATCTTATTTTAATGATTTCTACAAATATTCAATATGTCGTTTATCTTTCTTTGACAATAAGATTTACTATAGCCATTTTGATTTAGGACAATGACAACATAAAGGATTTCATTTACAACACGCATATAAGATGTTGATGCATTTAGAATAATGTTACATTATCTGATGTAGTCGATTTCTACCCTCCTTCCTCGCCTTGACCTGAACCTATACAGGAAACGCACGTGAGTCAAAGACCACCGTGAGACTGCCGATGACACTCCGATGCTTAAGTTAGATAAGGCTTAAGATAGGCTTAAAGATGTTTTTGTAGCATACCTTTGTTCATCGACCTTATCTCTCTTTTATAGTGTGAGAATCCTTGTTCGGCTTGGTATTTGTTGCATAATTTAGGGAAAGAAATCATTTCCTTGTTGGGAGCTGTCCATGTCGAAAAATTTCCCTACACGACTTGTGCTCCTAGATCTACGGGTGAGGTTTCTTTTACTAAGTGTTGTCCATGCAAGGAAGTTTCCTTTCCCAACTTATGCAAGGAAGTTGGTGGGCCAATGCATCGGTCCACCAAGTCATGTCATGAAGCAACTGTGCAGTCATGACGGTTGAGTCTAAGTCATTTCCTTAAGCGGCATGCTTCATTAATTGGGCGTGCGTCTGCTAAAAAGAGAAAAAGGCGGGAGTTTTGTTTTCTATATAGATCTCCTCTCTGTAGAGTTTGGCTTCTTTACTATTTCGATTTCAGAAACTCTGTTTTATCGTACTGCATTCTGTGCTTTTGACTTTGCTTTTCCTTTGTAATCAAAAACTTGTATGATCTTTCATGGCGGGCATGAATCAGCTTTTCGATAAACTGTTTGGTAAGGGCTGCAAGTTCTTTGAGGAGAGGTCACTTTCTAAGTCCTTGGTGTCTTCCGTAAAACATACGGGGTTCCTGAATATTTGATATTTTCACTCTAGGCACTGATCTAACGTTGTTGTCCCCTCCATAGGGGTTCATCTATTTTCACTTAGGTATGCTTCACTCGGGTGTCCGCTTTTTTGTTATCAAAGAAATTTGGAAACTCTTGGCGTCCCTTGACATTGCGCCCACTCAACTGGTGTTGAACGGGTATAAGACTGTGATCGTCATCCTGATTAGGGCGAATGACGGTGGTGTTCGAATATCTTCGAGGGCGATTCAACTACTTACTTCTCCTTGGATAAACAAGCATGTTGTGTGCGTGCTGACATCGCCGGACTGCTTTGGCAATCTGCCTGATGATTTTAAGTTCTGGCAGAAATTTTGTTTCATGGCCTCCACGGGCTTGAAGTATTTCGGGCTTGCTGGGCGTCCGGTCGAGCGGAAATTCAGGCAACTTAGGATGTTCAATTATGTTTCTGGTCTTACTTGTCTTACTTGTGCTTTTTGTAGGGAAATTCCCAATTTCATCTCTTTCTGCTAAGGATGAAACGGCTCTGGACACGTTTCGTGACATGCCTTGTTTGTGGATAGAGGATGTCGTTAAGTCTTCTAATATCAAGCGTAGTAGATTGTGGGTCATTGGCATGAGGCTACGACTCTTTTTAGGGTTTCAAAGTCAAAGCTTGAAGGCGTATCTTCCTCGAAGAAGAGGAAGTTCCCGAAGATTAAGATCCCGAGCCCTTTAAGGAGGACAAAACTAAGTGAGGCTCTTCCTTTTCCTATTCGTCTGAAGAGACCGCGATCTATGTCTTGGCCCGCTAGTGGGTGTTCAGCTTCATTCGAAGGGCGTGAAGCTGTAAAACAGGGTTTTGACTCGTCCGTTGGGGTGGAGACTTTTGTGTCTGAATGGCGTGATGCTCGGGCAAGGGCTCCTATTTCCATTCCTGACTTGGAGAGTGAGTATCTGAAAATGGTTGGTGTTGAAGATGTAACAAAGCTGAGTAAAAAGCAGGCAAAGGTTTTGAACAAAACATTGTTGCTAGCAGGAATGGAAGCTTAGTCTGGTGTAGGACTAGGTCGTCCTTTTTTGTTGAAAGACTTTTGTTTGCGGCCCTTTAGGTCTGCTGAAAAGTTGTTTGACATTTGTCCTTGTGGCAAAAATTCCCTTCCGTGTCACTCGTATTGTTCTCCATTTCACTCTCGTCCTCATATTGAGACGACGATGGGACCGAGGAATAACTCACTTCCTTCTCCCCTCGTCAACTGATTCTGAATCGGTTCATGAAAGAGAGCCGCCGTTGTGAGTAAGGGGAAACTTGTAGATGAGGGCCCTGATGCAGCGAAGAAAGTGAAGGGTGGTGCTGGAGTGATTCCAGTCTTGAAGGACCTCCATCTGGATGCGCAGATCAGTCTGTTTGCTCAAGATGTGATAAAGATGAGCAACCAAGCTTGGAATCAAGAGGTTGACATTTCTTATGCTTCCAAGAAGCATATTAGCAGGTGAAATGTCTAGCAGGTGAATTGCACTTAGGAGCTAAAAGAAGAAACGATGGGAGAGCGTATGGATAAAGGGTAGAAACATCTCATGTTGGGGATGTCATACATGAATCAAGTGGTCACGACTAAGACTGAAGTTGAGGTCGTTCGTGAGAGAGTGTACACCATGGAGCGAGTCTTTGCAAACTTGCAGAAGTCATACTCAGATGCTCTCTACGAGATTGAATCGTTGAATAAGCAACTCGAAGCTCACTCAGATTGTGAGACCCTAAGTGGGCGGACCTGAGGTGAGGGTGAGGGTTGGAGCCCAACAGGCCCAATAGGCCCAACAGGCTGAGAGAGGTTGGACGAGCTACAAGGGGAATCATAGTCCCATATCGCCTGGGTAGGGGAGGAGGATGATCCTTATATGTGCGGGATCATCTCCCCATTGTACATACGCGTATTAAAGCCGTGAGGGCCGGATGGTAGCCCAAAGCGGACAGTATTTGTACAGTGCGGGAGGGGGTCATCACAGTTTGGTATCAGAGCCTGACCCAGCCGAAAGTATGCCACGTGGAGGTGGGCCCTCGGGCAACGTGGACGTTGTGCCTGTGTGGCCAACGAGGACGTTGGGCCTTAAGGGGGGTGGATTGTGAGACCCCAAGTGGGCGGACCTGAGGTGAGGGTGAGGGTTGGAGCCCAACAGGCCCAATAGGCCCAACAGGTCGAGAGAGGTTGGACGAGCTACAAGGGGAGTCATAGTCCCATATCGCCTGGGTAGGGGAGGAGGATGATCCTTATATGTGCGGGGTCATCTCCCCATTGTACAGACGCGTTTTAAAGTCATGAGGGCCGGATGGTAGCCCAAAGCGGACAATATTTGTACAGTGCGAGAGGGGGTCGTCACACAGATGCTGGAGCGGAGTCCTGACGCATAAGATTGTAGACTCAGAGGGTTCGTTTGGTAACGCTTGAACCCGACCTAGTGGGGGTAGTGTCCAAGGGATTTATTCAAAAACAAACTGAACCTTGCCTGTCATTACTTAAAATTTTCCCAAGAAACTGTGGTCGGAGTGCAGGCTAAGATACGGGCTCTGAACACTGAAAAGGCCAAGAAGGAGTCTGAATGGGTTGTATAGTGTCAGCAGTTGAAGGCTGGTGTTTATTTCAATGCCAAGAGCGTGCGGACCTCAGAAGAGCAACTCTACTGGCGCAAATGGAATTAAGTGTTGTCAATGATAAGTTGGGTGTTGAGCAGTCCAAGACTGACATGATGTCAGGCAAGCTGGAGCAGGAGTTTACTGAACCAAGGATGCGCGAGAAGGAGCTTCTCAAGTCCCAGGGCACGTTTGAGTTCAGCAGAGTCGTGCATAGAAGGCTGGAGTTGTTGCAACTTATGAAGGAGGAACATCATGATTGGGATCTGTATGATTATGAACACGTGTCATATGTGGAATTTGGAGTGGCCTCTGATCCATCCGAAGAGGAAGGTGACTCTTATGAGGGTGATCGAAAGGCAGCATGTATAGATGTGTCTCCTGCTAAGTCCGACTCTGTTGTATCCGACTCTCCTCCAGATGGAGTGAACCTGGCATTTTTTGGCTTGCAAATGAATAACATTTTGTACTTGTGCATTTTTCCTTTACTTTCCCTGCTAGCGTTTATCTGTTTTGTCCTATTGCGACATTAGTGGTCAGACGAAAGACTTTGCTAGGTCAGGAAGCCGTATGATTGATTTGTCGGTGAGTGTTTTGACTGCTTGTGTTGCGATAGTTCGTGCATTCCTAGTCAGAGTCTTCTTAGAAATCGGGGAGTGTAATTCACCATTTTCTGGCGGCCTAGCTCTATATTGGACTAACTGTCGTTGTTGCTATTTTAAACAAACTAGTCAGACTGTGGTCCTAGCACGTGCACCGTCATAGGCGATCGCACAATAGTCCTCCAAGTCGAGCTTCCAAAGCTCTGACCAGACTTTCGACTCGTCTTTAACTGCTATTGGCGGAATAGGCTTAGTTAGACCAGAGGTTGTTATCACTAATTATAACTGACTAAACTGGGGTCGGGTTCGGCAACCATCATTTGTGATTGAACGGTGGTTCCTGATGAGCCATCTTAATCAGGCGTCAAGGGCACTTACTAGACTCCTACTTTCCAACCCATCTTCATCCGCTCTTGGCGGATTAGGAATTGGAGTGAGCCAGAAGTTATCATCGTCAATCATTCTAACTAAACTTTGGCAGGGTTTGGCGATCATTGTTTGTAGTTGGCAAATGATCCTTGGCAAGCCATCACGGTCAGGCGTCGTAGCGCTGAGTAAGCTTCTACTTTCTAAGCCATCAGAATCCACGCGCAGTGAACTAGGCTTAGAGTAGACCAAAAACCATCGTCATCTTTTGGCCACTGATTAAGCTTTGGTCAGTGATCCCTAGCAAGCCATCTTAATCAGGCATCGAGAGCACTGACTAGACTCCCACTTTCTATTATGTTTGAATCTGTTATTGGCGGACTAGCTTCGAGCGAACCAGAATCTATTGTCATCTGTCGTCACCGACTAAGCTTTGGTCTGGTTCAGTCACTATTGTCCATGTTTGGACAATGATTCCTGGCAAGCTGTCTCGATCAGGTATCAGAGCACTGACTATCATTGGTACTCGTTTAACGGACTGGTCATTAGAGCGAACCAAAAACTATTGTCATAAGTAGAAACCAACTAAGCTTTGGTTAAGTTCGGCTACCATTATCTATAGTTGGGCAATGGTCCTTGTCAAGCCATCGTGGTTAGGTATTATAAAACACTGACTAAGCTCCCACTTTCTAACTCATCGTCGTCCGCTTTTGGCGGGCTAGGCGTTAGAGCGAACAAAAAACTATTGTGATCAGTCGGGTCTGACTAAGCTTTGGTCAGAATTAGATTTCAGGCATGCAAGTCTGACTTGGGTGTCCTGACTTACTTAATTTGCCCAACGATCTGATTTCGGAGCCGGCTCAATTGATCGGACTAATAATAGTTTGACCAACTTTAATGAGCAACAACTAAATAATAGTAAGAAGACGCCTTGGATTTTTTGTAGGTACACTCCTTATTCCATGGGCGCTCAAGATCTTCACTATTTGTGTCTTTGATGTGAGAGAGAAAAAAAGAAAACTTTTATAGATCAGCGTGCCATGTGTACGACGCAGATTGCGAGATGGTTGGTTACTCCCCCCAATTAATGGGGTTGCGTTCAAGGTCATTAATTCGATGAATGTGAACTCGTGCAGTTGCAATTGAAACTTTCGTTTCCCTATTTCCCATTCAACATTTAATGGTGATGTATTTGTTGGCTGACACTGCTTCATAAACTACTTTGCCTATATAGGCTGGTCCTTCTCCATCTCAAGCATTACAATAATCGTTGTAGAGTATGTTGAGCAAATGTATCTTACCGGAGAATATGTTTTGAGTTTTCCAAAAGCTCAAGGAACATCTCTATTACTGGAGTCTTCGGATGTTCTTACATTTGCAGCGATGAGTCTTGATAAGACCTGCTATTATGTGATGCCACCTAATCTGGGTAAGCATCCAATTGATTCCATGAGATCTTGTAATATCTTCTTACGTTTTGAAGAAGAGTTACGGACTTCCCCTTAGGGGTAAGCTCTGTCTTCCATATTTCGGTGCCCCCACGGCTTTCATCCGCCACTGTTGTTGGGAGATAATCCTTGCAACTAGTTTATGGTTGAGTAGAGTGTCAGCGGACGTGACTTTCGGGCCTGGGGTGGTATCTTTGTGTCACCCTAGGCATTACACATTTGAGAGGCGTCCCCATCTGGGTCCCTCCGTTATCCTTCGTAAGGCGGGGTAATGTAGCCGAAAGCTTGTTGAACTGGACAACAGTTTTGGGGATGGCATCACTATGAGACCTTAATCATTTCGCTATTCAAGGATATTGTGGTCTTCATTTTTCAAGTACTTTACTGTCACCATCTTATCTGAAGGTAAATTTGCGGAGAAAAATTTCGACATGTGTGTTAGTAAATGCATATTCATGTCGCACTTAGATACATGTAGTGTGTAAACTTCTGTACTAATTGGTCGGCAAGCTTTGAAATACCTTTCATTGCAATCAATAAAGTCTGTTTTATTTCTAGAATATGTCTCGTACGAACTATTCTTCTAAACTGAAAAAGAAAAATAGAAAACAAAAATGAAATCAAAACACAAAGTAATTTAACTCCGACCGGGGAGTAAGCTAACCCAACCCTGAAGGAAGCGCATATGGTCCTGGCTCGGATTGCATAATCCTTCCAGCGAAGTGTTTTGCTTTGCCAAAGCTAGCAAAGTTACTATAGATTGGACTTCGTGCTGGTGGGCACAACTCTTAGAGTAGGTGTCCGTTTGCTGAAGTATTTTTATATAGCTCAATATTTGTCTGGATTGAGTCTCCAACTCTGAATTATGTTTTCCACATAGCTGCACTTTGGTTGTCAGGTCTCTCTCTCCATCCGAGCAGATTGATTCTTTTAGGCTCGGTGCCTGATAAATCTGTTACGTGGGCCCGAACTGCAATTGGTAGCAATTTAGTTGTTTTAGGGCAACATAATGGCAGTCTCTTGTTGCAGGTTGATCTCCTCGGATAATTCATTGGCCTAATTGGTTGTGCATTTGATGCATTGGTGCAAAGTGGAAACCATTTTTTCTATATGATGAAGCCAAAGCCTTCCTAGAATAATGTTGTAGGTGGATGGAGTGTCAACCACCATTAATTCTTAGACAAGGTACTTCCGCAATTTTGGCTCTCTCGCCGCCACCATTAGATTGATCTTCCCGATGTGGAAGCATTTATCTCCACTGAATCCAACCATGGGGTGAGTAGCGGGGGTTAAGTCTTTCTCTTGGAGTTGCATGTTTCGAATGCGCTGAGAAACATGACATTAAATGAGCTTCCTATATCCACCAAGGCCCTTTTTCACCTTCCACTTTCGCAATGAGGATGGAGATAACCAGGGCGTCATTATGAGGAGAATGTACACCCTGAAGATACCTATCCGTAAACGTCAATGGTGGGATCGGGCACTGAACTCGTGCATGTTGCACTTATCGGTCCTCGCACTAGGATGGTATCCACTTCTTGGTCGGTGTCCTCTTGCGGGACCTATTGGATTGCTTTCCATCGGGACCTACCCCATGAAGGACATAGATTATGCTAGGAGCTTCCTTTTTTATCTCCTTGACAACGTCCTCCCTTTCCTTTGCCCGGTCTTGCAATCCAACATGTACAATATTTTTTGTTGTCGCATCGAGCAGGGTTTCCTCGCAGCTTGGGGGCCACTTCAATTCTTCCAAATTCTTGATAGAATCAAGGATGTCGGACAAACTGGTGTTGAGAGGGTGACAGATTTAGGCCTGACATAGTTGGAGGCCTTGTTTTGCCTTATGCGGTCGTAGTTGGTCTTACTGTCATTGCGCTTCCTCTTGTTCCCGTCATCGTCCTTCTTCTTCTTCCCCTCTTTCTTTTCCCTGGGGAAATATGGTTTTTTCTCGGATTCCGCCTCTTTCTTGGCGGTCAGCATCTCTTCTAAAGTAATATATCTCTGGGCATCCTTCAGCAGGTCTGTCACATCAGTTGGGGAGTCCAAAGTAAGGAAGATATAGAACTTTCCTTGCCTTATAGCAGAGGTGAAGGCCGTGACAGCGGTGTCATCAATACAACCATCGATGAGAGTCAACTCATTGTTAAAACACGTGACGTATTCCCTCAACATCTCATTCTGCTTAAGTTAGATAAGGTTTAAGAGAGGCTTAAAGCTGTAAATTGAGTTTCTATAGCGTACCATCGACCTTATCTCCATTTTATAGTGTGAGAGTTTTTGTTCGGCTCAATCTTTGGTGGCGTAGTTTAGGGAAAGATATCTTGCTAGAGATCATTTTCTTGTTGGCAGTTGTCCATGTAGAGAAGTTTTCCTACACAACGTGTGATCCTAGATTTGTGGGTGAGGTTTCCCTTTCTGAGTGTTGTCCATGCAAGGATGTTTCCTTGCCCAACTTATACTCCAGTATTTGTTTCCAAGTCTGAACCAAAGTATTGTTGGCCCGCTTTTCTTTGGTCGATCCCCCAGATACTTGCCTTATCAGGGCTTACTCTTGCCTTTTCAGGGCTTACGAGTATTAGGCTTGACCGTGTGACCTGTGGGCTTAGTGGCACGTTGCAATTTGTGTCCTACCTTCTGGATCCTGCCAATTGTGGGCTTAATGTTGTTTGGGCCTTGCTTGATTGAGCGTGCAATCAGGCATGCTTTATTTTGTTGATGAGATTATCATGACACGCGTGCGGTACTGATCTGAGGATGGTTTGATGTATCATCATTATCAATGAATTTTTTCAGTTAAATCCATGCCCTTGACTTTGATTCAACAGAAAATATGTGTAATTAATTTTCCTGAGGCATATAAGTTGATTTCTGTTTTCTTGCTCTCAAGTAGGGGTGGGCACAGTTCGGATCAGTTCCAAATTTGGAAGAACCTAACCTGAATCATTTAAATTTAACGGATTCGGTTTGGTCCAGATTTCCTCATTTTAAACATTGTTACCGAACCTAACTCGAACCGTTTAGAACGATTCGGTTCCTACGATTCCAATCCATTGTTTAGAAAATATAATAAATTCATCAACAATATTACTAATTATTTGATTAGACATGGTTTGCACATGATGAACTTTTATCGAATGAAAATATTAACATGTTTCATAATGATGAAATCTGCACCTTAACTCTGTTTTGCCTTTATCAATTAGTCTTGTTAGTAATAGCCAACTAGTCAATACAAACTCACTATCATCCTTTTCATTTACTTCAGAGTTTGGACTACAAAGTCCAAGCCCATCCATGTCCTACTACTAACTTCCACAGTCACACAAACACAGAGCATAAGGTACATTCCAGATGCAGTCATTTTTCGCTCTCTGCTCCGATCTGGGTCCTGCAAACCTGTTGACCTGCACAAGTAGCACACGTGAGCCACAGGCCACCATGGGGTGGCCGATGACACTCTGATGCTACAGTCAGACAGGAATTTGAGGAAGGTGTAATGTTGTAACATGAAATTTGTATCGTACCTTAGGTTACCAACCTCATGTCTTATTTATAGTGCAAGGAGTCCAGGTTCAACAAGGCCATTGTAGGCGTAGTTTAGGAAGGTGGTCTTCGACGAGATCCCTCTATAATTAGGAGTCGTGCTATTTTAGTGAAGTTCCCTGTTAGCTCCGCGCTTCTAGATACGCGGGAGATAGTTCCCAATCAAAGAGCATTTCGTAAAAGGGAGTTTCCCTGTGTGGAAGAAACTCTGGTGTTTGCTTCCTAGTTGGGAGCAAAGAGCAACTATAGTTTCCCATCCGTAGCAGATCCTTGAGATACTTGCCTAAGGAGGGCTTACAGGTATTGAGGACAGTTGTGAGATATGTGGGCCTAGCGTGTTGTGTGAGTCCGGGTTCGCCTGGCAGACTGAATTGAGCGGGCTTAGAACCGCTAGGGCCTGATCAATGTTGGGCTGATGCTAGGGTTTGTATTTCCTCGAGATTATCTCGACACGTGTATGGCACAAGGGCGTGACATTTTTATGTGTCATCAGCTACTCACCCTGAGTTGGTGGGCCGTCAAATTGGTTTGGCAAGTAATCTCTTGAAGGGATGCCGCTCATGATGATTGAGGCTGAATCGTAGCTTGAGTCGCACGCCGCATTAATTACACGTGCGTTGGTTCGGCGGAAAATATGTGGGAAACCATCCTTTATTTAGGTCATTCGCAGTGCAGAGTTTGATTCTTCTACTTTGTTTGCTTTCAAAGATATTGTTCTGAAAATATTGTTCGTCTTCTTCATGGCTAAAAAAGACCTTCTTGATGATGTTGTTTGGCTGAGACGCAAGAATTTTTTGAAGATAGGTTGTTGTCCGAGCCCGGTATTTCCGAAATTTGTTTGAAGTTTGGGGTTCCTGATGACCTTCCATTGTATCTCCTAATGGGCGACCAAACGCCTATGTCACCTCTTGTAGGTTTCATCTGTTTACATCATGGGATGCTCTAAATTTGAGTGCATTTTTTGGTAATGGACGTGATTTGGGAGTTATTGGATATCATAGGGATTCCTCCGGCTTTATTGGAGTCTAATGGATATAGGATCATCCTCATGATTTTGCTCTGTGCCAAGGAGGCTGGTGTTAGCGTGACTCCACAGGTGATCCAACTGTTGACCTCTCCTCAGCTGCAGAACAACGCAGGCTGTAAGATGAAGTCAATGAAGTGCTTCGGTAAACTTCCTTATGATTTCAAGTTCTGGCAAAAGTACTTTGATATTCACGTAATTATTACATAGTATATCCCTTAATTTATATATGTTAGTGTTTTGATTATTATATTTTATAATAATTATTTCATTTTCATGTTTTTGTAGGATATTGAGCGTGAATGATGAAATCGTATTAAGGCTACAATTTAAGGAATGACAATTGGTCGATTCTAGTCGTGGTACAAAGTAGAGGGTCACATATCTAAACCTAACCCAAATAAACCTAGGTCCACCTAATTTAACCTAAGCCCAAACCCAAAATGCTAACCTAAAAACCCAAGCCCAACGCCTTTTGGAGAACCCCAGCCCAAGAAAATAGGAGAACCCTATTTAGCTCTCCCTAGTTTGGGGGGTTCTTCTCTCTTCTTCCACGTTCCTTCTCCCCTCCTCTTTTTTTTCAGCCACCACCCCAATCCACCCGGCCGGCAATCCTCACTCTATAGGAGAGCCGGCAGTGCGACAATCCCGCCATCACCACCTCACCTCGCCACCGTCCAACAACCACAGCCACCACCACCATCAGACACCACCTCCTCTCCATGTTCCATCACGCCACACAGCCACCACCATCTCCCTGTCCCTCTCTTTGTTCCATCATCCACACCGTCGCCATCCACCATCAGACACACCACCACCGCGACAAGAGCAAAAACAAGAAGCACCGCTCCTGTTTCTCTCCCTCCTTTTTGTTCTCTTTCGCTCATCTCTCTCGTCCCTCCTTCATGTTTCCCTCTCTATTTCTCACTGTTTCTCTCTCTCTCTCATGACCACCGTCACAACCAGACCACGCAACCACCACCATTACCGCCGCAAAATAGAGCTCGCAAGAGCACCACCTCTGTTTTTCTCTCTCTGTCTGTTCCCCTTCTCGGTCGGGAGAAAAGGAAGCTCGTGAGGAGCGAAGCAGCAGCGGCGAAGTAGAGCGCATCGCGCTGGAGACGAAGCGCTGAGGCGTGCGACTGTTCTGGTGGGAGAAAAACTGATTCAAAAATCAGTTTTGGTTATTTGCACCCCCGATTTCTCTCTGAGCAGCAACAATGTATTTGCAGCATTTTCTCGGGATTCGCGTTCGTGCTGATATGGATTCCACTTATGCTGTGACCACCGCTACCATGGAAAGCTAAACCCTTCGCTAAGGCTAAGATGAAACCAATTGGGTTTCAAGAGTTTGTTCTAGTTTGACTTTTTATTTTATTATGTGCTTAACTGCAAAATACATTTAATTTCTGAGTATTAGTAAATTACTTTCACCGATTATATCGGATTTGATCTAGACTAGTCGGTAGTTAGAGTTTTCTTTACTAATATTTAAAGCATTAGTTTTAATTGGTTAAGTTAGACTTGTGATTGAGTGTGCCGTAATAAGACACTCAATACTAGGAGTTGAAACTTAATAAGTTAGACTTGTGATTGAGTGTGCCGTAATAAGACACTCAATGCTAGGAGTCTATAATTTATGTTGAAGTTAATTGTAACATTGGATTTTAAAACTGAATTGTTCTTAACGATCACATCATCGATGCAAGCAAGGGATTCTCATCCCTAAAGCTTCTCGCTTTAGAAAATAATAAGTTAGATTAAAATAACTTGAAAAACTGAATTGGTGGATTCAATGCCTTTGTTTCCCTTCTCATATTCTTAAAAAAAATTTATTTTGTTTTTTAATTTGATTTTTAGTTTAGATATTTTGATTGCTATAACCCCCATTTAAATTAGTTTAAGTCAACTCTGAAATTTAATTGCAACCACAATCCTTGTGGGATCGACCTGTACTTGCCCTTGTCTACCCGTTAGACACTGTGCACTTGCAGTTATTAAGACTAGGTTAAATTAACCTATTTATTTAGGTTAGTTAAATCTGCATCATACTGCTTCTTGGCTATTGCGAATTCAAAGTATTTTCTATGCAGGGGTCATCCGCTTGAGCGACAGTTTAGACCGCTCCGTAAGTTTGATCCCTTTCTCACGATTTTGATATGCTTGATAGCGAGTCGACTGCTCATTAGTTGTTTTTCATTGCAGGAAGGTTTCCTACCACTCCTCTCACCTTAGAGGAGCAAAACACCATGGAGACATTCTGTGTCATGCTGCAAAAGAAGGCGGTCTATGTCACAAGAGTTTCCAACTTTATCAGTAGTGGGCTGTGGGGCAACTGGCACGTTGTCCCTACTCTGTATTGTGAGTCGTACATTAAGTTGGTAGACGGGGCCCCTTCTAGGAAGAGGAAGGTTGTTGGGCCAATTGGATGTGTTGGAGGGTCCTTTGGATAATTTGTTTCCTCCTCTCAATCTAGATCCCATTGAGTCGTCTCACAAGAAAGGGTCGGCTGTTCTTGACAAAGGAAAATCCACGGAGGAGAGTCTGAGGATGGTGGCAACCATGAAGGGAGGTGCTGGCGTAGTTTTCGATCAGGGAAGGCTTTACTTAAACGCACGGATAAACTTGTTTGCACCTGATGGTAAAGATGAGGTCCCAAGTCTGACATCAAGAGGTGGATGTAGAGCATGCTTCGAGGAAGCACATAAGCTGGTGCCATAAGTGGTTGATGGATCATGCTCCAAAATTCGAAGAGGATACATTGGAATGATGCATGGATAAGGGTCTGAAGTACATTTTGCTAGGTACGTCTCATATGAGCCACGCGGCCGTTGCTAGAATGAAAGTCAAGGTGGCTTGTGAGAGAGTATCTACCTTGGAGCGTGTCTTTTCCCACATGCAGTTGTTGTATTCTGATGCGCTCCGTCAAAATCGAGCAGCTTATGAAGCAGACTGAGGAGAAGCGGTTGGATCAGTCAACCGTGGCCACTGAGGCTCAGGAGGCTCATCTAGAGGACCTCAAGTGTAGTCTAATGAAGGTGGTGTCCGAAAGGGACGGACTCAGGCAGGAGTTGAGTCGGACCCGCCGACAAATCAAGGTTGCGAAAGATGTTGAGGCTAAGGAGTGTTCTGAGTTGCAGTCTTTCGCTGAAGAGAGTGTTTTGAAGGAAGCTGACTGGGTTGTTGAGAAGCAACAGTTGGAATCTGACGTGGAGCTTTATGTTCAACAGGCGAAGAAGGCCGAGGACCAACTTGAACTGGGATGACATGAACTCAGTGTTGTGAAGAGCAGTCTCAGGTTGACGCGCTCACTGGCAAGTTTTAGCTACTAGAGCATGAACTTATTGATTCAAAGGTGCGAGAGGAAGAGTTTTTCCATGAACAAGGCAAATGTGAGTTCCACTGGGTTGTTCATGGCCGGATGGAGCTATAGGCTCTGATGAAGGAGGAGCATCCAGAGGGAGATCTTGTCCGTTATAAGAAGATGTCGTATGCAAACTTGTCTGTTACCTCTGAGTGGTCGGGCGAGGAGGACGGTTTGATCCCTGATGTCCAAGTCGAAGCTCATATGGATAAAACTTTTTCCCTTGTTTCCACCAGGCTTAGCTCTTTCGCTTATGTACCTTCTCCTGATTAGGAGTATTTTTGTGTGTTTGTACTCTTTTAGTTTTAACCATTAATGAAAACAATTTTCTTCATTTCATACTTGTGTTTCTATTGCATGTTTTTCGTTTCGCCCTATCGTCTTACTTTGGCATAGGCTGGTTGAATCAATATGACATTGTCCGGTTTGTCTGCGGTAGAGAGTTTGACCACTTTGTATTGTGAATGACTCGGGAATATTGTTGCATAATTATATCCGATTGTGGGCATGTTGCGAACAGTTTAGCTGGGGGTTGAGTCATCCGAGTTGTGTCATATCCTTTAGGTAAGCTGTTTGAAGTTTACCTTGTTCGCCTCACTAGTCGGCTGTAGCTGTTGCCGTAGGCAAGCTATGGTAACCGAATGTACAAGTCAGGCATCGTAAGCTCGGGTTGACATCCTAATTAGCTTTTACCTGGGCATCGGCTGTACTATCTTTGTACCGGCACGAATGACATTTTCTAATGTTAGAATGTCAATCCGTTTGAGTGTGAAGGCGCTGCCTCAGCTAATTCATGTTTGGAAATCAAGTTGAAGAGCAGTGGTCTCGTGGCAAGCCATTGGGATCAGTGCGGGACTAACTAGGCTCCCACCTTCTGAATCGTATATGACCAAGCAAAGTATTGTTTGAATAACAGGCTGAGCCCATGGGCCAGTAAAGAAAAGGGCTAGGGTTTCCTGTGCGATGCGTTGCGTGTACGGCGTAAATCACGTGGTGACACGTGTATGGCGTAGGTTGTGTGACAGTTGAGTATCGACTACTCCCCCTCGATTGATGGGGTTGCATGCAGCGCCATTAATTGATTGACGTGGTCTGCGCAATTTCCTTGTGAGCCGTCGTCTTCCATTTTTCCATACGGCATTCAATGCTCGACAGTTAAAGCTGGAGTGCTTGCTTGGTGAACCACTATGTCTACATAATGGTTTTTTTCGATCATTGTAGGTACCATCTTTTGCTGAGTTTATCCTGTAATGTTCTCTTTTGGAGAAATGTTTTGTGTTTTCTAAAGGCTGAGGAAAATGCTTTGGGTTTTCCAAAGGCTGAAGTTGGATCTCCATCACTGAAGTTTTCGAAAGTTCATGACTTTTACATCGACAGGCATGATGATAGTTGTTGGTATGCGTGGTCACCTTCTGTGGGTGGCACGTAGTTAATCCGCTGAAGTCTCGTAATCTTTTCTCATGTCACAGAGAAGTAGTACGAATTTCCTACCAAGGGAGATGCCTTGGTGTAACACCATACTACTTGTGTATTCGTGTGTTCAGATCCAGCTGCTGATCGATGGTCGATCGAAATGTTGATTGATGTGCGTTGACTCCGGGTGTGATAGCTCTCAGTCACACTTGCCATCGCATATGGGAAAAGTGATATCTCTTTATTGCATTATGAGATTGTAACTGCATCGCAATTTGTGGGCGTCCTCATATGCCTTCTTTTAAACCCTTCAAGGAGGTACGATAGACGGCGGGATGTCTCTTGAGGAAATCAACAACTCATTGTGAGGTCTACAATGCTGTAGTGTGAGACTTTTTCGGAGTGATTCGACGGAGCAATCTGACTACCCAGTCTTGCAATCTCTTCTGGTACTTCGTCTTTACCTTGGGAAGGTTTCGAGGTCTCCCATTCTCTTATCTTTGCTCTTACTTGCAGATTACTCGTATCAAAGGGTCTGCAAGTTTTTGTCGAACTTTATCCGTTGCATAATTGTTATAAGCGAGTCTTTTACTTCAGTTCGCACTTTATTCAGATGCTCGGTCTTTTGTATCCGCTTCAGGGTGTTCGTAATATGTAGTCTTTTTCATCTGCCTCAAGGTGTTTGTTGTTATATCTTTCCAATAATCAATAGAGTTTGTTTTTCGTAATTATTCCTTTAATTCTTAAATGATTGCGAGTTACATAAGTTTTTTAAGTACTAAAACTTAATATTAACTATGGAAAGGGAAACAAAAAACTTAAAGCAAACTAACTATCGATGGAGAGAAACCGATCCTGATCTTGAAGTGAATTCGGGTTGCTCTCGCGGATTGTTTTAGCGGTTTGCAGAGGGGCGGATCTTCGCGCCGACGGAATGTCAGGGGATGTGTTATTGCTTGCCATTGCCTTTACGAATTGCTGGGCGAAAATGGTGTTATCTCGTCCTTTGGTCCTGCACTGTGTCAGGTTGCTCTGCATGATGTAGTTGAATCTGGGAGCACTCTATCTGTTTCAATGCGGAGTAGTGGCAGCCTCGTGTCATAGGTTAGTCACCACATATGGTTCCTTCGGAGTGGTTAGCAGTAAAACACTGATGAAGGGTAAAGACAACTGCTTCCATCTGGTGGAGCCATGATCTTCCAAGGATTAGATTGTAGGATGATGATGCGTCTACCACCATGAAGTCTTGAAATAGGACCTTCCTGAGCTGTGATTCACTTGTTACCGTAGCTAATCTTATCTTTTTAATGGGAAAGCATTTATTCCCGCTGAATTCGATTAGCAGGTGTTCTGAAGACGTCAGGTTTTCCTCATTGAGATCCATGTTGCAGAACACGTTGTAGAACAGAACGTTGAGTTAACTTCCTGTGTCGACCAGAGCTCTCTTTACCTCTCACCTTGCGATGGACATGACTACACCCCGATGACCCCGAGTCATTGTTAATCACATAATTATAACATTATTACCTCTTATTATAATTTTGTTAATCCTTGTTTTATCTTATTTTAGATTACTTATTAAATTTTTGTGTTTTGTAAAAATTGGAGCAATAATGAAGAAATCGAAGAAAAATGAAATGAAAATAATTAAAATCAATTAGCAAGTTAGATAGAGCCATCGTTTAGGTACGGTGTTCATAAGACAACCAAGACCAAAGTGAATCCAATAATTTTTGTGTTTGACCAAAACTAAAAGGACCAATGGGTTTAATCATTCAATGAATTTCAAGAGGCCACTGCCATAAGGGTAATTTACTCGGTACGCCGAGTCATAAGTAAGCTACGATCCACAAAAAGATTTGGTGTAACCAACATTTTTGGTTAGGAACACAAGCCTCAAGTGTACATCTAACGTCACATCGTTCTCACATCTACTGGCTTACAGAGCAGTAGCACAAAGAAGTACTTAATTGGACCATTGTGACCTCCTTCTCTTGTGCGATAATCCGGTTTCTTTGAAACAAAACTCTAGCCTACTGATTTTGAACTTTGTGGTGTAAAGTTTACACTCTTAGGATCATCTTGTAGCACTCATTGCTCTGATATAAAGATTACATAAGAAATAATTGTCCCCTAAAGATAAAAAGATAATTGATCTCAAAAACGTTGATTGCTTAGGGAGGCATGTTTCTTGTGCATTTATTGGTTGCTGATTGCGTGTGAATCTGTGTATATTTTTAGAGTTAGTGATTCAAAAAAAATAAAAAAAATAATAAATGATTCTTCAATGAGGATAAAGATGTGAGAATGAAGACAAAATTGATGGTGCGCAACATTGGTTTATTTTTGACAGCCCTAATTGTTCATTGAATGGGTGTATATATTCCTAGAATTTTTTCTTAGAATCCTTTGACATTCCTTATTAACCATTACCCAAGCCCCGCTAGAACCCAACAAAGTCCTAGTTGATCTTAGGTAGAGGTTGGTTTCACAGATGTGGAGATTAAATAACTAAGAACTATGGTGTTTGATTCAACATTCCCAAAAGTAATTGATATTCTTTTCCATGAGATCATGTTCATTCCATTCTTGAAAAGCTCGTTCTTCATATTATTATATGTGAGATGATTGTTTTCCATAATTTACTTTTTTCCTCATATATAAACTGAGTGAAATACCAAATCTTTGAGTGTTTTATTGTGAGTGACATGAGAGGTTTGAAGTCAAAATAAACTTTCTACGGGAGATTTAGTCATTGTTTTACTCTGAAATGAAAAGTTATGTTGATAGTGCTATCCGCACACACACATTGAGTTGAGGATGATTGTGAATTTTTTCTAACCTTTGGAGAATATTAAATTATTTGGAGATTTGTTGATACCCTAAAATGACACTATTGGTTTCTTGCATATCTTAAAGTTTTAAAATAAACACTGTTTGACCAAGTTTTGTTGAGTCAGTAATGTTTGTGGGAAAAAATTTCTGGAAACCCTCACGAGACTATAACTCATCCCCTAGAGGTAATCTAGGGGTTCAAAGCCTTGTTGCACGTTTTCAAAGGTAAGTGCAATCGACGATTCTTGCGAAAGTGAGTTTGGATTTTATTTGTGGTTTTCTTTTCTTTGTTTTGCTCAAGGACTAGCAAAACATAGGTTTGGGGGTATTTGATAAACACATAATTTTAACATTATTACCTCTTATTATAATTTTGTTAATCCTTGTTTTATCTTATTTTAGATTAATTATTAATTTTTTGTCGAATTTGAAGCAATAATAAAGAAATCGAAGAAAAATGAAATGAACAAATCACAGATGGTGACTTCAGAGAAAGTGGAGGTGAAAATAACCTGAGCCCTTGGCCTAAACCCAAAACCAAATCCATCAACCCAAACCCATTGCCAAGCCCAATCAAACCCAAAGCATATTCTCTTAATTATCAAATATTTTGGTTTGATTTAGGCCTTAAATCACTCATTGAATCCTCCCCTTTAAGTTGTCCATATTCATTTTCTAGTTATCTATGGATACAAGGGAAATAAATGATAAAAAAGTGGAGGAAGAGAAGGGAAGAAAAAAATAAGCAGAAAATCAAACCCTCTTACTTCACAAAGTGATTTTCATCACACCATCTCATCACCATCCATCTCCCACCTCCTCCACTTCCTTCACTATCAGTCTTCACCTCGCCACCATTCCGCAACCAACCACAAAGCACCACCATCATCCATCATTGTCCTCGCGCAACAAAACAGGGAGCATCTCCCTGTTTTCTCGTCACGTTCCTCTACTTCTCCCTGTTTCATCATGCCACACAGCCACCACCACCACCGGAGCATGACCCCCCTGTCCTCTCTTCTCCACCTCGCCTTCCTTCCTCTGATCAACCTCGGACCAGCTCGCACACCACCACCGAGACAGGAGCAGCAAACAGGGAGCACCCCCCTGTTTCTCTCACCCGTTCTCGTCCTCTTTCCCGCCACTCTCTGAGTTCTCTCTCCTCAATCGGAACTTCTCTCGGTTTCTCTTCGTATACTGGCCGCCACCCAACACCGATCAGCTCCGGACGGACACCCGCACGCCCAAGCAGGCCCTCCATCAGCGCCCTTGCGCAGCCGGTCTCTTCCCTCCATTTTCAGTTGTTAATTGATTTCAAAATGAAGAGGATGAGTATGTGGATATTGGCACCCACACCTTGAGGCTGTACCACCACTGTTTAAAGAATATGAAAGCTACTGGCACCCAGTAGCGCATAAGAGCACCCCGGCTGGGATGACCTGACGTTATGGACATCCTTGAAATCTGATGCACCACCCCACTGGACTTGGCGTTGTTTGCAATCTGTTGATCTGCTGAGTACCACCGCACCCTTGCTGATCTGCTGAGTACCACCGCACCGAGGCGGCGACAAACCAAAAGGGTTGTATAATTTATTTTACTTACTTAAATGCTTAATTGTCAATTACAATTTTATTTCAGAAATTTGATAATTTGCTTTCACCTTTCATGTTCGATTAAAACTTGATATGTTTGGTAGTTAGATTCACATTTTATCAATATTCAAAGCATGTGCATAAAATTATTAAGCTTGAACTTTGATTAAGTGTACCCTAAAAAGAAACTTAATGCTTGGTAAATGTTTATTTGCTTGAGATAAATTGTTAATGTTTGACAGAAACTTGATATGATTGGAATTGGATTTTAATGATCACATCTTCGGTGCAAGCAAGGGATCCTCATCCCTAAAGCTTCTCGTTTATAATTTCAGTAATTTAGTTTAAATACATTTGCTAACTCATCGGTGAGTCCAAACCCCACAAAATCCATCTCATCCATCTTTCCAATTTTTTTATTTTTCTTATTTTGAATTTATTTTTAGTTTAGTTTAAAAACACTGTAACCCAATTTTTCTGTAAATTAGTTTAGATAAATTCTAAGATTCAATTGCATCCACTTTCCTCGTGGGATTGACCCGTACTTGCCGTTGTCTACCAGTTAGACACCATGCACTTGCGGTTATTACAAATGGGTCAAATTAGCTTGTTTATTTAGGCCGGTTAAACCCGCAACAATTTTTTGGCGCCGTTGCCGGGGAAGTTAGCGGTGTAATTGAATTTAAGATTTATTTTCAGTAATTTAAAAAAAAATTCAGAAAAAAAAAAACAAAATTTTATTTTTATTTTGTTAAGTTCTTTTTACACTCATTTCGTGTTATTTGTTTGATTTTGCAAAATACACGCTTCTTGAGGAAATTGGACGATCCTTCAAACATCAAGCAAATTTTAACTTTAATTTTAAATTTTTTTTATTTTGTGAGGAGAGTTTTAATTTTATTTTCACCTCGTTTTACGAGTGTGTGATGTAATAGTTTTTGTAAACTTTATTGTTTTCCATTTTTAATCACCTAAAAAAAAACCCTAAATTCTCTAAGTCAAAAGAAAATATAGGGAAACAATTTAAATTGTTACCCAATAATTTATTGTGATTTAGAAATCCAACTTCTAAGACCAAGACCAGTAAATTTATTTGCATGTGCTTGTGTGTTGAGTGAAACTGATAAAAACAAGTCGGACATTTATTTTGAATTGTGCTAACGCTTTGTGCAGAAATGAATGCGCAGACTGTAAGTACTTTTAACTCACGCAACGTATTAGCGTCCGGGTGCTTTATGTAATTGTTTGCAATTGTGTGTTGGTTGTTTAAATTATGTAATTGTGGATGCTAAACTTTTGTAATTCATAATAAGCAGACCCAGCTTCTAAATAGAAACTGGTGGGACTTGATATCCCCACCTCATCACTATAGCTGTGTGCAACCAATAGCTAAACATAATTAAAATCAATTAGCAAGTTAGATAGAGCCATCGTTTAGGTACGGTGTTCATAAGACAACCAAGACCAAAGTGAATCCAATAATTATTGTGTTTGACCAAAGCTAAAAGTGACGATGGGTTTAATCATTCAATAAATTCCGAGAAGCCACTCCCACAAGGGTAATTTACTCGGTACGCCGAGTCATAAGTAAGCTACGATCCACAATAAGAATTGGTGTAACCAACAGTTTTGGTTAGGAACACAAGCCTCAAGTATACATCTAACGTCACATCGTTCTCACATCTACTGGCTTACAGAGTGGTAGCACAAGGAAGTACTTAATTGGACCATTGTGACCTCCTTCTCTTGTGTGATAATCCGGTTTCTTTGAAACAAAACTCTAGCCTATTGATTTTGAACTTTGTGGTGTAAAGTATACACTCTTAGGATCATCTTGTAGCACTCATTGCTCTGATATAAAGATTACATAAGAAATAATTGTCCCCCAAAGATAAAAAGATAATTGATCTAAAAAACGTTGATTGCTTAGGGAGGCATGTTTCTTGTGCATTTATTGGTTGTTGATTGCGTGTGAGTCTGTGTATATTTTTAGAGTTAGTGATTTAAAAAAAAATAATAATAATAATAAAAATAATAAAAAAATAAAAATAAACACAAGGGATTATCCAGCCTATTTTTCCGAGCAAGTCAATTCATTTTGTTACATGCGACGACCTGATTATGATCCATATTTAGATTATTACAACCTAGGTTTAGCCTATCATCCCGACTTCTCATGGGCTCATGGTCAGTACTTTGAAGGCCCTCTAGACACTCATCAGACTCCTCAAGCTTTCATTCCTGATAATGAGTCTCAATTTCATCAAGTTGTTCCTCCATCCAACACATCAAGGTTAGAGGATATTTTGAACCTTTTTATAGAGCGAACAGGAAAATTGCTTGAGCAAAATTTTCAGGATATTACAGAATTGACAGTTATTTCTCAACAAAACTCCCAAGCTATCCGAAAACTTGAGATGACTGTGAGTTAGATAGCTGAGTCACTTCCTGAGATAGAGTCAGAAAAATTCCCTAATCAACCTATTTTTAATCAAAAGGGTCAATTCGAAATTATTGGCACATCTGAGCCAGATGATGAAGATGTCTAATGCATTACTACCCTTAAAAATGAAAAACTGGTTGAAAATCAGGTGGAAATGCCTGATATGGGTGTCATTGAGTTGTCTAGACCAATATCTCTATGTGACTCATGTGATGAGTCTGTACCACCTGATATATCCATCGTCTCATCTACTTGCATCACATTCCCATTTACTGAGGCTACTTTCATCGATCCCTTGTTCTGTAGTGAGGATTTCAGTTTTCACCATCCTGTTGTAAAAATTATTCAATCTTCTGATTTGGAACCAGACCTAGGATGTTCCTTTTTTGGAGCACGCAAGAATCCTTTATTGTGTATGACTACTGGTCACTTTTGGGATGTCCTTGTGTATTTGGTGCCCCATGTGATTGCTATATTTGGGTGGACTGATCCTCAACTGTTCAGGTTGTTGATATACGACCATGGACTAAGTGTTTGTCATGTTCTTCCTCTCCACTTTTCGATACACCATTTTTTAGGAAGAATATTTGTCAGGCTGATGACGTTAAACCAAACGCTACTGGGAGGCAACCCAACTTTTGTTGTAAAGGTGCAAGTTGAGTGTGTATTTTATCTATCTCTATTAACTAATCCACAATTCTTTTGTCTCTGAGCTCTCATCGGTGGATTACTTGTGAGAATTGGTAAAATCTTCACCGCGGTAATACTGTTCTAACCTCCTCTCATGTACTTATTTCATTCATTTGTCAAAATTATTTTGTTAAACATTGAGGACAATGTTTGGATTAGGTTTGGGGGTAGGGTTCATGAGTCGGTGAATTTTTCGTAGTGTTTTCTTTTCTTATTCTTAAAAAAAAATTAAAAAAAGTTGTGCTTTTCTGTTAAGAAACCTTGGACTTTTGCGATTATAAAAATGATTTTTAAAATGTTTTATGCTCAAGAAATTACAAGTCAATTTGACAAATTGGTATACTGATAAGTTACTGAAAATTTAGTATGATCCTTAAGTTAGATCTAGCTCATAAGATTTTTCAACTCGATTATCTTTGCACCATGAGCCATGTTAGCATAACTTGAAGTTGATGAGTGAAGTATATACTAGAAAACCTTAGAATAATAGTGGAGACTTAACCCTGAAAGTTTTGAACATTTCTATTTTTCCGAGGGTTATACATAAACTCTGATTTTTCTTGAATCCGTATTATCTCGTTGATGATCTCATTTTTCTGATCAATTGCTTTGGGAATGACATCAACATTGAATTATTACACTAGAATTTCTTGGCTTATTCAATTGAGATGTCATAATACTGACCCAAACTTAGGAAATGATCTAGGCATTTTTTTTTTCCTTTTCTTTCTTTAGACCATTAACTAGCCTTTTAACTTACCAATAACATTAATCTTTTTGTAGCCTTTTGAGCTTTATAATAACTTTTATTTGTTAACCCATTAAACTTTACCCAACTTTCCTGGGAATGTGTATGGATGGATATACTTTGTGTAAAAGGGCATCAATAAGCAAAATATGAGATATTTCATAAATCCTCTATGTGAAAAAAAGGTTGAAGAAAAGAAAAATAGTAAAAGAAAATAAAAAAAATTGATTCTTCAATGAGGATAAAGATGTGAGAATGAAGAAAAAATTGATGGTGCGCAACATTGGTTTATTCTTAACAGCTCTAATTGTTCGTTGAATGGGTGTATATATTCTTAGAATTTTTTGTTAGAATCCTTTGACATTCCTTATTAACCATTACCCAAGCCCCGCTACAACCCAACAAAGTCCTAGTTGATCTTAGGTAGAGGTTGGTTTACAGATGTGGAGATTAAATAACTAAGAACTATGGTGTTTGATTCAACATTCCCAAAAGTAATTGATATTCTTTTCCATGAGATCATGTTCATTCCATTCTTGAAAAGCATGTTCTTCATATTACTATATGTGAGATGATTGTTTTCCATAATTTACTCTTTTCCTCACATATAAACTGAGTGAAATACCAAAGCTCTGAGTGTTTTATTGTGAGTGACATGAGAGGTTTGAAGTCCAAACAAACTTTCTACGGGATATTTAGTCATTGTTTTACTCTGAAATGAAAAGTTATGTTGATAGTGCTATCCACACACACACATTGAGTTGAGAATGATTGTGATTTTTTTCTAACCTTTGGAGAATATTAAATTATTTGGAGATTTGTTGATACACTAAAATGACACTGTTGGTTTCTTTCATATCTTAAAGTTTTAAAATAAACACTGTTTGACCAAGTTTTGTTTAGTTAGTAATGTTTGTGGGTAACATTTTCTGGAAACCCTCATGAGACTATAACTCGTCCCCTAGAGGTAACTAGGGGTTCAAAGCCTTGTTGCACGTTTTCAAAGGTAAGTGCAATCGACGATTCCTGCGAAAGTGAGTTAGAATTTTATTTGTGGTTTTCTTTTCTTTGTTTTGCTCGAGGACTAGCAAAACATAGGTTTGGGGGTATTTGATAATCACATAATTATAACATTATTACCTCTTATTATACTTTTGTTAATCCTTGTTTTTTATCTTATTTTAGATTAATTATTAAATTTTTGTAGAATTTGGAGCAATAATGAAGAAATCGAAGAAAAATGAAATAAACAAATCACAGATGGTGACTTCAGAGAAAGTGGAGGTGAAAATAACCTGAGCCCTTGGCCTAAACCCAAAACCAAATCCATCAACCCAAACCCATTGCCAAGCCCAATCAAACCCAAAGCATATTCTCTTAATTATCCAATATTCTGTTTTATTTAGGCCTTAAATCACCCATTGAATCCTCCCCTTTAAGTTGTCCATATTCATTTTTCTAGTTATCTATAGATACAAGGGAAATATATGAGAAAAAGAGGAGGAAGAGAAGGGAAGAAAAAAATAAGCAGAAAATCAAACCCTCTTCCTTCACAAAGTGATTTTCATCACACCCATCTCATCACCATCCATCTCCCACCTCCTCCACTTCCTCCACTATCAGTCTTCACCTCGCCACCGTTCAGCTGCCAACCACCGAGCACCACCATCATCCATCACTGTCCTCGCGCAACAAAACAGGGAGCATCTCCCTGATTTCTCGTCATGTTCCTCTCCCTCTCCCTGTTCCATCATGCCACACAGCCACCACCACCACCGGAGCACGACCCCCCTGTCCTCTCTTTTCCACCTCGCCTTCCTTCCTCTGATCAACCACAAACCAGCTCGCACACCACAACCGAGACAGGAGCAGCAAACAGGGAGCACCCCCCTGTTTATCTCGCCCATTCTCGTCCTCCTTCCTGCCACTCTCTGAGTGCTCTCTCCTCAATCGGAACTTCTCTCGGTCTCTCTTCGTATACTGGCTGCCACCCAACGCCGGTCAGCTTCGGACGCACACCCGCACGCCTAAGCAGGCCCTCCATCAGCGCCCTTGCGCAGCCGGTCTCTTCCCTTCATTTTCAGTTGTTAACTGATTTCAAAATGAAGAGGATGAGTATGTGGATATTGGCACCCACACCTTGAGGCTGTACCACCACTGTTTAAAGAATATGAATGCTACTGGCACCTAGTAGCGCATAAAAGCACCCCGGCTGGGCATGGCCTGACGTTATTGACATCCTTGAAATCTGATGTACCACCCTACTGGACCTGGCGCTGTTTGCAACCTGATGAGTACCACCGCACCCCATCTGATTTGCTGAGTACCACCGCACCGAGGCGGCGACAAACCAAAAGGGTTGTATAATTTATTTTAATTTATTTTACTGACTTAAATGCTTAACTGTTAATTACAATTTTATTTCAGAAATTTGATAAATTGCTTTCACCTTTCATGTTCGATGAAAACTTGATATGTTTGGTAGTTACATTCACATTTTATCAATATTCAAAGCATGCGACAAAAATTATTAAGCTTGAACTTTGATTAAGTGTGCCCTAAAAAGACACTTAATACTTGGTAAGAGTTTATTTGCTTGAGATAAATTGTTAATGTTTGGCAGAAACTTGATATGATTGGAATTGGATTTTAATGATCACATCTTCGGTGCAAGCAAGGGATCCTCATCCCTAAAGCTTCTCGTTTATAATTTCAGTAATTTAGATTTAAATATATTTTCTCATTCATCGGTGAGTCCAAACCCCACAAAATCCATCTCATCCATCTTTCCCATTTTTTATTTTTCTTATTTTTAATTTATTTTTAGTTTAGTTTAAAAACACTGTAACCCATTTTTCTGTAAATTAGTTTAGATAAATTATAAGATTCAATTGCATCCACTTTCCTTGTGGGATCGACCCGTACTTGCCGTTGTCTACCAGTTAGACACCGTGCACTTGCGGTTATTACAAGTGGGTCAAATTAGCCTGTTTATTTTGGCTGGTTAAACCCGCAAAAGTCATTCACAACACATAGCGGTCAAGCTTTCTACCGCAGACAAACCAATCAACGTCCTATTGATTCAACCAGCCTATGCCGAAACAAGATGACAAGGCGAAACGAAAAAAAATGCAATAGAGACAACGAATATGAAACAGATAAAACTACTTTCGTTAATGGACAAAGACAAAAAAAACATACAAGCACACAAAGTTCACTGCTTATCAGGAGAGGGTACAAAAATGGAAGAGTTAAGCCTAGTGGAAGAGAAAACAGAAGTTGCGTCCACACACGCCGCAGCCTAGACATTAGGGCTCACACTGTCTTCCTCGCTCGAGGTAACAGATAGGTTCACATATGACATCTTCTTAAAACAACTGAGATCCCACTCCGGATCCTCTTTCTTCATCAGCTCCAGCACCTTTGCCTTGTTCCAGGAGAAGCTCTTCCTCCCGCACCTTTACATCAACAAGTTCACGCTCCAGTAGCTCCAACTTGTCAGTCAGCGTGTCGACTTGAGACTGCTCTGTGGCAAGACTGCTCTTCACGACACTAAGTTCATGTCGCCCCAATACGAGTTGGTCCTCGATTTTCCTCGCTTCTCGAGCATAGAACTCTACATCGGATTCCAACTGTTGCTTCTCAGCAGACCAGTCGGCTTCCATCGAATCACTCTCTTTAACGAAAGACAACAATTCAGAACTCGTCTTAGCCGCAATTTCTTGTGCAACCTCAACTTCTCGGCAGATACAGCTCAACTCTTGCCTAAGTTTGACCCTTTTGGACACCACCTCTGTCAGATTACGCTCAAGGTCTTCCAAACGAGCCTTCTGAGCCTCAGCGGCCACGGCTGACCAATCTGACCGCTTCTCTTCGGCTTGCTTCTTAAGCCGCTCAGAATACAACATCTGCATATGCGAGAAGACACACTCCAAGGTGTATATTCTCTCACGAGCCGCCTCTATTTCCGTCCCAGCAACGACCACGTGGCTCAAATGAGACATACCCGTCATAAGGTGCTTCAAGCCCTTATCTATACACCCTTCCAATGAATCCTCCTCAAGTTTTGGAGGGTGGTCCATTAGCCAGTTGTGACGCCTACTTATATGCTTATTCAAAACATACTCTACATCCAACTCAGCTTCACCAAATCCGGTGCAAACAAGCTTATCTGTGCGCCCGGATGAAGCTTTCCCTGATCAGGAACTGTGCCGCACCACTCTTCATGGTCAGCACCGTCCTCAAGCTCTCATCTGTGGCCTTTCCCTTATCAACACCAGCAGCCCTTTTTTGCGAGACGGATCAATGGGATCTGGAAGGAGAGAAGGCAACAAAGTATCAAAAGAACCTTCCAACACCTCTAGATGAGGCCTAGAACGAGACGGTAAGAATGCAAACTGCAAGAGACACAGCCGGTACCACGGCCACTATCAAGCGAAACAACTATGGGGCGATCAGATTCTACCACCTCAGGCAAATCCTCACAAGAGCCATCTGTCGGAGCGACCTCACGCAAATCAACACCAGCAGAAGTAGCCATTGCAACCCTCACAAGACAGTCATTCAGAGACTCGACATGCACGCCACTAAAGTTCCATCTGTCTATAACTTTCTCCAATCGCAGGTAATCCTTCTCCAAGCCAAAAACATCAGTCTCCACCTCAACAGATCTAGCAGACTCGCACTCCCCCTTTCACCGGAGCAGGTTATGCCGAAGACGATCCAGTTCTAACGCGAGACCTCTTCCTCACTAAGGAGGCAAGAGTCTCAGACGGATCCTCCGCATCAAACAGAACATGAGCTTTGGCCTTAGTAGCCTTCCTCTTCCTGGATTGGGCCCCATCTTCCAACTTAATGCGCGACTCGCAATACATATTGGGGACGACGTGCCAGTTGTCCCACAACCCACTACAAATGAAGTTGGAAGCCCTTATGACATCGATCGTCTTTCTTTTCAGTGGGACGCGAAATATCTCCATGGTGTTTTGCTCATCTAAGGTAAGAGGAGTAGTGGGAAACCTTCATGTAGAAAATGCAAGCAATGGTAATCGGCCCGCTATCAAGTACATCAAAGTCACAAGAAAAGAGATGAACTTACGAAGTGGCCTGAACTGTCGCTCGAACGAACGACCATTGCATTAAAAGTACTTCAAATCCGCAAGGGCCAAGAAGCAGTACTTTTGCCAGAACTTGAAATCATCAGACAACTTAAAGAAGCAATTTGGTTACTTCATCTTACAAACAACATTACTCTTTAGCCGATGAGAGGTCAGCAACTGAATCACCCACGGAGTCATGCTAACGCCGACATCCTTAGCACTAAGCAGAATCATGAGGATGATCATATATTCATTGGGCCGCAACTGAGCCGGAGGAATCCCTAAGAAGTCCAAAAACTCCCAGATCACATCCAGAACCGGAGAATGCACTCCAAATTGAAGAATCCCACGGTGCAAACAAATAAAACAAACCGAAGGTGACATTGGAGTGTGGTTGCCCGACAGGAGATACAACGGCAGGTCCTTAGGGACCCCAAACTTCGTACGAATTTCGGCGAGATCGGGTTCGGACAACAACCTGTCTTCGAAAAACTCCAGGCCCTCGGCCAAGACAGCGTCATCAAGACGGTTGTTTTGAGCCATGAAGAAGATGAACAATTTTTATAATCAGAGTTGTAGCTTCGAAAGCAAGGAAAGTAGAATAATCAGACTCTACACAACGGATGACTTAAATAGAGGTTAGTTTCCCGCCTCTTTTCCGCTGAACCAACGCACGTTCAATTAATGCACCGCATGGCTCAAGCAACGATTCAGGCTCAATCATCATGAGCAGTGCATCCCTTCAAGAGATGACTTAGTGAACCGATGTGACGACCCACTAACTTGGGGAGAATAGCCGATGATACATAAAAATGGTCACACCCCGGAGCCGTACACGTGTCATGATAATCTCGAAGACTTACGGCCTCAAGCGTCAGCCCAACACTGATCTGGCCCAAGCGATTCTAAGTTCGCCCAAATGTTGTCCACCGGACAGACCCGAACTCTCACTGCATGCTAGGCCCACATGTCTCACAACTTTCCTCAATACCCGTAAGCCCTTCTCAGGATAGTATCTCGAGGATCAACTTCGGATGGGCAACTACAACTGCTCTCTGCTTCCAACTAGAAAGCAAACACCAAAATATATTTCAAACGGGAAAACTCCCTGCTACGGATTGCTCTTGTATTGTGACCTATTTCCCGCGTATATATCTAGGAGCACAAAGCTAACAAGGAACTTCCCTCATACAACACGACTCTTAATTAGGGATTGATCTCCACGAAGATCTCATTCCTAAATTACGCCTACGATGGCATGGTAGAACCAAAACTCCTTGCACTATAATGAGGTTGGTAAGCTAAGGTACACTACAAATTCCCTGTTACAGCATTACACCTTCCTTAGAGCCATGTCTGACTTTAGCATCGGAGTGTCAGCAGCCACCCCACGGTGGTTTGTGGCTCACATGCGTTACTTGTGCAGGTCAACGGGATTAGGTCAAAGCAGGGAGCGGAAAAAAGACTGCATAAAAAATAATTCTTTGGTTAAATCTACTTTAGCATATTTTTTAAGGAAAATTTTCATTGGTATAAAACCAACAATTTGTCGTGGCATTAAACTATTCTTGGCGAAAATTATGTTGGTATAAATTTTCCAATAATAACTTTCCTGAAAAATGTTCAACTATTTGTTGTTATCACAAGTCTTTTTTCAAGGAATATTTTGTGGTTAAATATATTATGCATTTATCAAGGAATAATTTTTCTTGGTAAATTTTGTTTTCTACCGTTTTTGTTTCCTTAGTATATATGCGCCAACAAGTTTTATTTCCTTGGTATAAGTAAATATCTCTTCCTACAAAAATTACCCTTGGATTTATGAACCATTTTCCACAACAAGATAAATTCTTGGTAAAGGTGCTTGGTTTTTACAAACGCATTTCTTTTTTTCCCTTGTACATGCATTTTACCAACGAAAAAGTTCTATGATAAAGGTAATTAAATTTTCCATGACAAATTTTCCTAATGATTCCAAGCTTTTTTACGTGAAAAAATCATAGATAATTAAAAGTTTTCTTGCAACGAAACAATTTGTTGGCAAAGATATTTGATTTTTACCAACAAATTCCCTTTTGTAGTTATCAGTTGCACTATTTTTTCTTGGTGTATCATCCGTTTTTTCAAATAAAAATTTAATTCATTGGTAAAAACCCTTAGCTAGGGCGATGCCTCCATGAACCTAGTAACAAATTCTTTTTCCTTGTTAATATTATTTTTCAACAAAATTTTGATGTTTTTTCAAGGAAAGTTTTTCTTGAAAAGGGCACTAATTGTCGTAGTGATTTAGCCAATTTTGGCTCAAATATTATCTCTCTTTGGCATTAGTAAATTTTGATACAATTTTATTTTTGGGTAGACACGCAATTAAGTTAGATAGACGAGAATCAAAATGTTACTAAAAATTGGAAAATTCAACTAAAATTATATAGCTTAGATTATTTAGAACCTGGGATAAGACTTTATATAAAACTATAAAATTTGGAGATGATGTTGATTGACTTGAAACAATAACAAAAAAAAATGCAGAACTTCTAGGTATCGAGGGAGGGAACGAGGGAGGGAGCGAGGATGCTCCCTCACACGTGACTTTTTTGCGGGATTCAGTCCAGTTTTAGAGTGCGAAAATTTTTGGCTCCAGAGTTTTGGCTCCAAAGTGAAACTTGGTTTCCCTCCATGAGCATTTGTTTATCTCTTATCTGTTTCTCTCTGAATCGAAGAAATCCAAAGTTTTGACTCCTTTCTCATTGTCTCCCACAAACCCTAGATCTAGCAAAGCTTCTTCTCCCTCGACCCCTAGCAAAGTTCTCTTATCTGTTTCTCTCTGAATCGAAGAAATCGAAGAAAGTTCTCTTATATGTTTCTCTCTTAATCAAAGAAATCAAAGTAAGTTATTTTATCTGCTTCTCTCTGAATCGAAGAAATCGAAGCTGTTTCTCTCCCCATAGACGATATCTTGAGCATTAACTCCGGCGAAGTCGAAGAAATCTGTTTTTTCTCTCCACCCTGAATTCGAACAGTAAGTTCATGTGTAATCGATTGTATATTTTTTGTCTCTCTTTTATCCCTTTGTGTTTGTTTGTCTGTCTCACATGTAATCGAAGAAACAAACCAATATATTGATAGTGTTTGTTAGAAGAAACAAAACAATATATTGATAGTGTTTGTTTGTCAGTTTTTCTCAATAACGTGAATATGAATTTCATAGAATATGTTATCTGATCCCAGTGGATATTAGATGTGTTGAACCATACTAAATTCTCTCCCTCGAACTCTTTCCTTTTATTTCGCTTTCTCTCAATTTAAAGGACCCGTTACCATTAACTTCATGGCAGTCGAGCACCCTTTTTTGTCTTTTCTTTCATTCTAAGGCTGAAAGGTTTTGTAGTTATGAATTATAAAAATTTGTCGTCCTCTGATCCCATATAAATGCTTTCATTACATGTTTTCCATTTATATACTTTTTGTGATGTTTTTTTCTGCAACATGTTTCTACCTGCAGGAGGTACCTGGATCATCAGTTATAAAATCATTAGCCTCATTTATCCGTAAGCCAGGTTTTTCTTCACTGCCACAAGTTTACATAAAAGCAGGTGCTGCTCTTTTGGTAGGCTAACATCTCTATCTTTTTTGTTCTCTTATGTTTTTATGTTTGTCTGTCTTGATCTTTCTTTGAATACCATAATTACTGAATATAGTTATTAAGGATCCTTTCACCATCTTTCAACAAGTTAGTGCTCTGGAATTTTGCATATTCAGAGCATCTTTGAGATCATACAAAATCAGAAAACCATTGAATTTTGCATCTTTCACCGTGAACTTGATGAATGTATTTTGTATGTTTTATATGATGCATTCACCGTGAACTCATTGAATTTCACCGTGAACTTGTATGTTTTGTATGATAACTCTGTATGTTTTGTGATTTTAACTCTGATTCAGAAGCATGGGTATATAATCAGAGTTTTCTAGTTATCTGTTTTTCTAATTAATGTTAGCCCTTCTGATCATGAGAATAACCCATTGTTCTGTAAATGATTGTATGCTATGAGTTACTGTAGTTTGATTTTTATCTATGCTTCTATGTTTTAACCGATGTTGTATATTATAAACATATTTCAGGAATGGATAGTGTAGAGGATAATGAATGTATGTTGTTGGAAGAAAATTCAGAAGTGTCGAGGGAACCTACAGAAGGGATGGATATCATCAACCTTGATGAGTTCCAACGTTATTATCATGAATATGGTAATAAAAAGGGATTTACAGTGAAAGTAATGACTACCGAAAAAGATGTTGATGGATAACCTATATTCATTCAGCTTTCATGTGGTCGGGCTGGGAAACCAAAAAGTAGAGCAAAAAATGTCATGGGTTTGCGTGCGTCGAGCAAATGTGGTTGTCTGGCTAAGATTAGAGCTCATATACGGCCTGATGGAACAATTGTAGTGAATAGAGTTACAGTTGATCACAATCATCAGTTAAGCCCTAGTAAATCAAAATTTTTTCCAAAGAATAGAACTATGAGCTTGTATGTCAAGAAGAAGCTTGAATTTAATGATAGGGCAGGTATTAGACCAAATAAGAGTTATTCGACATGTTTGGTTGAAGCTGGTGGGCATGATATTGTGCCATTTTCCCAAAAAGATTGTTATAATTATTTGGACAAAATGAGGAAGTTGAGACTTTGTGAGGGGGATTCGATGGCACTTCATAACTACTTCCAAAAAATGCAAGCTAATAATGCTGATTTCTTTTAAATGATGGATTTGGATGATATAGGTTGTTACTTTTGACACTATATACTTAACAAATAAGTATGATATGCCTTTTGCTCCTTTTGTTGGGGTGAATCATCACGGTCAGTCAATTCTTTTGGGATTTGGATTGATATGTGGTGAGACGGTTGAAGAATTTGTTTGGCTTTTTCAATCTTGGCTCGTGTGTATGAATGGCAATGCTCCATCTGCTATAATCACTGATCAAGATAGGGCAATGAAGAAGGTCATTCAAATTGTATTTCCCAACACACGACACAGATGGTGCTTGAGGCATAATATGAGGCGATCAAGTTTGCAATGCAAAGAGCAGTTTATGATTCCCTGTCTCATAAAGAGTTTGAAGAAAATTGGCATCGGTTTATTGATAAATATAATCTGGATGAAAATGATTGGTTGAGTGGATTATACTACGAAAGGATACGTTGGGTGCCAGCATTTCAACGAAATACTTTTTGGGCGGGGATGTCTTCAACTCAAAGGAGTGAAAGCATGAATGCTTTTTTTGATGGTTATGTGAATCCGAAGACCACTTTAAAGCAATTTGTAGAACAATATGAGAATGCACTACGTAGTAAGGTCCAAAAGGAATCTGAAGAGGACTTCAAATGTTATAGCTGAAGGATTCCTTGCATTACTCCGTATGCAATTGAGATAAACTTTCAGGATGCCTACACTACAAATAAATTCAGGGAGTTCCAAGAAGAGATAGCCGGGAATCCATGTTGTAGAATTGTCGGTGAAGCTATGGATGGGAGTGGCTTTCAGTTGTACACTATTACACAAGACATGGTGATAAATGATAGGCAACGATCGGTCAATTTTATAGTCTCTTTTAATGCTGCCGACTTCGCCATCAAGTGTAATTGTCAATTGTTTGAGTTCAGGGGGATCTTATGCAAACATGTATTGAAAGTCTTGTTTGAAAGAGGGATTCATGATATACCTGATAAATATGTTATTCGGAGGTGGAGGAAAGATGTTAAGAGGGCTCATACAAAGGTGAAGATTATTTATTTAGATTGGGAATGAAGCCTGAAAATGCGCAATTTGAAAAGATGTGCAATGCCTTCTATGAAATGGCTGACTTCGCCGCTGAGGATGAAAAGAAGACATGCCAAGTTCAAGAATGGATTACTTTGAAGATGATGCAACTTACAAGGAGTCATGGTGATGAGCATGTTGATTCACAGGGGTATTTGGAAGTGGCCACCACTACTGCTAGTTTTGCCATCAAAATTCATAGTCCATTAGCGGTTCGTAGCAAAGGACGACGGTCTAATTCATGGATAAAATTCAGCGTTATGAAGATATGTAAAAGGATACAAAAGAAACAAAAAAACAGGCAAAAGGATCAGGCCATTGAGACTAATCTGGTATGTTTTGCAATGTGTTTTAGGAATGTATATTTTCTTAAGTCAAGAATAGTGATTAGTGACTTATATTTATACAAATGTATTTTGTAGGGTTTACAGTGTATGCCTTATGTTATGCCTCGTGAAAACAATGCGATGCCTCTTCAAAGCAATACACAAGTTTGTTTGTTATATTTACAAGGTATGAATCAGTGAGTATGCTTGCCCACTTATGATTTATGTGCTTTTGTAGTTAAGGATGATAATACGGGGTCAGCTCATATACAACCTGGAAGAATTGATCTTTTGTACTCGCTAGTGTCACAGGTACATATTTTGTTATGTGTGTTTTGTATGTTTGTCCTTTGTAAGGTTTGTTTGTTTGATATGTGTTTTGTATGCATCATATTATTTATTTTTTAATATTTATTATTAATTTTTGCAGCCGCCAGGTTCAACCAACGCAATGGACTATACATACCTTTGAAGATGATCAGGTTGGAAGGCAGAAATGGTCTGTGGCTATGTGGAAGAAATGGTGTGTGGAAGAAATGGTCTTTATGACCAGGTTTGGTTGTTTGTGATGTGTTTGTTTTTATGGTTTTGAGATGGGTTTTGAATGTCAGTCTTTATATTCAAAACACTGTGTTTGTTTGTTTGAGATGTGTTATGACCTGGAAGATGTATTTTGTATGTTTTGTATGATAATGGTGTTGTGTACAAGGTTTGACAGTCTTTTTAAGATGTGTTTGTTTGAGATATGTTTGTAAATCAGGTTGTTGTATTCAAGTTGTAATGACTTTGTATCAATTTTTCTGACTTAGTAATTCACTACAAAAAAAAGGATGTTAGCGGCGGTTTTGTAGCGACGTTTAAGTAAAACCGCCGCTGAATGCTATATATAACGACGGTTGGTCGACCGTCGCGGATTAATAGTATTTAATGGCGGTTCCTTTAAATGGCGACGGTTGTAGCCGTCGCTATATGTAAAATCAGATTTTATAACCGAACTAACCCTATACCTAATTTTATATTTATTTTACTCTCCATCATCCCCACCTCTCCACCTCCCCTATACCTCTCCACCTCCCCTCCTCCTCCCTTCCCTCCCTTTGTAGAGCAACCCTATTCTTTCAATCTTGTTGGATTCCTCTCATGTAAGTAGATTCCTAAAACCTGCTCTGTTTTTCTCATTGTATATTCTGTTTGTATAATATGTTTGTATAATCTGTTTTTGTATAAACTGTTTGTATAATCTGTTCTGTTTTTGTATAATCTGCAGTTTGTATAAATCTACTCACCTCGATTGTTTGTATAATCTGTTTTTGTATAAACTGTTTGTATAAATCTGCTCTGTTTTTGTATAATCTGTTTTTGTATAAATCTGCTCTGTTTGTATAAAACTGTTTGTATAATCTGTTCACCATGCATGAGACATCGAAAACTTCCTTCTATAACAAAAGCATTGTTCTAACAAAAGTAGAGAAACTGAGCTAAGAAAAGAAAAAGCAGACACTGGATAGAAGAAAGTAGAAAATTAAACAACCTAAACGGGAAACATGGGTGGTGGTGGAACTGTACGGCAAAGCTGCTTCCATGGTTCAGACCCTCTCTGGCACTTATTAGACCTAAAGAAGTGGGAGAGGATGCATTTATTCTCTCTTGCTTTTGCAGATAAAAAAATTATAGAAAACCACAATTCTCTCCTCCACGCCTCCACCCCTCTCATGGCCCCAACTAACACCACCACCACTTCGACTCCTAGAGATCTGTATTCATCAACTCTAGATGATTGTGTTCATGCATGCATTATAATCACAATGAAGTACTACTTGAGTTTCAAAATCCAACATGCACAAAACAATTAACTAACTATCTTGTCACCTTTAAACAACATAAATACTTCTCCATTAAGACTCCATTAGATCAACCAAACAGACATTATATAGGTCTATATATAAAGGCTATATAGACTTCCCCAGAAAATGTTCATAAAGAAGGAACACAGAATCTCCACTATTGTCATCAGAAGATAGATTTACTGCCTAACCAAACTCTTTTGACCTACTTAATAATCAATAACCATCTTTTGTTGATCAGTTCAACAAAACCACAAAGAAATAATTATAACAAAGATTATGATATATGTTCATGAATTGTACTTTGTAATATATAAAAAGCTACAAAAAGAAACAAAAAAAAATTCATGAATTTATCTAGTGGTAAGGTCAAAAGATGTTTCAAAAAGTAGAGTTTGACATGATCATTTTCATAAAAAAGATGGTGATGAAGAAGAAGTGGAGGGTGGAACACCAAAACCTGGTAAATCAACCCAGTGATGAAATGGGCTCAGATTCAAACCAATTGCAGTGCTTGTAGTAGTGTTGCTATTGTTCATGGTGTTGGAATTGTTGGTGGTGGTGGTGTTGCTCCAATAACCTCCTCCTTGTGCTTGTGAAGTAACAGGATGATCTGGAGTTCTAGTAGAGTTGTTGAAGATGTGGGGCCACTCTTGATGATGGTGATGATGAGATGTTGAAGGTCTGTTTGGTTGAACTTCTTCGAAACCTTCTTTGCTACTAATTGATCCCATGTTGAAAACATGGGTTGGTGTTTGATGAAACTGAAAGTTTTGTTGTTGTTGTTGTTGTACTTGTGCTTGAAAGGATGGAAGAGTAAACCCTTGTAAAAGAGCTAAATTAGAACCCCCAAATCCAAAATCATGATGACTACCTCCTCCATTTGAAGAAGCTTGAAGTTGTGCTAATGAAGAGAAAAAACCTCCACTTCCACCACCACCAACACCACCAGCAAAAGCAAAAGGTGATGAGATTGGATGAGAATATGACATAGCACCACCACCACCACCACCAGCAGTATTGATTGACAAGGAAGTAGAAGAAGGGATTACAATTTGATGTTGTGGGTGTGAAAGGGAGTCACTAGTAGTAGAAGTAGTGGAAGAAGAAGTAGAAGAGTGTTTCTTCATTTTCTTACCCTTTCTACACCCACCACCAACAGGAACACTCCTCAGAGTCCCTCCTTGAGTCCAATACCTCCTACATGTCTTGCAGAAGTATCTTGGTTGTGAGAGGCTATAGTTGTTGTAGTAGCAAAACTTGGTGTTCATTGAATCACACCTTGGACACTTTTGTGCCTCTGTTGGTGCTGCTTGATGGTGCTGATGATAGGCTTGTACTTGATTTATCTTCACTCCTCCTCCTCCTACCCTTCTCTGATCTTGTTGTTGAAGTTGAACCAACCCAGCTTTTGTTTCCTCTACCCTTCCTTGTTCCATTTATGAACAAAACAAAATTACCTCCCTCACTAAAATTCTTTGTTAGCAAAGCCCCAAGTATGATTTGTTAGATGGAACCAAAAGAAGCAAATCTTTCACCGAAAGTACCCCAGAAATTTTTTATTTTTTTTTATACAAGTTTATTGAAAAACACAAGGAACCATCTCAACTCAATTCATCATCATCAACTCATACTAAGAGCACGAAAGATCTGGAGAGTGTAAAAGACAGTTTGATAGAGAGAAAGAAAGAGAGAAGAAGAAATACTAGTGCAGAGTGGTGGTCATGAATGGGTGATACATTTCATTCTATCTCATTGTAATCCTACAAATTCATTCTATACAATACTTCTATTCTTTCTAAATCAGTCTTCATTGAATATAAGATTCTTGTAGCTGTTCTCATCCAGAATTGTATCTTGCCAGGCTCTCTTTTGCTTCCAAGAATCACCACTCTGACATTGTTATTCAGTGTTGATTGTCTTGGATTCTACAATTCCTGCAGAAATATCACCATAAACAGGTCAGTTCCTATCATTTGATACTTATGCTTTTGTTGTTTGAATTTTGATATGAACTTATTTTTCAATCTTTGCGAGTGTTTATAGACAGAATTTTATAATGGTTTTTATTTAAGTTTCATAACTTTCTTCTAGTTAGTTATTATTATTGTTTTCAAGATTTTAAACCAAGTTGTTGGTGTAAACTGTAAAGTGCGATCTGCATGATATAAGTATTAAGGGACTGAAAAGGATTGGCATTTGTATACATGTATCACCAAACATATGGTATATTTTTGTGCAGTACTGTCTGGTATATCTTTGTGAAGTAAGACTACATGCTGATTCCTATTGATAATATTACTATCTTGGCTATCATGAATTGTATTAATTTCTCTTGTATATGGTATATATTACCACCAAACACCACGAACGCGTGCTATACAGCAATTGATCAACTAACTATTTTATTTTATTTTTTCTAATTTATTGTAACTTTCTAATTTATTTTCACTTCCTATTTTTTTTTTCACGTAATATTCAGTTAACTTGATTATTTAACTTAGACTATTATTTCGAGGAAGAAACGAAGGAGGAAGAAGAAGGAGGAACATTCAAATAAGGAAGAAGAAGTGACTGTTGGTGGTCTCTCGTGCTCGTTTGATTTGTCCATCATCTTAGTTCTTCCATATCCCTCACGGTATGTCTAACTTTTGTATCTTTCTCATAAGCATGTTATCATGTATTTAGTAATAAACAAAACAACATGTTTTAGATTTCTTACTGGCATGTTTGCAAACAAAACAACATGTTTTAGATTTCTTATGTTTGCTACATTTGTCTCTCATCCAACTGCTACCTCTGAGTCTCATCCAGCTGCTACTTGGATCTCTCAGCCACCTGCTACATCAGTCTCTCATCCACCTAATGATATTGAGTCTCATCCAGTTGCTACACCCGAGTCACGGTCAAGTGTTCATGAACGCAAATCCAGAAAATATTGGACAGTGAATACAATTGGTATGTTATTTAAACTTATTCAAGAAAATAATATGTTAGTCGCTAATTTTGAATGAAGTATAACGAATATCAACTTGTCCTAGATGAGCAAGGGCTAATAAAAGAATCTCATATGAGGGCACATGATGTTTGGTCACTTCCTAGAGGCACAAAAGTGATGATTCCATTTAACACTGAGCATCAACCTATTGGAGATGCAGCTGGTCTCTTAGGAAGTTTTTTAGGAGAATTGGGATCCGATTTTAAGGCTTTTCCAGTTGGATACAACTCTTGGAAGGATGTGCCAAAAACTTACAAGGATGGCGTGTATACTACTATTATACAGGTATGGCTTAATTTATGCTTGTCACTTACCTTGTTTGTAAGATTATTGATAACGATTTGAATACTAATGACTATTATTTTTGAAGAATAAACTACATGTGGAAAATCCAATGGCAGACCATTATATCTTGCAAAACATTGGGAAGAAATGGAAGGACAATAGGCATAAATTGTTCCATGAATTTTATGATCCTACACTGTCCAGAGATGCTAATATTGCAAAACATCCCAAAGGCATTGATCGTAATGATTGGGCACATTTTATTGACTACTGCTTGGATGAAAGGACAAATGTAACACAATATTTACATTATTCATTTAGATAACTAGGAATATGCTAACAATATGTTTTTATCTATACATTGATAGGAAACATTGAAATTCGGAAGAAACTCACCGATCCACACACAGGAGGATCAAAAAGCAATTCCAGGTTAAAGGCTGAGATGGTAATTAATATTTTACATCCTACCATACTTTAAGTTATCATTCTCAACAATATTATTTAAAGTTATATGACTTCATAATATCGGTGTAGGAATATGAACTTGGGAGATCTGTGAGTAGGGGAGAGGTGTATATTGCAACACATACAAAAAAGGATGGGTCTTATGTAACTGAAGAAGCGAGACAGATAAGTGTAAGTAATTAAACTATTTTTTTATCGAACTATATTAATTATTGTTTAGATAAATTTTGAATTCAAAGTTTGATGGCTTGCCTCATTAATGTAGGAGAAAATTTTAGAGATTGAGAAAGAAGATTCCACATCACGATCTATATCACAGCAAGATTCACTTGCTAAGGTGTTAGGAAAAGAACATTCAGGCCGAGTTCGAGCTTTGGGATTCGGGCCATGTCCATCTCAAGTCTTTGGCAACACCAATAGTAGGTTTAGTGGGATGATGTCCTCACAACCAACGCAAAACACTGATCTTCAAGTGCAACAGAAAATTCACCAGCTGGAGTCACAGTTAGAGACAGAGAAATTAAAGAGGAAGGGATATGAGGGAGCATTTACATACATTTTTCAGAAGTTGGATGGAAATGTGCCTGCTGAGTTTGCAAGATTATTCACTACACCCGTATGTTTCTTTGCCTTTACATTATTTTAATATATATTAGTTAACAATGATATTGGTTACTTACTAAATATAAATCAATTAATTATTGTAATTTGGTTCAAGTTTAGAGTAATATTGTTGACTCATCATTTTCAGGCACAAGACGAAGAAAGTGGGCAAGCTTCACCAGCAACTGCAAGGCCCTCATCACCCTGTCAAAATACTAATGAGGATCTTCATCGGCTCCACTCTCCATAGCATTGTCTAATTTCTTTCAAGAACGTGGTACAATTTCAGCTGTAGTAAATTTGATTTTAACTATCAAACTTCAAGAAATTCTACATGTACTAGCTTTGATATATTGTTAACTTTGATGATAATATAGGTTTTTTTTTGTTAAAGTTGATGACAATATAGTTGAAGTCAAGTTTTCTTTGATGATTTCGATATAAAATAGTTGTGTAAAATTGTGGGTTGTTTACAGATTGTTTACAGGTTGAAAAATGTGATTACAGGTTAAAATGTGACTACAGATTGTTTACATATTTCTAGTGCGCATAATAGAATTATCATGATAATAATGACAGGCATTAGCGGCGGTTTTAACCGTCACTAAAAGAATTACCAATTTGAATTTGGCGGCGGGTATAAACCGTTGTAAGCGCCACGGACTATAGCGGCGGTTAAGAACCGTCGCAGAATATTATAAAACGTCAATTCTTGCCCTGTATTTAGCGACGGTTAACACCCGTCGCTATATGGTATTTAGCGACGGGTTTACCAACGGTTACTACTAACCGTCGCTAAATAACATACAGCGACGGTTATGCCAGCGGTTGCAAAAAACCGCCGTCGAATGCTCTTGTGACGCCTTTATTAGCGACGGTTGGCCAACCGTCGCTGTATTAAGTAGCGACGGTTGGCCAACCGTCGCTGTATTAAGTAGCGACGGTTAAAATCGTCGCTAAACACTTTTGAAAACCGTCGCTAAACACCTGTTTTCTTGTAGTGATTCAGTCTAACTAGCTTACTGCTTACTGCAAATTCAGATCAGCAATTCAGATTAGCATATTATAGATTCATTTACTGCAAATTCTGACTTTGTATCAATTTGAAGCAATTCAGATTCAGTTTTTCAGATTCATTTACTGCAAATTCTGACTTTGTATCAATTTGAAGTAAAATGAATTCCAGATCAGCATATTCATTTACTGCAATTCATATTCAGCAATTCAGATCAGCATTTTCAGCAATTCAGATCAGTAATTCAGAAGAGGCATACTGAATTGAATTCAGCAATTCAACTTTCAGATAAGCAATTCAACTTTCAGCAATTCAACAATTCAACTTTCAACTTTCAACTTTCAACTTTCAACTTTCAGCAATTAAGTTTCAACTTTCAGCAATTCAATTCAGATTAGCAATTCAACTTTCAGATATGCTGATCAGAAGCAATTCAGCAATTCAGATAATTCAGAAGCAATTCAGATAACCATCCAAAGTCATTTACATCTCTGAACAAATTCATTTACATCTCAAAATCATTTACATCTCTGAACAAATTCATTTACATCTCACATACCATCCAAAATCTTAAAAAACAAAAGTACAAGAATCAATAAAACTACCACTAATATATTGTTGATTGGGTCTTTTGTAAAAGCCAAAGGATCATTGACTTGGGTTTCATCAGCTTAATCACCACAACCCTCATGAGCATTATTTGGTTGGTCCACTACATCTTCAGTGTTTGTTCTTGACTCGTATGTTCTTGACTGGTGCTCTCTTCTCGCCTCGTGCTCCTTCCACATTTCATAATCTTCGTAGGCTTCTTCAATTGAATTGAAACCCTTGTAGACAACACCCTTGTACCCGTTTATTTGTAGTGCGCAACTTGGCCACGTAACATAAACACCAAGAACATGCCCACGATAAACAACGTAAGCTTCGTACGTCATTCCTGCGTTGACAAAAAATTAATATCAAGACCTTCTTTCACAGAATCAAGGTATGAATCCTACCATTTTCCTATATACACTTTGATGAGCTACAAGGACTTAAAGTAGTATATAAAACATACAAAACATCTCAAGAAAAACATACAAATGGTACTAATAACAATAACTAAAATATATAATACAAAATAATATTTTGTGAAGCCTATACTAAAACAAATATCACAGTCAAGTTGATTTCAAGACTTTTAACGAGTCTTACATGTTTTTTGGCTATTTGCCCCCAAGTCCAAATGCTCTTTGTCCGGTGTGAAGGTTCGCATGTCAATGAAACTAGGATTGTTTGCGGTGAGGGAGTTTTTCTAATTATGATTATAATGCAAGGAAAAAAAAGTTCTTGACTTTTTCTTACACTTGATCGGTTCAAATTTTTCAAAACATTTTCATTTTCGTTAATCATAGTCTACAATACAGACAAGAAGATGTGGAGAGATATACATAAATTAGTGATTATTCATACTTGTTATTAGATTTAGCAAATATGGCATTAAAAAAAGCATTATTGACAGACAAAACTAACAAAACTAGTGACCATTTCCACAAATTAAGGTCAGCTAAAAAAAGAAAAAAAAAAGATTGGAATGAAAATCTTCATATGATTAGATTCTTCCACATATCCTTTTTTCTCCCCTCCTTTGGGAATGGTAATTTTCCTTCGCTATTCTGCAAATCTCTAGCATAGAGATTCAATTACACAATACATTCATCAAAATCGTATAAAAAATATAAGACCTTGTTATGTAATTCTCACCCCTAGGCATATTTTATGATAAAGTGCTAGCTAGTAAAGGGCGAGGAGCTAACAATATATAACTTGCAATTACATATACATGCGAAACATTAGCAGATGAGCCTCGCTCACTTTATTCAATTATGCATTCCTTCATACTGCGTCTAGCAACTGGTGGGGGGTAATAGACGGCATGTGTTGTAAGTCTTCTGTAAATTTGGATTGGTAATATAGGACTTGACACTGGGGTTCTTCACATAATCACAGATGCATGGTTTTTGTTCTCTCAACCTAGAGCAGCATGTCGCAGATGGAGGAGTCGACAACAGAGTTGGGCCTAGACATGGAGACAGCTGCATTACGTTGCAGACAACTGCCATGGTGATTACATCCCCATGGCTTAGAAGCAATAAAATCACAGCAAGCATTGTAACACATGATGCCTTCATCCTCTGCAGCATTAACCAATAACCTAACAAAGACTTTGAAGACTTAAAAAGCACCCTGCTCAATGGGGCCTTGAGCCTTTTTATAGTGGGGGGTTAGGTAGAACCTTGGATTAAAATATTTGATTATTTAATAATTATTCCTAAATTGAAAATTAGTAGACCTATGCGCACGATACACGCATAACAAATACATCTTATTTTAATGATTTCTACAATTATTCAATATGTCGTTTATCTTCGTTTGACAATAAGATTTACTGTAGCCATTTTGATTTAGGACAATGACAACATAAAGGATTTCGTTTACAACACGCAGATAAGATGTTGATGCATTTAGAATAATGTTACATTATCTGATGTAGTCGATTTCTACCCTTCTTTTTCGCTTTGACTTGAACCTACACAGGAAACGCACGTGAGCCAAAGACCACCGTAAGACTGCCGATGACACTTCGATGCCTAAGTTAAATAAGGCTTAAGAGAGGCTTAAAGATGTTTTTGTAGCGTACCTTTGTTCATCGACCTTATCTCTCTTTTATAGTGTGAGAATCCTTGTTCGGTTTGGTCTTTGTTGCGTAATTTAGGGAAAGAGATCATTTCCTTGTTGGGAGTTGTCCATGTTGAAAAGTTTCCCTACATGACTTGTGCTCCTAGATCTACGGGTGAGGTTTCTCTTACTAAGTGTTGTCCATGCAAGGAAGTTTCCTTTCCCAACTTATACTCCAGTATTTGTTTCCTAGTCGGAACCAAAGTATTGTTGGCATGCCTGTCTTAGGTCGATCCCCTAGATATTTGCCTTATCAGGGCTTATTCTTTCCTTATCATGTCTTACGAGTATTGGGCTTGACCAAGTGACATGTGGGCTTAGCGGCACGTTGCAATTTGGGTCCGACCTTTTGGATCCTGCCAATCGTGGGCTTAACACTGTCTGGGTCGTGCTGGATTGAGCGTGCAATCATGCATGCTTTGTTTTGTTAACAAGATTATCATGACACGCGTACGGTGCTCATCAGAGGACGGTTTGATGTATCATCAGCTACTCCCCCGAGTTGGTGGACCAATTCATCGGTCCACCAAGTCATGTCATGAAGCAACTGTGCAGTCATGACGGTTGAGTCTAAGTCATTTCCTTCAGCGGCAAGCTTCATTAATTGAAGAGAGGTCGCTTTCTAAGTCCTGGGTGTCTTCCGTAAAACATACGGGGTTCCTGAATATTTGATATTGTCACTCTGGGCACTGATCTAACGTCGTTGTCCCCTCCATAGGGGTTCATCCATCTTCACCGAGGTATGCTTCACTCGAGTGTCCATTTTTTTGTTATCAAAGAAATTTGGAAGTTCTTGGCGCACCTTGGCATTGCGCCCACTCAACTAGTGTTGAACGGGTATAAGACTGTGATCGTCATCCTGATTAGGGAAAATGACGGTGGTGTTCGAGTATCTTCGAGGGCGATCCAACTGCTTACTTCTCCTTGGATAAACAAGCATGTTGTGTGCGTGCAGACATCGCCGGATTGCTTTTGCAATCTACCTGACGATTTTAAGTTCTGGCAGAAATTTTGTTTCATGGCCTCCACGGACTTGAAGTATTTCAAGCTTGTTGGGCGTCCGATTGAGCAGGAATTCAGGCAACTTTGGATGTTCAATTATGTTTCTGGTCTTACTTGTGTTAAATCAATATCATATTGACCTTTGTGCTTTTTGTAGGGAAATTCCCAATTTCATCTCTTTCTGCTAAGGATGAAACGGCTCTGGACGCGTTTCGTGACATGCCTTGTTTGTGGATAGAGGATGTCGTGACATGCAAAGGTTTTGAACAAAGCATTGTTGCTAGCAGGAATGGAAGCTTAGTCTGGTGTGGGACTGGGTCGTCCCTTTTAGTTGAAAGACTTTTGTTTGCGGCCCTTTAGGTCTGCTGAAAAGTTGTTTGACATTCGTCCTTATGGCAAAAATTCCCTTCCGTATCACTCGTACTGTTCTCCATTTCCCTCTCATCCTCATATTGAGGCAACGATGGGACCGAGGAATAACTCGCTTCCTTCTCCCCTCGTCAACTGATTCTGAATCGGTTCATGAAAGAGAGCCGCTCGTTGTGAGTTAGGGGAAACTTGTAGATGAGGGCCCTGATGCAGCGAAGACAGTGAAGGGTGGTGCTGGAGTGATTCCAGTCTTGAAGGACTTCCATCTAGATGCGCAGATCAGTCTGTTTGCTCAAGATGTGATAAAGATGAGCAACCAAGCTTGGAATCAAGAGGTTGACATTTCTTATGCTTCCAAGAAGCATATTAGCAGGTGAAATGTCTAGTTGGTGAATTGCACTTAGGAGCTAAAAGAAGAAACGATGGGAGAGCGTATGGATAAAGGGTAGAAACATCTCATGTTGGCGATGTCATACATGAATCAAGTGGTCACGGCTGAGACTGAAGTTGAGGTCGTTCGTGAGAGAGTGTACACCATGGAGCGAGTCTTTGCAAACTTGCAGAAGTCATACTCAGATGCTCTCTACGAGATTGAATCGTTAAATAAGCAACTCGAAGCTCACTCAGATTGTGAGACCCTAAGTGGGCGGACCTGAGGTGAGGGTGAGGGTTGGAGCCCAACAGGCCCAATAGGCCCAACAGGCTGAGAGAGGTTGGACGAGCTACAAGGGGAATCATAGTCCCATATCGCCTGGGTAGGGGAGGAGGATGATCCTTATATGTGCGGGGTCATCTCCCCATTGTACAGACGCGTTTTAAAGTCGTGAGGGCCGGATGGTAGCCCAAAGCGGACAGTATTTGTACAGTGCGGGAGGGGGTCGTCACACAGATGCTGGAGCGGAGTCCTGACGCATAAGATTGTAGACTCAGAGGGTTCACTTGGTAACCCTTGAACCCAACCTGGTGGGGGTAGTGTCCAAGGGATTTATTCCAAAACGAACTGAACCTTGCCTGTCATGACTTAAAATTTTCCCCAGAAACTGTGGTCGGAGTGCAGGCTAAGATACGGGCTCTGAACACTGAAAAGGCCAAGAAGGAGTCTGAATGGGTTGTATAGTGTCAGCAGTTGATGACTGGTGTTTATTTCAATGCCAAGAGTGTGCGGACCTCAGAAGAGAAACTCTACAGGCGCAAATGGAATTAAGTGTTGTCAATGATAAGTTGGGTGTTGAGCAGTCCAAGACTGACATGATATCAGGCAAGCTGGAGCAGGAGTTTGCTGAACCAAGGATGCGCGAGAAGGAGCTTCTCAACTCCCAGGGCACGTTTGAGTTCAGCAGAGTCAATCATAGAAGGCTGGAGTTGTTGCAACTTATGAAGGAGGAACATCATGATTGGGATCTCTCTGATTATGAACAGGTGTCATATGTGGAATTTGGAGTGGCCTCAGATCCATCCGAAGAGGAAGGTGACTCTGATAAGGGTGATCGAAAGGAAGCATGTATAGATGTGTCTCCTGCTAAGTCCGACTCTGTTGTATCTGACTCTCCTCCAGATGGAGTGAACCTGGCATTTTTTGGCTTGCAAATGAATAACATTTTGTACTTGTGCATTTTTCCTTTACTTTCCCTGCTAGCATTTATCTGTTTTGTCCTATTGCGACATTAGTGGTCAGACGAAAGACTTTGCTAGGTCAGGAAGCCGTATAATTGATTTGTCGGTGAGTGTTTTGACTGTTTGTGTTGCGATAGTTCGTGCATTCCTAGTCAGAGTCTTCTTAGAAATCGGGGAGTGTAATTCACCATTTTTTTGGCGGCCTAGCTGTATATTGGACTAACAGTCGTTGTTGCTATTTTAAACGAACTAGTCAGACTGTGGTCCTTGCACGTGCACCGTCATAGGCGATCGCACAATAGTCCTCCAAGTCGAGCTTCAAAAGCTCTGACCGGACTTTCGACTCGTCTTTAACTGGTATTGGTGGAATAGGCTTAGTTAGACCAAAGGTTGTTATCACTAATTATAACTGACTAAACTGAGGTCGGGTTCGGCAACCATCATTTGTGATTGAACGCTGGTTCCCGATGAGCCATCTTAATCAAGCGTCAAGGGCACTGAATAGACTCCTACTTTCCAACCCATCTTCATCCGCTTTTGGCGGATTAGGAATTGGAGTGAGCCAGAAGTTATCATCGTCAATCATTCTAACTAAACTTTGGCAGGGTTTGGCGATCATTGTTTGTAGTTGGCCAACGATCCCTGGCAAGCCATCACGGTCAGGCGTCGTAGCGCTAAGTAAGCTTCTACTTTCTAAGCCATCAGAATCCACGCGTAGTGAACTAGGCTTAGAGTAGACCAAAAACCATCGTCATCTTTTGGCCACTGATTAAGCTTTGGTCAGAATTAGATTTCAGGCATGCAAGTCTGACTTGGGTGTCCTGACTTACTTAACTTACCCAACGATCTGATTTCGGAGCCGGCTCAATTGATCGGACTAATAATAGTTTGACCAACTTTAATGAGCAACAGCTAAATAATAGTAAGAAGACGCCTTGGATTTTTTGTAGGTACACTCCTTATTCCATGGGCACTCAAGATCTTCACTATTTGTGTCTTTGATGTGAGAGAGAAAAAAAGAAAACTGTTATAGATCAGCGTCCCATGTGTACGGCGCAGATTGCGAGATGGTTGGTTACTCCCCCCAATTAATGGGGTTGCGTGCAAGGTCATTAATTCGATGAATGTGAACTCGTGCAGTTGTAATTGAAACTTTCGTTTCCCTATTTCCCATTCAACATTTAATGGTGATGTATTTGTTGGCTGACACTGCTTCATAAACTACTTTGCCTATATAGGTTGGTCCTTCTCCATCTCAAGCATTACAATAAGCGTTGTAGAGTATGTTGAGCAAATGTATCTTACCGGAGAATATGTTTTGGGTTTTCCAAAAGCTCAAAGAAGATCTCTAATACTGGAGTCTTCGGATGTTCTTACATTTGCAGCGATGAGTATTGATAAGACCTGCTATTATTTGATGCCACCTAATCTGGGTAAGCATCCAATTGATTCCATGAGATCTTGTAATATCTTCTTACGTTTTGAAGAAGAGTTACGGACTTCCCCTTAGGGGTAAGCTCTGTCTTCCATATTTCGGTGCCCCCACGGCTTTCATCCGCCACTGTTGTTGGGAGATAATCCTTGCAACTAGTTTATGGTTGAGTAGAGTGTCAGGGGACATGACTTTCGGTCTTGGGGTGGTATCTTTGTGTCACCCTTGGCATTACACATTTGAGAGGCGTCCCCATCTGGGTCCCTCCGTTCTCCTTCATAAGGCGGGGTAATGTAGCCGAAAGCCTGTTGAACTGGACAACAGTTTTGGGGATGGCATCACTATGAGACCTTAATCATTTTGCTATTCAAGGATATTGTCGTCTTCATTCTTCAAGTACTTTACTGTCACCGTCTTATCTGAAGGTAAATTCGCGGAGTGAAATTTCGAGGTGTGTGTTAGTAAATGCATATTCACGTCGCACTTAGATACATGTAGTGTGTAAACTTATGTACTAATTGGTCGGCAAGCTTTGTAATACCTTTCATTGCAATCAATAAAGTCTGTTTTATTTCTAGAATATGTCTCGTACGAACTATTCTTCTAAACTGAAAAAGAAAAACAGAAAACAAAAACGAAATCAAAACACAAAGTAATTTAACTCCGACCGGGGACTAAGCTAACCCAACCCTGAAGGAAGCGCATATGGTCCTGGCTCGGATTGCATAATCCTTCCAGCGAAGTGTTTTGCTTTTCCAAAGCTAGCAAAGTTACTAAAGAGTGGACTTCGTGCTGGTGAGCACAACTCTTGGAGTAGGCGTCTGTTTGCTGAAGTATTTTTATTTAGCTCAATATTTGTCTGGATTGAGTCTCCAACTCTGAATTATGGTTTTCCGCATAGTTGCACTTTGGTTGTCAGGTCTCTCTCTCCATCCAAGCAGATTGATTCTTTTAGGCCCGGTGCCTGATAAATTTGTTCTGTGGGCCCGAACTGCAATTGGTAGCAATTCAGTTGTTTCAGGGCAACATAATGGCAGTCTCTTGTTGCAGGTTGATCTCCTCGGATAATTCCTTGGCCTAATTGGTTGTGCATTTGATGCATTGGTGCAGAGTGGAAACCATTTTTTCTATATGATGAAGCCAAAGCCTTCCTAGAATAATGTTGTAGGTGGATGGAGTGTCAACCACCATTAATTCTTAGACAAGGTACTTCTGCAATTTTGGCTCTCTCGCCGCCACCATTAGATTGATCTTCTCGATGTGGAAACATTTATCTCCACTGAATCCAACCATGGGGTGAGTAGCGGGGGTTAATTCTTTCTCTTGGAGTTACATGTTTCGAATGCGCTGAGAAACATGACATTAAATGAGCTTCCTATATCCACCAAGGCCCTTTTTCACCTTCCACTTTCGCAATGAGGATGGAGATAACCAAGGCGTCATTGTGAGGAGAATGTACACCCTAAAGATACCTATCCGTAAACGCCAATGGTGGGATCGGGCACTGAACTTGTGCATGTTGCACTTATCGGTCCTCGCACTAGGATGGTATCCACTTCTTGGTCGGTGTCCTCTTGCGGGACCTATTGGATTGCTCTCCATCGGGACCTGCCCCATGAAGGACATAGATTATGCTAGGAGCTTCCTTTTATTATCTCCTTGACAACGTCCTCCCTTTCCTTTGCCCGGTCTTGCCTTCTGTCTGAGCTCAGGAACTCTTTGAGCTTATCTTTCATGATCCAGTACTCGACTTCTCCTCTGAGGTTTCTGAAATCCTCAGTATCGTGTCCACCCTCCTTATGGAAGGTGCAATATTTTTTGTTGTCGCATCGAGCAGGGTTTCCTCGCAGTTTGGGGGCCACTTCAGTTCTTCCAAATTCTTGATAGAATCGAGGATGTCGGACAAACTGGTGTTGAGAGGGTGACAGATTTAGGCCTGACATAGTTGGAAGCCTTGTTTTGCCTTATGCGGTTGTAGTTGGTCTTACTGTCATTGCGCTTCCTCTTGTTCCCGTCATCATCCTTCTTCTTCTTCCCCTCTTTTTTTCCCTAGGGAAATATGGTTTTTTCTCGGATTCCGCCTCTTTCTTGGCGGTCAGCATCTCTTCTAAAGTAATATATCTCTGGGCATCCTTCAGCAGGTCTGTCACATCGGTTGGGGAGTCCAAAGTAAGGAAGACATAAAACTTTCCTTGCCTTATAGCAGAGGTGAAGGCTGTGACAGCGGTGTCATCAATACAACCATCGATGAGAGTCAACTCATTGTTAAAACACGTGACGTATTCCATGATCAACATCTCATTCTGCTTAAGTTAGATAAGGTTTAAGAGAGGCTTAAAGTTGTAAATTGATTTTTTGTAGCGTACCATCGACCTTATCTCCATTTTATAGTGTGAGAGTTTTTGTTCGGCTCAATCTTTGGTGGCGTAGTTTACGGAAAAATATCTTGCTAGAAATCATTTTCTTGTTGGGAGTTGTCCATGTAGAGAAGTTTTCCTACACAATGTGTGCTCCTAGATTTGTGGGTGAGGTTTCCCTTTCTGAGTGTTGTCCATGCAAGGATGTTTCCTTGCCCAACTTATACTCCAATATTTGTTTCCAAGTCCGAACCAAAGTATTGTTGGCTCACTTTTCTTTGGTCGATCCCCCAGATACTTGCCTTATTAGGGCTTACTCTTGCCTTATCAGGGCTTACGAGTATTAGGCTTGACCGCGTGACCTGTGGGCTTAGTGGCACGTTGCAATTTGGGTCCTACCTTCTGGATCCTGCCAATTGTGGGCTTAACGTTGTTTGGGCCTTGCTTGATTGAGCGTGCAATCAGGCATCCTTTATTTTGTTGATGAGATTATCATGACACGCGTGCGGTACTGATCTGAGGATGGTTTGATGTATCATCATTATCAATGAATTTTTTCAGTTAAATCCATGCCCTTGACTTTGATTCAATAGAAAATATGTGTAATTAATTTTCCTGAGGCATATAAGTTGATTTCCGTTTTCTTGCTCTCAAGTAGGGGTGGGCACAGTTCGGATCAGTTCCAAATTTGGAAGAACCTAACCTGAATCGTTTAAATTTAACGGATTCGGTTTGGTCCAGATTTCCTCATTTTAAACATTGTTACCGAACCTAACTCGAACAGTTTGGAACGGTTCGGTTCCTACGATTCCAATCCATTGTTTAGAAAATATAATAAATTCATCAACAATATTACTAATTATTTGATTAGACATGGTTTGCACATGATGAAATTTTATCGATTGAAAATATTAACATGTTTCATAATGATGAAATCTGCACCTTAACTCTGTTTTTCCTTTATCAATTAGTCTTGTTAGTAATAGCCAACTAGTCAATACAAACTCACTATCATCCTTTTCATTTACTTCAGAGTTTGGACTACAAAGTCCAAGCCCATCCATGTCCTACTACTAACTTCCACAGTCACACAAACACAAAGCATAAGGTACATTCCAGATGCAGTCGTTTTTCGCTCTCTGCTCTGATCTGGTTCCTGCAAACCTGTTGACCTGCACAAGTAGCACACGTGAGCCACAAACCACCATGGGGTGGCCGATGACACTCCGATGCTACAGTCAGACAAGGATTTGAGGAAGGTGTAATGTTGTAACATGAAATTTGTATCGTACCTTAGCTTACCAACCTCATGTCTTATTTATAGTGCAAGGAGTCCAGGTTCAACAAGGCCATTGTAGGCGTAGTTTAGGAAGGTGATCTTCGAGGAGATCCCTCTATAATTAGGAGTCGTGCTATTTTAGGGAAGTTCCATGTTAGCTCCGCGCTTCTAGATACGCGGGAGATAGTTCCCAATCCGAGAGCATTTCGTAAAAGGGAGTTTCCATGTGTGGAAGAAACTCTGGTGTTCGCTTCCTAGTTGGGAGCAAAGAGCAACTATAGTTTCCCATCCGTAGCAGATCCTTGAGATACTTGCCTAAGGAGGGCTTACAGGTATCGAGGACAGTTGTGAGATATGTGGGCCTAGCGTGTTGTGTGAGTCCGGGTTCGCCTGGCAGACTGAATTGAGCGGGCTTAGAACCGCTAGGGCCTGATCAATGTTGGGCTGATGCTAGGGTTTGTATTTCCTCGAGATTATCTCGACACGTGTATGGCGCAAGGGCGTGACATTTTTATGTATCATCAGCTACTCACCCCGAGTTGATGGGCCGTCAAATCGGTTTGCCAAGTAATCTCTTGAAGGGATGCCGCTCATGATGATTGAGGCTGAATCGTTGCTTGAGTCGCACGCCGCATTAATGACACATGCGTTGGTTCGGCGAAAAAGATGCGAGAAACTATCCTCTATTTAGGTCATTCGCAGTGCAGAGTTTGATTCTTCTACTTTGTTTGCTTTCAAAGATATTGTTCTGAAAATATTGTTCGTCTTCTTCATGGCTAAAAAAGACCTTCTTGATTATGCTGTTTGGCTGAAACGCAAGAATTTTTTGAAGATAGGTTGTTGTCCGAGCCCGGTCTTTCCGAAATTCGTTTCAAGTTTGGGGTTCCTGATGACCTTCCATTGTATCTCCTAATGGGCGACCAAACGCCTATGTCACCTCTTGTAGGTTTCATCTGTTTACATCATGGGATGCTCTAAATTTGAGTGCATTTTTTGTTACTGGACGTGATTTGGGAGTTATTGGATATCATAGGGATTCCTCCGGCTCTATTGGAGTCTAATGGATATAGGATCATCCTCATGATTTTGCTATGTGCCAAGGAGGCTGGTGTTAGCGTGACTCCACAGGTGATCCAACTGTTGACCTCTCCACAGCTGCAGAACAACGCAGGCTGTAAGATGAAGTCAATGAAGCGCTTCGGTAAACTTCCTTATGATTTCAAGTTCTGGCAAAAGTACTGTGATATTCACGTAATTATTACATAGTATATCCCTTAATTTATATATGTTAGTGTTTTGATTATTATATTTTATAATAATTATTTCGTTTTCATGTCTTTGTAGGAATTTGAGCGCGAACGATGAAATCGTATTAAGGCTACAATTTAAGGAATGACAATTGGTCGATTCTAGCACTGGTACAAAATAGAGGGTCACATATCTAAACCTAACCCAAATAAACCTAGGTCCACTTAATTTAACCTAAGCCTAAACCCAAAATGCTAACCTAAAAACCCAAGCCAACGCCTTTTGGAGAACCCAAGCCCAAGAAAATAGGAGAACCCTATTTAGCTCTCCCTAGTTTGGGGGGTTCTTCTCTCTTCTTCCACGTTCCTTCTCCCCTCCTCTTTTTTTTCAGCCACCACCCCAATCCACCCGGCCGGCAATCCTTAGTCGATAGGAGAGCCGGCAGTGTGACAATCTCGCCATCACCACCTCACCTCGCCACCGTCCAACAACCACAGCCGCCACCACCATCAGACACCACCTCCTCTCCCTGTTCCATCACGCCACACAGCCACTACCATCTCCCTGTCCCTTTCATTGTTCCATCATCCACACCGCCGCCATCCACAATCAAACACACCACCACCGCGACAAGAGCAGAAACAAGAAGCACCGCCCTTGTTTCTCTCCCTCCTTTTTGTTCTCTTTCGCTCAACTCTCTCGGCCCTCCTTCCTGTTTCCCTCTCTATTTCTCACTGTTTCTCTCTCTCTCACGACCACCGTCACAACCAGACCACGCAACCACCACCATCACCGCCGCAAAACAGAGCTCGCAAGAGCACTGCCCCTGCTTTTCTCTCTCTGTCTGTTGCCCTTCACATTCTTCCCTCACCTTCTCTCTGTCTCTTGCAGGTACCGAAACCGGTCGGGAGAAGAGGAAGCTCGCGAGGAGCAAAGCAGCAGCGGCGGAGCAGAGCGCGTCGCACTGGAGATGAATCGCTGAGGCGCGCGACTGTTCTGGAGGGAGAAAAACTGATTCAAAAATCAGTTTTGGTTATTTGCACCCCTGATTTCTCTCTGAGCAGCCACAGTGTATTTGCAGCATTTTCTCGGGATTCGCGTTCGTGCTGAGATGGATTCCACTTATGCTGTGACAACTGCTACCATGGATAGCTAAACCCTTCGCCAAGGCTAAGATGAAACCAATTGGGTTTTAAGAGTTTGTTCTAGTTTGACTTTTTATTTTATTATGTGCTTAACAGCAAAATACATTTAATTTCTGAGTATTAGTAAATTACTTTCACCGATTATATCAGATTTGATCTAGACTAGTCGGTAGTTAGAGTTTTCTTTATTAATATTTAAAGCATTAGTTTAAATTGGTTAAGTTAGACTTGTGATTGAGTGTGCCGTAATAAGACACTCAATGCTAGGAGTCTATAATTTATGCTGAAGTTAATTGTAACATTGGATTTTAAAACTGAATTATTTTTAACGATCACATCATCGATGGAAGCAAGGGATTTTAATCCCTAAAGCTTCTCGCTTTAGAAAATAATAAGTTAGATTAAAATAACTTGAAAAACTGAATTGGTGGATTCAATGCCTTGGTTTCCCTTCTCATATTCTTAAAAACTTTTTATTTTGATTTTTAATTTGATTTTTAGTTTAGATATTTTGATTGTTGTAACCCCCATTTAAATTAGTTTAAGTCAACTCTGAAATTTAATTGCAATCACAGTCCTTGTGGGATCGACCTGTACTTGCCCTTATCTACCAATTAGACACTGTGCACTTGCAGTTATTAAGACTAGGTTAAATTAACCTATTTATTTAGGTTAGTTAAATCTGCATCAAGTTTTTGGCGCCGTTGCCGGGGACTTTAGCGGTGTAATTGAATTTAAGAGTTTATTTTCACTAATTTGTAGTTTAGGTTAAAAATAAATAAATTTAGGTCAGATATAGATTGCTCTTGCTTTTAGGATAGGCTTGATTTTATTTTTTAGTTATTTCTTTTAAGTCTTAGAAGTTTTGATACTTGTTTTTTGTTTTTCTTTTTGCAGGTATTAACAGGTAGGAAGCATATATTACAGGTTGCATAAAAATAAAAATAAAAAACAAAAAATGAAAAAGAAAACAAAACAAAAAGCACAGGGTTTGAATTGTTTACAGGTTGCTATCGTGTGAACACTCTCAGAAGTCGGCGAGCTGTCAGGTGGACGGTGCTTCTGATCGACATCAACTCGACTTCTACCCGGCGTTGCAAGTAACCCAAGAGAGGTTCACGCCGGAGGTAACTTCTTCCCACCGCATCTGCACGCGGTTTCTGAGTGGATTACTATGTGTTTTGCTTGTTTTGTTTGCAGCTAGAATTGCATGCAAATTTGAATAGATTGAGGATATTTCTGATGCTATAAAATTTTGTGCTCTCTCCCGCGGATAGGTTAACCACCATCTATTTTAGGGTTAGGGACCTAAGCCCTCACTATTAAAATTTGTAGCAAGATAAATTAGGACAAGACGCTCATAGGACCCCTCTTTTGAAACTTTAAATTTTAAAGTAGTCAAGTGAAGGAACATATCCAATCTTGGAATAGTTCTGAAACTGGCATTACACTTTAAGCTGAAGGTAGAAAATGAGGTAGGATCAATTAGATTTCAGGATATTTTTTATGCTGGGAAACTTCGTGCTCTCTCCCGTGGATAGGCTAATTAAAATGGATTTCAGCCCTTGATTAGTAACAAACATAGGTAATAAAAAGGAGTGCTTGTAGGGATTACCAGACGTTACAGCCTCTACCTAGGAAATTATTTTCTCACGAGATTAATTTGCTTCGTAGAAACCTTGACTTTTCGTGGGGCTATAACTATCAGCTGCGCAGTACCCGAAGGCAATCTGAATGATTGTATTGCTAGGTACTTATCTAGGGTCGTTTGCCATTCATCTTGCTTGCGCATCATATAGGTCCTGATTATGTTTTCCCATTTTTATTTTTTTTTTAGAGTTTGGTCATCTTCATATAGAGGTTAGGCTTGCATAAAAAAAATTAAATTAAATAAAAAATTAAAAAATTCTTAAGACCAAGGAAATGGCTGAGGATAAAGACTTTAAGGATTACTTCTCCCCTTCTACCTCGAAGCTCGAAACAGTTCTTATGATGATAACTCGAAAATTAGATGCACTTATGAATTTGACTCAACCCCTACCTCCCACTAATGTTTCATTTGAGGGTTGTGTTGCATGTTCGAGTCCTAATCATTGTACAGCTGATTGTGATTTGCAATATGATTATCCTAAATATTTCGCTGAGCAAATCCATTCTTTTAACGCTAATTGGCGACCTAGTTATAATTCAAAGTCCAACTATTACAACTCTTGTTTTGCCAATAATCAAAATCTCTCCTGGGCTCATAACTCACACCAAGGGGACATATTTTCTCTCAGGCTCCTCAATACCATCATCATGTTATGCCTCAATTTAACCAAGCTCCTCCATCCAACACATCAAGTTTAGAGGACGCCTTAACTCGTTTTCTGCAGCGAACTGGAGATATGTTGGAGAAAACTTCTCAGGACATTACAGAATTGATAGCTAATTCTCAATAAAATGCTCAAGCTATCAAGAAACTTGAGATGACTTTGAGTCAGATAGCTGAGTCACGTCTTGAGATAGAGCCAGAGGAAGTCCCTAGCCAACCTATTTCCAACCCAAATGGTCAATTTGAAATTAGTGGCACTTCTGAGCCGGACAGTGAAGATGTCCAATCCATTACTACCCTTAGGAGTGGAAAATTGGTTTACAATCAGGTAGGAATGCCTGACATAAGTGTTATTATATCTTCACCCAATTTTATACAGGTTGCATCCTCCTCTCATAAGAAGGTTGATAAAGCCTCATTTATTGATGAACCTGTAGATTCTGAGACACTACAGACATCTCCTTCTTATGTTGACTCATTAGACATATGCCTTCCTATTGACTCATGCATAGAATCAAACTGTGAACATTCTTTAGAGTCTCCCCTTGACTGTTTTCATGATACACATGACCATTTAGAGGCTTGTTTTACTCATTTTAGTTTAGACTTTGATGTTGGTGATTCCATTAGGGAAGTCAATGATTTGCTTGACTTAGTCCCCATTGTGGATCCTAGTTATAAATGGAAGTCTAAAGTGGAGCCTCTTCCACTCAGTGAGTCAAAATTAGTCCCATCAGTTGAGCCACCTGAGATTGACCTTAAACAATTACCTGACACCCTCAGGTATGCGTTTTCAGGTACTGATGATACTTTGCCTGTTATTATTTCATTTATATTGAATTCAAAACAGGTTGTCCCAATGAAGTCGGGAGATATATCTAGTAAAAGAGTGCAATCCATAAGTAGTGTCAACTCTAGGGTTGGGGGTGTTGTTGAGCTATCCAGCCCAACATCTTTGTGTGATTCATGTGATGAGCCTGTACCACCTGATATATCTATATTTACATCTACCTGCATCACATTTCCATTGACCAGGGCTAATTATGTGGATCCCATGTTCCTGAGTGAGGATTTCAATTTTCACCATCCTGATGTGGAAATTATCCAATCTTCTGATTTGGAACCAGACTTAGGATGTTTTATTTTAGGAGTAAAGGAGGATCCTTTGTTGCATATCACTACTTGCGACCCATTCATGTTTAAGATCCCTACTGACTTCCAAGGAATGCGAGCTTCTTTACAATTTATATATGATTTTAGATGGTGTCCTTGCAACTTTTGGGTTGTGCTAGTATATCTTATGTCTCATGTGGTTGGTATACGATTCCTTAACCCTTTTGACTTGTTTATATCATTGACTAGGTTTGGAGGTGAATGTTCCCTATGTTCTTCCTCGTCACTTCATGATATATCATTCATGAGGAAGAATATATGTCGGGCTGACGACGTTAAACCAAGCGCCCCTAGGAGGCAACCTAGCTTCAGTTGTGTCATTATGGTTAGTCTGGATTGATTTTCGAGTTCTTTCTAGTTGCATTTCACTCATACTCGTTAGCTCCGTAACAATTTTGACTTACAACTGATACATGTAATTTTTTTCATTATTTTATTTGTATATTTTTTTGTGTCATGTATTGTTTTTATCAATTTATTATGATGAGTCCACAGTTCTTATGTTGTTGAGCTTTCATTGGTAAACGATTTCGTCGAAATTGGTAAAAACTTTCCCATGGTAGTATCACTTTAACTCTCATCCTTTCTTTTTCCTGCATTTGTCATGATCATCATTTTATACATTGAGGACAATGTTTGATTTAGGTTTGGGGGTGAGGTTTATGAGTTTTTCTGCATTCTTCAAAAATTTTGAAATGAAATGTATTTCACAATTGACTATTGTATTCTCCATTGAATACATAGTTAATTATGATTTTGTGACAAATTTTCACTTTGAAAATGCATTCAAAATCTAAGTTCCTTTCCAATGAAGGGGATGTGCTTTCAAGTAAGCCTGAAATTTTGAGAAATACATGCTTTTACTTGTCACTTTTATATATCAAAAGGAAAACATATGGTTTGATATTATCTTTAAGTTAAATATATTTCATGTGATTTTTTCGACTCCACCGTTCTTGCACCATGAGCCATGTTAGCATAACTTGAAGTTGATGAGTGAAATATATGCTAGAAAACCTTAGAATAATAGTGGAGACTTAACCCTGAAAGTTTTGAACCTTTCTATTTTTCCGAGGGTTATACATAAACTCAGATTTTTCTTGAGTCCGTATTATCTCGTTGATGATCTCATTATTCTCATTTTTCTGATCAATTGCTTTGGGAATGACATCAAAATTGAATTATTACACTAGAACTTCTTGGCTTATTCAATTGAGATGTCATAATACTGACTCGAACTTAGGAAATGATCTAGGCATTTTTTTTCCTTTTCCTTCTTTAGACCATTAACTAGCCTTTTAACTTACCCATAACATTAACCTTTTTGTAGCCTTTTGAGCCTTAGAATAACTTTTATTTGTTAACCCATTAACCTTTACCCAACTTTTCTGGGAATGTGTATGGATGGATATACTTGGTGTAAAAAGGGCATTAAAAAGCAAAATATGAGATATTTCATAAATCCTCTATGTAAAAAAAAAAAAAAAAAAAAAAGAATGTCAATGAGGATAAGATGTGAGAATGAAAAAAATTGATGATGCGCAACATTGGTTTATTCTTGTTAGCCCTAATTGTTCGTTGAATGGGTGTATACATTCCTAGAAATTTTTGTTAGAATCCTTTGACATTCCTTATTAACCATTACCCAAGCCCCGTTACAACCCAACAAAGTCCTAGTTGATCTTAGGTAAAGGTTGGTTCCGTAGATGCGGAGATTTAATAACTAAGACATATAGTGTTTGATTCAACATTCCCAAAAGTAATTGATATTTCTGACCATGAGATCATGTTCATTCCATTCTTGAAAAGTCCGTTCTTCATATTAATATATGTGAGATGATTGTTTTCCATTATTTACTCTTTTCCTCACATATAAACTGAGTGAAATACCAAATCTCTGAGTGTTTTATTGTGAGTGACGTGAGAGGTTTGAAGTCAAAACAAACTTTCTACAAGAGATTTAGTAATTGTTTTACCCTGAAATGAAAAGTTATGTTGATAGTGCTATCCACACACACACATTGAGTTGGGAATAATTGATGAAATTTATTTAACCTTGGGGTAGTATTAAATTGTTGTGAGACTCTTTGATATATTATTGTGAGACTGTTAGCTATTTTCAAAAAAATTTGGCAATTAGATTCTTACTCTGAGGATAATAGATCGAGTTACCATGTTTTGGAAATTTATTGAGTCATAATGTTTGTGTGACATTTTTATGTATCATTAGCTACTCACCCCGAGTTGGTGGGCCGTCAGATCGATTTGCCAAGTAATCTCTTGAAGGGATGCCGCTCATGATGATTGAGGCTGAATCGTTGCTTGAGTCGCACGCCACATTAATGACACGTGCGATGGTTCTGCGAAAAATATGCGGGAAACCATCCTCTATTTAGGTCATTCGCAATGCAGAGTTTGATTCTTCTACTTTGTTTGCTTTCAAAGATATTCTTCTTAAAATATTGTTCGTCTTCTTCATGGCTAAAAAAGACCTTCTTGATGATGCTGTTTGGCTGAGACGCAAGAATTTTTTGAAGATAGGTTGTTGTCTGAGCCCGGTCTTTCCGAAATTCGTTTCAAGTTTGGGGTTCCTGATGACCTGCCATTGTATATCCTAATGGGCGACCAAACGCCTAAGTCCCCTCCTGTAGGTTTCATCTGTTTACATCATGGGATGCTCTAAATTTGAGTACATTTTTTGGTACTGGACGTGATTTGGGAGTTATTGGATATCATAGGGATTCCTCCCGCTCTATTGGAGTCTAATGGATATAGGATCATCCTCATGATTTTGCTCTGTGCCAAGGAGGCTAGTGTTAGTGTGACTCCTAGGCGATCCAACTGTTGACCTCTCCTCAGCTGCAGAGCAACGCAGGCTGTAAGATGAAGTCAATGAAGTGCTTCGGTAAACTTCCTTATGATTTCAAGTTCTGGCAAAAGTACTGTGATATTCACGTAATTATTACATAATATATCCCTTAATTTATATATGTTAATGTTTCGATTATTATATTTTATAATAATTATTTCGTTTTCATGTCTTTGTAGGAATTTGAGCGTGAACCACGATGAAATCATATTAAGGCTACAATTTAAGGAATGACAATTGGTCGATTCTAGCGGTAGTACAAAGTAGAAGGTCACATATCTAAACCTAACCCAAATAAACCTAGGTCCACCTAATTTAACCTAAGCCCAAACCCAAAATGCTAACCTAAAAACCCAAGCCCAACGCCTTTTGGAGAACCCAAGCCCAAGAAAATAGGAGAACCCTATTTAGCTCTCCCTAGTTTGGGGGGTTCTTCTCTCTTCTTCAACGTTCCTTCTCCCCTCCTCTTTTTTTGGCCACCACCCCAATCCACCCATCTGGCAATCCTCACTTGATAGGAGAGCCGGCAGTGCGACAATCTCGCCATCACCACCTCACCTCACCACCGTCCAAAAACCACAGCCGCCGCCACCATCAGACACCACCTCCTCTCCCTGTTCCGTCACGCCACACAGCCACCACCATCTCCCTGTCCATCTCTCTGTTCCATCATCCACACAGCCGCCATCCACCATCAGACACACCACCACCGCGACAAGAGTAGAAACAAGGAGCACCGCCCCTATTTCTCTCCCTCCTTTTTGTTCTCTTTCGCTCATCTCTCTCGGCCCTCATTCCTATTTCCCTATCTATTTCTCACTGTTTCTCTCTCTCTCACGACCACCGTCACAACCAGACCACGCAACCACCGCCATCACCGCCGCGAAACAGAGCTCGCAAGAGCACCGCCCCTACTTTTGTCTCTCTGTCTGATCCCCTTCTCGTTCTTCCCTCACCCTCTCTCTGTCTCTTGCAGGTACCGGAGCCGGTCATTTGCACCCCCAATTTCTCTCTGAGCAGCCACAGTGTATTTGCAGCATTTTCTCGGGATTCGGGTTCGTGCTGAGATGGATTCCACTTATGATGTGACCACCGCTACCATGGAGAGCTAAACCCTTCGCCAAGGCAAAGATTAAACCAATTGGGTTTCAAGAGTTTGTTCTAGTTTGACTTTTTATTTTATTATGTGTTTAACTGCAAAATACATTTAATTTCTGAGTATTGGTAAATTACTTTCACCGATTATATCAGATTTGATCTAGATTAGTCGGTAGTTAGAGTTTTCTTTACTAATATTTAAAGCATTAGTTTTAATTGGTTAAGTTAGACTTGTGATTGAGTGTGCCGTAATAAGACACTCAATACTAGGAGTTGAAACTTAATAAGTTAGACTTGTGATTGAGTGTGCCGTAATAAGACACTCAATGCTAGGAGTCTATAATTTATACTGAAGTTAATTGTAACATTGGATTTTAAAACTGAATTATTTTTAACGATCACATCATCGATGGAAGCAAGGGATTTTAATCCCTAAAGCTTCTCGCTTTAGAAAATAATAAGTTAGATTAAAATAACTTGAAAAACTGAATTGGTGGATTCAATGCCTTGGTTTCCCTTCTCATATTCTTAAAAACTTTTTATTTTGCTTTTTAATTTGATTTTTAGTTTAGATATTTTGATTGCTGTAACCCCCATTTAAATTAGTTTAAGTCAACTCTGAAATTTAATTGCAACCACAGTCCTTGTGGGATCGACATGTACTTGCCCTTGTCTACAAGTTAGACACTGTGCACTTGAGTTATTAAGATTAGGTTAAATTAACATATTTATTAAGGTTAGTTAAATCTGCATCATACTTCTTCTTGGCTATTGCGAATTCAAAGTATTTTCGATGCAGGAGTCATCCGCTCGAGCGACAGTTTAGACCGCTCCGTAAGTTTGATCCCTTTCTCGCGATTTTGATATGCTTGATAGCGAGTCGACTGCTCATTACTTGTTTTTCATTGCAGGAAGGTTTCCTACCACTCCTCTCACCTTAGAGGAGCAAAACACCATGGAGACGTTCCGTGTCATACTGCAAAGGAAGGCGGTCAATGTCACAAGAGTTTCCAACTTTATCAGTAGTGGGCTGTGCGGCAACTAGCACATTGTCCCTACTCTTTATCATGAGTCGTACATTAAGTTGGTAGACGGGGCCCCTTCTAGGAAGAGGAAGGTTGTTGGGCCAAAGAGGAGCTTGAACATGTTGGTCCTGTTGAGAAGGAGACTGACGTTTCCGTCTTGGAGAAAGATTACCTGCGGTTTGAAGGAGTCATGGGCAAGTCAACCTTAGTGACACACAGGTCGAGGCCCTGAATGATCGTTTGGTGCGGGTCGCAATGGCAGCTTCCGCTGGTGCTGATTCACGTGGGACCATTGTTGTTGGAAGTTTCTGTGAAGATTCGCCTGAGATGGTAAAATCTGATCACCTTACTGTTGATTCATCTAAAGGTGGTCGCGGTACTAGTCGTGTCTCTTGTAGTCTGCGTCTTGTTCTAGGCCACAATTGGAAGTGTTGGAGGGTCCTTTGGATAATTTGTTTCCTCCTCTCAATCTAGATCCCATTGAGCCGTCTCGCAAGAAAGGGTCGGCTGTTCTTGACAAAGGAAAATCCACGGAGGAGAGTCTGAGGATGGTGGCAAACATGAAGGGAGGTGCTGGCGTAGTTTTCGATCAGGGAAGGCTTTACTTAGACGCACGGATAAACTTGTTTGCACCTGACGGTAAATATGAGGTCACAAGTCTGACATCAAAAGGTGGATGTAGAGCATGCTTCGAGGAAGCACATAAGCAGGTGCCATAAGTGGTTGATGGATCATGATCCGAAATTCGAAGAGGATACATTGGAATGATGCATGGATAAGGGTCTGAAGTACCTTTTGCTAGGTACGTCTCATATGAGCCACGCGGCCATTGCTGGAACGAAAGTCGAGGTGGCTTGTGAGAGAGTATCTACCTTGGAGCGTGTCTTTTCCCACATGCAGTTGTTGTATTCTGATGCGCTCCGTCAAAATCGAGCAGCTTATGAAGCAGGCTGAGGAGAAGCGGTTGGATCAGTCAACCGTGGCCGCTAAGGCTCAGGAGGCTCATCTGGAGGACCTCGAGTGTAGTCTAATGAAGGCGGTGTTCGAAAGGGACGGACTCAGGCAGGAGTTGAGTCGAACCCGCCGACAAATCAAGGTTGCGAAAGATGTTGCGGCTAAGGAGTGTTCTGAGTTGCAGTCTTTCGCTGAAGAGAGTGTTTTGAAGGAAGCTGACTGGGTTGTTGAGAAGCAATAGTTGGAATCCGACGTGGAGCTTTATGTTCAACAGGCGAAGAAGGCCGAGGACCAACTTGAACTGGGATGGCATGAACTCAATGTTGTGAAGAGCAGTCTCAGGTTGACGCGCTCACTGGCAAGTTTTAGCTACTAGAGCGTGAACTTATTGATTCAAAGGTGCGAGGGGAAGAGTTTTTCCATGAACAAGGCAAATGTGAGTTCCGCTGAGTTGTTCATGGCCGGATGGAGCTGTAGGCTCTGATGAAGGAGGAGCATCCGGAGGGAGATCTTGTCCGTTATAAGAAGATGTCGTATGCAAACTTGTCTGTTACCTCTGAGTGGTCGGGCGAGGAGGACGGTTTGATCCCTGACGTCCAGGTCGAAGCGCATATGGATGAAACTTCTGCCCCTGTTTCCATCAGGCTTAGCTCTTTCGCTTCTGTACCTTCTCCTGATTAGGAGTATTTTTGTGTGCTTGTACTCTTTTTGTTTTAACCATTAATGAAAACAATTTTCTTCATTTCATACTTGTGTTTCTATTGCATGTTTTTCGTTTCGCCCTATCGTCCTACTTTGGCATAGGCTGGTTGAATCAATATGACATTGTCCGGTTTGTCTGCGGTAGAGAGTTTGACCACTTTGTATTGTGAATGACTCGGGAATATTGTTGCATAGTAATGTCCGATTGTGGGCATGTTGCGAACAGTTTAACTGGGGGTTGAGTTATCCGAGTTGTGTCATATCCCTTAGGTAAGCTGTTTGAAGTTTACCTTGTTTGCCTCACTAGTCGGTTGTAGCTGTTGCCGTGGGCAAGCTATGGTAACCGAATGTACAAGTCAGGCATCGTAAGCTCGGGTTGACATCCTAATTAGCTTTTACCTGGGCATCGGCTGTACTATCTTTGTACCAGCACGAATGACATTTTCTAATGTTAGAATTTCAATCCGTTTGAGCGTGAAGGCGCTGACTCAGCTAATTCATGTTTGGAAATCAGGCTGAAGAGCAGTGGTCTCGTGGCAAGCCGTTGGGATCAGTGCGAGACTGACTAGGCTCCCACCTTCCGAATCGTATATGACCAAACAAAGTATTGTTTGAATAACAGGCTGAGCCCATGGGCCCGTAAAGAAAAGGGCTAGGGTTTCCTGTGCGATGCGTTGCGTGTACGGTGTAAATCGCGCGGTGACACATGTATGGCGTAGGTTGTGTGACAGTTGAGTATCGACTACTCCCCCTCGATTGATGGGGTTGCATGCAGCGCCATTAATTGATTGACGTGGTGTGCGCAGTTTCCTTGTGAGCCGTCGTCTTCCATTTTTCCATACGGCATTTAATGCTCGACAGTTAAAACTGGAGTGCTTGCTTGGTGAACCACTATGTCTACATAATGGTTTTTTTCGATCGTTGTAGGTACCATCTTTTGCTGAGTTTATTTCCTGTAATGTTCTCTTTTGGAGAAATGTTTTGAGTTTTCTAAAGGCTGTGAAAAATGCTTTGGGTTTTCCAAAGGCTAAAGTTGGATCTCCATCACTGGAGTTTTTGAAAGTTCATGACTTTTACATCGACAGGCATGATGATAGTTGTTGGTATGCGTGGTCACCTTCTGTGGGTGGCACGTAGTTAATCCGCTGAAGTCTCGTAATCTTTTCTCATGTCACAGAGAAGTAGTACGAATTTCCTACCAAGGGAGATGCCTTGGTGTAACACCATACTACTTGTGTCTTCGTGTGCTCAAATCCCGCTGCTGATCGATAGTCGATCGAAATGTTGGTTGATGTGCGTTGACTCCGGGTGTGGTAGCTCTCAGTCACACCTGCCATCGCATATGGGAAAAGTGGTATCTCTTGATTGCATTATGAGATTGTAACTGCATCGCAGTTTGTGGTCGTCCTCATATGCCTTCTTCTAAACCCTTCAAGGAGGTACGATAGACGGCGGGATGTCTCTTGAGGAAATCAACAACTCGTTGTGAGGTCTACAATGTTGTAGTGTGAGACTTTTTCATAGTGATTCGACGGAGCGATCTGACTGCTCAGTCTTGCAATCTCTTCTGGTACTTCGTCTTTACCTTGGGAAGGTTTCGAGGTCTCCCATTCTCTTATCTTCGCTCTTACTTGCAGATTACTCGTATCAGAGGGTCTGCAAGTTTTTGTCAAACTTTATCCGTTGCATAATTGTTATAAGCGAGTCTTTTACTTCAGTTCGCACTTTATTCAGATGCTCGGTCTTTTGTATCCGCTTCAGGGTGTTAGTAATATGTAGTCTCCTCAAGGTGTTTGTTGTTATATCTTTCCAATAATCAATAGAGTTTGTTTTTCGTAATTATTCCTTTAATTCTTAAATGATTGCGAGTTACATAAGTTTTCTAAGTACTAAAACTTAATATTGACTATGGAAAGGGAAACAAACAACTTAAAGCAAACTAACTATCGATGGAGAGAAACCGATCCTTATCTTGAAGTGAATTCGGGTTGCTCTCGCGGATTGTTTTAGCGGTTTGCAGAGGGGTGGATCTTCGTGCCGACGGAATGTCAGGGGATGTGTTATTGCTTGCCATTGCCTTTACGAATTGCTGGGCGAAAATGGTGTTATCTCGTCCTTTGGTCCTGCACTGTGTCAGGTTGCTCTGCATGATGTAGTTGAATCTGGGAGCACTCTATCTGTTTCAATGCGGAGTAGTCGCAGCCTCGTGTCATAGGTTAGTCTCCACATATGGTTCCTTCAGAGTGGTTAGCAGTAAAACACTGATGAAGGGTGAAGACAACTGCTTCCATCTGGTGGAGCCATGATCTTCCAAGGATTAGATAGTAGGATGATGATGCGTCTACCACCATGAAGTCCTGAAATAGGACCTTCCTGAGCTGCGATTAACCTGTTACCGTAGCTAATCTTATCTTTTTAATGGGAAAGCATTTATTCCTGCTGAATTCGATTAGCAGGTGTTTTGAAGACGTCAGGTTTTCCTCATTGAGATCCATGTTGCGGAACACATTGTAGAACAGAACGTTGAGTTAACTTCCTATGTCGACCAGAACTCTCTTTACCTCTCACCTTGCGATGGACATGACTACACCGCGATGACCCCGCGTCATTGATAATCACATAATTATAACATTATTACCTCTTATTATAATTTTGTTAATCCTTGTTTTATCTTATTTTAGATTAATTATTAAATTTTTGTGTTTTGTAAAATTTGGAGCAATAATGAAGAAATCGAAGAAAAATGAAATGAAAATAATTAAAATCACTAGCCAAACATAATTAAAATCAATTAGCAAGTTAGATAGAGCCATCGTTTAGGTACGGTGTTCATAAGACAACCAAGACCAAAGTGAATCCAATAAATTTTGTGTTTGACCAAAGCTAAAAGGGACGATGGGTTTAATCATTCAATGAATTCCGAGAGGCCACTGTAACAAGGGTAATTTACTCGGTACGCCGAGTCATACGTAAGCTATGATCCACAGAAAGATTTGGTGTAACCAACAATTTTGGTTAGGAACACAAACCTCAAGTGTACATCTAACGTCACACCGTTCTCACATCTACTGGCTTACAGAGCGGTAGCACAAGGAAGTACTTAATTGAACCATTGTGACCTCCTCTTGTGCGATAATCCGGTTTCTTTGAAACAAAACTCTAGCCTACTGATTTTGAACTTTATGGTGTAAAGTATACACTCTTAGGATCATCTTGTAGCACTCATTGCTCTGATATAAAGATTACATAAGAAATAATTGTCCCCCAAAGATAAAAAGATAATTGATCTCAAAAACGTTGATTGCTTAGGAAGGCATGTTTCTTGTGCATTTATTGGTTGCTGATTGTGTGTAAATCTGTGTATATTTTTAGAGTTAGTGATTTAAAAAAAAATAATAAATAAATAAATAAATAAAAATGATTCTTCAATGAGGATAAAGATGTGAGAATGAAGACAAAATTGATGGTGCGCAACATTGGTTTATTCTTGACATCCCTAATTGTTCGTTGAATGGGTGTATATATTCCTAGAATTTTTTGTTAGAATCCTTTGACATTCCTTATTAACCATTACCCAAGCCCCGCTACAACCCAACAAAGGCCTAGTTGATCTTAGGTAGAGGTTGGTTTCACAGATGTGGAGATTAAATAACTAAAAACTATGGTGTTTGATTCAACATTCCCAAAAGTAATTGATATTCTTTTCCATGAGATCATGTTCATTCCATTCTTGAAAAGCTCGTTCTTAATATTACTATATGTGAGATGATTGTTTTCCATAATTTACTCTTTTCCTCACATATAAACTGAGTGAAATACCAAATCTCTGAGTGTTTTATTGTGAATGACATGAGAGGTTTGAAGTCAAAACAAACTTTCTACGGGAGATTTAGTCATTGTTTTACTCTGAAATGAAAAGTTATATTGTTTCCCTATATTTTCTGTTGACTTAGAGAATTTAAGTTTTTTTTTTTGTGATTAAAAATGAAAAACAGTAGAGTTTAAAAATTATTACACCACACACTCGTAAAACGAGGTGAAAGTAAAATTAAAACTCTCCTCACAAAATAAAAAAATAAAAAAAATAAAAAAAACTTTGCTTGATGTTTTGCAGGATCGTCCAATTTCCTCGAGAAGCATGTAATCTACAAAATCAAACACAAAATGAGTGTAAAAAGAACTTAATAAAAATAATAATAATAAAATTTTGAATTTTTAAATATTTTTTTTTTAAATTAGTGAAATAAATCTTAAATTCAATTACACCGCTACCTTCCCCGGCAACAGCGCCAAAAAATTAATGCGGGCTTAACTAACCTAAATTAATTGGCTAATTTTGTAGTATAGTGGTAAGTATTCCCGTCTGTCACGCGGGTGACCCGGGTTCGATCCCCGGCAACGGCGCCAAAAACTTGATGCGGGCTTAACCGACCTAAATTAATAGGCTAATTTAACCCACTTGTAATAACCGCAAGTGCACGGTGCCTAACTGGTAGACAACGGCAAGTACGAGTCGATCCCACGAGGAAAGTGGATGCAATTGAATTTAATAATTTAATTAAACTAATTTGTAGGAAATGGGGTTACAACATTTTTAAAACTAAACTAAAAACAAATTAAAAATAAGAAAAATAAAATAAAAGAAAAAGATAGATGAGATGGATTTTGTGGGCTTGGACTCACCAATGAGTTAGCAAAAATATTTAAATCTAAATTACTGAAAATTTAAACGAGAAGCTTTAGGGATGAGAATCCCTTGCTTACACCGAATATGTGATCGTTAAAATCAAATTCAAATTATATCATGTTTCTATCAAACATTAACAAATTATTTCAAGCAAATACGCTCTTACCAAGTATTAAGTGTCTTTTTAGGGCACACTTAATCAAAGTTTAAGCTTAATATTTTTAGCACATACTTTGAATATTGATAAAGGGTAATTCTAACTACCAAACATATCAAGTTTAATTTCTCGAACATGAAAGGTGAAAGCAATTTATCAAAAATTCAGAAATAAATTGTAATTAACAATTAAGCACACAATTCAGTAAAATAAATCAAAATGAATTATGCAATCCCTTTGGTTTGACGCAAACTCGATGTTGTGGTACTCAGCAGATCAGCAGGTGGTCCGAACACGAATCCCGAGGAAAATGTTCCCAAAACGCTCTGTAGTGGTACAGAACAGAAATCAGGGTGCCAATAGCCGGAAGGAAATTTGACTCAGTCTCCCGCTAGACGCACAGTCGCGCGCCTCTGCTTCGCCTTCGTCTCCAGCGAGCAGCGTCGCTGCTCCGCCTTCCTCCCTGCTCCTCGCGAGGGTCCTCGTCCTCCAAATGATTCTGAAACCTGCAAAAGAGAGAGAAAGTGAGGAAACAATCGAGAGAGAGATGCCAAAAAAAAAACAGAGAGAAATCAGGAGGGGACTCCCCTGTTTCCTCTATCGCGGTGGTTGTGCGCCGCGGACAAGCCGCTCTGTGATGGTGGCCGTGAGGGAGGGAGACAAGAAGGAGGTCGAGACGAAGAGAGGCCGAGATGGCGGCTGTGAGAGATGCTCTGGCTCTGTGGCGAGGCGGAACAGAGTCGCGGTGATGGCGGCTCTGTTTCGCTGTGGTTGTGGTGGCTCGCGATGTGGTGTCCGGAGGTGATGGTGGTTGATGGATGATGTTGGTTGATGGATGATGGACAGGGACGGTGATGGAGGTGGCGCTGACACGAAACAGGGTTGTCACGCCCCTGTTTCGTGGTGGTGGAGGTTGTGTTGTCCGGAGGTGGTGGTGGTGCTCGGGTGATGGTGGTGGCGAGGTGACTGTGGCGGTGATTGCTGAGTGAGTGAGAGATGGATGAGTGGTGATGGTGATGAGAATCACTTGTGAGGAAGAGGTTTTGATTTTTGTGTAATCATTCTTTTCCCTTCTCTTCCTCCCTTTTGTGAAGAAGAGGATTTGATTTTCTAATGATTTTTTTCTTCCCTTCTCTTCCTCCCCTTTTCTCACCCTATTCTCTTCTATTTATAGAGAAAGATCAAAGTGAATAGGGATGAGATAAAGGGAACATTCTTCAAGGTATAAATGAGAGAATATTCCTTAGGGGTAGGATTGGGTTTGGGGTTATGGGTAGGTTTTGGGTTTAGGTTTGTGACCATCTATTTTGTATCACCGCTAGAATCGACCAATTGTCATTCCTTAAATTATCGCCTTAATACGATTTCATCGTTCACGCTCAAATTCCTACAAAGACATGAAAACGAAATAATTACTATAAAATATAATAATCGAAACCCTAACATGTATAAATTAAGGGATATATTATGTAATAATTATGTGAATATCAGTTGGTTTCACAAATGTGGAGATTAAATAACTAAGAACTATGGTGTTTGATTCAACATTCCCAAAAGTAATTGATATTCTTTTCCATGAGATCATGTTCATTCCATTCTTGAAAAGCCCGTTCTTCATATTACTATATGCTAGATGATTGATTTCCATAATTTACTCTTTTCCTCACATATAAACTGAGTGAAATACCAAATCTCTGAGTGTTTTATTGTGAGTGACATGAGAGGTTTGAAATCAAAACAAACTTTCTACAGAAGCTTTAGTCATTGTTTTACTCTGAAATGAAAAGTTATGTTGAGAGTGTTATCCACACACACATTCAGTTGAGGATGATTGTGAATTTTTTCTAACCTTTGGAGAATGTTAAATTATTTGGAGATTTGTTGATACACAAAAATGACACTGTTGGTTTCTTGCATATCTTAAAGTTTAAAAATAAACACTGTTTGACCAAGTTTTGTTGAGTCAGTAATGTTTGTGGGTAACATTTTCTGGAAACCCTCACGAGACTATAACTCGTCCTTTAGAGGTAATTTAGGGGTTCAAAGCCTTGTTGCACGTTTTCAAAGGTAAGTGCAATCGACGATTCCTGCGAAAGTGAGTTAGGATTTTATTTGTAATTTTCTTTTCTTTGTTTTGCTCGAGGACTAGCAAAACATAGGTTTGGGGTATTTGATAATCACATAATTATAACATTATTACCTCTTATTCTAATTTTGTTAATCCTTGTTTTATCTTATTTTAGATTAATTATTAAATTTTTGTGTTTTGTAGAATTTGGAGCAATAATGAAGAAATCGAAGAAAAATGAAATGAACAAATCACAGATGGTGACTTCAGATAAAGTGGAGGTGAAAATAACCTGAGCCCTTGGCCGAAACCCAAAATCAAATCCATCAACCCAAACCCATTGCCAAGCCCAATCAAACACAAAGCATATTCTCTTAATTATCCAATATTCTGGTTTGATTTAGGCCTTAAATCACTCATTAAATCACCCCCTTTAAGTTGTCCATATTCATTTTTCTAGTTATCTATAGATACAAGGGAAATAAATGAGAAAAAGAGGAGGAAGAGAAGGGAAGAAAAAAATAAGAAGAAAATCAAACCCTCTTCCTTCACAAAGTGATTTTCATCACACCCATCTCATCACCATCCATCTCCCACCTCCTCCACTTCCTCCACTATCAGTCTTCACCTCGCCACCGTTCAGCAGCCAACCACTGAGCACCACCATCATCCATCACTGTCCTCGCGCAACAAAACATGGAGCATCTCCCTGTTTTCTCGTCACGTTCCTCTCCCTCTCCCTGTTCCATCACTCCACACAGCCACCACCACCACCGGAACATGACCCCCATGTCCTCTCTTCTCCACCTCGCCTTCCTTCCTCTGATCAACCTCGGACTAGCTCGCACACCACCACCGAAACAGGAGCAGCAAACAGGGAGCACCCCCCTGTTTCTCTCGCCCGTTCTCGTCCTCCTTCCCGCCACTCTCTGAGTTCTCTCTCCTCAATCATAACTTCTCTCGGTCTCTCTTCATATATCGGCCGCCACCCAACGCCGGTCAGCTCTGGCACACACCCACACGCCCAAGCATGCCCTCCATCAGCGCCCTTGCGCAGCCGGTCTCTTCCCTCCATTTTCAGTTGTTAACTGATTTCAAAATGAAGAGGATGAGTATGTGGATATTGGCACCCACACCTTGAGGTTGTACCACCACTGTTAAAAGAATATGAATACTACTGGCACCCAGTAGCGCATAAGAGCACCCCGGCTGGGCATGGCCTGACGTTATTGACATCCTAGAAATCCGATGCACCACCCCACTAGTCCTGGCGTTGTTTGCAATCTGTTGATCTGCTGAGTACCAACGCACCCCTGCTGATCTGCTGAGTACCACAGCACCGAGGCGGCGACAAACCAAAAGGGTTGTATAATTTATTTTACTAACTTAAATGCTTAATTGTTAATTACAATTTTATTTCAGAAATTTGATAAATTGCTTTCACCTTTCATGTTCGATTAAAACTTGATATGTTTGGTAGTTAGATTCACATTTTATCAATATTCAAAGCATGTGCATAAAATTATTAAGCTTGAACTTTGATTAAGTGTGCCCTAAAAAAACACTTAATGCTTGGTAAAAGTTTATTTGCTTAAGATAAATTGTTAATGTTTGACAGAAACTTGATATGATTGGAAATGGATTTTAATGATCACATCTTCGGTGCAAGCAAGGGATCCTCATCCCTAAAGCTTCTCGTTTATAATTTCTGTAATTTAGATTTAAATATATTTGCTAACTCATCGGTGAGTCCAAACCTCACAAAATCCATCTCATCCATCTTTCCCATTTTTTTATTTTTCTTATTTTTAATTTATTTTTAGTTTAGTTTAAAAACATTGTAACCCAATTTTTCTATAAATTAGTTTAGATAAATTCTAAGATTCAATTGCATCCACTTTCCTCGTGGGATCAACCGTACTTGTCGTTGTCTACCAGTTAGACACCGTGCACTTGCGGTTATTACAAGTGGGTCAAATTAGCCTGTTTATTTAGGCCGGTTAAACCCGCAACAATTTTTTGGCGCCGTTGCTGGGGAAGGTAACGGTGTAATTGAATTTAAGATTTATTTTCACTAATTTAAAAAAAAATTCAGAAAAAAAAAACAAAATTTTATTTTTATTTTGTTAAGTTCTTTTTACACTCATTTCATGTTATTTATTTGATTTTTCATAATACACGCTTCTCAAGGAAATTGGACGATCCTGCGAACATCAAGCAAATTTTAATTTTAATTTTAAATTTTTTTTATTTTGTGAGGAGAGTTTTAATTTTATTTTCACCTCGTTTTACGAGTGTGTGGTGTAATAATTTTTGTAAACTCTATTGTTTTCCATTTTTAATCACCTAAAAAAAAACCCCTAAATTCTCTAAGTCAAAAGAAAATATAGGGAAACAATTTTAATTGTTACCCAATAATTTCTTGTGATTTAGAAATCCGACTTCTAAGACCAAGACCAGTAAATTTATTTGCATGTGCTTGTGTGTTGAGTGAAACGGATAAAAAGAAGTCGGACATTTTTTTTGAATTGTGCAAAGAAGAATGAGCAGACTGTAAGCACTTTTAAATCACGCAATGTATTAGCGACCGGGTGCTTTTATGTAATTGTTTGCAATTGTGTGTTGGTTGTTTAAATTATGTAATTGTGGATGCTAAACTTTAGTAATTCATAATAAGCAGACCCAGCTTCTAAATAGAAACTGGTGGGACTTGATATCCCCACCTCATCACTCCAGCTGTGTGCAACCAATAGCCAAACATAATTAAAATCAATTAGCAAGTTAGATAGAGCCATCGTTTAGGTACGGTGTTCATAAGAAACCAAGACCAAAGTGAATCCAATAATTTTTGTGTTTGACCAAAGCTAAAAGTTACGATGGGTTTAATCATTCAATAAATTCTGAGAGGCCACTGCAACAAGGGTAATTTACTCTGTACGCCGAGTAATAAGTACGCTACGATCCACAGTAAGAATTGGTGTAAACAACAGTTTTGGTTAGGAACACAAGTCTCAAGTATACATCTAACATCACATCGTTCTCACATCTACTGGCTTACAGAGCGGTAGCACAAGGAAGTACTTAATTGGACCATTGTGAGCTCCTTCTCTTGTGCGATAATTCGGTTACTTTGAAACAAAACCCTAGCCTACTGATTTTGAACTTTGTGGTGTAAAGTATACACTCCCAGGATCATCTTGTATCACTCATTGCTCTGATATAAAAATTACATAAGAAATAATTGTCCCCCAAAGATAAAAAGATAATTGATCTAAAAAACGTTGATTGCTTAAGAAGGCATGTTTCTTGTGCATTTATTGGTTGCTGATTGCGTGTGAGTCTATGTATATTTTTAGAGTTAGTGATTTAAAAAAAATTAAAAAAATAATAAAAATAATAAAAAAATAAAAATGAACACAAGGGATTATCCAGCCTATTTTTCCGAGCAAGTCAATTCATTTTATGACATGCGACGACCTGATTATGATCCATATTTAGATTATTACAACCCAGGTTTAGCCTATCATCTTGACTTCTCATGGGCTCATGGTCAGTACCATGAAGGCCCTCTAGACACTGCTCAGACTCCTCAAGCTTTCATTCCTGATAATGAGTCTCAATTTCATCAAGTTGTTCCTCCATCCAACACATCAAGGCTAGAGGATATTTTGAACCTTTTTATAGAGCGAACAGGAAACTTGCTTGAGCAAAATTTTCAGGATATTACAGAATTGACAGTTATTTCTCAACAAAACTCCCAAGCTATCCGAAAACTTGAGGTGACTGTGAGTTAGATAGCTGAGTCACTTCCTGAGATAGAGTTAGAAAAATTCCCTAATCAGCCTATTTTTAATCAAAAGGTCAATTCGAAATTATTGGCACATCTGAGCAGATGATGAAGATGTCTAATGCATTACTACCCTTAAAAATGAAAAACTGGTTGAAAATCAGGTAGAAATGCCTGATATGGGTGTCATTGAGTTGTCTAGACCAATATCTCTATGTGATTCATGTGATGAGCCTATACCACCTGATATATCCATCGTCTCATCTACTTGCATCACATTCCCATTTACTGAGGCTACTTTCACCGATCCCTTGTTCTGTAGTGAGGATTTCAGTTTTCACCATCTTGTTGTAAAAATTATTTAATCTTCTGATTTGGAACCAGACCTAGGATGTTCCTTTTTTGGAGCACGCAAGAATCCTCTGTTGTGTATGACTACTGGTAACTTTTGGGATGTCCTAGTGTATTTGGTGCCCCATGTGATTGCTATATTTGGGTGGACTGATCCTCAACTGTTCAGGTTGTTGATATACGACCATGGACTAAGTGTTTGTCACGTTCCTCCTCTCCACTTTTCGATACACCATTTTTTAGGAAGAATATTTGTCAGGCTGATGACGTTAAACCAAACGCTACTGAGAGGCAGCCCAACTTTTGTTGTAAAGGTGCATGTTGAGTGTGTATTTTATCTATCTCTATTAACTAATCCACAATTCTTTTGTCTTTGAGCTCTCATCGGTGGATTACTTGTGAGAATTAGTAAAATCTTCACCGCGGTAATACTGTTCTAACCTCCTCTCATGTACTTATTTCATTCATTTGTCAAAATTATTTTGTTAAATATTGAGGACAATGTTTGGATTAGGTTTGGGGGTAGGGTTCATGAGTCGGTGAATTTTTCGTAGTGTTTTCTTTTCTTATTCTTAAAAAAAAAAAATTGTGCTTTTCTGTTAAGAAAACTTGGTCTTTTGCGATTATAAAAATAATTTTTAAAATGTTTTATGCTCAAGAAAATACAAGTCAACTTGACAAATTGGTATATTGATAAGTGACTGAAAGTTTAGTATGATCCTTAAGTTAGATCTAGCTCATAAGATTTTTCAACTCGATTATCTTTGCACCATGAGCCATGTTAGCATAACTTGAAGTTGATGAGTGAAGTATATACTAGAAAACCTTAGAATAATAGTGGAGACTTAACCCTGAAAGTTTTGAACAATTCTATTTTTCCGAGGGTTATACATAAACTCTGATTTTTCTTAAGTCTGTATTATCTCGTTGATGATCTCATTTTTCTAATCAATTGCTTTGGGAATGACATCAACATTGAATTATTACACTAGAACTTCTTGGCTTATTCAATTGACATGTCATAATACTAACCCGAACTTGGGAAATGATCTAGGCATTTTTTTTCCTTTTCTTTCTTTAGACCATTGACTAGCCTTTTAACTTACCAATAACATTCATCTTTTTGTAGCCTTTTGAGCCTTATAATAACTTTTATTTGTTAACCCATTAACCTTTACCCAACTTTTCTGGGAATGTGTATGGATGGATATACTTTGTGTAAAAAGGGCATCAATAAGCAAAATATGAGATATTTCATAAATCCTCTATGTGAAAAAAAAGGTTGAAGAAGATAAAAATAGGAAAAAAAAAATGATTATTCAATGAGGATAAAGATGTGAGAATGAAGAAAAAATTGATGGTGCGCAACATTGGTTTATTCTTGACAGCCCTAATTGTTCGTTGAATGGGTGTATATATTCCTAGAATTTTTTGTTAGAATCATTTGACATTCCTTATTAACCTTTACCCAAGCCCCGCTATAACCCAACAAAGTCCTAGTTGATCTTAGGTAGAGGTTGGTTTCACAGATGTGGAGATTAAATAACTAAGAACTATGGTGTTTGATTCAACATTCCCAAAAGTAATTGATATTCTTTTCCATGAGATCATGTTCATTCCATTCTTGAAAAGCTCGTTCTTCATATTACTATATGTGAGATTATTGTTTTCCATAATTTACTCTTTTCCTCACATATAAACTGAGTGAAATACCAAATCTCTGAGTGTTTTATTGTGAGTGACATGAGAGGTTTGAAGTCAAAACAAACTTTCTATAGGAGATTTAGTCATTGTTTTACTCTGAAATGAAAAGTTATGTTGATAGTGCTATCCACACACACACAATGAGTTGAGGATGATTGTGATTTTTTTCTAACCATTGGAGAATATTAAATTATTTGGAGATTTGTTGATACACTAAAATGACACTGTTGGTTTCTTGCATATCTTAAAGTTTAAAAATAAACACTGTTTGACCAAGTTTTGTTGAGTCAGTAATGTTTGTGGGTAACAATTTCTGGAAACCCTCACGAGACTATAACTCGTCCCCTAGAGGTAATTTAGGGGTTCAAAGCCTTGTTGCACGTTTTCAAAGGTAAGTGCAATCGACGATTCCTACGAAAGTGAGTTAGGATTTTTTTTGTGGTTTTCTTTTCTTTGTTTTGCTTGAGGACCAGCAAAACATAGGTTTGGGGGTATTTAATAATCACATAATTATAACATTATTACCTCTTATTATAATTTTGTTAATCCTTGTTTTATCTTATTTTGGATTAATTATTAATTTTTTGTAGAATTTGGAGCAAAAATGAAGAAATCGAAGAAAAAAATGAAATTAACAAATCACAAATGGTGACTTCAGAGAAAGTGGAGGTGAAAATAACCTGAGCCCTTGACCTAAACCCAAAACCAAATCCATCAACCCAAACCCATTGCCAAGCCCAATCAAACCCAAAGCATATTCTCTTAATTATCCAATATTCTGGTTTGATTTAGGCCTTAAATCACTCATTGAATCCTCCCCTTTAAGTTGTCCATATTCATTTTTCTAGTTATCTATAGATACAAGGGAAATAAATGAGAAAAAGAAGAGGGAGAGAATGGAAGAAAAAAATAAGAAGAAAATCAAACCCTCTTCCTTCACAAAGTGATTTTCATCACCATCCATCTCCCACCTCCTCCACTTCCTCCACTATTAGTTTTCACCTCGCCACCGTTGAGCAGCCAACCACCGAGCCCCACCATCATCCATCACTGTCCTCGCGCAACAAAACAGGGAACATCTCCCTGTTTTCTCGTCATGTTCCTCTCCCTCTCCCTGTTCCATCATGCCACACAGCCACCACCACCACCGGAGCACGACCCCCTGTCCTCTCTTCTCCACCTCGCCTTCCTTCCTTTGATCAACCTCGAACCAGCTCGCACACCACAACCGAGACAGGAGCAGCAAACAGGGAGCACCCCCCTATTTCTCTCGCCCGTTCTCGTCCTCCTTCCCGCCACTCTCTGAGTTCTCTCTCCTCAATCGAAACTTCTCTCGGTCTCTCTTCGTATACCGGCCGCCACCCAACGCCGGTCAGCTCCGGACGCACACCCGCACGCCCAAGCAGGCCCTCAATCAGCGCCCTTGTCCAGCCGTTCTCTTCCCTCCATTTTCAGTTGTTAACTTATTTCAAAATGAAGAGGATGAGTATGTGGATATTGGCACCCACACCTTGCGGTTGTACCACCACTGTTTAAAGAATATGAATGCTACTGTCACCCAGTAGCGCATAAAAGCACCTCGGCTGGGCATGGCCTGACGTTATTGACATCCTAGAAGTCTGATGCACCACCCCACTGGACCTGGCGATGTTTGCAACCTGCTGATCTGCTGAGTACCACCGCACCCCATCTGATCTGCTGAGTACCACCGCACCGAGGCGGCGACAAACCAAAAGGGTTGTATAATTTATTTTAATTTATTTTACTGACTTAAATGCTTAATTGTTAATTACAATTTTATTTCAGAAATTTGATAAATTGCTTTCACCTTTCATGTTCGATTAAAACTTGATATGTTTGGTAGTTAGATTTACATTTTATCAATATTCAAAGCATGTGCAAAAAATTATTAAGCTTGAACTTTGATTAAGTGTGCCCTAAAAAGACACTTAATGCTTGGTAAGAGTTTATTTGCTTGAGATAAATTGTTAATGTTTGACAGAAACTTAATATGATTGGAATTGGATTTTAATGATCACATCTTCGGTGCAAGCAAGGGATCCTCATCCCTAAAGCTTCTCGTTTATAATTTCAGTAATTTAGATTTAGATATATTTGCTAACTCATCGGTGAGTCCAAACCCCACAAAATCCATCTCATCCATCTTTCCCATTTTTTTATTTTTCTTATTTTTAATTTATTTTTAGTTTAGTTTAAAAACACTGTAACCCCATTTTTCTGTAAATTAGTTTAGAGAAATTCTAAGATTCAATTGCATCCACTTTCCTCGTGGGATCGACCCGTACTTTCCATTGTCTACCAGTTAGACACCGTGCACTTGTGGTTATTACAAGTGGGTCAAATTAGCCTGTTTATTGAGGTCGGTTAAACCCGCAACAGTCATTCACAACACATAGCGGTCAAGCTTTCTACCGCAGACAAACCAGTCAACGTCCTGTTGATTCAACCATCCTATGCCAAAACAAGATGACAAGGCGAAACGAATAAAAATGCAATAGAGACAACGAATACGAACAGATAAAACTACTTTCATTAATAAACAAAGACAAAAAAAAAAATACAAGCACACAAAGTTCACTCCTTATCAGGAGAGGGTACAAAAATGGAAGAGTTAAGCCTAGTGGAAGAGAAAACAGAAGTTGCGTCCACACACGGCGCAGCCTAGACATTAGGGCTCACATTGTCTTCCTCGCTCGAGGTAACAGATAGGTTCACATATGACATCTTCTTATAATGGCTGAGATCCCACTACAGATCCTCTTTCTTCATTAACGCCAGCAGCTCCAGCACCTTTTCCTTGTTCCAGGAGAAGCTCTTCTTCCCGCACCTTTACATCAACAAGTTCACGCTCCAGTAGCTCTAATTTGTCAGTTAGCGTGTCGACTTGAGACTGCTCTGTGGCAAGACTGCTCTTCACGACACTAAGTTCATGTCGCCCCAATACGAGTTGGTCCTCGATCTTCCTCGCTTCTCGAACATAGAACTCTACATTGGATTCCAACTGTTGCTTCTCAACAGCCCAGTCGGCTTCCATCGAATCACTCTCTTTAACGAAAGACAACAATTCAGAACTCGTCTTAGCCGCAATTTCTTGTGCAACCTCAACTTCTCGGCAGATACAGCTCAACTCTTACCTAAGTTCGACCCTTTTGGACACCGCCTTTGTCAGATTACGCTCAAGTTCCTCCAAACGAGCCTTCTGAGCCTCAGCGGCCACGGCTGACCAATCCGACTGCTTCTCTTCGGCTTGCTTCTTAAGCCGCTCAGAATACAACATCTGCATATGCGAGAAGACATACTCCAAGGTGTATATTCTCTCACGAGCCGCCTCTACTTCCGTCCCAACAACGACCACATGGCTCAAATGAGACATACCCATCATAAGGTGCTTCAAGCCCTTATCTATACACTCTTCCAACGAATCCTCCTCGAGTTTTGGAGGGTGATCCATCAGCCAGTTGTGACGCCTACTTATATGCTTCTTCAAAGCATACTCTACATCCACCTCAGCTTCACCAAATCCGGCGCAAACAAGCTTATATGTGCGCCCGGATGAAGCTTTCCCTAATCAGGAACTATGCCTCACCACCCTTCATGGTTGCCACCGTCCTCAAGCTCTCATTTGTGGCCTTTCCCTTATCAACACCAGTAGCCCTTTTTTTGCGAGACGGATCAATGGGATCTGGAGGGAGAGAAGGCAACAAAGTATCAAAAGAACCCTCCAACACCTCTAGCTGAGGCCTAGAACGAGACGGTAAGAATGCAAACTGAAAGAGACACAGTCGGTACCACGGCCACTATCAAGCGAAACAACTATGGGGCGATCAGATTCTACCACCTCAGGAAAATCCTCACAAGAGCCATCTGCCGGAGCGACCTCACGCAAATCAGCACCAGCAGAAGCAGCCATTGCAACCCTCACAAGATAGTCATTCAGAGCCTTGACCTGCACACCACTAAGGTTCCATCTGTCTATAACTTTCGCCAATCACAGGTAATCCTTCTCCAAGCCGGAAACATCAGTCTCCACCTCAACAGATCTAGCAGACTCGCACTCCCCCTTTCACCGGAGCAGGTTATGCCGAAGACGACCCAGTTCTAACGCGAGACCTCTTCCTCACGAAGGAGGCAAGAGTCTCAGACGGATCCTCCGCATCAAACAGAACATGAGCTTTGGCCTTAGTAGCCTTCCTCTTCCTGGATTGGGCCCCATCTTCCAACTTAATGCGCGACTCGCAATACAGATTGGGGAAGACGTGCTAGTTGTCCCACAGCCCACAACAAATGAAGTTGGAAGCCCTTATGACATCGATCGTCTTTCTTTTCAGCGGGACGCGGAATATCTCCATGGTGTTTTACTCATCTAAGGTAAGAGGAATAGTGGGAAACCTTCATGTAGAAAAATGCAAGCAATGGTAACCGGCCCGCTATCAAGTACATCAAAGTGACAAGAAAAGAGATGAACTTACGAAGTAGCCTGAACTGTCACTCGAACGAACGACCATTTCATTAAAAGTACTTCAAATCCGCAAGGGCCAAGAAGCAGTACTTTTGCCAGAACTTGAAATCATCAGACAGCTTAACGAAGCAATTCGGTTACTTCATCTTACAAACAACATTACTCTTTTATTCGATTAGAGGTCAGCAACTGAATCACCCGCGGAGTCATGCTAACGCCGGCATCCTTAGCACTAGGTCGAATCATGAGGATGATCCTATATTCATTGGGCCGCAACTGAGCCGGAGGAATCCCTAAGAAGTCCAAAAACTCCCAGATCACATCCAGAACCGGAGAATGCACTCCAAATTGAAGAATCCCGCGGTGCAAACAGATAAAACTAATCGGATGTGACATTGGAGTGTGGTTGCCCGACAGGAGATACAACAGCAGGTCCTCAGGGACCCCAAACTTTGTACGGATTTCGGCGAGACCGGGTTCGGACAACAACCTGTCTTCGAAAAACTCCAAGCCATCGGCCAAGACAGCGTCATCAAGAAGGTTTTCTTGAGCCATGAAGAAGATGAACAATTTTTATAATCAGAGTTGTAGCTTGGAAAGCAATGAAAGTAGAATAATCAGACTCTACACAACGGATGACTTAAATAGAGGTTAGTTTCCCGCCTCTTTTCCGCTGAACCAACGCACGTTCAATTAATGCACCGCATGGCTCAAGCAACGATTCAGACTCAATCATCATGAGCAGTGCATCCCTTCAAGAGATGACTTAGTGAACCGATGTGACGGCCTACTAACTCGGGGAGAGTAGCCGATGATACATAAAAATGGTCACACCCCGGAGCCGTACATGTGTCATGATAATCTCGAGGACTTACGACCTCAAGCGTCAGCCCAACACTGATCCGGCCCAAGCGATTCTAAGTCCGCCCAAATGTAGTCCACCGGACAGACCCGAACACTCACAGCATGCTAGGCCCACATGTCTCACAACTTTCCTCAATACCCGTAAGCCCATCTCAGGACAGTATCTCGAGGATCAACTTCGGATGGGCAACTACAGCTTCTCTCTGCTTCCAACTAGAAAGCAAACACCAGAATATCTTTCAAATGGGAAAACTCCCTGCTATGGATTGCTCTTGTATTGTGACCTATTTCCCGCGTATCTAGGAGCACAAAGCTAACAGGGAACTTCCCTCATACAACACAACTCTTAATTAGGGACTGATCTCCACGAAGATTTCATTCCTAAAGTACGCCTACGATGGCATGGTAGAACCAGAACTCCTTGCACTATAATGAGGTTGGTAAGCTAAGGTACACTACAAATTCCCTGTTACAACATTACACCTTCCTCAGAGCCCTGTCTGACTTTAGCATCGGAGTGCCATCGGCCACCCCATGGTGGTTTATGGCTCACATGCGTTACTTGTGCAGGTCAGCGGGATTAGGTCAAAGCAGGGAGCGGAAAAAAGACTGCATAAAAAATAATTCTTTGGTTAAATCTACTTTAGCATATTTTTTAAGGAAAATTTTCATTGGTATAAAACAAACAATTTGTTGTGGCATTAAACTATTCTTGGCAAAAATTATGTTGGTATAAATTTTCCAATAATAACTTTCTTGGAAAATGTTCAACTATTTGTTGTTATGACAAGTCTTTTTTCAAGGAATATTCCGTGGTTAAATATATTATGCATTTATCAAGGATTAGTTTTTCTTGGAAAAAAAAAATTTCTATCGTTTTTGTTTCCTTAGTATATATGCTTAGGCCTTTGCCAACAAGTTTTATTTCCTTGGTATAAGTAAATATCTCTTCCTACAAAAATTACCCTTGGATTTATAAACCATTTTCCGCAACAAGATAAATTCTTGGTAAAGGTGCTTGGTTTTTACAAACGCATTTCTTTTTTTCCCTTGTACATGCATTTTACCAACGAAAAAGTTCTATGATAAAGGTAATTAACTTTTCCATGACAAATTTTCCTAATGATTCCAAGCTTTTTTACGTGAAAAAATCATAGATAAATAAAAGTTTTCTTGCAACGAAACAATTTGTTGCCAAAGATATTTGATTTTTACCAACAAATTCCCTTTTGTAGTTATCAGTTGCACTATGTTTTCTTGGTGTATCATCTGTTTTTTCAAATAAAAATTTAATTCATTGGTAAAAACCCTTAGCTAGGGCGATGCCTCCATGAACCTAGTAACAAATACTTTTTCCTTGTTAATATTATTTTTCAACGAAATTTTGAAGTTTTTTCTAGGAAAGTTTTTCTTGAAAAAGGCACTAACTATTGTAATGATTTAGCCAATTTTGGCTCAAATATTATCTATCTTTGGCATTAGTAAATTTTGATACATTTTTTTTTTTTGGGTAGACACGCAATTAAGTTAGATAGACGAGAATCAAAATGTTACTAAAAATTGGAAAATTCAACTAAAATTATATAGCTTAGATTATTTAGAACCTGGGATAAGACTTTATATAAAAGTATAAAATTTGGAGATGATGTTGATTGACTTGAAACAATAACAAAAAAAATGCAGAACTTCTAGGTATCGAGGGAAGGAGCAAGGATGCTCCCTCGCACGTGACTTTTTTGCGGGATTCAGTCCAGTTTTAGAGTGCGAAAATTTTTGGCTCCAGAGTTTTGGCTCCAAAGTGAAACTGGGTTTCCCTCCATGAGCATTTGTTTCTTTCTTATCTATTTCTCTCTGAATCGAAGAAATCCAAAGTTTTGACTCTTTTCTCAGTGTCTCCCACAAACCCTAGATCTAGCAAAGCTTCTTCTCCCTCAACCCCTAGCAAAGTTCTCTTATCTGTTTCTCTCTGAATCGAAGAAATCGAAGAAAGTTTTCTTATATGTTTCTTTATGAATCGAAGAAATCGAAGTAAGTTCTTTTATCTACTTCTCTCTGAATCAAAGAAATCGAAGTTGTTTCTCTCCCCATAGACGATATCTGGAGCATTAACTCTGGCGAAGTCGAAGAAATCTGCCTTTTCTCTCCACCCTGAATTCGAACAGTAAGTTCATGTGTAATCGATTGTATATTTTTTGTCTCTCTTTTATCCCTTTGTGTTTGTTTGTCTGTCTCACATGTAATCGAAGAAACAAACCAATATATTGATAGTGTTTGTTTGAAGAAACAAAACAATATATTGATAGTGTTTGTTTGTCAGTTTTTCTCAATAACGTGAATATGAATTTCATAGAATATGTTATCTGATCCCAGTGGATATTAGATGTGTTGAACCATACTAAATTCTCTCCCTCAAACTCTTTCCTTTTATTTCGCTTTCTCTCAATTTAAAGGACCCGTTACCATTAACTTCATGGCAGTCGAGCACCCTTTTTTGGCTTTTCTTTTATTCTAAGGCTGAAAGGTTTTGTAGTTAAGAATTATAAAAATTTGCCATCCTCTGATCCCATATAAATGCTTTCATTACATGTTTTCCATTTATATACTTTTTGTGATGTTTTTTTCTGCAACATGTTTCTATCTGCAAGAGGTTCCTGGATCATCAGTTATAAAATCATTAGCCTCATTTACCCGTAAGCCAGGTTTTTCTTCACTGCCCCAAGTTTACATAAAAGCAGGTGCTGCTCTTTTGGTAGGCTAACATCTCTATCTTTTTTGTTCTCTTATGTTTTTCTGTTTGTCTGTCTTGATCTTTCTTTGAATACCATAATTACTGAATATAGTTATTAAGGATCCTTTCACCATCTTTCAACAAGTTAGTGCTCTGGAATTTTGCATATTCAGAGCATCTTTGAGATCATACAAAATCAGAAAACCATTGAATTTTGCATCTTTCACCGTGAACTTGATGAATTCTTACTTGTTTGATGAATGTATTTTGTATGTTTTATATGATGCATTCACCGTGAACTCATTGAATTTCACCGTGAACTTGTATATTTTGTATGATAACTCTGTATGTTTTGTGATTTTAACTCTGATTCAGAAGCATGGGTATATAATCAGAGTTTTCTAGTTATCTGTTTGTCTAATTAATGTTAGCCCTTCTGATCATGAGAATAACCCATTGTTCTGTAAATGATTGTATGCTACGAGTTACTGTAGTTTGATTTTTATCTATGCTTCTATGTTTTAACCGATGTTGTATATTATAAACATATTTCAGGAATGGATAGTGTAGAGGATAATGAATGTATGTTGTTGGAAGAAAATTCAGAAGTGTCGAGGGAACCTACCGAAGGGATGGAATTCATCAACCTTGATGAGTTCCAACGTTATTATCATGAACATGGTAATAAAAAGGGATTTCCAGTGAAAGTAATGACTACTGAAAAAGATGTTGATGGAAAACCTATATTCATTCAACTTTCATGTGGTCGGGCTGGGAAACCAAAAAGTAGAGCAAAAAATGTCGTGGGTTTGCGTGCGTCGAGCAAATGTGGTTGTCTGGCTAAGATTAGAGCTCATATACAGCCTGATGGAACAGTTGTAGTGAATAGAGTTACAGTTGATCACAATCATCAGTTAAGCCCTAGTAAATCAAATTTTTTTCCAAAGAATAGAACTATGAGCTTGTATGTCAAGAAGAAGCTTGAATTTAATGATAGGGCAGGTATTAGACCAAATAAGAGCTATTCGGCATGTGTGGTTGAAGCTGGTGGGCATGATATTGTGCCATTTTCCCAAAAAGATTGTTATAATTATTTGGACAAAATGAGGAAGTTGAGACTTGGTGAGGGGGATGCGATGGCACTTCATAACTACTTCCAAAAAATGCTAGCTAACAATGCTGATTTCTTTTATATGATGGATTTGGATGATGAAGGTAGGTTGAGAAATATTTTTTGGGCTGACGCATGGAGCAAAGCAGCTTACAAGGAGTTTGGGGATGCTGTTATTTTTGACACTACATACTTAACAAATAAGTATGACATGCCTTTTGCTCCTTTTGTTGGGGTGAATCATCACGGTCAGTCAATTCTTTTGGGATGTGGATTGATATGTGGTGAGACGGTTGAAGAATTTGTTTGGCTTTTTCAAACTTGGCTCGTGTGTATGAATGGCAATGCTCTGTCTGCTATAATCACTGATCAAGATAGGGCAATGAAAAAGGCCATTCAAATTGTATTTCCCAACACACGACACAGATGGTGCTTGTGGCATATTATGAAGAAGTTGCCCGAAAAGCTGTCAGGTTGCAATGAATATGAGGCGATCAAGTTTGCAATGCAAAGAGCAGTTTATGATTCCCTGTCTCATAAAGAGTTTGAAGAAAATTGGCATCGATTTATTGATAAATATAATCTGGATGAAAATGATTGGTTGAGTGGATTATACTACGAAAGGATGCGTTGGGTACCAGCATTTTAACGAAATACTTTTTGGGCAGGGATGTCTTCAACTCAAAGGAGTGAAAGCATGAATGTTTTTTTTTATGGTTATGTGAATCCGAAGACCACTTTAAAGCAATTTGTAGAACAATATGAGAATGCACTACGTAGTAAGGTCCAAAAGGAATCTGAAGAGGACTCCAAATGTTATAGCCGAAGGATTCCTTGCATTACTCCGTATGCAATTGAGATAAAATTTTGGGATGCCTACACTACAAATAAATTCAGGGAGTTCCAAGAAGAGATAGTCGGGAATCCATATTGTAGAATTGTCGGTGAAGCTATGGATGGGACTGGCTTTCAGTTGTACACTATTACATAAGACATGGTGATAAATGATAGGCAACGATCGGTCAATTTTATAGTCTCTTTTAATGCTGCCGACTTTGCCATCAAGTGTAATTGTCAATTGTTTGAGTTCAGGGGGATCTTATGCAAACATGTATTGAAAGTCTTGTTTGAAAGAGGGATTCATGATATACCTGATAAATATGTTATTCGGAGGTGGAGGAAAGATGTTAAGAGGGCTCATACAAAGGTGAAGATTATTTATTCAGATTGGGGAATGAAGCCTGAAAATGCGCGATTTGAAAAAATGTGCAATGCCTTCTATGAAATGGCTGACTTTGCCGCTGAGGATGAAAAGAAGAGATGCCAAGTTCAAGAATGGATTACTTTGAAGATAATGCAACTTACAAGGAGTCATGGTGATGAGCATGTTGATTCACAGGGGTATTTGGAAGTGGCCACCACTACTTCTAGTTCTGCCATCCAAATTCATAGTCCATTAACGGTTCGTAGCAAAGGACGGGGGTCTAATTCAAGGATAAAATCCAGCGTTATGAAGATATGTAAAAGGATACAAAAGAAAAAAAACAGGCAAAAGGATCAGGCCATTGAGACTAATCTGGTATGTTTTGCAATGTGTTTTAGGAATGTATATTTTCTTAAGTCAAGAATAGTGATTAGTGACTTATATTTATACAAATGTATTTTGTAGGGTTTATAGTGTATGCCTTATGTTATGCCTCGTGAAAACAATGCGATGCCTCTTCAAAGCAATACACAGGTTTGTTTGTTATATTTACAAGGTATGAATCAATGAGTATGCTTGCCCACTTATGATTTATGTGTTTTTCGTCGTTAAGGATGATAATACGGGGTCAGCTCATATACAATCTGGAAGAATTGATCTTTTGTACTCGCTAGTGTCACAGGTACATATTTTGTAATGTGTATTTTGTATGTTTGTCATTTGTAAGGTTTGTTTGTTTGATATGTGTTTTGTATGCATCATATTATTTATTTTTTTATATTTATTATTAATTTTTGTAGCCGTCAGGTTCAACCAACGCAATGGACTATACATACCTTTGAAGATGATTAGGTAGGAAGGTAGAAATGGTCTGTGTCTCTGTGGAAGAAATGGTCTGTATATTCAACTGTGGAAGAAATGTCTTTATATTCAACTGTGGAAGAAATGGTCTTTATGACCAGGTTTGGTTGTTTGTGATGTGTTTGTTTTGATGGTTTTGAGATGGGTTTTGAATGCCAGTCTTTATATTCAAAACACTGTGTTTGTTTGTTTGAGATGTGTTATGACCTGGAAGATGTATTTTATATGTTTTGTATGATAATGGTGTTGTGTACAAGGTTTGACAGTCTTTTTGAGATGTGTTTGTTTGAGATATGTTTGTAATTCAGGTTGTTGTATTCAAGTTGTAATGACTTTGTATCAATTTTTCTGACTTAGTAATTCAGTCTAACTAGCTTACTGCTTACTGCAAATTTAGATCAGCAATTCAGATTAGCATATTATAGATTCATTTACTGCAAATTCTGACTTTGTATCAATTTGAAGCAATTCAGATTCATTTACTGAAAATTCTGACTTTGTATCAATTTGAAGAAAAATGAATTCCAGATCAACATATTCATTTACTGCAATTCATATTCAGCAATTCAGAAGAGGCATACTGAATTGAATTCAGCAATTCAACTTTCAGATCAGCAATTCAACTTTTAGCAATTCAGCAATTCAACTTTCAACTTTCAGCAATTCAGCAATTAAGTTTCAACTTTCAGCAATTAAGTTTCAGCAATTCAACTTTCAACTTTCAACAATTCAATTCAGATCAACAATTCAACTTTCAGATATGCTGATCAGAAGCAATTCAGATAATTCAGAAGCAATTCAGATAACCATCCAAAGTCATTTACATCTCTGAACAAATTCATTTACATCTCAAAATCATTTACATCTCTGAACAAATTTATTTACATCTCACATACCATCCAAAATCTTAAAAAACAAAAGTACAAGAATCAATAAAACTACCACTAATATATTGTTGATTGGGTCTTTTGTAAAAGCCAAAGGATCATTGACTTGGGTTTCATCAGCTTAATCACCACAACCCTCATGAGCATTATTTGGTTGGTCCACTACATCTTCAGTGTTTGTTCTTGACTCGTATGTTCTTGACTCGTGCTCTCTTCTCGTCTCGTGCTCCTTCCACATTTCATAATCTTCGTAGGCTTCTTCAATTGAATTGAAACCCTTGTAGACAACACCCTTGTACCCGTTTATTTGTAGTGCGCAACTTGGCCACGTAACATAAACACCAAGAACATGCCCACGATAAACAACGTAAGCTTCGTACGTCATTCCTGCGTTGACAAAAAATTAATATCAAGACCTTCTTTCACAGAATCAAGGTATGAATCCTACCATTTTCCTATATACACTTTGATGAGCTACAAGGACTTAAAGTAGTATATAAAACATACAAAACATCTCAAGAAAAACATACAAATGGTACTAATAACAATAACTAAAATATATAATACAAAATAATATTTTGTGAAGCCTATACTAAAACAAATATCACAGTCAAGTTGATTTCAAGACTTTTAACGAGTCTTACATGTTTTTTGGCTATTTGCCCCCAAGTCCAAATGCTCTTTGTCCGGTGTGAAGGTTCGCATGTCAATGAAACTAGGATTGTTTGCGGTGAGGGAGTTTTTCTAATTATGATTATAATGCAAGGAAAAAAAAGTTCTTGACTTTTTCTTACACTTGATCGGTTCAAATTTTTCAAAACATTTTCATTTTCGTTAATCATAGTCTACAATACAGACAAGAAGATGTGGAGAGATATACATAAATTAGTGATTATTCATACTTGTTATTAGATTTAGCAAATATGGCATTAAAAAAAGCATTATTGACAGACAAAACTAACAAAACTAGTGACCATTTCCACAAATTAAGGTCAGCTAAAAAAAGAAAAAAAAAAGATTGGAATGAAAATCTTCATATGATTAGATTCTTCCACATATCCTTTTTTCTCCCCTCCTTTGGGAATGGTAATTTTCCTTCGCTATTCTGCAAATCTCTAGCATAGAGATTCAATTACACAATACATTCATCAAAATCGTATAAAAAATATAAGACCTTGTTATGTAATTCTCACCCCTAGGCATATTTTATGATAAAGTGCTAGCTAGTAAAGGGCGAGGAGCTAACAATATATAACTTGCAATTACATATACATGCGAAACATTAGCAGATGAGCCTCGCTCACTTTATTCAATTATGCATTCCTTCATACTGCGTCTAGCAACTGGTGGGGGGTAATAGACGGCATGTGTTGTAAGTCTTCTGTAAATTTGGATTGGTAATATAGGACTTGACACTGGGGTTCTTCACATAATCACAGATGCATGGTTTTTGTTCTCTCAACCTAGAGCAGCATGTCGCAGATGGAGGAGTCGACAACAGAGTTGGGCCTAGACATGGAGACAGCTGCATTACGTTGCAGACAACTGCCATGGTGATTACATCCCCATGGCTTAGAAGCAATAAAATCACAGCAAGCATTGTAACACATGATGCCTTCATCCTCTGCAGCATTAACCAATAACCTAACAAAGACTTTGAAGACTTAAAAAGCACCCTGCTCAATGGGGCCTTGAGCCTTTTTATAGTGGGGGGTTAGGTAGAACCTTGGATTAAAATATTTGATTATTTAATAATTATTCCTAAATTGAAAATTAGTAGACCTATGCGCACGATACACGCATAACAAATACATCTTATTTTAATGATTTCTACAATTATTCAATATGTCGTTTATCTTCGTTTGACAATAAGATTTACTGTAGCCATTTTGATTTAGGACAATGACAACATAAAGGATTTCGTTTACAACACGCAGATAAGATGTTAATGCATTTAGAATAATGTTACATTATCTGATGTAGTCGATTTCTACTCTCCTTTTTCGCTTTGACTTGAACCTACACAGGAAACGCACGTGAGCCAAAGACCACCGTGAGACTGCCGATGACACTCCGATGCTTAAGTTAATTAAGGCTTAAGAGAGGCTTAAAGATGTTTTTGTAGCGTACCTTTGTTCATCGACCTTATCTCTCTTTTATAGTGTAAGAATCCTTGTTCGGTTTGGTCTTTGTTGCGTAATTTAGGGAAAGAGATCATTTCCTTGTTGGGAGTTGTCCATGTTGAAAAGTTTCCCTACATGACTTGTGCTCCTAGATCTACGGGTGAGGTTTCTCTTACTAAGTGTTGTCCATGCAAGGAAGTTTCCTTTTCCAACTTATACTCCAGTATTTGTTTCCTAGTCGGAACCAAAGTATTGTTGGCATGCCTGTCTTAGGTCGATCCCCTAGATATTTGCCTTATCAGGGCTTATTCTTTCCTTATCATGCCTTACGAGTATTGGGCTTGACCAAGTGACATGTGGGCTTAGCGGCACGTTGCAATTTGGGTCCGACCTTCTGGATCCTGCCAATCGTGGGCTTAACACTGTCTGGGTCGTGCTGGATTGAGCGTGCAATCATGCATGCTTTGTTTTGTTAACAAGATTATCATGACACGCGTACGGTGCTCATCAGAGGACGGTTTGATGTATCATCAGCTACTCCCCCGAGTTGGTGGACCAATTCATTGGTCCACCAAGTCATGTCATGAAGCAACTGTGCAGTCATGACGGTTGAGTCTAAGTCATTTCCTTCAGCGGCAAGCTTCATTAATTGAGGAGAGGTCGCTTTCTAAGTCCTGGGTGTCTTCCGTAAAACATACGGGGTTCCTGAATATTTGATATTGTCACTCTGGGCACTGATCTAACGTCGTTGTCCCCTCCATAGGGGTTCATCCATCTTCACCGAGGTATGCTTCACTCGAGTGTCCGTTTTTTTGTTATCAAAGAAATTTGGAAGTTCTTGGCGTACCTTGGCATTGCGCCCACTCAACTAGTGTTGAACGGGTATAAGACTGTGATCGTCATCCTGATTAGGGAAAATGACGGTGGTGTTCAAGTATCTTCGAGGGCGATCCAACTGCTTACTTCTCCTTGGATAAACAAGCATGTTGTGTGCCTGCAGACATCGCCGGATTGCTTTTGCAATCTACCTGACGATTTTAAGTTCTGGCAGAAATTTTGTTTCATGGCCTCCACGGACTTGAAGTATTTCAAGCTTGCTGGGCGTCCGGTTGAGCAGGAATTCAGGCAACTTAGGATGTTCAATTATGTTTCTGGTCTTACTTGTGTTAAATCAATATCATATTGACCTTTGTGCTTTTTGTAGGGAAATTCCCAATTTATCTCTTTCTGCTAAGGATGAAACGGCTCTGGACGCATTTCGTGACATGCCTTGTTTGTGGATAGAGGATGTCGTTAAGTCTTCTATTATCAAGCGTAGCAGATTGTGGGTCATTGGCATGAGGCTACGACTCTTTTTAGGGTTTCAAAGTCAAAGCTTGAAGGCGTATCTTCCTCGAAGAAGAGGAAGTACCCGGAAATTAAGATCCCGATCCCTTTAAGGAGGACAAAACTAAGTGAGGCGCTTCCTTTTCCTAATCGTCTGAAGAGGTCGCGATCTATGTTTTGGCCCAGTAGTAGGCGTTCAGCTTCGTTCGAAGGGCGTGAAGCTGTCGAACAGGTTTTTTACTCATCCGTTGGGGTGGAGACTTTTGTGTCCGAATGGCGTGATGCTCAGGCAAGGGCTACCATTTTCGTTCCTGACTTGGAGAGTGAGTATTTGCAAATGGTTGGGGTTGAAGATGTAACAAAGCTAAGTACAGAACAAGCAGAGGTTTTGAACAAAGCGTTGTTGCTAGCAGGAATGGAAGCTTAGTTTGGTGTGGGATTGGGTCGTCCCTTTTCGTTGAAAGACTTTTGTTTGCGGCCCTTTTAGTCTTCTAAAAAGTTGTTTGGCATTCGTCCTTATGGTGAAAAGTCCCTTCCGTGTCGCTCATACTGTTATCCGTTTCACTCTCGTCCTCATATTGCGATGACAACGAGACCAAGGAATAACTCGCTTCCTTCTTTCCCTGTCAACTGATTCTGAATCGGTTCATGAAAGAGAGTTGACCTTTGTGTGTAAGGGGAAAGTTGTAGATGATGGCCCTGATGCAGCGAAGACAGTGAAGGGTGGTGCTGGAGTGATTCCGGTCCTGAAGGACCTCCATCTGGATGCGCAGATCAACCTGTTTGCTCAAGATGTGGTAAAGATGAGCAACCAAGCTTGGAATCAAGAGGTTGACTTTTCTTATGCTTCCAAGAAGCATATTAGCAGGTGAAATGTCTAGCTGGTGAATTGCACTTAGGAGCCACAAGAAGAAACGATGGGAGAGCGTATGGATAAAGGGTAGAAACATCTCATGCTGGGGATGTCATACATGAATCAAGTGGTCACGGCTGGGATTGAAGTTGAGGTCGCTCGTGAGAGAGTGTACACCATGGAGCGAGTCTTTGCAAACTTGCAGAAGTCATACTCAGATGCTCTCTACGAGATTGAATCGTTGAATAAGCAACTCAAAGCTTACTCAGATTATGGAGCGGAGTCCTGGCGCATAAGATTGTAGACTCAGATTACAAGCAAATTTGCTGAAGTATTGTTACTTAGCTCAATATTTGTCTGGATTGAGTCTCCAGCTTTGAATTTTGGTTCTCCACATAGCTACGCTTCGGTTGTCAGGTCTTTCACTCCGTCTGAGTAGATTGATTCTTTTAGGCTCGGTGCCTAATATGTCTGTTTTGCGGGCCTGAACTAAAATTGGTAGCAATTCAGTAGTTTCATATAGTTCCTTGGGCCTGATTGGTTGTGCATTTGATGCATTGGTGTAGAGTGGAAACTATTGTCTCCATATGATGAAGCCAAGACCTTCACAAAATAATGTTGTAGGTGGACGGAGTGTCAACCCCCATAAATTCTTGGACAAGGTACTTCCGCAATCGTGGCTCTCTTGCCACCACCATTAGATTGATCTTCCCGATGTGGAAGCATTTATCTCCACTGAATCCAACCATGGGGTGAGTGGCGGGGGTTAAGTCTTTTTCTTGGAGTTGCAGGTTTCGAAATGCGCTGAGAAACATGATATTAAATGAGCTTCCTGTATCCACCAAGACCCTTTTTAACCTTCCACTTCCGCAATGAGGACGGAGATGACCAGGGCAACATTGTGAGGAGAATGTACACCCTGGAGATACCTATTCGTAAACGCCAATGGTGGGATCGGGCTCTGAATTCGTGCATGTTGCACATATCGGTCCTCGCACTAGGGTCGGCCTCCTCTTGTGGGACCTATTGAATTGCTCTCACTTGGGATCGACCCCATGAAAGACATAGATTATGTAAGGAGCTTCCTTTTCGATCTCCTTGACAACGTCCTCCCTTTCCTTTGCCCAGTTTTTCCTTTTGTCTGAGCTCAGGAACTCTTTGAGCATGTCTTTCATGATCCAGTACTCGACTTCTCCTTTGAGGTTTCTGCAATCCTCAGTATCGTGTCCACCCTCTTTATGGAAGGCGCAATATTTTTTTGTTGTCACATCGAGTGGGGTTTCCTCGCAAGTCAGGGGGTCACTTCAGTTCTTCCAAATTCTTGATAGAATCGAGGATGTCAGACAGACTGGTGTTGAGAGGGTGACAGATTTGGGCCTGACATAATTGGAGGCCTTGTTTTGCCTTGTGCAGTCGTAGTTGGTCTCACTGTCATTGTGCTTCCTCTTATTCCCGTCATCGTCCTTCTTCTTCTTCCCCTCTTTCTTTTCCCTGGGGACATAGGGTTTTTTCTCGGATTTCGCCTCCTTCTTGGCGGTCAGCATCTCTTCTAGAGTAATATATCTCTGGGCATCCTTCAGCAGGTCTGTAATATCGGTTGGGGGGTCCAAAGTAAGGAAGACATAGAACTTTCATTGCCTTATAGCAGAGGTGAAGGATGTGACAGCGGTATCATCAATACAACCATCAATGAGAGTCAACTCATCGTTAAAGCACGTGACGTATTCCCTCAACATCTCCTTCTGCTTTTGTTTTAGGGTCAGTAGATAGTGCGGGCCCTTCCTAATTCATTAGCAACTCACAAGGCGCGTGAGGAATGCCTTCGCGAATGTCTGGAATGAGTCGATGGACCTCGGAATGAGGCTGTAGAACCAGGTCAGTACTAACTTCTTTAGGCTGGTAGGGATGATCGATACATTATCACATCAGACTCTTCATTGAGTGCCATTACGTGTTGAAAGTGGCGAAGTGATCAGACGAGTCTTCTGTCCCGACTTAAAACTCCAGCTTAGGCGGAGTGTACTTCTTTGGTAGTGGTTCATCCATGATATAATCCATGATCAGATGGGCAGTGAGGTTGAACAATACGTCTGGATTTGTGGCCCCTTGCTGGATGGGGTTGTACGAGACATGTTTGTTGGCTCTGGACATTGGGTCCTTGTTGGCCGATCCTCGTCTTTGGTCCACTGGGAAGCTGCAGGGGAAGTGCGGCTTTCCCGAACTTGTTCTCTGGAACCTTCTGGGGACTGAGCTCTTCGTTTCTCACGGTCTCTTATGAGGGCGAATGATTTTTCTGATTGAGTATATCCACCGCTCATGTGATTTATTGCATCTAGGTTGACAGTAAATCCACCCTTAGGTCCACCGTGGCTTCCACCGACGTAAGGGTCTAAGAGGGTTCCTCCCGTGGTGGTGGTGGCACCAAAATTGGTGGCGTTCTTTTAGTTTGAGCATTCGAGGGTTCAACAGCGCCTCCATTTTTACGAGATCTTGTTGTCACCATGTTTCTGGCTCTATGGAAAAGGTGGCACTATTGTTTCTTCTGAGGAACTCTGTCGTTTCCCACGGACGACACTAAGATGATGTAGTCGATTTCTTCTCTCATTCCTCGATCCTGAACCTGTACAAGGAACGCACGTGAGCCAAATACCACTTTGTAGTGGTCGATGATACTCTGATGCTAAAGTTAGATAAGGCTTAAAGCTGTAAATTGTGTTTTTGTAGCGTACCATCGACCTTATCTCCATTTTATAGTGTGAGAGTCCTTATTCGGCTTAATCTTTGGTGGCATAGTTTAGGGAAAGAGATCATGCTAGAGATCATTTCCTTGTTGGAAGTTGTCCATGTAGAGAAGTTTTCCTACACAATTTGTGCTCGTAGATTTGTGGGTGAGGTTTCCCTTTCTGAGTGTTGTCCATGCAAGGAAGTTTCCTTGCCCAACTTATACTTCAGTATTTGTTTCCTAGTCGAAACCAAAGTATTGTTGGCCCGCCTTTCTTGAGTCAATCCCCTAGATACTTGCCTTATCAGGGCTTACTCTTGCCTTATCAAGGCTTACGAGTATTGGGCTTGACCGCGTGATGTGTGGGCTTAGTGGCACGTTGCAATTTGGGACTGACCTTCTGGATCCTGCCAATTGTGGGCTTAACGTTGTTTGGGCCTTGCTGGATTGAGCGTGTAATCAGGCATGCCTTATTTTTTTGATGAGATTATCATGCCTCGTGTGTGGTGCTGATCTGAGGATGGTTTGATGTATCATCATTATCAATGAATTTTTTTCAGTTAAATCCATGCCCTTGACTTTGATTCAACACAAAATATGTGTAATTAATTTTCCTGAGGCATATAACTTGATTTCCGTTTTCTTGTTCTCAAGTAGGGGTGGGCACAGTTCGGATCAGTTCCAAATTTGGAAGAACCTAACTCAAATCATTTAAATTTAACAGATTCGGTTTTGTTCAGATTCCCTCATTTTAAAAATTGGGACCGAACCTAACTCGAACCGTTTAGAACGGTTCGACTCCTACGATTCCAATCTATTGTTTAGAAAATATGATAAATTCATCAACAATATTACTAAGTATTTGATTAGACATGGTTTGCACATGATGAAATTTTATCGAATGAAAATATTAACACGTTTCGTAATGATGAAGTCGGCGCCTTAACTCTATTTTGCCTTTATCAATTAGTCTTGTTAGTAATAACCAACTAGTCAATACAAACTCACTATTATCCTCTTCATGTACTTCAGAGTTTGGACTTCAAAGTCCAAGCCCATCCATGGCCCCACCTTAGCTTACCAACCTTATGTCTTATTTATAATATAAGGAGTCTTGGTTTAACCAGGCCATCATAGACATAGTTTAGGGAGGTGATCTTCAAGGAGATCACTCTATAATTAGGAGTCGTGCTATAAGAGGGAAGTTCCCTGTTAGCCCTGAGCTTCTAGATACGCGGGAGATAGTTCCCAATCCAACAACATTTCATAGAAGGGAGTTTCCCTGTGTGGAAGATACTCTGGTGTTTGCTTCCTAGTTGGGAGCAAAGAGTTGTTGTAGTTGCCCGTCCAAAGCAGATCCTTGAGATACTTGCCTAAGGAGGGCTTACGGGTATTGAGGAAAGTTGTGAGACATGTGGGCCTAGCGTGTTGTGTGAGTCCGAGTCCGCCTGGGGGACTGAATTGAGCGGGCTTAGAACCGTTTGGGCCTGTTCAATGTTGGGATAATGCTAGGGTCTGTATTTCCTCGAGATTATAATGACACGTGTATAGCACAGGGGCGTGACATTTTTATGTATCATCAGCTACTCACCCCGAGTTGGTGGGTCGTCACATCGGTTCGCCAAGTCATCTCTTGAAGGGATGCCGCTCATTTTGAATGAGGTTGAATCGTTGCTTGAGCCGCACAGCGCATTATTGACATGTGTGTTGCTTCGGAGGAAAATATGCGGGAAACCATCCTTTATTCATGGCTCAAGAAAATCTTCTTGATGATGCTGTTTTGGCTGAGGCGCTAGAATTTTTTGAAGATAGGTTGTTGTCAGAGTCCGGTCTTGCCAAAATTCATTTGAAATTTGGAGTTCCTGAGGACCTGCCATTGTATCTCCTAACGGGCGACCAAACACCTATGTCACCTCCTGCCAAATTCATCTGTTTACATCATGGGATGCTCTAAATTGGAGTTCATTTTTCGGTACTGGACGTGATTTGGGAGTTATTCGATATCTTAGGTATTCCTCCAGCTCTATTGGGGCCTAATGGATATAAGATCATCCTCATGATTCTGCTCTGTGCCAAGGAGGCTGGTGTTAGCGTGACTCCGCATGTGATCCAACTGCTGACCTCTCCTCAGCTGCAGAGCAACGCTGCCTGTAAGATGAAGTCACTGAACTGCTTTAGTAAACTTCCTGATGATTTCAAGTTCTGGCAGAAGTACTAATTCTTGGCTCCTGCGAATTCGAAGTATTTTCAGTCCAAAGGTCATCCGCTCGAGCGACAGTTCAGACCGCTCTGTAAGTTTGATCCCTTTCTCATGATTTTGATATGCTTGATAACGAGGCGATTGCTCATTACTTGTGTTTCATTGCAGGAAGGTTTCCTACCACTCCTCTCAACTTAGAGGAGCAAAACACCATGGAGACGTTCTGTGTCATGCGGCAAATAAAAGTGGTCAATGTCACAAGAGTTTCCAACTTTATCCGTAGTGGGATGTGGGACAACTTGCACGTTGCCCCCACTCTGTATCGTGAGTCGCACATTAAGTTGGTAGATGGGGCCTCTTCTAAGAAGAGGAAGGTTGCTGGGCCAAAGTTCTTGTTCTGTCCGATGTGAAGAAGCCGTTTGAGACGCTTGCTTCTTTCATGAGGAAGAGGGGCTCGCATTAGAGCTGGGTCATCTTCGGCACGAGCCGCTCCAGCGAGAGAGGAGCGTGAGCAAGTTGGGCCTGTTGAGAAGGAGACTGATGTTTCCGTCTTGGAGAAAGATTACCTGCGGTTGGAAGGAGTCATGGGCAGATCGAACCTTAGTGAAGCATAGGTCGAGGCCCTGAATGACTGTTTGGTGCGGGTCATAATGGCAGCTTCCGCTGGTACTGATTCACGTGGGACCATTGTTGTTGGAGGTTTCTGTGAAGATTCGTCTGAGATGGTAGAATCTGATCACCTTACTGTTTATTCGCGTGAAGGTGGTCGCGGTACCGGGCGTGTCTCTTGTAGTCCGCATTGCTCACCGCCTCGTTCTAGGCCACAATTGGAAGTGTTGGAAGGTCATTTAGATAATTCGTTCCCTCCCCTCCATCTGGATCCCATTGAGCCTTCTCGCAAGAAATGGTCGGTTGTTCTTGACAAATGAAAGGCCACGGAGAAGAGACTGAGGATAGTGGCAACCGTGAAGAGCAAAGCTGGTGTAGTTCTCGATCAGAGAAGGTTTCTCTTAGACGCACGGATAAACTTGTTTGCACCTGACTTGGTGAAGATGAGCTCACAAGTCTGGCATCAAAAGGTGGATGTAGAGCATGCTTCAAGTAAGCACATAAGCAGGCGCCACAGTTGGTTGATGGATCATGCTCCGAAATTCGAAGAAGATACATTGGAAGGATGCATGGATAAGGGTCTAAAGTACCTTATGCTAGGTATGTCTCATATGAGCCACGCGGCCGTTGCTGGAACGAAAGTCGAAGTGGCTCGTGAGAGAGTATCTACCTTGGAGCGTGTCTTCTCCCACATGCAGTTGTTGTATTCTGATGCACTCCGCCAAAATCGAGCAGCTTAAGAAGCAGGCTGAGGAGAAGCTGTTGGATCAGTCAATCATGGCCGCTGAGGCTCATCTAGAGGACCTCGAGTGTAGTCTAACGAAGGTGGTGTCCGAAAGGGACGGACTCAGGAAGGAGTTGAGTCGGACCCGCCAAGAAATCGAGGTTGCGCAGGATGTTGCGGCTAAGACGTGTTCTGAGCTGCAGTTTTTTGCTGAAGAGAGTGCTTCGAAGGAAGCTGACCGGGCTGCTGAGAAGCAAGAGTTGGAATCCGATGTGGAGTTTTATGTTCAAGAGACGAAGAAGGCCAAGGACCAACTCGAACTGGGATGGCATGAACTCAGTGCTGTGAAGAGTAGTCTCAGATCGACGCGTTGACTGGCAAGTTCAAGCTACTAGAGCGTGAACTTATTGATTCAAAGGTGCGAAAAAAAAAGTTTATCCATGAACAAGGCAAATGTGAGTTCCGCTGGGTTGTTCATGGCCGGATGGAGCTGTTGGCGATGAAGGAGGAGCATCCGGAGTGAGATCTTGGCCGTTATAAGAAGATGTTGTATGCAAACTTGTCTATTACCTCTAAGTAATCGAGTGAGGAAGACGGTTCGATCCCTGACGTCCAGGTCGAAGTGCGTATGGATGCAACTTTTGCCCCTGTTTCCACCAAGCTTAGCTCTTTGCCTTCCGTACCTTCTCCTGATTAGGAGTATTTTTGTGTGCTTGTACTCTTTTTGTTTTGACCATTAATGAAAATAGTTTTCTTTGTTTCATACTTGTGTCTCTATTGCATGTTTTCGTTACGCCTTGTCGTCTTACTTAGCATAGGCTGGTTGAATCAATATGATGTTGTCCGGTTTGTCTGCGGTAGAGAGTTTGACCGTTTTGTATTGTGAATGACTCGGGGATATTGTTGCGTAGTTATGTCCGATAGTGGGCAAGTTGCGAAGAGTTTAACTGGGGGTTGAGTCATCCGAGTTATTTCATGTCCCTTAGGTAAGTTGTTTGAAGTTTACCTTGTTTTCTGGACTAGTGGGCTGTAGCTGTTGCCGTGGGCAAGCTATGGTAGCCGAACGTACGCGTCAGAGCACTTGTGTCGTGTCAGGCGCTATAAGCTCGGGTTGGCATCCTAATTATCTGGGCATCGGCTGTACTATCTTTGTACCGGCACAAATGACGTTTTCTAATGTTAGAATGTTAATCCGTTTGAGCGTGAAGGCGCTGACTCGGCTAAATTCATGTTTGGCAATCAGGCTGAAGAACAATGGTCTCGTGGCAAGCCATTGGGATCAGTGCGGGACTGACTAGGCTCCCACCTTTCGAATCGTGTATGACCAAGCAAAGTGGGCTACGGATTCGGGGAGTAAAGGTTTGGTGACTAGGCTGAAGAGCAGTGGTCCTTCGGAGTGGTTAGCAGTAACACATTGGTGAAGGGTGAAGACCACTGCTTCAATCTGGTGGAGCCACAGTCTTCCCAGGATTAGATTGTAGGATGATGGTAAGTCTACCACCATGAAGTCATCAAATAGGACCTTCCTGAGTTGCGATTCACCTGCTACCGTAGCTAATCTTATCTTTCCAATGGGAAAACATTTCTCCCGCTGAATCCGATTAGCGGGTGTTCTGAAGACGTCAGATTTTCCTCCTTATGATCCATGCTGCAAGACGCGTTGTAGAACAGGACGTTAAGTTAACTTCCTGTGTCGACCAGAGCTCTCTTTACCTCTCACCTTGCTATGGAGACCAAGATGACTAAGGCGTCGTTATGTGGCGCTCGGACTCCTTCGAGGTCCTTGTCCGTAAAGGTCAAGGTGGGAATAGGGCTCTGGACCCTTGAGTGGCAGATGTGACTGTCCTCATCCGCTTATTGTGTTCGCATATCCAGTAGTGCTCTCTTGCAGGACTTATGTAACTGGTATTCATTTGATCCGACTCCATGAAAGACTTAAATTATCCCTGGAGTCTCATTTTTTATTTCTTGAAATGACTCCCCCTTGTCATTTGTTGGCTCCGCTGGCTTATCGATTGCAGGAACTCTTTCAGTTTGACTTTGCGGATCTAATACTCAACCTCGTACCTCAGACTCTTACAGTCATTGGTGTTGGGCCACTTTTTTTGTGGTACGCGCGATACTTGCCGTTGTCGTGCTTGGTGGGGTCTCTGCATGTCTTTGAGGCCACTTTAGTTCCTCCCAGTTTTTTATTGATTTGAGTACGTCCAACATGTTAGCATTTAGAGGAGTCGCTACTCTAGATCCAACGCAGTTGGACGATTTCTCCGACCTAAATAGACAAGTAACTGGCATGTTGTCACCGCACTTCCTCTTGTTTCGTTCCTCATCCGGTGGTCTATTTCCCTCATTGTCTCTGGGCGCCGAGGGCCTCCTGTCTCCTTCAATTTCCCTTTTGACGGTCCTTGACTCCTCCAGGGTGATGTGCCTCTGGATGCTCTTGAGGAGTTTTGCCATGTTCGGAGGGGGTTCCAAGGTGAGGTCCTCGAAGAGCTTTCCCTTTCTGAGGTCTGCAGTGAATGTTATCACAGTTGTATCGTCGTTGCACCCGACGATGGAGGTCAGCTCATTAGCGTGTGACATACTCTCGAAGCATCTTGTCGGACCTTTGCCTTATAGAGTATGTTGTGCGGGCCTTTCTGAAATGTTGACTTCCGACGAAACGTGTCAGGAACTCTTTTGCCAATGTTTTGAATGAGTCGATTGATTTCGGTGGAAGGCTGTGGAACCACATCAATGCAGGGCCTTTGAGACTGGTGGAAAAGGTTCTGCATATGACAGACTCGAATCTTTCTTTGAGGGCCATTACGTGCTGATAATGGCATAGATGATCGAAAGAATCGGTGGCCCCATCATAGGAGTCGAGCTTTAGAGGAGTGAACTTCCTCGGAAGGGCCTCGTTCATGATTTGATCCACAAATGGTGGGATGGAGAGGTGGTACAGTACGTTTGGGTCATGCGCATCTCTGCAGAGGGGGTTCCTAGAGCCAAGCCTCTCTATCCTAGCGTTGAACTCAGTGTTAGTCGTGCAGCCTCCCTTAGTCTAATGGGAATTGGCGGGGGCCTAGCTCTCTTGCGCTTGCTCCATATCGTCCGCTGGAGGTGGAGGTTCGTGTTATCCCTGGTCTCCATTAGCAACAGGTGGATTCTGTCGTGTGAGCGTCTCCGCTGCCTTGATGACCTGCTGTATTTGAGGCGTCAGCACCTCGATTATGGGATCTGTCACGGCTGTTGTTGGTACGGAAGCGTGAGTTGGCTACGCATGCAAAATAGGAGTTGCTGAAAGAGATGGTATAGGGATGGTCAGAATGTTCGACGTGTCCCCTAGTTCTTCGTTGTTACATGACCTAGTGGTCACCATTTCTCTGTGTTTTGGTAGGAGACGACGCTTAGTGTAAAGTTAAGAACTATGTCGTCCCCACGGACGGCGCCAAACTGATGCAGTAGTTTTTCGCTCCCTGCTCCGATCTGGTTCCTGTTGACCTATTGACCTGCACAAGTAGCACACGTGAGCCACATACCACCGTGGGTGGTCGATGGCACTCCGATGCTAAAGTCAGACAGGGATCTGAAGAAGGTGTAATGTTGTAACAGGGAATTTGTAGCATACCTTAGCTTACCAACCTCATGTCTTATTTATAGTGCAATGAGTCTTTGTTCAACCATGCCATCATAGGCGTAGTTTAGGGAGGAGATCTTCGTGGAGATCTCTTTCTAATTAGGAGTTGTAATGTAGGAGGGAAGTTCCATGTTAGCTCTGCGCTCCAAGATACATGAGAGAGTTCCCAATCCAAGAGTATTTTGTGAAAGAGAGCTTTCCTGTGTGGAAGATACTCTGGTGTTTGCTTCCTAGTTTGGTCCACACCTGGGTGGAGAAGATGTTGCAGGAGCACTAGCGGACCTCGGCACCCAGGGCGGTGAAGGTCTCGATGAGGATCGTCGTTTGGATTGACTTTGTATTCTCTACGAGAAGAGCCATGGATTGGTGAGATGAGATGATGAAGGGACGGAGGGAGATAGAAAATGTATCTCTCTCCTCTCTTTTTAGTGAAAGTAAGAAGATAAAAGAAGATGAAGATGAAGAGAAAGAGAAAGAGACGAGACGAGTGACGAGACTTGAGACTATAGGAGTGGGCGCGGGGCGAGATGAAATGGGATGGTCTGGATCGGAACAGGATGGACCTCGTCCTATTCCAAACGAATTCGAAAGCAGATGAGCAAGTACTAAAAAAATGATTGTAACACAAAATAAAAAAAAACACAGACCCGTCATGGATTTCTTTGCTTGTGAGCTAATTCACAAAAAAGATGTTCATGGTGAAACCTTCAGGGGTTGGATGTGATCAATTATTCATCTTTCCATCAACTGACCCGACTCAGAAAATTGTCATAGGGATTCTCAACATATATTGCAATCAATATTATCAAGTGCCATATTTCCTTGTAGCACAACATTAACATTTCAATAAAGAAAGACCAAAACTCAGTGGGAAACCTGAACTTTACTCTCATTTGGACCCAACCTACCCACCCCCAATGTGTTAATTGGCAGGAAAGTGAAGCCCATTACTTAAACATTGGAATCAAAAGATAAATCTCTAAAAGAAAATGAAGAAAAAAATTCATCACTAAAACACACAGAAAGAAGAAGAGAATAATGAATAATTCATAGGCTTTCATAGGCCAACCCATTCAAGTCTGTGAATGGGTTGAGTTTCCTACTCTGCAGGCATTCGGTACCAAAGGGTTGCTGGCTTCCATTCTAATTCCATCTTCAGTCTGATCCAATCAATCTTCCTCTATTTGTTCTTTAGCTTCTCTTCTTGACCACCACCAAGGGAGGGTTTTGACACTTGTACCAACTTGGAATCACTTTATAGATTAGGTTGATCACTATCCCAAATGGTTTTGTCAACTTATTGGTGTTAAATTGATTTTTTGCTTTAGATTGGGATGTAAAATTGAACCAATCTGAATTGTTAGCGATTTAACCCAGATTCTATTAAATTAAAATGAATTAATTCAACATTCAACCATTGTGATGTGTGTATGTTCACTGAATCTCCTTGAATTGCCATGTGAGTGAAATCACATTTTCAAATGTTTAATCACCTTAAAGATATGACTACCCAGAATCAATAATTGGAATACAAACAATGAATGATATAGAAGAAACGAACCAATTTAATTAAAATTAATAATAATAATAAATATTAAAAAATTAGTTCTTGACGGGAGGGCGGGATTGAAAATCTTCATCCCAATTCCATCTCACTTTAAATCGAGACGGGACGGGAGGGGATGGGATTTATCAATCCCAAAATGACTAAAAAAATATTAAGACGGGATGGGACGAGACCAGAATAGGATCGGGATCGCGAGATGGGATGCCCACTCCTACTTGAGAGTCATGAGGTGAGAGGTGGGCGTGGGCATTTCATCCTGCGATACCAATCATGTCCCGATTTTTTTGGGTCCTTTTGGGATTGATCAATCACATCCTGATCTCGTCCCGTCCTGGTCTAGGGTGGGATGAGATCAGGATGGAGATTTTCAATCCCCTTATCTCGAATTAATTCTTTTAATATTTATTATTATTAAATTTAATAGTTTTTGCCATCAGGATCGGAATATCAAAGGTTTACAATGAAAACAGCCCAACAACTCATTGTTGAAGATTGTTTGAACTCTGCTATAGTTGGAATCTTGTTTACAAATGATTTCATGTCCTCTCCTAGCAAAATGGGTTTGAAATCATTTTCATTACAAATCCAATCAGTAACGTCCTCTCAATTTTGATATATGATGTATAAACTTATTAATGTACATTAGGTATTCTGCTATATACTAGTTTCTCTTGCTTTCTTTGATATGAAAAACATTTGTGACCGCATTAAAAATGGAACTGATGCCAATGCCCATTGGCTGAAATTCCAGTATGACGGTAACGTAACATTGTTTCAAGTTTTACTTGAGAACATCTAAAATTACTAAATGATAATACATAACTCTAATTAAAAGTGCCGAATCCAACTAAATTATTTCCTTCATGCAGATTATGTTCTTAACACTTTGATTTAGAACTGTATTATATTCAAAAGTCCTAACAAAGTTTGGGAATCCAACCTTTCAATTTCAACCTTTGCTTCAAAAGTTTTGTATACATGCTCATCCCATCCCGTGCCGAACCCGTTTGGGATGGGACGAGGTCAGGATGAAGTCTATCACATCCCGATCCCGAATGAACGGGATGAAATTGGGATGAGATCCATCCCATCCTGTGCCCACCCCTAGTAAGAGGTGAGAGATGAAACTGAGAGAGAAGAGAAGAAAGGATTTGTGGGGTTTTTTTTTGTGTACAAGTGTTATACAAACGGGTTGGAACCGAACCGTTTGAATACAAATATTTGGAATCAAACTCAAATCGTTCCACAATAGATCCGGATCGATTCGGACCATTTCTTAATTTACATAATAAAAATCGGACCATTTGAAGTAAAACGGTTCGGTTCAGGTTTGGATCCGCGGTTCCTCAACCCGTATGCCCACCCCTATTCTCAAGTGTGCAAATGTTTGTATAATTGCACCTTTATGTTGTGGTGGTGCTAAAATTTTATTTTTACTAGGAATACATCAATCTCAAATGTTATATTAAGTAATTTCAAATATTTTCTTTCATTCGGGTTTGCTATGAAAAATAAATGAAATAAAACAAATAATTGATTAATAAACTTAAAAAGGGGTTATTAGACATACCCGCAATGGATTTCGAGTTTTTTATATGCCTCTTCATGTATTTCTAAATTAGACAAGATCCCCCAATATAACATAATCCAGCCATACGTTGGGACTATATTTTTGTATTGCCAACACTGCCCTTACAGAAAATGACAAAAATTTTGAAACTAATAACTACCAACTCCACCTAAAGATCCATCCTTGAGATGCATATAGGTCCCTTCTAAGTGAGATAGCATCCTAGCCATCGACTGGTGGCGGCGAGGGTAGGCTCTGTGACAACCCTAGGCGGCTCAACTACTCCTTGCCGGTGGATTTCGGGTCGTCTTTGGCCGTTTCTGGCCGTTTCTGGCTGATATTTACCGACTTTGGACGATACTGGCCGATTTTAGGCTTTCACAGATCTGCTCCAGGCGGAACTCCTTTCGTCTTGGCCGGGGTCTAGATCGGGTGTTCGCTTTTCGGTTGCCGTGAGCCCGTCACAGTTGCCGATACGATCCGATTCCAGTCTTGTGCACCGATACGGCTCAGAGACAGGATTTTCTGTTTTTCCTGTTTTGTTTTTCAATTCTGGCACCGATCTGCTTGTGATGTCGGCGCCTCCTGCCGCCATCGCTCCCCACATTCTGGGGAACCCTGTTAATGGGGGATTCGCGGAAGGCGCGGCTAAGCCTTCCTTCGCTCAAATATTGGGAAAAATTCTAGTTTCCGAAGTTGTGGAGACTCCGGTTGAAGGCACTAGATTCCGTAAAGAGGGCGCTCCTGCTATTGGCATTACGGCAATGGATGAAGTCCGTGGGGAGGAGTTTATGGAAAAACATGTTATCGTTTTAAAATTCTCCAGCTACCGTCCTACATTGGAAGATATCCGAGATTCAATTCATAGAACCTGGGGAATTATGGGCGATTTTTCGCTTGGTTTACTAAATCAACGGCATGTCTTAGTTCGTCTTCAATCAAAGGAGGAAGCAAAAAAAGTGTTGTCGCAGGATTCCTTCTTGATTCGCGGCGTTAGGTTCAAAGCTTTCCGTTGGCATGATGGTTTCAGTCTGAAGGAGGATCCGATATCGGTGCCACTATGGGTAGAGTTGCCTAACTTACCTTTACATCTTTTTCATCCTCCTATTTTAAAAGCTATTGTTAATTCTTTTGGCAATTTTTTGAGAATGGATGATCATACTAGATGTTTATCGCGCCCGGGTTTTGCCCGTGTGTGCGTGGAGATGACTTTGGCTGACAAATTACCAAACAGAGTATGGATTGATAGAGCCAATAATAGAGGCTTCTGGCAGAAGATAGAATATCCTGGTTTCAAATATTGTGACTTTTGTTCTCTGATAGGGCATCAGGAGAGTGTTTGTCGCAAGAAGCTCGGGTTTAAGGCCGGGGGCCGCGCCTCGGACAGTGGTAAGAATGAAAAGATAACCAAACCTAAGGCTGAAGTTAATAGTACCAAGCAACATTATGTTCCTGTGCTTAGAACGGAAAAATCTGCAAAGTCGGATGTGGGTGTGAGTGGAACAAAAAATAGTAATGGCGAGGAGATTACGGAGAAAGTCGTGGGGATTAAGTCGGGGGCAACAGATGCTGTCAAGGTGGTTTTGTCTAACCCCTTTGAGGCTCTAATGGAGAATACTGAGGATGCTCTAATGGAGAATATTGAGGAGGAGGCGAATGCTCCAGCGGTTCTTCAAACAACGGATCAGAAATTAAAGCATGCTCAAAATGGGGTCAAATCTGAGTCTACAGAGGAATGCCTTCTTGAGGCGGGATATTCCATTTCTGAGATTGAACATGTCCTTGGACAACAACCAAAGTCGACTCCAAATGCTAAGGATGTCAATCCGGAATCTAATATTTCCATGTTTAATCATGTGCCGGCTTCGCAAAGTGAAATTCAGATTGGGCAGCTTGTTTCAGATGAGCAAAGAGTGTCTGGCAATCCGGTGGTACCTCAGTCAGGTGTGCCCATGAACAACTCCGAGGATACGCAGTCTCCCACTGCAAATAATGGACTGTCCCAGCGAGTAATCAGCACCGAAACAGGGGAGCCTGCGCCCTGTTTCGGCACAGCAGCGCCGGTTCCTGGAACTGCAGCAGCTGGAATTTTGTCTCCCGTCCGCGAAGTAGATCATTTTCCTCGTAATGGTTCGATTCAGAAGCTGTTTAGTGCTGCTGTTACACAGGAATTGCGAGCTGAATCAACTGCTGCGATCCAGACAGCAGGTGCTGAAACAGATCAGCAGGCAGTGAATGGGCTTGATTGCGCGCTACCAGCTGACATTAACAAATTGATCAAAGTGGGCGTTTCATTGCGAAAAAAGAAGAAAAAGATGAATGTCAATACACTTGAAAGTGCCACAGATAGTGACGAGGCGGCGTCGGATTCGGATATGGGGCCGGGTACTTTAGCTATCAAGGATTTAGATTTGGGGGCACTTTCTGATGCGGAGCGAAAGAAAAACGTCAAAGCTGCGGTTCCTTCGGGCACTCGTCGTAAGACTAAGAAGGGTTTGTCTTCTTCCCGTGTTTAATATGATTGAAAACTTTATGTTTTGGAATGCTCGCGGCGTTGGTAATAGGGCCACGAGAAGGAGGCTACAAAAGTTGGTTATGGAAAACAATGTCAGAATTCTTATGATTGCGGAGCCTATGATTGATGCTAGCAGATACATGGAGATTGGGAACAAAGTCAAGCTGGGAGGTTTTGCATCTAATGACACTGTTGGCGGCAAGATTTGGATTATGTGGGATACATCTCTTGTTTTCTCGGTGGTGGACATGTCGGACCAGATTATTCACTGCCAGGTAACAGATTCTTCTTCCAGAGTTTTTTTCATTTCTTTTGTTTATGCTAAATGCTCTGTGGATGAAAGAAAAGCTTTATGGTCCAATATGGTTACTTTTGCGGCACAAACTGATTCCCCTTGGATGGTCGGTGGGGATTTCAATACCTATCTTCACTCGGGGGAAAAAGTTGGAGGAATAGCACCTTCCCTGGCTAGTATGGCTCACTTCTCCGATTGTATTGAAACGTGTGGCTTAACTGATTGTGGTTATTCGGGTCCTCGACTCACCTGGTGTAATAATAGGCGGGGACGCGAGCGCATTTGGGCTAGACTTGACCGGATCTTGGTCAATTCGGCTTGGCTGACGGTTCTGGATACTCCCAAAGTTGAACATCTTAACCGTACATTTTCTGATCATTCTCCCCTGATGGCATCCATGCCCTCTCAACCAAGGATTGGTTATGCACCTTTTAGATTCCTGGACATGTGGACTACTCACCCGAAATTTCTTGATCTGGTTAAGGGGATCTGGTTGACAGATGTGGCTTTCACCAGACCCATTGATAGAGTGGATGCCAAACTTAAATTGATTCGTCGCGCTCTCATTCAATGGAACCGGATGGTTTTTGGGAATGTGTTCAGCAGGATCCGCGCTCTAGAGGATGAAATGCAACAATGGGAAACTATTTTATTGGCAGGCTTTGCTGGTGGCAGTACTCATGGTTTTAACGTTGATGCCAATTGGGATATTCATGCTTGTTGCAATTTAAATCGCTGTCAGGCGGAGTACAGATTAGCTCTTAAACAGGAGGAGCTTTACTGGATCCAAAAATCAGGCGAAAAAGAATTTAAGGAGGGGGATGCTTGCACCAAATATTTTTTTGCCTCTACCAAGTCTAAACAAAAACGACGGGCTATATCTCAGGTTACTCTCCCTTGTGGTCAGACTATTTCGGATCCTGGTGAGATTCTTCTTCATGCCACTGATTTCTTTGCTAATTTGCTGTCTTCCCAAGGTTCACGTACGGTAGATTCAGAGTTGCTGAATTGTATTCCGAATCTGGTGAGTTCCGACGAATGTGACATCTTGATCAAACGTCCTTCTCTAGAGGAAGTGAAAAAGGCGGTTTTTGATATCCCCAAGAATAGTGCCCCGGGTCCGGATGGATTTACTGCTGGATTTTTTCAGTCTTGTTGGGAGTTTCTGAGTAATGATATTTGGGAGGCTGCTATTCAGTTTTTTGAGGGTGACGCGTTGCCGGCTTCTTTTTCAGCCAATTTCTTGGCTTTGATTCCTAAAAATGACAATCCAGGTTCCTTTTCGGAATTTCGCCCTATTAGTTTATGCAACGTGATTTATAAGATTTTCAACAAAATCCTTTGTACTAGATTGGCAGATCTTTTACCCGTTCTTATCTCTCCGGAGCAGGGGGCATTTGTTAAAGGAAGGTTTATTGGTGAGAATATTGGCCTTGCACAGGAATTGATGAGGGAGATTAACCGGAAAGTCTTCGGCGGTAATGTGGTTTTGAAAATTGACATGGAAAAAGCCTATGACAGAATGGAATGGAATTTTTTGTTGGCGGTGCTTACAAAATTCGGCTTTAATGGTCGATTTTGTCATATCATCTCCAACTGTATCGCTTCTTGTGGCTTTTCAGTATTGCTCCAAGGCGTCTACAAAGGTTTTTTTAGATCTTCCAGAGGTTTAAGGCAAGGTGACCCTCTGTCTCCATTCTTATTTATTATTGCCACCGAAGTTTTGAGTCGAGGTCTCCATGAGGCTTTTGCTCGGGGAAAAATTGGTTATTTCTATACTCCCAGGGCATGCAGCCCTATATCCCATCTTCTTTATGCAGACGATACTCTCATTTTCTTAAATGGCAGAAAGTCTTCTATTTTGGGTTGCATGGATTTTCTAAACAGCTATTGTCAGTCTTCGGGACAGAAAATAAATGCGAGCAAAAGCTCATTTATGTTGGATGACAGGGCAGACGCAGCGAAAATTGTAGGATTCAAAACCTACACAGGTTTCTTGTTCCGAGCTGCTCCGTTGAAATATTTGGGAGGGCCAGTTTTTCAGGGAAGAGTCAAAATTGCTTATTTCGAGGATTTGATTTCCAAAATTCAATCGCGGATTCAGGGATGGAAGGCGAAATTGCTATCTCCGGGAGGCCGTTTAATTTTGATTAAACATGTTCTAAGCTCGATTCCAATTTATATCCTCAGTACCATGTGTGTTCCTATGAAAGTTGTATCTCGGATCAATAGTTTGTTGGCTGACTTTTTCTGGGGTGATTGTGAAGGAAGATTGAAGAAAAAATGGGTCTCGTGGTCTACTATTTGTTTTCCTCAGGGCGAAAAGGGTCTGGGTGTGAGAGATTTACTGGTGGTGATGAGGGCCTTTCGCCTTAAGGCACTTTGGCGCCTTCTTACAGCGGACTCTCTTTGGGCTATTTTCATGAGAAGTAAATACTGGTTGCATGGGGTGGCATTGAATAGTCAGTTGGTGAAAACTGGGTCTTCCCCCTTTTTCAAAGAACTCATGCTTGGCAAGTCTATTATTTTGAGCAACTCCCTTTGGCGCGTTGCTCAGGGCAATATCAGTTTTTTTTGAGGAAAATTGGAATACGGTTGCATCTTTCAGAAGACCGGCGGCCTTGGTTGATCAAGGTGTGTGGCCTTCGATAAATGAGGTGATCTCAACCAATTTTGAATTAGTTAACCCAGAGATCAGACATCTAGCTAGAAGACTTTTTGCTGATAGATTACATGGCGAGGAATTTCAGGAGGATGAATGTATTTGGGTTCCGAACCAAAATGGGTCTTTTTCTCTTCAGTCGGCTTATGACTTGCTTCGGAGGAAAGGGACGGTCAATAGCCTTTATAAATTGATTTGGAATGACATTATCCCTTCTAGAATTTCAGTCTTGGTGTGGAAACTACTCCATAGAGGGGTTCCAGTGGATGGGGAGTTATACAGATGCGGGTTCAGTCTGGCCTCTAGATGTCGATGTTGCAACACGCCACAAAGAGAATCCCTTAATCACTTGTTTTTGGATGGAGAACTGGCGATGCAGGTTTGGCGCCATTTTGAGTTGATCTTTGATGTGCACATCAGAAAACCGGCTGAAATTTCCACGACCCTTATCATTTGGTTCAGGCGTGCAAAAATGAGTACTCAAGCAGGTGTGTTATCACTTCTGACTCCTATGTTCATTTTATGGGAAATATGGAAACAACGGTGCAAATGTGTATATGATAATGCTGTCCCTAATCCTGCTTTTGTGATTCTGAATATTCGGCGTAATTTGCTGCTAGCTAATAATTTTATAACCCCTAAGAGAGTCAGTTGGTACAAGGCTCCTTTAAGGGCTTTGGGGATACAAGTGATTCCAGTTTTGAGGAAGCTTAGTAGAATTGTTTATTGGCATCCCCCTCCGCCAGATTTTGTTGCTCTCAATGTAGATGGGTCTTCCTGTAAGAACATGGCTGCTGGAGGTGTGATAATAAGAGATTCTCGGGGTGTTGGTGTTGTTGGGAAGCAAATTTTTTTTGGTGCAGGCTCTAATAATACAGCGGAAATTATGGCTCTAGCCGAGGGTCTCCGTCTATGTCTTTCATTGGGTTTTAAGCAGGTGCTTGTTCAAACGGACTCGGAAATTGTTTGTGGATGGTTTAAAGGTAATTTCAAAATTCCGTGGCATTTGGAGAATATTTTAAAAGAAATCAAGCAGCTGGAGGCGCAATTGACGGTCAATTGCTCTCATATTTATAGAGAGGCCAATGCGGTGGCGGACGCATTAGCAACTAGAGCTCAACGAGAGCATAAGACGGTTTTTTTTCCTGCTCATGATCTTCCTAGGCGAGTGGCAGGTTTACTACAGCTTGACCGTAGTCATACGGCTTACATACGCAATGGGGAAGACTAGGCATCGCTTTATTGGGCAGAGGAGATTTCAAGATCATACGGATTGCAGGGCTCGCTGCTGTGTTACAGAGGGACCCCTGTTTCTATTTGGTTGTGAAGTAAGCGGTCGCTGCGGACTCGTATGGGATTGCCCAGAATGGCTACTGTTTCCTGCGATATACGTTGTGGCCTGTATTGCAGGCCTTTCGGTTTCAGTCCTGGCAGTGTTATGTGCGGACATGGAAGCTGAGTCAGGTGGCATGCCGAGGCTTGGCGTGCTGGGTGCTGTCTAGTGTCGATATGCGACATGGATGATGCTGCGAAATTGTGACTCAGACCATGTTTAGGCAGAGCACTCTGTTTCAAAACAGAGCTGCTCTGTTCTGCCCAGCGTTGTGTTGCGTTGCGGATGGCGTCGCTGTTGCTGCTGCTGCTGTTGCGCGGAGTTGCTGCTGCTGCGGTTGTGTGGAGCTGCTGCTGCTGCTGCGTTTCCCTGCTGTTGCTGTTGTTGCTGTTGCTCGGAGTTGCTGCTGCTGTAGCGTTGTTGTTGCAACTGATGTTGCTGATCTTTGCTAATGCTGCTGATGCTATAAGGCTGAACTGTCGCAGCGTTGGTTGGAGCATTTGTTTTGGGCTATCCGGGGTTTGCTCGGGTCGCAGAAACGCGCGTGTGCTGCGTGCTCAATGAATGAGAGACTGCTGGATTTGTTCGGGTTGCTGGGCACAGACAGTGAGCTGATTTCAGTTATCTGATTTTAGTTTTGTTTTGTTTTTCTTCTTTGATTCTAGCTTTTGCTTTGGTTTTTATACGGGCAACGTCGTAATGTACTCCCGTAGCTTTTGTAAGTCATCTTTTTGATAAGTAATCAAGGTCTGGCATTCCATAGTTGCCCCTCCCCACTGGAGGTTAATTTTTAAAAAAAAAAAAAAAAAAAAAAAGAGATGCATATAATCTGGGACGTCCATACAAACGGGGTACTAGCTCAACTTGTAGTATTTTTCTCACTTCTCTCTAATACCAGCCTCATCTCCTCAGCCTCCTCGAGAGATTCGCGATCCTCTTTTATGACATCTTTGCAATAAGGACTTGGACAAAGGGTAGCCTCTGTAACATCCTGACCAGGACTCTGACGGGATGCGATCCGAGTAGAACCATGAGTAGAAAGTTGTTTCTTCCTCAGAACCCGACCAAGATCTATTGGCAATCGCCTTGACAGACTAGTGGGCCTCGCAAACTTCCTTTTCTAGAAGCTGAAACGATGACATTAACAGGAGCATCATAACACACCTATTCAAACTCACTTCCTAATCAATGCTAGCACCACTAACACCAGCACGAGTAGCGTGAGCAACAATATCCTCAGCACGAGACTCGGTAAGCAGGACCCATTTCGCTTCATTCATATTGTACAAACCACTACGATCCAGGATGTCCTTGGAAAGAAATGCCTCCACAAGAAATCGGGGAAGCTGCAAGAATCGGTCACCGATCCCTTGCTCTCCCACATTTAACTGAAGATTCTTCCATTTATTGGGGACTCGGAATGATTAAAAAATTAGACAACCTTGCAGTTGGAAGTAGCCAGAGTTAACAGAAGCATAAAACCAAGACCTTGACCAATCACAGATGTCATTGTTAAGTTTCTCAAAGCAAACAGAAGAACGGATGAAGCAAATATCCTTGGTCACTAACAGACCAACCACCAAATGCAAAACCCTCATAGTCAAAAGAATGTCAAACATGATAGCCCTCGCGTAAGAAGAAACCATTACTCTCCAACTATTAAGACCCATTTGAGCAGGAGGAATGCCCAAGAAGTCCAGATAATCCCAAAACAGTTCTGGAACTGGAAACTGAAAGCCAGAAGAAAGCATGCACGGATACTACACGATGTACCTAGACCTTGGATTACAAAGACTGTTGTTCTGTCTAGGCAATATAATCTCGAGGTCGGGTGGCAGATTGTAGTCACAACGAAGAATGTCTAGCACCACCTGAGAAACTTTCTTGGGAGAAAAATGAGCCTCACAAATAGCTAGCCACTTACCGCTTAATTTATCACAACGGACATTGTTAAGGAACATTAGTGCAAAGAGAACAAAGAAGGCGAAGGAAGAAACAAACCATAATTTCAAAGATAACGTGAAGAGGGAAAACAAATTCGTCACGTCCCATTTTATAGAGCCGAGCAATGAAGGGACTGCTCATGGGACAGCGTGTGAGATATGATGGCTAAGTGAAACCCAAAAAATGTGCACAAAAATGAACGGACAAGCAAAGAATCGAGACACCAACCCGCAAAAAGTTACTGACAACATTAAATACAAGCAATGATGGAATTAAAAGATAAACCATCACGAAGTTAATGGCCACATCAGCCTCAGTGGAGTAGCTGATGATACATCAAAATAGACTGATCATCACGGCCATACATCTGCCAGAGAACATCCATTGCGAGGATATGGCATCCCATCTACTGGGCCAGCTCGTAAAACCCAAGAAGAATAAAGCCAACCACTGAGGCCCAGACAAGACCCACTATAACAAGATATAATCAAAGCCCGAATTCAGGCCCAACACGAGTTTTCTTATAAATAACAGGAACGTTGCACAAAAAAGAGTCGTGGAGGGAGTTACGCTTCCACATATGCATTTCCATCAATGAGGAGAATGTTACGAGAAAGATCTCCTTTTGTTGCGCTTCCTATCCACACGAATATGGACTTTAGCGCGAACGACACAAACTGCTAGTAATTCTATTGTAAAATCGTATCAAATCAATTGAAAATAGCTATTTTTTTACAGATCATAATATGAATCTAGATCATTTTGGATTAAATTTTTTTATTGGAATTGAGAAAAACTATTTTGATCAAAAGTGTATCACATGGGAATCAAGGAAACAACGGTTCGCGAGGAAACTGCACAGACCATGTCAATCAAATTAATGACGATGCACGCAACTCCATCAATTGAAGGGGAGTAACCAATACTCAACTGTTATGCAACCTACGCCGCACACGTAGCGCATCGTGCAGGAAACCCTAGCCCTTCCTCTGCAGGCCCATGGGCTCAGCCTATTATTCAAATAGTATTTTGTCACATGCTTGACACGAGCACGAGAAATCCTAAATAACTCAGACATACGGATCGTACCTACAGATCACTAACTGATTTAAGATAACTTCGTCCACACCATGCATCATGCTGATGGACTAGGTTCACACGCCCTCAAACAGGTGGAACCCTTCTCCAACCGAGCAAGCTTAGTCAGCCTAAGCTGGTGACGATAGCTTCTGGTATCACCCGACACCTAATCCGCTCAGTGACGATGACTTGCCAGGGATCATTGCTCCCTTCGCGGTCAATGATCGCCAAACATAATCAAGTAAGCCTAGCTGGAGACGACTAGCAATGAAAGCTTCTGATCAAAACCCCGAACTTGTAGCCCCCACTGCGCAGGTGTAGATGGTTTGGAAGGTGGGAGCTTAGTCAGCCACGAAATGATACTGATGGCTTGCCACGGGACCATCGCTTTTCAGTGTGGCAGTCGAATCATAAAACCTCATACCTGTAGCCCCTACTACGCGGGTGTGTATGGTTTGAAAGTGGGAGCCTAGTCAATCCCAAACTGATTCCAACGGCTCGTTACGGAACCAATGCTTTTCAGCATGGGCGCGCGAATCACTAACCCTGGACTTGTAGCCCCTACTCCGCGGGTGTAGATAGTCTAGAAGGTGGGAGTCTAGTCAGCCACGACCTCATTCTGACAGCTTGCCATGGGACCACTGCTTTTCAGCGTCTCCGCTAAAAACTCCCAAATTTGTAGCTTGATGCGCACAAGTGTAGATAATGGAAGTTGATGCGCACATGTGTAGATAATTTGGAAGGTGGGAGCCTAGTCAGTCCCGAATTGATTCTGATGGCTTACCACGAGACCATTGCTTTTAAGCCTGGTCGCCAAACTCCCCTCTTGAATTCATAGACCCCACCGCGCGGGGAGGGTGTATATGGTTCGAAATGACCGGGGGCCTAGTCAAACCTGAACTGATTCCGACTGTTTACCACGGGACCACCGCATTTTAGCCTGGTCGCCAAACTTTTACTCCCCGAATCTTTAGTCTATTTTGCTTGGTCATAAACTATTCGAAAGGTAGAAGCCCAGTCAGTCCTGAACTGATTCCAACAGCTTGCCACAGGACCACTGCTTTTTAGCCTGATCGCCAATTGTTGCTCTCCAACTTTGTAGTCAACTTTGCTCAGTAACAGATGATTCAGAAGGTGGGAGTCTCAAGCAGCCAGATCGCCACGCGACATTCGCTTTCCTTCGAAATAGCAGTCGCAATCATGAATCTAGTTGAGCCAACGTCTTCACGCTCAAACAGACTGACATTCTATTATTAGTTGTTTTACAGACTGACATTCAATGTCAGGTACTCAGAGACTCCAAACTTTGTACGAATTTCAGGAAGGCTAGGCTCGGACATCAATCTGTCTTCGAAAAACTCCAAGCCCATGGCTAAGATTCACTACACCACAATTAGCTATTAATAACATTTAATTATAGCATTTTTTATACTTGTGTTGTGATAAGCCCAATTTTAATGCCATTCCATTGTTAAAGGCTGTGGAAAACCAGAGCGCGCGCGGGAGATTTAAAAAATAACACCGCTCAATTTTTTTTTGATAAAAACACAACGCCTTGTCTCTCTCTCTGACTATCCCTCTCTCGGTCTCTTTGTGATGTTATTCTTTACTCTCCTCATTTTTTCTTTCTTTTCCTCTTTGTTTATCTTCTTCTTTCATTGTCTCAATTGATTTGGAAAAATCCCTAATTTTCTTTGACTTAAGAATAGGAGCGAGATCCTGGGTGAGAGAAATTAAGAGACAAAGAGATTGATGGAGAGAGAAATCCATAGGCCAATTTCTTCCTCTCCTTCTCTCCCTTTCTTCCTCCATGCAAGCAACAAACACGATCTCGACAGCCTTCTCTTCAAGTCGCCAGCCACAGGTCCATCTGCAGCCACCAACAGATACATCATGGCCTCCTCTTCTCCATCTCGCCATCAGATACAAAAGAATCGGAACCCACTGTCAAATTTCTCTGCGAGGTCCTTTATCTTTTCTCTCTTTAATCTCAATTTCAGTAATTTTGGCTCAATTTTGATATTCGGGGGTTTCGATTGTTCAATTCAAATCAATGAGATCCATAGGTACTATAAGCTTCATCACTAAGTGAAGGTTAAAAACAAGAACACTGACTAGAAATTGAACCACTTGAGACTCTTCTCTTCTCTTGTTGATTCTTTTACACTCCAGACACCCTTTTGTTCCCAAGTTTGATTTGGACTCAACTTTCATTATTTCGAAGATCAATGGAGCTCATACCATTCTCTATTGTTGCTTCAATCAAAACTCACCCACCAAAGGTAAAGTTCACTTACTCACTTGGTTCCCAATTTGTATTGAATTATTTTTTTTTTGATTTTCATATTTTGGTTTTGATTGGAAATTGGGTTTGTTGTTATGTTATGTTTGTTTCATTTGTTTGATTTTACAGCAACCATATTAATTAGGCTAATTGACATGTTGAATTGAGACAATATGGAACAAGGTTTTTTGTTTTTATAGCATTTTAAGACAATAAGGACACATGAAATACGCCCCATTTATTTTGTTCCTGCATTGTCAATGTTAATTATAGCTGACGCACACTACATAGCACAATCTTTACAATTGAAGTTAGACATAAGAAAGCAATAGTCCTAAAGCATGCTGACAGAAGCAAACAGAAGATGGATTCTTTTAATTGTTGATTATGATTGTATTTTATTTGTTTGAGATACATTTAAGCCAAATTTGGCCTAATTCACTAAGTGTTGCATATTCGCATTGATATCTGCTGTTAATTTGCTTTGGTTGTTGAAGTTGTTTCTTTGGACCCTGGAATAAAGACTTTAGGCAATGCTAAAAATGTGATCATGGTAAGTCTTTATTCCATTTCCATATTGATTTGTTTCCTTTTCATATCAATGAATGTATGAACCAAGAATAAGCTTAATTATGTTGCTAGGATCGGAGAGGGTTAAGGAGAGAAGCACTCCTCTTGCTCGTTTTTCTTCCTCTCCCTCTCCTATTGGTCGTTGTTCTTCATCTCCCTCTTGGTCGCCGTGTTTTGTACTCTACAGATTGAAAGCTCGGATTCTGTCTGCTTCATTTAAAGACTCGATTGATTCTTTTTTCAGGTAAGCTTTTGATTTCGATTTCAAGTGTTCTTGTTCGGTCAATTGAGTTGCAATTCTTGACATTTGTGAGCAAAAAATCTGTTGAAATTTGTTTATTGACCGATTTGGTTTCTACGTAGTTCTTGATCTTGATCTGTTGAAAGCATGTGTTGTACTGAATATGTTGATCTTGAAGTGTTGAAAGCATGTGTTGAACTAAAATTTGTGTTTCTTGACCGATTTGTGTTTCTTGAAAGCATGTGTTGACTGAAAGCATGGTTTCTAAGTAGTATGCATGCCACATCCTCACATTTCACTAAATATGTTGATCTTTTGCTCAGGGAAGCCCTCCTGTGGAGATTTGATGAATTTCTTGTATATCGTGGAACACACGAGTCAACGAAATAACTTCACCTTTGCTAACAACAGAGTGTAAGTATGTAAAGCTCTTTGTTTATTTTCTGAAGTTGCTCCTCAAGTTCTACATAGACATCCTGATTTTGAATGTATATCCTAACAGGTTGTTGCCTACCCCTTTTCTTGCAAAATCTTCAAAGAAAGGTTTGGTTTGGTTTTTATATTTCCATTCAGGTTTAGTTCGGTTTGGTTTTTATCTTTCCATTCGTCTTCGTGTTCATCTTATCAGGATCTTCTCCATTGATCAACTTTATTGTTGATGTTCATAGGACCAAAGCACCAGGCTTGCAACGCTTCAATTTTTTTTAATATTTAAGACCGGTGTCTTATAAGAGTTCAATTGCTACAAATCACCAATTGCATTCATTTTTAGTTTGCAAATTCAACTGCTTTTTTTTTTTTTGGTATATAGGTCTGTGTTTTTGCCATCAAACATATACATATAATCCATGAATCTCAAATGAGACCTTGGATAACTACCCTGTTCAAAGTTAATGAATAATAGTATTTGATAATTGACACACTTGCTTGATGTCAATGCATTATGCTTGTCTTCAATCCAAAAATCTTGAAAGATAAGAACGTTGTAGAAAGTGTAGAGGTGTATATTTGTGCTTTAGTAATTAATGGTCTAGATGAATAATTGGGTGTCTTCTTGATATCCAAAGATTTCAGGGTAGCTTCTTCGGTACGTTGAATGTGAGTTCATTGTATCTTTCTTCTCTCTTAGCAATGAAATTTTTATCTTAAAAGCCAGTGTTTTCTTTGCTAAGGCAAGTCACTTTGACCGACAATATGATAAAAAATCTTTACTTATTTTCCACTAGAAAATTGAAATGAGAAAGACCTATGTAGAAGCTGATTTTTTCCTTTTTATTGAAGAAATATTTCATCTTGGAGAAGACATACACTTTCAACTTTTTTTTGGATCCAATAAAATTTCGAACAAAGTTTCAAACAAGTCATTTGACATATTTTTCACTTGACTGTATTACAGGAGAGATGTTGGTTGGACCTGCAAAGGCATTGTTCATAGATGAGATATCGACTGGTTTGGACAATTCAACAACTTTTCAGATACTAAATTCTCTTTGACAATCGATCCATTTTCTACAAGGGACAGCTGTCAGCTCTTTCTCTTGGATTTATTTTACTTTTAATGAAATTCTTTGTTTTACTTTCGACATTGTTGACAAGCATATTCTCTTGCTGATTACCTTGTTCAAATAATGATGCCTTTGTGTGTGCGTCAAATTTTTTGGTTTCAAAGTTTTTGCTGGATCTCCTGAAGTTTATGTATGGTTATCCTCCTTGTTATTCATTGACATTCTTATGTGATTCTGATCATACGACTTATGAGGTTGATTCTGCATTCAGCTACAAGTATAATCAACAGATTGGTATATGCGATAGAGATTGGCTAGCTATATGCGATAGAGATTGGCTTGCTTGTGGATGATGGGATGATGGCAATGATTCCAGAGAGGACAAGGAGGATAAATCCGTATCTGGTAAATATGCCGGTGTTTGAGTTAGATTGTAGTAGTTGATTTCGTTTGCTTTTGTGTTATTAGCAAGTTAGGAACTTGATTATTCTTGTTGTATGAGAGCTCGTCCTCTCTGATTATGCTCTGAATTTGTTTTGCAGCAGTGAAGAAGAGGAGGTCAAGTGTCACAATGGTGTTCTCATGCACTTCCAAAGAAGGTAAAAGTTCTCTTTAATTGTGGTTTTGCATTTTTTTAGATTGAGGACTAGGCTTAGGCATGTCTTTCTGAGGTAATTTATATTGGTAATGTGAAGTAGGAAGAGAGCTCTTGATGTCTTTTTGGGGCACTATCCTGTTCATTTACATTTTGAACTAGAACTCAATGTAGATTTACACAGTAATATGACGAGTCTGATTTCCACTAATTGTTGGACTTAACTATCATGAACATTGAACCTATAAAGTTTCCAAAAATACCCTTATTTACTAAAGGGAACTTTTCGGGTGTTTTCAGTGATCCCTCCATAATTACACATCATGGGAGATTCCAAAGAAAACCGTTTGAACACACCTTTTCTGCAAAGCTTTCTTCAAGGCAATATTTTGTTTTCTGATAAAGGATATGGATTATATGGGGTTGTAGGTGCACTTGCCCTTGGTCTTACCATACCTTTGTTGTTTTCCATGATATTCATGGGAAAAAGAAAGGTTATGCAAAGGAGAGTTCAAGTAGAAGTTGGTGGTGAAGTGGGTTTTACCATGCGTAATAGTAGATTTACTGAACTGGTTGAAATTCCTTGGCAAGGAGCCACTACTGTAGCTGCTCTTTTTTAGCAATGTTGTAAAAAGCACCCCAAGATCGATTTGTTTGATCAAGAAAAGTTATCAGCAAAGAAGTAACAGCTGCTAAGGATTGAAGGAAGTTCGAAAAGCTGCACTTAGGGGAGTATGAATGGAAAACTTATGGAGAAGCATTCGAATGTGCGTGCAACTTTGCATCTGGTCTAGTTAAATTGGGCCATCCCCTGGATAGTCCTGTTGGATTATTTGCTGAAACGCGGTCTAAGTGGCTCCTTGCTTTTCAGGTGGTTTCCTATCTTTAGTGGCTATCATGCAAAATATTAGTTTTTTACTCTTCTGGCACAAATAACATTATACTTTTTCTTTTCTCTATCAGGGATGCTTCCGGCAGAATATTACAGTAGTTACCATATATTCTTCTCTCGGTGAGGATACCCTTGTCCACTCACTTAATGAGGTGAGCACTTGTAGAATAATCCTTTCGGCATACAATTTGAATGATTGTTTAACTATCAACTCTTTCACTGGCTATGACTAATCGAACGACCTTTCTTTTTTCTTTCTTCTGTCCTTGCTAGACACAAGTATCAACGTTGATCTGCGACTCGAAGCAATTGAAAATGTTGGAAGCAGTATGCTCAAGACTTGAAACTGTTAAAAACATCATTTACTTTGAAGATGATGGCGCTATAATTGATTCAAATTCATCTGCAAGCATGAATAATTGGACTATCTCTGTTACGATCCTTGTTATGGACTTTCCCCTCCTGGACAGCTCGGGCTTTTGGGAGAGTTGGTTGGTTCATAACAATTGGTATCAGAGCCAAACCCCCACATCCAAGGTTCGAATCCCGGCAGGGGCGACCTATAGGCTAGATTAAAATAATTTAGCATTATGTATGGGCATAGTGCTAAGTTGTTGAATACTGGTAGCTGAGAGAAGGCTTATTGGGCCAGTGTCGATAGAGTGGGCCGACGAGGACGTCGGCTTTGGAAACGTGGGGCAATGTTACGATCCTTGTTATGGACTTTCCCCTCCGAATTTCATTATTTAAACATGATACCGATGAATAAAACTTCACCAGTCTGTGTGAGGTGCTAAGAAGCTCGAAGATAGCTAGCCATTTGTGCTATCGTAAGGGAATCGTTTGAGACCCTACAACTTAGTCTTTCCTTAATAGAAAATTTTGCTGGAAATTTCCTGCACGTGAGCAGATGGCAGTCAGTATGTGTATCAAGTACGCCCTAGAATTTTATAGTTGTTTCTTGAGTATATAGAAAATTAGAAATGATTATAGATAGAAATGTTGCTTACTCTGTTGTTAGTAAAGGGGGCATATTCAAGCGTTAAACTTTCTTGTTTATAGAATTTAAATGGGCGCTTTAACCCTTCATGATCAGCTGGTCATGTATGAAAAGAGGTGAGATATCTCCATTTGAATCCTTGAATGCTCATTTTGTAATATCTTACTTAAATACTTCAATATGCCTGACCTCATGTATAGACATGATGGAAAACCAATATTGGTACTGGAATTAGTAAAATGTTTGCAAGTATAGAAGTATCTATTTTCTACTCGTTTAATACATGTGACTCATGTTAACAAGTAATGTGACAGGTTGACACGTCTGGTCTTTGGGGTTTCTTCTCAATGCTTCTTTATAATATTTCACAGCCTCAGTATAATTTTATTTCTTGAAGAACTTGTTACCTTTTTCATATTTAGCGAGGAAAAATTATGCTTCTCATGTTCTTCATTAGTCAATTTTGGATGAAAGTACTCTTGTTGCTCCAAAATCTTAATTTCTTTGTTCACCTAGCATTGATGGGCTTTTTCAGTGTCTCAGGATTGCAATGCTCTGGTAGTGCCTTGTTGAAGGTTTCAATTGCAGATTCATAATCATTTGAGCATTTCGCCTCTTCACCAAAGCAGTACTCTTCCTTGTCAATTCTCTTGCAATCATCTAAAGTCTGAGCGAAGTTCCTTTCTCTCTACATCTTTATCACAGTCCTCCATTCATTCTTCATACTCTCCCATCTCCAAGTACACTGCTGCCTTGTCAGTAATTTGGGGAAGGAAAAGGCTTATCGAGATTTCTGGTTGGTTTCAAACAGGAAATTTGGGGAATATATCATTGCAACATGTATACTGTCACTTCAAGTTGGTATGTATTTGAAATCTCTTTCTTCTATTATTGTGATTTTGGTTTTGCATGTATTAAATATTTAAACGTTTCATGTTGTCAATCAGGGTGAGGATCACTCAAGAAAGAGGAAAGTTGGGAGCATGGGATGGTGCCGCATATGCAAAGTAGATTGTGAATCAGTGGAAGGCTTGGATCTTCATTCACAGATAAGGGATCGCCAGAAAAAGGCTATGGATGTGGTCCTGAACATCAAGAAGGACAATGCTAAAAAAACAGAAGATGTTGGTATATTTTTCATTCTGTTATTATATGAAGTTTCTTTTTCATTCTGTTATTAAACAAAGTTGTACACTTGTGAAAGATTTATATAGTCAATTTACTCTTTTGTAGACCGTTCGATGACAATGCACCACATGATGATACGAACAAGTTCAGAAAGGCGAGTTTTGAGAGTCGTGGAAATTGAGATCAGAGTCATTGTAGGCTTTAGCAGTAACTGCTAAATAGTGCGTACCAAAGAACTTGAATGCATGTTGGTTGGTGCTAAAGTCTTAAGCCTTCATAAACTAATCCAATTTGGGGAGTATTTCAAGCATTTATCACTGCTTTTGTGAAATTTTGGATAGAATGAAGTCTCACGAGTAGTTCAGAAGATGGTTAAATATCGGACTATTCAACTAATAATGGGTACGTAGATCTATCACATCCTGTTGGTTAAGAAGAAATGGTGTTTACACTTGGGAGGCATCTGAGTGGAATGAACTAACTCAAATTCTCCAGGAGGTTTTTACAAACAACAATAGAATCCCTAACAGTGGCTTCAAGATAGAGTGTTCAACAGGGGAATCTTCAAGAGATGGACAAGTAGACACCCGAAAACCAGAAATTTCAAAAATTGTCATTGTACTTGATATATTTTGATAGATTTTGTGACTCAATGTAATACATTACCTTATTAATTACATTATTGTGCCTCGCTGTTCATGGAAATGTTCAAGTGTTTGGCACATTTAGGTTTTTATTTTCTAGAAATAAAATTTATAAGATGTTATAAAAAGTCATTTGATAGCACTTGATGAGTGCTATAGAAAAAAAAAGGCCTTGAGAAACGCTATAGAAACTAATACAATAGCATTTGTTAAATGTTGCGTGAAGGAAGACAATAGCGTTTCTGAAACGCTATTGGTAACTATACAATAGCGTTTCAGAAATGTTATTGGTAACAATACAATAACATTTTTTAAGTGCTATCACAAGCTAAACAATAACATTTTTAAAATGCTATTGTATAGTATACAATAGCGTTTCTGAAACGCTATAAATGGTCTACTTACAATAGTGTTTCTAAAACGCTATAAATAACCTTGTATCTATTATAGCTCTGGCAAACACAACGTTTTCTAAAATGCTATGATATCCTACAATAGCGTTTTTGAAACGCTATTAATGAGCATTTGTGTTGTAGTGATTGCGTCGTGAAAAAGGTTTTGCTGGGCCATGGAGAAGATGAACAATCTTTTCTAATTAGAGTGATATCTTCGAAAGCAAAGAAAGTAGAAGAGTCAGATTCTACACTGCGGATGACCTGAATAGAGGGTGGGTTCCCACATCTTTTCCGCTAAACCAATACACGTTCAATTAATGCAGCGTGCGGCTCAAGCAAGATTTAGACTCAATCATCTAAGCGGCGCATCCCTTCAAATGATGACTTAGCGAACCAATGTGACGACCCACTAACTCGGGGGGAGTAGCTGATGATACATAAAAATGGTCACACCTCTAAGCCACACGCGTGTCATGATGATCTCGAGGAAATACGGGCTCCAGCTTCAGCCCAATGTTGATCCGGCCCAAACGGTTCTAAGCTTGCTCAATTCAGTCCGCTAGGCGGACTCGAACTCTCACAACATGCTAGGCCCACACATCTAACAACTATCCTCAATACCCATAAGTCCTACTAAGGCAAGTATATCGAGGATCAGCTTCGAATGAGCGACTACAACTGCTCTCTGCTTCAACTCTGAAACAATTATCAGAGTACATTCCACACAGAGAAACTCCCTTCTACGGATTGCTCTCGCATTAGAAATTATTTTCGCTTATCCGGAACACGGGGCTAACAAGGAACTTCCCTCCTACAACACGCCTCCTAATTAGAGAAATATCTCCTTCCTAAACTACGCCTACGATAGCCTGGTAGAACCAGGACTCCTTGCACTATAAATAAGACATGAGGTTATATATATATATAGGTGCAAAGATCTTAAACCATCTCCAAGTTATCCCTTAAATTAGCCAAAAGTGTAATGGCTCAGTGGTTGAGCAGTGGCGGATGGTATTAGTGGGTCATAAGGTCGAACCCAACCGGCGGCATCTGGGGTGGGAGGGGTTAAGAGATAAAAAAAATCCCCTAAATTAGCCAAAAAGCTAATTTGGGGGTTTCATATGGGAAAACCATGCTCCAATGGAACCCCTATCCAAGCCCTTATTTTAACTTGGCCTTTCCATTCCCCCTATGTTTGGGAGCATCCATACCATCCCCCAAATCCTAAAAAATATTTTAAAAAAAATTTCAAACTCTTTAATTTTTCAAATTAAAATTAAGTTTAAATAAATAATAGTGATGTGTCCAAAAATCGTCATCCTGTGAGTTTGATCTGCAAAACAACTATTAGACTAACAGAGATCACCTTTTTGGTGGCCGAAGCCACTCCGATGCTTAAGTCAGTAATTCTGTAGGAAGAAAGATGTAAATTTAGACAAAACTCAGTTAAAGTTGCATACCTTTGTCGAATGTTCCCTTTACCTTTTAAAATGGTCATGGTTAACTCTGCGTGACTTAAGCATGCGAGGTGCAACGGAATGAGATGTTTCTGTAACAGTCTTCTTAATGGAGATGCGTTCGTGGAGGTGTAGGTCCCTTCATGAATTTTTTTGTGTGCAATGTTCTTCTTTATGAGAGAATGTGTATCGGGCCTAGATTTGGGCTTCTATTCGTCTGGGCCTGGATTCGGATCCTGTTTACACCTCCTTAGTGGTGGGCCTAGTATGGGCCTCTATAATTGGCCTCCTTCATTATGGGCTTTATGAGCTAACCCAATGGATCGGGCGTTGTATCATCGTGATGGGTCTTTATGCTACGTATACGATTGTGATAGTAGGTCTTTTTTTATGTATCATCAGCTACTCCCCCCTTAATTAGTGGGTATGTTTGCATATATACTTACTATGTGGCGATTGATATTTCGATTGTGTTTTTGCACTGAACTTGATGCCTAATAACTTTTAGTTTCCTGATCATCTTGGTTACTTCGTTGAATGTTCGTTTTCGCGCACATTTTCAATAAGCCATTATGTCCCTATGTCGCTCTGTGAACGGTCTCTTCATTTTTCAGTTGCTTAAAAGGTGTTGTGGCTACTCTCCTTATTTCTTTACGCCATCTTTAGTGTTATTTCTTTTCTTCTACTGCCTTTTTTTTCTTCTACTGCAATTTCTCACATGAGACCCCAAAAATAGCTTTTTGGCTATTTCAGGGGATCCATTGGAGATGCGATCTAACCTATAGTCCCACCCACCTAAATTAGAGTAATATATTAAAAAAAAACCGTAAAAAAAACATTAATATGTTTTCATTGTAGGCAAAATGGTCCTCTACTTTTCTTACCCTCTAATTACTCGATCCAAACATTTCGAAATTTCTGATTAGACACTCAAGTCAATAAGCTTATCCAAACAAAGAAAAATGACTTATAAGGCCTAGTTTTTGTAATTATAGACCACATTATACTCTAACAATAGAAAATACCTCAGAAGACCTTTTTTTTTATATAACTAAAGACTCTTAAAAGCCACGAACCCAACCCATGGTTTTAAATAATTAAAAAGACGTTCTTACTCTTTCACTGATCAATTTTTAAAATTTATTTACTTTCTTAAAACCAATTATAAGTTTACTTACAGATTTTTATTTTTTACTTTTAGATTACCAAGCAAGAATCAATCGGTTATGTTTTCGAGATATGAAACAAATTTGAAAAAATATCAAATTGCGTTAAAAAATGCATATTTCGCTTGTTTCAATGTAGCTAAAATTTGAATACATAAATAAAAAAAACCACGTCAATGTGTCTAGAAATTTTGGTCTATTTGTCTTTTACATATCTTTTAGCCATGATTTAGGTTTATAGTCTTTAATAGTATTGAATTACAAAAAAATAGGTCTTTTAAGACATTTTCAATTGTTAGGATCTCATGTAATCTACAATTATAAACTTTAGGCTTTATAAGTAATTTTCCCTTCAAACAAACACCATCTATGATTGTCAAAATTTTGTATTGCCACAGGAATGTGTCGCTAGAGTTTCTGAGAGCCTGAAATCTCACCCAAGGGCTGAATTTGGGAGTGATGCAATGAGTCCAAACGGCCGGCTTTTCACAATTAGCAGCGAAGTCGTTGTTTTGGGTTAAGACCAAACTTACACGTTTTAGTCAAATTCTTTTCCGTGAAACAAAGGAACGGATCATTCCCACCTTTCCAATTAGAGATTATTACTGAAGCGATGCTAAATTAAACACGTAAAGACCAAAAACAGAATGGACTATTTTAAGTAACCTCTTATCTTATTATATTCAACTACATTTCATCTCAGTCCCTGTGAAGTTGGTTGGAAGCTTTACCATACATAGCCTAACTAGCAACTTAAGGGAGAGCATACAATAAGCAGACATACACAAACCAAATTAGTACCTATTTCCTTCACCCAACATTTTTATTGTTAATACTAATATTACTATTACATAAAAAAAATAAAAAAAAAAAGACCTCATCACCAATTCATCATGCTCTTAATTTCCCATATTGGTTCCTTCCTCGATTGATATTGATCATCTGCCTAGCAATTTGGGAAGGGTACACCACATCTGCTTCCTACCTTCCGAGCATTTGGGCTGTTAACATATGGCTTGAGACTCGGGTTCTTCAAATATTGACAGAGGCATGACTTTTGACCTTTCAACCTAGCGCAACATGTCGGATTTGGAGGACTGCCAGAGGTGATCGCGCCTAGGCATGGACTCAGCTGCAATGCATTGCAAGTAGCTGCCATGGTCACATGACCATTGCTTAGAAGCAGAGCAACTATAGCCAGAATTGCAAAGCAAATTGTGTTCATCTTTTGGATCAAATAGGGTGACCAAGACAAGAGGCTAGCTATAACACAAACAAATTAGGACTGAAACACAAACAAATTAGGACTGAAGACTTGGTGTGAGTGATGCATTGGGGACAAGGGATTCTTTAGTACTTATAGGAGGTTGGGTGGGTGGAACTACTGCCCCAAATACAAGGGTGTAAGTAAAGCGCTTTTGAGTTGCATATTGTTCACATCTATATTCTCTATGTATTGAGATTACTTTTTTTTTTTTCTTCCCATGAATACATGGCCCATGTTCTTGTTTCCATCTTCTAATAAATATACCAATAACATTGTGACACTTGATAATCAAATTAGTTCAAGGCGTGGTATTTTAGGTGTATCCTAAATAATAGTATTTCATTAATAAATAAATTAAAAAAAAAAAAAAAAAAAAACCTTTTCTTCTTGGTATCATTTTTAGTAATACCTAGGACGATTTTCAGTCTTAGCCATCCCTAAACAGCCCTAATAAAATTTACAATTATAAGGCACCAAATCAAAACTTCATAGAATATGGTTATGGTTTTGCTTTTGGTTCGAGCATGAGATGTGATCATTATAATCATTGAAGACACCATTCCCTCCATGATCTATGAGCGTGCTCAAGCCCCCCCCCCCCTCCCTAAGCATATGATAACAATTCTTTCATGTTGATTGTGATTTATAATGATAATGGGTCCAGTCATTTGACCTTTACTCCATACTCACTGACCAAACCCAAACCAAAACCATGAGACACTCTTGATGAGATGCTACATGTCTTGGATCTTCTTTGATTAGTTTTCATGAACAAATGGGACCCCAAAATTTTACTAATATTTCTTAATGCGATGCGATGTGATGTGATGTGATGCGATGCCTTTCGGTGGTGTGAGTCCGTGGAGTGATGTGATGAAGGCACGCTGCCTAAGAGCATCTCTAATCATGGGACCTCAATCCATAATCCATTCTTCTTACTAAGATTTTTCTGTCTTCTTGTCATCTGTTGGTCTAACCACAAAAGTAAGAAAAGAAAGATGTTGTTTTTCAAGAATTAAAACAGCATTTACAAGAGAATCAAATTCAAGGGATTCTTTTTTAATTTTTTTAAGTCTTTAAGTGTCCTAATATAAAAGGTTTAAATATTGAACTAAGCCATAGTCCATAATTTTCTGCTAGGCATCGGCATATCAGGGACCAAAAGCCTTTTTTCTTTTCTTTTTTTTTTTCACTAATTGCAGGATCTACTAGGTTTTGTTTTTCAAATAAGGAAATTGCACGTGACTTTCGTTGTTCATCCTCCTCCTCCTCCTCCTCGTCTCTTGCATCATTTGAAAAACACGATCAGATACAATTGCAACTTTTCTTTATTCCAAGTAAAGTCACACATCCTCCTCCTCATTCTCTGCATAGTCCTTGCTCCCTCTATGTTTCTCTTTATTTTCAAAGTGGGTATAATAGCTTACAAATTGTGTAAATCATTGTTGCAGATGGGTTATTATACCCTGCAAAATATTTAAAACCAGGGTTTACCATCCAATTGCATGGTAGGCACTACTTCAATAAAAGCTTCCAAATGGCTTTATGGTAAGGATTCGTTCAAAATGAACTATCATAGCATACTAATGAGTATAAAACTCATGCCTAATTGTCTACCATACTGTTGAGATGGTAGGCACTCAATGAATAACACTATGCATATTGATGATACATTAAACCGTCATCTGATCACTATCGTACGTATGTCATGATAGTCTCTCCAACAGAACAAAGCATGCCTGATTGCATGCCCAATCCAACAAGGCCCAGACAATATTAAGCCTGATCCAAAAGGTCGGACCTAAATTACAATGCGCCACTAAGCCCACACATCATGCAGTCAAGCCCAATACTCGTAAACCCTGATAAGGCAATATTAAGTCATGATAGGCAAGTATCTAGGGGATCGACCCAAGACAAGCAGGCCAGCAATACATTGGTTCCACCTAGAAAACAAATATTAGCGTATAAGTCGGGCAAATAAGCTTCCTTGTATAGACAATACTCATAAAGGGAAACCTCTCTCGCGGATCTAGAAACACAAGTCTTGTAGGAAAACTACCCTACATGGACAGTTTTCAACTATGAAAGGATCTCCAGCAAGATCGCTTTCCTTAAACTACGCCACCAAAGGTTTAGTCGAATAAGGACTCTCACACTATAAAAGAGAGATAAGGTCGATGAACTAAGGTACACTACAAAAATTCAATTTACAGCAAGGTTTTTACACATTACCTCAAAATTACTTCCTCACCGACCCAATAGTTTGAACTCGTAAAAAATAGAGAAAGAAAAAGACTAAGATACAAATTTAAGAGATGGAGTTGTAGGTTTACATGAGGAGATTCGAAGCGGTTGAACAGTATAGGAGGAGGAGGGTGAATAGCGGTTGAAATGTTATTGAAAGAAGAAAATGAAGAGTACTTACATGTAACTTAAAGCTGAGTGGGTCTTAACGGGATCCCAAAGCCCAAGCGGTGAAATTGTAAATAATTTAATTAAATTAGGGTTTAGGAAATCTAAAAGTTTGGTTGAGCCAAGGCTTAACTTCTTTTCTTAAGGTCTTTGGCCTATGTGACTAGAGATTTCATTTTGGGTTTTTTTCGAGTTTGACATTCATTAGTTTATACCTATTAGAGTTTAGCACTCGTTTTAAAAACTAATTGAGTTTAACACTCATTTTCTGACGTAACCGTTAAGTTCACGTCATTGACCAAACAAGACTAATTTTTGGACCATTTTGCCCAAACCTTGGATTAATTGAATCAAATTTTTTTAAACACTAAAATTCACACACACACACACAACACCACCCTTCTTTCTTCTTTCTCCTTGCAGTTGTTCTTCTCTTAGCAAACCCCACCTCCAAATCCCAACCCACATTGCCACACCACACTACTACAAATATAGGCTTGCATAGCGCTTAAAAATAGGCTTAGATAGCGCTCAAAAAAGCGCTATGCAAGGCGCGTACTTGAATAGCGCTTCGTTAGATAGCGCTTTATTAAGCGCTATCTAAGTGTTGATTTTTTTTTTCATTAACTTCAATAACGCCTTAGAAAGCGCTATGTAAGCGCTAATTTTTTTTTTTTAAATTAGCTTGAATAGCACTTTTATGAGCGCTATTTAATTTTGTTGATTTTTTTTAATTAGCTTTAATAGCGCTTTCTAAAGCGCTATTTAATTTCGGTGAATTTTTTTTATTAACTACCATATAATATTTTTTTATATAATATTTAATATAATAATGACAACGTTCAATCAATCAATAAAGACACAACATGATAACTAACTGTTTCTCATTCATTCAAAATATAATTTAAGCATTCATACAAAATTGTTAATATGCTATCATATATATACACCAGCTTTTTTGGCAACGAAATGAAATGGCCAACAGCTTCTCCTACAGTCCTAACTTCGTCTGTACATTGCGGCACCGCTGAATGTTTCTCAGATTCTACCGCCACTTCAAATTGTATCCTCGCATAACCTGAAATTGCATCATGGCATTGTATAAGTATAACAACACACACACACACTAAGTCGGTATATAAATCTTAACCTGAAATACAAGAACACACCTATTACTGCTACTATATATATGCAAACCACTGCCAAACACAAAGGGTTTTGTATCAGTAAGATAAATGTAAATGACTAAAGGTCCAACTATATTTCTTGATAGCAGCCTTCTCAACTAATATATATATATAGTAGCAGTAATAGGTGTGGAACTTACCCCAGAATAACCAATTCCAACGAGCTCAAGAACTCCGGGAACTAAAGGAAGCCTATCAATGGCCTGCAAAAACAGAATGCACAAATTAAACTTTCGTTCAATAAATATCATACAAGCTATCAATAACTCTTAAGCTCGCATATAACAGATATGATCAGTATTAATCTTTTAACTGCAATGAAATCTGAAGGGCAGTAAATATTAGAAAGATTTTATGCTCACAGAAATCATCCCTGTAGAGCCCCATAGAGCAACTCCACCAGCAACTACAAGTGAAGTCGTGGCATACTTGTCTTCCATCTTGTCCCACTGCAAAAACAATCAGAAAACTAAACTAATAACACTATTGTTTAACACAAATAATGTCAACATTTTACTAATCCAACTTTTAAGTTCCAAAACCTTTCAACTTTCTATCTGCTGTTTTTCTCCAGATTCATCCCCAATTGCAAAATGACATACTTGATAAATTTATGATGAATATTTCGGAAGAAAGATCAATTTCATTCCTTTAATCCATTAGAGAGATTGTTAATAGTAATCAAGTAATAAACATATAAAAGAAACATCTGCACTATATCATACATATCAATACTTCAACTTAATATCCACAAGGACCACAAAATGTCAAAGCCCAGCTGAAAAGATAATTTCGTACCCCTTCTTGAATGGTTTTAAAAATCTCAGGCAGCTCGGTTGTTGCAACTTCAGCTGGTGCATCTCCAGTGGCCATGGCAACCACATTACGTGCAATCTTACGACCTGTTCAATATTTTGTACACATTAAATTTTATGATCCCAAAAAATATACACTAAGAATCTGAAATCACAGAAATATAGAAGCTCTACAAATGAATAAATAAACAAATATGTGGAGTGAGTGGTGTACATACAGTATGCTGCAGACTTCCAAGTATTGCGGTTTTGTGGACGTGTTTGTGGTGGCATTGGTGATGGTAGAAGAGTGGGGAGTGTCACACATTGTGTGGATGTGGCAGCCATTGGTCGAGAAGCTTTGCCATCAATGAGAGCTGAAGATGAGATGGAAAGAGTAGCTGAAGTTGAGGCCATGGCTAACTGACCTCAATGAGACCCACTGTTTGTTAGGTAGGAATAATACTCCTTTTAATAATGTTTGTTATGAATCAACATCAAGCACCAACCATTAATACTAATTAAAAAAAGAAGAAAACAAAACTTCAAGGGAAAAAACAAAAAGGATGCAACTCTGTCAAGAAAGATTAGACCTCATAATAAATAAAGCTATTATTGATGTAAGTTTACTTAATCATGCATCTTTAAGTTCTAAGTGAAAATGGGAAAGGAAACCAGAAGTCCGTGATTAGTATGACGTGTTCAATCTTCATGCTTTTTTTTTTTTCCTCTGCTCTACACTTTCTGTTTCGACCCATTATGACAAATATTTCTAATCTCTATTTGGGATGCAGCATGATATAATTTAGCATCACATTAAAAAACATTTATAATAAAAGAAAAATGCAACAGCTAGGCTGCTAGAGAAAGTGCATCTCACGGTGTGTTTGATTTTTCAAGTTAGCACTGCTAGAGAAAAATGCAACAGCTAGCACTGTTGAATTTGATAAGACTTGATTCTCCTATTCATGATGTTTTTGTTCCCTTTGCTTCTCAAATGAGGACTCCATTAACTTGTTTTTCAAGTGCCCTGTCTGTGTTTACCAACACATTTCTCAAATCAAGAATATCAGTTCAGCTGTTCCATGAGGGAAGGCATGCAAATGCAATCAAGTACTGATCTGAATGGTGGTTGGTTTTAACCCTAAATGTATGCAGAGAATATAACTAAACTTAATCAGATTCCAAACGTTCATGCATCGCATAACATGCACCAAGACAAGTTCCAAATTAGCAGCTCCAAAACTAGAACGAAAAGTGTTGTACAGCATGATTAAAAACATATGATTTTAAGAACATAACAGGAAGACAATATGTATATCCAAACAAACAACCACACCAATTACTAAAATTTAAACGCAGATTGAGATAGCAAATATACCTTGACTTCATCCCAAAGTTGTTCTTTCAATGGCAACAAATCATCCTTACGCCAATTGGTAATCGTGATTGGAAAAGTTCGTCTACAGCAAGATCCAACAAAGTGTGCTAAGGTCATCGACTCTTTGCCAATTGGTTGGCCCATTTCATTCCAATTCACCTTTATTACATCTCCTTTGGCCCTTTTTTTCTTAACACTCACCATAGTGACTATTCCTCGAGACTGAACCTGGGACAAGCCACTATTTCCAGTTGAACCTTCTGTCTCACCTCCTCTAGAATCATCTTGACCATCCCCTCGACCGTTCTCTCGAGCACGACCCTTGCTCTGGCGCTTGCTCGGGGATCTAGCAGTCATGATCCTGTAAAATAAAGAGTATAAGCGTGAATTAATACACAAAATCATAAGTAACAAGCCAATATTGCAAAGGATAATGAGTACTTACTACAAATGCTTCATTTATTCTGGATCTTACAACTTACTTACACAAATGACTCAATAGGAAAAATACATACTAGATCTTACTACTTAATGTTTAATGAACATAATTCAATAGGAAAAATACATACATTACTTTGGATCTTACAACTTACTACTGGATATAAATTACAAATATATAATAGGAAAAACACATACATTTCTTTTTGGCTTTTTGGCTTTAGATATCCTCTTTCGTTTAGTAGTTGACTTTGATCGTTCATGGCCATGTACATTAACTAAATCTGGATTTACATATTCACCCTCATCATGATCATATCTTAAATATAAGTTTTGATGATCATCATAATTGTAAGTGCTCGGGCAAACATACACGTCCCCAAAAGGATCATTAATTGTATCAACGTCCTCATCAACATGGTCACTAACTTGGTAACTATTATTGAACTTTTAATTGAACACAAAACACAAAAAAAAAAAAAAAAAGAAGCAAGAGAGACGAAATGAGATGGAGAGACGAACATTAGATGCTCACTTCCTCAGTAGACTTTGAAAGACTGATTAGTCCATTAGCCTAATTTTAACTTTTAATTGAACTTGTATTAGTCGAAAATGTTTAAATTTCAGTCTGATCTTTCTATTTCAATGGAGATGCTCTTAGGATTTGGAGTACTCACTGAGGTTGATGGAAGTAGTATGTCTTTTGATTTCTCCATCTCATTTTGTCGCAGTCATTGAGATTTTTTTTTTGCCAACAAAACACAAAACACAAAACACCAACAGTGACTGAGTGAGAGTCGAGCGAGAGAGACGAACCTGGTCCTGAGCTTCCGACTCCTCGGTTCCTCGCCTCCTCGCCTCCTCTGGTTCCTCGCCTCCTCGCCTCCTCTGGTTCCTCGCCTCGCCTCCTCGCCTCGGTTCCTCGATCTGGTTCCTCGCCTCCTCGCCTCAATTCCTTGCCTCCTCGTCGCCTCTCTGTGTGTTTGCAAAAATAAGGCAATAGCAAAACCCAAAAAAATGAGATTTAGGTTTTATATTAGGGCTTGTGATCTTAACCGTCCGATCGTATCAAGATCTGAAAAAATGAGATTTAATTGCTAGACTAAGATAGCGCTTATAGTAGTGATATATTCCGAAGCGCTATCCTAAATGTAAGTAGCATAGCGCTTCCGAAGCGCTATGCAAGCACTTTAAAAGCGCTATGGTAGCTTTGGTAACGTTTTTTCTCATAGCGTTTTTTAAAGCGCTATCTAAAACATAACTAAGATAGCGCTTAACTGAAAAAAAAAAATTAAAAGCGCTATTGTAGCGTTTTTTTTTTTTTTTGATTTTTTTTTTTAAAGACAAATAAGCGCTATCCTAGTGCCCACTTGGATAGCTCTTTAAAAAAGCGTTATCTAAGTGGCGTTACCTAAGCTAATATTTGTAGTAGTGCCACCTCCACACACCGAGAAATTTTTTTGTGTTTCTTTATGTAAAAACTACTTGAGTTTGAGTTGAAAATCGCAGTTTAGCGTGGAAGACATGCAGAAAGCATAATATTTAGATTAAAAAAAACTGGGAATAGTGTGGATGGGCACATAAACCAATAAACTACACATTAATATATCTTTTACCACCAACAACAACAACCAGTGCTCATGAACATGAACACCATTTCTTTGAACACTCTCAAGTTACCCAAATCTAAACTACAAGTTGATGAAGAAGAAGAAGATTGGGTTTTGAAGAACAACACCCATTCTTCTTATTTTTCGTCAATCAACAAAAACCCATTGAACTTCAATCACCACGACCACAACCACCGGCAAGTGTCGAGGCTCCTTCATCATCGAAGTGGTATCAATGGACTCCATTTCCCATTTGCTGGTACCCATGTCCAAAACTCCCACCACCACCACCACAACCACCGGCGAGTGTGTACGCTAGGCAAAGGAGGAAACATGCGCTCTGAGGCGATTTGAAGGGTACTCTGGGAAATAAGTTAATGGTTTTTTGTTTCTTTTATCTTAGCCGTCTCAAGATCCTTGGAGATTATCCACACCATTGATTAGAGTGGTGGCTAGGTTTCAACAAGAAAACCTAGGTTCTTCTGCAACATTCAGGCCGTCGTCAAGTCTGGTCGGCGTCACCAGGACGCCACCAGTTTCTTTGCTGGTCGCTCGATCCTGCCTGGTTGTTGTCCTATCTGTCGACCGACGGCCTGTCCGCTGTGTAGGCCTTTTGAGGTTGTGTTCATGGTTGGTTTGGTATGACGACTAGTTAGGCCGCCACCTTACCTTCCCCTATGGTGGGGGGAAAAGGGATGGGGGCATAGAAGGGATTCCTAAGCCTTCTTTTGTCCAAATCCTTGGAAAATTTTTGGTTGAGGAGATCACGGATACGCACGTTGAGGGTACTAGATTCCGCAAAGATGGGGAGTCGGCTATTGGCATTACGACATCGGATGAAGTACGCGGGGAAGCTTTCATGGAAAAGCATGTGATTGTACTAAAGTTCTCAAGCTATAGGCCTACTTTGGAAGATATTCGGGATTCGATTCACAGAACTTGGGGGATCCTAGGAGATTTCTCGCTAGGACCACTCGATCAACGCCACGTTTTAGTCCGTCTTCAATCTGAGACGGAAGCAAAGAAAGTGCTCTCGAGGGATTCCTTTTTTATTCCTGGAGTTAGATTCAAAGCTTTCCGTTGGCATTATGGTTTCAGTCTGAAAGCAGATCCGATAGTGGTTCCATTATGGGTAGAGTTGCCTAACCTGCCTTTGCATTTATTTCATCCGCCTTTTTTGAAAGCTATTGTGAATTCTTTTGGTGGTTTTTTGCGCATGGATGATCACACTCGATGTTTATCATGCCCGGGTTTTGCCCGTGTTTGCGTGGAGATGACTTTAGCGGAAAAGCTACCTAATAGAATATGGATAGACAGAGCTAACAATAGGGGCTTTTGGCAAAAAATTGAATACCCGGGGTTCAAATATTATGACTATTGTTCTTTGCTAGGACATCATGAGGAATTTTGTAGGAAAAAATTAGGTCTCAAGGGCAATGTGAAAACATCCCATTTGGTGAACGAATAGAAGAATGAGAAACATAAGGTGGAAGTCAAGGTTATCAAGCAACAATATGTTCCAGTGGCTAATAAAAACAAAGTTGCAAAATCCGATGTGGGCATGAGTAGTGCAAAAAATAATTTGGGGGAGGAAATCAAGGAGGAGAGGAGTACGGAGAAACAGTTGGGCAAAGAACCGGTGAATTTAGTGCTGACAAACAAACTCGAGACCCTGACGGAGGTTATTGTTGAAGAGGAGAGTAATCACAGAAAAATCTTTCAGCTAGTAAGGAAAATGATAGCGCCAATGATATAGTTACGCATGAAACGACGAAGGAATGCCTACAAGAAGCGGGGTACAAAATTAGTGAGATTGAAAATGCTAAGCAAGGAGACCCAATGGTAAGAGATGTTTTAAGCAGCCCGGGGAAGACAAGTCCTGGGCTGGACGATGTGTCAAAAAAGGTTGAAATCAATCAAATTAAGATTCTTAAAAGAGAGGGATCTCGAGCCCTTCAGGCTGATGAAGGAGGGGCTCATGCTGTCCCAGGAAGTCAGAATATTCACGCTGAATGTGGAAGTCTTTTACCCGAGTCAGGGAGCCAAATGGGTGAGCAGGTTTTGCTCAATTCTGATCAGGAACGGTCCACTTTTCCACATGCTGAGCAGTAGCTAACTAAGACTCCAAAAACAGCGACAAAAAACAGAGCTTGCACGCTCTGTTTCAGTAGTGAACAAAGTCGAGTTTACACGATTTGTTTCAGCAGTGAACAAAGCAGAGCTTGCATGCTCTGTTTTAGCAGTGAACAAAGACGAGTCTGAGATCAAATCTCAACTTTTGGGAGGCGCGAAAGGAGGGGCAGATTGTCTAAAGACTACCATGAATTTGGGCCTAGTCGCAACAAATCAAATTGAGCATGAATCTAGTAGTAGTTCTAGACCGAATGGAGAACAATATATCGACCCCGGTGAGGTTGGAATTCAGTCGGAACAACTGGTTTCAGTTACGCATGAGGAGGTGAGGTTGCTCATAGATAATGCTATCAACTTGGTTGAGGAAGGTCGCGCTAAGCGGAAAAAGAAAAAAAAAGGAACATTAATACTTTCGAAAGCGCCTCAAATAGTGATGAGACTGAGTCGGCTTCGGAGTTAGGGCCGGAAACTGTAGCTATCAATGATTTAGAGTTGGGAGCGCAATCAGGTGAAGAAACTAAGAAACCAAAAGTCAAAATGGCGGTGCCTCCGGTCACGCGTCGTAAAACAAAGAAGGGTGCTTCTTCCTCCCGTGTTTAAGATGATTGAAAACTTTTTGTTTTGGAATGCTCGTGGCGTCGGTAATAAAGCCACTAAAAGACGGTTAAAAATTATAGTAAAGGAAAATAATGTTAGAATTCTTATGATAGCAGAGCCTATGATTGAAGCTAGCAGATATATGGAGGTTGGAAATAAACTTAAGCTTGTGGGGTTCGCCTCCAATGACACATTTGGTGGTAAAATATGGATCTTTTGGGATGTTGCACTAGACCTCTCAATTCTGGATATGTCGGACCAGATCATTCATTGTCAGGTAACAAATTCTACTTCAAGGGTTTATTTAATTTCTTTTGTTTATGCTAAATGCTCGGTTGAAGAGCATAGGGAACTTTGGTCAAATATGGTTACTCATGCTTCTAATCATGACCTACCATGGATGGTTGGCTGGGATTTCAACACTATTTTAACTTCACAAGAAAAGATGGGAGATTAGGAAGTGGTTAATCCACACCTCAGACAGCTGGCACATGGCCTATTCACAGATAGGTTGCGGGTAAGAAATATGGTGATGATGGGTGTGTTTGGGCGCCGGATCCGAATGGTCGGTTTTCCATTCACTCTGCATATGAATTGCTACGAAAGCAGGTGGTGAAAAATGAGCTTAAGAAAAAAAATTTGGCAAAACATTATCCCGTCAAGAATCTCAGTGTTTGTTTGGAAACTATTGCGCAAAGGAGTGCCAGTGGACGGGGAGTTGTATCGATGCAGTTTTAGTCCCGCCTCGAAGTGTAGGTGTTGCGCTAATCCAAGGGCGGAATCTTTGAACCACTTATTTCTGGAGGGCAATTTGGCGGTAAAAGTATGGAGTCATTTTGATTGGTTATTTGATGTGCATGTAAGGAAACCAACAGAGATCTCCATAGTGCTATAGATTTGGTTCAAAAGAGCAAAGATGACCACACAATCAGGTGTGTTTTACTTCCTCACTCCTATGTTTATTCTATGGGAAATCTGGAAACAAAGATGCAAGGTTGTCTATGAATATATTACTCCAAATTATGCATTTTTTATTTTAAACATTAGGCGTAATTTGAGGTTAGCTAATACCTTTATCATTCCGAAACAAATTAGTCTGAACAAGGCCCCTCTTAGGGCACTTGGGTTACATGAGATCCCGGTTAGAAGAAATTTTGTTTCAATTATATATTGGTCCCCTCCTCCTACAAAGTTTGTGGCGCTTATTGTTGATGGTTCCTCTCGGAAAAAATAAGGCGACAGGAGGTATGATTATAAGATATCCAAGGGGTCTTTGCGTGGTTGGAAAACAATTTTTCTTTGGGGAATGATCAAACAATAAAGCTGAAGCGTTGGCCCTTGTGGAAGGTTTGCGTTTTTGCTCCTCATAGGGGTTGAGAAAAGTAATGGTTTAATCGGACTCGAAACTTGTTAGTGGTTGGTTTAGGGAGGCCTTTAAGATCCCGTGGCATTTGGAGAACATTTTCCGAGAAATTAAGTTGATGGCGGAAAAATGTTTATAGAGTGCAAACACATTTATAGAGAGGCCAATGCGGTCGCGGATGCGCTAGCTAATAAAGCGCAAAAAGATTGTAGGTCTGTCACCTATGGAGCGAATGAGTTACCTAGGCGATTCGCAAGGTTGGTTTTGCTTGATAGTTGTCACACAGCTTATGTTCGTCATGGGAATGAATAGAGAATTTGAGGTAGCAAGATATTATTTTTCTAGGGGTGTATTGACGAGATTTGGTACTACGGACATTATTTTCAAATTTGTAATGACCTGGACAGAGTGCTTTGTTTGGACAGAGTGCTATGTCCAGATGCAGTATAGCTTCCCTGGATTAGATGCTATAACGGTCTTTGTTTCCTATGCATTTCTCAGTCATAGTTTCGGAGTGATAGGGTTGCGGAGCAGCAGATCTTGGCTCCTAGTTGCAGGGACAATGGTGCCGAGGATCATGATAGATTTGTTTCCCTAGAAATGGACTGGACTAATCATGCTATTTGGTGATTGGCTTGGTTGCTGAAATGGATTGTGTGTTGGGGCAATATGTTTCGGATGCTGTCTTTGCCTAGGTGTGGAGATGTTTCAGGACATGGTGTGGAGCTGGCTGGAATCCTGATGCAAGGGTCGACCTACTTTGCAGGGGTCTTTGCAGATGGCTTGCGCGTTGTTTTTGCGAAGAATAGAGTGCAATTTTCTACTGTTCTAGAAGTGGTTCCAATTGTTGCTGGCCTAGGGCTGCCTAGTCAGCGTGTTTTAGTGCTGATTTGTGCTCGCAGGTGGTTTGCAAGTTGCAAATTGGCAACTGAGCTAATTCGCTACTTGTGCGGGTTTGACTATGGCTGGTACAGGGTGTTGTTTTGTGCTAGCATGATTTGGTTTTGCAAGTTGAAGATTGGCAAGCTGGAAATTGTGATTGTAATTCATTTCTTGCAAGAAGATTCTGCTTTTTGCAAGTTGCGAGGTTTTTCAATTTTTGTGAGTTATGCAATATGCCTTTTAAGGCCTAGGAGTTAGGAGAGTCTCTTATTATTGGTTTTGATGTATTTTCATTGGTTTTCCTTTTTCGGGTAAAGTCGTCATGTACCCCCGATAAGTGTAAAAGATTTTTTCTCAAGTAATAAAGGTTTGGCATCCCATAGTTGCCCCTCCCCACTGGAGGTTTAATTAAAAAAAAAGCGAGGTACAAGTTGTTTTCAAAAGTTGATGCCATCGGACAAGAAGATGGACACAACCACCATGTTGGGTTCGGCACACAAGGACATCAGGTTCCTCAAGGCACATGTTGACGCCTTACAGTCCATGCCATTACCATTATCTCAGTCTGGGTGGATCAAGTTAGCAACAATGGTGGTGGTTTGGTGGGTTGGAAAAGCTTAACAGACAACAATTACTGGAGGTATTGGTAAACTCGTCAGTGGCGCAGATGGTGATGTACTCGCAAGAGCTTTGCGTGTACTCAATGGAGCAGATTGTTTTGCTGAAAATGATGATTGAAGCGAAAAGGCATTTCCTAAAATAGATGGTTCTCTTTGGTTCTTCTCCTTCTAATTCTTCGGTGGGTCCATTACCAGCTTTGGTAATTAATATGGCAACTGGAGCTGCAACTGAGGGCCATCCTTACTATCCCAGCTTTTTGAATCCAAATAATCTGTTTTCTGCAGGTTCAATACTAAACTGCTGAGTTTCAACTAAAACTCAAGTAGCTTTTACCGAGAGGACACAAAAATTGTGTCCTTGTGTGGAGGTGGTAGTGGCAATGGGGGTTGAGATTTCAGGGTGGGATTGTCTGAGAGAAGAAAGGCTGCAGGGAGAAAGAAGAGATAAGAAAGGAGGAGGTGGGGCAATTTTGAAATTTAGTGTTCAAAAAATTACACTCAATTATCACAAAAGTAAACTCAATTAATTCAAGGTTTTGACATAAAGGTCCAAAATTAGTCTAGACCAGTCACTAACATGGAATTAATAGTTCAATCAGAAAACGAGTGTCAGACTCAATTAGTTTTCAAAATGAACCCTTTCATTTTTAGGATTCACTTTATTTATTTTTTATTTTTAAGGATTCACTTTTTATATTGTAAAATAATGCATTTTACAAGCTAATTCAAAGAATTAGTTTACATTTGCATTAGTTTGCAATGCATTACTTTATATATGGTTGGAAGTAATTAAAGAAAGTACATGCAAAATTTTTCAAGCTTTTGGCTTCTCTACATGGTTGTAGTTGTGGTCTTGCAATTATTGGTGGTGGTTATGATGGCGGTAGTTGTGGTCATGTAGTTGTTGTTGGTGGTGATGATGGCGGTAGTGGCTATGAAAGTAATGGTTGTTGTGGTGACTATGCTATAATAGTTGTGGTGTGGTGGTTGAAGGTAGTGGTAGTAGTGGCTATGGTGGTTTTGGTGGTGGTAGTAGTGGATATGCTGGTTGTGGTGGTGGTACCAATGAACGCAGTGGTGGCGGTACCAGTGATTGTGAAGGTTGTGGTAGTTGCAGTTGTTATGTTATGGTAGTTGTTGTGGTGATGGCGGCAGTGGTAGCAGTGAAGGTGATGATGGTGGTGATGATTATGCTATAATATTTGTGGTAGTGGTGGTCAAAGTGGCGGCAACGTTGGTGGCTGTGATGGTAGTGTTAGTTAGGGTCTTATGAAGGGCTTGATAATAGAATTCAAGAAAGAGATGGTGAGAGTTTGTAAAATAATGTAGGAGATTTGCAAGATTTTAATAGTAAGAGATGCAGAAAAGCTCAATTTAAATACTAATAACCGTTTCGTAATGTTAACCAATAGACCCAAATTTATGTAAATTTTGTTGCATATGCATCATTCTACTAATGTGCCTAGCGAAATCTTAGTTTTTCGAGGAAGCTTCTTGATTTTGAGTGAAAAAAGGATTTCGTCTCAAAGTTTTCAAATTTGAATTGGAGAAAATGGAAATTCAATTTAGGCATCAATTTAGGACCCATTCTTTTTCATTTAGCTATAAGGTCCTTCCACTTGAGGACTTAAATTTGGTGGTTTCAACCAGTGGCGGACCTAGAATTTTAGTTAAGGGAGGCGAAATGACAAATAATTATTAGTTGATAATAACAGTTATCAAGGGTGTAGCAAAAAAAAACATTTCTACCCGAGTGAGTAACTAATAAAAGAAATTCAGAAATAAGATCACAATATCGATAACCTTAGCAAGGTCAAGTGAGCATAATAATTAGAACATAAAAGTAAAATCACAAAAAAATTAGGATACGTATCTAGTTGAAGCTTAAAAAAAATATGAAATTTGCGAATATATAATAAGATCCTAATACAATTTCATAGAGAAAATGGTTTATGCGAACCTCGAATTTAGTTTGCATTGGCTAATGGTATATATTGTTATTGAATGCCAAATGTGTGCTGACTCAATGGTTGAGCACCCAGCGACATCTAAGGTGGGAGGGGTTAAGTGAAAATAAATAAATAAATTCAAGCTCTTCCTCGCCTCCAACGACTAGCACTTTGACCGTAAACGCAAGAGGCGGAGAAGGTAGGACAACAACTGTTATAGTCTCAACAATTTTGACAACGCTATATTCAACAGTTAATTCAGAAGCAGTTCCAACAACATTTACAACAAAAGCAGCAACATGATTTATTTCTTTATCTATTCTGACTTTCCTATTCATGTATTTTCTTAATCTTGTACTTTCCTTCTTGTAGAGGTGAATCAATCTTGGACTTGGGTTTGACTATGTTGAGTGCAAACCCTACAAATTCTAACACGCCCATGCAAGCTAAACATGTTGACACAGATGAAATGTGAAGCTTGGAGGAAACTTTGAAGTTCATATAGTTATTATTTTATATATTAATTTCAATTTTTTTGTTTAGGTTTATATCACTTGTGAACAAACATTTCATTTTTTTTATGTTTGCAATTATTAATAAAATTTTATTGTAAATAAAAAACATCATACGCTCCAAGAGGACCGAAATTTTTTTTTTTATTAAACTAAACAAATTTTTTTATATTTGCAATGATTAATAAAATTTGCATTGAAAAAAAATTAGGCGAGTAAATAGTATCGAACTCGAATTGTTTACTAAAAATATTAAATTTTCAACTACTGCACAAATAAAAACATATGGAAATAGTTGAATAAACAATAATGATAATATATTATATATTATATAATTGATTTTTTATAATACTAAATATTTATTAAAATGTTTTAAAAGTTGAAGGGGGTTTCCCCCTCGCCCTTTAGTAGATCCGCCGCCCCTTATTTCGACATTGTTTATATATATATATATATATATATTTATTATTATTATTATTATTATTTTGAATAGTGAGGAGAAGACCATTGTTGTACATCTTTTTGTATATGTTTTCTTTATCTCCACCTTCATCATCTCAAAAGAAATTGCAAGAATTTAAAAAAATTGTAGAGATGGAGAAAATCAAATATGAGATAGAGATGATAATGGAAATGATGATCAAAATTGAGATAGAGAGGAGTGAGGAAAGTGGACCGCTTGTCAAATTATAGCTGAAACAGATATACATTACTCATGATGTTAATGTTTTATAAGTATTGGCTTGAACATTCATTTTTGTGTTTGGGTAATATATAATACGAGAGTTTACAAAAGATGAAATATTGTTTTGAGAGAAGCTTGGTAATTAAAGCACATGCTAATTCCTTTATTGGATTACACTGAAGAAAATTCATTTATTCCTATGGAATCCAGAGGGTATTCACAGGATTGCTAGTTTTATTGGAATGCCTATCATGCTTGACAAAGCTACTGAAGAAAGGACAAGATTAGCGTATGCGAGGGTATGTGTGGAGGTGGATGCAAACAACCAATTACCCAAAGACATCCCTGTGGTTATCAATGGAGATAAGAAAAAAATAGTTGAAGAGTTGAGTATGCATGGATTCCTGTTAAATGCAATTCTTGTGAAGTTTTTGGCCATACAAAACAGCAGTGTACAAAGAGCAAAAAAATCAATATTCCAGGCCATATGGTATGGCAAGCTACGGGTAGGACCCAACCACTAGAAAAACAAAACTTCGATGGTTGGACGATCGCCAAGGGTAGACATACATTCAAGTCGAAGACTCAACCCAGTTTAGAAGGAAGTCCAGGACCTATCACAGGAAAAGCAGAGAATGTAACCAGTATAGAGGGTGCCAATGTGGCAGAGCATAACATAAATGATGACCAAAGTGATGCCATAACACAGAGTCCACACCCATTGATTCTTATCAACCTAATGCTTGAGCGTAGTGCTAATGTGGAGGCAAGTGAACACACACCGACTCAGAACAAAGAGAACACCACATCAGATGAGCAGAGTAGTAACGAGGAACATGAGCAAGATCCTTCTAGTGAAAAGGTTGCAAACGATTTGTTTTGAAAATCTTGCACTAAAGATTTTAGTCTCTGCCCTCGAAGATCCTTTAGGGCTAAGAAAGCAAACAAAAAGTACAAAGGTTGAATCCTTTCCTCCTTAACAAAGGAGACAGAGATAAAAAAAACAAGAGGTTTCTTCTTTAGCCGATGTTAGTTGAAGATTTTTATAGGCCTAGTAACCATGTTCACTCTCACTTGAATTTTCTTTCTTGTGAGAGTTTGTTTCTGGTTTTTTTTTTTTTTTGCTCTTGCTTTTGCTTTTGTTTCATTTATATAAAGGTTTTGGGGTCCTTAAAACCTAGTTCGCTTTCCAAAAAAAAATTTAAAAAAAATATGCTAATCAACTGAAGGAAAGGAGTGAAATGAAGAAGACGAGTCTTTGTTTTTATATATTTTCAAAAAAAATGGAAATTAATTGAATCAAATGTTTGGCCTGATGGAAAGAGTGAGGCTAGGGAACCAGGTTTTGTAATTATGTTTTATAATCAGGATGATGTGACATCGTTAGAGGATTTTTTTTACAACTTTGAGATACACAAACACTTTATGAATTTCATCATTCTTTCAATATCACGCCACGTCACCATGGTTACAAAAACATGGTTTCCTAGCATTTTTGGGATAGAAAACTAGACTATCGCCCAAATTTTTAACAGTACATGATATGATGGGTGGTAAAAGCACACAAAGTTTCGCGAAAATGATTTGTACCCAAACCATGTCAAGGAAAGCAATTTTCAATTTTTCTAGAGATGGGTGGCACCAAACTTGTATACAACTGCTTGTTTTTATGGAAAAGGTGTGATCGAGCCAAACAAATCAAAATGGGGGTGGTGGCTCTTTAATTTATTTTATTTTTTTAATCAAAACGCCTTTGCACTTTTGACAATATTTAAAGAGTGAGGCTAGAGAGCGAGGAAATCAGTGAGGAGAGGGACGTGGCGGGGTGGGAGCCGTCCACCTCGCTTGGGATGCGTGCCGCAATTTTTTGTGCGCGCATCTCGAGCGGGGTGGACGGCTCCCACCCCGCCACGTCCCTCTCCTCGCTGGTTTCCTCGACATTTAGAATTCCCCATATTTAAATGTTGATTTCTTGATCTTCACTTTCCATTTATGCCTTTATACCATAACTCAAATTAGCAAATTATCGTTAACAAAATATTGCTTGCAGGGTTTCACGAACCCATGCTAATAATAATTATTAGTTAACAAAATATCATAATTAGCAAGCATAAGTATTGTATGTAGCAATAATGATGGAATCAGCATGCATCATGGTTCACAAAGATAATTAGTAGTGCGCGTGAACATTATGAAACATTTCGTAAATTCATTTCACCTCTTTGCTTTGTTAATTAATAAATTACTTGGTGGTGGTACTACTAATCATGAAACCATTAGAAATCCACCAACTAATACTTGCCTCCCTTCCATATTATTTTCCCACTCATATATCATTCAAAGTAAAATCCTTGAACAGCCAGCCAGTGTATGTATGTAGTTCATATTGGTATGAGGTGTTTAATTCTGCATTACATCAATGCTTTGACTTGGGGAGATCTCTTCACACACCAAATCTATCCCAATTCTGCATTACATCACTTACCATTAAATTAAATGCATCCACTACAAATTGAGTAAATATGTATTTTAAAAAAAAAAATAAAAAAAAAAATAAAAAGTGTTTTAGGGCTACTATCATTGTGTAAAACTGGGACCCGGGGTGGCTCCTGTGCACAAAGCGCAGGAGGACGTCCTGTGCAGGAAGCACAGCCGTCGGATTAGATTCGACGGTTTAGATCGAAGGATTTTAAAAACTGGATTTCAAAAAAAAAAAAAAAAAAAAATTTTTTTGAAATCCGTCGATCTGAGCCGTTGGATCAGATCCGACGGCTGTGCTTCCTGCGCAGGACGTCCTCCTGTGTTTTGTACGCAGGAGCCACCCCGAATCCGTAAAATTGTACCTTCTTTAATATTTTGTGTGTTTTGGGATTTGCGTCGTTGTCAAACACAATTATGACATATCTAATAAAATCATGACCTCAATTAATCTCTCCTGTACGTCTATAACGAAACTAAATACTGAAATAACTACCCATTTAGATAAAAAGTGTTTGTCCCAGACGTAGAAGCATTAGTGTTTTTTTCTTTCATCTCTATTAAGGATTGACATTTGTTCCAATCAGAAATGATTCTATCATTGATGTATATGCCTTTCAATATGGATGAATATATACCACATATATCCCTATTTTCCTCTCCATTTTTACGATATATTTTTAGAATACTTGAAGAGTCAATTCTTTTTCCTTTTTTTTATCCTCTACTTTTTTGAATTAAACCAAGAGGCTGATTGTATTTTCATGAGTTTCAAACTTGAATTTGGATTAATGATCAATTTTCTCTTTATCCCACCTTTAGAAAAATGAAACCGGGGTAAACATGAAATTTGTTTCCTTCCACCACCTATCTTCTCTCAAAATTATGGAAAAAAAAAACTTTCTAATAAGGGTGGTTAAGAATGTTTTTCCATGAAAGCTCATGGCTATCTTCAACATCATTGGATGAAAAATTTCTCCACTTGCTCTCTCATCTCAATTATTTTCATGGTTTTCCAAGGAAAAAAAAAATCTAACACACCCAAACTACAAGATTTTACTAACAAATCAAAATCCACCTCAATGGTGGAGCGAGGATTTTAACTTGACCTAGGTTGTTAATTCTTTTTTAATTTTGATGGAATGTCATTAATATTGAATACACTATATAATTGAGTTGCAAGATGCAGTCACAGTTATAATTTATTAGTTTATATTAATCTTTTTCTAAAAATACATAGAGTATGGACCTCCCGTTGCCATGAAGTATGGATCACCCGCTGCCACAACCAAAAAAGGGTAAATTTGAAATTACCTCATTCTAATGAGATAGAACATGGATCGCCTTTACGCGATGATTATGATTGAGTATCATAGTAATATAAGGAGACTAGAATAGGCATAAGTTTTTTTGGTTAAGCTTTCTTCGTAATTGTTTTCACAAATAATATTTTCTTTTTGGAAGATTGTACTTGAGACATCTTTTTTTTTTTTTTTTTTTAATATAAAGGTTCAAAGGTCCTTAAAACCCTGCTCGCTTCTAAAAAAATTACTCATCCTAAATTTTTTTGAATATATTTTTTATAAATAAAATACTTGTTTTGTTTTTGGTTGAGCGCACTAATGGCTCCGCCCTTTGCATTGTGAAACTTGGGAGTAGCTTCTACATGATTCCTAAAACACTCACTATATCACCGTATCAATGAGCTTCATAAGGTTTTCATACGTGAAATTTCAATATTATGAACCCAACGAATCCAACAAAATGATTTATAAAAAGAGAGCTTCTACCTGTCGAGGAAGCCAGCGAGGAAATCAACGAGGGAGGGAGAGAGGGAAGGAGGGGACCGTCCATCTCCCTTGGGATGCGTGCCGTCATTTTTCATGCGCGCATCCGGAGGGGGATGGACGGTCCCCTCCTTCCCTCACTCCCTCCCTCGCTGATTTCCTCCCTGGCTTCCTCGACATTTAGAATTCCTGTTATAAAAATGATGGGCCAAGACAACTTCATATATAGTATATTTAACTTGCCATCTCTAGTGGCTTAAGCATTTAGGTTAGATGGCAACATTAGCATGGTATGAGAGTGATTGTGGGTTGCTCACCCAACACAATTTCTAAGCATTTTCTTTAGTATTTTCCAGCCCAGGCGCTGAAGGGGATGGCCTTTTTCAGATGACTTATGGCCAGTGTTCTAAAAAGCGCTAGGCGGTGGGCGGGCGGCGAGCAAGTGCCTAGGGCCTAGGCAGTTTTAGGTTTTGTATTATAACTTTAATAATTTACAAAAGTTAAGCATAATACTTTATCATTTACATCCAATTTAATGCCAAGATACATATGCAAAATTTAAAAACATGAAAAATTAATAATCATGAACAAATTTATTAAAACTCAAATGACTGAAGTTGGTCATGATGGGTATTTTATACAAAGTTGAATTTGTGGACAAATATCAAAACCTACTCTTTTATTTTTCTACAAATTGCATGAATGACCTCAGTCATGTTTGATAAAATCTACATTATTAAAATTGGTACCTGCAGATCCCTTGAGAATTCTATTAAGTAATCAACCTTTACTACATTCAGACATATACTGACTAAAAAACAATTAAATTGTTTTTTCCAAAAAAAAGGGAAAGAAAAATAAAATAAAAACACAATTAGCCTTATTAAAAAAAAAAACCCGCCTAGACCCGCCTTGGCGCCTATCCGATTTTTCACCCCGCTCAGCCATTAATCTTCGCGTTTCTCTAACACCTAGCACCTAGGCACCTCTTAGGCCATTTTTTAGAACACTGCTTATGGCCATTTTGGACAGCCTCTTGAAAAATCTTTCAAACAACAGGATTGTTGTCCAGACCCACGGATGAATGTTTACAATTAGCTAGAAAATTCTCAAGGCCCCTGTTCAGACTGCTCATGACACTGTCCTGTAGAAACTCTTGTCTAGACCCCACTTGACCATTTATATTAGCAAGAAAACTCTCGGGTTCCCAAAGACTACGTAAACCCAAATGTACTACGGGGTTCATCCGGATATCAATTTTACGAAGTCTTGAAACAAACAATAAAAAGCAAATTTGAAATGCAGTGACAAGATGTTGTTTGCATGCAGTCTCTAGTTTGTAGTTTGATCTTTAGTACTTGGAACATTATAAGTCCATGAGATGTGCATAAGTAGGAATGTTTGTCGCGTGGTTGATGCTTCTCATCGCAGTTTAGATTATCTAATGAGATAGGGCAAGTGATGCAGACAAGGTCTGATAGAAATAGTCTGATAGAGAAACACTTCCAGTTTGTTGAAGAGTCAACTGAGACGTGAGAAACACTTCCAGTTTGTTGAGGATGAAATATTCTAATCAAGCAAAAGACTGCCAGAGAAGCACCGTCAGTTGCTTTATAGTAACTGGTTGAGTATGCTGATATGCTGACGATATGAAATTTTAGGGAGACAGATGAATCTACGCATAAAGAAACTCGTGCAGGCTTTCTCTTAAGAAACATATTGAGAAGCACTTAAAGTGTTATTCACAATTATTATATATGTTGTGGATGCGAGCAACTCAAAACTTGAAGACCTCATCCCTAAGAGCAAATAACCGAGCATATATTCAATGGCTTACTGGATGACCATCTTTGGTCCACTTCACTGGTGAAATGATCTCTAAATCAAAAGCTCCACCTGGTTCTGTTAACATCAAATGGTTGTGTTTCATAACTCTCAAGTATTCTATTCTTTATATGTTTATTTAATAATTATTGACCCCTTCATCGATAAATTTTCACACATAACCAGAACAAAATACCTATGAATTGCACTGTTAGGAGATTTACTCGCAGAATATTATGGGGTATTTCCAGAGATTTTGCAAATAAAATGTCTATAAAAAAGGTGAAGGTGACCCCTGTCTCCACCCATATATTACTTACCTTTGAGGATTCTAATTTTTTGTTTTCAAATATTTTATCATACTTGCATCATCAGATGGAGTATCAGATAGAAAGATTCATTTGTCTGGCCCTTGAAAACAAGAAGGTTTTGGACGATGGGCACTCTGACTTCTAAACATTCTCAAGAGAAAGTATTACTTAGCTTATAGGTTTCTATGTGGACAGTCTATACTTTTTTCTGACATTTTCTTGAACAGCTGCATTTGAAGTAAACCACATGACATTTACATCCATATAGAAAGGAAGTGTGCACCATCTAAATGATTACAAGATATCAAATAGAACAAAATGTGATATCAACTAACTTATAGTTACAATTCAAATACAATTTTGAGAAAATATGAAGATACGGACACTAATTACCACTACAAGATATCAAAACTTACCAACAACAATAATTAAGTATGACTTACTAGGCAACATTGTCCCAGTGAAAGAATCCTCCATGACCTCTGGCATTCATAAATTTGTAAACAGCACCCGAAACTAATAAAACATGGAACATTGAGCACAGTTATTACTAATGGAAGTGGCAAAATTAGTATTTAAAATTCTTTAAGTTACCGCACATTCCGCATTTTCCTGAAAAGAGTGAGAAAAAGAAAGAAAAACAATCGTTTATGAGAATATATACCTTCATAACCCCCAACAACAGGATCCTCAGACAGTAAAAGAGGTGTATCCAGGTCAATGAATCTGCGCAAATTTAATAAAGAATTCAAACCAATGAAACCTACAATTTATTAATGACTCTGTTCTTAAGCACTAATATTGACAGTTCTATATTTGACAGAGGAAAAATACAGAAAGATAGGGGAAATTACTTGAAACACCCAAGACCACCAGCCAGATGAGCAGCAAAACCCATAGCAAGTCTAGTCTCAACCATGCCACCGATCATCAAATTCAAGCCTGATTTCCTAGCAACCTCAATAATTTCTAGGGCGCCCATGACCCCTAGTTTGGCAAGTTTTATATTGACAACATCAGCAAGATTCCCATCTATAATTTTCTGAACATCAAGCAAGTTCCGACAGCTCTCATCTGCAGCAACTGATGTACCATACTGTTTTGCAACATGAGTCACATGACCAAGACCTTCCCAGTCATCTCTATGAACTGGTTGTTCAAAGAGAACAGGAGTTACCCCATTTCTGCAAGCAATCAGCAATATTAAATGATTAATGACAAAAGGGATGGAAATAATCAAAGATTTTAACTGAAATCGGAGCAAGCTATCAAAATAAGCACTATGAGATATCACATATTCATTTACTTCCATATGCTACCAGGACTTTTTAAATGTTTCCTATCCTTTCATAATTATGTCGAAACAAGTCTTGATTTACTAACATATTTGTTTAAGTATATAAAGTTATAAATGGACCGAAGTTTTCACAGCATGACATATTGGAAATGTCTCCCTAATATTAGGGAAAAAAAATATGTGAGCAGAAGATTTACAACACTAAAAGCCCCTCCCCCTCCAAGTACAACAAAACACAATATTCTCCCTAACAACATAGGCTTGAAAGCAACTTCCTTCGAAGTTGCAGAGCTCCAAGGCCAAGGTGCACCAGATCACGTGCTAATCGCGGGCAGCAATCTGCATAAGATGAAGATTAATTCTTGACATTGGTGTAGTGTCTGCCATGGGAACTCCGATGCCAAAGTTAGAATAATGCATTTATGAAAGTATTTATTAGAGAATTGTGAATCAAAAAAAGAGTTACCCGGAAATAATTGTGTTTGCCTATTTATAGAGGCAGGAGTGAGATATGTGGCAGGTCGGGAACCAACTGCTCGTAGACAAGTGTGATACGTGGCAGGTCGAGAGCCAACTGCTCGTAGAAGAGGGAGACACGAGGCAGGTCGGGAGCCAACTGCTTATAGACGAGTGAGACACGTGGCAGGTCGGGAGTCATTGATGGTTGTAACTTCTCGTAGATGGTTGTAATTTCCCGTAGATGGTTGTAACTTCCATCAACTGTTATAACTTCCCGTAGACGGTTGTAACTTCCATCGACAGTTGTAACTTCCCGTGGATGGTTATAACTTCCGGTTTGGAGAAACCTCTTCTTCAAGTACATGTGCTCAACTGAGCATTGTGGTCGGGCCCGAACATTATTCCTCTGCTAAAAAAAAGAGTATTCTGCTGAGTTGCATTGGGCTCAAATTTTGGCTTTTTTGTACTTGTATCCGATTTGGGCTGGCTTCTTGGAAACGACCCAGATTTTTGGGTTTTTTTTTTTTTATCCTTTTAGGCTAAGGATTATTTTTGGCTCCTACGAATGCCCCTCATCTGATTTGCTTTTGAGCTGACCGTTTTCTTTTTCTTCTTACTTAAAAACATAGGAGATGTATTTTCAATGAGAAGTCCCGCAAAAAATAGAAGTAGAATTCCCCTGATATTACTGACTTATCCGTCTCTGTTGATAAGGCTTCTTCTGAGATTTTTTTAGGACAAAGTAGAATTCCAATAAATCTGCTAGAGTTGAGGTCGACGTTTTTGTTGGGGAGGAAATATTTCTTATAAAAAAAGAACTTCTAGGATTGGCCTCCTTGGTCGTGAAGGAGCTATCTGTGAGACTTGAAGTTTCTTCTACTATTGAAATGTAGTATGTTGAAGACAAAATGATATGCATGTAGAGTCTTCTGCTGAAGACGAGGTCATCTACTGGATAAGTTACACAAAGTACTTTCTGAGGCTCTTTGACTTTGTTTAAGTAGAGGATCATCCTTAGATGCTTTGGCATGTATCTACTAGATGCTGTAGACCAACAAGCAAGACCTCATATCCTGATTCATTATTGGAGACTTTGGAACCAAGTGTGATGGCTTGTTTTACCATGGTTCCATCAGGTGTTAATAAAATGTCCTGCTCCGACACCCTTGTGATTTGATGATCCATCCACACATAAATGCCACATATCTTTGGGTTGACATGTCCATGTTTCAACACGAGTTGAGGAGTCTTCATTTACTGAAGGGCGCAACACCAGTCTGCTGGCTGACTTTGTTTCCCCGGTTGAGGATGGAGTTGATTCTACTATGAGATGTGCTAAGTCTTGAGCCTTTATAGTTTTCCTCAGCCGGTAAATCAAGTCGTATTGGCCTGCTTCTATCGCCCATTTCATGAGTTTTAACAAGCAAATGGGAGGAAGTTAAGCCCCCAGCTCTACTCTGACGAGGGTTGAGCTAACTGCTACATTTGAAACTACCTTTTTTATCGAACTTATGTTGAAGTAATGTTGCATTTCATTCAACTTTGCTTTTAGTTTGCAAAAGCTTGATGATCCATCCTTCATGAGTTTCCTATATGCTAAGTCGAACTTAAGCATAACTTGAAGATTTAGAAATTAATCATGGATTAAAATCTTTTTATCTTGAAAATTGCATGAAAATATTGTGTGATCTGGTGACCACTTGACAAAACTTAAACAAAATTAATTAGTCTTGAGTAAGATGCTTTTATGCTCAGTGATTGATTAATTGAATTACCCACTCATAGACTGAGGAATTTTGCTTGTGTGGACTGCTGACTACTTGACTAAACTTAAACGACTTTAAGTAGTCCTGAGTAATATGCTTCTATGCTCAGTGATTGATTAATTGAATTACCCACTCATGTAGAGTTTCATTTTCTACTGTGGCATTTTGTTTGCGTGGTCTGCTGACCACTTGACTAAACTTAAATGGATTTAAGTAGTCCTGAGTAAGATGTTTCTATGCTCAATGATTGATTAATTGAATTACCCACTCACTGAAAGTGTCATCCTTTAATGAGATGTATATAAATGTTTCTATTTCTGGATGTCTTCTACTGAAGGACATGTAGAACGAATTCTCGTATTTCACTATTTCAACTGAAGGTGTGTTCTTTGCTGAAAAACTCAGATCTTTTTTGCAAGATCTCCCTTCATTGGTGGTGGTCTCTTCATCTAGGATTGGTTTCTTATCTTGTGGAGAATTTGATTGACTAGAACAGAGAACTCTGTGTATGTTTACTAGATGAGGAATTTCTTGTTGAAGAGATAAATACAATCAAGTTTTTCTTATATATACATTGTATTTTTTTTTCTTCTAAAAAGCTAGGACGCCTCAACTTCAATCCACTTTGTGAAATGGTCGGTTGGCACAATTATTATATTATTCCGCATTGTTCACATCTATTGGGATTCTGCCTTCTGCGCTGACCTCTTATATCTGGCATCATTTGCGACCCCAGTTTTGAGTGCATTGTTTCTTGGGAGCCCAACCTTGAGAAGACTCTTGTTTGAGGTGTAAGCCTAGAGTGTACATTTACTCGTGGCTCTAATATCTAATGAATGCTTCCCGAGAGGTCATTTCCCTTTGGTGGATGACTACTTCCACTCCCATGTGCATGGTCTGCTGGTAGATGACAATGTATCTTCTGCCTTGGTTGTTCACTCACCAATCGCTATACAACCCGAGATTAGTCCTCTAATATTTTAGTCAAATTGGTGATTTTACTTGCAAGATTCTCGTGTTGTTTTATCTCCATTGGGGTTGATTGTTGGCAAAAGATTGCACTAAATGGTCTACCGACAGTGACTACTAGTGGTTGTCCGTCTAGTGGCTGCTGAATCTGTGGCAGCGATGGTGGCTCAGTATGGACAGAGGATGTTAGTTTGGTTTTGAGCTCCCACCATTGTGTTGAAAAAGAAATTTGAAAATAAAAGTGTGTGTGAATGAAAATTTAAAGTGAATGAATGAAATTTTTTTCTATCAAAACACCAATTTGTGGATGCAAATTTCCACCGGATCATGTGTTGATCACGCGGAGCAATATGCATAAGACGAAGATTAATTCTCGACACCTGTGTGGTGTCTGCTACAGGGACTTCAATGCCAAAGTTAGAACAATGCATTTAGAAAAGTACTTATTTCTCTGTGTTTGAAGAGATAATTGTGAATAAAAAAAGAGTTAGCCGAAAATAATTGTGTTTGACTATTTATAGAGGCAAGAGGAGCCAACTGCTCACAAATGAGTTGGACATGTGGCAGGTCGGGAGCCAACTGCTTGTAGACGAGTGAGACACTTGGAAGGTCGGGAGCCAACTGCTCGTAGAATAGTGAGACACGTGGCAGGTTGGGAGCCAACTGCTCGTGGACGAGTGAGACACGTGGCAGGTTGGGAACCATTGATGGTTGTAACTCCCTATTGATGGTTGTAACTCCCTATTGATGGTTGTAACCTCTTGTTGATAGTTGTAAATTTCCGTAGATGGTTGTAACTTCCCGTAGAAGGTTGTAATTTTCGTCGATGGTTGTAACTTCTAATTGATGGTAACTTTTCGTTTGGAGAGACCTCTCCTGCAAATTCGTGTACTCAGCTGAGTATGGTGGTCGACGCCGAACACTATTCCTCTGCTGAAAAAAGAGTATCTTGCTGAATTGCACTGAGCCCAAATTTGGGCTTTCTATACTTGTACTTGTATCCGATTAGGGATGACAGTGGAGCGGATTTTCACGGATATCCGCCCACTCGCCCCGTTTGGGGCGGATTTGGTTAAGGCTAAATGGAGGTCGGGGCGGATATGGATATCCAAACTGTATCCGTTTATTGTTCGGGGCGAATACGGATTTGGCCATATCCACCCCACGGATATCTGTTTATATAAGTATTTTACTAAAATAACCTTAAGCCCTTAACAAAACCCTAAATAATTTCTCTCTGTCTCTCTGCGATCTCAGGGCTCTTTCATCTCGCCTCATCTCCCTATTCTCGCCTCTCTGCACTCTCATCTTCTTCATCTCGCCTCATCTAACTTTCTGCACTCTCATATCCCTCATCTCGCCTCTCTGATCTGATCTTCTTTCGCCTCTCTGCACTCTGCTCTCTTCATATCCCTCTTCACCTCCCTATTCTTTTCATCTTCTTCTTCTTTTTCCCCTCTTCTTCTTCTTCCACTCTTCATCTTCTTCTTCTTCTCCACTAAATATCTTCCAACCTCTCCCATACAAAACCCCAAAGGCCACAGCAAAACAGATCTTTGCTCTAATCTTTGCTTTGGTTTCTAATCTTTGGGCAAAATCTCAGTTGAATAGTAAGATTGGATGAAGATAAGCTTAAAAACCTAAAAATGGAGGAGAGGTGTTCGTTCTTTCTTTCTGTAACCAGATCTGAAGAAGCTGCGATTATCAGGGAAGCTAACATCCATATGGAGATCGATTTTGCAGGGGTCGAAACAAATAGGTAGATCGGTTTTGCTGGGATTAGCCAGATCTGAAACAAATAGAGGGATCAATTTGCATGGATTAGCCCGATCTGAGATCAATTTTGCAGGGATTACTAATTGGGTTTGCAACCTAACATGTTTCTTCTTCAATCGATTTTTCTTCTTCACTCGAATTTTGCTTATACAATTGATTTTGTATGTATGAGTGGATTGAATCCTGAATTGTCAATTGTATGTGTAAATGGTTAGAGAATTGAAATCAATTTGTATGTATATATGTATGTGTACCTTGTTCTGTTCTAATTCATTCAACATCTTTTTTTTTATTTTTATAAATTAAATGGTTAATTGGGGCGGGGCGGATATCTGCCAATCCATTCGGGGCGGGGATGGTTTTTAACAAAATATATAAACGGATATTCGAGGCAGATCCGGGGATCCGCGATCCCTAACGGGGTGATGGATTTGTCCAAATCCGCCTCGTTGTCATCCCTATATCCGATTTGGTTTTGGGCTTTCTTATCCTATTGGGCTAAATATTTTTTGGCTCCCACAACCTCCATCACAGCCATGTTCCTTGAAGTTTGCTTGGATCCGACTGTTGTTGATCCAAAACACACCAAAAAAATAAAATGAAACAAGACCAAGATCATCTACTAGTGAAGCTTTGTCAATTTGTCAATCAGCCAATGAATGTAGAGCCTTCTGCTGATCCAAAACATAGATATAAAAGGCAGTGACCCCATACATTGAGCGCAAGAGCTACAAGATGAAGATGTTGTCCACATGAGAAGCAAGGAATGCTAAGTTGATCAAGAGATTAAATGCCTACAACAACTCTTCAGCAGGAAGAGTGACGCGTCCAATTAGTTTTGTTGATCATTCTTATGATTGGAGGAAGGAATGTTTCATGTATAAAATAGAATTAAGTAAAAAAAAAGTCGCAATATTTAAGTGGGGTAAATTGTTAACTTCCAATCTATCTTTATATTGCTCAACTTTTAAAAGGCAAAAAGTGGGGTAACACAAAACAGGGGGTAGATCCCGATCCTTACCATGCAACTTTTTGAGAACTTCAATGGCTTCGTTAGCCGTATATCCCTCATTTGCATCCAAGATAAATGAACAATCTGGATGTGCCATTCTTATGGCTTTAAGAACTTCTATGTCAGCATTCAGATTCTTTCCTACCTTCAGCTTCAAGGTGCTGAAACCTTTTTTGTAATATCCAGAAGCTAATTCAGCTGCTTCGGCTGGGGAAACAATTGGAATCTGCGAAGATAGAAAATGGTTGAGGCAAGATCAACAGGGCACAAATTTGAAATACAATAATCAGTGGTACTGAACTGTTATATCAGTGGTTACAGTATCTAATACGCCGCCAAATAATTTCCATAGAGGTACACCGATGCTATTTGAAACTGCATCAATCAATGCCATCTCAACTCCTGACCTGACCTTCAAGTATAGAAAAAAAAATGGAAGAGATTAAATTATTTGAACCCATTATGACACACAACATTTTAATATAATGTATATCCTTAATATGTTCAATTAGTAGACCTACGCCTTTCAAGAAATTACATCACAATCTCTAGTTATGAAACGAGATGAGCGTTGTTTCTTTCCATTACTCTCCTACTCTTATATGTTACCCTGTGAAACATAAATGGCATTTTAGGAGAGATTGAAAGAAATTAGTGCGGACAATTAGTAGATCTGATCATTTTAAGAAATTACATCATATTTAACTGGGGGCACTGGCCTTTGAGTGCCTAAAACCATTTTTCTCATATCAAATACATCCAGTTTGTTTGTATTATTTTATTTGTGCACTTCAAGGACCCAACAACACATGACTACACTTCAAGGATGGACCCAATTTGTTTTAGGCGGCAACTATACCATATCATCATTTTTTCTCTCTTACATCACCTACTTTCTTTCTCACACCACCTATATAAACAAAAATCATCCTTTTTTTTTCTCATCATTTAAATCGACAATGGTTCCTCCCTCCCCCATTCGAAATCTTTTGCGAATCTCTTACAAATCTCTCCCCACACTCAAATATCTTCCATCTCCCTCGAAAACTCTCAAAATCGAAACCCTTAAACCCAAACTCAATAAATATGCATAACTTAACATAACAGATAAACTCAAAACGAAAAAAACGCAAAACAGGGTAACTTTCAACCACCAATTTAAACTTTCAATTGAAACCGATTCTCAGTCTCATCAAAACAAAAATATTGTAGTACTCTTAGTTATCAAATAAACACAACTTGAATCACTTGAAAAATGTTTTGAAATGAGCAAGTTATGGTCATTTTACTAAAGTCGCGCAATCTGTAGAAATTTTTTTTTTGCTCACTCGGTATTCTCGAGATTCACTTTAATCTTTACATCTTGTGTTAGTCTATATGATGGGTTGAAATGTATCGATCATTACAGAGCTAGCATCAGAGTAATTCAACTACAACTACAGTAAGGAGAGCACATAGGATGAACAAGGGCTTTTATATATATCATTCTTTCGAAAGGATAAACACCAAATAACTCTATAAATAAGAATCCATCTAAAGAAAGTTGCAGTCTACATATTAAAATAATCCACTACTCCAAATTCATGGACGCGCATTTCAGTCTTTTCCATTGAACCATATGAAAATCTTCTGACTCTTCACTTTTAAGCCTTTTATGATTCAGGACTTAGTGACGAAATATTGAGTGGAAAGGAACCACAACAGAATCCCCTCCAACAAAGGTAGATTGTTTAAGTAACCATGGAAACCATTTCTAGAAGAGGAAATCGCTGCTCTAACTATAGTCGCTACATAAGTCAGTTTGCGAGGGGCGTCACTATTCTTGTGGAGCCCTGAAAGTTTACAGTCCATAGCAACAGTGCCATTACAGTGCCTTCGATGCTTGATCAAGTGAAAATTTACTTGAATATTCAATTCCCGAGACTTTTTCAGTGATAATAGAGGAGTGTCATTGGAAACCAGCAAAATATTCCATTTATCAAGTGTTTGGGCATAGGGCAGAAATTTGTCAAAAACAAAAGAAAGCAAAACTCAACTTGGGCAAAGAGTGAAAGTAATGGAACTAGGTCTTCAACAATAACCAATAGAGAGGGAAAACTGTGGGATGTCAATGCAAGTGCAATGGAGGCTGGAAACAATGAAGCGTTGGAACTTCCTCCAAAAAGAGTAATGTAAAGTCCCCTGCCAATCAAGGGACCAAGCCAAGCAATCAATTATTATTTTACAGTCCAATGATGGTGGAACTTATGTGTAACACCCCTACTTTTTCAAAACAGTTGGAAAAAAATAGCAGTTGAGTATGCATGGATTCCTGTTAAATGCAATTCTTGTACAGGTTTTGGCCATACAAAACAGCAGTATTCAAAGAGCAAAGAAATTAATACTCCAAGACATATGGTATGGCAAGCTACGGGTAGGACCCAACCACTAGAAAGACAAAACTCCGATGGTTGGACGATCGCCAAGGGTAGATATACATTCAAGTCGAAGACTCAACCCAGTTTAGAGGGGAGTCCAGGGCCAATCACGGGAAAAGCAGGGAATGTAACCAGTATAGAGGCTGCCAATGTGGTAGAGCATAACATAAATGATGACCAGAGTGATGCCATAACGCAGAGTCCACAACCATTGATTCTTATCAACCCAATGCTCGAGCGTAGTGTTAATGTGGAGGCAAGTGACCACACACTGACTCAGGACAAAGAGAACACCACAACAGATGAGCAGAGTGGTAACGAGGAACATGAGCAAGATCCTTCTAGTGAAGAGGTTGCAAGCGATTTGTTTTCAAAATCTTGCACTAAAGATTTTAGTCTCTGCCCTCGAAGATCCTCTAGGGCTAAGAAAGCAAACAAAAAGTACAAAGGTTGAATCCTTTCCTCCTTAACAAAGGAGACATGGATAAAAAAAAAAACAAGATGTTTCTTCTTTGGCTGATGCTAGTTGAAGATTTTTATAGGCCTAGTAACCATGTTCACTCTCACTAGACCTCTCTTTCTTGTGAGAGTTTGTTTATGTTTTTATTGTTGTTTTTGCTTTTTGTTTCATTTATATAAAGGTTTTGGGGTCCTTAAAACCCAGCTCGCTTTCCAAAAAAAAAAAAACACCCCTAAATTTCATAAAACTATTTTATTTATTTTATTTTGAATAAAATAAAATAGGGTTACATGTAATTGAATTCAGGTTTCAAAATTTTAGGGTTTATTTGGTGAGTTAAAGGGTGGGTGCCCTCAAAATTTTTAGTGGGGGCGAATAGCCACCCATAATATAAAGCAAAACCCTCCTTCCCTTATTCTTATTCTCTTGTACAACAGGAAGAGCAAAAACTTTTCTCTTCCTCTTATCCTCTTTGGCGGCTAACAGTGAGAGGGGTTTGTGCGAGGAAAAAAATGGAGGGCGAGAGGTGGACGGTGGCGTGAGTGTTCTTGTTTGGGTTGACTTGTGGTATGATTGGCTACGAACAGAGAAATAGATAAGGGACCATAAGAGAGAGAGTCGATCGGTCATGTGTGTATGGCGTTGGCGATTGATGTTGGGGTTGCGTGGTGGTCCGATGGAGATGCATTTGGTGAGTTTCTTCATCTCCTCCACTTGTACTGTGAGTTTCCTATTGTTTCTTGGTGTCCTTGTTTCTATTTTAAACAATAAGTAAGATTTTTCATGGAGAATAGTTGGTCTTTTTTTGTCCTTGTGGTTGCTGGCTGTTGTTTGTGTTTAGCCCCTCATGTTAAATAAGATTGAACCTTTAATATCTATAGAAGCATTGTCCCTGAGGTTTTCTAGTTTTTATTTATTTATTAAAAAAAGAAGGGGTTTCTACAAGAAGAAAGAAGTGTGTTATACACTACATGAGGAAAGGATTGATCACAGGTCATTTCTCAAAGCTATTTGGTTGAGTTTCTTCTCGGAAGTAGGGCAACATTAGGCTGAAGAGTCTTCAGCAATTGATTTGTACTTTGTTTCCAATATTTTTCATTTTCTTTATGTAGTCAATATTCTTCTATGTGCTAGAGTTTGAGGTTCCAAAATATATTTGTTCCTCTCTGGTGCTCTTTCAAATCATAAATGCATGTGAGGGCGGGGTAGTTCCTTTGAATGCATCTTAACATTGAGGATTTGATAAGGTGAAAAAAAAATATAATTGGTACGTACTGTTCCTTTGCCAAATAAATGCTGCCAGGTAATATAATTATTTTGACTTGTAACTCTACTTCCAAACAATTTAGAACGCAACAATTGGCTATTAGGCTGTTTTGGAGGTAGTTTGGTGCACCTGCAGACAGATTGATAGCCAAAAGTTGTGAATATAACAATCACAACTCTTTTGGGGTTTATTTCAAAATTGATATTTGGTTATCCTGTTTGCCTACAACCAGGCTGGTCATAGTTTAATGCACATCACTATATCAAAGCTATCTCTGTAACCTACCTTGGAATTGCTTTGATCTAGACTTTGTGGGTATTGATGAACATTTGGTTGAGAAAGAAGAAAAGTAGACTGAGCTCAATAGACTAGAAAGAAGTCTGGGCATGCAAAAACTATGAAACTTTTTAGGCATGTTATATAACTATGCTAGATGTTGGACTAGATGAAGGGGGCTTGGATTATCTCAGGAGACTTCTAGGTGGGATGTGAAGTTTTATTGCCTAGTGATGTAGCTTTTGGGTTGGTTGGTTAATTTATGCATTTTTTTTTGTGGATGTCGCTAATATGTAATTAGGGCTATTGGGAGTAGTTTGTATAATGTTTTCTAAACCAATGTGTTACTTGCATTATGCACATAAGTGCATGTGGATTTGTCACAATGGGGACCTTAGTTTGTAAATGGCAAACATGCAATTTTGGTGAATGGTATTGGAAATCCTATATCTCTTTATTGTATGGAAATACTCAAAGGACTTATTTGGTGCTAACTAGGAATTTGTGGATGTTTTCAAACAACTTAAGTTATGTGTGTTGTACTGGGATTTGGATGGTTGATTTGGTGTAAGTTAGTGTTCACCCATGATTGTCATGCACTTTCATGTTTATGTGTTGAAATTATCTTTTCGGAGATTGCATGTAGTGGCTTTGTTGGATTAGCATTTGAGATACTTTCTGCCAAACTATCCCTAAAATCATATTCATATGGAGAGTACTATGTGTAGTAGTGTTTGATTTTGCACTATGGTTTGTTTTAATTTGATGTCTCGTTGATTCTATTGATGTAGGACCATTTAAGATTAATGGTGTTCCTCTGTATGTATGCATCTTGAAATGGTTATGTTCTCCCAAATGAAGGGGTGGATTTCATTATGAATGACAAAATGTCACTTGATCACCGTGTTATTATAAAGCATGATTTATGAATATGCTATGCTTCCCCGAAAGAATGGGTGGATTTACTTATGAATGAAAAAATGTCATTGTGAAGGAAATTCGAAATATCAAAAATAAATGATATGGATAAACCTTGATTTCTGAAAATTTAATCACTTGAAATTGTATCACTTAGAACTACCACACCTCTTTTGTTTATTATTTTTCCTCTCTTACTAGAGAAACTAAAATCTCGGGAATGGGCTTTGATGATGATGATGATGACTAGAGAAACTAAATGACCAGCGGGTCGTCTTGAGGAGGTTGGGCGCCCATTTCTTACTAGAGAAACTAAAATAACCTTCGGGTTAGTCTTGCAGAAATGAGGTGAATTGTTATGCCTAAGATAGGCTTTGATATTTATCCGTAAAAAATGTGACGTGAGTTTATGCGCATTGATAGCCCAAGAGTGGCTTTTGGTACTCATATAGTTAGGAGTATCCGTGATGCATGCCTGTATGTGATGTCCCCACTTGGGCATGGATGACAGAGTAGTCCTCCTTTATATGAGAGAGACATACGGGCATGTATGTTCGGCACGGAGGTGGTGCGAATGTGTTATCGTCTAAGTGATCAATCCGTTAAAAAAATGAATCAAATTCAAATAAAAACGAATAAATTATGTTTATATTGTTTCTAATCCTTTTCATGCAGGATGACAAGTCCACTAATCTTTCTGTAGGTCAGACTTGTCATAGTCAACTTCGTAAGTACAAGTAAGTGCATATTTACTTATTAGGATGATGATATGTTTACCTCGTTGAGGAACTACCTATTGGTGTGATGGTTTGTTGTTTGTGTTTAGCTTGATGTTTATCACGCGCAATTTTATTGATTTTGGGATGAAGATTTCTCACACCAGCTTTATTACTGACCCAAGTGAGCTTTTGCTTCTTGGGTACATTCCTTTGGGAATGTAGCCGATTAGCTTTTCAAGTTTAGAGATTTTTGAGCTGCGTTACTGGAGTTTTGCTAGTGGGGCTAGCAACGTCAGTATTTTCGGGTTAGAGTTTTTATTTGTTTCAGTAATTAAATTATGTTTAAGTTGTTGTTGCTGCTAAATGTTTCTATTGTTATTGAATTTCACGTCCCAAGTTTTGGGAAAACGGATAATCCTACATGAATTTTGGAATTTTCGTTTTCTTCGAAAATCGGGGCGTGACATTATGATTTGGAAGAGAATAGCGGTGGTGCTAATGCAGCAGCTGATGAAGAAGATTACAATAGTGATGATGACAGTGTCAACAATGTAGAAGGAAATGCTTGCAAGGGCGATGAAAAAAATATGGTAGTGATGAGAGAAAGGGGGATCAAGATGATCAAAGAAGAAGAATTTGACTCAAGTTCATCAAGATCTTATTTGGAAGTTTGGGGTCAAGTACATTCATCAAAGTGGGTGTATACTGAATCAAATCCTCGAAGATTAAGGACCAACCCCAAATATATAGTGAATGGACCATTGGCATCCCAAGCATGGAAAAAGATAACTATTAGGGTGTGTTTGGTTGCATGGAATCTTATGCCATGAGGGGACATTTATATTTTAGGCTAAATTGATATATCACTCCACATCTACCATTTGACCACCATTTGATTTTGTGATCAATGGTGGGAATGGAAGTCCCATGAACATGAGAATTCTACTCCTTGGTCCCCCAAGGCATGTGATTCTCATGTTCATGGGACTTTCATTCGCACCATTGATCACAAAACCAAATGGTGAATGTGGAGTGATACATCAATTTAGCCTAAAATGTAGGGGTCCCCTCATAAATTTTCATGGCATAGGATTACATGCAACCAAACACACCCTTAAGTTCAATGAAGAAGATTAATGTCAAATCCGGGATGTCTCAAACACTTTTATGGATACTAGCATAAAACTAGTACTCAATGGATTTGCTTTTAGACTTGGTTGTTATTCGGATCTCTGTGTCTATTATTTGTCTTACATCTTGAGCACCTCACTGAGGTTAACAGGTTAACCCATATCCTAAGGACGATTAAACAACTGATTGATTCTTATGAAGAAAGTCACTTAAGGCATGTGTTTTATCATGGTAGAAAATCACTAGCTATTTGTATTTTCTTTGTCGAGGATGGGAGCAAACTGAGTGGTTGTATATATATATATATATTAATTTTTTCTTTTCGTTAGCAATGAAGGAGCAAACTGAGTGGTTGTATCTGATTCTTTTATCCTTCCATTCTGTTAATGTGAAAGGTTTGGGGTTCTTTCAAAGGACCCGCTAGCTTTAACCAAGCACAATAAATGGATCAAAGTATCCGCTCAGAAGTCAGAAGAACAACTAAACTAAAATAACTTCTTATCTAAATCAATGACACGTTGACATGGGCTAGGGAAAAGGTGGAGCATGAACTAGTTGTTAGCAATGAGAATAACAAAGTATATATGGAAAATTGAAGCATGTCTTAATTAAAATTTAGTAATTAATGATGGTACTCACTGAAGCGAGCTCGTGTCCAGGTAGAAGCCCAGCAATTTCTTTGAGCAGCAATTTGAGATTCTTAGGGGAGCTGTGCTTGAGAAACTCACATGCCTCAGCCGCCTTGAGAAGCGCCAACCCCTGATCCTCTGCAGTGACAAAAGGAAGGATGGGTGCCTCGCCCCATCCGACACATCCATTCCTGAGCTCTACTCTAATCGCAACATTCTCAACTTTATCAAGCCTAGATGAAGCAATTGTAAAAGGAGCTGTGAGTAGTACATTCAAACATCTCCCTTGGGCTTTGTGGACATCTATGGAATAAGTGTCGAGCAAACTTTTGAAGCCAAAGCTCATGATCACATTCCTTCTAGCTGCTGTTTCCACATCAGCTGCTGGTGGGGTGGCTTTGGTATTTGAAGAAGCAAAGATAGTGGTGGACTTGGTGTTGGGGATGACTTGAGATCGGAGTTTTAGCAGAGGGATGTTTTGTTGAAAGAGAGAAGAGGTAAAGAAGAGTAGAGTGGATGACATGACCCCAAGGGATGATGTTGATCCAATAGGACCCATTGTTACAACATTGGTTGGTTGTTTTGAGTAGCTGATGTTGATGGAAGTTGTGCTTATTATTCAGGTGCTGTGGGTGATTGGATTGGTGACAGAGGAGTTTAACAACAAAACAAGACAACTAATAATGGGTGTTGAGTTGGATCTCTGTTTCAAGTCTTGAGTCGTTTTGTTTATTACAATAATAATTGATGGCGTTGGTACTTAAATTACGAAGCTTTCTGAGTATAAAATAAGGCACAGGTTTTGTCTCCCAATAGAACCCAACCGAGGAGGACGAGGAGCGTCTTGTTGTTGTTCAGATACGAGAAAAGGGGATTCAGATCCGGCCTTGTGTAATTGACCGAATCCTTTGCACAATGGTCTCACGGTGGACAACCAAAAGAGGAGACATTTTTTTTTTTTTGGGGGGAAGGCAAGCATGGTTTTCATAAGATTTCAGAACCCATTAAAGATACGAACTAGTCAACACACCATAAACTAATAAAGATGTCACCGGCTAGGTTCGAATCCGTGACCTAATTGTACCATCCGCCAAGCTCTAAGCTAAAAGAGAAGACTGGGTATATGTGTTTACAAGTAAAGTTCAATTTTGTTTTAGATGCCTCTAAAATTAGAGGTGCCCAACTTCATTGCTATCCATTGAGCTCCAACTACAACTATATTATGTTGCAGATACATTAGGGACGGTTTGATAGTGAAAAATGAATTAGAGAAGACACCAGAATGAATTTCACAATATGTTGTGTGATTGGCAAACGAAAATTGTCATGGAATTGTTAACTATTATTTGAATAGCCAACAATTTTTCATGAAAATTTGAAATATATAGACATAATTAAACAAAACAAGTATTCATACGGTAACTTTTCTTTATTACACTTGTATTATGTGTATTTCATCAATTGTAGCTCTACATGCTCCAAACACACAGACATATATTGAAAATACGTATATCAAGACATATTAACTTTAAAGGATTAAAATATAATTTTATCAAAGTTACAAAATATCAATTTCATTTAATAGATCTTGGAACGAGGATAGCAACGACGAAAATCGTGTTGAAATCGGAGTTACAATTTGCACTTTGGATTTTGTCAAAGCTTGATCAAAATAAATCAAAGCTCGGATAAAGGTTTGGTCACTGCCAACTTAGGTCAACGGTCAAGACTGACCACGGTCAACTTAGATCAATAGTCAAGAGTGACTCTAATCAACTCTGGTCAGCAGTCAAGGTCGAGGGTTTGTTTTCCTTGAAGGAGTGGAAGAAAAATTGCCTTAATTAAGGGTTTCTGGAACCTATTTCTTAGAGAGAAAAATAGTTATGGTAAATATTGGGCTATCAAATAGCTTTAACATACACTCAAGACGAAACAAAATTTCTTTCCATGAAAAATGTGTGTATCAAACAAACCCTTAAATGAATCATTGTGTAGAAATGGCAATGACATTCAACAATGGCAAGTCCTTTTGGCATGGCATAAGGGAGAAAACTAAATCATTTTCAATGCCCCTTTGTTGCACCGAAAACATAAATAATAGGCAGGAAAGTGGACTAAAGCATCGTGTAATAATTAATAAGAGTCTGGCTGACAGAGTATTTTCGTGAATGTACCTACCTAAATAAATGATTACAATGAATGATATACTAGTACATGACAAATATATACCATCTCCTATTAAATTCATACCTCCTTTCTACCACGGTGTAACTTTCTGATTTATCTATTGTTGTCTAACTTTTGTTTCTCTTGTTTGTTTTTTGCAGGTCTCTCATTGTATGCGTTTCCATATCCCATTTTTTCTGTTATTCCCATTGACAATCTCCCATCATCCTCCCACTCCTTCCATCATGAAAAAATATTCTGATCTTGAATCTCAGATGAGCAACAATGCCTTCCACTATCATAAGTATATAATAATTCATTCTTCCCCTCACCTACCAAGAAACCCTTATACCATCCCCAATTCCACATATGGAATATGTTCATAGATTTACCAAGAACACCATTGTTACTTCTCGCTGCTTCGGGATTGCTCCGGTCCACACATCACTGCAATACCAAAACCTAAACCAACACCGCCAATTCGATGCCCTGGCCAACCCTCATGACAATACCCCTCAACTATATTTCTTGAACTTTTTCTTCAGCACCAGACCCTATCCTGGAATCACAGGACACAAATGATCACAACAATCCATATGATAATGTTTGGAGTCAACCTTTTCAAGGTTAGTCACAGTTTGTGTCTCAGTTTTGGGCACTCCCAGACATGACCAATGTCTTGGCAAAACTCAATATATGTCGCTTCTTCTTTTTGTTGACCGGTGACCCGACTAGGTCCCCCTTTTTCATATTCTCATATGGTATGGTTGGATTCATATTCCCGGAGTACACCTCTTCTGACGACAGACGCATCTCTCGCCCCCTCACCATCATCTGAACCGCGCTTTACAGATCCACTAACTTAAGAAGAAAAAATGAACAAATTGATGTGGATTGTCGCATCTACGTTGCTGAATCTTCCTGATCTCTCGATCCATTCAGACCCTCAATCAGTTGAATACAAATGGCAGGATGAGGAGTCGCAAAATGTTGAGCTACCGGTGGAGTTGACAGTGACTGTGGAAGGGTTGCTTTACGGCTAGTCTATGATGACCATTATGCTAGCTCATCTTTCAGGTTTAGACTCTGGCTCATCGCTGGCTGGAAGGTTGCCATCTCCTCTGGCTCCGACACAATTTAAGGCTACAATCAAGGCTCAATGTACTCTCCACCAACGTGTATTTAAGGCCTCTCAGTCAATTGTGTTATTAACGATAGAAGGGACATGAATTATAATGGTGTTTGCAATGGGCAGATGGATGGTTCAAATGAAGAAGGTTCGGTGATTCTAAATGGCGAGGAAACGGGCGAGGGAGGGGGGTGTGACCCTCCATCCCCTCGAGATGCGCGTCCGTGTGAATCTCGTGGGGGATGGGGGGTCAAACCCCCTCCCTCGCCGCCTGTCATCACTCAAGAAGATTATGCCAGGGAATATTCTGTTAAACCCTTTGCTAGACTTGATCGTTATGACAGACGTTATGGTGAATGTTAAGAAGGTCGTTCAATCTTCAGTGGCTAGGCCGTCAACTCTAACAGATTCTGACAACACAATTACAACGGAATCTCAACAGGGGACATGTGTTTGCTAATTTTATAAGCGGGGCCACTCTTACAGATTTTAGGAGTATGTAGTGCAGGAGGTGCCTTTTATTCTCTCTGACCAATGGCTTACAGTCCTCGGAACAATGGTGGGAATGAGTTCAAAACAGGTTGTTTCCCACCTAGTTGATTATGATGATCACGACACTCAACTTGGCATCTATAAAGTCATGGTGTATCTAAGAAGGAAGGAAAAAATGGACTGATAATTTTATTTGGGAGTGTGTTAGCTCCGATTTCTCAGCAGTATACTCAGGCCATTGTACAGGCTTTACAGGTTCTGGCGACCGCCATAAAAGGGTCGCCCAAATCACCATGATATTTTAATGGAACGCAAGGGGCATAGGGTCTCTCTGCGCGATCCGTAATCTAAAGACCTTCTCCCAATAGTCCAATCCTGGTATCATTTTCTTGTTAGAAACCAAAGCCTTCTCTGCTCATATGGATCGCATACGTCGGAGACTCGGATTCAAACACGGAGTCTCAGTAGCAGCGATGGGTCAGTCAGGTGGCATTGCACTGTTCTGGAAAGAAATTATTTCCCATACCATCATTTTTTCCTGTAAATACTATTTTAATTGTGTCATTCATGATTACTTTACTCTATCTCTTTGGTCTGTTATTTTTATGTATGGTGAACCCAATCCTTCTCTGAGGATTTCTTTTTGGGATAATATGTCTGCACTCTACAGTTGTCAATACCTTCCTGGTATCATTATGGGGGACCTTAATGTCATTTTTTTTATCCAAAGGACAAAATGGGAGGCGACATGCCTTCTGTGTTCTCTCTCAGTCACCTTTGCACTTTCATAGACAACCACAACCTACTTAATTTTCCTCTCTCTGGCTCCCAATTCACTTGGAACAACAAACGTAAAGACAACAACGATATTAAGGATAAACTGGATCGCATCTTGGTGGCCACTAACTGGGTTAACATGTTTTCATCGGCCACAACCCATACTATTCATACCTCCACTTCATATCACCAAGCTATTTCTCTGCAACTGGTTTCCAATATATCTCATGGTCCAAAGCCTTTCAAAATTTTCCACATGTGGACTAGAGACCCACAATGAAGAAAATTGGTAGATTCTTCCTGGACTCTGAGGTGTCACCACAAACTTGATCAAAACCAAAAAGTTGAGCTATAGTCTTTCTAGGTGAAACCACAATGAATTCAAGAATATTTAGTTATGTATTCTCGAGACTCAGAAAGCCCTTGATGCTCTCCAAAACGAATATCCTTCCACTCATAATGCTTTGGCTACTGCCTCTCTGGAGGACCGATTATCGAAACTACTAGTCCGAGGGGAACTTTTTTGGAAGAATAAGTTTGGTCGTTCTTGGCTTTGGGAGGGAGATAAGAACACTAAGTTTTTTCATCTTTCTACGGTGTTACGTCGTAAAAGGAACCTCATTCTTCGACTAAAAGATGAGTCCAATGCCTGACAATCTACTCAGGAAAATGTTGGTCAAGTTCTTAACAAATATTTTGAAAACATTTTCCAATCTTCGAGTTATCCGAATCCCGACATTATCTCTCTGTTCTCCCTTGTCATTTCTAGTGCAGAGATTGAGGTTTTCCTTTCCATTCCTACGGACTCTGAGATTCAGAAGATTGTTTTTTATATGGGAAGTCATAAAGTGCCTGGACCTGATGGTTTTCATGCCTATTTCTTTTAGTATTATTGAGATATTGCACAATCGGACATTTGCGATGTAGTTAAACACTTTTTTACTACACGTCAAATGGTAGGGTTGAACAAAAAATTGACCAAACCGAATAAATCGACCGAACCGATCAAAATCGAACCAATCGGTTCAGTTTCGATTTTAAAAAATTCAAAACCGAAGTGGTCGGTTCGATTTTCGATTTCTATGTGATTTTAACCGACTAAACCGAACCGACCGAATATATATAATAATAATAATATATATTTTATATAAAAATAATATAATATGTTTAAAATAGTCGGTCGGTTCGGTTACGGTTTGCATAAAGTAGAATTGGTTCGGTTCGATTTCAGTTTGAAAATTTTGAAACCGACTAAAGTCGGTTCGGTTCATGGTTTAGGTGATAAACCGAACCGTCGGTTCGATTTTCAACCCTATCAAATGGATCTCAAGCTTAATGAAACTTTCATAGCCCTTATCCCAAAGGATGGTAACCCGATTACTCTAGACAAATTTCCCCCAACAGACCTCTGCAATGTTATCTATAAGGTAATCTCCAAAATCTTTGCAAATCACATAAAACCCATTTTAGATAACATCATTTCCTCCAACCAAAGAGTTTTCCTTCCTGGAAGGTCGATTGCTGATAATGTCAGTTTCGCTCATGAGACTTTCTTTCAGATGAAATATTTTCGCCAGAAAAAACAAAGTTGGATGGTCATTAAAATTGATATGGACAAGGCCTATGATAGAGTGGAATGGCCTTTTCTTCTACAAGTTCTGCGACAACTAGGGTTTTTTGAAGTGTGGACTCATCTCATTGAACAATGCATCTCCACCACTTCTCTTCGGGTCCTACTTAATGGCTCACCTCTTTCTTCCATTAAGCCGTCTAGGGGCATTCGACAAGGGGATACCTTGTCTCCTTATCTTTCAATAGTGGTTGCTGAAGCTTTATCCCGTCTCCTCGCCCAGGCGGAAGAGGTGGGGATCCTCAAAGGCATCAAGATCAAACGTCAATCTCCCTCTCTCAGTTACCTGCTGTATGTTTTTGCCCGTAATTTTTTGTGAAACGGGACTGCTAACAGTAAAGCTAAACACATGTGTGCTTGGGACCGCATCACTAGGCCTCGACACCCTGGTGGACTCAATATCCTCTTGATGAGGAATAAAAACTTGGCCTTAATGACTAAAAGTATTTGGCAAGCCATCTCTTCTCCCCAAAGTTCTCGAGCCTCCCAACTCAAAACGCTTTATTTTAACAACAAAAGTTTTTTTCAAGTCTCCAAACCTCCATCCTCAACATCATTTGCTTGGCGAGATAATCTCACTGCGTTGGCTAAATGAAGTGCTACCTCAAATGACAAGTGCTATCAGGAAACAATATAGACATTTGGAAAGATTGTTGGGTTAAGCCTAGATTACTTGAAAATTTGCCTAATAAAATCCACTAGCCCAAAATTTGCCTAATAAAATCCAGGATTTATGGGACTCTCATTCTGGTCAACACCCCAATGGAATGATAGCCTCATCAATTCCATTTTCCATGCCCTTGTGGCAAAAGACATCCCAGATATCCTAATCCGACGCTTAGATTGTCCGGACACTCTGATCTGGCTCCCGGATAAAAAAGGACTCTTCACTGTCAAGAATGCTACTAAAGTGCTCTCTGGAACAATCTGAATGTTCCACCTCTCTCAGCAATGATGCTAAGAGATTTGTGGAATCAAGGCGCATCTTTCTGCTCTTTTTATTCTTTGGAAACTGAGTCAGAATATCCTCCCCACCATGACCAATTTGACCCGTCTGCATACTCTTCTGGAAGATTGTTGTGTTTTCTGTAATAGTCACACAAAGGATGCCACTCACCTGTTCTTTCTTTGTCTGGTCATGCATCAACTTTGGTTTCTCTCACCTCTATCGATCGACTGGCTCAGTGATAACTTTGGGTTGTCCGAAATCTCCTTCTTCCTTAAGTTCATGTTGGATACTGCAAAAACGCACCTTGATTATGAGAACGAAATGCTTTCTCAGTTCGCAGCTTTCATTTTAACCATATGGCAGTCATGTAACAATTGCATATTCCGAAAGACCAAATTCAATGCTCAGAGATTTAGGATGTCTTTTCAGACCTTAATTATGAAGCTCACAACTTAGCTGGTACAACAACCCAATAGTACTTTATTTGACTTTAGTATTATATGCTATATGCTTTTAACAAAAAATAAATAAAACTTTTCACTAATTTTCACACCAAAAAAGTATTTGGGCTGCTGTGGTCACCTGCCATACTAGTTTGTATTTTTATTTATTTAATTTATTACGTTTATTTTCTCAATGAACAATTAGGTTGGACTGAGTTGATGCACGAGCTCTGGGCTTGAAGTTACATGGGAACAAGTTCATAGAAAATGGCCTGTGAGTAGCTCATGTCAATTTTTAATCTTTGGGCCCATAATGATTGTTTTATAATTATTTGCTTTCCCATAATGCTCTTGATCCTTGGTTGCACCCTCCTGTCCTATGTTTTTATTTTACTTTATTTTTTCAATATTGGAATACTGATTATTTTTGTTATTCAATATTTATTTTCTTGAAAGGATAGGGCAGCATGTGAATCTAAAATTGTAAACCCAAATCAAACCCATGCACCAATGTCAAAGTCATCCCTTGCTTCCCATTTTGGTTTTCTTAACTATCAAGATTAGAACCCACTGTAACTCTATATAACAGACTTTCTAACTTAATCATGAAATCAAACATATGCTCTCATCATCACCTTACTACATTGCCAAACAATATGCCAATCTATTCATCCGATTCCGACTCTGATCACCAAACAATAACTCCAAGGCTTTTCGGTCGCGAAAGACCCATGCATGCTCTTCTTGGAGGAGGACGAGGTAACTTTTTATACATTACAGCTACAGTTTCTTTCTGTAATTTTTGGTTGATAAGAAAAATTCATTGCAAAGAAAGAAAAAAGAAAAAAATAGTGAAATGAGAATCACTATTATCATCCTCATTTCTTCACCTTGATGGAGTTGTGTATGATGAGGAAAGGTTCAGAAAAGTAAATTGTTGGTATTGTATATACACAATTTTCTAAACTTATCCAAGAATTCCAGCGTTCTATTTTTATATATTGCTTTATTTTCAAACTAAATAAAGAAGTAAATACATCAACAAAATAAATTGCATTCATAAATAAGTAAATAAAAAGAATTCTAGACCACCCATTTTTTCCATTTCAAGCTTCAATATATTTTGTAAGATTGTTGTAGTCTTCACAAGGCTTTTACGAAAGAAAAATAAAACAAAATGGGCAATAGAATTTAAAAACTTAATAAACATGTTCAAGGCAAGTGTTTGTTTCTCAAACCCCTCAAAATTCACAGGAATTTGTAGTAGCTGTAGTGCTAACCACAAGAATTTCTAGTTTTAGTCATATTTTATGGTAGCTGTAGTAGCTGTAGTGCTAACCACAAGAATTTCTAGTTTGTAGTAGCTGTAGTGCCCCCTAGAATTTCTGTATTTTATGTGAAAAGTGAATTCTAAAGTTGCAGTTTGTAGTTAATTGTGGGTTGTTTTTTGTCGAACAATATGCAGTTGCAGACGTGCTCTTATGGAGGAACAAAAATGTCTCCGCCGCAATTTTGATTGGGATGACATTGATATGGTTTCTTTTCCAAGTATTTGAATACCATTTTCTTACACTTGTATGTCACATCTCAATTGCTGCTATGCTCGTAATCTTCATCTGGTCCAACGGCGCAGCATTGTTTGATCGGTATTCGCATTCTTAATGGTCAATAAAAATAAATAAGTTCTTCCAGCCTATTACCATAAAGAGAGCATGCTTCATTTCTCTACAATTACTACCGTATCAAAGGGGAATTTAGCAAATGGTCATTTTCTCTATAATTAATCCATTCCTTTTGTCTACAGGAGCCCTCCAAGAATCCCTGAAATCATATTATCTGAATCAGCATTTCACCGTGCTGCTTCGACATTCCATTCTGAGTTCAACCGGCTTCTTTTTGTGCTATATGACATCGCATGTGGAAAAGATTTGACCCTTTTCATCTTGGTATTTCATTCATAAGGCTTACCTAACTGATCCTATCATTCACTTCCATTTTTAACCAAACAAATTTCTCACATATTTCATTGCATATATATTTCTGCAGGCAATAGTTTTCCTATGGACATTATCAGTGATTGGAAGCTATTTCAGTTCTTTCAATCTCTTTTATCTTGGTAAGACATATCATAACTTTTATAATTTATTTTTCATTTTTTGGTGAAATTAATTTGTTTCCGGGCTTGCTAATTCGTTTTTGTTTCTATTGTGTAAAAAGGGTTTATTGGCATGGGTACTCTGCCTGCCTTATATGAGCGTTATGAGAATGAGGTGGACTATATAGCTGGCAGAGGGAATAAAGACCTTAAGAAGCTCTACAAGAAATTTGATACAAAAGTTCTCAGCAAGGTCCCCAGAGGACCAGTGAAGGAGAAGAAATACAAATAAAGAAGTTGGAGATGCAACATTACAAGAATATATTGTTTCAAGTTTGAAGGGTTCAGGTTAATTTGCTCATGTTTGTGTATTTGTTCATAAGTAATGATTGTCTATTTGTATGCATGAATGTTAAACACCAAATGTTTGTGCTGTGGTACGTGCTTAAACACAAAACGTTATCCATATGTTTAAGTTACTAATTAACACAAAGCGACTCCCACTATATTTGCACGGAGGCATAGAAAAATAAGCAACATTAGTGTCTAACAACAAAAACCCAAGTCCATAGATCACACCCAGACATATACTCCCACTTTGTGAATAAATAGATAAACTCTACAATTCAAAACACAATAAACAACACAATAGAGATCACAAGAGCTGAAATGAGAAACTGAATCTGTTTACTGAGATGATCTAATACAACCAAGTACAAATTAAACCCCATTTAATTATGGAAGAAAATCTCGGTGATTCTCTCCACAATCTCTCCAGACGTTTCTCCTTCTCATTCTTCTGCGCAAAAAAAATTTCTCAAACTCAAAATGTCCGTCGTCAATATACATCAAATAGTCCTCTCATCACGGCCATACACGTGGCAAAAATAATTTATCATGAGGAATAGACACCTCACGCTAAATATGGACAATAAGTTCAATCACTACAACCTAAAGAGGCATTTAGTAACGGACCATGAACAAAGTCAAAGGCCCAAATCTCAGGCCCAACGAACCTCACTACACCCTTTAGCGACGACACGTAGCGCGATGAAGTATGCTTCGTCCCTCAAAATGAACCTTCGTGCGATGACATATTTATTATCGGCGCTCATTTGCAAAGAATAGTTAACTAGCTAAAGCGACACACTGATTCGTCGCAAAAATTATGAGCAACAAAGTGTCGTCGCCTAAAACGAGCACTTTCATCGCTGTTTTCAATTGGTCACTTTGAGCGACCAACTTAAACATCCGAGGGCGACGAAAAGTTTCATCGCACAAGATCTGATCTGTTTATGTTCTTCACGAAGCAGAACAATAAGATTTACGTTTTTCATTATTTTCTCCTTTCGTTTCATTCTTTTTCTCTGCTCGATCGATCTCTCTCACTATATACTCCAAGTCTCCAACCTTTAATTAGGCTCGGTCCCTCTCTCCCTACATCGCCGACCGCTACCTCCAATCGCCTTTCTCTCTTACCAGAAAATGGTGAGGAAATTGCTACAAATTTAATTTTTAAAATTTTTCATGAAATTAGGTTGCGATCGTAGGTCTTTTGGGAGTGTCTCATACTGTTTTTCAAGTGCATAATAGATATTTATTGATTAATAATATCTACGTCGTCCACTTGAAGAATTTTAATGAGATGCTACCGAAATTTTCCCACATCGAAACCTAATCGCATTAGTGTCGTTAATTTACTTGAATTCTCATGTTTTGTTTATAAATTGAAAACATGCGCAATCGAAAGACAGTGGATATAAAATAAGGACAAATGTCGTGATGAATATTTAAATGGGATCGAGAGCTTCGTTGAGTTTGCAAGGACTCATGTCACTGGGACGACGAATCATATCAAGTATCCGTTCCAATGTTGTAATAATTGTTTGTGGCAGACATTTAATACGGTTCGATATCATTTTGCGAAAAATAGGATGATTCAGAATTATACGAGGTAGATTTATCTGGGGAACAATGGGAATTTGGTTCGACTTCATCGCATTCTCAGCCACTTGTGATAATGACCAAGTTATGGGTATAATAAATGACGCTTATCCATACGCATTGATGAATGAAGATGTCGTTGATGATATGGTAGGAGATACCGTACCTCCCAACATGCTACAAAGTGAAGCAATAGAAAACTATGAAAAATTGCTGAAACAAGCCTAGTAAGCATTATACCCGGGTAGCACTTCTCCCTACTTACTGCCATCATGGAGTTGATGCATTGCAAAGTGGTCAAATAATTAAGTGTTTTTTCATTTAATGGGGATTATGAAGCAAATGCTTCCGAAAATAAATGTTTTGCCAGAGGATCACCGTAACGTGCAAAAAGTGTTGAACGGTCTAGGATTGAGTTATCAAAAGAAACATTCTTACAAATACAATTGTGCATTGTTGTATAAGGAAACTGAAGGGATGGATGCATACCTTGTGTGCAATGAGCTAAGATATAAGCCTAATTCTGGTATAGAGCGAAGAAAATTCCAAAAAATGTTCTATGTTATCTTCCACTGAAGCCCGGATTGCATAGATTGTACATATCGACGCACACTGCGAGTCACATGAGATGACACACAGAAGGAAGGGTTGATGTTGAGTTTTTGAGACATCCTGCAGATGGAGAGGCTTGGAAAGCATTTGATAATATGTATCCTAATTTTTCAGAAGACCCGTGCAATGTCAGATTGGGGCTTGCAACTGATGGATTTAATCCGTTTGGGAATATGAGCTGAACTCACATCACCTAACCCATCGTTGTTATTCCTTTAACTTCCCCCTTGGATGAGTATGAAAAAACTATTTACAATGATAACTCTATAATTCCCGGTTATCCCATAAAGGACTTTGATTTTTATTTGCAGCCATTAGTTGACGAGTTAAAAGACTAATAGAAAAATGGTGTGTGTACCTTTGATAAGTCTACCAACACAATGTTTATGTTGAGAGCAACAGTGATGTGGACTATACATGATTTTCCCGCTTATGAGAATATTTCAGGTTGGAGTACTCAGGGCTATAAGGCATGTCCGGTATGCAACAATGATGTAACGTTTGATTGGCACACAGGGAAGGTTTGTTAAATGGGTCACCTTAGAGGGTTGATGCAAGATCACGAGTGGCAAACGAATGAGGTAGACTTTGATGGAAAATCGGATAACCACACTAGACCTAGAGAATGGTCAAAGGATGATATTTTGGCCAAGTTGAATAGCTTGGAATTTGGTCAGATTGGCAAACATCCCAATAATTATTATACTAATTTGCATGGGTCAGCTACACATCTAAAGTGGACAAAGAAGATTATATTCGTCGAGCTTACGTACTGGTCGAAATTAAAGATTAGGCACAACCTAGATGTGATGCATATTGAAAAGAATGTGTGTGATAGTGTGGTTGGGACAATGCTTGGCGTCAAAGGAAAATTGAAGGACACTGTGAAGGTGAGGCAAGATTGTATGAACATGGACATAAATAAACAATTAGGGCTTAAGAAGGTTGGTGACAACTGGGTAAAGGGACATCCCTATTTTGCAGTAAAACCACTAGTAAGGATATAAAAAAAATTAAGTTTTTTTTCTTCTGTGAAATTTCCAGATGGGTACGAATCTAATATTGCCCGTTGCATGAAAATGACGGATGGGAAAATGTTGGAATTGAAGAGCCATGACTGTCATGTAGTACTGCAACGTCTTCTTCCGATCGGTATTTGAGGATTCTTGCCCTTGGGTGTTGTTGTCCCTATTACGGAGCTTTCGAGATTCTTCCAGCAGCTATTCGCAAAGTCGTTGTGCAAGTCGGTCGTAGAGAGGTTGCAAGATGATATTGTTGACATCTTATGCAAATTCGAACAAATCTTTTCATTGAAATTTTTTAGTTGCATGATTCACTTGATGATACATTTACCAAGTGAGGTTAAGCTTGGTGGGCCGGTCAATTATCGATGGATGTACCAAATAGAATGGTAACTCATACGCTTGTTTTCTAACTATTCTTCATTTACTAAACAATGAGTCTGATACCCTTTATATTTTGCAGAATACTAGGCACATACAAAAGGTACATACAGAACAAAGCAAGACCCGAAGGATCCATAGTGGAGACATATATTGCAAATGAAACACTTATTGTGCAATGTATTTCCATAATGTTGAGACATTCTTCAACCGACCTTAACGAAATAATGACGGTGGTGATAGAAGTGAGACACTTTTTTTTTAGCGTAACTCGCACGATCGTTTAGCGAATACCAATAAATGATCTGTTTAACGATAACAACATGGAAGTGGCACATACTCAACAATTGTGACGAGGTCTTGCCATTTTAGGGGGAGTATGAAGAACTAATTAGGCATAAATATCATGCACATTTATGGATCGAGAAGCACCGTCAATTGTTTTCTGAATTGTTTTGCAAACACTTAAGTTGATAACTATAAGAAATTTTTGATAAATATTGCATGATTTTTTTTAAAATTTGTATTCAACATATTCTGAATATATTTTTTAATATTTTAATAGATGTTACAACTGAAGGAAGTGAATTCACCCCTTTATGATGATGAATTATCGATATTGGTGAGATGTCTTATTCGAGCTGAAACATTTTCAGGTTGTTATGTGAACGGTGTTAAGTTCTTGATTATCGAGAGATGATAATTTGAGCACTCAAAATAGCAGCGCATCACTACCTGGGGGCAGCGACACCGCCGATGATGATTTCTTCGGTAAATTGACATTTGTAATTCAACTACTTTACAAAGACTGTTGCCATGTGATTTTATTCAAGTATCGTTGGTTTGATACAAACCCACATAGAATCAGGAGTATTAAACGGGAATATGGTCTAGTAAGTGTGAACACGAACACACTTTGGTACGAGCATGATCCTTTTTATTTTGGCAACTATGGAAAAACTAATTTTTTTTTTATCTAGATGATCCTAAGGCTAGTGATGGATGGAAAGTAGTCAGGACAATCCAACACAGAAGTATATGGAACATTCCTCAAAAGGCTTTTGATGATCACAGTGATGACGACACCTCTGATCAAGAGAATTCATCTTCAAGTTTTCCCATTATCCAACAATCATTTGAGTTATTTGTAGAAGTTCCTCCGATTGATGACGATTATGATGTTGAGGTATCACCTGCAAAAAATAGAATTTATGACGGAGAACCCGAGACAACCATGTCGAATGAACTTGAAGAATAAGTCAAAAGTGATTACTCTACTGATTCAGTTTACAAGACGTTAATAATATTCTATATTTGTTATTTGTTGCATCTCTGCTGTATTTGCTGCTATATCCCACTTTCACCCATTTTCACCTTCTTTTTTATATCCCACCTCGGTCCTTTCTCACTTGATGCCTGTTATGAATGAGTTTGTGGGAGTAATGATCATTCAAATCTTTTTGTCTGGTTTGCAAACTCTGAGGTTCAATGTGCTTATAAAGGAAATTTTTCACCTTTACTTTAAACAAATCTTTATTCCAAAGCTTCATGTTTTGGTTGGAAGTGTCTCATGTAAATTGGCAGTTCGAGGCATCAATTTGTTTTCTGTTATGTTTGTTGTAGTCTGATTTGTAAATGGAATTTTGTGCTAGGAGAGAGCTTGGAATTAAAATAATCTTTTGAAGTTTGCATGTGTCTCACATGACTGGCCTGTGAAATGGAGAGCTAACCACGTAGATATAGGTTGCGCTCGGTCCAAGCACAACCATAGGTTGTGAACCAGAGAAATAACTTTGCACCTGTATAATTCTAAACACGAGGCTTGGAGTGTGTTGTCACTTTTCGTAGTCTTGCGCACTAAGGACCAACTGCAGCTTATGTCTGCAAGGATGACTCTTGATTTTGTTGGTCAGCTTCAAAGTCCTTGATTGCACATCTCTTCTTTTAATAAACCTTTCAAACAAACATAAAAATATTTGCAAGTGATCCATGGCTAGCTGGGATTGAATAAGCAACTAAGATTGTACTCAAATTTCAACCGGTTCTAATGTAACATTTGGTGTTTGCACGCCCTATCTAGCTGGTGGGTCTCACCCAAGCTCACTAATTACAGACTCGTGCATTAGTAAATTTGTATGTATATATAGTATTCTGTATGGTTATGCAACAAAATACTGTATGGTATATGAAATTCAACAAATTAGAAAAACAAATTATATCTTCAGAAGCTTGCCAACTCATTATATTTATGCTCCACTTGAGGGATAACAGTTCAGTATGCATGTTTGATTGTTGGTTTATGGCTATGAGCTAGAGATCTACCTTGGAGACTATAATCGATTTTTATTCATAATGATATACACTTTTTGTTTAATTGGTTTTATCTAATTAATGTAATCTATCTTTTGTTTATTCTTTCGTGTTGTAAGTTTCACACTCACTCTGTCCTGCTCTTCTTATCTTATCAATAAACCTCTTCTTGTCAATAAACCTGGTTTATGTTTGCCAAAAAAAAAATAGCCAAGAAGAGAAACACTTTTTAGTGAAGTCCACGAGAATACCATCAAAACCAAATCACTTTGTGCAATACAATTGGATATTAGGATTTACTCTTCTATGGTCTTATGTTGTTGAGTTCTATGATCAAAATATTCTTGTGTGTTCTGTTTTTATTATTTTGGTTCAGATTGCTTCTTCAATATCAAGGAAACGTAGGCCCACAATTGTTGCTAATAGTAGTTCGGTCGCTGCTCCTCCATCGCCAAGCGTAGCTCATGCCACCATCAATGCTCCCGCTGCAGGGGTTGCTTTTATCCGTACTTCCCTAGCACATGGATCAGATGATTCGGTCATTGATCAGTCTTCATTGACCGGGTCATTTCCTCAAGTTCTTACTGACGGAGCGCCAGACGAACAAACCGTCGATCAGTGGCTCCTGAGATTGCACCTGAGACTATAACAATGACCGAGGATGTAAACCCCTCCCAGGGTGATGGAGAGCTCCCTAGAGGTGAAATAAATTTAACTTTTTCTCATCATTTTCGGCATAAATTGATTTTTTATTTTAATCTTTTAATTTCACAGCAGCAAAGAAAACGAGAGGGCTCTGTAGACAACTAAAATCCCAAAGGATCACACGAACCACTAACGCGTGCATTTTCGTAAGGTGGGGTCATAGTCACCATTGCACGCAATCGGCGAAGATTAACAGCTTGTTGATGCCCGATGTCGGCGCAATCATGATTAAGAACCATTGCCAGTTGACATCCTCATCTTGGAGAGAGGTCATGCCCGAGATATAAAACGAGGTGTCGGACGCACTCACAGTAAGTTTTAGCCATTCATCTCAACCTTTAATAATTAAAATCTCAATAATGCAAAAAACATTTGAAGGATTTGCATGTTTCTGCTTGTTGCTATCACAAAAAATTATAGTTTTTTCCTTCCTAAATCTAGGCTATGTTTCTGTTTGTTTCTATGATATACTTTTACAAGGGTAGAATTGTGTTTGAATCGTAACTTCAATGAATTATGAAGGCCATATTGACTCTTAGGTCGTCACTTGTGACTTTAGGAGGTAATTTTTTTCCCTTTTGAACTGTTTTCATGATCTTTATCTAGCTTTAATTGGTCATAAATATGCCTGAATGTACTAGTTGTTGGCGTGTCAATGTGATGTACGCTAGAAGATTATTGAGATTCGTTTAAGTAGGAAGTTAGTTATTTGGTTTAATTTGAAATTCATGATGATTTCTAACTTTTATATAATTTTTTGGCTAGATTTTTCCTCGAGTTTATAGAATGAACTGTAGTATGGAAATTTCCTAATGTTTTCATGACTTTTGGTATCATATTCCTATATTGTTTTAAGTTTTCCACAATTGTCACTACAAGAAAACTGTATTTTAGCGACGGTCGCCAAAGGTATACAGCGACGGTTACAAAACCACCGCTAATAAAGGCGTCACTAGGTCATTCAGCGACGGTTTTAAGCAACCGCTGGCATAACCGTCGCTAAATACTATATAGCGACGGTTTAATGTAGCGATGTTTATAACCGTCGTTAAATTGTATTTAGCGACGGTTATAAACCGTCGACAAAATTCAATGAACAATCCAACTTTTTGCCTTTTAGTGACGATTTGCAACCGCCGCTAAATTCCCTTTGATAATTCAAATTTTTTTACCATATAAAAATCACATTTTTCAACCTGTAGTGTTTTCTTTTCATTGGGTGCAGATAATTTATCCAACATATGCAGTACAACTTTTAGACTCAAATATAAACAACGACACTAAACTAAACTCATATGATATCATCATCATACATTAAGAGGAACTTTAATTTCATTTCAAAATCAATATTATACATGGTCTAGAAGAAAATTACAAATTAAAATTGTTACAAATTGTCAATGGACATAATCAAATTTTCAAAAAAACAATATTACAATCACAACAAAGCCAGTCCGATCTCACTCTGTTTCTGTTCCACCTTCCCCGTCTTTGAGGTGCTCTTTAAGTGTATGAACTTTGATTTCCCATTATTCACCATCCCATGCTGGATCCATTTCTGGCAAATTGTAGTCCTCAGGTCTCAATGACAACTCGAAATCTGGGAGGTCAGGCAATGAATTGAGAGCCCTGCAGAAAACCATGCAATTGAGAGTCCAGTTACTTGTCAAATTTGGTCGACAGTATGAAATATCCATGCATTTTCAAGTAGGAGAAAACAAAGTCTGCTTACTTCTCTTGCTCTAACAGGTAACCATACTTCTGAGATTTCTTCGATGCAATGTCTGGAATTTTGTGATACAAGTGCTTCATAACACCCCATAGTGGAGCAGCCCTGCAAAACAAGTAAACAAAGAACATAACAAAAACAATATAACAACCAAAGCTATTCAAGTAGAATGTTAGGGTGAGAAAAGAGAACTGAATAATGTTAAGCTCCTTGTGCAGTCCTCTAGAATTCCTCTAGGGGACAACTCATCTGATACTATTTCTTTCTCCATTTCGGTAGTACTCAAAACTAATAATTGGAAGAGTTTTAGTATGAATTCAACAACGAAGACCTGATATATTATTAGCTTTCAAAAAACAAACTATTCTGAAATATATAAAACTCAAGTAACTGGCATATATAAAATCTAAAATCTAAAACAGAGTCCTACGAACGTAGTACGTACCTTTTATTGACCAGATCTTAACCGTGTTATCCATGCCTCAACTTGCAATGAGATGCATGTTGGACGAATGGAAATCCTATAGCAAACAGACATCCATGGTGAGCCGTAGAAGAAAAAGAGGGAGAGAGATTAAAATAAGAGGATAGAAACTTTGTATACCACACTTACAACTTCACTGCGATGACCCCTCTCTACGGCAAATATCAAAACGCATACACCAGTATGAACATTCCATAGCCGGACAGATTCATCCTGTGATATTCAATTGAAAATTCAGACATATTCAACTTCAAAAAATAGTGCAACTGTTGTGACAAAATATATAGTATCTTACTTTGCTCACGGATAGCACAAGAGAAAGGCTTCAGTGCTTGTGTCCTGATTTCATTTATGGCCTTCCCATGGCCAACAAAGCTCTGCATACACATGAGCAACGTTAACATATATTTGTAATATATGTTTTAATGTGCGTGTGATAAGTTAGTAAACCATAACGATTCTATGAGTTTAAAATGCTATGATCTATATAAAATTTTGGATGATTGCATAAACATAGAGTCAGTTAGCAAGAAATTATTAAATTAATACCAATCGATCATTTTGCATCAGAAGCATTTATAGCCTTGTACAACTGTATCTATCTCTTTTATTAAGATATATTACTTTGTACAATATTTATTTGAGTCAATGTGTTAGGATTTACATTCATTTTTTCCTTATATCAATTCAACATGCATGTTTAAGAAAAATATCTTATTATCATGTGCATCAACTTTTGAATCACAGTAATAACCAAGAAGAAATACTGACACCATGCCAATGGGCAATGGCCATTGTTGTTATAACGTTCCCATGCCCAGAATACACATTCGATGATGCAAAGGAGGGCGTGATGAAAATGATACCAGCTGCTAGTCTAGAAAGATGATTTAAGACAAGTTTCTTTCAATATGTTGGTGATAATTGTTTTCCTCCAAGGTTTAGCTTTTAGTGAGTGGTAAACATGTTCAAGTAGCTAGTCTCTCCGAGGTGTACCTAATCGGTTGGATAACTGGACTCGCGATGACTAGTGGCCGGATCAATGATTTATAGGGGATAAGAAATTAATAAGCTCCATCTAGCCTATCATATATACACTTTCAACTTTGTAGGATACAATAAGGGAATCATAACATTTTGTGCATCAAAGTAAACTATAAACGAACCCACTCTTCATCTTTATTTTGTTTCTATTAATTGTATTTATAGAAAATTTCCCTTTGCTTTTAACATTAATTATTAGAAAACAAATGCCAAGATGAGATCAAATCACGAAGAAATGATTGCATCTGTATAACATAAAATATATACCTTGCACTTTTTCCCTGTGGCCACATCAATAACCCTAATCACACCTTTGAGTCCAGCGGCAACCAATAATGGACCTCCATCAACATTGCATGCCCAACTCACAGTGTAGAACGTCTCTTCCTTCTGAGCATCAGGATATATGCCCAAAACATTCTTTAGATCACAAAAAACTTGCATTTCCACACACAAATAAGTCCAAGTAAATAAGAACAACGTTGACATGAAATTAAGTTCAATATTCTTACATCCTCATCCACATATTTCTGTAGAAGCGAAATTCTACCACCTTCCCAGACCCTGAAAAACAAACCAAATTTAAGTGAATCAGAAACCCTAGAGACGGATGACGAAGAATAAACCCTAAAACAAAAAAAAAGGGGGAGAGAGCAGAGTAGTAGATACATAGGTTTTTAGGAGAGCTATATCGTCTTCATCAAAAGGGCGAGGTTTCTTCTCGTTGTTGATATCGATATCTTCAGGTTCAGGCACCATGATTCAGATGGGGGATGGGGAAGAAGAAGAAATTGAAGGGAAGAAGAAGAAATCGAAGGGTTTGCGAAGAACATACCTTTGATTTTGATTTCACAGGCAGCAGCAGCAGATCGGTCGATCATACACTCGTCTATCTCCCTCGATCTCTCTTTGCATCGATCTCCGTCGATCGTCCCTCTCTAAGTCTCTGGCTCTGTGAGTCGATCGACTGATCTTTTTCTCTTCAGTTCTTCTCTTTCTCTTCCTCTGTTCTGTACATTCTCTTTTTTTCTTTCTTAGGTTAGATCGACCAAAGGAAAGAATAAACCCCAACTGAGATCCTATTTGCACCCAACTTGCGAGATTTCACATTTGGCTTTAAAAATTGATGTTTTATTTATAACGACGGTTAAAACCGTCGCAATTAATTATAACCGTCATTAAATAATATTATTCTACGACGATTGCATAACCATCGTTGAATATGGTATTTAGCAGCAGATTTTTCAAACCGTCGCTAGATAACCGCCTCTAAATTGTCAATTTCTTGTTGGAGTCCACCTTTTTAGGGCTTTACATGATTTGATATAAATTATCTTTTTGGGCTTTAATGTTCTCTAATAAATATTGTTTAAACTTTCAGGTCAATTTTGAGTTTTACATGAATAGTCCAAACGTTCATGAATATATCACCGATGCGTTCTTAGATCCATATAGGGATTGGAAGCACACGCTCCACATGTACTTCTAGACGTTTCATGACGTGGAAAGTGCTAAGGCTTAGTCCCCTATCGAATTGGAGCATAGGCCTGATGAGTGGGTGTGGTTGTGCGATCATTTTCAAACTCCCAAATTTTTAGTAAGCATTAGCATTTTTATTTAATTAAAATAAACCTTTTAATTTATATATATTTAATAATGCATTTGATGAATATTTTGAATAATTTTACAGAGAAGATCTGAGGCAAAAAAGGCGAACCAAGGTCAAAAGAAAATTCTACATCACTATGGTTCGTTGCCCTTCTCTTAATGGGTGGAGGAACGATGTCTTAGTAAGTGAATTAATATGTTTGATTTTCATTCTTTTAATTTTAGTCAATACATTCAATTAAATATATCTATTAGTTTGTTTAATATTTTTACAATGCTTTGTAGAAGGGTTCAAAATTCTTAGAAATCGAAATGTTCAAGGATGCTTATGCACTACCTGACAATGAGGTGGCCATGAAGTTGCATGTAAGTTTTATTATTTTGCATATTTTGCATGTTGTCGCTTCTGTTGTTTTAAAAGTTATTAATTTCTAATGTTACAATTTTTTTAATGAAGAATTGATGATGGAGAGGCAGGATGCCTACATGGAGTAAGTGACCTCGCAACATCCCCCGGAAACTCTAATGGAGCAGCTCACAATCAACGATCCCGATGCAAGATTACATATTTTGACGGAGAAGTTGGAATCTCTGGGTCCGAGACTCGGAAAGATTGTTTAGGGGATGGGGAAATCTAGAGTTCATGAGATCGACACCTCATCTTCAACTTCGCAGTGGTCCGTCAAAACCGTTTCATCGCTATAGTTAATAATGGAGGAATGACAGAATGAGCTAAATGTCGCCAAAGCGCGTGAGGTAGAGCGGGAGGCCCGAGAGGGGAAGGACGAGCCTAGGAGGCAACTAGGTGTAATATGTTATTAGGGCTCTCCAGCAATCGGGGATTAATTTGTCGAACCTCCCGCTACTATCGACGAACCATCAGCACCCCAACCCTAGAAAATGTATCGGCGTGTTTTTTTTTAATTTGTAATTGATACAGTACGTTTTAAATTATTAATTTGTAAAGTTAATTGTATTTAACTAAATCGTAATATATATCAAACTCTATGTGCGTGAGATGATTCAATTAATAAATATTTTCAAATTTAATTAAAATAAAAAAAATATTTCAAAATTATTAAACTGAACTTTAAGAGACAAAAAATTTCATCGCACAAGAATAAATCGAGCGTGTTTGGAGTGACGGAACCTGTCATTGCAACATTAGATCGATGAATATTGTCGTCGCTCAAACGTAATCTTGAGACGAAAGGGTTCATCACCATTTGAGTTAAGTCGACGAAATATTTAATCGCGTAAGTAAATTTTGCACAACGAACCGTTCTATTTCTTGCGTCGAAACTAACGTCGCGCAAAACAATATTACGCGACAAACCATTTTGCAACGAACTTTGTTGTCGTCGCTCAAAAGAACTCTCAAATGACGAAGATTTATTTTTTTCACACAAACGTTTGTAAGATAGAGTTGTGGCGACAATCTCTGTGCGACAAATATTTAGTCGCCCAATATGTGCGGCGACAAATTGTTGTTCATAGCAATGATTTTGCCTATGTCGCTAAATGCATTTTTTTGTAGTACATATTCCCTTAAAAAAATGACGTTACGAAGGAGACAAGTTATAGCAGGAATCACTCCGCCAAGTATGCATCTCAATAAAGGAGGAAATTGTTGTAAGAAACATCCCCCTTCATTGCACCCTGCATGCTTAAGTCACACACCGAGTTAATTACTCTCAATATAAAAGGTAACACTACACCAAAAATACCCATTAGCAACGGTTTTGAACCGTGGGGGTAACCCATTGTCACGGCTTAGAGCCGCGGGCTGTAGAGGCGTCGCTAAATCCTCAGTAACGGCTAAAAACCGTGGCAAAATATATTAGCAACGGTTTTATGCTCAAGGACGGTTGATGATTTAGCCACGATTATAAACCGTTGCAAACATGTTAGCCACGGTTTTAAGCCGTGGCCAGGAGTAGCCACGGTTCTAAGCCGTTGCAAAAGTTTTAGCCACGGTTTTAAGCCGTGGCAAGTCATGGCCACGGTTCTGAGCCGTTGCAATATTGTTAGCCACGGTTCTAAACCGTTGCAATATTTTTATTTAATTTAATTTTTTTGCTATCAAATGACTTTTGATTACATCTTATAGGTAAGTATAATTCAGCACGTGCATCAAGTAAATAAAATTTAATATGACTTTTTATTAAATTTAAAAACAGCATTTACAACCTATGATCAGCAAATTCCAGCAATTGCTTTCAAGCAATTCATTACAGAAGCAACATTTACAATTCATTACAGCAAAAATTTAGATCATTAACAATTCATTACAGCAGAAACAACAGCATTTACAATTCGACATTGTGTAGTCCATTGCATCCTCCTGGAGCTTTTCTTTTCTCAAGTTCCCTACCTCTTTTGCAATTTGTTTACACGTGTCTTCAATCTCTTCCTCTCCTGTAAGGAAAACAAGTATGTCACCTGCAGGTTCACACATGTGTATCTGGACAACTGTTCGAATAGCAGCTTCCAGGTAATCCAAACAAAACATCCGTTGCTAAAGTCCTTTCCTGAGCTTCATCCAGAATTATAACCTTATATTGTTCCAAGAGTGGATCATTCATAGCTTCTCTTAAAAGCATACCATCAGTTAAATACCTGCCACGCATATCACATACAGAATAAGTATAAACGTAGGCAGAAAAGGAAGCAACGAATATTTCAGAAGAAATAATAAGTTGAGGGGGAAATGAAGTTAATAGAAAAGAGAAATATCTTACTTGAGAACCGTCTTAGCACTGCTGCGATCTTCAAAACGGATGCTATGACCAACTTCTTCACCAATAGTTACATCCATCTCTTCAGCAACACGATGGGAAACATACATTGCAGCCACTCGACGTGGCTGAGTGCAAGCAACCAACTTCTTGCGTCTCTCTGGAGTCTCTGATTCTCCAGTTTCAAGAACAAACTGAGGAATCTGTGAAACAAAAACACTTGTATGTTAAATCTCCAAGGTATGCCTTATTCAATTAAACAAATAAAAGCTTACACCTTATTGGGGTTGTCACCTAGGTTATCCCTAGTGGGGTAAGTATTATCTATTTTGGTTCTCTATTGTTAGTTAAAATTTTCCTTCTTGTTAACAACATCAGTCTTATATGCGAATGAAGATTCCTACCTAATAGTTCCCTGTCCATTCTCATAAGAAACCTTGCAACTAAGGTACCATCATGAAGAAGAATACTCGAGTAGTTCATTACCTTCTACATAAGTGTGACAGCAGTCATTACTGAAGTTGATCCAGGATGACTGATGGGAGAATACTTGCGAAGTGCAACATCCATTTTACAGACATAACTCCATATGCCCCTGGCAAAGGCCACTTTGCCATCTCTACATGTAATCCCGCATCTTCTTGATGCACCACTTTAATCTCGCATGCATTTCTGCCAGGTACTGCAATCAGAAAATTTAGAACCATAAAAATATCACAAAATTTAGCAAGGATTAAAGCTCGTAGTTTTCTGAATTGCCACATCATCAATTTTAGAAAATACAACTGAAACTAACACAATACTTCAAAAACAGATGTTGAACACTTGCCTTTTCTAATTCGCCAACCAGATCTAAAGTAGCCAACGCGTACATACTTCTTTTGACGTGGTGCCATAGCATGTTCACATTCCTAATCGTGGTCATCATAAACAACAATAAATAAGAATTAAAGGCAAGAAGTTGCACGCAGAGCAGGTAACTCAGAATCTGAAGCCCTATAAATGACGGTTAACTGAGTGTTTTCTACTACTCTTCAGTGAAATGTTAGCGCCAAAGATATGACCTAAGATTTTTTTAACAAAACTTAGAAATTAAAATAAAATCAACATGCAATAACATGAGCATGGAAGTTCATTAAGAAATCATGGGTAGTTGTATTTACAATTATTTAGAAAAATGTACCGGAGGGAAAGAATGGACAGGTACGGCAACAGAGTAGCAACCGCACACGAAGACTTTGAAGGATGACACCAATTATATGACAGAATGTATCTTTGCAAGATGCCACATACACTTATTCTCACACATTCTCTCCCAGCATTCAAAAACAATTACTTTCGCATATATCTACTGAGAAAGCTTACCTTACTAAAACAGTAGAAGGTCTTCCCTTCCCCTTCCCAAAGTCGCCAAGCTAATATGTACTCTCTGAGTGTCAAAAGTGGGAACTTTTTAATTGTACGCCCAATTTCTGTTCCACTAGTCTCATCAACCTGCAACTGTTCATGATCAACCATGGTCTTGTCCCACTGTTTCCTATATTCATTATCCATGTAAAAACCTCTTAAAAGCTCACCTGTGCAATTCTCAAATATTGTGACACTCAGATACTTCAAAGGACCATTCTGCAAAACATCCGTTGCTAAAGTCCTTTCATGAGCTTCATCCAGAATTATAACCTTATATTGTTCCAAGAGTGGATCATTCATAGCTTCTCTTAAAAGCATACCATCAGTTAAATACCTGCCACGCATATCACATACAAAATAAGTATATACGTAGGCAGAAAAGGAAGCAACGAATATTTCAGAAGAAAGAATAAGTTGAGCGGGAAATGAAGTTAATAGAAAAGAGAAATATCTTACTTGAGAACCGTCTTAGTACTGCTGCGATCTTCAAAACGGATGCTATAACCAACTTCTACACCAATAGTTACATCCATCTCTTCAGCAACACGATGGGAAACAGACATTGCAGCCACTCGACGTGGCTGAGTGCAAGCAACCAACTTCTTGCGTCTCTCTGGAGTCTCTGATTCTCCAGTTTCAAGAACAAACTGAGGAATCTGTGAAACAAAAACACTTGTATGTTAAATCATCAAATTGGGGTGCTCCTAATGTACGTTAGGCGCATGCCTTGCGCCTAGGCACAAATAGGGTATCACTCCCTCACTGCACCTTTGCACCTTAACCACACTAATACAAGATACAATGAATAATCCAATGATCCAATAAAAAAAGTTCATGATTGTTTTCCAACTGAATGAGCGACATGAGGACGATAAATCGAGTTACGATCAATCGAGTTACCGATACATAAGTATTGGTAGCGGTCATTCCAACTGATAGTTCCATCGGTGCAGCGTGTATAGGCAGTGCAAAAAAGCCTTCCGGCGTCGACCCAAAACAGACAGAACTTGTCCTTCCCATTTGGAAGGAGAAACGGTCCGTGGATGTCATGAACGAGCTGAAGGCGTTTATCAGTGAACTGCAGAAGAAGGCATGACTTTCCAACACCTGTAAAATACAAGTCAAACTGATTTGATTATCAAAGGAATAAGAAAAGGTGAAGCCAAAACATTGCCGAGTTGACAAAATTCTTTCATCACATAAGCAGGGAGCCATTCTTTCTCTCTTAACAATCAAGTTCATAGTCTAGCAGCAAAAGTAATGTTTAGTGAACAAACCTCATTTGATACATCAAAGACACCGTCTTGAATCTTCTTGTAGATTGTCGCAGTTGTGCTGATAAAAGCCTGCAAAACTATTTTTATAAGATACAGAAAGAAGGCTAGCATATTATGATAACAAAATATGTTCATGTTGACAATTATCACAAGAGATAAGGCCCATTACCTCTTCAACATTCTGAGCGGTTTTTGCGGAAACCTCCATGAAAATCAAGCCATGCTCCTTAGCAAACTGCTCGCCTTCCTCTGTGCTCACAGCTCTTCTATGAGCAAGATCACACTTGTTTCCAATGAGCATAATTGTCATGTTTGCATTAGCATGTTGCCTTGCATCTTCTAGCCAGCTGGCCAAGTGATTAAAAGTTTCCCTCCTGAAAAAATAGAATAAAAAATTTTAAAAAAGGATGGGCGTATGTAACAACTACCAAAGACGGTTGTCCCAACTAAGTGCTTATAATATTTGCAGAACGATCAATCAAATAACACAAATGGCTTCCTCATTACCTGGTGATATCATAGACAAGCAAAGCACCAGCAGCACCTCTGTAGTAAGACCTAGTAATAGATCTGAAGGATTCTTGACCAGCCTGTAAGTTGCATTGGAATTCGAACATCATAAGAAACAGAACAGTATATCACATGACAGTACAAATAATTTGACTTTTCCAATCCATAAGCAATCAGAATAGACATGGTCAGTCATGGACTTGGATCACTGAAGCACCGCCCAGCAAGGAAATTTCATCAACATTTAATTTCTCAGTCAACTGCATAGTAACGAGAGAAGAGAGCAAACATACCGTATCCCATATTTGCAGCTTTATCGGCTTGTTGTCAATTGTGATCATCCTTGCCCCAAATTCCACACCAATGGTTAAGTCATGTACTAGTTGGAACCTCTTGTCGGTGAATTGCAGAAGAAGACATGATTTCCCAACTCCTAAAAACACACAACAAAAGCATGTCAACACATAGTTCTTTCCTCTCTCGGGTATTTGACAAATAGTTCACTTCAATCAAACAAAGATTAAAACACATCCAACTGCAAGGTATCACAGGCTATTTCTCAAGCAAGAAGCTACAATGTGCCCACATAAACAACTCACAGCATGAATATAGATCAAATTCAAAACCCATTTACAATTGCACGAAACATGAAAAAAAAAATCCTCCAATGAAAACTTCAAAGAAAAGAATCCTTCTATAAAAAATGAAGGAAAAAATAGTGAATGGGAATAGAATGGATCAGATGAAGAATACCAGTGTCACAAATAATGATGTATTTGAAGAGGTAGGCATAAGACATCTTCGGATCGATTACTCCAACACCCAATTCTGTAATGAAGGGATACTCTTCTAATGAAAGAATGAAACCAGAGAGATCTAAGAAAAAAAAAAGGTTTTGTTCGAGAACAGAGCACCAAAACTAAAAAAAAAGAGGCATAACAACAGCTACAAGAGCAACTGTATTTAAGAGCAACAGCTACACACAATAAATACTGACAACATATATAAAATCACCAATGAAACTGAATTAGATCACAATTTCAGAGCTCTTACTGTATTTAAATATCCAAGTTGTACAACTCCATGTGGAACAACAGCTACAAGAGCAACTGTCTACATAACAAAGAAAAAATATTGCCTATGTTAACATTGTATTTGAACAGAAAGAGAGCAAATAATACGTTGGCAATTCATACTCAAAAATATAATACACAGATGCATGCATGTTACATATGCACGGCAAGATGCTAAAAATTATGCTTTAATACCATATACACACACAAATGCATGTTTATGCATATTTGTGTCGAACTATGTACTCAATATACCATTACTCAGTTTCCGTAGTAATATAAACAATCATACCTTGATCCCAGCTGAAAATTGAGCTTTCCATCCATCACAACACTATGAATCACCAAAACAAACAACCAAAGATAATTAATAATTAAAAGTTAAAACAAACATCGGCTCAAATTGCATCCATTAAATAGAGCAATCTTTACCTCTGATGATAACCAAGAATGAGAAGGACTATCAGCAAAGATCCATTGGTGTTTTCCTGTAACTGCAACCTTTCCAACAATCCTGCTCAACAAGGAATGACATGCTTAAAAGTTTTTGATTGTATACCCAAAATATAAACATACACATATCTTAGAACAATGCAAATAAACTTTGTATTATTTTCTCATTAACTGCATATAAGATAAATAAAAAGATGCAAAATGCAATAACCTTCATAAAAAGCTTGCAAATTTTACAACAAAGTAGTTGATTGAAAATGGAAAAATGTTCCCAAACATAATTTAAGTCTATAGATACTTGCACTTAAGCTTCAGCTAGTTAACTTAAAATGATCACGTGCCCGTAGTGTATTTTACTCAGCTCCTCTTTTGCTGCCACCATTACATTGCTTCCAACATAGTTGTAACTATCAATCATCAAGTTCCACATGATTTTTACACCATACGAAGAAATCACCAACGTCCAAACACCCCATCATGTCTCCTTTTGGATCACTCTTGTAAAGTTTCACCTCAGTCCTATATTTGAAGCATAAGGAAAGTCTGATCTCTGTTGCAGGGTTCAATGATCCATGACAATCGCAAGAGAATCGATGGATAGGATCTACAACCTCTATTGCTATCGCAATGACATTCTTTTCCCAATCACAAACTTTGTAAGTCCTTGACACTGAAGGAACAGGATTGCTTGGAGAAGGAAACCTCGCAACACCTTGAGAAGATGGTGGTAATGGAGATGGAGGTAATGGATTTTCTGGTTGCCTTGTCGATTGTGCATGGGATGACAGTGTATCTTCAGTTCTTTGTGTCCCTCCTTGTGTTCCCTCACTTGTTGATGGTCTCACATAAGCTCCACTTTCAAGTCTCTCTCGTATCCATCTAACATTTTCTTCCAATCTATCATATTTTTCGCTAAATTTTTTTACTTCCAATGTTTTATCCAAAAGCAATGAACGAGCAGGAAGTGCAACATCATACTTCCTTTTAGAGACGGGAGTTCCAACACAACGAGTACGTCCCCTTTCTTCTTGGCCAAACACTTGGCTTAGAGGATCATTATCAATAGTGAGGTCAGTGGTACCCTGGGTTGAAGATTCTTGCAAGGCGACTTTTTTTGCTTTAACTTGTTCCTTCAAAAGAATGAAAAAAATAAAATAAATCAGGACACAAATAATATTCAAACAACTACAAAGTAAATAAAGAATTGTGTATAAAAGACATCATTGGGCACATACCATATATAGTTCAGCACCATGCGTGGGTTTTCCATCCTTTCCCGTGTGACAAGCAATCCATATGTCAGTGCGTGTGACTGGTTCCCCATCAGGGTTCTTCTCAACCTATATACTTGAAAGATTAGTCTCAGCCTATATAGTTAAATGGTTATTATTGTACTAGTAGCTAGAAACTCAATTACCATTTCATACTCTACTTCTGCATCACTCTTTTGGCCACCCCCCCCCCCCCCCCATACATACTTTGAAGCCTTTTTGTTTTTTGCATTTTGGGCTCTAATTGCCTTCGCTTCAGGGGTGCTCTCATAGCAAACAAACTCCTTCCAATCCTCCTCTCTTACACCATTTGGAACATGCTTCTCCTGTTCCTCAATGGTAGGATACTTATCCAAATAATTCTTCCTAAGATCTGCCTTGAACCTTCTATAATATTCAGGCATTTTCAAATGCACACTCTTTTTCACATAATTTGGAATGTCGTATTCACGCTGCAAATAAGCCATTGAGATATAAGTTGACAATAAAATAAGACATTATGAAAATCAATGACGTAAAATCTCACCTTGAGGCCATTCCACACATCCACTTTGTAGTTGTCAGTAACATGGTGCCAACCCTTGAATTTGATGGGCACAAGGGTTTCAACAAGCTTTCCAATGTTTTTATTGAAATTTCTAGCACCAGGTCCAACTGCTAAACCATGGACATTGAACTGTATGGTCTTTTTAACTTCATTGTCATCATTTGTAGATGTAGTGACATCATTGGTGGAGAGATTGCCACGAGTACTACCCATTTCTAAAGGAATTGTTGACATTTCTACACACAAAAAAATTAAAAGATTAACTTTAGTCAAACACTCATGAAAATTAAAAGATTGAGAGTGACACTTTTACTCTGGAAATCTTATTAAAGTTGTTCTTAAGACATTATAAGTTGCATTTTATAAAAGCATTTAAAAATAATGGGAAAAAAATATATATGTTTCTATTATTGTTTGCCTGAAGTAAAGTCTACTAGGACTTGACTATTGAACGGGAAGCACCAATCACTAAATGATGAAAAATCCACATACAAAGAAAAAAAAAACCCTCATTGATTTGGACTCTGAATTAGATACAGTAATAAAATCTCTTTGTTAAAACGGAAATAACTCTCATCCTATAGATTGTCCATTTATATTTGTAGCTGAGAACCTAACTAATAACATGAATTCTTCCCTTTCCAAATTCAATGGTTAGACCATGCATCACTTCTAGCTGAAGAGACTCATAATCTTACTAAACTTCACTAGTTGCCAAGTAAAGCTGGAGTTATTACATTGAGTGTAGGAATCTGCATTATGCATGTTTTATCTTTTAGGAGATCTTTTGAGCAATTAAAGATAATAGTTTAAGCTTTCCAGCTTAAAAACCTCTCGGTCAAAATGCATTAAAAGTAAGCACGCAACTAGATGGAAAGCATAAGAAAATGAAAAACAAAAAACATTGAGAGTTAAAAGAAAATACCGAAACTGAAAGTAAGCACGCAACTAGATGGAAAGCATAAGAAAATGAAAAAACAAAAAACATTGAGAGTTCAAAGAAAATACCGAAACTGAAACCATATGTAGCCATCAATGCTTTGTTTACTATGATAATTCCAACGGAGAAAGCATAAGAAAATGAAAAACAAAAAACATTGATAGTTCACAGAAAATACCAAAACTGAAACCATATGTAGCCATCAATGCTTTGTTTACTATGATAATTCCAATAGAGCTAACAATATTGAACATCCATGAGGCTGCATCTAATGTTGCTTTCCTGTCAGCCTTGCTTGTAGTTGTTCTTAAGAATAAAAATCGAAAAATCAGACTACATAGCACATGGAAAGCATAAAAAAGCTTTAGGGTCCTATGCAAAGAATCAGGGAATCAATAATCTTCTATGGTTACACAGACTTGGGGTATTTCCCTTTGCACTTATAATGGCATTACATGCTAATGAAGAATAATATTCATTAGTAATACCACCCACATGAAAGATGTACCAGTCACACATGGCCGATGAACAGATCAAAACTTCTAGGAATAAAGAAAGAGGTGAAAACAGAACCACCCAAATATGGGAGAGATCCAGGCATCAAAATATTCCTCATCCACTGGTAACTGCAGACATCTAATAATAAAATCATTTAACTTACTTCAAGCAAGGGGGAAGAATACACTACCAACCAAAGCAACCACCCATATTATGATTTAAACAAAGCTACAATTTATGACATTATGATTTAAGGTTTTGTTGGTTTCAACACAAACACACTACAGTGTTATATCGGTTCATCAAATGGTGACCTACACAACAGTTTTCCATCAAAAAAGAGTAACAAAGCATAACAAGTAGATCCTTTCAGAAAACCAATTGATTCATCCAATCTAATACATGGGCTGACACACTCTAACTTTATCCTGGAACAAGGTGACCTGCTTTTCGATTATAATTATAAAATAACTCGAAACTTTGTTCTTTCTCTGAGATTTGCTTAAGGTGCACAGTCACACATAATAGCCATTGTCAACCATCATAGTAGGTTTACTGTTTTAAACTAATTTATAAATTAGCAATGACTTACTTCTACTCTTAATCTATATTCCTGAGATGCTAACATGTAACCAGATATGAACCAAATATGTTATTAACACCATAGCAAACTCAAACTCACTCTTCATCTAATACGGGATCATTTACCTGACGACACTGCACATTACAGCCACTATGATTATAATACAAGTGAACAGGGAACACGAATATTTCCTGGTTTCAAATTATATCAGGAATTTCATACAAAAATTAAAGATTAAAAAAATTAAATTATATCAGGAATCAGGCATACGATTTTGAGCCCTAGAGATTCAAACCCTAATTTCAAAAAACCTCTAAATAAAACCTACAGATTCAAAAAACAATTCAGGAACCCTAGAGATTCAAAACCTCTAAATAAAAAAACTCTAGATTCAGGAACCCTAATTTCATCAAAAAGAAAACAAAGAGAGAGAGTACCTGTACGAGATAATCGTTTGGAGGTTGCAGTCGCTGATCGATTTTGCAAATGGTTTGGAGGTTGAAGACGCCGAGTAAGGAGGGAAAACCAGGGAAGGAGGGGAGGAGGGAAGTCGAGGGAGGGAGCAGGGAAGTCGAGTGGAGTGAGCAGGCGAGTGGAGTAGAGTCGAGGGAGGGAGCAGGGAAGGAGGAGCTTCGAGTGGAGTGGAGGGGAGTAGCGAGGGTCGATGTCGAGTGGAGTCGAGTGGAGGGAAGGTGGAAGTCGATGGAAGTCGAGTGGAGGGAAGGTGGAAGTCGAGCGCCAAAATAGCCCGCCCAATTTTTTTTCAGCTTTTTAGTTTAGCCACGGTTTTGAGCCATTGCTCCTAATAGCCACGGTTTGAGCCGTTGCTACTAATAGCCACGATTTTTAACCGTGGCTAAAATTTTTTTTTGCAACTGTTTGGAGCCGTTGCTACTAATACCCACGGTTTTGAGCCATTGCTACTAATACCCACGGTTTTGAGTCGTTGCTACTAATAGCCACGGTTTTTAGCCGTGGCAATTGTTTTAGTAACGGTTTTAGGCCGTTGCTAATTATAGCCACGATTTTTTGCCATGGCCAATAAACCAACGGTTTTCAGCCATGGCCAATTTTTTTTTACCCACGGTTTTAAGCCGTTGGTCATTATAGCTACGGTTTTTTGCCGTGGCAAATAAACCAACGGTTTAGAACCGTGGCCATCTCGGCGTAGCTAAACTGGCCTTTTGGTGTAGTGTAAATGAGATATTCATGAAGGAGGTATGCAAACACAATACAACTAGACTCTGCTCAATTTCATTCTTTCTTACAGTAAACTGACTTAAGCATCGGAGTACCTTCGGCCATCAAACGGGTGATTTTGGCAATCTAACCTTGTTTTGCAGGTTAGATCTCGAGGAGAACCGATTTGGGCGCATCCGTTTGGCAAAGTCTCTGAGAAACCATAGTTTCCTTAAAAAAAATCAAAACAGAGTTAGTAGTTTTCTCAACACAAATCAGTAATACAGTGCAAATGGAACCACTCTCAGCTTAGCAACAACCAAGACAATCATTCCACTAGTAAAACTCAATTACCAAGTGGAAGCATCCCAAATTCAGCATTGGGAGAGCCAATTGCACAAAGAAGTGAATTGCCGCCACAAGATATGGTGGCCCACGCTATTCAGCTGGAACCTCAACATGCCCCTGCTATTGGGGGAATGATGATGGATTCTCATGTGGATCAGCTTTTGGCCCAAATGGCCCATCTGGTTAAAGTGATCGAAAAGCTCACACAAGAACGTGTCCAACCTGTCGAGCACGTCAGAATTCCACTTCAGCAAAATTATGTCATTCGTCTTCAAGAGAACCAAGACGAATAAAATCCCAGTCACCGCATGCCTAATTGACCTAAATTAGTCTAATTTAAATGATTTTTTTTAGTTTGACACTAATTAATTTATACTATTTGAGTTTGACAATCATTAGTTTTTTAACCCTGTTACCCTTACCTTAAGTCAAACTAAGGAATTAGATTTCGCCTAAATCACAATACAACATTATAGGGGTGGGCACGGGACGGGATGGGACGAGATGGACCCATCCCTATCACATCTTGTTCATTCGGGATCGGGATTGGGATGGGATGGGATAGACTTCATCCTGACCTCATCCCATCTCAAACGGGATCGGGACGGGACAGGATGGGACGGGATGAGCACGTACTAAATAGTCATTCAATAAAAATAACAAAAAGAGTTTTATTTCACATTAATCATACACCAATAATGTCAAATTTATATACATATAACTTACATCATAAATAATAATAGATATTAAATAAATAAATAAATAAATATTAAAAAAATTTTGAAGCCAAATAAATATTAAATTTCATTTAGAATCAATGATTCAATTAATTTACATTTCATATAGAATTTCATCTTACATTGATTTAATTTCAACACATCCTAAACTTTAATTTAGAAGAATATTTTGATTAGAATTAATAATAAAAATATTAAATTAATAAATTCAGGACGGACAGGATAGGCGGGATTGAAAATCTCTATCTCGATCTCATCCCACTCTAGATCGGGACGGGACGGGATTGAGATGAGATTGATCAATCTCAAAAAACCCAAAAAAATTGGGACAGAATGGGACTGGATCGAAACGGATTCGGAATCTGGGTTTCTTCGTAATCCCTACAGTCTAAATTCAATTTCTGCACACAACAAAACCAAAACACTTTCTCAGAGAAGAGAAGAGAAGAGAAGAGCATCTCTCTTTACTTACCTTATCTCACAACACAACATTTCTCCAATCTTCTCACCCTGTGTGGGTCTCCTCAGCTGCTAAACCGTCCCTTATCTACTAAACCATCTTCTTCTCAAAAACCCAAATCAACAAGAGAAAAAATGAAGAAGAAGAAGAAGAGAGAGCCTATCCTCTGAAAATCCATCATTTCCAATCACTCTACTGCACTTTTTGCTTTGGGATCTCAGCTTTTTGTATTAAAAATTCAATCCACCGCAACCTCCATTGGCATCAGAGTTGCACACATTCAGCAGAGGAAGATCCCAAGCAGGCTCCAGTAGAGTGCGCCGGTGGCTATAAAGGTGAGTCCACCGGAGAGATTTGCCAAGGATTGGCAGGTGGCAATTCCTCTTTTGTCACCGCTAGATTTTGTCATCCCCGGAGTTTCCATTTGGAGGTAGTCCTAATACTACGGCGGTGGTGGAGAAGGTTGCTGCAACACCGACAATGACGTCTATGCATGAGAATGAATTTCCAAGGCCGCTATTGAATCTCCATCAATGTCATCCTCAAAAACACCCACAAAAGAAGCTGACTAATAGTTTTATGATGTGGCAACATCCCGTATCATCTCTGTTTCATGGTGATTCAACGCCGTCGTTTGTGCATGATTGCAGACTTGGAGGATGAGAAGGAGCAGGAGGCATCATAGATCAGTGTGTGTTAGTAGAGAATAGTGGTGGTGGCGGGCGACAGACTTTACAATGTGGCAAATTGTTCAGGTCACATTGACACGGATAGAATTATATGAACAAACTGAATCTCTCTGCTTTTGCTTAACTAGCAATACAGAGTATATTGTATCTATTTATATTGATGTATCAGATTACATTCTTACAAGCTATCATAACAAACTACAGATTACAACAGATTACAACTAATACTAACAAACTACAGCTCATCATTACAGCCTATCATAATACACTAACAAACAACAGCTCATACTAACAAACTAGCTGGGATACTTTCTATCATCCCCCCTCAAGTGCAAGGGGCAAGGAACAAGACCAAGGTGGGACTTGAGATAGCCAAACCTTGCACTTTTAAGATGTTTGGTGAGAAGATCCGCAGACTGCTCAGTAGTAGGAACAAAACTGAGAAGCAAAGCACCCCGAAGAACATGATCACGGATGAAATGTAGATCAATTTCAATATGTTTGGCCCTTGCATGAAAAACTGGATTCTTAGCAAGGTGATAAGCACTAACATTGTCATACCAGAGAATGGGAGGACCAGGAAGAGAAACACAAAGCTCTTTCAATAAGGCTTGTATCCAGATGACCTCAGAAGTAGCAAGAGCAAGACCACGATACTCAGATTCAGCACTACTTCTGGAGACTACACGCTGTTTGGATGCAGACCAAGAAATCAAATTGCCTCCTAAATAGACCAAGTAGCCAGTGGAACTTCGTCTGTCATCAGGGTCAGAGCCCCAGTCAGCATCGGAGAAGGCTTCAATAGCAAGATCACGAGCAGGTTGTAAGAGCAATCCATCATTAGAAAAGCCCTTCAGATAACGCAGAATGCGCTTGACAGCCAACCAGTGAGATGTGGTAGGTGCCTGCATAAACTGACAAGCCTTATTGACAGCAAAGGCAATGTCCGGCCTGGTCATGGTAACATATTGAAGAGCACCAACTATGCTGCGATAGGCAGTAGCATTCACAAGAGGAGTGCCATAACACTGTGACGAGAGTTTGCCAACTGCCCCTGGAGTAGGAGAAGACTTGCAATCCAACATAGCAGTACGAGTAAGCAGATCAGCAATATACTTTGCTTGGCTGAGATGAAGTGCACCATTATATTGATGAACTTCAATACCCAAGAAATATGATAAAGGCCCCAAGTCTCGAAGAGCAAAGACAGAGTTTAAATGAGCAATCAGAGAAGAAATGTGCTGCGAAGAACTGCCTGTAACAATGATGTCATCCACATAGATCAACATATAAGAATAGAATGTCGATCAAACTTGACAAACATGGAACTGTCAGTCCGAGAGGCAGAGAAACCCCAGCTGAGAAGAGCACAACTAAGTTTGGAAAACCAAGCACGAGGAGATTGTTTCAAGCCATACAATGATTTCCTGAGTTGACAAACTTTGGAAGGAAATTGTTTGTCTAAAAAACCAGGAGGTTGAGCCATGAAGACCTGTTCTTCAAGATCACCATTCAAGAAGGCATTATGAACATCAAGTTGGCGAATGTCCCATTTGAAACTGACAGCGTGTGAGAACAATACGGATAGTAGCAGTCTTGACAACGGGACTGAATGTCTCAAAATAATCCAAACCATAGGTTTGATTGAAACCCTTGGCAACAAGGCGAGCTTTGTACCTGTCAATACTCCCATCAGGTTTGTATTTGAGTTTATACACCCATTTACAACCTATAATATTCACATCACTAGGTGGATCAACCAAAGTCCAAGTGCCATTTTTATGCAAGGCAGAAATCTCTTGTTCCATGGCGTGAACCCAGCTTGGATCCTTAAGAGCTTGTCGTAAAGTAGTAGGTTCAGAAATTTTAACAAAAGATAAATCAAGAATATGTTTCCTCTTTGAAATGCCAGCCATAGAACGAGTAACCATGCGAGTAGGAAGAGAAGGACTAGCAGTAGGAGGAATATCAGCTGGAAGCAAAGTACTAGCAGTAGGAGTAATATCAGCTGGAAGCAAAGGACTAGCAGTAGTAGAAGATAGAGCAGGAGATGGAAGAGCAGAAAAATGAACTGAGCTAGGAGAGGACTGAGGAAGAGGAACAAAAGAAGTGATCGAAGTGGGCAACTGATTGGACGTGGAAACTGATGAATGCAATGAAGAAGAATGGTGCATAGGAAACCTGTTTTCATCAAACACTACATTAGGATAAACATAGACTCGACCAGAAACTTGATCTAGACACAAAAAACCCTTATGGTCTAAGCTATAACCCAGAAAGACACAAGCAACAGATCTAAATTGAAGTTTATGCTTATTATATGGACGAATGAAGGGAAAGCATAAGCAACCAAATACATGAAGACCACGATAGTCAGGAAAACGATTAAGAAGAACCTGATAAGGAGACTTATGATGAATTACTTTAGTTGGCATGCGATCGATAAGAAAGACAGCAGCTTGAAAAGCATACTGCCAAAACTGGAAAGGCATATGAGCATGAGCCAACAAAGCAAGACCTGTTTCAACAACATGTCTATGTTTACGTTCCACCCGACCATTCTGGGAAGAAGAATGTGGACAAGAAAATCGATGTCCAATACCAGAATCCAATAAAAACGATTTAAAAACCTTGAATTCACCACCATTATCAGATTGAAGACATTTAATAGAGGTGTTAAACTGGTTTTCAACACGAAGTTTGAACAATTTGAACATAGGCAAGGCCTGATCTTTGGTCTGTTGTGGAAAAAACCAAGTAAACCTGGAAAAGTCATCTACAAACAGGATGAAAAAACGAGCACCAGATGTGGATTTAACAAATGCAGGACCCCAGATGTCCGTATGAATAAGTTCCAAGGGACGAGAAGCATGAGAAGAAGATAAAGTTGTTCGTAAACGATGACTTTTAGCCAGTTGACAGGAAGAACAAACAAAGGACTGAGATTTATTGAATGGCAGATTACAAAGATTCAATACATGATGAACAACATCTACTGAAGGATGTCCTAGTCTATAATGCCATAATTGCTCATTGTTAGCAAGACAAGAAGTAATAGAAAAACTAGACAGATCAGACATGCTGGAACTGGACGCACTGCTGGAACTGGAAGCAATGCTGGAACCACTGCTGGAACTGGAACTGGAAGCAATGCTGGAACTGGAAGCAATGCTAGAACTGGATGCAATGCTGGAACTGAGTGCAATGCTGGAACTAGGGGCAGGAAGAATTGGAAGAACAGGCAACTTGTATAATCCATTTTCAAGTGTGCCTTGAGCTAGAACCCTCCTCGAATGTGGTTCCTTCACAAAGAAATGATTAGACCAAAATTCAATAAAGACATTGTTATCAGCACAGAACTGAGCAACACTGATCAGATTAGTAGATAAGGAAGGAACATGAAAAATTTGTTTAAGAAGGAAAGAAGAGGATGGACTATGAGAAGAAGAAGAAGAAAATGATAAAGAACCAACATTAGCAATGGGAAGAGAAGTACCATTACCAACTGTGACCTTGTCTGAACCCATGTATGGAGAAGAATTGGTAATGCCAGATTGATCATTAGTCAAATGATGACTTGCTCCTGAATCCAAGTACCACCCTTCATTATGAAAAGGACTTGAAATTGCTGCTAAGGCTGGTATGGTTGGTTTGAAGTCAGTTGAAGATCCAGAAGACGAAGAACCCACTGAATTCTGAAAGTTAATATCAAAGCGATGATAACAAGCAAGAGCTACATGCCCATATTTACCACACAATTGACATTGTGGCCGATCATTGGACTGTCTACTGTTGTGAGTATATGAATGGCCACTGTGATGGTTATGAGTGGAGCCATAGGAAGGACCATATTGTTGTCCATGGGAGTTTCTTGCACGACCTCGTCCCCTATTAGACTGGCCACCAAAGTGCCTTCCTCTGCCATGACTAAAACCTCGACCAAAAGACTGACCAAACTGTTGTCCACTACTATGTTTATGACTAGAACTAGCCAAATTTGCTGTAACAGGAGAAATACTATCCACAGAGCTTTGTTGCTCAAGTCGATTCTCAAAAGATAACAACATGCTATGTATAGATTCAAGTGAGATCTGATCATCCCGGACATTAATTGCTTTGACTACTGAGTTATATTCAGTACCTAAACCATTTAAGAGATTCATTATATGATCTTGATCGGAGACTAACTCACCAATGGCAGCTAAATTGTCTGCTGCACTTTTGATTTTCATGATGTAGTCAATCATGGACAGTGAACCCTTCTTGGTAGACTGTAAATCTAATCGTAGTTGCATAATCCTAGCTCTTGAAGAAGATGAAAATATTTGTTCTAAAGCTTTCCAAGCTGAAAAAGAGGTGTTGTGACCAATAATCTGAGCCATTATGGCTGGTGTAAGAGAAGCATAAATCCAACTTAGAATGGTACGATCTTGTCTTCTCCAAGCAACAAAGGCAGGATTGATGACTCCTGTACTTAATTCTTTTGCTGGACAAACTGAAATTCCTTCAATAAAGTCTTCAAATCCATTTGCATATATCACATTCTCAATTTGTGATTTCCAAAGTATATAATTTGTTCTATCTAGTTTCACTGGCAGAGTATGATTCAACACTTGATAAGAGGGAGCAGAAGACATAGAAGAAGTTTGACCTGTATTGAGAGAACCAGAAGATGATGAGGACTGTGAGGGTTGAGTCGCCATTGATTCAAGAAGAGGAGCTCAAGAGCTCTGATACCAGGATAGAATTATATGAACAAACTGAATCTCTCTGCTTTTGCTTAACTAGCAATACAGAGTATATCGTATCTATTTATATTGATGTATCAGATTACATTCTTACAGCCTATCATAACAAACTACAGATTACAACTAATACTAACAAACTACAGCTCATCATTACAGCCTATCATAATACACTAACAAACAACAGCTCATACTAACAAACTAGCTGGGATACTTTCTATCAGACACCCCCATTCCATAAAACTGGTTTCATAGCTGCTTTGTTTCACCATTAGATGATTTGATTTGGTTTTTTATGCTTGCAGTTAATTGGTCTCACTCTAAATATTTAGGCATTAGTTAATTCCATAGTTTAACCTAATGCAACGGTAAAAGGGTATGAAAATTAATCTTTATTGGTCAATGATGTGGACTTAATGGTTATGTTAGAAACGAGAGTTTGACTCAAATAGTTTTCAAAACAATAATCAAACTCTAATAGGTATAAATTAACGAGTGTTACACTGAAGAAAAAAAAAACCCTTTTAAATAAACATTGATCAAGGCTTCAAAAGTTTTCAAAATTCATTTTTATCGATGGATTAGGTTTACTGTGGGTTTTTCGGTTCCCTTTCAACATCCTCATCTTCTTCTCTACCTAATTAAATTCAAATGTATCCATTGAATCAAAGTCTTTCCTTTTTTAGTTAAGTCGTTTCTTATCTTACCTAATACTTCAAGGTCAAACTTTGCAAGGTCTTATAGTAAACACAGATCAGAAGATATGGATAAGATTTAATTCGATGCCAACTTAATTATATATGATAAACTTGATAACTGATAACCACTCGAAAGATTTCTCGAAAGTCCTTTAAATGGCTCTCCAAAACGACAATTCTAATCTTAAAGATTTGCATGAAGCTACAAAACCAATGCTTCTAATTGAATATCAAAGCCGATGCATTTTCCTCTCTTCATTTCATTTTACTTCACTTATTAGGTTATTAATTAAGCTAGTCCAAATTGGACCTTTTTGTAGCGTATATATATAGAAGTGGTGCATTATAACATTTTTCACCTAAGCAAATTAAGCAAAGTGAAGAAATATGATTGCCTTGTTAATTGTTTTAAATGGAATTGTTGCATGATTGACATGTTTAACCACTCACTCACTTGATTAAATATTTCAGAAATTCTAAATGGCGAGGAAATCAGCGAGGGAGGGGGGTGCAACCCTCCATCCCTCTCGGAATGCATGCCTTCCATCCCCTTTGCGCATCCCGAGGGGTATGGAGGGTTGCACCCCCCTCCCTCGCTGGTTTCCTCGCCATTTAGACGGGTTCTTAAATATTTAGAGTGGATGCAGAAAAAATGGCTAGGAAAAGCCTTTCACTCGCTCAATTATTGGAAACCTTTTATGCGGCCATCTTCCAACAAAATTATATTTTTACAAACGAAGATCCAAATTAGATTGACAGAAATTGATATTGACATCATACTTTGGCAACATACACCACTCGTGTGCAACGCTAGAGGCACATAATGTTTTAGGTTGTCATTGTCGATCTTGTGTGCATGTAATGTGTTGGATCTTCCTCGCTGAAACGAAAAGTACTATTTATTTTATTTTATTTTTTTGCCAATGCTCCATCTGTTCATGCTGGCCTCATCACCATCCACAATTTTACTTAATGTTGTGAAACATGCACCATTGTCCTTTGAGGGTGTTTTTCATTAGTTCTTTATCCGTTTTGTGCTCATTAAGCTGGACTAAAGACGACTCCACTTACAATTTATACTTATAGTAAACTTTAAAAGTAATTGTTACATGCATATTCTTCAAACGGATTCATGAACAAAGTTGCAACCTTCCTCAAGTTAGCCTTATAATGGTTGTAAACAATTAATGAAACATAGGTAGCTAGCTACCTAGATGAATGTTCTTCAATAATGGCCAATGAAATTTGGTCTCCCACTATAATGTGGCCAGCAATCTAGGGATGGCAACGGGGCGGATTTGGACAAATCCATCCCCGCCCTGTCAGGGATTGCGGATCTCCGAATCCGCACCGAATATCCGTTTATATATTTAGTTTAAAACCATCCCCGCCCCAAACGGATCGGCGGATATCCGTTCCGCCCCAATTAACCATTTAATTTATAAAAAAAAATGTTGAATGAATTTATTTTACAAATTGATAATCAATCAATTCTCTGACCAGAGATCAATTCTCGAAGCAATTTCTGAGATCAATTCTACCAAAGCAAAGATAATACAAAATCGAACCAAACCAAATACAAGATTGAACCAAAGCAAAAAGCTCACAAAAACATCCAAGAAGCACAAGGATTCTTACTGGTAAAAGATACAAAAATTATAACAAAAAATTACAAAAAAAAAAAAAAAACGATCTAAAGAATCTGGAATCCTGGATCTCATATCTCAAATATCAGATCTTTGATCTTTGATCTTTGATCTTTGATCAGAGATCTCGATCTTACAGTAGGGGAGAAAAATGAGAGGAAGGCTTCGACTTCGACAACCGTTCGACCACCTTCGAGGCAGGGAGGCAGAGAGGCAGGGAGGCAGGGTTCTTTGATCGACCAGAGAAGCAGGCTTCGATCGACCAGTAGCGTTCGATCGACCACGAGAGAGGCAAGGATCTATCTCTGATCCGATCTTTCTCACAGTAGGGAAGAAAGAGGAGAGGAAGGCTTCGGCTTCGACTTCGACCACCAGACCACCCTTCGACCACCTTCGACTTCGAGCCTTCGATCGACCACAGAGAGGCTTCGATCGACCACCAGTGAGGCTTCGAGCCTTTGAGCACACAGAGAGCTTTCGCTCTGTGAGAGGCGAATTGCGAAATGAGATTGTGAGAGTGAGACAGTGAATGAGAATGTGAGGGGTTTATTTTCTATTTATAGTCCAAGGGCATTATAGTAATTTAATCGGTTAAACGGATATCCGTGGGGGCGGATATGGCCAAATCCGTATCCGGCCCGAATAATAAACGGATACAGTTTGGATACCCGTATCCGCCCCAACCTCCATCCACCCTTAACCAAATCCGCCCCAAACGGGGCGAATGGGGCAGATATCCGTGAAAATCCGCCCCACTGCCATCCCTACAGCAATCAATCAAGGAAACAAAAAATTAATCCAAAAATATTAAAGAAGAAAATCAAATAATAATCAAACCAAAGATAAATGTAACAACAAAAGCAATATATATTATAAGAATATGATTTAATTGATTGTACAGTTTTATTGATGAAAAAATGGTCCAAAGATCAGTTTGAAGTAAAGCAAATGGACAACATTTTCAAACATTCACAGAATTATGCGACTACAAAGACATAAGTAATGCATATCAGTTTAGGAAGAAAGAGTGGAATCTATATATCAATATTCCATTATGTGATGGTGGTCTACACTGTAGCTATTGACCCAATATCTTCATCTAATTAAAAAGTCAATCTAAATAATATACCTTATTATACCCCCTACTCTCTAATGCAAAAAGAATCCCACAAAGTATGCTTATTGGAAAGAAAAATAAAGTAGTAGAGAAAGCTAAGAGAAGATAGTTTTGGTCATTAAAGTGAAAAAGACCCAAGAGATAAGAAGCCCATATCTTGGCTATGGGGGGCACTCATTTCACACACAACTAGCAGAGAAAAACAAAAGACATACAGAGGGAGAGTAAATGGTGAGGTTATGGAGATCTGAAGATGTACTTGGCAATGGAGGTGTTGGTACTTTGCAACTCATATGGGTGGTTTTGATCTTCCTTGCTCTTGTTTCAGCAATTATATTCTCATGTTCAGAAGGTGCATCATCCAAAAATAAAGCTTCTGCTGAAGAGCATACTGTGTATGGTTCGGGTTGCGCGGCAGGCTGTGGCGCGGCCTGTGGTGCATGAAAAACACGTTAGCGATGCAAAAAAAAAAAAAAAAAAAGCCTTGATCTGCCATACTTCCAAGACAGAATTTTACTTTTAGTTCAAGAGCAATGACTCTATTCTGGTAGGGAATTAGCTAGTCAATACTGAGGTTTAGCTGGCAGATGTATGTAGACCATGAAAACCTTGCTCTTAACTACTGTATTGAGTTGAGTAGGGGCAATCTGAATGCACTTTCGTGATATTCTTTCTTGTTTAAGCAGATTATTATAATCCAGAGTTCCAAAGCTATTACTTGGAAAGACAACTAAATATTATGACTCATCTGTTCCATCATCCAAATAAACATTCTCAAAAGCAGCGTTCTGGTCTTCATTTTCTTTTTTCTTTATATGGCTTATTGTTAGCTTTCTTTATTATGGTTAGTTATGTAAACTAGATTAATTAACCACATGGATAAACTAGATTGTGCGCATACATGTGTTTATCGTTATTATTTATGAATTCTACAATCAACAGAATAGCAGTAAGAATATGATCAAAATGACAAGTTCATTATAGGAGGCGATTACTCCACACCACCATGTACTTTTTTTTAACCTACTAACCCACACCACCCAAAAACTATTTTTTTTGTAAATAATAACATAAAAAGGGTAACTTTCGACCAATTTAAACCCTCAATTGAGACTGATTCTCAAGCTCATCAAAATATGAAATGGTAGTACTCTGACTTATCTAATAAACACAATTTGAATCACTTGAAAATATTTTGAAATGATCCAGTTATTGTCATTTTACTGAAGTCACACAAATTTGTCTCGCCAAAAAAATTGGATAGTGTCCCTAACTTTCGGCCAACTTATATGCTCGATCGAGACAGATTCTCAAGCTCATCACAACATGAAAATTGTAGTACTCTGAGTTACTAATAAACTCAATTTGAATTACTTGAAAAAGTTTTGAAATGAGCAAGTTATGGTCATTTTACTAAAGTCGTGCAAATCTGTCCGCAAAGAAAATGAGGTAGTGTCCCTGAGTTTCGGCCAACTTATATGCTAGATCAAGACTGATTCTCAAGCTCATCAAAACACAAAAGTTGTAGTACTCTGAGTTATCTAATAAACACAATTGTAATCACTTGAAAATGTTTTGAAATAAGAAAGTTATGGCTATTTTACGATAAACACTTAAACTGTCCAGAAAAAAAAATTGTTTTCACACGTTTGCATTGGACAATGCAAGTCGGAGACTCAAACTCGCCCAGACCTATGAGAATTTGAGACTTCCACTCACATGGACCAATGCGAGTATGAGACTCTCACTCGCATTGTCCTATGCAAATGGGTGAAAACACAGACTCTGTTTTTTTTCTAGATAGTTTGAGTGTTTGTCATAAAATGACAATAACTTTCTCATTTCAAGATATTTTCAATTGATTCAAATTGTGTTCAGTGGATCACTCAGAGTACTACAATTTTTGTGTTTTGATGAGTTTCGAAATGGGTCTTGATCTAGCATATAAGTTGGCCGAAAGTCAGAGACACTATCCAATTTTCTTTGCGGGACAGATTTGCGTGACTTTAGTAAAATGATTATATCTTGCTCATTTCAATACATTTTCAATTGATTCAAATTGTATTCATTAGATAACTCAGAGTACTACAATGTTTGTGTTTTGATGAGCTTGAGAATAGGTTTTGATCGAGCATATAAGTTGGCCGAAATTCAAGAAACACTATCCCATTTTCTTTGCGGTGGCAGGAGGGAGAGAAGTGGCGGTGGCGTGGTTGTGGTGATGATGGCGGGATGATGGCGGTGTCTGATGGAGAATAGAAGGAGGGAGAAGGGAAAATAAGAAGATGAAGAGTGGAGAGGAGACAAAAAAATTTAATTTTGAGTTTTTATTGGTGGTGTGAGAAATAAAGTAAGTGGTGTGGGAGAGAAAAAGTTGATATGGTGGTGTGGGAGAGTACTTTAGGAGGTGTGAAACAGTTGCTACCTTCATTATATTCATAAGGGTTTTTTTTAATTTGACACTCATTAGTTTATACGTATTAGAGTTTGGCCTTCATTTTAAAAACTAATTGAGTCTAACACTCATTTTCTGACGGAACCGTTAAGTCCATATGATTGACTAGTTCAGACTAATTTTTGGACTATTTTGCCCTAAAATCCAAAACTGCCCCACCCCTCATTGGTGTATATATCTTTGAAATATCCAAAATTTCACTCATTTTAGTACACCAGGCAACTTTGCCAAAACGAAACAACTAGTAACTCAGTCAGGGGAAGGTAAGTTCCCCACAATTAAACAACTGTAGTTGTTACGATTCGTAGGGTTTTCTTTTTAGACCTTGAAATCTCCCTCTCTTCTTTTCGTGACCTTGAAGATCTCATATGTCGATTGTTTGATTTTGGAGCTTAATATCTCCGTTCGCGACAAACAAGCAGAAAGAATTAGCACTCCTATATCTTTTCCCTTTATCCTCACTTTTTAATGTCCTAACTAATGTGAAAGTATCCCTGGCACATTTGCTCGTAGCATACTGCACAACACAAACTCCCAGTCTTGCACTCAATCCAGAAAACAAATTAAAGATTTTAAATATGATTCAGTTCAAAAATCTTATTTATAATCTTCAAAATGGAGTATGCACTTGAGAAGTTGGTAATAACTAATTGATATTACCAACTTCCTTAACTCATAGAAGTTAATATTTTTGGGTGCTTTGTGAAGGAAACAGAGGAAGAAGGGAAAACTGTAATGAATTCTCAATCACCTCTTATGAATGAAAACTGTACGCTCGGATTTTATAGGATCCCAGAACCTATCAAGGAGGTGTGACCTACAGGTCAACACCATAAGAAAGTAACCATGCCGCCGGTGGGTCTCGAACCTAGGACGTGGGGGATAAACCCACACAGCCCTAACCACTAGACCATAACACCGTTGGCTTTATCAATACTAGTTACTTCTTCTATAGGACTTTCCAATTTCTTTTGCGGTGCTATTGGGGCGATTGAAGGATCAAATTTTCCCTTCATTTTCTTTCATTTTTTTCTTCTTCATATTCTTCTCTTAACAATTTTTTACGAAGTTGTCTTCTTTGCAACCAAACACCATGAAATAAATTTTAAATTATGCTGCAGATCTTCTAAAATAAGTTAAAATGGTCGAGTTGGTCTAAGGCACCTATTTTAGGTACATGTCAGCATGGGTTCGAATTACATTCTTGACAATTTTCATAAAACATCACTAGGGTTGGTTTTTTTTTTTTTTTTAAACTAATTGAGTTTAACCCTCATTTTTATTGAGTTTGACATTCAGTAATTTATATATATTAGAGTTTGATCTTCATTTTGAAAATAATTAAGTTTAACCTTCATTTTTTTTATAGAACCATTAAGTACACGTCATTGACAAGTCAAAATATTTCGGACATTTTTGCCCTTACCTTGGGTTTTTCGAAATTCAAGGATGAAATGGAGCAATGGGTATGTGTTAACTCCGTCTAAACATCTTTAGATTGCTTTGTTTCAACGAATCTAGCAATGTTGGGGTGTTAGGTAGGGGTGGGCACGGGACGGGATGTGACGAGATAGGCCCATCCTGTTCATACGGGATCAGGACGGGACGGGACGGGACGTGACGGGCGTCGGGACGGAACGAGATCAGCGTGCTCTGCTTATAATCAGCTGGAATATAATCTGAGCATACTAACCTAATTCAGATATACTAACGTAACTAACCTGATTCCTTCAATAAATCATAGCATACCAATCAATACTAACATGATTCCTTCAATCAATACTAACCTGATAACTTCAATATAATCAGAGCATAAGCATACTAATCAGAGCAAACTAATCAGAACTAATCAATGTACATAATCAGCTGATTCCTTCAATATAATATGAACATAACCCATTCCTTCAATGTAATCAGATTATAGCATAATCAACTAGAATAAATTCTGAACATAATCTGAGCAGTATCATAATCTGCTAGAACATATTACAACATATTCATAATCTACTGCAATTCAATACAACAATCTATTGCTAACATAGGTTGGACAAATGTATCAAATGATCAATGTCCATACATAATCCTAAACAGAATTTATGCACATCAAGACCCATTGATAAAGATACTGGTTGAAAGAACAGAACTGAACATGAAAGTTAATTTCAGGTTGGTAAAAAATTATGTAGCAACATCCATAACAAATAGAACAAGACTTACTGCTGAAGCCAAGTTATTTTATCCCCGAGTCATGCAAGCTATGACAGTATCAGCATATTGAATACCCACTCAAAACAAATTGTAAGCTACTCACATTGAACCAGTTGACATTGTTTCTGATCAACTAATATGATCTCAGTTAGGGAGAAAAGAGCGATGAATGAAGTTGTCATCTAAAGTCTAAGCCACGTAATGCCCACTAATCTTTTGTTTGTGAACAACTAGTGATAGTCTAAATTTATCAATCCTAAAATAAATAAATAAATAATAAATATTGAAAAATTAGCTCGGGACGGGACGGGATTGGCGGGATTGAAAATCTTTATCCCATCCCATCCCATTCTAAATCGAGACGGGACGGGATCGGGATCGCGGGATGGGATGCCCACCCCTAGTGTTAGGTAGTGAGTCTTTGTGGTCTCTCTTTCTAGTTTTACCTGTTGCTTTGGGTGATTGGGGTTGTTTTGATGTGGATTTGGTGGTATTTTTGGTAAGGATCTTGCCTAAAACATCAGTGGGTCACTTTGTTTTGCTGATTTTCCTTTTGTGCTTGCTTGCAGACAGTTGGTTAGTGCGAGCTATCCATTTGTTGTGCGGGTAGATGTAGATTAGTGAAATAGTTGTGGTGACAGGTGACTGAGTGAGAGAACTTTGGTTTAAAGACTCTTGTTACTTGAAAGCTTTGTCTAGCTTTCTATACTTGTAACACTTCAAATCTTTCTGCTTACATCTTTCTGCTTATTTCTTTTGATTGTCTGTTAATAAATTGAGTTTTGGAGAAGATTGTGGGTTGTTCTTGAGAGGTTCATTTTTTGGTTATTTTGGTGGATTAAAGTATTGGAGATACCCAGTTATATATTTGAAGGTCTTGATTTGAGTAAGAGAGGACTTTGTTGTTGTTGTTTATGGTGAATTTAGTGGTTCTTTTGAGATAGGGAGATAACCCATTTGGAGCGCACCCATCCTCCTTGAGATGAGCGATAGCGTGCATCTCCAGGGTGATGCGCTCATCTCGAGGAGGATGGGTGGTTACAGCCATCCCTCGCTCCCTAGCAAAGCTCCATTTGAAGATTGTGGAGATCTGGGATTTATTTAATCTCTTATGCCCCATGAAAAATGTTTCCAACCTGAATCCTACAAAGAGACCCAAGTTCATGACCTTAATCCACAGTCATGGCTTAAAGCTGAGAGAGGGAAACTCTTCCAAATTTTCTTCACACTCCCCTTCTTTCATGTACGTGGTGTTTGTTTATTTGGTAATCTTCGTTTCTTTTTTATCAAAACTGGGTTTGATTCCTTATTCATGAAATTTATTTAATTATATGTAAATATACTCTAATCAAGGTCCCTGAATCACTCATTCTCCCATTCTTTAAGCCGGTGGATTACGTTGAAATTCGAGCTCAAATTAATGAAGAACTTGAGTCTTATCCTCCTCATGAGGTGTCGAACCTTTACTTGCTGCAATTAAAGCTCTTGAAGAAGTCAAGTTATTGCGGAGGAGCCTCAATTTAGCTTGGCACAAGCATTGTTAGATGCATTCAAAAATCATTTTCTTGTGAGTTTGACCTGCAAAACAGATGTTAGACTGTCAAAGATCAGCCGAAGGCACTCTGATGCTTAAGTCAACAACTATGTTTGAAGAATGAAGTAAATTTGGATAAAACTTAGTTAAAGTTGCATACCTGTGTTTAATGTTCCATTTACCTTTTATAATGGTCGCGGTTAATTCTCTGCATGACTTAAGCATGTGAGGCGCAACGAAATGAGATATTTCTCGTAACAATCTCATCCTTGACGGAGATACGTCCATGGAGGCGTAACTTCCTCTACGATTCTTTTTTGTGCAACGTTCTTCTTCTTTATGAGAAAACTCATGTCGAACTTGGATTCACGCTCTTACCCGTTCGGGCCTGGATTCAGGCTTTGTTTATGTCTTCTCGTTGGTTGGCCTTGTCTGGGCCTCTGTGATTGGCTTTATTCTTCTTGGGCTTTATGAGCTTGTCAAATAGAATGGACACTATATACTCGTGATGGATGTTCTCTGCCATGTATACAGCCAGTCTGATCGATTTATTTTGTTGTATCATCAGCTACTCCCGCCTTAGTTAGTAGATATGTTCATGTATCCACTAACTGTGTAGCAGTTTTGTTTTCGATTTCAATATTACGACACATTTAGTGCTCTTGTTATCTGTTGCTGCTGTTGTCTATCTGATGTTCCATCTGATTGCTTGTTTTGGCGTGATTTCTAGGGTTTCGTGTGGCTGTCATATCTTGCACGTTCTCCCAAGAATGGAATTTACGTTGCTCGTCCTTATAAAGGAGAAGTTTGAGTGTGTTTTACTTCTTTTGCACCTCCTCATTTTCTGGTTGTTAATTCTTTGATTCCTTGCGTTCATTCTGTAGTCATGTCTAACTTCAGGGTTTTGAGCGGCAATGTTCTTGATGTCTATGAAGCTTTCTTTTTGCCTAAGCGAACAACGCACGTGACTCTGAACAACATTCGTCACGATTACTCATTACCAACTGATCTGGAGATCATTCTCCCCAAAAAGGGCGACAGTCCTTGTCATCCAAAACATGGGTACATTACTTTGTATCCTGGTATGTTCCACTCTGGTTTCAGGCTTTCGACTCCTACGATTGTCTGGGAGTACTTGGATTTGGTTGGTATCGCTCCAGCCCAACTAGTCCCTAATGGTTGGAAAGTAATGATTTCGACCTTAGCAATGGCTGCCTCAGCTCGTATCCCTATGACTGCAAGGGTTCTGCATTCTTCGATGGGATTTAGGGTAAACCCCAATCGCACCTGTTATATGCATTCTCCCTCTTGTTTCAAGGACCTGCAAGAGGAGTACGGGGGCTGGTCAAGGTCTTGGTTCTACGCATCCCTTTCTTCAAATCACTTTAGGTTTCGCGAAAATCAGATTATGCGGTCATTTCGGGAGCCTAAGAGAGTCGAGTTGTCGTTGTCTTTGGAAGAGCAAGAGTTTTGCAGTCAATTTTTCAATCTTCTCTGGGTCTTAGTGGCAGATTTTTTCATTACAGATGCCATTATCCGTAGTAGCTTATATTCATCAGGTGAAGCGGGTCGCACTTTAAAAGTGATTGTTGCGCGCATTGGTGATGTGGTCATCGGCCATCAAGAGGGTTATGTTGACGAGTGCATAGGCCGAGTTATTTTAGTCGTTGTCTGAGGTTCTAGGAGTATCAGCTCGATTGTAAGGAAACGAAAAGTTTTTAGGCCTTTTAGTCCTTCCAAGATGTTGGCTGTCAGTTTCGGCCGTGAGTCAAAGAGGAAAAAACTTGCTTCCTTAGTTCTTGACGCTGCTAGAGCTCCCTCTTTCCTTGCTTCTCTCGAGAAAGAAGGTTGTGGTTTAGAGGATGATTCTTTTGCTCAGGAGGATAATGTGGTAAACCAAGTTCTCGAAATGAGTAAGAAAGAAGTCTCCCATCCTTTAGGCGACCACGAGAAAAATCTTGTTGCCTCTTAGGTTTGCCCGCTTTACTGGCTTGTCTATTGATGATTCGCGCATTATTGAGAATAAAATGTTTTAGCTTGGTATTTGGCAGTCGAAGAATCCGAAGAGTACCAAGACCTTGGATAACTTCGCGTATGATCCGTCAATGGAAGATCGAGTTGCAGCCCGAGCTCGAGATTTGAAGCTCATTGTTTCTTCTGTCGTGGCTAGGACCTCGAAATCACCTGCTACTCCCTCTGCGTCTCATCCTGCTCCTACTGTGCCCCGGGAGATCTTTTGGCCTTCCAAGGTTGATGTGCTGGACAACGCTTGCAAGCTCATTGGTGGTTGTCATGGGCGATTGGCCAATAGGGCTCTTATGCTCGTACGCTAGCCACGTTGCCATATTGACGAGGGTCTCCAATACCTTATGGAGGGGATGACGTACCTTACTTATGCGGCCATGATGGGGTCAGATTGTAAGGTCGCCCGTGAGTAGGTAGCGTATATTGAGCGGAGTGCATAGAACATGAGAGGGCTGCGGATTTTATGCAGACGTCGTTGAGGAACTCGAGGCTATTCGTGATACGTTTGCTTCTGACCTCGAGACGTCTGAAATAGAATTGGGCAAGTTGCGGTCACGTCTGGATGCTGCTGAGAAAGAGTTGTCCGACCGAAAGGCTTAACGTGATGAAGTTGTTCATTTTGCTGAGGAATGTTCGGCTAATCTTAAGGCTTCTGGTATTTGAATCGCTCTGCCGAATTCCGAGTTCATCGAGACCAACTCTGCGGTCTCTGTTAAACTTGTGGATGTTGACAGAAAATTAGCGTCAACCGAAGCTGAGCTGTCATCCGTTACTGAAAAGCTGAAGGCGGCAGAGGTCGCGGATTGGAAGAGAGTGGTCGATGGTCGCCACGATTTCTTGGATTTCCTGGACATGCAAGGTTTAGACATGTCCAACTACCGTTTCTACATTCGTATTACGATGTCATACATTACAGTCGATGAGAAAAAGTCCAGCTCTTATGTCCTGGTACTTTATTACTTCGTGGTTGATCATACCAGCAATTTTTGTTTTTATGTCCAACTCGTTCGTCCAGTACATGTATTTGTTTTTGCTCGATACTCTAGTCGTGCTGAGTATTTTCTCGAGTTGAATTTTTAATCCGACTTCCTTCTCCTGATTGAATTATTGTTGTTTCAAATTTAAAAGCGAAATATTTCATAGATAATATCTTTTAAAGTGCTCTATATTCCATGGTCGAGGTAGCATTTCGCCCTATTTGTTCTCCAACCAGTACGTTCCTGGTTTGTTGATTTTTGTTACTCTGTACGGCCCTTCCCAATTTGGGTTTAGCTTGCCTACGCCAGATTCCTTCATGTTGAGTTGGACTTTTCGTAGTACCTAGTCTCCAACGTTAAAAGCGCGAATTCGCACCTTCTTGTTGTAATATCCTGCCATACGCTATTGGTAGGCTGTTGTTTTGATGGAGGTTGTTTCTCGCTGCTCGCTTCTTTTTTAAAAGATCCAGTCAAACTCTCAGTGCTTCGATGTTGTCCTCAGTGCGGAATTCTTCGGTTCGAAATGTTGGCATTCTGATCTCCACGGGCATTCGAAGTTCGTTTTGTTGTTCATTATGCCCAAAAGACGTTGGGTAACTCAGATGTCCACAATCCTTTTGCTGCCCCGAGTCTTCTTTTGATTGCTTCCAAGATTGTCCTGTTGGTGAATTCGGCTTATTCGTTTGCTTGTGGATGAGCGTGCGCAGAGAAATGTTGCTGGATATTCATATTTTTGCATAACTCTTTAACCTTCTTGCCTTCGAATTGCTTCCAATTGTCTGTGAGAATTACCCTTGGGATCCCGAATTTGCATATGATGTCTCTCCAAAGAAATTTCTCAACTTGGGCTTCTCCCATCTTTGTGAGGGGCTCTACTTCTACCCACTTGGTGAAGTAGTCTACTGCGACAAGGATAACTTCTTCTTATCGAATGTTGGGAGTGGTCCTATGATGTCCATTCACCATTGTGCGAATGGGCAAGGGCTGCTCATTGGAATCAGATTTTGTCCCGGCATGTGAGCGTATGGGGCAAATCTTTGGCATTTTTCGCATTTTCGAACGAGCTTTGAGCATATGCTTGAGAGCTTTATGGGCCAGCGTTCTTTCCCCTGGATGATTTTCGCATGTGCCGTGGTGGATTTCTTGCATAACGTATTCAACATCTCCTGATGCAAGGCATCTCAACAACGGGCTCGTGGCAGATCTTCTGTATAGTTTGTCATTGAACATTGTGTATCTTACTGCCCAACTTCGTATCTTTCTGGCTTCCATCTTATCTGTTGGGAGTTCTCTGTTTGATATATACGCCAAGATTGGAGTTGTCCAGTTGTTTTCGTGATTCACGACGCATGCTTCTTCCGCTTGGTTTTCAAGTATGAAGCCTTCTTGTGTCATGAGGAGTGGGTTGTTATTATCCTTAGTTGTCGATGCTTCCTTTTCTAGTTCATCGGATTTTTTGTTCTCTGCCCGTGCGCAATCGTTGAATAGTAGTGTTCCAGAAGCATTATACTAGCTCTGTAGTTTTATGGTGGTAGGCTTTCATTCGGGTATCTTTGACTTAAAATTTGTCGTTTAGTTGATTGACCATCAGTTTGGAATCAGTAAAGACAAAAATGTATTTTATTCCCAAGTGTTTTGCTAACTGTAGCCTTGCTATCACAGCTTCGTACTTGATTTCATTATTGGATATTCTAAAGCTGAATTTTATCGCCTTCTCTAATGCAATGCCTTCCGAGCAGTACAAGACTAGTCCAGCTCTGCTTCCTGCCTCGTTGGACGCTCCATCACAGTGGAGGATCCATCCATCGGTGATTGGTTTGGGTTGTTCTTCTTTGCTCTCATTTTTTGCATGTTGGTTGTTGCTTCCTGTGAACTCGGCGATGAAATTTGCTAGCGCCTCAGCCTTGATCGCAGTTCTGGGGGCATAGCTGATGTCGAATTGTCTGAGTTCTATTGCCTACTTCATAGTTCTTCTCGACGGATCTGGTTTGTGTAGTACCGACTGAAGTGGCTATTCGATCATAACCATGATTGGGTGTACTTGGAAGTATGGTTGCAATTTTCTTTACGACGTGATTAGAGCGAGCGCCAATTTGTCTAGGGATGAATAGTTGATTTCTACATCTGCGAGTGTTTTGCTGATGTAGTACACTAGTTTTTACACGCATTTTTCTTCCTGTATCAACGCTGAAGTCACTGCGTGATCGGACACAAATAGATATAGATACAATGTTTCTCCCATGTTTGGTTTTGTTGGTAGCTTTGTGCTTCTCATGTATGTCTTAAGGCTTTGAAAGGCTTCCTCGCATTCAACATTCCACTTGAATGTCTTATTCCCCTTCAAAATTTTGAAGAAAAACATACATTTTTCCGATGATCTGGAGATGAATCTGTCCAGAACTGCTATTTTTCCATTAAGACTTTGGACACCTTTTTATGTTTGTTGGTGACTGCATGTTGAGAAGCGTATGTATCTGCTTTGGATTGGGCTCAATTCCTCTTTGGTTGACCATGTACCCGAGGAACTTCCTTGACTTCACTCCAAAGATGCATTTCTCAGGGTTCAGTTTCATCTTATACTTTCACAACTGAGAAAAAACATGTTTAAGATCCGTGACATAGTTTGCTCAGCGTGAGCTTTTAACAAGCATATCACTGATGTTCCATCATTTTGCTGATTTGATCTTTAAACATTTTGTTCACTAACCGTTGGTATGTCGCTCCCGCGTTCTTTAATCCGAATGGCATTACCCGATAACAGTATGTACCCCTTTTCGTTATGAAAGATGTTTTTTCTTGGTCAGGAGGGTACATTTGTATCTAATTATACCCGGAGTCATCATGAAGCTCAGCATTTTGTTCCCGGCAGTTGCATCCATTATTTGATCTATTTGTGAAAGTGGAAAATTGTCTTTAGGGCGAGCTTTATTTAGATCGATGTAGTCAATGCACACCCTCCATTTGCCTTTTTTTGTACCAGCATCATGTTTGACAACCAATTCGGGTAGTGAGCTTCTCTTATCATCCTTGCATTGAGTAGTCGGTGCACTTCTTCGTTTATTGCCTTATTATGCTCCGGGGCCACCGGTCTTCTTTTTTGTCGAACCGACTTCTTGTTTGTGAGAGATGATGGATGGGTCTATCCCGATTGATGCAATCGTTTTCCGCTCCCTGTTTTGACCTAGTCCTACTGACCTGCACAAGTAACGCACGTGAGTCACGGACTACCGTGTGGTGGCCGATGGCACTCCGATGCTAAAGTTGGAAGGTGTAATGCAGTAAACAGGAAATTTGTAGCATACCTCAGCTTACCAATCTCATGTCTTATTTATAGTACAGGAGTCCTGGTTCGACCAGGCCATCGATGGCGTAGTTTTAATAAGGAGATCTTCGTGGAGATCCTTCTCTAATTAGGAGTCGTGTTGTAGGAGGGAAGTTCCTTGTTAGCCCTGTGCTCCTAGATACGCGGAAGATAGTTTCCTATTTAAGGATATTCCATAAGAGAAAGTTTCCCTATGTGATGTGTACTCTGGTATTTGCTTCCTAGTTGGAAACAGAAAGCTGTTGTAGTTACATGTCTGAAGCTGATCCTCGAGACACTTGCCTTAGTAGGCCTTACGTGTATTGAGGATAACTGTGAGACATATGGGCCTAGCAGGTTGTATGAGTTCGGGTCTGTCTAGCGGACTGCATTGAGCGAGCTTGGGGCCGGATCAGTGCTGGGCTGACATTGGGGCCCCTAATTTCTCGAGATCATCATGACATGTGTATGGCTCAGGGATGTGACAGTTTTGGTGTATCATCAACTAATCCCCCGACTTAGTGAGTTGTCACATCGATTCGCTAAGTCATATCTTAAAAAGATACGTCGTTCATGATGATTGAGTCTGAATCGTTGTTTTAGCCGCGTACTTCATTTATTGAACATGCGTCGGTTCAGCGAAAAAAAGGCGGGAACCCAATCCCTATTTAGGTCATCCGTTGTCTGGAGTCTGACTCGTCTATTTTCTTTGTTTTTGAAGATACTACTCTGCTCATATTTTGACTAGAAAGATTGTTCGTCTTTTTCATGGCTCAACAAAACCTTCTTGATAACGCAACCTTAGCCAGGGGCCTGGAGTTTCTCGAAGACATGTTACTTTCTAAGCCTGGCCTTGCTGTAATCGGTACGAAGTTTGGGGTCCCCGAAGACCTGCCATTGTTTGTCCTGAAGGGTGACCAGACGCCAATGTCGGCACCAGCGGGGTTCATCTACTTGCATCGTGAGATGCTTCAAATTGGAGTGTGTTTTCTCGTTCTGGGCGTGATCTAGGAATTCTTGGACCTCCTTGGGATTCCTCCGGCCCAGTTGGGGCCTAATGGATATAGGATTACCCTTCTCATTCTGATTAGGGCGAAGGAAGTTGGCGTCCGCGTGACTCCACAAGTGATCCAGTTGTTGATTTCTCATCGGTTGAAGAGTAACGCCGTCTGTAAGATGATGTCGCCGGCTTGCTTCGTGAATCTACCAAATGACTTCAAGTTTTGGCAGAAATATTGCTTCTTAGCCCCCAACAGATTCAAAGTACTTCCAATTCAGAGGTCCTCCGCTTGAGTGGGAGTTCAGACCATTTCGTAAGTAAAACTTTTTATTCCAGTTTCACTGCGTTTGATTGCATGCTAATCGTTGCTCGTGCTTCTTCGAAGTACGGTTTTCCAATACTCTTCTTACCCTAGAGAAGCAAAACACTATGGAGACGTTTTGTGACTTGTCAATAAGGAACGTGTTGCATGTCATATGCATTCCCAACTTTGTTCGCAGCGGATTGTGGGACAACTGGCACATGACCCCCATTACCGCACATCGTGAGTTAAGCTTGAAGATGGGGCCCTTTCTAGGAAGAGGAAGGTCGTTGAGGCCAAAGCTATTGTGTCGTCCGACGCGGAGGAGACGTCTGAGACGCTTGCCTCTTTTGTGAGTTCGAAGAGGTCCCATATCAGAACTGAGTTTCTTCAACCCGACCCGCTCCAATGAGTGAAGGGCGCGAGTTTGATTGACCCATCAGGGCAGAGATTGGTGTATCCAGCTGGGAGAAAGACTACTTGTGGTTTGCCGAGGTTGAAGATAAGTCGAACCTTAGTGATGCGTAGGCCAAAGCTTTAAGTGAGCGGCTGATGTAGGTTGCAATGGCGGCTTTACACGGTGCTGATTAACATGGGACTATTCCAATAGAAGGTTTCTGTGAAGATCCGCCTAAGGTTGTGGAATCTGATCATCCCATTGGTGCACTGTCTGATAGTGGTCGTGGTGGCACAAGCCAAGTTTATTGTAGTCCGCATTGTTCACCATCTCGTTCCAGGCCACAGCTCGAGGTGTTGGAAGGCCCTTTGGATAATTCGCTTCCTCCCCTTCCTCCGGATCCTATTGAGCCTTCTCGCAGTAAAGAGCCGGGTGCTCGTAATAAGGGAAAAGTTGCAGAGGAAAGTCTAGGAACAGTGGTGACTACGAAAGGTGGTGCCGGCGTGATTCCTGATCCGTTAAAGCTTCATTTGGATGCGCGGATAAGCCTGTTTGCATCAAACTTGGTAAGGATGAGCACTCATGTCAGGCACCAGGAAGTTGACGTGGAGTATGCTTCGAGGAAGCATATTAGCAGGCGTCATAGCTAGCCGATGGATTATGCTCCAAAACTCGAGGAGGATACACTGGAGGGGCGTATGGATAAGGGCTTAAAGTACCTTATGATGGGTATGTCTCACTTGAGCCAGGAGGTCGTTGTTGGGACAGAAGTTGAGGCGGCTCGTGAGAGAGTATACACCATGGAGCGTGTCCTATCGCACATGCAGGCTATATTTTGACGCGCTTTATGAAATTTTGCGGCTACAGAAGCTAGCTAGGAAGTAGAGGCAGAAGCAATCAGCCGTGGCTGCTACAACTCAGAGGGCTCATCTAGAGGCCCTTGAGCATAATCTGGTAGAGGCGATGTCTGAAAGAGACAGACTCAAGCAGGAGTTGGGCCAGACTCGCCAAGATTTGGAGGTCGCGTAGAAAACTGCAGCTAAGGTAAGCACTGCACTGCTGTCTTTCGCTGAAAATAGTGCTTTAAAGGAAGCCGACTGAGCTGCTCAGAAGCAGCAACTAGAGGCCGATGTGGAGTTCAACGCTCGAGAGGCGAGGAAGGTCGAGGATCAGCTCGAACTGGAAAAACATGAGCTCGGTGCTGTGAAGAGAAGTCTGGCTACAGAGCAATCTCAGGTTGACGGGCAGATTGGCAAGCTGGAGCAGCTGGAGTGTGAACTTCCCGCTGCAAAGGTGCGAGAGGAAGAGCTTCTACAGGAACAAGGCAAATGCGAATTCTACTGGGTCATAATGGCAGGCTGGAGCTGCTAGCGCTGATGAAGGAGGAGCATCCGGAGTGGGATCTTGGCTGATATAAGAAGATGTCGTACGTAGACCTGTTTGTTGCCTTTGCGTCCTCAAACAAGGAGGGCAGTTCAGACCCTGATGCTCAGGTCGTGTCGTGAGTAGATGTGAACCCTGCTCCTTCCTCTGTATAGCATAGGTCTTCTGATTTTGTACCTTCTCCTGATAAGGACTAAACTTTGTATACTTGTACCCCTTTTGTTTCGAACGTTAATGAAAACAATTTTATTCGTTTTGTGCCCGTTGTCTCTATTGTATGTTTTTCATTTCGCCTTGTCGTCTTGTTTTGGCATAGGCTGGTTGAATCAATTGGATGTCGAGTGGTCTTTCTGCAGTAGAGAGCTTGATCGCTTGCGTTGCGAATGACTCAGGGTCATTGTTGTTTAGTCATGTCCGATAGTGGGCATATCGCGGACAGTGTAGTCGAGGGTTGGGTTCCCGACCAATGTCTTGTCCTCAAGGTAAGTTGCTGGAGGCTTACCTCGCTTGTTTGATTGGTCAATTGCAGTTGTTGCTATGGGCGAGTTGCGATAGCCGAGCGTACGCGTCAGAGCGTTTGTACCGAGTCGGATGTCGTGAGCTCGGGTTGACACACTATGTAGCATTTATCCAGGCACTGGCCGAACAGATGTGTAAGCGTAAGTGGTCTTTGCTGATAATAAAATGCCAGTCAGTTTGAGCGTGAGGACACTGACTCAGCTGAGATTCATTTTTGCGGCCGCTATTTCAAATGAGAGCAGCAGTCGCATGGCGAGCTGCTTGGGGCTCCCACCTTCCGAACCAATCTATGTCCGAACAGTGTGGACTACATGTTTGGGGTGTAAGGATTTGGAAACTACGTTGAAGAGCAGTAATCTTGTGGCGATCCGTCAACATTAGTCAGGGACTAACTAGTATCCCATCTTTCGAACCATCTATACCCACGCAATGAGGGCTACAAGTTCGAGGAGTAAGGATTTGGCGACTACACTGCAAAGCAGTAGTCCCGTGGCGAGCCATCGACATCAGTCAGGGACTAACTAGTCTCCCACATTTGGAACCATCTGTACCCGCGCAGTGGGGGCTACTAGTTTGAGACGAAAGGGTATGGCGACCAGGCTGAAAAGCAGTGGCCCCGTGGCAAGCCATCGGAATCAGTTCGGGATTAACTAGACTCCCACATTCCAAATCATCAACACTCGTGCGCATCAAGCTACAAATTTGAGGGTTTTTGGAGGCCACGCTGAAGAGCAATGGTCCGTGGCGAGCCGTCGAAATCAGTTTGTGACTGACTAGGCTCTCACCTTCTAAATTATCTACACCCATGCAGTGGGGACTACAAGTCCAGGGTTCGTAATTTGGCGGCCACGCTGAAAAGCAGTGGTCCCGTGGCGAGTTGTCGGAATCAGTTTGGGACCGACTATGCTCCCACCTTTCAAGTTATCTACACCCGAGCAGTGGGGGCTACAAGTCTGGGCTTTGATTAGAAGCTTTCGTTGCCAGTCGCCATCAGCTAGGCTTACCTGATCGGGTTCGGCGATCATTGGTCACAAAGGGGGCAATGATCCTTGGCGAGTCGTCGTTATCAGGCGTGATAGCGCTGATTAGACTCCCACTTCCTAAACCATCGGGATCCGCACTAGCGAACTAGGTGTCGAGACGTACCAAAAGTCGTCGTCATCAGCCTTGGCTGACTAAGCTTGCTCAGTTGGAGAGAGGTTTCGCCTGTTTGAAGGCATGCGAACCCATGTTCACTAGTGTCGTGCACTGTGTGGACAAAAATACCTTAAATCAAATAGCGATCCATAGGTACGATCCATGTGTCAGAGCTGACTTAGATTTCTAGTGCTCGTGCCAAGCATGTAGCAGGATACTATTCGAATAGTGGGCCGAGCCAATGGGCCTGCAAAGGAATAGCAAGGGTTTCCTGCACGATTGTGGTACGTGTTCAACATATATCGCACGATAACACGTGTACGACGTAGGCTGTAGGATGGTTGAGTATTGGTTACTCCCCCTCAATTGATGGGGTTGCGTGCAGGGCCATTAATTCGACATTCGTGTTCTGAGCAATTTCCTCTGGAACCGTTCTCTCTTCGTTTCCCATACGGTATTCAATGCTTGACAATTAATGTTGGGGCGCTCGTTTGGTTAACCATCATGTCTATATAATGGTGTTCTTCAATCGTTGTAGGCATTATCTTTCGCAAAGCGTATCTCCTGTAATGTTCTTGCTTGAAGAAAATACTTTGGGTTTTCCTAAGGTTGAAAAGGGATCTTCCTCTTTGGATTCTTCAAATGTTTTGATATTTACACCGATCAGAACGACCATAATCGTTGTTATGCGTTGTCACCTGTTCTAGGTGGGCATTTAGTTGATTTGCTGAGATCTCGTAATTTATTTTCATATTGCAGAGAAGTAGTACGAGTTTTCCACCAAGGGAGATGTCTTGGTGTTACATCGTGTCGTTTGAGTCCGCGTGTATGCGGTTCCCTCTATCAACTTATGGCTGATCGAAGTGTTAGCGGATGCGCGATACTTCCGAGGGTGGCATCTCTTAGTCACCCCGAGTACCGCACATGGGAAAAGTGTCCTCGCTTGGCATCACTGTGAGACCTTGACTGCTTTGTCGCTTGCGTCCATCCTCATCTACCTTCTTCTATCCTCTTCGAGAGGTCGAAAACCATTTGAGAATTTTGCAAGGGGGTAGGATGCCTTTCGAGGAAGTCAGTCGTCTGTTGTAAGGTTCGCATCGTTGTTGGCAGGTCACTTTTCTACGGTGATTCGACGGAGCAATCAGACGCTCTATCGTTTCAATTCCCTCTTACACCTTATCCTTTATCTTGGAAAGGGGTCGAGCTAAGTCCATTTGAATATCTTTTTTGTCACTTGCGGATAGCTTGCACGGCCTTCTTCGGATACCTTATGTAGTTGGATCGTCTAAGCGAGTCTTTACTTCATGTCGTATTGGATTCAAATGCTTGTAGTATGTAGTCTTTTGTATCAGTTTCAAGGCGCTTGTTGTTGCATCTTTCTAGTAATCAGTAGAGTTTGTTTTCGTAATTCTTTCTTTATTTCTTAAATGACGCATCTCAATGAATGAAGAGAATCACCATTGAGATGCTTGTAAAATGATGCGTCATTTAAGAAGAGAAACATTTAATAATGATGTTTTTTAAGGGATGTTTCTCACAACGGTCTCCTCCTTCTTTTGTAGTATGTAGTCTTAATTTCCCACACAATGATGCTTTAGTGATTTCGGTCATGATAGCTAAATGGAAAAGCAAAATAGTGTTGATCGACACCGACAGTTCGGCCAACCTCTTATACCTAACTGTTTTTCAAAAGATGCGGTTCACCACTGAGATGCTCTCACCAAGCGATCAGTCTATGGTAGGTTTCAGTGGGGAACAATGTAACCTACTGGGAATGATTCAACCACCAGTTGAAGCAGGAGAGCCAGGGAAGCAATTAGTATTAATGACAGACTTTCTCGTTGTCGACGCTCCTGCTACATACAATATGCTATTCGGAAGACCGTGGATACACAATATGGGCGCAGTATCCTTCACTATGCACCAATGTGTGAAGTACCATACCGACAATGGCATTGAAAGAATAAAAGGAGACCAACCAGCAGCCCGGGAGTGTCATTTTGCTGCTATGAACACTTTCCATAAATAACAATTACCGCAACGACTGGAAGAGTCTTCATAGCAACTTGATGAAACGAGTTCGAATTCTCTGAACGACAATATGGCTCCAACCAGTCCACGAGATCGACCCAACATTGGGCAATCGAAAGAGGAAATGGTCGAGGTCTACTTAGACAACGAAGCAAAAAAGGCATTCCAAATTGGCACAAAGATCCAACTTGAACTCGCCAAGGAGCTGATCCAACTGCTGAAAGATAACCAAATGTTTTCGCACGGACAATGAAGGACATGGTGAAAATAGATCCATCCATCATCTCCCACAAATTGCAGGTGAATCCATACAGGAAACCAGTTCAACCAAAAAGAAAATCAATGGCCTCGGAACGCAATCAGACGATAAACAAAAAAGTACACCAATTGCTCAGCATAGGAATGATAAGAAAAACTCATTACCCGGATTGGTTGGCGAACACGGTAATAGTAAAGAAAAATAACTGGAAATGGAGGGTGTGCGTGGATCACACCGACCTAAATAAAGTCTGCACCAAAGACAGTTTTCCACTTTCACGAATAAATCAAATAGTGGACGCAACTGCCGGATACGGAATGTTGAACTTCATGGACGCATACTCCGGGTATAGTCGAATACAAATGTACCCCCCCCCCCACCAAGAAAAAACATCTTTCATAACGAAAAGTGGTACATACTGTTATCGAGGAATGTCGTTTGAATTGAAGAATGCGGGAGCAATGTATCAACGGCTAGTAAATGGGATGTTTAGATATCAGATCGGCAAAATAATGGAAGTTTACATCAATGATATGCACGTCAAAGCTCAGGCATAGAGACCATGTCACGGTCTCGAACATGCTTTCTTCCAGCTACGGAAGTACAAGATGAAGCAAAACCCAGATAAATGCACCTTTGGAGTGGAGTTAGGGAAGTTCCTCGGGTACATGGTCAACCAACAAGGAATTAAAGTCGACCCAAAGCAGATACAAGCGTTCCTCAACATGCAATCGCCGACAAACATAAAAAGTGTTCAAAGTATTAACGGGAGGATAACAGCTCTGAACAAATTTATCTTCAGGTCATCAGACAAACGTCTACTTTTCTTCAAAATCTTGAAGGGGAACAAGACATTCGAATGGAATGACGAATGCGAAAGAGCCTTTCAAAGCCTTAAGACATACATGGGAAGCACGAAACTGCTAACAAAGCCAAACACGGGAGAAACACTGTATCTGTACCTATCTATGTCCAACCACGCGGTGATTTCAACACTGATACGAGAAGAAAAAGGGGTGCAAAAAACTGTGTACTAATCAGCAAAACACTAGCAGATGTAAATATCAACTATCTGACCCTAGATAAACTGGCGTCGCTCTAATTGTGTCATCAAGAAAATTGCGACCATACTTCCTAGCACACCCGATCACGATTATGACCGAACAACCACTTCGGTCGATATTACACAAACCGAGCCTATCGGGAAGAATGGTGAAGTGGGCGATAGAGCTTGGACAATTTGACAACAACTATGCCCCTCTAACTGCTATCAAAGCTCAGGCATTAGCAAATTTCATCGCCGAGTTCACAGGAAGCAACAACCAACACGAGGATAAGGAAAGCATAACAGCCTGAACCGATCCTTGAAGGATGGATCCTCCGATGTGATGGGGCGTCCAAGGCAAGACGTAGAGCCGGATTAGTCTTGTACAACTCGGAAGGCATCGCATTAGAAAAGGCGATAAAATTCAGTTTTAAAGCCTCCAATAATGAAGCCGAGGTATGAAGCTGTGATAGCAAGGCTGCAGTTAGCAAAACACCTGGGAATAAAGAGCAATAGTGTCTTTATTGATTCCAGGCTGGTGTTTAATCAACTAAACGGCGAGTTCCAAGTAAAAGACACCCGAATGATAGCCTACCACCAAAAAACTACAGAATTGATAGAAGGCTTCTGAAATGCTACCATTCAACAATGCAAACGAACATAAAATAAAAGAGCAGACGAGCTAGCAAAAGAAGCCTCAACAATGAAGGATAATGACAACCCACTCGTCATAACACAAGGAAGCTCCATACTCAAAAATCAATCAGAAAAAGCATGCGTCGTAAACCAAGGAACCAACTGGACAACTCCAATCCTGGCGTATATTTTAAACAGGGAACTCCCAACAGATAAAATGAAAACTAGGAAACTACGGAATAGGGCAGCAAGATACACAATGGCCAATGACCAATGACAAATTATACAAGAGGTCTTCCACGAGTCCATTACTAAGGTGCCTTGCACCAGGAGATGTTGAATACGTCCTGTAGGAAATACACCACGCCACATGCGGGAATCACCCAGGAGAAAGAACATTGGCCCACAAAGCTCTCACATTAGGTTATTATTGGCCAACAATGCAAGCGGATGCTCAAAAGCTAGTTCGTAAATGCGACAAGTACAAAAGATTCGCCCCATACACACACATGCCGTGAAAAATCTGATTCCAATGAGCAACCCTTGGCCATTCGGACAAAGTATAATGGACATCGTATGACCACTCCCAGCGTCCGATAAAAAGAAGTTTCTCCTCGTTGCAGTAGACTACTTCACCAAATGGGTAGAAATAGAGCCCCTTTCAAAGATAGGAGAAGCACAAGTCCAGAAATTTCTCTAAAGAGACATCATATGCAGATTCGGAATCCCAAGAGTAGTCGTCACGGACAATGGGAGATAGTTTGAAGGCAAAAAGGTTAGGGAGTTGTGTGAGAACATGAATATCCAGCAACATTTCTCCGCACTAGCTCATCCGCAAGCAAACGGGCAAGCCGAGGTCACTAATAAAACAATCTTGGAAGCAATCAAAAGAAGACTCAAGGCAGCGAAAAGACTATGGACATCCAAGTTACCTTATTTTCTTTGGGCGTACAGAACAACAATACGAACTCCAACATGAGAAACACCTTTCGCTCTCGCTTACGGGTTAGAAGCAATGATACCCGTAGAAGTTTGAATGCCAACATTTCGAACTGACGAATTCGGCGCTGAAGACAACGTTGAAGAATTTAGAGTCAAGTTGGATCTCCTCAAAGAAAAATGAGAAGCTACCTTGATTAAAACGGCAGTCTATCAGCAGTGCATGGCAGGGTATTACAACAAAAAGATGTGAATCCGAACTTTTAACGTCGGAGACTAAGTGTTACGAAAAGTCCAACTAAACACGAAATAGCCTAACACTTGCAAGCTGAATCCGAACTGGGAAGGACCATACCAAGTAACAAAAATCAACAGACCAGGAACATACTGGTTGGCAGACAAAGAAGGCAAAATGATACCTCGACCCGGAATGTAGTGCACTTGAAAAGATATTATCAATAAAGTATTTTACTCTCAATTTCGAAACAACAAGAATTAAATCAGGACAAAAAGTCAGATTAAAAACGACTCGAGAAAACACTCAGCATGGCTAGAGTATCGAGCAAACACAAATACTTATGCTGGACGAATGAGTCAAACATAAAACAAAAACTTCTGGCCTGGTCAACCACTAAATAATAAAGTACCAAAACATGTGAGCCTACTTTTACGTCGACTGTAATGTGCGACATCGTAATCCGAATAGAAACAAGATTTCGTAAACTATAGCTTCTATACGACTAGAACGTCGAGTATCGAAGCCACTCATAACAACCCAGATAAACAAAGTCAAAAATCTCCCAAAAATGTCATAAATAAAAGCTAACAAGCTAGACATATGGGACACAAAAATGTGAAAATAATAAATTTTCCATTTATCTTCTAAAAAAAAGATAAGAAAACAACAACTAAGAAGGAAAATCAGTGTCGTGAACGTCTTCAGGCAACATAGAATCAGCAGGCTCCTCGACATCTGGATCACCCATTGAATATGGGACAACTTCATAAATATCATCAAATTTTTGCTCAACAAAGCAACGGTATGGGGACATATCCAAACCTTGCGTTTCCAGGAAATCCAAGAAATTGTGGCGACCCTCTACCACTCTCTTAAAATCCGCGATCTTCGTTGCCTTCAGTTTCTCGGTAACAGTCGACAGCTCAGCTTGGGTTGACGCTAACTCCTTGTCAACATCCACAAGTTTAGTCGAGACCGCTGATTTGGTTTCTACAAACTCGGAATTTAGCTGAACGATGTGAACAGTAGCAACCTTAAGCTTGACAGTACATTCTTCAGCGAAATGAACAGCCTGGTCACGGTTCGGCATTTTGGTCGGACAATTCTTTCTCGACAACATCCAAACTAGAGCGCGACTTTCCCAACTACACCTCGGATGTCTCGAGGTCGGAAGTGAATGCATCACGCATAGCCTCGAGTTCCCTCAACAACACCCACGCAGAATCTGCGTCCTTCTCATGCTCCGGGCATTGTGCCTTCAACAAATCCAGTCGACGGAAAACATGGGAAATGACCAGAATGTGTCTTGATAGTCTCTGTTTGACATGTGCAGCCTGGTCATGAGATGTTGTACAATACAACCCCATGACGGCCGTATAAGTAAAATGTGTCATCCCCTCCATAAGATGTTGAAGGCCATCTCGCACGGGCATAGGAGTTTTGTTAACCAACTGCCCGTGACAACCGCCAATGAGATTGCGAGCACTGTCTTGCACATGAGCCTCGAAAGGCCAAAAGGTCTCACCAAGGATAGTAGAAGCGGGGCGAGATGCAGAAGAAGTAGTAGGGGATCTTGAAGTCCCAACCACGACAAAAGAAACAGTAAGCTTGTGATCTCGAGCCCGGACAACAACTTGATCCTCTACCGATGGATCATACTCGAAGTCATCCAAGGTCTTAGTACCCTCCGGATTCTTTGACAGCCAAACACCTAGCTAAAGCATTTTGTTCTCAATAACACATGAATCATCAATCGAGAGGCCAGCAAAGTTCGGCAAGCCATAAAAAGCAACATGTTTTTTCCCATGGTCATCCAGAGGACAAGAAACTTCCTTGTTACTTATCTCAAAAACTTGGTTTACCTCCACGCCCTCACTGGTAGAAGAATCATCCCTCGAACCACAACCTCCCTTTTGGAGATAGGCAAGATGAAGAGGGGTCTTGGCGGATTCAAGGACGAAGGAAGCAAGCTTTTACCTCTTCAAAACACTGCCAAAATTGAAGGTCGACATCTTGGAGGGGCTAGGAGGCCTAGGAACTTTCCTTTTCTTAACAATTGAACTAGTGTTCCTAGGGCCTCAAGCAGAGACAAAAGTGGGGACTCCTACGTCACCAACGTGTGCAATAGTAACATCTGAAGCGAGACCTGTCCTTCCCGATGAAAGCAGATCACCACGGACAATGGCGTCCATAGTGAGAAAATCTTCCACTGATACTCGGTGAAGATCACAAAACCGATGGCAGAACTCTTGTTCTTCCAAAGACAATAACAGCTCAACCTTCTTAGGCTCCCGAAACGATCGCAGAATCTGATTCCCGCGGAACCTAAAGTGGTTGGAAGAAAGATAGGCATGGAACTATGACCTCGACCAGTCCACATATTCCTCTCGCAGGTCCTCAAAGCAGGGAGGAGTACGCAAGCGACAAGTGTAATTAGAGTCCACGTTGAACCCTTCTAGAGAGTGCAAAACCCTGACATTCATAGGGATCCGACCCGCGACAGCTCTTGCTAAGGCTCAAATCATTATCTTCCAACCATTAGGGACCAGTTGAGCCGAAGCAATACCAATCAAATCCAAGTACTCCAAGATGATAGTAGGAGCCAGAAGCCTAAAACCAGAATAGAACATACCAGGATACAAAGCAATGTTTCCATGCCTAGGACAACAAAGATTGTCACCCTCCAGGGAGAACAATCTCCAAATCATTTTGCAACGAATAGTCATGACGAATGTTGTCCAGAGTCGCGTGTGTTGCCGTCTTGGGCATAAATAAAGCTTCGCGAACATCAAGGAAATCGCTACCCAAAACCCTAAAGTTAGACATGACCATAGAACGAATGCAAGGAATCAACAAGTTAACGATCAGAAAATGAGAAGATGCAGAAGGAAATAGAGCACACACAAAGTTTCTCCTTTTTATAGGAATGGACAACGAAAGGATCACTCTTGGAAAACGTGCAAGATATGACAACCGCACAAAATCCTAGAAATTGCGTCAAAACGAACAAGCGGATGGAACACCAGAAAGAAAACAGCTGCGACAGATAGCAAGAGCACTAACCAAGCCGTAATGTTGCAATTAAAAAGTAAAACCACCACACAATTAGTGGATACATGAAGATACCCACTAACTAACTGGGGGAGTAGTTGATGATACATCAAAATATATCGATCACCATGGCCATACACGTGGCATAAAGACATATCACGAGAATACAACGCCCAATCTATTGGAACAGCTCATAAAGCTCAGGAAGAATGAAGCCAACTATAGAGGCCCAGACAAGACCCATCACTGAGGAGAGTAAACAGGGCCCGAATTCAGGCTCGACACGAGTTCTCTCATAAAGAAGATGAACGTTACACCAAAAAAAACCTTGGAGGGAGTTACACCTCCACGAATGCATTCCATCAAGGAGGAGACTGTTACAAGAAACATCTCCTTCCATTGCGCCTCACATGCATAAGTCACGCAAAGAGTTAACCGCGACCATTATAAAAGGTAAAGAGAACATTCGACACAGGTATGCAACTTTAACTGAGTTTTGTCCAGATTTACATCCTTCTTCTAACAAAACTACTGACTCAAGCATTGAAGTGCATTCGGCCACCAAAAAGATAGTTCTTGGTAGTCTAACAATTGTTTTGTATGTCAAACTCACAGGAAGATGATTTTTGGTCGCATCAACTTTATTGGTGAAAGCAACTTTACATTTGACTTTCTCTATTACCAAATATGTGGAATTCGGAAAAAAAAATAGTTTTTTTTTAATTTGGGTCGAGCCGATTAATCGACGGGTTATGGAAAGTGGAATCGAGGATCGAACCAAAAATTTTGGCCCGAGCGGGTTTTAAGATCGAAAATAAATAAAAAGATCGACCCGGACTGATCTGATTGGTCTGATTTTCGGGTTTTCGGTCTAAAATGCCCAACCCTAGTGTGTATCATCTTACAAAAACACAATATGGTGTGGATCAACCGAAGGAGGTTTGCATGAAAGTATTTGTCCCAAGGAGTAATTTGATATTTTCGTTCCATGAGGCATAGCTTCTCATCATATTGCAGCAGGGACATTCGGCATATTAGCATGCCTATTTCATTTTAGTGTTTGTTCACCCCTAATAACCAACGCATTGCTTCGTATTATCTAGATCCAAGGAACCAATCACTCTATGACGCATCAATCATATCATTGCAGCAACTGAATATTATAATCAAGTTAAATTTATTTGTACTATGAATTTGTTCATTAAATTTATTTTATTATGACTATTACTAAATATTATAGTCAAGTTTAAATCACATTATTATTTTTTTGTTATTGTATTTAAAATTTACATATATAAATACAAGAAAAAATGCATCTACCCTTCAATTGTGGCAAACTTGTTCAACCTAAGTGCATGCCAAAATGCCAGCAAAACTTCCATCCAAAAGGGTTTATAGTTAGGAGTTTTTGGATCTATCACAATAAATACTTAATTTACCCACTTTTAGTTTTATAAGAAATAAGTATATAAGGACTTAAAACCGGTCTAGTAAAACTTTCAGTTCACCCTACTAATCTCAGATCCAAGATCTTGAAAAAAAATGCATTCTAAACGAACCAAAGTTTCTTCTTCTTTCCTCACTATATCTTTTTTATTTTTGCCACTTTATTTATCTCTCCCCTTTTGACATGTTTCCCTTCTTTTTCTTCTTCTTCTTCTTATGCACATATGCACATCATTGAAAGAAATTCATTACTTCAATACTTTTAATTTTTGCAAGAAACGTTAGAATAAGTAAAATGAAATAGAGGATAACAATATTAACACATCAGTCTCTCTAAGCCCCCACATTCTTCTTATATACACATGTAATGACTAGTAAAAAGAAAGATGACCACAAAATATAGAGAGAAAGAGAATAAAACATATAATCTTTGCAATTTAACAATAGGTTTTTCTTTTATTAACATAAGTTACTAATAAAAAATTTATTTTAAATTGATTGCATAGTTGCAAAAAAAAAAAATTTAAAGAAAAGGAAATTAATTTTAATTTAAAAATTTGCTTTCGGATCTGAGATTGGGTGTATAGGTCTTAGATCCTAGATGAATTTTATATCCCTGAAAACAAAGAATCACGGTCTCGAACGCAAGATTACAGATAGATCTCGGACCCGAGATTTTGTTTTAAAAAAAAAAAAGGAAAAGTTTACCTCATTTCATTGGGTAAAGTGGTAAACTACAAGTTTTTGATAGATAAACTAAGTATTTAATGGTGATGAGACAACAAACAGTCGATCAATCATAGCCGAACACGTGCGTAGATTGGTGCTAATATGAAGAAGCCTTAATCTAGTCTAATGTTGGCCCAAGTCGGGTCCAATGTAGACCCAGACTAATTATTGTTTAGCCCGTAAGTTAGGTGCCCAAGCTAAGATTACACAAGCCTAATATGGCCCGCATCTTGGAGTTTGTCCCAAGACAGCAAGGCCCAAACATAAATCTCTGGGCTATAGCAGGCCCAAGGTCCATTTGCACGACTCTTGGTCCAATAAAGTATTGGGTCCTAATTAGAGCCAAGTGCCAAATGAGACTTAGTCATGGATGGGTAAGATCCTAAACGAGATTTCCTCCTTCCATCACGCTCCCAACAATATAATCAACAAATGAGTAAAACACTCACTATATAAAATGAACAAAACGGATGAGAAATGTACACATGCAACCCTAATTTTATTAGTCTATATTCATCCTTATTTAGTGTGTGACTTTACCATCAGAGTGCCTTTGGCTATCACAACGGTGGTCTCTGGTTCACCTCTATTCGTCTTTGTAGGTAAAAAATTCAACAAGGACGGATTTGGATAATCAGTTTGGCGCCGACTGTGGAAATGATAAGTTTTCCCTAGGGAAAAAACACAAATTCTGTCAAACTAGCAGAGTTGTGAAACATAGTTACTAGCACCAGATCACGAGCTAACAACAACGTCGAGCCTGCCATCGCTCCAGCCGAAGAAGCCCAACCACGGGGCCAAATCGATCCAATAGCGAAAGTAGAAAAACTACAATGCCCAACCACTAAGGCAGCCACGAAATACCCTAACATAGATTAGATTCTGCTCCACATGATTCATCTCACACGGGTGGTCAAAAGACTTGCTCAAAATCAGCCTCCGCCACTTGAGAATTATAATAATTTAGATAGATCTTTGGCCCAAGAGGTCATTAGGGAGCGCGTTCATGAGGGAAACATCGTAATCATCAAAGACTAGAGCACCCACAGTGAAGGGGACCAAAGAGGTGCAGGAGCTCAAGGAGATACGCTCCAAACTCCGGCAGGACCGTCGTCGGGGATCCACTCTGCTTGGAAGTTGTCAATTCGGATGTATTGTACAATCTCAAAGCCTTACCATTCTACGAGCAGATCATGAACACAACTCTACCGAAGTGCTTCAAGCCCCCAAAGCTTGAATTTTACAACAAAACCACAAACATGTTTGACCACCTACGCCACTACCACCATGCGATGGCACTAAATGAAGATTCAGAAGCCATTATGTGCCAAACTTTCCCCATCAGCTTGAAAAGAGCTGCATTAACCTGGTTCCACAACCTCCAGCCAAGATCCATCAATTGATTCTAGGTCTTGGCAAGAACATTTATTACCCGATTCGTAGGAAGCCAACGGATCAAGAAAGGGCCTTACTACCTGCTCAGCCTCAAGCAAAAGAATGGCGAGACCCTCAGAAAGTACGTGATTTGTTTCAATGACGAGCTGACTCTGATTGATGGTTGTAGCGACAACACCTCAGTCACCGCCTTCACCTCCAGCCTCTAGAGAGGTCAAACTATAACTTTTTCACCCTAGAACCCCAATAGACATGGCAGACCCATTGAAAAGTATACAAAAGTGCATCACCCTAAAAGAGATGTCTGCAGCCAAAAAAGGGGAAGAAAGCGAGACTAAGCGCTCCTTCAAAACCATGGACAAAGACGAGGACGGGAAAAAAGATAGTTCTAAAAGAAGACGGAGTGGGAGCCAAACTGGGTCTGGCAAAGCAAAGCCTGACAGGGCCAGCAGTTCCAGATACCTCTCCTACGCTCCGCTTAATTCCAATTTCAACATCCTATCCACCATGAAGAATCGAAAGGATGTTAAATGGTCGTCAAAGCTCAGAGAAGATCCTTCAAAATGTGACAAGAGCAAGTATTGTTCTTATCACAACGAGGCGGGTCACGATACCTAAGACTGTAAAAGCCTCAAAATAAGATCCAATATTGGGTCAAAAAAGGAAGGCTAAAGGATTTGTCAGCTTCGGGGAAAAACGTCCCCGAGGAAAGGATACATAGGAATCTGCGCATAAAGCCAAAGAGAGAAATTTGGTCGTTATATATGTCTTACATGGGGTGAACGAAGAAGAACACTCCAATCGTCCAATGAAAGGATCGATATGAGAAATGCGAGTCGGGTCAACTACAAGGAGCACCTTATTCATCATGTTCAAATGGAAAGAATTGCTCCAAGTCTGAAATTCAAGGAGCGGGACATGAGAGGAGTCTGCTTCCCCCACAATGAACCATGGTTGTCTTGGCCAAGATAACAAAGTGGGGACGTAAAGAGATTATTGGTGGACCCAGGCAACTCAACCAATGTCTTGTTTCTATATGCATTCTGAAAAACGCAGTTGACATTAGAGGAGCTGATACTCTCCAACCAAGCCATGTTCGGCTTCAACAGGGGAAAACTGCTACCTGATTGGAACAATCAAATTTCTGATAGTTGCAGGACAACCAGACCTGCATACAATTTTGATGTCGGAGTTTTCAATTGTGTACACCCCTTCCGCATACCTAGGCTGACCTTGGCTGCATCACATAAAGGTGGTGATCTCCACACAATGTCAATGTCTCAAATTCTCTGTGGATGACGAAGTATGAGATACTCATAGGAGACCAAACCATAGATTTGGAGTATCATTTTGCAGTAGCCAAGCAGTCAAATGACACGATGCCACATTTTGAACAAAGGGACTCAAATGTGGTTTCAAGTCCAGAATCAAGAAGCTCGTCTCCTCCCTCGGACCACGAACCTCCTTCTAGCCCAAGGAAAAGACTGAATGCTAGGCAGCCCGAGGAAAAGTTGGTCACCATATACCTAGATAGCCAAACTAACACCAAAGTTGTCCAGATAGGCTCAAATCTTAACAAACTGTTGGCATACCAGTTGACCACGCTCTTAAAAGGAAACCAAGATGTATTCTTTTGGACAATAAAGGACATGGTAGGAATTGACCCCTCAATAATCACATACCAACTGGTAGTCAGTCCAGACCTGAAGCTAGTCAGACAAAAAAGGAGGTTGGTGGCGATCGAGCGCAACCTAACAATTAAAGAAGTACAAAGGCTAATGAATACCGACATGATATGGGAGTTGCACTACCCGAACTGGCTAGCAAACACGGTCCTGGTAAAAAAAGAAAATAGGAAGTGGAGAGTCTTTGTGGACTACATGGACCTCAACAATGCTTGTCCAAAGCACAGTTTATCATCCAGCATGAGGTGTACCTGCAACTTCTCCCTCCATCTTTCAGAGATAGCACCAGCAGCTTTTTCTACCACCAAGGGCATTTCTTCGAGAAGACAGACTAGCGGAGCAAGTCCTCAGTATGTGTTCTGGTAGATCTTTACTCGCATATTCCTTTCCACCAAGCTCAGATGCTTATTTCATGTAACCCTTCGATCTAACCAGTCGATCAAGCTTTGTAAAAACCTTTTGGTTAATCAATAAATTTTGTTTTCTTGTCTGTATTTGTTCTTTTTCTCTGGTAATATGTCTGATTTGACTAGACGTGAATCATACTAGTTCTGGCTAAGATGTTATTTTGATCCAAGAGAACTAGTTTTAAGTTGGTCATCTCTTGGTCTGGTCGGTTTAGACCCCGTAATAAGACAACTTAATCCTAGAAAGAAGTTAAGACGTCGAGAAGCCACTTATGCTTAAGTGAATTGAGCTTCGGAATGTGAGCCAACTATTTCCTGAAGAGGTTTTAATCATTTAGAGAAATCATCTTGTTCCGAACAAACTAGATTTCATAAGACAGACTATCTTGATCCTCGAGCAGATCAAGTTCGACTCTCAAAGCTTCATCGTTGTCCTCCAACCTGAACTCCTCTGATCGGAGGAAATAAGGCCTTGTCAACAGTGATAGGATCGGAAGGAGAAGAAGACGCTTGACCATAATCAACCGGATCACTCGGAGGATTCGTAGTAGGTTTTTCATCGTCCTCAGATGGAGTAGGAACATTCTCAAAGACTTGGTCAACTATGGCATGATACTTTGACATATCAAAGCCCTTCTCCAACTCAATATAGTCGATGATTTCAATACTACCGTTGTCAATCTTAGTCCACTCTACTGCGGCTGTAGTAGCCTCACCCTTTTCTGAAAGTGCGGAAAGTTCCTACTCAACTCCATAAAGCTTCTCTGAAGCTTGCTCCTTACCACTTTTCTCTTCGACAAACTGCTTTTTGACGAAAGTAAGTTCCGCAGCAAGCTACTCAACTCGCTCGTCTGCAGTCTTACGAGCAGCATACTACAACTGAGCAACACGCAGTGATTGATCACTAGCAACCTTTTCAGCTGATGGCTCACTTTCAACAGTCGACCGCCCTCGCAGGCGATTCATCTCCTCATCCGTTACAGTAAGATCTGAATCATACTTATCACATACAGACTCCGCTTCCTTCAAATAAGAACGAGTAGCACCAATCACCTTCTCATGCTCTGCACACTCCTCCTTCAGCTTATCAACTTCAAATAGAACGCTAGAAAGCTGAACCAATTGTTCCGCCATCTTCTTCTCTAAGACCAACACGGGATCATGAGCGACCTGGTACTTGGATCCTATCATACCAACATAAGTGAATGGGACATCCCCTCCATTATATGTTTATCACCTTTGTCAAGATGTTATCTAGTTGGACGCACTAGCATTGGGACTTTTTCCATCAACCACTTGTGCCACGAGTTGATGTGGTTACTCGCACTCTTCTGCACGTCTTTAGTCACCAGTTTGACAACCGGAACGACAATGATGACAAAAACACCACTTTTACCTTTGTTCTTCAAAATAGGAGGGGCAGGCTTCGGACGAGGAGGAGGATGAGAAGCAAAAAACTCCCTCAACCTCATATCAACAAAACGAGGAGAAAAATAAGGAGACTTGGAACTCTGACCACGGTTCGCTTCAACATCAAGGTTAGGATTATAGTCAAAATCGTCCAAAGTCAATTCTGAATTTGGATTCCGAGACAGCTCCATCGCAAGTTGTGTCATCTTATTTGAAATGACATGTGCATCATCGGCCGAAACTTTGTTGAGATCACCAACCCCAATAGTGGTAAGGAGGGACTTCTCGTGCCCACTCAAGGGACGGGAGACCTCCACCTTACTTATCTCCACAACATGATCCAATTCTTCAACCTCCTAAGCAACAAGACAAGCATCGTCTTCGTCATCCTTTCTAGAAGTAGTTGGAGGAGGAGCAGTCCAAACAACCCTCATAGCAAAACCAACAGGGTTCTTCCACTTTAACGGGCAGACAACACTAACCAACTCGCTCATAACCAGCCTCATCAATGGTCTAGAAGACTTAGGAACCTTCCTATTCCTAGTGAAGGCACAAACATCAACGACAATAGGAGCAATGAGATCCCTAACTTTCTCGATGCTTTCTCATCAACGCTAGCATCACCAATGCTAGCAGGAGCAGTACGCCCCTCCCCTCATTAGAAATAACAAGAGAGCCAGCACGGGCAACTGTGACATCGGTGTTATGACTCTCAAGAACCAAACCACGCTCCAGTGCGTTTACACTGTACAAACCACTCTATTCAACGACATCTGGCTTGAGGAAATCTTCCAAATGCACATAAGGAAATGAAAGGAATTGTTGTCTCACTTCCTCCTCCGCTTCAGTCAGATACAGATTAGTCCACTTCCTGGGTTCTCTGATAGACATCAGAATGGGCCTATTGCCAAACATGAAATACCCAGTATTTATGGAAGCATAAAACCAGGGCCTCGACCAAAACCTGAAATCATCATTCGGCTTCCCCAAACAAGTAGGCGAACGAAAAAAGCAAACATGATTTGAGTTAACATTAAATGACACCATAGCGTGCATAGTCTTTTTGTTTAAACAATACCAGACAGTAGGGCTCTCACCATAGTTCCAACCATGATGGTGGTTGCAAGGTTAGAGAGGAAGAAGTGGGCTAAAGATCGTGGATTTGAGAAGAGAATGGATGGAGGCGAGAAGTCGAAACAGGGGCGATTTGGAGAAGACGAGTTTGTGACTGGCTGATGGTGATGTGTCTGTGATTGGAAATGTGTGTGTGAAATTCAAGGAAACAGGGTCTATTAGTGTGATTCCAATGAGCGAAAAAGAATCAGAGAGAAATTTGTGTGACTGAAATGAGTTGGAGGTGGAAGATGGTGGCTACCGGTCCTTCTATCGAACGAGAATCGCCGACAAGGGGAAAGATGAGATGGTTCTTTGGTGGTTGAAAAAAGAGAGGAGGAGGCAAAAGTTCCCCAGAGAATGGAAGAGAGGGTTTTGTGTGTGGCAAGAAGGAAAATAAATAGATTTTGGTCGGGCTTGGGCTTAGGTTTAGGTTTGATTCACATGGGTTTGGGAATGGGTTTCTGTTGTTGTAGCACCTTTCAAATTCATCGAAAACATCACTTTTGTCTTATTCTTCCACACTCGCTGCGCTAACCCAATTTCATCGTTTAAGCTCCAATTCCTACAAAAACATGAAAACGAAATAATTAGAATAAAATACAATACTCGAAACACTAACAAATATAAAATCAAAGATATTTTATGTAATAATTATGTGAATGTCGGTAAAGAGTAATGTAACCAGGCCGCGGACGAGCGGGGCTATCACTCGCTCTTGCCAGCACAAGTTTCAAGTAGGACGAAATAGAAAACTACAACGAATGTAGTCCAAAGTATCATAAGTTTCCTGCCTAGGCTCGAAAAAGGCCTCACAGAGGGCCAACTTATCATTACTTAGGGATATGTTGGAAGCCATGATAAAGAATTGGAGAATACAAAAAATGAAAGAAAGAAGAATTGGGCTCTGAAAATGGAGATAGCGTAAAAAAGATAACACAGATCAACGCCCCCATTTAGTAGGGATGGGCAATGAAAAGACAACCAATGGAAATCACTGCAAGATAATGGTTGCACGAAACCCCAAAAATCACATTGAAACGAAAAGAAAAAGGGTGTAGTAGAATAGAAACCATATTGATAGTTGTTAACGACATTTAATGCAGTGCAGAAAAACAATGACGAACTCAAAAAGCCAACCGCCGAAGAGTTAGTGGCCACGCAAGCATGCCCACTAACTAGGGGGAGTAGCTAATGATACATCAAATAATCCTCTGATCACGATCGTACACGTGGCAAAGATCATCCATCACGAGGAACTGATACTTCGCTCTAAACACGGATAACAAACCCGGTACTCGAAGCCCAAAGAAGCAAGCATGGTCATTAAAGCCCAAAAGGGTCTCTAATAATAAACTATGAAGAAAGTTAAAGTCCCAAGCCCCAGGCCCAACGGTTTCTTCCCTTAGAGAAGATAAACATACGAAGGAGACAAGTCATACGGGAATCATTTAAGAATGATGCGTCATTTAAAAAATAAAGTTAAAGGCCCAAGCCCAACGGTTATCTTCCCTTAAAAACACTAGTAATCTTTTTGTAAAATTAGTTTCCGGTCTAAATTAGCGAGTCCTTATCTCATCGGATACGTAGGGATCCAATATCATACCAATAACTATCATATTCAAACTTAACGGACCTGATCCGAATTCAGGATTCAAAATATAATTCTGAAACTGCTTTTATTGATTTGAAACGGTTATGATATTTGATCTAATCTTATCTATTGCCAGCCCAACCAAATCAAACTAGAAAACACATTTTATGAAGCTTATATATGCTAACTATGTCCAAATACACCATACAATCATAATGTAAAGAATTCATCTATTTCACTCGTACTGTATTAGTTTTAAAAATATATCATATAAGCAAGGAATGTGATTTCTCGAAATATGTCGAAATTTCACCGAATATTTCTTATTTTGTAAATTTCGATTTTTTCACAAAAACACAAAAAACCATTGACCAAAAATACCATTTTCAATCAAATTTTTCGACCGAAATTTTGGTGTGCTTCACTTCATCTCGTTTGATCTCTCTTTGGTATGATCAGCTTACTCTGCTTCACTTCAATCTCTCTTATAGACTAGAGCAGCAAAGCCAGCAGAACAAGGACTGTCAATCGATATGTTTCATGCCTTCATCTGCTTCACTTCACTCGATCTGTTTCATCAGCTTCATGCCTTCAATTTCAACAGATCTGGTATGTGCATCAACTTCAATCCATCTGGTTCAATTGATCGACAATAGCTTCACAAAGCCTACAGTAGCTCTTCTCCTCCTCACCAGCTCTTCTCCTCCTCACTCCTATTTTCTGCGACGTAAGTACCATTCCATTTAGGGTGTGTTTGGTTGCATGGAATCCCATGCCATGGGAATCCATGAGAGGCCCCTACATTTTAGGCTAATTTGAGGTAGCACTCCACATCCACCATTTGATTTTGTGATCAATGGTGGAAATGGAAGTCTCATAAGCATGAGAATTACATGCCTTGGGGGACCAAGGAGTGAGATTCTCATGTTCATGGGACTTTCATTCCGACCATTGGTCATAAAATCAAATGATGAATTTGGAGTGATACATCAATTTAGGCTAAAATATAGAGGTCCCCTCATGAATTTCCATAGCATAGGACTCCATGCAACCAAACACACCCTTAGTTCTTTGGCTTCAACGTCTATCTCTATCATGTTGAACTCTTAGTTGGTAACTCTCCCTAATGGAGGGAAGTGTGGCTTTAGAAACCACTAGATTTGTCCATCTAATTATATAATATTAGGCACAAACAACCCCATGCCAAGATCACCTAATTACCTTTTGTCTATTCTTTCAGTGGCATTATACTATTGTTAACTTCCCACTCTACGTCAGGAGACAAAGCTCGCCGCCATCGCCATTGGGAACTTTTTTTTGTCAATCTTAGGTTTGTACTTCCTTTTAAACCAGTTTTTATTATCCAATCACAATCCATTTGATTTTCTGGTTTTTCTTTGTTTTTTTTTTTTTTACGTACATAAACATCATTTATTTTTAACAAATATAAAATATTATAATTACTAAACTTGTATGTGAACAATCATCAAGCCACTTAAACTTAGATATCAAGCTTGGGACCATGGAAAAGCACTTGATGGAGGGAAAATCTATTGGCAATTATTGTCGTAAGCAAATGAATAGTGGTGGCGTATCAAGGTTAAACCATCCATTGGTTGGCGGATACAATGATGTTGAAAAATATCTAAATTGTCCAAAAAAATGCGTAAATTGATACAACAAGTATTAGATGGAAACATCACAACTAATTACAAAAAAAATGCACTTGAGAAGTTAACAGAATCGATTATTGTGGGGCCTAGAAGTCATAATTTATCTAGTTCTGAAGAGGAGGATGTCGTTCACCGTGCTCAACATGAACATCGGGCAGCAGAATGGGAAAGGGGAACAACTCCAAATGATGGGCAGCACTGGGTTAAGTCATACATCATCCAAGAAAAAGGTTAATAGCTTTTATGGTTCACATAGTTTGTTTAATCGTTCAAAGAGTATGAAGGTGAAGCATGGTGTTGATTTCTTTGGGTATCATCTTGAATCTAGTAAGCAAACAAATATCACGGGTTTTGGGGAAATGCAAAAAAGTAATATGTCAAAGGAAATTAACAAGTTTTTACTTCAATGGAACTCTATCGCATGCAGTATAAAATGGTAGAGGCCATTAAAACAATTGATAGATATACACAACCACCTTCTGCATGAGAGTTAAGACACAAGTAATTTGATGGGGAGATAGTGGAGTTAGAGGAGTGGATTAGGCATCTGAAGCCTAAGTAGTCAAAGTATGGAGTCACAATTATGTGTAATGGTTGAACAAGTCCTACAAGGTTGAACATTATCAACTTCATGATATAAAGTGATGGGGTGCCCATATTTAGAAAGTTGGTATATGCTTCAAACAAGAAGAAATATCACAATTATCTATATGGATTGATGAAGGAAGTGGTTGACTATTTGGGTAAAAAAATGTTTTGCAATTGAGATGATAATGAAAGCATTTTTTTGAATGAATGAGTGAAATTGATGAATAGGCCACGATACAATTTGTATTTGACTCTATGTTGATGCGTTATTTTAGTAGCACACAACTTAATACTCTGCTTTGTGATTGTAGTATAGAATAAGTAGGGATCGTTCGAGACCGGGGATTAGAGGGTTTGTCAATTAACACTAATAATAACTAAACGACAACTAACAACCTAATTAATTAAATAAAAGGGGATTGGATTTTCTAAATTAAACTATGAAAATAACTACGAAAATTACTGTAAAGATAATAAACTAAAGGGATGGCAAAGATGAGAAATTAGCTAAGGGTTTATCTCCACACACCAAACATATGCTTATAAATCAATCTTCAATAATCATTTGCTAACTCGTGAGAGACAATGCTCAAGATTAACCGTGACCGTACTGCATTAATCTTATTATTTTCCCAAGTTCGTTGAATTAAACTAAGCGTCGCTTTCAAACTATTCTTATCATGCTATCTAAACAGGAATTGCAAGTTAGACAACAATCTAAGATCATTAAGTTTTGTGAAAAATATGAACACTGACTAGGAAATTACAAGTATGATCAGCATCTTGCTCTTGCCTAGGTTTTTACTTAACCTTACCAACGTTCCTTGGTATTTACTACTTGTGAATACAGGATTATAACAATTAGGTGAAACTCTCCTATACTCTAGCCCCAAATCCTAGCATGCTTACTAAGTTGGCCACCTTAACAAACATACAAAGAAAATTTCTCTATAAAGCAGTTAAGCAAAACACAATCACTAATAGCAAGGAAGATTAAATTCAATTAATTTATAAAGCACATGTTCGGGGCTTCGAATCCACCCCTAACTAAGAGAAGTTTAGCTAGACATATTAATTATGTTCAAACAGTAATCCATTATCCATAATCAAACTAAAATAAGTAAAAGAGTTAAGAGATGAAATAAAACACTATAGCCTGATCCGTGGTGGTACTGAGTGGAAACTGGGGTGCAAATAGCGCAAAGACACTCTTCTTTTTTCCTTCTGCGATTTACTCCTTCTTCGATCTCTGCTTATTTACTCCTTCTCTTCTTCTACTTGTGCGATTTGATCAAGAGGCTGCAAGAGGGATGCAGGCGAGGGCTTTGGCTAAGAACGAGAAGGGACGAAGAGGGAAGGAAGTGAACAAAGTGACGATGTGTCTCGATTGGGTTTAGGGTTGTGTGGTTGAGATCAAAGGCAGAGATGTGAAGAGATGGAGGTTTGTGGTTGCGGTTGTGAGATTGAGTTGCAACTGTGATGAGGGATGGAGGCTATGGTTCAGTTGAAGAGAAGAGGAAGATGAAGCCAGAATGGAGGCTTGTTGTGGCTGGGGGACTGCTGCGATGTGGGATATGTGAGGATGGGTTTGTGATGGCTTACGGCTGCGAGGATGGGTGGAAGAGGAGGTTGTGGATGGATGTTATGGATGGGTAGGCGATGGAAGTTGTGGATGGATTAAGGAGCTATTGTTGGATGGATCTCTTCAAAGCAAGGTATCATCCCTTTTATAATTGTTTTTTTTCCTTCTTTGCTTGGTTTCCTTGTTGGTGTGATTTTTTTGCTTCCTTGTTTGTGTGATTTCCTTGCTTGTGTGATTTCCTTGTGCAATTAGTATTTCTAAATTGCCAATTTGTTTCTATTTTAAAATATTGTAATTGGAAACCTACACAAACATAAAAGTAGCAATTAGTACCTTAATTAACAAGTAATAGCTAAAAATATATATAAAAATATTGTACTAAAATAGCCTAATTATGCCCCTATCATATGTGCATGTCATATTGACTTGATATTGAAGGATATTGGTGACCTGACACTATTAAGTGTTGTAAAAAAAGCAAAGAAAATCACTAATTACATTTACAACCACCATAGAATCCTAGCGATGATGGGGACTTCTTGTGGTGTGACATCATTAGACTAGTTATTCCTCAATTTTTTCCCCCATTATTTGCATTTGAGAGTTTGTTTGAAAGGAATGATGGACTTAGAAAAATGTTTGCAAGTGACTAGTGGAATGTGTTTGATCAACGTAACACTTCTAATGCAAGATTTGTTTAGAGGTTAATAGGAAGTCTAAGTTTTTGGAACTATGTATGTGAAAATGGTGATCCTTAGTCCATTGTTAAAGTCTTGAGAATTGTGGATGGTATAACAAGAAACCTATTATAGGTTATGTATTCAATGCAATGATGATGATGAAAGATCTAGTAAAAAACAGTAGTCAACAACATGGTTCATTCCTTAAATCATTCAAAGAAAATAAGAAAAAATGATACACCTGTTTCATCTAGCTAGTACGTAAATAATAATTTTGTTTATTTATAAGGTATTAAAATTATTTATTTTCATTATTAGAATTATTTATCTTCATCCTTATGCCATTTATTATTTATACCATGAACAACTTATTATCTTAACCCAAAATTTCAGTACAATGATAATCTTGAAAATGATGTGAAACTTCAAGATGCAGTGGAAGATATAGTGATGAGATTAATTCCACGTATCGCTGATCAAACATTGGTTCTGCAAGAAGTAAGTTAATGAATATCAATTCACATATTCAAGAACGTTCTCTATTAAAATATTAATTTTATATTAATTTGACCTTTTACGGTCTTATCTACAGCTGAAGCCTTTTAGAAAAGTTATGAGATCGTTTAATACACCAACAACTAAAGCAGGGAGGCTTAATACACAACCAGGTTACCTTTTGTTGTTGAGGTTTATAAATTTTAATATTATATTAGCCTATTTCACAATTGTAAACATGTATAAATTAATATTTGCAGCTGAATGGTGGTATTTGTATAGAAGATCGTCCCTGAACTTGAGAAATATTGTCATGTGGATCCTTTCTTAGACTTCATCTTCATTGGGTTGTGAAAGAAACTAGAGTACTTTTGGCCTTATTCATCAAGAGAAGGAATAGGCTGGGCGGTTGCGTTTGAAATACATGGGTGAAGATGGTTATACAGTTGAAAGTAGAAAACCAATTGATATTGATGTGACTGAAATATTTCAATATATTGATGATGACGAAAAACCAATCTATTCATAGGTAAAGGAGCTTGGTGGACCACTATTAGATATACAATAAGGTGATCCATATCCATGCATTGTTTGTAGGATAAAGGAAGTCGAGGGAATGCAAAGTGCAAACATTGGCATTGAACCCGTATTGCATTCTTGAGATGATGAAGCGGTGCATCCATATGTGAGGATTACAAAGTTAGTGATGGTGATGGAAATGATGATTAATAATAATGGTAACGGGAGTGATGATAATGGGAGTGATGATGATGGGGGTGATGATGAAGTCGGTCTTTATGGAGGGAATGGTGGTGGTCAAGCAATCACATACATGGGTGATGCGATGGAATAGTTGACATTCGCATGCAAGGAATCACAATATTGAAACATTTTGAGACTCAAGATGTAGACCAAAAATTCTAATAGGGCGAGAAACTATTCATATTTGCCGATGGTCAATGAGAATGAGATTCACCAAACCTATTCATATGGTTTTGTTGACATTAGAGTCAATCCACCTTTGACAGTATGAGTCTTTCTGGATCGGCTGGTTATGATTCATCTTCTGAGAATAGTCAAGAGTCAATTGGGGGGGGGGGGGGGGGGGGGGGGAGGGGGGG